>OW964830.1:12407094-15220642 GCA_943142095.1 Ophonus ardosiacus | reverse complement strand
GTATAATTAGAAGCATCTTCAAATAGGTACTGTTAGTACTTTTTCTCATATTACTGTGCAAAATGTAACGTAAACATTGGAAAGAATCTCAGAGACAAGTGGATTAGACTTCTAGAATTGTACATATTAATATCAAAAATTAGGTTAGGTTAGAACTCATTATGTCAAAAAAATATCAATATTCTTAAGATTAGATTAGTACTCAAAAATTATTAAACTTGTTTAATTTTCACTAATAATATATTTTTTTCACAACTAGCCTAGGAACCCACTATTATTTACGTTTATTTGACATGAGAAATTGTTTTTCACTACCGCTTGCTTGTAACCATGGTAGCCTAGGTCAATAATAATTTATTATTAACTTTGGTCTATAATGCAAACTGTCACTTTTCAATCAAACTCAAGCCTCCAAATCTAAATATTATTTAACTCATTAAACTCAAGAAAGGTGGTAAGTATATAATCTAAATTTGCCACTATAATTTTAAATTGACCTACGCTGCCGCATCGCCTGGCCACTAGCGTGCTGTTTTGGTGAAAATGTGAAATTTGTAGATGTAGGATTGAACAAATCACTATTTTTTTTTGTATTTGTAGGTAAATACATTTCAATAGATTTATTTAAAAATAATAATAAATTAATAAGGTTGCTGACTGTAACAGCACAAAGTGTTTTTATTAAATAATTAAATCAAATACAAATCAAGGCCCATAAGTGAGGTTATTAAACCAGCGAAATGAGCAAAACTTCAGATAAAAACAAATGCAGCCTACTTTGTTTTTGTGACTATTAACAAATAAGTAACGTTATTATTCATGTCAAAATTATTGTTATTATCAATAAAAAAAATTCAAAGAGAATTTATGTGCTAGTAGTGAAAAAAATAGTATATAAAACCACGGTTGAGAAGATCATTATTGACCAGGCGCCTTATACAATAGGCGCTGGGTCAATAATGCTTATCTTCTCAACCTTGGCGTATAATATTCTATTTAACTTGACAGATAAATTAACCTGATTTGTATGTTGCGTATTTACTTTTCACGCACGAGTTCTTGAAAAGTGACTTATACACACCGTAAATAATGCGTAAAGTATGTACTTTACGGTTGTAGAAAATAGTATATTGTATAACTAGTGCTGAAAGTTGGATATTTCACACGAGTGTGAAATACCCTTTCAGTACGTGTTGTACACGATACTTTTCCGATGACCACAGTTTTTTGAATTGACATAAATTTTTATCAAATTTTCATTGAAATTTTGTTAATATTTTTATTTTTTAAAAATAAGGAGTATTAGAAGAAAAATAATAAGACTATTATTAATAATGATACAATTTATTACGGAGTAAAAAAAAATATAAAATTTGCATAAAAATATTAAAACATTATGTTAACATCATTGCTATCAGAATTCACTAAAAATTATGTTAAAATCTGATATATCAAGGTCCAACTATCTTAATCCGTGTAAATTCAGCAAATTATCTGCATATCACACAGTTGCGGACGCACCTGATTGGCTAACGAGCTTTCATATCACACAGCATTGTTAGTTACATGCAATGACCACCTTGCAGTAATAGTTTAGCGTGTGAACTTATGTACTTTTCGTAGTGGTCATCGGAAAACATTATTTTCATTATTGCATTCACTAAATTCACTGTAGCCATGCATGATACGCATATTTAAATGGGCTTGAATTAAAGAATGATATTTGTCTTGTGATGTTAGTTTCAGAATGTTAAGTAGTAGAGTACATTGTGATGGCGCTATATGTAAGATCAGAATCATTGTCTAGGGCCCATTTCTTAATTTTCAACGAAGTGATATGTAGTGAAAATGTTTCACTTTGTCACTTAAATTTATTCTCAATTGTAAAGTGATTTGGTTTGGTTTGTTGACACTTGACAAATAATATTATGTCTCTGAAAAGTGATATAATATAAATTTATCATTTAATATTATATCAGAGGTGAATATTGAGAATTGGGTCCCTAATCGCCGTCAATAATATTCCAAAATTCTCACACCTATAGTATTTATACTCCGAGCTTCTAAGTGATCTAATTCAACTAAGAGTGAACACTGTTAGTACATGAATGAGTAACCGTCTGGAAACATCGTGTTTCATTGGTTGACTATAAATGTTGCGCAATTGTATCTGTTACAAAGAATTGTAATTACGGAGACACCTAAACAATTTCACTAAGTGACTGGTTGAAGCTGTAACATCTCTAGTGCAACTTGACCTAAATCAATTGATTCGTGTGGAATACTCTTTTCAAAAACTATGTTTATGTAACCTCACGGTCCCTGTACTATATATTTTTATTGTATTTGATAGTTAAATATTTAGAAATAGTATATTAATATATAAAAAATAAAGTTGTTCCTCATATATGTTGTATTTCTTTACTCTTCTTCATGTTGAAAACGGGT
Organism: Ophonus ardosiacus; assembly: GCA_943142095.1. Lineage (NCBI taxonomy): Eukaryota > Metazoa > Arthropoda > Insecta > Coleoptera > Carabidae > Ophonus > Ophonus ardosiacus. The sequence goes on along the minus strand of OW964830.1, from coordinate 15,218,194 downwards.
TATCTCCTTGCCAGAAAAATTTGAGTTGCGGAGATGTATCTTGTTAAACTTTTTTAAGCTTAATTTATATTACAATGCGACGGCGTTGATAGCGATAAATAACGATACGATAACGGTATAATATCGCTACTAAGCATTAGACGGTATGTTCACAGTACGATACTTTTTACCTTACGTCACCTTTAGGTAAGGAAGGTATTGTCTTTGGTCAAAAAATTCGGTAGTGAGTTTTTAATGAATAAGCACGTTTTAGGGTCCCTACAATACGAATTTACTATTTTTAAGATGATGTCTGTATGTATGTATGTATGTATGTATGTATGTATGTATGTGTGTGTGTGTGTGTGTCCGTGTGTGTGTGTGTGCGTGTGTGTGTATGTGTGTTTCCGTGTGTGACTATTTTTTCTCCGACGATAACTCCAATACTACAATTCTAAAAATTATAATTCTTTCGTATTCCTCTTCTGTACATCCATATGAAGAGTTGATTAGATTTTTGTTATAATTGATCCACCGGAAGTACCCTTATTTGAAGTTTTTAACAGTTTTTCTTAAAAAAACGCAGTTAAATATTATTTTTTGACATTTTGTTATTATATTTATTAAAGAAAATACTCTTCTCTATATGGTTTGATTATTCATTTTCCTTCATATTCAATAGATGTAGAGTTAAAGAATTATAAAGAAATTAATTTTCAAAAATTAGTCAGCTTTGTTATTTATCATGGAAACAGCTGACATAATTATTCAAAAAAATTTAATTGACAGATGTCAGTTGCAAGTGCAAAACCAAATATGGAAAAAAAGTATAGGATCTAAAATTGGTATGTCATAGTGTTGCTCGCAAGTGACACGCAGAGAAAGGCCAAAGAGAAGATGGAAGGACATTACTTAGTGTAGTTTATGTTATAATTTTATTGGATTTATAGAACCTTTTTAAATGAACTTTTGGTATGGAATTTGTAAAAAATAGTATGTGTTCGTGTTCGATTTTACATGATATTATATAGAATCTGTTCCAAGGACCTTTTGGTATGGGATTTGTACAAAATACATGGAATTGACGGAAGGTCTTGTGCTGGCCACAATGTAATTTACTGTGATGATTTGTGGGGTCTCGGCGCCATGTGCCTCAGTGTTTAGTCCTGAATTTTGTGACCCGGGTTCGATCCCGGCGCCAAAATTATAATTTATTTTATATGGTACAAAATAACCCCTGTGGTGCACTCTCCACGCCAGCAATGAGTGCTTTGTATAGTGACACCTGGCAAACGCCCTCTCGATACGAATATGTCATCATCATTATCTGTGTATAAAGCAGATTGGCACACCCAGCAATGGGTAATACTCCGTGATGATCTATTTATTTTATTTATTTATTTATTTATTTATTTATTTATTTATTTATGTGTTGGTGAGAGTTTATAGTGTACATTTATATAAATGACAGATTCCATTAAGATATGAAAAATGCGAAAATTGGGGCCGAATTTTAAACTACGGCGGACTGATAGTTCAGACGATCCTAGCGACGAAACAATTGCTGCGCTTAAAATATGCTAATGATTAAACTACTGTCCAGAAGACACCGTATTGATACGTCTCCTACTATAATATCTGTAGTAGCGAAACGTAACGAATTGAAGGTAGGACGTAGGTATTACCTTCCGTAATACCGTATGTATTATTAATTTGCGCTCATAGTTCAGTAGTACAGTTTTACCAACTAGGTAAAATTGTTCTACTAAACTATGAGCGCAAATTAATAAGAATTCCAGAAAATAGTGTTTATCGAGCGAAACTCCTCAGCTTCTTTTTCTAGCAATTTCGGTACAAATTTTTAGTATGTTATTAATACAAAACCAAGAAATTATGATGAAATGAAATTTTGAAATTTTACATAGGAATGATGATATCAGCTATCAGATATAGCTGTTTTTCAATTAGTCATTACTCGGCCCCTAAAATTTTTTTTCGAAAAGTAACAGTTAATGTATAGACCATAGTTTCTACTTTCACAATGTGTATGGTATAAACAGTACAATAGTGCGAGCTGTAGCGTTTCGCTCGAATCTCATGTTTTACATCATTTTAAAGACTGCTTTAGAATAGTCTTAAATGAAATGCAGCTGTGTGGAGTGAAATATACATGTTTACATAGTTTATTTACTGTTATTGTTGATAAAAATATCAAATATCAAAGCATTTCAGAGTGCAAACTTTAAACTCTTTCGCTAATATTCATTTTTTTTTATTCTTACTACTTAGGTAAGATGTATCTCCTGTCCCTTGTTCTAAATAGACGAGCAACCTTTCGTGAAAATCTAAACACCTTTTCCATATCTCATCTCGTAAGTGGAACCTCTCTCGTTTTCCTTGGAGATTTCTCCACGTATGGCGAGGTATAATTGGTGCTCGTTATCCTCTCGAGGTGCCTGATTTATTCGCCGAGTTCGATCCTAATTTAGCGGCTGCTCCCACTCCTGCGATCCAGTGACGTCACGGGATTTGTTCCTGCACAAATCTCGCGCGTCTCGTGATTAAGATATACCGAGCAGAAGAATGTGACTAGTAGATAAATGTTCCCCAACGAATTCTTTCTTCATGTACAACTGAATCAAGTAGTAATGGACAAAAAATTGAACGCCGGGTTACAAGATGTACTCTCATAATACATATAACATCTTGAATTTATTAATTTTAAATTCTATTTTACATGTCACTGGTGTGATATTAACACATATATCAAATAGGGTTATACCAAAAAAAAAATCTGTTGTGGCCAGCACAAAACCTTCCGTCAATTCGATGTATTTTGTATATATCCCATACCAAAAGTTCCTTGAAAAAGATTCTGTATATCCTATACAATTGTAACACGAACACACTATTTTTTACAAATTCTATACCGAAAGTTCCTTTCCCTATTTTATTAGGGGTCGCTGTTTCTTACTCTTCTCTTTTAATCATTCCTGTCCAACGCATCTTCTTCACACAATTCTTCCTCTCTCAAATGTTCTGCTACACAGTTCTTCCATCTTCTTCTCTTTGGAGGGACACTAACACATTCACACATAACTTTCTGACCCTATACTTTTAACTTTGGTTTTCCATTTGACACTGACATCTGTCAATTAAATTTTTCTGAATATATCTGTTGTTTCCATAATTTGAACAAAGCTGACTAATTTTTGAAAGTCAATCTCTCTTAATGTCTCTATAACTCTACATCTATTGAATATAAACGAAACTGTACAATCAAACCGTATAGAGAATAAGATATTCTTTCATATTGATAATCACAAAATGTCGAAAAATAATATTTAACTGCGTTTTTTCAAAAAAAACTGTTAAAAACTTCAAATAAGGGTACTTCCAGTGGATCAATAATAACCAAAATCTAATCAACTCTTCATATGGATGTAAAAAAGAGGAATACGAAAGAATTATAATTTTTAGAATTGTAGTATTGGAGTTATCGTCGGAGAAAAATTTGTCACACACGGACATACATACACACACACACGGACACACACACACACACATACATACAGACATCATCTTAAAAATAGTAAATTCGTATTGTAGGGACCCTAAAACGTGCTTATTCCTTAAAAACTCACCACCGAATTTTTTGACCAAAGATAATACCTTCCTTACCTAAAGGTGACGGAAGGTAAAAAGTTTAATTTCTATAGTTAATAACAAAAATGTCATAAAATATAAAAAAATTCTTGTTTAAATGAAATAATCTAATATATATTTGTTAAAATTGAATTTATAATTTAATTTAATTGCAGCGAATTCGAAACATATATAGAATTATTGTAATGCTCACCTTTCCGAAATAGAACTGTCCTGCGCAAATTTACTACAGCATTACTAGTCTTCTTCCAGTATCAACAATTTAAATATTTAAAATGGACAACTCCTCAGGTCGACTATACATTTAACTTGTTTATAAATCCGAACCGAAATACCTCAAATCCGACGATTAGAGTTCCGGCGCTTTATTATTTATTCATATTAGCTTTTGTACAAATTATTCGTATTACGTTCTTATTAAACAACCTAAATAATATAGGTATGTAAACAGTCAGTTCAACAAACAACATATTAAAACCTAAAGCTATTTATTTACAAAAACGCAAATGTTATCTATAAAGTTATTTCTTTAAGATTACATATTACCAGTGGCGGTCTAATAACCATAGCTTCATAAATTCTCGAGTCTTAATTTCTCTTTTCTATCAAGAAACTTTTAGGTTAGGTTAGGAAATATAAACTACTACTACTGGCAACACTGTATCTATGGCGCGGGAATCCCGAAATCGTATGAGTGATTTGAGTGGTAGCAGTATTGCCAATTTAGTGATTTTGTCACTAAATCTGGTGAAGTTGATGATTCAAATATGATTTATTTTATAAATTTACACCTTTTCTGAAGTCTAGTGATTTTAATGTATATCTAGCGACATTTCTAGTTATTTTTTTTAAAATATATTCAGCTTAGTAATTCGTATTTTGCAACAGAAACCCTTCTTACTTACTTCACCCTCTGCATAAAGCAGTGTACACCAGCTTTGCGTTTTGCAAGAGCATGCCCCAAAATACAACAAAAAAATCTGTTGTGGCCAGCACAAGACCTTCCGTCAATTCGATGTATTTTGTACAAACCCTATACCAAAAGGTCCTTATATGTATAATAAAACCATACAGAGAAGAGTATTTTCTTTAATATGTATAATAAAAAAATGTCAAAAAATAATATTTAACTGCGTTTTTTTTAGGAAAAACTGTTAAAAACTTCAAATAAGGGTACTTCCGGTGGAGTAATTATAACCAAAATCTAATCAACTCTTCATATGGTTGTACAGAAGAGGAATACGAAAGAATTATAATTTTTAGAATTGCAGTATTGGAGTTATCGTAGGAGAAAAATTTGTCACACACGGACACACACACACGGACACACACACACGGACACACACACACACACATGCGGACACACACACACGGACACACACACACACGGACACACACACATACACACACACACACACACACACATACAGACTTCATCTTAAAAATGGTATATTCGTATTGTAGGGACCCTAAAACGTGCTTATTCACTAAAAACTCACCACCGATTTTTTTGACCAAGGACAGTACCTTCCTTACCTAAAGGTGACGGAAGGTAAAAATTGACGCGAAGTTTTTGAAAATATAGGTGCTTTGGGGGAAAACCCATTTCATCGCCTATTTAATTCAACATTTAAACTTTAAAGTATTGTGTTTCCTTACAATTTATATAAGTAAGTAATCAGTTAACTAATATAGTAAATGTTTTTATTTTTACCTTCCGTCACCTTTAGTGTGTTCGTGTTACAATTTTATAGGATATACAGAATCTTTTTCAAGAAACTTTTGGTATGGGATATATACAAAATACATGGAAGGACTGTGTAGCAGAAGATTTGAGAGAGGAAGAATTGTGTGAAGAAGATGCGTTGGACAGGAATGATTAAAAGAGAATAGTAAGAAACAGCGACCCCTAATAAAACAGGGAAAGGAACTTTCGGTATAGAATTTGTTAAAAATAGTGTGTTCGTGTTACAATTTTATAGGGTATACAGAATCTTTTTCAAGAAACTTTTGGTATGGCATATATACAAAATACATCGAATTGACGGAAGGTTTTGTGCTGGCCACAACAGATTTTTTTAATATTAAAGTAGTAGTTTTATTATCTCTATATTGAAACCATAATAAAGTCAAAAATTCATACTTCATGTAAAGTGCAATTAATTTTGTGAATTTTTAAAATAAAAACTAATTCGTGATCATAATGTAGTATCTAGCATTTAATTTTTTCCTGAAATATTTAAACACTATACAGGTTTCAATACAAGGAACCCGGCATTAGTGGCTGCTCCGAGCCTCCGAAGAAGTTAGTCCGCCACTGCATATTACTGGCAATGTAGCACCGATTTGGCATTTAACTATAATAATTTGTATAATAAGTATGTTTAGAAAACTAGCAAAGTATAAATCTTGCAATATTTGCTTCAGAAAGTATTTGAGATATTCAAAAATAACTTAATAAAATTGTTTAATTTCCTCTAACAGTAGTTCCGACTCGGAAGTATACTTACACCTGAGACAAACGAACCATAATCTGCGATATTAAATTTTTTAAATACATCCCTGAAGCCAGTTGCTAAGGACATTTTAAATGTCTCCTAATATTCCAGTGGTATTGAGTACAAATAGCGATTAAGATAAAAAACAAACATTTTTTAAATAATTGATTTACGTAATATTTGAAATTTGTTGACAGCATCACTTTTGCTATCTTTGTCTCGCAGCCTACTATAGAGTCTGGAGCGGAGCGAGAGAAAGATAGGGGTGCCGCCGTGACCTCATACTGACATTGAAAATCAAACGATGTTAAATTACTGACAATTAAGAAATTTTAATACTACGAATTGTTTCAAAATTAAAAGAACTTTCATTTAAAATGAAAAAAGAAAAAATAGAGTAGAGAACCCCATTCCAGTTTTCTCTTAACAGAATACATCAGGCTAGTTTCTTTTCAATTCAAATCATAGGATAAAGTTGTGAAAATAAACCTTACCTATAAAATAATTTAAATGTCAAGTTACATTTGCTAATCTTACTATACATATACATCAATAATTATTTACTTACTTCAAACAGGAAAAATGCAACAATTATTAAAATGATTCTGGGGAGAAGATAAAATAGTAAGTAATATGAAAATATAAAATTGTTAAGTGCAGGAAAATAAAAATTGACTGATATCTGTGACAAAGCAGATTGGCACACCTAGAAATGGTTAATATGCCGTGATGATATATTTATTTATTTCATTTTACTGGCGGGAGGCAATGCGCTGGCTACATCATTTTTTACCTCTCGCTAAGAGAGGTATTGGATTCATGCTAAAATTCGCATATCCAGATTTTATTGAATAAGCACGATTTAAGGTCCCTAGAATCCGATTATAACATTTTTAAAATGATATCTGTGTGTGTGTGTGTGTGTGTGTGTGTGTGTGTGGATGTGTGTATATGTGTGTGTGTGTGTGTATGTATGGATGTTGGAGGGACGATTCCTCAAAAACTATAAGACAAAAAATATTTAACTGCAGTTTCTTCAATCTGACATTCCTGGGAAAAGCTGAAAAGGTTTTTTTAACAATTGGACAACCGGAAGTAGTAGTTTCTTAGAAAAATTCTTCTAAATATATTTTTTTGCGAGTTTTTTTATTAAATATTGAAGAACATAAAATTCTCCATCTAATACACTTAAAAAATTTACTATATCTTGTACAGATTTAGAAATAAAGACACTATAATTTATAGAGTAAACTAATCGCAGAGGCTAAGGCACTAAGGAAACTAGATGACAAATTCAAATGTTTATAACATAGTTTGTAAATAACAGATATTAATGATCAATGTTAATGTCAAAAATCAACAGTTTTAGTGACATTCTGATAGCTTTTTCTGGGAAGTACATTTAATCTTTCTTATTGTTTTATTAATTAAATATTTGAAATTAAAGCTAAAATTGTGGTAAAATGCATATATCCATCAGAAATACCGCCAATCTGGTTAATGAATTGGAAGAATCTCTGACATTTAAAAACTTCCTCATACAATGAAAAATAGATATAATTAGAATTATATGTGTGCAGAAGGCATGTTAAATACAATAAAAAATCTGATGTGGCCAACACAAAACCTCCCGCTATTTAATTTTTACATATATACATACGTACATAAAATCACTCAATTCCCACTTAGGGGGTTAGCAAATACCCGGAAACAATAGTAACAATAAGAAAAGGGATAAGAGTAAGAGCTCAGCTGACTCACTTCACTCTTTAACAACATTCTTCTTTCGCCTCTCCACAATCATCATAGCATTCATACATAAGAAAATATTAAAGTGACCGATTTTCGGTAGCGAATAACCCCATCCGGACCACAATAATAGTTACGCAACAATCTTCCTTCGCCACACTTTCCGATCCATTTTTATTAATTTAAATACATACTTACGTATTTACTAACGCAGCAAACTGTTCCATTGCATAAAACTATTGATTTATTTACTATTTTCTTTTTAAAATGTCACTATTATTAATTTGAAGTGATTAGTTTTTCGACAGTGACATTCACCTGTCAGTTACATTCATTTGAAATATGATGTCTAACAAAGAAATTGTGTTTATCTTAGGCTTCGGGATGTTAAAAAAAAATGATTTTTAAATTTATCTGTAAATTATATAGAAAAAGTATTAATGTATTCCTATAGAAAATTCAATAATCTTTAATTTTCATAATGACAAAATGCGAAAAATTCGCATTTAATGGTATTTTTTGAAGAAAAACCATTATGAGCTTCAGGTAAAGTGCCATTTCCGGTTATCCGATTTACACCAAAATCTAATGGGATCTTTCCATATTAGAATAGGGTAGAAATACAAGGTTTCAAAATTTTCTGTATGGTAGTATTTGAGTTAGAGCGAAGACAAAATTCCTACACATACACACACACACATACATACATACACACACACATACACACACACATACACACACACATACAGACATCATCGTGAAAATGTTAAAATTGGATTCTAGGGACCTTAAAACGTGGTCATTTACTAAAATCTCGATACATGATTTTTAGCACGATCCCTATACCTCCCTTACCAAGGGTAGCGGGAGGTAAAAACAATATTTGGGTAAAGTTCTGTAATGTTCTTTTTATAAAACGACGGTTCGAAAGCGAAGTGCAATACAATACTTATATAATCTAATATGGAAATGGCGAGTGGTCTTGTGCTGGCCACAACACATTTTTTGAATTAGTAAGCTCGCCACCTCTGTGCTATTCATATTTTTATTACATCTTTTTCTTCCTGCTATCTCTTTCACTTGTCTTTTCAATTCTCGGAGGAATTTCAATCTTGAATGAAAAGTCCTCCAATTATGTGGGATGTGGTGATGCGCCATCCAGGCCCTTTTAAAGTGATGACGCTGCCAGGAGATAAATACAGCTATCGATGGACACTCGACGTCGACGTCTCGGCGACTATGTCGATGCGGAAAAATAGCTGATGAAGCTCAGAAGATTAGAATAGCGAGTAGTGCTGATAATAAGGGATCTAATGGCTCTTAACACCACCGAGCGTAAAGATCGTGATAGGAAAGGAATTGAAAGATTATTCTTTTTAAAATTTATAGCTACGAGATGATTGAAAATGTATATAAAGTGTAGCACTCAAAAATCAAGTCCAAATCCAATTAAAGTCGCTTATTTAAAAATAAACTTTGCTATAAAGTCCACTAATAGTATTTTCGTACTCACTGCTCGCTTATTTAAAAATAAATTTTGCTATAAAGTCCACTAATAGTATTTTCGTACTCACTGCCTAGAAACTAATGTTTCCCGCAGCCAACTAACAATCCGAAAGGCCATATTCCCGCGCTATTGTTTTACTTCCCGCACTAGTGTCTCATTGGAAAATACTTTGATCGAGTAGCTTAAAAGTGCTATTTTATTTTTAATATTTTTGTACATTACAACAAATTTAATATAAGAACATAATAATTTAGGAAAATTAGTTAAAAGAATAAAAATTATTTAAATAAAATCAGAATCATTGGTAATTTTGACATTTTAATACTACTAACGCCATCTATTAGAAACTAATGTAATGAGAATCGAGAATGATGAACATGGCGGCTGTATGTTGCACACAATATTAAAGATAATAAATTTATAACCAAACTACTACACTATCAAAATAAAATAAGATCTTAAATTTAATACATTATATTTGAATCGATTATATACAGTTTGGTATTGCAATAATTATTATATATTTATATTTTGTATCTGACAATTAGTGAGTGAAATTGATGGCTCTATTTGATGCTACGACATGTTCTGCGTAACATCTATCGAAGGTAGAACAGTTTTACAATTAATTCGTTCGTTATAAAAAATCTTGTACAATACATATGCGGAAATACCTTCCGTGCATTCGCCTAAATGAAATACTCGCTCGCGTTGCTCGCTCGTACTTCAAATAAAGGCTCATGCACGGAAGTTCTCGTTTCCGCATTTGTATTGTAAATAACTATTGCAACTCTAATGTATAATATTTTTCTATTTTGCGCCTACAACAAAGCTATTACACCGCCCATAACAATTTGTTAATAGCTCATTCCAGTGCTGTAATAGCGTAATGCAATTTTTTTTTTCGTAATAGGTACGATACTTTTAAATTAACTGCTTGACAGATAAATTAACCTGATATGTACGTTGCCTAGTAACGCTTATTTACGTTTCACGCACTACTGCTTGAAAATTTCGTAATACCATAATGTTATTATGACATAACAGGACTAAAAACAAAAATGAAAAGATAGAAATAACGGCCTAGGCCGACATTTTTTATAACAGTCGCCTACAATTAAGGATCAGATATTCCTAGAAAAATAATAGCATATTGATGGACTGTTGTCTAGGAGAATTTATAAATTAATCAAAAAAATTGTTCAGTATGACAAATATAGAAGAATTGTATTATTCCTAAATGTTTAAATCTTATGTTATTACGAAAAATCTTGAACGCCACACGGCCGATATACAAATAACGAACTTGACTGTTTATAAACCTCAGTCGCGTCCGTTATTTGCGTCATATCGGCCTAATGACGTTAATAACTATAAGGTTGGTAGCTTAGAGCAGTAAAGTTTAAAGGAAAATATTGTAGATATAGTTAGTGTTACAAAAGTAAGGTTAGAACTATGTTGTTGAACGTCATATGAATTTGCAAACGTCACATAAGTAACTGACAAAATTTTCTAACTTTAGAAACTTCGATATTTTATTTAAAAAGGACATGAAAATCGTAAAATAAAAACAGTAGAAAAAACTAATTTCATGATTATAGTTGATTATTTTGTTTAAATATTTCTCACAAAATAAAATGACAATTACGACATGATTATGACATTCATTCTTAAATATAATATAATATCAATTTAGTGTATTTCTTTGTTTATTCAATAGACTGTTACTCCACAACAACTTTGTGAGTTTTGAAGAGACTCATATGGCAGATATATCGTCTTTATCGAAATGAGAAAAGTAGATTAACACATCCAGAAACAGATATTATTTTTACATAGTACAAAAAAGAAATAACTAAAGGTGAATAAGTACATTACTTTTATTTTGAAATTAGCCTTTTAAACATACGTATTCATTGTTAATATTGTGAAACTTCTAGAAGGAGCTAAACAAAAGGTATGATGGCAAAAGAACTGTAAATCACATGTGTTATTTTTTCTCTGTCTAAGTATTCCAACATCAAATCAAAACAATGTAAAATTAAACTTAAATAATAATATTTTAGAATTTTTAGTCTTGAATTAGAGTAGAAATTAAAAATAATGGACTTTTTAGCAATAATTGATAAGATAAGAGAAAGGTGGAGGATGAACAATCTTCAATATTTATTGCTTCTACGTAGGACGGTACTAAAGTAGAAAAACGGTAAACATAAAACTGAGTAATGCATTTACTTTATACTCTTAGAACGAAATTGATGAAGTACCTACTAATATTAAATTAAAATTTATGGCTTGCTTTACGTTTTTATGCTAATGAAAAATATTAAAATACAATAAGAGATAATTAATCTGTCTAGACGAAGTATAAGAGCTCTTTAATTTACAGGGTGTTATTTAACTTAGAGTACGAACTATTAACCGATTGTATAGCTAATCCCCTGACTAGATAGTAAATCTGGCAATGATTATTGTTTTACATGCTTTCTTTAAGAATTTGAGCCTCTTAAAACTGTCCAAATGCGTCTTATTTCAAGTTTTTGATCATACAGTGTTTTTTTGTTACGTAGGATTTTACCACTCATATTAATATTGTTTTTCGTGTTGCACTTATTCATATGGTTTTTTCTAATAAGAAAAGTAGACACCCGGTACGAATGCTAATTATTTATTTTTTATTGTAAGACACGAATGAATTTATCTATGTATTACCCTTGATTACTAATTCAGTTTAGAATTTTGGTCTGTTGTTATATATATATATATATATATATATATATATATATATATATATATATATATATATATATATATATACCGTGGGTATTTTTTAACGTGAAACATTGGATTTGTCATCCATGGTTACGACTTGACATTTGATTGACAGCAATGTATTTGCCCGTCCCATTTAAAATGAAACATAGGGAACGAATTTGACATTTGACAAGACGTCAGTGGACGTTTTGTTTAAATAATTCTACCTGTTTTCTAAATTAAATTTAGTTGTAGAAAAAATATTGTGTGCACCTTGTTCCCGAGTAATTTTCTGACAATACTTAAATATAATACTTCTGTCAAATTCATTCCCTATGTTATAAATGAGACAGGTAAATACATAGCTGTCAATCAAATGTCAAGACGTAACTTATAGCGGTTATCTGTCATATTGACACGATGTCATTAGAGGTTAATTTTGTTTAAATAATTATACCTGTTTTCTAAAAATTAAATATAGTTGTAGAAAAAATATTGTGTGCACCTTGTGCCCGAAATATGTTTAGTGCTCTTGAGTGGTTTTCTGGCTTGGGTAAATTTCTTACAATATTTAAATTATAATACATCTGTCAAATTCGTTCCCTATGTTTCATTTTAAGTGGGACACGCAAATACATTGCTGTCAATCAAAAGTCGGATCGTAACTATGGATATGACAAACCCAATGTTTCACGTTAAAAAATACTCACGGTATATATATACCATGATTGAATATTACACATATTATATTTAAAGCTCACTAACCTATGGAAAGTAGGGGGTATACCACAAAGAAACTTTCGAAAGTATTGTTAGTTCAAAACTATAAGTTATACATCCTTTGCTAAGGTCGTGGAGTTGGTTACCTACATCAAAAGTTGGAATGTCCTGGAGCAACGTCTGATAAACGCCCACTATGGTAAAAATATGCAACATTATCGAAATTGAAACTTAAAACAAAATATCTTTCCTAGGCTCTTCATAAGAAAGACAAATTATATCCTTTTTACCTCTCGCTAAGAGAGGTATTGGATTCATGCTAAAATTCGCATATCCAGATTTTACTTAATAAACACGATTTGAGGTCCCTGGAATCGGATTATAACATTTTTAAAATTATTCTGTGTGTGTGCGTGTGTGTGTGGATGTGTGTATGTGTGTGTGTGTCTGGATGTTGGAGGGACAATTCCTCAAAAACTATAAGACTTAAAACATTCCTGATAGCTTATTCTGGGAAGTACATTTAATATTTCTTATTGTTTTATTAATTAAATATTTCACATTATAGGTAAAATGCATACAGAGTGTCTCAATAATCTTGCGCACTATTGGTAACTTTTTTATTTGAAGAGATACGAGGTTGGTTAAATGAGCAAAATTGTGCCATTTTATATTAGAAAATTAGTCATGTAGACAAAATAAAAATTGTGTCAGCGGTTCTCAAAATTTGGGACAAAATATATATTTTTTAAATAGAACCATATATTTTTATTATCTTATTGGAAAGAGTATTTTTTCTCTTTCCAATAAGGTAATATTGTTTATGTACAATTTTTTCAAATAATCAAGTTATTTACGGTTAAAAATAAAAAATTTGTAAACTGTTTTATCAGTTTATTTAGCCAAGTAAGCCATGGAAACAATTGATTCTTTGTTTGTTTGACGTTTAATAATTTATCCCGTAAGGTTCTCTGTGGTCAATAACTTTGCAAATGAAGAAAAGTTAGATATGATCTTGCTGTATGGAAAGTTATATCTAGACACCAGTTACGTAGAACGGTAAAAGTACATAAACAACATTACCTTATTGGAAAGAGAAAAAAATACTCTTTCCAATAAAATAAAAAATATATGGTTCCATTTAAAAAATATATATTTTGTTCCAAATTTTGAGAACCGCTGACACAATTTTTATTTTGTCTACATGACCATTTTTCTAATATAAAATGGCACAATTTTGCTCATTTAACCAGCCTCGTATCTCTTCAAATAAAAAAGTTACCAATAGTGAGCAAGCTTATTGAGACACCTGTATATCTATCAGAAATATCGCCAATCTGGTTAATGAATTGGAAGAATCTCTAACATTTAGGAACTTCCTCATACAATGAAAAAATAGATATAATTAGAATTATATGTGTGCAGAATTCATGTTAAATACAGCAAAAAACAATATTTGGGTAAAGTTCTGTAATTTTTTTGTTATAAAACGACGGTTCGAGAGTGAAATACAATACTTATATAGACTAATATGGAAATGGCGAGAGATCTTGTGCTGGCCACAACAAATTTTTTGGTTAATAGATTTCGTGAGCCGGAAAATATTAAGCTTGCTGAACTTTTCCTGTTTCTTTCATATTTCAGGCGGTAACCACTTAAGCACGAGCTTTTCGTGAAAAGCTCTTAATGAATATGAGCATACTGGTTATATTATAATGGCATATAAAATCGGTAATTAAAGTTTTTTTATCCCACAAGATATCGATTAGTTGGAGTGCATGTAAGAATTTCCTAATTACAAGCCTGTGCCATGTCGCGAGTTCAGCAATAATAATCAAGCCGGGCCATTACGCCATCCACTTCTACTTTTATAGCTTCTTGGCGAATTTACACAGGGCTGGAATGAAGGAGAATTTTACTTACGAACGTAGAATGTGTCTCATCTTGATTTATGTCCTCGTATCAATCCTGCAATGGATACTTCTCATAAATTATTTTTATTCCCAACCGTAAAGGAGTCAACATATTACGAACACTCACATCTTTTAATGAAAACTATCAAATTTACGGTTTATATTTTTTTAATACGGGCTAGGATTGTGTAGCGAAAACTGCATTTCTTTAGGAACGAAAAATCTAGGAATTAAATGTGACATTCAAAGGCTATAAAATACCTAATTATATTACTTTTTATATTAGTTTGTTCAACTAGTAATGTAAACTACATGTTTTACTAGAGGTTATAAATACAGCATTTAACCCTGAAGCACTGGCGCCAAGTCTCACAGCCCCGAGGAAAATATAATTAATAATTTTGTGGCGGCGGGTGCTGACGTCTTGTTGTTCCATGTAGCTGTTCATAGGTTTAGTGTCACCTCAACTAGCGATTTGTTGATTGCATTTAGTATTTTAAAGATATTATCGAAAAAGTCTGAGAGACTTGGCGCCAATACTCACATAATACTTTTTGATTTATTTTTACCTTTCCTCACCTTTAGGTAAGGGAGGTATTGTCTTTGGTCAAAAAATTCGGTGGTGAGTTTTTAATGAATAAGCACGTTTTAAGATCCCTAGAATACGATTTTACTAATTTTACATTGATGTTCGTATGTGTGTGTGTCCGTGTGTGTCCATGTGTGTGTGTGTGACAAATTTTTCTCCGACGATAACTCCAAAACTACAATTCCAAAAATTATGATTCTTTCGTATTCCTCTTCTTTACAACCATATAAAGAACTGATTAGATTTTGGTTATAATTGGTCAACCGGAAGTACCCTTATTTGAAGTTCTTAACAGTTTTTCTGGAAAAAACGCAGTTCAATATCAATTTTCGACATTTTGTGATCATTAATATGTAAGAAAATCTTATTCTCTATACCATTTGATTATACAGTTTCGTTCATATTCAATAGATATAGTTATAGAGCTTCGTAAAAATTATGGAAACTGCAGATAGATTCAAAATATTCTAACTGACAGATGTCAGTGTCAAGTGCAAAACCAAAGTGGAAAGTATAGGATTAGAAAGTAACATAAGTGACACAGTGTCCCTCGCAAGTGACTTGCAGTTTCAATACCGGGAGTACGAGGACGGCCAAAGAGAAGATAGATAGACTGTGTAGAAGAATATTTGAGAGAGGAAGAACTGTGTGAAGAAGATGCGTTGGATAGGAATGAGGAATTGTAAAGTGCAATTTACAGAATGTACATTCTTGTTATAATTATATTGGATTTATAGAATCTTTTCAAAGGAACTTGCAATATGGAATTTGTAAAAAATAGTGTGTTCGTGTTACAATTTTACAGGATATATAGAATCTTTTCCAAGGAACTTTTGGTATTAGATTTGTACAAAATACATCGAATTGACGGAAGGTTTTGTGCTGGCCACAACAGATTTTTTTCTTAATGTTGAATTATATGACTGTGGTAAGTTCTATATAATTAATTTTTTGCAGCAGAGCATAATTGTATTTTTATAAGGACATGCACATTTAATAACATTATTAGAAGAAATTGAATGTAATATCCGAAATCAAAGAAAGAAGACAAAAAGTAGCAGGAACTTCAACTACATGTGATAGAGCAGACTACAATAGTTCCTGATACCTAACAATTAATGAATTTGTACGCGTATGTGGTTACTAGCCGATTGGGGAATTGTCTCTGCAAAGATACGGCAGTTGCACTACACTGATGAGCTGCAATAACAGCGAAACGAGTATGTGGTTATTAGCTGAGCACGACCGCTATCTGTTAATGACGGAAAAGTAGATTGAGATAGGTACTGAATTTTTGTGAAACATGGCGAGTGTTTTCTTAGAAAACTTTTCTAATTCTTTATTAAACATTGTTTCACCTAGAGTTCGTTATTGTACTTTTTTAAAATAAATATTTATATTAAAATTTGAAAATCTGTTGTGGCCAGCACAAGACCTCTCGCCATTTCCATAACTATATAAGTATAGTACATATTTGACATTTCTGATACACACAAAAACACATATCTTCTTTACATATTTTTATAATTTCTAATTCATTCTATTCACTCTTGTTTATAATACATGTATCTATAATTATAAATATTTAATTAATAATTAAATAAGAAATATAATACTAAATATACTTCCCAGAAAGTCTTCAGGTCTTTGGCTTTTTGACACTCACATTTATCTGTCATTTACAAACATTTTAATTTTCCCACTTGTTTTCCATGGGCTATGAGACTCATTTACAACTTATTATTTTATATATTTATAAGTCTCTATCTTTAATTTCAAAGAAGATTTTTATATTCTTTAATATTAGTAAACAATTCTTTTTTCCTAGGGTTATCGCTCAAATGCAGCTGTAGACACGTGTTTCGCTCTTATTAGAGCTCATCAGTACAGCATATCTAGTTAATAGGTGGACATTAACTAGAGGTAGTAATAAAAAAAAAAAACTGACACAGTGTAACAGAACTAGTAAGCAGCCAAATACACCCATGTTGTCTCAGTCAATTGTGGATAAATACAACGTCACAGCGGCGGTGATTTATAAGCACCCACCAGACCCGTTACTTAGCCCCCAAACGTAAATATACGAAAAAAATAATTTTTTTTGAGTGCAAAATTTGTAAACAATTCTTTTTTCCTAGAGTTATCGCTCAAATGCAAAATTTTTTTTTGATTACTACCTCTAGTTAATGTCCACCTATTAACTAGCTATGCTGTACTGATGAACTCTAATAAGAGCGTAACACGTGTCTACAGCTGCATTTGAGCGATAACCCTAGGAAAAAAGAATTGTTTACAAATTTTGCGCTCAAGAAAAATTATTCTTTTAATATTACCTAGTAGTAACAGAAATTTTCAAAAAATAATATTTAGTAGATTTTTTTAAAGAAACTATTACTTCCCGTTGTCCAATTGTTACCAAAATCTAGTCAGCTCTTCCCAGGAATGTCAGATTGAGGAAACTGCAGTTAAACATTTTTAAAATCTTATAGTATTTGAGAAAGAGTGGTTCCAACATCCACACACATCACATCCACACACACATACACACACGGACATCATCGTAAAGATGTTACAGTCGGATTATAGGGTCCTTAAAACTTGCTTATCTACTAATATGCGATTTTTAGCATGATTCCAATACTTCTCTTACCGAGAGGTAAAAATAAGATCAATATTATCAATTTTAATAAATTTAAATATATACTTAATTTTGGATGTTATCTTAAAAAGTATAACAAAAATATAAGTTAAACATAAAATATATCATTACCTTTATAAAGATCAATTTTCAGTAATATTTTTCCATTCCATTTGCGTTAACAACATTTCAATTTTAAAATTGTATGTAGCGAATTAATTTCTTTTATCGCGGTAGGCTTGTTGATTCCCGTATTAAGTAATGAAGATTCACAGCGGGCTATAGCCAGTCAGTATGTCAGTATCTACTTTGTTTCTATGCCGAACGAATGTCATTGTTCGTCGTGATTTTTATCAAAAATTCATTGTAAATAATTGAAAATTTGTTGCACAATATAATGCTTCATGTTTAGAATTTAATTCTCTTTCTAGTGATACACATTTAATGTAGGAAAAGTATTAGTGTCTTGGATTATGCTCAAATAAATAGGCAGAGAATCATGTGACTAAGGTATACAAGGCATTTATCACTCATCAACAATTGAACAACACTTAAATGTCATTTTTTATTGTTTAACATATGTATTTTTATTTTATTTTTACAGTGTTTTGTGGTGAACTTAAAAATCGACAAAATGTTCGGGTAAACTGGACTTCAACAGCAGATAAGGTAAGAAATCATAATTATTCTCTTTTGTAATTAAAAAGAAATGTGAATTTTATATATTTCATGAGGTATGAGATAAATAGAAAAATATGAAGTTTATGTCAATATTTTAATTTAAACATTTAACTTCAAGTAGAATACTTACTGAGCGATATTAAATATTTTCAAATGAAATACATAGTTCTATTATCCATTACTAATAACAAATAAAATAATTAATATATAATATTAATAAAAGAAGATAATGATATCTTTATTGATTCTTACACAATACTTTTTATAAATAACTAAAACATACTTGATCTTGATCAGGATATTAAATGCTACTATTTATGTAGAAATTATGTTCGTAACAAAATTACATTTTAAATATAAATAATAATAACAAAATAACGAAATTATATACTCTAATATTCAAAATAAAAATATTTAACATTATAAAAATAATCAGCCTCTTGGTTAACAAGTTTATTTAGTATGTGTCCATCGGTATTAGTTTACTATAGGTATATGTTTTAATAAATGATTAAAAATATATTAATAATAAAGATTATTTTGAAAAATAAAAGTTAAAAAATAAATTTTACTTTTGGCTGGTTCAGAACCCGAACTTTTGTTTATTATTAGACGCACAGGCTACCACCGTGCTATTTGAAATGCTGAATGGTAGGTAATCATTTTTCCGGCATATGAACAACAATCCTGGAAATTCTTCAAATTTTCTTAATTTTTTATAATATACATTTAAATTTGATAAGTATACAATATTTCAACTTACTGGGGATATTCTATAACACTCGGTATATCTATCTAGGCTCTACGCTATGTTAAGAAATATATAGTGCTTAAACAAAAATTAGCCGCATAATTTTTTCGCGTTTTATGTAGTATGCAAGGCGGTTTTATTATTAATCTTGTTTTTGAATCTGCTGTAACTTATATTAGCAAATAAATATTTTATCTTCCCAAATTCATGTGTTCTTTACGATCAAGTTTTACGTGGATGTAACATTTTAATATATGCTAAAAATGTCATCAAAATAATGAAATTTATGGAACATCTTTTATGCATTGTATAAAGTCCGCCCTGACAGATAATACTGATATTTATTTTATGATAAGTAAAATGCAATATATACATACATATATATATAGTGTGTCTGTCTTAAAGGTGTATATAAAATATTAACATGAGAAATCAGTTTTTTGCAATTCCCTGCTCGCCTAATTATGCGCGTCAAACAAAAGATTTATATAAAAATATGATTTTCCTTGTTAAACGCCTATGGCCCGCTTTTTAATTAACACCCTGTATAAATAAATATTGAGCTTTTTTCACATTATTACTATTTCTGCTATATATGTAAATAACTAACAATCTCATAGGTTTGTTAAGGCACAGTATATATACATTTTTGACTTATCAAATTAATTTCATTTCTAAATAATATGACCACCTTTTAGAATTCAACAGAAATCAATCAAAGGAGTTTTGATGATGCATTGTTGCGGAATATCTGTACCAAGAAATTTATCGAATTTAGAGGATTTTTTTGTAATAGTCAAAAATTCTTTTAGGCCACGAAAAGATATTAATGTCAAATTTGTTAACAAATTTGGTAATAAATTTGGTAGCAAACAGGCTTTAGAAAGCACCAATTTTCTAAACAGTTTTTCATGTTTCTGAATGTATGTGATTTGTCTCTGTTTGGAAGCATTGATAGGTTCATTGGAAGAAATAAAACGCATTCCATGCAATTTGTTATTGACCTGTAAAAACAATAAGACATCGTGAGGTGCCAGGTCTGAAATATATGGTGCACGACCACTGAAATATATACTAACTGGAACTCGCATACTCTACCTATTAGCGTACGCTGCACTGAAGCCTCATTGAACAATAATGGCTGGTCCTGTTCGCGCACGTTCGTGCCGAACCGAACCTAGCCGAATAACTCGTATCATAGCTGATCGCTTTGTTTTCATATTATGCTTCATTTATTTAAACATGCGCTACACGAAATAATTTCCGTCTACTCACGAACTGTCTCGATGTTTGCCGACTACTTCAGCAGCAGGCTTTCAATATGCTTCACAGTCACGGTTCGTACGCGCATTCCAGTTAGTATATATTTCAGTGTGGACGACCCATCAATATCTTGGTTGTTTAAATAGGCTACTATTCCAGCGGATGTATATGAACTATGATGGAACTTTTGAAGGACTGCAGGCTAGCACTTCATAGTATGCTATTCAGACTGACCGTACTATAAATATTCAGTACCATAGCACAGTATAAATATAAACAATAGTTGCACTCCTCAGCGGAACCTTTGAACTGGCGAGTTGTAAAACTAAAATTTATACACTAAAGTCCAATTTTACAATTCCCGGTTAGAATTTTAATTTAAGGGCGCGTGTGAAAGCGTTGAAATCGCTTGAAAAATAGCTTAAATATTAGGTACTTTCTGAAGCAGTTTTCTCAAATGTAGCACAAGCAAATGACTTCAAAATTTAAAGACGCGTAAATTAGTATTCTTTCTAGTGCGCGACGGAGTTTCATGATTCTTACTTATATGGTTTAATTATAATTAATAAAAGAGTAAGTGCTTGTTTTAGCAAAGATTTTAAAGCTGATTTTTTTGACTTTCTGGAAAACTTATGAAAACGAAATTTTGTCCCGCCTTAATACTTGACGTATATTTTAAAAATATGAAAAAATAAAAAACTTACTTATAACAGTTTTTGAGAAAACTGCTTTGAAAAATATTGCCATATGCGCAATGTTAACAGTTTCACGATTTTGCCGCTAGGGGCAACGAGACAGTTTACATTATCAAAACTGATTTCCTTGTCAATGTACCGGCAACTTTTCTTTTGGAGTGTGAGATTTCCCCAAAAGAAAAAGGCCCAGGTAGAAAATAAATAAATTATATTTGAATTATATTTGAATTGAAAAGACAGTACAAATTTACACATTTACATTATTATCCACAACCCAAAGAAACAGCTTTGAAATTATTATCAAGATTTGATTAATTCTTATAAAATAATTTTTAGTAATACCTGTAATAGTTCGTTCATTTTATTTTACATTATTTCAAATAAAAATCACAAGGAATGATTGGGAAAAGTATGAATGAAGTTATGGTTCATAAATCAGCATTTATGAAATTGTCGTAATACATTTTTTTGTATGGTAACCCATACTATTTCTGGCAACTAATATTGCTTATACAAAAGGCTTAATTTTGGTAGCATTTTTCGATTTCCAAAATTTTAAATTTTAAATGGCACAAATGTGACCCCTGTGGTATAGGTACTCTCAAAGCCATCAATGAGTGCCCGTGAGGTGAATGCCCGTACGGCACAAATATATCATTACCGAAATCTGTGTACAGAGCAGATTGGCACACCTAGTAATGGACAGTGATGATATAATTATTTATTTGTTATATATTATTCTCATATACAATATGACTACATTTTTTTATTTTTAGTCAACTTATTTGGAGATAAAAGTTTAAAAAGAAATTAATTTTTCCAAATCTTGCAACCTTTACTGCTATAAACTCACTATGCAAACAGTAAATACTGTTAAATGACAAATGTCAGTGTTAAGTATAATTTGCAAAGTACGTGAAACAATTTTTCTGGAGATATAGAATTTTTTGTAAGAAACTTTCCGGATGGAATTTGTACAAAATACATTGACGGAAGTAATGGCGTTGATCAAATCAGATTTTTTAAATTATGATTTTGGAAATATGCGTGAAATATACGTTGTTATGGTTACTAAACAGTGAAAAATTAGTTTTTGATAATAAATAGTTAGAAATCCATACTAACATAATAAATGCGAAAGTAACTCTGTCTGTCTGTTACGTTTTCACGCCTGAACCGTTGAACCAATTTTGATGAATTTTGGT
This sequence comes from Ophonus ardosiacus, assembly GCA_943142095.1. NCBI lineage: Eukaryota > Metazoa > Arthropoda > Insecta > Coleoptera > Carabidae > Ophonus > Ophonus ardosiacus. Next base: position 15,195,586 of record OW964830.1, on the reverse strand, counting down.
ATAGAGATAGATTGGACCTAGGAGAAGGACATAGGCTACCTTTTGTCGCGAAAATAAAACTTGAAGGGGTGAAATAGGGGACGAAAGTTTGTATGGAGAACCCATCATTTCTCAAATTAGGGATATAAAAATTCTTATTTATGCTTTTGGCAAGAAATAAAGTGTTTTAGCGTTTTTAAAAAATCATCCATCAAGGCGGTACGATAGGGGATGATTTCAATTATTTTTTTATCTATAGTAAAGTTTTAACCGTTAGCAGATTTTCGATATTTGTCGGAGAGATAGCTTGCATCATATGTACATAAGTAAAAGCACTCGAGACATGTTTAGAAAGGGCGCTTTGAGGTGCGGTGCGGGGATCGGACGGAGCCTGTTACATGTACGATGCGAGGCAGGTTGCCGGCTCCCTACGCAGCGCATGTCTCCGAAGTAAATGTGAAAAATTACTGGTACACGCGTAGCTAATCGTTATTTTAGCTTTACCCGTGCGAAGCCGGGGCGGGTCAGCTAGTATTATATAACTGTTTATTTTAAATTTTTCATATTTATTTTACTAGCAAAAGACGTTATTTGGATAAAAATTCTTCTTTTTTATTTACCCTTATCGAACAAATAAAACACAAAAACTTAATAGATAAGAAATAACTGGCACGTAATTCGCGCCATTGTGTCGTGAAATAATGCATACTATTTTTTATAGATATTATTTTCGCTATAATACTATCAGAAAATATGAAGACATAGAACAGGTATGGTTTATATACAACAATTACAGTTAGAATATGCAACCAAAAATTAATCCGATTACAAGAATTTGAAGTATCATTATTCTCTAAAGATAAATCCTATTCCCTAATTGCATATTCATCACGAATCAAGAAAAATGTTGTTACTATAATCTAGTTAAAAACTAACCAGACTCCAGATTACAAGAGATTTGAAATACCGCACGCTATCCAGAAATAAGATGTTATAATGTTTCCACAAATTTTAAGTAAATAATGTGTTTTATAGTCAAAATAACAGGATACAGCGGTAAACATTATAATTCTTAGTTGGTGGTTAAATATACCGCTGAGTGACATAGAACTTGAAATATACCTTTCAGTTCAGAAATATAGTGGGGGAGGGGGTCAGATGAGAAGTAAAGTTTGGCAAAGGATTTCGGATTCTAACACTTGCGTAAAAGTACAAGTGGCGCCTACAGAAAGCGTCCAACGGTTGTTATGACTACTAACGCTTTCACACGCGCCCTTAAGTTAAATAAACAATATTGAATCGGATTATTAACAGCAATGATCAATTTGTCATTTGACAGTTCATTTCGTTTCAATTTTGTTTATTTAACTGACAGTAATTTTAACCAGAGATTGTAAAACTGGCGCTAAGAAGCAGAGCCAACACATTCGAGGTCAAATATTTCGGAAACCAAATACTTGAGGAGTGTCACTACTGTTTATATTTATATTGTCCAGTAATAATACTTATTTAGTAATATCTAAAAAGTAACGACTATCTCCTTGTTATGGCTTTTTTCACTAACCGCATTTTATATATATATATATATATGTGGCGGATCAAGTAAACTTCACGTATGTTATATATATCAAGTTATCCGCCACGTTAGTTCCAACCATTGTTGGTAATCTCGGAACAGCTGACAACAACAACACCAGAATAATTTTGTATTTGAGTCTGAGTGTAACGTCGGAAATTGATAAATAAAAATATACAATAATATTTACAATATTTAATTCCAAGCGTGTATTTTACACATTGTAACGATTAGATTATCATTATTAAGAACGATCTTTTCGTTACAAATTTTTGAAGACCTAAAAAGCCGAATGCTGTTTTTTTTCGGAACCAGATAAGAGGATCCAAAAGCAAAGCGTGCGAGACTGGTTCTGCATTAATTGACATGATCTGTCTTTTGAACTGGTGTTAAATAATGTGGAATCCAACGAACACATAACTTCTGTAACCCTAAATCATTGTGAAAGATGGCGTTAATCCCGTTTACGTTTACGCCAAAGCCTATAATTGCTTGAATCGAGGGTTAGAGTAACATAACGGTTTTCTTCTATAATACCGCGTATAATCGCAATGTTTTACCAGTAACAGCTGTTTTTGAACGTCTAGTTAGAAACTCATCATTTAAAGATTCTGCAGTTCATCATAAAATTAGTGACAGCTTAACCCTCACTTGAAATTGTAGAAAATTGCAGCACGAAAATGCTTGATGTTAAATTTCATTATTTGTCACAGAGTTGTTCATTTCCAATAAGACAAATGCCCGTATTTATAGACAGTACTTCGCCTCGACTCATACTTGAGTATGCATTGCATACCAGATTTCGTTTCATAGTCGCTACTTGTTTCTTCACTCGTACTTCGATCGAAGGTTTATTTGAGGCGAGCTCCAAGCAAACTTAAGTATTGCTCAAGCAATGCTTGATACTTTTTTTTTAATTTTAGATAGACTTGATCAATATATATATATTCTCTGTCAGTAAATAGATTATAAAAAAAATATATGAAACATTTGTCTCAATTTCTAATGGTTACGAAGTTATATAAATAGGTCGCCACAATATTTAACTTAGTACAATTATTTGATTTAAAAAAAAAAACAAAAACATATCAAAGATGACCTCTGAAAGGTAAACAAAAAGTCTTATTTAATTAAATATTATTATGCTCATGTATATAGTAAGCTATCTTATTGTATTATTTGCTGGGGTAATTCACCGCAAACACAACTTATTTTTAAAGCCCAGAAAATAATAGTTAGAGCCATAATAGGTTGTAGTTTTCAAACGTCGTGCAGAGATATTTTTGTAACTCTCCATCTCCTTACACTTCCCTGCATTTTTATATTACAGTGTTCCTTGTTTGTAAAAAAAAAATCCTGCTCTTTTCCCTACCAATAAACAAGTTCACGGATTCTATGACACACGTAATGTTAGTAAATTATATATACCTAAACATCGTACTCAAAATTTTCACGGGAATGTATCTTACATGCCAATAAAAATTTTTAATAGACTGCCAGATTACATAAAAGCAATCCAAAGTGTTAACGGTTTTAAAAAAGAGCTCAAAGAATATTTAACTCGTCATTGTTTTTATTCAATTGACGATTTTTTTAACTTTGATCATCCTTAATTTATTTTTTACTTTAACTTTTTTAAATGTGTTTTTAACTTTGATCATCTTTAATTTATTATTTTACTTTAACTTTTTTTAAATGTGTTTCACTATTTCACTGTGTTTTTTATAGGCCTTTTTATTGTAATTTATTATATATTGTATTTTCTTTAATTTTAACTTGTATTTGACTGGCCATTGTTGTACGTTTTTTGTATTTTTTTCATTTGTGGCGAATAAAATTATTATTATTATTATTATTATTATTATTATTAAATTCGTAACTCTTATAGTTTTCAAGATAGCAGAGGTAAACCCCGTAAAAACGCAGTTTTCACTGCCTCATATTATCGGAAACTATTCAAGATTGGGCCCATGTTGATTAAGCTTTTTTTATTCAATTTGGTCAGTACTATAGGCCCTTAAAATTTTTTACACTTTCTTTGAAACACCCTGTATAAAAAAAAAACTGTCAAACTGTAATTTTCATCACATATACCTAACATTTAAGTTAAATAGTGAATCAAGAAAATAATCTAGAATTTTTAGAATTTGTAGATATAGTAGAAGAAGCCATAAATAATAACTATGAAATAGGGCTGCTTCAAGAAGATGTATCCGTGATATGACATATATCTACAACCTGTGACATTATGTAGATGTCAAATATACTATTTGATAGAAAAATATTAAAATTTACATATATACCAACATAGTTATTACAAATTCTCTAAAATCCTCCCTAGAAAATTGAGAATTCACGAAGTTTCGACTATGAAACATATGATGTGCTTGAGGTCGAGAACGACTGTAGTAATGCTTGGCGAAGTAATATTCAAGTGCGAGATTAAGCATCGACTATGAATACGGGCATAAATGGGAATACATTCATGTACTAACTTATTTTACTCTTGGTAAACTCTTTAGATCGCACAAGAGTCTACGTATCCAACATTTCTTAATGAAGTTGCTACTGATTCATGTTTCTTTCAATGCGAAGTTTTCAATGTGAAGGTTATATTTCTATAGCATTTCCCTTTGCCTTTTGATATGGCAGGTCTGTAATATTAAAATCTGCACAGTGGAGATCCGGTCTTTAAAACTCCATTTTCGATAAAAAAAAAAAAAAAACGTAATTTGAAATTGCAATCTTGGGGAGGAAATTGACACTCTGACTAAGTGCGCGCAGGCGCGACCTTCCTTGCTCTCACTTTGAATAATTTGCAACAGGGAAAAAGGAGAAATACATTCTATTCTAGATCAATACTCATTTACATACCCACCGTACGTCATTAGCTGCTGATTAAATGTTTTTACAGCGCGACACTTTTCTTTCAACTACAAATCGACAACGTTTTTTATCTTAACTGGGTCAACCGAATCATATTTTATACCCTAACTGGTCATTTTAAACATATCAACACACACAAAAACGTTTTCGTTTTAAATAATGGCGAAGTTCACAAAGAATAATTATATGTTTACCATATAGGACTCTCATGTTATTAAATATTACATATTCTGAACTGCAAATATTATCTGAATAAGGCATTATTTACATACATATATACGAGCCCCGCCGTCGTACATCAGTTTTTCCACTTGTTAAAAATTTATTTATCATGACTTAACTAATAGAATTTGTAATAATAATGAACTAAATCTTTACTTTTTTTATTTAAAATGAAGATTTTTCGACATTTTAACGTAATTATTAACGTAAACGTAAAGATTAAAAATTTATCGGTCTAACCGCAACAAAAATCGATATATTAATTTCATATTATTTATCAATATTGGGTAACATCGTTTTTTATTGTAAATTACTACTGTAATATATTTAGACATTTTATTTAATAAAATCTCACAATATTACGATTTAAATTCGTTTTATTTTTTTCAGTATTTCCTTAATTGGTAAAACTATGTATTATTTCATTCTACAAAGTATTTAAGAAAACATATTTTTCTGTGTCATTAGAACGACAAAATATCTGTAATATCAATAAAAATTGGCGATAATTTAGGTTAGATACTATTTGCATCATATATTAACTAAATAAAATGAAATTAAAGCGGGTGGGCGACGGGGCTCGTATAACAGTGTTATCTATTTACAACAATTTTATGGCCCGATTCTGAACAAAACTGTAAGTCTTACAGATCTGTAAATCTGTAAATAATGAACAAAATCGCAACGAAACCAGCCACTCTTATGTATAATTTTATATTAATCAACAAAACTAGATGTGTTTTTGTCAGTTTTTTTTTTTTACAAATTTACAGATCTGTAAGACTAATGCCCGGTTTCATATACGATTGTTAAATCTCGTGTTAGTTAACAACTTTTCAAAATTAACAACTTGTTCAATTTTTATGATGTTTCATGAAATTAACAAATCAATTTTAAACTGTTGTTAGTCAACATAAATGTTAAAATTTGTTTAGGGAATTATTGTATTTTTTAGTAATATAAACACCAATTTCATAGTTTAATAATAAATGTCATTATTGACAGACTGGAAAGTACCAGTTGCATAGAACCTTAATGATAATAATAACTGATTGATTGGATCAATTGGATGATTTCTTTCAGTGTATGATGTCAAATTTTCATATAGATGATCCAAAATTAACAGAACGGTGCACTTAGATAGCCGATATCTCATTTTAAATTTTACATAATCAAAAAATTCAAAAGGATTTCCTCGATCTCTGAATACTCTTTCTCTTCGCAGAAATCGAATATCAATTTCAAAAAATTCTTCTTCAGACTCATCAGATTCTCAAAACATAGTTGAATAATATTTCCTATGACATTAATGTAATAAATATATTTTTATTTTAAATTATACAGCTAATGCAACCTGTACTTACTAATTTTCTTGTTGCAAATTAATTTATGACGGAAAGGACAAAATAAATATTTTGTTCTGATTACACATATGTGACAGATGTCATAAATAGCAACTTGTTAGAAATTTAACAAGACCCGAGACTGTTGTTAAAATAGCAAACCGTTTAACCATAGTTTAAATCTAGCATTTGTTGATGAAACAATAGTTCCTACTTAATCAGTTGCTAAATTATTTAACAAATTGTTAAGATTTAACTAGCGGATATGAAACTGGGCATTACAGATTTGTTCAGAATTGGCCTATTAATGTTTTTCTAGTTGGTACCATCTCCGCATGTGAGCTAAAGCTATCAAACAAAATAAATAAATTTAGATAATAAATCAATAAATCATTTTCATCCTTTTCAATAATCCCCATAAGTCTTTTGTTTATTTTTTCAACCATAATTCTTAAGAGACACAGTCACAATTCACACTACTGACAATACGAATAAACATAGGCGGACTGGAACTTTTTCATCGGATATCTTAGCGACCAGTCTCAATTTTTCCGGCCATGTACGAGTATCATATAGTCATTATATTCAATATTCGTAATGGTAAAGTTTAACCAGATATGCTAGTATATAACGTCTTATAATTGGTGTCAACGAATCAAAATATTAAATACAGAAAATTTGCTGATTATTTGTCCCTTTCGTTACATCTTTTATTTAAAGAAACAGATTTTTAATTGGACCAGAATAATGTTTCATTTCTAAAAAGAAAATTTGACACAACAAATACACATAACATATATATCTTTCTTCTTCATTTCAGAAAAAAAAAATGATTTTGTGCTTACAAAATAAAAATGTTTAATTAGGCATAATAAATAAAATTTGATGAAAATAATAGAAATTATTATTTTACAGAAGACGAAACAACCCCTCCCACTCTTAATTTTTCATTAAAGACTAGAAAAATTTGCATCGTATAAATGATATACTTTTAAAATGGTCACTGGCAATAACAACCATATACTTGCAAATACTTTAATAAAACTATTTCTCCAAAAAAGTATCTTAGTTACAAGTTACATATTGCATTTTAAAGTTTGGGCGTTTCTACAAAAACGGCCTATAAAAATGACATTTTTTGTTTAATTGCTTATTAATGTTTTTTTTTCATAACATCCAGTAAATAATTTTCTAATATTTAAACATGATCCTTGTTAAATTAACTTACAAAAATCTTTAAAATTAAGAAAGCTAGAAAGTTATTTTATTACCTATCTCAAATTAAAAAAAAAATAGACTATGGTTGTTTTTGTCATCAGCTCCTCTATTGCAAAAAAACTATCTCTAGACATCTCTGCAGCTCATTATATTTATAGTATACGCAGCTAGGCAGGCAAAAAATAGACTCAGTAAACCTGGAAATACATTCCATTCCAGGAGACAGTTCGGCTTTTGAGTTAAAGTTTTTTCCATAAAGAAATTATATAAATGAATGAACCAATTGCTGACTCCCAAAACATAAAATATAAAATAATTTTAAAAAGTGCCTATTTGAAAAGATAATATTGGTAGGTATATAATGATAAAACAATATTATTTAATTTAAATTATTGGATGTTTTTATTTGTTTTTGTTTTTGATTCGAATTTCGACGTTTTGTTCACGTTTCAGAATAAGATTTTCAAATTAATTACAATTACTTAGACAACAAAGTCGAGATCCATTATTGGGTTTTGCGAATTAAGAGAATAAATAAAATCATGATCATCGCGAGAATAAACTGCTTTCAATTACATATTATTAATATTTAAAAAGTTAGTCTTCTGGAGATTATTTATTGAGTAGTATATAAATAACATTTTAAAGTTTGTTTTCCCGTTAAATTAACTATTAACCAAAAAAGCAGTTCAATTCAGTTGGTTCGGAATTCATTATAAATTATTGATCTCTTGCAAAGGCTTAATAACTTGTTCCTTCGAAATTCAATAAATAATGTTATTAAAACCCAGCCATGTCCAGTCCTGGTAATTTATGTTGCCTGCCTGGAATACACGTAAAACTACAAGTTTCCTAAATACGTTTTCCAAAAGTAAGTTTTGAGTAGTATATCCCATGTATGATGTACCTACACTGAATGTTTGTACATCCTATTAACGTAGAGTTTGGCGAATTGACAATAAATATATGAGCAACAGCCCGAAAAATCTTAATTTGCTCCAGAAAATTGCACAGCTACATTTATAACAACATAAAACTAATAAATTAATTAATGGGTACAATATAGCCTATTCTCTGTTCGCTGTCAACGTGTCCTTAATTCATCTGCATTCATCTGTGTCTCCTGATTACATTATTACCTCCAGCTACCCAAGGTACGGGAGGTAAAGGGATCGTGCTAAAAATCTCATATAGAGACTTTAGTGAATAAGCACGTTTTGATGTCCCCAGAATCCGATTTTAACATTTTTTATTTTATTTATTATTTTGGGCATGTATGTGTGTGTAGGTGTGTGTGAGTGTGCGTGTGTGTGTGTGTGTGTATTTGCGTCAATCAGAAAATTTTGAGATTTTGTATATCCATTCTACACTAATATGGGAAGAGCTCATTAGTTTTTAGTGTATATTGGATAACCGAAAGTATTACTTATACAAGCTTTTAACAGTTTTTCTTGTAAAAAAATCATTGAATATATTTTCAGCAATGAGCTTGTTTCACATTTTTTTTAAAAATATCTTAAATGAAAGTTTATGCAATATTTTTCATAGTAATAAAAAAATAATATTAATTTATTGTTATTTTCGTGAATAATTCAATAAAAAGATTGGTGCCGGAAAAACAACCCCCCACTCCTGTGACGTCGGAGCACATACATAATGTCATTCATAGCCAATATGAAAACAGTTTACGTTATTTATATATATAAAAGTAGGCGACAGTTTGTCACGTGTTAAATTGTATGTACTCTGACGTTATAATCTGTTTTAGATCACGTGACTTTAACACAATTTTCAATATTTAATTATAAAGTATCTAATGAATATTTCGTGATATTTTCAAATTTCAGGCTCTTCAAAGAACAATATCTTTTAAAATTTAGTATTTAGAAATCATACAAAAATTCTTGCAACAGCCCTATTTTTATTAATAAAAATTGAATATAATGGTACAATCTTCAATTAAAATAATTTATTTTTGTACATCATCTTGCCTATATGCCAAACAAAAAATATTTTAATAACAGTTTTGACATATTTAAACAAATGTCACTGTCAAGATGCAATTAAATTAAAATTAATAATGAAACCATGTTAGGAGATTGCATTGGTTATAATAAAATTAAGGTTTCCATCATGCATAAATATTAGATGTATAGGATGATCTAAGTTTGCTTGTTCGAAGCATTATAAATCAAATAGCTGTCACGTGTTATCAAAGTGTCAAATATTAGTTTACAACTACACATTCACGAAATAGATCTTGTAAAGCAATAGATATATGCAAAGGAACTTTGAAGGACTAGTAAATATGTATGTAGGTATGTATTTAAATTAATAAAAATTAAATAGCTGGAGGTATTGTGTTGAGCTCATCAGTTTTTTATGTTTATGCTCCTTACAATCTGAGTGTATAATTAGTAGGTGGACAGCCCCTTATTTTTTTTTAAGTTGTGTGATTTTCAGTACAAGTTTGGCTGTATGGCTCACATAAACAGAAAAGTCTGTACATGCCTACTACGAGTTAATTCGTAAGTTTTTTTTTGTCAGATACACATTCTCTATGCTTTTCGGTGTTACTATGTGCTATATTTAGATATCATGATTAAATCAAATAGATTCCAAATCGAATCCTGAAAATTGCCGTGGCAAACACGTGTTAAATATAACTGTTATTTTAAAAATAAAAGATTATATCATTTTACTTGGAGATTTTTTTTATACCTCTCATTTTATAGGTAAATAAAAATAAAGATTAAAAGAAAAAACAAATATTAAACATATTTGACATTAAAGTAATAATCACCAGAAGTAAGGTGCTGATGCCTACATCAGATTTCTGTCTTAACTTATTTAAAATGAACACATACATAAACATAAAAGCATTCAAATTCAGTGAATAATACACAAATCAGTGATATATCTTCATTTCATAATTTATAAAATAATTAAAAAATTCATACATATTTAATAAATTTTATTTTTAATAGAGCTCTTATTTGAAGTTCTTATAGACGCGTCGGTGTGTTTATATCTAAAGCAGAGTAAATAAAACTATATATATTTTTCCCCTGTTATGAGTAATTTCCTTGCGAACAGATTAAAATTACGATATACCTCATCAAATTATGCTAAAAAGTTAAAAGCCGTGGATAACATCTACTTCATAAACTAAATTACGTCTTTCCATAAAAACTGAGATAATAATGAAAAATTCCAGCATAAAACACTAACGAACTACTGCAAAAAATCACATGAAATGGGAGAGCCTTTCAGGAGAAAAGTACACGTACATTTGACATCCTTCAGCACTCAGATAATACAGAGTTGTACTTAAAAAAAATTACCGATATTAACAATATTTGTCTGCTTCTTGGCATGCAGTACTTTGCTTTTGAATCTACCGATAGTGTAATATACAGAGCTGCTTAAAAGTTTTAGGACTTCCCTTATAAATAAGACAAAAACCATTATTTCATCAAAATCACAATTCATTCTTCAATGTGCATTCCTTTTAAAATCTAAACAGCACCTGGCGTGGTCCCCTTGGCCATTCAAGGCATTCTGGAATTCTGAAACTGGGATGCTACACTGCTACACAATACTTTAGTTTCGTTGGTTTGAGTGTGCATTGCATCTCGTAATTCGTGACGGTTTCCTTTTCACTTCAGTTTTAGTTTGGGGTAGAAAATAATTAGCCGGTGCCAAATCAGAAGCATACGGAGATTGATGCAACACGGTGACATTTTCGGAGGATAGAAATCGACGTATGACTATTGTTTTGCACGCCGGTGCATTATCGTGCGCACACACAACTATTTGTTTCTTTAAATATTGGACGACAGTCAATCGAGCTGTTTCTTTGTCGATGTTCAATTACTCCGCAACCATCTGAATCGAGATACGTTGTTCGAAAGCCAATATTTGTCGAACTGCTTCAATTTTTTCGGAATTTCTGTTTAGTGCGAAGCGATCACTTCTTGGATCTTCTTTGTTTTCATCTTGCTCATCGTGAAATCTTTCTTGCTAGCCAAAAACGATAAAACCAGTCAATGAAGCCTCCTTAGATGCTTTTTGGTCAAACGATTGTGTTGGTTCTTTAAGCCTCATATAGTAACTATTTTTGTCGTTCATCATAACGTTGAGAAGTTTGACATACGTAATAATGTCAAACCATCCCCAGCTACAGTTTTAATCAAAAGCTGGATTCAGAGATTGAATAGTAAACAGCATAAGTATATATAACACAGAAAAACATAAAAACGCAGAAGCGATTTAGAAATTATGTACATTCCACTATAAATATACACATGTATATGGTTAAATATAATTGCTGAGTATTACTACACTCATTCATCTCTTTAGCTACGGATTCCTACAGTTTACGTTTCTTGTCGAGATTTTAGTAAATGACCACGTTTTAAGGTCCCTACAATCCAATTTTAAAATTTTAACGATGATGTCTGTATGTGCGTGTCTACGTGTGTGTATGTGTGTGTATGTGTGTATGTGTAAGAATTTTGTCTTCGCTCTATCTCAAATACCATCATTCTGAAAATTCTGAAACCTTGTATTTATACCCTATTCTAAAAAAGAAGCCATTAGATTTTGGTGTAAATTGGATAACCGGAAATGGCACCTTAACTGAAGCTCACAATGGTTTTTCTTCAAAAAATACCATTAAATGCCATTTTTTCGCATTTTGTTATTATGAAAATTAAAGACTATACGGTCATCTGTAGTCCTGAGATTACAATGCTTGCCTGGCAACACAAGTCTGCTCGTGTGGGACAGCGTTCGAATCCCGTACGAGTCAGTTTTTAATAAAAAAAAAAACCGACACACCAAGATGTGTCCGAGTGGCATCAGAGGTCACTATCAGCTACTCTGCATGTAACGAGGGTTCCAACAGAGGACACTAAAAATGTCTGTATATTAACTGTAAATGCAAACTGTATAACTATGGTGTATATATTATATAGCATGAAGGAAATTTGTACAGGTCGAAGGACCTTATAACAAATTATTATTATTATTATTATCATTATTAAAGACTATTAAATTTTCTACAGGAATACATTAGGTAACACTTTTTCTATATATTTTACAGATAAATTAAAAAATCATTTCTTTTATAAGTCCCGAAGCCTAAGATAAACACAATTCCTTTGTTACACAGTTCATATTTCAAATGAATGTAACTGACAGTAAATGTCACTGTCAAAAAACGAATCACTTCAAATTAAAAATGGTGATATTTTAAAAAGAAAATAGTAAATAAAGCAATAGTTTTATGCAATGGAACAGTTTGCAGCGCTAGTAAATACGTAGGTATGTATTTAAATTAATAAAAGTTAAATAGCGGGAGGTTTTGTGTTGGCCACATCAGATTTTTTTGTCATATAATATTGGTAATTTCTCCACTAGTCTGATTAATTTGGTACCTTTATCGTAGAAATTACTCATTATAAAAAAATACACACAAAACAATTAGTAAAGGGCATCTGAACAGTTCAAAATATAAGTAAAAGTAAACAGAACAGCAACAAAAACACTAACTTCGCATTCACCATAGTTGTTTCAAAACGAATACTTGCGATACACACGGACATATCGGAACATACCAAAACATAACTCCCAAATAAAATATGACTATTTCCCTGCGTTATGCTGTGATATGTTATGCTGTGATTATGTTATGCTGTGTATGTAATTCTGTATCGGTACATGCATTTCTACATATTCAAATTCTGTGTTTTTCTGTTATTCTATGCTATATTTAGGCGTGTTTCTTCGGACTGTGATTATGATTTTCTAAATAATGATTTATTCAATAATGATTCCTTCGAATCATGATTAAATTTAATTCCAAAGAAACAACAAAATTAACTCGATCGACTCGAAACCTACACAACGTCGAACGAACTAGCGGCAAACGTCAAATGATAAATCAACTGTTATGATTGAGATAATACCCAAATTGAAAATAGTTTAAAGATGGATTGTGCTGAAGCAGAAATAATATTTTTGGTATGGAATGTGAAGTAAAATACGAAAACACGTTTCTTCAACTTTTTTTTGTACTTTGTATTTTCAACCAACAATGACTTATCTGTGGTAAAAAACCAAATAATTTCTAAATATATTCTTAACACAATAAAACCTAACATATTTTCTTTAACGGCCACATCCCAATATTTCATTGCTTGCATTTTCCGCCATTTTCAAATCTTGATTCAAAAGGGAAAGGGAATGGCGTGTTGTGATCACAAAATGAAAGAGTGAGGATAACGAACAACTAACGAAGAAACAATTTTCTTTTTGATCATGTTCACTTTGTTCAATTTTATCACGAATCACAGTCCGAAGAAACACGCCTATTTACTATGCAATCTCTGAATCCTTCATTAAGCATAAACATAAACACAGAAATAAAAGTTTGCAAACTTCGAACTTTTGTCTTTGTTTTGCCGTTGTCTTAACTCTTAACCTAAAATAGTTGACTCGAAGATATATTTCACTAAATTCGAAACGTTAAAAAAAATAATAATAAAATAGTAGCAAGATATACCATACCTACAATCCAATTACTACCATCTACTAATATTCTATATTTCAAAAATGTATTTTGTATAATTTTGTTAATTGGTCTGTTATTTGACCATACAGCAAATAATCCTAAAACCAAGGGCGTCATTGCCTAAAACTTTATAGCCACACTGTGTATGTACATATTCATAGTATTCTAAGAGGTAAATTACCTTAAGGCAGTGATAAACGATTACAGTGAAGAAACTAGTGAAATAAAATGATAGAAACAGAGCTAAACAATAAACCACCACTCTAAACATGTAAAAACAAGGCCTAATACTTACAACGAATATTCGCCAACCTTTCAGCATTCGGCTGTTCGTCAACAATGTTACTACTCGGTCACTTACTGAATATTACCGTATTATCAGTCGAATATCGAATAGTTTAGATTTAGAAATGTTAAAATTTGGGATATTTAATTGAGTAGTTTTTCGCTGAGTGATATTCTTGTTCTTTACCTATTACTTATCTGACAGATCTTATACAAAACAAAACATCACAACTCCATGGCACTCTGAAATTACTGTAATTGGGAATTTTATTTTGCGTTTCTTTTATTTCCTAAAATAAGAAAAATACGATTGAGTTTAGTCTTATATTATAGTGTTTTTAATTTTGGACAAGTTTCGTATTTACAAACTTTCCTCTAAAATTAAAAGGTAACTATACATAAAAAATATTGTCAATGTATTCCCTACGTACACCTACCTACAATAGATTTCAAGCAGATACTCAATACAAAATAGGTTTACTTTAATAACAATCCCAAAGACTAGTTTATTGTCTAAGAAGTTATCTATCCACAATTAATTTGTGCCAAAAAAGTCGATATTCGACTATTCGGCCAAGGAAACTGCCGAATATTCTGTTTTAGGCTTAGAGCCGTGTACACCATTACTATTCTTACAAGTTTAATACTCGTAAGAACACTTTAATGGTATGTATAGTCGTATATTATTATTACCGAAAACTGTGAATAATAGCAGAATTGCATACCCAGAAGTAGATAATAATTCATTATGTTATATTATTTATTTTGAGAACTTCATCTACTACATCCTATTGTACTGTAAGAGATAAACTTATGACCGTGTAATCAGTGAAAATTGCATGGCCAAAAATACAAAGTTGTGGAAATAAGTGTAAATTTATGATAATATAAAACAGAGGCTAGTCTGTAATTCTAAACTTAAATTATGTATGTACATATTTGCTATTGTGTATTGTAAATGAGTTGAAAAATCTATAATTGTTAGCAAAACGTTGGCTTTTGACTAAAAGTAAATTATTCTGCCTACGTTGCAGAATTTTATTTATTATATTACAATCATAATGAGCTACTTGCGTACCATTTTTTTATTTAATATTTTTGAAGAGCAGGTAAAAACTTGCTACCCATATTTTTTCTTTTGACAAAATTTTTGTTAATTAGCCTGAAAAAAAATAATGAAATTTGATTATTTGAATTCCCGCCATGTATGACGTAGAATTACGCCGCACCAATAAACGGTCGTAAAGCCATAGCGTTTGTTTGTAAGGGTAATGTAGATCTCCTGTTTGACGTTTTAAAAATAGTTTGGAGGTTAGTATTTTAGTTTGTCTTTTTGTTATCGGTATTTTAAATTACATGTAACTACCTATGTGTTTATTTGTGAAGTAATTAATATATTTGAGAGCCCAGAGAGAGAGAAAAATGAACTAATGTCAAATTCAAATTAAAACTTTCTCGCACGCTATGCCATCTATACGGTACATTTTTAAACATGGTTTCTTTCCTCAGTCCAATATAATGACGTCACAGAAAATTTTCTTTCTTAATTTACTAAAAAACAAATAATTTTTTAAAAATAAAATTTATATTTTTATATATGTTTTCAACATATCAATTATGTATATAGTGATAGAAATCGGATTTTCAGTACCACGCAAGTAGCCCATTATTTATATCGATGGTCCCTGGTTCGCATCTCTGGATGGATATGGATGTTTGTGAGCGTCTTTATTTGTTTTGTGATCAATAAGATTTAAGATATACATACAACAGTTGTAAAAGAAACTATCTTATCTCCATCAATCACTCTGTCCAGGTCAGATTGGGTCGCCGTGGAAGTGTAGACCTGAGCTTTTCTTACAGAAACGAAAAGTAACGGCGGACTTAAAATTTTATTTTTCTGGGCTTGGCTTCCTAGTGTTCCGCTGTAATCTTACCAGCCACATATATTAAGTGACTGGTTTGTATTACGAACGCGCTATTTTAATAACAGCACTATTATGAAGCGCGCTTTTACATTATATTCTTACTTTTAACAAAAGCGCTATATAAAAGTGGGTTCACGGGCCACTATATTTACAGTTTTCCCAATTTGTTATATGGTTTGTTATTGATACCGATATATGTGAATAAGTAATTAAATATTTAATATAAATATCTGGTGGAAATATGCATGTTCCTCTCTTTATATATCTTGATTAAAAACATTTTTGTTTACAAGAAAAACAAATTGTTGTGGTCAGCACAATATCTCTCGCCATTTTCATTTTATGTTATATAAGTATTGTATTACACTTCGCTATCGAACCGTCGTTTTATAACAATTTTATACAATTTTAATTATATCTATTTTTCATTGTACGAGGAAGTTCCTAAATATCAGAGATTCTTCCAATTCATTAACTAGATTGGCGGTATTTCTGATGGATATATGCATTTTACCTACAATTTTAAATATTTAATTAATAAAACAATAAGAAAGATTACATGTACTTCCTAGAAAAAGCTTTTAGAATGTCACTAAGACTGTTGAATTTTGACACTGACATCTGTCATTTACAAACTATGTTATAAACATTTGAATTTGTCAAATGGTTTCCTCAGTGCCTTAGCCTCTGCGATGTACAACATTAAATTATTCTATATATTATGGTGTCTATACGAGACATAATAAAAATTTTAAGTGTATAGATGGAGAATTTTATGTTCTTTAATATTTGTAATAACAAAAATTTCCAAAAAATTATATTTAGAAGATTTTTTTAAAGAAACTATTACTTCCGGTTATCCAGTTGTTACCAAAATCTAATCAGCTCTTCCCAGGAATGTCAGATTGAGGAAACTGCTGTTAAATATTTTTTAAGTCTTATAACATTTGAGAAACCGTGGCTCCAACATCCGCACACACAAATAAACAAACACACACACACACACACACACACACACACACACACGGACGGACATAATCGTAAAAATGTTATAATCGGATTATAGGGACCTTAAAACGTGCTTATCCACTAAAATCTGGATGTACGAATTTTAGCATGATTCCAATACCTCTCTTAGCGAGAGGTAAAAATCTGTTATGGCCAGCACAATACCTCTCACCATATCCAATTATGTTATATAAGTATTGTATTGCACTTCGTTGTCGACACGTCATTTTATTGTCTCAATTTTGTCAATCACCTGTATTGTACTTTATTTGTACTCTTCAAATAATATTTTAAAATTAAAAAATTCGAATTTATTTATAAACGTTATTTTATTTATATTTATAAGCGTATATAAGCCATATTTTAAAGGGACCCGCGAAAGATATCCAATCGGACCCCGCACTATCTAAATCCGACCCTGCAAATACGTAAAGCTGGACTTTACTCATAAAAGGGTCAGAATTGAAACACAAGCGCAGCTAGAGTTTTAAGACTAAAGTGACTAAAGATGCCTTACGTTAGTGTATGAAACAATATTTTATTTGCAACAGAATCTAAAAACCAAATAAATATAAAAAAAATCTTTAGCTTAGAATTCGGATCACAATATTAAATGAGAAATTTGCCATGATAATAAAACAAAATATTCACATTGGTTTTTGCGATTTTATCGTGTTTAAAAATGAAATCTGAAATCTTGTTATTAAGCAATTGTTTTACAAACTTAAGACTGACAACTAAACGCCAATTTTACGCACTATAGTAGATGATATAAATAATCATCTACTTATACAGGATGTTATGTAAGTAAGTGTTCAACGCTTAACCCATGGTAGAACTAACCCCAAGGATAGTAAATCTGGCAATAATTTTTGTTTAACATACTTTCTATAAGAACTAGAGGCCTTTAAAACTGACCAATCACGTCATAGTTCAAAACTTTATAAAAAAGTAAAAATCAATGTGTTCTCTGGAAAAAATATTGATTGTCAATCTGACGTTAAATGTTTTTTTGCATAGACGTACAATTTATATTCTGTTTTTTGATATTCTCAAAATGCGAATTACCTTCACCAATCTAGAGTATGCAGATATGCATATGGTTGTTGGCGAGGCATTACAAAATAGTCGTGCTGCTGTAAGACGGTACAGAGAGTTATTTCCAAATAGACGTATACCACCTTACTCTGTTTTTATCCGAACTCATCAACATCTACGCGAATTTGGAACCTTCCAGCAAAATACTTGGGATCTTGGCAGGAATCCTGATGCCAACGCTGTTGATCAAGATGAAGAAATTTTGGAATTGATTAATGAAAATCCAAATTTAAGTATTTGACAAGTAAGCCATATGATGGGAACATGTACATTTACATCCTGAAATTTATTTAAAAAAGAAAATTTACATCCTTACCACTACTATCGCGTGCAAGCTTTGCAACCAGAAGATCATGTTCGCAGAATGAATTTTTGTCATACATAGACATAATCTGAAATTTGTTGCGACGCCAATGATCTTATATGTCATATGTGATAGGTATCACATTTTTTTCAGAGAACACATTGATTTTTACTTTTTTATAAAGTTTTGAGCTATGATGTGATTGGTCAGTTTTAGAGGTCTCTAGTTCTTGTGGAAAGTATATTAAACAAAAATTATTGCCAGATTTACTATCTTTGGGGTCAGATCTACCATGGGTTAAGCGTTGAACACTTACTTATATAACACCCTGTATATATATATATATATATATATATATATATATATATATATATATATATATATATATATTCATGTTAGTCATTGCAATTACTCATAATGTTCGTCAAGGTGAAATATTTAAACAAGCTTGATTTATAACGCAGAAGTAATCTAAAAGCTAACAATTAAAATAAATAATTCCCTTTGTATAATTGGCTGAAAGGCGTAAAAATATTTAATTACAAAAACTAACAAGTGTTGTAAAAAGTACAAGTGAACATCAGTAATTAAAATCTGAAAACAAAGCTTCGCTTCGTACACTGAGTGCATTATTACGTGTGTTAGTTGCGCCGCATTCAAACTTTATAATAAATGGAGTATTTATTCACAATGTGAGCCGCAACCCGTGCGTTGTTTACACGTCTAGTTGCTGCTTTAAAAATGCTAACGACCCCCTCACTCATTTGTTTTTCCTCTACACTGCCGCCATTTTCCAAAAGGCAAAAGAGGATTTTGTTTATTCCATGGAAGAGGCGATTATATAAATATTTACACCTGACTCGAAAACGAATACATATTTATTAGGTAGCCAGCTAGCTTTACTACAGTTAAATTAAAAACTACAAAGTTTTATTAAAAGTTCTAATTTAAGGGAAATTAACTTCAAAACTAATTATAACATTTTTGTTCGCTACTTTTCTCTTTTGAAATATTATGTACGAGTACTCAGCTACGTAATTACTAGAAACAGTGGAAAATTACAACAGGTAGTAGGGAGTAGCTACCTATTTAATTGTGAAATTACGCGAAAAGAAATGAATATGGAGAAAATTTTTTAATTCAATAGCAATTTAAAAATAAATTTACATAGATATAATTGAGACATATTATTTTATATAATATTTATTTGTAGGCAGATATAAAAAGAAAAATATTGTAATGAAATATAAAATAATATGTCAGAAATATTAATTTATTATAGTTTTCCATGTTTCCACGTACTCTTGTTTAACATGTGCCACGGAATGCCTGTCATGCACACCAACTTTTATTTTGATGTAAAGGTAAAATGCATGTACTGATTGTGCCAAGAAAAAAAAAGTAACAATTAAAATTTAATTTATGATGAAATATGAGCTCTGCAATATATAAACAATTTAATTTACGCACCAAATTACAACTAATTTTTAAATGTTTCCGCCATACTTGTAAATCTAGCAGTGCTACCATATAACTTCTCGCTGCATTTGCTAGCTAGCAAATCTAGCGAACGCTGGACTAGCGCTCTGCTCAGTTGAATAGAAGATACTTCCGTTTCGCTAGTTTTGCTATCCTCCTTGAACGACCTAGTGTTTGCTTCGCTACACCGTAAAAAAATCTGTTGTGGCCAGCACAAGACCTTTCGCCATTTCCAGTATTGTATTGCACTTCGCTTTCAAACCGTCGTTTTATAACAAAATATTACAGAACTTTACCCAAATATTGTTTTTTATTGTATTTAACATGTCTTCTGCACACATATAATTCTAATTATATATATTTTTCATTGTATGAGGAAGTTCCTAAATGTGACATATTCTTCCAATTCATTAACCAGACTGGCGGTATTTCTGATGGATATATGCATTTTACCTATAATTCAAATATTTAATTATTAAAACAATAAGAAAGATTACATATACTTCCTAGAAAAAGCTATCAGAATGTCACTAAAACTGTTGATTTTTGACACTGACATGTGTCATTTACAAACTATGTTATAAACATTGGAATTTGTCAACTGGTTTTCTTAGTGCCTTGGCCTCTGCGATTAGATTACTCTATAAATTATTGTGTCTTTATCTCTAAATCTATACAAGATATAATAAAATTTTTAGGTGTATTAGATGAAGAATTTTATGTTCTTCAATATTTAATAAAAAAAAATTCCCAAAAAAATTATATTTAGAAGAATTTTTCTAAGAAACTACTACTTCCGGTTGTTCAATTGTTACCAAAACCTTTTCAGCTCTTCCTAGGAATGTCAGATTGAGGAAACTGCAGTTAAATATTTTTTAAGTCTTATAGTTCTTGAGGAATCGTCCCTCCAACATCCATACATAAACACACACACATACACACAGACATCATTTTAAAAATTTTATAATCGGATTCTAGGGACCTTAAATCGTGCTTATTCAATAAAATCTGGATATGCGAATTTTAGCATGAATCCAATACCTCTCTTAGCGAGAGGTAAAAAATATTGAACGAAGTGTGACGACAAATAAAAAGAAGTCAGAAGTAATGAAGCTAAAGAAGAGGAACCCGTACGTGTAAGTTTGAAAAGAGAGAGAATAGAACAAGTTCCTTCGTGGGAAGCATAGTAACTTGAAATGAAAATTATAAGGAAGAAATTAGAAGCGCTGTCGCCGACTGAAAAGTAGGCATGGAATGTCGCCGACTGAAAAGTAGGCACACAAAGCACTTACACTAATAGAGAACCAGCTCCCAGCAAAAAATATGGAAACAAATTCTGCAAGCAGCGCTGTCGTGTTATATGGCGGAACTATATTTTCTTGTGTCGGTTATGTAGGATTCATATACTTTATAAATGCATGACGGCGGTACATTTAAATAATACCCAAAAGGAATAAGAAGGCAGTGATAATGCAAAAAAATATATTTTGATATAAATGCGTGTTATACATATTCTTCTTAATTAGTCAACAAATATAATAATATACTTATATTTCTAATACAACGTAACATCACAATAAATAACATTTACATTTACTAAGTACATTAATTATTTTAATTATTAAAGTAATGGAAAATGAAAATAAAAACAATTATTTACTTCTAAAAAATAACAATATTTATATTAATTACTATCTTTGGTTGTCGTGTTTCTAATTATTTAATAATATTTTCATTTTTTTTCTAATTTGTGAATGCCGGTTATTAATATTTTTTTGTTTTAAGACTCTCTTGCGTTCCTGTTTTGTATTTTTTACGTATTTATATATGATTAGTTTCACAGCCTTATCTAATAAATTATTTAATACCTCCTCTTCATGAGGAAAACAGTGAAACCAGGCAAAAGACACATTTATTTTTAAGACTTCAATAATCTTATTCTTTATATGAGATAAATGGCCAAATCGGGGTAATAAACTATTCGTTATTTCATGTATATGAATTAAAAATTGTACTAAATCATTAGTGGGATATTTTAACTTATTTGGCACGTATTCCTTAAAATATATATACAAATGATCTGGCTCGATTGTTGAAGAAATTAAACATTCTTTGCAGTCATTACATGTCCATGTAAATATTTTTGAAATTAAATAACCAGCTACATAATTTATTGCTTTTATATCCACATTATCTATTGTTTCTTTATTTGGCAATAGTGGGATTGATTCCAAGAGTAAACTATTTTCCTCATCATTATTTATTTCTGTTTGCTTTGTTGTTGTATTTAAAAATTCGGTCAATGTATCTAAAACATGATCATTATCTACTTCACAATTTCCTCTATGTTTAGCCATATTGCCAATTAAACCATTAACAAGTGAAGTTTTTAGGGCTGCTACAAACTGTAATGCGGTTGGATTAGTGTTGCAAATACCGTGTTGTCTAATTTCACCGAACATATTTTCAACTGGGTCCTGATTTAAAGACCTGGGCGATAAAAATGTAAAACCAGCATTTTTACAGACATACCATACGTGACATAATGATTTTAATGTTATTATCCACCCGTGTGCAAAAGGTGGTGTCGGTTGCGGTGTTCTTGATGCATCATTTTTTTTAAGGAATATCCAGTTCGATATGTTTTCAGTCATTCTTTGCCAAAGCCGAATATGGTCAGTGTGCTCTTGTACACAACACCTTAGTTTTTTTTCGTCCGTAGGATATAGTGAACTGCCATTTACACTGTCGAATAATAAATCAATATCGCTTATAAATTCGGCAGTGTGAATGGCTTCACTGGGCATTTTGTCGCAGTCAACGCACATAGTATAAATAGCCATAGCAACACTTCTACTTAAAGTCCTTGCTGCAAATTTTACTTTCATTTTATTGCTACTATTTTCCAAGTCAAAGCAATCGTCGTTCAAACGGGGCACAAGTCTAAATCTGTGGTCTTTCTGACTATCTATAGTATATAACGTTTCAATATGAGTCCATTTTGCTATTTTATTATTTTGAAAAAGTATGTCATGTTTTGATAAATTATTGCGGGTATTCTTTAATAGATGGGGTGGGTCAAAAATAATAAAAACTTTATTACCATTGACTTCAAAAAAATTTTGTCCTTGATTGTTTCCATTTTGTTTAAGAAGACGAATAGCTTTCGTATTTGTAGCAGCCTGATCACATATGGTGCATATGACGTTAAATCCTATATCTTGCAACTTTTTAATGATGTCTGTTATTATATTTTTCAGAACTACGGCATTAACAGTTCCTCTGATAAAAAAATATGAAACGGGTTGCTTCCATTTTTTTCGAAGTCCTCGTATAGCAAAAACTAAAGCATGATTTGCTATTTGTATTTGTCTGCCTAAATGTCCCAAATCTACAAATCCCGTAATTTCATCAGAATGTTCATTGTACAACAATTGTTCTGAAATTGCCATTTCGTCAAATATTAAACTGCAATACCTATCTAAATGATACATTGACTGTGCCTGTGTTGAAAGTTTCTTAAATATATCTTCATTAAAACCTGCTTGGAATGGAATATTTTTTAATACAATGTGTAACGTACTGGGTGAGGGCAATGGGAGAAAATGTTTAAGTAATCTGTAACATCTTGGCCCTCTTTTATATATGGCTAACGCTAATGCTTTATCTTCCGTAGAAAATCTATGAGAAAATTTTGATTGTGTGGAATTTTTAATTTGTGTTCGTATAAACTGTGCTCCTATTTTTCCAATATTTTTCTCTACATTAATTAGTAAGCTTGTGTCAAGACCTTCTTTTAAATTTTTCATACTCCCCTTATAATTTTCTATTATATTTTTTAATTTACATTTAGTAGATTGTAGATTCCTATATTCTTTATACATAGTTTGCTTCCTTGGACTTAATTGTTCTTTACGTGTTACATTAATCTTCCTTAATAATGATATTTTTTTATTAAACTTATCCTCATTATTGATTTGGTTTCGTCTAAAAATTCTTTTTTTCTTAATTGGTGTTCGCATGTCTGGTTCTTTGATCGTTAGTGTTGACACAGATTTTATAGGTGATGTTGCTGACTTCAATGATTGTACCGTACTTGTGGAAGGAAACCATTTGTAGGGTGATGATATTGGTGTGAATGGTTCAGTATTTGAAACTGCTGATGTTGTTGGCTTGTTTAGTTGTTCATATCTTGGTGGAGATATATATTTTTCTTCTGATGGTTCAAATGGTAAAGTAATAAATGTTTCTGAATTTAAAGAAGGAACTGCAATTTGAAAAAGACTGTTTTTCAAAGTACTTCTGAAGTACTTAAGTTCAAAATGATCTGAACATAAATACATGGACTTATACTGGTCATTCCAGGTATAATTTAACTTAGCAAAATCGACCCATAATAAACACCGAGCCAAATCATTCGTAGGAAAGCGGAAAAAACTTTTGTTTAAAGGGTCTGGCTTACCATTCAAATAATAATATTTATTTGAACACATAGGCGCTTTACACCCATATTTCACTTTTTTATTTTCCATTATAAAGAGGAGGTACCAATGATCAAGACTTATAACTTATAATATATGTAGCACAAAAGTAGTAGAGATAGTTTTTACAAATTCTGCCGGTAGCCCTTACTGGCCTTGTACATATATTTGGTTTGTTTCTGGAGTATTCCAGTACCTCTGAAGTTGGGATAAGTGTCCGAATTCTTAAATATTTCGAAGACAGATGAATTTTTCACGCTCAATGTTTCTGGCAGTCATATATTTTCACGGTCTAAAAAGAAAATTAATAAATATGTTTGAACAATAAACGAATTTAAATGTACTTACATTTATTATCTGCACATGTCACATTTACTTCTCTCAAATGACAGTGGCATAATTACGCGAATTAAAATAGTAAAATTAACACACATTTTTGCATAAAATTTAAATTTAATCGCAAACTTATAATTCTTGTGCAATGGCTTTTGACAATGTCATAATGTGTACGTACTTGTATTTGTTTCAAATTTTCAAATCACTGTCACGTGTCACAGCGAATATAGCGCTGCAGTGTCATATGGACGAACTAAATTTATAAAGGCATGCTGCCATTTTAGTCATTAGACTTGTAATCCCCTGAGTAGGCATATATATAAAAAAAAGAAGATAGAACAATTGTGTGTGTGAATTGAAACTGTCATTAAAAAATAAATAAAAATATATTTAATACTGATAAATCGCATCGAGCCGGATCTATTATTATTGTATTTATAGGTAAATATAGTTAATTACCAACATATAAGTGGTCCATCGAGCCGGATCTATTATTATTGTATTTATAGGTAAATATAGTTAATTACCAACATATAAGTGGTCCTTCGAGTTAAAAGCAACAGAGCTGTGGAAAAACGTCTATAATTATGTCGAAAGTAAATTCAGCAAAGTCCTTTTCTGAAGACGCAGTCGCTACCAGATGTAGTGAACGAGTTAATAAAGGAGTACCTCCGCGGCGATTTGGTGATGAAGAAAAAGAAAAATTTGAATCTAAAAAGTCAAATAAGCCAAAGTCAACGAAGTCTAATAACACAGGAGTTACGAGAATGAGCACAGCTAATCGTAGAAGATTAGAAGCGAAGTTAAAAGCTGAAAAAGAAATAAGAGAATTAGAAGCCGCGGAAGCTGAACGCAAAAAGAAAATTATACAATTGCAACTAGAAGTAGAAAATGCAAGAATTGAAGAAGAAATTAATGAAATAGAAGAAAATGAATCCCTCGACAGTGTACAAGATATAAATGAAGATGAACAAATCAAAAAAGCTACAAAAGAATGGGTCGAAAACATAAATAGAAATTTAGAACATTCAACAAACAACGAATTGAAAACCGAAGAAGAGATCCCTATACCTTCTGACGTTACCGCTGCATTAGTGAATGCAGTAAATGCACTTGCAACACAACAAAAACAACCACATATTGATATAAGTAGATTTATGGCGAGACAAGTGAATAATATTAATTTACCATATTTTTTGGGAAATCCAGAAGACTGGCCCGCATTTATTTCTGAATTTAAAGAAAGTACAGAAACTTGTGGGCTCACCGCACGAGAAAACATAGTTAGACTAAGAAAATGTTTAAAGGGAGAAGCAATGAATGCAGTGAAAGGACTTTTGATTAATCCTGAAGGTGTTGATGAAGTAATTAAAACATTAGAGTCACGTTTTGGAAGGCCTGAGCAAATTTTGAGAAGTTTATTACAAGAAATAAGAAGCATGCCACTTATCAAAGAAAATAATTTAGAACCTATGATGAAACTTGCTAGTTCGGTAAAACAACTAGTTGTAAATTTAGAATTATTAAATTTACATGATCAGTTACCAAATATGCAAACAATAGAAGAAATTATTTTGAAGCTTCCTTGCAGTTGGCAGATTGAATGGGCAAGATTTTGTAGTAGAGAAACTGGTAAAACATTTAATCTTAAAGATTTGTCAGATTGGTTGACTGAAGAATCATTAATTATTAGTAAAACTTTAAAGTCAACTGAGTTTAAGAAAAAAGAAAATTTTCTTTCAAAACCGAAGAAAGAAACAACAATGACAACAACAGCAACAGAACAACGAACTTGTATATATTGTAAAAAACCAAATCATGGTTTGTACAAATGTAGGATATTTGAAAAGTTAGCAAACGATGAAAAATGGAAATTTGTAAGAAATAATAATTTATGTTTTATTTGTTTGCAATTGGGACATAGGATAAATAATTGTTGGAAAGCGAACAAAATATGTGGTGTAAATAGTTGCGACAGGTATCATAATAAAATACTACATCGTCTCGAAAATGAATTCAAAAATGAAAATGATAAAACTAAATTAATACATGCTGAAGAAAATGTACAAGAAAAGGTGAACCTTACTACTTCACACAATCCATTATGCGCCAGACATTGTAAGAAAATATTATTAAAAGTAGCACCTATAGTTTTAAAAGGACAAAAAGAAGAAATTCATACATATGCGTTACTTGACGAAGCCTCATCTGTTAGTTTAATTCATAAGAAAATCGCAGATAAACTTGGATTATCTGGACCTTCTTCTGTGTTAAAAATTCAATGGACTAATAATGAAAATACACAAGAATTAATTTCTAAAGCTGTAAAATGTAAAGTAAGAGGAGAAAAGTGTGATAAAGAATACAATTTATTCAATTTGAGAACTGTAGACAATTTAGATTTACCTACACAAACTGTCAATGTCAAACGGTTTGGTAAACAATGGGCTCACTTGCAGAATGAAAATATTGTTTCGTATGAAGATGCAAAACCATTAGTTCTTATTGGACAAGACCACTGGGAGCTCATCATAAGCAGACAAATAATTCAAGGTCCAAAGAATGCTCCAGCATTGTCACGAACAAATTTAGGATGGATAGTACATGGAAGAATTGATAGAAAAAGTCAACAAGATGATAGAGTATTGTTTATAAAACATACAGAAAACGATTTATTGCATAACTTAATGAAAGAAACATTCAGTATAGAAAATTTTGGAGTTATATCACCAAGTAAGCAGAGACAATCAAAAGAGGACGAGAAAGCAGTTGAAATTATGAAACGAACATCCAGAAAAATAAATGATAGATGGGAAATATGCCTTCTTTGGAAAGAAGAAAATGTCAATTTACCAGAAAGTAAAACAAATGCTTTCAGCAGATTGAGATGTATGGAAAGAAAAATGGATCGCGATTCTAATTTTGCTAAAAGATATTGTGAGAAAATTAAAGAATACGAAGATAAGAATTATGCAAGAAAATTAACACTAGAAGAAAGTATCATAGAGCCTCCTCATACTTGGTACCTTCCACATTTCGGCGTGATTAATCCAAACAAACCAGAGAAATTAAGATTTGTCTTTGATGCAGCAGCTAAAAGTAATGGTATTTCATTAAATGATACATTATTAAATGGTCCTGATTTAATGACATCTCTAATCAGTACATTGTTTAATTTTCGGCAGAAAGAAATTGCTTTCGCTGCTGATATAAAAGAATACGTGAAGAATATGAATGCAGAAGAATATGCGAAAATTTGGCCAAGAGCATATGAAGGGATAAGATATCATCATTATGTGGATGATTACTTAGACTCTACTAATACTGAGGAGGAAGCTATTAAATTAATCAAACAAGTATTGGAAATTCATAAAAATGGTGGATTTGAATTAAGAAATTGGATTTGTAACTCGGAAAAAGTAAAAGAAAGTATACCTGAACACCTACGTACAGAAGTAAAAAAGTTTGATGTAGATAAAACTTCAGAAACATGCATTGACAAAATACTGGGACTTTACTGGAACTCAAAAGACGATGTTCTTCAGTTTTCAACTAACTTTCATCGCATAGATCAAGAATTAATCAATGGGAAGAAGCTTCCAACAAAACGAGAGGTTTTAAAAATCTTAATGTCTTTGTATGATCCTTTGGGTTTAATTATTCATTATACTATACAAGGAAGAATAATTGTTCAAGATGTGTGGAGGAGTAATTGTGAATGGGATGATATAATTGATGAATCATTAGGAAAAAAGTGGTTGAAATGGTTAAAAAATATTCATGCAATTAAAAATTTGAAAATAGAACGACCTTATTGTAAAAATATTATACAAGCAAGAAATATTCAACTACATGTATTTTCAGATGCCAGCCAGCAGGCATTTGCAGCAGTTGCTTATATAAGAATAAAAACAAAGAACGAAGTAACGGTAAATCTTATAATGTCAAAAGCTCGGGTTACTCCTTTGAAAGGTCTTACAATTCCACGTGCTGAATTACAAGGGGCTGTACTAGCTAGTCGATTAGCTAAAATAATAATAAAAGAACACACTATTAAATTTGAGTCAATAACCTTTTGGACAGATGCTCAAACTGTTTTAAAATGGTTAAAATCAGAAGCAAGACACCCTACTTTTATCGCACATAGAATTGGAGAAATTTTAGAAACAACAAACTGCCGACAGTGGAGATGGGTTCCCTCAAAGGAGAATGTAGCTGATGAAGCTACGCGGGATGATAAAGAACCAGATTTAACTTCCAATAGTAGATGGCTAAATGGACCAAGTTTTTTGAAGTTTGAAGAAAATTTTTGGCCAGATACGAAAGAAGAATTTGAAAATGAAAATAAGAAAAATGAAGAAATGGAAGCAATTTTGAATATATATGAACAAACATCGATTATTGATGTATCGCGCTTTTCTAGATACGAACGTCTATGGCGCTGTATTGCTTGGATATTTCGGAGTCTGAAAAAGTTTAAAAAATTACCAGTAAAACAAGTTACATTATCAGTTGAAGAATTGAATGAGGCTGAAAGAAAATTATTCAAAATTATTCAAATAGAAAGTTACCCTACAGAATACAATGATCTTGTTAAAGGTAAAGTAATAAAATTTAATTCTAAAATAATAAGTTTATCACCGTTCATGGAAGATGATTTAATAAGGATGAGAGGAAGAACTAATAGTTCTGAAGATTTATTAGCTGATACAAAAAAACCTATAATTTTGGATCGGTTCATCCAATAACACAACTTTTAGTGGAGTATTACCATCGAAAATTCGGACATATCGGACAAGAAACTGTATTAAGCGAAGTAAGAAAAAAATTTTGGATTCCAAAGGCAAGACGTTTGATTAAAAAGATAAAAATGAATTGTAATCATTGCAAAATAAAAAATTCTAAACCAAGGGCACCAGTGATGGGTGATTTACCGAAATGCAGACTTATAAGTCATGTAAAACCATTTACGTTTACGGGAATTGATTATTTTGGA
Organism: Ophonus ardosiacus; assembly: GCA_943142095.1. NCBI lineage: Eukaryota > Metazoa > Arthropoda > Insecta > Coleoptera > Carabidae > Ophonus > Ophonus ardosiacus. Next base: position 15,165,870 of record OW964830.1, on the reverse strand, counting down.
CCCTTAGAAGTAACTGTTGCACGAAAAAGACAAAAACGGTACGGAGTTTTATTTACATGCCTGACAATTAGAGCAGTACATATTGAAATTGCAACTGATCTGACAACAAATTCAACGATAAATTCAATTCGCCGATTTATAGCTAGAAGAGGAACTCCGAAAGAAATTTACAGTGATAATGGTACTAATTTACGTGGTGCATGTGCAGAATTAAAACAATCATTGAAAGAACTAAACCAAAGTCAAATTTCCGATATGATGACAATACAAGGAATAAAATGGAACTTTATTCCTCCATTTGCTCCACATATGGGGGGAAGCTGGGAAAGAATGGTGCAAAGTGTGAAGAAAGCTCTTATGACCATTCTTAAATGTAAAGCTCCTAAAGAAGAAGTGTTACATACATTACTTTGTAAAGCAGAAGATATAGTTAATTCTCGACCAATTACCCGTGTTTCAGAAGACCCAGAAGATTTCAATGCTTTAACACCAAATCATCTTCTGAAAGGAGTAGCTGCAGAAGTAGCACCAGGAATATTTACGAAATCAGATCAATATCTAAATTCATGGCGGACAGCGCAAAATCTAGCAGACGAATTTTGGAGACGATGGATTAGAGAGTATCTACCATCATTAAATCAAAGAAGTAAATGGTTTAAAGATAATAAAAACGTTCAAGTTAATGACATGGTTCTACTATTAGAAGAAAATATGTTCAGAAACGAATGGAAGAAGGGAATCATTACAAAAGTATATACAGGAGAAGATAATCGAATTCGAGTGGTAGATGTAAAAACAATTAATGGTATTTACAGAAGACCGGTAATGAAAATCTGCCATATTGGAACCTTAAATGGGTTTTGGCCTCCTGGAGCCAAAACCGGGGGAGAGAATGTCGCCGACTGAAAAGTAGGCATAGAATGTCGCCGACTGAAAAGTAGGCATATATATAAAAAAAAGAAGATAGAACAATTGTGTGTGTGAATTGAAACTGTCATTAAAAAATAAATAAAAATATATTTAATACTGATAAATCGCATCGAGCCGGATCTATTATTATTGTATTTATAGGTAAATATAGTTAATTACCAACAAGCGCTAAATCAGTTTTTCATCATTTTTGGCAAAACATAAAAACACTAGATCCCATTTAAGCGAAATCGTATCTTTTATAGTTTCCGAGATCTTCGAAATCCAGATACGTATACCAATAGCGCATTTGTAAACATTTTCTATAAAGATATAGATCAGTAGCTTATAGCTACTTTAACTTGCGCGATCTATAATCTGTCTCTTAAGAGTTCTTTTTAGTTTTCGTCGATAATCATAACCATTTAACGGGATTCAAAACACCGTCGCCAATCTTGCGTCACGACGTCGAGCGTAGTTTATTTAGTTTTTTCGAATCTCAACTCAAAACCACTTATCATCAATCGACTCCGACGAATATTGGAATACTGAACAACGGTACTTGCCGTCAAATAAATATGGAATGAAGATTTCTACACCGTTGCCAATGAGACGGTTTTACGTTTTTTAAAGTTTGAAAGTTTATACATTATTTTTAATAGTAATAAGGAAAATAATAATAATAATAATAATAATTTATTGCATTTTTATTTTTGTAAATAATTAAATAAAAAGATTGGTGTTAAAATAGTCACGAAAAACAACTCCTCACTCCTGTCATCGGAGTACATTCATAGCCAATAGGAAAACAGTTTATGTTATTTATATAAATAAAAGTAGGCAATAGTTTCTCATATGTTAAACTGCATCTACTGATCTACTCTGATGTCACATTCTGTTTTATTAAGTAACTTTTTCAAAATATTACACAAATTTATTTGTAAAACATCTAATAGATATTTCGTGATATTTTCAAATTTGATGCTCTTTAAAGGTTTTTTTTTAATTTAGTACTTAGAAGTCATATGAAAATTCTTGCACAGCACTATTCCATTGGTCATGTTGAAAAATTATCAAATGTCAAATCGAAAACGCATACAAATGATTTTTAGGAATTTTATTGAAGTAAAACTTCTTTACCCTCCGTGTAAACTAAAAAATTCCGTTACGAAAGTTGAAACACGAGATACATTGCGTTGAAACGCGTATTTTATATAATGTTAAATTAAATTAATAATAAGAAGAGAAAAAATGGAGTATTAAAGTTAGATAAAAAAAAAATATCATAGGTATTAAAAATAAGGTTAGAGTTGTGTTACTGAACGTCAAATGTATTATCAAATCTCACATTAATATTACTAACTGACTATAGATATTCGGGCCTATTCTTTAACTAAGTGGTTAATTTTTAACAACTAGTTAAAAAATTTAACCAATCTAGTATTGATATATAAAAAAATTGGATTTTTACTTGTCAAATCAATATCTATTGGATATTTTTTATTCAGTTGTTAAAAATTAACCACTGAGTTAGAATAGGCCCGATTAACGATTACTAAATTAAAAATTATTGAATCTAAACTTCTACTTTAATTTGTATCATTATTTTGTTTTAGAAGAAAACAGTGCGGTAATATTCATAACAGCACTCAGTGTGATTTATAACAGCATAGTAATTTATAACAACACCAAGGTAGATAAAATTCCTTAAATTTTGAAACTACGATAAAAGACATAAAAGAAGCAAAATAGTATAAAGAACTCTTTTCATAATTGTCGGTTATTATGTTCGCACGTCATGACCCAAACTTCATTCTCACAAAATAAAATGAAAATTATGACATTCGTTTTTTAATATACATTACGCAACAATTGATAAGTGATTATTTGTTTATTTCATTTAACATAACTAATAACTACTAAAGTTTGCTATCAAATAAGTGATACTAAAAATAGGTACATATTGCAAGAAAATTGCAATTATTTTTGCAAACTTCTAAAACAGTTTTTTTGATCTAGAATCATCTGAGTATTTGAAACTATAAATACTCCTAATGTAAATTATTTGGTTTATAAGTATAGAAACATCTTGAATGTTTTTACTAAATTTTAATTATTTTCTTTGCAAGTACTAACATTATTCTATAGAAATATATAATTTATTTTTTAAAATAGATGTGTAGTTACAAATCCAATCATAACAATGTTGAAATTAATAGAAGATTTTTCGTGTTCTGAGAAAATATAAGGAAAGATTAAAATCCTTTCTTTAATGTTTCAAACTTCTCTTGAATTGAATTGTAGTAAAAACCAAACTCAATTATCGTTTTTGCGTCGATAAAACAAATCTTTCCAAACTGCAGTATTGGGAGATTAAATATTACGTTTGTAATCAGTTTAGAAGTTCACTAATCGCTATGTGAAATAAGTTTCCAGAATCCAATCTAAAGTCATTTAGAATGATAAAGAAACAATGCCAACTATTCCATTAATTAAAAAACCAATTTCCATTACAGTAAAAATTTATTAAAATTTTAAACGTTCACCAGCAGAGCAAAACAAATTTTTTTAAATAAATTTTTAATGAACTAAGTGTGTAAAAGCTTTAATTTTAAATCAGTTTCATAAAAGATGAATTGCATTTTAGAAAGAAACATTCTATAGGTAATCAATAATTTTTAAACGAATAAAAAAATTCACGCATTAATAATAAAAGAATGTTTTTTGTTAATGGCGTTTACTTTTATTTTTTAATGTCAACCGTGACCTATAATAGACTCCATTTACTGAATTTACAGTTCAGCTACTCCATTCTAAAATTACTATTTTGTAACAGTGGTGCACCCAGAAATTTGGATCAGGGGGTGCTCTATAAAAAAGACAAAAGTTTTTTTTTTAACATATATTAAATATTAAATACCCCAATTACAGAAAGCAATCTATTCTAACATGACTTAGTGCTTGAATCCTTGAATAGCTTTCTGTAACGTGAGTTTTATACTATTTTCTCTATTTCGGCTTTCATTTACATTGTTTATTTATAAAAATAGTTGACAATTTTTTTTATAGGATATTTTATAGTGATGCGCCGAATAAATTTTGGCTGAAGAACCGAACACCGAACTTAACTGAATATTGCACTCTTATTGGACCACCATTATAATCATTTTTAAATAAATAAAAACTACCTATATGACAAAATATTTTTGTTTTGAATGAATTATTAATTCCAGAAATAAACAAGAAAATCCCGCATTTTATTTTTGAATAATTCGGCAATAACCGAATAAACAAAAATAGCCGAATTTACCGAATATCTGGCGCATATCTAATATTTTTGGTAGATTAGTTAGGTTGGTGATAGTGATCTTTTGCTTAGATAATTTATGTAAGTATTTATTGCAGTGACGCCAATTTCAATAAACAAAATGTTACCAAAAGACGTTTAAAATGACGCTCATTCTACCATCAATAAACATGGTAGAATATGTCAGTCTAAGTCCGAAACAGGGAAAAACATTTTAATGTAATGTATATCTTTGTTTGTTTTTTTTTGCATTCTTGAACCCCCGCTGGGTGCGCCACTGTTTTGTAACGTCCTTACATTACTCAATTACTCCATTTCAGATGGATATTTGCATCAAGTCATATAGAAATATTACGTACATACAAGGACGAATTGAAAAATTTTGTAGTCTCTAAAGGACATTTTTTGTGATGTTGTGTTAACTCTCTTAGTGTCTACGAAGTTTTATGTGAATCCGCTAATTTGAGTATTAATTAAAATGTTTTGGATTAAGGTTTTTGTTTCCACTGTTTCAACTATTGCGTCGATTCGTTCCTGAAACATTGGGCAGTATTTTTTGAACCTCTTTCAAGAATTCTAATTCGCCTATTAGCCATGAACATATTACCATAAATTATGAAGTCCTTTACCGTCCTTTACCACATCAAATTAAAATTACTTCAGAAATGCTGCCGAAACGTTGGACGTAATAAAAACATTTTCATAAATTTTCGAGACTGATTTCTCCGGAACTCCTAATAATCATTTACTTATCCAATAGAAGAATTCTCAGATCAAAAATATTTATGCTTAATGCAAACTATCGTAATTATATTTAATTAATAAATTATTTTAACAATTAAGTATAGAAAGTACATATTATTACACCCGGTCTATTTTTACAAAACTGGTACCAATATTACAAAGCAACATTTTAAAATATCTTGATTTCTTTTCTGATCTTTAGTACTATCTGTTCTATCTCATATGATTTGAATTTTCTATACTCCGCTGTGCGAAATCTGGTAAATTTGATACAATAACCATCAGATATTGGAAGCTTTTTAGCGCTAATACAATTTATTACTTAATAATGTCGGAATATTGGATTGGCGTCGCACGAAATGGAATTAGAGTAGGCTGCGACTGACACTAGCGCCGCCTTGCAATTTGCTTTAATATTACGCAGCCAAATCCGATCTTCAGACACTCATATTAAAATCTCTCCATGGACTTTTAATATCACAGTCGTGAGCAATAAGCGACATTGATCTCAAAGATATCAGAACTACATAATACTACCATTTTTTAGAGAATTTCATTCACTGTGAATGTAGCTATATAAAATGCATACGTATATAAGCAGTAAATCTGGCAAACTCGTCTATTATTATTATACTTTCACTTCTCGGTACTTATAGATAAGAGAGGCATTGTTCAGTACTCGTAGAGATTTCAAAAACTTGAAAAAAATGGGCTCGAATGAACTATTTAGACCATCGCTGATTATTAATATTTGAACTGTACTGTAGTCTTCGAAATAGTTATGAACTTGGGCTATCTTTTATCTAAAAATTAGATAGTAAGTTTTTAATAAATAAGTTCGTTTTAGAGTTCTCAGAATACAATCTTACTATTTTATGATATTCATATGTGTGCGTTTGACTATTCTTTCCTTCTTCCAAAATGATAACTTTTCTTATTCCACGTTTGTACGTTTACATGACATGAAGAGCTGATTAGATTTTGGTTTCTGAAATTTCATTTAAATTGAAAGTGATCTATAGTTCTTGAAAGTTTTAATTGTTATTCATTCACGTAATAATTTTTGACGTACATGTTAATCTCATTTTGTTCTCAAACTGTGGAGTTCATTAATAATTGGAGTCATATTAATTATTGATTTATATCAACATGCAAAAATATATGAATATGATTAAAATATTTTTTTTCTAAAATCTATACACAAATTAGGCAATTGCGCTCGCTTTTCTCAACGTAAAATGTCACTAATTTCTAACTATAAAATATTGAGAAATGTCACTTATCTACAATCTTAATGGGAACGTTTAGTCAGGAACTAATAGCGTAATATGTATTTACTTACATATTTACCGCAAGTCAATCTGACATATGAATTAGGAATGACTATGGGTACCCGGGTACTCGGAACCTAGCCGATAATATACCCGCTGCCCGTTAATTACCCAATTCCCCTTTAATTACCCGAACAGTTTTCAGCTGCCGGAAAGATTGTATCTAAAAGAAGAGCTTTTTATTACCATACCATATGTAATTAATATAATTTATGAGAAGTTTTTTATAGAGATACAGTATATTATTTATTTGTATTACTTTTTACCTTCCGCTACCCTAGGTAAGGGAGGTATAGGGATCGTGCTAAAAGTCGAATGTAGAGATTTTAGTGAATAAGCACGTTTTGATGTCCCCAGAATCCGATTTTAACATTTTTACAATGATGTCTGTAGGTCTCTCTCTCTCTCTCTCTCTCTCTGTGTGTGTGTGTGTGTGTGTGTGTGTGTGTGTGTGTGTGTGTGTGTGTGTGGATCTTGTGGACACGATTACTCAAATACTATCAATCAGAAAAATTTGAAATTTTGTATATCTATTCCTTACTAATGTGGGAAGAGCTCATTAGTTTTTAGTGTATACCAAATAACCGGAAGTATCATTTATACAAGCTTTTAACAGTTTTTCTTGTAAAAAATTCATTGAATATAATTTTTTAGCAACTTTTACCAATACAAATTGAATATAATGGCACAATCTTCAATTCTACGATAATAACATTTAGTAAATAACTTGACATAACTTTATATTATATTATAAAATAATTTATCACTTTGCCTCTGCGTCAAACAAAAACAATACTTTAATAACCAATTTGATATATTTAAACAAATGTCACTGTCACGAAGTGATTTTCGTTAAAATTAATAATGAAACCCTGTTAAGAAGAATTTAGTAGTTTAAATATGATTCTAATGAAATTAAGGTTTGTAAAAATAATATATTTTCCATCATACATATAAATATTAGATATACAAGATAATTCGATTTAAGTTTGATGTTTGCAGCATTATATATCAAACAGCTCTCAATAAGAACGTGATTTCAAAGTGTCAAATAATAGTTAGCAACTACACATTTACGAAATGGATAATGGCGAAGAATTTACACAGATTGCCTTTTAGAGCATAAGGAAGTTGGTGATGATGTTGACAATAATTCGTGTGTGACGATTTTTCCTTAAAATATATTAATGATCCAAAACTTCGCAAAGTTGGTATTTAATACTCTTATATAATTTGAAACAATATATTAGATTTTGACTATATATGATAAACCGGATGTAGTACTTAATTTGAAGCTCTAACAGATTTTTCAGGAAAAAATATATAATCCAAAATTTCGTATTACAAACTTTTCTATTTATTGGAACAACAAAGTAGATTTTGTTTACAAACGATCAATCGGAAGTGAAACTTTACTTAAAGCTCATTGCAATTTTAAACATGGAATTGGCGGGAGGTCATGTGCTGGCTACAACAGATTTTTATTTAATATATATATATACAAACAAAAATTATGAATTTTATTAAAAAGTAAACTGCTAATATAAGAATTGTGTATATGTACTTAAAGGTTAACGGGTAATTAAAGGGTATCGGGTAATTAGCGGGTTAAGGGTACTATCTGGGTAGTTGTTTCGGGTACTAGGGTACCAAAATTATCGGAATTCGTCATTTCTAATATGAATACTCTGTCGGAAAGGAATAGAGAAATAATTGGACATTTATTTACAAAACCGCAAGTAAAATATGCTTAGATTAGATTGAAGCAATATCTCAAGAAGAATGGAAAATAACGATAAATTAGTAGTATTGTAAGTACAAAGTGAACATTTTATTATTTTTTGTTATGGTAGTGGACCCCATTTTGGCGACTGTTGAAAAAATCTTGTGTTGTTTGGAGCGCAAATGGATATTCCATATGCATGGATAATACAAAGTGATCATAAAAAGAAAAAAAAAAAACAGTTGGCAATTAAAAAAATAACTTGAAATTGGTAACACTGATATAAAAATTTATTTCCTGTTACTAGTGACATTTAAAAATTTAAATTTGAGTACATTTAATTTTTTTTTTATTAAAATAGTTGTTTTTCCCATACCCACGTACTTTTATTTTTTACATTACTCATAGAGCAATAATCTAAAGCATTTAAATCACTCAAAATCTTATTAGCTGTCATGTCTCTGTTCTGGCATAATCTATTTGTAATTATTGTCAAAATGACATGTAAATTAATATTACCGCTTTCATCTAGTGTTGTATAAACTGTGGAATAAGAAGATCCCCAGAATTGTATTGCCAATTGCATCATATATTTTTGATCACTCTGTACGTCTATGTTTTGATTGCCAATGGCCCGATTTTACTGTTTGTAATTCAACATATCTTTCACTTCCGTATAAACGCACTTGATTTTTGCCTGGCGTGACATCATAAATTCAAAAAAATGTAGATATCGGTTTTCAAAAAGGAGATAGTACAAGGCTTCAAAGTAGTAATAATTTGGAACAGAGTACATATATGAGTGAGAGAAGTGAAGGAAGACAGCAATGTTTGTGACGTATGTTATAAGAGCATTAAATACTAGAAATATTTCAAAAACTAATAACTTCTTTTAAATTTTGATAATTCTTATTTAATATGATGACAAAGAATAATTAAAATGACCAATTTTCTAATATGTGACATGTTGAGGACTCCATTGGTTAACCAGAAATGGCACTATACATGAAACTCTTAAAATGAAATGGTCTGGTAACTTTCTACCCATTTCACTGAAGATGTAACATTTACAATTTTCGAGTTACCAATAGCGGCCCAGCAAAAAAATTGTATTTGCGTTCATTTATTGAACGAAATGTGTTAACTGTCTGGTGATTTTATTAAACGATTATTCTGAAAATGTAAACATCTCTCCATCTTCGCCGGTTCGGAAGATTGAAAGCAATTCATTTAGAAAACTCCCCATTTATGAAATGATGGTGAAAATCTTGGAGAATTTTCCAATAAATGTATTTTAATTACGTTTGAATAAAGTTTCTCACAAAGGAACCGTTGAGAAAGATATTGATGTATAAAGAATGTAATATTCGAGGCAAACATTGTGAAAAAATTGATACGGGTCAGCTAAAATCGTTCCGCGTAGCTGAATGTGTGTCGAATAAAAGACTTGTGAAACACATTTATTTCTGTAAGATTGCCCGGGCGTTCGGGAAAAACCGATTGATTTGTTTGAAAAATCACTGAAAAATTGCACGAGGCACATAATATATTATCCCCAGAATCAAATAAATTACACAAAATAAGACAACCAACAACCCACTTCATAAAAAACCTAAGGAGAAAGTTATACAACTCAAAATAATAATATTGCCATATACTCATACATGTAGATCACTGCTTTAAATCTCTTCACTTGCATAACACAATATATTCAATGTTTGTGTATTAGGGCTGGTTTATGATGAATTTAATTTACAAATTTAAAATTTATAATGCAGATTTTAAAATATAAACATATGAGTACCTAAAACCTATACGGTGGGTTATGAAAGATTTACAAATTTAGAAATTTGAAATTTAGATTTGTAATATAACTATATTTTATATTTCCAAATGTAAATTTCAAATTCGGCCAATCACACGAGAGCACCATCAAACGGCGGTGTAACTCAGTTTATGTTCTAGTGACAAAGCAATCATCATACTTTTCTGTAATTTTAATGCAAATAAAAGCACACTCATACGATTATACTTGACATGTTGATCAGGATCTTGTTCTTGTATTTTCGGAAATAAATTATGATAATGCCCGTTTATAAATCTTAATTTGTTCATAGGCCTAACCACGGCCTAACAGACCGTTTTTTACGTTTATGTTTGTTTCTTTCTTCATTGTACAAATCAGCAACGGTAAAAAACATTTCCGTTATTATTAAATAAATAATCTTGTTCAATAGCGTTTCACAAATCCATAGCTTATAACAATAATATCGTAACCTAAATTATGAACTGGAAAAACGTAAAAATATGACAAGCAATGACAAGGCACATGGTAGATACCGATTGGTCAGATCCAGAATTTCAAAATCAAACTTGAATCAGACAGAAAATTGTAAATTTTAAATCAAAATGTCAGAATTAAAATTTATAAAATAAATTCATCATGAACCAACCCTTAGGGTTAGGGATCTTCAAAGCAATGCATTTAGCGATGGTGCGTTGGGGGCATGAACTCATATCACCCCTTTGTAAAATTCATTTCAAAATTACACATTTAACTTTATAACATAATTAATAATAATATATAGGGAGAATTCGAAAATGCGCAACGAAGACAATATTAATATTTTTTTAATCCGTATAGCTTGTAAAGTAATCCGACTCTCGCTACGGGGGTTGTTTTTTACTCGGGCGCCATCCTGTAACTAGAGAGAGTAGGAAGGTTTGGGGTAACCAATCGTGATCCAGGTCTTGGTTTGTTTTAAATATAGAAAAATGCATAAACTTAAGCTATGTTTATTTACATACTATGTACAAAACAAATAAATAACTGAAATTGTAATCATTATTATTCAAACTACTGAGACTTAGCATCAAGTAAAACTGGAAATAATATTAAACTACTATGAAATTTATACTCAGGAAATAAATAAATATATAATCACGGCATATTACCCATTTCTGAGTGTGCCACAATCTGCTTTATCGCAGATATCGGTAATGATGATGACGTATTTGTACCGTGCGCTTACCAGGCGTCACCTCACGGGCACTCATTGTTGGCGTGGCGAGTGCACCGCAGGGATCACTTTTGTGCCATTTAAAATTCGAAATATTCGGCGTCGGTCGGGATCGAACCCTGTTCACCAGATTTGCAACCAAACACTCAGGCACGCAGTCACGGGACCCCTGGAAAACGTGAAATAATTACTCTGTAAAACTTAGTATCGTGATATATTATTTATAATCAAAAAACGTGAAATAATATTTATCCTACTGTTGAATGGTCGTTGTAATCCGTGTTGGGTCTGCTGTGACGGGGTTAAACTCGCCGTTCGGAGATTTCTGAAGGCAAGACGTGTACCTGATACGGACGGCTGTAAGTCTGCGAAGCGCTTCGCTCGTAGAACTCGAGTTCCCTAGCCACTATAGACGGCTCTGTTCGAGATTTCTGGACTTGGTTAGCCACTAACTAGAGAACAGAATCTAATTGCCTGAGCTTGTGGACATTCTTTTAAAGCCGAATCTTGGCGCGCGGTATACGTAGTGGGGCCTTATTTCGCGTCTGATTGGTCGCGGTCGGGAGAGAACATGGCTATTATTAGTCGTGGGAATTTACTACTAAATTGTTTTCTAATAAATTCTACTTGCGATGAAAATGCGAAATTCCAGTTTTTCTAGTATTCTGTGGTTCAGGTTATTCCCGCGTGAGGATGGCGCTGCTAGGGGTCATATTGAGGAGGACGTTTGATGTGCCGGGAAGATAGTGTCCATGAAAATCATCAGACCATGTCGATACACTTCAAAAGCTGGAGTACACATCGTTGGCCTAGCTCGTGTACTGTCCATGTGCTGGCAGGTAAGGTAAGGTTATGTTCTCTGGGTAAAAAAAAATAAATAAATCTGTATTTATGGGACGGACGGCTTCGTCACAAGTTCCCTATTTATTTTAATGATAATAACAATAGGCAGTTTGCGAACCTTAGTTACGTATAACGTAACGTGACGTACAGTTGGATGTTGTTACGTTACGTTAGAAATAGTTTGCGAAGCTTATTTTGTTTCAAATAGTGACTTAAATAATTGGTAATACCGTGCCGTTGGAATGTAGATTACATACCGTAAAAACTTCATTTTCTGAGTTGTAAGTTGTAAACAGCTCTGTGCTGCTTAGCTGTTTTGACCGCTGGCATGGTTTACATGCTGGGTAATCTTAACTTCTCTGTCATTACTTTGTAGTTCCTACTGATGATGAGAATGTAGTTCTCGAAATACGTATATAGTTTTTAAAATTATTGTTAAGGTTTAGGGTTTTTTTTTTTACTTCACCTTAAGACTCCATTTTAGTTTTTAATTAAAATTAAAGGTTATAAGTCATTAATTTATTTATTTTGAAAATTATTAATTTAAAATGTGGATGACTGTGAATAAAATAGTATACATAACCTCGGAGGGAGTTTCATCATAGCTTCGCGCTTTATCTCACCTCGAGGCTTCGCCTCTCGGTAATATACATGAGTTCTGGGCTATAATGAAACATCTTCCACCTCGGATGTAATATACTAATGCTGGGAAATCTTACTTCTTATCGATTGAAATACCGAAAATTTACTTAACTGCCGGATTAAATTTACTTGATACGTTACCAGAATTAATGTGCAACATGTACCACCTAGGCTAATATAATTACCTCAATATCATTTCTTGATGATTCACTTTTTCATTCCATATTCACGCGCAACTTTTCTTCAGAATTCGAATGATAAGAACATAATACTCGTATATCATTTCTGTACGAATATATTTCCTCTGTATTAAATAGTGGTATATGACACGATGATATATTTAGCAAATATAATAAAACGTCAAGTAATATATTCTTTGTGAGTTATTTCTTTATAAGTTCACCCCGAAATATGTCTGTCTCTCCGTTTAAAATTAGAGCAGAATTTGTTCTCTCAATCCCCATCTATGTTTTCTCGTCACGTATAAAATTCTTTATCTACATTCAGTTATTATAATTTCCGGAGAGGCGCGCGTGCGTTGCTCACAATTTGCCAGAGCTCACTTCCTCATTCCTCTATCTCTGACGCCCTGCTCTACGAAAGGGAATAACGATGCAACTTTTACTTTTGTTTGACAGCGACTTTAATTCATAGAAACCCTGGCAATGAATGTGAAAGAGACGAATGGAAATTTACGGTTACAAAAGAAAGAAAAGTTTTTATTGTTTTTTTCTACAAGAGTTGTACCTATGAAAGGGAAATCTCTTCTTTTATAAAATTTATTGTTTAAAAGTAGCTCACGTAGTGCACTACCTACGGCGAATATAAATTTCCCTGAAGGTACGTTTAGTAAATATCTTTTACAATAACAAAACGTTTATATTAAAATATAATAAATTAATAAATAAATCTTATGCCGCAATTCTGAACAAATCTGTAAGTCTTACAGATTTATTAATCTGTAAAAAAATGAACAAAATCGCAACGAAAGCTGCAACTCTTATGTATAACTTTATATTTATCAACAAATATAGATGCGTTATTATCAGTTTTTTACAGATTTACAGATCTGTAAGAGCTACAGATTTGGTCAGAATTGCGGCATTAATTTTATTTATAATGAGTTCTGAAAGCATCTTTCAAAATATAACTAAATATTTATAGATCGCAAGTCAAAGGCGAGGTTCAGTCTAGGGTTGTTCTTCCATCTAATCCATACAAAGATATTTAGAAAATATAAGTCAAAGCTTTTTACACTATCACATTTGAAACTGAGATTAATAAAAATAAAAAACGCAAGAAATAAGAAAAACTCAGGTCATGTAGATTATATGAAATCGGAAAGCCAAAAAATTACATATAAATTATACAAATTATTACGACAATATTTTAAAAAATAACATTTATGAAAGAGATTCTAGATTTTCAAGTAAACTATTATACAGAGTGCCCATTTTATCTGTTCCCGCCTGAAAATTCATGCATATGCAACCCATGTTACATTTTATAAGTGACCTCGTTTGCTTTTATACCTATTGGCTCGTACCATGATCACGGTTTTAACTAAAACACTGTTTTAAGAAATGTCAAATTCAAATTTCAAAATGTAATTTCACCCTTATGTTAGAAGATTCATTTATTTAAAAATATTTGTTTGAATACCAACTATATTCTGCTTATAATCCTATTTTGATAAATTTAATAGTATTTATTATTATCATTAAATAATGAAATTTTACATTTCTTAAAACAGTGTTTTACTTAAAACCGTGATCGTGGTACGAGCTATTGTGATTATTCCTTTTAAATTACTAATATTTACCAAGCGGCTTATGAAATGAATTCTGTTTTGTTCATTCCTAAAATTTCAGACGGGAACAAATAAAATGGGCACCCTGTATAATGACAAATATTTTATTCGTAGCGTGTTACTATAGTGTGGAGTACCAGTGATGTGTAAAGCGCTACAATAAGTAATAAATTTGAAAGGTATATGTATTAATTTACTTAAATTTTTTTTTTCGCGATCCCCCAGAAATTGAGCTCTTTCTGATCACTATTTAGACCGGAAAGTCCTTCTTTGCTGAGCTAGCTCGGAAAGTTGTCTATAAGGGATCGGAAAGTACTTTACCGATCCCGGGAACGGTAAGGCTAAATGTTTCCATGAATATCAGTTGTTTATTTATTTCTTATTTGCTCGCAGTAAAAAATAAAATAATACTTTTTACCTTCCGTCAAAAGGAAGGTATTGTTTTTGGTCAAAAAATTCGTTGGTGAGTTTTTAATATATAAGCACGTTTTAGGGTCCCTACAATACGAATGTACTATTTTTAAGATGATGTCTGTATGTGTGTATGTGTGTCCGTGTGTGTGTCTGTGTGTGTGTCTGTGTGTCCGTGTGTGTGTGTGTGTGTGTGACAAATTTTTCTCCGACGATAACTCCAAAACTACAATTCTAAAAATTATGATTCTTTCATATTCCTCTTCTTTACAACCATATGAAGAGCTGATTAGATTTTGGTTATAATTGGTCAACCGGAAGTACCCTTATTTGAAGTTTTTAACAGTTTTTCTTAAAAAAATGCAGTTAAATATTATTTTTTGACATTTTCTTATTATATTTATTAAAGAAAATACTCTTCTCTATATGGTTTGATTATTCATTTTCCTTCATATTCAATAGATGTAGAGTTAAAGCATTACAAAGAAATTAATTTTCAAAAATTAGTCAGCTTTGTTATTTATCATGGAAACAGCTGACATAATTATTCAAAAAAATTTAATTGACAGATGTCAGTTGCAAGTGCAAAACCAAATATGGAAAAAAGTATAGGATCTAAAATTGGTATGTCATAGTGTAGCTCGCAAGTGACACGCAGAGAAAGGCCAAAAAGAAGATGGAAGGACATTACTTAGTGTAGTTTATGTTATAATTTTATTGGATTTATAGAACCTTTTCAAATGAACTTTTGGTATGGAATTTGTAAAAAATAGTATGTGTTCGTGTTCGATTTTACATGATAGTATATAGAATCTGTTCCAAGGACCTTTTGGTATGGGATTTGTACAAAATACATGGAATTGACGGAAGGTCTTGTGCTGGCCACAACAGATTTTTTATTCTATAATTCAATTCGTTGTTGCCGTTTAGCCCATCAACGCATATTATGAAAAATAAAATTGTATACGTATGCGATTAGGGACCATTAGTCTTTATACCGAATAAATAGGACATAGAAATTACATTTTTCAAAATTTTTTGATGATAATAATAATTTACTTAACAAGACCTGAAAGTGATACTTTACTAGGTGGCAAGCATATTTCAGAGCGATCCGTAGGTGAGCTTTGAAAACTTGTGAGCCCAATAAAGTATCACTTTCGGGTCATGTTGGATAAATATTTTTTTTTTTTTGTGGTCCTGAAAAAAAGTATAAATAAGCACCTATAGGAGGTTATATATTATTTTGTTTTTTATTGCGCGTAATAAGAAATAAATAAGTAAACAACTGATCGCCATGAAAACATTCAGCTTTACCGGTCCCGGGATCGGTACAGTTACTTTCTAATCCCGTATATACAATTTTCCGAGCTAGCTCAGTAAAGAAGAATTTTCCGTTCTAAAAAGTGATCAGAAACAGTTTATTTTCTGGTTGATTATTAGTCTAAACTGAAGCTTTATTTATAAAACTTTTTTTATAGAATTTATAAATTCGATTTCGCTCATGAGTAACGACAAAGGTAACGATAAAGACGTGGTCATTTTTAGATAAAAAATGAAAAAAATTGAATTAATCTGGATAAGGTTGAAGGTGAGTACCTACATAATAAGTTTCTTCTACAAATCTATTGAAAGTAGAGTTTTCAATGTTTGTTTTTAAAGTTAATAATGTTAAAATAGTAAAATCGTATTACATAAAAACTCAGCATCGATTTTTTTATCAAAGACAATAATTCCTTCCTTACCTAAAGTTGACGGAGGGCAAAAATACTTATTTGTAATTTTTTGCTCACACTGTAATTTCTATTCTGTAATTTCGCGGTAATTCCTTAGTAATTTTAAATCGGTAAATTACCGTGGTAATTTAAAAAATACAGTAATGTTACATAATATGGTCACATGGTGTTATCCCATCTGGCATTTGACGGATGTGTACACCACACGTGCAACACTGGGCATTTGTGGCATTGGGTTATTATGTATTAAATGAGAGAAGGTACGCTATAGAAGCATCAAGCATCTCATCACATCAATGAGCAATAGCACATCAAGCATCAAAGCGTGCTTACGTAGCCCTAGAGCAGGTGGTCTGCAATGAACACGTAACTACCACATGAGAGAATGTGGGACTAAGGTAAGAGCACCGGTAGTTAACACTGTAAGAGATGAAAATATCTAATATTGTTGTTTAAATTCGTGGTTTATTGTTCAGCTAAAGTCCAAAGATAATTTTCACATTAATTGATGCTTTAGGACCTAATATACATACGAAAACTTGAATTAAAAGTAATAGTCAAAGAAATATAATCAAAATTACATAATGAAATGCACTAGTAGTTGATATTTAAATGACTAAATGATTTCAAATTTTTACTGTTAACACCTAAGTGTACTAGTAGTAGACACCTTGTAAAATACATGATGTTTCTATATTATGGGTTAAAGTTTAAGGGATGATAATACAGCATAGAGTAAGTTAAAAAAATCTTAATCCGCAAAGTCCAATCCTCAACCGTCTTCGAGATATAGATCATCTAATATACTGATTTATCGACTTTTTTTTTATTTTTATCTTACAAACTATAGAAGTTACGACTTTGGTCAAATGAGGGATTTTGTTTATCTTAAAGACGTCTTCTTAGACGTACTCGTATTTTTAACTTTCCTAAATTTTTTCAAAATATGACAATCAGCTGTTTTTTTGAGAATTGGACTGCGGATGAAGACTTTTTAACTACTTCTAGCTATATTATCATCTCTTAAAGTGTGATCCATAAGTAAAGAAACACCCTATGAGTTATTTTAAACAAGCTTTTATGAAACCAGGCAATATCATTCTAGCAATTGACATTTAACGTATTATTAGTTGACACCCTATTAACTACTAGATTTAGAATAATGGCAAAAGTTTTAGTGCAATATACATGTAGGTGCATTTATGGGGGACCAAATAATGTTCATTTTATAATAAATTTGGAAAACATGTTCTATTTTAGTTATTGACAGTGGGTGTCAACTAATAAAAAAGGCTAAAAATGTGTATTAGTATTTAACACCCCACATGCAGTTGCAAGTTAACCTAATATCACTAATTTTTTATAAAAGTTTATAAGGTCACTTGTTATTAATACTCTTATAAGTAGGAGAATATCAAAAGACTACTATTAATAACTTATTTTATTAAATCTAAAAACTTACATTCTTATAACAAAAGATGAAAATAACGAAACAAATCTTCTTATTATGATTTGTATTTGAAAATAAGTACCAGTTTGTTA
The DNA here is from genome assembly GCA_943142095.1 of Ophonus ardosiacus. Lineage (NCBI taxonomy): Eukaryota > Metazoa > Arthropoda > Insecta > Coleoptera > Carabidae > Ophonus > Ophonus ardosiacus. Next base: position 15,147,852 of record OW964830.1, on the reverse strand, counting down.
ACGACAAATTTAACAGTAAAAATACCGGACCTTGGAAATGTGATTATAGTATAGCTTGGTACACAAGGCCTGCAGCAACTCCAGTTAGCTCTAACCAAAAGTGGTAAGATCCATTTTGCAACATAACCGATGGTTATCACTACTCTCACTTTAACTTGAGGTGGTAGGAGCGGTTTTTAAATAACTTCCTAATGTTAAATGCCACAGAATTTTGGTTTGTATTTATTTATCACTGTGATTTCTCGTTATGAGGTCAAAGTTACAGCTTTGTACGAATGACCTTATATTTCTTCTCATCATCACCATCATAATTTATGTATTCTCTCTCTAGACAGGTCACAGCTGAAATACCGCCTCCACACCAGTCTGGCCTTTTTTAAATCCCCCAACTGTTTGATATGTATCCTATGTATTTTTCCTTCAATTATAATTTATTAAATACAATCCCGTCTCAAAATATGTCCAATCCAGTAAACTTTCCTCTGTGACATTTCTCTTGAAATTCTTCTCTCTTCTCCAATTCTTCTCAATATCTCATACCTGACCCTCTCTCTCCACTCAATCTTCGTCAACCGTACCCTCAACTACACCTCAAAACTTCCTAAGTACTATTTCTTCTTCTTCCTCAAGGTCCATGTTTCACAATCATACAACACAGTAGTTCATAAAAAGCACTCTGTAAATCTTTTTCGTAGGTCTATTTTAATATATGTAGAATATATTTTTTCTATTAATATAAAGTATGATGAATCGGCAATTGTTGAACTAATTCTTGTAGTAAACGCAACTTCTCACGTACTGTTGATGTTTAGCATATTTCATTTAATGTTATTTTGAAATATTTTACAATAAGTAAATAAAAACAATGTCCTTGATTTGTTTCGCAAAACTGCGAAGACTGTAATGCTTTCTACATAGGTTAAAGTGGTAGAAATTTTAAAACTAGAATAGACGAACATAAAAAAATCTATCCAAAAACAAGTACACTCCACCGGCTTTTCAACTCATTGCATATATCAAAACCATAATTTTGACGGTGACTTCAAAGTACTTCATTCTACCGACAAGGGAAGAATGAATTTATAAGAAAACCTAGAAATAAGGAAAGCCACCAATTCCAAGAAATTTATAGTCAACGAACAAACAGGTGTTACAGATTCCCCATTGCTAAACCTTGTGTAATTTTCCTAAATGTATTCACTCTGACTATACCCGCGAGGGCAAAACGGTCGTCACTCAATAAAATTATATAAAAACACATCAAGGGCATTCTTTTTATTTATATATTTTGATGTATCCTGTAACATATTATAAGTAAATAAGTTAGTCTTTAAGTTTACTAAAAATCTTAACATGTATTTATATATTTTCTCTTGTGGTCATCCTGAAAAAGAAGTAGTAGGCTTCAAAATGTTTATTTTCGTCAAAAAATAAAAATAACATCTATATTGAATGCATGCCCGTATATTCCCTGTTGGTATTATTTAGGGCAAAACAAGATCTAAATAGTAATCTATCTCTAAAACTTTCTGATATTGCCGTTAATTTATCTGGCGCAAAGTGTTGATGTATTTATTCCCTGCCGGATTTTATCCGTTGATCAGGGTAATTATAACCGTTGTGAGCGGCACTTCACCACCACCACGTATTTCTCTCATTTATCACTGATGAATCGCAGAGCAGCGTGGGTTTATCTTCCACTACATGAGCCACGTTCAACGCTTATCGAACTTTCTGTTTCACTACAGCCAGACACTGCAGCAGTATAGACATTTACATGAGAAAATGCAACGTAAAGGGTTTTTCATACCGGTACATAAATATAAATAAGCGTAAATCACACTAGAGTACGAATATTTATCATGCATTGTTTTATTTTAAAAGCAGTTTCTTTATAAATTTTCCACGTAGCTCATTCTTTATGTGGAACAAGTGGAGGGTTTTTAACGTGTACGTACAGTAAAATTTTACATTATGTTTTTGGAACATTTACCATTGTTTATCTTGCGTTGATAGAGATGAGATGATGAAAGGACACACACAGGATATCCATATCTTACCCGGGATTTGAACCCGAAACCCTTGGGTCGTGAATCGGCTATTCTGCTCACTCAGTCGGTTACATTTTAACAAAGAGGGATTGCAATGTTATGAATTCTGTAAATATCGGTCGAAGAAAAGTTTTTGGTCGATCGAACCCACATTCAAATTTTTATCAGGAATATTTTGTATACAGGCTGTTCATTTTACTTTGTCTACCATTGCTATTTTGATTTTACTAGGTTATTTTTTCAACCAGTAGCTTTCAAATTGTGGGGACCAACATTGTTTATTGATATGTTTTTGAAAATGCTTGTTTACTTTAATTTTTTTGACAGCTCACAGTCTAAAACGTCACTGTTACCGCCTGCTTTTACTGTATGTTGTTGTTATTTACATGGCAACCTTTCAACAAACGCATAACAACCGTTCAACAAACCCATAGTAATGGCAATAACATTCAAAATAGGTATTAAAAATAAATACTAAATTAATATTAATTCTAAGATCGGCAAAAAATAATATGTTCAGCACGGCACTAAACACAGATTTATAGCTTCGACAGCATTCAATGTATAAACGGTTGAGAAGATCATTATTGACCAGGCGCCTTGTATCCCTCGGTCTTTGCCCTCGGGTTACAATATTGGCACTGGGTCAATAATGATTATCTTCTCAACCTTGGCGTATAATATACCATTATCCAACACTGACTTATAATATACTTGTTACTATGGCTTCGACAGCATTCATGGAATAAATGTGCAGTGTTTTAACTCTGTTAATCATTTATGGATTATTTAATAAAAAAAATACTTCAAATTAAAGTTTCGTACAATTAATTTTTCTATAACTGTTTGAAGTTTTTCTACTAAAATAATCCAGTGTAGTGTAGTGTAGTAACTGATGGCAGGTATATAATCTACACAAGGAAACTTCAGCTTATATAATTAGGTTTTATTTTATTATAATGAAATAGAAAGTCTGCAGATTATATGAGGAGTTTGCAGTTTACAATTCTTGTCATAATTATAATTTTTACACTGGTCTTTAACGATGACAGGGCTACTCGTAAATTGTAAGTGTACACATATACACTTTTTATTTTAAATAACAATAATTACGCCTGTTCACATACTCGTCAACTAGAAAAAATATTTATGGCGGCTACACACGCTCCGGTTTACCGGAGAGCTCTGCCTTGAGGCGAGCCCCCTAGAGATAAACCTGAGTGTGCGTAGGAAGATTCACCTTGAAGCCAAAGCGCAAAGAAGCCGCCGGATAGCGAATTGAATATTTTTGTTCGTTCGCCCAAAGGCGAACTCCTTCTCCCAGACCCGCCGGAGCGTGTATACTATACTACTATTGTTTTTGAATGAAAATGAATCTCATTTCATTTAACAAATTTACAAGTGAATGGTTTTTTTTACTACTATTCTTTACACTCACCAAACAAGTGCACGGTCACAGGGACCACTCGGAAGGCGGGCCCGAAAAGCAGGTCCCAAAAAATTATATATTCAAATTTTCAATTTGACCGCCCTGCCACTACGCGATCGCGACACAATGTTTCCATTAAAGTCACTAGATATATAAAGTACCGCCAACCATCATCTATGGAGGCCATACTTTATAGAGAGATAGCTGTTATTTTTTCTGAGTTTTTGTCCCAAATTAGCGGAATATCCAGGGATTTTGCATTTTCAACTAAATAATTCACAGATACAGGTTAAAAATAGAAAATGCGAAAATTTTATTTCATTTAAAAATGAAATGAGTGTTGTATCTCAGGCTGCGAAAATAGTATTGCAAAGATTATTCAGCTTACCAAATGGTCAAAGAAATACAAATAGAAGACAATTATGGATGAATTTAATTCAAAAATTTATTTTCAGTTTGTACGTTTTTCTATGAACTAATTTGAAAATCTAAGAAAAGCTGGTAAAGAGTTGTTTTGTCTTACTGTTAATCAAAATATTGTTGAGTATTAGATTACATCTTGTATTAAAAGTAAATGTAAAACAAACAAACAACGACAATTATTTGAGATCAGCTATCGGACAAGAACTATCCATTATTGCTATTGAATATAATATTGTTAAAAATATTAAGTTTGATGATGTGATTAATAAATTTGCTGAAATAAAAGCCAAAAAGTGCAATTAAATCATTCTTAATAACAATTTGTTATATTGTATTTGTTTTATTATTTTCCCAAACACAACTAATGAAGGGGCCCAAAAGCAAAATCTTGAGAATGGGGCACATGAATTGGTAATTACGGCACTGCCGGCAACAACAGAAGAATCGCATATTAGCGCCATGATCGCAGGATCATTGCTAAAAGTTTACCTCGAAATTAAGGCGTGTAAGGCCAGCCTGAGCATGTGGCCGCACCCCTAGTTTCAAGGCAGCCTGCCTGAAGGCAGTCCTCTCCGATAAACTGGAGCGTGTGTCACAGCCTTGGGCCCAACCGAAAACCCCGAACGAGTATGATTATTATTATTAATAATAATAATAATAATAATAATAATGATAATAATAATAATAATGAATAATTAAAAATAATAATTAATAATAATAATAATTCTAACCATTTTGGTGTAAAGTTCCCTTTAAGTTACGTCGGTATTTCTTTAATTTTTATTAGAGGCCAGTCAAATTATATACTTCTGGTTCTATCGCATAATTTCATATTTCCACAGAAAATACCACATTGAAATAAATATCATTACAAATTCATATTACTGAAATAATTCCCTTTACTTTCATAAAATATTAAAATTTGTGCACACATAAAATGAAACGTTCGGTTTAATTAAACAGTACCAGGATTGCAACATGTACTGTGCAAACCTTACTTACCTAATGGTTAAACTCAGTTCATTTAAACAAGAAATAAACCGTAGTGAAGCAAATAATCATTAATAAATGAGCATGCTAACTAAGGATAACGATATACGAGTTACTATGGTTATTTGAAATAACTGTTGAACAAAATTTCTCACTCCGTGAGAGAATATTTAAGAAGTCACGAAGGAATTTTTACTGATTTTTGCGTTTTTTTTTTAATAAAAATAAAAAGCAAGTTTAAAATATTATTTTACTATTGAAATAATTTAACTTTATAAAACTTATTTATTTAAATCAATATTAACATTCATGTTAAAAGATACTTAGGTTATTTATCTTTACACAAGGACAGCTGTCATCTACTGCTGATGAAACGAGTTTGTGGTTACTAGCATCCACATTATATTCAACAATAATGCTTATGCTTGTAAGTGAATATGTTTTAAAGGAAGGACCTAATTTTCACCTATTTTAATTTATTTTTCTCTCAAATAATTCTCAATGGCAGACAATAATTATTACAGAATTTTTTTCAATAACAATATAACAAAACAACAATTTTACAGCATATTTTAGAGTTACCTGTATAAAGAAAGTTAGAAATATGTTCTCAAATAACCCCTGCTGATATGCATGTATAGTACAGAGAAAAGCCTGAAGCCTGTGCATCTGGACGTCATATCATTACGACATTAATAGAGCCTGTACACATACGAATCAATGACATTTTAATATGATGAATATCTCATGCATGTATATGCGTATAGATGATATAGGCGTATCTATGAAGAAAACTGGTCCATTTACAATGATGTAAATCAATTATATAATCCAATAAATTAATCCTTAATCAAAGCAAACTCCACATGAACCATGCATGATGTACGTATAACTAGTCAATAATTTGAATCGTAAATGTCATGACATTACGTCGTAACGAGACATGAGCAAATACTGCTGTCATTATAAACACATACGTTATGTTCATACATGTATTATATTATATTCTCATATAATTTAATTTCAGATTGTGTTTATACCACTGAAACATTTGTGCACATTTGGTATATCAGTTAACTTACTCGACATTGTTGCTTGAATTTCAAACATTAATGATACCTGGATAAAATCACTCGGTTTATCCACAAATATGTTTTGTGTATTGTATTATTCAATTTAAATCACTTGAATCAATACTAAATCACTAATTCATATTCGCTAAGATGCTATTTCTTGATGCAACTATTACTCCTTTAGTAATTGTAGATTTAAACAGGGGGAAGCAATGCGCAGATCAAAAACAGCTGATAGAGAATAGTGACAGTTGTGGTCAATCTGAGAGAATTATTTGTGAATTTATTTGTTAAAATTGTGTACATCATTGCTCACATAAATGTCATATAAAACTACATAAACGTAGGAGTATATATTTATTCGAAATATGAAAGTTATGTTACTGAAATTTGAATATAATATTTATAATTCGCATAGGCGCCGACTACGTGGGGACTTCGGGGCTCGAGCCCCCACACGAAAAAATCTGAGGGGGCTCTGCCCCCACGCGGAAAAATCTGAAGGGTTTCTGCCCTCCACAATATTAAGACACTTGATATTATATGCGATTTTTATAAAAATGATTTTGACAAAGAAAGATTACAATTGCACCGCGATATGATGTACGATTTGTCTTCAAAAGAAAATATAAAAATAAAGGATTTTTGGGATATAGCTGAATTTTTTGAAAAGAACCCCGTTTGTGCAGAAATGTTAACTGAAGTCGTGAAATATATTAAGTTATTTTTAACCATTCCAACAATTTCATGTACAGCTGAACGATCGTTTTCAGCTTTACGAAGAGTTAAATCTTATTTAAGGTCAACTATGGGCCAAGAAAGATTGAATAATATAGCAATACTAAATGTACATAACGACATAACTATTAATATTGATGAAATTGCAGAAGAATTCATTAAACGAACAGCGGTTCGTCAAAATACTTTTGCTTTAAAACTATAAATACATTTTTTATGTTTGTATTTCATTAGTATATATATATATATATATATATATATATATATATATATATATATATATATATATATATATATATATATATATATATACTATTTTTAAGAAATAAAGTTTTTATTCGGTAAATTTTATGTTGCTCCTTTTGAGCCCCCACACGAAAATCCAAAAGTCAGCGCCTATGATAATTCGCGACATTCATTTCATTTGCTAATTATAATTTTAACTACATAGGTGCATACATAGGTATGTTTATAGATGTTTATTTTATTAGTCTAGCGCTAGCTTGCTGAACGTATTATTTTTCCAAACTTCGAATTTGCAAAAAATAAAAATTGCAAAATTTATATTTTTGTCCGCTAGAATAGGCTCATATGGGCAACCTTTGTTTATTTAACTTACATCGTATCTCTACGTAGTTACAGAGATCTCCATGGTGGACCTATTACCCTGAACTCCCGGTGTGTTATTAAAATAGCTAATTAATATTTTTGTATTGTGTATTTATTAGGGTAACTTTAAAACTGTACCACAGAATAAACATCTATACAGAAGCGACAGTCAGAGAGAGAAACGAAAATTAGAGAGAGAAAGAGTATGCCAACAAATTTAAAGGGCTAATCGGATAAAATCGGATTGTTTCGGCATATCTTCGTATCTTACGATTCTTTGTTCTTTTCATTATCTCGACGTGAACATTTTCCGTTAGGGGTCAATAATAAAAGTATATTGAGAAACACAAATTGATATCTAATAAAAACAAATATGTTATTTTTTCAACCAACGATAGGAAAAATCATTATCATAAGGAAAAACGTTATATTTCACGTATTCTGAAAGAGCTGTTGTCTCAGCTTGTCACGCCCATGTATTTTATAGTTATGGCTAATTCAAGCAAACCAAACACGTCTTCTCACTTTTGACATATGTCATTTTGTGAACTGTTTGTGAATTTTAGAAGTGGTGTTAGTTTCTAATTAAATGGATAAAATGAAGAAAGTAGAATCGGGAGGACTTGTTTGTTCATATAAAGACTGTATAAATAGATTTAAAAAATGGAGAAAGGGAAATGTAAGTTTTTTTCGTTTCCGAAAGATCAAGAAATGTAAGTTATGTAAAACGACTACCATATCATGTAAGATGTATATTCATTTAATAAATATAGGTGTAAAATGTGGCTCAAGGCCTGTGGAAGAGAATATTTGATGGAGAAGGATATATGGGACATATTCATCGATTCTGACGTTTGTTTCCCACATCAAAGATATAGAAAAATCTGCATTGTAATAAATTTGTAAAATTCAGGTATTTGTTTAATAAAAATATAATTATGTGATTATTTGATCTGATTTCTTTTTAATTCGTTAATAAAATTAAAATTTTAGTACTTTTATGTTCTAATTTTTCTTTTGCCATCTAAAACAATTTAAATTTCACGCGTAAATTTGCCAACAAATTTAAAGTTCAAGGTCATAAACGTAAAATCGCAACAACAATGGTGCCGGCAAGGAGTGTCGCTTCTGCATAAATGTATTATATGACTGTACTATGTATATTGCATTTCTTTAATATACTCGTACGAGTAAAATAAGCTAATAACTACAACTTGACGTGTAACATTTGAACCAATAATATCAACATACGAACGTGAATTTAAAAGCCATATAATAAGTGAAAAATTACTGGTACACGTGTGGCTAATCGTAATTCTAGCTTTACCCTTGCGAAGCCGGGGAGGAACTAGTAAAATAAAATTTTAAGGCATACTTCATTTCATGTACATTCTTTAGTATATAAAATAATAATATGTAAATTATAAAGAAACAGGTATAATTACGTTTTAAAAAGAATTATTTACAATACAGCACATAACTGACTCCCGTAGAGATTTCTGAATAACATGAGGTGACGACACCTAATGCAAGCGCCCTCAACAGTACATACTCCTATACAGGTGGTGGCGGTTAAGGGTGAATATAGGGATTTAACATAAAATTTTAGTTTTATGAAATTTCCTGCTCTCCTGTTCATTTTATGATGAAAACTGTAGAATACAAAGTTGTACAGAATTAAAAGCTGCATATAAAACTGTTTCATTATGTTTTTGGTTCTCTAACAATTTTAAAAAGAAATTTGAAATTTTGATTTATTAGTAGCCAATGGAACTTATTTTCTATTTTCCTGGTATTCCTAAATATTTATCAAACGTCAATTTAACATATGGAAAAGATATAAATTAAATAACGAATGTTTATTCGAATGGAAAACGTCTTTATTTAAAGGAATATTACGATGAAAATAGTTATAAAGGAATACGGAATTTATTTTCCATAATTGATGTTTGACTTTTACAAATTATATATGAAAACCACAAAAAAATAAAACAAATACGAAATTTCCTTTTAAAATTGCAACGAAACCAAAAACATAATAAAATTATAAAAATAGTTTTATATACAACTTTTAATTCTGAACAACTTTGCACTTTACTGTTTTTACCGTAAAATGAACAAGATAGCAGGAAATTGCATGAAACTAAAATCCTATGTTAAATCCCTATGTTCCCTAACCGCCACCACACTGTATACTATCATTACCAAAATTTATAAATAAATGAAAATTAGCACATATAGAAATTTTAAATAAACCGTGATGATTTAATTATAAGAACTGATTTTTATTATTGACAATCTTTTATATATAGAATATGCCGAAATTATGTATATGAAAGAAACCTTTTCAAATATAATGATTTAATTTTGTTTGTATTGTAAAAACCTTTTCCAAATATCAATTTTAAAAGCCTACCACCCACAGTTCGACAAGTATTTACTGTATTGCCTAAAAGGCTCTCCAGGAGTCGTTGACCTAAATCTAATTTAATAAACAGAACTTCTTTCGTACTTTACACGTCGTAATACTTCTTTTGTACATGAAACAAAATATTTTAATATAAGATGAATTTTAATTACTTGCGTTCCATTTAAGTAGATTAAATTTAAATTTTCAAGAGAAGAATTGAATTTCCTCACATTTAAAGAAGGCTGTGGGCAAACAAATGGTAGAAAATAACAAATCGACATCGTTTCTACATCAACAGAAAGAAAAAAAACGCACCGTCGTTGCCATGCCATCAAGAGATACGGATGGCGGTATTGTATGTTGATTATTCGGCCGATTTGAAATGCATATTTTCCAGAAATTGCTCCGCTTATTTACCAAAATAAAGTCGTCGACGACGATATCTTCGCGCAAATTTATGTAAGTATGTAGATTGCCGCCACTTTCTTCATGCGTCGATCAATTTCTTTCTCTCACGCACACGCACAGATACACTTTGATGTTGGCAGAATTATCATAAGAGCTACATCATATACTCCACAAAGTGGATAAAATATATAAACTCAAAAAGCATCTCCTACTCACACATAAATTTTCCAGGAATAAAAATTAATTTTCCTCTCACACAAATCCTCTTTCATACAACTGCGTGGATTCAGAAAATGTATATTTAGATAAAAATTATATAATTGCGTTTTTCATATGCTTCATTGTCATAACCATTGTTTTTATTCTATAAATTTAATAATTGTTGCATTTTAGCTGTTTGAAACCAAAGAACATGGATAAATTTTTCATCCTTGGAAATATCAATCTTTCCAATAGTTAACATTCTGCTATGATGCCCATTGGAAAATTACAATTTAAATCAATATTTAAGAGTGTTAAATAAAATGGGCAGTGGCATTTTAAATAAATATCCAGTGACCTAAGCACTTTTTTTTTCGAGTAGACATTTCAATGGTTTCCTAATGTGGACACTTTTGTCTGATTATCCGGCTCTCTCTTTAAGTAGTTCTCTATATCCCTATCTAAGTTACGTTATTTGAGACTCCTGTATATTTGTTGTTTTATTTATTTAAGCAATTTCCATATTATTATTTCCATTGAATGTCCCAGGGCCAGAACAAATATGCAAACCAGATCACCAATTTATAATATGTGTAACAATGTAAATTTAATTATAAATGATATAGATATCTTTACTGCGTCTCTGATTTTTATAATCAATTTAGTTAAAAATGTATAGTAAGTATTTTTACATTAATTTTTGTGGGTATATTTTGACCTTTATATGGTGTATACTGTTGGGCAAATAAACTTATTATTATTATATTTATTCAATTTTGACGTTCTAAACTGTTATTATTAACTCCATAGAAACAACTATAACTAACATTTTATTCACAAGTAAATTAAAAAAAATTAAAACACTCTCACAATTTTTTTAACTCACTCTGCAACAAATAATGCATTTAAAATATCATCAGGCACGAAAATAACACTCACCACAGTATTTATTAGATATTATCAGCCATTTTCATTATTTTTCACGACACAAATGACATACAATATAGCTTTTTTAAATAGATGTCTTGACGTCTATCATCGACGATTGTCATGCGCAGCCTACTAACTAATTAGTTTTTTATTTTGTCAAAATTAAATATTATAATGGTTTTTATTATTATTTCGTCAAAATTGAATAAAATATTGTATAAACCACGTGAGCTAACAATGTTTATTCATTCGAAGAATTTAACTTTCTTCTCATGAATAAACATTACCTGAATTCACTTGGTGTATAAATATCTATTAAGTTGACTAGCTACTGCTCTGAACAGTATTATATTTATTGTTAGATCTGACTTTATATGTATTACCTTCTTTTGTCATAAGAATGATATGATGAGTACTAGTGAAATTAATGACCACAAAACACGTAATGTACTCGTAAACATCAAAAGAATAAAAGGTAATGTAATACAAATATTTTTGACGCGTTTCTTTTTACTTTAATATTACAAAAAACACGAACAAAGGTATTTTTTAATATAATATGATATAATTTTAATGATAGCACAAATATAATAAACAAATTAATAAATATGTCATCAGGGATTATTACCGATTAATATTAATTAGTTATTTAAATAATTAATTTATTTTTATTTTAATAATAATAAATAATAACAAATGTTTATTTGTATAAGAGAAGAAAAAATTACATTTCTATTACAAAGGATTGGTAATATACAGGTGTCTCTTAAATAGGGGTACATGGCTTAACCACAGATTCCTGAGGCTAAAATAAGACGATTTAACCAAACTTGCTTCTACTGGAAAGTGTACCATTTAGCCAGAATTCTGCTTTAAAGTTCTCCGAAAAAAAATTTATTTTACTTATAATAATCGGACGCTTTATTCGATTTGGATGAAATTTGGTCTGACAGTTTATATAGTTATAAGTCATCTTTTAAGGTGATACTTGTTATTATTAGTGAACTAATAGTGTATGAAACGTAGGTGTCCCAACATTAATTAGACCGTAACTTTTTAATGGCACTGCCGAAAACGTAAAATTATTTTTCTTTAGAAAGATACATTCAAAGTAAACTTTTCTCTCTCTGTGTAATTTGTGATATCTGTTACGGTTCACACAGAAAAAAATAAAATCTGAGTGTCTGCAATGCTAAATTTTTAAAATAAATTTAATTAGTGGTCTATCCAAATGTCAAACAAGTAATTTTTAATGTCAGTGTCAGTTTTATACATACCTAACTTCATTGTAGGCCCTCAATATTTTATTTATTTCCTCTTTTAAGAGTACCGGGCTTTGTTGCTTCCAAATCCAGTGAAAGTTGACTGTTTTCAGCATGATTTCTAGCTGTTTAGCCGGGTTGTTTATTTTGGAAACGCTTAGTGGTGTATCACTTGAATTAATTTGAATTAATTTATCGTAACATATTTTAAAGTATCTTGAGTTGGGAAGTAATAGCATTTTATTCCACCACAGTAGCATTTTGTAGAGAATTAAAAGTTCCACTTTTGAATGTCCTGTTTCTCTCAGTAGTAATATTGATGTATAGTTTTATTGTTGTGTTCCAGGAGTGAATTTGCGCTTTAGCCATTGTTTGTTTGTTTACGCCAGAGATAAACTTACATGTCAACCAATTCTCTTGTTTTACTTTTTATTGTTTATTAAAAAATATAAATTTTCTATTCTTGAAATAATGGTAAGTAACGCTAAAATAATGCGACGACAGTATCACTCTGGCGAAAGAAGACAAAATGAAAAAAGTACGTTACAATTCTAATATGATATACATAAGTAGATATTACTTATCTTTATCTGTATGTTATTGTAGCTTACGCCAGGTGTTTATTCGAATCAGAATGTAGTGCCACATTCGCTAATACCATACACACACATACGTACACATACACATAATCATGTATTGTAACGCAAATACTTTTATGTTGTTTGTTGTAAATATTGTCTCATATATGTATACGAACATAATTCTTGCCCTATTCTTAATTTCAAAATCTGTAAATTTTCTCTGTATCTCTCTACCTGATTCGACCGTCTCAAGTGCTTTCTTAAACATCTGTTTTTCATACGTTATCTGTTTTGATGGCTCTTTGTTCACATGCATACTGCGTGATTTTTCTTTAGCTATAGAGGAGTCATACCTAGCCTTCATCATGTAGACATTTATTCCTTTTTCTTCATAAAGTTTCTGCTCTGCTCTCGAGTCCGCTCTCCAACGCTTTGTCACTCTTTTGTAAATAAAAAATTTCTTCCAAGAAATACATCTTTTTAATTATTATAACGTCATACCTGAACATGCAAGTACGTACAGTATTATAAAATACAACAATTTTTTTCAAGTACAAATACGTTAGGGTAATTCCGGGAGAGATGCTATGACTGGAGAGATGACACAGAACTAGTTTTCCTAAAAATAATTATTAGATAATACTGAGGTTGTAGTATATGGCACCGCATAAGTGTTATTGAATCGTACTTTTGAAATTTTGTCGAATAAGTTTCTTGTAGGGAAGTTACCGTAATTTGTTTTATTTATATGGTGCGACAGTTTTTTGGGTATGTTTTTTGGTAGGTTTACCTAGTTTTTATAACAAGACTTTTATTTAAATAGTTATATGAATAAGGCATACATTTCTGGATTATCATCTGCTTTTGCACTTTGCTTGCATCGCTGTGAAATTTAAAAGCATACATGGACAAGAATTTTTTCCGTACAAACAACACAATTTTGTTTTAAGTACTTTATCATTGTTTAAAAAAAAAAAAATTGTATTTTTACCTCTTGCTGGATATGTGCCGTCCAAGATAAATGTAGCTGCTTTTATGAATTTTCTTTGGACACTTTCAATTAGATCAATTATGTTATTAGTAATAGGGTTCCAAACTACCGAGCAATATTTCAAATGTGGTCTTACTAGGGTTGTAAAAATGTTTATTAAACATTAGCGTAGGCTCAAAAATGACTCCTAGATCAGATATTTAATTTGGCCTACAAATTGAGTCACCGTCTAAGGTGTAATTAAAAGTGATTTTTTGACGTTTCGTGGTGTATGACATAACATTGCATTTGCTGACATTAAGTTGTAAATTATTGTTATTACACCAATTTCCAATGATATTGATATTTGTTTGGAGGTTCATACAGTCTTCAATTTTAGAAATTCTACAAAACAATTTTAAATCATCAGCGTAGATATTCCACATTAATATCAGTCGTGATGTCGTTATTGAATAATAGAGGCCCAAGAACAGAGCCCTGTGGCACCCCAGAACTTTGCACGAAATTACCAGATTTGAAACCATATGTACTCACATACAAGTGTCTATTTTGAAGGTAAGATGTTATTAGTTCGATTAAATCATAGGAGAAACCCATGGATTGCAATTTTACCAATAAGATGGAATGATCGAGTTTATCGAACGCTTTAGAAAAATCGGTGTATATAACGTCCACCTGGCCACGTTCATCAATTGCTTCACTTGCTTACTGGGTTTTGCATATGAGATTTGTCACAGTAGATCTCCCTCTAATAAATCCATGTTGATTAGGCGATAAAAGTTTTGAAGAGTGATTGTACATTTTATCATGTAGTAGTATTTCAAGTACTTTACTAAAATTGGAAATAATTGCTACTGGTCTGTAATTAACAATGTTATTTCTATCACCTTTTTTAAATATGGGATTTAATCTTGAAAGTTTCCAAATATCAGGGAAAGTACAATGACGTAAAATTAAATTGAAAATTATCGTTAATGGAAATACAAAAACAGAAGCGCAATCTTTTATAATAAAAGAAGGTATTGCATCAGGTCCCATAGTCATTTTTGGTTTCAATTATTTAATAGCATTAAGTACATCATCTTCGCTAACAGATTATGAATAGACCAGAATAAGAGGGAGATATATTAGCTATAGAAGAATTAAAATTGTTGTAATTATTTTTGTTGAAAGACGAAGAAAAGTAATGAGCAAATACATCCACAATAGATTGTGGATCCTCAAGAATTTCATTATTGTATGTTAGAACGTTCGGCATGGAAGAAGAATTTCTTTTCTTGTTTATAAAAGACCAGAAACTTTTGTGTTATCTTATCTTATCTTCCTCTGAGTGTGACTTTTTATAGTTGGACCAAAGTTTATGTTTTTTTTTTTCTTATTTTATGTATAATGGAGCCAGTGTACCATGGCGGGTAGGATTTAGAACAATATATTTTTAAAGGAACGTTATTATGTAAAACATTGTTAAGCGAATTATAGAATGCTTCTACTGATGTATTAACGTCATTAAATTCATTACGAAAATCCCAATTGATGTTGTCCAATTCACTATATAGTACAGGAAAATTAGCTTTTTATAATTAAGACCCGGGTTAGTAGTACATTTCAATGTAGTATTACACTTGATAAATAATTCTATAGATAAAAAAGGATGATAGCGATATATAATCGGGATAGATAGCATTTTACAATTTTTTATATTTTTTCATTTTTCTTAAGGCTTTTTAAAAATGACTAGTTTACGATAGCCAATTTTTATTGTTATTTAGGTAAGAGTTATTAGACTTTTAAAAAAGTTGAGGCATCTCTCCCAGACTGACCATATAATTTGTAAAAATCGTTCGCTTAATACATTCAAGGACATTTGTAATTTACTTCTAGTTGGAAAACAAACAGTACAAACGAAATACTTATTAGGGTATGTAAGCACTGTGATATGTTTCTGATGATAAAGATTTGTAGTATAATAAATCTGTATTTAATTTTAAATAAATGGCGGAGGCGCCAATTTACAGACTGTAAACAAACATGCAAATGTCCACAATATAATAATAATATATCATCTTGTTTTCCGTCCAGTATAAACTACATTGCCTCTGCCAGAAATCCACCACACCTAAATTGTGTTCTTCCTCCCTCTCCGCCCTTATATAAACCATCCCCTATAACTCGCTTAACCTCATTCGCTGTAAACATTTTCCGGCACGCATAAACGCTTCACGCACTCACTTCACTAGTTACACATCACTCTCGGACTCTGCAAATAACCTATGCACTCTAGCTAGCTTAGCAGTATACAGTTCCTGCTGCATCCTGCACACTCCTGCTCCAGTGTGGCAAATTCGTCACGATGCGTACACGCCATGCTGAACTCATTCGGAAGTTACACGCCCGGAACCCCGAGTTAAATTGACTCCGGGACTTCCGGGACAAATAAGTTTTAGTGTGATTTGTGTGCAGTTATGCAAGTGGGAGTAATTGCCACTAAATTCCAATGGGGAAAAATAATGTGGAATGCAGTATCTATCTCAAAGGAGACATAAATTGCAAATGGTTAATTTATTTTCATTAATTAAATTGCCTTATATATCATAAACGAATTAACAAATTGGCATACATTTATCTTTCTCATATGCATTGATAAGAAGCGTGTGCGATAGGTCTTCTAAAAATTTATATTGTTTCGACAGGTAGGCCATTCTGTTTTAAAACGATGCTCGTTGTTGACTATACTTTCGCTGTAACGTTTATTTATTAATTTAGATATATTACCTTGATTTATAATCGTATGTAAAGCGTTATTTTCTGTTAGTGACACTGATACTGTGTGAGTATTTAATTTTTCACATATTTGGTTTTATATTTGCTAATAAACTTGCCAGTTGACTAATTTTTAAATTTTGAATGCTTTTATTGTAACATATTTTTAAAATAACAAAATAAATAGTATCGGATGTATCCTCTTAAAAACAAAGGAAACGGCACTACTGAATTTGATAGAATGATGAAAGCTAAAATATTAATTCACACAATTCGTAGATGATTTTTTTTTTAAATTTAATTAATTATATAGTTTATCAATATTCCCGTCGTGTCCCAAAAACAAAAGGAATAATTTTGTAACCGGATAGCACCATATTTACTTTTTTTTTGGAAAGTGATGAAGCCCATGCTTTCTCTGTTTCGAATGTTTCTTTAATTCAGATAGTGGTGAACCCATGTCTCATCGGTAGTAACGAATCTTTCCATAAACATTACACGTTTCTGATCAACTATCAGAAGCGTTGGGACCCATTTTTCAGATATTTTTGTCATTCCGTTCATTGTTTTGAACTCGTTCTAAAGGAGATTCTATAGTCTCTGCCATTTCTTGAACCTTGATTGACCATATCATGAATCAAATTGATGATTTCTTCACGAGTAACAGTTGTAGGCCTGCGCACTTTTTACTTCCCGCTACCCTAGATAAGGGAGGTATGCGGATCGTGCTACAAATCTCATATCAAGATTTATTAAATGACCACGTTTTAAGGTCTCTAGAATCCAATTTTAACATTTTCACGTTGATGTCCGTTTGTGTAAGTGGATCCTTTTAAAGCTGTAACGCTAATACTATCCATCGAGAAAATTTCAAATCTTGTATTTCGACCCTATTCTAATATGGAAAGAAACTGTTAGATTTTGGTGTAAATCGCATACCTTTAAATATCATTTCTTTGCAATTATGTTATTAAAGAAACTAAAAAGTATTTAATTTTCTACAGATATTCAGTCATACATTTTCTATATATTTTTTTATATAAATTTATGAAAGAATGCAATTTATAAGTCCAGGAGCCTATCACAGTTCATATTTCAAATGTATGTAACTGACAGACAAATGATCCTGTCAAAAACTAATCATTTCAATTTTATAATGGTTACATTTTAAAAATAACAGTAAATAAATCTATTAAAAAAAAAATTATATAGCGGGAGGTTTTGTTTTGGCCACATCAGATTTGTTACTATTGTGTATAAAAGACAAGATGTAGCCCAACGTATTGTACACGTGTTTATTCATAATTTCTTCAGTGTTATGCGCTTTTTACCTCTCGCTAAGAGAGGTATTGGATTCATGCTAAAAATCACATCTCCAGATTTAAGTGAATGAGAACGAATTAAGGTCCCTATAAACCGATTTTAACATTTTAAAGGTGATGTCTGTCTCTGTGTGTGTGTGTGGATGTTGGAGGGACGATTACTCAAAAACTATAAGACATAAGACCTGTTTAACTATGAATTCCTCAATCTGACATTCCTGAGAAGAGCTGAAAAGGTTTTGGTAACAAATGAACAACCGGAAGTAGTAGTTTTTTTAAAAAAATTTCTAAATATTATTTTTTGAAATTTTTGATATTACGCCTTTTGAAGAACAAAATTCTACATCTGATACATTTAAATTTTTTATTATATCTTCTATAAATTTAGAGGTAAAGACGCTATAATATATAGAATATCGGGATATAATAAGTCGAATAGGCGAAACTACATTAAGGAAACCTGTTGACAAATTCAAATGTTTATAACATAATTTGTAAATGACAGATATCAGTGTCAAAAATCAAAAGTTTAGTTACATTCTGAAAGCTTTTTCTGACAAGTAAATTTAATCTTTCTTATGGTTTTATTAATTAAATATTTAAAATTATAGGTAACCTGCATATATCCATCAGAAATACCACCAATCTTGTTAATGAATTGGAAGAATCTCTGACATAGGGACTTCCTCATACAATGGAAAATAGATATAATTAGAATTGTATGTGTGCAAAAGACATGTTAAATACAATAAAATACAATATTTGGGTAAAGTTCTGTAATTTTTTTTTTGTTACAAAACGACAGTTCGATAGTGAAGTGCAATACATTACTTATATAACATAAAATGGAAATGGCGAGAGGTCTTGTGCTGGCCATTTTATGTAAGTATTTTATCACTGTGCGTTTTTTATTTTTCTAATTTTTAAATGTCGATAACATGTCATTTTTAAAACATGCAATTAAGTTACAAATTAGCAGATTAACGTAAAACTTCGCAGAGACACTAATGCCACTTCACATAACATTACAAAAAATAATTGTACGGCTAGTACAGCCCTCTTTTTGTTAGTCCATGAATTTTTCAATCTACCGTTATATGCTAAACATATGTATGTCTCCATTACTTGAAACTCTGTAAAGCAGATTATAACATACAAATCTATTTAAAATTCAATATAATATACAGTGTGTCCCATTTAGAGGTGCCACCATTGGGATTTCGAGAACTATAAGAGATACGATGTCGGTTAAATGGAACTTTTTGTGCGCCTTTGGGAGGCCATCTCAGATGTGCTTTTCTTTTTCCAAAAATTCTTATAGGGCACTAGATAATGTCGAAAAACTGAATATTGTTGATTTTTTCTTTCTCAAATAACTTCTAAACTATTAGTAATTGAGAAAAACGTTTCAAATATAAAAGATAGATATTTTTATTAATTAACCAGTGGCGTACAATATAAATTTTTATATCCGTAAATTTTCGAGATATAACACAAACTTATATTTTTTTAAATGGAACCCATATCTGATTTTAGTCTCAAAAAAATAATTATTTTTTTCTCTTTTCAATGATGTAAGGGTTATTATGTATTATATTTGTTTTGCTACTAAAATTTAATTTTTCTCTTTATTTTCCTGAATTTTCTTATTATTTCCCAAAAGAATATTATTATTTTTATTAATTATATTGTATTTGATCAAAATAATTTGTTTTATGCCTCTATTACTTAATATTTTCATTCTAGACTCATAATTACAAATTACACTATGATGTGTCAAGGGCGACCTGATACAAAATTTTATAAAAATTAATTTGATACGAGTTTTGAGCAAAATGTTTTAACGAAATAAATTATTTAAATACAAGGAGTATTTCAAAATAGAAATCTACCAATATTTTCAAAATAATTGTAAATTTAATACAAAATAAGGCAAAAATAATAATTTTGAAGGCAAAACAAATATAAAACATAATAACCCTTACATCATTGAAAAGAGAAAAAAATAATTATTTTTTTGAGACTAAAATCAGATATGGGTTCCATTTAAAAAAATATAAGTTTGTGTTATATCTCAAAAATGTACGGATATAAAAATTTATTTCGCACGCCGCTGATTAGTTAATAAAAATATCTATCTTTTATATTTGAAACTTTTTTCTCAATTATTAATAGATTAGAAGTTATTTGAAAAAGAAAAAATCAACAATATTCAGTTTTTCGTCATTATCTAGTGCCCTATGAGTATTTTTGGAAAAATAAAAGCACATCTGAGATAGCCTCCCAAAGGCGCACAAAAAGTTCCATTTAACCGACATCGCATCTCTTATAGTTCTCGAGATCCCAATGGTGGCACCTCTAAATGGGACACACTGTATTTATGTAATTCATTTAGTTTGTATAAAGAGGTCATTAACAAAACCCATTTGAAATAAAAAATATTGTGTGTCATCGTATTTATATTTGGCAATCTTCTTTTCGTATTAAGTAAATATTCTTGTGAATTTCGTATTGTAGACTTTATAAAATAATTTCCTTTGTGGCTCTCATTAGAATTCATGGGCAGATAAACATGCACAAGGACGAGGCATACACTCGTATGCAAAAGAACTCTCACTCTTGCTCGACTCGGATTCGGGAAATATAAAGTAAATACCAGGCGAATAAACACGCGTATGATAATTATGCACACACAGAATCGCTTTGCAATTTATATTAAAATAACACAAGCCTTATCGTCTCCTTTTCAAGCGGCTCAGCCAAATGGAAGAAAAAATCAATTTGAATTTTCATTATGCAGAATTGCTTTGCAAATAAATGCTTGCGAATTTCAAATTGTATATTCAATTTTTAATGGACTCAAATGTGTTGATTTTGGAAATATACTCACGTTGTTATCAAATAATTGAAATGCGCGGAACAAAAAGTACATTAAAAGTATCGTTTCATAAAATAATATTAAATAAACAAATATATCATTGGATGCGTAACTCATATTTAGCATCCGGGTACACGTGTCGATCAGGGATGGACTCGTAAACAACGCCATGTAATGTACTTTATTATTTCACGTAAACAGTTAAATACCCCACATATAGTGGAGGAGCGCTAAGTAATTATCTCGGAACCGGTTCAAACAACTCCGATTTTGATGATTTTTTTTTTTAAAATGTCGGTAATGCCAAATACTTTAACCTTTATAGTTTGAAAATTGACGCTCTTTGTTATTTATTAAATTATTTAATTTTTAAAAATTATTAATATCGGCGTTATGAAAGTATAATATTTAAAAACGACATCCAGTGACCTTGTATATTGGATACTGAGAAGTAAGATGTATTCTAAAATGATTGGAGTATGTAATCTGATGTGGCCAGCACATAAACTCTCGCCGGATAGTTTACCTATGTGCATAAAACAAAGATTATTTTACAAATACAAATACATTCATGTATAAGTCTTTGACGTTCAAACTTCTTTATGTATTTTTCTCCATATATTTACAAAATCTGTAGGTTATTTTAATATAAATTATATGCAACAAATTTCAAAATATATTTTACTATATTAAAATTTTATGCAGATAACAGGGATTATTAATTCGAACAATGTTTGTCTTCTCTACATACATGTACTGAAAACATTAATTTTTGGCAGTTTCAATTGTATAAGGTATATCTGGAAATGTGCGTATATTCGTACATAACTTCTATCAAATTTTCTTTTTTCATAAATGTATCTAAATAACACATTGACTTTATTTCAATAAAGTGATGATGAGATTGCTCTCTTTTTATACTAATATCGATGTGTAATGTCGTCAATATTATATCTTATTTAAGAAGAATTTGATAACTTTTTGCAGTTCAATGTTACTGTAGTCTACAGTGCTCGTGCATTTTCCCATAATCTTTGAGATAAATTTAACAGTCCTTTAACGTAGACTTGTCATCTCAACAATAGTCACAGGGCAAACTAATAATTAAGAGATTCTCTAAGTATATTTTTCTTAATTCACTTTCATCTTTTGTTTATAACATTTAAATATAGTGTTCCTTCTCGTAGAGAGTCATCTTATTCGCACTTTGTTCGGCTTGTACCGTCTACAATTCAAATTATCTAATCTTGTCCAAAATTAGGAGCATTTTGGATATCCTCGTTTTTCATGCTCTCAGCTGGGAAACATTCAGCGACTATCGAGTAACAAAAACGTTACTAAACAAAATGTTTTGCGACATACTTAAACACACTGACTGATCAAAAACGTTGTTAAACTAAACGTTGTAACTTTAAACAAAACTTCCCACAATTTATTTGTGGCGATATTATTATAAAGAGCAGGCCTTCCTTCAATTTAAAGCTAAAAGTTTTTCGGCGTCCACCTCTATATCTATATTCATTGTGCAAACTTACATAACATAACAACGTGCTGTGTAGATCAAATACGCAGTCGCAAGTGTACAATGAAATGTTTGTTCCTGTTGGCCCGCTGAGCAAAAGTCCGTGTTTGCGGGTTCGACAAACCTGAGCATGTATAAACGTGCCTGATGATGTCCGCTTGGTACCTACTTGTCCACGTAGACTGACTGAGCAAAAATGTTGTAATATAAAATATTTTGTTACGTGCCAAAACATTTTACTCGTACCCAACACACTGAAGTATCAAAAATGCCAATATACACAACAATTTGTTCGAAGATGTCTGATCAGACTCAAATGTGCTTTTTGTTTTGCTTGATCAGTGTGAGTTATCCCATACACCAAGCACTGAAACAACAGTTTCAAACTCAGTTACGCAAGAACGCTTTTTATAAAAACGTTTTTGTTCGTTTAGTGTGCGCCCAGCCTTAGCCGTAATGATAATTTATTACAATTAGTATAACATATTAGAATTCTTGATATCTGAATTTTGGATAATCCATTTGTTATATTATTAGCCAATTTACCGGGTATAGCAGATGCAGCGATAGAACATCTGAAAAAAGTGTACGTACAAGTGTGTTTGTGGCTGTATAATTATTTTTCACCGATTGAATGAGGGTGGAACCTTACAAATTTTTTAATACCAAACCCCATTGACCAGCCACCTGCTCTGTACTGGGAATTGTGGCTGCAGAAAAATCGGGCTGTTCTGTACACCCACTTGTGCAGAATTCAGCGGTGAAATTTGCACAAATTGTCCTCCAAGACCAATAACTACATATAATGATGACGAAATAGAAGACAAAGAGAATGTACAAAATAATTAAAAATATTTTTAAAATGTATTTTGTAATAAATTTCTATTGACAACGAATTAAAGTAGTCATCATTTTTTGCTGCATTACACTCATTATCTTGATCTTTGAAGACTAGTTATTATAATAAACATATTTTTAAAACATATTTTATTTTTAATTTATTTTTTTCACCAGAAATATTAGAAAAAAATTTTTTTCAAAATTTTTTGACTTTTTCGAATTTTGAAATTTTTTTTGGCAAGAGCGTCAATTTTTACCCTATAAAGATTAAAGTATTTTTAATTACGGACATTTTAAAAAAAAAATATTAAAATCGGAGCTGTTTTGACCGGTTCCGAGACAATGCACTTTTTTGAGCTAACGCTCCTCCACTAATATTACAAATTGTCAATCATATGTGATGTCGACTAGATAGATACCGGAATAATATTTAATGTATAATTTTTTGACATTTCTTAAAATCAATTAAATGTTCCATTACCTGTCACGAGTCAGTTTTTTAACCAATCCTGCCATTATTAAGCCGGGTCCAGACTAGTAACAGAACATTGTAACGTAACAAGTTACAGTAACAATGTGAACGGGATTTTGTAACATGTTCCTGTAACAAATCGTGTTACAATGTTCTGTTCGGGCTTGTTCCATCATTTGTCGGTCTTTGCCGTCACATCAAAGGATGTTAAGTTACGATGTTCGGGAAAGTTCGAACGCGTTTCTAGTAGTTGAGAACAGTTCAAGTTAGCATCTGCATCAGTAGTGACGAAGACGACAGGTTAGAACATTGTGGAAATGGAGTGGAATAAGGAAGAAATTCTAAAATTAATTGAAACATATAAAGAACATACATTATTATGGGATCCAAAAGATCAAAATCATTCAAACAGAATAGAAAACTCAAAATCAGACGGATGCATTCTTGTGAAATTTTTATATAATCCACTGATTTGCTGAAATTTTAAATCTGTCAATAGGCTGGATCCACTATAAACATTTCGACTTTCATATAATTTTAGCATCCACCATCTACGCGACTATGGTCTTTTTCTTTTAATACTATAATGTACATAAATATATGCAAGCGCTGCTATCTGCATTGAACTCATGGCTGTCAAATTAATACTGATGCGAACAATTGAACATTTATGGGAACTAACGAACATTCGCTGTTAAGTCTGGATGCTTGCCGTACATCGGACTACTGTACATGTTACTGTAACATGTTACGTTACAATGTTCTGTTACTAGTCTGGATCCGGCTTTATAGTGAGAATAACACTCTAGAGATTATTCCCGGGAATAGCTTTTGTTTTGTCAGATAGTTATCAACACATAAGCAAAATGAACGGAAAACACCGATTTAGTGATGTTTGTTATCATGAAATAAATCAAAAAATTATAGATACCACTTCTGGAAACATCGTAATTACTAATCACTCGGTATGAAGGCGATTATTTATATTTATTTTTCCCTGTCAAAGTTATGTTCTAGTTTTCAAAATAGACTTGCCAACTGCAACATATAAATGAATGAAACTAGTTAATTACGACAGTAGATAGCGACACAATAGCAAGACAGTGGCTTTTCGTTGTTTGAAACAAATTTGTAGATCAAAAAATAATCTAATTAAATATAATTCGAATTCGATAAATTAGAAAATATTTCTCCCATTTCTTTCTCAAACTTGGCAATAGCCACTCAAGCCCTACGGGCTTTCGTGACTATTATTTGGCAACAAGTTTTCGAAAAATTTGTCAAATTATTTTCGATTTATTCTCACTACTGAAAATAATTATACCAGGTGTCTACTTGAAATCTGTTACATGGGGAATGCGTTATTTTTTTAAATAAAATAAATAAATAAATATATCATCACGGCATATCTAGGTGTGCCAGTATCTACAACACATGTAGATATTGGTAATGATGACGATATATTTTACGGGCATTCATAGCTGGTGTGGAAAGTGCACCACAAGGGTCACTTTTGTGCCATTTAAATTTGGAAATATTTGGCGTTTGTCGGGATCGAACCCGGTTCCCCCAGGTTCGCGATCAGACACTTAGGCACGCGGCTACGGGACCCTATATATTTTTTTTTTTTATTTTACTCTAATTAGTTATCTATTCATTTTACACAAAGGTGTTTCAAATAAAAGTTGTATATAAATAAATTCTACATCTCCCACACTAATTACATTTTATTTTGCACGTTTTGTAACCCGTGAAACCGAATTTAAAATTTTATACAAACAAAATTACAAATAAATGCATAATGGGATTTAGCCAGGAGCTGATTACTTGAATGGGATGGATGATGAAAGATAACGATATTTCTGGATTTTGTTAAACTTTATTATCATACAAAACTAGTTTACCACATGTCTTCTCCAGGGGATGATTTTTCTTAAAGTTTGTAAATTATATTGAAAGGAGTGAAAAAGTTGTGTGATGTACAATTACAGTACATGGAAATTTTATAAAGCCATGTACCTACTGTAATTTTACATCAAACTACTTTTTCACTCCTTTCAATATTATTTACAAACTTGTGGTGTCGAAACTAGTTGGGTATGATAATAAAGTTGACTGAAATCCAGAAATATCGTTACCTTTCATAAATGCATAACGTTTGAACTGTCACTAGTTTAGATACTAATTTATTTTAATTGTGTTATAAAAAAGATTTCATAATTATTAATTTACTATTTATTGTGTTTTGATTTATAAATAGAATGTCTTTATCAATAAGAAAAGCTGCAAATAATTCAATGGTATTATTTTGACAGTTCAAACATAATGCATTAATTTGTAATATTGTGTCAATTCAATGGCTTACTACAAATGAGCGATATATGTATATAAAACTTTAAATTTAGTGTTACTGGTCACAAAACTAGCAAAATAAAATCTGATTAGTAATATAGGTTAGACTTTTATTATCTGCAACATTTATTTGCATTTTTGTCTAAAATTAATATAGGTCATTAATTACAGCAAAACAAAAGTTAACAATATAAACACAAATTTTAACATAAATTAATTAACACAAGATTTAGAAATAACAACTCTTTCTCAAATTTTACTACTAGCATAATGTCCGTTTCTGAGTAATTCAAATAAAAATTTATTTCATAAGGATTAATAACTAGGCTTTTTGTACTCACAACCTCTGAAGTGACATTTGACACACGCTATAGACAACCGGAAACATCACTTTCCCGGTGCACTGCACTAGGAAATTAAGCAAGAAACACTGACATTTTCTGGGCATTCTTCAACAAAATAATCTTTAAAATAACAAAATATAGTTTATAAAATGGCATTCACACGATTTTCAAGCATCAAAAACCAATAATAATAAAAAAATTATTAATAAATAATAAATTTGTCTACCATCAGTGCCATCTGTTGGAGAATCTGTCATCTACTGAATGTCAAAATAGAACGAAATCTTAAATATAAATTATCAGATTTTACACATATTACATTGAAAATGAAACTACCAGTAAAATAGAAACATGTGCCGGACATTATTCTTTATTTAATTATTTCGCGCAAATGAAGCCCTCGCTCGCAAGCTCGCTCGTGCCTCAAATAAGCGCTCATGCGGGAAGAGTGTCTTCCCGCACTAAGTATGTAAATAACTATTTCTTTATCGTAAATAAATAAATATATCATCACTGGGTGTGCCAGTGCCAGTATCTACAACACATGTAGACATCGGTAATGATGACGATATATTGTACCGTGTGGGCGCTTACCATGCGTCACCTCGCGGGCACTCACAGCTGGTGTGGAGGATTCACCACATGGATCACTTTTGTGTGATAAAAAGTCTGCACTGGCCGGGATCGAACCCGGGTCACCAGATTGGCAACCAGACAATGTATGCACACGGCCACGCGACCCCATATCGTATATGTTTATATAGTAAAAATTTTTAGGCAGAGTAGTCACGTCATCAAAATTTGTAACTAGATAATGACGTCACGAAATTAGTAGGTTTACATGGTACACTAATTTAATTTTAGAAAATAATTGTATTTACCTGCGATGCTAATTTATGTGATCAAGTTAATTGAAAATACTCCAATAATACAATTTACAATTATTGAAATTAACACAAACTAAAAACAGAAAAGCTCAAGATCAATCTCAAAATAACGAACTAATGACAGCAGACGCTTGACAATTCCGGGAGAAACATGTCATGTAAACGTTTAAATATTGAAATCCAATAGTACCAACATGTGGTGAAAAAATGAACTACAATTATTTTAAATAAATTAAAACTCATTAAAAACATTATGTTCGCCTTTAAAATAATTGTAAATTTAATTAAAATGTACTTTACTTATAGTATGCAAAAAACAGTATTTATTTTCTTCGTTTTCCTAAACATATACAATACTACAGTGTTTTTTCATTTTGTAATGAAATGATGACGTGACTACTCTGCCTAAAAATTTTTACTATATCTGTTTTTTCCTTTAATATTAAAGATTCATTATTTTGCCATTTATTGATAATACTTCCTGCGCATTGAATGGAATTAATCGAATTTGTAGATATAGAAAATCGAATTTTCGACATTGCATTTCTCGTCCCCTTTTAGATCGAAATTGGCAAGAAAGTTTTATTCACTACCATTCAAAAGATAAATCTGTTTAAAAGAGATCAATATATTTACAAAAATATAAGTTAGATTAAAATTTAAATACATCACATCTCATTAAGTTTCATTTTTAATAACCTGCAAAATTTTTCGTATCTAAATCTGTTCATATCCTGAGTTGGTTATTATACTACGTATAACTTTTACCTGCGTAAAATTATTTTTATTATTACCAGACGTTGATCCATTGATTTAATAACCTTGCTCACCCTTGCTTGACACTATACATCATATAAGAGTCGACATATATTGATTTATGGAGTGTGTCCCAGATTTTTGTTCTTATTGTGCATACATTATCCATGAAGTAGCTTTATAACACAAGAAGAGTTTATAAAATGAATGCGCTCGTAAATGGAATAAGGTGCTTATATATTTAAATCAAATTTACTAACCGCAAAGTTAAGCAAACTTGAAACTACTTTACGTCATTGTTTATACTGAAAAAGAAACATTATGAAGTGTTCAAAGTAAAGTTCTGAACAAATTCCACCCCGTAGTGGGGTAAAAACTTGAAAATTACTACTGGTTTCTCATTCAAACGAGAAGCTGGAAGTTTTCCAGCTTTTCGCACTATTACGCAGACTAGTACAGACCATGAGTCGACATTGCATTTTACACTCTTATTAAAACTTTTTTTCTAACATGAATATTTTAACAGACTCTATTCGGAACTATGCAGAAGAAGTAGATTACTCCATTCATTTATTCCCAAGATATTTAAATTTAAAAGATGGTCACCCATCCTAATTATTTCCGCAATAGTTTTATAACAAAAACTTATTTAAATTTTCCTGTTTATTTTCTAATAACACCGGTTGAGCTAGATTAACACAATTTACATCAGTTTGTAATTTTAAAAAGTTAATTAGATAAATGAATTAGATTCAATGAAGTTTTCTTCTTAATATTAAAATATAATTAATGCATCTCCACGACATTTTATATTCATTTTATAAACAAAATAGCTATTTGTGTATTAAGAGCGCAAAATGAGACATTATCGATTGAGAGGTTGTTACACAGGAGCGCGGCATTCTCTCGAAATCGACAATGTCCATTTGCGCTCAAAATACACACAAGATTTTGTTCTACAGTAACCATAATCGGTTCCTGCACCATAACAAAAAATAATAAAATGTACACTTTTTACTTACAGTACTGCTCAATAAATAACGATTGGCTAATATAAAAGATACGGTTTAAACTCAAAATGCTTTAAAATGATTATTTTGCTACATTAGCCTTCTATTCCATAAAATAAACCAAAATTAGAGCGCGGAAGCAAGGATTTGTGACGATTTGATAAGTTTTTGTAGCAAAATGTATGGTTAGTAATCACGCCTGTCACACTGAAAAAATTAACAAATATTTCAAGAAATTTGTGATTTTATAGACATGTATGTTACCTGATGTATTGATTGACTTCTCGCAATTATTTAAGTAACGAAATAACTAATAACTTTATTGTAATCAAATAAATACAGTAAACTCGAGATTATATGTCACAGTACGATTCGCAACTATCGTCGCCATTATACGTACATCTACCGCCATCTGTGTACAATCATTCCTATTACTAAACCTAAACACTGTTCACACAATTTATTTTATATTTAATTTAATTTTATCGTTATTTTCCATTTTTCTTCAGCTATTGCTTCAATCTAATCTAAGCATTTTATATTTGCGTTTTTGTAAATGAATGCCCTATTTTATTTTCACAGCAGTCCGGCATTTTGTTTGCTTATGTAATATACCGACAGAGCATATGTCAGATTGACTTGTGTACGAGGTAAATGTGTAACTACAGTGCCATTAGTTCCTAACTAAACGTTTGTATTAAGAATGTAGACAAGTGACATTTCTCAACATTAAATAGTTAGAAATTTGGACAGCAAGCGTTTTTTCTACTTTGTCGCGCATGAGCGGCAAAGTGACATTTTGCGTTGACAAAAGAGAGCGCAAATGGCTACTTTCTATAGGGACTGTAGAAAAACAAATTTTACTTATATAGCGATATAGATTGCAAACCGTGTTGCGAGCGTAGTGCAACCGAATAAGTATAATTTTTACTCAGGACCCTACATACAACATTTTTTCTTCCGACAACCGTTATTTTGTTTATTCCTATTTTATTTTCATAATGAAACAATCGAAATTGAAAGCGACCTGCAGTTCTACAATATATTAATTGTTATTCATTAAGGCGTAATATATTTGACGTAGATATTATGTTGATTTTGTTATCTCATCTTATAGGGTAGTATGGGGTAGTATTGACAGATTTGGTATTTATTTTGATTTTAATCTAGGAGAGAAAAAATAATTACTAATTCTAAAGGCTCATTCACAGCTCTGAAATTAAGCGAAATTATAATTAGTATTTATAATTATATTTATAAATATAAGTTTATGTTAATGCATTCAAATGTCAACGTTCGAAAGCTTCAAATTAGTACTGAAATTAATTTAAAATAACTTAAAATAAGAATTTTATGCAAACTTCATATATTTCACTTATAATTATAATTATAAATATAAGTGAGCCAATCAGATTGAACAAAAAATTACAAATACAATCGTCACGTCAAATTTGACACTAATTTCATCAATATGAACATAAATAATTTAAATATATTAAAACGTGTAATATTAAAAGGACGATTCATTGCTTTCCTTGCCTACCAATTAAATTACCTACATGTCATTTTGAATTTAGCTCCAATTTCATTACACGTTTTCCCGAGTTAATGGTATCCTTAAAATTTTTATCTTTTTTATTCCATAAATGTGAATTTTCTACTATACATAAAGTAAATTCTTCCATACTCATGTTCATTTCCACGAAAGCAAGGACGAGAGAGGAGATAAAGAATCAAAATGAACAATGTCTATAAATATTCTATGCTGTATCTTAAGTGACGTTGACAATATTATGTTAGATTATAATAAGAAACAAAAATATTGTAGATATCAAAAAATACTAATTATAAATTGTATTTATAATTGAACATCTAATTAACATGCTTTAAACGGTCATTTTTAAGTATAATTTTTAATTATATTTTTTAATTACAATTATAATTTCAGTGCTGTGAATGAGCCTTTATACGGACAAAATCAAGAGAAATATCAGTTGTCAGACATGCTTCTAACTCGTACATAAGAAACAATTGAACAACAAATTTGGTACTCAATCAGCGCAATTTTTCGTTCTGAACATTTTTCTTGATTACCCTTTTGTTCTAAAATTAATAGGTAAAGATATATCGCCAAATCAAAATTTTAACATTGAATTCCTATGTATGGAAAAAAGTAGACATTCGATATATGTAAAGCAAATTGTAATAAAAGTATAAAAACTATTGAAAGTGGGTCAAAATAAAGTTAATTTTATCCCATTTAATATTTGAATCCCGTATAATATTTGAAATTACAGAATATTATTCAGCTGAATGATTATAAAAATTAATTTTTTGTGCAAAGAGAAATTGAAACGCAAAAAGCAGAGCAAATTGCAATATACAAACATTATTTACTGAGTAAGCAAAATGTATTGAATTAAACAGTCAATTAAAAATAAATATATCCCGCACTACTAATATTAACAGAGAATTATTCTGTGTGATTATTGCACATAAAATACGTTTTATTTCATTCAGTTCCATGTAAAGCACATTGTATGAAATGCTGATTTGAAAATTCTTTTTCTTTTTGCAAGAGCTTCTGAAGGAACGCAAAACTGATTGAAAGAAAAAACACTCGAGAGATAGCAACAACGAAAGCGGCTATTCATAAAAACGCACTCAGATGCGATCCTTTTATTATTCGATATGTTTTGACTTTGCGTTTTATTTATTACGTAAAAAATGAATAAGAAAGGAAATGTACAAAGAACCGCATAGTGTATTCTTCTACGAATCTGCATGAAATATCGCCAAGCCTATACGCAGCGAAAGCTGACGGTTTATTTAGAAAAGCAATTTATTTATTTAGTTTCTTTTTACATCTTTATGTTCTATATTGAAACAAATTTATTCCTTGCAATATATATTATATTATTATATTATATTTACAGAACACAAATATATCATATTAATTATTGCTTATAAAATTTATCACAATATATTTTGATTTCTACTATGAACACTGTTCACATATTGTTCGTGTTGTTAATCATGTAAAAAGTAATAAAAAAATTACACATTTTGAGAAAAAAAGAGCTTTTTAATTCCACATTAACAGTAATAATCGTTACTAATGACAATATCAAATAAAATTTGTATGTAAATAACATGGTTACTAAGTAAACATTTACCATTATGTTTGAGAGTTGTATTGATAACCCTGCACAGTTAAAATATTTTCTAATTTTAAATGGGTACCTTTGTAGAATTTACTTCAATTGTAGGAAAAATAGTGGTAGCATTGCTTGAAACGAGATGATTTAATACGCTCGTCATACATGCAACACTCGACTATGTCTCGTGGCTTAATTTTAATGCTATCAATTATCACCGAACACGGGCTAATAATAACCAATATAGCCAGGGGTGCACAAACTTTGGGAACTCACAATTTTATCATTTATTTTAACCTTCGGATGACTAAGCGGGGTAAATTTTGACCCCAGTGCTTGTTTTTGTTTTATAAATCTGGAAATATAATACATTTCTAGATGGATTTTTTTTAGCTGAATATTTTTAAGTATACTGACATATTACTTTATTAAATTTTTTTTTTGCTCGTACAAAATGACTAAAAAAAATGTTTCGTTGGGGTCAGAATTGACCCCACTTGGTCTTTCAAGTTTAATTTTTTAGTTTTACTTTTCATAGCGATTTTTATATACTGAAGCACGCAGACTTATTCTAGGACATGCTAACCTGCAGCAGCTTCATGTAGCCGCAATAAACGCGTTTACTTTGTACGTAGATAAATACAATGATTATGAAAATGGAAAGTCCTTCCTCAGGAGACTCTTTGTTCAAGATTGAGACTTCAAATTGTTACCCCTCTAATAAAATATCGGCCGCGTCAAGGATAACGTTGATATGTCCAAAATGCAATAGTTGAAAATCAAGAAGAAGGCAGTGAGACAGGCTCAAGAAGATCTATGAAAACGTGGAGGTTGCAAAATTTGTCCCCGTGCTTCAGACAAGAAATGTTTCACGAAGTGCAATAAATGTTTTTTGTCTGCAAACAATATTCTTATATCGAAAAATATATAATATGCAACACGTGCCGCATTAATTGCAGTTTATGTGAAGAAAAAAATGTGTATTTATAATTTAATTTTGTATTCTTAATATTTATATTATATTTGATAGCCATTAAATAAAATGTTAATTTTTGTCATTTGAATAGTGTACTTTACGTTCTAGATTAACAATAAAAAATAAAAAAAAATCCACAGATCTTTTATTACCTAAAATAGATGGGGTCAGATTTTACCCTACTTAGTCTTCCATGTACTAAAAAAAGCTTAGTCATCAACTCTTTGGTTGGTAATCTGAGCTTACAACTAAGCCCGTCTAAGTATATATTGTAACATTATGGCAGTCGGCCGAATAACTAGTCGCTTGCTTAGTTGAGCATTCAGAATACCGGCCTTTTTGTTTTGTTTGATCGGAGCTAATAAAATAAATCAATTTTCGGTTTCGTCAGAGTGAAAAGAAAAGTCATTGTTTAACTTTTTGAACTTTGCATTCAAATAACAATTTATATATTATTATAGAAATGGAAAATATATTTGTGTAATCATATCACTAAATATTTTACCTGACAATTTTCATAATATAACCTAGAATAACTATTACTTACATATATATTTTTGAGCTAAGTTTTATTTTAATCAAATATTTTAATTGCATAGCACTGTATGTTATAATAACAAGAAAAACATTCACGAGATATAATGATACTACACTGCGAGTATTTAAACAAGTTAATAGTAGAGGTTGAAGTAACTGACTTGTGTTAGCATACATTTATTTTTATACATGAACTATCCTTAACATTGGAAAACTTTTCCCTAGTGTTTATTCCTTGCCGACTTTATTCAAAAAATATAAAATGTCTTCTTTAGTCTTAGTCCTGCATTTAAGGCAGGGTCGGTACTGTTGCATAGAGA
The DNA here is from genome assembly GCA_943142095.1 of Ophonus ardosiacus. NCBI lineage: Eukaryota > Metazoa > Arthropoda > Insecta > Coleoptera > Carabidae > Ophonus > Ophonus ardosiacus. The sequence continues at coordinate 15,113,622 of OW964830.1, read as the reverse complement.
TGCAAGACTTAAAAAACGCCTCTCTTTATCTCACGTTCTAGAGTGTGAAATATCTATTGCAAGAGGTACAACACCACGTCGTCGTTATACAGGGTGTTAAAAAATAAGTGTCACAAATTATGAAGGCATATATAGTACTGACCAGAATGAGTAAAAAAAGTTTAATCAACATGGATCCTATCTTAACTGTTTTTGAGAAAGAGGCCATTTTCTATAAGAATCGAAGAAAAACTGACTAAGATAGTGGTCCAACAACATTTTCTCTATGCCAGTAAATAGATTACAAAAAAAAATCTGATGTGGCCAACACAAAACCTCCAGCTATTTAATTTTTATTAATTTAAATACATACCTACGTATTTAGTAATGCTGCAAACTGTTCCATTGCATAAAACTATTGCTTTATTTACTATTTTCTTTTTAAAATGTCACTATTATTAATTTGAAGTGATTAGTTTTTTGACAGTGACATTTACTGTCAGTTACATTAATTTGAAATAAGAACTGTGTAACAAAGGAATTGTGTTTTTCTTAGGGTTCGGGACTTGTAAAAAAATTATCTGTAAAATATATAGAAAAAGTATTAATGTATTCCTGTAGAAAATTCAATAATCTTTAATTTTCATAACGACAAAATGCGAAAAAATGGCATTTAATGGTATTTTTGAAGAAAAACCATTATGAGCTTCAGGTAAAGTGCCATTTTCGGTTATCCGAATTACACCAAAATCTAATGGCTTCTTTTCATATTAGAATAGTGTATAAATACAAGGTTTCAAAAATTTCTGAATGAAAGTATTTTAGTTAGAGCGAAGACAAAATCCCTACACATACACACATACATACATACACACACACATACATACACACACACACATACACACATACAGACATCATCATGAAAATATTAAAATTGGACTCTAGGGACCTTAAAACGTGGTCATTTACTAAAATCTCGATATGTGATTTTCAACACGATCCCCATACCTCCCTTACTAAGGGTAGCGGGAGGTAAAAAACAATAACATTTTATATGAAACATTTTTATCACTTTTATCTTAGTACAATTATACGATTTTTTTTTGAAAAACAGAAACACATTTAAGATGACCTCTGAAAGGTAAACAAAATGTCTCCTTTAATCAAAGTCAAAGTTTTATTTATTTTTATTTGTTACCTGTAAAACCGAAATTCTGACATTTCAAACGATATGCATGTTTTTATAATTTTGTTTAAACCAGTAGTCATATTTTCTTTTGCTTCTTTGATAACCTAGAAAATTTAATTAAACTTACTTCTTTATAGTGTTAGCCATGGTATTAAAATAAAATTTCAAACAAATTTTATGACATTTTACCTGTCAAAAATTATAAAATATAGTTTTCGTCACATTATTACTACTATCTTCTCTGCGTGTGAATAATTCTCCATTTGATAACCCAAAGCAAAGCGTTTCTAATAAATTACAAACAAATATATAGACATTTTATCTTGTCAGAAACGTATCTGTCAGTTTGTAACATGTTTTACCTGTCAGATTGTGACATATTTTATTTGTGAGAAAAGCTCTGTTTGTTATCATTATTGAAAATGCAGAATTATGCACAGGAAGAGAAGATACAAATCATTGAGTAGTATTATTTCGATGAAAACTATATTTTATAATTTCTAACAGACAAATTTGTTTGAGATTTTACTTCAATACTAACAGTATAAAGAAATAACTTTTATAAAATTTTAAATTCACTTTCTTCGGTTACGAAACAAGTACAAGAAAATGTGATATTTGATTCACTTGCAGAATTTAATTCTCTACAACATTTATTTGAAGTATTTTTGTTTAAAATTAATGGGCTACTTTTGCGCAAGGAAAAACTGATTTTTAAACGCCTATGGCCCGGTTTTCTAATTACTACCTCTAGTTAATGTCCATCTATTAACTAGCTATGCTGTACTGATGAGCTCTAATAAGAGCGAAACACGTGTCTACAGCTGCTATTGAGCGATACCCTACGAACAACATTTTACTAGTTTTTATAACTTTACGCTCGCGATATATGTATATTTTCGTTTATATATATATATACTCGTATAATAGAATTTTATAAAAACAGTATTAGAACTTCTGTGCTGTTACTATTATATCTGTTCGAAGTAACACAATCAACGAGAGAGAAAGATATGGGTAGGTGCGATAGAACTATATTTTCGTTCTCGTTGCTTACACCTATTACTGCTGCAGATCAGATGACATAACAGAAATTTTAATACTTTTTTTTCTCCAATTCTATTAATATTTTAACAATTTAAAAAAAAATGCAGGTAGATATACTGTTTCTTACTATATAATTAGATGAATTTAAAAAAATATTTGGCCACATACCCTATTTCACAAAATCTGTACTTTATTAAACGTTATATTGTTTGAAAAATGTAGAAATATTACAAATCACAGTCTTTGTCTCTCTTGAAAAATGTCTGCCTTCTGGTTTCTACGTCCCTGGGTATATTCGAAGTTTTAGTTTTATATAAAGTAAATAGTGATTGCAAACTTTTGACCTGCAGTACTTCATCATATCTGTCATCTAAGTGAAAACATTCTAATTTTCTGCTTCACAAGAAATATTTTATATTTGTCCTAATTTCCTCGTTCCTTCGTTATGAAAAACTAATTAAAACAAAAATCAAATTTTCTCTCGTCAGAAATTCATAGCCACCCCAGGGTGAGGTTAGAGTGTGTCACCTTCTGCTTATAAGCAGGGCAAGCAGGAAAAATCGTCGTCCAGGGCCTGCATTGCTTTAATATTCATCACGTCGCCGCAAACACATGTCCGACACACCGCACTACTTCATTATCCGCACGTGCGCACGCACAAGCTCACCGCGAGAGCATCAGCATCAAAATAGGCGTGAGTGTATATGCGCGAGCGTGATATTCACAGGGATGAATTAGCAGGAATTAGGCAGATGGGATCATGACTTTTACATATGTTTAGTAGTTGTGTTGTACAGGGTGATTCACAACTTCGTACACAAAGTTTAAGGCCTTATGGTACTGACTAAAATGAGTAAAAAGAATGTGTATGCTTAAGACTGCACGTAAGAAGCGAAAATTTAAATGGTTGATATTTGAATTAAAGTCACTAGATATATAAAGCACCGCAATTGGCCGCCATATTGTGTTGAGCTACGGCGCCAAATTTAAAATGGATTATCTTGAAACGAGTGCATTATTACAAAGAAAAATAATCGGCAGCGAAATAAATCCATGAAGGTAATTAATTAATGTAGATTTTATGTTCATAATTTTTATGGGGACCCGTGGCCGCGTGCCTGAATGTCTGGTCGCGAACCTGGGGGAACCGGGTTCGATCCCGACAGACGCCAAATATTTCCAATTTTAAATGGCACAAAAGTGACCCCTGTGGTGCACTCTCCACACCAGCTATGAGTGCCCGTGAGGTGACACCTGGTAATCGCCCACACGGTAAAATATATCGTCATCATTACCGATGTCTACATGTGTTGTAGATACTGGCACACCCAGAAATGGGTAATATGCCGTGATGATATATTTATTTATTTATTTATAATTTTTATAATATGCGCATACATATAAATACAAAACATAACTGATCAAAATTATAAAGAAAATAATAAAAAATAAATACAATTAAGGTTAATTTTCTTCAGTTCATTTGACATGATGACAGCATTGACGCTAAAGTCCCCAGATATAGTGACTTTTATAGGCACAGCCAACTACAACTAGACCGTGATTGGCCTGATTCCGCCATATTGGCTGGTAGTGCGATCACGGTTTTAACTACAACGCTGTTATAAGAAATGTTAAATTCAAATTTCAATATTTAATTTCACCCTTGTGTTTAAAGAACGATTTTTTAAAAAATATTTGTTTGAATATAAACTATATTATGCTTAAAAATCATATTTTGATAAATTTGATATTATTTATTATTAATGTTAAATAATGAATTATGGCATTTCTTAAAACAGAGTTATAGTTAAAACCGAGCTCGCACTACCAGCCATTGTGTCTAAAAAACGTTCCTCTCTCTCTAACACATTGGTACAATGAATTGCGGTACTTTATATATCTAGTGACTTTAATTTGAATCATATAAAAACTTAACTTAAATGTTTAAAGGCTGGTTTATGTAAGCTGTAAACTTATGCATTTACTTTAGCATTAGCATTATGACTTTGCATTAAACTTGCAAAAACAATTATAGTTACAAAAATAGTTGAAAAAAACTACAACGTCTGTATCACTATCCATATCCATATTTTCTAGGAGTAAACATTTTATTTGTCAACATGAATGACGTGTCATTGCCTTAAATCACGAAAACATTGAAGACCGGACCCATGATGATTAAACTTTTTGTACTCATTTTAGTCAGTACTATATGCCCTTAAAGTTTGTGCACGAAGTTGTGAATCAAATATATACAGGTATATATTCTTAATTTTTGGTTGGTTAACCGTGGATTATCTATAATTTTTTTATGGGTTACATGTTATTTTGTGAAATCCAATATTATGAGTATAAACTTAATCCACTGGAAAACAAATTACCTCTCAAATTTAAATTTAAATTTGGTGTATCATTAATGGCCAATAAACAATGTTTTCATGTAATCAGTCAATGATGATATTAGAGTAAATTTCGGGTCACTGATCTACTATGTCAAAATATAGGTTAGTACAACAATGAAATATAGGTCAGATTTTGTTGTAGAAATACATAAATAACTTTTTTGCAAGACAAAATATAAAATAAATCATATTTGGTATAGAAATAAAATTCATACCCATTTACTTGTATTTATATTATAAAATAAAGTAATACTAGATCTTCATAAAATAATTAGATTCATGTATTACCGAACGTAAATGAACATTTTATATGCGTCATTTGTAGGCTGTAAAGAACACAACTTTAACCTACCTTGGGCTTATGGTTACGTATTTATTTTTAATTTAGAAATATCTACCTGTCTTTTTGAAGGGTAAATTATGATCAGCCATGAAAATAAAATTAGAAATCAGTTACTTTTCACCATTCAACATGGGAAACAAAATGCACCTCTCTCGTATCTTTAGTAAATACAAAATTTAAATATAAAAATTTCGTAAATTACAATTTAATAGTGTTACCCATAGAATCAGGAATACATACAAGTACATGAAGTATGTAATGTTTTATCTTTCAATACAATTTAATTTATTTTATAATAAAAATATGATAATGAAAATTTATACAGAGAATTTATTTTAAAATGCAACATTATGGTTCATCACTTCCATGCAACATTATAAATAGTATTGCAGCACAGGAGATACGTCCAGAACACATAACAAATGGGGTCAATTCTTATTACGACCGACTAGAATATTGCCTCAGTGTGACGGGGGTATTTTTTTAACATTTATTACATGAAAGATGAATTTTTGTAAGCTAAAGTTTGTTAAGATGTGCAACATTCATATTTTGATTTTTTTGTTAATCGTATGTAGGCTAATTTATTTTGATAATATAAAACTACAAATTTTGTATGTTGCATTTTAAAATGGACAAATATTACATTGTTGTCATTTTTTGACAATAGTGATAAGTAACCATGGAAATGACTGACCATATGTTGCATGTTAAAATAAATTCCCTGTATGTATTTATACAGTTCATAGACAAAAAGTGACAATATTTGATACATCAAACATTTCACACTTATTCTTGTGCAGGAGTGTTTGTTCGCGAATCTGCGTAACTGAATTCGATCTTGACCGACGCCAAAAGTAACTCCTGCGGTACATCCTCCTCGCCAACAATGAGTGCCCGTGTGGTAACGCCTGGTAAACGCCCGCACGGTAGGGGTACGAATATGTCATCGTCATTTCCGATTTCTGTATTAAAGCAGATTGGAATGCACACACAGCATTGGGTAATATGCCGTGCTCAAATGTTTATTTTATTTATTTATTTTTATAGCTAAAATTTTAGAAACTTTTATAACCACTTTCTTAGAAAACAAACGAAAATGAATTTTGTTTATTGCTCGACAAGCAGAGTTTTAAGCTGTAAAACTTTAATTTGAAGAATTTTTCTAACATAACAAGTTAACTTTCATTTGTGGGAACAGACATATATTTTTTAAAATTGTTTCTATATGTGAATATATTTATTGTACTGTATTTTATATACTAAGCTTGTCATATTTCTTTTAAAGACAATATTTTGTACCACGAAATTCCTTAAAATAGTTCAAGCTGTATTTGAAGAAATTTGAACTCTCTAACCTCCAATTATTGTGTGGAAAATGTTCATCAACGAATATATTTAGATATTATAATTATTATTTCCTCGTTTTTTGTCTTTCTACTTACTTGTGATATACAAAATTATTCATTTGAATTTTCTAAATGGCCTAAACAAATTCTTTTTTTTTTTCTAGTTTTAGTTTTATTAATAACTTACTGATCACATAAAAATTTGGAGAATTACTTTTGAATCACTCTGCTGAACGAAGTTTAGAATACAACTAACGTTAACGAATCTCAGATAAACTTTGTTTATTATATTCTACAAAATAATTAATGCTTTTGGAAATAATAAATGGATCTGTTAATCAGGTAGTAGATTTAACAATGAAAGCTTGTTCATTTAAAAGTGAAATGTTTATTAAATTGGATTGTGGGTGCTAAATTAAAAAAATTTAAAGAAAAATATGAGACATAATAGAAAAATAAAGGAATGTAGCTCAAGGCTACTGTGATGTCATCATGAATATATCGCTGCCATCACACTTGTAGCAATATCTCCGGAATAGAATTCATACAAATTACCGAGTTTCCAATTTCGCTTACCGGGATAAAGCCGGCCCATAAACTCAAGTTTAAAATAAAAATACCCTTCAGAAGAAGTCGTGTTTTTACATGGCAGCAAACACCGCGGGCAAAAACATAGTAAAGTGTGTTACGGTCACAGAACATGGCTTCATAATAGAATCGCGCGAGGACAAAAGATAAAAGGAGAAAAAACCCCGCATCGCCGTTATGTGCGCTTCTCAAGCACCACTTACGACAGAGACGCAGATATATGAGTTGCTGTGTGTTAGAAGAAGATGGAAGAACCTCTCAAGGGACTCGGTATACGAGTAAGTCAAATGTCTGCTATCGAGAGTAAAGGTATCAATCACATCCTCCCACGTGGAGCAAGACAATGACGGTCGTTCACCTGACAACACTTCTGCACTAGGCCTAAATGTAAGTGCAACATTTGTTTTGTTAACATCATGTTTCACGTGACCTACATTTGCCTACAGCAACTTTGTTTCTATTGTAACGTTCCTAATGCTTCGGATTTGTAAATTGTAAATTAGTTGAAATGGAAACAAGATTTGTTTAGTTAAGCACGGATTTAATAATATGAAAGTGATACTTAAAACTTTAAACCAAATAATTTTATAACTGAATATTACAAGGGAATACAATTATTTGAACCCAAGTAGAGCCTCTTTTAAAATAGTTCCCTTACCTTACAACGAATTTGGTTCATCGTTGTATAAGCTTCTTTAAGTACAAGGAAAAGGGCAATTTCAGGTGAGCAGCAAGCCATGCTCTGAAGCGAATCAACAAACCTCTTTGAGTGAACTAAACAAATTAATGACAGAAAGGACGAGATCGGAAGTACAAGTAGACCACACGACGAGTGCATAGCATTGCGGTCAATTTCTACAACACACAATTAGCACAAAACGACGAAAATCAAACACACTGCGTTTTGCAACCCATTTGTTTCAGAGCGACATCCAATTAAAATTTATAGATGTGACCGTTGTTGACATCTTATTTAAAATTAATGCAATTCTTAGTGCGCTATCGTTGAATGAAAGGTTTTAAAAATTAAATGCTCTTCAAACACACACAACTGATGTTAATTCAGTTCAAAAATTCAAACCAACAAAATTTTCACACAATGATACTAGAGATTCACAATTAGGAATATTAGTTTTCTAAATATACCGGAACATAACCTAATGTAACGCACAAAACTTACGCTCATAAAATTCACGCAAGGAATTATAACGATAAATTCCAGCGACTAGTTTTTAACCAATCATGGTGCAAAACACTTGAAAATTCAACCAATGGGAACAGCATTATACTGATAAAACCCCGTTACCGAAATAATTTTCCGCTACCAAGTAAATAAATAGTTGTTATTGTTTATAACTGTCAGTGTGACAATTATTGTGTCAAGTTTCATTTTGCGTTGTCTTTAAAATTTATCTCACCAAATACCACACGACCTCTCAGATTTTCTCATATAAACTTTTATTTTTAAGCACTCATTTTTTTTTGCTTTTAAGCAAAATCGCTCAAGCAAACTGACAGGTAAAAAAAAAATCGTGCAAAATAAAAATTTATCAGAAGTAATATCGATAAATTTTTATTTTGCACGATTTTTTTTTTGCTTAGCAACAAACACGAAAGCAAGTTGCATAGTAAATCCCGACTCCGAAGGAGGAGGGGTTTTACCTAATGTCAGTTTGCTTGAGTGATTTTGCTTGAAAGCAAAAAAATGAGTGTTTAAAAATAAAAGTTTATATGAGAAAATCTGAGAGGTCGTGTGGTATTTGGTGAGATAAATTCTAAAGACAACGCAAAATGAAACTTGACTCTTTAATTGTCACACTGACAGTTATAAACAATAACAACTGTTTATTTACTTGGTAGCGGAAAATTATCGGGGTAACGGGGTTTTATCGGGGGTAACGAGGTTTTATCAGTATATTACTGTTCCCATTGGTTTAATTTTCAAGTGTTTTGCATCATGATTGGTTGAAAACTAGTCGTTGGAATTTATCGATAAAATCAGGTGATATTACTTCTGATAATAAGTATTTTCCATTGCAAGCAGAACTTTGTCGATAGAACCCGAACATTTTGGTATTTTAGACATAATGGAAAATGTGCTTAATGCAACTTGTGGTGACTCATTCTGCACATCTTTTGAATTTATGCTTTTGTTCTTAGTTTAATAAGGAAGAAACTGTCGCCAAATGAAAATTTAAATATTGTATTTCTTATACTAAAATACACGGAAGATTTATGACATAACTTTAATTGTAATTTTTAATAATCGTAGTATATATGTACATATAAAGTAAAATAGTGAAAAGTTAACATAGGAATTTAATATGGAAAATATGTCCTTAAAAAATTGAATTTATTTATTGTATCATTTGTATATTAATAAAATTTGTTGAAATTAAATTTTGTAACATTGCTATTTTTATTGCTTTTATTGTCAAATAGATGACAAAAATATAAATTAACTTTCATATAACCGTTATTTTTTATAGTTTTAATTTTAGAATTGATCAAATATATATAAATATATTATACGTAGCAGTTGTGCCGAACATAAAAAACGAACAGTTACATGATAAATAAATATATAAAAATTTATTTCCTTTTGTGAGATATCGTATCAATATGCTTTAACGTCGCGGGATAGGAGTGTTATTTTGTTTCTAAGCCGACTGATGGCAGCACAGTAGAAAATTTGTGCATCTGGTTGATGTCTAGGCTGTATAAGTGCAGCTATAGCTACAGCCAATCAGAACAGTGTACGTTACGAGTTATAAATTACTTGAACAGAAAGCCGGGATGGCCAGGGTAACTGTTTCGACCGAGAAAAACAAATTGTATAATATCAATGAAATACGTATCAAGTGACAAGGAAAAATAAAACAATTATTATAATTCAAACGTTTATTTGTGATTAAAAATGGAATTATCCTTGTTTATATTTTGAAATTAATATTTAAAAATTAAGTAATTGTCCATTATTTTGAACAATTGAGAGGAATAAATTCTACTGAGGTTCTCTGCATTTAAAGCCCTTCTGAATTCTTCGCAAAACAATTTCTGGTAGTATGCACTTCTTATAAAAATTAATAAGTTGATCTCTCATATGCTTTTCCCAAAATAAATCACTTTTCCGATTTTCAAAATGAAAACAGGAGTATCTTTGTTAATAAAAATGATGAAATGTGTAATTGGCCTTGTATCTGAAATGAAATTTGTTTATTTCTAGATGCGCAAAAGGATAGTTTCGAAAATACGCAATATTTTCTGAACCATACATTGAAAACAAAATTTTAAAAACTATTGATAAATAAAACGTTCATTGTGGGGCTCCAAGTTAATATTTTGGAAATTTATTGTTTTTTACCTCTCGCCATACCCTAGGTAAGGGAGGCAATGTTTTCGGTTACTTTTTTACGATAATGTGCGTGTGTTTCAAAAATTTCTATTTTTCATATTTAAGCTTTCTGCATAAATATAAAATGTTGATTAGATTTTAGGTAAGATTGAATAACCGGAAGTGGTACTATATTTGAAGCCCATAACAATTTTTAATGAAAAACTATATTAAAATGTAATCCCAAACATTTCAATTTAAGTATTTAAGACTTTTATGTCAATAGGAACAACATATTAGATTTTGGCTAAAAGTGATATACCGGAAGTGATACTTTACTTGACGTTCTGAACAGATTTTAATGAAAATTGTATTGATATAATCCAAAACTTTCAAATTTGGTATTTAAGACTTTTGTGGATTGTGCTAAAAAGAGATTTTGGTGAATAAGCACGTTTTGATGTACCTAGAATCCGATTTTATCATTTTTACAATGATGTCTGTTGGTATATATGTTTTATGTTTGTGTGGATCCTGTGGACACGCGATTACTTAAATACTACCAATCAAAAAATTTTGAAGTTTGTATACCAATTCTAAACTAATGTGGGAAGAGCTCATTAGTTTTTAGTGTATACCGGATAACCGGAAGTATCACTTATACAAATTTTTAAGTTTTTCTTTAAAAAAGTACATTGAATATAAATTGTCAGCAGCTTTTACTAATAAAATTGAATATAATTGTACAATCAATTCTACAATAATAGTATCTTGGTAAATGAGTTTAAATAACTTAAAATATAAATTTATAAAATAATTTATTTTTATGCATCATCTTGCCTATCCGTCAAACGAAAACATAATACTTTAATAATAATTTTGACATATGTCACTATCAAGAAGCAATTGCAATAAAATTAATAATAAAACCGTGTCTTAGAAGAATGTGGTGGTAATATATTTGATTCTAATGAAATTAAGATTTGTAAAAATAACAGCTGTCAATAAGCACGTGTTTTTAAAGTGTCAAATAATAGTTTACAACTACACATGTACTACATGGATTATGCACAGCGAAGAATTTAAGTAGATAGCGTTTTAGAGCACTAGGAAGTTGATGCTGATTTTACAAGGAAAATATGTGAGATTCTTAAAAAAAATTTTTTTACACGTTACTAGTTATTTGTATTTCCATAAATTTTGCACTCATCAAAGACAAGTTTTTTAATTTTAGACGAATTTCTCTCTGTGATATATTGGTTTTAACTATTTATTTATTTATTTATTCATATTTATTTATTTATTTATTTTTTTAATTGTCCGTGCTGTATGTTATATTATCCACATGTGGTTTCCTTGTTTCAACTGACCATTCTAGCCCTGAAGAAGACTATAGTATAGTCGAAACGTCGGCGTGAATAAATTTTATTAATTGACTGAAAGTCCGAAGATTTCTTACTTTCCTGTATCTACCTCCAAAATATGTGAGATTTATTTTGTGTATGATATATTTGTTAAATGTAAAATAAAGATTGTTATGGGTGAATGTAAACATATTTGAACATATTTGATTGCTTTATTGATACTGCGTGATTAAATACCCAGCGGGAGGTTATATGCTGAACACATCTGATTTTTAAATATATTTTTTACTTGAAAATGACAGTATTTCGCAGTATTTTTTTAGTCTTATGTAATCAGATTTGCAAATTATAATAATTTACGGCTCTGGATAAACTCTTTGGCACGTACCACCTTACCACCATCATGGTTTTAACTAAAACACTGTTTTAAGATATGTCAAATTTCATTATTTAATGGTAATAATAAATACTATCAAATTTATCAAAATAAGATTATAAAGCAGAACATAGTTTGTATTCAAACAAATATTTTTAAATAAATCGATCTTCTAACAAAAGGGTGAAATTACATTTTGAAATTTGAATTTGACATTTCATAAAACAGCGTTTTAGTTAAAACGAGCCATAATCTTTAAAACGGTATATAAATTATCTATATATGTAGCAAAATAGTGAAAAATATATGTAATATTTGAGAGCGTGTTTTTCTTAATTGAATGAGCTAAAAACCCTAGTAATAGATTAGACTTTCACTAATATTTAGCTCCTTCCTTGTACACGCATGGTCAAAATTCACTTATAATATTGTTAATGTAAAGTGTTATTTCTTGTTTGGTGGAAATTTTATTTATGGTAAAATGGATAACTTTTAAATTATTGGGATCCCGTTGCACATTATCCTAATTCCTAATTCGCGTATTTCAACAATGGAGAAATATTTCAACCTTAAAAAGGCGTTCACTAGGCCTCATCTCATCAGTAGCTAAAGTTATTGTGGAGAGGTCACATTCGAGCTAAAGAGGAAATATATTCCAATTTTTGACTTCGATCGGATGTGAATTCAGACAACCAGAAGCACAACCGGTCACTGAACGCACTGAATTATTCCCACGTTCGTTTATATTTATCTATAAATTGGAATATATTTTGTAGGAAGCGCCAACGCTATTTTTAAAGCATTAATGGCAGGAAATAAATCTATTACTTGTCTACCCTCCTTTCTCTATCGTGAAAATCTAGCTCTTTCTATGTGTCAGATGGGTAGTTTTATTTGCTTCCAGCGCTAGTAAAAATAAAGCAGGAATTAATCGCGCCTGGGGGAAAAGGCTTTGCGCTGCCACTGCCATCAAACAGTGGCGTACGTGTCTGGCTCCCTGGAGCACCACAGGCTCACTTTGCATGTCGGTAAACACTGCCACTTCAAACGCCAACTTCGTCTTACAAATCACTTTTAATAAAGTCAACATGACACCAGAAAAATATTTCTATGCAATATATGTCATATTAAAACAGAAACAATGTTACTTATACATATTTTATTTACTTGTGTAAGCACATATCTATTTTCTTGACATATCTCTGAATATACGCTGACACCAATTTGAAATTTAATCATGCAACAATAACAAACTCTTTAGTATACATACATTTATAAACCTCTTCCCCACATTTATATGTAGAAGTTTCCCTCTTTGCACTTTCGCCCCATTATAACAAAACATAAACATCAATTCACTTGCATACAGAATGAACCTGAACCTACTTTACGTACCTAGTTACCTAGTTTACAGGGTGTTTCGCGAACTCCGGGCCATAAGAGTTTAACATGGGAAAAAAAAAGTTTTTGTGCGTTGGTTCGTAAATTGTTTTACAAAAAAATACTTTAACTAAAAGTTCTAGAAAATAAAACTTTGCATAAATCAGTAAAGAGGATTCCGAGTAAAAAATTCATGTTGTAGGTTAGGTTCTGCAACTGCAGAATTTAAATCTGAAAATTTTGTTATTACAGTTTAGTAGTGTAATTAAATTAAAACAAAAGACAAAGAAATATGTGATGTTTTATTTCTCAGAAAATTTAATTGATTTACGATCGATAGAGGAGGCCCGATTCTAATTCAATTTAGAGAATTGTCGCAATTAATGTAGATTTCTTTGGTCACTGAACATCTGACCGACCGGTCACCGAACAAGGAGGTCTCTGCTGAATGCACTTTTCACATTCACGTGGTTCAAAAGTTCAAACGTCAAATAATCGTAACCTTATTTTTATAATAACCTTTATACTATTTGTTAAACAAATTAAAATATTGTAATATAAGAAAATTTTAATAATTTGAGAATAAGTTGTAGTTATTTAACTTTTCAATCAATTTACTGATATATCCATAATAGATGACAACAAATAAATTATTTTTAGTGTAAATACATGTAAATAAATGTTATTTTGTTTTACTACACACATAATGAAAGACAGATTATGTCTCCTATCAGAATCCCATGAATTTAAATAATGCGCGCTTAAACAAGTGACCAGGAATATCTGACCGTAGTTTTTTTACGATAAGCTGGTAGGTGACCGGTCAGTGAACGGTCTTTAGTGAACAGGGCATTCAGCAGAAAAATGGTGAACATGTTCAGCGACCACATGTCTGCTACGCCCAATGGTGTCATATTGTTACCATGGTTTTGTTATAGGAATCAAATAGGGATTTAATTTTCTAGTTTCGTATAAAGTGGAGTATAACAGTATTGCCTCGTTGGACAGTTCGAAAATTTTATGTGAAATATATATGTTATCCGCTATGTCGTGAAAATTATTAAATATAAGGTAACACATTTTTTATAGAAATAATTAAAAAATAGTATTATTCAAAATTTACAATATAATAGTTCTGTATTGTTAAATCAAATATTAGGTCTTTAATGGTTGGTTTCACCGCTGACACATAAATTTTAAGACTTTCTTAAATGAAACGTCAAATGAGAAATTGAATATTGCTGTCAAAATTTCGAAATGCCTTTTTTTGTTTAAACCTAGCTTAAAGTGTCCGGGGTGCAACTGAGCATTAATGTCTGAAGTGTTATTACTACAGTTATTTACAAGACAAGTTCTTGATCATGAAGCGTACCATTCATTTTTACCTCGCTATGAGGTATTGGAATCATGCTAAAAATCACGTATCTAGATTTTAATGAATAAGGACGATTCAAGGTCACTAGAATCCGATTTTAACATTGTTACAATGATGTGTGTGTGTGGGTGTGTGTGCGTGTGTGTGCGTGTGTGGATGTGTGTATGTGTGTGTGTGTATGTATGGATGTTGGAAGGACGATTCCTCAAATACTATAAGACATAAGACCTGTTTAACTATGAATTCCTCAATCTAACATTCCTAGGAAGAGCTGAAATGGTTTTGGTAACAATCGAACAACCGGAAGTAGTAGTTTTTTTAAAAAAATCTTCTAAATATTATTTTTTGAAAATTTTTGATATTAACAATTTTGAAGAACAAAATTCTACATCTGATACATTAATTTTTTTATTATATTTTTTATAAATTTAGAGATAAAGACGCTATAATATGTAGAATATCGGAATATAATAAGCCGAGTAGGCGAAACTACACTAAGGAAACCAGTTGACAAATTCAAATGTTTATAACATAATTTGTATATGACAGATGTCAGTGTCAAAATTCAAAAGTTTTAGTGACATTCTGGGAAGTATATTTAATCTTTCTTATTGTTTTATTAATTAAATATTTAAAATTATAGGTAAAATGCATATATCCATCAGAAATACCGCCAATCTGGTTAATGTATTGGAAGCATCTCTGACATTTAGAAACTTCCTCATATAATTATATGTGTGCAGAAGGCATGTTAAATACAATAAAAAAAGAAATTGGGTAAAGTTCTGTAATTTTTTTGTTATAGAACGACTGTTCGATAGCGAACTGTAATACAATGCCCATATAGGCTAATATGGAAACGACGAGAGGTCTTGTGCTAGCCACAACAGATTTTTAAGTTAAGAAACGATGTAAAATTATCCGAAAAATATAACCGGTCATATTCCACCCTGTTTCTTAAGTTATTACAATTGATTGATGGGAGTGAGTCAATTTTTACCACATATTTTGTAACATTTCATTTTATTTCGTTGCGATGATGGAGATGAGACGATGAAAGGACACACAAACAATCATACTTTACCCGGGATTCGAACCCAGAATTGCTGGCACTTGAAGCTAGAACGCTACCACCATCCCACTTCGGTGAATTTAAATAAAATGCATTTATTTCTTTAGATCAGAAAATACTTCTGAATTTGTAAAAAAAAAAAAAATAATTAAACAATACTCTAAATTTTCTGAACCCTATGAAAAGAAAAAAAGACAAAATTAAGAAACGACTCCATTGATTGATGGAAAACATCAACGAAAACAGTCATTTTAGTCAAGATTCGGTTTCAGAAGAGTATTTTATCAAAAAAAAAGAACTTTAAAGCATATTGTTGTTAGTGTTAAATTTATTTTAGATTTTAATTATAATATTATACTCCTTTACACCCAAGAAAGTTTCTGGCAATTATTAACCGTTTATTTGGCACTATGAAAAGACTTTTGTTTCAAGTGTTTTTGTTGCGCCCGTCCCAGTGAGAGCTGGTTTATGATAAGTTTAATTTACCAATTTACAATTTATAATTTAGATTTTAAAATATAAACTCACTTAAAACGCATGTGGTGGTTTATAAACGATTCACAAGTTTAGAAATTTGAAATTTAGAAATTTAGATATATATTTCCAAATGTAAATTTCAAATTCGATCAATCGCAAGATACCTTACCGCCATGTTTAATGGTATAACTTTGCTTCATCCGTCAGCTGTTTTTTCTGTTGTTGACATTTTAAAGATGGATTCACAAGAACATCGTAATTTGTACGACAAAGCAAATGAATTGTACAAAAATAAAAACGTTTGCGTAATTTCAATGCAATTAGCAAGGAATTAAATACATGCGCAGTGTATATATACTCATACAAGTATATTTGAAGAATTGTTCATGATTTTGTTATTTCACTTTCAAAAAAGAACTATGAAATTGGCCGTTGACAAATCAATGTGTTCGTTGGCCTAACCACGACACCATCTACGTTTTTATCAGTTTTGTTTCGTTATCAACAATAGTAATTAGGGATAGCAAGGAATTAAATACATGCGCAGTGTATGTATACTCATACAAGTATATTTGAAGAATTGTTCATGATTTTGTTATTTCACTTTCAAAAAAGAACTATGAAATTGGCCGTTGACAAATCAATGTGTTCGTTGGCCTAACCACGACACCATCTACGTTTTTATCAGTTTTGTTTCGTTATCAACAATAGTAAAAAACATTCCCGATATTATTTAAAAAATCATCTTGTTCAATAGCGTCTAACAAATTCATGGCTAAGAAAATAAAATTGTAATCTAAAATTTGAGCTGGTAACTGGTCAAACGTCAAATGACAATCAGTACCAATTAGAAACTGATTGGTCAGACCCAGAATTTCAAAATCAAATATAAACTAGAGAAAAAATTGTAAATTTTAAATCAAAATTTGTAAATGCAAAATTTATAAATTAAAATCATTAAAAACCAGCTTTGAGTAGGTACTAAATTGTTCCTTATTATCAAACACGTGGACACAACGATGTTAAATATTTAAACAGAAACAAGACAAAGTTAAAATATTGTATTTTATAAAAGCTCTGATATGATTATTCTTTTCTGGTCAACAAACACATCTTTGGAGGATGCTAGGAGCAAATTCCACAAAACAATAGAACCAACTTTAACAAAACAGAACATCAGTAAGTACCTGTGCTTAATTAAAAATAAAATAATATGTAAGATATCTACATTCACAGCTACGAAAACAAAAAATATAAATAAAATTATTAATAAGACTTTGGTTGGTGGTCACGACTACGAAAATAAAACTTAAATTAACGTCAGCTATCATTTTGTATATTCATAATTAACGAGCAATTATAAGAACTTTATACTTTTAACGCACTTTACATAGTCATACATGCAATCCTTTTTCTTAAAATAGATTTTTTAAACTGTATTTAAATTTGAATCCTTTGACCAGAGCGTAAAATAACAGCTCAAATGGCAGTTGTTATGTATGTTTTTATACCTGTGTAAAATATTTGTCATTTGCAAATCCTTGTGTTTATGTCTTATGTAAATTTTTCTTTTAGAGTGTTGTGAACAATTACATAAGAATGTTTATTTGTATCGTTCTTTTTATTTTTATGTGCAATTTTACTTTTATTTTCGTAGCTCATGTTCCCAATCTCTTATGAAAACACGTTCTGTTTTAAAATGTGGCTTCCAAATAAAATTATCATCGGTATGTATTCCCACAAATTTTGTACGGGATAGACCTGTTACAGGATTATCATTTATGGTTATTGATAATTTAGTGTTACACGAATTTTGATAAGTATGGAACCTCATAATAAGAATTTTAGTTGGGTTAAGACACATGACTGATTCTTTCATTACAGCCATGAATAAGATTTTTATTAAATTTACACTCTTTCACCGTTTTTGCTAATCTTGCATTCTTCATACATTAGACTAGAGGAAGTCTTTCACAGTCCGTCCTATACCGGGAGTTTATTTTATCAGTAAACATAGGGTATATCATTGCCATAGTTACGGTATGAATGTTTGACAGCAATGTATTGAAGCGTTTATTTTATGAGTAAACATAGGCGTATAACCTGGGAACCAGTTTTTTGTAAATACAAAGTATCCGGCTAAAAATCTAGCCATCCTGTTGAACATGATAATAGTACATTACATCTTGTACATTATTTAATATTAATTACTTTAATAATATTGCAAAAATTGCAATAAATTACAAAAATTGTCAAATAAATAATTGTTTCAGTTTTTTATTATGCAATATGAAAATATTTACAAATGTCTCCGTGGCGCAGTTGTCATAACAGTAGCGTCTGAAATTTTTGGTTGGGGTTCGATTCCCCATTGGGGTACTTATTTTATTTTTTTACATAAAAATTGTTGAACTTTTAAAAATCAGTTTATCTTTCCATATTACAATCACTTAAAAATAATAATAACATTGTAATAAATAAAGAGAAAATGATTGAGAATAATTGATTACAATAATCAAAATATTGATGCAATAACAATGCATTGTATTTCTTTTGATATTAATAAAAATAACTGAAATATAATAAATTTGTGTAGATATTATGTATTTATCAAATAAAATACAACGCATTGTTATTACATCAATATTTTGATTATTGTAATCAATTATTCTCAATCATTTTCTCTTTATTTATTACAATGTTATTATTATTTTTAAATGATTGTAATATGAAAATATAAACTAATTTTTAAAAGTTCAACAATTTTTATGTAAAAAAAAAATAAAATAATTATCCCAACGGGGAATCGAACCCCAACTAAAAAATTTACGTGCAACTGTTATAACCACTGCACCACCGAGACATTTACAAATCTTTTGATGTTGCATAATAAAAAACTGAAACAATTATTTATTTGGCAATTTTTACAATTTATTGTAATTATTGCAATATTATTAAAGTAATTAATATTAAATAATGTACAAGATGTAATGTACTATTATCATGTTCAATAGCATGGCTTGATTTATTGCCAGCCCTTTGTATTTACCAAAAACTGCTTCCCATGTTAAACGCCTATGTTTACTCATAAAATAAACGCTTCAATACATTGCTGTCAAACATTCATACCGTAACTATGGCAATGATATACCCTATGTTTACTGATAAAATAAACTCCCGGTATATTGACAATGTGCAAATATGTTGCATTTATAGCATCACTCTCCTTTTATGTTTCTTTAGTAGCCAGATACTTTTTTAATCTAACTCTTAATAACCTTTCAATCCCAACTCAAAATATTTAGGTATAATCCTGGACCGAACTCTCTCTTATAACTAACATCTTATTTAAGCTTGCCGGTTCAACATGGAAAATAGACGCAACAACGTTTCGTATCTCAGTCGAGTTTTGTACATTCCCACTCAAACTAAGTTGATACAGTCCTTCGCCAAACTAGCTTATAAACTGTGGGTGCTTAATGAGCATTCCCATTAAATGGCTGCCTGTTCCCCCTAATATAAATAAATAAATAAATAAATAAATAAATAAATAAATAAATAAATAAATAAATAAATAAATAAATATATCATCACGGCATATTACCCATTTCTGGGTGTGCCATTCTCTATACATATGTAGACATCGGTAATGATGACGATATATTTTACCGTGTGGGCGCTTACCAGGCGTCACCTCACGGGAACTCAAAGCTGGTGTGGAGAGTGCACCACAGGGGTCACTTTTGTGCCATTTAAAATTGGAAATATTTGGCGTCTGTCGGGATCGAACCCGGTTCCCCATAGTTCGCGACCAGACACTCAGGCACGCGGCCACGGTTCCCCTTAATATCCGCAGTCGAAACATCCTGGTCCGTGAATTCAAAAAGATACACAATAAGTCTTAACTACCAATACACGAAGACACTATACCATTCAGCAGACTCCGATTTAGGAAATCCCCAATCAAAACTGCCCAACATCCAGTTGATAGAAACTATAATGACTCTAAAGACTGGTTAGCAGAACAATATGAGCGAAACTTGGCACCCTTTACTTCACATTAACCAACCCCCCCTGTGGGTTTGATCTACCAAGAAGAACATGGATGATATTAAACACACTCCAAACAGGACACGGTAGATGTGGGGCATCATTACACAGGTATGTATGTATTTTCCACCATAAGCCAAATAAATATAATAGCCAAAATTTTATTACACGTAATCTGTATTTGTTAAAATAAACATACAGATTCAATATTTGTCAACAATAATTTTTTATGAATTTAAACTGCTAAATTAATACAGTAAGTCCGTACAATAACTAATAGAAGTATCAATTATCTTATCAATAGTAGACGTACGCTAATTATAATTCTAATGAAATCCATTAATTTTATTAATACAAAAATATATATAATACAATGGTAACGAAGGATCTGCCAGTATTTGGATAGAAGAACAATGAAAGGCGCGGTTTATCAAATTCTCGAAATTTAGAGTAATCACTCGGTACTCGGTTCTGGAAGACGATAAAGATGGAGTTAAATAGCAGACAAAAACAAACAAGAATTTTCAATAATTATAAAATTATATTATATTTCATAATCCTTCTCGAACAAATACAATTATAAAGGTAATTAATAATAAAATATAAGTAATGCGGTCTATATACACTCTTAACTCTTATTAATTATATTACAAATTTAATCTCAATCACCTTTTACGACGATTTACAAACTGTTATTAGGTTCTAAAAATTACATAAACCAGAATACTTTCTTGTTTTAAATATACAGAATATAAACTTGTATTTTAACTGCATTATTACTATCATTTTATAAAAGTAAATTATAAACGACTATATTAATTTGTGTTATATTTATTTTTAAATCAGATTTTATATAGATTGAAAATTGCAACTTTCTTTTGAACATTCGTCTGGATAGTACAGTTTCATGTTCACATTATGTAGTGCATTCCAACGAATTACAATACATAATAGTACAATACTCCTCTAAGTTGATCTTATTAGTTGAATAATTATGCACTGTATCCGTTGATGGTTTATTTTAAGTTCCATTTTTTACTCGAGTTGCATACAAGTGCCATAACGTTTCATTATTTCACTGGTATGAGTTAGAGAAGTGCACTTTTTTCACGCTTTTGTTGACATATTTTATAAACCCACTTTAATGAAAAAAAGTCTGATGTGGCCAGCACATCACCTTCCGTCAATTCTATGTATTTTGTACGAATCCAATACCAAAAGTTTCTTGGAAAAGGTTCTATAAATTCAATAAAGTTATAACACGAACATGCAATATGTAAATTGCAGTTGACGCTGACATCTGTCAATTAGATTTATTTGAATATATCAGCTGTTTCTATGATTATAGCAAAGCTGACTGATTTATGAAAGTTAATTTCTTTATAATTCTTTAACTCTACATTTATGAATATGAAGGAAAATGTATAATCAAACTGTATAGATAATGACAAGATATTTTTTCATATTGACAAAATGTCAAAAATATGATATTTAACTGCGTTTTTCTAAGAAAACATGTTAAGAACTTAAAATATGGGAACTTCGGGTTGACCAGTTACAACAAAAATCTAATCAGCTCTTCATATAGATGTAGAGAAGAGAAATACGAGAGAATTATAATTTTTAAAATTGTAGTATTGGAGTTATCGTCCAATAAATTTTTGTCTCACACACATACACAGAGACATCATCTTAAAATTAGTGAAATTATATTCGAGGGACCCTAAAACGTGCTTATTCATTAAAAACACCATCGAATATTTTGACCAAGACAATATCTTCCTTATCTAAAGGTGACGGTAAAAAGTATAATTTTTTAACAGACTTAAAAAAATGTTGATGTTAATTATATTAACATAATTTTATTATTTAATAACAATATTTCTAGATTATATTTTAGGTGTAATATAACAAAAAACACTTTTTCCTCATTTATGAGAAACATTTTCAAGACGATTTTAACACCAGCGCAATATTAATATGACAACTAATGACAAATATGACTCATGCATATTGCAGGAGCAATTCCATAGCACTTTAAATTTCAGTACTGTTTATTTTGGCGAATACTGTATATCTATATAGTTCAGTTATCGCTAGAAGGTTAGCAGTGGCGGCTCGTGAGGTGGAAAGTAGGTGAAGAGATATTTATGAATGAATATCACTGGGAAGGGGGTATTGTGGGAGGGGGGGATTTTAAATCAAAAAAATATTTATAAACAAGACAAAATTATATTTTTTAAGTCATACTTTATAAATTAGCTCAATATGCCTATCCTTCAAAAAAGTTTTTGCAAATAAAAGCTACCACTTAACCAGAAAAATTTATTGTACCAGGCAGATTTAAAATGTAGATTGTGCGTTCTTCCACAGTTTTTAACATTTTTTATTTTATTTAAATTTAATGTTGGGGTTAGTCGACCACTTGCCAATACATCTTTTTTATTATCATCTATCCATCTAAAGAACGCTGTTTCCAATAAATTGCGTATAATATCATTATGCAGATTCGTTCTGATGATTTAAATATACAATGTGCATTCTGTTAAAGAGTTAAAGTATTAATATTACAATAAAATATTAATGTGAATTTATTTTCTCTTAAAAATATATTAGTATTACCTTACAAATAAGTTAAAATTATAATAAATAAAATAATAACTATTCAAATTGTTTTAACAAGCAAATTACAATGCATCAATTTCAATGTGGAGACGAGGTGCAGAGTTCGAAATGTGGTATTCACCATTCGCTTCTGTAAGCGGGGGGGAAGCATCGTTGCTATGGCAACCATTGTATCTAGCCAATAAACGCTAGCTGCGCGCGAAACTGTGAAGAGTTTATTCAAAATTTGAATTATTTTCATGTAATGCGGGCTGCGGACGATCAGTTTATATAATTTTTAGTAGATAATTTGATTTTTAAATGATATTAATGTTTATTTCAGGTTTTATAGTACATAATAAAAAAAAAAAAATAATGTGAAATTAATTTTCAAAAAAATATTTTGTTTTCTGAAATAACAGGTGAAGTTGCTCTTCACCTTCTTCACCCGAATAGCCGCCACTGAAGTTTAGTAGATTATTTGTTATGTTACATCCTGTTCCCTTATTTGTCTGTACATTCTGCCTATTCCCTCCTCTCTTGAGATGACCCCTTGGCAGTGGCATGGCTGTTCATATATCAGGCCACATGTGTCAGTGCGGTGTTTGTGTGTGCGTGGGCGACGTCTGGAGTTGGAGACGCGACGCCCGACGCACGTATGGCGATGGTTAGACGCGGGCAGCACGTGACGCTCGGAGATTTATACCACACAGCCAGCTTCCGGCCACATCACGGTCAACACGTGTTGTGGCTGCCACCGGAACACAAGGACCAAGAGAAGCACGCCTAAAAACAGAAAAAATGTTATGAACACAAATACGAACAATATATGGATTTATAAATCTTTTATATACCAGCAAAGACGATCAATGTGCAAGTCCAAATATAACGGAATTTGTACAAGGGTTAGCGACAATATTTTAAATCAAACTAGTAGGTAACTTTAGCAAAAAGTGCAATACGTAGACTTAAGGCTCATTCACAGCTACGAAAATAAGAAATATAAATAAAATTATAAATAAGACTTTATGGTTGGTGTTCACAGCTTCGGCCATAAAATATCAACTGTCATTTAATACATTTATAATTAACAATAAGCAATAATAACAGCTCCATACCTTTTAAAGCACTATACGCAATCATATATGCGAACCTTTGTATTAAGACAGCTTTTCAAAATTATATTTAAATTGAAATCCTTTTGCCAGATCGTAAAATGACAGCTCAAATGACAGTTGTTATGTATGTGCTTATTTTTGTGTAAAATATTTAACATTTGCAAATCTTTGTGTTTATGTCTTATGTTTAAATTTATTTTCGAGAGCTGTGAACACTTTCATAAGAATCTATTGTTTTATATCGTTATTTTTAGTTTTATGTATAATTTTATTTTTATTTTCGGAGCTTTAGATAGTACATTTTATACATGACCTAACATCATCGAGCTAAAGTGTGAAAAAAAAAATATTTATTTATGGTTATATAATGTTTATTATCTTATTAACATCCTCAATAGATACACGTAACCGTAATATTTTCTCACAATAGCATTGATTAGACACAGACACTCTTGGAAGCGGTAATAGATTCATTTTACCACTTAATTATCTATTTGATAGGTAAATTAACTGAAAGTGTTACCTAACAACGCTTATTTACTTTTCACGCACTAGTACTAGAATAGTATATTGTATAACCATTGCTAAAAGTTGGATATTTCACACGAACGTGAAGTTTGAGCCACGAGCCGAAGGCGAGTGGTTTAATCACGTGAGTGTGAAATACCCTTTCAGCACGTGTTGTACACGATATTTTTCCGACAACCACAAAAAATAAAACAATATAAAATTTTCATAAAAATATTAAAACAGATTATGTTTACATCATTTCTAAAAGAATTCACCAAAAATTATGTTAAAATCTGATAAGTCAGGGTCCAGCCTTCTTAATCCGTGTAAATTCAGCAAATTATTTGCAACTGTCAAATTTTTACATACAAATTTTTAGGTTAGTTCGCTCAGTTATCGCAGCGTGTGATAAAATCATATCACACAGTTTCGGACGCATCTGATTGGCTAACAAGCTTTCATTTCACACAGCTTTGGAGTGATGTGCAATGACCAACTTTCAGTAATAGTTTAGCGTGTGAATTTATGTACTTTTTGTAGTGGTCGTCGGAAAAACTGATTTTTTAATTTGTGTATGATTTTAATTTAATTTTTGTTCAATTCCTAGTTAAAATATTGGTGCAATCGGTCTTAAGTTATGTAAGCTCCACTTTCAAAATAATAACACCATTTAATCCCAAAAACAAATAACAATTTATATTCTCAAATATATGTAACAATTAAAGTATTCGTACATAAATAAACAATAGCAAGTTAAAGGAAAATATTCTAGATGACCGTTCACTTCATCGTGCGACGTCTAATTGCCCATATCCGTTGGCTCGTTGTCTCATAGCCCAGAGTGTCATGTAATGCCCAGGGTGTCACGTAACTATCTTAATTAGTGTCCTGTACGTAATCGCAATAATTGTATCAGTGACTACAGTTATTTGAATATATTAATATCCCTAACTTGTGGGTGTGACGCTTTATTGTTTTTGTGGTTTACCCGGCAAGTCGCCGTTAACCGGTTAACTACAGTTAGTAATCATTACCGGCCCGGTATTTTCATCTTTTGTTAAACTGCCTGTTTATTAAATAAGTAATTTTTACAACTTATGCTATAAAATCTATATTGCTCGTTAAATTAACAGTTAGCAAACATTTTAATACAGAACATAAACTAAAAAGATAGTATTTTTCCAATTATTAATATGAGTTTTGAAAGATATTTAAATAATTACACATTTTATCATTTATGAAAATACTGGGCCTTAACCGGCTACTATGTTCTACTGTTTACATTTTAATACAGAACATAAACTAAAAAGATAGTATTATTCCAATTATCAATATGAGTTCTGAAATATATTTAAATAATTAGACATTTTATCATTTATGAAAATACTGGGCCTTAACCGGCTACTATGTTCTACTGTTTTTGTGAACACTAGATAAATCCTTATTGGTTAAGCCTAGTTTAAGTAGCTAAATAATTTATTCAAATGAATAGTTAGCTTCGGAGTACGTTGAGCGTGTAAATCCATGAATTATATTCTACATCAGTACCTACATTACAAATCACCCGGGTATCATTTTGTTGTATTACCATAACAACGTCAGTAATTTGATAATCATGAATATTATTTACGTAGCCACTGTATAGAGTTTTGAAATATGTATCTTGGGTTAATTAGTGCTGATGGTTGGAGAGATTTGTAATTGGCCAAATTGAGTTCTGTTTACGCGTAATTATTGTTCCCGTGCAGTTTTATTCAGCTAATTAATTCTACTTTGAAATGTGGCTCTCACTTTACTATACTACACTGTTTATCAAACCCAGTCGATTGATTATAAAGTCATTCACATATAGTGGATAGCGATATATACCGACAGAGTACTCTATTATCTTGTTCGCTAATTAACAGCATTTTAACCATTGCTGTATAATTACAATTGATTCCCTTGGCCATAGAACTAATGAGATATAAATTCCATTTGTTGTTATTTAGTTTGTCGTGTTTTAATACTAAAAGTTTTTACAGATTAATTTTCTATTAAAAGTTTATTCAATGTGGTTCAAAACAAAATTTTAATAATTTAAAATAATAGGAAATAAATGGAAAAAATTACATCCAGCTGCATTACTTTCCACGAACATTTTATTTTTGTAAAAGGATTACTTTAAATGCATTATTTTACGTTAATATTGGCCCCCGCGTATATACTACACAGTGATAAAAAAAAACACTGATTCAGTTGGCAATAACAAAAAATTACTGGAAATTGGTAACACTGACACAAAAATTTGTTGTTGACAGTGACATTTGAAAATTTAAATTTGTTTACATTTATAGTTTCTTATTAAAATGGTTGTCGTTTCCCTTACTCAGGTACTTTTATTTTATACATTACCCATAAGCAATAATCTAAATTCTAAAGCATTTTAATCATTCAAAATCCTATTAGCTGTCAGGTCCCACGTCTGACATAACCTATTTGGATTTAACATATAAACCACATAAAAAAAACCCAAACTTAAATACCTTACCATACATATAAAGGTATAAATAATGTATGATAATATTTTTTGGATGACCACTTCAGAAAATAATAGATATCGTAATAGTAGCCTTCTTAAGAAAGTTGGAAATATTGTTCATGATATGAATATAATACGCAGTAGATATTGCCTTTTGAAATAAAATTCTCGAAAATAAGTTTTATTTATATTATATATACTCGGAAGTAATATCGTATTGCTCGTGTGTTGACTCGGTCGGTTACACCTCGTCCGTCAAATTTCACACTCGTCTGATATTTTCCAAGAAAGTTCAACAAAAAAGTTTCGTAGCATGATGGTAACGTTTTTGCTTCTTATGTTAAGGGTAGTGGGTTCGAATCTACTCAACTTCTTTATTTTTTTATATATTTATTTAATAAATCAGAAAAAACTGATTATATTAAATTTGATAAGTATTTAAAATTATAAAAATAAAAAAAAAAAAAATAGAAAGGTTGGGCAAATTCGAATCCACCACCCTTAACATAAGAAACAGGAGATCAGAATAATATTATTAAACTTGCTTCATATACAATACATAAATTGTGCACGTATTCACCAGGTCAGTGCGCAACCGGGCAGTACATCGGAGAATCCAATTCCGTAGAATTTACGGATTCCCTGCAGTCACTTGACAGTGTCTAGTTACGCCCATGGTGACACAATGTGAAATGTTTTATATTTGCTTTATTCCAGATTTTCGTAGCTTTTTTTGAGCTATACAAACTAATTTAAATATTGTATGATGTTATTTCTTATGAATATGAATTTGTAAAAATTAGGTGATGGGTTAGTAACGATATGAAGTTGATTTAAACTTTACAGGAAAAAATATGAGAAGCAAAAGCGTTACAATCGCGCTACGAAACTTCTTTTGTCTATCTTTCTTTTACAGAGCATAATATTTATTGTTGTAGTAACGATGATCGACTGAAGATTGATGTGGAAGAAAAGAAAATATTAGGAACTGTATTCTGTACATTTTTATTGATTTTAAACCAACGTTTCGATCTTCTTCAGGGTTAAATCAAGTCAGAGAAAAATGATGAAATATTTGTAACAACCGTTAACAAACATCGAAGATGAATATATGAAACACACACAGTTATAATAGTGATGAAAACTAATTTTTATATAAATATAATATAACGGAACAAATAGAATGAACAATTTTTATAAAAATTGTTATATTATTCCCGCTTCCTTAGTTGTTGGCATTAACATCTTCTTCTTCTTTGGCTAGGACGTGTCCTGTTGCCTAGGGCTCATTGTTCTATGGAGGATGATTGCCATCTCTGTGCCCATCTCTTGGGCGGTCGTCCTGGCATTAACATGTATTTTTATATTTCAAGTTATGTTTCTCAATAGAACGTGGGAGACATTTTGTTAAGATTTAGAACAATCACACTTTGTTGTATTATTTCATTTACTTTTATGGTAACTCGAAAATGTTTTTTATATTTCTATGTTTTATAAATTGTAATTTTTCACCAGTTGAAGATGGATAAATTTTTATAGTCCGAAACGTCCAACTAATGTTAAATAAAATTATAAAATGACGTTACATCAATTAATGGAACTTATGGTCTACTTCTCCTTATGAAACATACTATATTAATTTTATCACCAAAATATAAGAAATCAAAGTTGTATAGTCATAATTTGAAAGGTAAAACTTTTATACCGTTTCTTATTGGCATCGATGTACCTTTTATTTAAAGTTTATTTTAATATGAATGGTTTAATTGCTGCTGGATATGCAGAATTGGATTTATTTATGGATTTTGTAATGGTAATGCGGAGAATATGGTCCTCGATAAGAATTTGGCCGCTGGTTATAGGTATCTTAAAATTTGTATATCTCAATTTTTTTTAATAGTTTGTGTGTTGCTTGGCCTTATTTTGTTAAATTACAGCATGATGTTAATTTAAAAATGAACTATTATTTATAAAATTAAACTTTTTGTATTTCGTGAACTAAAAAGAATAATACATATGTTTTTGTCATATTTCACTTAAAACCGCCGACTGTTTTTAATGGGCGATACTACAGTTTAAAAGAAAGTAATAAATGTTAAAAGAACTTACAATGAGTAAAAGTTGTACAAGAGAAAAATATAAGTGTTTTTACTATAGATGTTCACAGTAGTCACTCTGGTTTTTTATATATGACCACCTCGACCAATCCATTTATTTTTAAACACATTGTTTAAATTAAACGACTGAAATGCGTCATTGCAGTGTCTAGCTGAAACCCCATGTGCTGCAAAAGAATGAGATAATCATTTCCAGATTTCAGTTAATCGATCTGGCAGCACAAAAGGGACGATAAGTTGTGCGATCGATTTTCGACACTTCAGATGTATTTGGCAGTTGTGTATTCCGTTACGAGTAAACGTTGCCTTGTCAGTCGCCTACACAATCGAGGAAAAGTTCGGAATTTCATCATGTCGCAAAAACCATCTACAGACAGTACGCTCACGGCATGATTCTGAGGTTGTAACGCTTGTACCCATTGTACATGAAATGGATATAGTTGCTCCTCACGTAGCGTCTGCCAGACAATGCGATTTGAGACGTCTACTTGGCAAGCAACTTCTCGCGTACCTACACACTCATTGAGTGATTTTTATCAATGATATACAAAATTTGTTCTTCGTCATCTAGAATTGGTGCCGACCAGGTCCTACACGTTGCCATTAATAAATAAATAAAATAAATATATCATCACGGCATATTACCCATTTCTGGGTGTGCCAGTATCTACAACACATGTAGACATCGGTAATGACGACGATATATTTTACCGTGTGGGCGCTTACCAGGCGTCACCCCACGGGCACTCATAGCTGGCGTAGAGAGTGCACCACAGGGGTCACAACCAGACACTCAGTTGCCATTAATGATTTCGGAAATAACAAAGTATTTATCTATTTAGCATATGGTAATACATAAACCAGATTTAAAAATAGAATATTTTGTTGAGTATTCGAGATCGAGTTGGAATTGGCGCTTGTTTCATAAGATTACTAATACCCCGCGAGCATTTGATGTGTATGGAATTTGGTATGCAACTGTTAAATTAAATTATATATATTGTATCATAAAGATATATAACGATATATTCACAATTCTTTGGTATTTCTTGTATGTGTGTACGAAATTTAGCATTATTCGGTGCCGTGATTTTTATTTTTAGCGCTTTCAACGTAACGATAAATAAACTAATTAGATTTTATAAATATAGATAGCTGTACTGGCGGTTTTATTTTATGGGCGCTCTCCAGAGTGCATGCGAATACTCCTGAATCCCAGTCATTAGCAACGCTAGCGCCGCTCTTGGCCTCTGTCGAAATAATTGCTAATGCTTTTCTTATGCAAACTTTGAAAATTAATTACACATAAATAAATTACGATTTCTATGTCACGTCCGAAAGCTGCAAGAACAAATATACAAAATTTGGTGTCGATATGTAAAACCGTGTAGATTTTTATATGACTTTAACTTTTACGCAAGATTGGAACTGAGTTAATCGAGGTGATGGAAGGAGCCATTGGAGATGGTGTGGAATTGTCATGTTTACACCATCCAGGTTCGTGGGATGCTAAAATCACTGTGTCGCTAATACTGTTTGAGCCGTTGTGACACTTTAGTGACCAGGGTATTTTTAAGATTGTTTAAACACCGATTATGTAAGTTTATGTAACGTTTCTTCGCATTTTAAAAAGTATAAAAGTGACCCATGTGGCTCATTTTCCACGCCAAAAATGAGTGCTCGAGTGGTGACGCCTTCGTAAACGCTCGCACGGTACGAATATGTCATCATAACCAGGGCATCGAACCCAAACTTGAACTGAAACAAAACCGGAAACAAACCATAAAATTTTAGCGAATCCAAACCCAGAACCGAACTTCAGATATATTTTTCAAAAGAACCCGAGTCGGAACCGAACCGGGTATTACAATTCGGGTTCATGGTTGAACTCTGGTTCAGGTTCATTTTCAGTTCGAAACGCAAGCGTAATCGTAATTCCTGCTCGCATTTTAAATTATTTCTTTATAATGATTGATATTCAAAAAATATTAATTCAATTTTCATTAGATCGAACCAAACCAAAATTTGGGACGAGACCGCAAATTTTATTAATGCCCATTTTTTGGCGGGTTTGATGCCCTGATCATAATTGATATTTGCGAATAAAGTAGATTGGCACACACAGAAATGGATAATATACCGTGATAATATATATTTATTCAAATTTAGCGCTACCCAGGGTGCATCACGACGAGATACCAATGTTCAGTGAATTTTTGAGAATTAGGTCTTCGTCTATTTGGAAATCGCACAACGTAAAGGATATTTGCAACAGCTGAATTTGGTGCTCTTTACCATAAATTACCATATGTTACCTATTTAGGGCAGTCGCCTTTTACTCTGTCCAACCAGACTCGCCGAGCACTGAGCACTGTCATACTGCTGGTTGTAGTTGAGTCGTTGCTACATTTATTTAAGATTTACTCGTATAAGTGGCCAATTTACAATATGCGAGTGTAATAAATATATGTACAAAATATTAGACCGATGGAGCATTGCGTTTTTACTTTTCACACAATAATATCGAACTCTACAGTATCTATTGACTACGAACTATACCTGACAGTTTAGAAACAAATATAAATTAAAGTGAACAAAAGCAGGTGGTTTACTGTATAGTGACTGTATATACATAGTATGGCCAACTGCCCCCATATTTAGGCAAAATGCGCGGGAAATTTGAATTCATATGATGTGATAACTAAACAAAATTCGATAAACAATTAATGAAAGAGCATATGAAATGGAAACAATATTTATTTTCATTTTAAATCCTTCCAAAGAACTGTTTTCACAACCAACCGCCACGCAACCAGGCATCTAAAATATATACCTTAATATTAGACATTTTTAGTAATTTTGACAGTTAACCTAAAAAAGATGTGATGTTAAAAAATATGTATATATTATTTTGAGTTATAAATTTACAAATACACGTGTAATTTAATTATTTGCACTATCTAAAATACAAATATAATATAATTACCTTCAATTCACATATAATTCACGTAACAAATCTGAAAATGTCACTTTTTCGGCATAATATCCGCCATATTTAGGCAAATTCGCGCCGACCAATCAAAATCGATCCCCCTATTGGCCACACTATGTATATACAGTCACTATAGTTTACTGTAAAAAAAGCTCATGGCTATCTTTGACCCTTCAGAAATAAAAAAAAAAAACTATTTTTCTTAACATATAGCTTTAGCAAGATGTTTTAACATTTATTGCAATACGTGACATGATCCATTAAAAATAAAAACAGAAGTCCGTAAGTATCCTGCATAAGTACCGTATAATTTAGATTCTAATATGTTAATGATATAACTGTGTAATCGCACAATCAATTTGTATAGTTAATAAGTACAATAATTTAATACATTATCTCGTTTTTGTTATTAATACTGATCTAAAAATATTTCCTGCGTTTCTGCTTTAAGATTATGTCTGTACCGAAAAAGAAGAGTTTCTCTTTAAGAAGTTTACTGTTACCTATGAGATAACTAGTAGTTTAAAATTTGACACAAAGGCCCACTACGAGTATACTGTAGAAGCTCTTGCGCGAATCGACTCACAGAAAATACATGAAAAGGAATGTTGCAGGCGTCTCAGACAAGAATGAAATATGATCGAGCCATCACGAAACTAGCATTTATATGAATATTTTTTGTTTCAGATTTTTTTAGAAAAAGAAGTTAACTAATGTTGGCGGGACAGAACGGTTTGCGAAAAATAACGTGCTAAATTTGAACGTTATGTATATCAGATTATAATAGTCACATTGGCTATAATAGTAATAAATGTTTTTAGCACAGATTGAACTCGTCATGCACTAGTCTGAATAAGTCACATAAGTAAAAATGCTCAACTAGTGTTATTATGCCTGTGATGTATACTAGCATAATATGAAAAAAAATCTGATGTGACCAGCACATTACCATCCGTCAATTCGATGTATTTTGTACAAATCCCATACCAAAAGTTCCTTGGAAAAGCTTTTATATATCCAGTAAAATTGTATCACAAACATATATACTATTTTCTATAAATTCCATACCGAAAGTTCCTTTGAAAAGATTTTATAAATCCAATAAAATTATAACACGAATATACACTATGTAAATTGCACTTGACACAGACTTCTCTCAATTAGAATTATTTAAATATAAAACTGTTTTCATGATAGCAAAGTAGGCTGATTTATGAAAGTTAATCTCTTTATAATTCTTTAATTCTATATGTATTGAATATGAAGGAAAATCTATAATCAAACCGTATAGTCAATAAGATATTATTCCATATTGATAATCACATAAAATGTTAAAAAATGATATTTAACTGTGTTTTTTCAAGAAAAACTGTTAAGAACTTCAAATAAGGAAATTTGCGGTTGATCAATTTTATCCAAAATCTAATTAGCTCTTCATATGGATGTAAAGAAGAGAAATACGAAAAAAATCACAATTTTTAAAATTATAGTATTGGAGTTATTGTCGCAGAAAAATTTGTCACACACACACACACACACACACACATTATATATATATATATATATATATATATATATATATATATATATATATATATATCATCGTAAAACTAGTAAAATCATATTCTAGGGATGTGTTTATTCATTAAAAACTAACTACCTAATTTTTTGAGCAAAGCAATACCTTCCTTACCCAAATAATAATAATAATAATAATAATAATAATAATAATAATAATAATAATAATAATAATAATAATAAACTTTATTGCCCAACAGAATCCAGTTACAGGGCTAACATATAATATATAAATACATTTAATATAACATACAAACAAACAAATAATAATAATAATAATAAAGAAATCTAAATGTAGGGTACAAAACAAAAAAGAAAATATATATATGTACTGTGTAAAAGTTCACAGACAAATAAATTGAAACAAGCAACATTACAGGAATATATCCTCACACTTGGTCTCCGCAATGTTACACATGATGTGGATCGGCGACCGCGACAGTACATCAGTGCGAACTGATGGTAAGTGGAAAGTCCGGGAATACCTGGATTCTAACCTAGGAACATGAATAGGCACGCGTGATAATAAGAAAGAGTCATCAATTTTATTGTGCAACAGCATCCATAAAAATTTAGCACAAACCATATCTCTCCTTGTGGACAGTGGTATTATTTTATGACGTTGAATCAGAGAATCCTGGTCAACACCTCTAACCGGATAGATTCCATCCTGCTTGTAGGATAGAAATTTCAAGAATCTGCGTTGAATTCTATCTAGAGCTATATTATGAAAGATGTAATAAGGATACCAAACTAAAATGGCATATTCAAGTTTGCAGACTTCCAAAGGTGACGGAAGGTAAAAAATAGGGATAGATAAATAAAAAATTTCGTTTTTGTTTGATAAATAAAATAAAATGGTTGTTTGATTGGGCGATGGATGATAAAAAAGTTATTTTTTTATTCTATTTGGATTTTAATAGATATAGTTTAATTCTTTACTTGTAATTATTGCCATATAATAGAAATAAAATTTCATTGCAAGATTGCTTTTAATATTTGCATTTGTAATTTTCAATCTAAATATAAAAATCCTATTCCCATCTATCTTTTATGCCATGGCAACGACTTGAACATTGACGTTACAATATCCTGTGCATCTGAATCATGGATAGCGGATCGAGGTATCGAGGATAGCTATGGAACAATCAGGCATCTGTTTCGATTCGCATCAGCCGCTAAGCGTCAGCAGTCAGCGTCGTCTCTGTTCCTGTGTGGCGCGTGTGAAATATAGACGACGCTCGGCAATGACGGATATGACGTCATGACCGCGATTTGTGGCCACGCAAATGACAACCCATCCTGCAGGATATTGCAAGATCCTGAGGGAGATATGTTTTTAATTGGAAGGAGGGAAATGTATTAAAAATTTAAATGTCAATATGTCGTATAACAAAGTTAAAAGTTAAAATGTAATTTGAGAATATTGTAATATTTTTCTGGGTGTCACCTGCTACAGAACATCTTTAGCAATGAATATAGCAGACGCTGATATGATTTATGATACATTTTGCTTATATTTTACTGCTTGTTGTTATTAAATAACCTCTACAAAGATTTCAAGTAGGTATACCTGATGTTTTTTTAAATTTTAATCACTCTACAGGAAACAAGTTCCCAATTAAATAGGATTAACACCGAAAATTATAAATTGTAGCACAAAAAATAGTCAAGTAATACAACATTTTCAAGGTGTACATAAGATATTGACGAGAAAAATCAATTTTTTTGCAGACTATTGCCCTCCGCTTTAAATGACAATAATGGTTGTGGTGTGATATCAATAGAAAGATAAAAAAAATTATACGTCGAATGACACCAAATATATGTAAATTATACAGGGTGTTTGAAAAATAGGGGACCAAATTATGAGGGCATATAGTCCTAATCAAAATGTGTAAAAAAAGTTTAATCAACATGGGTCCGATCTTCAATAGTTTCCGAGATATAAGGCAATGAAAAATGAGTTTATTCTGTATTTACCTCTTCTATCTCGAAAACTGTAAGAGTTACGACTTTGATTAAATGAGACATTTTGTTTACCTGTCAGAGATCATCTTAGATGTGTTCTCGTTTTTCAAAAAAAAATCAAATAATTGTACTAAGACAAAAGTTGTGGCGACCTTTGCCAATATTTAGTTTTTAAATAACTTCGTAACTATTAGAAAGTGAAAAAAATGTTTCTTATAAAACGTTATTGTTTTTTTATAGTCTATTTACTGGAAAAGACAAAATTTTGTTCGGCCACTATCTTAGTCAATTTTTCTTCGATTCTAATACAAAATGGGCTCTTTCTCAAAAACAGTTGAAGATCGGACGCATGTTGATTAAACTTTTTTTTACTCATTTTGATCAGTACTATATGCCCTCATAATTTGGTCCCCTATTTTTCGAACACCCTGTATATTAGTTTAGGCCCATAAATGAATTATTAAAATGATTTAATTTCGTATTAATCGGAATAGCCATGGCATTTGAACAAAAAGATAAACAAATTCGTTATAATTTATAACTTGTTATTGGCAAAACAAAGTAAGGTACACCTGGGTAAGTGTAAATTTGGGTTATGTGTAACCCATGCAAATTTGCATGTTTAATTGTTCCTAAAGTTGTATCATTTATAGTCCAGAAGATATATTGTAATGTGAAAAAAACACTATGCTAATTTTTTTACCAACTGACAATGCGAACGCGGAAAGACATGTCATTAGATGATGTAGATGGGTTGACACAACTGCGAAATTCTGTTGTGTTTGTATATTAAAAACTTGTCGTATTTTCATTGCAGTTTTCGGCAAGTACTTTGCTAAAGGTACTGTTTAAGAACAAATGAAGCAATTTTCTTTGAAACTAAGAATTTTTATTTAGATGATGTAGTTTATAATTGCCCCAAGAAAAATGTCGATTGGGGCAAATATGAAACATGGAAGGTTAAATTTGTCCTAGCGGAAATTTTAATTCACTTCCATATTGTTCGAAACTATATCCGTAAGAAAACTTCACCAAACTATAACAACAATTGATCCAAATATTTATAAATCAGGGCAATTTCATTTCAACATCACTTTTGAGCAAAATATACATAGATTAAGCATATTTTATTATTAAAAAAAATGGTATGTGTCATTTTCTCTTTCATTTGCACTTACCCCAATAAAGTTGCCTTGCTTTTGCAGTAATACAGACGCGAAATTTACACTTACCCCAAATTTCTGGCGAAGTTCCTGTAAACCATTGACTTTGGAAGAAATTTAATTTCTAATAAAAAAATCTACATACCTACATTTTTCAGATGTCTGGATGTTGTAGTCACAATTCCTCAAAAACTATAAGACTTAAAAAATATTTAACTGCAGTTTCCTCAATCTGACATTCCTGGGAAGAGTTGGAAAGGTTTTGGTAACAATTGAACAACCGGAAGTAGTAGTTTCTTAAAAAAAATCTTCTACATATAATTTGTTGGGAGTTTTTTTTATTAAATATTGAAGAACATAAAATTCTCCATCTAATACACTTAAAATTTTTATTATATCTTATATAGATTTAGAGATAAATACTCTATAATTTATAGAGTAAACTAATCGCAGAGGCCAAGGCACTAAGGAAACCAGTTGACAAATTCCAATGTTTATAACATGACACATGTCATTGTTAAATATCAACAGTTTTAGTGACATTCTGATAGCTTTTTCTGGGAAGTATATTTAACATTTCTTATTGTTTTATTAATTAAATATTTTAAATTTTAGGTAAAATTGTGGTAAAATGCATAAATCCATCAGAAATACCGCCAATCTGGTTAATGAATTGGAACAATCTTTGACATTTAGAAACTTCCTCATGCAATGAAAAATAGATATAATTAGAATTATATGTGTGCAGAAGACATGTTAAATATAATAAAAAACAATATTTGGGTAATGTTCTATAAGATTTTGTTATAAAACGACGGTTCGAAAGCGAAGTGCAATACAATACTTATATAGCCTAAAATACTTATATAGCCTAATATGGAAATGGCACGTTTTAAGTATAATGGCGATATCTGCGATAAAGCAGATTGGCACACCCAGAAATGGGTAATATGCCGTGATGATATATTTATTTTTATTTATTTATGGAAATGGCGAGAGGTCTTGTGGTGGCCACAACAGATTTTTTAAATGTCATTTCTAAATAAACTTTTCAGTATTCCCTCAAAATTTCTGTAAATTCCTGAGATAAGAAAAGACATTACAACGCGAAAAAGTTGAAGTATTGAAATTTTAGTTGCACTTACCCCGGTGGATCTTAGCTGACATCTGGTGAGAGATTTGTGAACGTAGAAAATGGGGAAAACATTACTTTTTATCATTTGTTGGTGTAGTGTAATAAATGTTTATTTTGAATGTGAATGATGTTTTGCAATAAATCGTTTCTATGTTTACACTTTGAAGTATGATACCACTATTTTACTAGCTGACGCGTAACGTGATTGGTGGTACTGTTGTAGTGTGAGTATTATTGTAGTACGTTACCATTAGTTATAGGGTCCCGTGGCCGCGTGATTTGGATGAAATTTGGTATGACAGTTCATATGTTTATAAGTCATCTTTTAAGATGATACTTGTTATTATTAGTGAACCACTAGTGTATGAAACTTATGTGTCCCAACATTGATTTGACCGTAACTTTTTAATGGTCAACGTAAAATTATTGTTTCAGAAAGATACATTCAATAGTAAACTTTTCTCACTCAGTCAAATTGTGATATCTGTTACGGTTCACACAGAAAAAGATAAAACCTTTAGTGTCTACACCGTGAAATTTTTAAAATAAATTTTATCTAGTAGTCTTATTATAATTTACGTTATCGGTGTGACCATTTAAAAGTACCGAAGTAATCAATGTTGGGACACCTAAGTTTCATACACTAGTGCTTCACTAATAATAACAAGTATCATCTTAAAAGATGACTTATAATTATATGAACTGTCATACCAAATTTCATCCAAATCGAATAAAACGTTCTGTTATTATAAGCAAAATTAATGTTTTCGAAGAATTTTGAAGCAGAATTCTGGTTAAAGGGTATACTTTCCGGTAGAAGCAAGTTTAGTTAATTCATTTTATTTTAGCCACAGAAATCTGTGGTTAAGCCATGTCCCCCTATTTGAGAGACAACTGAATATTATTCACATTTAATTAGTGCGGGATGTCAATCTACGTACAGCTTCTCTAAATTAAATTTTCAGCCATTTGTATGCAGGTGTATATTTTAGTTAATATTTACGTAAATAATATGGTCGTATTACCTGAAGAAATTCAGATGGTATTTTCAAGACGCCCGGGGTTATCTATCCCAATATTAACCGCACTAAAATCCTTCCTTGACTTTATAGATCATATATTGGAGTCGATGTCTCTTCAATGAGAAGATAGTTAATAGTTTATTAGCCACAGAATTTGATGGCGTGTTTTCTCACTCACTAAGCGAGGAATATACGACTATATCTCGTCTGTTTATTAACTTCTCCCGTAAGCCCAGATTTTGAAATTCCCGTAATAATTTCATCTTGCGCTGCAGCCGTCCACATTGGGCTTTAGAGGATATGTGTATAATTTATCACTTTTCCCCGTCGTATTTAACCCATTGAATCCATAAATAGCGGCGAGATTAGACGGCGCCAGTCGTCGCAGCGTTGATTGATTTACCGCGCGGGATTCGAACCCGGGACTGCTTCTGTAGCGTCAGCTGACAACCCGAGTTATTGTTGTTTCATCTGCGGCAGCAGTATGTCGATACAGATAAAAGGGCGAGATTTATTTGCGAGTGTTTTTATTGAATCGAAGGACAACGAGGAATTAAAATGATTAATGATAGATGAATTTACAACAGGAAATGGGATTCTTTCGCAGAATTTCAGAATAAATCAAAGCCAAGTGATATTTATTCATCAAAGAGTTATGCTTTCATTTAACGAGAAATTGACACAAATATGAAAATTATTTTGCTAAAGAATGGCTATAATTATTTTTCTCTGTTTCGGAATTAGAATGACATATTCTAGCACGGTTATTGATGCCAGAATATCTGGGCACCGAACGAAATAAAAAAGACAAATCATCAGCATAACTACTCTGCCAAAAATCTCTCTTATATTTTCAAATATTTTATTATACCCCAAGGGAATAAAATGTTAATTTTTATTTCTTGCTGTAGTTAGTTACCTATTAATTTTAGACAAAAATATTTCAAATAAAGGTTATAGATAATAAAATGCTACACCTAAATCAGATTTTGTTTTGTATGCTTTATAAGCTGTAAAATCGAATTTGTATTTTTATAAATCTTGCTCGTTTGATACACACGGAATTGACACAAAATTACAAATAAATGCATGTTTGTACTGTGATCTAGGTGTAGAATTTTATTATCTACAACCATTATTTGAAACATTTTTGTCTAAAATTAATATGTAACTATCAATAGCTAAAAATATAAATTAATACTGTAGTCCTTACGTAACGGATTTCAAGTAAACACCCGGTATCGAAAC
Organism: Ophonus ardosiacus; assembly: GCA_943142095.1. Classification (NCBI taxonomy): domain Eukaryota; kingdom Metazoa; phylum Arthropoda; class Insecta; order Coleoptera; family Carabidae; genus Ophonus; species Ophonus ardosiacus. The sequence continues at coordinate 15,073,315 of OW964830.1, read as the reverse complement.
AATATATCGGTGTCCCAAGCAATCCTTGACATACGCGTTTAACATGGGAAAACAGTTTTTATGTAGGCAGAAAATTAGCCGTGATATTTATTGAACATAATAATAGTACATTACTTCCTGTACGTTATTTATTATTAGTTACCTACTTTATAATCATTGCATAAATTGGAATAAAAATTGAAAAAAATATAAATAAATGTTTTAATATTTTATGACTCAATATGAAAAGATTTTGAAATGCCTTCCGTGATGTTACGGTTAGCAAGGCTGCCTTTGGAATATAAGAATTACTAATATTTAAGTTCGATTCTCCAACATGTTATTTTTTTTATTTTAATATTGAACATTTCAAAATGTATTATTTATTTCCTATTACAATCATCTTGAAATAATAATAACTTCAGCAAAACAGTGTTATAATCAAAATGCAGTATATTTTCTATTGATATCAATAAAAAAATGACCATTGCGGAAAATCAATTTTAAAGTTTTATAGAAAATGCCATTTGAACTGAAATAAATATGCCATCCTTAAATTTGGAATAATAAAGGTGGCTGTTTTACTAATTCAATATTCCAAGAAAATATTCAATAGTTATATCCCAAGTGTGCAAATACCTGAATATTTCACTCAAAATACGCAGTATACGTACAAGTGCAATATTTACTGATATTCGATTGTCATTGGTCGAAATTCAAAAAATATTGTAATGTGATTGGTTGAAATTTTTCTAGTAGAATATTTAGGCATTTGCTGAGCATGACCATTGCCATTACCAAATTTGAGAGTAAAGAGCGAATTAGTATGCCCATTCCATATATATATATATATATATATATATAAATATATATATATATATATATATATATATATATATATATATATGTATACATGGTACGTGGTCACTTCATATACGGGAATTTGCTCAACGCTGTGACTTCATATATAACGTTGTGACTTCCGAAAATGGAAGTGACAACGTTTCCCTATGTAATTTTATTTTTTCTAACACTACAAGGCAAAACAAGTCTAAATACGAAAATTTTGTTGGAAGTCAAATAGTACCCCCCGTACCTGCAAAATTGCCACTTTAGTTCAAGCATTTACCGCTGGCGCTGTACTCGCTATTAGTGTCAGGTATGCACAATGCGATGTTACTTCCGAAGTGTATATAGCATTTGACGGTACTTAGTCACTTCCAAAACTTGGCAACAGTGAATTGCAGTATGTTATTGTAGTACTGGAAACTCTTTATTGATATAATAAATTTTTATTAACAATATAATTAATAAGTGAAAAATTCACAATAAAATGTAAAAATAATTACTGTTGTTAACTATAGCACATGCGGAGTATTTCTGTGAATTAATGATTATTTTTAGCACCTATTTAAAAATTTTAGCCAAGTATTAATAACAAATAACAATTAAATATCTTCTTATATATTAAAATTTATTTGTGATAATTTTTAACAAGTTTCTAAATTTCAATCCTGGTAATTCTGTTAAGATGATTTATTAATTTTTAGCAATTTTTTGCAACCAATAAGCAATAAAATGTCAGGTGACAATTTATTTTTTGTCGTATGTCAGTATTCGCGATTAGTGAAATTTTTTGACAAAGTTGCTTGATTTTACAACTAAATCCCCTGGTTTCAAAAGGGTATGTTAAAAAAAATACCATCTTGTTATAATTTTCAATAAATAGAAATAAATTTCACACGTGACATTTTACTGTTTTGCAAGCGAGTTTTATCATTTTCAGATTCATTTTTACCTCTCGCTAAGAGAGATATTGGAATCATCCTAAAATTCGCATATCCAGATTTTAGTGGATAAGCACGTTTTAAGGTCCCTATAATCCGATTATAACATTTTTACGATGATGTGTGTGTGTGTGTGTGTGTGTGTGTGTGTGTGTGTGTGTGTGTGGTAAAATTGGATAACCGGAAGTAATAGTTTCTTTAAAAAATCTTGTAAATATTATTTTTTGAAAATTATTACAAATATTAAAGTAGGTACATAAAATTCTACATCCGATAGGTACATTTAAATTTTTTATTATATCTTGTATAGATTTAGAGATAAAGATACAGAATTATTGTAGGTCGTATTATTTTTGGTATCCTATCTCGGCCCAGGTATGCAATAAAATTAACAATATCTTCATTCATCATACTATGATTCTATGTATACCTTATTTTAACAGCAATACATATGATAAAGATATCAATATGTCAACAAAATATGTCAAAATAAATAATTGAAGTACAAAATTACCGTCAAAATATTGCACTGAACCAAAAATTCGATACTTAAGCTAGAAACGTTGGCGGTTCAAGTTCATGTCAAATTTGAGCTGAGTTCAAAATTTAAGCCAGACTGAAAAACACTTTAAACCCTGAACCTGAACTTGAACCAAATTTCTGGTTTAAGCCGTGACTGGAAAACTGGGCATTAATGTAGTACATCGTAGACGCTAAGGCACTAAAGAAACCAGTTGACAAATTCAAATGTTTATAACATAGTTTGTAAATGACAGATGTCAGTGTCAAAATTCAACAGTATTAGTGACATTCTGAAAGCTTTTTCTGGAGAGTACATTTAGGCCCAGTTTTTCAATCACGTGTTTAATTTGTAGTTGAATAACTAATAGTTATATTTTGATACTGGTTAACTATTAGTTAAATTGTAAGATGTTTATCAATAACTTTTCAAGTGTTGGTTACGTGATCACAACTTTTGTCTTAAATTTGTCATTTTCAGCAGTGCGCGTGCGCATTATTTCCGTTGCCATGAAAAGTGTTCATTTTTTCAAATTCAAATTACATTTCTATTGTGCTTTTTGACGTTTTGGTTTGTACAAGTCGAGAAATTGCAAATAAGAAAGAAAAGAAAAATGTAGGAATTTTACGGGGGAGAAGCAGGTATTACTAATGGCATTAGTAAAAAATCACGAAGACATTATAGGAAATAAAAAGTGGGGCCAAAAGACCTGGGATATCAAAAAATTGTGTGGCTACAAATCGAAAAATAATTTAATAGCCAGAATGAAATGGGCGGCTTTAGAGATGCAGATGTACTAAAAACTAAATTTAGAAATATGAAGAAGGAGTGTAAGCAGAAATTTTCTGCCAATAAAAAGTCTATGCTACGAACTGGTGGAGGACCCCCAGATTTTGTAGAAATATATTGATGTACAAATTAAATATTTAATTGGCACTATATCTGTGGAAGGTTTACCAGCTATTCACGATTACGATTATGAACAAAATCGTATGACAGGTGGAATATAATACATATTTTAGTAACCTTTCATTCTTGTCACTTGTCATTACCTTGTCATTTCACAATAACAACCGCGAATCCCTTGATAATTACAACTTAACTAATAGAGTAGGTATTAGTTACCGAAATTCACATATAATTAGCACTTTTGTGGTTAACTACTACTTGTAAAACAGAAAAAATATATAACTCTTAGTTAACTATTACTTAAATTTTAATTTGCAGTGATAAAACTGGGCCTAAATCTTTCTTATTGTTTTATTAATTAAATATTTAAAATTGTAAGTAAAATGCATATCCATCAGAAACACCGCCAATCTAGTTAATGAATTGGAAGAATCTCTGATATTAGGAACTTCTTCAGACAATGAAAAATACATATAATTAGAGGTAGATACAGGAAAGTAATAATTCTTCGGACTTTCAGTCAATTAATAAAATTTATTCATTATTAATAATTGTTTTGTTTTGTTCCTGTCAGTTTCACGGCTATTGATATTTTTTCTTAATTGTCCAAATTTTTTAATTTATTTTCTGGCTTTATATGAAACAGAAATGCAATATGTTTGGTATCAAAAAATTCGTAATTTTTTTCTTTATAAGTTTGCTCTAATTTTTTTTTCAATAAATTAATATCGAAACTTTTGGCATCAAAAAAACTGTTTTTCTACTCCCATACGTGAAGTGAGTACTTCACGTATCAATTTTTATGTGTGAAGTTTGATTTTTTGTACACTGTGCGTGAAGTAACATTTCACGTACAGTTCATTATTTGAAATATTACAACTGAATTGTATTTTAATAAAACAAAGCTGTTAAACCCCCGTAGCGTTGGTAACCATGGTTACACAAGTCGATAATACAGAGACTTTACATTAAAAGAATGACAATGTGAAGAAAAAATTATATTTTATTGCAAGGTCGTAGAAAAAGTATAGTATGTAACACGTGTGTGAAGGCTATTTTAGTTTCGGGTGGTTTGCAACACTCGCCTTCGGCTCGTGTCACAAACTCCACCCTCATGTAAAAAATTCAGCTTCACACACTTGCCACATAATATACTATTTTCTATGTTATAGCCCTATGACCCGTTTTAAAATTAACACCCTATATAACATAAAATGGAAATAGCGAGAGGTATTGTGCTGGCCACAACAGAATTTTTCTTTTGTATAAATGAATAATAATTTTACAAATCTTCACAAATTTACTAAATTTTAAACATCAAGCTTTAGAGTGCCGTCATTTCAATTACTACTCGTAGTTATAAAAGACTTTCAGTTTTTTATTATTATTTTTTACAGTAGACTTTATCACACTTAATTATTATATGTGAACTCGATAATTGTATAACATGTATATTGCTGGAAATAAGATAAATTTGAAATATTTTTCATTACATGAAACGTCTTTCGTCTTTGATATTTTATTTTCTGATACGTTCTGTATTGCACAAATTCTGCATCATCTTTGGACTAGGTTTTTTTTTTGTAAAGTAATTAATTTAATTAGTGACTAGTAAACATAACAACTTAAATTTGTAAATTTAAAAATCGGAATAACTGTGTCATCTGTTGTTAATATATACAATAAATACAATTTTACGGTTAACTTCTTTCCTCGCCATAAAGTAATGTTTTATATACGAGTAATAAATGTAATAGCCGAAAATACGGAATATCCCTATTTAATAAGCCCTTATGTCGTACATTATCCCAGATAACTTAGAGTTGAAGTTGAGTAGTTTGGAGCGGATCTGCTGATTTGCAAACCATCTAGTATTTTTTAAAATATTTTTTAAACAATAAAATAGACCAAATAGAAAATTAAGAATTGGGCATGCATTGGTACGGTTCCGCAGACTTACAGCCAAGACAACAAAATTATGATTTTTTAAACAAAGATAATAGTCCAAAATTCGACATTGTGGCACTTCATTCACACAGAGTGAGACCTTTATTCATCATATACTTTATTTGGTGTTTTGCTGATATGTGCTTGCTAGTTTAGCCGACATGAAATTTGGCAACGTTGCGGAAGTCAGCCCTACGCTTCAATATCTTGTATACAATTACAGTGATGGAAGTAACATCGTATTTTAAGTATGTGCAATTGTATATAAATTTTTAATATAATATTTTCTTACCCCTCTTTTGAAAACCTTAATTTAGAAGTTCCCCTAAGCTCATATATATAATTTTTAATAATATATATCCATTAATTAATATGGAAGTCAGGACGCCCTATCAACGTCACGGAAGTGACTCCTTAACAGGTATCAATATATATATATATATATATATATATATATATATATATATATATATATATGATTGGATTTTTAATGTTTACCGATTAGGTTTCCAATGCATTATGTTATCTTTACAAATTACTGATCGGTAAGTGATTGTGATTACTTAATGATCAGGAGGTGAGGTGATAAGTAAATAAAGCAGTGATCAAAGCTTACTTAAAAAATGACAATTATAAATTTTTAGTGTCAAAATAATTTTAATTTTAATTTTGCTATTCCTTTGATTGTGCAAAAAACGTAATAAACATTGTGGCTATTAAGGTGCTTGCTACCGGCATCGAATGTATTAATGATCTCGACTTCGCCTCGATCTACAAATTCATCCTCAACCGGTAAGTATCATTTACTGCCCTTAATATTTAAATATCTATTATAGTCTTTAAATGCATCCACCCTCATGCATAAATACACCCACAAATTTATATAATTAATTTTAAATTAAAAATAAAGTAATAAAGTATTGTGGCATATAGTAAAATAATATGATTATTACAGAATACAGACTTTAGTTTAATATTAGTTCATTTGAAATATTTGTTTGAGATTTAAATTTAGGTCAGAATTAATTTGCTATTTCACTAATATTAGCTTGTTGTTGTTGAGTAGATAATACGATTTGTAATTACACACATGTGCAGCAAATCGAAATTTCAAATCAATGCTGTTGTTAATCTAGTTCGAAAATTTGTCGAACGAGAGCAAAGCTTTTTGTACTGCTATGCATTATAATATTCAATTAGATTGGATGTTTTGGTTTTGATCGGTGTTTAAATCCTTTGGAATAAAATTTCGGCGTGCGACAGCATTTAAAATCCGCTCAATCATTTTAATTCCGGGGTATCTGGCGTGATATTGGATGAGATGCACCGTTGCATGTTATCAATGTTTAATGTTTGTTTTATCAGTGACACTGCTCTCTAACACACAAAACAAAACAGACCTGTAATCTTTCTCTATTATCTACATGCTCTATTTCTCACTTTAATTGGATGCCCTATTTTTATCAAACCAGAACACATTTATTTTAGAATAGTATCGACTCATATTTCGTAACAAGGGTTTAATTCATCCGCGTAAGTCTTAGGAATTCCTCATGTAATTTTCCCAAAAGAGATATAGGCGAATATAATACTATGCATTATAGGCCGCTGTTTAACGAAAATTAATAATTTCCGATGAACTTTACACAAAATGACATAATTCAAGAATTTTGACTACTAAAATAATTGAAAACCATATCATATACATCGACAAATATAAGTTAAGTATTTGAAGCCAACAAATTTTTTTTTAAATTTTTATTCAAGATGAAATTGTAAGTACATCTGATACAATAGCTAGATGTACATAACCTCTAAAAACTATACATTTTTATACATTGCTCTAAGGCGTACTGATAATTCATGGTTTTCGTGTGAGTTAAGCGAAATTGGAGCCCAAAATATAGTATGATTTAGTGATGCCGCGAGACGAGATATGGCGAGAAACAATTTACTCTCGTCTTGTCTCGAATTTTCGAGACGAGATTACGCTCTCGTCTCGTCATATTTTTCCTTACTTTCTCTCAATCTCGACTCGAGAGTCGATAGTCTTGAATTTCTCGAATTTATAATTAGAAATAGAAAATAAATTAACATTACAAGCAACATGAATATAATAGACGAGTTCCTCTGATTAAAACATTATTTTACTAAGTCTGGTGCCTGAATGCTAGGTAAAAAGTAGGTACTCTACAATATCATGGCTTTATTATTCTTTGTTGGGTGTAGCAATCTACTGTATACCTACACGAATATTGGTAATTATGATTTTATATTCGTATAGTGCGGGTACTTGAAACGGGCGTGAAGGGTATACCGTAGACGTAATTTTTGTGCATTTTCTTTTTACTAAAACCCCGTAAATCTAAAATTAACAAATAAATATGAATGTAAATGAAGAAGCAATTAAAATATTTATTTATGCTGACAAATATTTTATTTTGTATATTTTAATTAGAAATATTTATGTAATATAAAAAAATATTACAATCAAGAACTCGAGGAAATCTAGAGGGTATTACTCTTGTCTCGTATCGATATTTCGAGATATTCGAGACGAGATCTCGAAAATACAAGATTACGCGGCATTACTAATATGATTCTATGTTACTCATTGCATAGCATATATATATATATATATATATATATATATATATATATATATATATATATATATATATACAGGGTGTATCAAGATAATGGAACAGTGCCGTTTATTCGTGTATGTGAAAAGATATAGAAAAAAAGTGATTAAGATATTTTGAAGGGATAGAGGGGGACACATTTTAGCATAAACTTTATTATCATAAATCCAGTAGTACTCAAACTATAGGGCAATATTATATTTTTTAAATGGCATCATATGTATTTTATTAACTCGTTAAATAGATAATTTTGTTCTGAATTCAACGATATAATAATATTATACCCTTACATTGCGAAAAATTTGATAAAAATTAATTTAAAGTTAATGTTTCATTTCTACTTTAAGTAATCTGAGTATCTGAGCAAACATTCAATCAATAAAACAAAATAAAATTTATTTTAGTTTTATTACATTCAAGTAATCTACGATTTTGGCAATAAATTCAACTTTTAAAATATTTTTTTTGTTTTATTGATTGAATGTTTGCTCAGATTACTTATATAAAGTAGAAATGAAATATTAACTTGGAAAATTTTTTTATCAATTTTTTAGCAATGTAAGGATGATATTATTATATCGTTGAATTCAGAACAAAATTCTCTATTGAATGAGTTAATAAAATATATATAATGTAATTTAAAAAAAATTAATATTGCCCTTTAGTTGGAGTACCACTGGATTTATGATAATGAAGTTTATGCTAAAATATGTCCCTCTCTATCCCTTACAAAATATCTTAATCACTTTTATCTGTATCTTTTCACATACACGAATAAACGACACTGTTCCATTATCTTGTTACACCCTGTATATATATTATTATATCCCTGTTATTTTTTCATTTAAAAAACTAATTAATAAACATAATTTATACGTAAGACGTATTGATTTATTCGTTAGGTAAGCATTATTTTTCTATTTAGCATATTTATACACAGTATTCTACTTTTTCTTTTTCTTTAGACTGGAACTAATAATTATTCAACAAAAAATCTAATTTATTCTATCTTGTCAGATGTCGTTAAACGTAGATAAATGCAATGTCTGGTTTAAATGGAATTTATGATCTTTCAATAAAGTTTTTATCTCTTTTTATGTACGACACCCACGCAAAATTCCCATTTCGCTCATTTTACATGAAAAAACCCGTCTGGACAAAATCGCTAGTAAAGCATTTATCCTCATTTATCAAATCAAACATACTGCCTTTAACTCATTTACGTGGAAAGTCGAGTTAAAATTGAAAGAAACCTTCACATTTCATTAGGTACGAACAAAATATCTGCACAGCACCCTAGGAAGATTACTAAAATTCAATAATTTTGAGGCCAGGACATGGAATATTAGCAAAGGACAATTTACTACGTTACACAGATCTATTCCATTCAACTGCCGACTATCAAAAGCTGATTTGAATTGCATGACAAATTAAAATGAGTTGGGTTTTTTATATTAATCAAATTTATACGATTTTGGTTATATTAATTGAAACTTGGATGCACTAGTAATAAAAAATAGTTAATTGTGTACTTTGTGCGAAATATATGTTTAGTGTACGATAGTGTAAGTTTTTTTAGCAGAGTCAAAAAATCTGTTGTGGTCAGCACAAGACCTCTCGCCATTTCCATATTAGGCTATATAATTACGAATCTGTTTTATCCCTTTATAATTTATATACAGTTACGTCACGGAGAAATAAACATTTGCTGATTTTTTTATACAAAGTAGTTAATAGTATTATCGACGACGATTTTCTGCTTAATCAACTTAATTTTTACGTCAATTTATGTAATACCAGATGCCGTAACACGTTTCTTATAAATACGTGCAAAACTCAATATATTTACAATTCACCAATTAACAATATGTGTCGACTTTATAATAACAATTGTACAATATTAGATTTCTCTATGAATTTGAATGAATTCAAAAACAAAATTAACTCCATTTTATTGTAATTTTTTTTTTTTTTGTTATTGCATTATGTATTTAATATTTAATCATTATGTTCTCCTTTCATGTACTTTAATATTATTCTGTAATTGGGACAGCAGTCCTGTTGAATAATAAAGTTTATTATTATTATTATTATTATTATTATTATTATTATTATTATTATTATTATTATTATTATTATTATAATATAAGTATTGTATTGCACTTCGCTTTCAAACCGTCGTTTTATAACAAAATATTATAGAACATTACCCAAATATTGTTTTTTATTATATTTAACATGTCTTCTGCACACATATAATTTTAATTATATCTATTTTTCATTGTATGAGGAAGTTTCTAAATGTCGGAGATTGTTCCAATTCATTAACCAGATTGGCGGTATTTCTGATGGATATATGCATTGAATGAATGTCACTAAAACTGTTGATTTTTGACACTGACATGTGTCATTTACAAATTATGTTATAAATATTGGAATTTGTCAACTGGTTTCCTTAGTGCCGTAGCCTCTGCGATTAATTCACTCTATAAATTATAGTGTCTTTATCTCTAAATCTATAGAAGATATAATAAAAATTTTAAGTGTATTAAATGGAGAATTTTATGTTCTTCAATATTTAATAAAAAAAACCTCCCAAACAATTATATTTAGAAGAATTTTTGTAAGAAACTACTACTTCCGGTTGTTCAATTGTTACCAAAACCTTTTCAGCTCTTCCCAAGAATGTCAGATTGAGGAAACTGCAGATATAGTATATTATGTGGCAAGTGTGTGAAGCTGACATTTTTACATGAGGGTGGAGATTGCGACACGAGTCGAAGGCGAGTGTTGCAAACCACCCGAATGTAAAATAGGCTTCACACACGTATTACATACTATACTTTTTCTACGACTTTACAATAAAATATATTTTTTCTTCACATTGTCATTTTTTAAACGTAAAGCCTCTGTATTATCGACTAGTGTAACCATGGTTACCAACGTTACGGGTGTTTAACAGCTTTGTTTTATTAAAATACAATTAAGTTTGTAATATTTAAAATAATGAACGGTGTGTGAAAGTAGCACTTCACGCACTGAAAAAATAAGAGAAAAGAGTGAAAAATGCGTGTTGATAGCAACGACGAGTTTTGTTAAAAAATGATTATTGATTTTGAGATTTTCGAACACGTTTATGAAATTGTATTTGATGTTTATTGTGTATTTGAAATAAAAGATTTAAAAATATATTAGTTGGTCTTCAATACGTGAAGTACTCACTTCACGCATGGAAGTAGAAAAAATATTTTTTAGTCTTATAGTTTTTGAGGAATCGTGACTACAACATCCAGACATACATACATATACACACATACACACACACACACACACACAGACACACATACACACATCCACATACACACACACACATCATTTTAAAAATGTTATAATCGGATTCTAGGGACCTTAAATCGTGCTTTTTCAATAAAATCTGGATATACGAATTTTAGCATGAATACAATACCTCTCTTAGTGAGAGGTAAAAATCATTCGAGAGCACCTAACATTTGTAACAAAGCTGTTACAGCACCCAAAAAAGTTCGTTAATAGCCTCATTCGAGTGATGTAATAGACTAGTAAAATTTGTTTTTATAAGGTTGGTGGCTAAGAATTTCAAAAATATCAAATGTTAAATCTCCTGAAATAAACGAACACAAACGATTGTTAAGAATTTTATTTTTATATAATTTTGAATTTAAAACTAAGAATAAGAAGAAGAGAAGACATAAAGCAGTAAATTTAGCATAAAATAGAAAATATCGTATGGTGTTACAAAAATAAGGTTAGGGTTGTCAAATGAATTATCAAACGTCATTAATACTGCCAACTCACAAAATTCCCTAAATTTTGACTTTACTTTTTTTCATTTAAAAAAGGCATAGGAAGTGCAAAATAGAAAAAATAGTATAAAGAACTCATGACATAATTGTCGATTAAAATGGCAATTATGATATACGTTCTTTAATATACTATTCTGCAACTAAATTTAATATTACCTTCAGTCAATTCTATGTATTTTGTACAAATCTCATACTAAAAGTTCCTTGGAAAAGATTCTACATATCCAGTAACACTGTAACACGTACATACACTGTTCTCTACAAATTACATACCAAAAGTTCCTTGGAAAAGATTCTATAAATTCAATAATATTATAATACGGACATACATTATGTAATCTGCATTTGTGCATTGACTTCTGTCAATTAGAATTATTTGAATATATCAGCTGTTTCCATGATTATATCAAAGCTGGCCGATCTATGAAATTTAGATTCTTTATAATACTTTACCTCTATGTCTATTGAATATGAAGGAAAATGTATAATCAAACCGTACAGACAATAACATATTCTTTCATAATGATAATCATATAAAATGACAAAAAATGATTTTTGAAGAAAAACTGTTAAATTATTATTTATTTATTTATTGGGCTTCAACTACAAAGGTTATTACCCTATAATAAATTAACAATAACACTATAAAAATAACGATACAAGAATATAAAACTATAACTTATAACAATAAATAATAAAAAAAGAAATGTTAAAACCTTCAAATAAAAGAACTTCTGGGTAACCAAGTATTATAAACGAAATCTAATCAGCTCTTCATATGGATGTAACGAAGAGTAATACGAAAGAATTATAATTTTTAGAATTGTAATACGTATTAGAGTTATCGTGAAAGAAATTTTTATCACAGACACGGACACACACATACAAACATCATAGTAAAACTAGTAAAATCGTATTCAAGGGACACTAAAACGTGCTTATTCATTAAAAACTCAAGACCAAATTTTTTGACCAAAGACAATACTTTCCTTACCTAAAGGTGACGGAAGATAAAAAGGTAAAACTATATTGAAAAAAACTTATCAGCTATAATATCCCGAGGACATTGATAATTACGAAATAATTTTATGACAGTTACCGAAAGCGCGTTGCTTGGTAACAGCCCGACGCCGAAGGCGGAGGTGGTGTTACCTAAACGCAACGTGCTTGAGGAAGTGTGATAAAATTATAAGTATTTATCAATGATCGAGGGGTATTCGGTGAGAAATTTTTTTGCAGTTTCAACATTAAATTTGCCTAAAATTTGTATTTGACAGAATTTTTGTGTCTAACATAACCCAGTAGATGTCACTAGTAGCTATGAAAGAGAATGTGGCTATGAATATGTTCAGTGAGTAGTGTGCAATGAGAATGAGACCTCTTTGAGTGAGACAAAGAGAAGAAGATAAGACATACAAAAGTCCATAAGTATTCTCCACATTTAGTTTTTTATTTAATACAGTATTTTTTGATGTGTTTTCTTCTATAATTTTGTTGATTAAATCGTCATTTTCATTGACAGCGTGAAAATGACATTTTCAAATTAAAACAATTAATCTTTAATTATATGTCAAAAAGTGTTTGTTACTTAGCAACTTAGTGACATAAGTGATAAGTCTTAGGATAATTATCAGTGTAAGTTTGTTTTGATTGGTTACTTTCGCACACGTGATCAGAAATACAGGGATTCAATTGGATATTTTTTTAACCAAAAAATTTTCAATATAATAGGTAATAGTAGAATTTTCCTGTAAGGGATGCGTTTAATTTATTTATTTTTTGAAATTTTGCACAAGTTTAACATAAAATTTATTAAATTACGCATTTATTAATATTAAAAACATTTTTACAATTTAACATGCAAGTTTTTGCTCGTTTTATGTAATGTAATAATGTGCACAGTATATGAAAAAATGCGCCCAGTGTACGAAATAATTCGGACAATGTACGGAAAATGTGAACAGTGTGTTAAATACACGTTGTTATGGTTACGTAATTAATGAATTAATTTCATATTTCGCATGCTGATATCAACGCAAACATCAACAAACTTTTTTGGCAGCTATAGAAAAAATAATTCAGTAATGATAATTATGTTTGTGATAAAAATTAAAGTCTGCATACTTGTCATGGCTACGCAGAATGACATCATTATTTTTGTCTTATTATGATAAAACGCCGCTATATGGTGAAGCAATAGAGCATGAATTCGAATTGGAACCGAAGAATGATGCTCGATTATCATTTAGTAGCGTCACCAAATTATTGCATTTCCCTACGTCATTTAATGTGGGTGATTATTGATTATTTATAAAAAGAAAATCTGCAGAAAAGACCATTGCTTGTACACATAACCAACAAAATACGTGTTTTAAAGTTTTATAAAGAATCATATTAAAATAAAAATTCTACAATAAGTAAAACATGGTACTCTATTTAGTCCAGTCATTTGGTAGAAAAATAAGGGTTTATTCCACAAAAGGTCGGGCATTTTTGATTTTTGGATATATTGTATATTTAGGGGTCCTAATAAAAAATGCAAATTTTCCCCCTCGGGGGCCTTCGGGAAGCACCGCCAACTTGAGAAAAAAGGCGGTTTTTTCTAAATATCTCTTCACTTATTTACATTAGGCAAAAATAGTCATTATCTAATTTGTTGACTATAAAATTCTCTACAACTTTTATTTAAAACATTTTTTTCTATAATTAATAGATAGTGAGCTACAGTGCTTCAAACAGAGCATTTTTTTTGAAAATTACCTGAATGCTTCAATTAAATCATATTTTATTATATTTTTTTACGTTTTTTTTACAAATTACTTTTTGACAATCATTAATTATTATTATTTAACTAATATATAAATATTAATTACTGTTTATAGTTTTTTTTCATTCTAAAGATTTTTTATAGTCCAGCAAATTTATGATTTTACCTTAAAGTAATTACAACAAAAGCTTTTTAACAGAATCCAGTCCCAGAAAAGTGCGCTGAATAACATATCAATATTTTCCCGAAATCGGAGCATGGGAACCTCCCACCAATTTGGACAAATGGCGGCATATTCAGGTTTATGGCCATTTGCTTAAAACAATTATGAAAATATTTAAATTATTCAAAAAAACAAACAATATTACGTACTTAATACTTAGTCTAATAGGTTTCACTATTTACAACAGTTTACATTCGACGTGGCATCGAAAGAAGTAAGTGATCGATAACTGTTTTATAAAAATTGTTAACGTTTTCCTGCATTTTTTTAGTTTTTCATCCACCACTCTGATCTTGTCAAAGATACGATGATGCGGTTTTAAAATTTGAATTCAGCATAAAATTCTCTTTCGTATCGTGTATTACACTATTTTTGCCGATGAATTTCTCATCAACCACTTTGACACCTATTAATTACTTAATATTGGTTATCTGTAAGCCCGTTAAAATTTTGAATGAGAAGATGAAAAAAGAGCCGATTTTCAGATGTTTAAAATTTTAGAGGGATTTCATATGAGATTTAGTTGTTAGTAACTTGCCAATTGTTCATCGGCAATAATCGTGTAATACATGATATTAAAGAGAATTTCATGCTGAATTCAAATTTTAAAACCGCGTCATCATATCTTTAATAAGATCAGAGTGGTGGATGAAAAACTAAAAAATTGCAGGGAAACGTTAACAATTTTTATAAAACAGTTATCGATAACTTACTTCTTTCGATGCCACGTCGAATGTAAACTGTTGTAAATAGTGAAACCTATTAGACTAAGTATCAAGTATGTAATATTGTTTGATTTTTTGAATAATTTAAATATTTTCATAATTGTTTTAAGCAAATGGCCATAAACCTGAATATGCCGCCATTTGTCCAAATTGGCGGGAGGTTCCCATGCTCCGATTTCGGGAAAATATTGATATGTTATTCAGCGCACTTTTCTGGGACTGGATTCTGTTAAAAAGCTTTTGTTGTAATTACTTTAAGGTAAAATCATAAATTTGCTGGACTATAAAAAATCTTTAGAATGAAAAAAAAACTATAAACAGTAATTAATATTTATATATTAGTTAAATAATAATAATTAATGATTGTCAAAAAGTAATTTGTAAAAAAACGTAAAAAAATATAATAAAATATGATTTAATTGAAGCATTCAGGTAATTTTTAAAAAAAATGCTCTGTTTGAAGCACTGTAGCTCACTATCTATTAATTATAGAAAAAAATGTTTTAGGTAAAAGTTGTAGAGAATTTTATAGGCAATAAATTAGATAATGACTATATTTGCCTAATGCAAATAAGTGAAGAGATATTTAGAAAAAACCGCTGTTTTGCGCCTTTTTTTCAAGTTGGCGGTGCTTCCCGAAGGCCCCCGAGGGGGAAAACTTGCATTTTTTGTTGAGACCTCTAAATATATAACATATCCAAAAATCAAAAATACCCGACCTTTTGCAGGGTAAATCTACCTAATGACTGGACTAATTGCATATTTATACCAGTAATGCATTGTACCCAATATACTATTTGTACATATTACAAAATTGTGGAGGCAATGTACATACATGTATAATGATCTCGTTTAAATAAACTTCATCAAAACCATACTATTAATTTAAATTTAAACGAACTTTGATATATTCGACCTGACTAGTTTAACCTTAATTTTTATTACCTCGTGGGTTACATGCACAAATATTACACGTATCACGATCAAGAATGCCAAAATGCACATGCAGAACTCGTTTTTATTAACTACCATTAAAAGACAAGTACTACGGAAAATAGTACATACGAGATAGTAAAAAGAAGTATAATAATATGTACAGATAAAACAGTATATTTATTTCTGTGATTACATAACTCAGCTAATGTCTCGTTCTGCAAAATACGCACACGTATGTTAATAATGCTTTTATCCCACTTATCTACTACATAAATAACTATTACGTTACAGGTTCAGTACTTTTTGGTGTAAAAACTCAGTAAATTACTTTGTAAAACGGCCATTATTTCTTATTATTTTTATTTAATTTGCAAATTAGATTTTCATATGCCAATATTTAGGTACATATATCTATAAATTTATATGTAAATTACGTATATTGTTTTTTAAAAGCATGATTTAACATGAATTTTTTATAAGTTATATGAATTATACCTAATAATATATTCCTAGATTAAATTTCAGAAATAATTGATTATTTTGAATTTATTAATATTTGAATATTTATCGGAATAAGGTTTAAAAGTTATTGGATGCAAAGCTTCATCTTCGAAAGTTTTTATTGAAACATTGATTACAATTGTGACGCTTCGGTCGTGATTAACTACCATTATCAAGCTAAAAGAGAAAAAATATTTGCATAAAATAGAATTTGTAAGAAAATTCAACTTACCAACTAAATACTAAATTGTAGTGTAATATTGAATGAACATTAATGTTAAAATATAAAGACACATTTTAAATAACACAAAGTTTTTTACCTCTCGCTAAGAAAGGTATTGGAATCATGCTAAAATTCGCATATCCAGATTTTAGTGGATAAGCACGTTTTAAGGTCCCTAGAATCCGATTATAACATTTTTAAAATGATGTCTGTGTGTGTGTGTGTGGATGTGTGTATGTGTGTGTGTGTGTATGTATGGATGTTCGAGGGACGATTCCTCAAAAAGCATAAGATTTAAAAAATATTTGACTGCAGTTTCTTTAATCTGACATTCCTGGGAAGAGCTGAAAAGGTTTTGGTAACAATTGAACAACCGGAAGTAGTAGTTTCTTAAAAAAATTCTTCTAAATATAATTTTTTTGGAGTTTTTTTTATTAAATATTGAAGAACATAAAATTCTCCATCTAATACACCTAATTTTTTTTTTATATCTTATATAGATTTAGAGATAAAGACACTATAATTTATAGAGTAAACTAATCGAAGAGGCCAAGGCGCTAAGGAAACCAGTTGACAAATTCCAATGTTTATAATATGACACATGTCTTGTCAAATATCAACAGTTTTAGTGACATTCTGATAGCTTTTTCTGGGAAGTATATTTAACTTTTATTAATTAAATATTTGAAATTATAGGTAAAATTGTGGTAATATCCATCAGAAATACCGCCAATCTGGTTAATGAATTGGAAGAATCTCTGACATTTAGAAACTTCCTCATACAATGAAAAATAGATATAATTAGAATTATATGTGTGCAGAAGACATGTTAAATACAATAAAAAACACTATTTGAGTAAAGTTCTGTAATTTTTTGTTATAAAACGACGGTTCGAAAGCGAAGTGCAATGCAATAATTATATAGCCTAATATGGAAATGGCGAGAGGTCTTGTGCTGGCCACAACAGATTTTTTTTTGTTTTTGCGGAGCTACATTTTCAAATTGTTGTAGTTGATAGTCAACTGTAGAAACAACTACATTTAAATTTGTATAAAATTATTAAAATTAAACAATATTTGGGTATAGTTCTGTATAAATTTATTAAAAACAACAACGTTTCGACAGCAAGGTGCTGTCTTCTTCAGGTTTTTATAATAATAACATAAATAAATATGTAGTCAAGACTACAAGTATATAAAATCATAGATACATTGATAAATGGTAAAACATTAAACATACAAATGAATAAGAAAAATTACGAACGAATAACAGGGTACCATGATTTATTTAGTTCATAGCCCGTTGATTGATATTATTAGGTGACTTCTGGATTTCAATAGCTTCTCTTATCAATCTTCTAATCCAGTGGTTTTCCTTAGCTAAAATTTTTGTATTTTCAAAATCAACTCCGTGTAGTTCCTTTATGGCATGTTCAGCTACCGCTGATTTATCAGGCTGATTAAGTCTTATGTGGCGCTTGTGTTCCTTTATTCTTGTAGCTACTGTTCTGCCAGTTTGTCCAATGTACACTTTTCCACAATGGCAAGGAATCTTGTATATGCCAGAACATTGTAGAGGAACTTTATCTTTAACGTTACCAAGAAGATCACGGATTTTTATACTTGATTTAAAAGATGTTTTTATGTCATATTTCTTTAAAATTCTGCCAATTTTGTCAGTAACATTGGCAACAATTGGTAAGGTGGCATATAATTTTCTATCTGTAATTATTTGTTGTAGTTGATTATTCTTCGTCTTTAAGGCTCTTTTAATTTGAGCTTTACTGTAACCATTTTTTAGGAACACATCATCCATAAAATTAATTTCTTCTTGTAGTTTACTTGGATGACATAAAGTAGTTGCTCTCTGATACAATGTTTTTATGGTACAAGCATTTTGTGCAGGATGGTGGTTAGAGGTCTCATGAATATATTGATTAGTATGCGTTGGTTTTCTATAGAATAATAGTGCTTAAAAAATAACTGAATTTCAAAAACAGTAAAAAAAAAATTTAATCTCATCATCTGTTGACAGGAAGGGAATTTAGTGGAAATTACAATAATGTAATTTATTTAATATTAGGATATAAGAGTTGGACTACATAAATTTTCTGCCATACACTTATATTTTATTTTAGTTTTAATAAAATTAAAAAAAACTGAATTCTATATGCAATGTACGAACAGTAACGTTCTACGTATATACCATTGCTACTGCTACCGTGGTATTGGTGTGCAAAATAATAAAGTTGGTCGCCATGGAGATAACAAAAAACTTATTTTGGCCGGTTTTTGTTTGCAATGTTAAATAACATTCAAAGCATTATATATCTCCAGTGGCGTGAGAAAACGATATTTATATCACTGAATTTACCACTTTTGTGTTAAACCTACCTTGCAGGTACAGCGATAAACAATATTTTCCTGTCATTGGATAGACAATAAGTTTTTTCGTTTCATTACTTTTGTAATCGGTAAAAAAGTTGTCACGGTAATCTATTGAAGCCGTTCAAAAATAGTCAAAAAGTTGATAACAAAATTTTACTCTGAATGTATATATTTTTTATTTGGTCATAATATAGTTTCCAAGGTATTTTTGTGTTGTACTCCAGAAAAATTTGCTTTCCATTTGATATAAGGAAAATTGCAAATCGGAAGTAGAAAAGAGTTATTGTGTAACAAATGCGGGATATTTGCATGGAGTTTCCAAATCACGTTTTCCACATGTGTTGCGCACAATATTTTTTTCTGCAAACGTCCACAAAAATCAGAAAAATTACGAAATGTATTCTAAACTTTTGACATCATCTACTTCAAATATCTCATGTTTTTTGCCTTATTTTTGTATTTAGTATTCCAAATAAAATATCACTTCCAGTTTTAGTTGTGATTTTAATATCGGTAAATGGTACAAAATTATTTCATTTTATTTACCGGTAAAACATATTTTTTTCCGATTAATATATAAAGTGTATAAATGTAAAAGCAGACATTTGGCACAGAACTACATCCCGTCTTCTGTTACGTGACAGTTCGGCCACGAATTGAAGTGAAGACTATGCGAAGTATAAACCGAGGCATAACTTATGGAAGTTCACAGACTAGTATCTATCTATTTTTCTATTATAGCATAACGTAAGAAATGACCAAATTTCATTTCTTATGTTATATTTTTATATTGCCATCAGCATTATTTGATTTGTGGTATACTGTAGTAAGAAATTGATATTATTTTAATTATAATACTACAATATTTCTGTTAAAATTAACACCGAATGCACCAATAATTTAATACTTTGAATGTAGTTCAGACAGCAATGAGTGCCCGTGAGGTGACGCCTGGTAAACGCCCGCACGGTACAAGTATGTCATCATCATTACCGATATCTGCGATAAAGCAGATTGTGGCACACTCAGAAATGGGTAATTAGTGATTCTGTCGAGACGAGATATTTCTCGATTCTCGTCTCGTCTCTTACTCGAGATTTCTTGTCTCGGCGAGACGAGACAGAAATGTAAAAAATATTTTACGAGACGAGATCTATTTGCCGAGATCTCGATTCTCGAAAACTGTTTCGAGATTTCTCGGTTGTTATTTTTCTCATGAGTTACATTTGCAAACATGTGAAATTTAACATATTTTTAGTGATATCTGTCTCTCTTTAGCTATGGCATTTTTGAACAAAAAGATAATAAAGTATTTGACATTTTATCTGCCAGAATTTGTTAAGCGTGCATTACAAGATGAAGTTTTTCTTTTCACGTGACTTGAAAAGTTTTCTCTCTCACACAATGCCTTGAGTGCAAGAGAGACAAATGAATAGACTTTTAACGAAAAACTTTTAAAGAAAAACTGGAACATTCGCTATGCGCTAATTTTTTTTAAAAGTCCCAACAAATTTTAACTTTCAAATAACTGTTAAATGTCATTTGTGTTTATATTTTTGATGTATCCAAGTAGTGTTATAAGCGATCGATATTAAACTGGCAAAATGGGATAGAGAAGTAATTGAAATCTTAATGTAAGTATAATTTAAATTTTGACACTTGGATATTTTAATTCACGCAAAACTTGATCGTGTAAATATACTTGTAATGTCACTCATAAAGACACTTTTCAAGTAACTTGAAAATATTAACTTCATCGTGTAATCCAGACTTTAGCTAAGATTTTTTGAGTTATTTTCTGTTTAATGTTTTATAACGGATTAGAAAATGCTAGATAAATATTAAATTAATAAAATTATACCATAATAAAATTTGCTTTTAGGTTACATCAAATTTTGACAGATAAAACGACAAATTTAACTTTTTGTTCAAATTGCTATTAATACAAAATATTATAAATTTAAAAATTAGTTTATGAGACCAAAATATACATATTAAATTTCCGTCGAGAAATCTCGGCGAGAATCTCGGCCGAGACGAGACTCTATTAAACGAGACGAAAAAAATTTCGAGACGAGACATAATTTTATGAATTTAAAACGAGACGAGACGAGACAATGAATTTCTCGTCTCGTCTCTCTCGACCGAATCACTATGGGTAATATGCCGTGCTGATATATTTATTTATTTGTTTATAAAACCATAAAAAATCTCTTACATTGTGTCACGTTATTATGCTATACTATGTAAACTATAAATTCCCCCTTAACGGTAATTTAAAGATTCTGTATATTGGTGACAAAGGACTGATTAAACCTACCTACAAACCTAGAAATTAGGAAAGTTGCAAACTATAAGGACAATATTGCCAATGACCATTTAGATGTAACTTATACATCGGGCTGTATTTTTCGGTCGTAGTATCGGGCTCTCTCTCTCTCTCAAATACTTTCTCTCTCTGCGTAGGGCTTCAGCGGAGACTGTCAGATAAGAGTAGACACACTTTAGTTTTGAGTAAGACGTAAAAATCCTACCAATACTTAAAAACTAACCACTCAACGTTTATATAAGTATAAATGATACATACGTGTTAATTTTAATTGAATTCTCAATTAATATATTAGTGCAATCGACTAGAAAACAAAAAAGTTTTTTAAATCTCAGAAAAGTTGCATTGAGTATAGTATTCATCATCATACAAACTCCCTGTACTTGTTTTGGTTGTAGTTTTGTTGTGCTTTATAATATTTTATCATTATATGTGAAAACCCTGTCGTAACGAAACAGTGTGCGAGTTCAATAATACACTACCCTTTGCCGTTATGTTGGAATTGATAGTGTTTGATTTTGTTTTTTACGACGTGAACATAACCCGGACTGTAACAATATAGGGAAATAAATGAAGGGCGATAAATGTAAATAGGATGGTTGGAATGTGGATGTGTTGGTTTACGAGCCATATTCCGCAAATGATGCCATGCCGGAAATTAAATCAGACTACAATAAATCCTCTTCACAAGACACCCCACAACTCATTTAATGATGATGCGAGAATCATTCCATTATTGCACATAAATTAAACAAAGTTGAAGTGAAAATTTTACTTTTATTTTTTAAATAAAAATCTCATTTACATTTTTACCCATATTTGAGGAAAATAGAATATAAAAGTGAACATACTTTATTTTGAATTCGTAAAATTCAAATTTTTTATTTGGACGCAGTTTTTAATAAAATAAATAGCCCTTAGCATTATAACACAGTATAAAACACTAAACAATATTAATAGTTCCAGAGTGTCTGGTCGCGAACCTGGAGAGCCGGGTTCGATCCCGACCGACACTAAATATTTCGAATTTTAAATGGCACAAAAAGTGACCCCTGTGGTTCACTCTCTACGCCAGCAATGAGTGCACGTGAGGTGATGCTTGGTAAGCGCCCGCACGGTACAAATATGTCATCATCATTACCGATATCTGCGATAAAGCAGATTGTGGCACACAGAAATGGGTAATATGCCGTGATGATATATTTATATTTATTATTTTACAACTAAAGAGTAAATATTATTGTTTTCCTGCCTTCACGATTCATTAATATGTACTAACAAAATTTATATCTTCATTTACAATTTGATTCTCAAACAAGTTTCAGCTAATCCTCATTTTTGAATTAGCGAATTCTACTCTAATTTTGACAGTTTATATCTTAAAATATAGTCTAATCTATTCCTAGTATCTACCTTTTTTGATAATATATTGAAGATTAAATTTTAAATACCGGAATAGAATAGAATTCGCTAATCCAAAAATGAGAATTAGCTTAAACTTTTTTGAGAATCGGGCTGTTAATGTTTATTGACATACGAATACATTATGGCCGGTTGCCGTTTGCTCCAACCCTACGTAAGTTTTAAACTTTCCTTAAATTTACAATATTGCTTCGAAATGAAATAACATATAAATTGTTATGTATTGCTATCATTTCTTTTGTTATTCTCTATTTAACGTAGCTTGTAATTCAAACCTTGTTTGTGCAATTGAATATTACTGATTAATTATTTTAATATTCATTTGTGATAATCATTTTCGTGAATTTTGTCCAGGAAGAATTTCCTAGAATATCGTAAATGTGATTCTGGTAATGAATTTATTCATGAAACCCGTAGATTAAATATCTACATAGTTTTATTTTGGAACTATCATCGTGAAATAACGATTGACACCTAAAATTAGATTATATGTTATAATTGCGTTGTGACAATCAAAACGCTCCTTATCAGTTGACTTACCGTTTCGCAAAAGCTCTTATTTATATTTATAGATATTTTTTTTAAATAAATTTTCTCATTTAGGTGGCATGTTTCCAATATCTTCCATATGTCTAACTTCTGCAATTCAGCCATCGTAATAAGAGTCCGCCATAGTTTAGTTGGAGAGCGTTACCCCGGCCAGGTAGTGGTCCCGGGTTCAAGTCCTAGTGGCTGGCATGTTCACTTTTCACAATTTATTTTAAATATACAGGGTGTAACACTTACACCGACCACCGCCATTATTACCTTTATTATTATAGTTACAACAAAATACTATAGAACAAAGTTGTAGGGGACCAAAGGGGACATCCTTTCAGAGAAGAATTTTTTTTTTTAAATCAGTGGTTCTCAGGTTACAACACAAAGTTATATTTTTTCAAATGGGATTCTACATATTTTTTATGCCTATTCGATAGCATATTTTTTGCTGAATTTAACCATGTATTAGTTTTATATCCTTACATTATAAAAATATTGAAGAAAATGCGATTGAAATTTAAATAAATTTTTATTTTTAATATTATTGTACAGTAGGCCATGGATGAGAAACAAGAGTGATAAATTCAAATTGAAAATTAATAATTGTTAATTACTCCTTATAAATAATGTTCTATTTGATTTCCATTATTTTCTAAGCATAATTCTATTCTATTTAAAACAGAAGAAGTAGCTTTTATTACAGTTTCTGGTGTCAAAGCAGCGCAAGCTTCTCTAACTCTGTCCATCAAATTTTGTTTCGTTGTCACTGGTTTTGAATATACTCTATCTTTAAGATATTCGTACACTCGACGAGTATTGTGAACCGGCGCTCCATCTTGTTGGAACCACATATTTTGTCTTTCATTCAAGTTTAAATCTTCTAGTTTTTCAAATTTCGTGCTAATCGCCTGATTACTGACCTCCCTGGACGCGGTTTGTTTGGATATCTCGTGGCATAAATATTGCACGCTTGTATGGCATTTTCATTACACGCACCATAAATTAATAATAAACGATACAAATCTTCATTTGTATAAACATCAGCCATATTGTCACAAAATAATCTCAAAACACAAAGAATAATAATTTACAACAATTAGTACGCTAATTATTATTTGACAGCAGCTATATTTTGTTCTTTTGTTATTGTTTTTCATCCATAGCCTACTGTACAATAATATTAAAAATAAAAATTTATTAAAATTTCAATCGCATTTTTTTCAATATTTTTATTATGTAAGGATATAAAACTAATACATGGTTGAATTCAGAAAAAAATATGCTATCGAATAGATATAAAAAATATGTAGAATCCTATTTGAAAAAATATAACTTTGTGTTGTAACTTGAGAACCACTGGTTTAAAAAAATATTTTCTTCTCTGAAAGAATGTCCCCCTTGGTCCCCTACAACTTTGTTCTATAGTATTTTTTTTGTAACTATACTATTTCCTCTCCACATATACTAATAAAGGTAATAATGGCAGTGGTCGGTGTACGTGTTACACCCTGTATACTGATTGTTAATATTACCCAGTATGTACTTGGTCCATCTTACACAAGCTTCGTTAGCTCTCAGAAAGAACGTTTTTCAGGTGAGGTCAATCGACTGCTTCTTAATACGTCTTTGTGTGTTCCAAACAAGAGTGATATTCAGGAAGGCCGAAAGCTCTGCGGAGAATTAGTCTTTATATCAAACTTGAATTACTGGAGAGTTTCAGCAGGATGAACAAGCAGAATGTGAATGGATATTGTCGTGCAACAACACCACACATTTTGATAATAATCCTCTGCATTTGTTTCAAATTAGAGACATTAAAATGCCATTAAGTCTCTCATTGTAACGAGTATTAAGCCTTGTGAGTCCCAACAAATTGTTATCAGTTTGTTATCCTGGTTGGCTTTTTTCTCCTTTGCGGTTGTAGATGTTTCCATTCCATACTTTTTCTTTTACACTTCGGCTTGTAACCACTGAAGATCCTATCTAAGAAGGAATCATTAGTTTTCATTACACTCCAATGAACATTGTACTCCTTTGGTGCAAAAAGAAATCGAAGCATAAATATAAATACAACTGCGAAGGTATTGCTTTGCAAAATACTCAAAAAAGAAAAAAAAACATAGACACTCATTTAATTATATGTGTGGTAGGACGTACAAGAATAACAAGGCACTTGTAAATAATTTTCGTAACTATACAGGTGTCCAGATTTGGATTGATAGTATTGGGAACTTGTAAATTATAAAAGATACGACTCCGATTAAATGAGACATGTTGATTGCACTTGCCTCTCTATCTTATGCTTTTCTTTGGCTAAAATTTTCACAGATTATAGATAATAATGATAAACTGATTTTGTTGTAATTGTCATTTTAAATAACCCTAAAACTAGTATTAATCTAAAAAAAAGTATTATATTTGACATCGTCACTAAAGTGCACAAAAATCGTTTTAGAAAATACCACTAAAGTAAACCAGTGTACGAGGATGATAATTGCTGTACATGTAAGATAATTTGGGCAAGTTTACAAAGTAAAGTAGTAAATTTGTACCTAAAATGAAAAAAATATGTGCAAGAAGAATGAACTAAATAATTTCGATGAATAAATTTGAGATCAAACACATAATTTTAAGTGTTCTATACGATAACAATGTTCGAGGTTGGCAACATTGAATGTCAGGACAGATTTTATTTAAACATATACTATAAAGTAGATATTCCCTCATTTTCATAATTTTTCAATATCAAATAAAGAAGAGAATTTCAGTGCCTTGATAACGTATGTCTCATAAGTTTTGGCACAAATTTAAATGGCTGCAAATAAAGGAAATATGATCGAATACCAGGTTGGCTTTTGGGCAAAAAAAAATTGTTTATATTCTTGTCTTTAGTTTAACACCTCTTTTTTTTAAATCAGTTGCTTTAAAAGGTCTTATAAATTAAATATTCGAAAATGTATTTATAATTTGGTTGGGCGGATCCCTACGCCTGATATCATTCGGAGTTTTGAAAATAATATCTCGCGCAGAACAATTTATCGGACAATAGCCGAATGTGAATAAATAAATTAACAAAATAGGTAAAATTCCTGCCCTATGTTTTATGCATCAGAGTTGAAAAAAGTCATAAATAAATTTAGTATTGGTTTGCAATAAAATCATGATGATACAATTAAAATAAATACAGCATAAATTGTATCTGTTTACGGCAGAAAGCAAAGAATTTATTCTATTGGTTTCAAGAGAAAATAAACAACAGACTCAACGTTCAGTAATTGAAGCTAGCAGAAATAAATTTTATTTTATTCGCCAATTTTATAGCGTAGGAAATAGAGTTCGATATGTCGTTTGAAGAGCTATTACTTCTAGTATATGACTGTTGCATTATCATAAAATAATGTTTTTATCTGCCCTCTGTAAATAATAATTGCTAACAAAAACAAATAATTATTTTATCTTTATGTGACTGCTATTATTGTTTAATGTTGTTTCACGTACAAGGCAATTCATTTATAATTATTAATAGCAATAAAATTTTATCTCTATGATGGCAGTGAAATATGTAGTATTAATTGGGAAAATAGGCTGCCATGTGCATTTAAACACATTCATATTTTTCTGGTCACGTTCAAGGGATCAATAACTTTTAGAAATATCTTTTTGCTCGCATTAAGGCATCAAATGAGTGGAATTTAATAGATTTATGTCTGGCCGTCTGATGTCTAAGTAAATTATGCAATTTGGTGAAGGCGTTGCTCTACAAAAAAAAAAAAAATGTTCTTCTGTACAGATATGATGGTCTTTTAATTCCTATATCATATAAAATACTTCCATGTAATAAAGATAACGCATAGAGTGTTATTTTTCAATAAAACACATGAAGAATATGTTTGCAAATAAATTTTACATTTTTAGGCACGTGGCTGAGTGCGTTAAGTGACCGGTTATGATTCTGACTAGTGATATCAAAAGTACTCGGTTGAACAGTTACCCTATTAACTGATTAATCGGTCACTGCGGTTTACAAAAAATATAAAATCCAATAAGGAATTTAAGATTCTTTGATAATGAAAATTTCCAAATGATGAGTAATTGTTTATTAAATCAAAAAGACGACTTTGAGGTCGTGGTTACGGCCATTTTCAAGTCTACAGAACAATTATGTAAGTTAATAATGTAACTACAAGAGAAGTGATACAATTAGTTTTTATAAATTAACTTAACAATGGTGAAAAACAATTGTTATAAATTGTTAAAATTGTCGATATTTAAATTAACATATACAATATAATTCAGTCTGATCACACTGGAGAGTGAAACTTAACTGAAATTTAAAATTAAAAACCTGTCCGTGAAACGTGAAACATGGAACGTAGACATCACAGCTGGGGTTTAATTAATAATAAAATAAGAAATATTGAATATACTTTCCAGAAAAAAGCCTTCAGTAATGTATTTGGATTTTTGACACTGACATTTTTCTGTCAATGGGGGATTACGGCTCAATCGAATTAAAGGAAAATAGTAAAAAAATACGAATGTATATGCTGAGTAACGAATATTAATAAAAAAATGATATGGTATAATTGAGATATTTCGGAAATAAAGGGTTTTTTGTTATAACGCTTCGACACTAATATGAAAATATTTTGATTGGCGACCGAGAAACCGCCTATACATGCATTACAAATAGCGTGTTAGGAGGTGGGATTACTACCAATGGAAGTTAAGAAATTCAAATTCGAAAGGAGGGGCTAACATTCCTGTACTACAGTTTCCAAACAGTTTTTATTTTAACATAAATTTCTTGCATTAAACTTAATAATTTAAATACACCTGTAATTATAAAGTATGTATACTTATACAGTGTTATAATATTCATTTATTTTTATGTAAATATAACTTAAAATAGCATATATTTCAAAAACATTTAGGTCCATGATGAAAACAGTTTGATATAAAAACACATAAATGTGACGTCACGTCAATCTTTTCAAAATTCGGGAGACCATAACTCGCTTATTAATAGGAATTTTTTCACCGGATTTTCATCAATAGTCTTAGTTTTCCTAATATTTTCAGATGAAATTATAAAAAAAAAATGGTGTAATCCCCATTACAAACATTTTCATCTCTCACCTGGTCTTCCTGGATTTGTTTGGGTTGTTTGATTCATTACATCGGATTATTTCATATATTTATAATTCTCTATCTTTAAATCCATGAGAAGATATGAAAAAAATAAATGTGTCGGATAAAGAATTTTATATTCTTTAATCTTTGTAATAATATAAATTTCCAAAAATTAATGCTTGTAAGATTTTTTTTTAAGAAATTACTACTTCCGGTTGTCTCATTGTTACCAAAACCTTTTCAGCTCTCGCCATTATGGCAAATTAAGGAATACATTCGTAGTGAAATTGGTCTTTAGTTTTATAGAATTTGAGAAACCGTTTTTCCAACATCCAAACACACACACATCATTTGAAAAATGTTGAAACTTGATTCTAGTGACCTTAAAATGTGCTTATAGACTAAAATCTAGATATGCGATTTTTAGCATGAATCCAATACTTCTCTTAGCGAGAGGTAAAAAGTATGAAGAAGTATGAACCAAAATCTAATATTGTTTCATATTTACAAAAATAAAATACTGTAAAATTTACATTTTCGATTATATCTATTGACTTATGCATTTTTTCCGAATAAACAACACTAAAGTGGTCCCGCAATATTGCAAGTTTTGTCTAGTTTAACCGACTTTGTATCTATTCTCAAGATCCCTATGTTAGACACTTTATCCTGGACATTTTTATATTAATATTTCAATAGATAAGTTCCGTATATACTATGTATATCAGATGTGGATTTTGGCAATCTGCCGCCATGGGATAATCCAGTAACCAATCCAGACGGCGGCTTGTTTCCTCAGCTAATTAGCTCCTGTTGGCGTTCCGCTGCGTCCAGTGACGTCACGGCGTCTGTCGATGGCCTATAGCTACCCTGTAATGAACTAAGACTTATTACATCGATGACGATGTAGCTTTTACGATAGAATGGAGGAAATACGAGTAAGATATCGATAATGGAAAGATAATATCGTACCTATATAAAAAATGTCATCACAGATTTTTATCCATTGCTGGATATTCCAATGTAGTACTGTAGTAGATGCAGTTTATAAAGTAAAATTTATAATTAATTAACCATAGATATTCAATAATTTATTCAGTTTTCACACGACAAATGTTGCTTTGATTTCAAACAACGGTAATGAGAGGTCGTTTGCCAATGAGTCAATTTTAATAAAATCCACTGACACATAAAATTAGTACTTAATAATTAATTAATGTAACGTATCTGAAACAACAAAAGAGCTGTAATTTGATTATCAAGTTAACAACAGGACACATTTACAGGACACCATCAGATGCCTGAAGCACATTACTTTGTTGAAGGCCCTTTCATTGCTGATTACAACAAAGGATACCTTTATATTAAAAATAAATAATATTGATTATTCCTTTTCTTATACTATATTATCCTAATTTACTAATAAAACTTAGTAGAAAAATATCAAACACATATCAAGCCAATTACAACAAAGGACATTTTGATTATTGCCTAAAAATATTGATTATAATAATGTATCCAACGAAGGAAATTTAATCAATATTTAAATACTAGCATTTTGCGAAGAATCAAAAATAAAGCTTTTAAATTATTTGTACCTCCCGTCATACCGTAGGTAAAGGAGATAATGTTTTCGGTTCAAAAATTCGAAAGTGAGTTTTCAGTGAACAAGCACGACTTAGATTCCCCGCAAGACGTTTTTGCTACTTGTGCAACGATCTTTGTCTCTCTCTCCTCTCTCTCTCTCTCTCTCTCTCTCTCTCTCTCTCCTCTCTCTCTCTCCTCTCTCTCTCTCTCTCTCTCCTCTCTCTCTCTCTCCTCTCTCTCTCTCTCTCTCTCTCTCTCTCTCTCTCTTTTTTCGTCCACGATAAGTCTTATTTCAAACCTCCAATACTTTCTATTTTCCTTATTTAAGCTATATGTATTAATATAAAAAGTTGATTAAATTTTGGTTAAAATTGGATAACCGGAAATGGTATTTTATTTGAAGCTCTGAACAGATTTTCTTTCAATTTTAGTATTTAAGATGGAGAACATATTAAATTTTGGTTAAAAGTGATAAGCCGGAAGTGGTACTTTACTTGAAGCTCTGAACAGATTTTCTTGAAAAAATATATATGAAACTATGATCCTAAACTTTTCAAATTTGGTATTTTAAACTCGTAAATTTTCACTATATTTGATAAAACGGAAGTGGCACTTAACAGATTTTTGAGGAAAAACATAATAAAATATAATCCAAATAAATAAATAAATATATCATCACGGCATATTACCCATTTCAAATATAATCGTATTACAGACTTTTATTTATTGGAACAACAAATTAGATTTTGTTTACCAAGTGATACCTACTTTACTCAGCTCATTGCTCTTTTAGACGCTGTTTGAACGATCTCGTTGTACTATGCCGGTATCACCTCATTGTATTTAGTTTTTTCAATAATGAAATTCATTAGCTAACATCTTTTTCCCTAAAACTACTTGTTTAGAAAATCACTAACACATCAGAATTGGTGTAATTTTGAAGGAGAGTATGGTATTCACGTAAGATTGTTGTTGTGCTACAAAGAGTGTATGATTTTTGACAACGTACGTAAATAATTTTTTTTTTTTGCTACATGACCTGTGTGAACAGATTCTATAATCTGTGTAGCAAGAGGAGACTACTTCATTTACGTATGTCGTCAAGAATCATACATTTCTTATTGCGCAACGACATTCTTACGTGAAGAATACTACCTATACATCATAACCAGAACGATGGTTTTTTACACCATTATGCGTTCCTTTGGCGTTGCTGTGGTTTGTTTGTTGATTCCTTATTGCTTCATTTTTCTAGGATACTTATAAATATTTCACTATTTGAAGCTAAGTTCTTGAAAATTGTTCAGTTTTAATTACTACGGTAGTTTCTTTTTCTCCAATCTTTGTTTCAGTTGAAACAGACATTGGTACTAGTGCTTAATAGCTATCAGTTAGCAGTAGCAGTAAACGAGCGAAACTAACAGCCATCTACTAACTTTATTTCTGCTGCTAGTGAAATGCTGCAGTAAACCATTTGACGTATATGAATGGAACCAGAAAACCTATTAACAATTTAGTTAGATATACCAGTAGTAGTTACTAATTTTTAATTTAATAATTTTGTCGGTAAAATAATTTTAATTCGAAATGCCTTCAATAATAATAAAGATACTACATTTAAATTATTGTAAATAAATGTGTTTAACATGGTAAATGAAATAGTTTCATAATTTGCCACAACCCTCCAATTAATTACAAAATTTGCTCAAGTAGGTAGTCTGCAAAATGAAGATTCAAGTAATTAATAAATTACACTAATTAAATTAAAATATAATTACTATTATTAAAACCTAAATGCTATGAGAACAACCCTTGCATTTCTTTGTTAACCTCAAGTTTATTTGCGAAGCATCTAGCATCTTGTTTTTTTTTTATAGCTTTATTGACAAACAAGGAATTTCATATGTTTTGCTATTATGGAAGTTTACTCCGAGTAACGTATTTATTATGAAGGGAATATGACAGTTTAAGTGGCCGTTGTAGACGAAAATAAGGGGCACATGGATAGAATACGTCAACTTTGTTTTATTCTGATAATATCTAAAGCATTCCATAGTTCTGCGGGAAAACTCTTCAATATGTTAAACAGAAGATTATTTGCAGACAGAGAGACACAATGGAGTATTGTCAGTGTTATATTTTTCTGATAAAGGAAAGAAGAAACGAATAGTTATTATATCGACGATTCTACAAATCTTAGTTATGTTTTTGGTGTGTAGAATATATATTCTGTTATTGTCAACTAGTGTATGATTACGTACACTTCTTTCCATATTATTTCATTTTATCGGCCTAGGAATATTAAAATAAGAACTAATTTTAATAGGATAGGAGTATTTTTTTTTTCGATTTTTGATGTGGATTATGTTTTAACAATTAGGTACTCGAAATCTCAATCAAACAGCATTTATTTTCGCAAAATCAAAGTTTTAGTAATGTACCTGCACATTACATCATTGTCTAAAATCATTCAGAAAAAAATTAGTATACACACACCATTTAGACATTATCATATTTACAAGTAAAATCTTACAATTTTATCATCATAAATTCATGTATAGTAGCCGCGGGTTAAGTGGACACTAGACCGCGCATCCTAGCTAATCTGAAAACATCGACTAGAATTTTTTGGCTTGGGAATGAATCGCCTTTCTCTTAAACCAATATTAGATGTTGTTGGAGTGATTTCCTCGTTGTTAGTAGTTGATTTGTATGTATTTAAAATTTTATTTATATAGTTCGTACTGAAATTTGCAAGAACACAAAATCGAACGTTTTAAAATAACTTAAAAATAGGATATAAAATGATTTTATGGTTGAATTCATAAAAAATACACTATCGAATGGGCAAAAACATACCATCCCATTTAAAAAATATGACTTTGTATTATAACTTGAGAACCACTAGTATAAAAAACTATTTTCTTCTCTATTCGTATATTTGCCTTCGTCTTCTAGAAGATTGTCTTATAGTATTTTATTATATCTTTAATAATATAGAAATTATTTAAAATCGTTTTTTAGCTGTTACCCCGCGTACATATTTTTCTATTATTGTTTTCTCTTTTTGCGTGAAACTAGAAATTTAATTAACTGAGATTTAATCGTTAAAAATGTTTTTACAAAGTTTTATAAAAGCATAAGCCTCCATCAAATATTTGTATGTTGATGCAAGTGTTTTAGGTAATAAGTATTAAAAACAACGTTAATAATCCTGTTTGTTAAACTGTATGTACGAGTATTTCATGTATGTATACGTTGTAGGTAAATTTGAGAATGTTTTCATTCGTTAATTAAATATATCCTTCATAGCCTTTGTATCGCGTTCGTGTTTAGTTTCCCATCCACTCAATTACCTGAAAATAATAAACTGAAAAGCCCTCATACGAAAAACAAATTCAGGAACAACAACAGGACAACAGGCAAACCTGAAAAATGTTATCTCCTTTTCCTCGTCATTTGAGTCGCAGGCGCAGGTCTGGTAATCACCTCTCCGTGTGTGTAGTGTAATCACGTATCAGATTACATGACGAGCGTAGAATTGTAAGGGCATGGTCGAGTACATTAAGCGAGTTTTAATTCAACTAAAGTCAATATTTATCGTGAGCTATTAAAAAGTTATAATTACTAAATAGTTAGATGACGACTAGTAAACGTAGTAAGAGTAGTAGTTTCTTAAAAAAAATCTTCTGTATAATATTTTTTATTTCAAGAATATAAAATCCTCTATCTGATACATTTAATGTGTTTATTATATCTTCTATAGATTTAGAGATAGAGAATTATAATTATACAGTGTGTTAAAAAAAATCAATTTTAAAGTATAATTAAATGCCAATTTGAAACGAGATATTGTCAAAAATGTTATCTAAAGAAAGCAAAGCTTTTCTTCTTGAATCAGACATACATTTTTGTGTACATAGCCTACTCCGAATTAGGTTTTTTCTGAACACACTGTGTAAAATAATCCGTTATAATGAATCTCAGAGCCCAAACAATCCATGGAAACCAGTTGAAAAATTAAAATGTTTATAATTGAATATTTAAAATTATTGATAAATGTATTATATGTATATACCAGGTGCGGCTCGTCCATAAGGGCTGCAGGGCTGCAGCCCCTCCAGTATAAAATGAAGGCTGCAATTTTATTATCGCTCTTAAATATTTATATAATACTTAAAAACAACTATTTTTGGTTTGTAATAAAATATTACTCATTAGTAATTTATTTTTAAACAATAATTGTATTTTTCAATAAGTCGGTGTGCTATGTGGGCTAGTATATTAAACGTCCGGGCTGGATTCAATTCAGCCCGCAGCGAACAGCACAATTCATGTAGAGAGGGCTACCTAGTGAGGATAAAGTGGTGGGGGTTATGAGTGATTCTCGTGCAGTTTGGGCTGCTACGATTCCAGCCCAAGCTACGTTACGTATAGAGTTTTACTGATCTGTACTGTAGACGGTCTGCGCTTTAGTACGGTTCTACTACACATACATAAAGTGTAATGTTAAAGTTATCATTATTGTGAGTTTCTTTCTTTTTAATACTAGCTTTGAAGTATTAATCATCAAAAAAATGAACGCTGAGAAGAACACTGTTAAATATTTGCAAAACACAAAATTTTCTCAATTGGGACTGCAGGAAAAACTTGAAATTAAAAATTTAAGTCGTCTTACACCAGATTTAAATATTTCTCAGTCCTCAATAAGTAGAGCACAGAATTATGTGCGAAAATTTAACTCTAATGTATGTAACAAAAATATTTGGCTAACTGGATGTACAGAGAAAAACGCTTTCTTTTGCTTTCCATTTTTGTTTGGCGGTGATTCATTGTGAATAAAAACAGGAGTAGCAGATTTAAAACATTTAAATGAAAAAATTAAAAAAACATGAGAAATGTGCTGAACATTTAAAAAGTATGTGCAATCTTGGCATGTTATGAACAGTTAATATTAAAACGCAACTAAGTGAAACTTATAGGCTAGAAATAAATAGACATAATGAAAACGAGAAAAAAATCGTGATATTTTATCTAAAATTATATATTGTATCGTGTTTTGTGGTAAATTTGAACTTCCCATGCGAGGACAAAACGAAACTGAACATTTTAAAAAATTGCGCAACAACCCTAGTATTGATCTAACAATTTATTTCTGTACATGAAAGGGGAAAATATGCATTTGCACATCCCTTGAAAGAAAGTAACTTTCAATTATAAGGCATTTGACCTTGAATGAAAAAAAAAAATCGCCTGCGGTACATTTTTCTTTCTAAATACCTGGCTGCAGCCCTCCTACTATAAATTCTTACGAGCCGCCACTGGTATATACCCATCAGAAACAGTGCCGGATTACCCATTAGGCAGAGTAGGCAATTGCCTATGGGCCCCGCGCCTTTTAGGGGCCCCGCTACATTAAATTAAAATAATATTGATTTGATTTTGATTTTTTTTTATTACAAAGAAATCCTTAAATAAAGAAATTTTGATTACAACAAAGAAATGCTTATTTACAATAATGGAACCTTGATTACAACAAGAAAAAATATCAATCAATATAACAGGACCCCAATTGAATGCTAGATGTTGCGATGGAGACGGCTATAGTAATAAAAGTATTGTCAAATGATTTAACAGCACAAACATCACTTATTTCTTTGGACATTCCTATTTACCTCTTCAAAATGATTAGTTAGACGAAGTCTTCATCTAGTTAATTGGTATGTGAATTTAGAATATCCAGTGAAAGAAAGTTTGCAATTTTTTATAGAAGTTAGAAATTAAGGTTAATTCAAATTTGACAGATGAGTACGTAAAGTTAAATTTTGACATACGAGTCTGTAAAGTTTTACTTTAGCCATAACTATTTTGGCTAACTTCGGGGATTGTTATCGTGTTTTTTAATGTCGATTTCGGAAAAAATAATATTGTTAATATTAATTCTGTGTAATAAAATTGATTTATTAAAAAAAAATCATCAAAGATTTCACTATGTACTTTAAAATTGAGAAAAATGAATGTTAATTTTTAAAAAATATTTACATATTTTTTTATCAATTTGTTAAACGTATGTTTAATGTTTTTTTTTTGTATAATAAAATTATTTTATTAAAATCGTTGTGTGGTAAATTCGGCGTAAGATTTCGATTGCCTCAGGGCCTCCACGTGGCTTAATCCAGCACTGATCAGAAATATCGCTGAGCTCGTCAATGATTTTGAAGAGTCTCGAACATTTAGAAGAGAAGAAGGAAACATGTTTATAAAGTGAATTAAAAAATATAAAAATATATACTTAAATAATAGATGTAATTAGAATTTTGTGTGTGTACCAGAAATGTTAAATGCAATATATTTATATAGTCTAATATGGAAAAGGCGAGAGGTTTCGTGCTGCCTCAGCAGATTTTTTTATAATGTTATTTACAACAGTTGATTTGTTGTTCAGAATGTTCGGTTACTTTGAAGAAATGACAAATGTGACAGACGCAAGTTCAATACTTTGTTTACATGGAATAGTTTGCTCGGAATGGTAACCGTTCATTCCAACTGGTGTCGACTGCAGAAAACTCTATGCAATTCACATGTGACGGCATCAACTTCAACTTTCTTTTTATTATTTATTTTCAAAAATCAATATTTTGTTTATACGCCAGAATAATTCAGATATTTGGTTCATATCATTTTAAATTATTAATTATCTCTTGCTATCATTTGAATTGAAATTATATACGAATTAAAAAAAAAAATGTTTCTTCAAGATTTGGATTAAATTAAATTGTTCATATTTCGTTACTTATAAGCCTAAGGTTAATGAATCAAACAACTTATGCGTATTCACCAGATCTTGGCAGCTAATAAAACTGATCCGATAGGGCCAAGAATAAATTATGACGTGTTCACAGATGTTTAAATGTAGAGGTAATTCCAACCCCACATCGAGTAATGTGACGAATAAAAATAGTATTCTCAAATGAGAGATGCAATAGCAGAACGCCAAGTGGAAGATAATTTAAGATAAGAGCTTTACTCGGTTGATATGATATGATTTCTAATATATGGACTGTAACTCTTTGTTAATTATAACTAACATGGGAGTTTCGAACAAGATCGAAAACTGGTTTCATTAAATGAATCACACTATCAAACGAAAAACGTTGTTTGAAACACCTTCAAATTGCTGTATGTTTGTATTATGTTACTCATCCATAGTGATAAGTCGATTTTCGAAATCCAAAATTATTACTGGAATGTTAAAAAGGATTTTAAAATAATTTTGCAAAAAAAAAAATTCCTTTGGAAATTATATTTTGAAAAAATATATTTTCATTCAAGATTTAAAAATCTCACACGGAAATTTTTATGTACCTATCCAAGAACTAATCTTGCATCAATTTCGAAAACGATCCGAACCGCACGTATTGAATAATCCCCAACAAAGAATCGAAAATCAAACATTTTTGTTCCTCGATTTTAGATAATGGAACCAAATCTGCTATTATTTTTAATTCTAGCTCAAGATTCATTAAGTTTCAGTTCAAAATTTGTTTTAGACATACTTTTAACTGTTTGTGTTCAAAAAATTTAAATTATTTAAAATAAAAAGTAGGTTGTGATTCAAAGAATATTATACTTGCCGTCAAATAATTATGGACTGGAGATTTCTACACTGATGCCAAATTTTTTAAGTGTCTACCTGTACAAATATTTGTAATCTGTCAATGTGATTTTATATTCTAACATTTTCGTTAGTACTTGCGTGCGCTTTTTGTTCCTATTCCTATAAATTGCATTATATTTAGACTTTTGAAAAGAAAATGAGTAAAACTCATGAATTAAATAGTCCTGGTTCTTATAAACAAGATTTAAATGGGCAGGCAAAAACAATTTTTGCCAATGTACACAATTTTTTTTTTTTAATTGGCGTTACATCCTGAAAAAAACTATAATTTATTAAATAACAAGAAAACTTTGGATTTGACTGCAGAAGCATGTTGTGTTAGTAAATCTACTATTCACCTAATAATCAATTATTCTTACCTTTTATTTAGATTTCACAGATTATCGTATTTTAACACAAACGCGACCTTAGATTGATGTGTGGAAACTGTGGTCAAAATATAAATATAAATTTTCCAAAGAGACAATTTTTATATTTTATATTACATATTATAGTCTTACCTTACTTACTTGTTATAATATTTTCTTCATTTACGATGTATTAAAAATTTTAATTCGTTTTTAAATGTATTATATGACATTTGCGTTCGTCCTGGTCATGTCAAGTTACAAGCGGCAACATCGCTGAGCAAAGGACAGGGTGCGGAAAAGGATAAAAGTTGAACATCAGTCCATAATCATTTGACAGCGAATACCTATAATTCATTTTGATTCAGTTTTTGGAAGCAATTGAAAAATTTTTCTATACGAAGAGGTTTTTGGATGAATGCTTCATTTATCTCAACAAGGTCAAAATTTACAAATTTCACAACTGCGACGTTTCGGTTCTGTTTAGAACCATTTTCAAGCTAACAAAAAATTATTTATTTGTTAAATACATGTAAATTATAATGTACAATTGTCAAACTTACCAATAAATAAATTATTAAAACATTTGAAAATATTACATTTTAATTATAAACGATTTTGTAAAAAATTTAAAAAGAAAAACAATGAGTTTAAAGACTACATGGTTAAAAGTCAACTAAATATTTTTTTTTAACAATTCGTCTTATAAGTGACCGCCAAAATCAACAACCCTAACAAATAATGACATCTATAGAAGGATGCAAGAATGAACGACAAAAAACATTAAAAACCCTAAAAATATAAAATTA
Source organism: Ophonus ardosiacus (assembly GCA_943142095.1). Lineage (NCBI taxonomy): Eukaryota > Metazoa > Arthropoda > Insecta > Coleoptera > Carabidae > Ophonus > Ophonus ardosiacus. Next base: position 15,034,078 of record OW964830.1, on the reverse strand, counting down.
CTGTGGAGTGATATATTTAATATTGGGATATAAATTTTTAGAATTATTGTAATCAGATTTACAATTTATAGAAATATCGTCAAGATTTATGTAACAACCTTCAAGAAATAATCTCTTTTGAATGTTAGATTCATAATGTAAAATTTTATAATTAGTTGAATCCAATTTATGGTCAAGGGCAAGACAATGATGTACTATGGTATAGTTCATCTAGGGATCATTTTCCGAAGACTCGTTATCGTTTTATTATAGGTGCACAATAGCTAAAACCGCAATGCCAAAATATTTCGGTCCGTACAGTCGACCAGTTCAGTATTTGCAATGCTGGTATATATTTTACGCCCAGTATTCGACTGTAGACCAAGACTGCACTTTCCAGATTTTCTAAACCGATTACCAGGGATGTTGTAGAGTCTTGGTCTACAGTCGAATACTGGGCGTAAAATATATACCCGCATTGCAAATACTGAACTGGTCGGACTGTACACTGTACACGGACGAACACTGTACGGACCGAAATATTTTGGCATTGCGGTTTTAACTATTGTGCACCCATAATAAAACGATAACGAGTCTTCGGAAAATGATCCCTAGATGAACTTATACTATGTTTATTGTTATTTTTATTAATATTGTAAATATGTTGTTGTATTCTTTTGTAGATATATTGTTTATTTCACCAATATACGAAGATTGACAATCAAGACAATTTATTTTATAAACAACATTACTATTGAGATTTTTGAGGTTATCTTTTAATTTGGTAAACAACAAAGAAGTATCAGTAGATGACTTATAGGCAATTGATAATTGTAATTCATTAGTTATGGATTGTAATTGTTCATGTAAATGTCTAAAATATGGTAAGGATATATATTTTTAGCAACTATGTTTCCTGCTTGAATGTTAGAGCTATTATTAGATTCATTTTTAATTTTGAGTACTCTTTCTGATATAAAATGTTTTAAAAATGTAATGGGTAGTTATTAATTTGTAAGGTGTCAATAATTAATTTTAAGTTCTCCTTATGAAACTGTTCATTTGAGAGCAAAATAGCTCTGTCTGTGAGGTTGTTAACAACTGCTGTTTTATATTTTATCGGAAAGTATGTTTCGAAATTTAGGTATCTAGCGGACCAAGTAGATTTACGATACCAGTTAGTAATAGTTGCAAAAAATATATATCCTTACCATATTTTAGACATTTACATGAACAGTTACAATCCATAACCAATTAATTACAATTAACAATTGCCTATAAGTCATCTACTGATACTTCTTTGTTGTTTGCCAAATTAAAAGATAATAACCTCAAAAATCTCAATAGTAATGTTGTTTATTTAGTTGACTTTTAACCATGTAGTCTTTAAACTCATTGGTTTTTTAAAAAAAAATTACAAAATCGTTTATAATTAAAATGTAATATTTTCAAATGTTTTAATAATTTATTTATTGGTAAGTTTGAGAATTGTACATTATAATTTACATGTATCCAGTTGAATATGGAACAATCCGTTTGAATTCGTTGAACCTGTATAGCCCAGTGACGGCGAACCTACGACATGCGTGTCAAAGGTGAAACGCCACGACGTTTTGGGTGACACGCCAGAATTCACCAATACCGGAGTTACTAAAGAAACATGATTGTGGCCGACGTCTCGTAGATTTATAATTTTGAGAAACCTTATTCGCGGCGTTATACTATTCAAACCAACAAAAGAGAACGAATTACAGACGAAGTGCTACTAGCTTGTGCTTGACGTGTACGAAGTTCTATACTTGCTGTTAAATTAGTATGGACTGGAAATTTCTGCCCTGTTGCCAATTTATGGGCAATATTGAAAATGCAACGTTATGAAGAAGCGGCAACAACGCATGACAAGGAACAGGGTGTCGAGAAGGGAAAAATTGAACATGAATCCATACTAATTTGACGGCGAGTACAGATTTATAAATTGTAAAGCAGGAAGTTCCTGTTTATACATTTCATAATTTCTATAGGAATTAATAGTAAAAGGTAGCATTTTGAAGCTTATTAAAGGAAAAACGCGCTTTTAAAGTTTACGTTATTTATTCTTAAGGCGTTTAGTCCCTCACAGCCCGATTCACAAAAAAGTTCAAGCTAATCCTCATTTTTGGATTAGTGAATTCTATTCTATTCCGGTATTTAAAATTTAAACTTCATAATATTATCAAAAAAGGTAGATACTAGGAATAGATTAGACTATATTTTACGAAATAAACTTAAAATTAGAGTAGAATTCGCTAATCCAAAAGTGAGGATTAGCTTAAACTTGTTTGTGAATCGGGCTGTTAATGTTATAAAAATATAATTCATATATAGGGTGTCCGATTTTAATGTACCACCTGGAATATCTTCAGGATCATGTACTGTATTAAAAAATGTTTTAAATAAAAGTTTACCGATATGAAGGGGGATATCCGATCCCCCCAAGAAAGGCTGGGGAGGGGATAGTTTTAAAATTTTAAATGGTAACCCCTATTTGTGAACAATAAGTAGATTTTATCTAAAACATTTTTTGCAGTCACAAACAAATACACATACACACGAGACGTAAATCGGACCGAGCAACCTCCTCGTGGTACGTCTCAGGTATTGCTAAAGCCGGCAGTAAATTATCAGGGTGTCCTCACCGACACATATACACACATACACACACACACCCACACCCACACCGCTTTGATTGTTTCCGGAAAATTATGTATTGAAAACAATTTTGTTGATTGCAGCGCCATCTACTAAAATAACAAAAAATTTTTTTTGATAAAATCTACTTATTTTTTCACGCTCTATTCGATTCTTCTATAAAAAAATAGGGGTTACCATTTAAAATTTTAAAACTACCCCCACTCCAGCCATGCATGATCCTGAAGATATTCCAGGTGGTACATTAAAATGGGACACCCGGTATGCAAATAGAGACGATTAATGCTTAACACGTTCACTACCTATGACACATACGTTGTGTCATCTGGTATTTTGCGTGCTATGCCGATGACACAAAGTCTGTGCCATCATTATATACATTCTTCTATGCTTCAGTATCTCACAGTCATTAGGAACTTAAAGTTGCGCTTTTATAGGCACCTCAGGTACACTTTATACAAGTACATAGTTGGTTTTGGGCACTCTGAGTTCTACAATGGACAATCAATTGCCGGGACCATCGGTGCAAAAGAAAGTACGTTCTTACAGAACAAAAAATTTGGAGAAGTATTAGAAAACCAAAAGCGATAATATAATATAATCAGTATATGTCGGGAGTAAATTGCCAGGTCTAAATGCTGACATGCCAGTGAAAGGAAAACCATGAGCTGGTATAAAAAAACTCATAATACATCTCACATCACTAATTTTTAGAGTCCCATTACCAAAAATGTAATGACACAAGTGTTCTGTTATATGGCATTGTAAAAATAATTGTGATATAGTTAGTTTCCATAACTAAGACCCGGCATAGCAGGCAATAACAGGGCAGATGATCGGCAGTGAACGTGTTAACCAAATGAAGTCGTAATATGCTTTTATCATCAATAAACTTGTTATTTCGTATACATTTATATTCGGCATTTTTTTTATCAGTTCAAAACTGGTTTTGCGCGAGATGAATAAACCGACGGCTTTTACATAATTATAAAAACTGCATAAAAGCAGAATATCTAATATCTAATGTATGAATAGAAAGGGACCTAAAATCCATTCTGCGACGCTAAAGTTAAGCCGCATTTCCGCCGAATGTTTTATTGCGTAAGTCATAATGATTAGTGCATAAGACTTAATGCATTATGATAATTTACCATTTCCAGCTATTTTGCTTAGTGACAAATTCAACAGAAATGTCACAATTTTTTCCCTTATTACTTGTTGTCTAGCAGCAGCAATTCTTCTTTTTTAAATATGTGATATACATAATTTTCTGTATCTATATCCATACCGAAAAATTTAAAAATTAATAATTTTATAATAGATTGACAGTTGATAGTTCAGGTTAGAAGTTTGCAATCTTTTGTTCTTACGTATTGCTCTTAATTCTTAAGCATTAATTATAGCTCTTACGCATTAGGACAATCGGTGGAAATGTAGCTTAAGATCTGAACTTATACGTTCCCAACCTTGAAACTATTCCTCCCGTCAATAAAAGTACCAATATACCAATAAATTTATTTATTTATTTATTTATTTATAACTCACTCAACAGGACAAAATCCCAATTACAGAGCAAGAAACAGAACAATACATGCAATACACGAGCAGACACAGAGTAATGATTATACTATACATTTACAAAAATTAGTAATAATTAATAATGAATAAATTAATAATTCAGCTTATCTTATTTAATGACGAAAGGAAAAAGAGTAATTAATGAGTTCGTGAAAAAAATTGAAGTAACTTACGTCGAAATTCTTGCAATGAATCACAAAAAATATCTATACTACTGATACTAGAATATATTTTATTATAAAGAGCACAAATATGACTTACAGGATTTAGAAGCTCGTAGTTAGTTTTCGCTGTAGGAATACTAAATACTTGTTTCTGTCTAGAGTTACAGGTTCTAGGTACGTGGAAATTAATAGATGATAACAGACTCGAATGATCGATTTTATTGTTTATAATTTTATATAAATAAATGCACGATAGGTAATTTCGACGATCTTCAAGTGTTATCATAGCAAATTCAGTGAGAGCGATGCTGTAATGATAGCTGTTGTTGGTAATATTAGGGTTATTAGAAAATTTAAGCCAACAATACCTGACAAATTTTCTTTGAATAGATTCTATCGCTCTCACTGAATTTTTATACAAAGGGTTCCAGATAAGGAAACAATATTCCAATTTAGCTCGCACGAAGCAATTAAATAGAGACTGAAGTGTGGAAATTTTATGAAAATTTCTGGAATTGCGGATGATGAAACCGAGATTTTTATATGAAGTACTGATAATATTTTCATAGTGGTGGAAAAATTGACATTTTGGATCCAAAATGACACCTAAATCTCTATTTTGTGTAACTCTAGTCAGAACAGTGTTATTTAGTTTATAGGTACTTAAAATATATTCCTTTTTTACACTATAAGACATGACTTTGCATTTACTAGTGTTAAATAATAGGTTATTAGAACGAGACCAAGAGAGTAGATTATCAATATCATGCTGAAGTTTTAAACTGTCATCAGTACTGTTAATAACACTATAGATTTTAATGTCATCAGCATATAATAAATAGTGAGAATGTTCAATGCAGGTTGTAATGTCATTAATGAATAAAATGAAAAGAAGTGGACCAAGATTCGAGCCTTGAGGAATTCCTGAGGTTGCAATGAATGGAGTGGATGTGAAGTCATTGTAATGAACATAAATATTTCTATTAGAGAGATAGGAAGATATAAGCGCAGATAAGTTATTGGAGAAATTAAAATTGATTATTGTCTTCTCTATAAGTATTCGATGGTCTACTTTATCAAACGCTTTACAGAAGTCTGTGTAAATTACATCTATTTGTGCATTTGTGCGAAATGAATTGAATATGAAATTTGTAAAAGTGGAGAGATTAGTTGTAGTAGACCTTCCTTTCATGAAACCATGCTGTTGTGGGGAAATTTGTTTTTCAACAGAGTTATATATATGATTGAATATGATCTTTTCAAATATTTTAGATATATTTGAAAGAATGGCTATTGGTCTGTAGTTAGTGATGTCTTCCTTATTCCCGGCTTTAAATACAGGTGTTATATAAGTTTTCTTAAGAAGAGAAGGGAAAATATTAGTAGAGATAGACAAATTAAAAAGAATATATAACGGTTCTACAAATATATCACGACAACCTTTCAAAATATATGCAGGGATGTTATCAGGTCCAGGATTTCGAGAAACTTTTAGTTTATTTATAGACGAAATAATTTCTAATTTAGAGATGTGATTAATAGAAAGGCAATCAGAATTATTAAGAAAAGGAATGTTTGGAGATTGAGGATCATTAACACTAGGAGGTTCATAAACGGATGAAAAATAGTCTGCAAATGCTTGAACTTTTGATGCAGTATCAGTAAGCACTTCATCATTCATACACATGCGCCCCGGTATACGAGATGAATTTTTTTTTGAGTTTAAATATGACCACACTTTCCTTGGCTCATTGACTATGTTACTTTCAACTGAATCTAAATAATTTTTATGTGCTTGCTTTATATTAGTTTTTATTTTTGCCCGAAGACTTTTAAAATTATTGTAATACTTTATGTTGTTAGTGTTTCTATAAAGCTTAAGATTTTTGTTTTTAAGTTTAATATCTGAAATAATAGATTTAGTAAACCAAGGTGGATATTTACGTAATTTTTTGATTGATTTAGGTATACACTGATTATATATATTATCCATCATAGCATAGAATTTATTGAAAGCATCATTAACGTTATCAAAATTAGAAAGAATACTCCAATCAGTAGTACTTAGACAATTATAAAGCATTAAGTAGTTAGCAGCCTGAAAGTTATAGGTAGGTACTGTATTAGAAAATGATGAATTGTAGTATTTAGATTCAGTATGAAGTACTACATCAAGAGCAGGGTGATGATCGTCTTCATTAACAAAAGGGCATGTATTATGAGTGACTGTACAGTTTAAATTAGCTAAAACAACATCTAAAATTCTATTAGAAGTGTTACTTACGAAATTATATTGAGTTGCATCCATGAAATTGTGGAAATTAATAAATGCCGAAATTATATTATTTGTGTATGCACTAGCATAAAAATCAGATAAATTACTTATATTAAAATCACCGAGAATAATGAACTCATTGTACAAAATATCAGGAATTGCTTCAATACAATCATATATATAACTTAGCTGTTCGACAGAAATAGGGGGAGGTATGTAGACTACAATAACGTAAAGATACTTAATAGTAGATAAAGATATTTTAACACAGACAATATCGGAATTAGAGGAAGGATTAAGAGTTATATCAATAAGTTGTGCTCTAAATTTATTACTAATTGCACATAATACACCACCACCACCCTTCTTGCACACACGGCCAAAGTCTCGGTCACTCCTGAATACAGTAAATTCATCATTGACTATTTCGGAATTAGAAACAGAATCAGTAAGCCATGACTCACTTATAGCAATTAAATCAAAGTTTGACAAGCATGAGTTATTGTAAAAATGGGTGTATGTCTGAGTGTCTGGTCGCAAATGATGACTCCAGTCAAAACTGGCGTGAAAATTGTTTCCAAATTTAAATTGCACAAAATTGACCCCTGTGATACACTTTTCGCGCCAACAATACAATGAGTGCCTGTGAGGTGACGCCTAGTAAACGCCCGCACGGTACAAATATTTATTTATATATAACCCGACAGGAACAAAGTTCCCAATTAGGGGGCACTACAAAGATATAGGTACACAAATAATAATTACAATAAGTAGAGTGTAAACAAAAATTAATATAGGTAGGGTATAATATTAAGAGAGTGAAAAATATGCCATCAATTTCTTCTTATATAATAATAGACAATCAGAAAAATAGTCAATATCATCACAACTAGTGTATAAATAATTAAATGCGGAACATGAGCGCCTTAAGGGACTTTTTAATTAATAATGTGTCCTAGCTGTGGATATGGAAAACAATATTTTTGGCGAGGATGGTTTGTTCTAGCTATATGAAAATTTTAACAATTCAAGAAGATTGGAATCCATTACAACATTATTAATTAATTTGTAAACAAACAAGAGAGATTGGACAGTGCGTCGATTCTCCAGAGATAGCATATTAAGGTTTATCAATGCATTGTTGTAGTGAAAATCATGTTGAAAACCTAAATGAGCCTTATACCGACAATATGTTGTATATGTCATCATCATAACCTGTAACTATGTACAAAGCTGATTAGCACATCCAGTAATGGGTAACAATCAGGGTAATATGCCGTGGCATATACAGAGTTTCTCTAAAATAGTGGGACATGGCTTATACGTAGATTCCTGAGATTAAAATAAGACGATTTAACTAAACTTGCTTCTACCGGAAAGTGTACCATATAGCCAGCATTCTGCTTCAGTTCTTCGAAAAAAAAAAATTATTAATTAAAATAGCTTATAATAACAGAACGCTTTATTCGATTTAGATGAAATTTGGTATGTCAGTTCATATGGTTATGTCATTTTTTAAGATGATACTTGTTATTATTAATGTATGAAACTTAGTTATCCCAACATTGATTAGACCGTAATTTTTTAATGGCCATGCCTGTAAAGTGAACTTTTTTTTCAGAAAGATACATTCAATAGTAAACTTATCTCTCTGTGTGTAATTTGTGGTATCTGTTACGATTCGCACAGAAAAAAATAAAGTCAGAGTGTCTGCACCGCTAAATTTTTTTTAAAAAATTACATATAGCAGTCTAAACATCAAATTTTTAATCTTTCTAAAAAAATTAATAATTTCACGTTATCGGCGTGGCCATTAAAAAGTTACGGTCTAATCGATGTTGGGACATCGAAGTTTCATACACTATTGGTTCACTAATAAAAACAAGTATCATCTTAAAAGATGACTTATAACCATATGAACTGTCATACCAAATTTCATCCAAATCGAATAAAGCGTTCTGTTGTTATAAGCAAAATTATTATTATTATTATTTTTTTTTTTCGAAGAACTTTGAAGCAGAACAATTAAATGGTACACTTTCCGGTAGAAACAAGTTTAGTTAAATCGTGTTATTTTAGCCTCAGGAATCTGTAGTTAAGCCATGTCCCTCTATTTTAGATACATCCTGTATATTTTAATTAGAGAAGATCAAGAATTTGTATGGTTGGATAGTATATAATCGAACTACCGGAAAACTAGAGAAAAATCTGCGCAATGAACCAGTTGAACAAAAGTTGAACTTGAACCCGACTAACAATAGACATTTACACAAGTATTGCACATAACGCTTCTAGCGGTACTGCTTGGAAGTAATGGTTGCTTGATGCTTTGCTACGGCAATACAAACAAAGAACTGTCATCAACCGTTGACAGTATAAATTCAAAGATGTAAACATCGTAAATGTCATTTGATAATAATTATTATAGAAAATTATATTAGTTGCTCCAGGTACATTTTCTGATTTAGACTCATTTTTAATGCAATAAAATAATTCGAAATAGAAAACTAGGTTATAATCCTAAATGACAGATGGACAAGATACCGGGAGAAGGCTTATTTGTATCGAGATGTTTTATCTCTCTTTTGCGCGTGACGTTAATTCTGTAAGTGTCTATTAAAAATTAAACCTATACATATACGTATCTACGCCGAAACCGATCATATTTTCGACGAATTCAATGCTTACTTTGTTTTTGTTTTTGTTATTCAAATTAAAAAGGAAAAATCTAATCCCTACAAAATTTTAGCTCAATGTGTGTGGGTTAGAATTTCATTACTGTAAGAGATAAGCTGCTTCGCAATAAATGAAAACTCATGATAAAAAAGCTCGTACATTTTTAAACATCTCCATTTTCACGCCGTTCACTTTTTGCCCGGGTAATAATTTTTAGGGCGGATGGGGACATATGTTGAGAACAAGGCCGGCAGCAAACTTGAGGGTTGTACGGATTTGTAATTAGCTAGGGTGTAAAGCGACCCCAAAGTGCTTTAGGAAATATAAACGTTTTGCTCCGCTAGATTGAGTGCTTTTAAAACATGACCCGGAATTTATATTGAAATGTTTACGTTACGATTATTAGCACAACTTTTCAAGAAAAAAATCGAGGAGAAAAAGAATGTCAATGAAATGTAAACTCTAATACGATATTTACAAATCATTTGAATTGTATTATGGAGTTATTCCCTTGAAATAAATTTATATTTTGGTTTGGGGTTGCGTTTGATTTTAAACCGTTGACAATACTGAGTTATTGTGTTTTGTTTTACGATACACATGTCGTAATAATTATTGTTTTTACGTTTTCTTTTTAGAAAAACCGAACCAGTCCAAATTATCAGCCAAGTTAAAAAATTATGGTTACGTAAGCAATGAAATAATGGCATACTTTACATATTGAGATCAATGCATAAACATCAAAGTTTTTGAACAGTAGAAAAATACTTTTTATAAAAATTTGAAGCAAAAGAAATTTAAAAAAATTGATGTGGCCAATACATTACCTTCCGCCAATTTATTTATAAATTTACTTAAACATATTCATATTTCTGACAAATATAAGTATGTATAATTTATTTCCAGATACTTATACCGGGTTCGATCCCGACAGACGCCAAATAGTCCCAATTTTAAATGGCACAAAAGTGACCCCTGTGGTGCACTCTCCACACCAGCTATAAGTGCCCGTGAGGTGACGCCTGGTAAGCGCCCACACGGTAAAATATATCGTCATCATTACCGATGTCTACATGTGTTGTAGACACTGGCACACCCAGAAATGGGTAATATGCCGTGATGATATATTTATTTTATATTTATTGTTATTGTTTATTGTGTCTCAGAAATAGGGGAACATGGCTTAACCACAGATTTCTAGGCCAAAATAAGACGATTTAATTAAACTTACCTTTATGAGAAAGTGCACCGTTTAGCCAGGCTTCAAATTTCCTCTAAAAAAAATATTAATTTGCTTACAATAATGGAACGCTTTGTTTCACTTGAATTAAATTTGGTATGAGAAACCCTGTAGATATATTTTATCTTTTAAGATAGTATTTATTATTAATTAGTGAATTACTAGTATATGAAACTTGGGTGTCACGATCATGCCATAATTAATGCATAACTTTTTAGGCGCAAAGTCAATAACGTAATATATAACTATAACTAACTTATTATTTTATAAATATATTGAGATATTGCCTAGTGACAGGGAGCTAAAAATTGTTATAAACTACTTAAAAGTTCTGTAAACTGTGTACAGCATTATAATAATAAATAATTTTCAAGAAATAAGCAGATTTCTTACTTTATGCTGTTGGTTTTTGCAGATATAGAAATAATGTTTATCAGTTTACATATTTATATTTTCTAAAAACAAAGTTATTTCCAGTGAATAACGCTTTTGAATTTTTCCACTCAGCTAGTAATTTATTCGATTGTCATTCACTTGTCATCGTCCTTTGTTTTCTGCGCCTGCTATGAAATCCTTGGGAAATAAAAAACAATAATCATGTAAGACTTGTGCGAGGTGCGTCGTAAAGACGCGGTGTAAGTGCGACGCTGCCAAATAGGCCGTGTGGAGTAATGGCGTTTCGTTAGAACAAATGACGCGCCGGAGTTTTTATTCGCTATTGAAAGAGAAACAAAACATGCGGATTGAAATAAAAGACGAACGCTACATGAGATAAACTTGGTGGTTAAGGACGCACATTTGTTTTACTCGATACGTGAGGGGATTTTATTTCCCTAATAGCGATTTTAACTCCACCAAAATAAACAAGTGTGTGTACTCGGTTGCTTTCTTTTTGACCTACATCCAAGCCAATGTTTTTACACCTCTTACATATGTATGTGAATGTAGCAACACATCTTCTTTTTTAATGCTGTGTATGTGAATCTGCTGACGACAGATTTCAATATTGACATATATTTGAAAACTGACATTATAGTTGTATGAAGCGATCTATAAAACTCATTACAGAATCTGTCAATTGCCTAAGGTTTTATGGAACTTGCGGTAAAGGTTCCTTGAGCCATGTAGTTTCTTCCGTCATGGACCGTACCCGAAATTTACGTTGAAGATATTTCCTGATTATGTAGTAGATAGTAGGTATTCCAGTATTCCGTTTTCGCAATTTGAATATGAGTTCCTAGTGTTGGGGACTTAAATATTTCAGTTAATCTTACTTGTTGTGCATCGAGAATTCATTGCATGTGGTATATTCCTAATGAATTTGAAGTTGGCTACATAATGTATTTATTGGAATTGGAAACAAAACAATATTTACAATTACAAAATAAGACAGTTAATAAGTTTTTGTCAGAAATATTTATTTTCATTTCGAAAATGAAAAATGTATTTAAATGTAAACATAGATGAATTTTAACCAAAAAATAGCGCTGGAGAGTACCTACTAACTAGGGAAATTTTGTATAATTCGTTTTAGTTTAGAAACAGAGTATACCTACTAATTTACGAATTTGGTATTAGAAAATATCTGTTTCCTCGGTTCCGCCTGGTAAGCGCCCGCACGGTACAAATATGTCATCATCGTTACAGATATCTGCGATAGCGATAGCAGATTGGCACACTCAGAAATGGGTAATATGCCGTGATGATATATTTATTTATTTATTTATTTATTTACTGTTTCCTTGGTTGAAAAAGTGTTTACTGGATACAACCTCATGGATAATTGCTTTTAAGGTCAGGTTTATTTGGCCAATAATTTATAATAATTAAGTGCTATATTAGGACGCAAGTATTCAAATTAGCAATTTGCTACTTACTGTTTGTCCTATAACAAAGGTTTGTAGTAAGTTTAGTCTTGTGCTTTGTAAAATGAGCTGACAGGTTGCGTTGTACAAGCAAAGGTTCAAATGATGATGATAAGCTTAGTTCAAAGTGCGGCTTAGTTCAGAGGCCAAAATCAGCAGCTCAACTGCGATTCAATTAACAAAATAACGTCATCTGTCAATTAGCCCAATATAGGAGCGATATTTAAATGATACAGATCAAAAATGTGCTAAAAATGTAAAAAAAAAATTAAACATTCTAAATAAACCAATTCAATTATATTATATAATTGTATTACTATGTCTATTCTTGTTGTCACTGGACATGACAAGTACACAATAGTTATTCGGTAATATACAGGGTGTCTCACAACTCGCGCCCCAGACGAAACTGACACTTGCCGACGACAATAGGTTGCCAACAAATAGAAGAAAATAATTTGCTGCTGCTTGCATAACGGAGTTACAAGACTTTTTAATTCACCAATCGCGGAAGGATATCTTGAGGTGTGATGATATTATTACAAAATAAAACTGGTTGCTAGGTTTTAAAAATACTACTAGTGAGTTACAAAATTTGTTTGACTTACTGTAATTTTGACACTTTAGAGTTGACTTTTCACTGTCAACTAATTTAGGTTAGCGAAGGTGTCATCCGAGTTCATCATTTATATCGTACAGTGCAACGTGTTGTAGCAGCTGTGTAAAATGTGTTAAACGAAAATATTATTGTCCACATTCTCCGAAAATTATAATCATTTCTAAGTAATCAGCGGCTGAATACATGGTAAGAATTTGCCTTTTTTATTTACCTTGTCAAATTTAATTTGACTCTGACATTTTTCGAAAACTACAGTCGCCCACACATTTTAAAGAAGATTTGATTTGTATAAAACCATAGTAACGTAAAATTACGGCAAACACACTTTAAAAGTGTAGGTCTATGATTGGTCAATTTTAAGACGTCTTTTCTCTAATATATTTTAAGCTAGATTTTTTTTTCTTCGAAATTACACATCCGAGTTCAGTCTCATGTTTCCTCATTCGCTCTGGGGCGCGAGTTGTGAGACACACACTGTATAACTTAAATACGCTATTTCATCTACAATTTAATTGGACAGATGTCGAACATGGAATTGTTAACGTTTCTAGAGATCAGAATATTGTTAGAAAGTCGTCGCAAATTAGTTCGTCGATTTGTGCACAAGGTTGATTACCGGAAAATAATATAAATTTTGTACCCAGAAAGTATAATCCCCCAAATGTTCTTCAGGCGTTGCCGATTGAAAAATATTGGGCACTTTTTAGCAGAAAAGTATATTATAATGGCTAGGAAGTTTAAAACGAATAACAGCGCGAAAATATTTCAGAAGATCCAGGAAGAAGATGTTAGCATCGTACAGAGACAAATGAGACAAGTTTTAGAAAATTGCGTCGCATTGAAGGTCATCAATCTGTTTTAGAAAATTGCGTCGCATTGAAGGTCATCAATCTGTTTTATAAAACTAGTTTTCTTATCATTTTTGTTTATACGAAACGACCAACCCCTTACGTTAATATTTTTTACTATTTAATGAAGAGGTTTATTTAATTATTTCTCATAATTTGTGTTACGTACGTTATTAGTAGTGGAGTGCCGTAAGGTTTATACCTCGGAACCCGGGTCCACTGAACGGATTTTTGTAAAACTTTTTGGAAAGTGTTTTTAACACTAAATACTAAAATGTTTACCCATTTATTTTTGCCGATCTCAATTTTTTAATTATTAAAATAAATAATAATTATTTTTTTGGAGTTTTCATTCATTTTCTGTTAAACCTTTAATTTTTTTGCGATTAAAGTTAGATTTTACATAGGATAACTAATACATACTTGTCCTTGAGGCTGTTATTGGCTTCCTCAAGCAAAATAAAAGTGGATGATGATATCATTCCAATTGACCCACTAATTTTAATTCAACGTATTTGCGTTTAAAAAAATCAGACGAAGAACTAAAAAACTGTATGACTTTTGAATTAGCCCCTTATCCTCTGGCTCTTTTTGAAGATGGCGAAATGCGCAAAACAAAAAAATCTGCATTATATGACCTATTCCCAGAAATGACGGTGAATGTGAACGATGTACAAACATTTTTCCACGTAATTGATGGAGGGATGTTACTACATCGTTGCAAATGGCAATTGGATGAAAATTTCGGCACTATTTGTGAACACTTCATAAGATATTTACGTAACAATTACGGACACAACATTTATGTATTATTTGATGGTTACCAAAAAAACAGCACAAAATCGATCGAAAGAACTCGTCGCTCTAGAAGAAATGCATGTAATGACATCATATTTGACAAAAACATGCCACTCAAAATAGGACAAGAAATTTTTTTAGCGAATGCCATAGATATGCTACGGAAACACACTTGCAGAAAATCAAATATTTTCTTGTCAAGCGGAAGCTGATGCCGATAGATTAATAATTGAAACAGCAATTAATTTACAATCCGAAAATATTGTTGTAGTTTCCGAGGATGTGGATGTTCTAGTTTTACTGACTGCGTTCTCACCAACAAATCGAGAAATTTACTTTCAAAAACCAGCAAAAGGCAAAATTCTACAAAAAGTGTACTCATCTAAATGTTTGGAAACAGTATTACCAAAGTGTAAACAACATATCCTTCTTTACATTCTTTTACTGGGTGTGATACGACGTCGGCATTTCCAATGGGAAAAAAATGTATTTTTAAAAAATTTCGAGAAACGGTCGGACTTACAAAATGCTGCAACAGTTTTTGAAAATGAATGTAAAGACGCTTATGACATTTTTAACGCTGGTGTTACATGTACGCTTGCTTTATACGCTGCCCCCCAAAAAATAAAAGATCTAAATACATTAAGGTACAACTCTTTCGTAAAAACAACCGATAAAAATAGATGCGTTAAATTACCATCTTTGGTACCTACTGCAGACGCCGCTTTTGGACACTTCAAAATATTATACCTTCAAATTCAAACATGGCTCGGAACGGACATATTAGCAGAAGAATGGGGTTGGAAATATGAAAGTGGAATACTGACATTGAATTGCAATGTACCTTGCTTAGAACGCAATGGCAACAGTTGCACTAATCCATCACCTATCATCCAAATTGATGAGGTTGTTGACGACGATAATGTAGATAATTGACTGAAAATTTTTCAATTTTTATATAATACAATGACCGACGCCAAATATTTCGAATTTTAAATGGCACAAAAGTGACCCCTGTGGTGCACTCTCCACGCCAGCAATGAGTGCCCGTGAGGTGACGCCTGGTAAGCGCCCGCACGGTACAAATATGTCATCATCATTACCGATGTCTGCGATAAAGCAGATTGTGGCACACCCAGAAATGGGTAATATGCCGTGATGATATATTTATTTATTTTATTTATAAGAAATATTTTTTTCTTTTCTAAAAATCTCGTCTTTTTTTTATTAATGCAGTATATTTTACCTTTTTTTGTATCTTCAATCCGATATATATATATATATATATATATATATATATATATATATATATATATATATACTTACTTACTTACTTAATCCTGCACCTTTCTACCCTCACGGGTGTAAGGCGTTCCCCCGGCTTGCGGGGGAGGGGGTTGAGTTCTGGTTCGTTGGTCTTCTCCATATTTCTTTCCACTCTGCTCTATCTTGTGTTGCTGTCTCGTTTCTTCCCAAGTTAAACCTCTTCTTTGCGCTGCCTCCTTTACTTCTTCCAGCCACGTTCTTCTTGGTCGTCCTCGTGGTTTCTTTCTTCCAATTTTTGCTTCAAACACTTTTTTAACTATTCTCTCCTCTCCCATCCTTTCTACATGCCCATACCATCTCATCTGTCCTTCTGCTATCTTATCTTCTATTGCTTTTACTTTTAAGTTTTGTCTGTGGGTTGTGTTTTCACTTCTGTCCAGTCTTGTTTTCCCCTCTATTTTTCTCAAGAACCTCATTTCGATAGCCGTAATTTTTTCTTTTTGTCTTTGCGTTAATGTCCATGTTTCAGCTCCGTGTATGAGTATAGGTGTCACTACTTTCTTAAATATTTGTACTCTGGTCTCTTTCGGTATTTCTTTCTTTCCTAAGAAGCTGTGTTTGATGCTATTGAATATTTTGCCTCCTGTTGTTCTTCTTTCTTTTATTTCTTCATCAAATCTTCCATCTTCTGAGATCATTGACCCCAGGTATTTAAATTTTTGGACTTGCTGTAGATTTTCATTTTTTAGTTGTATCGTGTGGTGTTGTTCATTTCTTCCTAGTATCATGGTTTTCGTTTTTTCTTTATTGATCTTCATGTTTAATTTTTGTAGCGCTTTGTCATATATTTCTATATTCCTTGTTAAGGTTTTTTCGTCTTCTGCTATGATGACCATGTCATCTGCATAGCATAGTTCTGCTATTTCCACTCTTCTCAATTTCCAATGTCCTATGTAGTATTTCTTTACTTCTTTCTTTGTCTCTTTTATTCCTTCGTCAAGGATTAGCGTAAACAGAAGCGGGCTCAAAATGCATCCTTGTCTTACTCCGGCTGTAGTTTCAAATGTATTGGAGGTCTCTTGTTTCACTCTTACATAGCTCTTAGTCTTTGAATATAGGCTCTGAATTCCTGTTATTAACGTATTTGATATTCCCCTTTTTCTTAGCGTTTTCCATATGTCTTCTCTATTGATTCTATCAAACGCTTTCTCTAGATCAATGAAGCAAACATGTACGTTTCTCCCTTCTTTTATTGCCTTTTCCCCTATTTGTCTTAGTATGAATATCGCATCATTTACTCCTCTATTTGGTCTAAAACCAAATTGAGTTTCCTCTAACGATTCTTCCAGCTCTGTTCTTAGTCTACTCTCCAAGATTCTTGCATATATTTTGGCCACTGTGCTTATTAGGGTAATTCCTCTATAGTTCTGACACTCTCTGCTATCTCCTTTTTTAAATATTGGTGTTATGATACCTATTTGCCATTCTGTTGGTGTTATTCCTTTTATCGCTTCATTCATTATGTCTTTAAGTTCTTGTAGTGCTGATTCGGGTAGTGCTTTCAGCATGTCTGCTGTTATTTTGTCATGTCCGGGCGCTTTTCCTCTTTTGGTTTTTCTTATTGCTTCTATTATTTCTTTCAAGCTTATTTCTTCTTCTTGTGTTGTTTCTGTTTCCTTTGTTCGTGTGCGATGACTTTCTTGTTGTTCTTCATCTTTAGTATCCTTTCCCTCTAGTAGTTCTATGAAATACTGTCTCCATCTGTCCATTATTCTGTCTTCTTCTGCTATCGTCTTTCCTTCCTTATCTTTAATGTTCGTTATTGTTGCTGTCTTCTTTTGTCTTATATTTTTAAGTGTTCCAAAAAATAATTTCTGGTTTTCATTGTATGCGTTTTTCATTTTTTCACCAAATTCTCTCCATGCTTTTTCTTTTTCTTCCTTTATTACTCTTTTTACTTTTTTCCTTTGTTCTTTATATTTTTCATAGTCAATAGGTTCTTTCGTTTGTAGATATTTATTCCACTTGTTCTTTTTTTCTTTCACTGCAACTTTTACCCTTTCCGACCACCATCTAGTTTTGTTTGTGTTTCTGTTCACTATTCTAGTAGTGCCGCAGCTTTTTTCTGCTGCCTCCAGTATTGTCTTTTTGAAGTTCTCCCATTTCTTTTCTATGTTTCCTTCTTTTTCTTTTGCTTTTTTCTTAAACTCTTCGTTGACGTTCTTTTGAAATTTTTCTTCTATCTCTTGTCTTCTAAGTTCATGGCATTTTATTTTCTTATTTACTATCTTTCTTTTGGTTTCGTTCTTTGTGATCACTTCTTGCTTTAGTATCATTGTTACAAGGAAATGGTCGCTTCCAATCTCTGGTCCTCTTTTTACTTTTATGTCTTTTACTCTATTCCAGCTGTCTATGTTAATTAGGAAATAATCTATAATCGATTTTTCATTTCTGCTTATAACTTGTCTAGTTATTTTATGTATTTCTTTGTGCTTGAAGTGTGTATTTCCGATTTTAAACTCATTCTCTAGGCAAAACTCTATTATTCTTTCCCCGTTTGTATTCTTCACATTCTCTCCATTCCTTCCTAAGCACCACTCTATTCCATCATTCTTATTTCCTACCCTCCCGTTAAGGTCTCCCATTATTATTACTCTCTTTTCACTTCTGTCTACTATTTCTTGTAGTTCTTTAAAGAAGTTATCTTTTTCTTCTTTTCTTGCGTCCTCGTTTGGTCCATAGCCCACAATTAGCGTGTATTCTTCGTTTTCGTCTCCTTCCTTAACATTTATTGATAGTAGTCTTTCGTTCAGTAGGTTTTCTTTAGAAACATATTTCATCTTATCCTCTTTAATTAAAATTGCCACCCCTGCCTTGGCGTTTTCTTTTTCCGATACTCCTACCCAGTACATCCAATATCCATTTTGTGTTTTTGTGATTCCTTTGCCTTTCCTCTTTGTTTCTGTTATACCCACGTAATCCATATTCATTTTTGCCAGTTCTTCTGTTAATTCATATTCTTTCCCTGTTAAACTTTTTACATTCCATGTTCCAAATTTTATTATTTTCCTTGGTTTATTTACTCTATTTTTTATTTTGCCCTTCCCATACTTAATTATATATGTTTTGTTGTTCCTTATCGTATCCTTTTCCTTTGCTTGCGACGTCTTTCCTTTTTGTTGCAATTTTCCTCGTTTTTCCCTTAGTTTTTTGACGCAGTACCTCCTTCTTCTTTGACCTCTATCAGCTTCTTTTCTGTTTTGTCCCATTTCCATTCCTTTCCATTTATTGTTATTTTCTGATAGCCTATCTTCAATATGTCACCTGTCTTTTTATTCTTCTCCGCTGACATTTTTATTTCCTTTTGTATTTCGCGCTCGTTTCTTGTTAGTTCGTTGTTTATGAAAATTTTGTCCTTTAAAGTTCGTAGGTTCTTTTTGTTGGCCATTACTTTTTGTTTATCTTGAAAATTTTCCATTTGTACCTTACATGTCTTCTCTCCTATCTTTAGTGCTTCCTTCACTTGTACATTAACTCCAATTTTCTTGTGTATGAAGTCTTCTACGGTGTTCTTTAGGTCATTTCTGTTGATTGAGTCTGTTCTTAGCCCTACAATCACGAAATTATTTTTGATTTTTTCTTTCTCTAATCTCTCGATTCTTTCTTTCATGTCGTTCAATTCTTTTTTGATCTCTATATTTTCTTCCTTCAGTTGTTCATTTATCTGTTTCATTCGTAGTAGTTCTTCTTGGTATTCTTTCTGATCCTGTTTTATCTCTTTTGTATCATTCTTTATTTGTAATATAATTTTCATTAAATCTCTTAGTTCTATTTTATCACTTTCTTCTTTGTTACTTTTGTCCGGTGTTCTCATAGTCTTTTTACTTCTTTTTGTTATATCTTGGCCATCTGTACTCTCTCTCTTCCTTTTACTGTCATCCGACGTGTAATCTTCTCTATCCGATGACATATTTGCACAACTTTCCTGAGTACGGGCCTGACTAAATTTTTATCTTGTTTGCACGCTCTAGCTGCTCCGCCACTACTCGCTTACGCTTGCTTACCGCTGTATTGTATGTCCTTGGCTACTGTCTCGCCACTGTATACACTTTTTACTCTAATTTAGAGCTTCTAGGCACTTCTCACTCCACTTTCTTAATTCACAACACTATCTTATTTCACCAGAGTTTATTTGTTTCCTATGGCCGCGAATTATGCGTGATATCTTTCGTTTATCGAATTTGAGTATCGCCGCACGATCGGCACAACCGTCTTCACTGCCTGCCACAACTCAACTCTATATATATATATATATTATAAATACATTTTAAAGTTACTATAAAAATATAATTTATTATATATAAAACAGAAATCTATAATACAAAACTTTTATTATTCATATTTTTCTTATTCTTCAATAAATTGTTGTTAAAAATTGTTGTAATTGAGACCGGCAAATTTTGGTAGGTAAACTTTTTTATTTAAACTTTTAACAATGTAATAGAAAAGGTTTCACGAAAATCCATTCAGTGGAACCGGGTTCCGAGATTTTTACATTTTTTTGTCTTACGGCACTCCACTAAGAAAAATAATTATTTACGAACTAAATGCGGGAAGACCTGCATGAGGGCATTTTTAAGCACGAACGACTGCAAGGAGCGAGTGCCTTCAATTGCTCGAATGCGTGGAAGATGTCTTCTTGCAAGTGGTTTGTACAATATTTTTTATACGAGCACTGGTATTATTACCATTAATTTAAAATCTTTATTTTAAAGCGAACATAAAAATAAGTAAATAATGACCATTTGGTTTACTAGAAATATTTGTTTCATTTGACATTTGTATTTATTGGAAGAATTTTATTTATATTACATTTGGGTTGATCGTGAAGCAATTGTTTCTGGTCGAGTGTTGCATGCGGCAAAGGTCATTTTGAAGGTTACGAGTTCAAAAAGAAAATATTTAATATTGCTATGCATATGAATATTTGAATACGATTAAAAATTAGTAAAGCGAAAGCTATTATAGGAATAGCAATACTGAATAATATGGCATGTTTGCAAAACATAAATCCTTGACCGCCCTAATGCCGTGGGAGTTATTACATTTTGATAATGACATTAGGGGTTAACATGTTTCATGTAATTAAATAATTCTCAATTAATTAACGGCCTATTCTGTAACTCAGAGATTAGTTTTTAACAAGTGCTTAAAAATTTTAACCTATCAAGAATGTTGATACCTATATAAGAAAAAATTGGATTTTTAGTCAAATCAATAACTATTGAATATAATTTCTAACCAGTTGTTAAAAATTAACCACTGAGTTACAGAATAGGCCCATTAATAAGTTAATTAAATAATTACCCCCAATTTACAAATAAGTATTTTGCTAACGGAGGGGCAGTTTACGACTGAAAAGAGAAAAATAATACCTATGATTGCGCTTATAAAATTGGACGAGGCGAAAGACATGTGCTTAATACGAATGTATGACGAAGGATGATTGTTACAGGAATTGAAAAATATTTTTACCTCTTGCTAAGAGAGGTATTGAATTCTTGCTAAAAATAGCATTTCCAGATTTTAGTGAATAAGCACGTTTTAAGGTTTTTTTTTTTGTTTCCTGTTCAGTATGTTGATTGCTACATACCAATACAATAATGTACCTCAAGTTGGGAATCAGCCTGTATGTATGTATGTAGAAAAATTTACGTTTCCACCATTTTTCAACGAGGTTTTTTGATTTTCAACGCACATTATCCATCGTTGCACAAGCTCCTTTATACACTCAGAAAAGAACGTTTTCAGCTGATGTGAATAGACGCTGACGGCCCCCTTAATGCCTCTTTGTGTACCAAACAGCTAATAGTCAGAATGGGGAAAATCGTATCTACGTGGAGGATGAGTCATTACATCAAACTTCAGTTTCCGGAGAGTTTCACTAGGGCGGGCAGTAGTATGTGCATGTGCATGACATGCAACAATACCACACCTTTCGACAATAGTATTCAGCATTTGTATAGAATTTAACCTATCATTAGGCATCTCTCTATAACTAGTATTGTATATTGTTGCGCTGTGCTCCTTCGTGATATCTCAATAATAAAGTTACTAACGATTAGGAGTATTGCTATAGCAAATAACCAGTGCTATTTAATTGCAAACACTGAACAAAACATGAAAATGACAGGCTTTAAATTTGTTTCTGTTGGTTACAATATTTAGCATTATTGTTACGACTTAATAACTTTCTTACACAATATGGGTGACAGCGTACTAGGCTTCAAAGTCCCAAAACTTGAACCTGTACGCATAAATTTACCTGAGTATGGTTGGGTTTTGAAAATTTTATAATTGCAAAAGCTTATTCCTTATGTCTACTGTACAAAATCTGTTGTGGCCAGCACAATACCTCTCGCCACTTCCATTTAATTTTATATAAGTATTGTATTGCACTTCGCACTTCGCTGTCAAACCGTCATTTTATAACAAAAATTACAGAACTTTACCCAAATATTGTTTTTATTGTATTTAAAATGTCTTCTGCCCATATACAATTATAATTATATCTATTTTTTATTTTATGAGAAAGTTCCTAAATGTCAGAGATTCTTCTAATTCATTAACAAGATTGGCGGTATTTCTGATGGATATATGCATTTTACCTACAATTTTAAATATTTAATTAATAAAACAATAAGAAAGATTAAATGTACTTCCCAGAAAAAGCTTTCGGAATGTCAGTAAAACTATTGATTTTTGACACTGACAACAGTCATTTACAAACTATACGATAAACATTTGAATTTGTCAGTTGGTTTCTTAGTGCCTTCGCCTATGCGATGTATTAGATTATTCTATATATTATAGTGTCTTTATCTCTAAATCTATACAAGATATAATAAAAACTTTTATGTGTATTAGATGGAGAATTTTATGTTCTTCAATATTTGTAGTAACAGAAATTTTCAAAAAATAATACTTAGAAGATTTTTTTTTCCGGTTGTTCAATTGTTACCAAAATCTAATCAGCTCTACAATTGGCGGTAAGCGAATAAAACCCTATGAAACTTAAAGATCTTAAATATCTTTTTCTGTTACATGCAAAAAAATTCCAACGAAAATGTTTCTGAAATAGCGGAAGAAATGATTAGACTAAATAAACCACAAAAGTTCTTGTGGCATTAAAAGTTTTTGAAGCTTGCATTTGGTATATTTGGAGTAAAAGGATACGCAATCCATAGAGCGAGGTAGCGAGGTACTTTTCATATATTTAACTAAGTAACTGGAGAGTGAACATTGTCAAAGTTCTCAAAACTCTCGGTCGTAAAACGTTGGGAAGAGCTTTATTTCTGGAATAAGTCTAATTATTAATGCAAGTGCTACGGACGCCCGAACTTACCCAAATAAAAATTTCAAATCAGTTTAATTTAATTTTCAAGATAACTTTCGCAATTATTATCTCATTACTTTATCGAAAAACCGATCTCAAGAAAAATTAAAGCTTATTGCTTATAATATTTATTTATACTAATGCATACCAGTTTCTTCAGCTGTATATTTACCTTTTTGACAAATTTAATAATAATTGACAGTTAATTTTATAATCCGTTTTACATGCTCATGATGTAATTATTTTAGTATTTTTTTATTATATTGTGTTTATGACTGGTTGGATAGCCTATGATAATGAGGTGAAATTTATTTAAACAATGAAAAAATCTTATTTATTTTTAACTTCTTCAGATTTAAGTAACTAAATATTTTTATTGTAGGTTCTAGCTAAGACGATTACTCAATATTACATGTACAATACTTAAACCTTGTATACGAATAAAATTTATAATTTCTAATATTTCTTCTATGATTTTAAAAGAGTGAAGAAATATCAGTTTTTGTAAATGTTGCAAATTATTTTATTTTTTATTACGAGTACGTATTTTCAAATCATTTTATATAAATCATTAAGCCTGTTTTTTTTTATGTAAAGTTAACTACATTAAAATGAATATAGGTAAAGGATAATGGTACTCTCGAAAAATAAAAATGTAAAGTATATTCATGTTATAACTTTAGCGGACCTATATAGATTTGCTGGCTAAAATAGAATATTTAATGTGAAATTTGAAAGTTTTTCTGTTAAAAGTTGTTAGATGTAGAATTTGAATATATTTCTCATTCTATAATTAAGCACGTTAAACATTAAACCACATATAACTCTACTACATAAAATAACTTATGCATGCAAAGTTTCTTAATTACGTCTATAAAATTAATCCGTATAATTTTATTATTATGTATAATAACAGTTTTGAGTATAATGTATGTTTTATTTATTTACTGTAAAATTATGCTTCCATTATTAAGTATTTTTATGCAGGTCTTACCAATTAATGTAATTTAGAAAACATTACTATTATTTCGATGTATAGATAGAATTCGTATCCAACGATATATTAAAGTGAAGTATATCCACGGATGATGGATAAATATGATGGATAATAAATTAATATACTCCTTAATAAAACCCGAAACGTTTTTGATCGTTTATTCCACTAATTTGGAATACTTTTTTTTATTATTTTCTTTTCAAGAATAACTACAATAATAATTGTACGAAAGGTAAAATTATTATAAAAATGTTAAGCCAAAATATTCAAGACAACATACATATCCAATTAATATACAAAATAAAGAAATTATTATAAAAGGGTTGGGTTGGAATTCTAGACAATGAACAAGCAGATGTTTTTACATATGACATTAAAAACATTCCAATACTAGCTTAAGACCTCAAATAAACATTAAAGACAATATTATATGAAAATTGACAAATCTTATAAAATGCCTACCTAAATAACGAAAATCCCCGAACGCATTATCATTTTTGAAACGAATGACCTTATAAATTACTTGATCAAATGGATGGGTACATTGTATGAAAGGGGAAAATCGGAGATTGGAGTCTTATCTACCTACTTCCCTTTGACACCAAATATCTCTGAGAAACTCTATGATTGAGACTGTTAGACTTGCGTCGAACGACTGGTTAAAAATAACGTCTTCGACGTCATACTTTGTGAATAACTATGCTGATTGCTGTCTCGTGATATTTTAAAATGTCAAAATTCACGAATCAATTTGAACCGAAAAGTATACTTTCCTACTTCAAAATTGTTATGGTGACCAATATTTCTGACATAAAAGGAGGATATGTTTTTTGTCAGACACTTGATAGTCTGTAATGTTTTAGCCTTTACTTATTCAAACAATTAGTGTATAGTTTGTTCATATCTTCACAAATGACGTCAATGGAAGGTATTGTCTTTGGTGAAAAAATTCAGTGGTGAGTTTTTAATGAATAAGCACGTTTTAGGGTCCCTAGAATACGATTTTACAATTTTTTACAATGATGCCTGCGTGTGTATCCGTGTCTGTGTGTGACAAAAATTTCTCCGACGATGACGATGAGGAACCCTTATTTGAAGTTCTTAACAGTTTTTCTTAAAAAAATGCAGTTAAATATAATTTTTTGACATTTTATATTATTATAAACATGAAAAAATATTTTCTGTCTACCTATACGAAAAGTGAAATTTTACGTACTTATTTTCGGACGAAAAATGACACTTTTCTGAACCTTATCACTTTTCGTCCGCAAACCTTTTTCGTCCGCAAACCTTTTTCGTCCGCAAACCTTTTCCGTCCGCAAACCTTTTTCGTACGCTAAGCCTACTACGATTTTATGATTATTGCAATTGTGTATACCACCGGAGTTGTAAATAACAAATATCAAACGAGCAAATAAAAATATTATTTTAATGATAAATTTAATTTAAATATGTGCGCAATTAATAATGAAATTAACTATACTAAAAATTATTAATTTTGACATGACTAATTGTTAATCTAAGATGCCGCTGGATAGAGTTGTTTTCGAGGTTATTTTGTTGGTTCTGTTTATTTTCACCTGTCAAATAGTGTTGATGTGTCTGTGAGTGTAGTGTGTCTTCCTTCAAACTAAAACAGAGCTAAGAATTATAATTTTGTGAAAATGGCAGAAGATATATATTATCCAATCATTATTCATATAATAAATAACAAGATTTTACGAATTAAAAAAAACGTGTATTTATTTCTAGATCTATTACGTAAAGTAAGGTAGACAGAAAAATGTAATATGTACCTCGGCAAAAAATGCATATTATAGCCTCGCTTGTTTGCTGTACCTCGGCTTCGCCTCGGAAAGCAAACTCAAGCTCTGCTGTAATATGCAATTTTTTGTCCTAGGTACATAAATAACTATTTATGGTCTATACTCCATACATTTTTCTTCATATTCAATAGATGTAGAGTTAAAGAATTATAAAAATTAACTTTCATAAATCAGCCAACTATGCAAAACAATGGTAACTGCTGATATATTCAAATAATTCTAATTGATAGATGTCAGTGTCAAGTGCAATTAGTGTCCATGTTATAATTTTATTGGATATACAGAATTTGTAGAAAATAGTATATGTTCGTGTTACAATTTTACTGGATATATAGAATCTTTTCCAAGAAACATGGTATTTGTATAAAATACATAAAAGTGGCGGAAAGTAATAAGCTGGCCACATCAGATTTTTTAAATGGAAGATGCATCATAAATAATACTTCAATTTACAAGAGCACAGTCCCTTTCATACGCTCTATTTCAAAAGGCTTTACTTTTCAATTTTTCATTCATGAGAGCAGAGAGGTAGGGAATAGTTATTCCCATTACAAGCTGGATAAGTGAACTTTTTTGATGGAAGAGTAGTTTATTGGGACGACGCAAACTAATGTCGACCACTGTAAAACCGCTAAGACCAAGAAAGGTTTACGCATTAAATTTAAACGTATTCAATTTTTTCTCGTCTACTCTTTTGTGAAAAAATTGGATTATATTAATTTTGAACTATAAATTTAACGGTATTTAAATCCGCAGAATCTGTTGCTATCAAATCAACTTAAGACAATTTTTGAATTTATCGAATCCTTCAACAAGAAACATACGATGCTTCTGGCTTGGAACTACAATAGGTATTTTGTTATAATACTTGTTTTGTACTTATACCTACAGGGTGTTCATTTCTAAGTGGCCACCATTACGATCTCGAGAACTATATGAGCTACAAAGACTGTTAAATGGGCAAACAATTTCTATTTCACAAGACAAATTTAAAGAGAAAATATTTTTTGACCAGTGGTTCTTAAAATATGGCACCCAACTTTTTTATTATAAATGAGAACATACAGTTTTTATTTCCTCATTCTTTAGAGAATTTAATTCTGAATTGAATGATATAATACTTTAATACCTTTACATGACGATTTTTTTTTTTTAAATGCTTTATAAGCAAGTTTTATACTAATTTGATTAAAATATGCCTATAATAAGAGTTTCATGAATGGAAAAAATGAATACCTACGTGTTAATTTTTTACCTTCCGTCACCTTTAGGTAAGGAAGGTATTGTATTTGGTCAGTTTTTTTCTTTTTTCTTAAAAAAAACGCAGTTAAATATTATTTTTTGACATTTTGTTTTTATATTTATTAAAGAAAATAATCTTCTCTATATGGTTTGATTATTCATTTTCCTTCATATTCAATAGATGTAAATTTAAAGCATTATAAAGAAATTAATTTTCAAAAATTAGTCAGCTTTGTTATTTATCATGGAAACAGCTGACATAATTATTCAAAAAAAATTAATTGACAGATGTCAGTTGCAAGTGCAAAACCAAATATTGAAAAAAGTATTGGATCTAAAATTTGTTATGTCATAGTGTTGCTCGCAAGTGACACGCAGAGAAAGGCCAAAGAGAAAATGGAAGGACATTACTTAGTGTAGCTTATGTTATAATTTTATTGGATTTATAGAACCTTTTCAAATGAACTTTTGGTATGGAATTTGTAAAAAATAGTATGTGTTCCTGTTCGATTTTACATGATACTATATAGAATCTGTTCCAAGGACCTTTTGGTATGGGATTTGTACAAAATACATGGAATTGACGGAAGGTCTTGTGCTGACCACAACATATTTTTTTTATATAGAATTAGAGTGCCGTGACAGAAAGAAGTGAATACTTTATTTAATTTAAGCACGAGTTTGAAAGACGCATACGAGCGTACAGCAGCGAGTAAGAAACGAACGAGTATTTGAATAGCCGTCTCTAACGAGTGGTTTATACTATTTTCTCAATTTAGGTTTTCATTTACATTAGCTTTTAATAAAAATATTTAACATTTTCTATTAGAGGAATTTTTTGACAGAATAATTAGATTGGCGACATTGATTTGCGTTTTTGTTCTATCCGTTGCCAAAATATTTTGTATATTTAGTGCAGTCATACCAATCACCAATCTCAAATAACAAAATGTCACCAAAAAACATTTAAGAAAGAAGCTTCTTCCAGCATCAATACAATATGATATTCTAATTCCGACACAGAGAAAATTTAAAATTTATTAATGTAATGTGTGTTGCAAATATTTGCAACGGGTACAGCTAGTTGATCATAAATATCAACGCAAACAAAATATTTACGTATATCTTTCATGGCACTCTAATTCCATATTCCATGTGAAAAAAATCTGATGTGGCCAACACAAAACCTCCCGCTATTTAATTTTTATTAATTTAAATACATACTTACGGATTTACTAACGCTGCAAACGGTTCCATTGCATAAAACTATTGCTTTATTTACTATTTTCTTTTTAAAATGTCACTATTATTAATTTGAAGTGATTAGTTTCATGACAGTGACATTTAATGTCAGTTACATTCATTTGAAATATGAACTGTGGAACAAAGGAATTGTGTTTTTCTTACGCTTCGGGACTTGTAAAAAAATTATTTTTAAATTTATCTGTAAAATATATAGAAAAAGTATTAATGTATTTTTGTAGAAAATTCAATAATCTTTAATTTTCATAACGACAAAATGCGAAAAAATGGCATTTAATGGTATTTTTTGAAGAAAAACCATTATGAGCTTCAGGTAAAGTGTCATTTCCGGTTATCCGATTTACACCAAAATCTAATGGCTTCTTTTCTTATTAGAATAGGATAGAAATACAAGATTTCAGAATTTTCTGAATGATAGTATTTGAGTTAGAGTGAAGACAAAATTCCTACACATACACACACACACACACATACATACACACACACATACATACACACACACATACACACATACAGACATCATCGTGAAAATGTTAAATTTGGATTCTAGGGACCTTAAAACGTGGTCATTTACTAAAATCTCGATAAGTGATTTTTAGCACGATCCCTATACCTCCCTTACCAAGGGTAGCGGGAGGTAAAAATTAACACGTATGCATTGTTTCCATTCATGGCAATCTTATTATAACCATCTTTACATGCATTTTTTTTCAAAAAAATAGTCATGTAAAGGTATAAAAGTATTATATTGCTGAATTCAGAATTAAATTCTCTAAAGAATGAGGAAGAAAAGGATGTATGTTCTTATTTAAAATGAAATAGTTGAGTGTCAAACTTTAAGAACCACTGATCGAAACAAATATTTTTTCTTTCCTTTAAATTTGTCTTGTGAAATAGAAATTGTTTGCCCATTTAACCGTCTTTATAGCTCCTATAGTTCCCGAGATCGCAATGGTGGCCACTTAAATATATACCGAGGTCAATATTAAAATGGATAAATAATTGTAAAATCAATGAAAATACTCATATAAATTACATGTAATCATTAAAAATACATAATGTAGGTATAACAACATTCTTACTAACCGTACTTTATACAACAAATATTCCTTACTCCTTACGTATTAAAGTGACCAATTTTCGGTAGAGAAATACCACATTTGGACTTTAATAAAGAGACTGAAGTGAGTCAGCTAAGCTTTTGTTGTTTTTATTATTTTCGGGTTTATGATGACCCACTACGAGAGATATGGGTGATTTGTATGTATTTGTGTGTATAAACTAATATAAAAATCGTCAAATTTGGTAATTATAAAATTTACTAGACAATGCATCGCCCGGCAATAATTAGGACGGCAAGGACACATCTTTTCCGGAAATTCCTCCTTCATACCGGTGGACTGTTCGCAAAACCCTAGCAGAGAAGTAGCCTAGTTAAATAATTGTATTTATCCAGAAAATAACACAGTTCAAAGCAGCAGGTGTTGCCTCCCTTCTCCCTCTTCTCCTGTGCATTCTTCTTCTAAGTTGTTTAATTTCTAAATATATTTTCACAATAATAAAGTCTTGCCATACACGGGCGTACTTGTCTTAAAACATCAATGCGCATTCATCAGCGTCGAACATCAACTTATGACACTGTTCACTGTTCGTCCATATACGCAAATAGATGTAGTAAGACATCATCGCGCAGTTATAAACGCAGGCATACACACAAGTTGGATCATTCTTTCCTTTATATAACCGTATAACAAAGTCGACGATTTGTATTTGATGACAGTGGCGTGCGCGGTTATTGTTAAAGAAAAATATAAATCAAAGAAAAAGCGCCATAATAAATGGAGGAAGGAATGGCTACAAAAAAGGAAACAGTTTTTCCATATGAAATTACTTGAAGAATTAAGAGAGGAATCCCATTATTATTATTTTTGTATTACTACATTTTTGTTACACGATTGCACACATGTTGGTTTTTCGAGTAAAACATTGTAAGCATTTTAAAGTAACTAAAATTTGTTATTGCTTGCACTATGACAAAAATAATTACTACCTACCTCACTCAAAAAGTCCGTGCAAGAAATGTTTGTTGACGGTACACACATCAACGCAAACACATGTTTTCTGTCCAAGCCAGGTTGATAAGAACGACGCACATTTTGAAGGTGCATACATGTACCCGACCGTTTTAGGCCCACAGACACTTGTTAATGTTTGCGCGTTGATGATTGTACGTTGATGTTTCATGAAATGTACTTCCGTCTATGATTCCCTTACCCATTAATTGAGGAGTGTTCATTCAAAAGTTGATATGTCCATTTTTTGTCAAAAATGAGTTATACATGTGTTCGCCTTAAATCTAGTCATCCAAATCGATTGGCATGCTCGGTTTCAAGAAAACTGTAGCATGTCCCATAAAAACTTAACAATAAAAATTGAGTTTCAATCAAAAGTTAATATGTCCACTGGACATGTTAACTATTGGTTGAAACTTTTTATGTTTTGACCAAATCTTAATATGTCCTTTGAATAAGTAATACAGTTTTATTAATTTCAAACGAAGCTATAAATGCCCACTATATAATGTTCATATAAAATTGAATTTGAATTGAAGATTTATACAGAAGTGTAGGAAGAGTAATGAGGTTAGGGAAAGAATGGAAAATATATAATATCAAAGAATATATATATATATATAATGACTGGCCTAAAGGACACTAAAAGGATTTATATAAAGAAATGTATGGGAGAGAATAGAGAATACATTCAACTTAAAGGACATGAATACTAGTATTATAGTTTAGTGATTTGGAACAATCCGTAAGTCTCTTGAAAAGAGGAAAGAATAACAGAAATTTGGAATTGGATGTACTAAAAAATATTAATAAAATAAGTACACATAAAAAAGGATGTGGACCATCTGGCAAGAGATAGAAGAGTTTGAATGGTGGTACAAAAAAGTTTTAATAAACACTTCAGAATGTAAACATGAAAATGAAGATAATGAGGAATGTGATTGTAAAGAATTTGATACAGGAGTTCACCTTTAAACGAAAAGTATTATGTACCTACTGGAATGATTTTTTTTTTAATTTTCATATTTTTTGTAAAACTTGAATATAAAAAGGATGTCAACACTTAATTATAAGGTTTTTTTTTTAATTCATGAAAGTTTAAATTAAACTTAATTTCTTAATAATTTAACAAAAAAATCCAAACAAAATTCAACATTTCCCAATTTTTCCATGCAAAAGTTAACATGTCCAAATATTTTTTTCAAATTTAAGCTAATTGAAAACATATACAAATATTATATTATCGGATATTTAATAACATTTACTAACTGAATTATATATGAAGTAATCGAATTCAAAAAATATATAGCAGGGACATAGTAAGTTTTTCGCGTTTTTATCAAAACTGTTTATGATGGACATATTAAGTTTTGAATGAACACTCCTCAATTATACGTTGGTAAGCTAACTAAGTTCAATTATAAATTATCTTAGCTAAGAATATGTTATCTGTGTTTCATATATTAGGTACATGCATAAATGTATACAGGAAGTAACAGAAATAAGTACACTAAATTTAACCAGTGATATAGCTCGGCAAGAGCAACAATATTTCTTAGTAACTTTTTTTCGAAATCGCAATTTATTTTTTGGAAATATATACTGGTGAACCAGAAAAGTAAGTGACATTGACAGAACTCGTCGAGAGCAACAATATTTCTTAGTATTTTTACCTCCCGCTACCCTTGGTAAGGGAGGTATAGGGATCGTGCTAAAAATCACTTATCGAGATTTTAGTAAATGACCACGTTTTAAGGTCCCTAGAATCCAAATTTAACATTTTCACGATGATGTCTGTATGTGTGTATGTGTGTGTGTATGTATGTGTGTATGTATGTATGTGTGTGTGTGTGTGTGTATGTGTAGGGATTTTGTCTTCACTCTAACTCAAATACTATCATTCAGAAAATTCTGAAATCTTGTATTTCTATCCTATTCTAATAAGAAAAGAAGCCATTAGATTTTGGTGTAAATCGGATAACCGGAAATGGCACTTTACCTGAAGCTCATAATGGTTTTTCTTCAAAAAGTATCATTAAATGCCATTTTTTCGCATTTTGTCGTTATGAAAATTAAAAATTATTGAATTTTCTTCAGGAATACATTAATAGTTTTTCTATATATTTTACAGATAAATTTAAAAATATTTTTTTTCTACAAGTCCCGAAGCCTAAGAAAAACACAATTCCTTTGTTATACAGTTCATATTTCAAATGAATGTAACTGACATTAAATGTCATTGTCAAAAAACTAATCACTTCAAATTAATAATAGTGATATTTTAAAAAGAAAATAGTAAATAAAGCACTAGTTTTATGCAATGGAACAGTTTGCAGCGTTAGTAAATCCGTAAGTATGTATTTAAATTAATAAAAATTAAATAGCGGGAGGTTTTGTGTTGGCCACATCAGATTTTTTTTTTAATTCTCAATTTTGTTAGTATTTTCACGCAGGTAAAGCCTCATTCATAGCTCCGAAAATAAAAATAAAATTATTCGTAAAAATATAAATAAATAAATATATCATCACGGCATATTACCTATTTCTGGGTGTGCCAGTCTGTTATCACAGATATCGGTAATGATGATGACATATTTGTACCGTGCGGGCGCTTACCAGGCGTCACCTCACGAGCACTATATAAACAATAAATTCTTATGAAAGTGTTCACAGCTCTCGAAAATAAAATTAAACATAAGACATAAATGTACGTGGAAAGAATCGTGACAGTCTGGTATATACTATAAACAAAATCACTGGTTTCAGTCAATTTATTAAAATAATTGTTGACCGTCATTGTAGTTTTAAAGTTTGACCGTTTAACACTTTGTGAATTTTTATTATGTACATATTTGAATTACAATTATTTATTTATATATCCTTTATTCCATTGACGATGCTTTTTACTAATTTTACATGTTAAATATTTGTATTTCAATTTTAACTTCTGACTATTTATTTATTTATTTATTTATTTATTTATTTATTTATTTGAAATATTGGGGAAGCCAACAGTTGCCCAATTAAAGGCTTCCACTGATTAACAGCAACAAAAGTAATAACATAGTCACACAGTCCACAACATATAAAATAATAGTAGATAACATAAAAAATATAAAAAAGATTTACATGAAAGACATTAAGTAACTCTATGTAATACACCCTTGAACTGAGCTAGGGATAAATGAAAGATGTCTATGTGTTGATATAATTTATTATAAGTTCCCATGACTCTGTTGAAGGGTGAATTCCTGTAATTATTTGTATTGCATTTTGGTACATAAAAAATTTCTATTGCGAGTATAAATAGATGGAATATGAATTCTAATATAGTCTATAATATTATAGTTTACAATATGGTTATTTAATAATTTAAAGAGGAGAAGCATATCAGCTTGCGATCTTCTTTGTTCAAGTGATTTTAAATTACATATTAATAAAATGTCATTGTAACTCAGGTTGTCGAAGGAAAATTTATATTTTAATAAGGATATAAATTTCTTTTTTATTGATTCTATAAGAATTATATTTTTGTTGTACATTGGATTCCAAACCTGAGAGGCATATTCAACAATAAGACGTACTAGAGCATTATAAAGTAATATTAGTGAAGCTTTATGTTCATAATATTTGGCTACACGAAAAATAAACCCAAGTGTCTTATATGCCTTTTTGACCATTTGAACAACATGTTCGTTAAGGAGTAACTTGGAGTCGTATAGTACTCCTAAATCTCGGGTAGTTGCTTTACGTTCCAAGTTACAACAATCCAAATTATATGGAAAAGTAATAATTATTGAACATCGAGTAAAACTTATTACATGCACTTATCAATGTTTAAAGATAAATCGTTAAGTTCACAGTAGTTCTGTAACCGTTCTAAATCACATTGGAGTTCATAACAGTCAGTAGGAGATGAAATTGGTTTAAAAAACTTTAAATCATCGGCGTAGAGGAAAAAGTTACTGTGTTCAAAACACTCTCCGATAGAATTAATGTAAATATTAAATAAGAGTGGGCCTAAATGCGAGCCTTGAGGGACTCCTGAAGTCACTTCAATTTTCCGTGATTTAAAACCGTTACATGAAACTATCTGTGAGCGATTTTTAATATAAGACTCTATCCATCTTAATAGAGAACCGTGAATGCCATATGCCGATAATTTAGCCAACAACTTAAAATGATTTACCCTGTCAAAGGCTTTGCTGAAATCTGTATACACTACGTCGACTTGTACTCTTTCATCCAAACAGCCGCTAACGAATTCTGTAAATGGGATGAGATTATTTAAAATTGATTTTTTACTGCAAAAACCTGTTTGTTCTGGAATTATTACTTTTTGTAGATCAAATTTAATTTTGCTTACTAAAATGCTTTCAAAAATTTTTTCGAACACAGGTATTATAGAAATAGGTCGATAGTTTCGAACATCCCTTTTATCGCCGCTTTTATATATGGGGGTAATGTATGAACATTTCCATTGGTCAGGAAACACGCCACTGGTTAAGGATTTATTAAAAATAAGTAATAACGGGCGAGCTAGGTAGTATGCTCTAATAAATGAGGGATGAATTAAATCTGGTCCACAACTTTTCTTAATGTCTAGATTTGATAAAACATTTAATACATCATCTTCATTAATGATAACACTGTTTATATTAACGGTTGAATTGATGAAAGTTTGAGCAGCGCTGGTACAGGTAGTATAGTTGAACGTTGTGTATACAGATTCGTAATAGTTTGTAAGTATTTGTTTAATTAGTATATTATGTATTTATTAAATATAAAAAAATATAGAATTCCCTGAAGAAGGGCGCAGTACGGCCGAAACGATGGACTGAATAATTATTTTTATTCAATTTTGACGTTTTAAACTGTCATTATTAACTCCATAGCAACAATTATAAGTAACACTTTTTTCACAAGTGAATTAATTTTTTTTACATCACTCTCACATTTTTTTGAATTCACTCTGCAACAAATAATGCATTTAAAATAACATCAGGCACGAAATTAACACTTACCATAGTATTTATCAGACATTATTAGCCATTTTCATTATTTTTCACGGCACAAATGACTGACAATAAAGCTTTTTAAATAGATGACTTGACATCTATCATCGATGTTTGTCATGCAGAGTCTACTAACTGATTAGTTTTTTGTTTTGTCAAAATTAAATATTATAATGGTTTTTATTACTATTTCGTCAAAATTGAATAAAATATTGTACGAACCACGTGAGCTAAGAATGTTTATTCACTCGAAGAAGTTAACTCATTCGCTCTTACGGGCTCGTGAGCTAAACTTTCTTCTCATGAATAAACATTACCTTAGCTCACTTGGTGTGTAAATATCTATAATAAATTGACTGAAACCAGTGATTTTGTTTATAAGACATAAACACAACGATTGTAAATATTAATTATATTTTACACAAACATAAGCACATACATAGCAACTGTCATTTGGGCTGTCAATTTACGTTCTGGTAAAATGAATTCAATCTAAATATAATTTTAAAAAGCTGTCTTAAGAAAAAGGTTCGCATATATGATTACGTAGAGTGCTTTAAAAGGTATGACGTTGTTATTATTGCTTGTTAATTAGGAATGTATTAAATGATAGTTGATGTTAATTTACATTTTATATTCGAAGCTGTGAACACCAACCAGAATGTCTGATTCGTAGCTGTGAATGGGCAATAATGTTTTTTTTTTCCAAAATTTTAAAGAATCACAATATCTAGAAGGTTTACAAAAAAACGAGTTCTATCACTGGTTAAATATAATGTACTTATTTCTGTTACGCCCTGTATGTGGTGTGTACTATTCATTGTAGGCAAGGGTTTAATTATTCATTCTACAAATGCTTTATAAATTAATTTGGCTCTGAATCTATTTGATTTTCCATATTTTCCAATGTAATTAAAACGAAACAATTCTAAGCGTTTATAACTTAATTACAAGCATGCAGTGGTCATGTGAACGTACCTATATAATTTCGTGTTCCCTGCAGAATGCTGCAACAGCACATAATATTTATGAAGTGTAAAGGAATTTCCCGTTATTCGCTCCTCTATTATGTAAACAATTTTAATGTTCCAAACATTACAGTATGGGTATAAAATCATGATGAAATTACAAAGTACGGTCAGAATCAACAGACACTGCACAAAGGACTTTAAAGTTTAATAGGGTAATCAGTTAATACGCTCAAAATAATTTATAGGCTATACACGTGTTTAAATTATAACGGCTTGTTATCTCGCGATGATGGAAAGTTTAGCTCAGAAATTAAAAAAAAAACATTAGCGGAAAATTAATATCAAAGATACATTTTTCATAAAATAATTACTACATTTATGACAATATGCCTTCAATTGATAATTTTTAATATGTATAAAAAAAAGTAGAAATCTAGACAGGTTTAAATTTAATAAGGAATATATCTATCTACTTATAACAATTATTTTAATTGTGAGTTAAAAATTATTTGTGGAGTATTTCCTGAAAAATCGTATTAAAAATATGAATGCAATTTATTATATGTATAATAAAACATTTTCGTACGTTTTAATAAAGGATTATGATGAAGTTTTAATGATGTCACGAACGGGAGATAAATAAGTTGGACGAACTGGGAGGGTGAAAGAAAACGATTGCATGTTTCTGACTTTACTGCACTTTAACAAGTTCCACTACAACTACATGAAA
The DNA here is from genome assembly GCA_943142095.1 of Ophonus ardosiacus. Lineage (NCBI taxonomy): Eukaryota > Metazoa > Arthropoda > Insecta > Coleoptera > Carabidae > Ophonus > Ophonus ardosiacus. Next base: position 14,996,570 of record OW964830.1, on the reverse strand, counting down.
CAGAATATTGTGCATTTACTTATTAAAAGTTATTGAAACTAATGTTAAATTTAAATAGTTACTTCAAATATTTTTCTAAAATATCAATCATTGATTAAAATATTTTATTTTACTTTATTTTAAAACATACTTGGAATCCAGCATTCTATAATGAAATCTCCTTCTTTGTATTTATTTTTGAATTGTTTTAAATAATTTTTTTCTTTAATATAGGAGGTATAATTTTTTTACCCCCCTGGCCTTCAGTGAGGTGCCGATTGGCCAATGATAATTATTTGTTTTAGTGCTATTATTCAGGACATACCTATACAAACATCCAAGTCCCTGGCGGGAATCGAACCCCAGGGTCGAGCGGTGTTGCATTGTGATAAACTACTCTTTGCCGGTGATATGAAAATTTTTTATACCATTTCTTCCCCAGCTGATTGCCTTCTGCTTCAGTATGATCTGAATAGCCTATTTAATTGGTGTTCTTTAAATAACCTCCATCTTAATATAAACAAATGTACAGTTATGACATTCACTAGGAAAATGACACCTTTTTCATTTAAATATTCACTGAATAATATAACCTTGCAAAGATCTACAGTAGTTAAAAATCTAGGTGTCAAATTTGACCCTACTCTATCATTTGTGCCTCATATTCGTGATGTTTACAATTCAGCTATGCGTATGTTGGGTTTCGTAATCAGGAATACTCGAGATTTCAATAATATTTCTGCTGTTTTTACACTATTTTATTCATTTATTAGATCCAAATTGGAATATTGCAGCATAATTTGGAATCCTGTTTACGAGACTCACCAAGATTTGCTGGAATCAGTTAAAAAAAAAATCTTAAATTTATTTATTTTAAAATTAATAAATCTTACCCAGAAAGAAATATGCCTTATTCAGCCTTATTAAGCATGTTTGATGTAAAGAGCCTTTTGGAATGCCGGGAAAACACTCTTATTCTTCATCTATTTAGTCTAATTAATAATAGAATCGATGATCCCTGCTGTCTTGCTCTACTAAATTTCCACGCCCCCTCTATCTTTACTCGCTTCTACTCCACTTTTTATCTCCCTTTCTCCCGTACCAATCTGCTCATGTCTTCCCCACTTTTCCGTATGTGTGCTCTTTACAATAAGAAATTCTCTGATTTAGACATATTTCGCTTGAATTACAAACTTTTGCGCAATACTTTAAATTCGTAAAGTTTTTTTTATCTTGTATTGTATTTTTTGTACCACTATCCGTTTTGGGCTTGTCCTGTAGGATAGTTTTTCTTAAATAAATCAATAAATAAATAAATAAATAAATAAATAAATAAATAAATAAAGGTCGCTTGATCGCTGCCTTCACTCGCTCGACCACCGAGGCGGGTTTCTTATTGCCACACTCGTTATAGAAGCTGTTCATAAGTCGACTTATGTCGTAAAAGAAAATAATTTGAAATTGTCAACATAATATGTATACATTAGGGTGTATTTTAAAATTTTTGCGTCTCGTGTTGAATTGAGTGATTTATCAATAATGACAAAAAATATCGAAAATGGCTAAAAAAAATGTGCGTTTTTTATTGCGGAAAAAGATCATTTTCTTGTTTTCTAGTAGGTGTTAACACAGATTATAGAGCGAATTTAACTACATGAACGAAATATTATTGCGCAGTGACAAGTGAAGAATACGACTACTATGCTATTAGTCGGTTAATTGGTTAGTGATAGGTGCAAAACTAACTACACGCGAATTGTCGGTTAAGCGAATAACCGTGTAACTGCATTAGCCAGTACGAAAGCCAGTGTCGCTGTTAAACTGATAAATCGTGGTTAGCCGGTTAACCACAGTGAGTAATTTTAGGTTAGATTAATTCTAGCTGTAGTTACTGTTACGGACAACAAACATATTTAACCTAAAAATCGAACGCAGTCAAAGTCCTTTTTGAACTGAGTGGTAAAATTTTTTCCCGAAAAGTAATATCAAACTGTAATTTGCATCTCTCTAATCTATTTAACCCAAACAAAATAAGTTCGGAAAAAATACCTATTTGGTAAAAAAAAAACCCTAACTGCCTGTACGGTGATACATGGTTTGGCTCGGTATAATTTGCTGACAGTCATTATTTTAAAAGCATCGAATGGCCACGTTTGTTTCCAACGCTCACTAAGATGTATTTGTCCAGTGAGAGAGATAATCCATGGCCAACTGCCGGCTGCCGTTTCTTTCAGGTTTTTGCCTTGGAGCGAGCATGAGGTATTGTTTCCTGCTCCAGTTGTTTTTATATTTCCTACACTGGCGAAAACAGAACAAACTAATTAGAACTTTCTTCAAGAGATGATGCTTTAATTAAATTGTAATTCGACACGAAAAAGATTTTTATCAGAAATAGGTTAAATAGATTGAATTACAAGACAAATTAAATAAATTATCTGGTATTAGAGTATCGTATACCCATGCATACTATAAAATGAAAATGACTTCTTCGGTTACATAAAGTTTCTTTATACTAACAAAAACTAATAAAATACGATTAAATTCAACAAAAAACAAAAAAATCTGTTGTGGCCAGCACAAAACATTCCGTCAATTCAATGTATTTGTACAAATCAGATACCAAAAGTTCATTGGAAAAGATTTTATATATCCTGTAAAATTGTAACACGGACATACTATTTTTTACAAATTCTATATTGCAAGTTCCTTTGAAAAGGTTCTATAAATCCAATATAATTATAACACAAATGTACATTTTGTAAATTGTACTTCACACTTCCTCATTCCTATACAACGCAGTTGTTCCTCTCTCAAATATTCTGCTACACAGTCCTTCCATTTTCTCTTTGGCCTTCCTCGTACTCCCGGCATTGAAACTGCAAGTCACTTGCGAAGGACACTCTGTCACTTATATTACTTTCTGAACCTATACTTTCCATTTTGGTTTTGCACTTGACACTGACATCTGTCAATTAGAATTTTTTGAATGTGTACATATCTGCTGTTTCCATAATTTTTTCAAAGCAGACTGATTTTTGAAAGTTAACCTCTCTTAATCTCTCTATAACTCTATATTTATTGAATATGAAGGAAAATGTATAATCAAATCTTACAGAGAATAAAATTTTCTTTCATATTAATGATCATAAAATTTTTGAAAAATGATATTTAACTGGGTTATTTCCAGAAAAACTGTTAAGATCTTCAAATAAGGGTACTTCCGGTTGACCAATTATAACCAAAATCTAATCAGCTCTTCATATGGTTGTAAAGAAGAGGAATACGAAAGAATCATAATTTTTAGAATTGTAATTGTGGAGTTATCGTCAGAGAAAAATTTGTCACACACACACACACACACACACACACACACACACGGACACACACACAGACACACACACACAGACACACGCACAGACACACACACAGACACACACACACAGACACACACACAGACACACACACGGACACACACACACACACATACATACATACATACATACAGACATCAATGTAAAATTAGTAAAATCGTATTCTAAGGATCTTAAAACGTGCTTATTCATTGAAAACTCACAACCGAATTTTTTGACCAAAAACAATACCTTCCTTTTGACGGAAGGTAAAAATAGGAGTTGCTTTATATAAACATGATCATATTTAAGTTCCTTATTTGTTAAATAATACCTAGCTAACATTTTTATTTATTTTATAAGATATCACATTCTATTGTGAATTACGAGTAGGTATGTATAGTGTAGATATAGATAATCTGTACTTTTGCTACGTAGTGTTACGTTTGCAATACAAATATTTTCCAATTTAACTTCATAATGTAAAAAGTTATCCAATGATGACACGAGATTTATATATTTTTAGTAATAGAAAAGATTATACGACAGCTTCACACAATCCGATAGGTTATTCAGTTTCCGTATTATATATTATTCGTACAAAAAATATATTATTACCGTAAAATATACAATTTTAAACTAAATTAAATTAACAATTGCGGATGAATCAGAATAGTTCAGCAAATTGAAAATTTCGCATAAAGTAGGCGGTGGATGACTCAACTATTGACATATCAGTTTCTACATTCTTGAAATCAACAAAGTGTTTGGCACTTATTGTAAGTGATAAGTTTTTGCACTTAAATGGTTCGTAGTAAACCATTTAATCAGTATTTAAGAATGGCACGAAAAATTTCGATTAATTTGTCAAGGAAAGAAAAAAAAAACAGGTCGTCCACCGTCAACTTCTAATGCTGATCATCGATCTTATGGTAAATTGTAAAACAAAATCGCCAACCATATACTTGAGATATTAGCGGGAAAACTAATTTCGGTATCTTTATAACAGCTCTATTATTAAAATAGTGCGCTTGTAATATAAAATAAAGTTTAAAATTTATTATTATATTGTGTATCTATAGTGGTTAATTTTTATACACATTTGATAACATTCCATTGATTTTTACCTCTCGCTACCCTTGGTAAGGGAGGTATAGGGATCGTGCTAAAAATCTAATATCGAGATTTTAGTAAATGACCACGTTTTAAGGTCCCTAGAATCCATTTTTAACATTTTCACGATGATGTCTGTATGTGTGTGTATGTGTGTGTGTATGTGTGTATGTGTACGAATTTTGTTTGCACTCTAACTCAAATACTATCATTCACAAAATTCTGAAACCTTGTATTTTTACCCTATTCTAATAGGAATAGAAGCCATTAGATTTTGGTGTAAATTGGATAAACGGAAATGGTACTTTACTTGAAGCTCATAATGGTTTTTCTTCAAAAAATACCATTAAATGCAATTTTTTCGAATTTTATGTCTTATGAAAATTAAAGATTATTGAATTTTGTACAGGAATACATTAATACTTTTTCTATATATTTTACAGAAAAATTTAAAAATAATTTTTTTATCAGTCGCGAAGCCTAAGATAAAAACTATTCCTTTGTTACACAGTTCATTTTTCAAATGAATGTAACTGACAGTAAATGTCACTGTCAGAAAACTTATCACTTCAAATTAATAATAGTGACATTTTAAAAAGAAAATAGTAAATAAAGTAATAGTTTTCTGCAATGGAACAGTTTGCAGCGTTAGTAAGTACGTAGGTAGGTATGTATTTAAATTAATAAAAATTAAATAGCGGGAGGTTTTGTGTTGGCCACATCAGATTTTTTACTTATCAATTTATCAATAATCCGATGGAATTAAATGGCGAATTAAGTAGGCCGCCACGTTACCTACCCAACTATTGTTATATATATATTCATTTGAATAACATCAAAATGTCAACAAATAAATTTATATAAAATGTTTGATTTATGTTATCCTATTTAATTAATTCGTATTTTTATATATTTTGTAACGGCTGATCCCGTGACAAATTGGGAGTAGGGAGAAGATAGCTCTACCTTTACTTATAAAATTGTGTAAATTGCAATAATATTTTTTTCATATCATTGCTTGGAATATCATTATGCTGCATATAGTTGACTAATGGGCTGTACCTTTAGTTAATTTTATTAATCAATAATACTATAGATAAATTGTCAAACATAGCAACAAAATGTAGTAAAGAAAAAAAAAACACATATAAATGTGTATGTTTTTCGTCAAACTTGTGGGTATAATAATAATAATGGTATCAATAAGGTTTGTTATATGCAAGCTATATTAGTTTCTTTATTATTGGAGCCTGATCAATTGCATTATAATTGTGCAAACAGTATGAAAAACCATGTTTATATATGCTGTAACAACATTTAAATTGCTTGTAAAAAGCACCTTTGAAACCGCTGCAATCCTTTAATCAAAAAGCAAGTTTACCCCATTGTAAACAAGCAAACATCCACGATATAAATATTGACACAGCTCAATTGTGTCTGGTTCGCCACGCAATTAAATAAATAAAGAGCTGTTCAAACATTCAGCCGCTCACGCCACTTATTTGCCTACATTATTAATTAACTCTCGCTTGCTCAATAATTTATGCTCTACATGGGAAAAAATATAAAGGGAGAAATATTGCCCTAACCATGATCCCTCCCAAAGGATTAGAATTGAATTGAGTTCCCGGAACAACTGCATTCGACGGTTGGAGTTCACTCAGTGATTTGTATTGATGGTTCCGAGTTTGTATCTCGTTTAAGGAATGGAGATGTTTATAAAACTGCACTTCTTATCTCATCTTCGTCCAAACCATAAATTATAAATATGTGAGAAAAATCGTCTCAAACCAGCAGAGGCGTAAATAGCCTATGGCCGATATGGCCGCGGCCATAGGCGCCTTATTGGAAAGGCGCGAAAATGATTAAATTGCGATTGATATTGTGATAGAATTTTGAATTACATGTCATATTTTCTATATCGACTGAAGTCAACATAGTTCCCCGTATGAGCTATGTCCCATGCTAACTTCAGACTGTATTTTATAACGCAATACGCATGCGTCAGTTTGAATAACTGTCACATTTCTAACTGTAAATACGAAAAGTGACAGCTATTCAAACTGGCGCATGCGCACTGTATTGTAAAATTTATGAATGGGTTTGCGGGTTGCGTCTTGCGTTGAATTTGTTGCCATTTTGTATTTACCGCTAGAAAAAAATGCATGCGTACTGCGTTAAACAATACAGTGTGACGTTAGCATGGGACAGAGCTTAAGATCGAGTATAAAGTAAGTAAGGGACAAAACATATGATTTTAACTAAGAGTTAAACAAAACTGAAACAAAATGAACTGTCAAATGACAAATGACAGATTTATTATTGCTGTCAACAAAACGATGCAATATTGTTTACCTAACTAAGGCCCGATATTTTCATCTCTGCCGATTAAGTTAACTATCGGGGCCTAAAAATTTAAATTTTAACCAGAGATTGAAAAATGATATCACAGATATCGGTAAAGATGATTACATTTTTGTATCTCATGGGCACTCATTGATGGCGTATTAATTAATTCTTTACTATACGAGTTAGATATTGTATTATGCGAATATGCTTATATGTTTAATAAATGTAAGTTTTTTTTGCCATGCTTGAATACTATTAAATCTAGATATTATTATTTTACATGCGTGTAGTTATAAAAGGCGCATTTTTGGTGGCTGGCCATAGGCGCTTTAATTGCTAGTTACGCCTCTGGAAACCAGGAATGGAACCCGGGACCACCACTTCTCTCTCTGGTGCTCTCCCATCTAAGCTACGAGTGCATCAATTCTAGAGTCAACCGACCTTTTTATCTCCTTTTTAAGTATGTCTAGTATGGCCTCGTTACAAAGACTTCTCTCTAAGAGCTATTGACAATGGATATCGTCCACGAGCGACATTAGTTTTAGAAGAACTATGCCGATGTTTAAGTTAATAATTTTAAGTATACAGAACTTCGTATTTCCTGGTATACTAACAAGATAAATTATAAATATGAGCGAAAAATTGGTTGACGCTGCAATTTGAACCCGGGACGACCACATCAATAGTTCGGTACTCTCCCGTCTGAGCTACATCAACCTAGCGTATATATTGGATAAAAGTGCAATACTTTGATTACACGTGGAAATAAATAGACCTAAGAAAAAAATGTACCTGTGTAATATTTTAAATTTAAACTAAGCTTTTAATTCATTACACCTGTCATTTTTTCATTTTTAAATACTGATTATTAAATGTTTAAATTTAATAAAAAATAAACAGTTGACAATCAGCGTATTTATTAAAAAAAATGACAACTTTTCCAAATTACTTTTTATGTATTTTTAAAATTTAAGATACATGAATTGATAGAAACATTAACATTTTGGCCATCTGAATATAATAAAAATTATATCTGTTCATTTTTAGCAGAGCTGGGCAAGTTACTTTTAAAATGTAACTAGTTACAGTTACAGTTACCTCCAAAAAAAAGTAACTAAGTTACTTAAGTTCCAGTTACTTTGGTGAAAGAACTAAGTTATTTACTAAGTTATTTAAAAGTAACTTAGTTACTTTGAGTTACTTTCTAACTACTTTTAATGGCGTGAAGTGTAGACTTAGACTGTTGACTTAGTTATTGTGTAGGATACATATCAGGGAGTTTTTGCACTAACTACGTTAACCTAAATTTTAACGTTATTGCTTGGCAACACCCAATCAGATTATTATTGTTAATGTCAACGGACCTACAGGGCCTTATTAGCGCCTAGGCCCACGAGGCTACGGCCTAGGGCCCGCTTTGACAAGGGGCCCGCAGGGCCCGGTTGCTGTGATTTTTTTTAAATTTATTTATTTATTTTTCAATTTTGATTTCTTATACCAAGATATAAAGAATCTACTTTCTTTCTAACATGACATGACCATTATAATGTATAAAACATGCAGACATTATTTCCTACCTAGACTTATTAGTGGATAATGATTAATTTATTGGAAACCTCGGATCAAACGTCGATTTTCAATCTGAGGCCCCGCGCTCACATATATAAGAAATTTTGATGAAAAAGTATCTTTTTATAAATATTTGGGGCCCCGTTACGCTAATAACATATTCCCGAGAACCGGCAAAATCGCCAACCGTCCCTAGAAAGGAGTAACAAAATATTACGCTAAAATTTCACCTCAAACTAGAATCGAGCATGCGGTACTGTATAATTGATCAGCTTTTCTCTCAGCAGGCAATTTTATTTTTTTCTTTAATAAATAAACTTACATTATAATTATACAAATATTTGTACGTACTTGTTTTTTACTATAAAGAGAAAGGGGGGCCCGAAAAAAAATTTGGCCTAGGGCCCAAAAATCTGATAAAAAGGCCCTGCGGACCTACATTGTAATATAACTTAAAATTAAAAGTGACATTTTATCTTGTGAGAAGGGAATTTGCAAATATGAGACGAATTCAAGTCTTGCAACCCTTAGAACAACGAACAAAATACACTATATTTTGTATAACCTGAAAATTGGAATAATTTTGATGATTTAGTGGCAGCTTAGTATCATTTGTAAGCGAGGAAAATATTTGAAAATAATATATTTTATAATTCAAATTTAACATTTAGTGACTTTTTAATTCTAGAATTAAAAGTTAAAATAATGTGTTATTTTTAGTTTTTCTGTTTACCGTACAAAAACTCTATTATTTATGAATGTAATTATTTTATTATCTATTATGGCTTGAAATCAATCAACAATAATATTGAATTTAATTATTACATACATTTATTTAAAACAAAACAGTTTTAGTTAGTGTTTCTAAAAAAGGCATCAGCCTCAACAAAATATTTCTTAGAAATTTAAATCCCCCCGTTACTTTTTATGACTAAGTTACATTCCACTTTTTAAGTTACTTTGGCTAACTTAAGTTACATTCCAGTAACTTAAGTTACTCAAGTAACTAGTAACTAAAAACCGGAAAGTTACCAACTACTTTACCGCAGCAAGTTAAGTTACAGTTACAGTTACCATATTTTAAAAAGTAACTAAGTTACGTTACAAGTTACGTAAAAGTAACTAGTTAGTAACTAAGTTACTAAAGTAACTAGTTACTGCCCAGCTCTGATTTTTAGTAAATAGTTTGACGACATACGAACAATTTTAAAAGGAATAATTTTTTATCAGAATAGTATTGAAAATTTTCCATATTATGCTGCAACTAAAATCTATCACATTGTTTGTTTTTTTTTTCCATTTTTACCTCAATTTATATCAAATTTTACCCGTGTTGTTTTATTTTTACCCCAAAATTCGGTTAAATTTGAAATTCAATTTATCTCTATTTTCATATTAAATTTTTATTGCATATTTATTCTTGTTGACCTAGTTTCTTTCTGTGGTATTTTCAAAGTAAATAAAAATCGCCATTTTAAGAATTAATAATTATTATTAGTATGTAATTAATTGCTCAGTTTTTATATTGATGACAAATTTCTAACCTGGTGTATTCAAAAAACAATATCGTGGTTACACAATTGATTTATAAACAATGGTTATACTTATTTGATTGATATTTGTACAGTCTAAAATTTTGTTTCATTTAGTACCTACCTACATGAAGTTATATGTTCTTTTGTGTTCAATAATAACTTACTTTGGAAACAACCAATTTTAAAATTCGATAACACACATGAAACTGAAACGGGAAAATTGGGTAGGATTAATATGCTAAATCCTTTTCATTTTCGAATCAGATTAAATCTTTAATTAGGAAAACCCTTTCAATTTTTAATATTGAAACATTCAAACTTTAATGGGAAATTTGAATTAAAGTTTTAATTAATGTAGGAGTAGAATTACACTTACTATAGCTGCCATATAAAAATAATATTGAATAGAAAAATATTTATACTCAATAATTTTTGTTTAGTTTAGAACTGAGGCCTGTATGACACATTTATAAATAAATCTGTGATCGTGTCAAACAGATATATCTTAACTTAGAATGAAATTTTTGATTGAATAGAATATCCGATTTGTCAGAACATCCATTTCCAATGAATAAATTTATTACCAAAATTGCTAACAAAATTATGACCACATCATATGGGATTTATTTAAAAAAGAAAAAAAATCTGATGTGCCCAACACATTATTTTCCGTCAATTCCCAAGGAACACAGAGTTTTTATTAAGACATTATAACTAATAATGTTGTTACTGCAACTTACATTTAGCGGAATTATAACACTCTTTAAGTTATTTTGCCTTGTACAACTTTTTACTAGTATGCTAAACTACAATGCGAATTATGATGTGTGGTACTTATTATTTGGTCACATAATAGTTATTAAAACGTTTTAATTTAAGTTTCATGGCATCGATTGTTTTAATTTTATTAACGTCTTTCGCACTAAATTAAAGGAAGTGTACGTGATTGACAGTTATTTATAAATAGATTTTTTAAAGTTTTATAATACAGTTTAAAAATAATTGTTTAGTATAGATGCATTAAAGTTTACATATATTACATATATTAGTATATATACTGCAAAAATAACAGTTTTATTTTAAACAAAAGAAAGTGGGAGTATAGTTTCTCAGTAACTTAATGCATCAACTAAAAAACTGATGTAAAGTAGTTCTTAGGAAGTTATTATAACTGAAATATCGAATTATAATATGTACGGCCATATTTATGCATTTAAACAGAAACTGGTTTAGAAGCCATTTTGTAAAATTTAGTATATATTAATTTTATTGTGTTTTTAATTTAATATTCTGCAAGTAATCATTCTTCTATATAGTTTATTATAATATACTTTATTCATTATAATATCGAATGATTTAAATAAATACAAAAATCAATTTTTCATAAACATTTAATAAATTTTCTTTTATTTATCTTAGGATATTATAATGTCCCTTGATTTTTTTCCAGGTATAATATAATATTACACAGTAAAAATAAATTTGTTTATAAAATGAGTTCAACAGATATGAAAAAATATGATCTTTATAAAGATGATCTTAGATTTAAAAAGTTGCAGAAGACATTACAAGTCTTGGTACATATAATTATACAACATAGTCATGCTTAGACTACTTATACGACTCGTGAGCTGATAAAATATAAATTTACGGTAGAAAATAGTTTGCTCAGAAATATATATTGTAGTTTGAATAGTAACCCATATTATAGATTTTTAGCGAATATATCTCTTATAAATTAGCTTTAATGAAACCAACATATTATATTCCAGGCAAAATACATATGCAACTATTGCATGTAAGTGTTACTTAAGTGATAATAGAAAGTTATATAGTAGGTAAAAAAACTTTCTGAATTAGTTGAATAGATTCCCCACCCGCCTGACATTAACGTCGTATAAACGTTAAAATCAGTAAATTATCGTTGCATAAAAGGTATAATACAAGTTAAAAAGAAAAGTTTTTTTAAAGTTAATAGAACTAATAACAAACTAATTTGTGCTCCTTGGGTTAACACTGACATCTGTCAATTAGAATTATTTGAATATATCAGCTATTTCTATGATAATAGCAAAGCGGGCTGTTTTATAAAAGTAAATCTCTTTATAATTCTTTAACTCTATATCTATTACATATTATGCAGGAAAATGTGCAATCAAACCGTATAGACAATAAAATTTTTGTCTCACACACACAGCCACACACACACACACACACACACACACACACACACACACACACACACATACACACACACACACACACAGAGAGAGAGAGAGAGAGAGAGAGAGAGAGGGGGGGAAAGAGAGAGAGAGAGATCATCGTAAAACTAGTAAAATCTTATTGTAGGGTCCCTAAAACGTGCTTATTCATTAAAAACTCGCTACCGAATTTTTTGACCAAAGACAAAATCTTCCTTACCTACGTAAGGTAAAAATTTTCATTTTTATATTGTAGCCTCTAAGAATTTTTGCGTAAACAAAGACACATATGAGTATTTGTTTCAATTTTTGTTATGTTTGTTATCCACAAAACTAAAACTTTTGCAAATCTCTAGTGGCACTTTTTAACATCAACCATATTTTATTAAAAAATTTAGAAGCTAATTACTCTACTAGATAGTTAAATATTTACGTTCTACATTTCACATTTTTACTCAACAGCAAAAAAATTAAAATAAATAATTGCCCCAAAGGTGAAATCAACGGTGCCCTGAGAGACCCCAGGTCACCAGTTTTGTTAAATATCAACCATGTCACCATTAATGTACAAAACTTTTAATTAGTGATTCTTCAAGATTATCAAGACTGAACCACCGCAGCTTTACATGATTCCGGGACAGGGCTTCAAATAAAAAAATCTGGAGTAGCCAGCACATTATCTTCCGTCATTCTATGTATTTTGTACAAATTCCATACTGAAAGTTCCTTGGAAAATATTTTATATATCCAGTAAAACTGTATCATGAACATATACTCTTTTCTATAAATTCCATACTGAAAGCTACTTGGAAAAAATTCTATACAGAGTGTCTCAATAAGCTTGCTCACTATTGGTAACTTTTTTATTTGAAGAGATACAAATAAATAAAATAAAATAAATATATCATCACGGCATATTACCCATTTCTGGGTGTGCCAGTATCTACAACAAAATAGAACCACATAGTTTTTATTATTTTATTCAATTTTGACGTTTTAAACTGTCATTATTAACTCCATAGCAACAACTATAAGTAACACTTTTTTCACATGTGAATTAAAAAATTTTTAAATCACTCTCACAAAATTTTAACTCACTCTGCAACAAATAATGCATTTAAAATAACATCAGGTACGAAAATAACACTCACCATAATATTTATTATACATTTTCTGTCATTTTCATTATTTTTCACGCCACAAATAACAGACAATAAAGCATTTTAAATACATGACTTGACGTCTATCAGCGACGATTGTCATGCTCAGCCTACTCACTGATCAGTTTTTTATTTTGTCAAAATTAAATATTATAATTGTTTTTATTAGTATTTCGTCAAAATTGAATAAAATATTGTACAAACCACGTGAGATAAGAATGTTTATTCACTCGAAGAAATTAACTCACTCGCCATTACGGGCTCGTGAGCTAAACTTTCTTCTCATGAATAAATATTACCTTAGCTCACTTGGTGTGTAAATATCTATTATTGTAATATTGTTTTTGTATAATTTTTTTCAAATAAACGAGTCATTTACGGTTAGAAATTAAAATTTTGTAAACTGTTTTATTATTTTATTTAGCCAACTAAGCCATGGAAACAATTGTTTCTTTGTTTGTTTGACGTTTAATAATTTCTCCCGTAAAGTTATTAACATATAATCCAAAAATTTTCAAATTTGGTATTAAAGATTATATTAATGAGAATGTCATAAAATTAATAAATCGGAAGTGGTACTTTACTTGAAGCTCTGAACAGATTTGCTTGAAAAAATTATAGTAAAATATGAACCAAAACTTCTGAAATTTGGTACTTAGGGCCGTTTTCATAATAGTACTTTAAGACTTTAACTAAAATTACTTTGACTTCATCTTTGTTTTAACGTGCTACAATGCTCACTAAAGTGCTAATATTATGAAAACGAACATAACTTTAATTTTAATTTAAAATGTTAAAGTGAAGATAAAGTTTATTATGAAAATGGCCCTTAAAACATGTATATAGATTTTGACTATATAATACTCCGGATATATGGTACTTAACTTGGAGCTCTTAACAGATTTTCGAGGAAAAGCATAATAAAATAAAATCCAAAATTTCGAATTACAGACTTTTCTATTTATTGGAACAACAAATTAGATTTTGTTTACAAACGATCAACCAGAAGTGATATTTTACTTAAAGCTCATTACTATTTTAAACATGAAATCGGCGGAAGGTCATATGCCGGCCACATCAGATTTTTTTCTTGGTGCTCCATGTAAGAAAAAGAGGAAAAATTGTACATAATTAAATGTTGTTTGCCGAATGAAGTGAAAACAATATCAGCAAAGTTATTCGTCAGCTCGTCTTGTAGTGTGTTAGTTAATATCCTAATCGATTGATTTGGAACCGCAATCGCTTCCAATGTTTACCGAGTCATTATCTTAACCACTGATTCGCCAAAATCGGTAATGAATTTAATTAACAAAATAGATACAACACAAACTCCGCAAATAAACAACTATAGACAAAAACATTGTAAAATACTCTCTATACGCCTGATCCACGCTGAAGATAATACGGTATACCTCAAAAGAAATTATTTAAGTAATTTAATACTAATGCTCTTTGAGTATTTGCCATTTCAGCTGAAAACATCAAAGAGTGAGACATGAAAGCTAAAGAGATTTAGTGAGATAAGATCACAAACAATTTTAATACTCTAAATCTTCGCAAAATTTACATTCTAAACGCACTGCTAGCGAAAATATTTAAGCAAAATCTCTGCTTTTATACCAACAAGGAATTTCCACATAGAAACGTCGAGGAATAACATGCGATTGTAAATAAATATTTTAATAAATGGAAGAATAAATCTACTGGGTTTCAGTTCTATTCGTTTTATTGATTTCTCAACGTTTCGACCGTACCTGGATCATCTGCAGGAACTACAAAATTAAGCTGAATTACAAAAAAAAAACAATAATTATTTGAAATGATGGTGACTTACAATACAGGCAAAATTACAAGTCATAATAGAATGAAATTTTGATCTCATTCCATATAGGTACTACTACACATCCTAGTTAAACATAGATCACCAAAAAAATTAAAATTTAACTATACTATCTCTGTCATCATGGTTGTTTTAAATATAGTTTTATTAAAATATATTGTGATTAAGTTTGTGCCATTCGTCCTACGATTTAAATTGTTTTTGTCAGCTTTAATTTTGACGTGAAGAAGTTCCAACGTCAATCTTTAATGTACATTTTTTCTTGTCAGTATTTTGACATTGTTGAAATTGAAAGAATGTCCATATTTGTTAGTAATTTGTTTGTATAAAAAGTTCAAATTTATCAAAAAAAATAAACGATACGAAGCAATATGAACAATTTTTTAAGTTTGAAGAATTATATCTATTCTAACACTTTTCTAAATTATTATTTATTCTTAAAATTGAAGGTACTTGTATTTTACTTGGAACAGAAGTACAAACGTCGTAATTCGGACCATCACACCTTCTAGGAATTATAATTGTACGTTTTTAATGGTCCTAAGATATACAGGTGAGTCTGAATAGACGTCCCCCTCCCGTTAGCTTTTATATTATAAATAATATAAAAAATGGCTGTTATGAAAGTTTTATTATTTTAAATATACTATTTTATGACAGATATAGGTATTTTTTATAAAGTCAGGTTTACAAGATACGACTATCAACTTTTATTTTTAAATAGCAACCTATAATTATTTAATTATATTATTAAATTATTATTATTATTAATTATTTATTATTTTTATTATTATTTTATTATTATTATTTAATTATTTTATTGTTATTTTATTTTTTTTATTATTTTATTTTATTTTTTTGACACTCTGGCCACGTGACAGAGTGTCTGGTCGCGAACCTAGGGAACCGTGTTCGATCCCGACCGACGCCAAATATTTCGATTTTTAAATGGCATAAAGTGACCCGTGCGCTGCACTCTCCACGCCAGCAAAGAGTGCCCGTGAGGTGACTCCTGGTAAGCGCCCGCATGGTACAAATATGTCATCATCATTACCGATATCTGCGATAAAGCAGATAGTGGTACACTCAGAAATGGGTAATATGCCGTGATGGTATATTTATAATTATTTTACTAAAATATAAACCGCCATTTTTTCTCTTTTCAACGATGCGAAAGTTTGTATATCAAAAATATGAAAACATTTGAGAAAAAAAATAATACGAATGACATGATGAATAACAATATCTGTCAGGATAATAATTAAAAAAAATTACATTGCCAATACTAAAATAAGGTCAAAAAAGCTATGTTTTTATTAATCATAGAATTTATTCAATGTTCATATTTTTTCGCTAAATTTAGCTAATTTGTTTATAGATACTTCGAGGACTGTGTAGAAAATACAGCAACAATTTTATGATATGCATTTTACTTCTTCGAAAATATCATATAACCACTTCACACAAGTTTTCATATTGCGAATGCACTTTCATTCACTATTTGACAAGGACATGTTGTTAAAAATAAATAAGCTCTTTTAAAAGTATTGACGACAAACTGTATTTCAAGAAACTTTATGCCTCTGCAACTGCAAATAAATATTCAATTTTTTTAATCCTTTTTGTATAACGTCACGCCTCTGCCATTTTCGCTTTATACTCGTATAGTGAAATCCTCTTTATAACACTCTCCACATCTGTACTTTATTGAGAAGTGCTGCATCATTCTTCCAGTAAACACCCACCCTTCGCTGAGTCAACATTATCTCATTGAAAATGAACTGATGTTCCTCCGGCGTCGATTCTCTTTCAGCCTGGTGCGGGTAGAATTAGTTTATGCACCAATTAACGTCAAAACGGCCACCGCGTGTGTTTTGAAAGCGATCCGAGATAGGCGTAATCCAGGACACGCAGGGTTAATGGATCATCAGTAAGCAACCGTCATTTATAACACCACGCGTTTCGTTATGGTTACGGGTATGGTTAGTGAGTGAGTAGAAATTAAGTGATTTATCTACATCATAAATTTAAGGAGTTTACTTAGTAGTACGCCAACTTAATTTTGTGTTTTAATTTTGGTAGTTCTAACGTTATAGTTTCGCCTCAAAATTAATTTCATCTTAGATTTATGAACGATAAAACTTTCGAGACGTGAAGGATCTGAGATTAACACATTGATTTACTAAGCAAAGTATTTTAACATCTCTGCACTTCAGCAGTGTAAATGAAAACTCTAGTTTATACAAAGTATTTACCAGAATTTATCAATCTGCGGCAGGAGTTTCTCATGAGAACGCATTTTATTTTGAATATTATTTATCCTCCAAAACTTTACAGTTTTTTTTAATTTGCGCCCTGCAAGTGACACCAAGCGCCGTGACATCTGATGGCATAGTTTGTAATTGTTTGGCTTAGTACTCTGGCTGATATAACATTAGAACTCCTATAGTAAAAATAAATAAATAAAGATGAAAGCAAAACTTATTATTTGCTGTATGGTCGTACGTCATGAAGAGGACTTAACGGCTTTCACAATTATTCTAGCTATTTATTTTATTTATGGAAAATGGCCGTACAACAGGACAAGGTCCCAATAACAGTACAACACGATTACAACACAATCAATTACAAATATCAGTTGTCTTTTAAGACACAACAAATATGGTGAAAAATAACAAACTTAAGAGATACAAACTTAGAAAGAGGTGGACACATGAGTACAAATATTTTTTATGAATTTCTTAAATGCATACAAAGTACAACTAAAAATATCAGGTACATCAGTAAGACATAATAAATTATTAAAACAACACATTAGGCGATTTAACGTAGAAAATATTGCAAAATTAGTTCTATATAATTTTACAGAAAAAATATCAGATGAGCGAGTGGAATAAGACGGTACACGTAAAGACATTTTACTCAAGAGAGTTGAACAGTCAATATGACCATTTATAATTTTATAAAGAAAAATTAAGTCTAACATCTCTCTACGCTTTTGTAAGGATATGAAAGAACTTGTGTAATTAGAAAATTTATAATTAATCACAGAAATAAATTATGGTGACAATATTGTAGTTATCACTAATAAAATCAGTACAAAATTAAACCTTGACGGGCGCAATAACGGGTTTGTATTTCGAATTAAAATATTAATAAAATATGTAAAATAATGTTTTTATTCAATCAACTTCTTGGATGATACTCTCAATATCATCAGAAACCGATTTTAGAGAACCAATTTGTAAACAGGGTAAATATATGAAAGAAAAAAAATTGCTTCTCCCATAAATCACACAGTTAAAACTATACATAGACACATATTTAGTAATGCTCAATTTATTAACGCACCTTCTATAAAACATCTTGAGCTCGGATTTGCATGTAGAATTCTAAACTTGGCAGTAGTTAGATATCCTCATTTTTGATTAAATATAACGCTTTATTTTTTGTCAGTGCCGAAAAATACCTTCTACAAAAGATTAATCAGTTGGTTTTTTGTATAATATATTCACAAAATTTCACAACATTCCCGCAGAAGTTATACCAATGACAGTCAAAGAGTGAATTTTACAAAATCAATCTCAAGCAGTTTTATTTCAATCTACAACTATGTTCATTGTCGATTCATAAAAACATTACAAAATCAAATTATTTCGGAATATAAGTAAAAAATTTACTTAGAGAAATGATCAACAAAAAATTAAGTAGGTAAGGCGACAATTAAGTATGTACGGACGGGTCAGGATTTGACTCTGACTGTAAAGAAGAACCGTTACTTCCGGCTCATCTGATACTGAAAGCTCCAATTTTCTTCCAAAAACTGTCGGTGTTCCCTTAGATACCTTCTAACGACAGTTCTTTCTTAAAAACACACAGTTTCTGCACAAAGGTTCTAATCTTGTGACTTTCTTAACATCAGACTGTTTGATTCTATCACATATATAATTCAAACAGACAAGGTGGATTATTACAACAAACAATCTTACCAAAAATTATCTAAAAAATTTTAATTCGTAAAATCTGTAAAGCGAACTCATTGCAACGATTTTCTGCCTATAGAATTTATGGAAAGCTTATTCTATTATTAGAGCGGAAATCTCTATGGTAATAAAGTCATAACTGAGTCTATTTTTCGGTTGATAAAGTATAGAAATAAATTTAAAATCCATTATCCATTCCCCCTGAAACCCTCCCTCGCTCTTGCTCTCAAAAAATAATCCCCAATTTATACTTACAATCGTTCTGACAAATGAAACTAGTGTGGAATCTACTCTCAATCACCCGGGCGTCAGTTAGTAAAAAACAATGACGTTTTTACAGAGCGAGTACTCGCACTCGGCTAGCCGGCGATAAAAATAGAAAAGAATACATTTATTCGCCGGTGTAGAATTGATCAGCGGTGATTTATCGGTATAGGCCGGAGGTGGAAGGCCACCAAGCGGTGAATGAAAAATGGACAACACTTCAAATTTAAGAGCAAAGACCTAATAGTGTCGGAAACTTTACTTTGTAACAGCAAATTGCAAAAGAATATTTTTAGTCTCAGTCATTGTACTTTAACGTATTTTTTGGTTAAATTACTAAATATAGCAGCTCTTTTCTTCAACAAATTAAAACATATGATAAAAGAACAGGGACTATAGGTATATATACAGTGTGTCCCATTTAGAGGTGCCACCATTGGGATCTCGAGAACTATAAGAGATACGATGTCGGTTAAATGGAACTTTTTGTGCGCCTTTGGGAGGCCATCTCAGATGTGCTTTTGTTTTTCCAAAAATTCTCATAGGGCACTAGATAATGACGAAAAACTGAATATTGTTGATTTTTTCTTTTTCAAATAACATCTAAACTATTAGTAATTGAGAAAAACGTTTCAAATACAAAAGATAGATATTTTTATTAACTAACCAGTGGCGTACGAAATAAATTTTTATATTCGGAAATTTTCGAGATATAAAACAAACTTATATTTTTTTAAATAGAACCCATATCTGATTTTAGTCTCAAAAAAATCATTATATTTTTCTCTTTTCAACGATATAAATGTTATTATGTTTTATATTTGTTTTGCCTTCAAATTTATTATTTTTTCCTTATTTTGTATTAAATTTATAATTATTTTAGAAATACTCCTTGTATTTAAATAATTTTTATTAATTTTGTGCGTCGATCATGTAAGAAACGTAATAAGCATTGCGGTTAGTAGGTGCCCTTCTTCCAGTATCGGATGTATTGGAGATTTTGACTTCCTCAACCGGTAAAAAGCCCTTACTGCCCTTAATACTTAAATAAATATTTTTTTATCGTACCCACTAGATTTGTTGACTCTTGTAATTTCTAACGCACGTTCACAGCGGGCTATGGTTATTCATAATTTCGTTTCTATGATCGGAGATCGTTTTTCGTATCGTAAATTTTTAACAAAAATTTATTGTAAATATGTGAAACTGAAAATGTGCTATCCAATATAATGCATCCGGTTTAGAATTTTATTATCATTTTAAAGTAAATTTCATATGAGCAAGTTGTATAATGTTCAAAATCAAATAAGTAGCGTTGGAGTCAGAATAAGGACTGAGACATACACAACATTCATGAACTTTGAACAATATTTTATTGTGTGACCGATTTTCGGTAGCGAATAACCGCATCCGGACCACAATAATAGTTACACAAAAATCATCGTTCGCTACACACTCCTGTACAAACATACTTCATTCTTCTCGTCCACATAAAAGTTCAGCTGTCTCTCCATTCTCACAAAACATTCTTACTAACCATTCATCTTTACACCACAATAATTACGAAACAATCATCCTACGCCACACATTCCTATCCTGGCAAACTTCTTTCGCCTCAGCCACATTCATAATCGTATTCATACATGCTCTTCTTCTCTTTCCACTCGGAAACTTACGCTCCTTCAAAACACTACCAATCACATCCATCCACTTACACACTGGACGGCCACGCAATCGAACACCCTCAACTTTACCAACATATATGCGTTTTACAAGTCGTTCACTTATCATTCTCTCCACATGACCAAACCATCTCAACTGACTCACTCCAACTCTCTTAACTACATTCTTCCTAACCATACATTCTTCATACACCAAATTATTCCTCACGCGATCCCGTCTTGTATACCCACAAACACCACGTAAATACCGCATTTCCACAGCAGTCACTTTCCTTTTATGCTTTCTCGTCCATGCCCAACATTCACTTCCATACATCAAAGCAGGCACCAGCACTCCATTATAAACACTTAACCGAGCTTCTCTAGATACGTTTACGTTACGAGCAAACGTGCCCAGAGCACCCATTACCTTACATCCCGCACTCACCCTCCTATCAATTTCACGGTCAATTCGTCCATCCCTCGACATCATGCTACCCAAATATACAAACTCATTCACCTGCTCCAGTTTTACTCCATTCACCAACACATTGCACTCAGTCACCAATTCACTCCTTTCAAATACTAACACCTTAGATTTATCAACATTCAACATTAAATTCATACTTCTTCCAACTTCGTTTATTCTCTCTATCATTCTTCTCAGTTGCTCTTCATTTTCACTTAAGACAACTACATCATCCGCATACGCTAACGCAGGCACAATACTTTCACCAATATGTACACCATCCAATCCACTCAACGCCTTCCGCAACAACACATCCATATACAAATTAAACAACCACGGAGACATACCACAACCCTGTTTAACACCTACATTTATACGAAACCAACTACTCAACCTACCATCTATTCTCACAGCAGCTTCACTACCCTCATACAACGCTCGAATCGCTCCCAACCAGTTCCCATTCACGCCGTACTTTCTTAGTACACCCCACAAAGTATCTCGAAGAACACTATCATACGCCTTCTTTAAATCTAGAAAGCCACAGAACACCTTCTTGTTCTTGTCAAGTGACTTCTCTACAATCATACGAAGAGCAAACAATTGATCGACACATCCCCTCTCAGGCAAAAAACCACCCTGAACGTCACTAATTTTTGAAATTGTTATGGTTCGCACCTTATGAATTAAAACCTTACCAAAGAGTTTCCCTACCACACTCAACAGACTTATTGCACGAAAATTTGTACATTCACTCGAACTGCCTTTGCCTTTGAATAAAGGACAAATAACAGCTTTTTTCCAATCATCAGGAACTACACAACGTTTTAGACAAAATCTAAATAAATACACTAACCAATCAAATACTTTCTCTCCCCCATACTTCAACATCTCATTTGTAATCCCATCCAAACCCGCAGCCTTACCATTCCTTACACGCGCTAATGCATCACATACTTCACTTTCATCTATATCATAATCATCTTCACTATCATTTTCACTTGCAGCTTCGCTACTATCATCCCTCTCAATCTCACCTCCGTACAAACCCTTAAAATACTCACACCATCTATTCCTTACATCTGATTCATTCCACAATAACTCTCCATTCGCACTCTTCACAGCTTTCACAACTCGACCACTTCCACCCCGCAGTCTCTTCACACTCAACCAAAACAACCGTTTATTTGTACTAAAATCATTTGTCAACCTTTCACTCAACAAATCATCAAATTGTTTTTTACTTTCTCTCACCACTTGCTTCACCCATTTATTCTTCCTTCTATACTCTATCAAACATTCTTCGCGCAACCTCCCAGGCGAATCCTTAACATTTAATAACTTTAAATACGCCCTCTTTTTCTCAGCAATCGCTTCTTTCACCTGTTCATTCCACCACGCATTTTTCGGACAACAGCCTAATCTGCTTTCACCACAAACTTCTTTTGCACATTTAAGGAGGGAATCCTTAAATTTCTTCCAAACTTCATTTATATTACATTCATAATTAGGCTCACATTCAGGCATGGATTCATTCAACCTATCAACAAATTTTATCCTAACATCTTCATTTAAAAGGGCACAGGATTTCACACGAAACATTTGCCCAGAACCTTTCTCCTTCATTCGCCAAAATTTATTTAACCGCATTCGCGACACGACCAAATAATGATCATTCGTACCCAATTCAGCGCCTCTTTTCACACGCGTATCTACAATCATACTCCTCAAACGCTCATCATAGATTACAAAGTCAATTACACTACGTTTATTCTGAACCACATTTTCCCAGGTGTAAATGTGAGCTAACTTATGTTTAAAAATGGTATTTGAAATGAAGAGATTTCTTTCCAAACAAAATGAAACAATTCTCTTACCATTGTCATTCACTCGACAATCACCGAAACGTCCCAACACGTTCTCTGATTCACTTCGTTTTACACCCACCCATCCATTCAAATCGCCACATACTATCACCCTCTCACCCGGATCACACAAATCAATTACATTATTTATCGACATCCAAAACTGATCTTTTTCAAGGTCATTTTCAGATTCTGTTGGACCGTAAGCAGACACAACGAAGATTCGTATATAGCCTACCTTGAATCTCATCCAAGAAATTCTCGAAGAAATACAACCATAATTTCGTATAAACGGCTTCATTCTTTCACTCACAAGTATACCTACACCATGCTTAGCATGCTCAATCTCTCGAACTCCCGACCACAAACAAAAAATGCCATCCACTTCTTCCTCACAACAACCTTTCCTCATTGTTTCAGTTACACACAAAACATCTACACTGTACATTCGCATTGCATTCATCAACTCATTCTCTTTGCCATTCACACTTCTGACATTCCATGTCCCGAATTTACACTCATCATACATTCTCCATTTATTCTTCATTTTACTATACATAAAAGATAAGAAGGACAGAGTAGACAGAAAACGGGTTTTTTCGGTAAGAGTAGAAGTCAAAGCAGTTTACCAGACTCGTCTTTGACTGAAGTATAAGAAAAGTATTTAAGTTAGCCTTTCATTTTAACAATAGTTTCCTATAAAATTTGGAATTAATTACTTTTTTGTTTATTTATTTCTTTATCCTTATTTTAAAAATAAAAAACTATAAAATGATTTTATGTATGTATATAATTCTGTATTTGACAGCTGTCAAACTGTCAAAAATATAATAAATTATAATCTAGTTATGCTAAAACCGTAACTAATAAACAAAATCAAATTTTTGAAAATTCAAATATATATAATATTAAAAATTTAACTTAATATGAAATGTATAAGAAAGATAACACTTATCTTAAAAACTTGGTAGTTGCTGACGGCGTAAAGACCAAAATTAACAATTAAATAGGCTTCGGTAATATAAAAACGGCCGCTGAAACCAGAAGCTGACAGGAACCAGTCTTGTTTGTTTCACAGCACACGTTTTTACGTCACTTTAATATGTTATTATGTATGAATACGTTTATGAATGTGGCTGTGGTGAAAGAAGTATGCATGGATAGGAATGTGTTGCGAAGGATGATTGTTTCGTAATTATTGTGGTGTAAAGATAAATGGTTAGTAAGAATGTTTTGTGAGAATGAAGAGACAGCTGAACTTTAATGTGGACGAGAAGAATGAAGTATGTTTGTACAGGAGTGTGTAGCGAAAGATGATTGTTGCGTAACTATTATTGTGGTCCGGATGCGGTTATTCGCTAACGAAAATCGGTCACAATAATATGTTCTTGAATGAATGTTATGATGATTTTGGGCAAGGCGGGAAAAGAATGTTTTTAAAGAGTTAAGTGATTCTGTGGAGCTCTGGCTTTCATCCCTTTTCTTATTATTTTCGGGTTTTTGCTAACCCACTAAGTGGGAAATGCGTGATTTTATGTATGTATGTATGTATGTTTTATTGTGTAACATATTTATTTAATTTTTACAGTTATGATATTGGAAATCGACAGAATTTTGAAGGACTAAGTACGAAACTTAGATAAGGTAGGAAAATCACATATTATTTTTCGTAAACATGAACATTGAATTTTATGCAATTGAAATGATACCTAAATAGTAAAATTTTCACTTCTCATAGTATTGGAAATTATTATTAACATCCTAATTGAAACATATGATTTCAAAGTTTTCAACAATATTAAATGTGAAATAAAATAGCTCTTTGAGCCAATCCCAATGTAAGATTTACATAGGTCCGGCTGAATATTTTTTGAGGTTATCTGTAAACCTTTACCACGGGGTATTTGAAGTTAACGTAGCGGGACAAGCTTTCGAAAACGGCAGATATACTTTATGTTCGTGACATACCTACACTATTTTTTCTACCTTAGTTAAATGATTTCATTTTTCAATTAGCCTGTTAGTCCATTTCCAAGGTATTTTTGTGTTGTACTGAACCTGAAAAACTTGAAATAATTTTGGAAAATTGCAAATATCATCTTTCTGAATACTTTCGTATTTTTTATAAAGTCAGGAAGGAGGTTTTTTAAATAAAAACCACAAATTCTTAATCACACTGTTCTATTTTACAATTGGTGACCGGTTTCGGCTACTTACTTACTTTTTCATAAAATCAACAGAAAATATTATCTGAGCTAAATTCTAGTTTTGATTTTTTTAATCCCAATAATAAAAATGTACTGTAAAAGTCTTTCTATGAACTACATATTTTGTTTAAATTTTAAATAAAACTTAACAACAATCAGATTTGTAACTGAAATTTTTACCTCTCCCTAAGAGAGGTATTGGATTCATGCTAAAATTCGCATATCCAGATTTTATTGAATAAGCACGATTTAAGGTCCCTACAATCCGATTATAACATTTTTAAAATGATGTCTGTGTGTGTGTGTGTGTGTGTGTGTGTGTGTGTGTGTGTGTATGTGTGGATGTGTGTATGTGTGTGTGTGTGTGTGTGTGTGTGTGTGTATGTATGTATGTATGTCTGGATGTTGTAGTCACGATTCCTCAAAAAATATAAGACTTAAAAAATATTTAACTGCAGTTTCCTCAATCTGACAATCCTGGGAAGAGCTGAAAAGGTTTAGGTAACAATTGAACAACCGGAAGTAGTAGTTTCTTAGAAAAAATTTTCTAAATATAATTTTTTGGGAGTTTTATTATATCTTGCATAGATTTAGAGATAAAGACACTATAATTTATAGAGTAAACTAATTGCAGAGGCCAAGGCACTAAGGAAACCAGTTGACAAATTCCAATGTTTATAACATGACACATGTCATTGTCAAATATCAACAGTTTTAGTGACATTCTGATAGCTTTTTCTGGGAAGTATATTTAACTTTTCTTATTGTTTTATTAATTAAATATTTGAAATTATAGGAAAAATTGTGGTAAAATGCATAAATCCATCAGAAATACCGCCAATCTGGTTAATGAATTGGAACAATCTTTGACATTTAGAAATTTAATCATACAATAAAAAATAGATATAATTAGAATTATATGTGTGCAGAAGACATGTTAAATATAATAAAAAACAATATTTGGGTAATGTTCTGTAAGATTTTGTTATAAAACGACGGTTCGAAAGCGAAGTACACTACAATACTTATATAGCCTAATATGGAAATGGCGAGAGGTCTTGTGCTGGCCAAAACAGATTTTTTCATATTTTTTTGTGTAATATGACTGTGTGCAATCATAATCTTAAATTTCAATTAAAAAAGAATATTTGAGTGTACTTTTTCTAATTAAAAAGTAGTCTGTAAATAACAAGTTGCTTTTAAATTCAAATTGGCTTCTTTGTCATTAATTAAAAACAGCAATTTGATAAATATTTTGCAGGCGTAATGTCTTTATCTTATTTCACATCACATCGAGTCTTCTTTCCAAGTTTATTTATTCAACGTTAAATTTCTTGTCTTCTCTGATTGTCAATTTTGAGAGCAAATAGATGTGTATGTACTTTTTGTCTTCTTCTTCTTCAACTTTACCCTATTTAATTAGGGGTCGCTGTTCTTTATTTTCCTTTTCCACCCATATATAGCGTATCATTCTCACGTATCCCTTTCTCTCTAAAATCTTCTAACACACAATCCTTCCACCTTCTTTTCGGCCTTCCTTGCCCTCTTCGACACACCATCTGCATTTCGGTTACCCTCCTTTCAACATAGTCTTCATCCCTTCTAATTACATGCCCAAACTATATTTAGATGAGTGTATTTGATTATAATTTTAAGAATCTGTAAGAACTTACCTACTACAAAAAAGATATAAATGTATACAGAAGCGTCGGTTTTGTAAGAATAAATGTTACTATGAGATTTCGAGTATTTGTCATAACACCTAAAATATAATTTCTTATTCGAAACTATTTAAATTTTTTAGAAATTAGATCATTTAATTTTACTTTAACCGTGAAGTGACGCCTGGTAAGCGCCCACACGGTAAAATATATCGTCATCATTACCGATGTCTTCATGTGTTGTAGATACTGGCACATCCAGAAATGGGTAATATGCCGTGATGATATATTCATTTTATTTTATTTTATAGTTCTCCATGATGTTGATTTGACATTCGGAGCAAGTAATGAACTGCTGGTTACTATATAAACAGCGATTGCATTTCTGGAATCAATATGAATATTTTTATATAAGGCCCTGGGACACTTCCAAAACCTGCGATGTTTTACTTTTCGAAATACTTGTAGATGAGCTTGAGAAGTAGAGGACTGTCGCATTTGTAGCTTTTCTATTTGCCAAGCTTTGTTTATTAGATGAATATGTTTAGTGCACTAATATCCATAATATTATAAAACATTGCCATGGGTCATCTTCTTTGCCTTTTTACCTTATATTCGAAATAGCTTGGTTTCTGTATCTGATTATGTTTGTAAAACACCGGCATAAGTAAGCAAGTCGGGGGCTTATTCGAATGTTTTATATATATATATATATATATATATATATATATATATATATATATATATATATATATATATAAATATACATATGTCCATATTTAGTAAAATTGCAGGTCACTACTTCTGACGCCAGCGGTATTTCGTGTAACTAATAAATTTTTTTTTAAAACCCTATTTTGTAAAAAAAAATTATTGTCCCAACATTAAAATCTGTTGCGGCCAGCACTATACCTCCCTCCAATACTTCTGATGTTGCCACAACTGGTGAAAATGTACAATAAAGTAAAAATATATTTTTCTTGTCACTAAACCGAGTGTTATTAATTTTTTTAACTTTTATTAATTTAAATACATACCTACATATTTATAGATGCTGGAAACAATATTATGTTTCTTTGTATTCCTTCATATAATATAACTATTATTTTATATGCTATTACAATTTTCCTTTTAAAACGTTACCATTAACAATTTCAAATGAGAGGTTTGTTGTCAGTGACATTTATTTATCATTTACATACATTTGAAATCTGAATTGTGTAACCAACTGAGGAATTGTGTTTATCTTTAAAATAGACTCCGGGATTTATAAAATAGATTATTTTATATATTTATCTACAAAATACCCAGAAAAAGTATGAATGCATACCTTTAGAAAATTTAATAATGTTAAATTCTTATAAAAACATAAATTGCGAAAAAAATTACATTTAAAGTTATTTTTCGAAGAAAAACAATTTTGAGCCTCAAGTAAAGTGTCATTTTCGGTTACCTGATTCATGCCAAAATCTAGTGGCGTCCGTCTATATTAAAATAAGGTAGAAATACAAGATTTCAGAATTTTCTGAATGATAGTATTTGGGTTAGAGCGTTGAGAAAATTAATACACACATGCACACAAACATATACATACACACACAGACATCATCGTGAAAATGTTAAATTCAAAATCTCAACATGCGATTTTTCGCATGTTCCCTATCTCACTTGCCAAGGGTATCAGGAAGTAAGAAACAATATTCTATGTAGGCCACTTTTTCAGAATTTTAGGAAGACCATTTAAAATATATACATTTCAAACAGCATGCGGGGTCTTCAGTGACCCCATTGTATTATAAGGGTTA
Source organism: Ophonus ardosiacus (assembly GCA_943142095.1). NCBI lineage: Eukaryota > Metazoa > Arthropoda > Insecta > Coleoptera > Carabidae > Ophonus > Ophonus ardosiacus. The sequence goes on along the minus strand of OW964830.1, from coordinate 14,967,559 downwards.
AGCATAATTTAAATATATTTTCTTTGAAACTATGAAATTTTTAACCATATCGTTTGTAAAATTGCGAGTTGAAATATGAAATACGAATGAGCATTGAGGTAGTTTTCAGAGAAAGACTGTTTGCATTACTGTTTTTCGCCCAGGGAAAATGTATTTCCCTGCTGACATAATTCCTGCGTAAACAGACGGTCAGGTAGGTTACAAGTGACCTTGATCCTTGCAAGACTTGCTCGTTCTGCTTTGTGATTTATCTTCTCCTGGCAAATTGTTAAATTTGAATTAATGATTTGTGTTGACTGGAACCGTTGCGTAATTTGAGTTTTCGGCTTAATTTCGTGTCGAGGTTAAAGGCTTGTTCAACTAATCATGTCGATTATGTTAATTACTAAATCTATGTTGATTATTCATTCATGTCTATTGATTTTCACCCTCTACTAACGTATGAATATAAATTATTACAAGCGCAATCACTCGCAGCAACAATATGTGTTTTCGCTAGCTGTAATTTAATTAAGATGATCAAAGAGAATGGATTGCTTTATAAATGAAATACCGTGTAATTCACAGTAATAACTAGCATTATTTTCTTACGACTAAATTTATTACAACTACAATTATATTTCATCGTATCGCATAATAGACACTACGAGATTTCAGCAAAAGTCGTAATTACTAATTACAACTATCAATAATATAAATTTACTTTTATTGCCTGAAATATTGCAGTTTCAATTCCGGAATTAATTAACCTTAGTTTTCATTTGCACAATTAGAAATATAACAAATTCTCGTTAGTGGTCTTCCGTTAATTTAGACAAAAGTTGCGCCACTAAAGGCCGGTTTATCAATCGTCTGTTACACTTTCTGTTAAACTTATCTGCCAGGAAACTATGTTTTTCTGTATATCAATCAACTGTTAATATTTACCAGGGGGATAAATGTTATCTATCTTACAGTTAGTTACCAAGAACTATGGAATAAGTAAAGGCTTAACAGAAAAAACTGTCAAATGAGACATTCTAATGATATAATGTTTATTCGGAAACTAGTTACTAGATATCGGTGAGAATATAAATTTTAAATTTTATTGAATACATAACTTTGAAGATGGCAGTGGCGTAACTAGGAAAATCCACAGGCGGGTTTTTTCTCAGTAAAAAGGCGCCATAATAAATTCGTAATTTATTTAAACTAAAATATAAAAAAAATCAACATCAGTTATATAACCTTAGTAATAAAAATATTTTTTCTGTGATATAAAATAATTAAATGTTTAACCTACGAGTTTTGAGTTTCGTAAATTCATTCAACACCAGGGTTACTCGTTACTCTTTTTACAAACTTCCAAATTGTCTGAATTATTGCTGGTAAAAAAGTATTTATTTTAAGAAGACTGCCACGTGCTAAAACGACCAAACGTCGAATAATGTCGGCAGGATAACGTAGCCTCAGACGGGCGAGGATACGGCTGCTAGCTTTTATACAGTGGGAGGGAGTGGGTCGTTTAGGAGTCGTAGGAATGATAATAACTAAAATAAAAGTAAGGGCGCCACTGGGTTGTATTTTATCAATAAAAGGTTGTCCCTTCTTAATGTAGCACACAACCAAGAAAGTGCCACAACTGGAGGTCAAATGGAACAGCGCAATGGTGCAGGCGATTAAATAAAGCTCCGTAAAGTTTAAGTGCTAGTTATATTAAATATTTGAGCATGTTATATTATATTCACAACAAATAAATTTACAATAAAATAATCATTTATTCATTAAATGGACCGACTAGCATCCGGCCGATTAAAACATAAATATCGTTGACCAAAATTACGTACGAGGATCGTAAATTCCCAAAATAATAGTTTAAATAACCCAAGCGAGATTACATATATAACTAAGAAAGGTGCATACATCAACAGCAGGTAATAGGGGATGTGTGGCGTGTGAACGGGTGAGGACGTCAAATAAAACACGCAATAATATCCCGTAAAATAAAATAAAGGCGCAAATAAGAACAGTCCGAGGTTGGTCGACCAAACAGGGTAGCAATGCGAGCGCAAGATACCTAAAACGATGATTATATCTAGTCCTAGCCCCTTCCCGAACCGTTACAAACCCTAACTAGGCTTCACACCTTAGTTTATCTTGAAACTATACCGAATAACTACAAAACTCGCGTGAGTTAGCACATTTATGTATACAAACGAATAAACGACCCCCTAACAGTATACAAGATATTGAGGATCAAATTTACATCAACGTAACTAAGTACTAAATGTTTGAATAATGTTTAAAATATCTGCTCAAAATTATATCTATGATTACACCAGTGAAAATATTGATAATGTGAGACAGAGTTGTTGTTAATAATAATTAATAAAATGAATAATATAAAATGGAGCTTATCTGGCCACTCAGTGAGAGTGATGACGTGGTATGACGTATCTCGTGACGTGGTGTGACGTCTCGCGTGACGTAGTATACGTGGAAAAATGGCGATGGCCTCCGACTTCCAGAACATGCGGTCACCAAACTCAAGAAGTTCCACAATCCAAATTCGAATAGAATAATATCCAAGGGCGAGGAAGAGACAATAGCAACAATAACGACAACAAGTACCTCCAGAATAACAAGCCTGAAAGGGAGTCTATTACATTGCTGGTCTATGGTACACATAATGAAAATTACAATAATTACAGTATTATCAATGAAATATTATGCAAATTCTAAATAATTACTAAATTATTATATAAATAAATATACTTATTATGTACCTGAGTTAGTGGGCGGCTGAATGTATTTTCAATAACCATGTGCTTATTTATCCGGAAAAATCCGCGGGAATTAATTTCCCAATTGCTATAGTTTCAGTTATAATCCCAATTATTGGCGAGTCAGGATTTATCCCAAAGTCACAATATTCACAAGAAATAATGATAAATATGACTCAATACTGAACACAGTTACACACAGCTAAGAAGCAATCGAATCACCATCTGAATTTTATCTGTTCTCGAATCTACGATTCAACTTTTTCGTATATGCTCAAACTTGCAAAATAATTATCAAGAAATGGCAAATCTATTCACCCATAATATCCTATGACCAGCAATGCAGTAGGGGACTATCTATTGCTTAAGACTAGGGCGATGAGTAAGATGTGAAATAAATATAAAAATATAAAATGGATCGTGACAACTCCCCCCTCACTCTCATGAGGAAAAATTCCTCTATTTTTCCTCACTTCGTGGTGAATTCCAAAAAAAAGATAATACAAACAACGAACGTGAACCAAATACATACTAATTACAATTGTCTTCATCAATATCTGGGCCGAGACGTAAATCTTTAACATGCCAAATACCTCTTTCTTTACCGTTATGGTCGCCCAACTCGTAAGTCGTGCTAGATATTTTTCGTCGAATAGTAAAGGGTCCTACATACTTCGGTGCCAATTTACTCGCGAAATTATCTCTTGCCTTCGACAGTACAAAATTGCGTCTCCACACCTTCTGACCTGCGGTATACGTCACGGCTCTCCTTCGCAAATCATAATGACTCTTATTAACTCCATAAGCTTTATCTAGCCTGTTTCGTATATCGGCATATAACTTAGCAAAACCGATCGCACGTGGCTGCAGAATTTTGCTGCGATCGTAATCGACAATCCCTTCAGGAATGATTGTTCCCGTAGGATATTCATCGCCAGAGAGGATTTGTTCGTGACCAAAATTAACGAAAAATGGGGTATAGCCAGTGACGTCATGAACTAGCGTGCGCGTGGCACAAGTAACTTGTGGAAGATACTGATCCCATGTTTTGTGATGCTCTTTCACATATGACGCTAGCATAGTTTTAATCACACGATTAACGCGTTCCGTGGGATTGTTCTGAGGATGGTAGAGGGCATTAAACATTATTTGAACTTTATATTTTTCACAAAGGTCCCTAAATTCGTGACTTTTAAATTGCACCCCGTTATCACAGATAATATATTGCGGGACGCCAAAGAGTAGAAAAACGTCTTCTTCAATATGTCGGCGAAGAGCACGAGCGGTAGCTGAACGTAAAGGAAACGTCAAAACAAATTTACTAAAATAATCGCAGACGACTAATATAAAACGATAACCTCTAACGGTACGGGGAATAGGTCCAATAATGTCGGTACTAAGTAATTGAAAAGGGCGATAAACACGTGGACGTGTTCCCATTAAACCTGGGGGAGCTAACTGCAGAACTTTATGTTCAGTACAGGTGACACAATTGCGAACATAATTAGCAACATCAGCCTTCATTTTCGGCCAATAACAACATTGCATAAGTTTACGGTAAGTCTTGGTGACACCAGGGTGTCCACTTGTCTCAATATCATGAGCTAATTTCAACATTCCTTTTCTCTCTGATTTCGGAATTACTTTTTTCCAGGATTCGTGTCCATCACTTAATTCACGAATTTTGGCATTAACATACTTATAAAGTTTGTTGTTCTCAACACGCCAAGTACTGTATTTACGTGGGTAAGCCATAACCTTTTCTATCATAGTGGAATACCAGTTGTCAGCAATGGCATTACTTGTAGCATTTTCAGGTGTCCCAACGGCATCAAGAATAGGAACTGACCGCGATAAGCAATCGGGTACAACATGATCCTTACCCTTGCGGTGCACGATATTGAAGTCATGTTGTTGTAATTTCACTGCCCAACGACAAAGTTTTCCAGCAGGGTCTTTATAGTTCATCAACCATATTAAAGAATGGTGGTCTGTGACCACAGTAAAATGAAATCCTTCGAGGTATGACCTAAGTTTCTCAAGGGCCCACACTACGGCTAAGCATTCTCTTTCGGTTGTAGAATAATTGCGTTCAGCTCTGCTGAGTGATCGACTCAGATAACAAATCACGCGCTCGCCATCATCAAATGTTTGTGTCAGGACGGCACCAAGTCCAAATGGGCTCGCGTCGGTTTGAACCGTGAACTGTCGACTAAAATCAGGACACGTAAGAATGGGGGCGGTGACTAAGCATTCTTTAATGCGCTCGAATGATTGTTGACATTCAAGTGTCCATTTAAAGGGAACGTTTTTACGCAAAGTGTTGGATAAAGGAGTGGTTGTGGTGGAAAAATCTGGTACGAATCGACGATACCAAGAAGCCATGCCAAGGAAGCTACGAACATCGGAAACGCGAGTGGGTGTTGGGATATTCAAGATTGCATTTACCTTTTCGGGGTCCACGCGTAAGCCTTGTCTGTCTATAACATAACCAAGATAGCGTAATTCAGATCTGCAAAACTGACATTTCTCTTTACTTAATGTCAAACCAGCGGCAGTTAACCGATCAAAAATCTTACTCAATATATCTAAGTGTTGTTCAAAACTGCTAGAAACTACTACAATATCATCTAAGTAGACGAAGACGTATGGTTCAAGATCGTGGCCAAGTACGGTATCTATTAAGCGTTGCCATGTGGCTGGAGCATTAGTTAATCCGAACGGCATTCTCTTAAAGTGAAATAATCCGCGACCAGGTATTGTGAACGCGGTATATTCACGACTCGTTTCCTTCATAGGGATTTGCCAATAGGCGGATTTAATATCTAAGGAGCTAAGATACTTAGCGCCTCTCAAACGTTCTAGGATTCTGGATACGTTGGGAATAGGATACGCGTCCTTTTTTGTAACTCGATTAAGACGTCGAAAGTCTACACAAAATCGGAAGTTACCGTCCTTCTTCTTTACCATGAGTATCGGTGAGGACCATGGGCTACGAGATGGTTCAATTATATCATTATTGAGCATTTCATCTAGTTCCTTGTCGATATGTTTCTGGATGGCAGGTGATACCGGGTAGTATTTCTGCTTAATAGGTTCCGAAGTGGTAGTAATATTATGCGCAACCAGATTGGTACAACCAAGAGAGGTACCCATACGTTGCCAAGTTTTTTGTAGAAGTTGCTGAAGCTGTTGTTGCTGCAAATTATTTAGATTGGAACAAGGATGCGTAAGTGGTGCTACGGCATTAACAGAGGCATCAGAAAATTTCCATTCGTCACGCTTTAAGTCCGGCACAATGTCCAAAAGACACCAGAAATCCATACCTAGGATTAAGCCATTGGGCACTGTGGGTACGACGAGGAATTTAACTAATCTACTTTTATTCATTAGTAGAATTGGTAGCATGATAGAGCCAAGACTAGGGCATATATTACCGTTTGCAACTTTACATTCTGGAGCGTCCGATTTATCAATGTATAAATTTAGATGGCGAAGCTGTTCCCAAGCATGTTGACCAATTATGGAACGTGAAGCACCCGAGTCAAGTAAGCCCAGAAATTTTTGATTAAAGATAGAAATCTCTAGATATGGTCTTTGGTCTTCTTCTAGGTGAGATAGGACGTAATTCACGACTGCAAGATTGCGCTGCAAGTGTAATGATTTTTCGGTCGAAGTTGAAATTGTAGAGGACACGACACGACCTTTTAGTGCCTCTTGTCGGCGTTTCCCGAACATGATGGACAATCACGTACTGTAACGTTTGGTTTGCCACAGTGATAACAATGACGACGACGGGGTTCTCGGCAATTAAACGAATGATGACCTATTCGATTGCAGTTCCAACATGTTATGTTTCTACCTGGAGACGTATTCACTGTGTCAACATTTTCAGATGAATCTGCATTAGCTGCAGATATTCTAGTTTGGCTTCTCTGACTGCGGTGATAAGCAAGATCCGGCTCAATACAATGACTGGCTAATGGCGGTGCTTTAAATCGCTGCGTGCGTAGTCGAATATCTTCTAGTTGACAACATACACTATCAAGTTCGGTTACAGTGGCATACTGAATTAGTCCTAACCCTTGTTGCAAATAAGGTGACAGGTTGCGTCGAATCTGTTTCACGCGTTCTGATTCTGTAGGCGGAGTGCTAAGACGATTGAACAATCCTTCTAGGCAAGCGATAAATACTGCAACTTTTTCATCATCTCCTTGCGTTCGACATCGTATTTCCTCTCATAAATTTAAATCGTAATCATGAGGCAAGAATGTTTTTCGCAATGAATTAACTAATTCGTCCCACGAATGTAAAAGTCCTCTCTTCGCGCGAAACCACGTTAAGGCGTCTCCTCTAAATAAATCTATTCCAGATGCAAAAAGTTCATCATCTGTTACACCTCGTGCAGTGCTAAGTTCATGAATGCGTTCCAGAAAATTTGACAATCCTGGACCTCCGTCATAAGTGACATTCCATTTATATATTGGCGTTGAAATACTCTTAGCAGATGATCGTGAAGGAGTAGCTAGACTAAGTGATAACCTTTCTAAAGCTCGTGCAAATTTTGTCTCACTTGTTTCGTCAGATAATTCAGTTGGTTTATCTATTGTCATCTGAACCTTTTTCGTATCACTTGGTTTAGGAGATGAACCCACCAAGTTTGACTCTAATAGTTCAACATCGTCAGGAAGTTCCCCTTCAAGTAAGGATGTTTCATGCTCAGCCAAAAGAAGAGCAGAAGCTTTCGCGGAAAATTTGGAGCGCAATTTAGAAAAATATTCCTCACAAAGTTTCGTGAGCTCTAGTTTCTTTGTATCATATTCCTTGTCCGTTATTCTACCTAACCTCTGATGTACGTGTTTTAAACGAGAGCCAATTCGAGACAATTCGTGATGATATTTTTCCGAATCAAAATTATTAATCGCTATACTTAATTGTCCTAATTTACTTTCACATACTTCAATTTCGGATTTAGGGTCTAAACATAAGTTTGGAAATGTCGTGGAGTCACCGGGTTTCTCAAATCTGAATTGTTCGCGTAATTTAGCTCGCTTGTCCGCAACATTACCTCCTTCCACAATGCCCCTTAATAAAAGTTCATATGATAACTCATCCGATAATAACCTATTTACATCAATACGAATATCCATAATGAAGACAACTGTATATTAAACTAAATCAAATTATAACTAACTGATTGATACCTATAATTAATATCTAACCCCTAAAATTCCTAAGTCGCGTTAATAATATTCTCAAAAAAATAATTATCAAAAAAAACATATATTCTAATAATAGTTAAATCTATAATGTTTGGCGTCACATCTAATATGTTGGGCCCCACACGTTGGGTGCCAAATCTGCCACGTGCTAAAACGACCAAACGTCGAATAATGTCGGCAGGATAACGTAGCCTCAGACGGGCGAGGATACGGCTGCTAGCTTTTATACAGTGGGAGGGAGTGGGTCGTTTAGGAGTCGTAGGAATGATAATAACTAAAATAAAAGTAAGGGCGCCACTGGGTTGTATTTTATCAATAAAAGGTTGTCCCTTCTTAATGTAGCACACAACCAAGAAAGTGCCACAACTGGAGGTCAAATGGAACAGCGCAATGGTGCAGGCGATTAAATAAAGCTCCGTAAAGTTTAAGTGCTAGTTATATTAAATATTTGAGCATGTTATATTATATTCACAACAAATAAATTTACAATAAAATAATCATTTATTCATTAAATGGACCGACTAGCATCCGGCCGATTAAAACATAAATATCGTTGACCAAAATTACGTACGAGGATCGTAAATTCCCAAAATAATAGTTTAAATAACCCAAGCGAGATTACATATATAACTAAGAAAGGTGCATACATCAACAGCAGGTAATAGGGGATGTGTGGCGTGTGAACGGGTGAGGACGTCAAATAAAACACGCAATAATATCCCGTAAAATAAAATAAAGGCGCAAATAAGAACAGTCCGAGGTTGGTCGACCAAACAGGGTAGCAATGCGAGCGCAAGATACCTAAAACGATGATTATATCTAGTCCTAGCCCCTTCCCGAACCGTTACAAACCCTAACTAGGCTTCACACCTTAGTTTATCTTGAAACTATACCGAATAACTACAAAACTCGCGTGAGTTAGCACATTTATGTATACAAACGAATAAACGACCCCCTAACAGTATACAAGATATTGAGGATCAAATTTACATCAACGTAACTAAGTACTAAATGTTTGAATAATGTTTAAAATATCTGCTCAAAATTATATCTATGATTACACCAGTGAAAATATTGATAATGTGAGACAGAGTTGTTGTTAATAATAATTAATAAAATGAATAATATAAAATGGAGCTTATCTGGCCACTCAGTGAGAGTGATGACGTGGTATGACGTATCTCGTGACGTGGTGTGACGTCTCGCGTGACGTAGTATACGTGGAAAAATGGCGATGGCCTCCGACTTCCAGAACATGCGGTCACCAAACTCAAGAAGTTCCACAATCCAAATTCGAATAGAATAATATCCAAGGGCGAGGAAGAGACAATAGCAACAATAACGACAACAAGTACCTCCAGAATAACAAGCCTGAAAGGGAATCTATTACATTGCTGGTCTATGGTACACATAATGAAAATTACAATAATTACAGTATTATCAATGAAATATTATGCAAATTCTAAATAATTACTAAATTATTATATAAATAAATATACTTATTATGTACCTGAGTTAGTGGGCGGCTGAATGTATTTTCAATAACCATGTGCTTATTTATCCGGAAAAATCCGCGGGAATTAATTTCCCAATTGCTATAGTTTCAGTTATAATCCCAATTATTGGCGAGTCAGGATTTATCCCAAAGTCACAATATTCACAAGAAATAATGATAAATATGACTCAATACTGAACACAGTTACACACAGCTAAGAAGCAATCGAATCACCATCTGAATTTTATCTGTTCTCGAATCTACGATTCAACTTTTTCGTATATGCTCAAACTTGCAAAATAATTATCAAGAAATGGCAAATCTATTCACCCATAATATCCTATGACCAGCAATGCAGTAGGGGACTATCTATTGCTTAAGACTAGGGCGATGAGTAAGATGTGAAATAAATATAAAAATATAAAATGGATCGTGACAAGACCTTTTGTACTCTCTTTTAATGCATTTGTTTTTTCTTCTCTGCCATTCGGACATCTTTTTCTTAATTGAACTCATTATTAAAATGATATTTTGGACTTAATAAAACAGCACAGAAGATAATACACAGAATACACAGTAGATAGTAGCATAGAAAATACACCAGACAACTGCATTTGCAACTTGTGTCTTGTCGATGTAGCGATGTGAAAAAGAAAATAGTATTCAACAAATAAAACTAATTAAACTTACTATTTAATATATTTATGTTAAAATTAATAGGTATATTACAATATTATAAATATTAGGATGAAAAGGATTGCAGATTGTATTAATATTTTTTTTTTATTTATAAGGTCAAATTTTAAAAAAAATATTACTGATTTTAATTAAATTATTGAAAAAGGCGCCTACATCTTGAAAATCTTCACAGGGGGGTGAGCGCACCCACCTAACCCCTTCTTAGTTACGCTACTGGAAGATGGTGTATGGAATAATAGGTATTTAATTTTTGTAATTCTTCAGGGTAGTTTTTCAAGTGTTTTTGAATGGCAATGCTTAATTTTTTTTCTCTCTTGGATTTCAAGTTATGATCCCAAATTCCCAAAGTTATAATTTTATTCATATTTTTAAATTACTCAGCTTTGAAACATTTCGTTTTGATTGTAGTCTATTATCAGAATTTTAGTTGCTCATAATTGTTCGAATAAAAAAATATTGAAATTAATTATTTGTGACCCTACCTGAAGTTTTTAAGGAAAGAAATGGGCTTAAGAATCATTCATAAATTTTCATAATTTTTTTCGTCGTTTATTTAAAATTCTCCATGATCCTTAAGCTCATTTCGTTCCTTAAACAAAAAAATTTGCATTCGGTGTAAGTACCAAACATAATATTTAAAAGAATAAATATTTTATTAATTGTCATTACCACTGGGGCGGCGTATGTGTTCTGATTGAATCTGAGATATCCCAGTTCGAATTTATCAACCCGTAAAGTGTAATCGTAAAAATCCTAATATTTCAGGCATTTATAAAAATCAGACTCAAATGATCTGCTCAAATATGTATCATAACGGCATGTAGTATTCGTAGTAAAATTTCGTGGCCACCTTGACTCTTACTGCTCTAATACGAATCGATCAAAAAATTAATACTTATTCGTACAGTAATTGCGGCAAAAACCTAAACGAATTCTGTTCATCATTTGACCGGTCATTCATTAAAACGCATGTAGGTACTCAAAAAATACTTGAAATTTTGTATAATTATAAGTAGATATTATCTTTTAGGCAATATGTGTAATAGTTTAGTATAATTTACGAAACTAATTTAAGCATTTTAACTAATTTGAAATAAATCAGAAATATTTTATACAAAAATGTTAATTTAAATATGCAAATAGTTACTTTAATTATTTGTTTTATTTAATTTTACTATATTTTAGTTTCAATACAATTTTTAGTAACTTGTCTAATGAGTTAAATAGAAAATTTAAATATTTCTTTAGGTACCACAGAGCACTCAAGGCAGGTAGAAGTACCAGGCGATGCATGTCTTCATTCCAAAAGAACGGCGTAAATAATGGTCTATTTTATTCAATATTATAAAGTAAACAGTACGCGATATGACGCTTTTTCATAATTACAATATTTATAGTTTTATTGATGGACCCGATAGTTATTTTTTCTGACTATCTGCATAGCCGGTTAAAAACCTGTTCCTTTCGGTTAATAGCCAGTTTATATTCGATTTAGAGCTAGTTTTTATATAGATCACAGTCGGATTTTGAACGGTTTATAGACAATTTTTGACCGGTTTTATAAAGGTGTTGATCGTTTTATATTCAGTTTTTGACCGTTTTATCCAGGTTTTCACCGATATTTAACTAGTTTTAAAATGTATGTAAATAAATATACATATATGTATATATTATATCCTACGCTACGATGGCAGTTTATTTGTCTTAAACAACTAAAACTAACATTTTTATTACGTCTGACGCAACCAGCATTTGTCACGTCGTGTCACAAAACACAAGACCTTAAAAAAATCTGTTTTCTGATATATAATCGGTTAAAAATCAATTTTTATCAGTTTTCTATCTGGATAAATACCGGTTTGCTGATCATTTAGAAACCAACTTTTTAACCGGCTACGACCAATTTTCTGACCAGCTCAACCCTGTTTCCGGCTGATTAAAAACCTATTTTCGAAAATTTTATAACAGGTTAATGTGTTATTATTTTCTGGCCGATTATTTGGATAGCAGGATTGTTAGCCGGAGATTAAATGGTTTACGGGCCTATTCTGTAACTCAGTGGTTAATTTTTAATTACTCGTTAAAATTTTTATCCAATAGATATTGATATGACAACTAAAAATTCCATTTTTTCATATATATCAACATACTTGATTGGTTAAGTTTTTTAACCAGTTGTTAAAAATTAACCACTGAGTTACAGAATAGGCCCGTTAGTAGGTTCAGCAGTTTTTGAGTGGTCTAATTGAAATAAGATTTTTATTCATTACTGAGAGAGGTAATCTTTGAAGCAGATATTGGTAAATATGAAATATTTTTATAGTAAAGATCTTTTTCTCGTTAATTTACGAATTTTACAATCAGTTACAATATTAAATTTATAATTAAATATTTTAATTTACGTTCTTCTTTCCTTTGATATAAATGTTAATTTTAGTAAATAATACAAAGGCATAAAATTCATTATAATTTATTAGTTTTAGATTGCTGAGTATAAAAAGAAGTCTCCATGAAAGAGGATGCTTGTTATAATATGGAAGTCGTAGCGAATCAAAATTACACAAAACAAAAAACGCTCTGTGTAATTTTACGGTGCAAGTAAAGCAATATAGCACGATAAGACTCACGCTCCGAGCAGACTAGGCTATCAGATGACATCAGAGTGTAATTTAAATCGCACATTTCCATTCATACTTTAATAAGAACCCGCAAAATAATTCTGTCAGTTTATAAATTATGAGCGTATTTAAGAAAAAGTTATTAACCAGAGCGTAACTTTTTCTCGTCGTGGCTTTTGGCGTATTGTGATAACCTAACCTCATTCCAGAAGCCGGAGGGCATTAAACACAACGTAGAGAAGTGACGGGCGGTCTTTTCAAAATGTCTAATTAATTTCCTTTCGCAGACGGGCAATAATTAGCTCCGCATCTTGGGAGAATAAATAATTCGAACGCGATCATGTCATTTCACCGATATCCAATCTAGATAGCGGGACTCCTGTGCTAATAATCTGGAAATTGTTCTCAGCAAAAATCTCCGTATTCGTCGCCATTTCCTCGTTCGCTCTTTCTCGACCTACATCGATTATTTCTCTTCTTCATCAGATGAATTAATAACTTCTACGAATATTGTTTACCTCTTCTGTTTTACCATTGCTAATAGAATTTTAAATTGGATTTTACCAACATTCACAACTAGAAAACAAAACAGAATTAAATTACGTGTAACAAAACTTAAAATAATAAATAAATATATCTAAGCGTCCATTACACGATGAAGTTTTTCTTTTCAAGTCACTTTAAAACTTTTCTCTTTTGCACAATGGAGAAAGTGCAAGAGAGACAGATAAATAGATTTACTTATAACGGAAAACAAAGAAAAAATGCAACATGCGCTACTTTTTCTTAAAATACTCTATAAGATTTGATCAAATAACTCCCACCAGCTATGAGTGCCCGTGAGGTGACGCCTGGTAAGCGCCCACACGGTAAAATATATCGTCATCATTACCGATGTCTACGTGTGTTGTAGATACTGGCACACCCAGAAATGGGTAATATGCCGTAATGATATATTTATTTATTTATATTTGAGGCTTTTACAATCAAAACCAGATATTTCACATTTTAATTTTCTTGGTGTAGGTGGCGCTGTTCTGTTTTTTAAAGCTCTGTCTAGTAAAAGAAAATTGTTTCAAATTAAGATATATCTAATAGTTATTCTTTTATGAAATATGGCATAGGTAACTCCATGACAACCAATAGAACGCCGAATTTTGTAGGCACGTGATCGTGACGCTGTCAAAATCAAAATGATTAGTCTTTTGTTTGTTTAATTTTATAATAAGTATTGTTATGTTTTACATAAATAATAATAGTACTTTAAATAAATAAGTAAATATAGTATCACGGCATATTGTCCATTTCTAGATGTGCTGCTTTTAAATGCAAATTTCGGTAATAATGATACTTGTAGCATGCGGGCATTTACCATGTGTTACCTCACGGGGCATTCATTGCTGCCGTGGAGAAATTACCAATGAGGACACTTTGTGCCATTTAAAATTCGAAATATTTTTTACATCGGTTGGGATCAAACCTGGTTCCCCAGATGCGCAACTAGACACTAAAGCACGCGGCCACGCGACCTCATATTATAATTTATTTAGTTATCAGTTTATCTGGTTCGATCTAGACCGGCGCGAAATATTTCGAATTTTAAACGGCACAAAAGTGACTCCTGTGGTGCGCTCTCCACACCAGCAATGAGTGCCCGTGAGGTGACGCCTAGTAAGCGCCCGCACGGTACAAATATGTCATCGTCATTACCGATATCTCGATGAAACAGGTTGGCACACTCAGAAATGGGTAATATGCCGTTATGATATATTTATATATTTTATTTATCAGTTTATCAGTTAGAGAAGTCTTGATGTAAAAGTGTAAACTAAAAGTTCAAATAAATAGTAAAAATAAATAAAATATTAGTTCGTATAGTAATTAAATATTTGTTCGAGGAAGATTCCTTATACATTTCTAGTATAAAATTCAGTGTTAAGTCCAATTCCCACAGCGCAAGATTTGCGAATCTTAGATCGGTACTCGACAATCCACGCATCATGGGAATGGCTGGCGTCCCTGTTTCGGCTTAGTTTAAGCTTTCCCGCAGGGACGATAAATAGCGGTGATTCTTCGTCTTTTGATTGTGATTTTCTAAACCGTGGTAGTTTAAAAGTGGTTGTTTTACATTTTTGAAAATAATAACAAGAAATAAACACACTGGAATAATATAAACGCCATATAGAGTCAGTTCTCAGATATCGTAATGCAAACTAATCTATTTTATTTAATAATAATCTACAGGCAGGTGTATGAGTACGAGTATATGAAAGCGTTAGTCGTTTAAAAATGGATATAGTTGAAGCAGTAAAATTGTTCTTGATAAGGATATGAAGTATATTTATTTTCTTTATAAATGCATGGCGGATCATTATATGATTTTTTAAAGAAAATTACATCTCTTTTTAAACCAAAAACTCTCGTAGAAAAATTTCATTGATCGAAGTGCGAGTTTCGACCATTTTGAATACTTCGTTTTTTGATTCAATCTATAAGATCATGAAAAGAGGATTATTCAGAAGAGAAAGGTGAATATTGTGTTGTGATTACAAAATGATTGAATCGGGATAGCGAACGGAGAACGAGGACACATGATTCTTTTTGATAATGTTAACCATACAAACAAGATGATTGAAAACTCTCGACAAATACGAAACGTGCTGCCTGGAAACACCACGAGACCAAAGGTCAAGTGGTATTTCCAAAAAGAAACTTGTTGAATATGTCGAGAATTTTCTATTATCGAGTTATATACAGGTACACTACATAAAATAAATATATCACGGCTTATTACCCATTACTGGGTGTGCCAGTATCTACAACACATGTAGACATCGGTAATGATGACGATATATTGTACCATGTGGGCGCTACACTACATTATGAATAAAAAGAAATTAAAAATCAAACAATAAATTTCACGTAGGTATATGGCCTAATTCCTTCTGCATGAAACGTCAAACTATACGCCACATAACCTATCTCTTTAAATACTTACTGGAACATTATTTTATATTATATTAAAATGCTTGTATTTTTAAATAAACTAGCAGTAGTAACAACACAATTTCTGGATTTGTGATTAAATACATAAATTTAACAAGTAAACATTAAGTTATTTAATCACACGCATCGTTTAATTATTCATTTCGGTGCTGCAATTTCAGATGTCTACTTAAAGCACAAAATGCATTATTTTTCTCCTCAAAGTCAAACTACAGATTCATTTATGTGGCAGGTACTGTGTTTGAAGAAAAGATCGTACTCTATACGTTGTGTATAATAAAATTCAAAATGACGCTAACAACTTTGAGTACATAGAACAAAATAAGCAAAGCACCTATAAGTGAATATCGAAGGTATATATATTCAAATATACAAAGATTCGTATGTTCATTCTTTACTTAATAATGACCGCTGTGAGACTACACTGTAAAAAAATTCTCTGTAAAATTACTAATTGTTATTGGCGTCCAAATTGCCTAAGTGAATTATAATAAATTTACAGTTAAATGTAATTTTGTCTACCATTTTTAAAATTACATAAACGTAAATTCCATAAAAATGTTGATACATGCTTTAAGTAAATTTACATATTAATAATATACATAATTTTTTTAAAACATAATTTAGTAAAAGTACATATTTTTCACTATATTTTAAATAAATTTCACGTAGTAATAGATCATGTGTATGTTTTATTTTCCCCGGGCCTAGAGCCTAATTTTCTATTCTGCCTAAGTCCAATCCCGCTAAGCCTACCTAAAATCATGTAAATCTATAATATTAGTAATTAACTCTAAATTTGTAATAAATAACATACAGTATTTTAAATTTACTGTAATAAATTTAGAATTCACTCCTATTTCATGTAAAAATACATACTAGAATAAAAACATTGAGTTTTTACATAGTACTTATAAAATTTGACAAAATTGTCATAGAAAAATAAATATATAATTGTAAAAACACAAATATTTGTAGTAATTACCTCTAAACTTGTAACAAATACATACAGTATTTTAAATTTACTATAATAAATTTAGAATTTATGCATAGCTTCTGTAAAAATAGAAACTAAAATAAAAAGAATTGAGTTTGTACATAGTTCTTACAAAATTTGACAAAATTGTTATAGAAATATTAACATATCACTGTAAAATTTCATATATTTATTGTAATATGAATATTACATAGCAGTTCTAGTAATTTTTTACCTTCCGTCAAAAGGAAGGTATTGTCTTTGGTCAAAAAATTCGATGGTGAGTTTTTAACGAATAAGCACGTTTTAAGATCCCTAGAATACGATTTTACTAATTTTACATTGATGTCTGTATGTGTGTGTGTGTGTGTGTGTCCGTGTGTGTCTGTGTGTGTGTGTGTGTGACAAATTTTTCTCCGACGATAACTTCAAAACTGCAATTCTAAAAATTATGATTCTTTCGTATTCCTCTTCTTTACAACCATATGAAGAGCTGATTAGATTTTGGTTATAATTGGTCAACCGGAAGTACCCTTATTTGAAGTTCTTAACAGTTTTTCTGGAAAAAACGCAGTTAAATATCATTTTTCGACATTTTATGATCATTAATATGAAAGAACATCTTATTCTCTAACGATTTGATTATACGTTTTCCTTCATATTCAATAGATATAGAGTTATAGAAGGATTAAGAGTGGGTAACTTTCAAAAACCAGTCAGCTTTGCAAAAATTATGGAAACAGCAGATAATATTCAAAAAATTCTAATTGACAGATGTCAGTGTCAAGTGCAAAATCAAAGTGGAAAGTATAGGATCAGAAAGTAATTTAAGTGACAGAGAGTCCCTAGCAAATGTCTTGCAGTTTCAATGCCGGGAGTACAAGAAAGGCCAAAGAGAAGATGGAAGGACTGTGTAGCAGAATATTTGAGAGAGGAATAACTGTGTGAAGAAGATGCGTTGGGTAGGAATGAGGAAGTGTGAAGTGCAATTTACAGAATGTACATTCGTGTTATAATTATACTGGATTTATAGAATCTTTTCAAAGGAACTTGCAATATGGAATTTGTAAAAAATAGTGTTTTCGTGTTACAATTTTACAGGATATATAGAATAAATTCCAAGGAACTTTTGGTATCGGATTTGTACAAAATACATTGAATTGACGGAAGGTTTTGTGCTGGCCACAACAGATTTTTTATATTTGTAAGGGTGAATTAGCAAATTTATAGAATTATTTGCTATGTAAATGTAAGTCTACATAGTTTATGTAAAATTTGTTATTGCATACATATTATAGTAAAATATTACTATAACTTTTCGACAAAATCGCTATTATTTTTTACAGTGTAAGGAAAATCACTCATTCTTATTGATTTATAATTTAATGAATGATATGGTCATTAAAATGAATTAATTAAATTTGCTTGAAGTATATGGCTTCTATACCTATAGGAAACAAATCATCACTTCTATTATATGTAACCTTGGATATTTAGTTCCATCCTACAACAAATTACAGTGGAAGATATAACACAGTGAAGAAATTGACATTCACATGTGAAACTAAAGAATCCGCAACCCATAACCACATTATATTCCAATATTTCTACCTTTATAAACGCCACTTGCTCCAACACTTGACACTAACATACTATTGAACCTTCGCATGAATACCTCCTTGGCTGTGCTTTACCCTTGATCAAGTTGGAATGGGCGCGTAGGGAGTGAGAATGAATGCCGAAGGGCACGTGTCACTGAAGGGTTGTCCTACACCCCCTGCCCTGTAGGTAATTACACAGAAGCGGGATCATCACAAGACGAGCTTTATTAGCGCATAAATACCCGGCCAAATGATGTGTGAGAGTGAGACGGAAAATGCAGGGGGGTAGTAAGAAAATAGAGAGAATATTGGAAAAAAATACATATTTTTAGTTGTGTCATTAATAATTTTCGTTACTAGTACTACAGTCCTTGCAAGTAGTCCGTCTGTAATGTAGGTACTCCATTTAGGGCAGATACATACTAAAGTAGGTAACTTATTTATCATATTCATATCAAGATCGTACATAATTATAGTTATTTTAAATACAACATAAATTAATATGAAATAGTTAATTTGGTAATATTGTAATTTACTAGACTTGATGCATCGCCCTGTATTAACTAGGACGCAAGGGCGCATCTTCTCTGGTAATTCCTCCTTTGCGCCAGTAAAAAACCGTCTGCAACACCTTCGTAGAGAAGTGGCTTAGCTAAATTATATTTTGTATTCTTTCAGAAAGTAGCACAGTTTATAGAAGCTGGTGTTACTTTAGCCAGATCTTCTCTCATGCATCCCTCTTCTAAGTTAGAGCATATGAGCATGTGGGTCATTGTTTGATTTTGACCACTATTACATAAAGTGGGTTCTACTTGGGGCCCCAGTTGTACATATTTACACTTTCCTACGTGGGTTTGTAGATGAATTAGAGTTTTCCAAATGGGCCATTTTTTGTCATTTCCTGGTGGTTGTTACTCATCTTATTTACACAATTCAGATTACAAATGTATGTTTCTCATCATGGCTTTATCTTCTAGCTGCAACGTCGCATCCCACATCTGATTTCTGTTAAAAATGCGGCAACCATTTGTGTCGTCTCTTGAAAACTTACTAACATGGTCTACAGTTAGGGAGTTAGCAGTCAAAATATCCGGCTCCGATCCTAACTTTGAATTCTCTTTCTTTTGACCTCTGCCTCGGATATAAGTCCATAATTAAAATGGTAGGATCAGGTTTAAATTTTTTATGGACTTTTGATTGAATTCAATTGGTATTGATAGTTTAGAAAAGATACAATTAAATTGGCAAATCACTTGTTTTTATCATTTTAACGAAATTTTCAACTATGAAGTACATTTTAGTTTAGTTATCACTCTTCTTCTTTATATTGCTTTTTGGGTGTAGTGCTTCTTTATTGTAATTTAGTGATGTCTTAGTGCAATTTAAATTTCATGTTTATATTAATAACTAGTTTCATCAAACTTTACCAGTCATCGTTCGTTCCAAAGACTATGAACATTGTATTTTTCAACTTTGCATTTTATTTTCGAGTTTTTACTACATTGTCAATTTTTAACAGTATATTTGAATTTACTACAACAATTTTAATCAAACGGTAGTTAAAAAAATATTATAAACATGTACTTTTAAATTATTTAATATGTATTTTTAAAATAATTCTAGATCTTAAATTATACCGAAACGTTAAGGAATTAAAAACTTCCAAATTCTCTGTCCAAATTCTAACTATTTATTTTACATCTTCATTAAGAATATAGCACATAAAGATTTTCTACAAAATAATATTTTCATTATATTTTTTCCCTATACAACTGCGCCACCCCATGAATTCCGAGTACATGTATTTGAGAATATTGATGACTAGACACTGGTATAAATAAAAAGCTTGGTATACCCCAGTACTGATCAGAAAATGTGGTAAAGCCCCAGTGCTCGATAATAATATCCAGAGTGTCCAGAATAACTTCGAGAACTATAATAGATACGAAGTCGGTTAAACTTAACAAGAATTGCGTAATTAGGAGACCATTTAATGGTATTTTCATATTTGACAAAAAATGCATCATAGGTCAGTACCTATATTTAAGGGAAAATGTAAATTTTGCAGTTTTTACCTCCCGCTACCCTTGGTAACCTAGGAATAGGGACCGTGCTAAAAATTGGATGTCGAGATTTTGGTAAATGACCAAGTTTTAAGGTCTTTAGAATCCGATTTTACCATTCTCACGATGATGTGT
This sequence comes from Ophonus ardosiacus, assembly GCA_943142095.1. Classification (NCBI taxonomy): domain Eukaryota; kingdom Metazoa; phylum Arthropoda; class Insecta; order Coleoptera; family Carabidae; genus Ophonus; species Ophonus ardosiacus. The sequence continues at coordinate 14,946,982 of OW964830.1, read as the reverse complement.
GGATGTGTGTGTGTATGGATTTTGTCAACCCTCTAACTCAAATTCTATCAATCAGAAAATTCTGAAACCTTGTATTTCTACCTTATTCTAATAAGAAAAGAAGCTATTAGATTTACGTATAAATCAGGTAACAGGAAATGACACTTTACTAAAAACTCGAAATAATTTTTCTTCGTTAAAAAAAAAACCTTTAAATTTAATTTTTTCCCCATTTATGTTACTATATGAATTAAAGATAATTAGATTTTGTACAGGTATGCATCCATACTTTTTAAAATATATTTTAGAGATAAATATATAAAATAATCTATTTTGTAAATCCCAGAGCCTATGTTTTAAAGATAAACACATTCCTTATTTACACAGTTCAAATTGTTCATTAAATGTCAATCTCATCAAAGCCGTCTTTTTATTTCAATAAATTAAGCTATTTAAATACAATAAAATATGTAATTACATATTTTTTATGGTTGTACAAAAAATAGCGTATATACCTTGTTCGCGAAATTCTTTAGCGCTCTCGAAATTGTCCTACCTCTGCGGCAAGCTACCTCCGCGACATTTTTTCTCTTGGATCGCTAAAGAATGATTTCCGGGGCCCTCATATACAAATAAAAATTGCCATTCGGTAGAACAAAAATAGGGCTGTTGCAAGAATTTTTATATGACTTCTAAGTATTAAATTTTAAAAGATATTGTTCTTTAAAAAGCCTCAAAAAGCCGAAATATCCTTTAGATATTTTATAATTAATTTTTGAAATTTAGATAAAATTTTGAAAAAGTCTGAAACAGAATGTGACGTCAGAGTACATACATCTTCAGCGGTTCTAATTGGTCCGTTTATAATGTAAAAAAATTTGTGTTTGGTGTCAAGTGTATTGTCAAAGTTGTCAAATTTTTAAGATTGGTTCAAGTTGTATAATATGTAGGTAATATAAAAAGTTCAAAATAAAATGAGTAATTTACGATATTGTATTGTGCCTTCTTACAAAAATACTGTTAGGAACAAACCTACTATAGAGTTAATAAATTTGTTAAAAGATGTGAAGAAAAGAAAATTGTGGCTAGAAGCATTAGGTCAAAGAGCTGATAATGTCAGAAAAATCGTGTTTTCATGTTTGTGAAGATCATTTCAACTTTCATCCACCTTTAAGATAACATTATATTTTTGTTGCTTCACTTTATGTTCAGGGCAAATTTACATCTACTATACAGATATTTTTTCTCGACATAGATCTAAATATCCTATAGCAGATTCAATGCTAGATTCATGGAATATTAAAGTAAAATATATTATCAATTTATATAGTAAATTCGGTTTTTATATTTTATTTTACCTCAAATCTTTAACATCCTTATTTCGGTAGCAGTAAAACAATCGTTCTCTGATATAAATTAGCTTGAGTGTAATTATTATTCATTTATGTACAATGAGCAATGTCAGCGTCAAATGTCAAATTATTTTTTTTTATTAACATGTAACAAACTATAAGCCTACGTTTATTTATATAAATAATGTGAATAAACGTAGGTGATGGAAAAACTATTTTTCTGTTGGCTATTAATGACGTAATATATGTACTTCTACGTCACAGGAGTGGGGGGTAGTTTTTCAGGACGCCAACCTTTTTATTTAATTATTTCCACAAATAACAACAAATTAACAAAATAAAAATTATTACTAAGAAAATCATTGCATAAACTTTCATTTAAAATGGTTTTTGAAAAATGTGAAACAGGCTTATTGTAATCGTATACTAAATGTAAAATGGGATGCACGCTATGCTTGTTAATATGGGAAAAAGTATTTTGCTATCCAAATTATGTTATGCAAAAATATTTCATATAATATTAATGGACCACAAAATTTTGCATATAAATCAACAAACCAATTTAGGTCATTTGTTTTGTAACTGCGGTAATTGAATCTGAATATTTACTAAATTGTAGTTTAATAGTGCTAGCTATCAAATTAAAATAAAAAGATAAACAAATATAAAATGTTCTATTTGTAAAGTATTGAAAATATCGACATTAATAAATATTTCCGTTGCACAAATTTTGTAATAATATCGTTAACAATGCAGGCGTCATATAATATAAATGTAACATATAGTTGAATTCACAAACGGTTTATTTAAAGAATCAGTGACATTACGACACAGTATTATTTAAATATGTGATTCTAGCTTGCTATCATCGCATTCCTGACAAAGAAGTAAAATAAATATTCCAAATAAACCTCAATTTTTTTTATTTTTTACCTCTCGCTAAGAGAGGTATTGGATTCATGCTAAAATTCGCATATCCAGATTTTATTGAATAAGCACGATTTAAGGTCCCTAGAATCCGATTATAACATTTTTAAAATGATGTCTCTGTGTGTGTGTGTGGATGTGTGTATGTGTGTGTGTGTATGTATGTCTGGATGTTGTAGTCACGATTCCTCAAAAACTATAAGACTTAAAAACTATTTAACTGCAGTTTCCTCAATCTGACATTTTTGGGAAGAGCTGAAAAGGTTTTGGTAACAATTGAACAACCGGAAGTAGTAGTTTCTTAGAAAAATTCTTCTAAATATAATTTTTTGGGAGGTTTCTTTATTAAATATTGAAGAACATAAAATTCTCCATCTAATACACTTAAAATTTTTATTATATCTTGTATAGATTTAGAGATAAAGACACTATAATTTATAGAGTGAACTAATCGCAGAGGCCAAGGCACTAAGGAAACCAGTTGACAAATTCCAATGTTTATAACATGACACATGTCATTGTCAAATATCAGCATTTTTAGTGACATTGTGAAAGCTTTTTCTGGGACGTATATTTAATTTTTCTTATTGTTTTATTAATTAAATATTTGAAATTATAGGTAAAATTGTGGTAAAATACATATATCCATCAGAAATACCGCCAATCTGGTTAATAAATTGGAACAATCTCTGACGTGAAAATGATATAAAATAGATATAATTAGGATTATATGTGTGCAGAAGACATATTAAATACAATAAAAAAACAGTATTTGGGTAAAGTTCTGTAATATTTTGTTATAAAACGACGGTTCGAAAGCGAAGTGCAATACAATACATATATAGCCTATTATGGAAATGGCGAGAGGTCTTGTACTGGCCACAACAGATTTTTATAGTTAGAAATGAACAAATTTTTATACGCGGCAGCGACAAGACCACAGCTTATCCGTTTGGCGACTAAGCACTGCCGCAACGCAGTTCAGTCGTGCCGGTCCAGTGTTGCCAGAATGTTATCATGTTTAGTAAAATAGCAGCATGAAAATGTAATAGATTTTAGAAAAATGTAATTTTTTAAAGGTTCTGTCAATTATGTCCCTTCCATACTACTATATGTTGCGCAGTATTTAAAATTGTTTTATTTTTCTCAAAATATGAGAAAGATAATAAATTTTATTGGAAAAAAAATATTGCAATAAATTAATAACCATATGTTATTTTAACTTACGTCCTTGAGTGCGCATTTAAGGTACCTAGTACAATATGAACAAAAATTAAGTCTAGAGTAAATGTACAAAAGTTTACATAATTTGCGGCAAATATTAATAATATACAGTGTGACTACTTTAAACCCCAACATAACCCGTTAATACGGGACAAATCGTTTTTTGCAGACTGTTTCTCCCCGTTTCAACTGACAACAAACAATGGCTGTGATATCAATAGAAAGATAAATAATTTCTGCATCAAATGACACCAAATACATGCAAATCATGTAATATCTTAGTTCCATAAATTAAATATTATTTTTTATTTATTTTATTTATTTATTATACACTTTTTAATACATATGTATGTATATAAGCAATGAACATATATGGAGATGAGACAGTTTTTCGACGTAACATTTATATCATTTCACTTGTTGCACGTTGTTGATGCGGATGAAATTATGAAAGGAACACATACAACAGCCATGCCTTATCCGGAATTTGAACCCGGGACCCTTGGAGCGTGAAGCGATATCGCTACCGCTACTCCACCTGGGTCGGCCCATAAATTAAATATTAAATTTATTCAATTTCTTATTAATACTGATAGCCATATCATTTGAACAAAAAGACAAACAAATGTTTGACATTTTATCTGACAGAAATCGTTGTAACCTATAATTTGTGCAAATTGTATTATTTTATATTTTTTTTTTCAAGTAATTTCTAATCCGTTACAAAATATTAAAAAGAAATTGAAATAAAGAATCACTTTTTTCCAAGTCCATTCTATAATTACCAAAATAATGATAAAAACACATGAACAAGTGATTAAGGTGATTAGGGAGGAAATGACTAGCAGTGTTTTAGTGCTGTCAAACGAAAAAAATACTTCAAATAATAGTTATTAAAAAAATAATTGACGCTACTTTTATTTAAAATATTTTTTTTCTAAAATAACCCATCAACGATTTGCAGCGCTAAAACACTGCTAGTCATCTCCTCGTCAATCATACTTAATCACCTGTTCATGCTACCACTAACTTTATTAAAAATGTATGAATGATTTTTAAGGTAGTTATTTTTGCGTTGTACTCATCAGTAAAATTTACTTTCTCTATTCACAGCTTGAAAAACTTACTTTCAAAACAGATGTAGAAAAAAATATTTTTGCCTCAGCAAAATCATGGAAAAATTATGTTTTGATAACCAAAAATAATAAACAATTATCAAAACTATGTATATGCATATTTAGAAAATTTTCTAGAAAATAATTTGGATATTTAAATATGTATTTGGTACTGAAATTAACAGTTTTTCAGACTCTAGTTTTTCCTTTTATTGATTATGAATAATTTGGGGCTCAAATTTTGATGCCCAAATATTAATTTGAGTGGCGAATAACAAATATTTGGGATGAAATCAATATGACTTTGGTGCATGATTACATACAACCCAGCAGACGGTTTGCTCCATTTAAGATGGTCTCTCTTTGAAGAAATTTGAAATTGGCGAAATACGGTCCTGCGTGTGGGTGAAGGGCAGGCAATATGGAGCGGCTCGGCTGGAGCGAAATCACGTTCCCGGAGACGTCGTGTTAATTTGCAAGTGTTCTTATTCGGAAAATTAAAACTTAATATCCCTGCGCGCGAGAGATAACGGAGGAATTGATGCTCCAAGACTTTCACTAACTAACTTACCCCACACAAGCCTTTCTTTTATTCTCACCCCGCTCCTTTACGGCACACGGGAAAATAATTAGCCAGATATGAGATAGGAAAGGTCGTTAAAAACTCAATTGAAAACAGAATCTCCCCAGACAGATTTGTTGCGTTTTCTACCATTTATTTTCGTGATTTATTATACCTTTAAAATTACAATTTACATAAATTATAATAGTTATTGCAATACCAAAAGGGTTTATGTCCGAAATATGAAAATTAAATCTCGAAGCATAAGCCGAAGACTACGCTGAGTGCCATAAAATCCAATTAAATACATCGAGGTGAATACTAATTTTGACCGGCAGCTATTTTACAAATATACACAAGTTTCCGGATAGATATGTTGATGATTTTATTTACGTCAAACATCGCACTTTTCTGGTTAAAATCTACTTTCTAAATTGAAATTAGATTGTAGTCAGGAAAAATCTGATATGGCCAGCACATTATCTTCCGCCAATTCTATGTATTTTGTACAAATTCCATACCAAAAGTTCCTTGGAAAAGATTGTATATATCCAGTAATATTGTAACACGAACATATACTATTTTCTATAAATTCCTTACCGAAAGTTTCTATAAATCCAATAAAATTATATTACAAACATACACTATGTAAATTGCACTTGACACTGTCAATTAGACTTATTTGAATACGACTACATCAGCTGTTTCCATGATTATAATAAAGCTGGCTGGTGAAAGTTAAACTCTTTATAATTCTTTGTCTCTATTAAATACGAAGAAAAATGTATAATCAAACTTCTTTCATATTGACAATCAAATAAAATGTCGAAAAATGATTTTTAGCTGCGTTTTTTCAAGAAAAACTATTAAGAACTTCAAATAAAGGAACTTCCGGTTGAACAATTACAACCAAAATCTAATCAGCTCTTCATATGGATAATAAGGAAGAGGAAGCATACGAAAAAATTATAATTTTTAGAATTATAGTATTGGAGTTATCGTCGGAGATATTTTTGTTAAACACACACAAATACAGATATCATCGTAAAACTGATAAAATCGTATTCTAGGGATCCTAAAACGTGATAATTCATTAAAATTCACCACCGATTTTTTTGACCAGACAATATCTTCCTTACCTAAAGGTGACAGAAAGTAAAAAAAATCTGTTGTGGCCAGCACAAGACCTTCCGTCAATTCCATGGATTTTGTACAAATCCCATACCAAAAGGTCCTTGGAACAGATTCTATATAATATCATGTAAAAACACATACTATTTTTTACAATTTCCATACCCAAAGTTCATTTGAAAAGGTTCTATAAATACAATAAAATTATAACATAAACTACACTAAGTAATGTCCTTCCATCTTCTCTTTGGCCTTTCTCTGCGTGTGACTTGCGAGCAACACTATGACATACTAATTTTAGATCCTATACTTTTTTGTCCATATTTGGCTTTGCACTTGCAACTGACATCTGTCAATTAAATTTTTTTGAATAATTATGTCAGCTGTTTCCATGATAAACAGCAAAGCTGACTAATTTTTGAAAATTAATTTCTTTATAATGCTTTCAATTTACATCTATTGAATATGAAGGAAAATGTATAATCAAACTGTATAGAGAAGAGTATTTTCTTTAATATATATAATAACAATATGTCAAAAAATAATATTTAACTGCGTTTTTTCAAGAAAAACTGTTAAAAACTTCAAATAAGGGTACTTCCGGTGGATCAATTATAACCAAAATCTAATCAGCTCTTCATATGGATGTAAAGAAGAGGAATACGAAAGAATTATAATTTTTAGAATTGTAGTATTGAAGTTATCGTCGGAGAAAAATTTGTCACACACGGACACACACACGGACACACACACACACACACACACACACATACAGACATCATCTTAAAAATAGTAAATTCGTATTCTAGGGGCCCTAAAACGTGCTTATTCATTAAAAACTCACCAACGAATTTTTTGGCCAAAGACAATACCTTCCTTTTACGGAAGGTAAAAAAGTACCTACCTATGATGTAAATCTGGATTTAAGGTAACAAAGTTTTAAATTTGAAACTTTTTCCTACTATTTCTCAGACTAGGGGTCAAATTCTCAATTTTCACCATTGTGATATAATATGAAATGGTAAATTTATATCATATCACTTGTCAGTGTCATGATATTATTTGTCAAATATGAACAAACACATGCGCCAAATTTGTATTTTCTTGTTATGCGCAACCAATATTGTCAACATACGGTAAATACATACAATATTACACTTTCTCACTCATTTATATCAGATCACTTTGGAAATGAGAATAGCTCCAAGTGATAAAGTGAAAAATTTTCATCATTGTGATATGATATGAAATGATATAGTTATTTTCGTAACAAGTTATGAAAAATACCAAATATCATGCGAGTGTAAATTGACGCACGACGCGTAGCGGAGTGCAAGTCAATACACACGAGCTAAGATATTTGTATTTCATACAAGTTATGAACATTATTTTTTAGACGAGCATAAAAAAATTTAACTTTTTTTTCAAAACTGATATTTAGGTTCAAACGTACTGACAGCTGACAAATGAATAATGTATACATATAACCAGAAAATAATGACATAGTAACCTAGCAACCGTGTCAACTATTACGATATGAAATATATCGTAACACTAATGTGATAAGTTCAACTTTCAGTGTTAGGATACTACGTTGATAAGTCATACTTATTACAATGGTCGTCTAAAAAAATTATATCATATCACTTGTCATTGTCATAATATTATTTGTCAAATGTTAACAAACACTTGCATCAAATTCGCATTTTCTTGCTGTGCGCAACCAATATTTTCAAAATACGGTAAATACATACAATATCAGAATTTCTCACATATTTATATCAGATCACTTTAAAATTGAGGATAGCACCAAATGATAAAGTGAAAATTTTTCACTGTATATCACTTCTGTCAAAATTGTGAATTGGGCCCTAGATCAGACACTATATTTCATCCAAATATCATACTAGACCTGCGCACTATGGGCACTGGGCACAGTAAATTAATGTCAATATACGTATAAACATCAAAAAACTTTGTCTGGAAATATAACGAAGTACATACTTATGATGTGATTGTATATGTATTTTCTCCATGTAATAACATCGTCTAAAAAATTATGTAAATTCAATTTCGTGTTCATTTCTACCACAAATGTCAAAAAAATTATATCAAATAATATTAAATAACTGACAGTTTTCAAGTATCAACTGTTTTAATAAAACGACGCAATATTGTTTTGGATGAAACCTAAAGGCTTGCTTATGAAAACTATAAACTTAGGAATTTACCTTTTAGCATTACCATTATGTCGTAGCGTTAATAATTCGAATATACACAAATGTGTGCTACTGTATACACTGTAAAAAAATCCTCTGTAAAATTACTGCAATTGTTATTGGCGTCCAAATTGCCTAAGTGAATTATAGTAAATTTACAGTTAAATGTAATTTTGTCTACCATTTTTAAAATTACATAAACATAAATTCCATATAAATTTTGATACATACTTTAAGTAAATTTACATATTAATAATATACAATTTTTAAAACATAATTTAGTAAAAGTACATATTTTTCATTATATTTTAAATAAATTTCACGTAGTAATAAATTATATTTATGTTTTATTTTCCCCGGGCCTAGAGTCTAATTTTCTACTCTGCCCAAGTCCAATGCCGCTAAGCCAACCTAAAATCATGTAAAGTCTATAATATTTATAATTAACTCTAACTTTGTAATAAATAACATACAGTATTTTAAATTTACTGTAATAAATTTAGAATTTACTCCTATTTCATGTAAAAATACATACTAGAATAAAAACATTGAGTTTTTACATAGTACTTATAAAATTTGACAAAATTGTTATACAAATATAAATATATCATTGTAAAAACACAAATATTTGTAGTAATTACCTCTAAACTTGTAATATATACAAATAGTATTTTAAATATACTATAATAAATTTAGAATTTGTCCATAGTTCCTGTAAAAATAGAAATCAAAATAAAAAGAATTGAGTTTTTACATAGTTCTTACAAAATTTGACAAAATTGTTATAGAAATATTAACATATCACTGTAAAATTTCATATATTTATTGTAATATGAATATTACACAGTAGTTCTAGTAATTTTTTTATATTTGTAAGGGTGAATTAGCAAATTTATAGAAATATTTGCTATGTAAATGTAAGTCTACATAGTTTATGTAATATTTGTTATTGCATATATATTATAGTAAAAATTTACTATAACTTTTCGACAAAATCGCTATTATTGTTTACAGTGTATGTAACTATATATTTAATCTTAACATTATGCTGTAACCCTAGAATATGACCTCAATTCTCAATTTTTAATGGAAAATGCTATTGCCGACCAATCAGAAGACTTATAATGTTCGTATAGAATAGGTTGATCCTGCCAATATTTACGACTGTCTATTTAACATTTGTTATTTTTGAAGAGTGCTGTCACATTGGCCGCGTTCAACGCTCCACACCGAAGTTTGCCATTTACAATAAATGGACGGATGCGATTGGTCCAGCAATTGCATTCCGCAAACTTCGGTACTCCTCCCTGCCAAGGTACCGAACGCGCTCATTGGACTTGAATAAAAATGAGTGTCATTGAAAAAAAAATGTCCAACTTATACAGTTAATTGAACAATATCTTACGACAAAAAATGACATATCGGTTTGCTTTAATTGGTTTACTCTAAAAAGTACTTACATGTACCAGCCAACTTAATGTAAAGTTTAATGAAAAATATACTGCTAATGCATAAGTGCATAAGATTACAGCTTACATAAACCAGCCTTTAGAATGCTCTCTAGCAAAAAAAGTTTCTGAAATCTAATGACGAATTTAGCCAAAAAAAAGTATAAATTATATCAGGCTTTAGCAATGAATTAATATCAGCATTGTAACAAGGTGAGAATAGTGAAATAACAAGTAAATAACTTTAATATAAACTCTTCTAAATTATAGTTTCAATATCAACATTTTAACTCTATCATCTTTGTAAGTCAAAATTCTGTTTAGAAATAATAATCATTTTTCCTATATCTCTGTTTAGTCTAGATGTCAACCGCGTAGACATTTATTGTTTTGACAATTAACTGTATAAGTTATTGGCTAGACTACGTGAAATCTTGTTATTTTGCTATAGATGCTACACCCTCGCACCCTTCATCAGATATGCCTGTTGAAGAGATAACCCTTTGTTTTTAAGGCAGTCGAGTTTTAAGATTGAAACGAGTCAGGTCAGACATGTAGTCTGTGTTTAGTTTTTGGGCGTTTTCCGCCAGTACTCATAATTAGATTACAATGTAACTGTAAGAGTATAGTTTTGTGTTAGTAGTTTAGTGTAATTAATAATAATGATTTAGTATTAATGTAAAAATTATGTAAATAAAGTCAGTTAAAATTAGTATAAAAATATATCTATCATCAAGTGTTTAGTGATAGTGTGAGCGTAAAGGGTATTCCGTCTCAGTAAAGTGGTGGACAAACCAGCAAGCGTCCACCAGTTAGAAGAAATAGTGTCATCGTTGGGATAAGAAGAGAAAGTATAGAGAAAAGAGTAAACAGTAGCCTCAAAGACCCCCCCCCCTCCCCTGTTACAGTATGAGCCCTTATTTAGAAAACAATTAATTGTAGAAAGTGGTGAAAATGCGGCATTCGGATATGTTAGGATTTATAAAATTTAATTATTTTTTAGAATGCTGTACCTTAATATGTTTATACGAGTAGACGTATCTTCGAGTATAATTTCATCTTTTGTATTCAATCTCTGTCTAAGTTAAATTATCTAGAATTCCTTTCCTTTTCATTTTCTCATCTGTTCATTGTTCATAATCTAATTCGTCGTGTGCTATTTGTCCTTACCCACATGTACCTCTATGTGGAGAAAACAAAGACAAGGCACTAGGACATCAAGATACCGGAAATGTAGTGCAAACATCTGTACTGTGAAAGACAACCGGGACTGATTCGTCACGTACGAGATTTAAACTGAGACAGGGGCTATTTGTCCAACTCGTAACCAAGGCGACATACAGAAAGAAAGGGTTTCGATGTAAGAATGAAATAGATCTTAATAAGACGAATTTTCAGCGACGTGATTTACCTATTGTTTACATTTACCCATGATTTTCACATGGCAACAACGTTACTAACGTGGTTACTGACTTGTACAATTTTAACAAGGTATATCTAATTTAAAATAATTTGTGAATAACATTACTAATAATAAAACTGGATTAGTGTGCCTGTAGTACTGCGTCTCTAGTCCGCGCCGTGTCAAGTTGCAAAGTCGATTATTAGCATTTCGTCTTTTGTCCGTTGTGCTCTTACAGGATGCGCTTAGCATATCTAGGATCAGGATTTAGTTTCACGTTTTTATTGACAATGTTATGCCAGATGTAAAGGTAAAGCTAATTATTTATGGGTAAAACGTTTCAAATTCACCCTCAAATTTTAGGTTAGTAAATAAATACAAACAAAATGCAACTAAAAATGCGTACATTGTCGCCATTTTCTGCTCCATCTACATAGTATAGCTTATCTATATGGTCGTATTATCTACGTATAAAAGTATAAAATTATATTTCGCACAGATATTCGACACTGTGAATTTTATAATATACATTATAACACAGACTGCAAATTGTAATAGGAATAAAGTTCTTATAAAACCATGCAAAGTTAGTGGCAAAATTAAATATTTCACAGAGATATACTGGAACTATCTTATTAAATGACATAAAAGTAAAGGAAAGTGACTGCTGTGGAAATGAGGTATTTACGTGGTGTTTGTGGGTATATAAAACGGGATCACGTGAGGAATAATTTGGTGTATGAAGAATGTATGGTTAGGAAGAATGTAGTTAAGAGAGTTGGAGTGAGTCAGTTGAGATGGTTTGGTCATGTGAAGAGAATGATGAGTGAACGACTTGTAAAACGCATATATGTTGGTAAAGTTGAGGGTGTTCGATTGCGTGGCCTTCCAATATGTAAGTGGATGGATGTGATTAGTAGTGTTTTGAAGGAGCGTAAGTTTCCGAGTGGAAAGAAAAGAAGAGCATGTATGAATACGATTATGAATGTGGCTGAGGCGAAAGAAGTTTGTCTGGATAGGAATGTGTGGCGAAGGATGATTGTTTCGTAATTATTGTGGTGTGAAGATGTATGGTTAGTAAGAATGTTTTATGAGAATGGAGAGACAGCTGAACTTTTATGTGGACGAGAAGAACGGAGTATGTTTGTACAGGAATGTGTAGCGAAAGATGATTTTTGTGTAAATATTATTGTGGTCCGGATGCGGTTATTCGCTACCGAAAATCGGTCACTTTAATATGTTATTATGTATGAATGCGTTTATGAATGTGGCTGAGGTGAAAGAAGTATGCATGGATAGGAATGTGTGGCAAAGGATGATTGTTGCGTAACTGTTATTGTGGTCCGGATGCGGTTATTCGCTACCGAAAATCGGTCACATTAATATGTTCTTGTATGAATGTTATGATGATTTTGGACAAGGCGAAAGAAGAATGTTTTTAAAAAGTTAAGTGATTCAGTGGAGCTCTTACTTTCATCCCTTTTCTTATTATTTTCGGGTTTTTGCTAACCCACTAAGTGGGAAACGCGTGATTTTATGTATGTATGTATGTATGTAAAAGTTCCACAAAAAAAAAAGAAACTGAAAAATCTTGTATGATGGATGTAAATTTGTAATTTATGACACGACAAATGATTTCATAGCATGTATTAGATACTGGCTAAATAACCTTAACAAATTTAACCTTAATATAATAATAAATAATAATACACCACTATGCATGGCAAAGAAAACTACACGAGAACGATAAAATTTTGTAGTTTATATGACAATAAAGACGATGAAGAGTATTGAAGAGTAGGGACCGAAGAAGTCTTACGTACAATTACAAAACTTGTTTCGTTGAAAATACACGTTTCTCCAATCTTTGAAGCAATTTACATGTGTCTCCTCATTCAAACGAGCAGTAAATAGATATTTTTATTTTAACGAATACGTACAAAGAAGTAGCAGGAAAAATTTTACTTCTCATTTCATATACATGCACTGATGTACCACATTCACCCGACAAACATGTTGCTAAAGAATAGTTTATTTACTGATATACTTCTTATTTTGTGCAACGTCTGCAACATTTATTGTAAAGTGAGACATGAGCTTTACAAACAGATGTGAATGCCTGCGAGATGACGTTAATGTATCGTACAAAATTTAGTTTCTTTCTTGTAAATTTTATAAAGGATATATTGAAAAATTATTTTCTATTAGGCATTATACGTAAGGGTATTGATCAGCCTTTCGTCAATTAATTATGAGTAAATGAAAGTCTCTTTGTTACGTTTGAAGTCTTGACGTGAGAGTAAAAGCAATATAAAACATCTGAAGTCCGAGCAGCTGGCTGTCAGCGTCGCCTTTCTTTTTCCGCGCGCGAGGTGCAATTACGCCAAGCTGCTAATCTACGGTCTGGAAAGATTACGACAGATGCTATGGAGAGCTATGTTTAGTATTTCCCACAAAAGGTGCATACAAATCAGAAAGAGAGAACAATACCACTAACTCTCGAGGAAACTTAGTTTTCATCTCATCCTCAACCTCAGCCATTATACTTTATGCAAATCTGATTGTTTTGTTTTTCGCGATAATTATGTTGCAAAAGACCACTTAAAATAGAGAGGATAGAGGCGACGAGCACGAATATGAGTAGAAACAGCGTTTCAAACGTTCCTATCACACACAAATACACAAGTAATTTTTTTGGTACAGAAAGTAGTTTATCAGGTTTCAACTGTTGAGACTAAGGGCAGATTTCTCAATCGGCCAAGTAAGGCTTGACCTAGGGCACAAAAATTTCTAACAATTTTTTAATAAGTTACACAACTTTTGTACTGTTAGGAAATTACTCATATGTGTAAAATCACTCTTATAGGGTATAAAATCTTGTTTCATTACGGAAAGTTTATTTTTTATATTTTCTATTCTACGTACCCATATTTCTTTCATTTTTGTGTTTTGCTATTTATTTATACTTTTCCCTGAATAAGGAAGCAGTACTTATAATTGTAATTTCTTTTTGTATTTCTAATTAAAAATGTATTTAATAAATGTTTGCATTATACGTTCGTTGTAAATTTAAAAAGGAATATTTAAAAACTAATACTCGTATTCAGTCATGAACGACAGATATTAAAATTTTTAAATTTAACCAAAAATATGATTGGATTTATGTAGACGACATAATTTTTATAGTCTACTGGAGCACAGAACTGAATTATTTACTATAAATTAAAATTTTCTAGGTAAGGAACTAACCACTAGGTCAATTATTTAAATTTATTTTATTAATATTCTTCAAAGTAAAATATCAATATAAATAATTTTAAATTTATATGTAACTTGATTTTTTATCTTTAAAATTATAAAACGATATACAGGGTAAACATTATTGCATTGCTTTTAACTGTTAAATAGAACTGAAACATTTTACCTTTTTCAGTTTTGTGTTAATTTACTGTTATAACACAAATTTAATTATAAATGACAATTGAAAATAATGTGTTTGTTTATTTTTTGTTATAACTCTAAAGGGCTGCCTAGACTAAAAGCTTATAAAAACTAGAGAGCTAGAATAATCGTTTTATACAATTTAGATGCAGAATTTAAGTCTCTATAACTCTTTTGCGAAACATTGTGCATAAAATAACTAAGTAACGTTTGCGAAAAGAAATACTGAATTCCCATGTTAAACTCCCATGTTTCACTTTTCGATTTACACCTTGTCCAAAGAGTACTGTCGAAATGTGTTGTTTAACTGAATTGAAGTTAAAATTTTCGTTACTTTTGACGCTATGAACATTCTAAAAGAATGTCATGAACTGTATTTCTTGTTATTTATTTTTCCTATATTGTAAGATTCTTACTTCAGCAATTTCTGTTTCTGGTTGTTTTCCGAACATGTCGGACACATTTCTTGCCCTGATTTCGGTGTTGGTGTGACACGTTTAGTGCAGATTGTCTCTCCCAATATTTACCCGAGGAGTCCACGTCCTTCTAGTCCTGATGTCCCGTGTCCCGTATCCCAGTTCCATTATCTAGACAGGACTCCGCAAACCTACGTGACCCAAAGATTTTAAACTAGAGACTTTTTTTGGGAGACATATCGACAGAAAACTGGGGTAATATGAGTATTATAGATTGTTATTCAGCAAACATCAAACATGTTATGATAGCTGAAGGAGTAGTCATTACACGAAATATGATATTTAAATAAATGAATATATCATTATGGCATATTACCCATTTCTGGGTGTGCCAGTACCTACAACACATGCAGACATCGGTAATGATGACGATATATTTTACCGTGTGGGCGCTTACCAGACGTCACCCCACGGGCACTCATAGCTGGTGTGGAGAGTGCAACACAGGGGTCACTTTTGTGCCATTTAAAATTGGAAATATTTGGCGCCTGTCGGGATCGAACCCGGTTCCCCCAGGATCGCGACCAGACACTCAGGCACGCGGCCACGGGAAATTGTACTTTTCGGCCTGAATAGATCATTAAATCAATAAAGATTGTGTATGAGGCAACGAGTTTGTACTTGCTGCTAAAGGCTTGATTCTGAACGCATTTTACATCGACGTAAGCATAGTAACTCGTCAAGGTTACTGTATTTTACTCCAATGCTGTCCTGACTAAAGTGAAAATCTATGTAGCTTTACATCAGCGATGTAAAATTTCCGTCGATCTAAGTTGGTGGTGTATTTCTTAAATCGTAAAATTGTGGAAAAAAATATTTGGTGATTAAGTTTTAGAAAATATTAAAATGGTCAGTAACAATATTCCTCTTATATATACATACTAGTGAAAAAAGATTATCAGAAGTAATATCACAAGACCTCCTGATTTTATCGATAAATTTTTATTTTGCACGAATTTTTTTTACTTAGCAACAAACACGAAAGCAAACTGCATGGTAAATCCCGACTCCGAAGGAGGAGGGGTTTTACCTAATGTCAGTTTGCTTGAGTGATTTTGCTTAAAAGCAAAAAAATGAGTGCTTAAAAATAAAAGTTTATCTGAGAAAATCTGAGAGGTCGTGTGGTATTTGGTGAGATAAATTCCAAAGACAACGCAAAATGAAACTTGACACATTAATTGTCACACTGACATTTATACACAATAACAACTGTTTATTTACTTGGTAGCTGACAATTATCGGGGTAACGGGGTTTTATCGGGGTAACGAGGTGTTATCAGTGTAATACTGTTCCCATTGGTTGAATTTTTAAGTGTTTTGCATCATGATTGGTTAAAAACTAATCGTTGGAATTTATCAAAGGTATATTATTTATTAAATAAATTTGTGTGAAAGTAACGTAACAAAATTAGTACTAGAAATCACACCATATTTTTTTATATAATGTTAACTACAAAATTAGAACAATTTTAAAATAAGCCACTAAATGAATTATTTGAATCAGATTTCTTTATATTAACAATATTCGGTTCATATATTTTGCAATCCATTAATAGTTTGGTCAAATACATCTGCTGTGCTTCTACAATTTTCGAAGATATTCGTACTTTATTTTCAACGGTATTAAACTTCCAATTTTCATGGCATTTGAAAGCAGTAATATCAGCTTAACGTCTACAAAATGTTGCAGACGTTCTTTGGAAGCAAGTTTATTATGTTGAAGATTTTTCAGGTGACAAATTCTCTTCTTTTTAGTTTTCGTATTGGGAATTTCGATGAAAAAAAAAAAAAAAAAAATCTTTGAAATTTGGCCGTCAGATGCTATCAACCTTGGTTAGTTTTCAATTTCTATCTTCTTGTTCACATTTTAAATATTTTCACTGTATGCTTCCAGACGCCCAACTAACAGATTGTCGTTACAAAACACATATGAACTTAGCTGCAATGAAAAACATGTTAGTACATTGGTGATATTACATCGATGTCGAATAGACTATTGTTCAGCACTGTAATTTTTCTACTTACAGAGCAATGTAAGCTTTATCAATGTAATAAATATAGCCTTACATTGCTGTGGTTTAGAATCGTGCCATTACCTAAAATAAAAAAGTTCTATGATCTAATTCCTAGTTGCATCACCGACACTAGTTTTATTCAGTTAGCCAAATAAATTGATTTTAATTTCAATAGATTCTTTTTCAAATTATAGTGTGAAATTAAAAAGTGTATGGGCTTAGCTGTAAACCGTAGACGCAAATAAGCGACACGAACAGATCTATTATATTTAATTTAGTTTAACTAGATATACTAAATAAAATACCTATTCCTTTATTATAATTTTTTATATACTAATGGGGGATTCCACGATTTTTTGATTTTTTTATATATGTTATAGTATTTTAAATTCAGAAATTCCCTAATTTTTCTTTTTAAAAAATTCGGCTTCTTAGCGAAGAAAAAAAAATGGCAAATATTTGGTATCCAGTTTCCAGTCTTACGACGTAAGCGAACCCAGTGGTGGAGAGGAATGGCATTATATCGTGCTTTCTCTCTCAGCAGATGCTGTCTTAGCTGCTGTTACTATAAGCTCTAAATCATTTGTCATTGTTGTGCGGCTAAGGTTATACTCGTATCGCTTTATATTTGAAAATTTCATTTTGTTCTTATTTTTTTTCTATTACTTATCGTAAATTTAGTATATTGTAAGTTATAGTTGATTAGTATTTAAGTATTTGTAAAAATAATAGCGTGTAATCGCATACCACTATAACGAAATACTCATTGGAACAGTCTGGCAGTCACTGGTTTGTAGATGGGAACGCCCACTTACTGTGTCGGCCAATAAAAGAGAGCCGGGTTCGGTTGCGTCATCAAGCCCGGCAAAATCTGCGCGTTTTAAAAGTATGAAATATATTTTAGGATTCATAAAAAAAGTGATAAAACATATAAATAAGCAATTTGCGTCAATAACACAATTATATGGGAAGAAGTAATTATGTATATAATTTATATAAAAATTCGATGTGAGTAGCATCCCCTATTAAGAATTCGACTGTTTTAATATAATGTTAGTTTACAACAAAAGGTCTGTTCGTTTGTCATACTCTAAATATGCTGGATTACTCTGATATTTTTCGCTTATTCGCATTCGTTAGCAGATCATTTAAATATAATAAGAAATTGTATAAGAAATTATGAATAAGCAAAAATATTTCATTCAAAATTTTGCGTTCTATAAATATTTTGTACTTTTAGAGAGTTATTACAACTTCTAAGATGAAAGAACGTAAAAGTTAACTTTATGTAGAAAACACTTTATTTTAGAAATAAAGGACTTTCAATTTCAATGTTTACCGCATTTAATTAGTGTATTCACGCTAACGTTAACGCTAAAAGCAACACAAACGAGGTTCCATCCACACTTTTCACCGAAACATAACCTCAAAAGATACAGAACGTGTGACGTTAAACGCTAGCTATTCCATTGCATATAACGTGTCTCCTTATTCATATAACGTGAACCTTATTAGTACGTCTGCGCACTTGGGCTGTTACGTGACTTTAAAGTGCACCTCAACTATATGTGTATAATTGAGACTGATATAAAAACACAACATGGCTGTTAAATTTACAGACAGTACTTGCTTTCTTTCTTACTCTTCCTCTGTACGTGGAAGAAAATCATGATCTAAGCAGATTCGACCAATTGCTCGGTTGGAAACAAATAAAATTCAAGTAATGCTCTGTGATAAACAAAAGCGGATTTCCTCATGGAGAAGAAAGAGTAATGCCCGTATTCATAAACATTCGTAAAATTTTAAACAGTTTGTTATAATTTTTATCCAATAAAAACAGTCGACATTGAAAGAAAAATCGAAGTTTTATTTTTCTACAGTCACTATAGAAAGTAGCCATTTGCGCTCTCTTTTGTCAACGCAAAATGTCACTTTGCCGCTCATGCGCGACGATGTAGAAAAAACGCTCGCTGTCCAAATTTCTAAGTAAACAATGTTGAGAAATGTCACTTTTCTACATTCTTAATGAAAATGTTTAGTTAGGAACTAATGGCACTGTAATTACACATTTATCACGTTCACAAGTCAATTTGACATATGTTCTGTCGGTATTTAACATAACCTAACAAAATGCCACACTGCTGTGAAAATGAAATAGGGCATTCATTTACAAAAACAAAAGAATAAAATGCTTAGATTAGATTGAATAAAAACTCAAGAAGAATGGAAAAGAACGATAAAATAAAATTAAATATAAAATAAATTGTGTGAACAGTTATGTTTGATTACAATAAAGTTATTAGTTATTTCGTTACTTAAATAATTGCGAGAAGTCAGTCAATGCACATCCATGTCTATATAATCACAAATTCCTTGAAATATTTGTTAATTTTTTCAGTTTGACAGGCGTGACAACTAACCACAAATTTTGCTACAAAAACTCATCAAATCATCACAAATCCTTGCTTCCACGCTCTAATTTTGGTTTTTTTGTGGAATAGATGGCTAATGTAACGATATTATCATTTAAAAGCCTTTTTAAGTTTAAACCGTATCTTTTGTATTAGCCAATCGTTATTTATTGAGCAGTACTGTAAGTATAAAGTGTACATTTTATTATTTTTTGTTATGGTGGAGAACCCCATTGTGGCGACTGTAGAAAAAATCTTGTGTGTGTTTCGAGCGCAAATGGACATTGTCGATTTCGAGAGAATATCGCGCTTCGTCGTCGCGCGGCAACAACCTCTAAATCGACAATGTCGCATTTTGCGCTCTTAATACACAAATAGCTATTGTCATGTGTGATTCTATTTGTCAAAAATTATAATGAGCCGTTTTGAAACTTTACGAGTGTTTATGAATATAAGCATAAGACAAACATACGAACCTAATAACTATTTTATGATAATATTTGCAAATTAATGCATATAAATTGTATCTGAAAACTTATTTTATTTTGGAGGAAAGTGTACATGTATAAGACGTGACATTTTTATGTAGTATAATATAAGATAAATTGAACACGTCTATAGAGAAAACTAACTTTTTAGAAAAAGAAAAGTATTGTAGTTTGTAAGTAGTATATACCTAAGACTGTTACATTTATGTCCCAGTTCTTTGTAAAATATTCTGCCTAATCTTAGAAGGCAAATATATGCTGCGGATCTTAAAATCCCATTATGTTTTTGGTTGAGCAGGAATTCATCGCATTCGCTACGTATTCTTAAAGTTTCGCATCGCGTATCTAAAATTCTAATTCGCGAATATCCTGGGCCGGGAGCCCGTGGGAACGTCTTGACCTGGCTCAACTTCTCTCGTCCTTGAACGGAACAAGGAGCTGAAAAGGACTGGGAGAAGCCGAAGGATCCGTCGCAAGGGAAACAAATCGGGATTCGCTGTTTGATGTCCAAGAGTTATTGGTTCGTGAAATTACAACCAAAATATTTAACACGAGGGAGACACAGTTTTCTTAACACGTATATTGTGGTGGATAAAAATCCCGTAATAGTTCGCAATAGATGTTTTCCAAATAAAATCAGTATAAATGTGTGGTGTGCGATTTTAGACATTAATGTTTATTTTCACATGTGGATGATATACCACTGGCTACAGTGCAAAATGTGTGCTTCTAGCAGCATGGGCCCCCAGCTCATAATTTCCTCCAAGTAACAGAATATTTAAACACATTTTTCCCAAAGCAATGGCCGCCCGATATAATTTTTTTTTTTCTGTGGGGTTACTTAAAAGATCAAGTGTATGGTGCTGAGCATCCCGACGTACAACATTTAAAAGATTGTATTGAAGACACATTAAGAAGTATTGATGGAAGAAAATTAAGAAAAGTTAGGAGTCATTAACTGCGGAGACTTCAATTATGAATTGACAAAAATGAAGATAATTTTGAGTAGTTTTTATAAACAATAAATCATATAATTGAAAATAAAGTTCTTTTAAATATATTCATTTTTCCCTAGATAAGGGAGATATAGGGATCGTGTTAAAAATCGCATATAGAGATTTTAGTGAATAAGCACGTTTTGATGTCCCCAGAATACGATTTTAACATTTTTACAATGATGTGTGTAGGTATGTATGTGTGTGTGGATCGTGTGGACACGATTACTCAAATACTATCAATCAGAAAAATTTTAGATTTTGTATACTCATTCTATACTAATGTGGGAAGAGCTCATTAGTTTCTAGTGTATATCGGATAGCCGGAAGTATTATTTATATAAGCTTTTAACAGTTTTTCTTGTAGAAAATTCATTGAATATCATTTTTTAGCAACTTTTACCAATACAAATTGAATATAATGGCACAATCTTCAATTCTACGATAATAGCATTTAGTAAATAGCTTGAAATAACTTTAAATATTAAATAAAAAAACAATACTTTAATAACAAATTTGACATATTTAAACAAATGTCCCTGTCACAAAGCAATTACATTAAAATTAATAGTCAAACCGTGTTAAGAAGAATTTAGTAGTTTAAATATGATTCTAATGAAATTAAGGTTTGTAAAAATAATATATTTTCCATCATACATAAATATTAGATATGCATGATAATTCGATTTAAGTTTGATGTTTGCAGTATTATATATCAAACAGCTCTCAATAAGAAAGTAATTTCAAATAATAGTTTGCAACTACACATTTACGAAATGGACCATGTACGGCGAAGAATTTACCCAGATTGCATTTTAGAGCATAAGGAAGTTGGTGCTGATTTTGACAATAATGTATGTGTGACGATTTTTCCTTAAAATATATTAATGAGCCAAAACATCGCAAAGTTGGTATTCACAACATATTAGATTTTGACTATATATGATAAACCGGATGTAGTACTTAATTTGGAGCACTAACATATTTTTCAGGAAAAACAATAAAATATAATCCAACATTTCGTATTACAAACTTTTCTATTCATTGGAACAACAAAGTAGATTTTGTTTACAAACGATCAATCGGAAGTGATACTTTACTTAAAGCTCATTGCTATTTTAAACATGGAATTGGCGGGAGTTCATGTGCTGGTCACATCAGATTTTCTTTAGTTATAGACACTTATCAATATCATATATTAGGGGGAATTAATTTAAAATTTAATATTTTTTTTTTCGAATTTTTTTTTAAGCACATGAAAATTACGTATGTTGGATTCAGAATGAAGAGCTATATTGAATGAGCAAATAAAAAATATGTTTCCATTTAAAATAAAAAAAGTTGGTATCCATATTTTGAGAACCACTAGTTGAATTTTTTTTTTTTTTAGTCTATCATGTAAAATAGAAATTCTTTGCTAATTTAAACAATTTCGTATTTCTTATAGTTCTCGAGATCGCACTGGTGGCCATTTAAAAAAGAAAACCCTGTATAGCTCTCGTCAATGGAGTTATTATGAAAAATATGATATACATTTCAAATTTGTTTTTGTTTGAATTTTTAATACATCAACATTTAAAATTTCGATTATTGATTTTATTCATATAAATAAATTCATTGGTGTGGGCCTAATTTTTTCTAGGGCTTCTTATGAACACATTAAAATAGTGGGCAACTATTACTTGCCACAAAATTTACCTTCATTAATATGTAGAATCTTATAAGAATTCTTCAGTTAGATTCTAATTGAAGAAATGGAACAAATTTTGCAATAAACCATTACGCTGATTAGCAGTTAGTTTGTTAGTTGCTTCAACTTGGAATTCCTTGTCAGCAATACAACGTAAACATAATTTTTATCAACATGTACCATTTCGTAAATATAGCGGATGACACTATTTTACGCAAAATATAGTATATCTCTTAATATTTTAAGGATGAACAACTTTATATATCACTATCAGTGAAACGAAAAACCGTGTAATTTTTTCAACCTTTTAAAAATTAATTATATACATTTCTATTAGCCGATAAATTTGTCGTAGTGATTAAATATAGGTAGTAAATATATCATCAAGCCTTATTATTTAATTTTGAATATTCCAATCTGCATCTATTTGTAAATTTCAGTAATGTGTAACAATTTCTATTCTACCATTTAATTTGAAATAGCTGCCAGGAGGACTCATTCACACTGTTTGGAACATGTGAATAGAGTTTGTCTACATGTGCGGATACAAACTACAATTAAATCATACAATAAAGTTGGTTATGTTTAGTTATCACTCAACTAGTTGTTACAAACTTTCGCATCTGTTATTTAAATTCAAAGTAGTTAGACGTTTATCATTTTTCAGTTTACATAATCAAACTATATACACGATGTCACTTCAAAAATTGCATTACATTTTTTTCGAAGAAGTTATTTGATATTTAAAATTTGACTTGACCGGATTTGTTTTTTTTAACTTAATGAATGAAATATTTTATTTACCTAACTCTTTTACAATTAAACATAAATAATCTTATATGAATTTTTAATTATAAATAAGCTTACAATTAACAGTAAGTAATTCAATGCTATTTAAAAGTAAGTCTGGCTTTATTTATATCAAATTAATTAGAACCAAAAATTTTGAATATGATTTAACCTTTTAGAACACGCACTAAATTTTGAAAACAAGGGAATGCATCGATCTGAGGGACCTTTATGCTAAAAAAAAGGTACATGGTCTTACCGACAAAATAAACCCCAGAAATTGTTGGTGGACTATAAGTAAACTGTAAATTATATTTTAGTTTTTATGAATGATTAATACACTCTTTTTAATTCACTCTTGTGATTACAGAAATAATAGAAATTTTAACACTTGTTGGTCCCTACAACCGAGTGCGTGTACTAAAGAATAAACTGTACCTACTGAAATGTGTTCATAAATGCCTGAGTGTCTGGTCACGAACCTGGGGGAACCGGGTTCGATCCCGACAGACGCAACAGTGACCCCTGTTGTGCACTCTCCACACCAGCTATGCGTACCCGTGAGGTGACGCCTGGTAAGCGCTCACACGGTAAAATATATCGTCATCATTACCGACGTCTACATGTGTTGTACATATTGGCACACCCAGAAATGGGTAATATGCCGTGATGATATATTTATTTATTTATTTCTTTTAGCTCAAAATATAAAATAAAATAAAGGCTATTTAGAAGTTTCATGATAAACGGTATTAACCTAGAAAATAAATGTGAGGAGAGTTAAAATTTAATTGAAAATACATGTAGTGAATTCTTTAATTTGAATACAGCAATTACTTTTAAATAAAAATTCTTTCATTAATAACGAAGCTTTGCATTTACCTTTTTTCTTATTTTTTACCTTCAATTTTTAATTAAATTATTTAATACTTCCTACTTGTTTTATTTATAAAGCACAAAAAATTAATTTTTAATAGAAAATTAAAGCGAAATAAGAAATATAGCATAAAAATCTGTTATGACCATTCGCCATTTCCATGCTAAGTACATATTGTATTTAATATTTTCGGTACACACATTTTAATTACATCTATTATTAATATATTTTTATATTTTTTAATTTAATTTATGTTCGAGATTATTCAAATTCATTGTAGAGATTGTCGGTATTTCTTTCTGATGGGTATATGTAATATATGTATCTATAATTTTAATTATTTAATTAATAATAAAATAAGAAATATTAAATGTACTTCCCAGAAAAAGCCTTCAGTAATGGATCTGGATTTTTGATACATATTTTTCTTACAATTATAAACATTTTAATTTTTCAGCTGGAATCCATTGAATTATTAGGGCTGTGAGATTCATTGCAACGGACTATTTTATATATTTAAAATTCTCTATTTCTAAATCTATAGAAGATATAATGAAAATGTTCAATTTATTGGACAAAGAATTTTATATTCTTTAATATTTGAAATAAAATAAATTTTAAAAAAATTATTTAGAAGATTTTTTTTAAGAAACTACTGCTCTCGGTCGTGCAATTGTTATCAGAACCTTTTCAGTGCTTCCCATTAATGTCAGATTAAGGAATACATTGTTAAATAGGGTCCTCCACTCTAATTTTTTTATCGTTTTAAATAAAAGTTTGTTTAATTTTGAAGCAATTTGTAGTATTAAAAAGTCATAATGGTTTTTAGTTCAACTGCATTTGATTTTTAAAGAAACCTATAGCTATCTTTCTCGCACCAGTTTCTGTAGTAGGCTGCGCGAGAAAGATAGCAATCGTTGTGACGTAGATGTATAGATGCTTAAAATCACTAATATTTCAAAAACTAACAATTTTTTAAAATCTTTTATCGCCTCAATCATGATTTTATCTTATCTACTTTCAATATAACTAACTTTTTACTCAATTTTCTGTTATGGTGGAGGACCCTATTTGTCTTTAGTCTTATAGAATTTGAGAAACCGTCCCTCAAACATATAGACATACACACATCCACACAAACACAGACACACACACACACACATACATACACACACACACACACACACACACACACACACACACACACACACACACACACACACGTCATTATAAAAACGTTAAATTTGGATTTTAGTGACCTTAAAACGTGCGTATTCACTGAAATCTGGATAAGCGATTTTTAGCATGAATCCAATACCTCTCTTAGAGGTAAAATAAAACGATTTACGATAAGGTTCATTGTAATATTTGTTTTCAAAAAACTAATGTGAATGCACCTGTATGTTATAATATGTATTTTAAAAACCATAGTCCACTTCTTTGTCATCCACTTTCCATCCACAGGATATGGCAGCATTTGTTCTGATGTGATTCCCCTATCCTACCCTATCCCGAATCCACTGTAATTTGCACGCGATGTTTGCTATCCACGTAGGCGCGGCCGGAGATCTACTCCATCCTCGCCCTTCCACACCCACCCACTAACGCCCAATCAACAGATCAATTGATTTTCGATAGGTGGCTCGCACTGCGATGCGATAGCAATGCGGTCACCATTGCCGACAGCTTGAATTCACCAAAGGACTCTTTGATTTCATCCGAGACAAAGAAATACTCAGCTAAGACTGTACATTATACATAAAGAAGTAATTTGAAATTTTATAGATTAAAAGGCAGAAAAAGCTATCAAGAATAAAAGAGATTCTTACAGCTTAGTTCACATATATTAAAACATGGAGGAGATGGCAATTGAGAGCCGACCGATTTTATATGCATTACATAAATAATTTCAATTCTTAAATCCAGCTTTGTTCATTCTACTTTTTTCCTATATCGCCTTTACAAAGTCAATTTTGTGACACTCTTTCAGTGAAAAACAGAGTGCTTTTAGGCACAACTGCTTTTAGGGATTTTTTATTTGCGTAGTTGGTAACTTGGTCTATCATTTTCGTTTTTATAACTCATTTAAAATTATTGCAATTACATTTTTACCTCCTGCTACCCTTGGTAAGGGAAGTATAAGGTATTGGGATCTTGCTAAAAATCGCATATCGAGAAACCAATTTTAACATTTTCATGATGTTGCCCGTGGGTATGTGTTTGTATATATGTATAAATGTGTGTGTGTGCGTCTTGTCTGTGTGTGTGTGTGTGTGTGTGTGTGTATGTGTGTGTCTACGTAGATCCTCTTAACGCTCTAACTCTAATACTATCTATCGAAAAATATTAAAACTTTGTATTTCAACCTTATTTATATTGAAAGAAACCATTAGATTTTAGTGTAAATCGGATAACCGGAAATGGCACTTTACTTGAAACTCCAAATAGTGTTTCTTCGAAGTTACTTTTTCGCAATTTATGTTATTATAAAAATTATCATCTCAAATTTAAATTATGGGGTAGCCGTGTGCGTATAGTGTCCGGTTGCCAATCTGGTGACCCGGGTTCGATCCCGGCCAGGGCAGACTTTTAATCGCACAAAAGTGATCTCTGTGGTGCACTCTCTACACCAGCTATGAGTGCCCGTAAGGTGACGCCTGGTAAACGCCCACACGATAAAATATATCGTCGTCATTACTGAAGTTTAGATGTGTTGTAGATAATGGCATAACCAGTAATGGGTAATATGCCGTGATGATATATTTATTTATTTTTTAAATTTTCTGCAGATATGCATTCATACATTTTTTATATATTTTACATATAAATTTATAAAATAATGTAATTTATAGCCAAGGAGCCTACGTTTTAAATACATACAATTCAGATTCAGATTCAATGTATGTAACTAACATATAAATGTCACTGTCGAAAAACCTATCATTTCAAATTAATATTGATAACGTTATAAAAAGAAATTAGTAAATAAAACAATAGTTACAGTTGCATTATAAAAACGCAATACATAATATAGTTTCCAACATCAATAAATAAGTAGGGATGTATTTATATTAATAAAAGTTAAATGGCGGGAGGTATTATGTTGACTACATCAGATTATTATTATTATTATTATTATTATTATTATTATTATTATTATTATTACTATTATTAATATTAAATGAGAAGATTCGTCCAAAAGACGATTTTCAGTCTTCCCATACATACATGAGATACAATAATTGAATATATATAATATGACAGAAATAAGTAATAAGTAAATGAATACATAACATATATAAATACATGTGAAAAAATATAAAAATACAGACAATAAAAATAAGTGTAACTGTAAATACTTACATGTAGTTTTAAACTAGGAACATTAACTAATTTAAAGTAATAAAAAACAATAATAACATTTAAATAAATGCATATTACAAAAATGATATATATACATATATGTGCGGAGTACTCGCGACTGGTATAGTAGTTAAGAAGATAAATTTTAAATCGAGAATGCAGTCAAACGGTATTAAGTGGGCAGGAATAATTTTGACACTCTTTTTAATAAAAGTCAAGCTTTCGCTTTATTTGAAATCTTCCCCAGGACTATTAATTTGGGATTCGGTAATAAGATTTCAGAGCTTGACATAATAAATTAATTTTGATATCCATTGTGATATCTATACATTGTGAATATGATAAAATAACAAGATTTTGTAAAAAAATTTCGTAATGTTACATTTTTAAAGCGAAAAATAAATGAAAATGAAACATAACGATTTTTTTTACAAAATCTTATTTTTTATCATATTGACAATGTTCAAATTTAAATTTGATATCAAAATTCGTTTATTATGTTAACCTTTGAAATCTTACTACCGAATATCAAGTTAATAATAGTCCTGAGGAAGGTATCAAATATACAAAAGGCTTGACTTTTATTAAAAAGAGTGTCAAAATTATTCCTGCCCACTCATTTCCATTCGACTGTGTTTCCGCTTTAAAATATAAACTGTAAAACAGCTTCCCCACGACTGCGCGATTTAGGCCTAATCTTACAATCTCTGGTTCATTTTTTTAACTACCAGTTAAATAAACAATATTATCGAATTATTGACAGCCATTATAAATTTGTTATGTGTAAGTTCATGTCGTCTATTTAACTGGCAGTTAAAATATTAACCAGAGATGGTAAGATTGGCTCTTATTTGTTATTACCTAATTATTATTGCCTTGGTTACAGCTGCAAAGGATGCCAAAGCATAACAAGTGTTTTTTGGTAAATATAAAGCACAAGTGCATTTCATTTACTCTTGAAAATAACTATTTTATGTGGGTGTTACAAAAATAGTTTTATGTATACTTTACAACAGCATTTACTTTACGGTCTCTGTAGCCCCTCGTTTATTTAAATAGCAAATAAATTAGTAATGGAAAAATAGTTGTTGCTATGGCTACGCGCATTTTCGGTAAATTAATTAATGTAGTTATTTTATTTTTATCTTTAGGTTATAAAATATTTTTTACAATAAATAGATTATTTTGTGTCATGTCCAGATGACTATAAAAAATTCTGCAAATGACTTGAATCAATGTGATATGAAAATTATTTTTAAATAAAAACATTACTTTTTGTAACAGTCGTCTAAAAATGTGTGCACATCGGCTTAAAAGGTCCTTTTTACCCAAATAACTATTATTAGTGTTATTTAACTCATTATTTTATCTAATACAGTAAAACTCATGTCGTTTCTCATAAATTTTGTACATTACCTACTGAACCGTAAAACCGAAGTGGCGGCCATAATTTATCAATCACTGATATATTTTTAATATATTTAAAATATAATATCCAACGGGCACATGTCCAATTATTGGGTAAGTTGAACAATACATTAAGAAGAGCTAATAGGTTTCTTTATATCACGGACTTCATTGTGGAAAATATCAATCTCATCTTTAATGACACTGTATGATTTAATCATTTATGTTGTATAGAGAATTTTAACTAAATATTTGAACTAGCTGTTTTTAAGTAGTAGAGGCTTTAAATTTCGACGACAGTCTGTTGACTTAGATGGAAAGTCGAATGTTGATATACGAGTAGAAATGTCGTTATTAATAATTTTATGCAAATGAATTACTGCTGAAACTTGTCTTTGTTCGAGTGAGACTAAATCAAATCTTTATAAAAGTTGTGATTGCGGTGTACCTTTTTGAGGATAAACTCCTATCAAAATGTAAGATAAAAACATTCTTTATTGAGCCGTGACTCATTTTTAAAAAGTATTTTAAATGGAAGTTTATGCAATATTTTACATAGTAATATAAAAAAATAATAATAATTTAATTTCGTAAATAATTAAGGGTATATTCCAAAAATAACAAATTTTAACCGTGGTTAACCAAAAGTGTTCCAATAATATCAAATGGTAAAAATTGTACATTTATGAAACATGGTTTCGGTTAAAATGGTTGCAACCGAAGCGCACCAACGCAACCATGATTTTTCCTCGGTTTTGCCGATTAACATCTTCTGTCCTTTTTCATAAGATGTCAGATTTTATAGGTTAGTGTGGTTAGATACTATTTATTGACTCTTTGATGTTTGCATCTATTTTCTACAGTTTACATTGTACATATTTTAATTTTCCACTCCATAATTTAGGATTATGAAAGACGATAGACGTAAAATTTTAGGGTTTCCGCGAATGAAACCGAACTGTTTCAATAATAATAGTCACGTGACTAGAACCAGTCGGTAACCGAAACCATGGTTTTGGTTATTATATTTTATTTTTGGAATATACCCTAAATAAGAAGATTAGCGACCGAAATAGTCATGAAAAACAACCCATCAATTCTGTGACGTCGGAGCACGTCATTCATTGCCAATGTGAAAACAGTTTAAGTTCTACGTTATTTATATAAATAAAAGTATGTGATAGTTTGTCACAACATGTTAAATTATATATACTCTGACGTCACATTCTGTTGCTGACCACGTGAATTTCCAAAGTAATACGCAAATTTCAATATGTAATTGTAAAAAATCTAATGGATATTTCGTGACATTTTCTAATTTGAGGCTCTTTAAAGAATATCTTTCAAAATTCAGTACTTAGAAGTCATTTAAAAATTCTTGTAACAGCCCCATTAGTTACATTGTATTGAATTCCAGATCACCGAACAGTATTTTAGATAAGGACGAACGAGAAGTAGAGCAACAAATAAAAGATGCATAACAGATATTCTAAATGGAAAATATATTCTTATATTATAAAATCAGTTGCTTTATAATAGTTTTATTACTGGGTTTGCATACATTTACCTTAAAAACTAACCATGTTTCTTTGTTTAAAATGTTCATTGTTAAAACCCGTATCTATTATACGATGAAACTGTATGGAATATTTTAACTACATAGGCTTGTTTATGATTGATTTAATTTATAAATTCAAATTTAGAAATATAAAATGTTCATAAATGCATTTGCTGATTCATGATGCATTTAGATTTGTAATTTAGATTTGTAAATTTTATATTGGTAATTTCATTTTACAATTTTCAATGCACATCAATCAAAATACAGTTTTCTTTTAAATTCACAGCAACGAGTAACCAAGAAAACAAAATGATGTGGCAAATGGTAACGGCATAAAAATACTTCAAAAAGCAGGTAATTTATGTAACAAATGTAAAAAATCTGATGTGGCCAGCACATGACCTCCCGCCAATTCCAAGTTTAAGATAGCAGTGAGCTTTAAGTAAAGTATCACTTCCGGTTGAGTTATTTACTAAATGTTATTATTCTATACGAAGAGTTTTTGGATGAATGCTTCATTTATTTCAACATTGTCAATAATTTACAAATTTCCAACTGCGACGTTTCGATTCTGTTTAGAACCATTTTCAAACTAACAAAAAATTATTTATATTGTTAAATACATGACATCTATAGAAAGATGCAAGAATGAATGACAAAAACATTGAAAACCCTAAAGGGGGTCGTCACAGAAAAATGGCGTTTAGCCATGTGTTTTCGTTAATGTTTTTGTATCCAAATTCATCGTGTTGTTAATTTGTTCTTTTTGATTGTCCTTTGTCTTTTTCTGGATGCTGGTGGGATTCCCTCAGGATTATGTTTGGAGGGAGAACTATTTACATCTCTAGTTGTTTCCTTAATTTCGATGTTGGGAGGTTTTTGGGGCTGGAATCATCCCTGCCAATTTAACTATTCATAACGTTTTTCAGATGTAATACATTTTTCCGACGTCGTATTTCTGGCCATACCTGTCATGAGGATTGTTCGTGAATGCCCTGATGTAAAAGTTTTCAATATTAAAGACTGGCTGTTGATGGAAGTTTTCCAGCTTCCGAAACGTTCCAATACATTAAATATGTGTTTATAAAAATACAAATGTTCTTCTTTTTTATCCACACCTCGAGAAGGCGGTAACTTTACATAGTATTTCCCCTAAAGAAAAAAATTAAAAATTACTGTGGAGTGATATATTTAATATTGGGATATAAATTTTTAGAATTATTGTAATCAGATTTACAATTTATAGAATTATCGTCAAGATTTATGCAACAACTTTCAAGGAATAGTCTCTTTTGCGTGTTAGGTAGAATTTTATAATTAGTTGAATCCAATTTATGTTCAAGGGCAATACTATGGTACTGTGTTTATTGTTATTTTTATTAATATTGTAGTTATGTTGTTGTATTCTTTTGTAGATATATTGTTTTGTTTCGCCAATATACGAAGATTGACAATCAAGGCAATTTATTTTATTAACAACATTACTATTGAGATTTTTGAGGTTATTATCTTTTAATTTGGTAAACAACAAAGTAGTATCAGTAGATGACTTATAGGCAATTGTTAAATTTAATTACAATTTATAACTAATGAATTATACCATTATATTCAATTTTAGTTAGTAAAAGTTGCAAGAAAATTATATTCAATGAATTTTTTACAAGAAAAGCTGTTAAAAGTTTGTATAATTGATACTTTTGGTTATTCGATATACCTACACTAAAAACTAATGAGCTCATCCCACATTAGTATAGAATGGGTATCAAAAATTTCTAAATTTTCTGATTGATAGTATTTGAGTAATCGTCTCCACACGATCCACACACTTACACACACGCACGCACACACACACACACACACACACACACATACTTACATACCTACAAGCATTATTGTAAAAAGGTTAAAATCGCATTCTGGGGACATCTGCTTATTCACTAAAATCTCTACATGCGATTTTTAGCACGATCCCTATACCTCCCTTACCTAGGGTAGCGGGGGGTAAAAATTAGGTATGGAATTGATTTCTGCTATAGAATTACACAGTCATTTGTATGACTGGATAAATTTATAAATCTAAATTTTTCTTGAACCCGAGTTCTAAATCTAAATTAGATACTTAAATTCATAGAACTAAATTCATAAATTTAATCCATCATAAATAAGCCTGGTAATACAAATAAACTTCATATTCAAATAACATCTAAATGAATTGTACTAAATGTACCATGTACTCGTATTTACTGTAAAATATCATTTAGTTTTCCTGTGATAATATCTATAAAGCACAAAATTATTAAACATCTTGTGAAAATATTTATTATATTTTTCATGGTTTTTACCTTCCGTCACCTTTAGGTAAGGAAGGTATTGTCTTTGGTCAAAAAATTCGGGGATGAGTTTTTAATGAATAAGTTTTAGGGTCCCTACAATACGAATTTACTATTTTTAAGATGATGTCTGTATGTATGTGTGTGTGTGTGTGTCCGTGTGTGTGTATGTATGTCCGTGTGTGACAAATTTTTCTCCGACGATAACTCCAATACTACAATTCTAAAAATTATAATTCTTTCGTATTCTCTTCTGTACATCCATGTGAAGAGTTGATTAGATTTTGGTTATAATTGATCCACCGAAAGTACCCTTATTTGAAGTTTTTAACAGTTTTTCTTAAAAAAACGCAGTTAAATATTATTTTTTGACATTTTGTTATTATACATATTAAAGAAAATACTCTTCTCTATACGGTTTGATTATACATTTTCCTTCGTATTCAATAGATGTGGAGTTAAAGCATTATAAAAAAATTAATTTTCAAACATTAGTCAGCTTTGCTATTTATCATGGAAACAGCTGACATAATTATTCAAAAAAATTTAATTGACAAATGTCAGTTGCAAGGTTGCAAGTGCAAAACCAAATATGGAAAGTATAGGATCTAAAATTGGTATGTCATAGTGTTCCTCGCATGTGACATGCAGAGAAAGGCCAAAGAGAAGATGGAAGGACATTACTTAGTGTAACTTATGTTATAATTTTATTGGATTTATAGAACCTTTTCAAATGAACTTTTGGTATGGAATTTGTAAAAAATAGTATGTGTTCGTGTTCGATTTTACATGATACTATATAGAAACTGTTCCAAGGTCCTTTTGGTATGGGATTTGTATAAAATACATCAAATTGACGGAAGGTCTTGTGCTGGCCACAACAGATTTTTTCATAATTATCTTATTATCATCTTTTAGAATATAAAATGAATTAGTTGGCCTATTCTGATAAAATCCCTCCGTCGATTCCCTGAATTTGTCATGTCTTCCTGGACTTTATCCTGAAATCACTGGCAGCATTCAGGAAACATTCCTAACTATTTCCATTTCCCGAATGTTACAATTCAACAACCCAAAACAATATCGTTCGTCCGTTGTTTCGCATCAACATGAAGCGGGCGTCGGTTTCGGCGCCGACTGTGCGGCACCTCTGAACAGACGACGATCTCGTTACGTTAGCCCCCGTTCCATGGCTCACCACGATATGTACGCGACAGATAAAACAGATACGGAGACGATAACAAGTAGAGACGCAGGATTTTGACGAAAACAAAGAGGGAGGGAACAGATTGAAAATAAATATGTATCAACATATTTTATTTTTTACGTATGTGTGGGTGTGACAACTTTGTTCTGGGCGTAGGGGTGCTTAGTTTTCGATCCTGTTTATTGAGACTTCCGTTATTTAATGTATAGGTCATTAGATAAACTGATAAAATTGTATTTTTACGAATTTCATGTTTTACCTTTGGGCCAACCGTCAAGAAGATTAACACCGTTTTAAATCGGGAAAAAGATTTATATATAGGCCTCTTTTATACTTACCAAGGATGTGCATTTACGCGTAAAAAATTATTTTTTACGTTTACGTGTAAAAAATACGTAAAAAATGTTAAATAAGTAAAAAAAATGTAGATAATGTATAATTTTAGTTCTTCATACCGACACTAGATGACTTGTTGTTTACAAATGTCACTTTACAGTAACTTTCCTTAATCCTATCATTAATATATTCTAAAACTACTGAAACTTATGATAAGTTTATAAGAAAGAGACTGAAATTATTGTAAAATATTAAAAAAAAAACTTTCTGAAACTATAGATAGTAAATTAAAATAAAATGCTTAAAATTTATATAAAATTAATTTTCAATAAGTTTGGAGCTAATGATTTAAATCTAATTTAAATAATTTGAAACAATATGTTATTAATAATTAATAAATAGAAAATGAAATTTTAGTTTTGCAATTTTTTTAATTCGCCGTCTATTTTTAAGTGTCTTCAAATTTTATATCTTTACGAAACTGCCTCAAATTTACATAAAACATATAAAACATTTTAAAAATATAATGTAATATGCTTCAAATTCACGTATTCAGTCTAATTTGGACGTAAAATGTGTTTAAAGTTTGACTTTTGGGATTATGGCTCAGGAATATATTTCCCTACTAATCTGATTGTTGATAGTTTGAAGATAACTACCTAATTGTTTGTCTGAATCAAAGAAACATGTTGATGTCACGCGGACTGCTTGTTCTGGAATATTAATTACAATATAAAAGAATATTTTACATTATCTACGTAAAAAATTCTCAAATATTGTCAATGTAAAAAATATTTTTTTACGCGTAAAACATATGTATATGTGACGTATTTTACGTTCCCATCCCTGATACTTACTCATTTATCCCCATCTAGCGTAAAAAAAATGCCCGGAAAATATCTATTTTTTGTTAGTGGCAGATATAAGCTATTTTCGTAAAATAAATAAATGCTTACCACATATGGGTGTCTACTTGAAATTCGTAATATAGAGAATACAAGTTATTTTTTCATTTTGCTATAGTTTCTGATCTATTAATTGTTGAGAAAAGTTGTAAATAAAAAAGTTGCTCAGAATTAAAAACTACACAATACGGGACTAAAATTAATCACAATTTCCTTTTTATTTTACGAAAATAAAAGCGTAAATTAAAATTCGCAATTTACAGCATATTTTAGAGTACCATTGACTTTTTGTGTTTAATCATACTTTTAATAATTATATAAAATTATTTATTGACAAGAGTATAATTATGAGATCTGTCAAACAAAAAATTAAATATCAGTAATTGCGAATTTTAATTTGCGCTTTTTTCGTAAATTAAAATGAAATTGTGATTAATATTAGTCTCATACTGTGTAATTTTTAATTCTGAACGAGTTTTTATATACAACTTTTCTCTAAACTTAATAGGTCAGTAACTTTAGCAAAATGAAAAAAATAACATTGTATGCTCTATATTACGGATTTCAAGTAGACGCGCGGTATACTAGTATAAGTAGAAATTAAATACATAGTTTGGTGGCATATTTATTATTTTTAAGTGGTGCGTTTTGTATTTGAGAGTGTGGGAAGATGGTTGGTGTCGACATAAGCCGCGTCATTATGTATTCAAATCAGGCGGGCGCTATCACAAGACGCTTGGCTGCATATAAACACAGCACCAGACTGCTGGGAAGCTGTCATGTGCTCTACCCAACTTCTAAATACACACCGAATGAATGGCCTATACACCAACGTGCTAATTATACTGTACCAGACACACACACACACACACACACACACACACACACACACATACATACTACATACATACACACGCAGTCATCCACAATATATAATTGTACTAACATGCTAATTGTCAATAACAAAATGGTAATAAATACAAGTCCGACCACTCTTAAGTAGATCAGGAATTTTATCTCTTACTTACATTTCGTTCAAATTTAATAATGGATTTTGCATTTTCGCTTATTTTGAAAGTACCTCATATCTCGCTTAAAAGACAAAGAAAAAATGTTAATATAATTTTTATACAGTTTTTTACGTAGAATATCGTGACGTAATTAGATTTTTTTAAAACTTAATAATTCTCAAGGTATAACACACACATATTATTTTTCAAATGGGAATATATGTTGAAAATAGCCTCATCTATTTTATTAATTTGTAAGCTTTCAAACGGTGTATAACAAGTCCGTATTCTTTCGTTTTAAACATGAGTAAAACATGAATTATTTATTTTTTGGGTTGAAAAAATGAAATTTGTTAAGAAACTATTGTATTTTATATAAGGGGGGGAGGGGGGTTTTATGTTGGCCGGTCAGGATAAATGGCGAAATGGACAACTTCATGTTGAAATTTTATTATAATTCCTTAGAAAAAGTATATTTACTTCTTGTGTTATATTAATGTTATCAATTGGTCACTACCCTTGTTCTGTCTGGTTTGTCAAGTCTTTTCTACAAATTATTGTACATGTAGGTAAAAGTTATTCTGTGTGAATGTCATTAGTCATTCAAACTTGGAAGGGAAGTTATTCGAAAAGATTAAAAATGTATTTTTTTACGTCTGTTAAAAAAAGTACACTTTTTTTTCATTAAAATGGATTTATAAAGTATATATTTTTTAACACAATAAAAGTGTGAAAAAAGTTATTTTTTTTAACGCTACAGAGTAAAATAATGAAACGTTACGGCACTTTTCTTCACACTTTTATTGCAGACGTAAAAAAAATTTGTATGCAACTCGAGTAAAAAGTGTCTTATTTCACGTTCGGTCAAACTTTCCTATTCGTGAAATAAGACTATACTTTTTACACTTGTTGCATAAATAACTATTTTAACCTCCTAATAGAGCAACTACCAACTACTGTCTGAATTAACCAACTATGAATCTTATACTGATCTCCAGATCCCCAGAGTGGATTTTTTTAGGAGAGCCTGTATAATCGTTTAGTGATTCTCTTTAAATAAATTACAT
The DNA here is from genome assembly GCA_943142095.1 of Ophonus ardosiacus. Taxonomy (NCBI): domain Eukaryota; kingdom Metazoa; phylum Arthropoda; class Insecta; order Coleoptera; family Carabidae; genus Ophonus; species Ophonus ardosiacus. The sequence continues at coordinate 14,909,255 of OW964830.1, read as the reverse complement.
ATTATTATTGTTATAATGCATCTATTAATTAGGTTTTATTTTGTGAATCATATTGATCGGTTATATTCGAGTTTATGTTCATGTGAGTGATTAAAGTTTGCTACTTAATTTTTATTCATTACTCATGTCTTTTTGCTATTTAATTATCTCGTCCACACTCTCTATTACAATAAAATAATACTACAGTACCTACAAGCAATTTATTATATGTCACATCACGTACAATCGATAACTCCAGTATAGTGTTCATTACACACAAGGGGTCACTTTTGTGTAAAAATTAATTATTGTCAACAATTGGTTACATGCACTTGGCTGTACAATTTATTTCTTAGCTAATTATTTTTAATTGTAATAGCCAGTAGTACTCGTAGTACTAAATTAGATTTTAGGTTGATATATATTTCTTTTGGGAAACGTCAGTTCAAATTAGCAGCTTTACAATTCCCTGTCCGACGATTCTCCTTTTTTGTACAAGAGCACTCGATTTCGTCAAGTGAGCCATGATTACAGAATGCTGAGGAAAGGCCCAGACTTCATTTCCTTTTATTTATTGGCGCGTAAAGGTCAAGATGAAGAATTCACACACACATACATACTTCACCTTGTCTACATATACTCGTAGTCCTTTTAACTTCTCTGCAGCGAACAGTGAATGGATCAAGGATTATTCCTTTTTATAGAAAATGGCATCTGTGACATGTCAGCTCTAAAAATTTTACAATTTGAAAAGATATCGAAGACTAACATTCCTAGAAACTAGGAATTTGGGATTATTCTCGATGTTTAGAAATAAAAGATGTAAGCCGTAGTTTCCATAAAATTATAACAATATGTCATAACTCGTCTTTATTCAAAAACATTGTTGGAAATTTTGGATGAATAATTTGTAATACGAGTGGAATACTAATTTAATACAGCATCAATGAAAATTGCCGTATATACTCTGCTCAAAATGGTGAGTATTTATAAAAATAAAACTGACGCTAAGTTTCACAAATTGATACTTTTAAATACAATTTCGCATCATCATCATCATCATCTGAGTAGAATTTTGATATACCTGTAATTATACAGAAAATAAAAATTTGTTGTGGTCAACACAATACCTCTCGTCATTTCCATTTTATGTTAGGTATATATGTAAGTATTGTATTGCACTTCGCTATCGAACCGTCGTTTTACAACAAAAAAAATTACAGAACTTTACCCAAATATAGTTTTTATTGTATTTAACATGTCTTCTGCATACATACGATTCTAATTATATCTATTTTTCATTGTATGAGCAAGTCCCTAAATGTCAGAAATTCTTCCAATTCATTAACTAGATTGGCGGTATTTCTGATGGATATATGCATTTTACCTACAATTTTAAATATTTAATTAATAAAACAAAAAGAAAGATTAAATGTACTTCCCAGAAAAAGCTTTCAGAATGTCACTAAAACTGTTGATTTTTGACACTGACATTTGTCATTTACAAATTATGTTATAAATATTGCTATGTTATAAACATTTGAATAAGTCAACTGGTTTCCTTAGTGCCTTAGCCTCTGCGATGTACTACATTAAATTATTCTATATATTACAGTGCCTTCACCTCTAAATCTATACGATACAATAAAATTTTTAAGTGTATTAGATGGAGAGTATTAAGTTCTTCAAATTTGTAACAACAAAAATTTTCAAAAAATTATACTCGTATTTAGAAGCTTTTTTTAAAGAAACTATTACTTCCGGTAGTTCAATTGTTACCAAAATCTAATCAGCTCTTCCCAGAGGAATGTCAGATTGAAGAAATTGCAGTTAAATATTTTTTAAGTCTTATAGTATTTGGGAAACCGTGGTTCCAACATCCACACATCCACACACACACACACACACATACACATACACACGCACACCCATACACACGCATCATCGTAAAAATGTTATAATCCGATTATAGGGACCTTAAAACGTGCTTATTCACTAAAATCTGGATATGCGAATTTTAGCATGATTCCAATAGGTACCTCTCTTAGCGAGAGGTAAAAATAATTAATAATTGTCAGGCATTCGAATTTACAGTACCAATGAGATTAATTCAATTATAAACCTGATGAAATCATATGTATTTTATGTAACCAATCTATTTTTAGAAAATAGCCTATCACCCGAAATACTTATAGAAGGAGCACTTTGTAAATTTTTACCAGTTTGTATAATAATACGAATCTATATATCTAATTTCTAATACTGTTAACATGAGTTCTATAGTCCTTTATTCTTTATCTTTATAATAAATGCAAATTCAATACTAGTATTATCGGGTCGAAAATAAATTAACAAGACGAATACAAAATTGAAGACAAAAAAAAACTGAATTATTTTGTCTTGAATAATCGACGCAGATCTACAATGCCCATTTTTTTGTTTCTTCTCGTTTTAAGGCGTCTATAGAGAGATTTTTTATTAAAATTATATAGATAATTTTAATAAAAAATATTTCTACGTTATTTCATGCTAAATGCATATTTCGATAACTCGATGCAAAGATTCTATGTACAGTAAATAATAGTGAATCTAGAACCATCGAAACATAGTTTTTTTTTTTTTTTTTGTTAATCGTTCTTGTTGAATCTATAATTTCTCGTATTCTGAGAGCACGCCAACCAAGTCCTCGTTGCCACTTCGTAACGATTTTGTAACATCGGTAATGTAAATATAATTGCCAAAGATCATATCAGTTTGCGAAGTAAGATTAAGAAATTATGTCCGTGATTAATGATCAGTTTTTAAATGTTGAAAAGAAGACGCCATGATAAAAGGTCAGGTGTATAAAGGATAATGAAAATAAATGACTGAAACACAAAAATGTTAAACTAAGGAATATTTGAACGTAAGGATCTTTTGTTGTAATTTATATTAATTAGACTAGCACATTACTTTACACAAATACTTAAAAGGAAAAAGAATTATTTTAGTTTCAAATAGACCATGGTACAATAAAATTTGAATAGGTTATATTTGAAAAATAAATGTATAACAAACAATAATAGGGTAAGGGTTTAAAAGCTGTGAGGAAATTTTAATTTTATTTTACTTTCTTGAGTAGTTCTAAAAAGATGTGACACTTTACCAAAAAAAAAATTTCAAAATTAGTTGCAATGAAAAATACTTTTTTAATACAGAAAGGCACAAAGTTCTTATTTTACAGCAAATGTAAGACATAAAGAACTGTATACCCGGTGTCTTCGTGAAATCCGTAAAATGAGGAATACAATGTTATTTTTTTCATTTTGTTGTAGTTTCTGAACTATTATGTATGCAAGTAACAGTGAAAGATCTCGTAGTATAAATATGGGCAGACTAAAACAATCTTTCAAAAATATTAATAAGATTAAAGGTTATAACTCATTGACATAATTTGAAAATTATTGATTTAAAATGAGGATGATTGTGAATACAATAGTATACATAACGATGTATCTCATATACATAAGACCTCGGCCGTAATGAAACATCTCCCACCTCGGATGTAATACAATATTATGTAATGAAAGTGTGAAAAAAAAAATACCGTAACGTTTCAGTATTTCCGGTGTTCGCGTTAAAAAGTGCATTTTTAGCACTTTCATTGTGTTAAAAAGAAGACATATTTTATAAACCCATTTTAATGAAAAAAGTGTACTTTTTTAACAGCCACAAAAATAATTATAAAGCAACGCGTTTGACAGGAAAAAGTGAATTATAAAAGAACAAATAAGCATTCCGTATTATAGATATGGAAAATTAATCAAATATGTACGTATTGGTAATGTCGAATAATGCTATCAAAGGAATACGAAATAATTCCGACAACGTTCCATTAGTTACTTATATTTGTATGTTAATGTTATTAGTGGTTTAGTACATGTATTTGTGGTAGATAAATGTATTTCATATTGCATCTCAATAGCTACTAATCAACGTATATTCTCTACAAAAGATAATCAATCGATTAATTACGATTATTAATGTTGTTTGTAGGGATCTCTTGAAGCTCGTATCAATCCATCAGTGAGGTAAAATACCAGGTAATGAAGTATCTGTACATCATGTACAAATTCCGAACACGTGGTGGATTTGCAGATGATCTCTGTTATGCAAGCTCCATTAGCTCGATGCGTTTCTTCGCCCTTTGTTGAGAATAATTGTACACTGACGTATGATGAAATATTAACAATAGAACAGAATAAGATAACGTTCTCTGTGATTTACTAACGAAGAAAGATAATAAATAATGCAAGTTTTCTTTGCAGCGGTTCTACTTAAATGTTAAGTACACCTTAAAAATAAAAATACGTTGCACCAATTATTAAGGACCCCTTATATTGCAAAGAGCTACCCTTAAGTTAAGCGGTAGGTCATCTGTCGCTTTTTCAACAAAATATTATACAGCTTTTGATAGTGAGGTTCGGCATACAAAATGGATTTTGAATCTAATATAAAGGAAGACAATGATGATGTAGATGCATTAGAATAATAGAAAATGGAATTCCGCGAAATGTACTCGTATATAATATTTTCATATTTTAACGAATTAAATTTTTTATAAACGTTACATTTCAAAAAGAAAAAACACTATTAGATTTACTAGCAAGTATTCAATATAAGCTGGAATTTCCATACAATTTTCTACAATTTTAATACCGGAGTACAACTTCGTAACAACAAAATCCAAAACAATTTTAGAGGTTTATAAAACTTATTATAATAACAGAATATTTACTCACAAAAATAAATGTACTCTTCAATAAAAATAAAAAATAAAAAAACTGAAATCAATACATATTTTATCTACAGTTATTACTTATATCTCCATTATATATTTTCAAAGAAAAATATATCCTTTAATAAAAATTTTTAAAAAAAAACTGGAAACAATACATATTTCCATCTATGCTTTATCTGAAATAAATATTTAATTACTTATTCATATTTTTATTAACTGTAATAAAACAATAATTATCTGCACTTTTAGCCCTGACAGTTACTATAATAATATAGGTAATATGAAAATGAAAAGTTACTAGAATTTCTTTTTATACTTCTTCGAAGCTACCCTTAATTAAGCGACAACTATATTCTATTCGTGCAAATTTTGAGCCGCCCGTCCATTAAAAATTAAAATATCCCAAATTACGTTAATATGTTACGAAATATTAGAGAATTTTTACATAACGTCAAAATAGATAGCGTGAACTTTAAAATTATTGTGTCTGCCTAACTGTAGTTGTAACATTGCGACTATCTTTTTCTATAAGTACCTAAGGTTATATCTGTTTTAAGTCAAATATAAAGTGATTTTCAACACTATTTCTGAGCAAATAAGACTAAAGTTAAACGCTAATACACGTACCATTTGTGCTCTCTTTTGTCAACGCAAAATGTCGCATTGCCGTTCATGCGCGACAAAGTAGAAAAAAGCTCGCTGTCCAAATTTCAAACTATACAATGTTGATAACTGTCACTTGTCTACATTCTTAATAGAAACATTTAGTTAGGAACTAATGAGACTGTAGTTACACATTTACCACGTACTCAAGTCAATCTGACATATGCTCTGTCGGTAATCATAATCAAACAAAATGCCGGACTGCTGTGAAAATAAAATAGGGCATTCATTTACAGAAACGAAAGTATAAAATGCTTAGATTAGATTGAAGCAATAGCTCAAGAAGAATGGAAAATAACGATAAAATAAAATTAAATATAAAATAAACTGTGTGAACAGTTTTTATGTTTAGTAATAGGAATGATTGTACACAGATGGCGGTAGATCATGGAGGTATGAAACAAATATGGAGGGAGCGTAAAGCGATACTATAGGCGAGGGGAGTGAAGCCTAGTGGGGACGGACGCATACATGTATTGGTTCTGAGCTAGAGTGGGGATCTCGCTGTATTTTTGAAGTACGAAATGAGAAAAACGTGTAACTGAAACAATATCATTACTTTTTTTTAAAAAAAAAGAGATTTACTGATAATTATATTTCTTATGAAAATAAATTTAAAACTATTTGTAAATATTAAATAGTAAAAAGTTACTTCAAATATATACTAGACATTAAATTACAGTAGTAAATAATTACTAATCTTTTATTCACTACAATTTGTAAAAATTAAGCTACATAAAATATGTTATGTCTAAATTAAATGGAAAAGGTATAAAAGTACATTAAAAAATAAACAATTGATTTAGATCATTTTTATTATAAAAAAAAACAGTCTTTTAGTAGCTTGTAAACAATGTCATTTTGTTATTTCAAATTCTAATATTTTGGGATTTATCAATATTTGATTTTGTTAAAAAATGCAAACTAACTTTAAAATATTTATGACATATAGATTTAATTAAATGAACTATATGATTTTCCAGGGGCCCATGTTCAAAACAATGTTCATGCAAAGTAAAAAAAAATAATGTCTGTATTTATACATTTTTTTAAAACATTTACATTGACAAAAATGTTTAAGCTAATCCTCATTTTTGGATTAGCGAATTCTACTCTAATTTTTTGTAAACACCTTTTTAATAAAGAAGTAACAATAATAAAAATAGTTCACAATATATTACTTCGCACCACACACCAACAAAACTTTGTACTGTACACGACACAAAATGAGAGATGGTCCCGACTGGTAGTGGGGAGCAGTTGGCTTCATTTGAGTTCGCATAAGCTACCTCCATATTTGTTTCATACCTCCATGCGGTAGATGTATGTATAGTGGCGCCGATAGTTGCGAGTCGTACTGTGACATCTGATCTCGAGTTTACTGTATTTATTTTGATTACAATAATGTTATTAGTTATTTCGTTACTTAAGTAATTTCGAGAAGTCAGTGAATACACCAGGTAACATGCATGTCTCTATAATCACAAATTCTTTGAAATATTTGTTAATTTTTCACAGGCGTGACAACTAACCACACATTTCGCTACAAAAACTCATCAAATCATCACAAATCCTTGCTTCCGCCCTCTAATTTTAGTTTATTTTATGGAATAGAAGGCTAATGTAGCGATATAATCATTTAAAAGCATTTTGAGTTTAAACCGTATCTTTTATATTAGCCAATCGTTATTTTTGAGCAGTACTGTAAGTACAAAGTGTATATTTTATTATTTTTTGTTATGATGGAGGACCTCATTGTGGTGACTGTAGAAAAAATCTTGTGTGTGTTTCGAGCGCAAATGGACATTGTCGATTTCGAGAGACCTCTCAGTCGACATTGTCCCATTTTGCGCTCTTAATACACAAATAGCTATTTTCTTGTATGATATTCCCAAATTGAGTGATACATTTATAATGATATTGTGTTTAGCGCAGTAACCCTAATAACGGATGTTGTTTATGTGTTTACAATTGTGGATTAGTGCAGGTAGGTAGCAGGTATGAAGTAAACATCGTACATTTACGATTGACGTTCAACAGCAGAAAATCCAGGTTGAGCAGCAATACACGTCAAATATATAACTTTCATTAGGTACCTAAATTTATGTCGATTCAAATCTAGTACTGTTTAGCTACAATACAGTCACAGATATTCAGGACTGATATTAACAAGAAATAAGGTAGGTAATGTATGTAAATCGGAGAGAAATGGATGCGTATAACTCTTTCACCTAATATAGGGCAACAAAAAATTTCAGTTATTTAAAAATATACTTACTTCAAATAAGCTATTTTAATTGAAACAAAATTAAATATTTAAAGAAGATTTACCGATATTTGCGTACAAAGTTGAATGGCACATCCAGCAATGGGTAATATGCTGTGATGATAATATATTTTATTTTTCTATAATTTAGAGAGAAAATCACAGACTGTAGTGAAACTCATAGGTCATTATATGAAATATGGTAAAGGATCTTACTTTATATAGAAAGGTTTTGGGTTCAAATTCAGGATTTTTTTACAAAAATCATTTTTAATTTTTCACATTTTAGACAATAATACTTTAAATAAATGTTGTCGTAGAGAATTAAAATCTGTATCTAATTCAACAATCACATTTTATTTTTACCTCCCGCTACCCTAGGTAAGGGAGGTATAGGGATCGTGCTAAAAATCACATATAGAGATTTTAGTGAATGAGCACGTTTTGATGTCCCCAGAATTCGATTTCAACATTTTTACAATGTCTGTAGGTATGTATGTATGTATGTATGTATGTATGTGTGTGTGTGTGTGTGTGTGTGTGTGTGTGTGTGTGTGTGTCTGTGTGTCTGTGTGTGTGGATCATGTGGACACGATTACTCAAATACTATCAATCAGAAAAAATTGAAATTTTGTATACCCATTCTATACCAATGTGGGAAGAGATTATTAGTTTTTAGTGTATATCGGAAAACCGGAAGTATCATTTATACAAGCTTTACAACAAATAACACATAGATGTGATATTTTTATTTGATAAATATAAACAATGTGTATATTTTACATTCATACGAGTATTTCGTATTTGTATATTGTAATATTTTAACAAGTATAAATAAAAATATTCCAACCATGAATTTCCTAAAAATTTTAAAAATGTAAATATTTTATTTCTATTATTTATAATATAAACATTTACATGAACAGCAGTATGAAATGTTGAATATTTTGTTTATATTTTAGTAAGGCAAACAAAAAATAAGCAAATAGAAACATTAAAACTGCAAGGAAATTTAATATTCAACATTCAAACAACAAAATTTCAATTTGATTTAAAATTTATGAAAAACTATAAAATAAATTTCAGTAAAATGTAGATTTAGAATAAAATAAATGATACCATTAATATATGATGATAAATGATAATTAATTGAGCAATTAATAAATAAATAGAACTACATCTACAAGAGCACAAGATTTGTTTATGGGTATTTGTAGTAGTTCTCAGTTTGAATACATAATTATTAAGTAATTGGCGCATGGGCAGGTAAAGAGGTATAAGTTGAAAATGTGGATTATTGAGAAACTGGATTTACAAGTATTATCGTGTTTCACAAATTTAGATGTTATTAAATAAAAAACAAAATAAGACTTTATTATAGTTAAAATACATATAAAAACAAATTGTTAATAATCATGTTGTAAACTTTTTATATGGAAGAAAAACAAAAATACATATATCTTTTGGTACAAAAAAAAAACCAAATTGTTAACTTATACCACTTTTCACAAAAAAAAATTCAAACTTTAGTCTTCCTCTTCGTCGGAATCAGTGTCTGGAAGTACGTTAACGGTATCACTTTTTGATGGAAGTCCCCTGTAGAATTAATGAAAATTTGGATCTATGTACGGTAGCAATTCAATGAGATTTTTCTTTTTTTGTCACTAATGGGTACTGGTCCATCATAACAGATCGGTATGTTAATATTTTTTGCAGTAAGTTTAAGTCCTTTTCGTCTATATTTGATTGTTGATATTTTTTTGTTATCTAATCCATAGCAAACTTAATTACAAAAACCAAAAGTACATAATTTTTAAATTTACATATTTCGCTTATATAAAGAGCTAATTTAATCGTACTTGATGTTTTAGGCGCAGAATTGAATTCTCTTAAACTTTTATTTGAAACATTTATTTCTAAAATTAAAATCACACATTTTTTTAAAGAAAAACTGATAACAGCTTTAAATAAAGTATCACTTCCGGTTAGACTATTTTAACCAAAATCTATTATGTTATTCCCATTGATATTAAAGTATCATATACCAAATTTGAAAAGTTTTGGATTATATTTTAATATAGTTTTTTATTAAAATCTATTATAGGCTTTAAGTAAAGTACCACTTTCGAAAGTTATGTAATTACCAAAAAGGGAGGTGTACAACTACATGTTATAACAGTCCTAAATACAAAATTTTAACTTTCTACTGCTTCCCATTTTTCAGTTATGCGAGATATGTACGTACGTACATACATACGTACGTACGAACGTACGTACAGTCGTCACGACGGAATTAGTCAAAATGGATTAAGGGATGATTATTTCCGTTGAAATCTGGAAACCGAAATTTTTCGCTATTACAATACTTCCTTTACTTCGTACAAGGAAGTAATAAATAAAAGTCGGTTACAAAATACTGTACTATCCCTCAATAATCCGCTTTATTGATTAAATTATTTTTTATATTGAATAGTTAACTACACTATTTGAACTGTTTCACTAGTAGTTGTTTTGCATAAACTCAGAATTTTTGCAGCTCTAGATGAGGCCATTGTTTTTACATTACTACACTGTTGCTTAAACTAAATAGTGCAAATTTTAAGGTTTTTAAAGTTTAAGTCTATCGTGCGCAATAGGTTATATGTAATTTCTTTGTTCATCAAAGTAACGGTGTAAAAAGACATAAGTTAACTTGTGCCCATTTGCACGTCCATTTTTGTGTAATATATGGCTATTGACAAGATATAAGTAAAGTTATGCCTCTTTGCACAAATTCAAATATTATTTCGTGACTTGTATCCACTTTACACAGAGTGAGCATGCCCAGTGGAGGCTTGGTTTACTTATATCCGTTTGCACAAACAAAGAAAATGGTTTACTGAATCCACTAGTGCATTTAACTCTCTTTGCGCTAAAATGGACTTATACCCCTTTACCCGCCCATGCGCCAATTATTTCATAGAATATTTTTGGCACGTATTTAAGCGTTCATTATTTTCTTCAGTTTTTCTCAATATTTAACTTGGCTTTGTTCAGTTGTTTTATACCTATATTTATTCAGTATTATTTGTTCAGTAAAGAAATATTTTCTGTTCAGTATTTTACCTCTATATGTATCTATTACAGGTAAATGTAAAAAATAATCTTTTTTATAAATCTCGGAGCCTACGTTTTAAAGATAAACACAATTCCTTAGTTACATAGTTCATATTCCAAATGTATGTAATTGACAGATAAATGTTACTCTCAAAAAACTAATCATTTCCAATCAATAATAGTAACATTTTAGAGAGAAAATAGTTATCATATGCAAGGATCTTAATATTTAAATTAATAAAAAAAAATGGCGGAACACGAGAGGTACTATGTCTCATCAGATTTTTTTTATATTTGTTTAGTATAGTTTAGTAAAAAAACGTTCTATTTTTTTTTCTTTTTTGTACAATAAAAACCCAAAACCATAATCTATATCCAGCCTAACGCACAAACTCGCACGTACACTACTTGGTTTGAGAATTGATTTATTATTAACAACATTTCATTTAACTACTGAACATATATTATTTTACTGAAGTTTTATTATGAATACTGAACATTTATGAAAAACACTGAATATTTACTTTAAATACTGAACATATATTAACTTACTAAATATTTGTTATTAATACAGAACAAATATTATTCAACTAAATATTTATTTTTAATACTGAATAAGTATTATATTACTGAATATTAATTCTTAATAGGTACTGAACCTTTATGAACAATACTGAACATAAATATTGTTCATTTAAATAATATGCAGAACAAATAAATTGTTGCCAATATTTTCTAAACATAACTTAAACCACACTTAAACTAATGTCAAAACGAACCCGTGAAATTCTGGCCAAATTAATTCACGGCTGTAAAACTTGAAATGAGTTTGGTGTATTAAATAAAAAATATCTGGTTATATCATAGAATAAAGGATCACATTTATGTTTTAGCGGTAAAACGACAAGTATATCATTATTTACGTGCTCCTGTGCTTGCACACGAATAAAATTACGGAGGAAAAATGTTTTCTATGGTTTACGTAATTAAATTTCATTATATAAATATTTCATTATATATTATATCAGAGTATATCAGGTATTATTTGATTAAATAGATAGTTAATATGTATTAAGTAGTATTAATTTTATGATTGATCAAACATTTTGGTTAATTTATAAAATGACTATTGATTCTGTAAAATAAATAAATAAATAAATATATCATCACGGCATATTACCCATTTCTGGGTGTGCCAGTATCTACAACACATGTAGACATCGGTAATGATGACGATATATTTTACCGTGTGGGCGCTTACCAGGCGTCACCTCACGGGCACTCATAGCTGGTGTGGAGAGTGCACCACAGGGGTCACTTTTGTGCCATTTAAAATTGGAAATATTTGGCGTCTGTCGGGATCGAACCCGGTTCCCCCAGGTTCGCTACCAGACACTTAGGCACGCGGCCACGGAACCCCATCAAAATAAAAAAAAAAAAAAATAAAAAAATAAAAAAAAAAAAAAAAAAATAAAAATAAAAATAAATAATGCCACAATATAGGGGTTACATACAAGGTGGTAATCGGCACAGCTGAAAATTATTTTTACTAGGTATTATTTATAATTTCTATACAGGTGAATAATTATCTATTAATTTAAGTTGCTCACTTCAGCATATATTACAATAACATAATTAAACTAACTTAACTTAAATAAAATTTTAATTCTTATCTCTGTTTTAGTTCGAAGGAAGACACACTCACAAACACAACAACACTATTTGAGAGGTGAAAATAAACAAAAACAAAACCAACAAAATAACCTAGAAAACAACTTTATCCAGCGGCATCTTAGATTAACAATTAGTCATATCAAAATTAATAATTTTTACTATACTAATTTCATTACTAATTGCGCACACATTTAAATTAAATTTATCATTAAAATAATATTTTTATGTGTTCGTTTGATATTTGTTATTTACAATTCCGATAGTATACACAATTACAATAATCATAAAATCGTAGTAGGCTTAGCGTACGAAAAAGGTTTGCGGACGAAAAGTGATAACGTTCAGAAAAGTGTTATTTTTCGTCCGAAAATAAGTACGTAAAATTTCACTTTTCGTATAGGTGGACAGGAAAATGTTTTTCATTTTTCCAAAATATATGAAAACAATGACAAATGTCTGTTTGACATATATTAAAAAATTAAACAAAAAACTACTCACTAACATATCGCCATCGTGATCTATTTTACTCAAAATGCCAACAAAAATCCTTATTTTCCTTTTTTTAGCTTGCAGTAGTAAAAGAAATAGTGTATCTGTACATAACACGTGTCGAACAAGTACGATTCTTTCGTTACACTTCGACAAAGAAGCATTTTTAACACTTGGTACGCAATTGTTAAACTACAAGATTATCGCTAATTTTGGAGCGATTTTTGACCTAACCTAACTTCTGCCGTTACAAAGCATTCATATTTAATTCTGCGTATTAATTCAATGCAGACTCCCTACTACTTTTATTTGAAGTTTCTTTACCTAAAATAATTAGGGAAGCAGGAAATTAGGAAAGTATGATTTTAAACGTTAAAGTCCTATAAACAATTCTTTTTTCCTAGGGTTATCGCTCAAATGCAGCTGTAGACACGTGTTTCGCTCTTATTAGAGCTCATCAGTACAGCATAGCTAGTTAATAGGTGGACATTAACTAGAGGTAGTAATCAAAAACAAAAACTGACACAGTGTTTGGCTGTGCCGATCACCATCCTTTGTCATTTTTAGACTTCCAAAAAATCAATTTAGCGGTTGGAACCACGTTGTAATGTTGTCCATACGGTTTTTCAAAATTATAAACAATAAAATCTGCAACAAATACAAATGTAAGTAATATTTTATTTACTTATATATAAATAACTAAATAAATATATCAAGGCATACTACCCATTGCTGGATGTGCCAATCTGCTTCGTACACAGATGTCAGCAATGACAGCAGAAATAAGTCACGCCAAAACGGCGAGATTGGAACTAGAGTTTCTTTTTGACAGATAATAGGGGCTTTCCAATTAGACACAGAGAGACACTCTTTAACACGGTGTGCGACACAAAGCGTTCCATTAACGACACAAACGAACACTACCTGACACAAGAAAATGTTGTGTTTCAGGTGTGATGTTTGTTTTGTTAACCTATAAATTTATTTAACTAAAGTACCAGATCGGAATTTACATACGTATTTTCTGAAAATGTCTGGCAAGTAACATAAATAAATGAAATTGTACTGATAATAATTACTTTTATCGTAATCTATCGCTAAAAAATATTCTATTTTTTTACAAATAAATAAATGATACTCGCTAAGTTTTAAAAGAAAAATTATTTTATTTTTATAGGTCAATTGCGAACAAATCTGTAAGTCAAAAAGAGAAAACTATTCATAGAAACGCAATCTGGTGCACTTTTATCGAATTAAAATGCGTTCCATTTGCTGTGCAACACAGTGTTTGAGTATGTTACACAGTGTCTCTGTGTGTTGCATAATTGGAAAGCCCCCAGTGTGATGTTTCCCAGCCTTGTATTTATAACGTAACGTAGGCCATTACCTGAATTACCCTGACTTCACGTTCGGCTTTCCCTGAGTTTACCTGAAAAACTGTGACGCCTCACGTGTAATGTGTGACGAATCAGCCTTGTTCACTGCCCAGGAAAATGTGCAAGGTGCGCCTAAAGAAGTTTTCACTTCAAAAATATTTATTGCAAAAATAACAAATGTAGGCATGTCAGCAAAATCTAAAAAGGGCTTTAGTACGTTAGATAATCTAAATCACAGAATTAGTGACATGTGTAATGTGTAATCAGCATTAAAAGTGCAGAATGTCAATATTCATACAAAGATACTCTCGGTACTGAAAATTGCATTAAGCCACAGTGCCAAAGAAATATCGGTATAGATATTACTCTCACATGTTTTGTTTTCAATGCATATGTATGAAGGTATTGTATCATATAAGGACCACTCTTGAACGTAGTTAGAGTAAATACGCCCTGTCGTAATTGGCAATTAATAGAGAATATACAATTAAAACATTTAAGTTGAGCAAACTTGTCTCGGTAGTGGATAGAGCGACGCAGACTATACGGAATGGGCGTATGTAACAACGTTATTGCTACCTGATTATATTTTCCTAATAGACCTTCCCAAAGGGGAAGTTGGCGGCAATAATTAGTTTACACTGCATTGCATATCACAGAGATTTCAAACACGACCTTTACAAGTAAGATAATATCCTAATTAAATACACGAAATACGAGTACATTACAGGCTGCAGGCTTAAAGGTCTCGTCTCACAAAGAAGCACGTATTGTTCTTTAGGCTATTATAATTTACAATTTATTGTATATGAACTGGGATAAGAGCACAGTGAATTTATATCACGAGCACATAATAGAATACGAAATTAGTTTAAAGAAAATAGAATCGTTTTCTCAAAAAAATTACATTTGGCTCATAAGCATATCTAAGTTATTACAGTTATTTCATTTTATATCGGTTGCATATGTATAGACTACTTGAAAAAAACAGTACAGGCCAAAATGGGTAAGAAATGCTTAAGCAATATGGTCCATAAATTATTCAATTCAGAATAAATATTTAAGTAAAATTGAAGTCAACAATATATTGCACAAAGTAAACCCTGTGGTGTACCTGCTGTCTAGAATAGGTGAGCTTTCCCTGGAGGTATGACGTTTAATAATCGTATCTCTAATTGTTGCATATTGTCATTATGGTTGGTACGTCTTAGAATTGTTATAATATTAAAACCGTGTGCTGAATTTTGTATGCCAAATTTGGTACGGTGGAATTTTGTACAGCAATTATGCGACGAAACATTTGCATGAGTAGTGCAACTTTATACGGCAGGTACTTTATATGCCAAGCATTTTGTACGACTGTATACTTTCTATGACATTATAATTTGTATAGGTACCACACCGCGTAGTGGAGTAGCCCAAACTCTATTCTCACAAAATAAAATAACACTTTTAACATATACCTACATCATATGATATGGTAAAATAAGCAACACTTGACTAAGTTTCACAAAATTAAGTTTATTATCTTTACCGCGATTTCGGCTTTTACGCCATCTTCAGAAGACATATGGTATTTTATCTACAAACACTTCTCTCATTTAAATGTATATTTAATAGCTATTTGTGTATTAAGAGCGCAAAATGCGACATTGTCGATTGAGAGGTAGTTGCCGCGCGACGAAGGAACGCGGCATTCTCTCGAAATCGACAATGTCCATTTGCGCTCGAAACACACACAAGATTTTTTCTACACAATGGGGTCCTATACCATAACAAAAAATAATAAAATGTACACTATATACTTACAGTACTGCTCAATAAATAACGATTGGCTAATACAAAAGATACGGTTTAAACTTAAAAAGGATTTTAAATGATTATATCGTTACATTAGCCATCTATTCCATAAAAAAAAAAATTAGAGCGTGGAAGCAAGGATTTGTGATGAATTGATGAGTTTTTGTAGCAAAATGTGTGGTTAGTTGTCACGCCTGTCACACTGAAAAAATTAACAAATATTTCAAGGAATTTGTGATTATATAGACATGTATGTGCATTGACTGACTTTTCGCAATTATTTAAGTAACGAAATAACTAATAACTTTATTGTAATCAAAATAAATAGTTAACTAGAGATCAGATGTCAGTACGATTCGCAACTATCCTACCACCATCTGTGTACAATCATTCCTATTAATAAACATAACTGTTCACACAATTTATTTTATATTTAATTTTATTTTATCGTTATTTTCCATTTTTCTTGAGTTTTTATTCAATCTAATCTAAGCATTTTATACTTTCGTTTTTGTAAATGAATGCCCTATTTCATTTTCTCAGCAGTGTGGCATTTTCTTAGGTTATGTTAAATACCGACAGAACATATGTCAAATTGACTTGTGAACGTGATAAATGTGTAATTACAGTGCCATTAGTTCCTAACTAAACATTTTCATTAAGAATGTAGACAAGTGACATTTCTTAACATTGTATACTAAGAAATTTGGACGGCGAGCGTTTTTTCTACTTTGTCGCGCATGAGCGGCAAAGTGACATTTTGCGTTGACAAAAGAGAGCGCAAATGGCTACTTTCTATAGTGACTGTAGAAAAAATAATTTCTGATGTATGTATATTTGTTAAAAATATAGATTTCTTTGTTTCATTTATCATTTCCAAGGTAGGTAATTAATTTGCACTTGCATGTCCTTTTAATGATGTGTCATTTTTAACAGACTAATTTTTTGAAATAATCGCTTATTAAATCTATTTTTACTACGTCTTTAAATTAAAGGTGAAAGGAAAGGGCTTAAATGGTCCACGCATATTGTATAATTCTTTAATTACGGACGTTTCGGGCTTAAAGCAAGCCCAACTTCAGCTATTGATGCATTATTATTAGCAAAAAAAGTTTTACTGGATGAAAAGTATAAAATATTTCTTGCCTAATGGTGAATAAACAAGAATACTGATGAATTTTATTACAAAATCTTATAATTGTATGAGACACAATGATCTATAAAAGCTACGTTGATAAAACAGTATTTCAACAAACTTCCGAATCAATTCGGAGGTGAAATACTGAGGAGAAAAACAGGTAGCATAACACAACCAATGAAGTGTAGTAGTTAGTGACTTTTTAGTTTGTCAGTAAAGATGTTTAAATAATTTAAGTTATGTTTAAAGTCTGTTTGGAAATTGACACATTGTTTTTATTTATGTTAATATTAAGCGTCTTTTTAAGTAAACGAAGATATTTGTTATTAACTTTATCAATAATTTTAACATCATCAAATTTAAATTTGAGGCCGGTATTAACTGTAGGGTTAGCGAGTGCACTATAATTTGGATCTAATGGGTTACTATGATTTTTTAGTTGATACAATCTTTTTTAAGGGTTGGTACGTCTCCTCTATCTATATTTGATTACATTAACCGCATTTGACCTGGTAAATAACATCTGTAGAATCACAAGGATTTATATTGACTTTTAACTTGGAGAAAAGTTGAATAAAATCAGATTATTCTCTAAAATTCCATTCATAAAGCGCACCATAAAGTTTTACGGGACAGTTAATAATAAAAAAAAAACTGTTTTCCTTGTTAACGCCTACATCACGGATTCTCGTATACACTCTGTACACCTATGTGCGCTATTACCAACAGCCATTTATTTTTAAATGGTGATTTAACAAAAAAATAGCTCAATGATGTTTTGACAGTTATTTTTAAAATCTTGTATGAAATTTTATTACTACATAGTTTGGTTTTTCAAACGCACATTTCAAGTTAAATGACTTATTAATTTTGACTAATATATAATATAGAAATTGTGGGCTTCATTATATTAAATTTATAGTTTTGTAATCTAATGTATAGTAACAATAGTATTATTTATGTACATATTAATGTTTATTGTACG
The DNA here is from genome assembly GCA_943142095.1 of Ophonus ardosiacus. Classification (NCBI taxonomy): domain Eukaryota; kingdom Metazoa; phylum Arthropoda; class Insecta; order Coleoptera; family Carabidae; genus Ophonus; species Ophonus ardosiacus. Next base: position 14,891,009 of record OW964830.1, on the reverse strand, counting down.
TTGCAAATTTTAATTGCTGTAGAATCCAGCAGTGGTGAGACGTTAATCCGGTGACATTAATTCCATTCAAAAATGAATTTCTGGCTGTGGACATTTGGAGAGCGTTCAACTAGTAAAGTTTTAGAGTCGGCCACAGAGGTAATCCTGGGCGACAATGCGCAGTTATTACAGTTTGAAAGAATGGGGGACTCGCCGGGCATTTGGACGCGTGCCTGATGAACACCACGCGAAGATCTAGAAAGAAATGAAATGAGGTCGTACTGCAAGGGAAGACACGAGGGAGTAGCAGTCTAGGAGTAGATATATAAAACTACAATAGTTACACATTTTAAATTCCACGTAAAATAGGACATACATCCTCGACGTCACCACAATTTATAATACCTATGTGTTGAAGTGTAACAGGGAATAAGTAAAACAATAAATTCATCGATACGGCTTATTACCCATTTCTGGGTGTGCCATTCTGTTTATAAGCAATTATTGTTGGTTAAAAAAGTGTCTGGTCGCGAATCTGGAGACCCGAGTGCGATCCCGACCGACGGCAAAATTATTTATAATTTTAATTGACACAAAAGTAACCTCTGTGGCTCACTTTCCTCGCCAGCAATGAGTACCCGTGAGGTGACGCCTGCCAAACGCCCACACGATTCCAATATGTTATCATCATTATCGATATCTGCGTACAAAAAAAATTGACACACCCAGCAATGCTGTGATTATACATATATACAGGGTGATTCTTGACCTATACGCACAAATGTGAGGAATGATAGTTTGTGATAGGTAATGACAGATAATGAAAAAAAAAATAGTAAAAGTTGTTTATTTACGGAGATAACGAATAAAGTTTGAAATTATTTTAGTAGTAATAAACTAATAAAAAATTAATTAACTAGGGAGCTGTGCATTAGTATCATAGCAATTGTTCGAAGTTATTCCCTTCATTTTCGATGCACATTTGCGCGAATTATGAATCTTCCTATATTAAGTGTATATGGAAATGAATCATATATAATACGTATATTAGGAATAGTCATAGATGATAAACAGCTGTATCAATATAAAGCAGCTGCACAATATAACTTGTATTATTCACTATTTTATCAAATATTGTTTAGAATATAAGAGTATAAATAGGATACTTTGTATTAATCATTATTCAGTTTTTTGTAAGCTTTATTGAAGTTAACTGCTATTGTATTATTTTGAATAAATATATTTTTTTCAAAATATTAAGCTGAAATAACATAAATCGCGCGACGAATCCATGCACGGATGATGTCTTTGGAGAAACCTTTGTGCATAAAGGCGAGCTGCAGCTACTGAATTTTGTTCTGCTTCTTCGTACGCTAATATCATATCCATAAATTCTACGTTGGTGAAAGATGCGCCATAATAAAAACTCAAATACACGAAAGATTACGAAATAATGACAGACACGATTAAAAACAATTGCTATAACGCTAATGCACAGCACCCTAGCTGCTATTAAAATAATTTCAAACTTTATTCATTATCTCTGTAAATAAACTACTTTTACTAATTTTTTTTTTTTTCATTATCTGTTATTACCTATCACAAACTATCATTCCTCACATTTATGCATATAGGTCAAGAATCACCCTGTATATAAAGTTTGATGCAATTTTGGAAACAAATTTGCCTACAACTAAACAAATGAATGTATGATACAGGCAGATTGGGACAAATAGCTATTTTCCTTATTATTTATTTTAGATCTCTAGTTTAAATTACTTAGTTGGGACCAAATTAAATGCCACTTTTTGGTGTGAAAAGATCCTGAACTCAACTTTTGTTTCGTCGCCAGCGAAATCATCCTTGATTTTTAAGTAAAATGATATAATAGATTTTCATATTTTCGGAAAATATTTTAAATTAGTTTTAAAGTTGTGCCAAAAATTTGCATTTTTATTTAATTTAGTTATTATACTTTTAAATTATGATAGTTTAATGTACTATCTGTTTGTACTGTGAATAGCTGATGGCAGCTTTGTTTGTATTGTCGTAAAACTAACAACGATTACTACTAACCAGTGCCGCTAGATGCGCTTTGTGCAAGTGGCACTTAATAAGTGCCCATTCGATTTTTTTTTTAAATTTCGAAAAGAAGTTAAATTAATAAATAGTTATACATCAAGTGAGTTAAGATAATGTTTATACATGGAAAGAAAATTCAGTAATGTGGTTTATATAATATTTTACTCAGTTTTGACGAAATCATAATGGTTATTATTATTTTGTCAAAAATTATTAAAATTGATACTCCACTAGATAATGATAAAAAATGATTTTGGTCGAAATTTTCATTTTCAAATAACTCTTCTATAATTGGTAATCTAGAACAATGTTTCAAATAAAAAAGGCAGATATTTCTATTATCCTCCAGCGGCGTATGAAAATAATTTTTCTATTAGTAAATTTTCGAGTTGTAACACAAACTTATATTTTTTAAATGGAACGGGAAGCCATATATGATTTTCACCGAGATTTTCACTGAATAAAATAAATATTTTTTTAAATGGATTAAAATATATACAGGCTGTAAAATGACAGGATCTTCCGATATTTCTTTTAAAAAAAAGCCTAACTTATAAAACACAACTGAATTAATTATACCTGAAATGGAAATTAATATCCCAATAAATAACAAAATATAAGGGTGTAATATATAAATATAATTTTCATTTTATGATTACTTTATATAATTGAATTTAATAGCAATCATCTCAATCCTTACAGCTCTTGCAAAGTATAGATGGCGTATTCCAGGATTTAGTTTCCACGTTGAGATGAATTTGAATCCGAATTTCAATATTATTCCTCAATACTTACTTTTATACGAACGTAATTTAAAACCAAACTAGCTATGGCTAATACTTAGCAACATTTTTAAGTAGCTTGCCCAGTTTTGTTGGGAACACCATTCTTTATTGCTCGTAAAGGAGTTACTGAAATTCATGTAAGTATGTGTGGATTATATGATTAAATACAATATGTAACCGGTCGTGATTTTGATATGGCGAGTTGCAATACGATTGAAGTCAATCATGAATAGCCCATAGTGAACCCTGCGGTGCATTGTCTGCAACAGTAATGAAATGAGTGCCTCAGGTTTCATGTCTAATAATCGGCATCCATGTATGCACAAATATAATTGACTGTAATTACTGTAATTTCGTTAACTAAACTACCAGCTTCAGAAATTGTTAACATACTCTACTTATATTAACAAATGTGGGTTCAATTCCGATCAACGAGAAACTTGGACATGAAAATTATTTCCAATTTTCAAATAACACAAAAGTGATCACTCTGGTAATCTCCATAATAGCATAGCAGTAACAACTGGAGAGGTAACGCTTAGTTTATGATTTGCTAAGGTTCGAATCCACAGAGCTTACTTTTGTTTAAAACAGGAACTATGTAATAATAATAATAATAAATTTATTTGTAACCCAAGAAAAAACTTATTACAAAGGTGGTTGGTACAAGTATATACATTTTTACTTTTATTGCTTAATAGATATGGAACAATAGTATACCTTCATGGTGATTAGTAAGTTTTAAATTAAAGCAAAATTAATACCTAAATGACAAACAACTAATGAATTTTTGAAAGCTACAAAAATCAATTTAGTGCAGAGCACTTGATTTTTCACTTTGGTAAAAACGTATGAACAGGCCCTCCACGAACACTGCAACACTTAGTTTTATATCACAAGTACTGTTTATTGTTTGACTGTGTTATTTTTTGTTTTGAAGTGCACTGACACAACAAATTTTTGACACTAGCACATTTCTCTGACACTTATTTTTATATAAACGCATAGACAGGCCCTTCGCGTACACTACTTCACTTGATTTTATTTAACTTTGTATCTTGAAATTTTCGGCTTTCATCACTCGTAATTTAATGATTTGTCATGAAATTTTTTATTTTTAATGCATTGACGATAAAGTTATAGAGGTCGTAGATTTTTTCAGGTGTTGTATATTTTAAAAGTGTAATGTTGTTATTGTTGTTGTTTTGTTCCTCTTCTATGTGCTTTCTCAAAAATTGATTTCTTATAGGGTTGAATATAAGACATCTAATTAAAAAGTGAGAAAGTGAGTCTTCTTCGAATGTATTACACAATGTGCATATATTGTCTGATGAAAAAGTGTGATTAGTGACATTTATATATATCTGAGCATTGTCTGTTCTGGCTAGGCGTAGCTGACTTACTACACTTAATGCCTTCAGTGTTATATTGCTTGACAGGTAGTGATGACTAGTAATAAATATTTTGTATTCTTTACTGTAATGCGAATCATTATATTCTGAGAGTCTATTTTGTATAAAATTTCAGAATAAGCAGTAATTATATTGTTCATTTCCGAGGAGGTTGGTATGAGTGATTGTCAAGCAAGTGTGTGTTTTTGAGTGCTTAATAAATAAAAGTCAAAATCTCACGTAAGTAACACTTTAATTTCATAAAACCTACTTTACTCTAACAGGAACTATGTAATTACGCTACATAATAAAAAACGACGTGTTTTCAGTTCGTAAATAGACTCATGAAGACACCAATTTGGAAAAAAATGAATAAAACTATGTCTACTTTATTATAGGTTCTAAACATAGCGATCAATTTTCCTTGAAGTCAATTTATCGATTATCAATTTTTTGCTAACTAATTTACAAACGATCAATTTTGCCTACTGTCAATCTCGCGATCAATTTTCCATGGTCAATTTTCTTGTAATAGATGTTGTCATTATTGAAATGTGGAAATAAAAATGCAGATGGGGTCACCCAGAAATAGATAATAGACGTGTTCATATATTTATTTATAAACAAATGTGTGCTGATGCTTATAAAACCATCAAATGCTCATAAAATTGTCACAGGAACAGGTGGAAGCCTGTTCCGTTTCCTACAACGAGTTAAGGCCTTATTTCTCCCTTATTCCCTTTCTTGTCCTAAGAGACGCGGCCTACTCTGACCCAAAGCAACAACGAGAATGAAAATTAAATTGAATTTAAATGTTTTCCTTGCCTCCACTTTCTTTATATGTTAATGTTCCCAGCGCTCCTGTTTCCAAATTCCATTAAACGACTGTAGAATTTACTTGTGATCATTTACCTCTGATCTAGGCTTTCTGCTGTGGAATTCAAATAGAATTTTAAGAGACAAATATACCAATATGCGAACATAATTCAAAATAGGTTAGTTTTAAAGAGATTAATTGATTTTTACAAATATTTTACATGATTTTTAATTGAAAATTCCTGTTAGAGATAAAACAATTCCGGATAGGAATTCTTTTTAATACTTTTTAACAATTTTAATTCGTTTTACCAAAAAATATTTGAAAAAGTGGAAATAATTTTGATATCAAAATCATATTGTGATATTTTCACATTTTATAGTTAATGAAAGATTCACAAAAATTGATGAATAAAATTTATGATTTAGGACTGACCTCTGTTAAAACAAGGGATATAAACACCTAATTACATTTTACATTATTTGTAAAGCTGTACATTCAGGATTTAATTGATTTGTGCAAGTTGATTATTTAAATTCTGTATTAACTCTGACTGCAATGTTTTCAATTGAAATAGGAAATGCTACTAGAACAAAGTGACAAATAAATTTATTACAGTTTAAACATTTATTTAATCTTCTAGTAATAGTTCTACCAGTCTGGGAAATATAAATTTTCATAAGACATTACAATACCGTATAAAAATATTAGTAAGTACTCCTGGTGATTCTTAAACATGAGTTAACTTAAACTTTTAATAAAAGTTACAAAACGCAAAAAAAATAAATTTAAAGTACTGATTTTCAAAATTACAATGAGGTCATGCACGACTTTTTTTTATAATTTTAATCGATAGAGTAGTGAAAAATAATAGACCCGTATTTTTTATTTTTCCTCAAATCGATCTTTAATCATGAAAAAATTGTAATTGAAAATGACATTCTTTAAAATGAGGCTGCTAGACCCCCGCTTCGTCCCTTATGACGTCACACGACCATTTTCACATTGTCTTAAACGTCAAAGTGACATTTAAAGATAACCTAAAATTTATAAATGTAAACATGTCGATGGAACGTTGTTTCGTGCCAAAATAGAGAATAAAATAATATTCTGCAATATATTTAATGTCTCACATGCGTTTATAACCTTCTACCGTCTAATTCAAAAATTCAAAAGTGAAAGAAACATCTGATATAACGTATATAATTTCACGCCAAATGAAAATTTTATTTATAAAAATAAATAGAACGATATTATATTAATATATTATAGCATATTCAGATATGTAATCATCAATTTATAGTTTATATATATTTTTCTTTTAGAAATTATGTGTCCATATAAAATGTATGTTTGAAATGAGTCTGAACTTGGTTTGTAACGTTGTGACGACAAAACATGGCTGGTTTTTGCAACTTTTTAAAAATATCATAATTTAAAACGATTTTATACAACAAAAAATATAAATAAAAAATAATTTGATGAATTAGACTATCCTTTTTCGATTTAAACAGAAAAAAGGTACAATTATTTTTTTTGCATGACCTCATTCTGATTTCATCACCTCATATTCAGGTGTGCTCACCTAAGTTTCCTTTATGTTTGTTTAGACTCGTTTTCGTCAGAAATCCGAGATTGCATTCACTCCTTATATTTCAAAATTCTTATTACCACTATCAGATAAAAAAAGTTATTTATATCCCAGAATATAAGAAGAAAAGTTATACCCTAGAATTCAAGAAGTTCAAAAATAGACCAGAATTCAAGATGAATAGATTTAATTAAGTTAAATTCGGAAGAAACAATCGAAATTATAATAATTATGAAGTTTTATATATAGTTAAATCTTAAAATTACTATAAATTCCACATGATATACAAAAGCCGAAATCAGTGAATAAACCACAACAATTATACAAATTTTAAATTTTTACGATTTTTAGTTCCTTTACAGATTAAATTTAATTATTTGTTAGCTTTTGTAATTTTCTAAAGTAACGTAGAAATGGCATACAATCATAGAGAATTTTAATTAACAAAGAAAGATTTTGGGAAAAAAATATGGATCTCATTGGGATCTGAACCCAGGGCTCTTCTATTATACAGAGTGAGAAGAAGAACTGATTCAGTTGGCGATCACAAAAATTTCTTGAAATTGGTAACACTCATACAAAAATTTATTTCCTGTTGTTGACAGTAACATTTCAAAATTTAAATTTGAGTATGTTTATAATTTTTTATTTAAATGGTTGTTGTTTCCCTTACCCACGTACTTTTTTTCTTACATTATCCACAAGCAATAATCTAACGCATTTCAATCACTCAAAATGCTATTAGCTTTCAGGCCCCACCACATCTTCTTTAATTAAATTCTCTATGATCTGATATGCCTACAATTTAAAGAATTGTATTCGATCACATATCATTATTATCAACATATGAGTGAAGCTGAAATTCTTAATAATAAAAATAATATGTAGCCGGTGCGGTGGCCGTGCGCATTAAAGCGCTATGTCTCTGCATGTTATGATCGAATCTGAGGGTCCTCGGTTCGAATCTATCGGCCGGCTAGTACATAATTGTTAAAATGCCAGCATGTCAGGCATTAGATACACTCGTATGCGGCGATCTGATCAGTTGTCCATGTTAAACATAGATAGTGCCAGCTGTAGGAGTATCTCTGCTGCCGCACTGGTTGCATAGCAATTAGTGGTTGTCGCTCGGATTATATACACCAACTGCTCTTGTACCTGCCGGTCTAGAAACCAGTACTTACGGTACTTGAGGCCTAGATCCTTACAAGAGTTGTTGTGCCATGAATGAAATGAAAAATAATATGTAGCGCTGAGTTTTTATCTACTCCGTTAGGAGAGCGTAGTGGCAAGTCGTCTACGAATTGTGGAAAGGCTTTTGAAATATTTACTGACTTTAATGGGATGTTTTACCTCAGTTGGTTAGAGCATCCTACTAGATGTAAGGTTAAAATCAAAGTGAGATTCATGAATTTTTCATAAAATCTTTCTTCATTAATTAATAGTATATTACGCTCCAAGTTAAAAAAAGTGAAAGTTTACCAGTATGGCAATGCAATACGATTACAGTAAAATTACTTTTCTGACGCGTGCGTACACTATTTTTTATATTTTATATTAGTATTAAAAATTGAATTTTTCGCGGCATAATATACTGAACTAAAAACATAGTAGTTTGATTCTCAGAAACAAAGTAACTTGACAGTTATTGTTTTTTGTACCTTACAACGTCCAAACAAATTGATTTTCGGAGATCGATTTGCAAATCGTTTGATCTAGATGATGAAAATATATGGAAAACGATTTAAAAAATAAACAATAAAAAATAAAAATAAATCCTTATGTCAAAATGTATTTTAATGACAAAATCGTTGCTATGTAGTAACGGTTGCTATATTGTAATGTAATCCATTACTGTACGATTTTGAGTATATTAAAATAGTGTTTTACTGTACAAAATACGAAAAAATGCGTTATGATCTGATACTTGTTTCTGTAATAGTTATTTACATAATCAATTATGAATAAAGTTAAGTTTTTTGATGAACATATTTGCCAAAAATGTGAGTCAAACAATATCACGTTTTCATAACGTATTATGTACAAAATTTTATGTAATTCCGATAAAATAATTCAAAAATGCACAAAATTCTAGGTTTTTCCATGACAGCTCAATATGCATATTTCAAGATCAATTTACCAAAGCGTTATCTAAATGTGATCTGAAACCGATGTAGATCTTTCTTCTGATGTAGAGGAATTTGATGTGTCAATAATTCACAAATTGATATTATAGATATCATTGATATATTCTCGTTTCTTTTTGTATCAATTGTCAGTTGTGTAATATTCTTTAAGTAAATGAGTTATGTAAAGATCTTTACAAAACTCAATTTGTATCAATTACGTAATAACTGACATTTCAAAACGTCATAAGGTTAGGTAAAATTCAACTTTTTAAAACGTAATAAGATAAATAATTATATTCGATCACAAGCCGTTAATAAAAAACTCATGTATCGCGTTGAGGGAATGGTGACATAGATTATATGTCATTTTATTTACAAAAAAATAAATAGTACCGAATATATATTTTCTAATTTGATCTTTTTCGCAATGTACCTACTCGTAATATTTGTAGTTACGGAATTTATAATCATTGTTTCTGAGAGTAATCAACAGTAAAACAAGACAATTAGAAGTTGGTATGTATGAGTTATGTCATGCCAGACAAGAGAGACATAGGTTCACAACTCACTAACTTAGACACAGGAAGATATTTGAGTTATTAGGAAGACTCGGATGTATACGGGGGCGAACAGATTGCGATGCTTTGTGACATTGCACAAGTTGTTAAATTTCAGTTTGCCCACGCTGCAATGCACAAGGCAGGAGGACTGAAATTAATTTAGTTTGACATGCTTATCTATACATATATTATTTAACAGTCTGAATTAGTATCCTTCCGACAGAAACTGTTTGTTCAATATGCCTGATAGATGAAAAGTTAATAGGTGTAATTTGTAATATTTGAGTTTTTAATGGATCATTAAATGATAGGGCATACGGGTATCGGAAGAATAACAATTCAAAGAAAATTTATTTAAATAAGCTAATTTTTTAACCTTCCGTCGCCTTTAGGTAAGGAAGGTAGGTATTATCTATGGTCAAAAAAATCGTTGGTTAGTTTTTAATGAATAAGCACGCTTTAGGGTCGCTAGAATGCGATTTTACTAATTTTACGATGATGTCGTATGTATGTATGTATGTATGTATGTATGTATGTATGTATGTATGTATATATGTATGTATGTATGTATGTATGAATGTGTGTGTGTGTGTGTGTGTCAAAAATTTCTCCGGCGATAACTCGAATACTACAATTCTAAAACTTATAATTCATTCATATTACTCTTCTTTACATCTATATGGAGAGCTGATTAGATTTTGGTTATAATTGAACAACCGAAAGTACCTTGAAGTTCTTAACAGTTTTTATTGAAAAAACGCAGTTAAATATCATTTTTTTGACATTTTGTATTATTATAAATATGAAAGAACATTTGATTGTATATACGGTTTGATTATACATTTTCTTTCATATCCAATAGATACGAGCCTTAATCCATATTGGTTGGACTATTTGTTAAATTAATTTATCGTGACTTAAATAGTATTATTTCAAGTAATAATTTAAAGTAAAAGTATTTCCACATTATTACGTAACTTTATATTATATATCTACCTAAACATAAATATGTAACATTGTAATAATATCTCAAATTGATTAGTAAATTTCTATTATTTATTAAGAGTCGATAATTCACTGATTATTCTTAAAAATTTTCGTAATTTTTTATTGTGTCTTATTTCTAAATTCTGACAAACAAATGACGTCAATTCTTTCACACTTTATTTGTTTTTCTTGTATTGTTAGTAAAACTATGAATTATTTCGTTTGAACACAACAGCAAAATACTTCAGAAAATATATCTCGCTATGTAACACGAAACACGAGAACAAAAAAATATCTATAATATTAAGAAAATACCAATAATTACGTTAGTTATTATTTGTATTATATATGCGCTAAATAAAATAGAATTTTTAGACGCTATAATCATGGACACTGGTGATATATTCAAATATTCAAATTAACACATATCAGTGTCAAGTGCAATTTACAAAGTTGTATTTTTAATAATAATTATTACCAGAGCTGGGCAAGTTACTTTTAAAATGTAACTAGTCACAGTTACAGTTACCTTAAAAAAAGTAACTAAGTTACATATGTTCCAGTTACTTTGGTGAAAGAACTAAGTTATTTACTAGTTACTCATTAAAAGTAACTTAGTTACCTTGAGTTACTTTCTAACTATTTTTAACGACGTGAAGTGTAGACTTAGACTGTTGACTTAGTTATTACTTCTTCCTTGTACGAAGTAAAGGAAGTATTGTAATCGCGAAAAAATTAGGTTTCCAGATTTCAACGGAAATATCCATTTTGACCATCCCTGAATCCATTTTGACTAATTTCGTCGTGACGTCTGTACGTACGTATCTCACATAACTGAAAAACAGGAAGCCGTAGAAAGTTAAAATTTTGTATTTAGGACTGTTATAACATCTAGTTGTGCACCTCCCTTTTTGGTTATTGCATAACTTTTAGAAGTGGTACTTTACTATAATAGATTTTAATGGAAAACTGTATTATAATATAATCCAAAACTTTTCAAATTTGGTATATAAGACTTTTATATCAATGGGAATAACATAATAGATTTTAGTAAAAATGGTCTACCCGGAAGTGGTACGTTACTTGAAGCCTATAGTAGATTTTAATGAAAAACTATATTAAAATATAATCCAAAACTTTTCAAATTTGGTATATAATACTTTGATATCAATGGGAATAGCATAATAGATTTTAGTTAAAATCGTATACCCGGAAGTGGTACTTTACTTGAAACCTATAATAGATTTTAATGGAAAACTATATTAAAATATAATCCAAAACTTTTCAAATTTGGTATATAATACTTTTATATCAATGGAAATAACATAATAAACTTTGGTTAAAATAGTCTAACCGGAAGTGATACTTTACTTGAAGCTATTATCAGTTTTTCTTGAAAAAAATGGTGTTATTTTGAATTTAACAATAAATGCTTCAAATAAAAGTTTTAGAGAATTGAATTTTGCGTCGAAAACTTCAAGTATGATTAAATTAGTTCTTTGTATAAGCGAGATATGTAAATTTAACACTGTGTACTTTTTGGTTTCTGTAATTAAGTTTGCTATGAATTAGGACAAGAAATAACAAAAAAATAAAGAATTTAATGTCAATGTCAAATACGTGCAATTTTATGATTGGGTTTGTTATTATACATATTTTAATTATTAACAAAATATGTATAGTGTAACAGGCGTACAAGGAAGTCATGTGGTGTCCACATCAGATATTTGTGTAGTATACATATCAGGGAGTTTTTGCACTAACTACGTTAACCTAAATTTTAACGTTATTGCTTGGCAACACCCAATCAGATTATTATTGTTAATGTTAACGGATCTACAGGGCCTTATTACCGCCTACGACCACGAGGCCACGGCCTAGGGCCCGCTTTGACAAGGGGCCCGCAGGGCCCGGTTGCTGTGATTTTTAAAAAAATTATTAATTTATTTTTCAATTTTGATTTCTTATACCAAGATATAAAGAATCTACTTTCTTTCTAACATGACATGACCATTATAATGTATAAAACATGCAGACATTATTTTCTAGACTTATTAGTGGATAATGATTAATTTATTGGAAACCTCGGATCAGAAGTCGATTTTCAATCTGAGACCCCGCGCTCACATGGGCCCCGCACATTCAAATATCTAAGAAAATTTGATGAAAAATATAAATATTTGGGGCCCCGCTACGCTAATAACATATTCCCAAACCCGGCAAAATCGCCAACCGTCCCTAGAGAGGAGTAACAAAATATTACGCTGAAATTTCACCCCAAACTAGAATCGAGCACGTGGTATTGTATAATTGATCAGTTTTTCTCTCAGCAGGCAATTTTATTTTTTTCTTTAATAAATAAACTTACATTTTAATTATACAAATATTTGTACGTACTAGTTTTTTACTATAAAGAGAGAGGGGGGCCCCAAAAATCTGATAAAAAGGCCCTGCGGTCCTACATTATAATATATAAGAATTAAAAGTGACATTTTATCATGTGAGAAGGGAATTTGCAAAAATGAGACGAATTCAAGTCTTGCAACCCTTGGAACAACGAACAAAATACACTATTTTTTGTATAACCTGAAAATTGGAATAATTTTGATGATTTAGTGGCAGTTTAATTATAATTTATTAAAACGTATCATTTGTAAGCGAGGAAAACATTTGAAAATAATATATTTCATAAATCAAATTTAACATTTAGTGAATTTTTAATTCTAGAATTAAAAGTTAAAATAATGTGTTATTTTTAGTTTTTCTGTTTACCGTACAAAAACTCTATTATTAATGAATATAATTACTTATTTTATTATCTATTATGGCTTGAAATCAATCAACAATAATATTGAATTTAATTATGTATTAAAATAAAAGTTACACATTACAGAGGGTATGCGCGATACTGCGCTCAACACTCCCAATCTGGACAGACATTTATTTAAAACAAAACAGTTTTAGTTAGTGTTTCTAAAAAAAGCATCAGCCTCAACAAAACATTTCTTAGAAATTTTAATCCCCCCCGTTATTTTTTATGATTAAGTTACATTCCACTTTTTAAGTTACTTTGACTAACTTAAGTTACGTTCTAATTTCTGAGTTACTTTAAGTAACTTAAGTTACTCAAGTAACTAGTAACTAAAAACAGTAAAGTTACCAACTACTTTTCCGCAGCAAGTTAAGTTACAGTTACAGTTACCATATTTTAAAAACTAAGTTACGTTACAAGTTACGCAAAAGTAACTAGTTAGTAACTAAGTTCATTAAGTAACTAGTTACTGCCCAGCTCTGATTATTACTATTACTTTATTTTCTATCTAAATCATTTTTTTAAAGATCTGTGTTGTTGTTTTCTACTTGTTTTTTGTTTTGTATTTCATTGAGAAATTTAACAATAATTGACAGATCATTTTTTATTCCGTTGTATATGCTCTTTTAAACTTATTGACATATGAAGTCATTATTTTTAGTATGTTGTATTTATAACGTAAATTGTTTGACTGGCTCGATACCCTATATTGAGAATATCCAAAGGTTACGTTTCATGCTAATTGAAAAGTCCAATTTTATGCAGATTTCTTCAACAATGATTACTTTCATAGTACAGAAAAACTATTATATATAACCTCACAGATACTACAAGCTTCTATAAGAAAATGTACCACAATCGCTTTATAATACTATAAATAATTGACTTCATTTAGTTGCTAACTTTTCGTCTTAGTCTCTATTTGACATCCAAGTTGTGGGTTCTGGGTTATGTGGTGCGCTAATCACACATTCTATTCATTTCCTGTTGTCGGTTGTCGGCTAACCCTCTTCAAGCCTTATCACCAGCAGCAGCAGGATAGGGCAACGCTAGGTCAAGCCAGGCCGTATAATTACACCGGCATAACTCCCATGGCGCGTCTCTCTGACAAATGTTTTGCAGGATTTGTACTACGCACCCAAAGGAACACTAGACAAAAGTGTTAAAGTATTAGAGAAGAATATTTTATTGAGACGGGAAGATTCTTTCGAGAAATATTCAGAAAATAATGGGGAGGCTGGATTTGCTAAATGTTCGGTTGAGGTTTGCACACGACGAAGTCGAAAGAATTTGTTACCGGATATTTATATTGCGCAGGAAACCCTTTCTGGTGCCATTTTACACATTTTGCTGGGAAATGTAACGTAATATGCCCTAGTGGGGATTTCGAGATATATAAAAGATAAAGTACGTAAACGATTAGTTAGACAAGAGTAGGTTCGTTAATAGACCATTTTAGGGATGTACTTGTTATCTCAAAAAGTCGCTTGAATGATAAGACAAAAGTTAGACCATTTTAATTATATGTTTCTTATTCTGAAATAACTTTCACTAGAAATGAGTAAAATAGTAAAAAATGCTCTTTTAAAATTTACTTCTCAATTTAAAAAATAAAAAAAAACTTGTGGCCAGCTAATTACCTTCCGTAAATTCTATGTATGTTGTATAAATCCCATACCAAAAGTTCCTTGGAAAAAATTGTACATAGGTATTCAGTAAAATTGTGACACGAACATGTACTATTTTCTACAAATTCCATACCGAAAGTTCCTTGGAAAAGATTCTATTAATCCAATAAATTATAACACGAAGATATAGCAGAGCTGGCTGAAAGTTAATTTCCTTATAATTTTTTAACTCTATATCTATTGAATATGAAGGAAAATGTATAATCAAACCGTATAGACAATAAAATATTCTTTTATATTGATAATCACATGAAATGTTAAGAACTTCAAATAATTCCTGTTAACCAATTATAACCAAAATCTAATCAGCTCTTCATATGGATGTAAAGAAGAGAAATACGAAAGAATTATAATTTTTAGAATATTAGTGTTGGAGTTATCGTCGGAGGAATTTTTTCACACACATACACACACACACACATACATACAGCTATCATCGTAAAACAAGTAAAATCGTATCTAAGGACCCTAAAACGTGCTTATTCATTAAAAACTCATGACCAAAGACAATACCTAAAAACTTGTTGTTTGTACTTCTTGAAGAGACACCTTTTTTATTTTTACTTGAATAGAAAGTTTAAAATTTTGTATCGCTGTTGGAATCCAAGTTCTAAATTTCTAAATGAATTCCAAAGTAAATAATGGCCAAGAAAATTATATTTTTTTGCTCTTCAACTCTGTACAATTTATTTATGTACATTTGTTTAAAAAAGAAAATATAAAGTTTATTAAATTTATTATTAAAATACAGGGTGTTAAAAAAGTAAGGATTAAATATAATATGATCAAAATCGAACACATTTTTCTTAATAACTCTGATACTGGTCGCACTAAAATTTTTAAACTTTTTATGAGGATACTACTTATTTAGATCCATGTCCGTTCTACCTTTTGTTTCTGTATCTCAACCAGAAGGGTCCCATATGGGGAAGCCAGAATGTTTTATCGGTTTTTTATAGTTTGTTTGAAATGTCAAATACTATAGAGTTGGTACTTGAAAAGTAACCAAAAATTCCCGAAAAAATCAACAATAAAACTGGTTCTATTTCATAAATTTATTGATAACTTTATTTTTGTAAATAAATGAATCGATTTTTCTGTTTTACACGAAACCATATTGAAGCTCAAAAGTCGATTTATTTGAAAATACAGCCAAATATCTATTATAGAATTAGCTAGAATAATCTATCCTCTTCAGTGTGTTAGGTTAAGTTAGATTGGCATACTTATCAACAGGCGGTTAGCAACAATTACGTACTTGGTTAAAGTACATCCGCGATCGTGTAGTTTTGAATTCATTATGTTTTCCGGAAATGCACATAAACCATAGGATTTTCTACAATAAAATAGAAATATTAATATAGTTGAAACTTGTCAAGAAACAAAATTGAAGTCCCTTGTTCCACGTTGTATTATTAGTAACTCAAAAAATCCATTTTCTTGTGTTATATTTATAGAATTCTTTTTGTTTTTGTTTTTATCATTTTCTACTTCTGTGAATAAATATGTTTATTTTTCATAATTTACATCAATTTCCTTTTCCAATGTAAACAGTTTCCTAGAAAGTTTTGAAAATATTATTATTAAATTCTTTTACTCTTCGGATTTCTTGCCTAGAACTGTGACTAGCCATTTCCATTGTCAACAAAACATCCTCGGAGAATTTGCCGGGAGAATAAAACGAATGTAACACCGGCTATTCAAACTGTTAGAATCAAGTTGTCTGTTGTCACACAATAGCACAAGAAAAAATCCGCAACTCATGTTTTCATACATCATAAATTCACTCCAAGAATAAATATTTGTTGTTTTGCTCTGTGGATTTCATATCAGTTTTCATAGACAATAATTCTGCTGTTTTATTGGGAATAACAATGGAATATGCTTGTACTGCTGCGTTTGAAATTCTGAACGATTTTCTTATTTTGTGTTACTTACAATTCTACGATTTTACTGCATGTTTGTAGACTATGAATTTTAAGGGTATTGCATATGTTCGATTTGTAAAGAACGTTTATGCTTTCTATTCGTTTTCATCTGATTAGATATTGTGTGTATTGTAAATTCAATATTTATAAAACTTCTCGTCGTTTTCAAAAAAACTAGGGGAATTGTAAAATGGTTGGTGAATTTTAGACTTTTTAACTTTGATATTTCTCTACATATGCATGGATTTCGATCATGGTTGGATAGAAGTGTGCGAAAGAAATGAATATTCCACAGTACAAAATAGGCTACGCATAAATGGAGAAATCACACATTACGAACTACACCACAGACATTGGGATATACAGCAACAAGAACAGCAAAGTAAGATAAACATCTCAAATTATAACAAGAGATATAAACTAATACAAACGACGTCAATACCAAGGTATTTATTAGATGAAAAGAAAAACATCAAGATGATTACCAGGTTCACATGTGGTAATGAAGAGAGAAACAATAAATACTGGCTATCAAGTGATGAGAGGAGTTGCAGGCTATGCGGGAGAGAAGAGGAAACTACTAGGCATTTAAGGATTTCGTACAGGGAAGTTACGAGAGAAGGAAGAAAAGAAACGGTTCTGTTAGACGATATAGGGTCGGGCTAAGATTGGATGAAGGAAGTCATCGAGAAACGGGGGATTAATTTATGATGTACAGCGTGTTTTTTTAAGCCCGATAGAACTTCAAATTGTAAAACGTAACACAAAAAATTATATTTTAATCGATTTTTTTTGTTTATTCGAAAGATCAATACATGGCATTAACATTTGAAAAGGATTTCGGACGTATGGCCACCGCAGCTGTTCTTGACGAAGCGCATTCTGGACGTCCAATTTTGAGCCAATTTTCCGAGCACGCTGGCCGTATGTTACGCATAACACGAACAATGTTGGCCTCCAAGGCGTCAATTGTTGCTGGTTTATCAGCATAAACCAGTGACTTCTCGTAGCCCCACAGGAAATAATCGAGAGGTGTCAAATCATACGACCTTGGAAGCCAATTGACAGGCCCATTTCTCGAAATCAACTTATCGCCAAATTTTGATTACAATAAGTCGATGATTGCGGTCGCCGTATGGCACGTAGCTCCATCCTGTTGAAACCACATCTCGTTCGGATCAATGTCATCCATATTTTCAAACAAAAAAATCATTGATCGTGGTGCGGTAACGATCTCCATTGACCGTAACGCGAGCTCCGGTCTCATTTTTGAATAAAAACTGTCCGATGATACCACCAGCTTGTAAACCGCACCAAACGGTGCATTTTTCTGGATGTAATGGAGTCTATAGGGTCTCTTGTGGATTGATCTCACTCCATATGCGGCAATTTTTCTTATTAACAAACCCGTTAAGCCAAAAATGAGCCTCATCGCTGAACACAATTTTGCGATAAAACAACGGGTCAGTTTCCAACTGCTCTAAAGCCCATTCGGCAAAAGAACGACGCATATGATGGTCTCGTGGCTTCAATTCCTGCACTAGCTAGATCTTATACGGGTGTAGGCCAAGATCTTTGCGCAAAATTTTCCACGTAGTGGACAGACAGAGTCCCAATTCCTGCGACCGACGACGAAGCGATAAATTTGGATCTTCTTCCACACTTTCGTTTACAGCGGCGATATTCTCTTCAGTACGCACATTCCCCCTGTCATGTTGATGTTATTGCAACATTTAGAGACTATGTGGTATTAAATCTATCCACAGTTCGACGGATGGCTTGCTCAGATAGACGATTATGTGCGCCATTAAAATCACGAAGTCGTCTATAAGTTGCGCGAATCGACGACTGATTTTCAAAGTAAATTTGAATAATTCGGTAGCGTTGTTCAAGCGCGAGTCTATTCATGATGATTTGCCAGAGTATACTGATCATGAATGTCAAAAAGTGAACGCAGTATGACAGCTCGTTTGACAGTTAACCCTTTCATAAGTTCTATCTAAGCAAAAAAAAAAAAAAAAAACACCCATTAGTACCACAATTTATTGTAATATATATATAAATAAATATATAACATGTAGATTCTAAGCCAGTTAGGCAAGAATAAATAAAATAATAATAAAAATAAATAGAAGTGTGCGGTGGGGGTTTGTAGGTAAGGTACGCTAACGCTAACTCAAAAGGTTTAAGTTTTAGTTTTAGTATCATGCTTTGACCGGGCGAACAGTGTGCGTTCGTTGTTGAAACTTATTTTAAAAATGGTTGTTCTGTGATTTCAACACCAGGAGGTTTTTGCTTTAGGCCTGTTCTACAAATGAGTCGTCTGTCGGTTGTCGTTTGTCCTCTCTACAATAGTCGCAAGAGTCGTAAGGTGCCGTAGCGAACTGTTATTTTAAGTGAGGTTATGGATATTATATCTTTTCCAATTTATTTTAATTTAATTGCAATATGGCTGCAACTAATACAACTGCAACGTCTGATACAAAAGAGAAGATAAAAACATATAAGACGATGGTGGGTAAAACCTCATATTATCGTTGCTGTTCTGCAAAATTTTAAATATTTTTTAGTTTTCTTGTTCGTAGAGCCATCATTATTTCCACATAACTCACCTTTTATACTAATGTTATAAACATGTTATATATTAATGGAAATTTGTTTCCAAATATCTTTTTTCTTTTGTATCTTTGTATATTTTGTTTCTTTTATCATATAAACTACTATTTTGTTGTATGTACATAATGTATAATTATAGGACGATGATATATTCTGTCCGTAAATGTTTAGTTCTTTCTGAACTTACTATACTCTCTCGTCTCTATAATAGAGTAACTCTAGCGACAATCTAGTCCTTGTAGACATGTAGACTGTAGAGTAGAGTCTGTGGTCAGTCGATGCCGCAATTTGCGGCTGTTGCCCCACCTCCGCACTTGCCCGGAACAAATGACGATCACGAGAACTCACCACCGCCTTTTAAAACGTCGAATCGCGTTACCCACGACTCTTACATATGTTCAGAGCAGAGCGACGCCAACCACTTATCTTATACAACAGTATGGAAGTTTAGTGTTTGCGCTTAACGGATCTGATTATTTGATGGATTTCCTAGAGCTTTATTGAGCTTTGTTTACTTTTGACTTTGGAATTACGATGAGCTGCATCGATTATGGATTTATTGGACGATTTCAGTTAAACTTTTTATAATGGGACTATGATATGAAATGTCACATATTTTCATATGCTAAAGCCGGATTTATGCAGCAATATAATCGTCATTGTCATAGTCAGTATTGTGAACATAGCATAATTTTAATAACTGTCAGAATTAGAAAACATAACCTCCATTTTAATTGTGATGTTTAATATGAAAAAAAACTATCAACATATATTTTTCTCTATAATTTATTAACATATCTATGTTTATTTACTAAAATATTTATTATAAGTAAAAGTAATTGAGGTTAGAAAGTGACGTTTTAATAGTCACAAAGAAAATGCTGAATAAACGATCAACTATCTTAATACTGTTCTACTATATGACTAACTTATGGCCAGTTGCACCAATATAACTTAAAATTTAATCGTTCCTTAAAATGACAATATTGCATCGAAACGAAATATCACATATTATGTATTGCTGTCAAGTATTGATATGCACTTTTTACCTCCCGCTACCCTTGGTAAGGGAGGTATAGGGATCGTGCTAAAAATCTAATATCGAGATTTTAGTAAATGACCACGTTTTAAGGTCCCTAGAATCCATTTTTAACATTTTCACGATGATGTCTGTATGTGTGTATGTATGTATGTGAGTGTGTGTGTATGTGTGTATGTGTGTATGTGTGTATGTGTACGAATTTTTTTTGCACTCTAACTCAACTACTATCAATCAGAAAATTCTGACACCTTGCATTTTTACCCTATTCTAATAGGAATAGAAACCTTTAGATTTTGGTGTAAATCGGATAAACGGAAATGGTACTTTACTTGAAGCTCATAATGGTTTTTCTTCAAAAAATACCACTAAATGCCATTTTTTCGAATTTTATTTCTTATGAAAATTAAAGATTATTGAATTTTCTACAGGAATACATTAATACTTTTTGTATATATTTTACAGATAAATTTAAAAATATTTTTTTTTATTAGTCGCGAAGCCTAAGATAAAAACTATTCCTTTGTTACACAGTTCATTTTTCAAATGAATGTAACTGACAGTAAATGTCACTGTCAGAAAACTTATCTCTTCAAATTAATAATAGTGACATTTTAAAAAGAAAATAGTAAAGAAAGCAGTAGTTTTCTGCAATGGAACAGTTTGCAGCGTTAGTAAATACGTAGATAGGTACGTATTTAAATTAATAAAAATTAAATAGCGGGAGGTTTTGTGTTGGCCACATCAGATTTTTTGTATAAGTATCCCTTAAACATTAATACTTATTGATGCAACTGGATATAGTAATTGTTGCATAAACCTGGCTTAAATATGTTATTATTAAATTTATTCATTCCATAACTTCCAAGTTCCCGTTTCTTACCTCCCGTCTACCGTAGGTAAGAGAGATAATATTTTGGCCCAAAAATTTTAGTGAATAAGAACGAATTTGAGTCCCCACAACACATTCTTACTATTTTTACAATGATCTCTCTCTCTCTCTCTCTCTCTCTCTCTCTCTCTCTCTCCGTGTGTGTGTGTGTGTGTGTGTGTGTATGTGCGTGTGTATGTGTGTTTGTGTTTGAGTGTGTGGTGTGAAGATTTTTTCTTCTGCGATAACTCTTGTACGACACTTCCAAAAATTTCTATTTTCCGTTTTTGAGCTTTCTGCATTCATAAAAAGATTAGATTTTGGGTAAAATTGGATAACCAGAAGTGGTACTTTATTTGAAGCCCATAACAGTTTTTAATGAAAAATTACCTTAAAATATAATCCAAAACTTTTCAATTTTAGTATTTGAGACTTTGATATTAAGGAGAACAACATATTAGATTTTGGCTAAAATTGATAATTAAAGCTCTGAACAGATTTCGAGAAAAATGTTTTACACGCTCCTAAACTTTTCAAATTTGCATAATATTTAAGACTTTTGTATTAATGAGAAGGACATATTAGATTTTTTCTAAAATTGAGAAACCAGAAGTGGTACTTTATTGGAAGCTCCTTTAGATTTTCTTGAAAAAATATGTCAAAATATGATCCATAACTTCTCAAATTTGGTATTTACAAATCGTATATAATTTGAAACAACATATTAGATTTTAACTATATATGATAAACCGGAAGTGGTAGGTACTTAATTTGGAGTTCATAATAGATTTAAACAAAATATAATCCATATGTCAATAAAGTTTATTATTATTATATTTTGTATTAGAGACTTTTCTATTTATTGGAACAAATTAGATCTTGTTTACAAAAGATCAACCGGAAGTAACACTTCTCTTAAAGCTCATTGCTATTTTAAACATGGAATTGCCGGGAAGTCATATTTTGCAGATTTTATTCATTTTGATCCCATTATTTCACAAGATCTGAAAAATGTTGGTTATAGATAGTGCGGCGTTATTTTCTATGCTAGACAAAGTTCATCCTTTAGTTTATGTAGTAGCTATTCATAACTTGATATTCCTCGTTGCTTTAATCATATTCCTACTCTACGCTTCTCATTTCCATGTAAAGTAGTTTTACATCATGGAAGTCTAAGATTCCGCGATATCACTACTTTTTCATGTCACAAGGAAAATATTTTGACATACACTGGAAAAAGTCATCAAACAGAAACACCGATTACGAAAACGAAGAACGTGAGAAATGGGTTTCATCTTCAATAGTTTCTGAGATATAAGGTAGTGAAAAATGAGCTTTTGTAGGTTTACCTCTGCTATCTCTAAAACTATAAAAGTTAGAACCTCGATTAAATAAGACTTTTTGTTTACCTTTAAGAGGTCATCTTAGATGTGCTTTTGTTGAAAATAATTGTAGATACTATGTTAAAGGTTGGGGCGACATTCAGCAATATTTACTTTTCAAATAACTTATAGTTCAGTAACCATTAGAAATTGGCTAAAATGTTTCATCAAAATTTTATCGTTTTTTTATCTACTGACTTCGACAAAATTTTGTTCGATCACTATTTTTGTCCAATAAAATGGTCTCTTTCTCGAAAATTCATTTTGGTCAGTACTACATGCCCTTAAAATTTGTACCTGGAGTTGCGATAAACTCTGTATAATGTCTTCCGTTAATTCGAATATAATTTAAATTTTAAAACACAGATAGAGTTGTGAAGTCCCACGAGTTACAAAAAATAGGATGTGCACTCGAATTTTTTTGCAATACTTAAAAGATTTCATTACTTGTCTAACTTAGTTTATAAAGTCGAGTGAGCATAATCTAATTTTTAGTTGAATTCAGTTATTTATATTAGACGTATAAAGATGATGCGTACTTACGGAAATTGTTATTGTCTGCCTTGACGAATTGCAATTTCAAATTCCCGCGCGGCGTCGTATAAATTTCCTGTTGGGTGATTCAACGAAGAAATTAAGAATATGGTCAGATGCAGATTGTACCCTTCGAAAGGGACCGTGGTTTCAACCCTTTCATTTATTCTCCAACCACAGCGGGTGGTTTGTGGAAAAATTACCGCTCGCACCCAATCGCCACATTTCCTTTTGAAAGGACCAAAGCCCCACAATTTATTTTCCCTTTTCAAGGATAAATATTTTCAAGATGAACAACGTAATTTGAAAGTTAAGGGAAATAATAATTGCTTAAGCATTTCATTTTCTATTCGAATGTTTTGTGATTATAACAAAGGAGAAAAAATCGCTGCTATTTGCTAAATACGAGAAGCAGAACTTGGAATGTCGGTTTATTTATTTCTTACGAGGAATTTCTAGAATCTATCACTTCATTCCCAACATTAAAACTCATAAAAGAAGACGATAAAATCGTATAAATTTTATTGCAACTTATTACAAGCAGGAAACTAGAAAATAAAAGACATTCATTTTATGTTGTCTCTGATTGCTTGAAGCACTTGTTTGTGGAAATTATCGCTGCTGCTCTTCGGAAAAATCGTTAGGATTTAAAACAAAGAAAGGATTGCGTATATTTCAGAAGAAAAAAAACATTACTTTACAACTGATCATTTGATACATGGATAGCGATATTCGAGAAGTTCGCACTACCGAATTTTGCTAGAATATAGCCAGAAATCGAACTGGCTCGATTGCTAAAGAAGGGGGGCGAAGATTACCGAATGAGAATAATAGGACTCTTCTACATCGGTACTTATGTAAGATCGAATTCATATGGGAAAGACTAGATCATACTACGGTTTAACTGGACAACATTCAATTGAAATTGGTAATAGTTACATGAAGTGATCGTGTACTGCGAGTATAGTTGTGTTTGTAGTTATAAATTGTATTTGTTAAGTATTTTTCCGTATTAATAGGTTACAGTAATGTACAAGAAATCATTTATTAATGACCCCTATTAATGCAAGATTTTTATTAATAAACGATTGTAGTACGTAACTAAATATACCACATACCATTGCTGAATAATTGTCAATCTTAAACACACAATCATCTAAAACACACAAACAAAGACTTATGAGTCAGACGTTACTGACCTAATTTTTTTTTTATGGAATAAAATTAAAATTTGCAATTCTGTAAATACGGTCAGCGGAAAAATATTGTAACTAACGCGTATATTAATTGGCGATTAATGATCTCAACAATTAAGGCGTTCGCTACGGTTACTCGGTAAATTGTCTCAATCATTAATTACCCTCATTAACACACTTGATATTTAAATAGCTATTATTGTTATAGCAGTAGGTAAATTAGTGTGTGTTAAGATAATAAAGAAAAAAAAAAAACACTCAATTCAACATTTTTAAACCCACATTAAATAAATAGAAACTTTACAAACATAGTCATAATTTTCTAATTTGGTAAATTAATAATTGATATATTTTGGTATTTATAATGAAATGTACGAATAAATCAAAGTTAGCAAAAATCATGATGCTACCCTGAGTTGATATCAAACCTACCCTAATACTTTCATTCACCACACCAAAAATTTATTTTAACAATGCCAAAAATGATACGACATACATATAAGAATAGATATAACAGTACTCGTTACTTACAACTACAACTTTATTTACTACCATGACCTATTTAACCGAAGTCGTATCTCGTATAGTTTCCGAGATCCCAATGGGTCGATAAAGTTAAAGTCGATTCTTTGGATTCCCAGTAAAAATAAAATCCTAAGCCCGCCTCGCATAATTTATGCTACTTGGCAAAAATAATGAAAAAATGTTTGGAATTAAAAAAAAATGTACAAATGTAAACAAAGAATTATTCCTCAGTCATGAAATATTTTGTAGATTTATTTACATAAATTTGAATAGAACCATCGTGAGCGTTGTAAATCTCCATAAATTCATATTAAAATAAAACTTACAATAGGACATCCAGTGTAGCAGATTTACAAATATGCATTTTAAATCCTCGAATGCATTCAAGATTAACATAATCCCCACATGCGGACACACAGTAAACAGCATGCAGAATGAAGGAAAGCAAAGTAAAGCGAAGCAAAGATCTGTCTTTTGGATAATACAGCAGCTATTGCTCAAAAACACACGGACAAGAAGAAACTTATACGATATTCTCAAAACATATTTCTCTATAGTCTTATTGCAAACTTGTGCAACGGAAACTAGTTTGTAAAGTTGGAGGATTCTCGCAAATCCATGATGCGCCAGTCACCAGGGAAATTCGCTTTATGGATATGATAAAAATAAGGATTTTATTTGTATTAGCGCACAGAGAACTACATAGATATCAAACGCTATTGAAGGTTTAAGTGGTAGTGTCTTTTCTTTTACCCGTAAACTTTACCGGTTTTCTCAATATAAATAAAAATATACTCGTATAAGTTTCCTTATCTTCGCTTCAATATAGATAGAGTACTAGTTTTCAGTGTTTCAATGGGAATTTTACTTGTGTTCCAGTGATATATTGCCTGGCAGCAGTCCTGCAGTTCTTGCAAATAACTTTTATTATACTGGATATAAAAAAATTACGGCTCGTTCTCCAAACATGGGCTCGTGCGTTAACAGATTTCCTTATGAAACTTATTTTTTAATATATTATTAATTTATTATTATTATTTTTAACATACTTGAAAATTAAAAAAATATTCAAATTATAAAGTTGTAGTAACACTGCTTTTTTTAAAAAAAGGTCCTGGGTAGTCCCGCGTTATAACTTCATGGAGCCCAGGCAAATTTGAATTTTGGAGCCCCATGTACATCGTTGAATTCAGACATTTTTCATCGGGCGTAATTTGGGGCTGGCGAACACCCCTCTCCCTCTATCGAGCAGCTGCTTGAATTCTACATCGTCCATTTAAAAAAAAGCTAAACAATTTTACATAAAATTTTATTAACAGAACAAATTTAGATATATGATGATATTTATGAACAATGATATTACAATCAACATGAAAAATTTAAAAATTATACACTTATATGCACATATATTGTACTAAATAATAAACTATATTATATAAAACGAAACACGTAATTACGACGGTTGTTTAAAGAATAATTACAAATAGATTACACTGACGAGTAAATTAAATTTTCACTTTTCGTTATTTTTGAGATGAAATAGTTATTTATGTACCTACGACAAAAAATTGCATATTACAGCAGAGCTTGAGTTTGCTTTCCGAGGCGAAGCCGAGGTAAAGCAAACAAGCGAGGCTATAATATGCATTTTTTGCCGAGGTACATATTACATTTTTCTGTCTACCTTACTTTACGTAATAGATCTAGAAATAAATACACGTTTTTTTAAATTCGTAAAATATTATTATTTATTATATGAATAATGATAGGATAATACATATCTTCTGCCATTTTCACAAAATTTTAATTCTTAGCACTGTTTTAGTTTGAAGGAAGACACACTACACTCACAGACACATCAACACTATTTGACAGGTGAAAATAAACAAAACCAACAAAATAACCTCGAAAACAACTCTATCCAGCGGCATCTTAGATTAACAATTAGTCATGTCAAAATTAATAATTTTTGGTATAGTTAATTTCATTATTAATTGCGCACATATTTAAATTAAATTTATCATTAAAATAATATTTTTATTTGCTCGTTTGATATTTGTTATTTAGAATTCCGGTAGTACACACAATTACAATAATCATAAAATCGTAGTAGGCTTAGCGTACGAAAAAGGTTTGCGGACAAAAAAGGTTTGCGGACGAAAAGTGATAACGTTCAGAAAAGTGTCATTTTTCGTCCGAAAATAAGTACGTAAAATTTCACTTTTCGTATAGGTAGACAGAAAAATTGTTTATCAGTTCATTATAATCAACTTTGTTTGAAATATCATCCTATATATAGGTAATATGGCCAAATTATATAACGTTTCTTGGCAAATTGAATTTCTAATATAATTTTTAATTTTCTCGAGGACATTGACTGATCGCTCTGCTGGCGTTGGAAACAGGAATTGATAAATATATTTTTAAAATTATGTCCACATTGGGAAATGTATAAATTAATCCTCCTTGAATCGCTTTGTACATCAATAAAGGAGTATTTAAATTTTCAGTTTTTGTAAATTGTATAAACTGTAATTCTTCCTTAAATATATCTATTAACATCGATAACATTTGAAGAGGTGAGTATTTATTTTATTCATAAAATAGTTATTATACTCTTTTGATGATATTACCTTTAAGGTTGATAAAATAGCAAAATTATACAAAATATTTTGGTATGTTTTAATTCGTCTATTAATTTCTGATACCAACTGATGACAAATGAACAATTTACAATTACAAGGATGTTATATTTAAATTTCGATATTCTTATTATAATAATGAGTTTAAAAAACATTGATATTGGGACCCCCTGCTTGGTGGGGCAATTGCCCATTTTGCCCATAGGATAACGCGCCACTGGTCCTAGGATCAAATTCCACCAGGGTACCAATGTTTGTGTGCACTTTACCATTTCATCATCAAAAAGACAAACAACGATTATAAGAAAAACTGTCATCAACTCTGTTTCACTGAATCACAGTGGAAGTGCAAATCTGCATCCTATAATGTAAGGCGGTAGGATAATGGTTCAATACTACAGATTGGTGTCTACTGGGATTGTTGTTGTTATTAATAAACTAATAATAACAATCAGTTATTAGCTATGTGATGTAGAATGTAGTGTATACCACGTATTGACACGAAATCAATAAGTTGTAATGCATAACACCTTAGCGTACATTTTACATCAAGAATTACACATTGTATATCAAGAACTACGGGCAACTCATCCCTGTAATTTCTTCAATTTATTTTTTTAAAATTATTTAAATAACTCATATAAATTTATCATCCGTTAAACTGACAGAGTGTTTATTAAAAAATCAGTAAAA
The DNA here is from genome assembly GCA_943142095.1 of Ophonus ardosiacus. Lineage (NCBI taxonomy): Eukaryota > Metazoa > Arthropoda > Insecta > Coleoptera > Carabidae > Ophonus > Ophonus ardosiacus. Next base: position 14,862,762 of record OW964830.1, on the reverse strand, counting down.
ATTACTTTATTAGGTATTCCACATTATTGTTGTCTAGAACCTTACTGTTAACAAAAGTACCTACTAATAAGTGCGTGTTTCCCGTTTCGGCCATTATTTTCATTATAACAAATCGTTATTATCGGTAAACAAACAAATTTCGTTCAAGAAATATTCTTCAAAAATACCACTCGGCTCATTTTATTCGTAATTTTGTTTTCGAACATTGTTTACCTTAAACAACATTCTTAGAGTCAAGTATTAGATTATATCCCAAGGGTATACAGCACGATGTACTAGGTAAACAATGTTTCCAAGATAGAAAATTACTGAATTCCCTTGTTAAATTCGTTAATTTCTGCCAGAATTTAATTTAGAGATGCTATTTTTTGAAAATTAGTTGCCTGGCGATAGAACTAGAAACTCATTTTACCTGCTTTACGTCGACCCCGAATCTATACAATAAAGTATGAGACAATTTTTTTAAACTAATTTTATTATAAAAGTGTAAAGGTAACATACTCCAATGGGCGGAAATTGAACAGAAAAGCGCATTGTGATTAAGACATCCTTTTAAACTACACGGTAAAAAATTACAATGTTATTCCAGACAAAATATAGTTAGCTGTATTTTTTTTTGTTATTTCAACAACAACTTTTTGCCGTGTATACGAAGAACTTTGTATTTTAAGTTTCCAAAACTAAACAATTTTTGTTGTATATAACAAGTATTATTTGCTGCAAAATATTAGTCATGGTAGCAATTATTATTAGTAGTACTAAGCAGTCATTTTGTTACTTTGTTCCGATTACAAAATCATTTTGCAATTATTAAAAATATTTTATCTGTTACTGGGACAAAATTTTTTTTTCCTGTGACATATTATATTTTGTAAAGATTACAAATTATTTCTTTTCCCGCCATATACTTTATAAAGGTAACTAAAACTTTTGTGTAGACAACGTATTCCCTGGTATACAGCATAATTCACTGTTCGTGTTATCCCTGATCACTAACTAACTAGTTAGTTATGTGATCAAGGGTGTTATACACTACGTCGTGTCGCATTTGTTTGCCCAGTTAAGTTTAGCCTGTCGAAAATTGTATTTTAAAAGTGCTTGTTTCTTGTGCCCGTCAATAAAAATGGATGATTTTGTAAAAGATATTTTAAAACAATGTCAATTAGAGTGTCTTATTGAGAAATTTGAAGGTATGCATCAATTACTGATAAAACTATATAATTTAAGTTACTATTGTGTCATATGTTATTATTTATATAATATTTGTTACATGTATATAGATTATAATTATAAATAAATAAAATTAATATAATACGCATGTATTTCATTTTAACCTTACTACTTCATTAATGCATTTGTATATCTAACAAAATTAATTAGTTTCTAAAATAAATTTACAGTTATTAATGGTAACGTATTTTATTTCTTCGCATAACAAATTTATATTTCTTAATGGTAACTTAATTTATTTGTTCGCATAACTTATTTATACTTCTTAATGGTAACTTATTTTATTTGTTCGCATATCAAATGTCTTTTGTTATATATAACAAAACTGTATATGTTGCCACAACAATTTTTTACCAGCAAATTTACCTTGCTAACTGTAACAAATATATTTGCTGGTCCTATATTGACAAAAAAAAATTGCTACTGGAACTTATTTTTGGTAATCACAACAAAGTTTTTATTTACCGTGTATAAATTACTTCAAATTGCGGGTCCGATGTAACAGTTCCTCTTGTCTTTTGTCTGAAAAGTCCAGCATCATACCGAGCTTGTAAACCGAACTGTTCATGCTCAAATTGACCATATATGGGACATTCAATCCAAGTACATATTAAGAATCCAACGCTATACGCATTGCTTTGAATTAATTTCATATATCCGAAATAATATATAAACTTATTTTATAGCAACAGTATTGTCAACAACGTGCTTTGTTTTAAAATGGTATGTCGCAACTTAGTCGACACAATATAAATTTTTGAAAGAGAAGAATGCTGCATCCATCCTTATCGCGAGCCGTTCTTGTCTACGTAAACATGAGAGAGATAAATGTATGCAAATTTGTGAATTCATTCATGATACTGATAACCTTGATCAGACATCTTTAAAAAATTAAACTCTTCCTTGGTATATTTGTGATTTAGATGAGCAGACATTTAGAGTAAAAATATTGTAAAGAGAAAAAAGCGAGACGTTAATGTCATTACTGTGGTTGCCAACTGTTTTACTTTCGGTAGGACAGTCCTACAATAGGGTCATTTCACAAATTTTCAATTTTTGCTTAACTGAGACAAAATGTAAAAATAATTATCCCTTATTTTTTTTATTTTTTTACCTCTCGCTAAGAGAGGTATTGGAATCATGATAAAAATCACATAACCAGATTTTAATGAATAAGCACGTTTCAAAGTCACTAGAATCCGATTTTAACATTTTTACAATGATGTCTGTGTGTGTGTGTGGATGTGTGTATGTGTGTGTGTGTGTGTGTGTGTGTGTGTGTATGGCTGGATGTTGGACGGACGATTCCTCAAAAACTATAAGACATAAGACCTGTTTAACTATGAATTCCTCAATCTGACATTCCTGGGAAGAGCTGAAAAGGTTTTGGTAACAATTGAACTACCGGAAGTAGTAGTTTTTAAAAGAAATTCTTCCAAATATTATTTTTTGAAAATTTTTGATATTATTAATTTTGAAGAACAAAATTCTACACCTGATACATTTAAATTTTTTATTATATCTTCTATAAATTTAGAGATAAAGACGCTATAATATATAGAATATCGGGATATAACAAGTCGAGTAGGCGAAACTATACTAAGGAAACCAGTTGACAAATTCAAATGTTTATAACATAATTTGTAAATGACAGATTTCAGTGTCAAAAATAAATAGTTTAAGTGACATTTTGATAGCTTTTTCTGGGAAGTACATTTAATCTTTCTTATTGTTTTATTAATTAAATATTTGAAATTATAGGTAATATGGATACATATATCCATCAGAAATACCGCCAATCTGGTTAATGAATTGGAAGAACCTGTGACATTAGGAACTTCCTCATATAATGAAAAATAGATAATTAGAATTATATGTGTGCAGAAGACAAGTTAAATACAATAAAAAACAATATTTGAGTCAAGTTCTGTAATATTTTGTTATAAAAGGACGGTTTGATAGCAAAGTGCAATACAATACTTATGTAGCCTAATATGGAAATGGCGAGAGGTCTTGTGCTGGCCACAACAGATTTTTTTTACTAGAACTCTTGCCATAAGCCACAGATGTTACCCGCCCTTGAAAACACCTCGCACCACCTCGTGTCGTTTTTTATGTATCTACTCTGTAGAAGTTGTAATTTTGGTATGATGTGTTCGACTTCATTTACTCGTATCTCTATTTCTTTGCTACTCAAAGAAAAACATATTTTTTAGGCAAATACACTAATTATTGCCTTAAACGTGTCTTAATTTCAATATGAAATTCACATACATTTAAAAAAGTTTTATCAGATATTTTATCTTAACTTCGGCTAATTGCCTCATTCAAAGTTGGTTAACTTATCTTGTCATGTCATAAATTAGAAATATTAACTTTTTTGAGCTCTTCTTACTTGTATTTGTTCTTAAATAGTGCAATAATTACTATTAAGTTTTAGTTCAATTATTTCAATTTTAATAGCTTAAACTCAAAAATAGCCAATCTCATCTGTAAGAGTCAATGTAAATTAAATAGGAAGAAATCTGGTACTCGATCCTATGACGTCAAACCAATCACAGCGCGTTCTGAAATTTGAGAATTTTTGGTGATTTACTCATTTTACAAAAATGACAGAGAATGTAATATTTTTATTTATTGAGATTTTATAATTTATGTTTTAAGAATAACTTTATGTAGTTTTTAGAAAAAATTATAGTTTATGAAATGAACATATTTTAAATTATAATAAATATTATCAGCAATAATGTCTTCAGCGATATCATGAGTTAATTACCTAACCTGTAGTTGGAGCACGCACTTTAGAATTCTAGCATAGAAAAGAAGCGAATGCGAATTTACTTTTACGAATCTTGGTAGCATGCACTTCAGAATTCTATACTCTTTTTTTTTGATAATTTTCGGTTTTTATACTATTCAAATAAAAAATATTGTGACGTATATAATAAATATATAAATTATATATAAATCTTATCTGAATTGAATTGTGACAAAATAATGACGTTAGTTTATTTAATATTTTCCCCTCGAGTCGTACGCTTGCATGCGAATATATTGAGACACGCAAGCTACCAAATTTTTGCTTAGAGGCAAAAAGCGAAAACAAATACCTCATTTGAAAGAACTCTAAAGTGCGTGCTGCCACTACTAAACTTCTGTCAAATTATAAATGTGCAACATTTTTTGTTTTATTATAACTGGCTTTTCGTATAAATTTGAAAGCGATTTTTCATTTTATAACTGGACCCTAAACAGTTATTAACATTCCCTCTATTTTATAAATACTTACATGTGCTGACTAGCATATTCAATCAATTGTATGAAATACAAATTGAATTATGTAAATAATGGATGTCTAACATAAATCTTTGAATGACCCGCTAGTTAGTAATCTAGCGTTAATTTTGTATCCCCTGGAAATCTATTTGGCAGTGAGTTATGCATAAAATAATTACAAAACAGGCTGTCAACCATCATCACTTGATGAATAATGCAAACGCCTTAATCTTGTGGCCTCTATGCTCTTGCCTAACTTAATAGATCAGTTAAAAGCGACTTGGGTATACCTTGACATTCAGTAAACCTTCAACCGTGACGTCACAGGAGCGTCACGTGAAGTCAAGTGCACGTGAGTTGGGTCTGACACAGAGAAAGACATGGAGAACATTGTTGTAAGGGAATTCATATGTTTTTGTATGTGTTTAAATGTTCTATTTTCTAAATGTGCTGAGTAAAGCCTGGTTTACATTATCCTGTTTCTGACAAAAAATGATATTAGAAACTTATTTTTGACTTTTTCTCAACTAGCTCCGAAGCTTTTTTTTAAAAAAAAAACACTTTGGATAAAAGTTGTAGAGTGTAAAACACACTATTTTCTCACAAATATAACACAAATGTCTGCTGAAATTGAAATTAAAAATTAAAATTATTGCTCCATTTATTTATAATTAATATTTTTTGGGTAAACTCTAAGTACGCCACAAGTCAGTTATGCGCAAACTCAGACAGAACGGTGAAAGCGAACCACTTGAACGTAGGTCGAACAACACCTCAATCTCAAGTGACTGGTAACCGCAACCGCGTACGTCAGTGTATAAGTGACATACGTTGTACCAAGCCTCTACCGACGTCATCTCAGCTTAAAATCGGCTTTTCCGGAAAATCTGGGCATTTTTGAAAAAAAAGTAGAACATGTTACGTCATTCTTCAAGTCATTTCCCATGGAATAAAAGAATAAAAAATAATCGCTAAACTTCCCCACAACGTAAATCATTATGGTATAAGTCGTTTATATTATCATAAGAGGTGAAGCCGAGTTTCACAGAACGGCGTGTGTACCATGTTGATTGTTTTGTTACATACAAAATTTAATCTGCTGGCCTTAATCAAAGAAAAAATAAAATTTACATTATTTGGTATTTGACCAAAAAATGAAATCTAAAAAATCAGGTATGGTTTTTTGATTTGTTCGTAAATAAATATCTTGTTGCCATATCTACATAGCTCATTATGGTATGGGCTATCCAGCGAATCAAGCGGTTTACGTCATCGTTTAGGGATTTTTGAAATTTTGTTTATTTTTTTAAATACATTTTATTAACGGTATTTTATTGGTTTATTATTATTATTATTATTATTATCATTATTATTATTATTATTATTATTATTATTATTATTATTATTATTATTATTATTATTATGTATTTGACACCATTTTTTTAATATTGGAAATTCTGAACATATCTATATATATAAAAAAAATAAGGTTTTTCTTTGGGGCCTTAGTTATGGACTTCTACCCAACCGATTTTGATGATTATTTTTTTAAATAAAAGCTATTAACATGTAGATGTGCACAAAAATCTAAAATGTTAAGATTTTCAATTCCGTCTATTTTTATAAGGCCTTAAAGATTTTTTATTAAGTACCGCTGTCAACCGATAGATGGCAGCACTGAACATAAAGATGAGAATGTTGAAAAATACATACAATTTGTGAAAATTGCTACAAGAATAATATTTTATGTTATTTACGGCTGGTTTATCAATGCAAGGTTAAATAATGTAACAAGTAAATAACGTGCAAAGCTTTTATCATACAAAAGTCAAAAGTTAACCTTAAATGACAGGTAAATATATTAACATGTCAACTGATAGTGGATCCATAATAAGGAATTTTTGCCCTCAAAAATTAATAAATATAATAGTTAATTCTTTAATTCAAATATGGTAAGTAATTTAATAATATTGAGTAAAATTAATAAAGATATATATTTTGTATTATAATATAATAATTTTTCTAACCTAAAGTTTAAAAATTTATTGAATTATATATCCTGTATCTAAAATACAGCATTATTACCTATTTAAAAATGAACAAGAGACAGGTGTACATTTACAGGTTTTTAAATAACGAAATCATTAAATACAAAAGAGTATATTATAATCAACCACTTGGATGTCCCTATTTTCCCGCTCTTAAACGCTGCCCTTAATGCTACCTTTTGCAATATGTTTTCAAACTTTTGAAACATGATTTTACATTAACCAAATATGAATTCACATTAACGAAAACTGATTTCATACAAATTAGAAGTGAATTCTCAGTAACGAAATACGATTTCACATTAGCGAAAACTGATTTCATGTAAAACAAAACTGAATTCGCACCAATGAAAACTAATTTCAACTAAACGAAAAAAATATTTCAAACCCTCGGATTACTTATTCTCGCTTCTAGCGTGGCTAACATTGTTGTAATCAACTTTTATCATTGTTGTATTCAAGTTTCATCATTGTTTTAATCAAGATCTCTTATTGTTGTAATCAAATTTAATCTTTAGTTAAGTTTCTTAAAAATATTATTCGTTGTTTATTTAATATTTTATAAGTTCAGAAAAATATTTTAATATACTTTAGAGACAATACATTTGCTTTATTTTTTTGCCTCTTCAAAGGTGGTTATTGCCCTTTCTTACCCTTTCTTGGCGGTGCCCATTTAAGATTCCTATGTAAAATCTGTTTTCATTTAGTTGAAACTGGTTTTTAAAATTGTGAATTCTGTTTTCATTATTGCAAAATCGGTATTCAGAAGTTTTCGTTATGCATATTGTTTTAAACCGAATAAAGATGTATGTATAATAAAAATGTTGAATTTACCACCATTAAATCTTTAAATCATATACTGGTAATTAAATGAACACCTACTGTTGTTCCTATAGAATTTTTATTATTATTATTTTTCTACATGAATTGCATATTTTTATTAGGTATATTTATCTGTTAGAAAATTTAACAATGCTACAGTTTGTTGTAAAATTTGTACAATAATATCCAAAGTTCCTCATCAAATAATTAGCAATAAAATCCATCCCGTGCCTGTGTTACAAGACCTGTATTATTTATCTGTCAAAACAGTTCCAGTTCCCAATTTTCAGTTAACTCTAAGTTTATAAACTGGTAGATAGACTGTAACTGTATATTTATAAACAGTAGCAGTCAATCAATCATTTAATTTAACTAACTAACAGTTACTATTACATCACTTTTAACTGTGCATTAACAAACCGACCCTAAATAATTTACTTATTATTACCGGTGTTCTGTCCTGTCACATAATCTCCCTATTCCTATGTGCCCAGCAAAGAAGCGATAGTTAAAAAAAAGTGTAGAAGAGTACCAAACATTGAATATAATTCCGGAAAGCTTATAATTTAATAACGTTACCCCATATTGTTTGTTGCAAATATTTGCAACGGGTACAGCTAGTATATTACTAAATATTATATGTCTATATTATACTTTTCAACCTGTATTGTGATTTCATTTTGTTTTTGGTTTCGTTGTTCATTGACAAAATGTCAAATGCTCTGTCATGTCAAATTCAAGAGCTTGTAATTAATTTATTGACTTATTTTGAGAATGAAAAATTGATTGGTGGGCTCTTACTTTCACTGAATTTTAATATTGAGGTAATATTTCGTTATATTTGTTAGTAATAATTTGAAAATTAAATCTATATTTACAGTGTGTGGCAAACGCTATACGCAATGTACAGAAACAGTGAGAAATTGTATGGTATGCAGTATTCTGTATTTTTTAAGGATCTGACATAATACTAGATAGTTTGTTGCATATACTACAAGAATGAAGTATTTATAACGGCGCAAGTAGTATCGTTCAAAATATTTTAAATAAAATTGAATTTCGCTGGAAAAAAATTATACCAGACGTGTTACCTTTTTAAATAAGATTTGGATTTATGAAAGCAACCCACAGATAATTTTTTAATCCGTTTTGCATGCTCATGTAAACTTTTTAAGATATGACGTCATTGTTTCTAGTGATATTGTATTTATGACGTAAACCGCTTGATTCACTGGATGGCCCATACTTAAATAATTGAGGTTTATTATGACACGGTAGCATATATAACAATTTATTATTCTGGTTAAAAATGTATGTTATTATAAGTATGCACATTAAAAATATTATTAAAAAACAAAAAGTAAATTAAATTTTAACATATAAAACATAATTGGTTGTGTTCTTCGTTTGACGGCTAGAAAATTGTAATTTTTAAGTTTCATATCTTGTGTTTAAAAAAAGAACCTTTTGTCAAAGAGTGCCATGAAATAAATTACATATGTCTGAACATAGATGTCAGAATTAATAAATGTAATTTTAAACAACGAAAAATGTAACCGAATGTTTAAGCCTAAATTTACCCATTGGCTGGTAGCACAAGCGTGGTTCTAACACGAGTATTAACTAGAACCGTGTCAATGACTTGGCACATACTTCAGGGTTGTTAATAAAATAAGAGTTGCCAATATACTGAATTAAGTCGAAAATGTACTGACAGCCATATTCAATAAATTTGACCTCATTATTTAAAACTGTTTTTCCTAGAAACAAGTTAAAAAACAAATCATATTAAATAATTTTAAATAGTGTTGATTTATTGAATATGGCTGTCAGTAAATTTTCAACTTGATCAATATATTGGCAACACTTGTTTTCTTAACAAACCTGAAGTATTTGTCAAATCGTTGACATGGTTCTAGTTAACACCGGTGTTAGAACTACGCTTGTGTTACCAGCTATTATGTCCAAACCCGATTTCAGGAAAAATCATTTTAGCCTAGACCAAACTAGTAAATCAGTCATAATTTTTGTGCGTTATGTATTATTTTGTTAATGTATATTTAATTTAAAATAAAAGCAATTATGAGTATATTATTTATTTTCTAACATAACGTAAAAAGCTTAACTAATTTATCCTATATATTAGGAATTATATTTAGGCCTAACATATGTATTTTTGTTTTTCAGGGCACACTTTGATGAAAGTTTTCTTTGGTCACACTTTATCTAATTTCTTCCTACATGATATGAATTTTGTTAACTAATTTATATGCAGAATTTTGTGGTGCACAATTTTTATTTCAAATATTTTTTCTAAAATAATTTGAGAAATAATGCAGAAGGTGGAACTGTTTTCTTAAAATAAACGCATTTAGCCTGCATTTAAAACCATGTATAATAAAATCATTACTATAATTTCAAATCTTCTAAAAATGCGCACTTGTAGTAGCAGAGGTAATTTAAATTTCTATCCGCAGTTTTTTCAATTAACATACTCGTACGTTAACACCTTTAAAACAGCAGTAGTAAACAATTGTTTCGGGACTACTGTGGTTCATTGTACTTGTAATTGAATTTTGTTTACGTTTACATAAAAAAATACCTATCAGCTGTAGAACGGAATTCGGGCTATTAAAGGATTAACAAGGGAATTTTTTTGTGGCCATTACTTTCCAGTGTTTTAAACAAAAACGTTTGCAATAAAAGTTAGAGTTAATATGTTGCATGCACATTAATAAAGAATTCGTATGTATACAGCGTGTTTCACAACTTGAGGATATTTTTTTTTATCCTGAAAATGTGAACACTTGCTTTTAGTAAATGTAGAAATTACGCCGAGTAATATTTTTGTTACTACCATCTTTTTTCGGAGTTTCTAAACACATTAATCTAATTTTGATTGCCTATTGATTTACATGCAGAATTTTATTCTTTAAATCTTTATAGCATTTTTAAATAAAATAATTATTTCATAATAAAAGTACTTGGAATAATAGTTTTTCCATAGCAAACCTGTTTGATACTGTACTTTTTTAGCTAAATTCTATATTAGTTCAAAAAAGAATGTTTGGAAAACAAAGGTTATGATTTTAATGCATGTTAAATATGACGTAATTATAACTAATCAGCTACATGAAAACTGTTCGGGTAAGCGAAATTTCGGAAATTTTTAGGCGACATTATTACAATGAGAAAATGTATAAATCAGGTATATACAGGTTTCCGAAAAATGTTTCTTGGTTTTTAAAAAGGAATATTGCAATTATTGTAATAGTTATTTTTTAAAATGTGAAGCTTCAATTCTCTAAATACAAGGGCGCGCACATTGACTAAAAAATTGCAGCGATTAAAAAGATGCAACACATTCAATTTTAGAAACGACGCGATTGTCGCAACTTGAAATGAGTCACACGAACAGGCGTGAAATTGCGCGCACTTGCGACTATTGACTATTCTGTCGTAGTCGCAGTTGGTTTGCTGTTGCATGCATGAGTGTGTTATTAAAATTTTGCTTTTAAAATGTTTGACGGGTATTCTTCAACTGCAGATTAGTGTCTATTGATTTAAACACAGAAACAATTTAAGAATAATAAATGAGGTAGAAAAAACTCAAATAGTTTTATAGAATTGTCCTTTTAGCAATATTTAACTTAATATTGGTAATGAATGTCCCCAATACTGCTTTTATAGATTGTTCCCCGAATTTTCGACGAAACAAAGCAATCACACAAACGGTTTCTATGAAATCCATGTTGGTTCTAATATGTTTTGCGACTAACAATTTATTTGTCGCAGCGTACAGTGCGCGCCTAAGGCCTGGAGCTGATGCAATTTTCAATTTCGCAATTGTTTCGCAATAGTTTGTTCATCCAAAGGCTAAACTGCGCTAACATAAGCAATTAAACCATGAGGTATGCACGGATGCAACTAAAATGTTTCATTTCAACATGATTTTATTGATTTCTTTTAAATAAGAAATTTAGAGTAGATTTTAAGTTATCAAATGAAATTTATGTATTGTTGTAATTATTTATTATTATTGAGTTTATGTTATCGAACTGATAAATCAGTATGTAATTTCGAAAGTGATAAATTAATTTATGCTCAGTTTTATAAAAGATAGATAAGTAAATTACTAACAAAGTAAAATTTATTGTCGAAGTAAAATAGTTTATTCCACAGATTTTCGTTTTATAAAACAAGAATAAAAATACTAACTAAGTAAATCTATGGAATAAATTACTCTACTGATTTTCGAGGAAGTAAATTTTATTCTGTAGAATAAATTTGACACATGTCAAAATTAATTATTTTATAGAGAACGCAGAAATTTATAGAAACCGAAAAGGATGGTTTTCTGTGAATTGCCAAATGGTATTTTCAGCAAATCTAAAAATAACGGATGTTGTTGCTAGATGGCCTGGTTTTGCACACGACAGCAACATATTTAACAGTTCATTAAGAAGAGCAAGGCTTGAAAACGGGGAATTTGGTAATTGCTACTTATTAGGGGATAGTGGATACCCTTGTAAAAATTACTTATGAATACCTGTATGAAACCCAACTACTCCAGCCAACATAAATACAATGTGTCATATAACAGTTTCATTTGAACACTAATCCGGGGACCTATTTGTGAAACTGCATTAAATTCTTTACAAATCTCATCCCATGCACTATTTTTTTCTTTTGATGCTTGCTACGTCTGTCTGCTTGTTTTCAATATTACTAATATATTTTTTTGTTATCTCTAACATGTTCGCTTTATCTATTTCAGTATAATTCTTTCCCCATTCTCTCTTTTTCTTCCATTTTTAATGAGAAGTGACACTTTATGACACTTTATTTTGACGTTTGAATAATAATAAACGATGTCTCTGTCGGTAAATCACTAGAATAACATATTTACTCTGCAAGTACTTATTTTACTCTGCAACTTATTTTATAAAACAGACATTTTTATTTACTCATCGATTAAATTTACTTTCAAAGTAATAACTCAGCAAGTTATTTGATGTTTATAAAACTGGGCATTAGAATAATAAATAAATACCTCGATACTTTTAGAAGACATCTTTTCTACAGAGCACCAAAACTAATTATAACAATATTGTGCATTCTGGTGTCAATGTCTACGAAATCTTTTTACTGTGCAACTGTTGGGTTACAAGTGAGGTCAGACGTATTTGAATTTACAGGACTCAAAGAAGTTTCACACGGTTGCGCAACTGATCAGTTTGTGACAAAACACAACCTTTTAAATTGGTCAGATTCGCAACTAAAAATTGGATGTCAGCACTAGGCCTAAAATTGGTCAGATTTACAGTTGCATGTGTGCGCGCCTTCATATAAACCCTTGGCAATCACTCATCCGATCAAACTGTTTCGCAACTAAAAATGCATGTCAGCGCTAGGCCATCTTAGAAGTTGCCAGTAGATAGAAAACCGGCAACAGTATCAACCAAAGTTCAATAACAATCAACTTTATTTGCAAGTTACACTAAACTTGGAGTTACAGTAGAATAGTTCAGTAGAAGTATAGAAGATTCCCTCTTTTTGCAACCATTCGTATTGAAAATGCAGTATTTAATCCTTGTTTTTGATGTGAAACATCTATTGACGCGCCTATACGGAAGTAAGAACTGCCTTGTGACTCATCGGCTCTCTCCATCTCGACTCGCAGAGTGTCGTTCGTTTCGAGCTCGAGCTACATAATTCAACAGCGGTTCGCAACAAACACAGCACACAATATTTGGAAGAATATTTTTGTTGTTACGACTGAGCGGTATAAATTTGTATTGTCTACAAAATAAAATATAATATTAGTTTACTTTGTAGACAATGTAAATTAATTTTGATGTTTCACATCTGCCAAGCGTCCCACGACAGCTCTTATTTAAAATAAAAAAAATATGGTTGTCCACATCTTTAGACTGTTAAGTTTTTAAAATTATATATGGGAAAAGTGGATGATATGTCAATTACTGAATATTTATGAGGATATACGAATTTCTGTGGAATAAACTGACACTTTTTACATACATACCAATCTGAAGAATTTTTTCAGTTATTTCAGACATTACAACTATACAAATATCTCGTTCCTAAACAAACCTGGGGGTCTATTCTAATTCATAGCCACATGTGCTATCCGCTATATAAGTTCCACTACTAGCCAACAGATGGGGGTCCCCATCCCGCTATCTGACTTGAATCCATCTGTTGGTTAGTAGTGGAACTTATTAATATTGCCAGATGTCAAGTTGACAAGTAGTTCGGCTTTTCAATTTTGTGATCAAATACTTGTGTTCGTGTGTTATATCAATAATATTTGATTAATATCTATATATTGTAAGCACCTATTTAAATTATAATAATTATTTATAATTCCAACAAATCGCACACGTGGCTATCCGACTTAAATCCATCTGTTGGCTAGTAGTGGAACTTATACAGCGGATAGCACATATGGCTATCCGACTTGAATCCATCTATTGGCTAGTAGTGGAACTTATATAGCGGATAGCGGATAGCACATGTGGCTATGAATTTAGAATAGACCTTCTGAGTTATCAGGTAGTACGTAGTTATAAGTTGACAAGTGTAATTATTTTTTACAACTATGATTGAAGAAACCTAAGTTGTTTCAACCAAGATTGCCAGTGAGCACTAAAGGCGGGAACAGACTAAGCAAACATTGTTGAACAACAGTTATACAACAGTTGGTCACCTGTTGGCGAACTTACACAAGCTAAAAAGTTGAAAACTGTTCGGACACATCATCCTACCTAGTTGCTTGATGTTCGTTCAGTGGGTACATTTGATTATAATTTGCTCTTCATTCCAATCGTTAGACATTTTTAATAACAACGGATGAACTCTGCCGATATCGACTTATCGTTCTAGAAATTTACAATTAAACTGAATGCAAACTTCTACAATATAGAGCGTACACACTAGGGATGCTGTTAGCGCCATGTTGAACCACATTTCCTTTTGAAATACCTCCTCTGGAGTGCAACAGATCGACAACAGTGGCTCAACAATATATCCACATTGTGTGAACTCGTATGTTGTTCAACAATGTTTGCTTAGTCTGTTCCTACCTTGAGGTTGACTAAATATTAATTATAAATCAAGGAGACGTAAGTATGAAATGACTTTTGTGCAAACCAATGATTTTTTTATCGGTTTCTGATGTATTTGTCGGGAGAATTTTTGTGTCAGCCGTTTGTCTCCTGTTGTGTGTAATTATTTAAGCAGGGTGTATAAAAAGCGTTGCGTGATCGCTTGAGAAGTTTTGGAAAGTTGTCCATGAAAGCGTCTTCGTCTCCCTGACTGAACAATGGCAGAAACAGACTGCGGCTCTTTCATGTGCGTTCCACGGCCACTCTGATCTGTCAGTCGCTAAATGCGGAGTCCGGTAGGGAAAGTTTTTTGAGAGGGGAGAAGATTTATGGACGGAGTAAAAACAAACGGCCAGTTTTTCTCTCCGCACAATGATTGACGCCGGAAGGAAACTTGATTTCTATAAAGAATTTGTTTGCGAGTGAATCGTTTGTCTTCGTCGAGTGAGCCGTTTAATATTCTCGCGAAGAAGAAGACTTTCTTTCACTGCAATACAGCATATATCACCCCGGAGAATTCAAATACACTTCTTGTAAGACTTTGAATATATGTTTGAATTTGATATACAGACCATATTCTATTTCTACTACAATACTAATACGGAATAAATACATGAATTCTTTTACTTTTACTTCCATTGCAAATCTCAAAGCATCATGTGGCAGAATATTTACCCGTCACCTCGAAGTAAAAGAGATTGTCTGATTTAAAAAATCTGATGTGGCCAACACAAAACCTCTCTCAATTTAATTTTTATTAATTAAACTACATACCTACGTATTTATTAATGCTGCAGACTGCTCCATTGCATATAACTATTGCTTTATTTACTATTTTCTTTTTAAAATGTCACTATGAGCTGATTAGTTTTTTGACAGTGACTTAATTTTTATTAATTTAAATACATACCTACGTATTTACTAATGCTGCAAACTATATAAATTCCTTTGCATATAACACAAAACTATTGCTTTATTTACGATTTTCTTTATTATTTAATGTCTCTATTATTATTTTGAAGTGATTCGTTTTTTAACAATGACGTTTACCTGTCAGTTACATTCATTTGAAAAATGAACTGTGTAACAAAGGAATTGTATTTATCTTAGGCTTCAGGATTAAAAGAAAAAAAATATTTTTTAATTTATCTGTAAAATATATAGGAAAAGTATTAATGTATACTTGTAGAAAATTCAATATTCTTTAATTTTCAATAATGACAAAATGCGAAAATATGGCATTTAATGTTATTTTTTGAAGAAAAACCATTGTGATCTTCAAGTAAAGTGCCATTTCCGTTTGTCCAATTTACACCAAAATCTAATGGCTTCTTTCCATATTAGAATAGGATAGAAATACAAGGTTTCAAAATTTTCTGAATGATAGTATTTGAGTTAGAGCGAAGACAAAATCCATACACATACACACATACACACATACAGACATCATCTTGAAAATGTTAAAATTGGATTCTAGGGACCTTAAAACGTGGTCATTTACTAAAATCTCGATAAGTGATTTTTAGCACGATCCCTATACCTCCATTACCCAGGGGGAGCGGGAGGTAAAATTAAACCGATGAGTGGTTTTAAAGAGTCATCACAATTTAGAGTCATTAAAATATGATTTCATTTTTGGGATGATGGAAAAAGCTAATTAGATTTTGATCATAAATGGTCAACCGGAAATGACGTTCTATTTGAAGCTCTTAACCGTTACTTTTGTTTAATAAGAAGCGTATTTAAATATTTATCGGTTTTTCATATTTTATTATTATACAATCATCAATATTACTTAGGCTATGCCCGATGTCGCATTTTAGCATTTAATATTTAGGATTTAGGTCTTCTTCACATAAATGCAACTCCGAATGGCACACTAGTGACATCCATTATCCATTGGTTTGTATGGCAACACTTTAGAACAATAAAAATGAATTATACAATTAGATTTAATATGATGCTTCAGATTAAATATTAATATTATATTTTATAAAACAGAAGCTAAAAAGCTAATCTTTGACAGTAAATATGATTTATGTTGCATAATTTTATATATTTTGTTATGTTTTCAATGTTACTAATATTATCATAATGCTCATCTCCTGTAGAAGGATCATGTGGAGCTCGAAACCGGTCGACTCGAGAATTTAAGAAATAAAATTTATGACTGCAATTCAGAAAAAAATTATTCCCTCAGTAAATATGACGTTATGCACAAATTATAACAACGAACATAATTATTTAAATAGACAACTTCAAGGCATCCTATGTTTGGGCGTAACATATTCACACAGACGTCACTTCTGGGTTAGAATTGTCGACAATGTACTCCACAGCAGACGATGACGAGGCACTTTTATTGATTGCTTAAGACTTTAGCCGAACATAATTTTAAAATACGTGGGTATATTTTTGGCGCAATACTTCTGCACAGCGCGATAAATTATTTTGTTTTTATGTAATTTTATTTACATAGCTTCTGTTTTATAATATAAAAATATTTTTCTTAATGTTTAATTTTTATATCATCTCTAGACTATACAGGATGTTATCTAAGTAAGAGAAGGTAGAACTGACCCCATAGATACTAAATCTGTCTATAATTTTTGTTTAACATGCTTTCTACAAAAACTGGATGCATTTAAAACTTACCAATCAAGTCATAGTTAAAAATTTTGTAAAAAAGTAAAAATCAATGTCTTCTCTGGAAAAAATATTGATTGTGAAAACTGACGTTAAACGTTTTTTGCGTGAGTTGAATATGCGTTATGTGTGCATGTATGTTTTCTAGATATTTCAACAATAAAAATTATTTTGAATTAATTTATACTAATCTATTTTATGTATTTGTTAGTCTAATTATTTATATTCAGTGCTCATAAACATATAGTTTTACATTATGAAAATCTGAAATATATTACGACGCCAATGATTTTGTATGTCATTTGTGACAATTTTCCTGAGAAAACATTGTTT
Source organism: Ophonus ardosiacus (assembly GCA_943142095.1). Classification (NCBI taxonomy): domain Eukaryota; kingdom Metazoa; phylum Arthropoda; class Insecta; order Coleoptera; family Carabidae; genus Ophonus; species Ophonus ardosiacus. Next base: position 14,845,280 of record OW964830.1, on the reverse strand, counting down.
TTTATTTTTTTACAAAATTTTGAACTGTGTGGTCAGTTTTAAAGGCATTCAGCTTTTGTAGAAAGAGTGTTAAACAAAAATTATTCTCAGATTTACTATATATGGGGTTAGTTCTGGGTTAAGCGTTATACACTTACGTAACATCCCCTGTATGATACAAATTAAAAATATGTGTGGCTCAAAACTTTTGCGCGTAATTGTACTTGTACCTATCCATTTAATACTTATTTCCATAAAGGCCGTTCGTATTTATTTACCTATAGAAAAGCGTTTTCCAGATTCACAATAATAATGATAATGATTAACGTAGATACTACACTTCAGATAAGAATCTTTTACAAAAACAAAAGAAATTTTCTTTAATCCAGATTTTAATATATAATCTTTGCTCTTATCGTCTTTACAAATATATATCAATGCCTCAAAGCACATTCAGTTCTTGTTACATCATACATCTTCAATATAAATATAAAGTAAGAGTTGAAAGGAGCAAAGCAATAAGTCGTCAGATATAAAATGTACAAAGTGCAACGTTTGTATTACTCTTTGCGATCAATTGTAAAAAAGGAATTCTTCTGTGCTGTGCTGGGTAATTTCCCCCTATATGTGCTGAGTGTTGTAGTTCTGCTGCCAAAGAAAACTCCGCTGTCTGGCGCTAATCTTATCACTCGACCCAGATCCCCTACAATTTATTAGCGCCCACCGCGAGGCGCTACTTGCTCACTAAATAAATTTAAATACATCGAAAACGAACTACCAACGCTCATGACTCTACTACTCGCACAAATTCAATTTAAATTCAAGTTATTTATGAGACTAAATGCGGGACTATTTATGCTAAATATGCGGAGATTTTTATCAGCAAATTAATTTAGTCTCAGTACACTCTAAACTGGAAAACTGTTTGTGGGAAATATATCATCCACTAAGAACGAAATGAACTACTAGCAAGAACTTATTATCGATAAAGACACAATTATACAGTTTTATAAAGTAATGAATAATTTGTTCATTATTTTGTCTGTTTAAATTTTCAAGGTAATATGCATATTGCAGAACAAAGGCACACGCATGGGTTCCCCTCTTGATGTGACAACAAACTGAAATAAATGTTTTGCCTCAACAATTAATTTTAAAATTTATGACTATATAAATGAAGACAATTTAATTTTCAGTTGTATTGACCTTTAACTGGCGAGGTGAATCTTTCGCAAGAGTTAATTTTACTTTTGGAAAGCTATTTGCTTCAAAAAATTGTTTTGTTGTTGAGTGAAAAAGTGAAATTTAGTTTATATTTAACTGTTTGGTACAGTAAATTAACTTTTATATAAAATAAAAACATTCGTATATATAAACTATGATTCGCGTTAAAAAAAAAGCAAGTGACATGACACTTGAAAGTTTTAGTTTGATGTTTATTTTGCGATTCCTCCGGTTTGATGGTGTAGGTAGTTTTGAAATTTAATATCATGTTTGATATACGAGTAAAGTTGTATAGTAAAAGCAAACAGACGTTTACTTTTATATTTAATGATGAAATATACTGTGGTTTTACGTTCTATATTTTAGTGACAATTTTAATTTTATTTATAAATGAAGTTATTGTTGTTTTATATTTGTTCAAAGTTTACAGGGTGTTTTACAACATCAGGTACAAGCTTTAAGGTCTTACAGTACTGATAAAAATGATTAAAAAAGCTTGATTAACAGAGGTCTGTTCTTCAATAATTTCCGAGATATAAGCCAGTGAAAAAAGGGTTTTTACGGAGTTTGCAGTTATCTCGAAAACTATAAGAACTGCGATTATGATTATGTGAACCTTTTTGTTTACCTTAGACGTCACATTCGATGTACTTTTGTACATAATTATAGGTACTAAGTAAAATATTGTGGCGACCTTAACCAATTATTTAATTTTCAAATAACTCCGTAACTATTAGATTACAAATTTAGAAAAAAAAATGTTTCATATAAAATTTTATTGTACTTTTATGGTCTACTTCCTGGCATAGACAAAATTTTGTTTGATCACTATCTTTTTTAATTGTCCTTCGTTGCTAATATAAAAGGGCCTCTTTCTCGAAAGTAATTCAATATCAAACTTGTGTTGATTAAGCTTTTTTTACTCATTCATTTTGATCAGTAGGTACTATATGTCCTTAAAATTTGTATCCGAACTTTTCAAACGTATGTATCTGAAACCAATTCAAATTTTTTACTATCAAAACCGAAAAGTTTAATTTATCTAAGCAGTGTGCATTATGACACTGCTTATTTTGTATTTCGAAATAGCTATTTATGTAATTAGTACATAATATACAACTTTATTGGACGGGCCGCTGTTTATGGATGAGCGAGAAGAGCGAGCGAGTTTAATAAATAAGGCGAGTCTATAAAGTTTGTTTATGTACGAATTGCATACAAAGCTTTATGTTCGACTGGTCTAGAAAAGCTGGATAGCTCCTAAAATTATTTTTTTATTTCCCTTTATAAAAATTCGGTGTGCTTTGCTGATGATGCTATTGTTTCATTGTTTTTTTTTGTATTTACGCATATGTCAGCAATTGTAAAAATATGATTTAATAATTTGTTTATAAACCAAATCTTTACACAAAGAAATGGATAGTTTAGAAAGTGTAGAAGAGTTGGCAACAAGTGCCAAAGAATCACTCTTGCCCAACAAGTCGAAAAATTTGTTGAAAATACGTATTTGTTATTTCATGTAAATAAAAATTTCATTTTTTATGACATTTTTTTGACAGTGGCAGTTCTGTCCAATAAAATAAAGTAAATGTACTAGTTCAATAAAGTGTCACTTTATTGAAACTAAATGCAACCATAAACCAAGTGATTATGATGCAGTAGAACATAAAATACATTATCGTACAATTTGTAGTGTGTGTGATCCGTGGCTACATTTAATGAGAAGTAAAAATTAATATTGTTGAAAAATACGCTGTATGACTCTGCATGTTGTACTCGGATTAGGACCTAATCTAACGTACAATAAATCGGCTAAGTGTGTGGTGAACAAAAGGCCCATAAACCAATTTTTTAAAAATATTTTTAAATGAATGTTCGTTTAATTTTGAAGCAATTTGTGGTACCAAAAAGTCATAATTGTTTTTTGTATAGCTGCATTTGATTTTTGAAGAAACCTATAGCTATCTTTCTCACACCAGTTTCTGGTGTTAAAAAAATATCTTTTTTATCTTAATCGTTATTTATTCAGTAGTACTTTAAGGATAAAGTGTACATTTTATTATTTTTTGTTATGGTTTATGGACCTATTGCACTTGGTTTGGATAAGACGAAATGGTTGAAAAAAATCCATACGTATTAATCGGTCAAAAAAATAAATATCTACCGTGGCTTGAGATGTTGACGATGACTGTGGAGACCAACAATGGTAGCGGATTGAACTATGCTAAATTATCATAGTTATTGTTTAGTGTAAATACTAAATTTGTTTTTTTATTAAATCATTTGGGTTGATTTCAATGTATTTTATTTCCCGTTTGCGTGTAACAAAATCAATTTCTGGTTGGTACGCTGTTTCGCATGAGAGTTGACAGTGAATAGAACGACGTCGTAGACGTCGGGACGCTGGAGAGGGATCAAGTCGCCTTCGCCCAGCCGGAACAACGCGCGGCAGATGTTTCACTGCAGTGCGACACGCGATACAACAACCAGAACACACAATACACTCACCAGCAGATCACCACATTATTATAAACGGTATCGCTATATAAATATGCAATATATTACCTATATATGTATTCATATAATGTATACGAGTAAAACTGACACAAATATAAGAATAATGATAGTTTCTTATTCATACGAAGATCACGCTAGAGATAAGATTAAAATAAATTATATTTTAAATATGTTCAAAGTAGTCCTCTTCAACAATAATACACTTCACCAACTTTTCTTCCACTTCTTAAAAGTTCCCTTTTGAAATGCTTTCAAAACAATCATAAATAGCAGTACCAATCTCTTCTTTAGTCGAAAATAATATTTTTTTCTATAGCAGATGTTAAACTGTGTTTTTATCTACTCAAAATAGTAGATAAAGTAGCACTTTAACCGCATCTATTATTGTGTTTAAAGTTTTTTACAACTTATTACAGTTTGATATAAGGTAGTGTCAATTTCTGCTTGATGAAGATGAGTCGACTACGTTGCGCACTATACCACCGGGGTAGGTAAGAAATTAAACATTCGTAGGCAAATTTCAGTCCAAATTAGGAGTTAACAGATTAAATATTATTTATTTTAATTCCTACAGCAATGCTACCCAGTTATTGGTGTACAGACGATCAATAGGTGTTCGAATCGATTATATCACCAAAGAGTCCTTCCGCAATATATTTCCGGCTTGTTTCCGATTTATTTTGTTATCGATTTTGAGAGTAAACTGATAGGTGTGTGGTCTTTATGAATCTTTGTACGATGTTATAAAACTGAATGTTAGAAATGAATATATTTTGTGTTCATGAGATATAATAAATAATTTGTAAAATCTTCCCTGCAAGTGTGGTAATATCAATGTTTTGTATGTACAATTGTGTTTTGAATTTTTATAGACCCAGAAGAAGGTGCAAGTGTGCACCGAAAAGTCGGTTTCGTAAAAGACTAAATGCTGTTTGACTGAGATTTTGAGTAATTGTTTACATCTAATACACACCACAGTTCAGAAATTTCCCAAACAAAAAATTTTGTTTTTTACAGTCTATCTGATTTTTACCTCCCGCTACCCTAGGTAAGGGAGGTATAGGGATCGTGTTAAAAATCACATATCGAGATTTTAGTAAATGACCACGTTTTAAGGTCCCTAGAATCCAATTTTAACATTTTCACGATGATATCTGTATGTGTGTATGTGTGTGTGTATGTATGTGTGTATGTATGTGTGTGTATGTAAGTGTGTAGGTGTAGGGATTTTGACTTCGCTCTAACTCAAATACTATCATTCAGAAAATTTTGAAACCTTGTATTTATACCCTATTTTAATATAAAAAGAAGCCATTAGATTTTGGTGTAAATCGGATAACCGGAAATGGCACTTTACCTGAAGCTCATAATGATTTTTCTTCAAAAAATACCATTAAATGCCATTTTTTCACATTTTGTCGTTATTATTGAATTTTCTATAGGAATACATTAATACTTTTTCTATATATTTTACAGATAAATTTAAAAATAATTTTTTTTACAAGTCCCGAAGCCTAAGAAAAACACAATTCCTTTGTTACACAGGTCATATTTCAAATTAATGTAACTGACAGTAAATGTCACTGTCAAAAAACTAATCACTTCAAATTAATAATAGTGACATTTTAAAAAGAAATTAGTAAATAAAGCAATAGTTTTATGCAATGGAACAGTTTGCAGCGTTAGTAAATCCGTAGGTATGTATTTAAATTAATAAAAATTAAATAGCGGGAGGTTTTGTGTTGGCCACATCAGATTTTTTTATTTGCAATCATTTTAATGTAACCATACATTGATCTGTGGTATAACCATCATATAAGTCACTGAAATAATAACGTTGAAAGAGGTTTATGATATCAAATTCCCTACCTATCAAATACAATATGAAAATTGTTTTATCTAAGTATATCGTAATCTAATGTAGTGGTGTTACCAGAAAAGCAAATACGATTTTTTTTTATATAAATTTCACACCGCACATGAGTTTTGAATAATAAATGGATACAAATTATATTTCGCCCTCAAACGCTTTTCATATTTTAAGCATATACTGAGATATTATTTTTTTGCTTTTGTTTATTAATTACTTTTATATAAAGGAAGTTCAATTCACGGCCCGCAGGCCGTATGTATCCTACAAAGCTAATTTTGTGGCCCGCGTCACGTAAACTTTTCTTTGATTTGAAAAATGAAATACACCTTAATTCTGTAAGGAAGTTGTTAAGTCTTAGCAACGTTGCTAAAAATAATAACCAATAGAAACAAATGTAAAGGCTGTAGCTATTAATTATTTTTTTTCACTACTAGCCTAGGAACCCACTATTATTTACCTTTATTTGACATGAGAAATTGTTTTTCACTACCGCTTGCTTGTAACCATGGTAACCTAGGTCTATAATATAGTTATTTTCGTAACAAGTTATGAAATATACCAAATATCATGCGAGTGTAAATTGACGCACGACGCGTAACGGAGTGCAAGTCAATACACACGAGCTAAGATATTTGAATTTCATACAAGTTATGAACATTATTTTTTAGACGAGCATAAATAAATTTTACTTTTCTTTTCAAAACTGAAATTTAGGTTCAAACGTACGGACAGTTGACAAATGAATAATGTATACATATAGCCAGAAAATAATGACATAGTAACCTAACAACCGTGTCAACTATTACGATATGAAATATATCGTAACACTAATGTGATAAGTTCAACTTTCAGTGTTAGGATACTACGTTGATATGTTATACTTATCACAATGGTCGTCTAAAAATTTATTATTAACCTTGGTCTATAATGCAAACTGTCACTTTTCAATCAAACTCAAGTCTCCAAATTCAAATATTATTTAACTCATTAAACTCAAGAAAGGTGTTAAGTATATAATTTAAATTTGCCACTATAATTTTAAATTGATCTGCGCTGCCGCCTCGCCTGGCCATTATTATTGGTTATTTGTTATAGCAATGTTGTTAAGTCTTAACAACTTTTTTGCAGAATTGGGGCGAATATGTGTTGCAAGGACTTTAAAGGAAAACCTCTACCTACTTCATCTTTAACGTTAAAATCAATTAGTAAATGATATGTTCTAAAAAGTGACGGGTTTTGAAATTGTGACAATTAAGAAGAATAACTCAATTCGACATCAACACGTTCTCTGATGTAAACCTGCAAATGGAATGTACTTATAGAGTTCCTACCAACTTCAAAACATTTACTAAGTGTCTTTATTGAACTTTTATAAATTTTATTTGCCCAAAGAAAAATATTTGACATTTCACGAACATGCCCTGTTCATGACGTCTCTTTTGAAGAGTACTTATACCCGTATTTGCGAGAAAAATTTTCCAGCGTGAAACAAATAAAAAGTAAAATTAGAATAAATATTTCAGGCAAGCCTCTTGAAAATGCTTTGTGTCACTACCGCTACCATCTCTCTCAAACTACATATAGGTAGATGTAGATATGAATAAAACAGATTGTGTTCACGTTAAAAAATTGTTATGTTCGTAAACGTTTTATTATACTCATTGGTAATAAATATATTATGGTCATAAATAAATACTTATTAAATTCTACAGGTGTTCGGTAAATAGGCGGCCATGCCTCATTACGACTTCACACATGAAGAACTAGAGGAATTTCAAAATGATTAATAAGAGAGCATATTTTATTATCGTTTGTTCTGTTGTATTAAGTATTATGAAGAGTTGATAGTCGGAATTTGGACAGGGATGTACACCAATAACTGTATAGCATTGCTGTAAAAATTTAAATAAAATGTAAAGAATTTATTAACTACGAATCAAACGAAAATCTTCAGTTGCCTCCAACTTGCCATAGATAAGATCCATGTCATCTAGATCGTTGAAACTGATATCGGCTATTTTTTCAGTTTCATATTCCAAACACAATGGACGAATACTACTGCTTTCAATCAGTCAACTTGTCACAATGTCAGTAGCTAATAATTATTTTTGTTACGTCACTTGGATCCTGATAACGAACTACAACCCGACCTTCTGTACATATGGCCCTCGAGATATTTTTGTGGGGCGATGTGAGCCAGAAAATAAAAAGGTTGGACCTCCATAATTTAAGTAGGTAGTTGCACTTGCACTGATAAGGCAATGTTCAAAGTACCATAGAAATAAAACTTTAATTAATGTTTGTTGTTCCTAGAATGAAAAATTTGAAATTTCTTTTTTTTATTTTTATTACCTATTTATTATTACTTATTTATTATCATTTTTTCTTCAAGATTAATTCTTTCCTTAATACTAATCACAGTTTCTAATAATAATAAAATCAATTGAAAACTCAAATCTGTCAGATATGTATGCCACAATCAACAAACATAAATTAATGCTTTATTCCTAATAGCACTTTGATCATAGGCGTAATTCGGGGGTAGAAAAGGGGTTTGACTTGCTACCCCAGAATTGTCGAGCCCAGTATTTTGCCACCTCAGAATTTTTAAGTAAAAGTCTCAATAATTTACGAATACCTAATTGAAAAATGCAAGTCCACAACTTTATCGATTCTCCATTAATCACGCTAACTAACAAATTTAAAGCCAGTTTTTAAAAATTTTCCGGGGAAGGATCACCGGACCCCACTTTCACCCGAGACCTAGCGGTATTCGATATCCCCCAGACTCCCCGGTAGGTCTTGTCACGCCAGTTAGAAAGCTGAAATGACGCCCATGACTTTGATAATTGGTTTAAATAGTGAATTTTCTTTTGTTTTCACATAATAATACAATAATCTTAGTACAGTAAATTTTTTGAAAGAAGTCCGATCAAGGCCATCTACGAATTGTATCTATGAATTAAGATTTTGTGCTGTCAAACTTAGTAGTGTCTTTTACTTAGTTTTTATGAGGGTACATAATATCTTGTGTACCTCATAAAAACTATGTAAACGACACTACTAAATTTGACAGCATAAAATCTTAATTCATAGATGCAATTCGTAGATGGACTTCTTTCAAAAATTTTACTGTACCTACTCAATGTATGCATTTTTCACTCTGAACATTTTTCTTCATTACACTTTTGCTTCAAAATTATTTTTGGTAAAAATAAAAGCAAAATAAAAATTTTACGAGGAACATTGTATATCCTATAGTTAAAAATCAAGTATACATCCGGTATATTGTATCGTGCAAGCGAAAGCTAACTTTTAAAATTTGTATTTAAAACTTGTATATTTCTAAATCTGTTAGAACTAATAAGAGTAAGGTAGACGGAAAAATTTAATATGCACCTGGAGACATAATTGTCTTTTAAAGTCTCGCCTGTTTGCAAGCAAACTAATACTCGGTTGTAATTTGCACTTTCTAGTCCTTAGTACATAAATATCTATTATAAATAAGCATTATTAAAAAATGATGACGATGACATATTAGTACCGTGCTGGCGTTTACCAGGCGTCAAGTCACTCGTTGCTGCGTGGAAAGTCGTGATATTCATTGCCGATAAACAAACCCAGCAATGGGTAATATGCCGTGATGATATATTTATTTATTATTAATAAATAAAAATTAGGAAATTTCATTTTTATATTTTTAAAAACATAAAACTAAAAAAGTATTGCTGTTAATGCAAACAAATTATTGTTGAAATATTTTAGCTTTCCTTTTCATTTTGTGTTACCTAATAGGATTAAAGAAAATTTATTATAAATTTTTCTTTTCGTGAGATTAAAGTCCCGATTATAATTAGGCGGATGTGGTGAAGAGTGTCTTTGAAAGAGTGGCTATATATGAAGTATAGGGCTATGCCCTTTTTATAATTTATTGAGATAGGAAGTGCGTGCTCGAGTATACCACAGAATCGGCTGTTTTCAAGAACCTTCAGCACTTTATTATAATCCCAGCAGCGTCATCTGGTCACGTTCCAGACGAGACTTTAAAATATAATATCCCAAAGGAAAACATAATAGGTATCAGTAAACAAAAAAGGATGGGTAATTATTTAATTTTTGTATTTTACATTAATTTTAATATTTTTTTGTTACACAAATAACAGGAAATCTATTTATCTGTTTTAGTGAATATTTATTGGTATATTACACCCGAGGCGGGAGATGTTTCATTATAGACGAGGGCTTATGTATATTACCGAGAGGCGAAGCCTCGAGGTGAGATAAAGCGCGAGACTTTGATGAAACTCCCACCGAGGTTATGTATACTATTTTATTCACAATCATCCTCATTTTAAATCAATAATTTTCAAAATAAAACCATGAGTTATATAAAATATCTTCAGAACTCATATTAATAATTAGAATAATACTAACTTTTTAGTTTATGTTTTGAAGAAGGCACCAGTTTATGGTGTCGAAACGTTGATATTAAATAAAAATATTAAAATATATAAACAATAGCTAAAAAGGTAGTATTATTCTAATTGTTTATTTTACTTAATTATAGGAATCTATGGTAATATCGCTAGGCAATCCCTATATAAACATTTCCAACCCAAGACATGGAAGTGAAATCTGTTAATTCCAACCCAAGAAATTGTCATTAAAGTTAGGAATGACGTATCTCCCAACCTCCAAAAGGTCAGGAATCGATATATGTATTACTATAATGATTGTGAATAAAATTTATTTACATTTCAAATTTAAGCAAATATATCTATAATAATTTTATTATCTATCACGGTTTTATTAGGTATATTTTAATGTATTTAAACGTTGATATATGTTGATGAGACAGACAGTTTTTCTTGCAACTTGAATCTGGGACCTTTGATATATGAAACGGCACCGCTACCACTGCGCTTCCTCGACCGGTATTTATAATAAATTACAAAGCACTTCAACTCATTTATTTTTATAAGCAAAAGGTATTTTATACTGAATAAATGCATAAATTAAAGTAAAATTCAGTATTCATTGAAGTGACTATATTTACGTTATGAAAATGAAAAATATGTATTTATTAAAAAAAAAAATGTCAAATAAAATAAGGCATCCTATCATTTTTATTGATTTTACCGCACAATTTCTTGCGTAAAATGGACTTAATTAAGTAAACTATATTTTCCTTTCAGGTCTTTCAAATAGTAACATTTATTCAATTTCGTATGGGCATATTGCAAAATTAATGCAATGTAAATATATTATAAATTTTATCTATAAATCTTTTGAAGATAAAGAAATAAAATGTAATCAAAAAGTACAGAAAGATAATAAAATACCCTTCAATATTATAATACAAGTAAATTACTGAAAAATTACATATAACTATTTTTTTTAATGAAATTCACGAGCATCAGGTGAAGTGTCACATAGGTATACAAGCAAAACCTAATTAGCTCAGTCTGCTTAGTAGCTCGGTATTAGAGCTATCGTAATAAAAAAAAAATCATCGCAAATAAATACGATATCATTGTAAAACTGTTAACGCTTAATCCATGGTAGAACTGACCCTATAGATAGTAAATCTGGCAATAATTTTTGTTTAACATGCTTTCTAGAAGAACTGAAGGTCTTTAAAACTGACTACTCACGTCATAGTTCAAAATTTTGCAAAAAAAGTGAAAATCAATGTGTTCTCTGGAATAAATATTGATTCTTAAAACTAAATGTTCCTTGCATAGATGTACAATTTATATCGTTTTTTTTTTAATTTTCTCAAAATGCCATTTACCTTCACCAATCAAGAGTATGCAGACATGCATATAGTTTATGGCGAGACATTACAAAATAGTCGTGCCGCTACAAGACCGTACAGAGAGTTGTTTCCAAATAGACGTATACTGCATGATCTTATATATGTCATTTGTGACAGGTGTGACATTTTTTCCAGAGAACACTTTGATTTTTACTTTTTTACAAAATTTTGAACTACTACGTGATTGGTTAGTTTTAAAGACCTCCAGTTCTAGTAGAAAGCATGTTAAACAAAAATTATTGCCATGTTTACTATATGTGGGATCAGTTCTACTATAAGTTAAGCGTTGTACACTTACTTACATAACAGCCTGTATAATGTTCATTAACAAATATGTCAAAGGGTTGAATACGCTATCGTAATTGTGGTGGTGGTATCACCAGGTCTGGCCACATGAGACATGCGGAAGAAACGTGTCAATGGTGGACGTCGACAATGGCCCCAAAATTTCAACAATACACGCACGTGGGCGTATATGTATTTATAGCTACTTGTCACTCTAAATATTAACGGTAATAAAGACAAGTTCATAAGCACAGAAGTTGAAAATAGCAGTACGGTACTAATTAGGATTACGAGTATAATCTAAATTATGTTCTAAATTATATCCGAAATATCTCCTTATGATAATAATAAAAATAAACTAAACGATAAAATCTTTAGTTATTAGGCCACTTTTAAGTGAAAATCGCCTCTGTTGCAGAAATACTGAGTTTAAATTACGGAACCTTCGGCGGAAACACATTTCCAAATGAGCTGGTCGCGGCCCAAGTCCCTCTAAAGAAAATATAACCGACAAAACGACACGAAAAACTGACACATCCGGCCCTTGGAACACCTTGGCACAGAAATCCGAATTTTTACCATAAAACTAAACGAAAGAAAGTAGGTTTAACCTCGACGTAACGTCGCAATAGGTCATTCAACTCGACTGCAGAGCAGAAAGATAAATGCACTAAGACCTTAATTACTTAAATGTTGACTAGTAGTGGTAGCAAGCACTTTAGAATTCTATCATAGAAAGCAGGCGAATGCGATTTTACTTTTACGAATCTTGGTAGCAAGCACTTTAGAATTCTATATTCGCTTTTCGTTTTGGAAATTTTTAGATTTTATACTATTAAAATAAAATATATAATTATAGCAAAATACTGACTTTACTTTGACACTTTCGCCTGGAGTCGTACGCTTGCAGGCGAATATTTTGAGACACGCATGCTACCAAATTTTCGCTTCGTAGCGAAAAGCCACAACAAATGCCTCATTTAATAGAAATCTAAAATGCGGACTGTCACTACAGGTTGTCTAAAAGAAAAGCGCTACGAAATCGGATCGTAACAAATGAATAAAACAAGCTCAAAATGCCGCTTGTAGTACACGATGTTTTGAAAACTGTTTTGAGCTGCCGACGCGATATTAACAAAAACAGCTCAAAAAGCTTGTTGAACCAGCCATTGTAATTTGTAGCTTTATTACTCGAAGTCGTATGATATAAATTTACAAATCAGCAGATAAACTCATATTTTTTGACGATACTATAGATAACATTTTAAATCACCCTTTGTTTTTTCCAAATTTGTCCCTTTTTAAAATTAGCCCCTGGCATCTGGGTTGTTGTGAAGTAGTCGGTGTATATCGGGCTAGGTCAGCATCAGCAAGTAGGTGGTGAAGTGCGGCGCGCGTTCATTTTTAATAGCGTGAATGGGCCATTATGTCCTCCTCTTGGCTGCTGAGTCGGCCGCGTCAAGAGCCCTACACTCCTGCCTGATCAAGTGGAAGTTCACCACCCGCTCACACCAACCCGCAGCGCTCAAGATGGACAACAACCCAGGAACAAATAGGTCAAGACGAAAACGAATATTGGAAAATATTACAATCATGTTACTGCAATAATGTTTTCTGTAATATTTGTTCTGTTTAACAATGGATTATATACACGTGATAAGTAAATAAAGAGCAGAATTGAAGTAGAATATGGGTTCACTTATTTGCATTAGGCAAAAATAGTTATTATCTAATTTGTTGACTATAAAATTCCCTACAACTTTTATCTAAAATATTTTTTTCTATAATTAATAGATAGCGAGCTACAGTGCTTCAAACAGAGCAATTTTTTTGAAAATTACATGAATGCTTCATTTAAATCATATTTTATTATATTTTTTTACGTTTTTTTACAAATTACTTTTAGACAATCATTAATTATTATTATTTAACTAATATATATAAATATTAATTATTGTTTATAGTTTTTTTTTCATTCTAAAGATTTTTTATAGTCCATCAAATTTATGATTTAACCTTAAAGTAATTACAACAAAAGCTTTTTAACGGAATCCAGTCCCAGAAAAGTGCGCTGAATAACATATCAATATTTTCCCGAAATCGGAGCATGGGAACCTCCCGCCAATTTGGACCAATGGCGGCATATTCAGGTTTATGGCCATTTGCTTAAAACAATTATGAAAATATTTAAATTATTCAAAAAAACAAACAATATTACGTACTTGATACTTAGTCTAATAGGTTTCACTATTTACAACAGTTTACATTCGACGTGGCATCGAAAAAAGTAAGTTATCGATAATTGATTTATAAAAATTGTTAACGTTTTCCTGCAATTTTTTAGTTTTTCATCCACCACTCTGATCCTGTTAAAGATATGATGACGCGGTTTCAAAATTTGAATTCAGCATGAAATTCTCTTTAATATCATGTATTACACGATTATTGCAGATGAACAATTGGCGAGTTTTTAACAACTAAAACTCACATGAAATTCCTCTAAAATTTTAAACATCTGAAAATCGGCTCTTTTCTCAATTTTTCATCAACCAATTTGACACCTATTAAATACTTAATATTGGTTATCTGTAAGCCTGTTGAAATTTTGAATAAGAAAATGAAAAAAGAACCGATTTTCAGATGTTTAAAATTTTAGAGGGATTTCATACGAGTTTTAGTTGGCAGTAACTCGCCAATCGTTCATCGGCAAAAATAGTGTAATACACGATACGAAAGAGAATTTTATACTGAATTCAAATTTTAAAACCGCATCATCGTATCTTTAACAAGATCAGAGTGGTGGATGAAAAACTAAAAAATTGCAGGAAAACGTTAACAATTTTTATAAAACAGTTATCAATAACTTACTTCTTTCGATGCCACGTCGAATGTAAACTGTTGTAAATAGTGAAACCTATTAGACTAAGTATCAAGTACGTAATATTGTTTGTTTTATTGAATAATTTAAATATTTTCATAATTGTTTTAAGCAAATGGCCATAAACCTGAATATGCCACCATTGGTCCAAATTGGCGGGAGGTTCCCATGCTCCGATTTCGGGAAAATATTGATATGTTATTCAGCGCACTTTTCTGGGACTGGATTCCGTTAAAAAGCTTTTGTTGTAATTACTTTAAGGTTAAATCATAAATTTGCTGGACTATAAAAAATCTTTAGAATGAAAAAAAAAACTATAAACAATAATTAATATTTATATATATTAGTTAAATAATAATAACTAATGATTGTCAAAAAGTAATTTGTAAAAAAATATAATAAAATATGATTTAAATGAAGCATTCATGTAATTTTCAAAAAATTTGCTCTGTTTGAAGCACTGTAGCTCGCTATCTATTAATTATAGAAAAAAATATTTTATATAAAAGTTTTAGAGAATTTTATAGTCAACAAATTAGATAATAACTATTTTTGCCTAATGCAAATAAGTGAAGAGATATTTAGAAAAAACCGCTTTTTTGCGCCTTTTTTCTCAAGTTGGCGGTGCTTCCCGAAGGCCCCCGAGGGGGGAAACTTGCATTTTTTATTAGGACCCCTAAATATACAATATATCCAAAAATCAAAAATACCCGACCTTTTGTGGAATAAACCCTTATTTTTCTACCAAATGACTGGACTAAGACCCAATCATAAAATTGCACGTATTTGACATAATTTCACATTGACATTAAATTCTTTATTTTTGTCTTATTTTTTTGTCCTAATTCATGGCAAACTTAAAGAAACCAAAAAGTACATAATTTTTAAATTTACATTTCTCGTTTATACAAAGAGCAAATTTAATCATACTTGATGTTTTCGACGCAGAATTCAATTATCTATATGAAGCATTTATTATTAAAATCAAAATAACACCATTTTTTTTTCAAGAAAAACTGATAACAGCTTCAAGTAAAGTATCACTTCTGGTTAAACTATTTTAACCAAAATTTATTATGTTATTCCCATTGATATAAAAGTATTATATACCAAATTTGAATAGTTTTGGATTATAATTTAATATAGTTTTTCATTAAAATCTATTATAGGCTTCCAGTAAAGTACCACTTTCGGGTAGACCATTTCAACTAAAATCTATTATGTTATTCCCATTGATATAGAAGTTTTATATACCAAATTTGAAAAGTTTTGGATTATATTTTAATATAGTTTTTTTAAAAATCTATTACAGGCTTCAAGTAAAGTACCACTTCCGAAAGTTATGTAATGACCAAAAAGGGAGGTGCACAACTAGATGTTATAGCAGTCCTAAATACAAAATTTTAACTTTCTACGGCTTCCCGTTTTTCAGTTATGCGAGATACGTACGTACAGACGTCACGACGAAATTAGTCAAAATGGATTCAGGGATGATCAAAATGGATATTTCCGTTGAAATTTTTCACGATTACAATACTTCTTTACCTACTTCGTACAAGGAAGTAAAAAAATAATATGGAAGCTAGTAGGATTTACAGTAACACCTTTCAAAAAATAACATTTTTTGCGTCAATCGTTAATAAGAAATAATCGAATAAGAAAAATAATGAATTACGAACAAAAGATAACAGAATACAACAACACAACAGCTGGTATGGAAAAGTACAAAGAATACCGGAAGAAAGGACGATGGAAAAGTGGAAGACCCAGAAGGAGTTGGATCGAAGGAAAAATAATAAGAAGAAGAGGGCTAAATGAAATAAGAAGAAGAGGACTAGAGGAAGAAACATTTATGGAGAGATCAAGATGAATGGATATTAGGAATCAGAACATGTCGAAGAACGTTATATATATACCGGGTGTCCACAGAAAGCGGGTCACCCCTATTAACTCCTTTATTTATAAAAACATCTACAGTAAAATTTTTGAAAGAAGTCCGATCAAGGCCATCTACGAATTGTATCTATGAATGATGATTTTGTGTTGTCAAATTTAGTAGTGTCTTTTACTTAGTTTTTATGAGGGTACATAATATCTTGTGTACCTCATAAAAACTATGTAAACGACACTACTAAATTTGACAGCATAAAATCTTAATTCACAGATGCAATTCGTAGATGGCCTTGATCGGACTTCTTTCAAAAATTTTACTGTATATGCGTAAACTTAAGATATGTGGCATAGTTGTTATGTATAAATAATAATCATATCACTTCCGGTATAACCGAAAGTAGTACAAACTTTCTTATTTTAAATGGAATACCCTGTATATTTTTACATTTTTGAATTGTACGGTAAATTCTGAATACAATGCTGTGCCACAAATAATAACTGAAGACTTATATATGTATTTTGTGTTGTTTGCAATCATTTGATATTAAAATCATAGAAATATAAGAAATAATTTTGTTTGGTTCATAAACAGAACGTTATATGACGTTTCATTACCTTAAAAATACATCCGTAGTTAAACACTTAAATGTAAAATAATTTAATATGTCAAAAACAAAAAACATATTTTTCTTTTTACGAGTAGTTCATTTCAGTTCAGTACGAGGTAATATCAATTAATTTTACCACTTAAAAAGCGCCTTTGTGGGCAATAGATAGAATCAAAAATCACTCTTGCCAACTTTTCTTTAATGGAAATTGTAAATTTTATAAAGAATATAATGTAACTGAAAGCCCTAAACAGGGAAAACTATAAAGCACTCGTTACAAAGGGCTATTTGTACTAATATTATTAAGGACACACACAGGTTTTTAATTTTATATAATTTTAATATTTTATTTTTATGTCAATACATCAAATATCAATCAACTTGTCAACAATTTCATAATGATTTTTTTACATTGTAACTACATTTTTATATTTTATAACTATTTATTTTAAAGCTACTTTCTTTAACACTGTTTAATCAGTAGTTCGTTCATCCAATCGCCACTGCTCGCTCGTGTCCCAATTTCCAACTCGTGTTAGAATATATTACGTTCTGTAACTTATGTTTTAATATCCGCATGTGAGCGCTGTGCGGTGTATTATTATGTCACATAATTATGTAAGCATAGAACATAGCAATTATGCAAAGAAATCGTCATTATCAGTAGCTTAGAAGCTGTATTAATATTATTATATGAGAAAATTTGAATATAAAGTGATTCCTTAGAGTAACGATCTTACATTTCTATTATGACTATTCTGTTCCTGTTAACAGCTTGTTAAAATGTATAATTAATATAAATATACCTGTCATTTTAATCTTTATTCAGTGTCTGCTATTAATTGGTATTGGTGAAAAATTTAAACCGAATCAACAAAAATCGTTCCGTGAATCGATAAAGATTGTGCACATGTAAGAATTTCAATTGGTACCTCCTCCATTGACACAATTTCAGTCGTGCGTATTGGACATTGCAGCCAATCAATCGAGCAAGACGATGTTTGCAAGATCTTTATCGTTCGTTTACCACAATTTAAACTGTAAACTGTCGTAATCTCATTTTATAAATATATTTACTACGTTTACTGTTCATTTGTCAAGTGTTACACATTTCCTGTAATTAATATCTCTTGGGCATACAAATGTAGATGTAGAAATCTGTTAAACGAAGAAATCTGTTTATAAACATTTGATACATTGAATGAAGCTTGCTTTCATGGTACAGGAATTTGTAAAAAAGTATATTTATCTGTATTATTTATTATGTACGATAGGTACCGTTAAAACTTTGTGATAACATTTTCTCCTTCCTACAGGTGTCTCATTTTCGAAGTTTTTTTTTTTTAAGTATCTCGGGTAATATTAACGAAAGAGCATAATCGTTTGCACAATCCAGGGTCGACTTTTTTTTTTAAAAAAAAGTTTAATAGTCACTACAGGAATTTTCGATCTTCTTTTGTTTCTGAGCTATAGACAAAAACTCTTTTTTCATTTCGAAAATATCTCTGTAGAATCCGATTATAACATTTTAAAAATGATATCTGTGTGTGTGTGGATGTGTGTATGTGTGTATGTCTGGATGTTGTAGACACGATTCCTCAAAAACCATAAGACTTAAGAATTGTTTAACTATGAATTCCTCAATCTGACATTCCTGGGAAGAGCTGAAAAGGTTTTGGTAACAATTAAACAACCGGAAGTAGTAGTTTCTGAGAAAAATTCTTCTAAATATAATTTTTTGAAAATTTTTGTTATGAAATATTGAAGAACGTAAATTCTCCATCTAATACACTTAAAAATTTTATTATATCTTGTATAGATTTTGAGATAAAGACACTATACTATATAGAGTAATTTAATCGCAGAGGCTAAGGCACTAAGGAAACCAGTTGACAAATTCCAATGTTTATAACATAGTTTTTAAATGACACATGTCAGTGTCAAAAATCAACAGTTATAGTGACATTCTGATAGCTTATTCTGGGAAGTATATTTAATCTTTCTTATTGTTTTATTAATTAAATATTTGAAATTATAAGTAAAATGCTTATATCCATCAGAAATACCGCCAATCTGGTTAATGAATTGGAAGAATCTCTAACATTTAGAAACTTCCTCATACAATGAAAAATACATATAATTAGAATTATGTGTGCAGAAGATATGTTAAATACAATAAAAATCAGTATTTGGGTAAAGTTCTGTATTTTTTTGTTGTAAAACGACGGTTCTAAAGGGAAGTGCAATTCAATACTTATATAGCCTAATATGGAAATGGCGAGAGGTCTTGTGCTGGCCACAACAGATTTTTGTAAATTGGAACAATGTTGCTTATTTTTTGCTTATACATATTATTGTTAATTAAATACTTTTCAATCATAATTTTCTAAAATATTATACCCGTTACGGTTTTTTTGTGATATTCTTCATTCGCTAATTACACAACTAAATTGCCTTTTTTCTTTGCTTTCTCATTTATTTTTGTTTCATAAACATAACTAATTTTCTTGCTGACTTATATTCTCTGAATTTCTTAAAAAAAAAAACAGTTGCAAAATGAGTTGTCACTTGGGTCAACACGCCATTTGCAATTTTGCCATTTTACTAAAAAAAAGTTATTGTTTGGTAAATAATAAAGTTGGGGTCTATTGTCATTTATCAAGATTAACGTATAAAGGTTGGTCATGGTACGACCGAAACGTCGGTTTAATTCAATAAAATTTATTCAACGAGGTGTTAGACTACTTTCTTAAAACTATCAATTCTTAAATACAAATCGAATGACAATATTATTTACTTAAACTGTAGTTGGTAGTCTTTCTGGCAAAAAAATAAAATCAGAAAACGTTATATGACCCCAATAATAGCAGAACAATGTATCTTCTTATGAAAAGCAAACAAAATTGAAATACTGAAAATATGATTTAAAGGTAAGATGATAAATATTAAACATTCACTTTTGTTAGAGCGTAATATATTTTAAAGGGTTCTGTTAAATTTTCGTTCCGAAAATAGAATCCCTTCTCCATCTTACGTTGGCACAGATTTGAATATAATAAATTCTTGTTGAATAGCAGGCGTTTAATTCTTGCTGGCAAAGTGTGTGCGTTTTCAAACCGGAACAAGAAGAGAGCAACGCAACGCAAGTCTTTCCGGAAAAACCAAATTTAATAAAAATGTAAATATTATCGGCGCACGTCGAGGGTCTTAAGGCGAGACAAGGACATCCCGGCTTCTGCTTCCGCGCTCGCACATATATTAATATTAGCAAAAACTCTATTTTATTATTATGCAAATGCGGCCAAGTTCACGGATTATGCGAGTTATAAAGTGTGGCGTGTATTAAAAGAAATGAGAGCATTCATTATTTCCACCACGAGTAGTGACTTTCTCTCCCATTCTCTCTCTCTCTTCCACTCAAACGCATGGGTTAATTGGATATGTGACTGACCGACTCAACGATGAGGATGTCATTGCGATTTTTAATTGAATTTTCGGCGGGCAAAACGCACTTACTCGCAAAAATTCGATAGAAGGGTTGAATAATTGTTATACATCCTTTGTGGAGTGTAACATCAACCAAACATCAAAAGGAAACGGGACATTCAAACTGTCACACATTTTGGTGGAGGCGCCATTGAGAAAAGGGCACTTATCATACACAAAAATGGGGCGCGTAATTGACAGATTGTGACTCCGACAACATGGATTTGAATCACTGTTATTCGAATATTTTGTATGGGACTTGTGTATCTATAAATGTTCCACATTTTTCTTTATGTGAGGGAAATTTCGTTTTCCTATTTCGCAAATACAAAGCCATTTTGTGACGCTATTTCAGTTCATCTTTGTACAACAGTTTTTAGTTCTAGCTTTTATTTGTGAAGTAGGTAAGTTATCTAAATTAACAAACACAGGTGTATTATTTTAATTGTCATTGCTCATGTGAAATTACTGTAATAGATATTTTTATTAATTACATCAAACAGCAACACATTTTTTGTTTTTATATTAAAATTCAAAGTACTTATTTTTCGATTGATAATATAGTAAATTGAATGTCAAATTGTTGGAGAAACGATGATCGACTGGAAATTGATGAAGGAAAGAGAAAATATCGAAACTTGCAGGCTAGAAGTGTTTATTTAATTTTAAACCGTTATTTCAATCATACAATGATCATCGTCAGGGTTAAATCAAGTCAAAAACTCTGATGTGGTCAACACAATACCTCCCGCTTTTTAATTTTTAATAATTTAAATACATAACTACCTACATATTTACTAATCCTGCAAACTATATTAAGTTTCTTTGCATATATATATATTGCTTTACATGATACATTTCGTTAATGTGTAGTTGTAAACTAATATTTGACACTTTGATAACACGTGGTTATTCACAGCTCATTGACTTTTAGTGCTGCTGATACATATCAAATTTATATCAGATCATCCTGTACTTCTAATATTTAAGCATGATGGAAAGTATATTATTTTTACTAACCTTAATTTAATTAGACCCAATACAATCTTCTTAACACGATTTCATTATTAATTTTATTGTAATTGCTTCCTGACAGTGACATTTGTTATTAAAATATCATGTTTTGTTTGACGCATAGGCAAGACGATGTACAAATATAAATTAATAAATGCTATTATCGTAGAATTGAAGATTGTACCATTATATTAGATTTTTATTAGTAAAAGTTGCTAAAAAATTATATACAATGAATTTTTTACAAGAAAAACTGTTAAAAGCTTGTACAAATGATACTTTCGGTTATCCGATGTACACATTAATATAGAATGGGTATACAAAATTTCAAATTTTTCTGATTGATGGTATTTGAGTAATCGTGTTCACAAGATCCACACACACACATACATACCTACAGACTTCATTATAAAAATGTTAAAATCGGATTCTGGGGACATCAAAACGTGCTTATTCACTAAAATCTCTATATGCGATTTTTAGCACGATCCCTATACCTCCCTTACCTAGGGTAGCGGGAGGTAAAAACACAAAATATTTGTAACAAACTTTAACAAACATTGATAATTTGTGTGAAATACACAACGTTAAAACGATAAAAAAAATCATAATATGAACGGAACAAAAGTGAATAAATATTTTTTATAAAAAAATCTGTTTTTTTAACATTGTGAATTTCAAATAAATTGTCCATGTTTGTAAACGTTTGTTACAAATATTTTGTGTTTTCTGACTTGATTTAACCCTGAAGATGAATCATTGTATTATCAAAACATCGGTTTAAAATCAAATAAACATTTCTAGACTGCAAGTTCAGAATATTTTCTCTTACCTAAATGTCAAATGTTTATTGAACCTATCGGTGTTACCAACATTAAAATTTTAATTATTTTTTTAATTCTGAAATTAAATATAATATACTCATAATAAAATTATAGCGAATCCGTAGGCCTCTTCACGATTATGTTTCAAGCTGAGATCTACGCAATAAATCGTTAGCTGGATATTAATTTGTTCCAAGTCCAAAATTATTATATTCGAGAACATGAAATTTAAAAGTTCTTATTTCATTATTTTCTATCTCGTAAGCTTGAAATGAATCATGAAAAAACAATGGACATGGAACAAACCAATACCCAGCTGACAAAATCTCTGTGGCCGAATGAACCTAGTGGTGGGTACCAGGGCCTCGAGTAGCATAGAGGCGGTGGTAGGTGCAAAGTTGGTTGACAACAAAAACGGCTGACTTTAAATAAATGTATTATAATATAAGAAGAAATGTACAACAGAAACAACTCATGAATAAATAAAGAAATAGCCCTCCTCCGTGAGCTGTGACTTGAGTGAATAGGTAAGTGCACGTTTCGAAATTTACTTTAACTCTCTATACTAGAAATACTATCTGTCTCCCTAGCGGACTTTCAGCGGCGAGCCGTACAACGAACTCAGCCTTTAAGCTTCGGATTTCTCACCCGTAATCTTCTCGGCAGTGTGTGTGTGCGTAGAGCTAGATATCAGAACTTTTGCACTAGGAGGCGTTCAGGAGGACCTATTGCGAGAATCCTCGACTGCGCGTCTCTGGGTTCCCAAAGCCGCATCCGCGCTTTTTAAACCCTCGCTACAGGATCTTTCATTAAAACAGCGGTGGGGGGAACTTAGTGTACAGGTGTCGTTACTGTCTCTAGTGATGAATAAATATTTTATAAAAATTCCTTAAATTCTCTGGTCTCATTTTGTTACCCTAATTACATTTTCATTTTACAACATCAAATAATTTAAAAACATTGTTACAAATAAATCATAATTTCGTTCACACATGCGTCACGCCATGCGCATCAACCCGTCAAAAATTGCAAGGTGACAAATGCCAAAACTTCCAGAAATAAATGTGTGAACAAATACTACAAACAATCAGATGTGCAAACGAGAGTTACATTGTTTTACAACGCTATGGTAAGTTAAATTACAAAATATATACAATGCTATTTTTACATAGAATACGATTTCTAGTAGCTCTAACAACAATGTGGTTAGGATGATGGTGTGTGAGCATGTGTCTATTGACTTTTTCAGGTATCTCGTTAAATGTTTTAAAAATAATATACATATACCTTGCTTCGCAGATTATACAAGAATTAAACAATATACAAGTGCCTGGGCATATGAAGTATTTGGTACAGTGGTCACATCATCCCTACGTCGTACATGGTTTGAACCCGGGAATCCGGGCCTGACCATCACAACATAAGACACCAACTAATTAACAGTTTTTCTTATTTTTAAACAATAATATTTACCGCCTCTTTATTCTTGTGTATATATAACATTTTTATTTTGTTCTGTAGGTAGAATACTTTCGCAACTAAAGTAAAAATTGTGTTTTTTAGATTTGCAGCGATGAAGCAGGGACCAGGGCACAGTTGCCAGAATTCGTTCCTTTTTTGTAGTTCTTTTCATGTTCAGATAACCTCGTTTTCAAATATCTTTTTGTTTGGCCAATCTAGATTTTCTTACAATCCATGGACGGGATTTTGTATATTATATTTTATTTTTGTGTGTTATCTATTGAATGTTTGTATTACTGTACAAATTTCCAACTGCTTTTATTAGTTGATATGTGATGTTTATGGGTAAATATTGGGTTATGGATCGTTTTATGTTTCGTGATGTTTTCGATGTATGGAATAATGAAGTATACTTGTTTTGGTGTAATTTGTTATGTTGTGATTTTCTTGCGGAATGTTATTGAGTAATCTGTTTATGAGAGTTTTGGGGCAGTTATTGATCAATAATTATTATTTTACCTAAGTTTTCTGTATCATTATTACCACATGAAATTGAAAAATTTATTACTGATGTGAAATATATTATTTCTTCTGCCACTGATATAGGCCAAAAAAGATATCCGTGGGAAGGTCACAAATAATATATTTAATCATATTAATAAAGTTACCAATCAAACAAGTAATTTTATTAACAAAATCACCTAGACTATCAGAAAATAAAGACATTTCTCAAAGAACAAAAAGACAATATTCTAGTCATGGAAATATATTTACACAAGAATAAAGAAGCGGTAAATGCCCAAATAAACATACAAAATTTAAGTAATATTTATGCGAGTGTTCTATTATAACATTACAAAAAATTAATTAACTACGTGTTCTTCTGTGATTGCTTTTATTTTGATTGCTTTGTTGTACCTGTTTCTTCAGGTTTACCTCACTTCTTTTCAACCCTTGCTCAGAAGATGATCTGCAGTTTCTGATAAGGACAAATTTTTATGTCCTGTTTCTCTTTGTTTGGTCAATACTTGATTCATGAGATAGATTACGCATTTGTGTTGACATAAATTTGTCCTAGATAAATAATTCAACATCTTTCATTTGAATAATTTAAATGCTCGCAGTATTTAATTTCGTTGATTAGAACTTAATAAAATTTCAAGGGTTTCCATAATTTTACATTAAAAATTAACAACTCACAAACCTTCCAAAGTTATTTTACCCGTGCGCAAAAAGTTAGCCGAATATGAAATGTTTCCTGGAGGAAATTTTGACTAATGTACGGTTCACCTACGTAATTTTGATCTCATTTATTTTAATTAAAACTTGTAATTTTGTAGGGTTATAAATTTACCTACTGTAGCATCTAATATGAATTACTTCATTTATTATTCAAACTTGTAGGATAACATGACACAGATAGTTTAATGAGACCTTCAAAAAGATTTCCCTTTTGAAAACACCTCACAAATGAAATATTTTCCTACGATCGTACAGAATCAATTTAAAGTGTGAAAAATAACAATGTGTGCTTTATAAATATGGACGAGACAAGATGAAAGCATGAATATTTCATTTAGCTTAAAATGACAAATCCAAACATGGGATGAACACTTCGTGGTCTGATATATAAATGTAAAAACTAGGCAAGGTACATTAGTCATATGAATAATTGAAAATATGAAGTTGATGTGTTAAATAGTTTTTATTTGTATACAACTTGAGATACATTCGCACTTATTAAAAATGGATAATTTTTAACTTCATGTGGTAAAAAGTTTACAAATGATATTTTGAATATATCTGCGAACAGAGCTGGGCAAGTTACTTTTAAAATGTAACTAGTTACAGTTACAGTTACTTCCAAAAAAAAGTAACTAAGTTACTTAAGTTCCAGTTACTTTGGTGAAAGAACTAAGTTATTTACTAGTTACTCATTAAAAGTAACTTAGTTACCTTGAGTTACTTTCTAACTACTTTTAATGGCGTGAAGTGTAGACTTAGACTGTTGACTTAGTTATTGTGTAGTATTACATATCAGGGAGTTTTTGCACTAACTACGTTAATCTAAATTTTAACGTTATTGCTTAGCAACACCCAATCAGATTATTATTGTTAATGTTAACGGACCTACAGGTCCTTATTACCGCCTAAGTCACGGCCTAGGGCCCGCAGGGCTCGGTTGCTGTGATTTTTTAAAAATTTATTAATTTATTTTTCAATTTTGATTTCTTATACCAAGATATATAGAATCTACTTTATTTCTAACATGACATGACCATTATAATGTATAAAATATGCAGACATTATTGCCTAGACTTATTAGTGGATAATGATTAATTTATTGGAAACCTCGGATCAGACGTCGATTTTCAATCTGAGAGCGCGCTCACATGGGCCCCGCACATTCAAATATCTAAGAATATATGATGAAAAAGTATCTTTTTATAAATATTTGGGGCCCCGCTACGCTAATAACATATTCTTGAGACCCGGTAAAATCGCCAACCGGCCCTAGAGAGGAGTAATAAAATATTACGCTAAAATTTCACCTCAAACTAGAATCGAGCATGCGGTACTGTATAATTGATCAGCTTTTCTCTCAGCAGGCAATTTAATTTTTTTCTTTAATAAATAAACTTACATTATACCTATAATTATACAAATATTTGTACGTACTTGTTTTTTACTATAAAGAGAGAGGGGGGCCCGAAAAAATATTTGGCCTAGGGCCCAAAAATCTGATAAAAAGGCCCTGCGGACCTACATTATAATATAAAAATTAAAAGTGACATTTTATCATGTGAGAAGGGAATTTGCAAAAATGATATGTATAACCCGAAAATTGGAATAATTTTGATGATTTAGTGGCAGTTTAATTATAATTTATTAAAACGTATCATTTGTAAGCAAAGAAAACATTTGAAAATAATATATTTTATACGTCAAGTAACTAGTAACTAAAAACCGTAAAGTTACCAACTACTTTTCCGCAGCAAGTTAAGTTACAGTTACAGTTACCATATTTTAAAAAGTAACTAAGTTACGTTACAAGTTACGTAAAAGTAACTAGTTAGTAACTAAGTTACTAAAGTAACTAGTTACTGCCCAGCTCTGTCTGCGAAATATATTGGACCCTACCTAACTTTTATTTAAACAATAAAAAGTGTACTGCATAGCTAAATATAATCGCAAAAAATATAAACTACTTTTCATTTTTAATATTCAACTTCATGATAACGAATAATAAAGTTTTAATACGAGGTTTGATCAAAAAGTAACACGAACTTTTTAATTTGACGAATTATTGGTTTTTCATTGAGTTCATTTTTTGTTGTGTTATTGACGAAAGCATTTTGGTATCCATACGCTCGGCAACTTTTTTAATTTAAAATTGACAAAACAAAACATATGTATTAAATTTAGATTTAAAAATAAGGAAAAGTGCGGTAAAGTGGTGCAAATGTTGAAGATTATTGTTGTGATTTCTCGAAGGAAGAAGATGTTTGAATATAACAATAGTATAAATACATATACCTATAAATAAGTTGTACAAAGACTTTTGCCGAAGAAGCTATGTCGATACAAAGAGTTTATGAATGATGCAAATGTTTTCAACTGGGCCTTGAAGACATGGAAGATGAGCCTGGTGTCGTAGCACATCAGCTCCCGAAGAAAATGTGACAAACACTGAAGATATTGAGCTTAGGCTGTGTCCGATGTCGCATTTTGGCATTTAGTATTTAGGATTTAGGTCTTCTTCATATTAATCCAACTCCAAATGACACACTTATGATGTCCATTGGTTTGTATGGCAACACTTTAGAACAGCAAACATAAATTATAGAATTTGATTTCATATGATGCTTCAGATTAAATATTAATATCATATTTCATAAAATAGAAGCTAAGTAGCTATTCTTTGATAGTAAATTTGATATTTTGGACAAATTGTAGCAACTTCAGTGCGTAGTGTGTTCCTGCAAAATCTAATTCCTAAAATCCTAAATAATGACGTTAATTAAGGCATATAAATTTAGGTTTTAGATATTAGGGTTCTAAAAGTGTAACATCGAACACAGCCTTAGTAATCGCTGAAGGAACGTTGCTGAATACCGCCCATTTATTGGTGATTTTTTTTTTTACAAAAAACATTACCGTCGTGATACCAAAGCCACTAAATTCACCAGGCATTTCCCCTGTGATTTTTTCTCGTCTTGAAGATGAAGAAGACATTAAAAATATGTTTTTTTGATAAATTATTGGCATGTAAGCTTTTATGAATGGTATTTATGAAGAAAGCACAACTATTTTCATAAAAACTAATTGTACGGGATCATATGAATGAGATTAAAGTTCAATCGTTTTTTGTAATTGTCCTTCAGCTGTGCGATTTCTTTATTATTATACCCATCATTGCCTTTTTTACTGCTGGAAAGGAGGCCAATTTATAACAAGTGCTTTTTTGGTAAAAGTTACGCATAAGTGCATTTCGTTTACACTACTGTCAAAAATAAATGACAATGACAACAATTTATATATTCCAAAGAAGAGAGATTTAATATTATAGCTACTAACCTTAATTTCTGTTTCAGCTGTAGCAAAGGTAGAAAGAAATTAACACAGTATTCAAACCTAAGAAATAGCCTGAAATAGTGTATTATAACCCCAAAAAATGAAGAAACCGTTAGAAGTTTACAACAAACCATAGTAACACTGTAAAACATAATATAGTTAAAATTTCATGAATTCTGATATTTTTTGTTTAGATATTTTCTAAATTATCAGTGGTAAAAAAAATGTTGTTTATAATATGTTTCGAAAAAGATTACGTGCATAAAAATACCTATTATATACAATCAACTTAAAAAATGGTATTTTTCGAACATTTTTGAATGAAAGTAATAGTTTATCCAGGCTAGTAGTATTAGAACTTTCTGAACTAGTCTCTCAAAATAGCGTGCATTACTAGGGTAACAAATCATTAAAATGCTCGTTTCTTTTTTGTCATTTTTTGGTTTCAATTATATTCTTGGGAGTGAAATTTCTTTAATTATTCCACGTTTGAATATATTTTCTATAGCAGAAAAATTGTGTATGTTCCATATACAAAAAATTATTTATTCATTTACATAAATGGATTCAAAGGCTTTTTACTCTCGCTTACGACTGGTCCTAAATTGCTAGCCTTATTCGTAAAATGATAGGTTTATTACAAATTTGATACGTGGGACTCGTACATTATTTTAATTTTTGTACATTGCAAAATTTACCTTTTAATTTTTTTTCCTTGGTTAAATAAAAAGACTATAGTTTGCAAGGAACATGTAGTTAAAGTAAACTCGAAATCATTTGATCACAACAGTTAGTTATTTCGTTTTTTAAATTAGTACACAACATCTAACTACTGATTCATAACTCTTTGTTTCAGTATAAAACAGCGCAAATATATTTATTTCTAAATTTTACCTAAAATACTCATGCTAAAAACAAAATATCCAGATTTTAGATGATGTCTGTATGAGTGTGCGTGCGATTTCTAAAATTCTATCAGACTAAAGGAATTCCTCAATCTAACAATAATGAGAAGAGTTGAATAGGTTTTGGTAATAATTTGACAACCGGAAATAGTACAAAATCATCCAAATATTAAAGAACAAGATTCTCTATCCGATACATTTATTTTATTTTATCCTTTGAAGATTTAAATAAATAAATAAATAAATATATCATCACGGCATATTACCCATTTCTGGGTGTGCCAGTATCTACAACACATGTAGACATCGGTAATGATGACGATATATTTTACCGTGTGGGCTCTTACCAGGCGTCACCTCACGAGCACTCATAGCTGGTGTGGAGAGTGCACCATAGGGGCCACTTTTGTGCCATTTAAAATAGGAAATATTTGGCTTCTGTCGGGATCGAACCCGGTTCCCCCAGGTTCGCGACCAGACACTCAGGCACGCGGCCATGGGACCCCATTTGAAGATTTAGAGTTAAGAAATGTACATAAAATAAATAAATTGTGAAAGTGTGAAAAGATAATGTCAACCACGGAATTTGAGTACCGCTCAATCAACTGAACAATAGCCGATCTATCTTTTCACACTTTCACAATTTGTTTCGAAATATAGACTGTTAACTCTAGGTCAATTTCAAAAACTGGACCGATAGGGCCAAGAGTAAATTATGACATTTCCACAATGTCGTTTAAAAGGAGTGGTAATCCAACCCCACATCATATAATGTGACACACGTGTCGGTTCCGGTGGCGCAATGGTTAGAATAACGCCTCTTATTCATGAGTGCGCTCGGGGTTCTAGGTTTGAATCCCACTAAGGCATGGAAGTTTGTATGTGAATCCACTCTGTAATGGGGATGTAATCCTGTTGAGATGTTATTTAATAAAAAGTATTCTTCACTGAGAAATACATTAGCAGTTTAAGTGGAAGATAATGTGAGCTATCGTGATAGACCGGCAATAGATCAGTGTTGGTAGAGTGGTACTCCGGCAAAGTATTGGTCCCAGATTCAAATCCCGGTGGCTGAGATTATGTTTTCACACTTTTAAAGTTTATTTCGAGTGTATAGACTGTTAACTCTATGTTCATTTCATAGATAAAGTAATCTGTTGAAATAAATCACACAGCACAAACAAATCCGTGGTAATCAGTTGAGAAATTATTAAAATGTTTGAAAATGGCATATAAATGTCAGTGTCAAAAAGCAAAAGATATTCCTACGAGTAAAGGCTTTTTTCTGAGAAGGACATTTCATATTTCTTATTTTATTATTAATTAAATATTTAAAATTATAGATGCCTATTCATTCAGAAATACCGCTAATTCCGTATCCCATCGATGAATTGGAAGAATCTCGAACATTTAGAAGAGTAGAAGAAAACTTGTTCATAGGCTGAATTAAAATTTTAAAAAATCTAAATATTAAGAATAGATTAATTATAATTTTTGGTGTATACTCGTACAAGAAATGTTAAATATAATACTTATAAAACCTATAATAAAAATGCCGAGAGGTATTGTGCTGGCCATAACATATGTTTTTTACTACATTTAAACACAAAAAAGTGTATCCTTCTATCTTTAACATGGTTCTTATTTCGTGATTGTTTTTGGTGTGTGCCCATGTTACTAGTGCGATATATTCTCGCTACAAAAACGATTACGTCACCCGTGGAAGCGTAAAGAGGATTTCCCACGTACGCAGCATTAGCACCCTACACTGACTACAAGATTCGAAATACAAAATACTTCAGCCCCTTGTCTACCACAAGATACACGTCACAACAATAAAAATTACCTTTAGACAAAGTTTTTTCAACATATGGAGAGTTGTTTTATTGCAAAAGTTTTCCAAGCTTTAATATTAAAATATTAAGACATCTTTTTAATAAAATACGAAGAATATGTTTCTAAAAATAAAAGAATCCTATGCTACAAAAAATGCTTTACCTTGGAAAATCTTTTATTTATAAATGAAGATCAAAAAGGAATTATCTTTTTCTACTGATTTTAAAATAAGGAAAAGGATGTTTTGTAAAGTCATCGCCAAAAAATATATTCGTTTCAAATATTTTATTTATAAAGAATGGGCAGTGGTAGTACAACAGTTGCTATTTCTGCTTATTGGATTTATTAAAGAAAATATTAAAATGTTTTTTCTCCAATTCAGTGGCCTATTCAGAGAAACACAGTCATAAAGGTTGTTACGGATATAAAGATTGTTATCATAAAGACATTTGTAACAATCTTTATGAATTTATCAATTCAGAACATACGTCGGTATTATTAACAACCTTTACAAAATAATACTTGTGAATGAACCAGATTATTTGACAATAGCTAACTTCATTATGCATATATGAACTTAACCTAACCTTATATGTCGACGCTTTATTCTTTTAATAATGTGTTGCCAATTATATTTAAAATGCAAACATTCTGCCAAATAACTAAAGAAGAATTTGACATTTGTGTCATATTTGAAAACTTCTAAATTATTTAGAACGGGTATGTTAATTCCTACCACTGAAGAAATATGTATTTACGTCAAAAGTTTTTAACGTTCTTATTATCATTATTTAAGTCGAAGCAGGATCCATGCGAATAATCAACTGCATCCTGCTAATATTTAGCAGAAAGGTCATTATTAATAATATTTGATTGATGTAATAATCTGTCACATGTCAAATATTAGAAATAACAACGTGATAACAACCATAAATACATAGTTTTAGCAGTCGTTCTGAGAATAACAAATTTGATTTTAACAATTTTTACAGTACATAACAACCATAAAGATCATAACGACAACACAAATATTGAGTTCTGAATAGACCCCTAAAATGTGCCGTGAACACAAAATTACTAATTACTAAATTTGACAAGTGAATTTGCGTTGTTTTCGCTTACATTACCTACCTACAAAGTTTATGTTCACTAATTACCTACTTTAATTAAATTGTGTCAATAATAGCGGATAGATTTATTATATTCCTAAAGTGCATAACAAATATTTTTATTTTTACTGATTATTATTTAATTTTTCGTTTCTTGTTTTTATTAAATCACAATTATTTCAATTGTATATTCAAATTTATAGATTCATTTTTATTATGACTTTAATCTATTCCGCATTGATGTAAAAAAGGAAATAAATATTATTAATAAAACTGTATAAAACATCAATACTGGTAGTATGAATAAAAATAAAATAAAATTGAATGTACATTCCGTGTTTGTTTTACTGATAATAATATCGTATTACAATGAAAATAATGAAATAGCTCGCATTGTAAACAGCAAGGAATTTAGAGTACCATATAAATATCCCATTTTAGAATACCCCGGAAAAACCAAATTACGAGTATTGCACAAATGAAATTACAAAAATGTAAGAGTCTTCGTCAAAAGCGCTTTTCCTTTGAACTTCAGGCAAGTGACAAAAGAATGAGGAAACAAAAAAGCAGCTGACAGGGCCTACTAATCCAACATACTTCCTCAGATCTCATTGGTGACTAGATTGCACATTTTGCATAATTATTCTTCTCTTGTCGTCAAGGTAATTTTTAATTACGGCCCGAACGACGGAAGAAAGTGATTTCTCCGCGAATGAGATGCTCCTCCAGATTATTTTTATGAATTGCTCTAAACGTCCCGGAGATGAAGCTCTGTTTGAGGAGTTTTATATTACCAGTTAGAGAACGCCAAATTCCGAATCAAGATGAGATAAACGAAATTTTATTACGTTTTTATACCAGTGCGGATATATTTATATTTAACGGGAGAATGAAATAAATTAGATGTAAATTTACGATTATCAAAAGCTAAATAATCATCGCTCGGGGTATTGTATTGACATAATAATTATTTTCAAGTTATGAATCTGTAATTACTTGCGAATAAGTTGGGATCCAATTTCCTCAGCAGTAAAGTGATGTCGCATCGAAAACAGAAACGATTAAAACAAAATTACTTTTATAATTAATTCTCTACCAACAAAGCCTCATTATTTAAATTATAATTTGTAAGATGAACAGTTATAAAGTTACTCGAATTTGCAAAGTTTATTAGTATCTGATGTATAAAAAATATAGCTTACTTTTAAATATAATACATATTTCATAAATCGAGAATATTTATTGATTCTAAAGGCGTTTTTCTTTTTCAGGTAACGAGTCATATATTAAATTCTTCTGAATCTTTGATTATAATATATGTAAATTAATTTAATAATTAAATCTAATTTTCTATAAGTATCTAGTAGTGTGCTTCTAGTTTCTCGCAGTTAACAGAAAAGAAATTAGTAAATAAACGAAAACCAATTACTAACAATTTTGTACTAGTATTTTTATGAGTGCGTTTGTGTTCATTCACAATGTCTTGCGAAGCATATAATTGCAACAAGTTGCTTTTAACATATCAAATGTCCAAATACAACTATAAATAATAATATTCAATAAAATTTTGAAAAAACGTTTAAGTGTTATAGTGACTATTCAAGGAAATCATAGGTTAGAAACGCTTATATTACAAACCTTTTGTGAATAATATTAATTTACAAAATTTAGAATAGGGAAAGGAATTTTCTGATGAACCTGTTTCAACTAAAATTAGTAAATCTTCCAATTTAAGCGAAAATAGCCACCACCTTGCTTATTTTAAATAGAATTCTATATTTTTACCTTCCGTCAGCTTTAGGTAAAGAAGGTATTGTCTTTGGTCAAAAAATTCGATGGTGAGTTTTAAATGAATAAGCACGTTTTAGGGTCCCTACAATCCGATTTTACTGGTTTTACGATGATGTCTGTATGTGTGTGTGTGTGTGTCCGTGTGTTTGTCCGTGTCCGTGTGTGTGTGTGTCAAATATTTTTCCGACGATAACTCTAAAACTACAATTCTAAAAATTATGATTCTTTCGTATTCCTCTTCCTTACAACCGTACAAAGAGCTGATTAGATTTTGGTTATAATTGGTCAACCGGAAGTACTCTTATTTGAAGTTTTTAACAGTTTTTCTTGAAAAAATGCAATTAAATATCATTTTTCGATATCTTGTGATTATCAATATGAAAGAATATGTTATTCTTTATACGGTTTGATTATACCTTTTCCTTCATATTCAATAGATACAGAGTTATAGAGAGATTAAGAGAGATTAACTTTCAAAAATCAGTCAGCTTTGCTGAAATTATGAATACAGCAGATATATTCAAAAAATTCTAATTGACAGATGTCAGTGTCAAGTGCAAAACCAAAGTGGAAAGTATATAAGCTAAAAGTGATATGAGTGACAGAGCGTCCCTCGCAAATGGCTTGCAGTTGCGGCCTCGCCTCAAGATAAGAACTTATAATACCGGGAGTACGGGAAAGACCAAACAGAAGATGTATAGTAGAAGATTTGAGTGAGGAAGAACTGTGTCAAGAAGATGCGTTGGACAGGAATGACTAGAAGAGAAGAGTACAAAACAGCAAGTGCAATTTACATAATATATACAATTTTACAGGATGTATAGAATATTTTTTAAGGAACTTTTGGTAAGGGATTTATATAAAATACATCGAATTGACAGAAGGTTTTGTGCTGGCCACAACAGATTTTTTATTTTACCATAGAATTCAGCAGAAAAATTAATATTTTAACTGAAACAATAAAAACATTTTGCTCGATGTTATGTTGGCGCAAAATCACAGTATTGAAGTAGTGACGCGTATTTATTCTTATGAAATCCAATTAAGGATTTTATTACCACTAGGTACTGCTAAATATCTGGTCATAACTAAAAACCTGAAAAATATTGGTCAAATAGTCATTTTGAGCTTACTATACAAAGTTTTTAATTCTAAACAACTTTTATTCATACAATTTTTCTCCATAATTATTAAGACCAGAGATATCAATAATTCTTGATTTTTTTAATATCGTATTTTCCATGTTCTAATATGCACCGTTATATGAAAAGCTGATTAATTTCTCATTATAATTGACCAACATTGCTGAATATGAATTATTTGATAAAATGTGACTGGAAAGGTAGACGCACTGCAGTAGTTATAAAAATTTGTAATAGAGTTGTTTCAAAATTTTTATGTGACTACTAAGTACTAAATTTTAAAAGATATTGTTCTTTAAAAAGGGAAAAATTTGAAAATATCACGAAATATCTATTAGATATTTTACAATTAAATATTGAAATTTATGTAATATTTTGAAAAGGTCACGTGATCTGAAATAGAATGTGACGTCAGAGTACATACAGTGTTTAACATGTGACAAACTATCGCCTACTTTTATTACGTTGTTGCTGACAAAAATGGCGGTTAACCACGTTTTTTCCTACTAAATGTTTTATACCAAAATTCATCGTATTCTAATATTATTTTTTAAAACTGTTTTGCGTAGTTCTTTTCGGATGCCTGCGAGATTCCCTCAGTAACATGTTTGGAGGGAGGACTGTTCGCATTCTTTTTAATATGATTAAAAATTATTTCAATATTGGAAGGTTTTGGGGCTGGGAATCAGCTCTGGCCATTTCTTACCTTTCCATTTTCGACGGTTTCTTAAATGCCATGTCTGTAGTTTATCTTAAGAAGCTCTGGGCTGATGTCTTATTTGTGTTTATTTGTAATTTTGAATATGATTTTCTGAACATAAAGCTGTTTCTTCATTTTCCCACCTCGAGAAGGCGGTAACCATTGAGATATTGAAATTATATAAATAACGTAAACTTTTCCTACTGGCTATAAATGACGTAATGTACTCCGACATCACATGAGTGAGGAGTTGTTTTTCAAGGCGATTTCTAGCGCCAATCCTTTTATTTATTTACGAAAATAGAAATAAATTATTATTATTTTTTTATATTACTATGAAAAATATTGCATAAACTTTCATTTAAAGTATTTTTCAAAATATGTGAAACCGGCTCAATATGTATGTATTTATTTGTTCTCTCATGATTTCTTGAGCTCGTACGTGCTTTATGCTTTGTGGGTGTTTGGCAAGAGTATTGGAAAATAGGCTGTCGCTGATCCCGAATCGAGCACATCGGCACGCGAACTGACGAATTAGCGGCTTTAGACCTCGCGGAGAGGCATAGTTTGCTCAACTATTATACCAAGCTGTCATACTTGCATCCAGCGAAAATTAGCTTACACACCGACACTATACCCATAGTGATGATAAGCGTTCGCGTTGATTGGATATAGTTCAATGCGCAAATATTTGACATAGAAATTGCCGAACAATAATTGTTTTGTGAAATTGATAATTAGTTTCTAATGTTATCAGTGTAAACTTTGATAGGGACCATTAATCTCTTGCTTTTATAATGTATTATTAATAATAATTGTTTTTTTTGTGTTTCAGGCATCGACTGCAAAGATTATATTTTACACAGGGACTCTAACCAAAAATTTTAGGGTTGGGTTACGGGTAACGGTTTTTACATTAATAAAAATTCAGTTCGCTTATTGGTAACGGTTTTTTGAAAATATTATATTGGTTTTCGTGTCGGTTAATTAAACAAATTTCGGTTTCGTTATGTTTTCTTTTAGTTTCGGTTTAAGTTAAAATTAATTATTCTTATTTTTGCCGAGCTCACAGGCACAGAATTCTCGATAGATGGCTCTGCATGTTGTTAGTTACCTCTACCATCTTGGATTGTTTAATATTCGTCCACTTAATCTAGTCAGTGGCTCCCAGAGGCTTCAGTGCACTGCGCTGCTGAGCTTCAATAAGAGCGAAACTCATCTGTGGTTCTGGATGAGTGGACCAGTCTCTGATAAATGACCGAGAGGTTGTTCAGAGACTGAAACCTTGTAAAACTTGTCAAGTATGGTTTTATAAAATTTATATTAGAACGGTTTCACCAAGTATTGACATTGTACTTAAAATATCTGAAGTTGATATTTTCGGTTTAGTACATATTTATACCGGTTCTTTAAATTTACGGTTTTAGTACCGATATTATTTCGGTTCGGTCATGTTTTCGATTACAGAATAAATTTATTTTTCGTATCGGTTTTCGGTTTCTATATTTAAAGAAATAAAATATAGGTTTCGGTTTTTGCTTACGGTTTCATAAAAAGTAATATATCGTTGCAGTTTTCGGTTACGGTTCAGGTTCCTGATTTTACAGTATATGTGTCTACATTATATGTAGATTAACAATTAAGATGTTCAAATATTACTAATTGACAGATGTCAGCGCAAAGTGAAATTTACATAAGTAGTACCTACGTTCGTGAAATAATTTTATTCATTGGAAATATACAGGTCGGCTGCATTGGAAGACGCACCATAGGGATTTCAATATTAATTTTGAAATAATGTATATGTAAATAACTGTTTAGTTGTTTGTATATCAACAGTGAAATTCTGTGACGTAGTTACCATGAATATGTGTTGATTGTTCAAATTCGTTATTTATAATTTAGAAATGTTCAGAGAGTATAGCCTCATTCACAGCTCCGAAAATAAAAATAAAATTATACATAAAATAAAAAAATAACGATATATACAATAGATTCTTATGAAAGTGTTCACAACTCTCGAAAATAAAATTAAACATAAGACATAAACGCAAGGATTTGCAAATGTTAAAAATTTTACACAAAAATAAGCACAAGCATAACAAAATAACAACTGTCATTTGAGCTGTCAATTTGCTTACTGGCAGAAGGATTTCCATTTAATAATACTTTTAAAAAGCTGTCTCAATACAAAGGTTCGCATATATGATTGCGTACAGTGCTTTAAAAGGTATGAAGTTGTTATTATTGCTTGTTAATTATGAATATATTAAATGACAGTTGATGTTAATTTTCGTTTCATTTTCGAAGCTGTGAACACCAACCACAAAGTCTTATTTATAATTTTATTTATATTTCTTATTTTCGTAGCTGTGAATGAGCCTTATAACTATGTGAAATTTAAATATTTTGATAATGTATTATATATATTAAAAGTATATCATACACGTAAAATATAAAGGTCAAATTTTTATTTTTAAAAAGTATCGCACGTTTAAAACTGTAGCCATGTAAAAATGGGTTAATCGACGCTTATTTCTTAAAATAACATAATTTAATAGTATGTAATAAGACTGGAGTTGCATACAACTTCAGGGCACTTTTTATGATCCTTCAAATGGCGATGTTCACTTTTTTATCACAGGTATATTTTTAGTTTTTATATTACAATTATATACAATTTTTCCGTTGGTTCATAGTACAGAGTGATCAAAAAAGGCTGAAGCGTACCGCTCCGTACGATTTTGACATTTACCGCTTACTTAGTATGACATCATTACTATTTCCATGGGCATACCTTTCGAGTTTTGCTAGCTGTCATAACAGTAATACTAAGAACTATCTTTTTTACGTTTACCAGAACGAAAATATGCTTCAAAAAGAAATTTGTAATGCTTTTCATTAAAAGCCATAATGAAAATAAATTACTTACAGATTTTCACAAAAACAAATATCAAATGAATCAACATACGGTAATGATATTAATCAAATGTCATGCATCTGTCATCATCTGTCATATTTGGATATGTAGTTTTGACGAATAAAGGAAAATTGAAATATAATTTTGACATTATTTTGGAACAAAATTTGTCACGTGACCTACATTCATTTTTCATCACATAAAGATATACAGTTGGAAAGAATAGATATTTTTAGTACAAGTCAGCAAAGTACATCTTTTTACAACTGGACAAGTGAGAAAAAGACATGCTCATACTAAACATGATTTTTTCCACAATCTTGAAATATCATTTTTCTAAAAAACGAAACATTGTACTTTTTATTAATGAAGAACTCAACAGTGCATATGTTTATAACAACTGAATATACTGTAAAGTTAAGTACAAATAATTATTGTTCCTTCATGTAGAATGGTAGATATTTATTGTACAATTTGTAACTCCATCAAAATTTATGACTCCTGACGTAGATTATTATTTGCTTGTGTATTTTGCTCAATTGTGAAGAAAGTTATTTACTTTGCTCACGTTTGTTTCAACATGCAACTTTGCTCACTATTTTAAGTTGGATAATAATGAATTTTGCTAACGATTGTGGAAAAAAGATATTGTTGTAATCCGAGTAAGGATTTTTTTTTTGTTTTCCAATTCCAACTTATATATGTTCATAATATTATTATTATCAACTGTTTGATTTTACGACATTGCGTATCTAATATGACGTAAATACAGAAATTTATTAAAATATAATTGGAAAATTTTTAGAAATAAATTAGGAAATTCACAATGAAATTAATCAAAATAAACTATAATTAAGTTTTTCATTTGATTCATTGCCACAATGCCTTTATTGTGAATTATTTTAATTAATAGAAATGCTTTGTTCAAATTCATGAAAATTCAAAATAAATTAAAATCTTTACAAAGGCTGCAACCTAACAACGTACACCATTGATCATAAATAATAATTTTCATTTAAAT
The DNA here is from genome assembly GCA_943142095.1 of Ophonus ardosiacus. Lineage (NCBI taxonomy): Eukaryota > Metazoa > Arthropoda > Insecta > Coleoptera > Carabidae > Ophonus > Ophonus ardosiacus. The sequence goes on along the minus strand of OW964830.1, from coordinate 14,805,421 downwards.
ATCATGCTTCACAATTGTATTAATTTGCTAAATTTATCAGGAGGTTATTTGGTGCAGAGCAAATAATTTATATCATATAAAATATAATAATTAATTTTTTGTTTAACAAAATTTTAATTATGCATGTAAAAGCCCGTATTTCTTCACCAAGAGAAAACATAAAATGTTTATCTCCGTTCGAAATATGTTCCAGGCCTGAAAATTTGAAATTAAAATTAATATATTCGTACTCTCTACTCGGTCTCTTATAAATATTTACTTTTTATTTTTCTAGCAGAACATTTTAATAAATTTGTTGCTCATGTTGAAAAACAAATCTCATTTTTGTTGAAATGAAATAAGACGATAAAACGTGGTCTGAAGTTATGTTTTTGACAAATTAGTCGTAAAGTAAGAATTAAGTGATGGATAACAAAAGGAATAAAAGTTTTGTGTTTCCGGATTTCTCACAGGACAAGCTCACTCATTCTTATTCGCTTTGCTGAGAGATATAATCGACTCTTCACTGCCATTCTGCCAAACTTTCGGCCCTAAACTCTATTTTACTTCTAAACAACTTTTCTTCAAGATTTCTGCTCTTTATATACCTGAACATTTTTTCTTTATGACAGAGATTTCAACAATTTTTTACATATGGAATTTTTGTTCTTTTGTGATACACGATCCCTCTATCATAAAGAATTTTGTTTTTATTCTACACACCTTACAAAAGGAATTTCACACTTCAGTATCAATTTATAAATTCAACAATTTTCATTTTATAATTTTTAATAGGGCTGTTGCAAGAATTTTTACATGCATTCTAAGAATTAAATTTTAATATTGTTTTTTAAATAGTCTCAAATTTGAAAATATTACGAAATATCCATTAGATATTGTAGAATTAATTATTGAAATTTGTCACTTGATCTGAAACAATGTGACGTCAAAGTTCAAATTATTTTTCGCGCCAATCTTTTATTTAATTATTTACAAAATAATGACAAATTATTATTTCTTCATGAAAAATATTGCATAAACTTTCATATAAAATATTGACTTTTTAAAAAATGTGAAACCGGCTCATTAGAATGAAATGAGAGGTTTATTTGAAGTTCGCTTGGAAACAAAAAGAGCACTTTTCTCTGGCGGTCATAATCTTTACGAATCTGTCAAACTTTAAGGGCTAGTTTATGATGAATTTAATTTAGAAATATTAATTTAAAATTTACGATTTTCTCTCTGGTTTATGGTCTATTTTGAAATTTTGGATCTGACCAATCATTATCTATCAAGTAACTTGTCATTGCTCGTCAATTGACGTTTCACCAGTTACCAGTTCACATTTTAGGTTACAATTTTATTTTCATAGCCATAAATCTATTAGACACTAATGAACAACATGATTTTTTAATAATATCGGGAGTGTTTCGAACTTCACCATTGGAAACTGGGTTATCTTAAGAGATACAAAATCGGTTAAATTATGACGAAGTTACGTCATTGGCATTTTAAATATGGATTTGTTTTTACTGCATATTACTAGATAAGTAAAAATTAAAATATAAATTTAATGCTGTACTGATGAGCTCTAATAAGAGCGAAACACGTGTCTGCAGCTGTTTTGAGCGATTCCCTACGAACATTTTTTCTAGTTTTATAACTTTGCGCTCACGATAGAATACTTTCATATAAATTTAATAATTGCTTTATTTTTATCATCTTAAACGAAAATAACCTTTCTTTTTGAAATTACATCAAATTCCGTACCTTAAGTTTGTAATAAAGCTAAAATACATCTTGCACATGTAAAGTAAAAGTACCTACATTATGTTAATTTCACAGATTTTCACTAAGGATGAGAAATTAGAAAAAAGTCCGATAACCATATAGGCAATGGACTAAATCCTGGCCAAAAATAGGAAATATGTACCTATTATAAATACTTTTGTCAAGATTGTTAACATTAACAATAAAGAACGTACAGGTATATTGAAAAACAAATTTTTAATAAATAATTTGATATATATATATATATATATATATATATATATATATATATAAACTAATAAAATTCCGAAATAAAGTAAAACAGGAGAAAAATACAGATAAATATAAATAAAATAAACTTTAGAGTATAATGCAGGAAAAACGGGACCTCAGACATAAGGATAAGGCTGATACGCCTTTTGCTTTACCCATCTATTAATTTTATTTAATTTTGCTTAATTTTTTATGTGGACACAAATTTCAGATATTTGAAATCAATGTTGCGATTCCGCCGGGACTTAAAATTCATCTATAGTTTCCGAACATGTCCGAGATTTTCCGGACGAGTATAACATCTTTCATTCAGCACGAAATCGAATTAAATAAATTATTTTTTGTTCATCATTTCTCAGAGATTTTCAATTGGATAAAGATCCGGGGACTTTGATAACATTATATGATAATACGATGCACGAATTTCTCCTTTTGTGTTGTTATACATAACTTTACCTTTGATGTTAAGTTAATACCTTTGCGAACTTGGAGTTCATAATCTTTCAAAATTCTCGGAAACAGCAATAAGTACTATGAAATAATTTGGGATGCAGAATTTAAAACTACACATTGTGGTAGGTAAGGAAGGTGTCTTCAGTAAAAAATTGTGAGTTTTTAAGGAATAAGTACGTTTTGGGGTCCTTCCAATACAATTTTACTATTTTTATGATGATATCTGGGTCTTTGTGAGTGTATGTATGTGTGTGTGTGTATGTGTGCCTGTGTGTGTTTGACAATAATTTCAGCCGCGATATCTCTAATACTACATTTCCAAAAATTATAATTTGCATTTTATACTACATATTCAATGGATAAAGAATTAAGGAAATATAAAACAATTTCATTTCATAAATCAGCCTACTGTGCTATACCCATGGAAACAGCTACTATATTTAGTGTCGAATTGAATTTACATTATTTGTTTGTGTTATAATTTTACTGGAAATATAATATAATTACATAATAGAGTCCTTTAAGAAAAATTCATTTTAAAGCTGGACCCTATTTTAAACCCCGCCCAAATCTTTTGCAAAAAATTTTCTGTATGATTTTTATCTGCAGAGAAAATAAATCTAGATAACATGTTTGTAATTCATATCATACCCTTGTATTAAACTATAAGAATGCTTGAATGACTTGTTTTGTTGGAAAACTTTTCTAGTTTAGAAGATAATAGCTTTGTGGAAATATATTACTTGTTAAAGAATCTGTGAACACTTTGAATCACAATTTTGTTTTTGTTTCAGGACACGAAGCTTCACCTACACGTTTTTTTTTTATATATATCCCGCCTCCAAAGATAAGGAAGGTAATGGAATTATACTTAAATTCGAGTAGTTTTTGGTAACGTTTAGTCCTTAGAAGATACTTTCCGTATAGTCAAAGATGCAATAATAGTAAATGGAATACAATGAGAAATGTGACCTTGATCAAATTTAGAGAAAATATTTATAAATTATTGAAAAATATATAACCTTTTTGTTACCGTAGATACTGAAAATTTATTTCATATTAGGTATATTGTAATAAAGTATGTAGAGTAAAACTAAAATGTAGTCTTGGTGAAGTTATAACTAAAGAAAAAAACCCTTAACCTTAACAATAAATTTAAAAACTATATACGTATTTCGAGAACTAAGTTCTCATCATCAGTAGAAACTACAAAGTAAAAACAGAGAAGTTAAGATTACTCAGCATGTAAACCATGCCAGAGGTCAAAACAGCTCTGAGAAATAAGGGAGAGAACAAGGGTTATATAGGGACAGGAGTCATAGGTGAGTGGATACCTAATTGGGTAACTAAGATTAAACAGAGTAACTTTCTTATATTAACTCATATAATTTAGAATATGGGATGGGGCCTAGGTCCGCGTTCATCATTTTATCTTTAAATTTATGTATTATCAAACTCTCATGTGCGTCTAAATATCTATTATTATCAACTTGTTTCAATAATTTTATATTAGAATTGTCAATTTTATTATTATTAATAAACATATGTTGTGCTACGCTAGATTTATCAGGATTACCGCTTTTTAAATGATAGAAATGTTCTTTAAACCGAGTATCAATTTGTCTTTTAGTTTGCCCGATATAAACTTTATTACAATCTTTACAGTCAATTTTATAAACACCGGATTTTTTATTATTATCTATTTTATCTTTAGGGTTACCTAATAATGATTTAATGGTATTATTTGATTTATAAGTTACCGTTAAATTTTGATTTTTAAAAATTTTGTTTAAACCTTTAGTGGCATTATCAAATGGTAATGTTATATATTTATTATTTTTATTATTAGTTGGCGTTAAAGTTGTGAAATCTAATACGGATTTTCAAAACGTGTTTTGTTTAACGGAAATTTGGTCAGTTAGTATTCGTAGGTTTCCTATATATGTCAAATTTTAAATTTAGTTTTGTTTCTAATAACCAGTGTGTCAAAAAATGGTAATTGTTTATTGGTTTCTTTTTCAATCGTAAATTTAATTGATGGAAAAACTGAATTTAATCCTTGTATAATAAATGTTGTCAAGTTTAAGAAAAAGTGAACTATGATAGAGGTTTGCTGCGTTTTGTATTTTGAAAATTTTATTTGCAAAAATAATATAACACCAGGGCTATTTATCCATTACTTAAATGTACTGAAGATATATCTTTTTTATAAAAATAATTAAGGTAGTACGATCATTAGAGCAATGTATAGATAAGAAGCTGAAATTTTAATATGTTATTAACCAATAGTATTTACATAAAAATTAATTTGAGAGAGATCTGACGTGTAGTTTTTGAGTAATTAATTTTTGAAAATTGGATATTTAACATGTAGTCAGTAGGGAATCTCGTGTCAGACGCACATTTTTTATATAATTTAACTACAACTGCTATAGGTAAAGATACAAAAAACTGTAATTTGTATTAATCCACTATCATAGATTATGCAAAAATTATAACAATATATTCTGACGTGCAGTTCTGAAGATATTTGAATATATGTAACTGAAAAATCATTAAAATATCTGTCAGCCGTACTGACAAATAAATGACATATCCGACTAGTGAACGTTTGACAACGTCGGATGAAAAAACATAAACACAATAACTATCTGAGGGGTTTTTAACACATACAAGAACTACAAAAGACGATAAACATAAACTCAATAATTGTCTGAATGGTCTGAATCGTTTCAATTCAAAATGACAAATAATGTCAAAATTCGCGCCAACTGCGCTAACAAGTGCTGGTATTCGCCATTTGCAATACGCTAGATTTATTTACGCAAAAAATTCTGTAGTCAAATGACATTATTTTTTATTTTTAATAAATAAATAATTAAGTAAATCCGATTATAAGTGATCTTAAGTAACATCTAAATTTAAGTTATTAATTTACATGTTAACATTATTTTATTTTAGTTAAAAAAATCTACATTTTATTATGACTTACAGAGTACTGATTGTACTACCTTAAATAAAGATATAATTATTCAAGAGATACATCGTATTTTTAAAAGATGGTTATGTTTTTCTTTTTTAATTTTTGAATGGTTGAAGATGAATTAATGCTAAAAGTAAAATGTATTTATATTACAAACTAACATGAGAAATTCTTACCCATAACCTTCTCCACTCTCTTTTAAACTTAAAATTAATACAAAAATTATAAGTAACACTAAGTCCAGCCATCTATATTAACCTAGAAAATAAAATCCCTAAAGTTTAACGTCATTGTTTGTTTCAGTCTAGCAATTTTTGTTGGGAAAATAAAAAAGCAAATGTAAAAACTTTTGATCTTTTTGTTTACACACTGGCGGTTGCAAACTCTAAGCAAAGATGTACCTTACATAAGTACTCGTATTATTTTTAAACTATAGTAATCTGTAAAGTTCGGTTTTTAGAACATAGTAATCTGTGAGGATATATTTATATTTCATACACTGTAATTATATAAAAATTATCTACGTCTATGTTAAAAACCTACGTCGCTTAGCCGGTGAAGTTTCTTAGTCTCGTTTTTATTTTGTTGACAAGTACCGGACTATATGGTCGTGCAAACATTTGCACTACGTTAGTGCAATTGTCGTCGGCGTCGGAACATGAGACGTCGGCGACGTTACATTATCCTCTAATGTGCAATGAGCAACTTGGCGCATTTTTCTACTGTAAACCACCGAAATTGGGTTAATTTGAAATGAAAACGGATGAGGAACTTTTACGACGAGAAAGAGAGATAAAAAATACAGTATAAGATGTTTGTGAGTGCAGTTATTATCGAATTAAGACGATTGTTGTTTATTATATCAAGGAAAGATAAAATGCTTTAAACAGATATTTAACAAAAAGAATTAAAATATTCTAGTACTCGTTTGGTTACACACAAATTCTTTGGAAATTATTTACCGTATTTTCATTTTTACGTAGAACGATTTTTATAGATAAAAAAAAACGTATAAAAAACTAATTATACTGTACCGCATTCTTGAGACCTGAAATTCCATAATTTAGTTTAAAATAACACATATTTTCATTAATAAAATTGCGCGAAGTAGGTGTTTCTACAAACGGATTTTTTATTGTTATGTTGACAACCACGTACTTCGCGCACTGTTTTATTTCAACAAATTTAATAAAATACAATAAATTTTGTTATTAATATATCAGTTGTAGAAAAAATATTATTCGTATTTTGTGCGCGAAATGTGTTTAATACAAAAATACAAGTAACTTTAATTTTGAAACAGATTAGAGAGCAATGTTTTTAATCGTACACTAAATTTAATTTTCATGTGTCAATACGCAGATCAGAAAAATTGGTCTCAAAAAAATTTGGGTTAATTGAAATGGGAAATTAATTCCGAAAAATATTAATTGGCTGGAAGTCATTAACCGAATTAAGTACAAATAAATTTATTGAATGGAGAATTAATAATAATATAAAATATAAAAACATTTCATATGTACAATATTAAATCCGTCTTTTTATAAAACGCCTAGCACTTTTCAAAATAACTAGGCAAATGAGGTCATGCAAAAAATAATTGTACCTTTTTCTTAAATCAAAGGAGGATAGTCTAATTTATCGTTCAGTATAATTAAATTATTTGTTATTTAAATTTTTTGTTGTATAAAATTGGTTTAAAATATATTTTTAAAAAGTTGCAAAAACCAGCCATGTTGTGACGTCACAAGTTCCAAATCTAAGTTGCATAAACAGACATTTTATATGGACACAGAGTTTCTAAAAGAAAAAAATATATGTAGACTATAAATTGAGGAGTACATATCTAAATATGCTATAATATATTAATATAACATCGTTCTATTCATTTTTATAAATATCATTATCATTTGGCGTGAACTTATCTACACGTTGCATCAGATATTTCTTTCACTTTTGATGTGAAATTAGACGCTAGAAGGTTATAAACGCATGTGAGACATTGAATATATTGCAGAATATTATTTTATTCTTTATTTTGGCACTAAACAACGTTTCATCGACATGTTTACTTTCATAAATTTCAGGTTATCTTTAAATGTCACTTTGACGTTTCAAACAGTGTGAAAATCTAAATGGTTGTTGCTCATCACCTGTGACGTCACTGGACAAGAGACGAAGCGGGGGTCTAGCAGCCCCGTTTTAAAAAATGTCATTTTTAATTACAAGTTTTTCATGATTTCAGATGGATTTACGAAAAAATAAAAAATACGAGTCTAATATTTTTCACTACTCTATCGATTACAGTTATAAAAAAAAGTCGTGCATGACCTCATTGTAAAATGAATATAAGGACATTTTGTAATTTTTCTAATCTAACGCACAAAACTGACGCTAGCAAAACTTGGGTTAAAAAAGAAACTAAAATTTTACTTCGAATACTTTCCTCGCAACCATTTTCTTGCGTTCAATTTTCAAGCGATAAACTTTCCGGATTGCTCCTACAATAATAGTCGTTTCAACACAACAAAAGGATAAAAAAATTATATGAACATGTATGTCCACTGAAGTCCTATTTTACTTATAACGTATGGGTACTCACTCAGTTTTGCAAGTTGTAAATTTCATACATTAGCTGAATATTTCTTTTTATTCTGCTACTAATCAATACATTGGGCCAAACTACATTTTTATTAAAACATTCTGATTAATGAGTTTTTAATTAATTATTAATGAATTTGGACTAAGCGGTTGTATTTTTTAAAAGTTACAAGCTACCCTGCGTCTGGTTTAAGATTGCAGTGGTGGGCGGAGCTTGACGAGGGCGGTTTACGCAGCAACATTTTAAGGTTAAATACGTATCTAAGTTTTATTTTGATAAAATAATAATATTACAATAATCTAAACATTCTGGTACATCATTTGGAGATGGAATATCTTCAGTATCATCCATTTGAGGACTATTTTGATCAGACATTTCAAACTGCGTGAATAATAAAAAAAAATTCAATAGGTGATGTATGTTTTATATTTATATTAACTTTTTTCGTTATATTATTATTTTTTACAATTATATTTGTATTAAAATTATTTATTTCACTTACATTCAATTTAATAGTCCAGTCATTAGGTAGATTTACCCTGCAAAAGGTCGGGTATTTTTGATTTTTGGATATGTTATATATTTAGAGGTCTCAACAAAAAATGAAAGTTTTCCCCCTCGGGGGCCTTCGGGAAGCACCGCCAACTTGAGAAAAAAGGCGCAAAAAAGCGGTTTTTTCTAAATATCTCCTCACTTATTTGCATTAGGCAAAAATAGTTATTATCTAATTTGTTGACTATAAAATTCTCTACAACTTTTATCTAAAACATTTTTTCTATAATTAATAGATATCGAGCTACAGTACTTCAAACAGAGCAATTTTTTTTAAAATTACATGAATTCTTCATTTAAATCATATTTTATTATATTTTTTTACGTTTTTTACAAATTACTTTTTTTCATTAATTATTATTATTTAACTAATATATATAAATATTAATTATTGTTTATAGTTTTTTTTTTTTCATTCTAAAGATTTTTATACGAGTAGTCCAGCAAATTTATGATTTTATCTTAAAGTAATTACAACAAAAGCTTTTTAACGGAATCCAGTCCCAGAAAAGTACGCTGAATAACATATCAATATTTTCCCGAAATCGGAGCATGAGAACCTCCTGCCAATTTGGACAAATGGCGGCATATTCAGGTTTATGGCCATTTGCTTAAAACAATTATGAAAATATTTAAATTATTCAAAAAAACAAACAATATTACGTACTTGATACTTAGTCTAATAGGTTTCACTATTTAGAACAGTTTACATTCGACGTGGCATCGAAAGAAGTAAGTTATCGATAACTGTTTAATAAAAATTGTTAACGTTTTCCTGCATTTTTTTAGTTTTTCATCCACCACTCTGATCTTGTTAAAGATATGATGACGCGGTTTTAAAATTTGAATTCAGCATGAAATTGTTTTTAATATCATGTATTACACGATTATTGCCGATGAACAATTGGCGAGTTACTAACAACTGAAACTCACATGAAATTCCTCTAAAATTTTAAACATCTGAAAATCGGCTCTTTTCTCAATTTTTCATCAACCACTTTGACACCTATTAAATACTTAATATTGGTTATCTGTAAGCCTGTTGAAATTTTGAATGAGAAAATTAGGACCCCTAAATATATAATATATCCAAAAATCAAAAATACCCGACCTTTTGTGGAATAAACCCTTATTTTTCTACCAAATGACTGGACTATAATGTATTGTTCACAAATGCAGAAGAAAAGTTGCAATAATTAAATATTGAATTTACTCTCGTTTGCACCAATCACAAGCCAGGAAATGTTGTTCCTTTAACATACTACACTGCATTCTTATTGCAGACAGAGTATAGATAGCAAAATTTCGAGTAAACAAAATACATTTTAAGTATACGAATGTGTAGAAAGTGCTTTGATATAAATTACAAAATGCACATAAGTACTTAGGTTTCAAAATAAAATACTGCTATATTTTTACCTATGTATGTGTATGTAATTCCATTTTACATTATAGATTTTTCTGGTTAAAATCAAGTTTCAATATTGAAAAAGTATACAACAAAACAGCCGATCGATAGGTCAAATCAATAATCTCCAATCGGGAGTGTAAAGTGTACAACCGAATTAACAAGTGAAATTTCCGCACTGTGAAATAAGAGAAATGAAGTTAATTACAAAAAACTTCACAAATGCACTAAATCTTGTAACTACGTCAATTAACTAGTCTGCAGTTCTATTTTTACTCCATGTTTTTCAGAATATATTCAGCTGTGAAGTATATCTAAATAAGCAATTTAAATTTCCCGGGGAAGAAAAACAAAAGCTCCGAGTTAGAAAACAAGTCAGAGTTTCCCGTTTAGCGAGCGGAAGTCGGCAGCTAGCGCATCGCGTACCGGAAATGCGATAGCTGGGCGCGAAGCGGCTGCAAGCAGACTGCTGTATCAGCAACTGTCCGCTGAGGAACAAAAGAGCGTGCACAAAGCGCAGCCAAGTTGATCCCCATCACAAAGACAAGTAATGGGTTCATTAATTAAAGAATGTACATCCCAAGGTGATTGGGAAGAAATACTCCGACAGCTTTTTAGTTTACTGCGGAAACAACAATTTAAAAAAAGTTTTTTTATTGCAGTTGTTTTCTATTTTAGAATCCGGTTGCACTTTCTTTTAATTATTTATTAAATTATCTGCACATTTGTTACTTTTTACAAGAAAATAAATTGAAAAACCGTTACCTCAATGCGATTCTCCACAATAGTAACAAATTAAAACGTTTCATATTTGAAAGTAGAGTTTAAAACCATAGAGTCGATTTTTTTCGTTTTTAGGTTCGGGTTTAGTTTTAGGTCTAAGCAAAATAAAGGTTCAGGGTTACCGGTACGGTTGTCAAAACACAAAAATTGTATGCTATGATACCTTTGAAAGCAGTGCAATGACATAATGTATCAATTTAAATAATGATGCCAAAATAATTGTTATTTTGGATTACTAAAATATCTTTTCCTCTCAGTGTTACCAATATTTTTGTGCATTAAAACTTTAAAATTTTTAGCTAGAAGGCATCAGTTATATTAATTTTATAAAAGGTTACCATAATAAAAACCTATGTTCAGCTTTTTACCTCCCGCTACCCTAGGTAAGAGAGGTATAGGGATCGTGCTAAAAATCGCATACAGAGATTTTAGTGAATAAGCACATTTTTACAATGATGTCTGTAGATATGTATGTGTATGTGTGTGTGTGTGTGTGTGTGTGTGTGCGCACCTGTGTGGATCGTGTGTACAAAGTCGCCCTTTAAAAGGTGGGTTACAAGATGACGCCTGGTAAACGCCTGCAAGATACAAATGTCATCATCATTACCGATATCTATGTACATAACTAATTGACACACCCAACAATGGTAATATGCTGAGATGATACATACCGGAAGTCTACTTTTTTCCGAACACAGGATTTTCCATATTAAAATTTTGATTTGGCGATATCTCTTTACTTATTAATATTAGAACAAAAGTGTAATGAAGAAAAATATTCATAATAAAATACTGCCAAAAAGTACCAAGTTTGTTATTCAATTATTTCTTATGTTTGAGTTTGAAGCAAAAGAAAATACACGATTTGAAGTAATTATCACACCGATTGCAGTCCGGTTACCTGATACTACAGCAGCATGTTGCGGTTTGACGGGTCGATCAATTTACCACATAACAACTACAACACATTGAAGATAATGCGAACGTTCACAATTATCCGGTTTTGTTTTTAATAGAAAACATACTGTTCGGTACTGATCGGGTGTGTGTTGGTCCAACTCTGTCCGAATCGGGTTGTCATTGTTGCCGTCCTGTTTAGCGGGACGCTGTGTGATCCATCACAAAACAGTTTTACCAGTCCAGCTAAAATATAATTTTGAGTATCCTTTACGATAACCTCAATGTTCGGAGGTTAGCAACATTGAGTCTCAGAGTGACAGTTACAGAAACATAACCTATAAAAATAAATATTCCTTTCATTTATTTATTTATTTATTTATTTACTTATTTATTTATTTTTTCGATTTCAAATAAAATTTAATATGCACCTAAGCACCTAAGCATTGAAGTTCCATTTATCACTCCATATTCGTGATAAAAAGTAGAACTTCAATACCTCGATACATAAATAACTATTATTCTGAAATAGTTTTCTCTTTTCAAAGGATTTGTATGCTTCTTATCTCAATCCAACTGCTTTCCAAAGATTAAACTGCATAAAGATAATAAAATTTTAACAATCTCCAGATTATGCTGCCATCCTTACTTTTGAAGCCTTGCAAATCCTCAGCTTATCCTGACAAGAACTCTATCTTTACTCAAACTTACAGAACAGTTCAAATTTTATAAACGTTTATAAAATGTATTTAGATTGTAATTCCGCAGAGGTTGATAAGGTTAGGATTGAATTATTTTTCAAAAGGTTAACCTTTTTACCTTTTTAGACCTTTCTGAAAACTGTAAATGAATAGGAGATTATCTGCGGGTCCAAATTCAAAATTATGATTTTGCAGATAAAACGAAACTAGAGAAGAATTTTAAACAGGAATATTGACCCTTTCTTCATAATTTTTTTTTGTATGATTTTTTATTTTTATGGTGGTTTATAAAGACATATTTTGTTAGAAAAAGGACAGTTTAAGCTTTAACCAATTCAACTAATACTTCAGAAAATAAAAATAATGAGATATGTGATCTTGATCAAATTTAACAGAATACATTTTATAAATAATTAAAATTTTGTTGTAATAAATAAATAAAGGGAAACAAATTATATATGGGACAAACTAAACGGAAAATTAGTAAAAGATTTAAAGAGCACATTTATTATCTTAAAAACAAAAACATTTTTAATTCAGCCATAGCCCTACACCATCATGAAACTGGTCCTAACTTCTCTTCTAATAATGTTAAATGTTTAAAAGTTAATTATAACAAAAATCTTAACACTTTGGAAGCTACGGAGATGAAAAAATATTCACAAAATTTATTAAATACTGATTTATCACCATTACAGAATCCACTACTTAAATTTGTAAACCCAATTTTTTAAATTCATACCCCATATAAATATTATCCTAAAGTTAACTATTTTTTTATTACTTATTTTTATATTTATAATTAAATTATCAAGTATGATATAATGGTGCTATTCTGTAACGTTCTATAAGCTCAATAGGCTCTATAAACAACCGACGTTATAGTATGTAAGAAAATAGCTATTCTGTAACCAGGTTACAGTACTATAAGGGCTATAGTCTTATAGAAATTTCTATAAATCTTACAGCGCCAAAATCTTGACTGTAAAGTATTTATAGAGCATAGTGAAACGTCAAAAATATTTATATTAAAAAAATATTGCCAAATGTGACGAAATATTGAAATGGGAAATGAAAGAATTTGTTGTGCCACTCCGAAAAACATAGTTAGTTTTCATTTCATTTAAAAAAAATTCATACTGTTCTTCACTTGTGTTTGGAATCCTTTTTCGTTTCTTGTGAGATTTACTTAAAAAATTAATTAAAGCGATTTTAAAACATTTTCTACGGCATAAAATTGAATCATTTTACGTATCTATATTTATCACAAAATACATTATATTAGAAAAGTCAAGACAAGGGGAGGAATCAACATTGGTGTTCATAGCTTCATAGAATATTTAAAATAAGAATTAAATGATGTCTTAATAATTAACAATAACTGGGGTCTCGTAGCGCCTGAGTGTCGGGTCGCGAATCTGGGGAACCGGGTTCGATCCCGACCGAAGCCAAAATTATATCGAATATTAAACGACCGCACGGTACGAATATGTCATCATCATTACCGATATCTGCATAAAAAACAGTTTGGCCCACCCAGCAATACGCCTTGATGGTATATTTATTTTATTTATTTATATCACAACAGCAACAAGAATTACAATTACAATAATCAAAATAAAAAATAAACATTAATTGAGTAATATAATTAAATATATACTTACATATTATTAGATTTATATATGATTCCTTAACGTCTTGTCAAAACTATGGTTATAGAATATTTGACAGTTTGACATGAATAACAACCAAAACACCTCTATAGCCAGACTTGATACAAAGAGAGTTACAGAATAGGTAATTTTACTATTCTATAAGGTGTGATTTTATGGAGCTCTATAGCTTACAGAGCGTATAGAGTTACAGTGTTATAGAACAAAATTATAGAAAAGCACCGTAAATATTGTGACATATTGTACATAAAAATTTGAAATAATTTTGACATATATAAATATTATGTTTTTATTTTTGTACAACTGATGATGACTGCTTTGCAGTTGAAATGTACATATTAAAATAAAAATAATTTGTGAAGGAAGGTTATTTATTATTAATAATATATATATCTCCACATTACTCTTTTACATAATTTAGTATAATAAACACTACTTAAATTTTTCACAATTCAGATTCAGATATCTCAACAAAATTGTTTACAATGTGAAACTAAATTTTCGATACGTCAGATCAACCCTGCAAGTAGTGGCGGCTCGTCAGAGGAGACAAGGGAATCTTAGCCTCCCCATTAGTTTTCAGAATAAAAACTTTTTAAAAACATTTTCTTTTGTATATCAACCCCACATCTATTAAATGTGACGAATAAACGTATTCTCAATTGTTAAGGTACATTAGTAAATCCCCTAGTGAAAGATCAAGCGCATAGTTCGCAATGACAAAATACAGACTCGTACTGCATAAACACGATATGTGAATCAAGCGTCAAGCCACATAACATAAGTTGGCATAGAATTGAATTGAATTCCATATCTCAGACGAAATGTAATACATCATTTATTTGATCTTTAAAATATAAATGATATTACACATTCTTCCACAAAAATTTGTGAAGTTGATTACGTTAAATTACTGCAGCTATTATTTTTGTCGGTATATTTTATGTTTTTTGTAATAAAAATTATCGCTAGCAGCAATTTTATTACTTATAAGCCTTAAATTTATAGCTTTTTTTTCATTCAAGATTCTACATTGTTTTCAGTGATAAGAATAATTTTTTGTTTTATTTTAAAGTGTAAAATATGTGCAATTAACAAAAGAAAATTACTTTTTAGTCATTATCCGGGGAGTTACGGAGCTCGGGTTGTTTACTTACGTGATAAGAAAGTGTTAAGTGCAAAGTGCAGTTAACTAGGGCGTAAAACAAGTTTAGCGTGTGCTGTCTTACTATTTATCACCTTATAAGTATTAACAACAACTTATATACATTACAAAAACACAAAGTTATTTTCAAGGATTCTTTGTAATCTTATTTCACCCACCAAGAATAGTATGATTTGTTACGTACAGCATGGCAGTGTTTGTAAATCGTTAATAACATGGTATTTTACTAAAATTTCATTCAAATACTAAGCATTCAATATAATGGCCGTATTCTGTACGAAACTCTAATTCTTACAGATCTTTAAAACTGTAAAAAAACATCGGACAAAATCTATTTATCTTTGTTGTGTAAAATAAACTTATACATAAGATTTTCAGCTTTAAATGCGATTTAGATTATTATTTACAGATCTATTAGATTTACATTTTTGTATAGAATAAATAAAGTACGCGTTAAAGAAAATCGTACTTTTTAATTTAATGATAACGACTTCAAAAGTTTTTCAGCAGTACTAACATAAACGAATATAAATTTCGTTTACTGTGTGACTAAGAATACAGTAGTTATATGTTATTTGTATCTTAAGAACATATTATACCAAGACTTGAAAGTAGTGCCGCCGGATCGAAATAACGCTCGAGTATGCAAACATACTTTCAATCAGAGGTAGTTATATACAATATTTTTATTTTTGTGCCTCCGTCCGGTATAAGTATTACATAATTCTATATCGCCCAGAAACATTTGGTCTAGGCCGGCAAAAAATAGGGCCTTTTACAGTTGTCATTTCAGTTTTGTTCAAATGCCAATTTCTTTTTTCATTATAAACACAAGAACTAGCAAAATGTTTATAAATTTTGGGAGTAAATCGTTAATTCAAACTTAAATGAAAACACTTTAACCTAACTTTAAGTAGTTATATATGAATTGGCAGGTTGTATTTATAAACCCATATGTATATAATTTAACATTTAAATTTTTTGATGTTATCAACGTAAACAAAACACTAGTATTTTGATTGATGCTTTCAGAACTCATTATAAATAAAATTAAACAATATAGAAATTAACAAGTCTCCTAATAATATCAATCTTAACACAGGCTATGAACTAAATAAATCATGGTACCCTGTTATTCGTTTATAATTTTCTTTTTCATTTGTATGTTTTATATTATCCATTTATCAATGTACCTTTGATTTTATATACTTGTAGTCTTGACTACATATTTATTTATGTTATTATTATTAAAACCTGGAGAAGACAGCACCTTTCTGTCGAAACGTTGTTAATTTTAATAAAAAATCTACAGAACTAAACCCAAATATTGTTTAATTTTAAAACCCTAGTATTTAATATTTGGACAATAAATCAAATTCATTTAATAAATTTAAGGAGAAGTAGGTACAACATATCTTGTGTCGTATTGTATCACACGTTCAGATAATGCTTTGCAAATACTCGTATTTTTCGGCTGTTTTCTGTCAAAATAGGCTCACACTCGCAAAAGTGTAGTTTATAGATTAGGGTCACAAGTCACAAGTAAGTATTCTACGGTCAACAAGATTACCTAATCGATTTGTAAATATAATTAATAAAAAAATTTCCACTTATATTAATTCAACTTTGGAAAACAATACACACTGGTCCGCAAAGTACCTACTTTTAGCAATGGTCTACAAAGAGCTTTGATTCACGATTATTTGCTGTCACCAAATGACGTTCGAATCGAAAAGCCTACTCTTTCTATCGAACATATAAATATAATTTTACGAATCATGTTGATTGGATAGGTATGTTGCAGTGACTCAAGATTAGATAATATTTGATCCTAACAAACTTGTTTTTCTTTCAATTTTTGTTTTCTTAACCGGAAATTTAACAACTAAATACGGAACTGAGCTGATTATTTAAACTGATTTGATTTCCGGGTTTTTGTTAATAAATCTCATGATACAAATATTACAAACAATTCCTCTTGAAAATTCTCCTAAAATATGTTAACATTTCGTTAAATATAATGTTCGTTATTAAAAGTTTAAAATGTACTAATTTATTAATCGATTTTGGTATTTATGTTTTAATTCATTTGCGTAGGATGGAGAATAAATTATAAAATATGTTTTTTACATTAATAACCCCCGGTTTTATAGAGGGCAGAATAAATTACTTACATAGAAAATTTATTCAAACTAACAAATTCGAATAAATTTTATTCATTTTATGGCATTTATTATATTATTATCTAAAGTTCGACTGTCATTTGAAGGAATAAATTTTATTTACCTATTTTAAAAGTAAATTTATCTGTCATTTATAAAACCGGCCCTAAGAGTTATATTAAATTTTACAATATAAATAATTAATATATTGGTAATTGAATAAAGAGTAAATAATTATGTTTAGTTTTATAGTTCGGACTGTTTTGCTTAAATGTAATATTTATATGAAATAAATAAAAAAAATATCATTATTCTTGTTTATTAAATAAAGATGTACAATATACATAATAAAAATAAAACATAATTACAGTGATATTAATAACAGAATATAATAACAATAATTCGGGTCACAATTGATCCTATTTTGGGCACTCATGGCATGAAATTATTATAGTCAGACAAGGGTTAAAATTCTTATTTCATTCTAAAATACCGTTAGTTTTATTTTAGACAAGATTCAAGATTCCCTACTCAACAGTATTAACATGTTACCGTAAAACTCAATTCCACGACAGTTAAACGACGTGTAATTCAAGCTCGACGAAGTGATACAGAAATTAGCAATACCAGGAGATTCATTAAAATATTTGCAAAAAATTTCGGTTAAAGAGACTTTTACAAAAAAAATCAAAGTGGCCAATTTTTGCCGGTCGGTGTATTGAACAAATTTTCTGTAATACTGGTATATTACTATTAACTTTAAAACTAAATAGATAAATAAACCATATACGGTTTTCGAAGTGTAGTGCTTTACATCTAGTTTATTTTAGAATTATGGCATTTCGTGTACTTACTAAATTACTATGGTAATATAAAGTTATACATACCAGTGTACAGTTCGTACACAGTTGGTAAAACTGAAGCAGATATGTGCAAAACAAATACCTTACGAGCACTTGCAGGATTCGCAGCTATAAAATTTTTATTTGCTAGTTATATTTTTGAGAATAGAGAATTTATATTTTGAATTAATTCGGTTATAAAGGTAATAAAACTTTCCGGGAAAGAAATGAAATTATGCATAATATGTTAGTTCTTTGCTGCGTTAATATTCCAAAATAATCGACAATTTTATTTCTGTATGGTAACTTAAAATTTTTAATTTCTATAATCTTAAATTAATCTACTAAAATTTACCTTGGAAGATGAAATAAAAAGATTTAAGCTTTATGTATGATTCTGGAGAATCAAGCATTATTATTCATTTAATAATTTGAATGGAATATTTCGAACTTCTACGAAGTTTTTGATACTCTTTCGTATAAATAAAACGTTTTCATGCATTATAAGATTTTGAATCGCCCACCAAAGGAAAATGCTATTAACTGTACCTTTACCTTTTCTTATCCTAAATGTTTCATAACTTTGGAAGAACATTTCGTTAAAAACATTTATTCAGCAAATTTAAGCCCTTAATTCGGAGTTCACTTTACGCACTTTTTCAGTTTGTAAGTAATTACACAATTTCAAAGGCTTCAATTAATCCTTAAATAAATACAAGGACAAGAATAAACCATTTTATAATTAATTGGCATATCAAATTACTTTAAAATACTACCTTCATGCAGTAATATTATTTCTGAGTCGGAAGATCTAAGAGAATGAAAGGAGTTTCCGAAGCTCTTACTCTAAAGACTAATTACAGCAAAATTGTACGTAAATGATATCGTAACAAATTAATCTCAAAGTATCACAACAAAGTAGGTACTCTAATTATTAGATAATAATTGTGGAGGTATATAAATAAATTTTAAATGAAGAAAAACAACTTGATTGATCAACAAAATGTAAAATTGAGATTGTTAAATATAAATAAATTGTTCAACAAAAAAATAAAAAAGGGTACATAAAATTAGTCTTTATAATGGTTTCTAAATATGGTTTAATGTATTCTCCATGGAAGAATGATAATACGTACATATATCTTAATTATTTATAATGTATGATTAAGACAATGTAAAATAATAATATATACATATACACTGAATGGGTGCAGTTTATTTTTTTAAAGATTCGAATACCTAAATTTATCTTTGTCATATTTGCATTGAAAAGAAGGGCGCGTATTAAAGATAGTAATAATAACACGGTTGTCCTAAAATTCAAATTGTTTCGCTGAGTTACGATATGTCATTTTAAAACGATGCTTAATGTTTATTTTGGATTAACTAACTTGATTCATTGCAGTACGTATAGCGATATTTTGTCAGTGTCAGGATCATATTTCCATATATTCGGTTTCATATTTACTAATTAACTTACCAATTGACTTCCTTTCAATTTTGAATTATTATACTGTGTAATATAATTTCATAATATGTAACATAATAACGATATAATATCTTATGTATCCCTTAAAAAGTAAGTAAACGACACTATTGAATTTGATACAATGGATAGAGCTAAAATCTTAACTCATACAATTTGAAGATGACTGTCACAAAACATCTTTACAAAATTAAAATGTATATTTTATTCACAAATTATAAAAATGGAAGTGTTCTATTTCATATTGGAAAACATTACTTTTTATAAAAAATCTATGCATACAGAGTGTTAAGGAATGCTTTGGCTAATGTTCAAGGACAGTCCCACAATGAAAAATGCAATAAAAAGTTCCTCAGCCATTTTTAGATTTTCTCATTTTTAATGAAACATGAACAACAAATATAGAAACTGCTTGGGCACATTTAACCGCCTGTCAATCTAGCATATATTATGTTAAATTTACTTAAAATCTTGTTGTTCGTTGATTTTTTAACAATCTATAAACCGTATTTTTTGTGACAACATTCATAGAAATAAGTGTCTGTTCAAGTCCTACACCAATACAAGAAAAAAACATGACCTATGTGAAAAATATTTTAGTTTTAAATATATTTGCGGCCAATATTCTTGCAAAGAAAACTAAATATAATTATATTTTCATGTAATATTTTAAAAACTATGAAATAAACTTATTGTATTTTGCTAGTTATAGTTTTTTATTGTCCGCAAAATGTACTTGAAATAAATTACGTTCCACATAAGAAAGGTTATTTTATTTAATGTTTGAGTCTAGGAACTGACCAGACACATATTTCTACGGATATAAATTGTTAAAAACTCAAAGAACAGCAAGATTTTAAATAAATTTGACAAATAGGTATGTCAATTTGACAGAGGCCTATTACCGCGTATCGTTTTTTTCGTGTGTGTGTGTGTGTGTGTGTGTGTGTTGTGTGTGTGTGTGTGTGTGTGTGTGTGTGTGTGTGTGTGTGTGTGTAGATGTTCAAGGGACGGTTTCTCAAATTCTGTAAAACTAAAGACCAATTTAACTACGTATTCCTTAATCTGACATTAATGGGAAGAGCTGAAAAGGTTTTGGTAACAAATGGACACCGGAACTAATAGTTTTTTTTAATTCTAAATATATATTTTTTATTTAAAAAAAAATAAAATTCTCTGTCCGATACATTGAACATTTTTATTATATCTTCTATAGATTTATAAATAAAGAATTACAAAATATGTAAAAAAATTCTTATTGTTTGGGGAAATATTTTTATTTTATATTGAGACACAGTATGCAACCAAAAATGACTATTTAACAAACCAGGTTTTTAATATTTCTCCACTGTTTTCTGTTTCAAAATGAGAGAATATTATAGTAACATGTATTTAAATACGAAGTTAGTATATTTTAATTTACATTAGAAAATTATATTTCATAGTTTAATAACAAAAGTTAGTGGTGAGCGCACATAAATAATTACACAAAATATGTATAAAATTATTAAACTAAATTTTAGTTATTATTTAGCTTATAAGTAACTACAACATTATGTTTTAGAAGCATAATCTGGACGTAACTGCTTTGTACTCTGACATATTAATTATTGTAGTATATTTTAATTTTAGTTACTAGTTACTATAAACAAAAACTGATATATGATATTCTATAATATTCTACACGAAAGTCATTTAAGTTGAAATGAGTATTACACACAGTATTTATTAAAATATTCTCTTTGTATAGACATATGAGAAATAATAAAAGCAAAAACATTTTGTAATTTCTATGTAAATTATATGCATAATTTCCATAGTCTACTTTTCTCTATCCTTTCTTGTATCATGTTATTTTATTCAATGCATATTTATAATGAATAATTTGCAGTAATTATATATGTAGAATACGAAAATGATATATTAGTGTTCCATTTCTCTTACGTGAAGTATAGGGTAAGAATTTCACCTTGATAGGAATTTTTGAATTAAACATTGCTTTATCCAGTTCACGTTTGCTTATTATGCAGCGTAAGAATAAAAATATTATTCAATTAATTTATTAATAATAGAAAACATGTACGAATCGAAATATCAAAATGCACATCATAGAAGTTAAATAATGTTTATTTGACTTAAAAAACCAATAAGTTCGATTTTAGTTTAAATTTTGAGAAAATATTTACATTTTATTAAAAAAACAATACATCTACTTACTAGAATTTTTAAAATTTGTTAAATATTAATAGATTTCGAGAATTATTTATTATGTAATGTAGATGTAGTTAAATGAATTCAAGTTCAGTCATTTCAGATTTCAGGTAAAATACAACAAAATTAAAATTTTGTATATAAAATGTACTACTAAATATCATTAAAAATTAAATAAAATGATGTGTTTCAGCATTGTCCTTCGAACTATAAATAAATATTATATATTAATTAAAATTGTAGTTATTATGAAAATAAAGAAAAATCATGTTTCAGGTTTAACCGCGTTGTGAGGTGAAAATGAAATAATACCGGAAAAGTAAAACACATTTTATTTTTATACTATTGTATCTAACAAAACCATCGGGGTAAAAATGAATAACTTTAATCAGATTCATGTAGGTATTAATTACACCTTTCATCTTCATATTTGATTCACTTGTCCTCAAAAAGAAAAACAAATATACATAAACCGTGCGACTAATACTGGTTGCAACATGTGGAAAAATTTTTAATTATTAACCAGAAAAAAAATTCTTTATTTTATTTTTTACTTCTTTATACCACTAAAAATGCATAGCCATTATTTCTATGATATATAGAATGGCCAGAATGTCGATATTTCTATTTCAGTTTCAAGTAAAGTAAAGCTTCATTGCCACCTATTGTCCTAATGGGTAAGAGCTATAATTAGAAATTAAGAGTAAAGCGTAAGAACTAAAGTTTGCAAACTTTTAACTTGAACTGTCAACTGTCAGTCTATTTTATAATTACTAAATTTTTAATTTATCGATATGGTTATAGATACAGAAAATTATGTTTATAACATATTAAAAAAAGAAGAATTGCTGCTGCAATGCAAGTCTGCTGGACAACAAGTAATAAGGGAAAACAATGACATTTCTGTTGAAGTAGTCACTAAACCAAGTAGTTGGAAATGGTATCCTAGTAAACTGTCATTATGCATTAAGCCTTATGCACTAATTATTATGAATTAAGTGTTAAAATATTCGGTGGAAATGAGGCTTAAATACCTTCAATTTTAGATATACATACAAAAATTATTTAGAAATGTCGTTTAATAGTACCCCTATATTATTTAATAAGCATAAAATATAGGTTTATATTACAAGAAGATCAAGTTTAGAATACCAGCAGTAACGTATTGTAATAATCAAAATTAAAATTGTTTGGATGAGAAGACAAATTAGAGAAGCAATGGAATCTATACTAGTTAATTTATATATTTTATGACCCTTATATTGAAATTCTATTATGGTGATAAGCCCCATTACCCCCGTTGGCCCTATAACGTATTTTTCTTTATTCATTAATTTTAACTTTTACATGTGCCTATTTAATTTATTTAATAATCTTTTTATCAAAATTTATAATGGAAAATAAACTTTATGTGTTTATTATGTTATTATACTATACATGATCAGAATATCATATAGAAACTAAATTTCGAAACTTGGAATATGCAATGGTAGGGGTACATTTAAAAAATAAAGTCAATGATGCGACAGAACAGATCCGGCACAAGAATAAAATGTTAAAATATTTATTTAGTAGCGCTACCACCAGGATATTTATAGGCAAATAATCAAAACCTAATTTAGAATTTAGACAATCCAAAAGGATAGCCAAAAGTAATTTGTGTGAAATTTGGAATAATAACAATAATAATACTTTCATATGTTCATGGGGCAAGATAGAAATAAAAAGGAATTCTTAATAAGTAGTTATATTATAAAAGGAATTAATTTTTGTTATAAAATATACACAAATAATAAGTAAAATTGCAATTTAAACAAACGATACAAGCAGAAAGTATAGCAGAACAATAAAATCATTATAAAGCAAAAGATGTTAGCAGAACAGTAGAATATGGTTAAACAAAATACGAGTATAATCTTTTTTAGCATACATACATATTTGTACACTATATACACTTTTATGAACACTACTTGTCTCTTATCTGTACATCTTAAACTTGACTTCATGAACTTGAACTCTCTAATTTTCAATTGACACCTGGTTATAAATAAATTCCCCTTCCTCTACTGCCACCCACCACGATTTGTGTTCAACCCTCTGTCTTTGTGACTTTATATTCTGGGGCTGTCTTTTTTACCCAGATTGGCCGATTATCTTTTAGGCGTTTTCTGACCAACCATCTAAGACACCTCTTTCTAACCTCGAACCCAGGTCTCATTCGAGCTTACTGAAAATCTCCATCAGAGAAAACACGTCCCGCGGTGACATGATAGGGTGTCTCATTGTTATTTTTCGAACAAGAATTCAGGAACGATTTTAGATTTATGACCAGACGAAATTTTGAAATGTTTATGGTTTACAGACGTCTTCAACTAGGCTTCAACGGTTGTAGCTGAATTTCATCTTGTTATACAATGTAACGATGATAGAAAAAGTTCCTTGACTGGATATATTGATGAGGTAATAAAAATTTCTGGATTGCAGTCAAAAATTTTATTTTAAATTCTCGGGTCGACCGGTTTCGAGCTCCACATGAGCCTTCCTCAGGAGATGAAAATTAAGAAAATTTTAGATACATGGCAAAAAAATGAAAATGTAAGTGCAACATAAAGCACATGGATTTCGTCACAAGATAAAAAAAATAAATAAAATAAATTATATAAAACTTTTATAAAAACTAAGAACAAATGTTCTACGTGAACCACACCCATGGAACTACTTAAGTAAAGAATTTAAAATAAAATTTTTGACTGCAATCCAGAAATTTTTATTATCTCATACAATGTAACGCCCAGCTAAGCTGGAAAAAGTATCGTTACCCAAATCTGCAAATAAAATCAAATTAACATACCTAGAATAGAGTAATATACCGTGCGGAAATATGTGCATATTTATTATCTATTTATTTATTTTTAATATTTTTCTGTACAGAATTTGTTCTCACGATTTCTATCAAAACTTATTCGAAATCATTGACTCTTCTTACGACGTACGACATATTTTTCTTGTCGTGTTTTCCCAATGAAGTTTTAGTGCATATGACTGGTACTACGTGGCACTGCACTATCTCACACTTCCGGTTTATAGCTGCTGGTCTTCCGGTTGGAAAGATAAGACAACAAGACACGAGCTCTTTACAAGTGCTTCACTCAAAGCCGGCTTGTCGATATTTTACTTGGCAGAATATGTTTCACAAGTGTTTACTACCTCAAAGACTACAGAAATGTACAGACAAGCTAAAGCATACGAGACTTGCAATATTTTTCATGGGAACTCATAATTTGTACTTTGATATCAGCAAGGTTCTTAAATAAAAATAAAATACTGATTTGATGTCATAAAAATTCAGATATGTGTTATAGATACATACATTTATGTAAGCTTCCATCAAAAATTGCAACATACTCCATATTAGTCCCGTATTCTTTTAAATGAATATTAAATGTTACAGTAATGTTAATTCCACGAATATATTACACTTTTTTTTAATTTCTTATTGGATAACTGTAGTTCCAAAAATTATTCTATTCAATGCATGTCTTCATTTCAACAGTGTTAATTTTTCTGACTATAGCAATACATGCCAACTGATTTGTTCTTTCAGGGCAGGTTCAAAAATTCTAATAAGTGGGGTCGCAAATATCATATTACATTTGTGAAATACCATCTTTCAATAGGCCAGATTGAAATTTTCAGACAGAACGTGTTATTAGCTAAGTTTTGGCAGTCATTGAAAGTAAACAACGTCGCGCACTTTTGCAATCATCGAAAAAAAGTGAATTTCGTTTGTTGATTAAACATTATTTTGTCCATAAAAAAAACGTTACGTAAACCAAAACAAGATTTGATAAATGTTATGAGGACTATTCACCATCGATAATAATGATTTACAAGCAGCATACTAAATTTCGTTGTGGTCGTACAAGCATAAGTGGTACCGAACGTTCAGGACTCCCAAATGAGATCATTACATCAGAAAATACTAATAAAATCCATAACATGGTATTGAAAGCCCGAAGAGTGAAAGTACCGCAGACAGTTAGGGTAGTTTGCATTTTAAATAAATGTGTACGCAATATCTTCCATGAACATTTGGTTATGAAATGATATCCGTCCGATGGGTACCGCGTTTTGACTTGTTCAGATTCAGGTGCAATAAAAATGAGTTTTTGCGTCGTTTGAATAAAATAGAGATTCATCACTACATACCACAGATCAAGTAACAGTGAAAACCGTGGATTTCTTCTGGCAAATTTGTGCCTAAAACAATTTAGGCAATTTTTTTAGTCAAAAAAATCATGGCCTCATTTTCATGCACGCGACATAATTAACCCTCGAGCGGGCGCGCTGGCGCACTGGGTGCGCCAAGTTCAACAAAAGTGTCATAAAATTGTTATTGGGCGAATGGATGTTTTGTCACTGACGCTATTCCTTCTTCGGACCTTTGGTCATACTATGTTACCATTGTTTTTAGTTTCATTACAGTTGCAGTAATACACACGACAATTTATTCGTTGGAGTTGGAGGCAGACAGATAGTATTTTAGAATTATACTAATTTGAATTTTTATTTCTATCTAATTTTTTATTTTGTTCATCTTTATAATACTTTGTTTGCAAATCACACACAATCAGCAATATTTTTTCTCAAAATTGCGAAGTGCAATCAGAGGACGAATAAAATCGAACAATCATATTGGTATATATTTTTTATTATTTTTAGTTTTGTACGCCATTTCTTCAAAGAAAAAACATTGAATATAATTTAATAATGTGTACTACTTTAACTTCCAAAGTGTAATGAAATATTATATTGTTCTAAATAGTTATAAAATTCAGTTCTTTTGTCTGGCGCACTCTGTGCACCGCGCGCCCGGTCATGTTATGAATATTGGCGCGCCCGCTCGAGGGTTAACATCGATTTTCTTGAAAAGGGAAAATTAATCAACTCCAATTACTCCAAATTATTGGACGGTTACAACGACGTTTTGAAGGATTGCATTTGTTGAAGAAAAGTTTTGTTCCATTAAGTTAAAGCACACGTGATGGTAAAAATCAATTATTATCGCTTCGAATTACTGCTCCATATTTACTATAATCTCAAGATTTAATCCCCCGAGACTAATTTTTGTTCCCAAACTTGAATAAATATCTCGACGGAAGGTGATTCGGTTCTAACAAGGAGATCATCGATGAAATAAGCGCCTATTTTGAAGGGTTGGAGAAATTGTATTATTCGGAAAATTGGAAAAACGTTGAACGAAGTGTATCGAGCTAAGAGAAGACTACATTCAAAATACAATGATTTTTAGTTGTAATAATTATTCCTTGTATAATTTTCACCAAACTTATCACTCGCCCTCGTATAAGTAAAATAGATTTTAACGTTACGAAAATTATTTATGTTAAGAGTGCAACAGTATATTACAATCGAGATAAAACAGTATGAATATTTGCATTCGTATAATATTCATCTATATGTCACTCATTCATATACATTCAAAAATAAAAACCCGAAATATATCACTGCTGTTTTGACATTTATTAATTATCTCTCCTCGAGACCATAAATTTAAAAATTACAAAACTCCAGCAGAGCAGTCACGCGTCGACATCTTGACAATGGAGTCGCACAAGGATAATCCCTATCATCGAAAGGACTTGAACCAGGGAGCTAAATCAGTTAATCGACTGATCCGCGACAAGAGTTTAATCATGCAAGAAGATACAAGAAGAGCAGGAGAATATAAGGAAAGGAGAATAAAGAAAATGAAGCGAACTTTGGTAGAGGCAAGAGATATAATTTATTATTATGAAAAATTATGGCATTATAGGTAAATCACACTAGATTATGAACTCTTGAGATATATAAGTATTCTTTAGTAATAAAAAAATATGGAAAATAATATTCTTTCTCAATTAGCTTGGATTTAACGGGTTCAAAATATTTTTTTTTTAACAAAACTATTGCTTGTAGGAATTTTTAATGAAAATATGTGTATATGTAGAACTAAATGTAAACTGCAGAAAGCTGGCCTCACCTCAGAATTGGAAAAAATATTTTACAACTTATTCATTTTCATATGCAATAAAAACTGTTCTGACCTTAATATTTACAAAATGAAAACGGATCGCAGTTACTAACGCTTGCGTAAAAATATAAAAAATCTGTTGTGGCCAGCACAAAACCTTCCGTCAATTCAATGTATTTGTACAAATCAGATACCAAAAGTTCCTTGGAAAAGATTTTATATATCCTGTAAAATTGTAACACGAACACACTATTTTTTACAAATTCCATATTGCAAGTTCCTTTGAAAAGGTTCTATAAATCCAATATAATTATAACACAAATGAATGTACATTCTGTTAATTGTACTTCACACTTCCTCATTCCTATACAACGCATTTGTTCCTCTCTCAAATATTCTGCTACACAGTCCTTCCATTTTCTCTTTGGCCTTCTTCGTACTCCCGGCATTGAAATTGCAAGTCACTTGCGAAGGACACTCTGCGTCACTTTTGTTATTTTCTGATCCTATACTTTGGTTTTGCACTTGACACTGACATCTGTCAATTAGAATTTTTTGAATATACATATCTGCATAATTTTTTCAAAGCAGACTGATTTTTGAAAGTTAACCTCTCTTAATCTCTCTATAACTCCATATTTATTGAATATGAAGGAAAATGTATAATCAAATCTTACAGAGAATAAAATTTTCTTTCATATTAATGATCATAAAATGTTGAAAAATGATATTTAACTGGGTTTTTTCCAGAAAAACTGTTAAGATCTTCAAATAAGGGTACTTCCGGTTGACAAATTATAACCAAAATCTAATCAGCTCTTCATATGGTTGTAAAGAAGAGGAATACGAAAGAATCATAATTTTTAGAATTGTAGTTTTGGAGTTATCGTCGGAGAAAAATTTGTCACACACACACACACGGACACACAGACACACACACAGACACACACACAGACACACACACAGCCACACACACAGACACACACACAGACACACACACAGACACACACACATAGACACACACACACACACATACAGACATCAATGTAAAATTAGTAAAATCGTATTCTAAGGATCTTAAAACGTGCTTAATCATTGAAAACTCACAACCGAATTTTTTGACCAAAAACAATACCTTCCTTTTGACGGAAGGTAAAAATAATGTAGTAGTCTTGTAAAATAATTTAATTTGCAACAATAGTAGATATAACTACGAACAAAAGAAAAATATAAAAAAATACCTCATACCGAGCAGTCGCATTTATATCCCTATCATCAAACTTTAATCAAAATTTTATTTGTACTTGTGGCACAGAATAAACATCTATACAGAAGCGACAGTCAGATAGAGAAACGAAAATTAGAGAGAGAAAGAGTATGCCAAC
The DNA here is from genome assembly GCA_943142095.1 of Ophonus ardosiacus. Lineage (NCBI taxonomy): Eukaryota > Metazoa > Arthropoda > Insecta > Coleoptera > Carabidae > Ophonus > Ophonus ardosiacus. The sequence goes on along the minus strand of OW964830.1, from coordinate 14,776,065 downwards.
AAATTTAAAGGGCTAATCGGATAAAATCGGATTGTTTCGGCATATCTTCGTATCTTACAATTCTTTGTTCTTTTCATTATCTCGACGTGAACATTTTCCGTTAGGGGTCAATAATAAAAGTATATTGAGAAACACAAATTGATTTCTAATAAAAACAAATATGTTATTTTTTCAACAAACTATAGGAAAAATCATTATCATAAGGAAAAACATTATATTTCACGTATTCTGAAAGAGCTGTTGTCTCAGCTTGTCACGCCCATATATTTTAGGGTTATGGCTAATTCAAGCAAACCAAACACGTCTTCTCAGTTTAGACATATGTCATTTTGTGAACTGTTTGTGAATTTTAGAAGTGGTGGTAGTTTCTAATAAAATGGAAAAAACGAAGAAGGTAGAATCGGGAGGACTTGTTTGTTCATATAAAGACTGTATAAATAGATTTAAAAATTGGAGAAAGGGAAATGTAAGTTTTTTTCGTTTCCGAAAGATCCAGACATGTAAGTTATGTATTAAAACGACTACCATATCATGTAAAATGTATATTCATTTAATAAATATAAGTGTAAAATGTTGCTCAAGGTCTGTGGAAGAGAAGATTTGATGGAGAAGGATATATGGGACATATTCACCGAGTCTGACGTTTGTTTCCCACATCAAAGATATAGAAAATCCTGCATTGTAACAAATTTGTAAAATTCAAGTATTTGTTTAATAAAAAAAAAATTATGTGATTATTTTATCTGATTTCTTTTTAAATCGCTAATAGAATTTAAATTTTAGTACTTTTATGTTCTAATTTTTCTTTTACAATTTAAATTTCGCGCGTAAATTTGCCAACAAATTTAAAGTTCAAGGTCATAAACGTAAAATTGCAACAACAATGATGCCGGCAAGGAGTGTCGCTTCTGTATAAATGTATTCTGTGCTTGTGGTTTAAAAAGTGAATTATTTCGGCAGTTATTATTGTATTTCAGTTCATAATTGTACCAATTTTGGCAATAAATGCTAATGTTATAGTGCGATTTAAGCAACCACGAAAGCCATCAACACCTTGTTGCACACAAAGATTTGGGTATATGGAAGCTATGTGCTCACTGGACTCTCTATAGTTTAACACCAGTTCAAAAGGCAAATCGTGTCACTCCCGCGTATCCTCGCACATGGTTTATAACAGGCTACGAAAATTGTATGTATTCTTCTGATCCTGAAAAATGCAGCAGTCAGCTATTTGGCTCTTCCAACAAAAGTTGTTCATAACAAATGCAGTAACAAGAAAATGATCGCTACTTTTTGGGTATTACTAGGCACGTTGCAACAGCGCCGAATGATTATAATACGGTCAATCAATTCTAAATGTTATACTTTCTACTATACGGTGCGCTTACCATTACCAGCAATCCTTCAATTCGTCATAATCGACAAAGAAGAATCATACTGCATTATAATAGGCGTGTTTCCTCGGACTGTGATTCATGATAAAATTGAACAAAGTGAACATGTTCAAAATGAAAATTGTTTCTTCGTTCGTTATTCGTTATCTCCACTCTTTCATTTTGTGATCACAACACGCCATTCCACTTCCTCTTCTGAATCAGTCTTTTCGCATGATCAGTGTGATTGAAATAACAAAACATTTGAAAATGGCGGAAAAAGCAAGTGTTTCTCACAGCAATGGAATATTGGAATGTGGGTTTTGTGGGATAAAAAGCGAGCTAAACTGTTTTCATATTTTACTTCACATTCCGTACCAAAAATATTATTTCTGCTTCAGTACAATCCATCTTTAAACTATTTTACATTTGCGTATTACCGTATTAATCATGATTCGAAGGAATCATTATTAAACAAATCATTATCAAATCATAATCACAGTCCGAAAAAACACGCCTAGTAATGCTCGTTCGTCCACATATAGTTGCTTGTATAGTAGCGTATTAAAACGAGGAAGTCATTGAATAGATCCGCATAGTTCCGATATGGCACACAATAACTTCTTTTTATTTCCATACGTCAAAAATAGATTACGGGGAATGAATCACCTTATGAAACTATCAATGCTTTCAAAATGACAGTAACTTAAAAAAAAAAATTCTATAGTCTGTTATACAAAGTAAGCATTTGCGCTTGCTTTTGTCAACGCAAAATGTCACTTTGCCGCTCATATGCGACAAACAAAATTCCGTACAACTGTATACAGGAATATAGAAATAAATTAGGGCATTCATTTACAAAAACAAAAGAAAAAATTCTTAGATTAGATTAAAGCAATTGCTCAAGAAGAATGGAAAATAACGATAAATTAAAATAAAAAAATCTGTTGTGGCCAGCACAAGACCTCTCGCCTTTTCCATATTAGGCTATATAAGTATTGTATTGCACTTCACTTTCGAACCGTCGTTTTATAACAAAAAATTACAGAACTTTACTCAAATATTGTTTTTTAATGTATTTAACATGTCTTCTGCACACATATAATTCTAATTATATCTATTTTTCATTGTATGAGGAAGTTTCTAAATGTCAGAGATTGTTCCAATTCATTAACCAGATTGGCGATATTTCTGATGGATATATGCATTTTACCACAATTTTACCTATAATTTCAAATATTTAATTAATAAAACAATAAGAAAAGTTAAATATACTTCCCAGAAAAAGCTATCAGAATGTCACTAAAACTGTTGATATTTGACAATGACATATGTCATCTTATAAACATTGGAATTTGTCAACTGGTTTCCTTAGTGCGTTGGCCTCTGCAATTAGTTTACTCTATAAATTATAGTGTCTTTATATTCAAATCTATACAAGTGTAATAAAAATTATAAATGTATTAGATGGAGAATTTTATGTTCTTCAATATTTAATAAAAAACTCCGAAAAAATTATATTTAGAATATTTTTTTTAAGAAACTACTACTTCCGGTTGTTTAATTGTTACCAAAACCTTTTCAGCTCTTCCCAGGAATATCAGATTGATAAAACTGCAGTTAAATATTTTTTAAGTCTTATAGTTTTTGAGAAATCGTCCCTATTTATACATACACACACACACATACACACATCCACACACACACACACACACACACACACATCATTTTAAAAATGTTATAATCGGATTCTAGGGACCTGAAATCGTGCTTATTCAATAAAATCTGGGTATGCGAATTTTAGCATGAATCCAATACCTCTCTTAGCGAGAGGTAAAAAGGTAAACGTTATATATTGAGTAGTACTGTAAGTATAAAGTGTACATTTTATTACTTTTTGTTATGGTGGAGGACTCCATTGCGGCGACCATTAAAAAATCTTGTGTGTGTTTCGGTTGCAAGTGGATATTGTCAATTTCGAGAGACTGCCGCGCGCCGTCCCATTTTGCGCTCTTAATACACAAATAGTTATTTACGTACAACATACTTTATGCGGGGAATTATTCCATCGTGTTCGTAAATGCATATAAATTCATTATTAGTAATGATATTACAGACATTGTTTTCGGATTGTTTTTCACATTTCACATGGAACACCGGAACATCATGCATGCTCAATTGTAAACATATATACAATCACGCTACGGTTACAATGTATTATGTCGTCAACAGATTGTAAAATCTGTCTTTTTATACAACGCCTAGTCATATTCAAAATGACTAGCCGAATTGTAAAGTGACTATTTGGACATTATATTATGTAATTTTTCTCGACATTTCATTCAGTTTACAATTTGCCTAGTTATTTTGAAAACGACTTGGCGTTTTATAAACAAGAGACAGATGTTAAAAAGTGCTCACGACTTATGCACAGTAAGGCCATAGCTATATCCCAACTCCTTTAAGGCAATAAAAACGCGTGTTCCACGTGGAATCAAATTTGACAAAACAGGGGTGCCATTTTCAAAAACAATCACGAAAAATTGCGAAAAAATAAAGGAAGGACGTTTTAAGTTATTTTATATTTTGTAGTACAAAGAAGCTATATACTTTGATATTTTGAATATAATTTTCATTTGTAATTTAGTCGCTTTATATTCAATGACACTCTTAATAGATGCAGTGCTCCATTTTTGGAACATCAAATAAAAGCTTTATATAAACAAAACAACTGAAATGTTTTGTTATATAATACTTTTTATACTTATTCTTGACAAATAGTAGTATAGCACTATATATAGTATATAATATAGCATTACAAAAATTTCTAAAAAATAATAATTCGTACAAAAATGGGATAATGGAAAATATTTTGAGAGAACGTAGAAATTTTTTTAGAATGAAATTAAGAGAAATGTCCTTGTACATATGTTTATTTATCTAAGTTATCTTGTACGGTAATTCTCAATCCTTAAGTTGTTACATGCAGATAGTTAATTTGGAAGATGTATAACTTACTTCGTCCCGTCGTAATTACAATTTCCTGTAAGTAAATTATCCTTTCCTTTCCCAGTCGTACGTATGATATATTCATCATTTAATCTCCTCGTGCCCTCTTGCGAAATCCTCTTTATCTCCGGCACTGGTGCATGAGTGCAGTTCCACTCCCTGGAGCTCAGTTTATCAAGTCCGGCCAGCGATCTGACCGCAGTTCATGTGCAAGTCGAGGAGAACTTCTTGACTGTCCAACCTTTTTGCAACGAGTAGCAATCTCATTTCGGAAAGTTTTATTTATTTGTATCACTCTACGCGATGATAAATATTCCAATATGTGTTATACAAAACAAGAAGAAACGAAAAAGCAATAGAAACGTCTACTCCTTGGTTTTTTCGTGTCGTAGTTATTTGATCGAATAAAACATCTATAAAGAGCGATAGTAATTATGTATTTGAAGACTTCACACTGTCTGTATAATTGACATCAGACTTTAGAGATTTAATTTTCTAGGTCACTAAAATTTGATTTAACTTTTTGGTCTTTGGGTAGTTTGCATCTTATACTCGCTCAGATTCAATTAGTTAATTAGTATTTAAGCTTTCAACCGAAATGCAAAGAGACGATTAGATATGTCTCAATCGGCAAATTGGAAATTGTGCTTCACTAAAATATCTAATGTGTTTTTCTTATAAAAATAAAATCTTTCTTGTGAATCAATATTTTAAGTTAATTATATTAATGAAAAAAACTTATGTGGCCTGCACATAACGTCCCGCTTAGTATTTAACCGCACGCAGTATAAATAAAGCTATCATTATGTTCAAATATTTTTACATTCACTCATAATAATATTTATCACTCGTATCTTCACACAAAGTATTTCAGAGCTGTACCCTGGAAGACAATGAAGCAAATCAATAGTAGGTACATCTAATATTTATGTATGATCGAAAATGTATTATTTTTACAAACTTTAATTTAATTATAATCAAATAATTACTACTACATTCTCCTTAATACGGTTTCATTTTTAATTTTAATGTAATTGTTTCATGACATTGACATTTGTTTAAATATGTCAAAATTGTTATTAAAATATTATGTTTTGGTTTGACGCATAAACAAGATGATGCATAAAAATAAATTATTTTATAAATTTATATTTATATATTTATTTACTAAATGCTATTATCATGGAATTGAACATTGTACAACTATATTCAATTTTTATTGGTAAAAGTTGTTGAAAAATTATATTCAATGTATTTTTTTTAAGAAAAACTGTTAAAATGAGCTCTTCCCACGTTAGTATAATGCCTATACAAAATTTCAAAATTTTCTGGACTATCAGGACTAGTGTAAAAAAATTAATAGCATATTCCTGACATCATTTTGAGTAAAAAATGTCATATGAAGGTATGTCCGGAAACTACTCGTTACCGAGCCTTTAAAAATGCACCTCATCAAGCACATTTTTTTTAATAACTCTGATACTCGTTGTACTAAAATTTTGAAACTTGAGACGAGGATACTACTTATTGAGATGCATATTTAAACTTTCTTTTGTTTCTGTATCTCAACCAGAGGCGTCTCATATGGGGAAGTCATGAAGGTTTTTATCCTTATTTTTTGATCTATAAACGTTTTTTCAACTTTACCTATAAAATATTACATACAATATAAAAATACACAAAAAGTACTCTTGATAAAATTTGATAAACGCAGTAGTTTTAGGATATTTTAATTTTTAGAAAAAATCAATTATGCAAAAAAATTAGGTAACAAAAAATAAGAACCAATGAAATTCACACAAATTCATTCTTTGATGTACACGTTGATATTCTCTGGACTACGACAACCATTACTTTTGCAATATCTATAAATAAACACCATATCTAAATATTCAAGTTATAAACAGATTTTGTGTCGCTTTTCTATTTTGTTCTATTTGCTATGGTAAATTGATTGATTTTTAACTGTTAACTAACCATTTTGAATACGTGACATTTTCTAAAAGTTAAAATATCTCAAAAAATATTGCGTTTATCAATTTTTATCAAAAGTACATTTTTGTGTATTTTTAAAATGTTTTTAATACTTTATAATTAAAAATGAAAAAATGTTAATAGATAAAAAAATAAGGATAAAAAACCTTCATGACTTTCCCATATGAGACGCCTCTGATTGAGATACAGAAACAAAAGAAAGTTTAAATATGCATCTCAATAAGTAGTATCCTCGTATCAAGTTTCAAAATTATAGTGCAACTAGTATCAGAGTTATTAATAAAAATACGTCAGATGAGGTGCACTTTTAAAGGCCTGTAACTCTGTAATGAAAAGTTTTCGGACATACCTTCATATGACATTTTTTGCTCAAAATTAGCTCAGGAATATGCTATTATTTTTTTTAGTCCTGATACACCCTGTATATTATTTGAGTAATCGTCTCCACATGATCCACACAGACATACACACCACACACCCACACCCTCACACACACACACACATAAATACATACCCACAGACATCATTGCAAAAATGTTAAAATCGGGTTCTGGGGACATCAAAACGTGCTTATTCACTAAAATATCTATGGGCGATTTTTAGCACGATCCCTGTACCTCCCTTACCTAGAGTAGTGGAAGGTAAAAAATGTTAAGTAACAAATCCTTGTTCAATTTTAAAACAATTACAACTTTAGTGAATATATTTATTCCAATCCAGTTATATGTACTGATATACAGAAACATCATAAACTTTACAAGTTTGCCGTCTGTCCCGGATTTTTTTTCTCAAATATTTATTTGCCCTATTTGTATTGTGAGTATACACTATTTGGTGTAAGAATGCAGTGTAGCATTGGATTTGTCGTGGTTTAAACTGCCCCGACATTATGTAAGTATTGCAACTTTTTTACTGCTTGCGCTAGTTAAATTCAAGGTAACCGAAATAAATAATTTTAATATAAAAATAATTACAGATAACTATAGTCACCGTCAAATAAGTATGGACTGAAGCTCAACTTTTTCCCTTCTCCGCACCCTGTTCTGCCCTGCGGTGTTGGCGCTTCTTCATAACTTAGCATTTTTAACATTGCCACTGAATTAGCATCTGTGTAAAAATCTCCAGTCCTTACTTATTTGATGGCAACGTAAAAAGTTGATACAAAAGTCACAACCCATAAATGTCAGAATTGTCAAAAATATTTTATGCAGTTTCACATGTATCTTCAAAATGGTCCGTTATACTCGTATACTCGAAAGGTTAAAAGCAATTTTAAGATTTTTTTTTATATAAAAATAATGTAAGGCACTTTTTTTACAATTATAGGCTTAATTATTTTTTCTTCGTAGGTATATTAGTAAATTTCGAAGTTAAAAATTTATTCAGTATCATAAAATGTGAAGCCCGTGATATTTCAAAACGAAATATTATTTAAATATTGCAATTAATAAATATAAATTACTAAAATGTAAAGAGGAGATTAAATCGTACAGAATTTAAAAATAATATGTAATTCGGAGAAAAATGTAGAATACATGTAAACAGAATTTTAATGAAATGAAGGATTATGTTCTACATTGTTCTCGTCCTTTTATCTTTACCTTTACGCTTTCTTCGTTTTATGCAGATTTCTTCATTTTGTTGTAATGTTATATGTATCTTTCTAGTCTATCGTATTATTTCTCATATCCTCTGTGTTCTATTGTGTCTATACATTTTATAGAGTAATATTAACAACAACAAAAAACCATTATTTTATATTCATATCATATGTTTTGCTAATCATAGTTTATGGTTGCATAAAATTTCATGAAGCATAAAACTCGTGTTTTAATATGAGTCTCTGAATAAGGATGAAGAGTTTATGTAATAATTTAGTTGTAAGAAAATGTGTGTGTGTTAGAATATTCATAGCAAACCACAGCAATAAAACTAGAATCCTTGTTATTAGCACAACACAAAAGTAAATAAGGTAATCCTTAGAACGACCGCTAGTCGCTGGTGCAGAAGATGACATATGAGATTACCCGACGCAATAAACGCCGCGGCGGAGGTGGCGACGTCGACGGTGGTGGTACGCGACGCCCGCTAATTAAACGACGAACTTAAGTTAATTGCGCGACAAAATAAATTAATTTATGCAGGCGCTGCATTACATCTTTAGTAGTTTATCTGGAGACCGCGGACCATGAATATGTAACGTGCGATGTGCGAATGGACTGCAACTGGACTACTGAGCTCTACTTTTTGTTTTGGAAACATGGAATTTGCATGCTAATTTCCACCAACTTTCATTAAAGCTAGACTTACCAACCATATTTATTCCTATACACTTACTCAATGCCAGATTTGCAATTAAAAGCCACTCACAGAATGAAACACCCGTATTCTCAGATAACTGTTTTTATTTAGCAAAACACACGAGGCACATTTAATGATTAAAGAGACAAATGGCAGCAGTTTGGATACCATATAAACAACAAATACGACACTATAAAACAATTAGTTTGTATCTTTGTTGTTTGTCCATAGATTGTGGTTCTGGCCAGTCAACATAAAAAAATATGATGTGACCAGCACATTAACTTTCATCAATTTTATGTATTTTGCACAAATCCCATACCAAAAGTTCCTTGGAAGAGATTCTATACATCCAGTAAAATTGTAACACAAACATATACTATTTTCTACAAATTCCACACCAAAATCCTAGAAAAAGATTCTATAAATCCAAAAAAAAATTATAACACGAACATACACTATGTATGTATTTGACAGACATCTGTCAAATAGAATTATTTGAATATATCAGATGTTTCCATGATTACAGAAAAACTAACTGATTTATGAAAGATAATCTTTTTATAATTCTTTTACTCTATATCTATTGAAAATTAAGAAAAATGTATAATCAAACCGTATGAATAATAAGATATTTTTTCGTTTAAAAAAAAAATTGTTAAGAACTTCAAATTTCAAATCCAATTATAACCAAAAACTAATCAGTTCTTCATACACGGTAAATAAAAACTTTGTTGTGATTACCAAAAATAAGTTCCAGTAGCAATTTTTTTTTGTCAATAAAGGACCAGCAAATATATTTGTTACAATTATCAAGGTAAATTTGCTAGTAAAAAATTGTTGTTGCAACAAATACAGTTTTGTTATAAATAACAAAAGACATTTGTTATGCGAACAAATAAAATAAGTTACCATTAAGAAGTATAAATAAGTTATGCGAACAAATAAATTAAGTTACCATTAAGAAATATAAATTTGTTATGCGAACATAAAATACTTTACCATTAATAACTGTAAATTTATTTTAGAAACTAATTAATTTTGTTAGATATACAAATGCAATAATGAAGTAGTAAGGTTAAAATTAAATACATGCGTATTATATTAATTTTATTTATTTATAATTATAATATATATACATGTAACAAATATTATATAAATAATAACATATGACACAATAGTAACTTAAATTATATAGATTTATCAGTAATTGATGAATACTTTCAAATTTCTCAATAAGACACTCTAATTGCCATTGTTTTAAAATATCTTGCACAAAATCATCCATTTTTATTGACGGGCACAAGAAACAAGCACTTTTAAAATACAATTTTCGACAGGCTAAACTTAACTGGGCAAACAAATGCGACACGACGTAGTATAGTATAACACGAACAGTGAATTATGCTGTATACCAAGGAATACCCTGTCTACACAAAAGTATTAGTTACGTGTACAAAATATATGGCGGGAAAAGATATAATTTGTAATCTTTACAAAATATAATATGTCATAGGAAAAAAAAATAAAATTTGTCCCAGTAACAGATGAAATATTTTTAATAGTTGCAAAATGATTTTGTAGTCGTAACAAAATAACAAAATGACTGCTTAGTACTACTAATAATAATTGCTACCATGACTAATATTTTGCAGCAAATAATAATTGTTATATACAACAAAAATTGTTTAGTTTTGGAAACTTAAAATACAAAGTTCTTCGTATACACGGCAAAAAGTTATTGTTGAAATAACAAAAAAAATACAGCTAACTATATTTTGTCCGGAATAACAATGTAATTTTTTACCGTGTATGGATTGAGGAATACAAAAGAATTATAATTTTTAGAATTGTAGTATTGGGAGTTATCATCAGAGACACTCACTCACTCACTCACTCACACTAAAATACACACACACACACACACACACACACACAGAGAGAGAGAGAGAGAAAGAGAGAGAGAGAGAGATACAAACATGTTCTTAAAAATAGTAAAATTTAATTTTAAGGTAATTTTAAAATCACCTTAAAATTATCCCTGCGATTATGAGTTCGTGATAATTCGCATGCTCAGCAGCTCAGCAATGATTAAAAACTCTTGTTGACATGTGTATGTTACGGACAAGTGATTAGTTAAACATTATTGTAAGGTTCTGGCGTTATGAAAAATACACAAGAGTCGAACAAGACAATTTATTGAAGTTTGCGGTTTATGAGGCCATATAATTCAATTACGGTTGCGACACATTACGAGCAATAAAGTTTTGAAAAAATCCATTTAAAGTAAGAAAATTATAAAGGTGTACCTTAATAATTCTATAAAAACCAAGCTATTACATTTTTTATTTGAAAATATTTTTGGAAACGATATGAGATTTTTAGGCTGTGTCTAGCCTCTGTATCTAACCGAATTTTGTAATTATGCCAAATTCTAAAATACGCCTAGAAATTTTATAATATCGCTAAATGTTAATTTTAACTATTTTTATTATATTTTATTTTATTTTAAAATTTAATTAATGTATTTTTACGCGAATTCACCGAAAAAGTCGTGTTTCATGAAGACGTCTGAAATGAAATGAAAATGTCTCATAGTTTCAACGTACAGATAATTCTCGAGATATTCCTCGACCTTCTGATTTTTGTCAAGGACGTATAATTAGCAAGAATATCAGTTATTGCTGATTTTCGAATAATGCGACATTTTACGAAATGTTTTTCTTTATAAACATTATTTTTGCAAATAAACTTTTAAAACTTTTAGCTTTTATATTAAACTTGATTCTTTGTAAGATATTAAAATTTGTTTATGATTGTCGAATCGCAGTGTACCTTAGGTAACCGAGATCTGTTGCTACTTGGATGGTTTGATTTCGATCGACGACAAATTAAACTTGAAAATTATTTCCAATTTTCGAAACACAAAAGTAACTGCTAGGGTTATGAGAGCCATTCTGATAAATGCCCTTAATGGTAAAGATATGTTGTCATAACCAAGATCTGCGAATGGCAGTAGAATGGCACATTCAGAAATAGGTAATATTTATTTTATTTATTACAAATTCATTTTAAAAGCAACAGGCAACAATTATTAAAACTTATATACAAAAACCTGAATAGTGTTTTACAAAGCTTAATAACAATATTTGCATTTTCCTTTTTTAAAATATTATTATTTACCTTGTTTAAATAATTACAAAATCCCCACATATGAGGAGTTAAAAACTGTTGCTACTTATTGACAGTGAACATACACTAACTACTCCTTGCATAACTTTGTATTTGTTTTTTTAACTAACGCCTCTCGTTTTCAAATACATCCAAAATATTACCCACAAGAAATATAAAGTATGCATGATCACAAAGTTATCATTAAATTAATTAAAAATTTCAAACAACACAAAAATTACCTCTTTAATGCTCTCTCCACAAAAGCTTAGAGACCCCTCAAGTAACGCTTATTAAATGCTCTCAACAACACAGATATTAACGAAACCTCCGAATAGAAACCAGTTGGATTTTGAAATCAATATGCAAAACGAAACTGGTATACTTATTTTGAAGCGCCTATAAAAATACCTTTTTGAAAAAAGTGCATGTTTTTAACGCCAACGCCTGTAAAAATGAAATGTTATGGTACTTTTCCACACTTTTATTGTATATGTAAAAAAAATGTATGTAACTAGACAACTAGAGTACAAAGTGTTTTATTTCACTCATAGAATTTGACAAAGTCGCCTACTTTCCTATTCCTGAAATAAAAATACATTTTTAACTCACGTTGCATAAATTACTAATAAATATCCTTTTTTTCTGATTCTATAACACATACTTTTTCTGTGTATTTCGCGAGATAAGCAAATTAGTTTGTATATAGGTATCTTCCAATTAGGATTTCGAGGGAACACAACTTCTTGGACACGCAGATGAGTATTTTACTATACATAAATAAATTCCACTGTAGTTAAATACATATGTGTTTGATATAGCAGCAGGTTGTCTTGCAGAGAAACAATCACTTTACGGATTTGTGGAGATGCACTTTAGGGGAGGATTATCTATTTAAATAATTTAGTTTCACTGAATTCAACTCAGGTTCCCACAATTATAACCGGTAGAGTAAAGTATTTATTTATCACATTACAATGTTGCATTGTTTATAGGAAGTCAAAGAAATATAAATATATGTACATTTTTATGGTCAAATAAAGTATTAATAATAATTCTTTATTAATGAGAGCCAGCAAAGTATCTGACATCTGGTGGCGAAATTAAAAATGCGAGTCGTGGGGAAAACATTGCGGCATGTGAATTGTACTAGCATAGGAACCAAGGAAAAGTGAGAGAAATGTCTAGCAAATGTAAGCAATATTGCTCTGTACCACAGTGCAATAATTACGTTAATGCACAAATGTCAATGCACTACTTCTCGAAAGACAAAGAAATGCGAAAAAATGGGTAATTGCGTTAAAAATAGGAAAGAAAATGACACGATATATGAATGTGTGTTCTGCTCATTTTCTGCCTTCGGATTATTATCAAGGTAAATCGTATAACAGTTTCAATATTTTTTTTTAATAATAAAAAAAAAATATTTACATGAAAAAACCCAAATAAAAGATCTCTTTTGAAAAAGTATGCCTGTCCTACTAAAAAAATATTTCTTTTTAAATTAAAGACGAATAATATACTTAAGGTAATAAGTGTCATTTTTAATTTATCATATTCAACTGCTAGAATATATTTTTGGGAAATGCTAGAAACACTTACAATTTTAAAAATAATTATTTTTATACCTGATAAGAGAACAACACATTTTAAATACCTATTCCAAAATATTTTATAAAAAATCAGAAATGTTAGAGTAGTGCTAGAGTGCACTGAAATTGATATTCAGAAATCAAAGTGTTTGAGTCGCAGGATAAGATCATATTTTAATTATAAAAAAGACATACTTTAAAATATCTAATTGGAGTTACACGGGCAGGCGTTATTATGTTTCTTAAGTTCTGCTTTTGGTGGCAGAACCTCCGATAAGGCAATCGTTAGAGAAGATTTTTTTGGATCTCATAGAACCATACATGGATGCAGTTATATAATAAATAATTTTAAAACCAATAAATTAAAAGTGTCTTTCCAAATACAACGTACACTTCCACTGTTGTACATTGTTTTCAAGGCAAATGCGGATATTATGTGGAATCCCTTTTAAATTAAATGTTTGTAAACAAAGACCGTGATTTTCCACATTGTTTTCTTTATTAAATTGGAAACCACACATTATTATATGGCCAGGTAAAATATTACAAATTTTCAATGTTACCTTACAAACTTTTGTACTAACTACTTTATCTTGAAATGTTGCTTCTCCTTCCACTATTGGCCTTACTGCACCATTGAAATATATGTAGATATCTCCGATTGTGATAAACCTCTTATTTTAATTAATTATTTCACGTAAAGAAAGAGAACTAAATAAAAAATTCGAGATTACTCCTATACCATCAATGTACAAAATAATGTTTTCCCCACTACGAAGATGTCAATGCTGCCATCTATTGACGGTGGTTACCGCGGATTGTATTGAACTTACAAAGTTATTACAATTTCGATGATTTGATGGGTGTCAGTCAATTTTTCCTTATTTTGCTTATAACATGTCCTTTAAACACGTTGCACTGATGGAGATGAGATAATGAAAGAACACAAAACACACATCCATACCTTACCCGGGATTCGAACCCGAAACCCTTTGTTTGTGAGTCGGCTACGTTGCCAACTACACCACCGGGTCGGTAAATAATGTATTTACGTAAACAAAATTTAAAAATTAAATTACGTCCAATCGTCGCCAACAGAATTATGATTGTAAAATTCCTGTATGGAATAAAAACAATGATGCAACAAAATGTTTTTACTTTTCTTTTAAAAGCACTATTATTTAAATATTTCAATTCAAGCGGTAAAACTAAGTTAATACGTAAAGAATTGTTTGCAGATTTGCTTAATCTAAAACGTCGAGTACGAATTAAATTTGAATACATTGTTCCATAATTATGGTAATTTGACGATGTAAGATAATTTTCTCTATTTTCATGAACCTCAATTAGAGTACAAAAATAAACAAACATGGAAGAGGTAAGATTCCAAAAATGGGTTTACATTGATCTCTTCAACCAACCTGCGCTCTTATTATTATTCTCACCGCTTTCCTTTGTAGCCGAAAAATATTAACTGTATATGAGGAATTTTCTCAAAGAATAACTCCACAATTTATTATGGAATGAAAGAAATAGGTTGTCAATAAACCGCTTAAGTTTACAAAAGGGTAGAGTTTTCGTAATAGAAAAATATCACTTGCTAATTTCTTCGATATAGAGGCGACATGAAAGAACCTATTTAAACGATCGTCCCATAGGCAAAGAAAGATATATACTAGACCGAGCTTCCATCATGGCGGCAATGTCCAGCTTTGTGCCGAATTGAATAATATTGAGACGCTAATTCTAGTGTAAATTCTACAACATAATGAAAAAAAAGTAACTATGCGGTAACTTAAAATACGTATTTTACATCATTTCTTCATTTCAAAATAATAAAGCTCAGTCGCTCAATAAAAAATACGAACAATATATAATTTCTTTTATTTTTACAATAATTATAATAAATATTTTCTTCAGTTGTGGTGAATTTTATTTATTTATGTTGGCAGCCCAGCAATCCGTCATTTCTGTTAGTAAGAGTTTTTCAAGTTTATTTCATTGGTTAGTATTTGTTTACAAAGCTTGTTTCGCTATTTGTTTCATGTACAAATATATTTTATGATTGAATTTGATTGTTTTCAGCCTTTACGGTATACATATGTCTATATGGCACACCCAGAAATGGGTAATATGCCGTGATGATATATTTATTTATTTATATTTTGTTAGTTTCAGAAAATATATTTTTGCTATTTTTAAACTTCCCGCCTTTCAATTAGCGTCTCGTTATGGCGCCCATTGATTCTATTTGGCACAAACTCCTAACATTGTAAACTCGGTCTAGCCTTCTATTGGTGACGTGAAAATTTTGTAACGTAACTGGTGACGTGGTGCCATCTTGACCCCAACAGTTTAACTAATTATTGCACAGCAACTAGTAACAAATTGTTAATGTTTAAATATGCTTTTAAACAATGTATTTAAGTAAGGTAATACAAGTAAATTATTGACATGTTATTTGGAAATAAATATATTTACGATTAAAGGAAAGGAGAACGAAAATGTTTTGTAAAATGTAGAGGTTTACAAATGTTAAAATAATGTTTTTTTTGTAGGTATATGTTAATGTTGAATACATATTTTTTAAAGATTATGCATGGCTTGTTTACAAAAAAATAGAAAAGTTTAATTAAACAACTTGAAATAAAAAACTGCAAGCACTAAACATAATGCAAAAATAAAAAATTATTCTATACAATTTTTGCAAATAATTGCTATGCAATCTTGACACATAGGTATTTTGCATAGGTTATATGTATTTTTTGTCTTCTTGTCATTTTTACGTGGACAAAATCCACATCTTCTTTTATTACCCGAATCTGGCTGAACGGCTTCGTCTGTAACAGGTTTTCTCAAAATTCTTCCTATAGTTTTACGTAATTCTCGTGTAAGTTTTTGATTTATTAATCTTCTATTCATATGATCCTCTATCCAGGGGTGTAGTCGAGGGTATACGCGGGTATACGCCGTATACCCTCTGGATTTTTTAGGTGCCCGAGCGTGTACCCTCTGCTTTTAAATATTTGAGACAAAAATTATAAAAATTAAATCAACTAATGAAAATTTTATCCCACAATTAATATCATTTTTTTAGAAATTATATTGAAATTATCTTTATGTTTATAAAATGTACTTTATTTGATTGGCGTCGCCATCTATTATTGAAATTTTAATTTTGATTTTTGTTATATAGAAGCCGTATACCGTTTTCAGTTTTCGCAAAATGTACGATTCGTAGTAGGCAGGTTTGCGACTTTTATACGTAAGGCAGTATTTAATTATTTTATTTTTTTCTTTGTGTTTATAGTTTTTGTATTTTGAATTTTAGTTGAAAATTTAAAAGATGACATTAACTTCGTATTAAGTCACAATGTATAATAGTCGCGCGCTTGTTGTGTTGTTGTGTTTCGATTTTAGACAGTTTATCCAGATAAATATATTCTCGTTTGTAATTTTTATACATGAAAGGGAAAAAACATGCAACTTCACATCCTTGAAAAAATGTAATTTTCAATTATAAGGCATTTGACCTTGAATGAAAAAAAAATTTCGCCTGCGGCGCCATTTTTCTTTTTTAGTATCTTTTTTCTTCTTAATTATTGTTCCCCCCCCCCTCTCTGCGTATACCCTATGTTTACAAATATATTTTCAGCGTATACCCTCTGCTAATTTTACGACTACAGCACTGCCTCTATCTCACTTTCTACTTCTTCAAATCATTTCATAAGAGTTTCTTCATAGTTCTTATCACCAAAACGCACACTTTTGGAAGTATTTACGTGACGTGGTGCCAATATGACCCCAATCAAATTTTGAATTACAATAACTCTTGAAAAAATCAACATGATGTTACAAACATGTGAAATGAATAAACTACATCTAACTTAAGGGTACATGGAGCCACTGTATATTAGCTAAAAACTATTCAATTGGCGTTAAATTTAAAAACAGCTGGGGTCATAATGGCACCACGTCACTAGTAGAAGGCTAGCATATATCTTTCCTTGTCTATGGATCGTCCACATGTATTCCAAGATCTTTAACAGGCTCTCCTTCTGATATTTTGTTATACGAAGAAATTATAATTGTTAGTGTTTTGTCTGAATTTAATTTTAGTTTATTAGATTAAAACCATTTGAGTTTGGTAACTCAGTGCACTCAAATACATAATTAATATTACATGATATGATGGTTATCAGCGTTTGCTACAAAATAAAATCTATGAGCAATCGTCGATTCCGAGAAAAACCAAAAAATCTTTCTTGGCACTTGCAATCTTGTGTGAAAAAGTATAAAAATAAGTGGTGTGATTTTTCAAAAGATTACTTTAAAAACCTACATCACAAATCTAGGTTTCCAATCGTCGGCGTCGCACAATAACCGCCGGTCAGGCACTAAAAACTCCTCGGCTCGACCGAGTACGTGCCTGATGCGGCCAATCTGCCCGCGATGCAAGCCGTGACGGATCTGCCGCTGCCCGTCTCGGTCTCAGCGCCGGCTGGTTGGAATCACAACCATCCTGACCGGGAACTTATAAATGTTTAAAATCGCGTGCACCAGCTCACGAGCTACTTTATCAAGACGGAAAACAATATCACGACCCAAATAACAGAATTGTTCTAAGATCATTACCTACACTAAAAGAATAACGTTTTACCTTTAAATTGAAATTTTGGTCAAGGAGTAATAAAATATTAATAGTACACTACAACACAAAAGTTTTTGAGCTCTTTTACATGAAAATGTGTAATAAGAATAATTGATAATAAAAAGCCAACCGCCTGTATACAGAGTGTTAAAAAAATCTAACTAGGAGTATTATGTTTGGTCATTATTCAACTCAAAAGTCAAGTTGTCAAAATTGTTTTTCAAATGTAATTTTAAGGAGAAAGGACTATAAAAAAGGAAACAGAATATTGGCAATCGCTGTTTTCTAATTAATTTCCATTTCTAAAATAACATTTAAGAAAAAGCTTTGATTTCTTAAATAACATTTTTGACAATACCACTTGTTAAATTGACATCCTTTTAAATTAAAATATTCATTTGTTCATAGCCTACTTCGCATTAGGTTTTTGTAGAAGAGTACAAAATGAACAAAAATAATAATACAATTCGGTGGTAGTTTTATTCCACAATTTGCACTAATTCAGGTAAAGGCGAAAATGATATTTGACTTGTCATATTTGCAATAAATACAAATTGGTTATGTCAGAGCTAGGGTCAGACCGTTAAAAGGATTTTAGTTCAGTAAAATTAGATGAAAAACAACCCGAATGTCGAAAAAATTCCTACCAAGCTAAATTTTTGTATACACGTACATTTCGATGTTAAAAATAAGTACATGACAAAATAACGTTATTTCATCTTTAAAAAATCTGTTGTGGCCAGCACAAGACCTCTCGCCATTTCCATTTTATGTTATATATAAGTATTGAATTGCATTTCGCTATCTAACCGTCGTTTTTTAACAAAAAATTACAGAACTTGGCCTAAATATTGTTTTTATTGTATTTAATCAGATGTAGAATTTTGTTCTTCAATAATATTAATAACAGAAATGTTCAAAAAATAATATTTAGAAGATTTTTTTAAAGAAACTATTACTTCTGTTTGTCCAATTGTTACCAAAACCTAATCAGCTCTTCCCAGGAATGTCAGATAGAGGAAACTGCAGTTAAATATTTTTTAAATCTTATAGTATTTGAGAAACCGTGGCTCCAACATTTACACATACACACATCCACATACAAATACGCACACACACGGACATCATCGTAAAAATGTTTTAATCGGATTATAGGGAACTTAAAACGTGCTTATCCACTAAAATCTGGATATGCGAATTTTAGCATGGTTCCAATACCTCTCTTAGCGAGAGGTAAAAATTGTTCGAAAAATGTATGTTTTCTAGTTAGTAGTAAATAAATGAAATTTATACAAAAGAAAATGGCTTTAATAAAATTTAGTTACAGTTTGAACTTATTAAAATGTATCATAATAAATGACAAACGACTGAAACAAATATATTTAATCGATCTATAATTCCTCGATGATTATCGATGCCCGTGGCTTCGTCAAATCAAAAGCCTGTTGAATCTGTTGGTTGTTATGTTAATTGGCAATATCTGCCCCCACGTAGCAAGTAGCTATTGTCTGGCCTGGGCCTAGCATCTGTACACCAATAATTAATTTGTAGCAAATCACGGCGCATCGTCTGACACCAAACACAATTAATTTGCCAGCGCGTGACGTCACGGTACCGAGTAGCTTGTGTGATAATCTTATTCACATCAGGTTTAGTTGCGCAAATCGAGCTAAATGTAATACGGCACAAGGCTTCGTTACACACCGTGACTCACTGCAGCGACAATAGGGGCTGATTAAGAAATACCTGCATCTCAAGACAAGACGAACAAGAACAAGCATATGTGATATTTGGTGGCTGCGCGCTATTCACACATATAAATACAACATCGTTGATTTCAACAGTATGCAGGATACATAGTATCGTTGTTTACAAGTAGACAATTATATATTCCTCATCTTCAATATATATTTGTATGTGTAAAATATTCTAACAGTATCATAGTTGACAATGACTTACTATGCTTCTATCGACAACGACGAATGTTGATTGATGATTGTAGAGGATGGACCCTTATAAATTTATTAAATAGGCACTAAAATTTACATTTACTTGTAATAATATTACACATATATTTAAACTAAAGCAATATTTAAACAAATTAATTAAAAGACTTGGAAGATAGTTAACTAACAATATCCCTTTACAACTTCAAAAAATCTGTTGTGGCCAGCACAAGACATCTTGCCATTTACATATTAGGCTATATAAGTATTGTATTGCACTTCGCTTTCGAACCGTCGTTTTATAACAAAATATTACAGAACTTTACCCAAATATTGTTTTTTATTGTATTTAACATATGTTCTGCAGACATATAATTCTAATTATATCTATTTTTCATTGTATGAGGATGTTTCTAAATATCAGAGATTCTCCCAATTCATTAACCAGATTTGCGGTATTTCTGATGGATATACGCATTTTACCACAATTTTACCTATAATTTCAAATATTTAATTAATAAAACAATAAGAAATATTAAATATACTTCCCAGAAAAAGCTATCAGAATGTCACTAAAACTGTTGATTTTTGACACTGTGTCATTTACAAACTATGTTATAAACATTGGAATTTGTCAACTGGTTTCCTTAGTGCCTTAGCCTCTGCGATTAGTTTACTCTCTAAATTATAGTACCTTTATCTCCAAATCTATACAAGATATAACAAAAATTTTAAGTGTATTAGATGGAGAATTTTATGTTCTTCAATATTTAATAAAAAAAACTCTCAAAAAAATATATTTAGAAGAATTTTTCTAAGAAACTACTACTTCCGGTTGTTCAATTGTTACCAAAATCTTTTCAGCTCTTCCCAGGAATATCAGATTGAGGAAACTGCAATTAAATATTTTTTAAGTCTTATAGTCTTTGAGGAATCGTCCCTCCAACATCCATACATACATACATACACACACACACACACACACACACACACACACTACACATTCACACATACACACACACACACAGACATCATTTTAAAAATGTTATAATCGGATTCTAGGGACCTTAAATCGTGCTCATTCAATAAAATCAAGATATGCGAATTTTAGCATGAATCCAATACCTCTCTTAGCGAGTGGTAAAAAGTTGATATAACTTTTCTAAAGGATAAAACTGATTTTTACATTCCGGCACTTTTAGGTAACTAAGGTATAGTCTTTCGTAAAAAAAATTCGGTGCTGAGTTTTTAATGAATAAGCACGTTTTAGGATGTGTGTGTGTGTGTGTGTGTGTGTGTGTGTGTGATAAAAATTCTCCGACGATAACCCCAATACTACAATTCCAAAAATTATAATTCTTTCGTATTCCTCTTTCTTTACATCCATATGAAGAGCTTATTATATTTTGGTTATAATTGTTAACCGGAAGTTCCCTTATTTGAAGTTCTTAACAGTTTTTCTTTAAAAAAAGAAAGCAGTTAAATATCATTTTTGACATTTTATGTGATTATCAATATGAAATAATACTTTACTATCTATACGGTTTGATTATACCTACATTTTTGAAGAATTATATAGAGATTAACTTTCAAATATCAACCAGTTTTGCTATAATTATAGAAACAGCTAATATTTCAAAAAGTTCTAATTGACAGATGTTAGTGTCAAGTGCAATTCACATAATGTATGTTTGTGTTATAATTTTATTGGATTTATAGAAACTTTCGGGATGGAATTTGTAAAAAAATAGTATATTTACGTGTTAGAATTTTCCTGGAAATGTAGAATCTTTTCCAATGAACTTTTGGTATGGGGTTTGTACAAAATACATAATGTATGTTCGTGTTATAATTTTATTGAATTTATAGGACCTTTCGGTATGGAATTTATAAAAAAATAGTATGTATTCGTGTCACAATTTTACTGGATATATAGAACCTTTTCCAAGGAATTTTTGGTATGGGATTTGGACAAAAAACCACAAATTGACCGAAGGTCTTTTGCTGGCCACAACAGGTTTTTTTTTGTGTGGCGCAGAATCATTGTTTAATAATGAATCAGAGTTGCTCTATTTATGAGGAAATCGCTTTATAATATAATAATAAAATATGATACTTTAACTATCATCTGTAGGTTAATAACTTTTAAATGAGTTTGATCATATTTGAACTCAAGTTATCGGAATCTACACCCTGCATTAAAAAATGTTCATGAAATAACAAAAACACTAAAACTTTTTATCTTATAATCCTTCACCAAGTATTTCTATTGAGACATTGTAATGAACTCCGTCGATACCCTAGATATTTTTACGCTGTTTGTCGAGGTTTCCAGGTTAGTAGAACATCCTGGAATCCACTGAAAGGCGATACCAGCTCTAGAGCAAGCTCAACTAACCAAGAAGTTTACTCAGGGGAAAGATAAACATAAGCTAACTAGAAATTATAGTTCTATGTGCAGATTTCAATATAAACCGGAATATTTATAGGTTCTTTCATATTACTCTAGTTGAATAGTACTGTACCCAATAGTGCACTAAGAATGTAACGTAATATACTCGTATGTACACTTTGTATGCTAATATGAATGTTAAAAGTAATACATTGCTAACATAGAATGTAATATCTAATATATCTAGGGCAATAATAAAACACTGTAGATAAATTGTTTATTTCAATATGCTATTAAAACATTTTGAAATTATGTATTAGATTAAAATGTTACTAATATACAGAGGTGCCCATTTTGTCTGTTCCCGCCTGAAAATTCATGAAATTTTAACTACCAGTTAAATAAACAATATTAAAACGAAACGTACTGTCAAATGATAAATTGATCATTGCTGTCAACAAGCCGATTCAATACTGTTTATTTAACTTTTAGTTAAAATTCTATCCGGAGATTGTAAAACTGGTCCTAAATCGAAAAATCACAAAATTAAAATTTTAAAAACCAAATAAATTATTAAACTTTCATACAGTGTTTGATATTCTAAGATCCTAACTCATCAAGCGGTATAGCGAGCTAGTCATTGGATTATCGTAGTGTGGTTGAGTCAATAAAAGTCAGTAAAAATAACTGTCGTGTCCAGCAATAAAACTATAAATATCGTAATTATGACAAAGCGGCATATCGCTTACTGTTTTCTTTATAATATTGGATAAAAGAGGCCTTTATTTGCGCCGCTCTTTTGGAAAGAAGGCATGCATTACGTGGTACTTATATCTCCTCTGACCCTCTGAGTGTTCTGTATAGTAAAATAATCTTACTGTTCCTTTAATATAAATGCTATTTATTTTTGAAATAATTTTGGGAACTACAGTTTTCATTCTCATAAGAAATTATTTCAAACAAAAATAGCATTTATGTTAACGTGAGAACGTGACATTAATATTTTACTATCGGAGTTCAGAATAATATACTAAATTTTGTACTCCAACATTTGTACGACGGAATCTTATACGCAAAAGTTTATACGACAATATTTTCTATACCACAGTGATTTACCTAGCATAAAATAAAACATAAACTGAAGATATTCTTTATCTATAAGACGTTATATTATGATAACAAAAGTTGCAAGCACAAATTATCAACTTATAAAAAGAGTATAACGGTCCGAGTTTTTTTGCATATTGGATTACGTTACCTATGTTTAGTTGTATTTATAAATTAAACACTTGTTACATCGATCGTGAATACAAAATGTACGACAAAATAAATTTTCGCATAAATTTCACAAGTAGCAATTTACTTATACGTTAAAGATTCACTTTTCATCCCAGACACATAATATACTATATACTAATGTCTCTCGACACTGAGGTTCCTTTTTATCATTCATATGGTCTATTTTCCACGGCCCTACGGGCCTCGGCAAATAAATTCCGCATTCGTAATAAAAAGTAGAATTTCAATGCCTTGATACATAAATCAATATTATTATATACACTTTTATAAACATTATGGCCTATGCAAATCCATGAAAGTATTATACATTATTGAATTTTATTTGAAATATCCAAATTTAGTGACAAAAATATGTGAATTGAATAACTTTTTTTTGACATATGCAAATATTCCCCACAAAAAAGTTTGCAATTAAGTTATTTTTAAAATATAAATGGAATTGGTAGAAGGTAATGTATTGACACTATAAAATTTTTAATTTAAAACGAAATGTCGGATGACATATTAAAGATTACCGCCTAAATTTCATTTTGAATTTTTATATCAAAAAGTAACTTAAGTTAGTTGTAGACCACAAAACACTGCAACTGTGCATTAATCATAACTTCGTGAATACCAATTTTAATTAATTTGGTATGTCAAATTTTTAGTTTTGGAATATTACCACTCAACACTTTAAGAACAGATGACACACATTCATATTTTTAAAGCAATTATATGAAATATTTGCGTAACATTACCAAAAATGTTTCGTATTTTAAATGTATTTACTTCAAATCTATTGCCTATTATGTATTCACTATCGTCCTTCGGTAATATTCCAAGGAGACTTGTGGATTCCTCCGATCAAGCCACAAAGTCTGCGGGTATTGTGACAGGGACAACGGTAAGGCATTGCCCATATTAAATGCAAATATTAATTTAGGATGACTTAGTTCCGGGAGTAAATACTAATCTGAGTCCGTCCAATTAAACCACCTGACTAAATACCAAGTGCTTCAAAGTAGTGCGTGAGCCCACAAGATTATAAACTTGCCTCCTTGAACCACAAAGGGTATTATACAAGAAATCAAACTTGGAACACTAAGAAAGTACAAGGAAATACTTGGTTTAAGTATATTATAAACTTACACTCAAATTCCTAAAACAAACTTACTTGGACGTGCAAGACTATAAAGTTACAATCCTTATAAATCAGTTTTCGAAATGTAATAGGAGATATTAGATACAATGCCACAGAGTTATAAAGAAATATAGTCGTACAATTTTATCATTATTGTAATTGGTATAAAATAATATACGTATTATGTAAAAGGTTTCTTAGACACGAGTGTTTTTGACACGAGTTGAGCAACTATACTTTTTCTACCACTGCAATGGGGTCCTATACCATAGTCATATTTTAACTATCATAAATAAGAAGACGAAAATATACATAAATTAATGAGTATTAGTGAAAAAATTTTCTTTAAATATTGACTAGATCACAAACTATAAGCGATTGAAGCTGATTAATAATTGGGTATGACGCGCTAGGTACTAAGAATTTGATTGGTCGCCTGATTTTAAAAAGGAGATTCGCGCGCCTGCCACGGTCACCTTTGAGTCACCTTTAAAAGAATATGAAATGTTATGTTGGTCTATAACCTAACAAAACATTTAACAATTTTGTGTTTGATGAATTTATTTAATTATAACATCTAGTAATATTAACAATAATAATGTATTTATAATTAAATCAATTTGCAATATTAATTAAATTAATAATAATATTAATTAAATTAATATTGAAACTTCAAAACAGCCAACACTAGCGCCATCCGTCGTCATACTTTGTGTAATAATATTGTCAAACTGTTTCAATGTTCTATAATTTATTAGGAAAAAATGCTTATTATTTACGTTATTTATACTTAATAATAATTTCTTCATGAATATAACGTATAAGTTTTTATATACAAACATTTCAGATATGCAAATATGAAAAAAAATTGTTCCCTCTATAACTAACAGTTTGTCTCATTGTTTGTCGATCACTTGTTAGTACCTGCTACGTCACGCACAAATTCTTGAACTTTAAAAATTCATATCTCGCTTATTACGTAAATTTTTTAAGTCGCGTTTGCACTAAAATTCTTATTTTATCCTGTTCTTACAGAAAAAAATAAATAAAAGAAAAATGGTATAGGACCCCATTAAAACAAAATAATACATACTATATTTAAACATGTTACAGGTAACCTCTTCTAGAAAGACGAAATGAGGACGCGCATCGCCGAATAAACGAACGAATGTGTGCTTGAATAACCTTATGTAACTAATATTTTGTGCTATTTTCTCTGTTTCACCTTTCATTTACATTACTTCTTTATAAAACTTATTGATATTTCTTTGTAGAATAGTTCGATAGATAACAATGATTTGTGTTTGTTATTTTGTCCGTTATTTATATAGATATTTTTTATATCGTATCAATCCTAAAAACCAAAATCGCCAAAAATCGTTTAATAAAGAAGCTTATTCTAGTATTCATAAGTGTGCTGGAATATATCATTCTTATGCCGAATCAGAGAAAGTAGATTAAAAAAAATATCTTGGAAATGATCTAGCGGAGCAAACTGAAAAATGAAGTCATTAATAATTCGATGCAATGTGTTTTATTACATTTTAAGTCATTTTCTTAATCTTTAACAGGTACCTATAGAAAGATAGTGTATGTTTATCAAGAGCGTTGATTTATTTCTTAATTCGACAAACTATCACTTTGCACCCTAGGTTCACACATAACTATTATGAAATATTTATTTCAACAATAAAGTGCTTATTTATTATTTTTGGTACCCAGGTAATCACTTGGTAATTAATTCTAAATATTGTCACAAAAAAATTGTGCTCAAATAATATACTGAGGAACAAGTGGGCAAATGAACTACCTATGTGGCATAGTATACTTTAAAAATTCCTTTATGAAGATACTTGTATTGTAGATACGTATATGAATTTATTTATAAATTATTATTATCAGATAACAATATATCACTGAATTATCCGCAGCGTTTTTTTTTTCTTGATTAAAACATACTATTTATAAACCAAAACACAATGAACACTAACATAATAATTACCACTTCTCTTTCTATAACACAATTAAAATAAATTAGTATCTAACCTAATAAATTAATTTTGCTGACAGTTCAAATATTATACATTTATTTGTAATTTTATGCCATTAGTATGGGTACCCCTGCCCCTAGATATGAGCAAAATAGTAAAATTTCAAAATGGGTTTTACAGGTAACGAAACGTGCAAAATAAATTTGATTAATGATTTAGATGAAGAATTTAGTTTCCAGCAATAATTATTTGAAACATTTTTGTCTAAAATTAAAAGGTAACTCTAACTACATCAAAATTAAAAAAAATTGATGTGGCCAACACATTACCTTCCGTCAATTCTATATATTTCGTACAAATCTCATACCAAAAGTTCCTTGGAAAAGAGTCTGTCTGTATATCCAGTAAAATTGTAACACGGACATATACTATTTTCTACAAATTCCATACCGAAAGTTCCTTGGAAAAGATTCTATAAATCCAGTAAATTTATAACACGAACATATACTATGTAAATTGCACTTGACACTGACATCTGTCTATTAGAATTATTTGAATATATCAGATGTTTCCATATTTATAACAAAGCTGGCTAATCTATAAAAGTTAATCTCTTTATAATTCTTTAACTCTATATCTATTCAATATGAAAAAGAAATGTATAATCAAACTGTATAGACAATAAGATATTCTTTCATATTAATAATCGCATAAAATGTGAAGAAATGATATTTAACTAAGTTTAAAAAAAAATTGTCACGTTCACACACACACACACATACACACACACACACACACACACACACACACACACAGAGAGAGAGAGAGAGAGAGAGAGAGAGAAAGAGAGAGAGAGAGAAAGAGAGAAAACGCCCACACACATACAGATATCATCGTAAAACTAGTAAGATCGTATTCTAGAGACCTTAAAACGTGCTTAATCATTAAAACTCACCACCGAATTTTTTGACCAGAGACAGTACCTTCCTTACCCTTTACCAAAAGGTGACGGAAGGTAAAAATAACACTGTATTCACTATATAACAGATTTCACATATAGTACATAGAATGAACGCGCGTGTACAAAGAATTCGAAATATCTACAGCCTATAAGGCAAAAAGCTTTTTATTAGATAATATCAATTTATTTACTCAATGTCAGAATATTGTGTCGTAAGTAATTTCAATATATTTAATGACGGAGCGTCATAAAAAATTCATTTCGCTATGAGTGTACAATACTGTTTTATTTTCATGTATGTAGGTAGGTACTCGAATATTTCAATAAAAAGAGAATAAAAATTGAAAAGAAATAAAAAGAAAAATGTCTCCTTCGCAATACGTAATAAAAAAAACTTGATCCTGATGCAGGAGCTGGCAATATTGCCAACTTTACGGCCTGTAAAAGATCATTGTCGTATCATCCCATGACGTAGTTGTTTTAACGGGCGTCTTTTGTTTCGGCTAAATCTGTTTTTCAATGTCCGCAAACGATCATCTGGATCGTTGGCACTGCAGAATGTATTTCTATTGTCGATCTGCTTTCTTTCCGGTGGGTTTTGTTTTTGTTCGCAACAGCACTCTACATTGCGTTTAATAGGCGACTTGTGTTTTTCATTAAAATTGTTATTTGTTTAGTCGCGGTAGTAGAATCATTCGTGCACTTCTTACTGCATTGCATTTTGCTTTATTCCTTCGTCTGAAAATTAGTTTTCCAGAAGGAATATATCAACGAGAAAAGCGAATTCTGCAAAGAATTGTATTTATTTGCACCGCTGCTTGGGGAAATTCCCAGTTTCAAATAGAAATTTATTAAATGAAGAACATTGTATTTCTATTTCTAGACTGCATTTATTAGTTTGCTGCAAACTCTTTAAAGTCATTATTCATTTCAAAACAATTGTTTTCACAGCTGGCCTACAAGTACGATATCTATCATCGTCTTTATTCAAAAATTTGGGAGTAGTATTTATCAATAAGTACATTTTACAATTTTTTTTATGAAAGAGTATGCATATTTGAGTGACGATTTTCAGCTAAGATTAAAATATTGCTACAATTTGCATTTTTATAAAATATTTACTTACAGGTCTCTAAAACACTTCAATTAATTTTGGTTATAAAAATTTTTTGATTAAAAAATTATCCATTAGAACCCTGTATTTCTGACCACCTGTGCGAAGGTAACCAATCAAAACAAACTTACAATAATAATCATCCTAAGACAATTATCATTTATGTCATTAAGTTGCTAAGTAACAAACACTTTTTGACATATAATTAAAGATTGTTTTAATTTGAAAATATCGTTTTCACGGTATGACAGTGAAAATAACGATCCAATTAATAAAACACACAGTCACACTCATAATAAAACACACTATTATAAATTAAAATTATAAAATATCATTCTATTATTATTATTATTATTATTATTATTATTATTATTATTATTATTAAACGTTTGTATAATAAAACTGAACGTGTCTTGTATTCTTGTTGTGTCAATGTCAATCTTATAAACGTTACACACTTCACACTGAACATATTCATAAATACTACTGACATCTATTGGGTGATTTTATAATTATATAAATAGTGCGAAATACAAATTCTTCATAAATTTCAATAAAATTTAAAAAAAATCTCAGCGAAACCCCTCGATAAATACTTATAATTTTATCACAACTTCCTCAAACTCGGTGCTTTTATTGCTTTTACATAACAACCCTCCGTCTTCGGCGTCGAGCGGTTACCCAGCAACGCGCTTTGGGTAACTGTCATAAAATCATTTCGTAATTATCAATGTCCTCGGGATATTATACCTGACAACAGTACTCTAAATTTATCGTATTTTGACAATTTATGTTAATACAAATAATGAATGAATCGAGTGGCTACGTGCATTAGATGACGAGTTGTAATTCGGATGGCCCAGGATTGATTATAACCGATGTCAAACTTGAAATTTACTCCCAATAGAGTATAGCTGGAGCGCGTTAATTTGCGACTAGAATCGCCTTTATCTTTTACCATTTTATTATGTTGACGGAGTCTTTTTCATTATAACAGTAGAATATTATAATTGCTATTATCCACGCACGAATTCTAGGTTCTTCGGTAACAAGGTCAGTTTCAAATTAACGCGCTGCTAATTTACTATTTTTTACGCTTTTTTTGATCTAGCATGTCAAATGACGACATTATTCTGCAGCGCCATTGCGCAGACTGTTTAAAGGTGATGGAAAGTAGAAAAATACCTATGAACTGAAGTCGAGAGTCTTGTCGAGGCTTCAAGACTCTCTCAAGAAGAATCGATACTAGTCTCGTCTCGTTTTGACATTTTAGTCGAGACCTAAATAATAATGGTCTTGTCTCGATAAATCCAAAACTGGTCTTGGTCTTGCAGCAACACTATAGAGAAACTATCTGTTTTCAAGTTATTGCAGATAAAGTATTTTTAGCTCTCGGTGTTTGTATTATTGCGCACAGTTGACGTCACAAAAATTTTAATACTGTTTTTCTCAAACTCTATTAAAATTCAACTAATTAAAAAAAATATGGGTATGATATTTATCTCTATTAACAATGTATTAAATATTTGCGTTAATTTGTTCAAAGTCACATATCCCATTTACTTGAGTTACGATTTTTTTTTTATAGATAAAATTTCACTTTATAAGTAGGTACTGCGATTTTTTTATAAAAAGGCCTACTTTTATTCTCGAAATGCGTATTTTTAGTAGATGTTTCAGTTATAAAATTGTAGTTTTACAGTAAACATGTAAAGTTAAAAGACAATGTTTTGTATCTCCTAACTTGTGTAGGTGAAAGTGAAACTAAATGAAAGTGAGCATTTCTCTTGGAGAGTTCCGTTTCCGGTTATGATCCGGGTGCTCGGTGGTCCGTGCCGGAGTCTCCGGAGCCTGAACTCCGGACTTGCGAAGTAATAACGCGGGTTTAACTCGGCTTCTCGCGCACTTGTATCATACGAGGGATCCAAACTTAAATTTGTCTTCTCCAACAGGATTTACTTTTTACACAACTTTTTATTTCATTTCACGTAGCCCAAGCAGGCAAGCTTGATGGATACCGGTCATATGTTCTTTATTTCAAAACACAGTCTTGTTTCAGGTAGTAGTCCTTTAAATTCCATTTTCGTTCTTTCCGTAAAATGATTAGAGAAAATTATTTTCTATAATAAACATTTTAATATCTGTTATACTTACATATTAATCTCAATGAGCCGGTTCCACGTTTTTTAAAAAAATATTTGAGATGAAAGGTTAAGCAGCTTTTTTCATAGTAAAAAAAATCGAAAACTTTCATGACAATCACCCCAGTTCTAGGTTCTAAAAGTTATTACTAGCATATTTTCTTCCAAATTAGAACTAAAAAAATTTTGATCGAAAAGTGCTTTTATTCTATAGATGAGTTTTTTAACAATGGGGTATTCCATCATTAAAAAATTTAAACAAAATTCAATTTAACATAAAGTATGGCTTAATAAATAATAGTTAAAACAATGAAAACATTTTTTAAATACTTACTTTACGAGATATTTCACATTTGCTAAAAGGGAAAATTGACGTCATACAATTGTTATCTTTCTCTCGCAGGGTACTCAGAGCAGTGTGTGTGAGAAAGACAAGTATAGGGGAAATGTGACGTTACACTGATTTCTCAAAAATAAAATACTGTTAAACTAGGAACAATTAAGATTTTTTAATACTATGAATTGCTTCAAAACTGAATGAAGTTTTATTTAAAATAATAAAAAAAATTGAGTGGAATACCCCATTAAATATCTTGATGATGGCATTTATTTAATTTTTTTTTATGTACGAATATATTTTCTTTATGTTTCTATTATTATCTTTATTAATTACTTGCCACTTACCTTATTTACTGTCTTTCATGTATATTTTGTATCCGTACTTTTATATGTATTTATTTTGTTTCATGAATGTTTTGACATTGACAAGCTAATTGTATTACCATGAGAATCTTATGGCAAATACATATTATATTATTATTATTTATATAAATTAAAGTAGGCGATAGTTTTATCAAATGTTAAGCTGCATGAATTTTGACGTCATATTCTGTTTTTTATTTTATTTATAAAATATACTTTAAATAATTGACCTATTTATTTTAGTTCTATCCTGGTAAATTTATAGTAAGTAGATTTATTCATTTTTGTACATTAGCGTCTATACAAGTCAGTGTTATTTTTATTCTACAAATTTAAAAAAATAATTTCTGTTAAAAATTACATAACACATTTCTGATTTTGCTTCGAATACAAATTACAAGAGAAATTAAGCATGAATGAAAACTGACTCGCACTGTACATACTATCTGTCATATTTTGATTAAAATGATATTTAAAATAATATTACTCGTGTATATTAATAAAGTAAACAAATTAATATTGACTAATTAATTTATTTATCACAATGTATTTTGAAATTGAACACTTTTAAATTAAATGTACATATTGTGTTAATTAATTTTTAATAATAATTGCTGCTAAAAGATTTACAAATTTTCACCTGCAATATAAATATTAATTTTACGAAACATTTAAATTCACAGAACAGAAATACAAATGAAAAATGACATTTGTAATTAAATAGAATATAAATCACTATCGCCATTTAATTTAAACATTCCATGTTTAATAATTTAAACAATGTGATTTGTAATGAAAAACGCAGAAATAAACACCAACCAATCGCGCAATCTCGCAGCAGTAAAAAATAAACAAAACAAATGCGTGTGGACAAGGGGAAACGTAGAGAATCAGTATTTAAAGGGTGCGGCACTTGCTATTAGGATAATCATTTATAATGAACGAATAATGAACACTTATCAATAGTGTTGTCACAGTCAGGAGCTATAAATAAATGAATTACAATTTGTCACGACAACCACAAACAAACCATAAACGTGCGGGAAGGATTTATAGAAGGGGTAAGCAAAGTTTGTCTATGCTAGTATAAATAAATACGTCGGAGTTCTATTCCTTATTAACGAGAACTATAAAATTATTCTTACATTGATAAGTAAATATTTATTTGTAGTCTGGAGTAATGATTATGATGGATTAGGTAATTATTCTTTTCTGTAATACCTATCATCAAACTTCTAGATATCTACATACATGAAGAAATTATAAGATGAATTCTAAAAATTCACGTATTTTGTCCTCTTTCTTTTCTTAAACATGTAGTAATAAGAAATAACTGTTTTTAATACGCATTGGCGCATTGGTGGAATTTTCAATTCATTATAAATAGTTATATCAGGTGCTATTTATGTAAACGTACAACGCATAATCTTTGGTAGATCTAACCCTGTCTAGATAACAAATCAGGCAACAATTTTTGTTTTACATGCTTTCAATAAGAACTGGAGCTTCTTAAATTTGGCCAACTACGATTGTTTAAAATTTTGTAAAAAATTGAAAATCAATGTTTTTCATCATTAAGATACAGTGTTGTGACAGTTCAATTTATAAAGGACCTAGGCCAAGTTCAAGATCTTTACAATTAATATGTTCTAGATCACATCATATTTCTTATTAAATGTAGGAATAAAAAAAGTAAATTAATTACACAAAATGTACCTAGCCTTATGCCTTACACATAGGAAGAAATATCAGATACATACAGTATGTTCGGAAAAAAACCTAATTCCGAGTAGGCTATGAACATAGAAACGTATGTCTGATCATTTTTCAATTCAACAATGAAGTTGTCAAAATTGATTGTGAATATTGCCATTTACCGTTTTCTAATTTATTCCTTTTTCTAAAATAAGGATTCAAGAAGAAAAGCATTGATTTCTTTAGATAACATTTTTGACAATATTTCCTATCAAATTGACATTTAATTAAATACTTTCAAATTGACATACATTTTTTTATTCGTAGCCTACTCCGAGTTAGGATTTTTTGAACACACTGTACTTAGTTTAGGTAATATTGGATGGCACATTCGTATATTTGATCTTTTTTTAAGATCGCAGATTACAATTTTTATATCTAGATCCAGATTAAGATCTGAATATATAAAAGGATCTAGATCAGATCAAAAATCATACTAAATGAACTAGATCAGTAATTTAGATCAAATTATCTAAATCAGTTACAACACTGTTAAGATATAATTCAATATACCGAATATAAATTGTTCGCCGATGCAAAAATCGTTTGATGACAGTTTTGACAATCAATTTTTTGTTCCAAAGAACACATTGATTTCTATTTTTTTTTTACAAAAATTTGAACCATGACGTGATTGGTCAGTTTTAAGGGGCTCCAGTTCTTATAGAAAACATGTAAAAAAAAATATTGTAAGATTTAATATCTATGGGGTTAGTTCTACCATAGGGTAAGCGTTGTAAGCTTACTTAAATAACACTTGTATGTGGATTTTGTTTTTTATTGACAGGTGGACCATAGAGCATTAACTCTACCGTTGTATTAAATTAACAACAATACATTTATAATAATAAAATTTATATTACTTATTGTGAGTATAGTAATATGAATGTGTGGCGATTCCTGCAGATTAGCGATATTCTCCTGCGTTGCTGCTCGCGGCAAGAATAAAAACCTATTTATAATAATGTAACGCAAGCGGTAACGCAGTTGCAGTAAGGTAATGTAAAACAGGAGTGCATGGTATTGCTATCTGCTGGTTTATAATGAAAAATAACGCAGCGCCACAATCAGCAACGCAATAAACATAACGCAAAAGATAACTCTCCTATTTCTACCTTATTGCAGTACCGTTAGCCAATCAGAGTTCAGTGTTTCCGTTTTACTATCAAAATCTGTATTATCGTATTCGTAAACTGGCACAACTAGAAAATAAACTATATTTTCTTCTCGTCACCGTACATTTCTATTTAAATTATTTATTATACTAACCTTGTTTATACTTATATTATACATGTATAGACAATAAATAAAAGGAACCAAATTTCAACGGTATATACTGAATTCTCCTGATTGGTTAGAAGTGCTATCTTTGGCGTTTATTATAAATCACAGATTTTGTGTTTGCGTCAGCGGTCACGTTGCGCCGATGCGTTGCGTTTAACGTTACTTCAATACAAATAGGCCTTAAGTGCGTGCGCCTGACAGCCTACATCGATCAATTTTACTTGCTTTGCGACTCGATTCTCTCATCATCGACATGAACACAGTCACATCCATTCACCAAAATCACCTCTTATTAATAATCGACAAAAGGCTTCCGGAATAATAGATTACTCCTAATATATAAAATACAACAATGATGCGATCCGCAACAACATGAAGTGGTGACGTTCTTTACAGATAATAGCGATATTTTAGTAATAAGTGCAAGAGCCAAGAAGTATATATTTTTACGTCGATAACTTGGTAATCTTAGCAAACACTATATTACGACTATGTTGCAGCTATGTAATAAAGTAAATTTCGTGTAAACATTTTAGTTCTTAAGATAAGTTATGCAAATTCTTTTTAATATCTTTTCTTTGAAATTTTATTCTTCATTATACAATACATAAAGTCATCGTTTGCATTAAAGTTGATGTAAATTTTTAAAAAGTTTAAACTGAAAGTTCGAAATTTAAAAATGGTGAAGCTTCTTAACGAACTGTAACCGAATAAAATAGGACCTTGCTATAGAAAATTACGGTGCAAACACACAATATAGCAACTATAATTGCCGTCAAATAACTATGAACTAGAGATTTCTACAATGTTGCCAATTTCGTTGGTCATGTTGAAAATGGTAAGCTATGAAGAAGCGGCAATACCACAGGCCAAGGGACGGGGTGGGGAAAAGGAAAAAAATTTGCATCAGTCCATATTTATTTGACGGCGAGTATAGCAATATTTTCGGTGAGGTACAAATATTATTAAATTATTGCACGATGCATGCGAGTTATAGCTCAAACATAGCCGAGCTGTTATTTTTGTTTAAATTTATTTTCGTGGTGAAATTTGCTTTTTTGCCCGAGTATATAAAAGTAAAAGTATCGTGCATAAGTAAAATCCACGTTACATTTTTACCTCTCGCTAAGAGAGGTATTGGATTCAAGCTAAAATTCGCATATCCAGATTTTATTGAATAAGCACGATTTAAGGTCCCTAGATGTCTGTGTGTGTGTGGATGTGTGTATGTGTTTGTGTGTGTGTGTATGTATGGATGTTGGATACCTCAAATGACTTAAAAGACTTAAAAAATATTTAACTGCAATTTCCTCAATCTGATATTCCTGGGAAGAACTGAAAAGGTTTTGGTAACAATTGAACAACCGGAAGTAGTAGTTTCTTAAAAAAATTCTTCTATATGTAATATTTTGGGAGTTTTTTGTATTAAATATTGAAGAACATACAATTCTCCATCTAATACACTTAAAAATTTTATTATATCTTGTATACATTTAGAGATAAAGACACTATAATTTATAGAGTAAACTAATCGCAGAGGCTAAGGCACTAAGGAAACCAGTTGACAAATTCCAATATTTATAACATGACACATGTCATTGTCAAATATCAACAGTTTTAGTGACATTTTGATAGTTTTTTCTGGGAAGTATATTTAACTTTTCTTATTGTTTTATTAATTAAATATTTGAAATTATAGGTAAAATTGCGGTAAAATGCATCAGAAATACCGCCAATCTGGTTAATGAATTGGAACAATCTCTGAGATTTAGAAACTTCCTCATACAATGAAAAGTAGATATAATTAGAATTAAATGTGTGCAGAAGACATGTTAAATACAATAAAAAACAATATTTGAGTAAAGTTCTGTAATTTTTTGTTATAAAACGACGGTTCGAAAGCGAAGTGCAATACAATACTTATATATCCTAATATGGAAATGGCGAGAGGTCTTGTGCTAGCCACAATAAATTTTTTACTTTAACGTTAAATTTGTCGTGACGCTTGTTAGGCACGGTTTTATTTATTTTTTTTTTTTTTTAATACTATACCATTAATATGATGAACAAAAGTGAAAAGGTGTCCTTAGTAGACGCCGGCCGTTAAGATTTTTAACGGACGAATCACAGCATTATGAGAGCTGTTGTCACGGAAAATTTATAAACAACAAAAGAATTTACCAGTATGAATGAAACATAGACGACATAAAAATATCAGACTTGGCTGATAAGAATTACAGACCTGTCCGTTATTTGCTTTATATTGGCCTAATGACGTTAATAGAGTTTTCACATAACGTCAAAACAGATAACGTGAACGTTAAAATTCCAAGTAACGCGAACGTTGTTCTGTACATCAAAATATATTTTCACATATCGTACGCGTTATTTTATCTGTCATACAAAGAAAATGGAAGGCGAATTAAAAGAAAAAACTTATTTTGATTGCTTGGTTTGGAAATTTTAATGAGAAAGATTTTAATTATGCTTTAATAAATTATCACACAAATAATATTTAAAATAGATATATTACTTATACTCTTGCGACCTCTATAATATAGTTGCACAAAATAAAATGCTTACGATTAATGACATGCGTCTCAACTCGCGGAAACGGGATTTATGTATATATTAAAAATATCTTTGTACATGAAAGTTATCGGTTACTGTCACACATAACAATGGGCAACAGATGTCATAAAAATAAGTAACCACCTATTTGTTTTAGATTTTTAATTATATGATATACTGAAAGTATGGATATAAGAAATGGTCTCATTTTTGGAAATTTGGTTTTTTAAAATTACATTCTGTGTTCTGTGATATGAATATTTATAGTAACACGAATTGAAAACAATTTTTTTACTACTGAAAACTCATAAAGGGCTTTGATGAAGTACTTCCAAATGTGTTCGTTTGTAGTTTTCGTGATAGTTGTTTGTAACAATAACAATAGAACGCAGAATTACGAGCTGTCGTTAATGTGTATTTTTGTTTATGGTTATTATACATGTGAGGATAACGTAATTGATAGTTTGATCATTGTGTTACATCATTTTACAGCTACCTATGTAAAAATATGAAATTTATCAAATACACTTATGATAGACTTAAGCAATTACCCCAACAACTAGCGTAAATTTCAATCTAATACTTAATTTTATATACGTACAATGATTTCATTGTGTTTTATTATTCTATAAAAATATTTATATTATTTGCGAAATACGCGTTAGAACATTTTCCGATAACATTGTCGTGACTGCTTATTTCTAATGCACAATTATTGTAGGTCTATAATTTTTTTTACATTTTCTTAAGCATCAACTTACAGACACTCAAACACATTGTGTATGCAAAGTTTCGCTTTTGTTTGATTTAAAATTTAGAAATGGCTTTCAAGTTTAATTTTTAGTAGGATTCGAATCGAGCCCTTAATGCACTAAGCTACGTGCTCCATAATTTAATTTATAGAAAAAAAATTCTCCGGTATCATCAGTCTTGAATTATTTACTTCATTAAAATATCATAATCTTCTATCGAAATCAGCAGAACTTTTCTAATTTTAGGTACTTATATGTATACTAGTAGATTTATTTTCAAACTAATTAATAATAATCTGTTGTGTCCACCACAATACCTCCCGCCATTTCCATATTAGGTTCGCGGATGTCGTCGTTAAAATGTTATAATCGGATTCTAAGAGCCTTAAAACGTGCTTATTTACTAAAATCTAGATATGAATACCTCTCTTTGCGAGAGGTTAAAAAGACTGTTAAATATAAACTTCTTTAAGATTCTAATAAAAAATTAGTGAAATAAACAAATTTTGATGGAGATGTCGTGTCAATAACAGATGAATTAATTTTATGATACATTCATCAAATTTAATATTTTATATAATAAATCTTTATGTTATGACACTTTTGCAATTTTTTCTATGGAAAACATATGAATATAAGAGGTAAATGAATGTTTTATTAGTTTTTTAATATAAAATATATGTAATATACATTATGCATGGTGCAGTAAGATAAAATTTCACTCTTCACATGTATGCAGAGTTGCGAAATGAATTTATTCTGCGGCACACACTGCACTTTAAATTTCCCTATTAGTCTAATGAATACAAATTGCAAACTTGTCCACTATATCATCACTAAAAACCATATAAATTTATTTTACGACACGCAAAAACCAAGTAAATCTCTACAATTTCTAAAGTTTGCTCATAGTTTTCCCCAATTTATTCCTTAAATTTCATTACATTCAATTCAACATCACGTACCTAAATATATAAATATAAATTTATTTTCAGAAACTGAATCTATTACTCTATGTATATTATACTAGTATAAAGGAGTTCAATTAGTTAATTGTTTTTTATTTACTTTTAAAAGTTATAACAACTGAAATATATAATAATAGATAATCTATTGTCGTCTTTGTAACTCTACCTTTTATTATTTATTGCTCTAAAAATTCATACATAGAGAGAATACGAGAAATCCATAACATATGAGTTTAAAATGAGAATGAGAAAATAGTTTTTCCTACAACCTACCTCTACCTCTTTACAATGTGTTAAGTGTCACTTTTCAAACACAAGTGCGTGAAAAGTAAATACGTTGCTAGGCAACATGCACATTTGGTTAATTTACTTGTTAA
This sequence comes from Ophonus ardosiacus, assembly GCA_943142095.1. Taxonomy (NCBI): domain Eukaryota; kingdom Metazoa; phylum Arthropoda; class Insecta; order Coleoptera; family Carabidae; genus Ophonus; species Ophonus ardosiacus. Next base: position 14,736,597 of record OW964830.1, on the reverse strand, counting down.
CTAGAACTAACAATATTTGAAGATGCCTGTACACTCACACTCAGTATTATGAGAAATAGCACCAACATTTCGGTTGTAGGAAAAATATTGTATGCAACTCGTGTGTAAATAGTATATTTTATCTCGTGCTAATTTCCGCATTCGGCTAGTACTACTTTACACAGTTGTTAAATAAATAACTATTTCTTAAATATAATGTTCCGTAAAACAAAATTAAAATTTTGAGAAAACACAAAATTCAAAGTTGTTATTTGTATAGCTGTGGCCATTTTTCTCATTCATATAATAAGCACAAAATAAGGGTTTTTGTTTGATATTTAATTCCATTGTTTATTAAAAATTTTAAAAAATGCTTGTACCTACTTATTTGATTTTTGTAAGAATTTTGCATTTACCCAAATAATTATGAAAGTCATCATTATCTATGGCAAGACAGCTTTTGTAGGACCAATAAGTACTTCAAATACCGAAGGTACTTGTTTCATGATTAGTGCTAGTACTTCATCCGTGGACAATCACTGCGGTAGCGGAAATACTCGTTCTACAGCTAGCACCATCTATGTTTAACATGGACAAATAGTCAGGGCGTCACATGTGAGTGCGATTAATGCCCGATACGTTGGCATTTTAACGATTACACACCTACACACTTAGCCGGCGGTAGATTCGAACCGAGGAACCTCAGATTATATCATACAGAAACAGCGCTTTAGTACGCACGGCCACAGATTATGAAAATGAACAATTAAATGATGTAAAAAATAACTAGGTATAGTTTTTCAACTTCTGATTATTTTGCTAAATAACTCAAACTCCGTATTGACAACTGTAGAGCATCGATATGGCATCTGGTGACTAAATTTTGAACTAGTGCATGACGGTAGGTGCGAGAAAATACAACATAATGTTAGTATACATTTTTTAAAAGTATTTCTTTTATACGAAAATGAATGTTGTAAAACACGGTAAAAGCAATATTATGTGTTGTGTATACGGGTGTCATTCGCTTATGAGTAGGGAAACTCATTTAAGTTTCCACATTTTTCCAAAAATAGGTAAAAATAAAGTGAGTATAACCACAAATGCAGGTATTCAACAAACATTGGAGCTTGGAAGTATGTTTTACGTTCTGGAAAACAAATTTCCAAGTATATGAGAGTATGTTCGATAAGACAGTGACTTTATTCTTCCAGGTAATATTATTAATAATTATATTTGAAACATATTTATGATTATTTAAATTTTTAGAAATTCCTTCTCAACGGAGAAATTTAAAAAAAGTGCTGTACCATCTTTGTGACGACAGAGCAAATTTTTGAAGACAGAGTGATGTTACATTTATAATTTCTCGATAACTATCGGTAATACCACATAATATAATGTGATTCGCATTCAGAACTTCTTCGCCTGTTTACAAGATTAATATTTTAAATTAAGTAATAAATGAACATTATATACAATCATACGTTCAACAATAATCCTAGAATGATGAGTAGCATTTAGAAAGTCAAATATCTGAACAATACTTAGCTTCATTTTGAAGAAACACAAACAAAATTGTATCATATGACAGTGACAGATTGTACACCTACCGTCATGCATCCACCATATTGAAAGTGCTTGCAGCGCCTCTATCGGTCATTTCAGTTGAGAATAGCAAAAAAAGTCTAATACAGAGGGGGACTATTTTGGTTCTTGCGAAACCACCATCACATTGAAAAATGAACAGATTGACTTCTACTTAAGCGTAATCGTTAATCAAGAAGGTGGTGGGTCATCAGAAATATCGTTAGTGGCTACGTTTCAGAATAATTAAGATTATTAATTTTTTCATTGTGCATGAGGCCTAATCTAATAAGATAAATATTACTTTTTATTAAAAATTATTGACAAATGTCTATTTTGGTTGCACATAAAAAACATGTGTAATTTCTAAATTTTTCAATAAAGTTTAATTCAAATCAAGACCAAGAACTGCATTACTTTGTTTCATTTACTAACACTTGCAACAATAATCTAGAAGTTTTCTAATTTCTTTCCAGAGAAAGATATATTTATATTCTTCAAGATCCAAACTATTTTTTGTTTCTTTGAACTCATTACGAACTCATTACGAATTTTCAACGCGAAAGGATTTTCTATTTTAACATTCAATTAACCAATTAAGAATAAATTTCACAAATTCTGCTTTAATGTCTGCCAAGTTTAATCGTTTCACATTCACATGATAGGGTTTCTCTTATTTTTGCTGCATGTTTCTATCCTTAGGGTGGAATGTTTCAATGTCAATGTTAAGTTTCTGCTCACGTAGGTGTCTGGACGATATCTATAATTGCTGCAGGTGACGCTAGATGGCAGGTAGTGCTAATTAATTCGCACCACTGACTAGCGTAATTTGCGAAGTTTCGATCCGTCTGACAGACACTCATTTCACTTTGAATTATCTTAAATTAGTTTACGAATATCATTACGATTAAAATAAGACTAACCAAGATTGTGTGATCTTTGGAAGTTCACACCATCTTAATATTAGCATTACAATACATATGGAGCACTGATGGTGATTGGTGCGCGAAACTACGCTATGTAATTTACTTACTTTGTTGTTTATATGTACGCAATTAATTATTTTGCATCTTAATAATTGTCAGATATACAGAGTGTTTCACAACATAGGAAAAGAGTTCTCATTGCGCAATGGTTTCCAAATTATTTTAGAATAAATAATCGAAATAAAAATTGAAATCAGAAAATAAAATTCATTTGATATAATTTGTAAATGCAGACATTAGATATGAACATTTACAAAATTACAATTTTTCTGTTTTTAATTTTTTTTGTTTTATAATGGAATAGGAATAAAGCGTTCGAAAATAAAGGCAGATTTGCATAATAAATTCAAAATTTTAGATAAAATAATGCAATACTGGACGATGTAGGTTCGGGAGACGATTGGATGAAGAAGGTTATATAAAAAAGAAAAATCTAAAGAAGTAATCTAAAATAAAAAATAGCACACAAATATCAATATATTGTTATGTGAAAATTTTTGTAAAATTCATAGCCGATTAGGCAAGAATATAAAAAATAATGCAATTGACAATAGCACTTCTCGATATTTAAATCACATTTGCATATTTAAAAAAAAAATGCTGGATAAATTTAATTCAAGTTTGCATGGCAAAAAGATTAAAGGCTCGATAAACTTTGCACGACATATCGACACACTGAGCATGGTATCTAACCAAAAAATTTAATATTTCTTGCACTTTGAAACAAATGAACATAGGCAAATTATACATCGTTGGAATGCTAAAAAATGTCTTTTCAATGGCGTAAATTTCCAACAGGGAAAAAATATTTGAGCATCGCCAATTTAAATAACATAAAAAAGTGCCCTAAAGATGTGCAATCCAAATTCTAGTATTATTTCACATTTAGAATATATCTAGTGACCCATGCATTTTTTGTCAAATAACAAAACAAAATTAAAATGGCCTCCTAATGGGACAAATTTTTTTCTAATTTAACCGACTTCGAATATCTTATAGTTCTCCAGATTAGGAGTGTGCCAAATATCGATATATCGATACATATCGATATTTTTTTAAATATTGAATAGTTTTTTTAACTTCAGTGTATCGATAACTATCGAATAATATCGACATTATATAGATTCGTATATTCATTTGTCGATCGTTTTCGATATTTATCGATAGTTTTCAATATTTATAAATAGTTTTCGATATTTATCGATAGTTACCGACACATATCGATAGTTATCGATACGTAGATACTTAGCCGCCAAGATTATCAAGGTTATCACGTACGCTATCTGCGTATTAGTGTTTTTAGTACCGCAGGTAACATTATACCAGACAAGTGAACATGCAGAGCAATTCATTTTTATAGCAATGAACAAACATTTTATAAACTTATAAATTTATTGAATTCAGAAACCTACCGAAAATTCTGCTTTTGTTAATTATAAAAAAAAATACTTTTCGGTCGGAAGTGTCATAATATTTTATTTTATATGTATATTTCATATTTATAATTTGTTTTACGTTAATTTATATGCGGAACCAATACACTTCCCTTAGAGTTATTGTTTATTTTTTGTGGTATACTTTTCTGTCGATAAATATCGACATTATTCGACAGATATCGATATTATTCGATAAATGACAATATTGTTCGATAAATGTCGATATTATTCGATAAATATCGATATTATTCGATAAATATACATATAATTCAATAAATATCGATATATTAAAACTTATCGATATATCGAATATTATCGATAATTATGTGATATCGATTATCGATATTAAATTTTCAATTTGGCACACCCCTACTCCAGATCTCCATGTTAGACAAATTATCTAGGACAGCCTATATAACTGTTACATGTCAATGACTGTCGAAATTGATATATGTAAACAGTTGGCTAGAAATTGTTGAATTTATTGTACAATTTTGAGTTCAATTTATTGAACTTGGTAAAGTTCATAAAATTTGCGGGAAAATTGACTACTGTAAAACAGGAATTAGTCTTAACTCTACTGTAAAAACAAACGACGATAAGTGTTTCACTCTTGATAATTAAGAAAGGGGTATATGCCAAAATCTTAGTGCTTAAAGCCCCTTATTTTATTTAACAGGCTTGAATAAGAGATATGTACTGCCAACGCTTGGAAACGTGGTTTGGCAGTAAATAAATAAATATACGAGAACGAGAATTATTCATAAGTAAAGTAGCAAACAACAGTACCTAGCACAAGTACAAATGTCAACACACTCCATCATTCTGTAGGTAAACTCTACTTACGAATTCTTTAAAACAATTATTAATGAAATCTTCTCAAGTAACGTCTCTGCTCTAATGTATGTTATTTCACTGCGTATATATAACAGTAGTAACAAGAGTATAAACACAAGCTTTATGATATGAGATCAAGTATTTTTTTTTTTAATTATTGACCAAATCATATTTACGAATAATGTATACAGTAAACGATTTCCTTATTTTATTTATTTTATATATTATAGAACCTCCACCATCAATCAATCATTTAAATTGTCTTACTTAAATTTAGTTTGTTCTGTACATACATTCATGTTGGTGTTGGTACTGCAGTATTCAACTTCAGATCTGTTATCTCTCATATGTGAACTCGGTATCTGGAGTGTTCAAACTGTGGTATGCTTATCTGTCAAATTTTTAATTTGTTTTAGGAATGTCTTTTAAAAAATCTTGTATGCAACTCAAGACTCGGCAGACCTCATGTCAAAAAGCGTAACTATTTTGCGCTACTATTTTATCTACATTATCTTCAATCTTCGCTACTAAAAGCTATTTTTCAAGAGATGTTTTATATATTCCTTAAAACAAATCATATTTGAATATACAATGTGTTTCACTTTCCATGAAAACACCAAAACATTTTTTTATTAATAACGCAATTAGTATAAAACTTTTTTACCTGTGATATAAGCCATTACGATTAATATTTTTGTATGAATGAATTTTTTTGGAGGCTAATAGGTGTATTCTAAACACAATCCGTTACATGTAAACGGACCGTTAAAAAATTTAGCGATTCAAGTAGATTGACATATAACAAAAACTTGGATTTTGTTATATGTCATTCTACTTGATTCGCTAAATTTTTTAACGGTCCATTGTCATGTAACGGTTTGTATTTAGAATACACCCATAAATACGGCCAAATATGATTAAAATAAAAACTAGTGTTTTAAGTTGTCATAGTAACGATGAAGATAAGCCCCATTCACAGCTCCGAAAATAAAAATAAAATTATACATAAAAATAAAAATAACGATATAAACAAGAGATTATTATAAAAGTGTTCACAGCTCTCGAAAAGACCTAAACATAATATAATATTTTACACAACAATAAGCATATATCCAACAACTGTCATTTGATCTGTCAGGTTACATAATGGTACAAGGATTTCAATTTAATATAATTTTAAAAAGCTGTCTTTAGACAAACAGTCGCATATATAATTGGGTAGGTACAGTGCTTTTGTTCATTACGAATATATTAAATGACAGTTGATGTTAATTTACAATTTATTTTCGAAGCTGTGAACACCAACCATAAAGTCTCATTTATAATTTTATTTATATTTCTTATTTTCGTAGTTGTGAGTAAACCTAGAGAGCAAAAAAGTATTTAAAAAAGTTGTTGCTAATCACTAAAATACTCCAAATCCGAAGTTTCCCTGAAATATTTTAATTTTGTAACTTTTCTACATTTCTATGTACTCATTGAAAATTTTTTTATCTCAAATATCAAGTGTGTAACACAATCAAAACAATGGAAAATACATTATAATTTAATATTTAATGTATTTTCCTTTTTTTTTTCATTGTGGAAGAAGATAACTATGTTTTTATTCGAAGAGAATTATTTTTACAATTGTTAATCTAATCAGTAATTTTTTTATAAATTGGCAGAGTTTGCTCCGAAAAACAAATTGTAAAAATAATTTAATTAGACAAATACTGTGCTTTATATTGCCTAATTAACAGAAAATAATTTAATTTAACCAATGATTGGAATACAAAACGTTGAAAATAAACAAGTTATCCAGTAATTAATTTGGAGCATGAGTGGCATATTAATATTTATTCGTTTAGTGTAAATTCAGTGTAAAACAGAGTGAGTTTAGAGGGTTGAAAACAGGTCTAGATTAAACATTGTTAGCAGCTAGCATCTACATACTCTGCATGCATATCTAAGGCACAAACACTCCTCTCGAACACGTTCCGAATGCATTTATTCGTGGATGTAGAGACGCCTGCCGACGTCTATTTACCCAGGGCGTCTTGGGAGTTGGAGCCGGTGCAAACACCGCTACCAGATTCGACAGCTGAATATGTGAGCTAAAGGATTAGTTAGGCTACAGCGTGACAAATACGACGCAGTAATCATTCCATTCACGGTACGAAAACTTCTTTCTAAACAAGGTCAATAGAGGAAGAGGAAAAGTTTCCACAAAACAAATTTTACATGGGGATCTCTCACACTCAATAAGAAAGAAGTGTGGATAAGTAGTATCAAAATTTCTTGTAAGAAAAAACTGTTGGTTCTCTAATCTAATCTTCGACCAGTTTAGGTTTAATAAATAATACACAAAAGAAATAATTATTACTATAATTGATAATGAAATTACAAATGATACCTATTTCTTAAAATTAAGTAAAAAAAAGAATACATATTTTGGGAACAATATTCTCATCTTTAGTAGTAAATTTTGCGCGACACTTTATTAAGGACCGGTATTTTTATCTCCGGTTAAACAGCCTGTTAATTTAACCGTCAGTTAACAGAAAAACACAGCATCGATATTATAGCCTAAATGGGCTACTTTCGTACCTTTTTTTATTTAATATTTTTGAAGAGCAGGTAAAAACTTGCTACCCATATTTTTTCTATTGACAAAATTTTCATTAACTAGCCAGAAAAAAAAATAATGAAATCTGATTATTTGAATGGCCGTAAAGCCATAGCGTTTGTTTGTACGGGTAATGTAGATCTCCTGTTTGTGTTTATTTATGAAGTAATTAATATATTTGAGAGCCCAGAGAGAGAGAAAAAGGAACTAATGTCAAATTCAAATTGAAAGTTTCTCTCACGCCATGCCATCTATACGTTACATTTTTAAGAATGGTTTCCTTCTCCGGTTCAATATAATGACGTCACAGACAATTGTGTTTCTTAATTTACTAAAAAACAAATAATTTTTTAAAAATAAAATTTATATTTTTATATGTTTTCAACATCACATTACGTATATAGTGATAGAAATCGGATTTTCAGTACCACGCAAGTAGCCCATTATAAAAATTACACACGTGTCAATTTTTCGATGTCACATTGTTAACCGACAGTTAACTTAACCGGAAGTTAAACAAGAGATGAAAATATCGGGCCTAAGAGGATAAAAATAATTTAAGATTACTCATTTTGTCATAAAGGCTGCTTCATGCAACCGTTTACGCAGGTTTGGGATCAACATAAACATACGACATATAAACCTAATACATAAGAAATGGCCAAATTTTATTTCTTATGTCATCCATATGGGTTATAATAATAAAAAAAATACGAGGGAGACTTAAATATAAACGGGACTGATTTTTTTTTATTTCTGCCTTTAATCTACACGGTATATAAAAACACATTATTTTTCTACGTAATCTCCTGTTCCAGAAATGCATTTTTCTGAACGGATTGGAAGCTTTTTAATCCCTTCATCGTAGAAACTAACGGGTCGTTTGCGTAGCCATTTGAGCACAAACTCCTCCACCGTGTGGTCGTTATCGAATCGCTGACCTCCCATCACTTATTTGAGGGTCCCCAAAAAGGTGAACGTCACATGTTGACAAGTCGGGACTGTAGGGTGGATACTCCAATGTTTCCCAGCCGATTCTGTCAAATTTTTGCCTCGTATCGTTTACAGTGCGGGGCCTGGTGTTGTCATTAATCAAGATGACATTTCTGATAGATTGCGTTTTCCTCGTCCTTCGATAGGACAATTTAGCTTCATGTACTAAGTCGCAATAATATTGCGCATTAATTTAGTTTATTGGTCGGTGGCATAACGGCCTCCATGAGATTCCGAACCGCCACGATGTTGGCTTCGGTAACGCTTGTTCTTGGACGACGATCGTGGCTCTGATTTTCGACCCTTTCTTGCCCTTCAGAGAACGCCTTATGCCAGGGAAAGAGCCGGGTCCTTGACAACGTGTTGTCCCCGAACTGGGCTTTCAACATCCGCAAAATTTCGGTTGGACTTAGGCCTTCCTTGGCAAAAAAACTTAATAATAATCCGTTGCTCGACGGAGACATGCCCTTCTTGCTCGCTCATGGTTTTTTTTTTTTAATACTAAACAGGGTTATCTACCCCTTCTCTAAGAGCCCAGGCTACCTGTTAATCAACCCTTTCCAGATATATGACCCGTCTGAGATTTTCTAAAAATTTATTTTTCATTTCCCTGATAAAAAGAATACTTGATTTTCCACAAATTTTATGTACTAAAGTAACAAAGTTGTTTCGACTTTTCATTCAACTTCAAACAATACAAAGATAACAATTTTGTGTGCTTGGAGGGGAAAGTCGCTTATTTCTATCTGTTCATGGTCATTACTTTCAATTAGCCAATTCCTTAATCTCTAAATTTTTCGAAATGTACACGAATGCATATTGAGAATTGGAGGGTCACTTATTACTAACTGTTCATTTTCAATATTTTTCTTCGAATTTAGAAAAGCAGTAAATTACTCGCAATAACCGGCTTATCAATTAATCGAAGTAACCGATTACGCCAAACTGGTTTAACCGATTAACCGTTCAACCGAATTTTTATTTCTTGTAAAACGCAGAAACTGGTTAGCCGGCTAATCGGATTTCTTCCTTCATTCCACTTTGGTATCAATAATACTTCCAAGGTATTGGAAGCTATCGATCTGTTCTATAACTTTTGCCATATCGTCCGCAAACGTACATTCTCTTATTGCAGTGATCTGTTGGTTCAACTGCTCCAGTTCAGTTTTGTGCAGTCTATTTTTTACTTCTTTTGTTACTTCATCCGGTAATACAGTAAACAGTACTGGGTACACATTTTCTTGTCTTAGACCTTGCATTTGTTATAAAATCCTCTTATTCATTCAAGTAGATTAAGGCCAGTTGAAAAAACGCAACAAAGTAATATTTACATAACAGACAGAGAAAATATGACTCTATAATTTATAGTGTAATTATGGTACTGTTATAGCCGAGACAGACGACAAAAATTAATTATCATTAACGGTTAGATATAGTGCGCGCACGTGAACTTGACACTATTGGCAGATGTCAAAATTGTGTCTATTAACAAACCAGAAAATATTGAATGTAGTAAGCTCGCGCTACTTATTGTATTTTACTCATACAGTACAAAACAATAAGTAACACTTACTTACTACAGTCAATATTTTCTGGTTTGTTAATAGACGCAATTTTGACATCTGTCAATAGTCTCAAGTTCATGTGCGCATACAATATCTAACCGTTAATGATCATTAATTTTTGTCGTCTGTCTCGGGTATTACGTACAAAAAGGTCACTAGTATTGAATTTATTTTTAAAATTCATTCGGACTTTTATTTTCTTACCTGTTGGTTTATTATACATTTAATGGCTACTTGCGTGGTACTGAAAATCCAATTTCTATCATTTAATACGTAATGTTGTGTTGAAAACATGTATAAAAATATAAATTTTATTTTAAAATAAATATTTGTTTTTTAGTAAAATAAGAAAGAAAATTTTCTGTGACGTCATTATATTGAACGGAAAAAGGGAACCATATTTAAGAACTTATAGATGGCATTGTGTACGAGAAAGTTTTAATTTAAATTTGACATTTTTCTCTCTCTGGGCTCTCAAATATATTAATTACTTCACAAATAAACACATTGGTAGTTATAAGTAATTTAAAATATCGATATGAAAAAGACGAACTAAAATACTAACCTCCAAACTATTGTTCAAACGTCAAACAGGAGATCTACATTACCAGTAAAAACAAACGCTATGACTTTACGACCAATCATTGGTGCGGCGTAATTGTACGTCATACATGGCGGTAATTCAAATAATCAAATTTCGTAATTTTTTTTCTGGCTAATTAATAAAAATTTTGTCAAAAGAAAAAATATGGGTAGCAAGTTCTTGCCTGCTCTTCAAAAATATCAAATAAAAAAGGTATGCACATAACCCATTGTGGCACTTTCATTTAAAAAGTAAATGAAAAAGTATTAAATTAAAAGTAAAAGTAAAATAAAAATAGCAAAAATAAAGTAAAATAAAAGTAAAAAGCGAGCGAAAAGTTAAAGTTTTACATATCGACGCCAAATTTTGTAGAGATGTTCTTTCAGCTTCCGGATGAGTAGTAGAAGTAAGTAGAGTTGAAATTTTGCATAGCTTTTTCTTATAATTATTTTTTATAAGAAAAGCATTAACATTGGTTTCGAGAGCAGCTAAAAGCGGCGCTAGCGTTGCTAATTTTCGGGATTTGTGAGTATTCGCAAGCATTCGGGAGTTCACCAGTAAAATAAATAGATTATTTAAATACAAGTTCCTCAGGAGGCAACTAAATTCCATACTCTTGGTGACAAATAAACTACATGAAATCTGATAATCATGAAATTTTAAATGAAAACTTATGCCATTCGTATGTGATATGGTAAGTCAGGGTGATATGCCAAACTTTTTTAAATGTGTAATAACTCTTACCTAAATAACAGTAAAAATTTATTGCAATATTATATATTTAGATGCAGTGGTGTCTGTAGATTATAATTGTCTGTTGTAAACTAGACATTTTTAAAAACAAACAAAAATGAAAAACATAAAAAATTGCAAAATGCCATCTATCCCTATATGCTGGGTTAGATATCACGGGGCTATTAAGATGAGATAGCAATGATATATGTATGTATTAGTAACAGACTTTTGAACAGACTATATTTAGTAGTAGTAACGATATAAAAACCCAAATAAAAATAATATTTCTTAATTATATTTGAAACTATAAAATATTCAATTATCCTTTCGATAAAAATGAATTATTTAATAAAATGAAGAAACAGCAAAATACAAATACAAAAATACTTATTTTTCTTAAGTACAAAATATAAATAAATATATCAACACGGCGTATTACCTATTACTGGGAATGCCACTATCTATATTTTTACCGCTGGGCACTTAGCAGGCGTCACATCACGGGCACTCATAGCTGGTGTGGAGAGTGCACCACAGGGATCACTTTTGTGCGATTAAAAGTTTGCACTGGCAGGGATCAAACCCAGATCATCATATTGGCAACCAGACACTATACGCATGCGATCACGCGACCCCTATTTTCTTTAAAACAGTGATAAAGTACTTAAAAAAACTCCTGATTTTGTGGATGAGATGACAGGCTTTCAAATTTTGCAGCAATGCAAGCAAAATGGAAAAGCAGCAAATAATCCACAAATGTAACTCTTTTTCATGTAGCAAAATAAGAACCTTGTTATAAAAACTAGGTAAACCTAAGTGTTGTTAACATTGAATATGCAGAAATTTTATAACTTAATACCGTTTTCCCCGTAATATTGTTTGTTGCACAGCTATTTTCTTATAAATTTTTATAAAAACGAGACAGAAGTCTTACATCTAAATAATATTTTTCAGGATTTTACTGCCATAAATGATGACTCCCAAATTTATCTGGGCTTATTTCACTACCCCTTCTGATTCTTGTTTCATAATTGATTATGCAGGATGAACACTACTTGAATAATATTAGACAACTTCTAAAACATATCGGAGAGAATAGAAAATAATGAGGATAGCCTTCGCCCAACAGTAAGATATACTGCTGTCTACTTGAAGTCCGTAGTATAGGGAATACAATATTATTTTTTGTTTTCATTTTGTTGTAGTCTGCGATTAAATTAATCATAATTTCTTTTTATTTTACGAAAAAAAAGCAAATTAAAATTCGCAATTTACAGCATATTTCAGAGTGCCATTGAATTACTCTTTTATTTGTTTTTATTTGATATTTAACCTTTGACATGTTTTTATAATAATTATTAATTTTGAATGTTATAATAATATACCATTCATGACTCATTTTGTACTTTCTTTTTGTGTTTAATTATACTTTTAATAATTATACAAAATTATTTGTTGACAAGTAAAATTATGAAATTTGTCAAATAAAAAACCTAACATCAAGCAAATTTGCTGTAAATTACGAATTTTAATTTGCATCATTTTCGTAAAATAAAATGAAATTGTGATTAATTTTATTTTCATATTATATAGTTTTTAATTCTGAACAACTTATTTACAACTTTTCTCTAAATTTAATAGGTCAGTAACTATAGCAAAATGAAAAAAAAGATAACATTTTATTCTCTATATACGGATTTCAAGTAGACACTTGGTATAGACTAATTATTTTCACTTGTACATGCGAAAGAATATTGCCTAAAATATTGCGCCAACATGTGTGTGAGCGTGTGACAGTGTTAAAAGACAGGTTAAAATTCCTCTCTTTCCCTTTGATCTGGGGTTCATTTGTCACCCCTGAAAGACGTCAGCTTGTCTTGTGGTTTATATAAATTAGTTACCAAACTACACTTCTGTCATCCTTTAAATGATTAATTCCTTTAATTATGAGTGTTTTTACGCACTTTTATCCATACCACCGATGTAAACTAGACTAGGCTTGTTATTTTTGTTCCAGGGTGTTTAGCAGCTACAATAATGTATATTTATGTCTTTATGGTAAATAAATTCAGCTTATGCCATGCGAAAAGTTAATTTCGAAAGTTCTTGTTTTGCGCAGTGTTTTGCATAATAACTTTAGCCGTTTTCAACTGCTGTAGAGTTATTCTTTTGATCTTGTACTTTTGTGAACTTTTGTTTATCTCGTCTTCACCCTTCTAGTTCTTGCAAATAAACTTGCTCCAAAAATTATCTCTCAAAGCTACAACACAGGATGAAAGATTTGTTCTTATTGCCTTCCGCAAGAGAAAAATATTCTATATTCAAATAAAAAATATGTAAAAAAAATCAAAGGTATAAATAAAAACAGTTGTTGATAGAAATATATCCCGAATCCCGAATATTTTATTTTATACATTTTTACCTCCCGCTACCCTTGGTAAGGGAAGTATAGGGATCGTGTTAAAAATTGCAAGTTGAGATTTTGGTATATGACCACATGTTAAAGTCCCTAGAATCCGATTTTAACATTTTTACGATGTGTCTGTATGTGTGTATGTGTATGAGTGTAGGTATAGGTATGTATGTATTTTGTCAACGCTCTTTACTATCATTCAAAAAATTCCGAAAACTTGTATTTCTACCTTTTTCTAACATGGAAAGAAGCCATTAGATTTTGGTGTAAATGAGGTAGCCGAAAATGGTACTTGAATTGAACTTTCTTAGAAAAATATTTTTTTTTCGCGATTTATGTTATTATAAGAATTAAAGATTATTAAATTTTCTATAGGTATGCATTGATACTTTTTCTATATAATTTATAGTTAAATATATAAAATAATCTATTTTATAAATCCCGGAGCCTATGTTTTAAAGATAAACACAATTCCTTAGTTATACATTTCAGATTTCAAATGTTTGTAACTGACAAATAAATGTCACTGTCAAATAACCTATCATTTCAAAATATTAATGGTAACGTTTTCTAAATTAATAAAAATTAAAAAAAGAACAATTTTACAAGAGAAGTATATTGTTACTTCATTGTACATCATCGTAAGTAGTGCTGGGTGATATAGTGCTGACTACAACAGATTTTTATAGTTTCTGTTTTAGTAAATGTGAATCAAAATATTTCGAGTATGAACATTTAATTTTAATATTTAAAATCATGGTACAATATAAAATTTACGGTAAAATGTTATAACATTGTGGATTATGCTAAACAGTAACCAAATAATGTAAAATAAAACAAAATTAATTTTTTCTTACATGAGTTTTATTGTAATATATCTGTATTGTTAACAAGAAGCAGTTTTTCTGCTTTTGACGTGATTTTTATTTCATTTTTGTTTACAAGTTTTCTCTCTCTCTCTCTCTTCTATATATATATATATATATATATATATATATATATATATATATATATATACCGTGAATATTTTTTAACGTGAAACATTAAGTTTGTCATATCCATGGTTACGACTTCATATTTGATTGACAGCAATGTATTTGTCCGTTCCATTTAAAATGAAACATAGGGAACAAATCTGACAGAAGTATTATACTTAAATATTGTCAGAAATTTAACGGAGTCAGAAAACCACTCGAGAGTACTAAACATATTTCGGGCACAAGGTGCACACAGTATTTTTCTACATCTAAATTTAATTTTTAGAAAACAGGTATAATTATTTAAACAAAATTAACTGCTAATGACATCTTGTCAATATGACAGATAACCGTTGAATTTTCCTATAACTTATGATTTGACATTTGATTGACAGCAATGTATTTGTCTGTTTCATTTAAAATGAATGAATTTGACAGAAGTATTATATTTAAATATTGCAAGAAATTTAGCCGAGTCAGAAAACCACTCGGGCACAAGGTGCACACTATATTTTAAATTCTAATTTTAAATTAGAATGCAGGTATAATTATTTAAACAAAATTAACCTCTATTGACGTCTTATGAAATGTCAAATTCGTTCCCTATGTTTAATTTTAAATGGAACGGGCAAATACATTGCTGTCAATCAAATGTTAAGTAACCATGGATATGACAAACTCAATGTTTCTCGTTAAAAAATACTCACGGTATATATATATATATATATATATATATATATATATATATATATATATATATATATATATATCGGGAGGCCATTTAAAAAGAATCCTCTTTGAAACTCCATAACTCCGGAGTATATTGAGATATCGTTTTCAAATTTTTATCTTGTACAGACAAAGGGTTGAAAAGTATTTTAAACATTTATATAGAAAACAAGTGAATAGCTACTTTCTAAACTTGACATTCATATGTACTATTACACGTTGACAATTTTATAATTTTTGAAAATATTTTTGATTCGTTGTCCTTATACACTTAGACACATTTCTATAGCTAAAAATGCATAAGTAAAATTTCATATAAGGATATTTATGATAGCAATAAATGTAAATATAATAAGTTATATTATTAATATAAAAGTACCTCTTAATAAATTATTGCATAAATAATAAAAGAAATGATTAATAATTAAAAAGTGATATTTTGTACTTTGTTACTGTCACAATTTGTAATAAAATTGCTAAACGACTAAACCTATAAAGCTGTTTGTAGGTGATTATATTTAATAAATATGATGGAGGTGCATTAAATACATAGATATAGAGCATTATTTTCATTATCAATTACTGTGTATTGTCGTATAAAGTGTTGTGAATGGTGCATGAAGTAGCGTTTACTATCGATCCGTGCATGAGTGGCAATAAGAAGCTCGTGTGTATTTTATAACGCATGAATTAGCGGGTGGACAATAGCGTTCTCGGCTATGGCCCGCGATAATAACGCCCAGAACAATGGCAGCCCAGCAGCCACAAATTCTCTTTATTAAAATTCAAAGGCGAATGTAATTAATGTAATAACTGCTTCAAATTTCAATCATCATGTCTGCAGCCTAGTGATTAATATGAGAAGTAATTTGCGTCTTCGGGATGTGCAGACATTAAAAATGTCATTGTATTAAACATACGTTGGTGGGTATTCAATGGGTTTTCTCTTAATTACTTTTTGCAAGACGGACATGAAGTAATTTGTTAAATGCCACACAGATGCGCCAGTTCCCTGCAATTGTCCTTTTCTAGAATTAAGTATAACCAGTTCTCTACTACTCGAAATAATCCTACAAATCTTATATGCAACAAGGTAAGATTTGTCCTTATATCTCGGCAATCCTTATATCTGATTTAGAGTCGGGTTAAAATTTTAATTTCTAGTTAAGTAAACTTTGCATCGTTTTGTTGACAGCAATGTTAAATCCGTCATTTGACAGTTCATATCATTTCAATTTTGTTTATTTAATTCTTAATTAAATTTTAACCAGATATTGAAAAACCGGTTATAAAACGGATTATATTGTTAGTTTACAGTTACAGTTAAGCAGTGGGGTCCTCCAATTTTATCTTTTTATTATTTCAATTGACAGTTCGTTTAATTTTCTAAGCAGTTCAAAGTATTTAAAGGTCTTATGTCCGGTTTCATAAAAATTTAACTTACTGCTAAATTAAACAACATGTTAAATTTTGACATAATCGTCGCGTTCAAGGCAAAACGGCCTAAGCGCAAAAAAACCGTAATTTGCGATTTTGGTACCGTTCGATAAATTGGCGCAACCTCCATCTATTAAACACAGTGGCATAAGTACGAAAAAATTATTTAAGTAGATATTTTACTTTGGGGTTGCGCAAGCGACAATCACAATTTTAATACTCAGGCGTAAAATGGCATAAGCTCCATTTCTACGTAGTTTCTTATGGGTGAATGCAGAGTGAAATGGCCCGAGTTATTGATGTCAAAGTAAGTGTTTAAAAAATTATTGTTATCATTGTTTGCTATAACTCATTTTAGTAAAGATCAAAGTTTTATCATAGTATATTTTTATAATAATACAGATTCAGTATTTGTCACAAAACTTGTTTAAACATTCTGTCGCTTGTGCCATCGACCTGCAAAAATCTGTTTGGGTACAACCGACAATCTACATGTTAAATTCATATCTCAAACTATCGGCAACAATAGGTCATTCATTATTTGTTGCTTTCACATTTTAGTTTTTTTTTTCAATATTTTATACTTTAATGCTGGTAATTAATTAAAGTTCATTTAATGATAATGACAGATTATTATGTTTTTCCGCGTTCAAAATATTAGTGCTTAAGTCATTGTCCCAGGCCAGAAAATCATTGAATTAGCTCTTTCTCTTCCATCAGCACTTGAAAATAATGATTTGATGGAAGCACTGAACAATGATGCGTTATTTTCCGATTCTCATATAGTAGAATACTTAAAAAGTTTATGTGAATTAAATGTTATACCACAAAGATATCATCAAGAATACTTGTGTTTGAAGTATGTGTCTTCTGTTTCTGATGAACTTGATGAGACGTGGAAGATTATTAGATATACTCATTTTATTTCATATCCAGTCCTGCCGGCAAAGTAACTAAAGTACAAAACATCAGAGTGATAGATTTTTTTTATTTTTATTAATTTTGTCTGAGTTTTGATGTTTGTATAATTATATAAGCGCAATATTTTTATACTGATATGTTTTAAAAAAGTTTATTAAATAAAATATATTCTAATATGTATTTTAGTTTAACTGCATTTGACTTGTAATGTCAACGTGACGTCACAGCGACACCAGCAACACCTATTGCTATCTTTCTCTCGCATCACACTCTATAGCAATAGTAGATTGCAAAAGAAATATAGCAACTTCACGTACCTAATCTAAACTTACTTAACATAATCTTAGATTAGACGGCCACATCAGAATTCAATCTAAAAATTCTTGATTTATTATGTTAAGAAAGGTTAGGTTTAGTTAAATTATTTCAATATGAACTTAAAATATAAATTTTCTATATTCCCATATTCCTGTTCAATGTCCTGGGGAGAATTTAAAATACGTTATTCATTACAAAATAAAGTAAAACTCAAATTAATAATCTAAAATTCATAGTTTCATTTTTCATTCCGCGGATTAAAAGCATACCTTTTCACAATAAAACAATTTATATCAGAACCACCTGCTTAACAGATATTAAATTTTCATTTCCTCATAATGTTCATTCACTAGGATACTCTACCAGAGTAGTCATCATGTACTCTTCATAAACAAGTTTAATAAGCAACCATCTCTCGTCAGGAAAACAAAGAGAATGAGAGATGAAAAGAAAAAGAAATTATATAAGTTAATTTAAGTAAGCAACAGGAATATCTAGATTATGCTCAGTATATGTACGGATATGGATATTACAATAATTACGGTAATCTATTCGTATACCTGTAGTAGAACTAATATAGTACACATATAAGACTGTGTAAATAAGCGATATATTGTAGTTTTTATAAACAAAATCGAATGCGATCAAAGCCAAAAGTATACAATTAATCACTGTCGTGTTCTAATAAAATACCTACGAATGCCCATGAGGAAATATAAAATAAACTCTTATTAAGTACTTATTTTTCAATGAGGAAACACAAAAATTTTAATTGGGCCCCTCATTTATTAAAATTTATATAGGCCAATTCTGAACAAATCTGTAAAAACCTGACAAAAACGCATCTATTTTTGTTTATTAATATAAAATTATACATTAGGGTGGCAACTTTCGTTGCGATTTTGTTCGTAAGATTTTTTTAAAATTGGCCCATTATATATCTATTTCAGTAGATTCGCTGAACAACAATTACTTCTTAAGTATTTAATTTTGATACTACAATGTATTCAACTAATATAATCGCCAACAAATATAACCTTTCTTCTTTCATAGTGGAACGTAAATAGGATTTAATTAATATTTATAAGTTTGCTGAAACATGTGTTTTCATAGATCAACTGATACTAGAATGGGGTATTCCACCATAACAACAAAATTAAGAAAATTTCAATTTAACATAAAGTATGGCTCAATAAATAATAGTTAAAACAATGAAAACATTTTTTAAATAATTACTTTACGGGATATTTCACATTTGCTAAAAGAGAAAATTGACGTCATACAATTGTTATCCTTCTCTCCCAGCGTACTCAGAGCAGTGTGTGTGAGAAAGACAAGTATAGAGGAAATGTGACGTTACACTGATTTCTCGAAAATAAAATACTCTGAAACTAGGAACAATTAAGATTTTTTAATACTATGAATTGCTTCAAAACTGAATGAAGTTTTATTTAAAATAATAAAAAAAATTGAGTGGAATACCCCATTGTGAGCATTATGATTAAAGCAACCCAAAAATTCGCCCTTTGCTCCTAAAAACTTATGATTTGATTTTTAATTTATTTTGTAAAAAAATATTCTCAAAAAAATCTGTTGTGGCCAGCACAAGACCTCTCGCCATTCCTATATTAGGCTATATAAGTATTGTACACATTTGACATTTCTGTTACACTCAAAAACTCATATCTCCTTTATATACATATTTTTATATTTTTTAATTAGTTCTATTCACTCTTATTCTTCTAATGTTCGAGATTCTTCCAATTCATTGATGAGATTGGCGGTATTTCTGAAGGGTATATGTAATATATGTATCTATAATTATAAATATTTAATTAATAATAAAATAAGAAATATTATGTACTTCCCAGAAAAAAGTGTTCAATAATGTCTCTGGCTTTTTGACACACAAATTTATCTGTCAATAAATTTACAACTTATTATTTTATATATTTATATGTCTCTAGCTTTAACTCCATAGAAGATATAATACAAAATTTAAATGTATCGGATAGAGATTTTTATATTCTTTTATACTAGTAATAACAGAAATTTTAAAAAAATAATATTTAGAAGATTTTTTTTAAAGAAACTATTACTTCCGGTTGTCCAATTATTACAAAAATCTAATCAGCTCTTCCCAGGAATGTCAGATTGAGGAAACTGCAGTTAAATATTTTTTAAGTCATAAAGTATTTGAGAAACCGTGGCTCCAACATCCACACCTACACACACAGACATCATTGTGAAATGTTAAAATTGGATTCTAGGGACCTTAAAACGTGCTTATCCACTAAAATCTGGATATGCGATTTTTAGCATGATTCCAATACTTCTCTTAGCGAGAGGTAAAAAATAACCCCAAAACCAATTTCGCCGCAGGCGATCGCCTTGTTTCCTTGTAGATTGGGCCGGCTCTGTGAAATAATCACACCGATCGCCAACAATTGTAATGTTATTAATAATAATAAAAACTTTTATATTTAACTAAGTTCCAGCAGTTTTGGCTTACTTTATCCGAGCGGTGATTTTCTCCAGAAGTTTTATGTCATAAAAGCTTCACATCTTTTCGAATTCATAAAGTTTATGAGTTCGAGAAGATGTAAATAATATTAATTACTTAAATAGTTTTAAAAAATTTAACGAACTATATTTACAACAGTACAATTAAAGAAAAATATAAATTCAAAAAAATTATTTATAAAAATTAATATAAAACATAATTTAATAGATATTAAATTATGGCAAATTACAACGGTAAATTACAGATGCAAATTACAGTGTGTTCAGCAAAAGTTATATATTAACTTTGCTTTAATCATCTCGGAAATAGTAACTATTTCTTCATATGAGAACACAAAAATAAAATATTTTTAATTCACACGTTCCTTATATGGCAAACCAACACCCAATACCTATATAATTTTAATAAAAGTACAATAAAGTACAATATGATGGCGATATTTGGCGACACAGTTTAAATAAGATATTTGACATCCTCTTACTCGGCCGACTCAATGCCTCCTAGAGGCGTCAGTACACCACACTGAAGAGCTCCAATAAGAGCGAAACGCGTCTGTGGTTCTGGTTGAGTGAGCCAGTCTCTGATAAATGAACGAGAGGTTGATTCAGAGACTGAAATCTTGTGAAACATGTCAAGTGTTGTTTTTTTAAATATCTTACCTATACTTTTGTTTCAGGCGTCATTCTTTCTATCATCTGTCAAAACTAATACAAATACATTTTCTTTTTACAGTTTAATATACATTTTAGTTATATATATATATTTCATCCTATATAGGAAAATTAAAAGGGACCTGCACAATCATTACATAACCGTCTTTGTTATCCATAATTCTCGAGATAGCAATGGTAGCCCATATTTAAAATTAACACATATTTTATCGGTCCAGGTAATATAATTGCAACAAATGCAAGGAAACTACAATTTTTTAATCTCTTTTGTGTCACTCATGCACAATATTTCGGTTAATAAATGGTAGATATGAGATTTGAATCTTATTACTTGAGAGTGCTTGCAAAATTCATTTCACAGTCTTGAATATAACAGTGACAAATCTCTCAAATTCTGCTTCTCCTGGTGTGAACTCCTGCTCTGTTTCTCCTGCCCTGCTACGGATGAGCAGCAGGGGCACAAGCGTTCGTGAATAACGAGTGCAGCCGAAAATCAACGAAGCACATCTAATTTCCATGGAGAATGCCCGCGAATGACTCGGAACCGTGAAAAAGCCGTTTAATCTTTACTATACCGGTATTAAATATACCAAATTAAATTATATGCGTTTAATAATGGCCGAACTGTACAAGGGTAGTCTCCGAACGACGAGAAAATGACCCAGGAAGAGGCTATACTATTTATTAAGGTTAATTTTTTTATTCGTTTACCTTAATACATATTCACTTTACTCTAAAAAATCGTGTCAAATATATTAAATTGAAATTAGCCTTTCGCCCTACTAATTTTCATTAAAACGTACCCATACATGTTTGTTGAATATGTGTATATTCAATAATATAGTTACGTATTTTTAAATTGCATGCAAGTATTATAATGATAAAATGAAATTATTATATTTTATTTGTAAATAAATTACAAACCTTTATAAATAATAATCGCATTAGATTTTAAATAGTTTATTTATTTTTAAATTCAATATTTATTGATGTTTTAAATAAATATTATAATTAATTTACAATATTAAATTTACTAACTTTAATTTCATAAAAAATACACGCATATCTCGCTTTATTGGGTTATAATATAATTATTGCTTTAGTACTCGTAAATATAAAATACAAACTCTTGGACAAAATTATCGCATCACATATTTTCGTGATTTATTTTAAAACAAAATAATATATGAATTTTTCTTAGGGTGCAGTTGAAAATTTAGGGTTCTAGACATACGAAAATAATAACAATTAAGAATCAATTCTTGTTTATATGAGAACTTTATTGTTTCTTGTGTTGACAAAGAAAAAGTATGGAAAAGTTTAAAAGTGTTTTTACGTTTAATTTAAATTTGATTTCATGTTTTTGTATTTTATTACGAAATTAACGTTAAATTGAATTGGGAAAATTAATAGAGGTTGATATTTGTCCGAATTTGAGGTTTTTCGGGCGTTAACTCTATTGGATGGGGCTAACGTCATAAGATTGGTGAACTTGGTAGTTGATCTCAGTATTATAGGGCGAGCTTTAAGGTGGTTTAACGAGACTAGATTCAACTTTAGGAGACATAGAAGGGTCGCCCGAAACCACCGACAGAAAGAGACAACAGATTTCTAACTCTAGAAACTCCGAGAAGACGACAAATTACAAGTAAAATGCAAAATAATCACATTCCTGAAGCCCGTGCTGCGTGGATTTCTACCCGTGTGGTAAGAAGAACACTAGAGGAAGCAAGACTGACCAATAGATGTACTAACACAGGACCGTGTCTCACCAGAACTCATCGAGTAACTCGCTTACAATTTGTAAGACAATATATTCCCTGGAATTCGGCTGATTGGAATCGTGTTTGTTTTCTGATGAGACATGAGTCAGCTTCAAATTACCAGGCGAAAGAGATCATCCCTGGAGGAGACCTGGACAGCGATATACTCAATGAGAAATTGCTCCACGAGAGCCCTGCTTTGGTGATTCAATACTGTTTCGGGGAGAGTTGGCGGTGCTTCGTGAAGATCATTGAATGAACAGAAATACGTGCAGGATATAAGACCACGTCACACATTTTTCGCCGGTAATTTGAGGTACTTTCATATTTATCCATGATAATGTAAGATCGCATCGGACTCGGGGCGAAGATGAATATTGAAATACGGTAGGAATTAACCGTATGGAATTGCCACCTAACAGTCCAGAATTAAATCCAATAGAACACGTATGGGATATGCTGAAAAGAAGCGAAAGAGGTCTTGTACCCGTCCCATGCACTCTAGATGAGCTAGAGAATGCTGGGCTACAAGATTGGGAAAACATACCTCACTATGCAATTCGAAATTGATTTCGAAGCATGAGACGAAGAAAGCAAGCCATAATTCATATAAGAAGTTGTAATACCAAGTATTGTACAATTTATTCCAATAAAATTTTAAATTTTAATTTATTTAAAAAAATCACATTGTCCTCATTTTGTATAATATTATAGTTTTCCAATTGTTAACAAAAATTAATCAATTCTTCTTATTCTATATTATATTGAGAAATACGAAATTTCTGTATGTAAATGAATCCCATACATTTTTAGCGCAAATATTCTTCACTTTTTCTAGTTTCCCTATTGTTAGGGTTGTTGTGCTTTAAATTAGTTTTTTTAGATTTTGCATTCATAATGAAGTCATTACGATACGCAATTGCGTATCGTAGTGGCCTTCGATAAGCAATTTTTTTTTTTGTTTTAGAAGGTTGTTACTAGATGACATTTACTTAACTCCTTTTTACTTTTATTTTTAGTTAATTGATTTTTTAGGAAGTAGTTGATTTACAGTAGTCTGAGCTATATTATGTAGCTCAGACGGAGTGTACAATTGATTTCATCTTCCATTATTACATTAAATTCATTTAAATCTTTTACAATTTTTTTCAATTTTTCAATTTTCAATTCACATAAATTTGTTCGTAAATATGAAATGAGATTAACCTTTAAATAATAATTGAATGTGGTCAATTCAATGTTACCAACTACAACATTTCACTTACAAATTTCCCTAAATTAACTAGGTTTATTATTAGCAGTTTTTTAAAAATATTTTAGTATGTAGAAGGCGCAAAATATAAAAGATAGTATAAAGAACTCATTTTATAAGACTTTTTTCGCACTTGTCACTTGCCAAGCATCGTTTTCTAAATTTTGACAATGCAAAAAAAAACATGTCTTATAAAACTTGGTCTTTAATATACTATTATTTATTTATTTTGTTACAGCATTTTTACAACTCACAATTTTACTAGTGGACCTCTTAAATTAAGATTTGTTAAAATCTTAAAATTCATGAAACCATTTACAGAACTTAAAATAAAATATTTATGCCCGGTTGCAGACACTTTCATCAATTCCTTGTTCAGTTAGCGGACCAGCAAAATGAGCAAATCTTTTATTTCTTTTTATGACATTTAAATCTTTGCTGTCAAAAAACCGTGTTGCATTTGTTTGTTTTGATGTACCGTTCATTGATCAAGGAATTGATGAACGTTTCTGCAACTGGCCATTAATATATCTATGTTTTTATTATTATGTCTAACATTTTAACTAAGGGCAACAATTGGAATAATACTACCTTTTTTAGTTTAAGTTCTGTATTTATTTATTATTAAAACCCAACGTTTTCGGCACCATATTAATATGAGTTCTGAAAGATATTTTAATAAGGGCAAGAATATAAAACAGCATATGATTATTATAGCAGTCAGCTACTGCTGTGCTCATTTAAATTAAATAGAAATTATATGAATCCATTAACAATGGAGCGAAACTGCACTAAATTGAAAGAACCAGTGCAAACTCAAAAATTCTTTTAATTATGATTATTTTCGCTGTACGTTAAATGAGTGCGCATCAATAATTCCTAAAATCCCGTAAAATTTTTGGAAGTTCAATCGAATAAAGTTTCAGAAGCCTTGTTCCCACCACTTGTCGATAACAGCAGATCAGAAGCGGAGCTTGTCAAAGCGAACCAAATCATTTGCAGGATTAACGCATTGTAAAAAGTACGAATGAAATCACAAAGAAAAAAGAAAGATTACTTTTTATACATTATACATGCGATGCGAGTCGCCTTAGTTAAATTTTTTACTGAATATAATACAAAGAAAATACTGTACTCATAACAGTGGCTCCTGCGAAGGAATGTCAGGGGTTTAAATATACTAGAATCCCAGAAAATTTAAAATTCAAAATAAAAGTTAGGATGGAATAAGATTAGCTGAAAATAAAACAATCTGAAAGATAAATAACAAACTTATAATTAATAATTTAAAATGAGCACCAAACTTCTCTATTTATCTTTTATGTCAATAACCACTGTCCACTGGATAAAGCTTTGTAGGATGGTATACAGAGAGGGTGGGAGAATTAATTAATTTAGAGAAGGGCGACGTCTACTTAAACATATTTCTAAAGCAAATAAACTGCACAAATGCAACGTTATAACTTTAATCATAAGTACATGGTTGGGCAGAAAGGACGGTCGTTTTTTAAAACGTCACAAGATTGATACATTTGCTTAAGAAAAAATGTGTTCACAGATTTGAGTTCGTAATGATATAGCATTTGACAAAATCCAGTGTGGAAAACAACTTCTTGCATGTGGTGTCCGTTATCATTAATGCATTTCTGGAGGCGTTTTACGAAGTTTGTTTTTGTATGTGCATATCTTGTGGTAACACCACAGAAAGAAATCGCATATGGACAAATCAGGGGACCGAGGAGGTTAATGAATGTCATCAAACCTGGAAATGAGGCGATCGGGAAAGAGAGGGCGAATGACGTCCATTGATGCTCTGGCTATGTGGGCTGTCGCCCCATTTTGCTGTCGGACAGCAACACGGTTTCTTCGTAATTTAGGCAAAAAGAAGTTGTTTATCATCTTGATATAGCACTCCGAGTTCACGGTAACAGCAGTCTCATTATCGTCGTCGAAAAAATGCGAACCGATACGGACAGCAAATGCAAAATGTTGTGTTCCTCACTTGATTTTGTCAAAAGTTATGTCATTACAAACTCAAATCTGTCAATAATTTTTTTCTTAGGCAAAAGATCAATTTTGTGACGTTTCTTTCTGCCCAAACTTTGTACATGAAAACTGATTCAAATTTTTTCAATTAATTGAATTTACTTAGCCATAGAAAAACTTGCAGGTTTTCGGGTATAAAACTGCAAGGATATTTACACCTTGGTATAGTACATATTTAAAATAGAGTTGTAATAGGTACACCGAATTAAATGAAAAATTTCATTTATATTTCATTAAATATTTTTTTGAGATACTATTACATTTTCATCTTGCTTTGTATTATTATTGTGGGCTTTTTTAGTGAAGATGAGATGTTAATTGTTAATTGTTTCGTTTGATCCATTGATCCAATAAGGTGGTTATAATTTTGTGAAAAAATTGCTGTATACGAGATGTGGCAATAAAATAACGAGATTTAATTTTTTCGGCTTTCCTGTAAATTTGGCAATATTGCAGGGTTTGTTGTACTCCTTCCATCCACAGTTAAAATTTCAAGGTAATTAGGAATACCGTTCGGCAGAAACCTTTGATTAAAGTGGACCAGTTTCTTGTACTCCGTCGAAATCATGTTAGCGTCATTACAAATATCTGTGGGAAACTTGAGAAATCCGATTCAGGAACGTACGATTTGTTGAAAAAAGTTTATGGTGCTGAGAGTCTATCTAGTACTCCAGTTTTCGAGCATACTAAAAGGCTTAAAGACGGAAAAAAGAGATACGAATGATTATTCATGTGGATTGAGTGCCATAGGGGCAGTTCGTTACCACCAGTTATACTACAAGGAGGTTTTGATAACCCTTCATGCACAGGTCAGAAGAAAAAGGGTTGATATGTGAAAAAATACCATGAATTCTTCATGAAGACAACGCACCGGGATTCACTGCCCAGTATGTCAAGATATTTTTGACGAAACACAAAATCACCGTGTTAGTACATAAAACATACTAACCTGATCTAGCGTCATGTGACTTTCTTTTATTTCCAACCAAATTCGGAGTCCTAGATGCAGTTATAGAAAAACCGGCAGTTATATGAACAACCTAACAAAAAAATCTGATGTGGCCAGCACATGACCTCCCGCTAATTCCATGTTTAAAATAGCAGTAAGCTTTACGTAAAGTATCACTTCCGGTTGATCGGTTGTAAATAAAATCTAATTTGTTGTCCAATAAATAGAAAAGTCTGTAATACGAAATTTTGGATTATGTTTTATTGTTTTACCTCAAAAAACTGTTAGAGCTCCAAATTAAGTACCACATCCTATTTATCATAAATGGTTAAAATCTGATATGTTGTTTCAAATTATATGAGTTTTAAATACCAAATTTGAGAAGTTTTGAATCATATTATAATAGACTTTAAGGAAAAATCGTCACACACACATTCTTATAAAAATCAGCATCAACTTCTAGGTGCTCTGAAACGCAATCTTTGTAAATTCTTCGTCGTACATGATCCATTTCGTAAATGTGTAGTTGTAAATTAATATTAATTTATAGTGCTGCAAAAATAGAAAAAATTCTTCCTGTACATCTAATATTTATGTATGATGGAAAATATATTATTTTTACAAACCTTAATTTCTTTAGAATTAAATATTTTACCATTATATTCCCCTTAACACGGTTTCATTATTAATTTTAATACAATTTCTTCCTAACAGTGACTGACAGTGACATTTGTTTAAATATGTCAAAATTGTTATTAAAATTATGTTTTTGTTTGACGCATAGGCAAGACGATATATGAAAATAAATTATATTATAAATTCATATTTAAAGTTATTTAGAGTTATTTACTAAATGTTATTATCGTAGAATTGAAGATTATACAATTATATACAAATTTAATTAGTAAAAGTTACTAAATAATTATATTCAAGGAATATTTTACAAGAAAAACTGTTAAAAGCTTGTATAAATGATACTTCCGGTTATCCGATATACACTAAAAACTAATGAGCTCTTCCCACATTAGTATAGAATGAGTATACAAAATTTCAAATTTTTCTGATTGATAGTATTTGAGTAATCGTGTCCACAAGATCCACACACACAGACACACACACACACACACAGACACACACACACACACACACACACACACACACACACACACACAGACACACACACATACATACCTACAGACATCATTGTAAAAATGTTAAAATCGGATTCTGGGGACATCAAAACGTGCTTATTCAGCAAAATCTCTGTATCCGATTTTTAGCACGATCCCTATACCTCCCTTACCTAGGGTAGCGGGAGGTAAAAAGGCATGCAGCATTGCTTCCAACAATGGAATATTCGCATGGGGCGGTGTAGGGTTCGGGGAGGCGAGTACACCGAGGGTGGCAATATTTGTTTTGTGTAATTTTTTAAATAGCCAGTTTTAAGATTAATCCCATTATTTTATTGTCCCACCTCGTATCTTGTCTTTAAAATAATACACATTTAGAAAAACAAAATTGTGCATTAGGTTATGTTATATTGTTCAGAACGAGAACTAACGAAAAAAGTTCCTATGTTATTCTCTGATCTCGACGAGAGCCCGTTAAACCATTTTGGGAAAGTCGCTTAACATGAAAAAGGAATTACAGGGCGACTGGTAAAGTAAAAAAATACAAATGAAATAATAAATATAATAAATATCCCAGAAAATAAATTAGCCATACAAAGAAGATATAAAAATTAAAATTTAAACACATGTTTGACTTTTATAAACTCAAAAAACTTAAAAGTCTAATTACAAAATGGATGCTCAGCGAATTATATCCATTACTAAACAGATTCTCGCAGAATTAGTTTTGCTTACATTTACAATATACAGAGTAAAGACTTGACTTACGAACAACTTAACCCTTTGAGAGTTGAAAACAGAGAGAACGTGGGTGGCGAACTTTGCGCTTTATGAAGAAATACTTTGTCAGCGGTCCTCAAAATTAATGTTACACTGTAAGAAAATGTTAAAACCAAACTAATAATCACTTTACCATTTCTAATTTATAATGGACAACTCTCAAAAAGGATTACGTATAAAAGGTATCCTACAACCACTAATTTATAGCTGACTATTTGACCTACAATGCAAACTACCTTACAGAAGTTTTTATTATGTTAATTTGAAATTACTTTGTTGTACAAACAGAAATACATTAAGTTTTGTCATCTAACCACTACTTAGTATAATAGAACCATAACATTATCTGGTAGTGCATAACTTCTCAATTTTGCAAATTTTAAAAAATCATAAAATAATGTCATTAATTTATAAGTATTAGTATTCCAAAATAATTATCTATATTACATGCAATAGAAATAAAGAATAAGTTTTTTTTTTCACAAGAATCATACTTGTCAAAAAATAACATTTTCGGGAAATAAAAAAAAACAAAATATTTTTTTTTCGCGATCGCCCAGAAAATGAGCTCTTTCTGATCACTATTTAGACCGGAAAGTCCTTCTTTGCTGAGCTAGCTCGGAAAGTTGTCTATAAGGGATCGGAAAGTACTTTACCGATCCCGGGACCGGTAAAGCTAAATGTTTCCATGGAGATCAGTTGTTTATTTAATTCTTATTTGCTCGCAGTAAAAAATAAAATAATACTTTTTTATTCTTGTTTCAGGATCGCAAAAAAAATATTGTACCCAACATGACCTGAAAGTGTCTATACTGGGCTCACATGCTTGCTCACCCAGTAAAGTATCACTTTCAGGTCTTGTTACGTAAATTACTATTAATACAAAAGAGGACTGTAATAGGATTATTTTATGTAGATGCCAAGATGGTTATCTTGGCTGTCAGTATTGCATTGCGTAAGAAATTGAGTTTTCGACGAGGAAAAATATAGAAAAAAAAAAAAAAATAGAAAGACAGGTCGTGTTTATGGATGCAAATAAAATGCTAATAAAATTAGTAATAAAGAGTAAATTCGAAACTGAAAAATGTGTGATTGGTCGCGTAGACACGAGTTTTAAAAATTATTCATAAAATAAATTTTAACAGATTCGCATACTCGCATTCGTTACATTTCCAAAATATTGATTATATTTTGAGCAGCGCAGCAAAATGAAAAAGTTTCTAAAATGTAGTGAATTTCAAGATATTAATTTATCAAAAACACCAGTTTATGGAATGCAAATAAGTAATGTAGAAGAAGAAAGAAAAATTATGTAAATTATTTGAACACATTAATTATTCTAATATAACAAATATTTATAGGTGTTAAAAGAAGAACATTGCCAAAGAACAGCTTCTTGTATCAAAAAGTTATTTGAAGCAGAAGCACGTGAAATGCAACAAGAAGATACTATTTTAAAATTTTTATCCTTCAACTATAATGCGACGAGACACAGTGCAGCTTACAAATTTGTATATTTTGTTTATATCTATAGTGGGCCCAGCTAAAGCTCAACTGAACGACAAATAATTAGAGGAACTTTTACAATAAAAAAAAAGTCGTTAAATATAAATTATGTAATTAAAATATAAAATTATACTGTGACATATGGACATACATTTACAAACCATGTATTCCAAAACAATTTCACGAATTAATATTTAGACACTTTCATTCGATTTCACATTGAAGCATCCGAACAAATGTCAAATTGATAACCTCCAAATTTGTTTGGAAAGACATCAACAAAGACATATCAATCATAACAAAACAATGCTTACAGTGTCAACAAGCTAAAATTACAAAATACACAAAATCTTTATGTTTTCGTTCAATTCGCATCCATCTAGTTAAGTTGCCCTTGTCAGAAAGATATTCGTACATCCTAACTTGCATTGTACTGTAAGTATGTAGTAATGCTTTTATTTTACGTTGATTGTTTGGTTGATGTTTTTAATAGTTGAGTGTAAATATTGTTGAAAATTGCCATAAGGAATTACATTAAAAGATTGCTTCGCATAATCCGTCGCAAAAGCATTAGTCGATGTTTGGCTAGCTAGATTTGACGTTCCAGTCAACATCACGACAGGTGACATTTCAATTATTGACTATTGGAAAATCTTATTAAACTACTAGGATCATATCATATTCAAACTATAGCCTATAACCTTCAATCAAACGGCATAATAGAAAGATTTCATAAACATTTAAAAACTGCTCAAAATTTAAAACAATGGTTTAACTTTCTTCCAATTTTACTACTGGGAATTAGAACCACCGTCAAAGACGAAACTAGATGCAGTCCAATGGAACTCGTATACGGTGCGAACCTAACATTACCCGGTGAATTTATCCCTAATTCTAATATCAATTCTCACATCTTAACTGCTACAAATTTTCAACAATACTTACAAACACTTCAAATAACTATTCAAAAACTTCAACCTAAGACTCTACGTAAAATAAAAATTAATTTAAATACATACCTACATATTTATTAATCCCGCAAACTATATTACGTTCCTTTGCATATACCGAGAGTTTATTTTATCAGTAAACATAGGGTATATCATTGCCATAGTTACGGTATGAATGTTTGACAGCAATGTATTGAAGCGTTTATTTTATGAGTAAACATAGGCGTTTAACATGGGAAGCAGTTTTTTGTAAATACAAAGGTCTGGCAATGCATTGTATTTCCTTTGATATTAATAAAAATAACTGAAATATAATAAATTTGTGTAAATATTGTGTCTTTACTGTATTTAGCAAAAAAAAAAAAAAATACGATGCATTGTTATTACATCAATATTTTGATTATTGTAATCAATTATTCTCAATTATTTTCTCTTTATTTATTACAATGTTATTATTATTTTTAAATGATTGTAATATGGAAATATAAACTGATTTTTAAAAGTTCAACAATTTTTATGTAAAAAAAATAAAATAATTACCCCAATGGGGAATCGAACCCCAATCAAAAAATTCAGATGCTACCGTTGAACAATTATTTATTCAAACTGTTATGTCCACTACGCCACGAAGACATTTGGAAATCTTTTCATATTGCACAATAAAAAACTGAAACAATTATTTATTTGACAATTTTTGTAATTTATTGCAATTTTTGTAATATTATTAACGTAATTAACGTTAAATAATGTACTATTATCAGGTTCAATAGCATGGTTAGATTTTTTGCTTGACACTTTGTATTTACAAAAAACTGCTTCCCATGTTAAACGCCTATGTTTACTCATAAAATAAACGCTTCAATACATTGCTGTCAAACATTCGTACCGTAACTATGGCAATGATATACCCTATGTTTACTGATAAAATAAACTCCCGGTATCTATTGCTTTACATGGGCCCAATTCTCAATTATCACCGAAGTGATATGCAGTGAAAATGTTTTACTTTATCACTTGGAGCTATTCTCAATTGCAAAGTGTTCTGATATAAATGAGTAAGAATTAAGAAATTGTGGTATTGTATGTATTTAGATATGTTGACAATATTGGCTGCGCAAAACAAGAAAATACGAATTTGGTGCATGAGTTTGTTGACATTTGACAAATAATATCATGACACTGACAAGTGATATGATATAAATTTATCGTTTCATATCATCACAATGGTGAAAATTGAGAATTGGGCCCCATGATCCATTTTGTTAATATTTATTTGTAAACTAATATTTGACATTTGGTAACACGTACTTATTCACAGCTGTTTGATTTGTAGTGCTGCAAACATATCAAATTTATATCGGACCATTCTGTACATCTAATATTTATGTAAGATGGAAAATATACACTGAAAGAAATTTTTACTTTATTTTCAAAATAGTATGTTTTCATTTCTAAAATCTGCAAAAATGAAAAGTTTTGCTATGGTTTTAAAAAAATTGCAGGTAAAATTAAAAACTTTCGGGAACATGTACTTTTGAAAAAAGATTTTAATTCAAAAAATTGGATAAATTCAAATTAAAATCTTTTTGCAATAATTTCTAATGTAAGTGATATTCACTTATAAATTTATTCTTTTAAACTGAAAGTTTACTTTCAATTTGATTGTACACGTACTTAAAATAAATAATATTTTCAATAGTTTGAAAGTCATATACAATTATTTTAAAATATTTTACGTCGCTCTTTTTATTTTAATTATTTTACTTTTGATTCAAAAAATCAATATTTTGAATTAAAAATTACGGCATTTGAAACTAATAAAAATATTACATTTAAAAGCATTATTTTTGGTGTTAAAACATTTTACTTTTGTGCCAACATTTTTAATTTCAAATCAATATAAAATAATTAATGATATAATACATTTAATTTAACAGTAATTACTTTCGTTTGAAAGATCAAAAACAGAAGTAATTTCAAAACAAATAAAAATTTTGTTGGATCAAAGTTGAATGCAAAATATTTTGATTTTACCTGCATTTTTTTCATAATTAATGCAAATTTTTTTTCAGTGTATTATTTTTACTAACCTTAATTTCATTAGACTCAATACAATCTTCTTAACACAGTTTCATTATTAATTTTAATGTAATTGCTTCCTGACAATGACATTTGTTTAAATATGTCAAAATTTTATTAAAATATTATGTTTTTTACGCATAGGCAAGATGATGTACAAATAAAAATTATTTCATAATTTAATATTTAAAGTTATTTCAAATTATTTACTAAATGCTATTATCGTAAAATTGAAGATTGTACCATTATATCCAATTTTTATTAGTAAAAGTTGCTAAAAAATATATTTAATGAATTTTTTACAAGAAAAACTGTTAAAACCTTGTATAATTGATACTTCCGGTTATCCGATATACACTAAAAACTAATGAGCTCTTCCCACATTAGTTTAGAATGGGTATACCAAAATTACCAAATTTTTCTAATTGATAGTATTTGAGTAATCGTATCCACAGAATCCACACACACATACATACCCACAGGCATCATTGTAAAAATGGATTCTGGGGACATCAAAACGTGCTTACTCACTAAAATCTCTATATGCGAGTTTTATCATGATCCCTCTGCCTCCTTTACCTAGGGTAGCGAGAGTTAAAAATTCGAAATACCATGATATTTTAAGAAAAACAATGTTCAGTTAATGCGCTCTTTTATTCAGTGTTTATTTACATGCGAACAGCGCCGTCTCTTGGTACTTTATAATCCCAACAGCGCCATAAACCAGAAATTTTATTAATAAGAGTTAATTTTTTGTTTATCTTTAATTATTATACCCTTTTTCACACGAATGGCTTTATTGCTGCTGATTATAGAGAGGGGAATTTTGCGAAATTATAAAGATAATGAGAGTACAATATTTCGACAAAAGTTTACGAGTTTAACTTTAAGTTTCGTTAAATTATTTTTGTTTTGTTGCTTTACAACTGTATTTAAATTGAAAATTAACTAGGTATTATATAAAATTTTGTCCTCTTGTATTTTGGCAATTAGAAGCAAATGATTTTCAGGATTAAGTTGTTAAAGTTTGTTACAATCCTTATAAATCAGCCTGTATATTGCGATATAACATTGATCTGCGTCACGTAATAAAGTTCTGTAGGTTGTTTAAACTATCCATCATAAAATTGAATTGTCTGCCAACGAAATTAAAACTATAATCCAAGAAAACGATTTATCATCATAAGGATCTGGTCCTGTTTCAATTATTATCACCTCCGTTTAGTGACTCTTAACAGTTCAGGTGTGTAAGTTAGACTCGA
The DNA here is from genome assembly GCA_943142095.1 of Ophonus ardosiacus. NCBI lineage: Eukaryota > Metazoa > Arthropoda > Insecta > Coleoptera > Carabidae > Ophonus > Ophonus ardosiacus. Next base: position 14,701,581 of record OW964830.1, on the reverse strand, counting down.
GTGTAGTAATGAAATGGAAACACCATGTTCTACGCTAGAACAACGGGAACATTTGCTATGCACCTGCACTCGCATATGCTAGGCTAATTTGCGTGAAGTTCGGTATTGTAAGCCCTGTCTGCATCTTAATCATCATTCTAATTGCTATAAGACGCCATCATATCTTCACATACACATTACACACATATGCCCATGACATCATTATTACTTAGATTAGCCTAATAACTTTATATTTTCAAAGCAAATTATTTCAATATTGTACAGATGAAACTTTTTATATGCAAGTTGACCTTAACTTAGCCTTTAAAATAAAGCTTATTCACTTTACAAGCTTCGTAAAAAAAACTTTTTCTACGATCGATAAATAGTAAGCTTTTCGAACGTCTTTGGTTATAGAAAGTGAATAATACGTATTGTAGATATTTTTGTAGATAGTTACTAATATCTTTCGTAGGTAGAAACGCGAAAGTTAGATACTTTGCAGACCAGTTTTCCTATTACCCACATTCAAAATTTTCGCGTTCATTGATGTAACGATACCTATAAGTGGAAAATTTCAAAAATAGTCATAATACATGAACTCCTATGAACTAATCATTATACATTAAGCATTAAAACATTTAGTGAAAATGAGGCTTAAGACGGTTGCCGGACGACGCGCAACGGAATCTAGCAATTTTACGAATCCCAAATAAACATTTTTTTTGTGTAACTAAAACATAATATTTTTTCGCCAACCATTTAACTAAAGAATTCCATCGTCAATTTAAAGTAGAGTATTATAGCATTCAACTTATTTTATCTATACAAATTTAAAAATTTTCCGAAAACTGACATATGTGAATATGACGCAACAATGAATTTGTTTCTACCATTACAACGACGATAACCGCAAATGTTTTAAAATCATTATACAGTGAGTATTTTTAACGTGAAACATTTAAAATGAAACATAGGGAATGAATTTGGTATTTGACAAGACGTCAACAGAGGTTAATTTAACAGTCCTATCATTTCAAATCATGTGTCGAAATTTTGTCAAAGAAAATAATATCAAATAACTTCAAATTACAAACTTAACCTTCATAAACCCGTGGTGAAAAACTTACATTAAATACCGAGTGGAGTGCAAATGTACACCAACATTTTTGGTTTATTATTATTATTATTATTATTATTATTTTAATGTTATATTTAAGGAATAACAAAATTAAATACTTTCTGGTTATAAAAAATATATATTCACAAATAATTATGCTGTAAGCATTGATAATTAAGTAAACACATTTTGTAAAAATAGTATAAAATGATTATAATAAAAAGAAAAATAATTAAGAAACAGGAATCTGTGGCATTTTTAATAATAATTTAATTATCACACTTGTTACAAACTGTTATATTTTTTTAATGTTCTGCACATACGTACTGATTGCACCGAATACAAAACTTTCGAGATTTCCTGTCTTTACTTCTGTCGCATAAGAAACATCGCTGCTGTCTTCCAATAACGCGGGAACAGGTTGTTCGTTCCTTACGTTTAACTCTGGCAAAATTGTTAACATAGATTGTTTTATATTAGAATGCAATGACTTGTCATTTTGGTACCTACAAATTATATTTTTTCTAATTAATTCTTAGCCCAACTCCAACAAAAACATTCTTCTTCTATCCAAACGATTTTGTTTCCAATCTGGATTTTTCAACACCCAAAGTTTATATGCGTTGATGATTCGGGGTTCATTTGTGCCCCAGTTGGTTTTCAACGTATGCGAAATATATACCTGTCTTTACATACCGAGCGGGGTGCAGCTGGACCCCAAGGAACAAAACTCACTATAATTTGTTACAATAAATAGCAATTTATTAAAACTTTTTTGTACTAATTTAGGAATATATTTTAGAAACATAGAAGAAAGGAAATTAAGTAAAAAAAATATTTTAGAAAATATCCCCAAATATTCATGTCTGGGGTACAACTGCACCCCGCACGGGTTTATGAAGGTTAATATTCGTTTTCATCACGATTTACAATACCGCATAAATACCTATATCATAATATATAAATATTATTTTGAAAATGACAAGTGAGAGCTGGGTCGCTTTGCTTTTCTCTAAAAGAAACACGGAACCAGAGAAAGTCAAACCTACGCTGCATGTAGGTACACATTCCAGGAGCAGGAATTGAAATTAGAAATCAGTAACATGGTATATGTTGTAGCTTGTCACAGAACTAAGTAAACTTCTGCAGACAATTTTACATAATTTACGGAAATTGCGAAAAGTTCTGCAATTAATTTTCGAAATTCTGATGAAATTAACGCACATGATAATTAATTTTATAATTAAAAATTTAGATGTATACTTTAACATTTATATAAAAAAGAAGGAACTGGAAAAAGTGTTGAGTACCTAAATATAATTAAGTTCAGCAACCTGTACCCATTAAAAAGGAAATAAAATGAAATAATGAAAGTGAAAGAAAGAAAGGTAGGTATAAAAAGAGGTGGTTGATGTAGATGAATAACATATTCCTTGGGGCTGGAGAATTTATTTGTTAATTAAGCTTACATTCAGCGTTTGTTCTTCCGGGTCGCGTTACAAATGATCAAGTTCCCACGTTGGAGATGAAATATGCTCTCATCATATTTTTCGGACTTTTTACCGAAGGAGAGAATAAATAGCGGGCATAATGAACAGTCATTTAGAGTATTTTTTATAAAAATACATAGGGAGCATCTTACAGCACGCAAATTATTTGACGGGATTTAAATGGGCCCCCTGTGTCAAGTGCTTAGAGCGAGCTGTGAAATTTTGATAAATTCGCCGCTGTATTACTCATATTTCTTCTTCTTGCGGCTTTTTCTCCGGATTATTTCTGTTGGCGAGTAAAGGACTTTTGATGAATTTATGAATGCTAATGCTGTTATTTTCACTTAATAAACAGAATTACGCACTTCCAAATATAAACTTTATGGGGATCATTTTCCTTATTAAATTAAAATTATCTCAAGCTGCAATAAAAAGTCTCCTTAAGTACTTCTCGGCAATATTTGGCTATATATTATCAAGAAATAAGAGCTAAGATTTTATGAAAACGTTAATTCAGAAATAAGATACATATTATCTGTAAAAAAAAAAATAATTAATGATGCTGCAACCAGTCTAATATTGGGCCAGGTGGAAGCAGCCGCTGCTGAAATTTGACAAAATTTAACGCTAACTATCTTTGGACCATGTAACAACCATTAAAAATAAAATTAGATTTTTTTTCTCTGTCATCATACAACTTTTACTAACGTATTTTAATTGTTGTTATCGCCTTCTTTTAATCTGTAATATCCTCCATTAAAAATAAAAACGGAAGTCTATCAAGATCCGGCATAATGATATTTGTATAATTCGAGTTAATAAAATAAAGTTTTCTAGAATTGTATAAATTGTACATTTAATATTAAAAAATAGTTTAGGTTAAAATTATTTTGTCAAAAAATGATAACGTTCAAGAATTAGGTTTAGTACTCAATATGTTAATAAAAATTATTACATTTTTTACCTTCCGTCACCTTTAGGTAAGGAAGATATTATCTTTGGTCAAAAAATTCGATGGTGAGTTTTTAATGAATAAGCACTTTTAGGGTTCATAGAATACGACTTTACTATATTTAAGATGATGTCTGCATGTGAGTGTGTGTGTCCGTGTGTGTGTGTATGTGTGTGTGTGTGTGTGTGTGTGTGTGTGTGTGTGTGTCCGTGTGTGACAAATTTTTCTCCGACGTCAACTCCAATACTGCAATTCTAAAAATTATAATTCTTTCGTATTTTTACCTCCCGCTACCCTTGGTAAGGGAGGTATAGGGATCGTGCTAAAAATCTCATATCGAGATTTTAGTAAATGACCACGTTTTAAGGTCCCTAGAATCCATTTTTAACATTTTCACGATGATGTCTGTTTGTGTGTATGTATGTATGTGTATGGATTTTGTCTTCGCTCTAACTCAAATACTATCATTCAGAAAATTCTGAAACCTTGTATTTCTATCCTATTTTAATATGAAAAGAAGTCGTTAGATTTTGGTGTAAATCGGATAACCGGAAATGGCACTTTACCTGAAGCTCATAGTGGTTTTTCTTCAAAAAATACCATTAAATGCCATTTTTTCGAAAACTAAAGATTATTGAATTTTCTACAGGAATACATTTTCTATATATTTAACAGATAAATTTAAAAATAATTTTTTTTATTAGTCGCGAAGCCTAAGATAAAAACTATTCCTTTGTTACACAGTTCATTTTTCAAATGAATGTAACCGACAGTAAATGTCACTGTCAGAAAACTTATCACTTCAAATTAATAATAGCGACATTTTAAAAAGAAAATAGTAAATAAAGCAATAGTTTTCTGCAATGGAACAGTTTGCAGCGTTAGTAAATACGTAGGTAGGTATGTATTTAAATTAATAAAAATTAAATAGCGGTAGGTTTTGTGTTGGCCACATCAGATTTTTCTTCTTTACAACCATATGAAGAACTGATTAGATTTTGGTTATAATTGATCCACCGGAAGTACCCTAATTTTAAGTTTTTAACAGTTTTTCTTTAAAAAAAACGCAGTTCACTATTATTTTTTGACATTTTATGTTATAAATATTAAAGAAAATGCTCTTCTCTATACGGTTTGATTTTCCTTCATATTCAATAGATATAAAGTTAAAGCATTATAAAGAGAATAGCTTTCAAAAATCAGTCAGCTTTGCTTGCTATTTATCATGAAAACAGCTGATATATGCAAAAAATTCTAATTGATAGATGTCAGTGTCAAGTGCAAAACCAAATATGGAAAGTATAGGATCAGAACGCCGGGGGTGAAAGAGAAGATGGAAGGACTGTATCGCAGAAGACTAAAATTCTGATTGGTCTTTAATATTTTCTAATTTATTTTGTATTTGTATTTTATATTGTTTTTTAAGTTCCATTGTCAGGTTTTTGTATTCCTTTTTTGTTTTGATAAATATGTCAAGATATTCTTTTTCAAAGTTTTTACGTTTACAGGTGCGTAGCGTTTTTCTCATTTCTTTTTTAAGATCTTTGCAAGCTTTAGTGTACCAGGGTTTATTTTGTTTTATCCTTTGCTTATTATTGACATGGATTTCTTTAGACAAGCCTAGTTTATCTGATACTTCTTTAATTACAGTTATTATGAGCGCATACTCATCTTCTGCGGATCTTAATTGTGAGGTATTGGCCAAGTTATCTTCGATATTTTGTTGATATTCTAAAATTTTGCTATTTTCCCATTTTACTTTATTTATTATACGCTTATTCTGATTGTTGTTTGTTTCCTCCCTGTAGTCATTTGAGTTCCATATGCTTGACAGGGTCACTTTGCAGAGTAAATGATCAGAGAGTAATATTTTATCCTGGATGGAAAAGTCGTTAATAAGGTTTATAGCATTTGTATCGATCCATACGAAGTCTATTGTACTCTTGCCCCTAGCTCCAATGTAGGTATAATTTGCAGGTGAGTCATTTTCTGATCTTCCGTTTAGGAGGTATAAGTTTTCATCTTCCATTATCTCTACGAGGTCTCGCCCTTTTCTATTTATTACAGAATCGGAGGATGTACGTTGGTTGGTAAGGTTTGTATTAGAGAAAAGAGACTCTTCACCTTGATTTAAATCCCCTACTCGGCAGTTAAAATCTCCTCCAACTATTAGTAAGTGTGATGGATATGTTTCCCTTATTATTTGTAGGCTTCTGGCAAACATTTCTAGCAGTATGTGGTAGTTATACGATGGGGAAAAATATACACTGCCTAGAATTTTATTTTGATTTTCTGTGCCAATCTCTAGGAACATCCAATGTTGTTCTTTTTCAATAATTTTTATGTTTTTATAATTGTTTTTTATAAAAATAATTAACCCTCCTATAGCCCTGCCAAGGCTTGCTTCTTTAATTGCTATTTGTTGAAATATATTGTAATTATGTAAGAACTGTGGGACGGTACTTAATTCGTAGTTGATCCAAGTTTCAGACAGGCAGATAATGTTAAATTCATTGATACTCATTTCTTCTTCGTGATTTAGTTTATATATGTTTTTGTATCCTTGCATATTCCAGAAAGCAATTTGGGTTCTTTTATTACAGTAGCTGCCTACTTTTTTGGTTTTGAGTTTTTTGGAATTGAATTAGTGCGTTGTCTTGTGATGATAATATGTTTATCTAGAGGACCTTTTTGCTGTTTTTCTTTATTGGTTTCTTCTTCGAGGGTTTTTGTATTTTTCGGTGTTTGCCTGATTGTGTCGTTGAGTGGTAATATTTCTAGGTCTTGTTCTTCATTATTTACTATTGCCGGCAGTGAAGTGGGAAGTCTTCTTATATACTTGGTATCCAGTTGTTCCTCTTCTTGTAGATAATCTTCTGTTAGTTCTGCAGCTGTACATTCTGTTCCATTTACTACTAATTTATTATATTTTAGGAACGCATTTTGGCCCTGGTTCTTTGCTTTCATTAGGAACGGTTTTAGTACTTTCCGTTCAGCTAGGATTTTTCTTGGATAGTCTTCGTCGATGGAAATTTTTTTGCCCTTAAGTAATCTAGCATTCTTCAATATTTCCTTTCTAATTTTCTTTGACAGAAATTCTACAAGGATGGGTCTGGGGTTTTTGTTAGTTTTTTTGCCAATTCTTCGCACCTCCTCGAGCTCCTTATTACCTATATTTAGTTTAAAAATTTCTTTCAGTGTTGTAATTATTAATTCTTCTAAATTTTCAGACTCTTTCTCTTCTATTCCGTAAAATATTATATTTCTTTCCTTTGTCTTCCTTTCAATGGCGATTAAGGTTTTATCTTTAGCTTCTAACTCCCTTTCTAGTTTTTTTATTTTCTCTTCATTTTCTTTATTTTTGATCTTATAAGAGTCTAATGTTTGTTGAAATTTTTCAAATTTTTTATCTAAGTCGGCGATTTGTGATTGTATAGGTGCAAGTACTTTAATTATTTCTCTCGTAATTTCCTCTATAGTTGCCATTATATATATTTTTAAAGTTTTTAAATAATATGAATTGTTTTATTTATAATACAGTTGGCAACACTGATGAAATTTATTTAAAGACAGGCTTGCGTTTGCGTTCTAGCACCAACAACTACAAGTTATGACTTATGATCACTAACCTTGCTTATCTTTCGACGTCTTCTCAAGGGTAGTGCCAGGCACGGGACTCCCAGAATTCTATTTCTTCACACACTGTTGGTTTTAATGTAGTCTTTGATGAAGAGTTTTTATTATTTTGATTGTTAATATATTTTTAAAAAATGATTTTCACTTACACTAAAATTTTTCTCTGTTTGTTTTACAACGCAGTATTGCCAACCCAATTTTCTCATTCTCAAAAACGAAATACCAAACATCATCAATTCCCTAAACCAAATCCTATACGTCAATGATATCCAACGAATTTCTATTTCCACATATAATCCTGACTTTAAAACCTATATATATTCGAATATTTTCCAAAATAGAAACATCCCCTTCAGAATCCTAAAATTAATAGGACAAATTAAAACAGCTAATATTAAAAATGCCATAATAGTCCACAACGGAGCTATTTTCAGATTTAACCAGGAAGAGATTTGCACAATTTGCAATACCTTTGAACCAGATGACCTACAACACCTACTCTTTGGCTGTCCCTTCTACAGAGAACCGCGTAGCCAATTCATCACCAAATACCTGACCAATGTCCACCCAGACAACATGAATAGGACCCTGCTAGCTGACCCAACACCCCAAAAAATATATGATATTTACAATTTTGTTGATGTTGCACTCAAATTAAGAGCTTTTGCTCAAAACATGTAAATAAAATACATTATAAATTTATAATGATATATAAAGTATACATAACATGTAGGAACTTTTGTACAGCCAAATATTACTTTGTAGCCAACCGTTTGTATGATAATTTATCACCAGGCAAATATACTATTATTATTATTATTATTATTATTATTATCGCAGAAGACTAGAGAGAGGAAGAACTGGGTGAAGAAGATGCATTGGACAGGAATGAGTGGAAGAGAAGAGTAAGAAATAGTAACCTCTAATAAAATTAGAGAAAACTGAAGAAGAAAGAAGGAAGTGTCAAATGCAATTTACGTATTGTTTGTTCATGTTATAATTTTATTGGATTTATAGAATCTTTTCAAAGGAACTTTTGGCCTGCAATATGAAAAAAAAAACCACGGAAGGTTTTGTGCTGGCCACAACAGATTTTTTCATTTGCAGTGTGCAGTAATATATCTTGATAAATATTATTACTTTCATATTTCTTTATTAACTAATTACCTATTTGACAGGTGAATTAATCAAATGTGTATTTTGCCTAGCAACGCCTATTTACTTTTCACGCACTAGTGCTTGAAAAGTGACATTTTACACACTGTAAAGAGTGCGTAAAGTATATACTTTACGCACGGTTGTAGGAAAAGAGATTTTTTTACGTGATGGTACATTTTAATTATTATTAAATATTTCTATAAATTATTGTTTATGTTTTAATGTTTAGCTGCAATCCTGCAGTAGCTTATTTTCATATAGCATATTGTTGGTAACACTATATTAACATACCTATCCCTTTTAATTAATTGCTTTGATTTACATATCGATCTATACAGAGATAGAGAATTTCCGTGTTCTAGTTAGAACCCAGCGTTGTTTTGCCATATGCGAATTGTAATGCCGGAATTTTGATGACATTGCTCTCGTTGTATGGTGTCCCACAAATATCACATAGGACGTGAGTGGAATATTCTTGTGCTCATGGAAGTTCGTCTCTTCAGAGGATTAATTTCTACTTTCCCCATCACTCATGGATTCCTGACGCTCAACTGCTACGTAAACCCAACTAGGTTACCACTCGCCAATCTGCGATAAATAGCTTTTCAGTCGGTGGTTCTCTCTAAATATTCGTATTTTAGCGTTGAATGAACTTACAATTGTTTGTTGACTAGCGGTACATAAATTTTTTGGTTGTTATATTGGCAACTCATCTGCTCTTCTGAAAAATATTTCTTTCAAATGTTTATTATATTGCTGGTATTTAGTATTGTTGTATTTAATTGTAGTACTTTGTACTTTATAGATATTTTACGAGAGCTGATCTCTTAATGTTGAGCTAAATTAGTAGGCTAATTTTTTCGCATGATTTTTTTTTTGCGAAGAGTGTGAAAAATTATAAAATGTAACAAGTATCATTTTCGAATAGTAATTTTCTGCAGTTTCAAGAGTGGGTTAAGCCTCTAAGAATATTTTGACGAACTGGTGAAAGTGTTTAGGTGAAAGCCATGATTATTATATACTATAAAACGTTGGTCAAATGCACTTGGTTTTGGCGATAAATCTTTAAAGAATGAGCTTTTTACAGAAAGAGCTAATATAGTCAGAAAAATTGAGTCTGTTGGGTCCAAGAATAAAACTATAAATATCATATTTATGACAAAGCGGCATACCGCTCGCTGCTTGCAGTGTAACATTGGGTGTCAACGGGCTATTATTTGCGCCGCTCTGTTGAAATGATGACATGCTCTGTATAATAAAATAAAGTAAAATAATCTTACTGTTCCTTTAACATAAATGCTATTTTTTACCTCCCGCTACCCTTGGTAAGGGAGGTATAGGGATCGTGCTAAAAATCACTTATTGAGATTTTCGTAAATGACCACGTTTTAAGGTCCCTAGAATCAAATTTTATCATTTTCACGATGATGTCTGTATGTGTGTTGTGTGTGTGTGTGTGTGTGTGTGTGTGTGTGTGTGTGTGTGTGTGTGTATGTATGTGTAGAGATTTTGTCTTCGCTCTAACTCAAATACTATCATTCAGAAATTTCTGAAACCTTGTATTTCTATCCTATTCTAATAAGACAAGAAGCCATTAGATTTTGGTGTAAATCGGATAACTGGAAATGGCAGTTTACCTGAAGCTCATAATGGTTTTTTTTCAAAAACTATCATTAAATGCCATTTTTTCGCATTTTATGTTTCATGAAAATTAAAGATTATTGAATTTTCTACAGGAATTCTTTTCCTATATATTTTGCAGATAAATTTAAAAATAATTTTTTTTATTAGTCCCGAAGCCTAAGATAAACACAATTCCTTTGTTACACAGTTCATATTTCAAATGAATGTAACTGACAGTAAATGTCACTGTCAAAAAACTAATCACTTCAAATTAATAATAGTGACATTTTAAAAAGAAAATAGTAAATAAATCAATAGTTTTATGCAGTGGAACAGTTTGCAGCGTTAGTAAATACGTAAGTATGAATTTAAATTAATCAAAATGGATAGGAATGTGTGTCGAAGGATGATTGTTGCGTAACTATTATTGTGGTCCAGATGCGGTTATTCGCTACCGAAAATCAATCACTTTAATATGTTCTTATATATGAATGTTATGATGATTGTGGACAAGGCGAAAGAAGAATGTTGTTAAAGAGTGAAGTGAGTCAGCTGAGCTCTTACTCTTATGCCTTTTCTTATTGTTACTATTGTTTCCGGGTTTTTGCTAACCCACTAAGTGGGAAACGCGTGATTTTATGTATGTATGTATGTATGTATGTATGTATGTATGTATGTATGTAAAAATTAAATAGCGGGAGGTTTTGTGTTGGCCACATCAGATTTTTTTTTAATGAAAACTGTAGTTCCAAAACGTATTTGAAACAAAAATAGCATTTATGTTAAAGGAATAGTAAGATTACTTTACTATTCAGAACATTCAGAACAGATAGAAGTACTAGGTGATTCATGCATGCATTCCAAAAGATGGGTGCAAATAATAGCCTGTTTTATCCAATATTATAAAGCAAACAGTAAGTGATATGCAGCTTTGACATAATTACGATATTTATAGTTTCATTGCTGTTACCCGCCAGAGTCTCCTTTTCTGCATATACATAATCATTGCGATTGTACAAGGCATAATAGATGAAGATCGGTTATTTTTCGACAATTCAAGCAAAAAGGAATCCTGGCCATTGTCAGATAGTACCAATGGCAATTTGTGCAAAGCCACTCTCGTACGCTTTGCTAGCGGATTCTCTCACTTGGTTTATAACATTGTATCAGAGGACGAAAGCTACTTAGTCATGTGAACCCGAAAAATAGTAGTTGTTGGTAGTTCGTAAAAACTCAGTAGAAAAAAGTTGGTCGCTAATTTTTTGCTATTACTGAACATGTTACAACTTTAACCCCAAATTACTATTCAGTCAATTCTGAATAGTATACTATAGACTATAGTGTGCTAGGTGCTAGCGTGCAGTTCTTCAAAAAAATCCATTATAAGGTGCGTTCGGTAAATAAGTTCTTTTCACTCTGCACACTCCCAACTAGGGTTCATTCCCGGGAATTCTCGAGAGAAAAGACGAGAACTCGAGAAATCATATTTGAGTCTAAAAGATTGTAAAAAAAGACTATTTTGGTTTATGTGAAAGAGATTTTGTTATTTTTGTTTATTTAAGAGAAGCTAATTTTGGTTCCTAATGTTTTTTTGAAAGAGATTTTGTTATGTGTTTAGATTTTGTTTTTAAGAGAAGAAAATTTTAGTGCCTAATGTTCCTAAGAAAGAGATTTTGTAATTTTTTTTTAGATTTTGTTTTCAAGAGAAGATAATTTAGTTAGTTCCTATGAAAGTTAAAACTGGCAATAAAGGTTTTATGATTATTTTGATACTTTTATTTGAGAGAGAAAACCACTTAATTTGTTGATTTATAAGAAGATATTTTTTATGATACATATTTTTAATTTTGTGACGACATTTTTCATTATTTGAACCGAAAAGATATGCAAAAAATACGTAAATGTAAATTTCTCGACAACCCGAGAAGACCCGAGAAATTACCCTCGAGAATTCTCGAGATCCGAGAAATTGGTAAGCTCGAGAATCATGAACCCTACTCCCACCATCGTTCGGTAATTACATAGAGAGATACGAGTCTTAAAATGGAGCGCTCGGCAAATGCTGAATGGAGTCAAGTGAAGTGAAAAGTGTTAACTCCATAAGCCCAACATCGATGTAATGTAAGTATACGTGAAGTGAATATAAGAGTTTTCAGGCGCAAATGTTGTTTACTTTTGACTCAAACTATTGAAAATGGAAGGATATTTTACGTTTGTGTAATAATTGCAAGATCGCTTATTTGCTATAAGTGAAATTAATAATTTTGATGATATTGAAGAAGGTGAAGAAATCTCTACCTTTTCTAATATACTTTCTTCATCACTTTCTTCAGATTCATTAAAAAATCATTCCAAACTGAATAACTTCTAGATGATTCATTGTTGTTTTAGCAGTAAATCAGATTGTCAAAAAGGGAGGTTATTATATGCGTCTACTAAAATTTTAATTCTACTCGCTCGGTTAATCACAAATAATAGAGTGTAACTTGTTTTCTTGATACAACTCCAGCTCTGCTCCCACTCCATTCTAACACTGCTCCGTAAATACTCCAACTTCGTATGATTTACCAAGCGCACCTATAAAGGACCAAGAGAAAGCCATACTGCATCAAAAAAACGATCGTCCATATAGATCTGCTCAAACAGTAGTGTATTTAAACGAGTAACAGTTTCTTTTGTATCCACAGGTTAAAGAAATATTGGAGAATGTGTTTTACTTAATTCATTGACGTGGTCAATACTTTTAAAAGAACATAGATAAGTGAACATACCTACAGAAACAGAAAAAATGTTGTGAGAATTGTTTCTTTCGAGTGCAAAAACACATTAACTGTAATGGGAAATTTTTGAAAAATGTAACATAATTTTCAGAATGAAATAATTTATTAGGTTCGATATTAAAAGAACAGTCCTCAGGGAATCATCTGACTGTATCTGTCATAGGAATTACCAAGCTTGAACTTAAAATTTGAATGTTAATGTGTATCAATATTTTCCCTTTTTGTTAGTTATTGCATTTAACCCTTTTTAATAACTCGAAAAACATAAAATACGAGAAAATAAACTGTTTATTCTCTATGTATGACAAAAAGTTAAACATGAGCAATATATATAGTACTAACTTTTCCAGCAACACTTTAACAAAAAATATGTCACAGTTAATTACGAATTTGTCCAAAATGTAATTATATTCTGCATCATGTTTCATGGCCCCGGAAAAGCACAACAAAGTAATTATTTTTTACTTCCCTTAAAGCAAAAAGCAATTAAAATGACGTAACCCTTCAATAAACAGCATTACAGCTCGTTTAAAAAACTCTCGACTCGTTTTCACGTTTCTCACGTAGTCGGGTAGCTGTAATTTCCCTTAGTATGAACCCCTTGGACGCTAATTAAGTGTCATATACTTCGTGCATAAAAATTACATTTCATCTGGACACGAAAAACCTTCTAGCAGATGTTTTTCCTCTCTTGTTTTCCTAACGATGCTGCTTTGCTTTTTCAGAGGTCCTTAAAGTTTATTTGACGAATTGTCTAACTTTGCAACGATGCTAGTAATTGTTTAATAATAGGCGAAGGAGTTTATTTGCATATAATTTAGTTAAACGAGATTGTAGGTATGTGTAAATTTTATTAAGCTTTCATGTTAATACGTTTGTTGAGCTCTCAGAATTTGTCACTAAAATTTGTTTCATATTCCATTATGTTACGCGTAATTCAATTAATTATTCCTGAAAATTTAATTCCCTAATTTATACAGACTGTAATGGGGAGAAAGAGTAGAGTGGGTATAGATTACTATAAGCGTAAAATTTTTACTTAATTTCTTACAAAAGAAAAATAACTATGTACATTAATTAATTATATTTCATTTTGCTTTTATTACTTACTTTCTTTAATTTCATAATTCAGTGCTCCAATATACAATTATAACAATTTTATCGACTGTATATAATTCATCCAATTACACTTACGTTTCTGATGATTCGAAATCAAAAATTAAACTCAATCCAAATGGTCACAAGATTTATTTATTTAATAATAAACACATTTTTAATTAAATGAACGTTCGAATGTTGTTTCTTCAGGTATCCAAGTGTGTCACCAATATGCTTGGAGTAAGTTGTCACTGCTTCCATTTAGTTTTACTTTTTAGTGACAAAAATTTAAAATTTATATTTTTCAACGTTGATTTATATAAATATTTAGTTAACCTATTGTTTGAGTATAGACATCCTAGTATAGATAGTAAAGCCTCATTTCCACCGAATGTTTTATTGCTTAATGCATAATGATTAGTGAATAAGACTTAATACATTATGACAATTTACCATTTCCAGCTATTTTGTTTAGTGACTAATAACAGAAATGTCACAATTTTTTCCCTTATCACTTGTTGTCTAGCAGACTGAAATTGCAGCAGCAATTCTTCTTTTTTTAAATATGTGATATATATATAATTTTCTGTATCTATATTCATACTGAAAAATTAAAAATTTAATAATTATATAATAGACTGACAGTTGATAGTTCAGGTTAGAAGTTTGGAATCTTTTGTTCTTACGCATTACTCTTAATTCTTAAGCAATAATTATAGCTCTTACGCATTAGGACAATCGGTGGAAATGAAGCTTAATGGTTTAAAGTGTACCATGGTTTTTATAATGCCCTACAATAAAAGTCCAACGGTGTCAGTCCGCTGACGAGAGAGGCCAAATACGGGATACATGAGAAGAGTCAATAAGTTGCCCGGTATATACGTTCACAGAAATCTGTACTTGAAATTGAAAGGGCGAACGGTTTTCACTTTTCACACAAAAATATCAAACTTTTAAAAAACTTCATAGTGTCAAGTGCCACCTAATAACAAAATGCAGAGGTGGGCAGGAAAAATAGGACAAGTCGAAAAATCAAGTAAACTACTATAAGATTTAGTTGCTTGAACATGGCTTTACAATTATAACATTTGTCACTTTGATTTGTCAGAAATTGAATTGTCTAATCGAAATAAATAAAAATGCATCGAGTTAGCGATATTGTTAAGTGTTCGGTAATAGTTAAAGCGGAAGAAGGAATGCCGATCAGACAAACTGCCCAGCTCTTTAATATTAATAAAAATTCTGTCATTAACATTTTAAATAACTGGAGATAGGAAGGCAGAATAGGAAGGAATGCATGATCAGGGCGACACAGAGTATCAAATGAAGTAGAAGATAGTAGTTTAGTTGAGATACTAAGAACTGCTAGAAATAGTTAATAAGCATATGGGATAAATGTTGTTACCGTCGAATATTGTATGAATTTGGTTAATTCCATTTCACGCAGACTGACCGAAGTAATCACTCGAAATGGTACAATGGTCAAGTATTAGAAAAGTTGTAGTTATTAAACAATTTTATTAAATCGTTTCCTAAATTGAATTATTCTGTTTAATGTTGCTCAATTATTTACTTGTCTTCAACTCACAACATTTCTGGGATTATCAAGGATCAGTTTACACTAGCGAAAAAATACTGCCCTATTTTTTTCCTGTCCATCACTGCATATGTGACAGTTTAAAATCAAATGACAACTGCAGTGGACAATAACAGAATGATCCACTATAAAAAACAATCATTACCTACTATCTTTTCTTTTGGCCCATTAAAAATGTTAAAAATTAAAAATGTTCGCTGTTATACAACTTTTACTAAAGTGTTTTAATATTTATCGCCTTAATTTTTTTTTCTATAGTATCCTTCATTAAAAATTTGTAAAACATACCTAAGTAAATTCATAAATGTGAATCTCCAAATAAATTAATACATTTTACACCACAAGCTCAAATTTCAAGATATCAACATTTGTCTAGTGCGTATTATCTGGTTTAAATAGAAAATGAAATTTTTAAAAATATCGGTGCATTAATTTGACAAATTGCGTAATGAAAATACATAGTTCATATTTCACGAAATAACAGTTTACAAATTGACATATTTTACAAAATATTAATGTGTATCGTATTTTTTTGGAATATCAAATTAACTTTGCAATTATAGAACAACTATGTATATTTTTTACTTTATGTAATATAATTCTGTTCTACAAATTGATATTAAAAACTATTTGTAACAATATTTTACTGTCGCAGAAATAAACTGAAGTACTATAATTAATACAAAAACAGAAATACAATAGTATATTTAATTCATTTTAAATTACTTTTATTTCAAAATTATTATTGAAAAATAACTGTTTCGATTAATATTCGAAATTTTATTTTATTTTCACAACAGTTATTTAGTTAGAGTTTATAATTATAATTATGATTTGCCTAAAAATAAATACTACTTCCTGCCATTCAACTTTTATTCATATCTACATATCTATCAATTTATTGATGCTGTAAACTACATTTTGCATTTATATATATTATAACTATTATTTTACTTACTATTTTGTTTTTAAAATGTTACCATTAATAATATGAAATAATAGGGTTTTTGGCAGTGTAAGTAAGGAATAGTGTTCAACTATCAAACATAGGCTCCGGGTTTCAATATATTTACCAGTTACCTGATTTACACCTAAATCTAATAGCGTCTTTCCATATTGGAATAAGGCAAAAACAAAAGATTTACAAATTTTCTGAATTATAGTATTTTAGTTAGAGCGTTGACAAAATCCACACACACACACACACATACACACACACACGCACGCACGCGCGCATACACATACAAAATTCATCATGAAAATGTTATGAGCTTAAAACGTGGTCATTTAACAATCTCGATACGCGATTTTTAGCACGATCCCTATACCACCCTTACCTAGGGCGGTAAAAAGTAACTTTACAGCTTGATGTGCATAATTATTTTATTATAATAAAATCTTGTAGAAACTTAAAATGTTATACCTGTGTTTGACACATAAACTAGCTACAAACTTGAACTTTATAAACTATTTTTCATTAAAACGGTGTCACAAATTTAACTTTGTAGACGCGAAATAGGAAAATAAATATATTAATAATAAGTTTTTCTTATTACTAGGTCTGACAAACACTATCTTTCTTTTTGAGAAAAATTTCTGCCGTCTGATGTATGAGACTTGGTGGAAGGCTTACAAAGAAATGCTATTATACTTTTTATACTTTTTGGTCCGTTCATATATTAATTTTATTCGGAAAGTTTCCACATAGTTATAAAATATAGTCTAAAGTAAAGGTAGCCATCTGTAACTATATTGAATGAATAGTTAAAATGATGTAGAAACTTCGTTGAGAAGAAAATTTTAACTTACCGCTTACTCACACTATTAATTAAAAGTTTTAATGTATTCTGTACCTACACAGTTATCCCTAAATTAATAAATTGTAACTTATTACAATGTAATTATCAGGGAATGAGAATTATATTAGCACTCTTGTTCAGTATTGTTGTAAGGAAAAATCTGTCTATAATTAAATGAATTTTAATAAAAAAACAATAAATATTCATCCAGGTGTTACTGAAGTATTAAAAATTAAATTATATAACTAATAACATTTGGTCTAGTTGCATAAAACATTGTTAATTTTAATCACGTTAACTTTGACAAGGCTTATTTTCCAATGTATTTTTGATACGTATCCATAGTTACGATGTGCAGTAAAACACATGGATTAGTTAACAACGTTTTGCGCAACTAGCCTTTATATTTTAAATTAATTATATTATGTAGTGTTGCCATACAGATGACTGCTTTTGTATTTTGAAATTTAGCACAAGATATTAATAGTTATTTCCTGTTTAATCTTTGAAATGTATTGGAAAAACAAGAATATCCCTCGACAGCTGGTGACTTATACTTTAGCTTTTTTATGGTTATAACATAGCCGGCTGATTTTTGAATTTTTATTTCTTTATATTTCTATACCTCTACATCCATTGAATATGAAATATAAAATGCAGTCAAACCGTATAGAGAATAAAAATAATCTTTAATATTATAATAGCACAAAATGTCAAAATATGATATTTCAACAAAAACTGTTAAAAGTTGCAAATGAAGGTATTTCCGGTTGACTAATTGTAACCCAAATCAAGTGTTCATTCGGATGTAAGAATGAGGAATACGAAAAGATTGTAATTTTTAGAATTATAGTATTGAACACACACACACACACACACAGACACACACACACACACACAGACACACACACACACACACACACACACACACAGAGAGAGAGAGAGAGAGAAAGAGAAATACAGCATCGTAAAAATAACACACGTACACACACACACACACACACACACACACACACACACACACACACACAGAGAGAGAGAGAGAGAGAGAGAGAGAAAGAGAGAGAGAGAAAGACAGCATCGTAACAATAGCTTGCGGACACTCACGTGACGAAGCGAATTAGCTAATCAGAACATGGGGAGAAACTGTCAGATTGCAGGATGGCGAGCTGAAGTTTGTTTTGGTTTATAGCGTATTATGCGTTTTGTTTTCATAGTTTGGCAAAAAAATATAAAATAACTCAATACGCACTAAAAACATTAATATGAAAACTGCCAAACTATGAAAACAAAACTCATAACCTCTGGACACGCTACCAAAACAAACTTCAGAGTTGCTTTCCAAAACTCTACTACAGAGTACGAAATTACTCAAAATCGTTCCAAAACTAATAACCTTACTCTCAGAGGGGGCTTGACATTAATGTTGTAATTATAAGTAGTTTTGTTAATTTTTTAAAATTTAATTTCAATTTTTTACTCCAACAAAACTCATTCTTCCAAAACACACCACACTCTTAAATTACGGTACTCTTGAATTTGGAAAGCTGCCCAGCTCTCTGACCTTCGATGTGACAGTTTCTCCCCAAGTTCTGATTGGCTAATTCGCTTCGTCACATGAGTGTCCGCAAGCTATAGACCACGTTAGCGTAACGGTCAATTTGTGGCGGCAAATTCAAACTAAAAGCCTAACTCGCCTCTGCCTATTTATACTCCCATGTTATTCATACGAGAACAAAAATATGCTATTTTCAAAATGTTCAAAAGAACTTTAAAATGCAAATCTTATCTATTAAATTGTATAAATACAAATCTCTAATGTATTGTTTATCTACTTATGTCGTATAAATATCTAAAACAGCTAAAATTATTGAATAAACTGTAATTAAAACAGGAAGTGCAAATTCAATAAAACGTAGGTCGTAACTGTTTTCGATTCTATATAATCCTGAAAATTTAGATTGTCAACAACGAAATTATCTATTTCGGACAACTTAATAACCCTTTCAGATGTCGCAAACAACAAAAACGAAAAACTTAATACCATCTTATATTATAACTTTAAAGACAAACAGCGTCAAATCCAAAACTAACCTACAAATTCAGTTGATCTATCACTGTAGTCATTTCTAACTGCACCAAGTTACGACATATGTTACTACTTGCAATCCTACTTTCTTTAAAATAAAATTATACGTAACTTATTATTTTGTTTATACTTTTACTGTACAGAAAGTAAAGAGTATTGTTAAAAGTTAGTAAGAAACTCAAAATTGTACTTAAGAAATACAGAATAGCTTTGATAATATGAATTGAAAATGCGTTTCCATAAGAACTTCATACATTCTGATTTGATTTAGGGTTTCGCGCCAAACGTGAATCTTAACCTCACTAATGTGGTCTATAGTAATATCGTATTTTACGGACCTTCGAATTTTCTGACCAAAGACAATACCTTCTTTACGTAGGTAGGTGACGGAAGGAAAAAATATTGAAATATTATTAATTTATTTAATTTATTTATTTAAAAGAATATCATCTTTCTTGTGTTATCTTCACCGTTCAGAATATATTGTCAAAGATTTGGTTGTTCAGCAAAATATAGTCCCTTTCATGAAAAATTCCATCCCCGTAACGTGTTGAGTAAGCGATTGGTACGTGCTATCTGTTGGCAACAAATGCCTAGTACTTATATTTGTCTCCTGAAATCCCCTGAATGAAATCCTCATAACGAATCCTGAAAGGCTGAAAAGGGTCACCTAATCTCATTCCTACTCGTGCTTAGTCGGCCCTTGTCGGCTGTTTCCGCACAGTAGTAAATCTTTCACTCTCGTACTAGCACCGGAGCCATGCAAATACGGTGAAATGAGCGCATTTAAATGTTGTCGAATGTAAATGCATTTACTGCCAGGAGATAATGCCCTATGCAGGTCATATGCAAGTTATAGCGCTCTGTATGCACGCGGGCTTCATTACGCGCTGGATTAAAGTTTGATGTGGAATTTGAATATTGCTGCATGCTTAGACGCCTAGTTCCTGACCTATTAATTGATAAACTTATAGGGCCGATAATTAATCGATGTTTCATTAACACCAAATTGTTTACTGCAGTAATTTAACGTGTAATTATAAGTGGAATACGGAAGGAATTTAACCTATGTTAAGTAAATTTTAATCAAGTAGGCATAAATAATATCCAATAAACATATAACTACATTTACAATTAAATGCAATATTCTTTTCAGAACTGTAACTGCCGAATTCACAATTCCTTAATCATGAGTTGATATACAGGTCAACGCTGATTCTGAATCAATCCAATTTACCATTAAAAATCAAGCTAATCTACTAATCAACATCAATGATAATCTGATTCGTCATATTACAAGAATCAAGCACTGACCATATCGTTTAAATTCCGGACAAAATATTACTTTCTTTATACCTTTTTGTAGAAGAAATTATCAAGGCAATTCACCAGTAAATTTGCAATGATTTCTGCGGTTCTAGTAATATAGATACCTTTTTGATTCTTTTTACCTTCCGTCACCTTTAGGTAAGGAAGGTATTGTCTTTGGTCAAAAAATTCGGCAGTGAGTTTTTAATGAATAAGCACGTTTTAGGGTCCCTACAATACGAATTTACTATTTTTAAGATGATGTCTGTATGTATGTGTGTGTGTGTATGTCCGTGTGTGTATGTGTGCGTGTGTGTGTATGTGTGTCCGTGTGTGACAATTTTTTCTCCGACGATAACTCCAATACTACAATTCTAAAAATTATAATTCTTTCGTATTCCTCTTCTGTACATCCATATGAAGAGTTGATTAGATTTTGGTTATAATTGATTCACCGGAAGTACCCTTATTTGAAGATTTTAACAGTTTTTGTTAAAAAAACGCAGTTAAATATTATTTTTTGACATTTCGTTATTATATTTATTAAAGAAAATACTCTTCTCTATATGGTTTGATTATTTATTTTCCTTCATATTCAATAGATGTAGAGTTAAAGCATTATAAAGAAATTAATTTTCAAAAATTAGTCAGCTTTGCTATTTATCTTGGAAACAGCTGACATAATTATTCAAAAAAATTTAATTGACAGATATCAGTTGCAAGTGCAAAACCAAATATGGAAAAAAAGTATAGGATCTAAAATTGGTAGGTATGTCATAGTGTTGCTCGCAAGTGACACGCAGAGAAAGGCCAAAGAGAAGATGGAAGGACATTACTTAGTGTAGTTTATGTTATAATTTTATTGGATTTATAGAACCTTTTTAAATGAACTTTTGGTATGGAATTTGTAAAAAATAGTATGTGTTCGTGTTCGATTTTACATGATATTATATAGAATCTGTTGCAAGGACCTTTTGGTATGGGATTTGTACAAAATACATGGAATTGACGGAAGGTCTTGTGCTGGCCACAACAGATTTTTGTAATATTAAACAAAAAATATTAAATTTTATTAATAAGTACCTACTTTATGAGTAGAAAATATTGCGAACGTATTTCTTAATTTTGTTGGGTGGAGTAAACAAATAAATAATATGTCAGGATTTTGGCTGTTGTACTCCTTTGGAACTTTGCCTCATGCTTTTTTATCTATATTTAAAACCGCATTGGTTCTATTATTTTCAACCATACTTTTATATCTTTCATTTTCAAATTATTAAAATATCTTTCAGAACTCATATTATTAATTGGAAAAATACTACCTTTTTTTTAGTTTATGTTCTGTATTTATTAATTTAAACCCAACGTTTCGGCACCATAAACTGGTGCCTTCTTCAGGGGATACATTGACATTAATTTTTTTAATTAACAAAAATAACAAGTTACCAAGGTAACAAGAAATATTCATAAATGTTACCTTTTTTTATGTATACAATTTTCTAGACAATGTATGCATGCCCGGCAAAAAACATGGACGGCGAACATGCAACTTCTCAGGGAAAAATCTCCTTTTGCCAGAGGAAAAACCGTCCCAAAAACTGGCAGAGAAGTGATCTGTATAACTCAGAGACGCTTTATCGGTAGCGAAATACCGCAGCCGTACTCTTTATAAACAGATGTTAGAAAAAGTTTATAAAAATTGTATACATATTACAAATTACAACATATTTAATATTGGAAGCCATGCACGACTAAGTTCTAATCCGTCACAATGATTGAGATTGATATTTCTTGTTTTATAAATCTCAATGGCTTCTCTAATTAATCTGTTGTTAAGTCGAGAAGGTCTTGCAATAATTTTCGTATCTTCAAACTTTATTTGGTGGAATTCTTCCAAGGCATGTTCTGCAACGGACGATTTCTCAGGCTGGTTCAATCTGATCGATCAATGATGTTCGTTCAATCTTGTAGAGACAGTTCTACCAGTCTGGCCATTGTCTAGAAAATTGTATACATAAAAAAAAGGTAACATTTATGAATATTTCTTGTTACCTTGGTAACTTGTTATTTTTGTTAATTAAAAAAATTAATGTCAATGTATCCCCTGAAGAAGGCACCAGTTTATGGTGCCGAAACGTTGGGTTTAAATTAATAAATACAGAACATAAACTAAAAAAAAGGTAGTATTTTTTCATTTTCACTTTATTTGAAAACACTCCTTTATTGGAATTAGTGTAATTTCTACCAATATCAACATAAAAATAAAATATTATTATAGGTTACATTGGGCCTCATTAACTCATTGGTTAATTTTTAAAAGCTGGTTAAAAATTTAGCTAATCAAATAGATCGGCATATAACAAAAACTTATATTTTGTGTGGCCAAATCTGAATCTATTGGATAAAAAATTTAACGTGCCGTTAAAAATTAATAGGCTCCATTAACTGTCAAAAACCAAAACAAAACTGTAAATCTGTTGATCATAATTCCTTAATTCAGAAAACAAGTTTGTGATTTATAGATTAGAACAAAAATAGATTAGTTTTTTGTGAGTTCTTTACAGATTTACAGATCTTAAGACATTGGGCCCGTGGGCCAGTTTTATAATATAAAAGTCTATTTAAATTTGCTTTCAAAATGAAATGATCAAATGCAACTTAATTTTTGACAACAATTTTAAAGTCACATGAAAAGTGATTCGAATTTGCTCAATTAATTAAATTCACTTTGGAGGCAAATTTAAGAGCAGCTTTATAAAATCGACCCCTATATTTTTGAAGAAAACATTGCCGTAAAATTAAGTTTGTTTAACAAAAATTCGTAAAATTTATATTAGGTAAAATACGATATGTTAATTACATCGCAACTTTTAGACAAGTATGTGGAAGTAACTGGAATTAACAGTAACAGCTTCTACTGAGCTATTCTATCTCCTGTTATTCTATTTCGGAATGCACAGTGCACAAATCTATGCAATATAGACAAAACCGCTGACCGGGCTTCAGACTTGATATACGACAAGAATTTTAACTGATTTCATTGGTTTGTAATTTTGTTTTAGATCTCATAAATCTAATTTCATGTCAAAATATAGCTGATTAGGTTAACTCGTACCTATATTTATTACTGCAGGTACATCAAATTCAAAATGGGAGATTGGAAATGAGAGCAAAATAAAAACCTCTTGGAGTAAGGATCGGAAGAAGTAATGTAATTTTGTTCATAATAAAATGTAGTCTACCAATCTAAATTGTTTTAAAGTCATTTTAGGCATTTGGAGTCAACACCAATTGTGAGAAGTTTAATCAGTTAATCTCTACACAGATTTCGGTAATGATAATGACATATTTGTACCGTGCAGGCGCTTACTAGTCATCTCACGGGCACTCATTGTTGACGTAAATAGTGCACCACACGGGTCACATTTGTGCCATTTAAAATTCGAAATATTTGGTGTCGGTCGGTATCGAACCCGGTTCTCCAGATTCGCGACCAGACACTCAGGCATACGGCCATGAGATCTCATTATGTATATACGTTCCTTGCTTATCAAGTCTCTGAACAAGTGCTTATTTCTTTTCTTGTTCATTGTACCTCATATTTAACTCTTAGTGTTTTTTCTGAACATGATTCCCCCTACAATTTTTTCTTGTGTTAAGTAAATGTAACCATTTTACTGTGTCGTCGCATTCCGCTCTAAGTTTAGTGTTTTCGCTCCGCTCCAACCTTAAAATATTTCGGGGTGAAAAATGGGAACCTTTGTGCAGAGAATCCATCAAGCTAACTGAGTAAAGTTCAAGAGATAAAGCAAACATATAGTCATAAATAAGCGCATACAAATTCCTCGCCGTATCTCTGCAGTCCCAAGATTTATCCCGGGGAAAATGCAGCGAGTTGATGAAAATTACACATGATCTGCGAGTTTACAAGACAGATTTAGCAAAGTGAACCAAACTCGATGAACATCACTGCAATCTGTGCAAGCAAATTTATCAAAAACGGAGAAGATGAAATCTTTTTGCATTCTCTAAATGCTTATGGACTTTTCCCATCACGTGCACTTGTGCTATTCAGATTTACAAAGCGAATTATATGGAAATAATACGAGAATTTCAAATGGACCATTCAACCTTTTTTGATTTTTTTTTTGTAGAAAAATGCTTTCTTGACGGTAACTGAACAAATTCTAACTCTATCCGATACTCCGAACTCGGTGGATCAACATCGGACTAGCAATAAAGGTACCAGGTTCAAATTTCCGATAGGAACTGAATTTTCCAATTCATTTACTTGAGATATAATTATCACCAAGAAAACAAAAACTATCTTTTCGTAAAGTTTACCGATTACCGATTGGATTTCCTAGGCAGTATGTTATCTTTACTGATCGGCGAGTGATTTCTTGCCGATCAGGAGGCGATAATTTAAAAAAAAATCTGATGTGGCCAGCACATGACCTCCCGCTCAATTCTATGTTTAAAATAGCAATGAGCTTTAAGTAAAGTTTCACTTCCGATTGATCGTTTGTAAAAAAAATCTACTTTGTCGTTCTAATAAATAGAAAAGTTTGTAATACGAAATTTTGGATTATATTTTATTATGTTTTTCCTAAAAAATCTGTTAGAGCTTCAAATTAAGTACTACATCCGGTTTATCATATACAGTCAAAATCTAATATGTTGTTTCAAATTATATAAGAGTATTAAATACCAACTTTGCGAAGTTTTGGATCATTAATATATTTTAAGGATAAATCGTCACACACACATTATTGTCAAAATCATCACCAACTTCCTTATGCAATCTGTGTAAATTCTTCGCCGTGCATTATCCATTTCGTAAATGTGTAGTTGCAAACTATTATTTGACACTTTGAAATCACGTCCCTATTGAGAGCTGTTTGATATATAATGCTGCAAACATCAAACTTAAATCGAATTATCCTGTATATCTAATATTTATTTGTGATGGAAAATATATTATTTTTACAAACCTTAATTTCATTAGAATCATATTTAAACTACTAAATTCTTCTTAACACGGTTTTATTATTAATTTTAATGAAAATTGCTTCGTGACAGTAACATTTGTTTAAATATGTCAAATTTGTTATTAAAGTATTGTTTTTGTTTGACGCAGAGGCAAAGTGATGTACAAAAATAAATTATTTTATAATATAATATAAAGTTATTTCAAGTTATTTACTAAGTGCTATTATTGTAGAATTGAAGATTATGCCATTATATTCAATTTGTATTGGTAAAAGTTGCTAAAAAAATTATATTCAATGAATTTTTTACAAGAAAAACTGTTAAAAGCTTGTATAATTGATACTTCCGGTTATCCGATATACACTAAAAACTAATGAGCTCTTGCCACATTAGTATAGAATGGATATACAAAATTTTTTCTGATTGATAGTATTTGAGTAATCGTGTCCACAAGATCCACACACACACAGACACACACACACATACACACAGACATACACGCATACATACCTACAGACATCATTGTAAAAATGTTAAAATCGGATTCTGGGGACATCATAACGTGCTTATTCACTAAAATCCTTATATCCGATTTTTAGCACGATCCCTACACCTCCCTTACCTAGGGTAGCGGAAGGTAAAAATGATGACAACGATCAAGGTTTACTTTAAAATTTTAGGATTAAGGGTAGTAAGTGCTTCTTACCAGTTGAGGATGAGAATAAGTCGAGATCTCCAATGCATCTGACGGTGGAAGAGCACTTACTGACGATAATGCTTATAACGTTTTTTGCACGATCGAAGCACAAAATTAAAAAAAAAAAGCTTTGAAAATTATTTTGGTATTAAAAATGTTTAGTTGTAATTTTTTAACCAACTGTCTTGGAAACACTATCAGTAAATATAAAAATCTGATGTAGCATCACTTCCAATTGATCGTTTGTAAATAAAATCTAATTTATTGTCCAATAAATAGAAAAGGCTGTAATACGAAATTTTGGATTGTGTTTCATTGTTTCCATTTCGTAAATGTGTAGTTATAAATTAATATTAATTTATAGTGCGGTTTCATTATTAGTTTTTATTCAATTTTGACGTTTTAAACTGTTATTATTAACTCCATAGCAACAACTAAACATAAATAAATTAACTATAGTTATTTTCGTAACAAGTTATGAAATATACCAAATATCATGCGAGTGTAAATTGACGCACGACGCGTATCGGAGTGCAAGTCAATACACACGAGCTAAGATATTTGAATTTCATACAAGTTATGAACATTATTTTTTAGACGAGCATAAATAAATTTTACTTTTTTTTCAAAACTGAAATTTAGGTTCAATCGTACGGGCAGTTGACAAATGCATAATGTATACATATAGCCAGAAAATAATGACAGTAACCTAGCAACCGTGTCAACTATTACGATATGAAATATATCGTAACACTAATGTGATAAGTTCAACTTTCAGTGTTAGGATACTAAGTTGATATGTTATACTTATCACAATGGTCGTCTAAAAAATATATATTGTAATTGAAAAGAAATTACATGAAAGACGGAGAAGAGGAAGAAAGAAATTTGGAATATTAACAGATATTGAGTAGGGAAGAAATTATTAGAGGCTGACAAATTAGTGTAGAGACAGCATTTCAGCTGGAACCTGTCCAAAGACGGAATTTACTAATGATAATGAATTCCTTCGATCTATATGATTGATTATTAGCATATATGTATTGCTAAACCCTAAACAATATATTCCATTTAATGGCAAAATTGTGAACTAAAGGTTAACCGTTTGTGCATAAGCTGTCACATTGTTATTGAAATGAGTCATTTCAAAAGTTTATTATTATATGTTTTTGTCTTTAATCAATAATAGTTATTTGCGTAATCAGTTATGAAAAAATCTGTTGTGGCCAGCACAAGACCTCTCGCCATTTCCATTTTATGTTATATAAGTAATGTATTGCACTTCACTATCGAACCGTCGTTTTGTAACAAAAAAATTACATAACTTTACCCAAATATTGTATTTGATTGTATTTAACATGTCTTCTGCACACATACAATTCTAATTATATCTATTTTTCATTGTATGAGGAAGTTCCTATGTCAGAGATTCTTCCAATTCATTAACAAGATTGGCGGTATTTCTAATGGATATATGCAGGTTACCTATAATTTTAAATATTTAATTAATAAAACCATAAGGAAGATTAAATGTACTTCCCAGAAAAAGCTTTCAGAATGTAACTAAAACTTTTGATTTTTGACACTGATATCTGTCATTTACAAATTATGTTATAAACATTTGAATTTGTCAACTGGTTTCCTTAGTGTAGTTTCGCCTACTCGACTTATTATATCCTGATATTCTACATATAGCGTCTTTATCTCTAAATTTATATAAGATATAATAAAAAATTTAAATGTATCAGATGTAGAATTTTGTTCTTCAAAATGCGTAATATCAAAAATTTTCAAAAAATAATATTTAGAAGAATTTTTTTAAAAAACTACTACTTCCGGTTGTTCAATTGTTACCAAAACCTTTTCAGCTCTTCCCAGGAATGTCAGATTGAGGAATTCATAGTTAAACATGTCTTATGTCTTATAGTTTTTGAGTAATCGTCCCTCCAACATCCACACATACACACATACATACACACATACACACATCCACACACACACACAGACATCATCGTAAAAATGTTAAAATCGGTTTATATGAACCTTAAATCGTGCTTATTCACTTAAATCTCGATATGTGATTTTTAGCATGAATCCAATACCTCTTGCAAATTATGTGGGCCAAACAATATCACGTTTTCATAACGTAATATGTATAAAATTTAACTGATTCCACTAAATATTTTTTAAAAAATTCTAAGTTTATCTATAACAACTCAATATACATATTGTATTTTTCAAAATTTTTTCTTCGTGCATAAAATTACTCCCTGATCCATTAAGGCCATTTCTATATGTTAACCTTGTAGGTATGATCACAATTAATTAATATTACCAAAATCATTATAATAGTAGTACACCGTTTCTTAACCTTTTGGAGGTTAGGAAATACGTCATTCCTAACTTTAATGACAAATCTCTTGGGTTGGAAATAACAGGTTTCACTTCCACCTCTTGGGTTGGAAATGTTTATGTAGAGGTTGCCAACAACATTGTCATAGATACTTACAATAAAGTAGGCTAAAACTAATTTTAAGAGAGCTGTCAAAAATATTAATAAAATTAAATGTTATAACTCTTTGTTTTTAAAAAAAAATTAGGATGATTGTGAATGAAATAGTATACATAACGTCGGTGGGAATTTCGTTATAGCCTCGTGCTTTATCGCACCCCGAAGCTTCGCCTCTCGGTAATATACATAAGCCCTCGGCTGTAATGAAAAATCTTCCACAACGGATGTAATATACTATTACGTTACTCAGTGATGTAAAGATTTTTACAAAACTCATTTTGTATCAATTATGTAAAAAGTGACATTTCATAAAGTCATAAAGTTAGGTAAAATTTAATTTTTTAAAACGGAATTAGATAATAGATATTTATACACCAAGTGAACTAAGATAATGTTTATTCATGAGAAGAAAGTAAGGGCGAGTGAGTTAATTTCTTCGAGTGAATAAACATTCTTAGCTCACGTGGTTTATACAATATTTTATTCAATTTTGACGAAATAATAATAAAAACCACTATAATATTTAATTTTGACAAAATAAAACAGTAATCAGTTAGAATTGAAAAGTCTATTATAGACGTCAAGTCATCTATTTAAAAAGCTTTATTGTCTGTCATTCAGTGTCGCGAAAAATAATGAAAATGGGTGATAATGTCTGATAAATACTGTGGTGAGTGTTATTTTCGTGCCTGATGTTATTTTAAATGCATTATTTGTTGCAGTGTGTTAAAATTTTGTGAGAGTGATTTAAAATTTTTTAATTCATTTGTGAATAAAATGTTACTTATAGTTGTTGCTATGGAGTTAATAATGACAGTTTAAAACATCAAAATTGAATAAAATAATATAATTATTTATTTCTATCTACAAGTTCAATATTTTGCAAACTTACTGTCAAAACAAATTGTTAGTCCTGTTTTAAGGTCTAAATTAATATTTATTAGACGCTTAACCCGAGAACTTTTCTATATAACTCTTAAACAACTTAACTTATTTACGGTAACAAGATCATAGTAGTGTAAAATTTTGTTATTAAACGAATTATTCTCTTTATTATATGGTTATATTATCTCACCGTATGCAAGCTGTTGTTCCTTAATCTAGTAATAAGACGCTGTGTGTCAACCTCTGACATACAACCATAAACCATAAGCTGTAAAACTAAAATTGCACGGAGATGTCTGGCACGGATATTAGCGGATTATCCAGCCAAGGATTATAGCCACAATTAGCAGTTGCAGTGTACGTATATCTCCATTGCAGAACTGCCATCGCGCCATCGCAGACACAGATGCTGGAATGGTTATGGGGATTAGATTGACTTATCGCTCATAAACCAAAGGATAATATGATGAAATATTGAAGATTATATGGGTTACTCCACATAATGAAAATATTGAACTCCTACATGATATGTACACGATATCATCATTGCTTTTTATCTGTTGCTGGTTTTGCCAATCCACTTATATGGAATACAATATAAAATAGTTTTCAGTTATGATGGTGATGGCACACGGTAAATAAAAACTTTGTTGTGATTACCAAAAATGAGTTCCAGCAGCAATTTTTTTTTCTCAATATAGGACCAGCAAATATATTTGTTACAGTTACCTAGGTAAATTTGCTAGTAAAAAATTGTTGTGGGAACAAATACAGTTTTGCTATATATAACTAAAGATATTTGTTATGCGAACAAATAAAATAAGTTACCATTAAGAAGTATAAATTTGTTATACGAACAAATAAATTAAGTTACCATTAAGAAATATAAATTTGTTATGCGGACAAATAAAATAAGTTACCATTAACTATGAATTTGTTTTGGAAACTAATTAATTTTGATAGATATACAAATGCATTAGTGAGGTAGTAAGGTAAAAATTAAATACATCCGTATTATAATAATTTTATTTATTTATAATTATAATCTATATACATGTAACAAATATTATATATTATATAAAAAAATAACATAGATATGAAACAATAGCCACTTAAATTATATAGAATTATACAAATTACTCAATAAGACACTCTAATTGCCATTGTTTTTATTGACGGGCACAAGAAACAAGCACTTTTAAAACACAATTTTCGAAAGGCTAAACTTAACAGCGCAAGCAAATGCGACACGACGTAGTATAGTATAACACGACCAGTGAATTATGCTGTATACCAGGTCGACACCTGTACAAAGTATATGGCGGGAAGAAGAATTTATAATCCCGGAATATCAATGTAATTTTTTACCGTGCAGTACAATAGAAAAAAATAACCCTTAGTAAGTCGTTATAACAAAGTAGCCGTGTTACTCGCTATGTGAATTTTACCCAATGATTGTATTTGGTCAGTAAAGGACAAGTTCTCAATTTTA
Organism: Ophonus ardosiacus; assembly: GCA_943142095.1. Taxonomy (NCBI): domain Eukaryota; kingdom Metazoa; phylum Arthropoda; class Insecta; order Coleoptera; family Carabidae; genus Ophonus; species Ophonus ardosiacus. The sequence goes on along the minus strand of OW964830.1, from coordinate 14,670,374 downwards.
TCTTACAAGGAATTGCCAACTTGTTGTTTTGTCAACAATTTTTCCGAATAACACCCTGTATACATTTATGTCTATGTTTATATTATATTGTATTGTATAATTGGACATGAATAATAATAGTATATTCACCGTAATTCTGTAAGGAAGTTGTTAGGTCTTAGCAACGTTGCTAAAAATTATAACCAATAGAAACAAATGTAAAGGGTGCCATTTTCATGTTTTATTTAGTGTTAGCAATTACTACTGGTTATTTGCTATAGCAATGTTGCTAAGTCTTAACAGCTTTCTTACAGAATTTAGGCAATTATGTTATTTAGAAGTAAAAAGCGGTTTTTTTGTTTCAACCCACCAATTTACAGCCTAGAAGCTAGCCGAAGCCACACAAAAAGACCTTGAACTCCGAATGACATGTGCATATAATTTTTTCTTCAAGCATTTCAAAGAAAATTCTAAATAATATTTTTTAGATGTTCTTGATATTAATGTTCTAATAATATTGTAGAATTTGCAATTACAACCAGTCAACCAAAGATGGTAGTATACGCTTCATACCCTTTATTTTTTGCGATTTAGGACAAGCACAACCTACCGCATCGCATAGTGCCATATGCCGTGTCGTGTGTTCTCCGTCACCGGTGTGTCTCACTTACTTGTGATGTGACGTGTGATCGTGATTCATGAGCAATAGTGAGCAACATTATTTATGAAAATAATCATTTACTGGCATTTTTATATGCTTACTTTTATGCAGGTAAATAATATAAAACAGTGTTTATCCGGTCCCGTTGAAAGGCTTTTCAGTGTAGGCGGGCAAATTCTCACACCAAGACACAATCGCCTATCTGATACTAATTTTGAGAAAGTAATGTTTTTAAAAAACAATAATTTATTATTAAGGATGAAGGAAGGTTTTTAAAAAAAGGAAAAAACCCCTCAGTCTTATTCACACTGTTCTTTAATTAAAACGTGGACCGGTTTCGGTTACAAAGTAACCCTCTTCAGCACCGGTTTTTGACTACAATTAAAACAAAGCAATATTATAGCCACACGACACAATTTATAAATAAAAATATTCAAAAACAAAAACATATTATTAAAATAAATTGCCTTAATTCATTGTTAAATTAAATTGTTGAGTTATAAAAAAGTGTAACATTCTAATACTACAAATTGCAAAGTATAAAATTTAAAAAAACATTAAATGTATTTATAAAAAATAAATAAATAAATAAGAATATATAATAAACCATAATTAATACTTACACTTTTGTAGTTTTCTAGTGTAAGTATTAATTATGGTTTATTATGTATTCTTATTTATTTATTTATTTTTTATAAATACATTTAATGTTTTTTTTAAATTTTACACTTTGCAATTTGTAGTATTAGAATGTTACACTTTTTTATAACTCAACAATTTAATTTAACAATGAATTAAGGCAATTTATTTTAATAATATGTTTTTGTTTTTGAATATTTTTATTTATAAATTGTGTCGTGTGGCTATAATATTGCTTTGTTTTAATTGTAGTCAAAAACCGGTGCTGAAGATGGTTACTAAGTAACCGAAACCGGTCCACGTTTTAATTAAAGAACAGTGTGAATAAGACTGCGGGTTTTTTTCCTTTTTTAAAAACCTTCCTTCATCCTTAATAATTCAACTTCACACTTGGGTGTATCTTCATTCATTAATAATTTATTATTATAAAAAAATATATGTACATAGATATTTTTAGAATAGTGTCTATCTTTGTTTTGTATGTTATTAAATAAATATGTACACTGAATATTTTTTATTTCCTTTTCACACATCTTATCAATCAAGCATAAACAATTAAAGAAAGTTTTGTAAGAAATCACGGTTGCTTACTTTTCAGGTATCTTATCTGTTTTTTTTTTTTATTTAGATAACATGTAAAGTATCTAGATATATTGCGCAAATTTATCTTTTATCTGTTATCCAGATAAATCATTATCTGACTCAACACTGCTTATAACTATAACGTACTAGACAAATGAAAACGAAGCTTGTCAACAAAAATTTATAATTCTTCTCACATTTTCTGCATAAAGATGGTAAATCCACATAATAATTACACAATAAATTGGAAATACATTAATATTGCTTTTAATTTATGCCTATAGGAAGGTATAAATATTTAACATATCAGGAGAAACAGAAACAAGTGTATTTAAATCATCTAATTCTCTTATCACCTTCTCACTCTCGTCAGGGTCGACTTGTGATTGAGGTAATTAAGAATAAGTGAGGTGTAGAGGCTAGCGGACTCTCTGGGGATAGCGACCCCGCCATTAGTCCCGCCTTGTATGCCACTGGATCCAGGATGCAGGATCCTATATCCAGAGTCCAGGTCTCACGAGTGCAATCACTTACAAATGCGCGCCTTTTTGCTGTAACCCCCAGAGATAAGGCGGGATGATTTTTAAGTTTTACGTCGGGGATTATTTTAATGAGGGATGTGGGATACCTTATCAAAAATGGAATTAATTTTTGAAATAATTCATACAAAGGATTCACTTTTCATGGGAATCCAGATTTGCACCAGAACAAAATATGTATAGTACACTCCTCATAACAGTTATGAATGCTGGTGAGATGAATGATTTGATAAAAGATAGTACAAATACTGGATGAACACTAGAAATAGTAACGTAAGCGTTTATCATGGGAAAGCAGTTTTTTTCAAATATTATCTATCCTGAAAAACATTATGTAGTATTTTATACATACACATTTATAGAGTAAAATTCTGAATTTTTGTGAACTTAATTTAAAGACATGGAAAAATAGATTTAGTATGCGAGCTTCGAGCATATATTGACTAAAGAAGTAATTCCCTATACCTACCAGTGCATAGCATGTTGTGATCGCAAGACATGTAGGCGGGGGGCTGGAAGTCATGGTGAATTGCAGGCAGTGTTTTGTTGTGTTATATGTCACTACTTGTCATTTTACTGTGACTAAACCTTATTTTTTGGGTGTAGTTTGTGAGTATATCTCGGAGTATATCAATTTTTCAACGCACATTTTTTGAAACAACGCATACTATAGATGCGTGTTGAAGTGGTACTGATATTAGATAGTTTTTGACTTTTTGGATTCATTATACTACATTGCAGTCATTTTAAAATATACAGAGTGATCAAAAAAGGCTGAAGCGTGCCGCTCCATACGATTTTGACATTTTCCGCTTACTTAGTGTGGCAGCATTATTATTTCCAAGGGCATACCTTTCGAATTTTGCTGTCATAAGAATAATCCTGAAAACCTTCTTTTTTACGTTCGCCCGATGAAAATATGCTTCAAGAAGAAATTTGTCATGCTCTTCATTAAAAGCCATTGTAAAAAAATTACTTAAAGTTTTTTTCGAAGATATGAGAAACAAATATCAAATGAATCAACCTACCGCAATGATATTAATCAAATTGAATTTTGACATTATTTTGGAACCAAAGGTGTCACGTGACCTTCAGTCTTTTTTCATCACTCTGTATAAGATACTTCTACTATATTAAATTAGTAAATTTGTTATTTAATGTATTAGTCACACAAAAATGACTTTTATAACTAAACGTCAGAATCATATCACACGGCTATTATTAAACAGTACGAAAAGTTAATATGTACGCACCTGTAACAATTATTTATCCTTGCAAAATACTTCACTTTTTTCAAAATTCTTCTAATTATGTAACATAAACTCAGATGATGAATCGGTAGAATTCGAAACGTTGGTATTGTTAACAAAAAAAAATAGTTAAATATATTTTACAAGACTGAAACTTCATTAATTTTTCTTGTTCCAATACAACCACAGTCGAAAAACTTTATCGATTAATACTTATCTAATGCCCAGGTGCACCGCTGGCCCTTAAATTTTAAACTAAATGTAAACAAAAAAATCTGATGTAGCCAGCACATGACCTCCCGCCAATTTCATGTTTAAAATAGCAATGAGCTTTAAGTAAAGTATCACTTCCGATTGATTGTTTGTAAACAAAAACTACTTGTATTGGTAAAAGTTGCTAAAAAATTATATTCAATGATTTTTTTACAAGAAAAACTGTTAAAAGCTTGTATAAATGATACTTCTCGTTATCCGATATACATTAAAAACTAATGAGCTCTTCCCACATTAGTATAGAATGAGTATACAAAATTTCAAAACACGATCCACACACACACACACACAGACACACACTCATACATACCTACAGACATCATTGTAAAAATGATAAAATCGGATTCTTGGGACATCAAAACGTGCTTATTCAGTAAAATCTCTATATGTGATTTTTAGCACGATCCCTATACCTCTCTCACCTAGGGTAGCGGGAGGTAAAAAAAATGTGTGAAATTTTGACAGCAATGATCAATTATTCATTTGATATTTCGTTTCGATATGATATTGTCAATTTTAGGAACACTTAAAATTTAAGAGTCAGCGGTGCAACCGGGCATAATTCCGTTTTAAAAAATTCAATTTTACCTAAATTTATGACGTTATAAAATGTCACTTTTTACGCAACTGTCAAATGATAATGAAAGAAACAAGAATATAACAATAATTATTTCTTCCATCCAATTCCTCTACATAAGAAGGAAGATATATATTGGATTCAGAACATATTCAGAACTCATTTTCAATTATGATACAGATGCCCTGACATAGCCATTAAATTACAAAAAAAAAAATCATTTATTTTTACAGGAACGCTTTTTTGTGTATTTTTAAATTATTTTAGCAGAATTAGATAAAAAAAAGTACATAATACCACGTTATAATAACGTGATATTGTTTAACTCATATACATTGCAAAACTCGCTTCGCACGTTTTGCAAATATGCTCATTAAACAATGTCACTCTTTCCATTACTGATTATGTAAATAACTATAAGCCATTTCTGATCTTATCTAGAGTTTTACTCTTTCAGCGTCGTTAGATATTGTTAGAATCAAACATATCTTTTAGAAAAGAGTTCCTTATACTAGATATATATTGTTACCTATTTATTTAATATTTCATGAGGTCCTTTTTATCACCCGTTCTCCCCTTTATTGCGCACATGAATTCCAAGCTAAGTTCGTGTAAATTATTAAAATTATCAATTTCTTTCAGCTCCGCCTCTGGAGCCACTATATTTATTTATTTGCTTATTTACATCGGTATTGATATTAATATCAATTAAGACAGAATATACATTTTTCAATAACAGTATATTAATGCAGCTATTGTCATAATGGGATATATTTTCATATTTGTTCTCATCGAATATATCATACAACGTTTGCATTAAGTAAAGCAATAAGTATACATATTGATTACGAAGGTAAATACGAATATGCATTTTCACAATGGTAGCACCGGTTATTATAGAAGTTTAAAGTTTTATCATTCATCTTCTCAAATTAAATATACTTAATATGCAGCTATAAATCATTGTCCTACGCTAATGTAAAATCTATGTTGAATTGAACCTGACCTGATAACATTAATCATACCGATTACGATCATAGTTTTGTACTTTAAATAGAGATTTTATACTCTGCGCTTTATGCACTTACTTAAACATTCAAATATTAACCTTACAATTATATAAAGTAGTTATAAAAATTATGTGACATATGCAAATATATATTTTTTATTCTGGAAATTTTTTAATAGTAAACACAATCGCGCAAAATCTGTGGTCATATAAAGAATGTTCCACGGTATTCCCAGATGGTTAGGTTACCCAGCCCACCAAACTATTCTAATCAACAAAAAAGTGGAATACCTAAAAACTTGTACAGTATCGGACATAAATAGAGTGACTCTGTTAGAACTAATAAAATACACTCTCCCATATTTTAAATATTCAATATATTATATATAATATAATGTAAAGCTGACATATTCATAAAACCTTATGGACGCTGAGTAATTCAAAAGTATCTTTCTAAATTTCACATATACTTATGTATTGGAATAGGGATGTAAGGTGCGACAAAAATAGAGGGACTGTATAAAAATCTTATATTTAATTTTAAAAATATTAAACAGAATAATAATTTGTGAAAGAAAGTTAAATTACACAAAAAAAAATATACAATATTACATACTTAATACTATAATAATCATTTTTATTCAATTTTGACGTTTTAAACTGTCATGATTACCTCCATAGCAACTACAAGTAACATTTTATTCACAAGTGAATTAATATTTTTTAAATCACTCTCACAATTTTTGTTAACTCATTCTGCAACATAATGCATTTAAAATAACATCAGGCACGAAAATAACACTCACCACAGTATATATTAGATATTATCAGGCATTTTCTTTATTTTTCACGACACAAATGACAGACAATAATGTTTTTTATATAAATTACTTGACGTCTATCAGCGACGATTGTCATGCTCAGCCTACTAACTGATCAGTTTTTACCTCCCGCTACCCTTGGTAAGGGAGGTATAGGGATCGTGCTAAAAATCTCATATCGAGATTTTAGTAAATGACCACGTTTTAAGTTCCCTAGAATCCATTTTTAACATTTTCACGATGATGTCTGTATGTGTGTATGTGTGTATGTGTGTGTGTATGTGTGTATGTATGTGTGTGTGTATGTGTAGGGATTTTGTCTTCACTCTAACTCAAATACTATCATTCAGAAAATTCTGAAACCTTGTATTTCCATCCCATTCTAATATGAATAGAAGCCATTAGATTTTGGTGTAAATCGGATAACCGGAAATGACACTTTACCTGAAGCTCATAATGGTTTTTCTTCAAAAAATACCATTAAATGCCATTTTTTCGCATTTTATGTCTTATGAAAATTAAAGATTATTGAATTTTCTACCGGAATACATTAATACTTTTTCTATATAATTTACACATAAATTTAAAAATAATTTTTTTTATTAGTCGCGAAGCCTAAGACACAATAATTCGTTTGTTACACAGTTCATATTTCAAATGAATGTAACTGACAGTTAATGTCACTGTCAATGCAATGTAATATTTATCCATTTAAAAATGCAACATACAAAATTTGTAGTTTTGTATTATCAAAATTAATTTCCAATAAATTAGCCTACATACGATTAACAAATGATCAAAACATGAATGTTGTACAACTTAACAAACTTTAGTTTACAAAAAATCATAACTTTCATGTAATAAATTTAAAAAAATACCTCCAATCACTCTGAGGCAATATTCTAGTCGGTCGTAATAAGAATTGACACCATTTATGATGTGTTTTGGAGGTATCTCCTGTGCTGCAATACTATTTATAATGTTGCATTTTAAAATGGACAAATATTACATTGCTGTCATTTTTTGACAAAAGTGAGTAACCATGGAAGTGATGAACTATAATGTTGCATTTTAAAATAAATTCTCTGTATAAGGGTGGTTTTCACCAACGACAGTTAAATCTATGGTTACCTAACAAAGCAATAAATTAAAACGGTAGAATAAATTAACTGTAATTTCACCAAATAATTTTAGCACCAGTTAGCTATCAGCAGAATGTCATATTTTAACATTAGATTTTGAATGTGCTACTTATTGATAGATGGATCTACTGATCATTTTTGTATTTTATCTTTGATCAATTTACCATAAATATTAAAATATATTATTGTTTTAATTATTCTTGACAAGTAGTGAATCTGTCATTGACATTGTCAATTCGTACTTAAAAATACCATAAAATGGATGAGGAAAAAATTTGCAAAAAGAGGGAAAGGTGTAAAAATTACACAAATGACGAAAAAGAAGAATTTTTAAATATTGTAGAAAAGTATATAAGCGTGGTAGAAAATAAGAAAACAGATAATATATCTGTTAAACAAAAAAATGGAATTTGGAAAAAAATTTCGCAGGAATTTAATTATATCCAGAGTAGTGGAATACGAAATGGTTTCCAGTTGAAAAATTTATACGAATCGATAAAAAAGAAAGCGAAAAAAGATAAGGCTGATGATAAAGTAAGTATATTGTACAAAATTTCATAAATACTAGTATGTACTATACCTATATAAAATTATTTATAGATGGAAATTTACAAGACAGGGGGTGGGACATTTAAATCAAAAATGGACAATTTAGGGGAAAAAGTAATAGATATGTTAGGTAATAACATAATGGATATAGAAAATGAATTCGATAGTTCCAGTATGAAAGTATCAGGTATGAATATATATATTTTCAGTCTACCCATATTACAAATTTATATTTACATAATAAATTTTACAGAAACAATTAACGTGGAAAATGACGATAATAATATTGGTATTAGTTCAACAGTAAGTGCTGAATATTTTAAGTGGGCAATGATGTATAGTTAAACTATATATTTCTTTTTCTAGAATGTATCCGTAGTTCAAGAGGACACAAATGTACATGATATTATAAATGAAAATAATACAGAAAATCAAAAATCCATAAGGGGTCAAAGAAAACGTAAAGCACAATGTATCAAAAATAGTAATTTTTATAATAAACAATTAGAAATTCAAAATATTAAAATAGATATATTGAAGTTAAAACGCGAAAAAGAAGAAATTCGACTACAAAAAGAAAAACTGGAAAAGCAAAAATTAGAATTAGAAGTGGAAGAAAAGAAGTTGGAATTAGAGCTAAAGAAGAAAACTTTATTCACAAAATAAATTAATTTAATTATATCAATACATACACTTGTAGTTAGTATAAAATAAAGCTTTTTAAAAAATTGTGAACATTTAATTTAATTTAAATTGAAAACACGTTATTAATAACAGCGTTTCTTACAGCTATATTTTCATTTATATTTCTGTTAATTGGCGGAACTTCCACATTTTCCAATAATCTATCATCTTGATTTATATTTAGTTCCTGATCATTATTTTGTCTCCCTATATTATGCAAGACTGCAGTTGCCACAATAACTGCCAAAATAGTTCTTATAGATAATCGCATTCCGAGTGATAAACATGGAAATCTCTTTTTTAAAACTCCGAATGTCCGTTCGATAGGATTTCGGGTAAGGATATGGGCATTATTATACCTTTCTTCATTTCTTGTCCTCGGATTTAAAACTGGCGTTAATAAATACCGTTTACAGGGGTATGCACTATCTCCTAATATGTAGCAGTTATTGAATTCGTTGCTTTCTAGGCGCGCTTTTATACGAGAATTATTAAAAATTCTACTATCATGCGTTGACCCAGGCCATCGAGCAGTAATTTCCTGTATTACAAGACGAGCATCACAAATAACCTGAACATTAATGGAAAACCACCCTTTCCGATTTCTAAAAGTTTCTGCATTAGCACCTCCAGGAGATTGAATGCGTATATGTGTGCAGTCTATTGCACCGCATACAGCAGGAAAACCACTAATTCTGTGGAAGTCCAAACAAACTTGTCTAATTTCTTCTCTACTTGCAGGCATTTTTATGAAACGTTGACTTTGTGCAGCAATAATTCGAGTTACTCGGCGTATGATACGACATACTGATGAAGTAGAAATATTAAAAAAGTCCCCAATATTTATTTGAAAATTTGCAGTTGCATAAAACCGAAGTGTTACCAGTAACTGAAGCATAGTGGATATTGGAAAATTCCTTCTGTCTGTAGGTTCAATTTCAAGTCCAAGTAAATCCAGGATATATCTAAATGTATCTTTAGAAAATCTAAAGCGCATTCTGAAGTCAATATCATCGTACATCAGTAAAGGATTATTTCTCTCTCTCAACATTCGTGGACGTTTAGGAAGATATTCTGCATCAGAATCAGAAGAAGAATTACAAGACGTTATAGACACAGATAATAAAGACGACGAATTTGATGCAGAAGATGACGAAGAACTCATTTTTTACACTTTTTTAAACTTGAATACGACAAAATGTCAAAAACTAAATTATTATATTTTTTTTCTATGTTTGTCACTGTAACCAGGGAAATAATTAAGATAACGGCCCGATAAATATTTAACCCTAGAATATTCGTCGGATAGTTTAACAAATGATTTACTGCGTTGATAGACTTAACTGTAGTTGGTGAAAATGAAATATACGGTTTAACATCTTGTTAAATTTAACAAGAGAATAAATTGTTTAACTGTCGTTGGTGAAAACCACCCTAAGAATGTTTATTCACTCGAAGAAATTAACTCACGCCCCTTTTGTGGTTTATATATTTCCATATACCCGTTATGATTTTAAATTTGCAGGAATTTATTAATATTAGCCCTTGCAACAATTGTGTCAGTAATTTGCAACAGATTTTTACCTCCCGCCCTAGGTAATGGAGGTATAGGGATCGTGCTAAAAATCGCATATAAATTTTAGTGAATAAGCACGTTTCGATGTCCTCAGAATCCGATTTTAACATTTTTACAATGATGTCTGTAGGTATGTATGTGTGTGTGCGTGTGTGTGTGTGTGTGTGTGTGTGTGTGTGTGAATCGTATGGAAACGATTACTCAAATACTATCAATCAGAAAATTTTGAAATTCTATACTAATGTGGATAGAGCTCATTAGTTTTTATAGTGTATATCGGATAACCGAAAGTATCGCTTACGAGCTTTTAATAGTTTTTCTTAAAAAATATATTGAGCTTAAATTTTCAGCAACTTTTACTAATAAAAATTGAATATAATATAATAATAATCTTCAATTTTACAATAATAGTATATTTAGTAAATAACTTTAAATCATCACATTGCGTATGTGTCAAACAAAAACAATGCTTTAATTCTGACATATTTAAACAAATGTCACTGTCAGGAAGCGATTAAAATTAATAATGAAACCGTGTTAAGAAGAATATAATAGTAAAATATTTGATTTTAAGGAAATTAAGGTTTGTGATTTTCCATTACACATAAATATTATATGTACTATTGATTTGCTTCGGCTCTGAAAAGACTTTGTGTAAAGATACGAGTACTATTTTGAATTTTTCCTATTAGTTTTGTCAGTATTTGTGAAATTTGGTTTGTGTATAATATATTTGTTAAATGTAAAATAAAGTGTGTTATGAGTGTAAAAATATATGACTAAAAATATTTGAACATAATGATTGCTTTATTTATACTGCGTGGTTAAATACCAGATTTTTTTTATTTCGAATTTGAAAAATATTTTCCTATTATTTTTTCAATTCTATTCTAAATAAAATTTAATTGCAATGTACGTATGAAATGAAATATGTATTTTCCATACTCCAGAATAATTTTTTTTGCTATATTTATTTTCAGTTGTTTTAATATTTTATATAATAAAAATAAATATTATCCGGGAAATATTTTAATGTCGGACTATATGTATACTTCGTATTGCATGCTATAAAAAACCTAAAAAATTATTTACAGTAGGTATTTTTAAATTATTTTAGCGGAATTATATAAAAAAATACATAATACGTTATGAAAACGTGATATTGGTTAACTCACATAATTTGCAAAACTATATAACTCTAATCTCAACAATATGATGTAGCTTTTGCAATAAAAATTTATTTGCAATGCTGATTGCTCAGTACTGAACTTTGTCGAGTTTGAAAGTAAATTGTACTAGGAAAATGTTGAATTTACACTTCTTTACTTAAAAATGGACTATGGCCCTGTAGTTTCTCTGAAAATGTAAGGGACCTGTGCGGACCTGTATCTAATAATTAGTGTGCGTGTCGCAGGCGGCGTAAGTGAACAGGGAAGCAAGCGGAAACGAAAAAAGAGAGTAGGACGCGGGAAAAAAGCGGGATTGACAGTAGGGGAGGTTAAGTTAGCCGCAGCGAATATTAAGTAAAGAAGTACGAGCCCTGTGCCAAAAGAATTCGCCCACCTCTATTTATTATAATTTTTCATATAAAAGGAATTGTTTATGTTATTAGAGTTAACTAATTGCTAAAATAAAATGCGCTATCATAATTAATAAATGTGTAGCTACCTTGTAAAGAGAAGGGATATACGCGAATTCTTTTGGCGCAGGGCTCGTATTATAATAAAAGAAGTAGTTGAAACAGAAAAAGAAGACTGGAAGCAGTACCTAAGAAGCCGAAGAGTGGGTGAAGTGAAAGAGAAACCCGTGGAAGTCTGGGAGAAGAAAGAAGGAGACCCAATACACAACCACACATTCTGAACCCCTTATTAATTAAGATACGTTATAGCATAGTATGTTTTATTGTAAATTTTTTGTATGTACATATGTTTAGTTGACTTTTTATAATAATAAGAGTGTGGTTCAACTGTCTCGTTTGCTTAACAATATACCTAGTACTCGAATCTTACTCCTCTAGAATAAAAAATTGCATTATAATCTTCTAAAAAATCGAAAGAGCCTTCAATTTGATACGCAATTGGGTTTTGTAATGACGTCATTGTGAAAGCAAAATATAAAAATATTAATTTACAAACTCAAAAATGAGTTCACGACTGAACACACGTATAATGATATAACCAATGGATAATAATAATTGATAAGCCAAAATGTTAAATGTATTTATTTATTTTTGTCACGAGGCAAATGAGTTGAAAAGAGATCACGAAAGAGACAGTTTTGCTACGATGACATTGTGATTAAATGTAAAGTTCTGGAACGACAAAGTTATGGTTTAAGCAGGATTATTTCGCAGTGGACAGTGGACATACAAAGCTATTATAATGCAGAACATTTTAGTAACTCTACAATACATTAACGACGTACTGTAAAATGAAGTAATTCCCTTTGCTTACATTTATTGCCGTTGATTTTCTGATAAAACATGATAATGATGGAAGAACACATGTACCTAGCAATAGCACAAACACAATACTTGTTGCATTATAAAGTTTAAATTACCACTTTGTAGTACATGATATAAAATCAACATTTAAATTCAATTGAAATGAGTTGTAAAAGGAAGGAGGGTTTACCATCCTTTTAACTCTAGTAATTTTATTACTTTTTACTGCTCGTCATCAAAGGTTGGAAGTATAGGGATCGTGCTAAAATCGCATATCGTAATTTTAGAAAATAATCGCATTGTAAGGCCTCTCCCTAGAATCTAATTTCATTTCATTTTCACAATGATGTCTGTATGTATGGATCTTGTTAACCTTTATAGTTCAAATATCATACAGTTTTTTTTTTTGAATTTTTTTTATTTCTAGTCTATTCTACTATAGAGATTATTAGATCTTGCAAATAATTTTGCTGGACAAATCCGATTTTTTCAAATAATTTTAACTAAAAAGTAGGACACGGTGTATAATTTTATTTAGTGTCTGACATAAACATTATTTTAAATAATAATTAATGTAAAATAATTACATAATACTAATTAAAACTTAAAACCAAATATACAAGAAAGAATCATTATTTGCATATTTACTAACTGCAAGTAACATTTATCTCACTACTATTTATTTTGCAGTGTACATACTTGTGTAATTATTTCGCTTCCACATTTGTTTTACCTGTTTACAATAAGACTCACTGCGTCAGACTACAATACACTAAAACACGCTAGTCGCAACCGCAAAATTTATAATTATATATAATGTTAATATAAAACCGTTACAAAAACTTAGTAGCATTCAATACAGTTCAAAATGAGTGAAAAATACTCCATCCACGTGGGTTCACAAATTATTTATTTATTTATTTTGCAATCACAATCATACAAGATTGGCCAGAAAGGACGTCACAAAATTGATACTTTTTGCTTAAGAAAAAATTTATTGGCAGATTTGAGTTCGTAATGACATAGCAATTGACATAATCAAGTGTAGAAAACAATATTTTGCATGTTCGTTATCATTAATATTAATGCATTTCTGGAGACGTGCTACGAAGTTTGCAAAGACTCTTTCCAACATAGCTCTGTTAATTTTCGCGATTTCTACGCGAATAGTATCTGAAAATCGTAATTAGCCGGCAGGGGCGGATTGTCCTATCGGGCGATCGGGCAAATCCCGAAGGGCCGAGTGGTCCAAAGAGCCGGTTGGCCGCCTCCAATTAAATAATGTAGTCATAAGATATATATTTTTATAATTTAAAAATATAAATTTTGAAGAATTATTACTAATATTTGGAAAACTTATCGTTATTTTTTAGTGGAACTTCGATAACTCGAAATCGAATGTGCCACAAAAAAGTTCGCGTTATCAAAATTCGAGTCATTAAATTTAATACTCCAATATAATAAATAAGAAAGATACATAGTATATGAGTAGGTATATGCACTTACATATGTAGGGGGTATTTTATAAAATGGATATCTGTTGGAATAAAAGAATTTTTCTTCTTGCACATATAAATTTTTCGTCCAGTTTCAAAACACAATTTAAACTAAATAAAGAACTAGGAGTTTTTCGAAAATATTCGACTTAACGAAGTTCCTTTTCTGATGGATTCCAGTTTTTGGTTTGTTGCCAAGAATTTCGAGTAATTTTAAGGTCGAGTTATCAAATAAAAATTATTTGCATTTTTTACCCCAGGTGATATTACCAATGCATTTCGTTCCAAATATTAAATATTAGGGTTTTTTACTTTAGTATCATCAGGAAATTTGACTTTCAAAGCCAATTAAGACATCTTATTGGTCTATATGCTTAGGCCGGTAATATGTTTCTGGACAATTTTGGAATAGATACATTATATACATTTACTTATACCGGATGGAGATATAAAAAATATGTACATATAGATATAACAATGTGATAATTTTCATAAATAAATATTATTATACATATACTAGCATGTATTATATCCTTTTCACTTTGGATAGGGCCGGACTAAGAATAATCGCCCGGGCCGATTTATTTCTCCAATCCGCCCCTGTTAGCCGGTATTTTTTCAACGACGGTAATGGGACTGCTGTTACTGTGAACTCGGAGCGCTATATGAAGATGACACAACTTCTTTTTGTCTGAATTACGAAGAAACCGTGTTCCTATCCGAAGTACGTGGTTTCAGCAAGATGGGGCGACAGCCCAACAGCCAGAGCATCAATAGACGTTATTCGCCCTCTTTCCCGATCGCCTCATTTGCAGGTTTGGTGACATTCATTATCCTCCTCAGTCCTCTGATTTGACCATATGCGATTTTTTTCTTGTCGGATCACCTCAAGATAACTACATACGAACACAAACCCCGCACTGTGGAAGAACTAAAAGAAGCTATTCGCGTAGAAGTCGCCCAAATTGATGTTGGAAAGAGTGTTTGCAAACTTCGTAGAACGCCTCCACATGCAAGATGTTGTTTTCCTCATTTGATTTTACTATGTCATTACGAACTCAAATCTGTCAATAATTTTTTTCTTAAGTAAAAGATATCAATTTTGTGACGTTTTGAAAAACGTTCGTCCTTTCTGCCGAACCCTGTATAGTATGAGCATATCAAGCACCTACAATTATTAATAAAAACAATGTATAATTAATTACATCCAGGAATATTTAATATGAATATGATAAGGAAATTAATAAATAAAAACACCATGCCAGTAGTGGTAGCACGCACATCAGAATGGGGAAGTTTAGCATGATAAAAATTCTACATAACATACTATTTTCTCACAAATATAACACAAATGACTGCTGAAATTGAAATAAAAAATTAAAATTATTGCTCCATTTATTTATAATTAATATTTTTTGGGTGAACTGTAAGTACGTCACAAGTCAGTTATGCGCAAACTCAGACAGAACGGTGAAATCGAACCTCTTGAACGTAGGTCGTAACAACACCTCGGTCTCAAGTGACTGGTAACCGCAACCGCGTGCGTTAGTGTATAAGTCGACATACGTTGCGCCAAGCCTCTACCGACGTCATCATAGCTTAAAATCGGCTTTTCCAGAAAATCTGGGCATTTTTGAAAAAAATAAAACATGTTACATTATTTTTCAAGTCATTTCCCATGGAATAAAAAAAATTTTAAAAATCGCTAAACTTCCCCATTCTATAATAGAAAACAGGCGAATTTGCTTTTATGAATCTTGGTAGTATGCATTGTTGGATTTTATACTATTAAAATAAAAAATATTATGACACTTGTATATAATAAATGTATATATTACATATAAATTGGTTTTGAATAGAATTGTAACAAAATAATGACGTTACAATAACACTTTTGCCTCGAGCCGTACGCTTGCAGGCGAATATTTTGAGACACGCATGTTACGAGTACCAAATTTTCGCTTCGTGGCGAAATCGGAATAGGATTTGAAATAAGTGCAGATATTTACTGTCCTGTTGCTCGAGTTTGGAAAAGTCCTTTATTTCAATATTTTAATGAGTTAGAAAAAGTACTCGTATTTCTCTTCTGTACTCAAAAAAAAAAAAATTAGTTTACTCTTCCGCACTCAGTACGAAACAGTAAACTATGATTTTTTGATGAAAGATTTATTTATTATATATAGTAAATTTTTTACACTTTGTGCAACACAGAAGAAAATTGTTCGTATATTATTGCGTTCACGGTTGCTCCTCGTTCAAAATTTCCCGCCCCATATGGCAGAATATCACTTTTCCTTACTTGTTGCAAAAATAGCTATTTTCATAAAATGTTGGTACATCGTAAATGTGTTGACCACATCTATTTAACATTAATCTGAGACAGAGTTATAAAAGCTGTAGTCTGTCGTGGAGCATAAACCACATAGATCACAAATGTTTGATAAATAAATGACTGGTTTTCCAAACCACAGTCCATAAGTGCACTCGTCTATGCCATAAAATTAATTAATATTAATAACACTCAGAATGACTGTATGGTGCACTCTGAAATCGTAAGTGCTCTCGGTATAACCACTAACTCCAAAACTAAAACATATCCTGTTGATAATGACAGTTAATGTTTGTTTATATAGCAGAAAGATGTGATATATCTATTTCTATATCTAATAAATGAGTTTGATATTACTTGTGTGTTCGTGCCCTTTGCCCCTTCTGGCCAAGGTCAGGAGTGGCAGAAATATCTCAATAAGCAGCAAAAAGACGAGAGGATATTTGAAACGTGATCAGAAATCGTACGATATTAATTTTACGTCTTACTTTTGAAACTTGGCTAATTTGTGGCTTGGCTTGGAAATGACAAAACTGTTTTGTTGTTCCAATCAGGCCATTATGAGAAAAGTTTTCGTACTTTTCAATAATTATTTATCTCCCAAGAAAACTACGGACAAAGTATTTGCTCCAAAACGAGTATCAGAAATCTAACTATTTCACAACTTATTTAAATTTACTTGAAACTTTTACCGTCACAATTAGTTTCACTAAGTAACCTTTCTACATATTTTTATGCTTTATAAAATCATTGGAGAAACTAAAAAGAAGTACAGTACAGATAGATATTTATATTTAGAATCGAATGGCTTTTTCTAAAAACTTAATATTAACTATCGCAAATATTCAATAAAAGTTCTCTTTAAAAAAAAATATTTACCGAGAAAAAATTATCAAGTTCATTCGCCACTTTTTTTATTCATTTAAATATTATATTATAACAAAATCTATTCGACTAAGTACTAAAAACTTAATATAGTGTATAAATATTAAGTGATTAAATATCTTTTCATAAATTGTTGTTCTGGTTACCTATTTTTGAACATAACTCTTTGAGAGTTCATCAAAAAATGCAAGAACCCTTTTTCTACAAAAAGTTACAAGCTTTAATTTTGTATTTGATCCAAAATGGCGGCTCACGCCGAGTCTCCCCAAAGTCACAAATTTGAACTTTTCATCCCCGTTTCGACTTAAACAACACTATGTTAAAATCGTTTTTTCCCCACCTTTTGTAAGGCAAAGGTTTTTTTTAGTCTCCATTGACTGGACCAATAGATTTTTTTATTCTTTTTTCAAGACCGCAAAAAAGATAAACGAGAAAAACTTTAAAATAACGAAAGATAAGTAGTGATAAAGATAAATAAATATATCATCACGACATATTACCCATTTCTGAGTGTGCCAGAATTCTTCTAGAATATTTCCAATTTGTAGTAGGTTTTAAGAGAACTTTTAAAGAAGAAGAGCTTCTTGTAACAGAAAATTATTTGACGGTCATTCAATATCATTTGGAATAATTTATCGATGTTATCGGTGGTGGTCGCAGATGGAGCAGGTCTCTGTAAACAGCGTCCAACTTGTCTTTTATTTTTGCAAACGCATTGACTTTAAATTCAAAAATGACATGATATTCAATTTTTTATCTTCCGCTACCGTAGGTAAGGGAGATATAGGGATCGTGCTAAAAATCGCATATAGAGATTTTAGTGAATAAGCACATTTTGATGTCCCCAGAATGCAGAATCCGATTTTCACATTTTTACAATGATGTCTGTAGGTATGTATGTATGTATATACGTGTGTGTGTGTGTGTGTGTGGTTGTGTGTGTGTGTCTGTGTGTGTGTGTCTGGGTGTGTGTCTGTGTGTGTGTGTCTATGTGTGTGTCTGTGTGGATCTTGTGGACACGATTACTCAAATACTTACTTTACTTACTTTAAAACAGAACATAGTTTGAATTCAAACAAATACTTTAAAATACATCGTTCCTTAAATATAAGGATGAAATAAAATATTGAAATTTAGATTTTTCAAAATAGCTTTTTAAAACAAGACTTGTGGTTGTGGTACCAGCCATTGTGTTCGCCACAAAATTGTGTGTGTTTATGTATGTATGTGTGTGTGTATGTGTGTGTGCCTGTATGTGTGTCTGTGTGTGTGTCTGTGTGTGTGTGTGTCTGTGTGGATCTTGTGGACATGATTACTCAAATACTATCAATCAGAAAAAAATGTAAGCCGGAAGTGATACTTTAGTTAAAGCTCACTGCTATTTTAAACATGGAATTGGCGGGAAGTCAGATTTTTTTTCTTTTTTTCAGAAACACTGACATCAATTCACACAAATGACTGTACAACAAAATGGCTGTTATTTTCAAATGTATCTGCCCAACACTCGTAAAATAAATAAGTTTTCATAGCGTAACGAGTCAGTCAGAATAATATAATTATCAATTATTTGTTATTGAAATTATTCTTAATTTAATATAACAAGAATATAAACCTGTATACAATAAAGCGTTTATTTACAACCAGTAATTTCCGCCAATTGTCCATCATGCTTTTAAAGTAATTTCCCCTGATATATTACAGTAGCCATTCACATTCCTCTCGTAAACCTAAACATTAGCGCATTACCTGACTATAGTAATTTCATGCCATATTGCTCTAAATTGTCATGCTCGTAAACCCCGCCACAAATACGTGTTTACATGATATACTAACTTAAATCACTTTAAAATATCCATTGTACCATGAATAATATATACTGATTTTATTTAATGCTGTAGCAGCTGCATGCAATAGTTTACAATTGATAGATATTTATGATAAATATTGCTGCAAATAATAGACATGAAATGGACAGATTTATAAATAAAGTAGATAATCACGTTTCACATGTATTTTAATAATGATTATATATATATATATATATATATATATATATATATATATATATATATATATATATATACCTATTAAATAAAAAAATGTATATTTAACCACAATGTGAATTAATACCTACTGCTGTACACGAACAGTTCAAAGTTCCTTACTTTTGTGTAATAAATGATTGAATAATATATGGCTATTCAAAGTCATTTGTTCAAAAGAAGAATGCGCAGCCTTTTACAGATGTCTCAAAAGTTTTTGGATTTTGATTCAGGGATTTAAAACAAATCAAAAATTAAAAGTGGGTGGGCGAGGTGGGCGGCAGCCCACCCCAAAGTTTGTAAAGGGCGGCAATTCACAAAGTTTATTTAGACACATATTTAATATACATACTCGTATTGGTTTTAGAGTTGAGTTATTTAAATTATCACTTACCTAATATATTATTAATTACCTCTCTGAAGTATATACTATAAACATAATGGGTGGTAGTATGAACAAGTGATTAATGTGATTAGCTAGGAGATGACTAGCAGTGTTTTAGTGCTGTCAATCGTTTATGGATTATTTTAGAGAAAAATACTTCAAATAGCAGTTATAGAAAAATTAATTGTACGCAACTTTTATTTGAAATATTTTTCTCTAAAATAATCCATAAACGATTGACAGCGCTAAAACACTGCTAGTCATCTCATAGTTAATCACCCTTAATCACTTGTTCATACTACCACCCATTATTTTCAGAGTTCAATTATTTTCGTTTTATTCTATTACAAAATCATACAAATTCATTTTAATTTTTATTTAACATAAAAAATATTAGTACTATGGACTCCAAATTTTGAGAAATAAATGCAAAAAATTTGAATTATTGTTTACAGATAAAGACAAAAATGACCGCGATTTTGATGCAGATGAGTTACGTACAGAACTCCAGTCTTTAGCCATACTTCTAGACAAAAATTTGACGCCGAAAGAGGTACTAAATTATATTTATAAACAAAACTTTAACAGTCTATTCCCAAACGTTGAAATAGTTTTAAGATTATTACTAATATATAAGTGCAGCGAGTGGAGAAAGATAATTTTCCAAATTAAAGATAATTAAAACCTACCTGAGATCAACTTTGTCCCAAGAAAAACTTGTTGGATGGTCTATGTTGTCTATTGAAAGCCATATCGCATATACGACAAAGATAGATTTGCCCAAGCAAAGGCAAGGAAAGTGCCATTAAGTAATTCATAAATCACAAGTACTTCATAAGTCACAACTCGTAAGTGTTTTGTAAATTCTTATGCAGTCTGATATATTTTTCTTTTGAAATTCTATTAAAATATGTTCTTTATTTAGGTTTTTTTGATATTCATTATCAGAGTGAAATTTAATTTATTGTACTATATATATTTGAAATATAGAGTATTCTTATACATATATATATATATATATATATATATATATTTAGGGGGGGGGGGGGGGCGTCATTTTTAGATCTTGCCCACCCCAACTATTGTTCTAGATCCGGCCCTGCACTTCGTTATCAAAGGAGTAATAACTATTAATATACCTATATAAAATTGTTGTATCATAACTGCCGCAGATGTTGGTTCGAAATACGAGGATTTTAATACATCTAAGGCCCGTTCATTCATAACATCCGTGGTTTGTTCAATAGTTTATCGGTTCCAGAAAATTGTTATTAATATATATATATATATATATATATATATATATATATATATATATATTAATTCTTTTAATAATGCTATTTTCAGAATGCTATGATCTATGATAGACAGAACAATTATTTTAAGATATGTCAATATAACAAATATCCATGTAACGTTATCTCTATGTATTAATAAATAGTCTTATAATTTCAAATGATTTTATTTTGTTGACATGGTCAGTATGATAATATTATTACCCTATAGACTTTACATGTCTTTTCGACATAAGTCTCAAACAACGACTAACTGATAAAGGTAAAAGGTTATCACCATCATGTGAGAATATCTGAGGAGTGCAGGGTATCATATGGCATCCATAACAAAAAATTCAACTCTCAACAGAGACAGTTATAAAAAAAATCTGATGTGGCCAGCCCATAACCTTCCGCTGGGTATTTAACCATGAAGTATAAGTAAAGCAATCATTATGTTCAAATATTTTAACATTCACTCATAACAATTTTTATTTTACTCTTTTCAAACCCGTATTCTGGAAGCCAATGAAGCAAATCAATAGTAATTCTAATATTTATGTACGATTGAAAATATATTATTTTTACTAACCTTGATTTTATTAGATTCAAATACATATATTATTACTACATTCTCCTTAACACGGTTTCACTATTAATTTTAATGTAGTTGCAACCTGACAGTGACATTTGTTTAAATATGTCAAATTGTTATTAAAATATTGTTTTTGTTTGAGGCATAGGCAAAATGATATATGAAAATAAATTATATTATAAATTTATATTTAAAGTTATTTAGAGTTATTTACTAAATGCTATTATCGTAGAATTGAAGATTGTACCAATATATTTCATTATTATTAGTAAAAGTTGCTGAAAAATTATATTCAATGATTTTTTTTTAAGAAAAACTGTTAAAAACTTGTACAATTGATACTTCCGGTTATCCGATATACACTGAAAACTAATCAGCTCTTCCCACATTAGTGTAGAATGAATATACAAAATTTCAAAATTTTCTGATTGATAGTATTTGAGTAATCGTGTCCACCAGATCCACACACACATACACACACACATACA
The DNA here is from genome assembly GCA_943142095.1 of Ophonus ardosiacus. NCBI lineage: Eukaryota > Metazoa > Arthropoda > Insecta > Coleoptera > Carabidae > Ophonus > Ophonus ardosiacus. The sequence goes on along the minus strand of OW964830.1, from coordinate 14,648,156 downwards.
CACACACACATACATACACACAGACATCATTGTAAAAATGTTAAAATCGGGTTCTGGGGACATCAAAACATGCTTATTCACTAAAATCTCTATATGTGATTTTTAGCACGATCCCTATACCTCCCTTACCTAGGGTAGCGGGAGTTAAAAATGATAATTGTTTCTAAACAGAATTTTGCCCTAGAAAGATAAACACAGTTGAAATATTGTTACTGAAACTATAAAATTGGACAGCTTATTACACAGAAAAAAAAGATTTGAAATTTTGTCTAATTATAATTAGATATTATTTTATTAGGCAATATGTCTAATAATTTAGTATAATTTACAAATCTTAATTTAGCATTTTAACTAATCCGAATTTGATAATAAATATTTTGTAAAAAATCGTTAATTTAAATATATAAATAGTTATTTTAATTACTTATTTTATTTAATTTTACTATATTTTAGCTTCATTATTTTTGTCCTACAATTTTCGGTGATTTATCTAATGAATTAGGTAAGTAAATAGAAAATTTAAATATATATTTAGTTAATTTCTTTATTTATGTTTAGTTCAATACTAAATGTAGTCATTTAATCTAATTTTGTATTTAATTTTACTATAATTTGTTATTACAAATTTAGAAGGTTTGTTTTTTCCGTGTTTAAGGTTATTTGCTAATTATTACTATGCACTCGATTTGTTACAATATTATTTTGGATGAACAGCAAATATATTGTCAGAATTAGTGTAAAATTTTCTTTTAAATGATGCGCACTACATTTAACATCTTCTAACCCTTCCTAATGTTTATTATATCAATTGGAAATTATTTCCTTATTTTCTTCTCTCATTTCTCGTTTCGTTTAGCGGCATTTTCACTTCGCACCGACTCAACAACGAAGTAACTCAAGACAACGTAAAGTAAACAACTCGAGCACGACTCTATCTCCGACTGGAGCAGTCGTCTTCTTCATTTTACTTCATCTGCTGCTGATGTCGGAATTACTTTTAATTAAGAAAACGCACAGAGGCATTAATAAACTGGAAAAAGTGTTACGAGGTAACTGCCGCCATTTGTCAACAGAAGAAAGGATTTTGATTTGCGCTGCCATTAAATAAGAAATTGAAAAGTTGGTTTTTATTACTGGGAAATTTTAAAAAAAGAATAAAAATTGTATTTGATTTGTATGTCTACTTAAAATCTATTATACGTCTAGGAAATGTGTGACGAAGACACAATTTTTCCACCGCAGCTAGAGTGTAGTAAAGTCCATCCTTTTATAATTTAAGATCAATCAATATTCATTAATCAATAATCAATATATGTAATCAATTTTAGTTATGATAAGTTACTATGTATTTTATTTGTTGTAAAAGTAGTTTAAAGTGCTGAATATAATGTAAATCCCGAGTATTAGTTATTTGTCATTCATATGAATCTAAATTTCTAAGTACAGTTGCACTCGTGCTTATGACATCATTATATTTTAACCTTTCTTTGTTGCAAGGGTGAGAACACCTTGTATTTGACTTTTATAATTCTTAGGATTGTTTTTCACTATTCTTTCAGACGTAATTCAGCATTTTACACTCCTTAAGTTCTTAGTTCATGCTCAATCTGCATTCGCTACATCCGTTCTTAGAATTGTTTATTTCAAATGACTTACAGGGGACTTTCTTTGTTCTCTCGCTAAAAACCCTAAATCATCATTTTTTCCCTTCCACGCCTTAATGGTATGGACGCGGGGATGAGCGACGGCAGACGGAGAGAACTATGTTCAATTTTGAATATAATATATGTTAGTTAGTTGAAAGCAGATCGTCAACTCGAATAGAGTTGAAAGCAGATCGTCAACTCGAATAGAGTTGAAAGCAGATCGCCAACTCGAATAGAGTTGTAACAACATCGTCAACTCGTAAAGTTGTATAAGACGTAGAACTAAGACTTCATGTAGATCCTCGATAATATAATAAACCTACACTATTTAATAATAACAAATCTTTGCTTGTTCGAACCTACAATTTCAGCTAAGCAACCGAAGAATCCTGAGATGATATAGGAACCTTAGCAAATTCTGGTAAGCGTGCAGACGTGTAAGTTTACAACAAGAGTACGCCGTCCGCCTCAGGGAGCCCTGTCATCTACAACAGGGTTATGATACACCGCACACCCGTTCACGAGTACGTTCTAAAAGAATAAATGCAAAATTGCGCAGTTTCTTTGTTCTAGATCAGCGATAAACAACTTGTTTTGGAGTTCAACTTTTTTCCTTCTCTCCATCCTGTCACTTGCCACGCAATTTTCATGGCGCTCGTCATCGAGACGATTACGACGATCACTTTCAATAATTATTTTCATTTTCGAAAAAAGTTGTTCGTATAAATATATAGTATCAAATACTCATTATTTGATTAGCATAGGTACCCAGCACAGGAAAACCTTCGACAAAAATAGAAGTTAGGCAATCTGACGGACGTAAATGTATGAAACAAAACAGCTGATGTTTTTATAAATAACATTTCGAGTTTATTTATGTTATCTTTTATTCTAAACGGGTAGATTCACTATCTATATATATTTCTATATTGAATTCATCAAGACGATCGGGGAAATTTTATTCGCTTGTACAGACTAAACAATAAGAGCGATTTTAATGAAAATCGTTGCAGGTTGTAGAAAATAACTCAACTTGATTTCCTGCTAATAGGTCATTTTTATGTACGGTGCATAGTTTTTGTGTAAAACATTTTTAAAGGTCGTATTTTGGCTTTTTGAAACAATTTGAAAACAAAAATTTAGTCTTCTTTGAAAAATTTAAGACGAAGAACGTTTCTTTGACATGTCAATCAGAACATTTAAATGGAATTATTTATAAAATAAGGACATTTTGAAAAAAGTTAAATTCATAAACATACATTATGGCAATGGGCGGTTATTCCATATAAGTTTAAAAGGCATAAAACATTATATTTAAAAATTTTTGAAAGTTCATGTCCGTGGTGATTCTTGTACATTTCCAAAGTGTTGCCACACATCCCATACGAAACTAAGTAAAAAACAAATATTCCATTGTCAAGAATTTGACAGCTCGATCGGCTTTTGTTTTTTGCATAAAGTTGTCAGAAACATGTCGTGTTTGGTATCAAATGAGAGGTATCGACAAGGGCTGCCGTGCAGAAATGTCAAAATTTTGACAGCTCGATCGGCTTTTGTTTTTTGCTTAAAGTTGTCAGAACCATGTCGTGTTTGGTATCAAATGAGAGGGTTCGTTAAGGGCTGCCATGCAGAAATGTTAAAAATTTGACAGCTCGATCGGCTTTTGTTTTTTGCTTAAAGTTGTTAGAACCATGTCGTGTTTGGTATTAAATGAGAGGGTTCGTCAAGGGCTGCCATGCAGAAATGTCAAAATTTTGAAAGCTCGGTCGGCTTTTGTTTTTGGCATAAAGTTGTCGGAACCATGTCGTGTTTGGTATCAAATGAAAAGTAACGTAAAGGGCTGTCATGCAGAAGTGTTAAAAATTTGACAGCTCGATCGGCTATTGTTTTTTGTTTAAAGTTGTTAGAACGATGTCATGTTTGGTATCAAATGAGAGGTATCGTCGGGGGCTGCCATGCAGAAATATCAAAATTTTGACAGCTCGATCGGCTTTTGGTTTTTGTTTAAATTTGTCAGAACCATGCCGTGTTCGGTATCAAATGAAAAGTAACGTAAAGGGCTGTCATGCAGAAGTGTCAAAAATTTGACAGCTCGATCAGCTTTTGTTTTTTGCTTAAAGTTGTCAGAACCATGTCGTGTTTGGTATCAAATTAAAGATAGCGTCAAGGGCTGCCTTGCAGAAATGTTAAAAATTTGACAGCTTGGTCGGCTTTTGTAATTTGTTTAAATTTGTCAGAAACATGTCGTGTTTGGTATCTAATGAGAGGTATCGACAAGGGTTGTCAGGCAGAAATGTCAAAATTTTAACAGCTCGATCGGCTTTTTTTTTTGCTTAAAGTTGTCAGAACCATGTCGTGTTTAGTATCAAATGAAAGGTAACGCCAAGGGCTGTCATGCAGAAATGTTAAAACTTTTACAGCTCGATCGGCTTTTGTTTTGCGTGGGCATTTTGGGTGGGCAGGTTGGGTCGGCAGGTTACGTGGGCAGTTTGAGTGGGCAGGTTGCGTGGGCAGATTGGGTGGGCAAGTTGCGTGGGCATTTTGGGTTGGAAGGTTGCGTCGGCATTTTGAGTGGGCAGTTTGGGTGGGCAGGTTGCGTTGGCATTTTGGGTGGGCGAGTTGCGTGGGCAGTTTGGGTGGGCAGGTTGCGTGGGCTGTTTGGGTGGGCGAGAAAAAAATATTTTGAAAGACTCTTACCGTTAGCACTTTGCGTTTAAATTGTTCCTAGACGGATTGGACGTATGTAAAACTATTATAAAACACTATCGGCGGAGCCCTTGGGAATACTCGGCGCAGCCGAGTTTTCGATAGTCTTTTATACTAAATAATTTAATTCACTATCTATATATATATATATATATATATATATATATATATATATATATATATATATATATTTATTTTCTTTAATCACGACGAGCGGGGAAATTTTGCTCGCCTCTACAGACTAAACTGTACAAGCGATTTTAATGAAAATTTTTCTGGGATGTAGAGAATAATTCAACTTGATTTCCTGGTAATAGGTAATTTTTCTGTACGGTGCATAGTTTTTGTGTAAAATATTTTTGAAGGTGGGATTTTGGCTTTTTAAAACAAAATATCTGAGTTCTCCATGAAAATTTTAAGACGAAAAACGTTTATTTGACATGTCAATCAGAACATTTAAATGGAATTATTCATGAAATGAGGACAATTTGAAAGAAGTTAAAATCATAAACATACATTATGGCAATGGGCCATTATTCCACAATAGTTGAAAAGGTCTGAAACATTATATTTAAAAATTATAATATTTGAAGGTTCATGTCCGTGATTCATGGGCATTTCGAAAGTGTTGCCAAACATTCCATAAATAACTAAGTAAAAAACAAATATCCCAATGTCAAAAATTTGACAGCTCTATCGGCTATTGTTTTTTTGCATAAAGTTGTCAGAACCATGTCGTGTTTGGTATTAAATGAAAGGTAACGTCAAGGGCTGTCATGCAGAAATGTCAAAATTTTGACAGCTCGATCGGCTTTTGTTTTTTGTTTAAAGTTGTCAGAACAACGTCGTGTTTGGTATCAAATGAAAGGTAACGTCAAGGGCTGCCATGCAGAAATGTCAAAAATTTGACAGCCCGATCGGCTTTTGTTTTTTGCTTAATGTTGTCAGAACAATGTCGTGTGAGGTATCAAATGAGAGGGTTCGTCAAGGGCTGCCATGCAGACATATTAAAAATTTGACAGCTCGATCGGCTTTTGTTTTTTGCTTAAAGTTGTTAGAATCATGTCGTGTTTGTTATCAAATGAGAGGGTTCGTCAAGGGCTGCCATGCAGACATGTTAAAAAATTGACAGCTCGATCGGATTTTTGTTTTTCGCTTAAAGTTGTCAGAACCATGTCGTGTTTGGTATCAGATGAGAGGTATCGTCAAGGGCTGCCATGCTGAAATGTCAAAAATTTGACAGCTCGATCGGCTTTTGTTTTTTGCTTAAAGTCGTGAGAACCATGTCGTGTTTGGTATCAAATGAGAGGTAACGTCGAGGGCTGTCATGCAGAAATGTTATAAATTTGACAGCTCGATCGGTTGCGTGAGCAGTCTGGGTGGGCAGGTTGCGTGGGCTGTTTGGGGTGGCCGGGAAAAAAATATTTTGAAAGACTCTTAGCGTTAACACTTTGCGTTTAAATTGTTCCTAGACGGATTGGACTTATGTAAAACTATTATAAAACACTATCGGCGGAGCCCTAGGGTATACTCGGCGTAGCCGAGTTTACGCTAGTGACATTACTATTTAAAAAATGTTAGGCGGGCCACAAAATATTAGCCAACGGGTCGCGTGTTGCTCAACACTGTTCTAAACCTTTTCAACTTCAAATTGAGACTAAACAACTTCAAAATGAGACTAAACAATTTCAAATTCGGACTAAACAATTTCAAATTGAGAATAATTAATTTCAAGTAGAGTATTTAAATGCCCAATATTTTAATTGGTGAAGACCGAGCAAATATTATCCAAACAGAATATCGTTTGCAAGGGCTGGAAAATATTATACGGGAGAATATTAAAGTTAATAGTTGCGCGCGATATGTCGCTCATATTAAAAGATTTATTCCTGATGCATTAAAAATGAAATTGATATTACATTTTAATTCATAAATTATTGTAAAAAAAATTAAGTTATTCAAATAAATATTTATTAACAAATCTTAATTATTATAATATATAATAGATAGTTATAATTTAGATATTTGAGATGAAATAATTTATTCTTAAGTAAAGGAAAAAACTTTGAGAACTATTTTTTTACAATAATAATATTTATTGGGTCTATAGTTTTGTTTTATTATTTATTGTCAATTTGAAACTGTTTAGTCTAAATTTGAAATTGTTTATTATCAACTTGAAATTGTTTAGTCTCAATTAGAAATTGTTTAGTCTTAATTTGAAATTGTTTAGTCTCAATTTGATGTTGTTTAGTCTCAATCTGAAGTTGAAAAGGTATAGATAGTTTAGTCGTACCTGGCAATACGTGGTATCACTGTCTCGGCCAACAACAGCCATTCGAATCCTACGAACCGCATCTCCACCGTCCGATGGCGTTCGTGAACATCATCATCACAGGATACCAGCCGTTCACACAAAACGACCGCATGGAGAAAGCTTTGACTATCAGCTAACAACGGCGCGCGCTAGCGGTGCACGGAGCTAGCCCGAACTACGAAAATACGAATATATTTAATATATATGTATTATAACTTCAGGCAAGTTCTTTTATTCATCGAAAAATTCAACGGTGAAATTGATTGCAATTTGTTAAAGACGTCACCGATGGATATGTGATGAAACAGATAGATGGTGAAAATAGGACCTACTTGATGAGAGGATGCTGGAAGTATACAAATTGTAGGTTAGAGTCAGAATGAGGTCATGCACGACTTTTTTTATAAATTTAATCGATAGAGTAGTGAAAAATAATAAACCCGTATTTTTTATTTTTCCTCAAATCGATCTTTAATCATGAAAAAATTGTAATTGAAAATGACATTTTTTAAATTGAGGCTGTTAGACCCCCGCTTCGTCGTAAACAAGTCGATGAAACTTTGTTTCGTGCCAAAATAAAGAATAAAATAATATGTATTGTATTCTGCAAGATATTCAATGTCTCACATGCGTTTATAACCTTCCAGCGTTTAATCCCAAATCAAAAGTGGAAGAAACATTTGATGTAACCTGTAGATAAGTTCACGCCAAATAAAAATTATATTTATAAAAGTGAACAGAACGATGTTATACAAATATATTATAGCATATTTATATATGTAATCCTTAATTTATAGTTTATATATATTTTTCTTTTAGAAATTATGTGTCCATATAAAATGTCTGTTTGAAATGAGTCTGAACTTGGTTCGGAACGTTGTGACGACACAACATGGCTGTTTTTTGCAACTTTTTAAAAATGTCATACTTTAAAACGATTTTATACAACAAAAAAAGTAAATAAAAAAATATTTTTTCTATTTCGGTGTTCTTACCAGTCTATAAAAGCATTGTTTATCACTGAAAACACGACGTTTAGAAGATCTATAAGAGTTCTATTTGTGGCGCCTTTCGTGTTGTACAGTTGATAGTCATGACTTTATAACTGTCATATTAATGAATAATTACATCTAACCTCAAAATGTCAAGTTATTGGTAATATTTCAACATATTATTTGTAACGTGCAGTATTTTCTTAGAATTTATGTAAATTATAGTTAAGATGTGAATACGGCTCTGTGCGAGTGAAATTGAAGTGTGGAATGTGCGCAGTAGATGAGTACACAGTGTAACGGACAATGAGAAGGATAGCAGGGTGTGGTCAGTCAGCACGCGGAGAGCGTAAGAGACACATGTAAACCTTCAGGTGTCCCTTAGCCTCAGGCAAGAACGCATATCCAGAGAAAAGAATCATGTGGCCGAGCAAACAGAGGCACGGTGATGAGAACACCTGCCAACCGTCCGCCTTCGAGGTCGAGCAGATAGCACGGGGACGAGAACCGTCCGCCACAAGGTCACTATGCACACCGTATTCCCTAATACACACAATACACTAATCAGTTGTCAAAATTTGAAATTTCAATTGTTAGCGGGAAGCGCTACCAACATAAACATAAGTGACAAAAAAACACCAAGTCAAACTTTTGACGTACCATTTTTAAAAAATTAATTGTAAAATTACCTCAATAGAAAAAATAGTATAAAAAACATGTGTCATAAGGCCTGTTAACGCACTCGTCCTTTGTAAAACTCGCCTACGCCTCGTTTTCCAAACTTGGACTCGTATGTTAACAGATTGCCTTATGATACTTGTGTTTTAATGTACTATAATCATACTGAACGATAAATTAGACTATCCTTCTTCGATTTAAACAGAAAAAAGTTGAAATTATTTTTTTTTTGCATGACCTCATTGTCGCTGTTAGTAAAGAAGTTATGGAGGGTTCCGATTCGGATACATTTTCCAATGAAGAAAATTCTACTAATTCGAGTAGTAACAAATTAGAAACTCTATTAATAATTTAAAAAAAAATTTTAAAAAACATTATGAGATAATGACAATGAAATCATTTCTACAACGTTTATAATTCACGACTTTTCTTCGCTGACTACTGGCTAAAACGTCAACAAACTTGTGAATATAACCTGAAAACAATACCCCCACTACTATTTTTTCAGAAATTATTAAATCCATTGACACTCAAATCTGATGGATCCAATAGATTTCTATTTAACTAATCGGTGAAAATAGGAATGCTATATTGAAATTTATTGCTTTTAAAGCGCTGAATCAAAAGACCCATTGGTGAATAAAGAACTCGCCTTTTATATATTTTACCTTTGATTAGCAGTTATTACCATTGCGCTTTAATCTTAATAACAATCCTCTTTGAAACAAACTCGGTTAATTGAAACTTTCTCACAAAGGAAATATGCAATAATAATGACGTCCACAAATAGAATGCCATGTGTTATGAACAAACATAGTTAATTAGTGAAATATCTAATATTAGGTAAGCTATGCTTGTGTGTCAGTTTTGTTAAAACAAAACCCAAATCGACAATTGGTTTTCAATTAGCGTGGCGATTGTTGCACGCGGTACGAGTTGCGACTTTCAATTATTCGATAATCTATTATCACAGCCCACTGCAATTGACGTGGCGTTGGCAGGACACAGTGAAGTATTTATTGCCATCGACGTTCGCATTGTGATTTCATTCAGCGATTCACAGCGACCTGGACGGCAGGAAATTATATTGGCTATTCCCTGTGTTCTACTGCATGAAGCTCTAATACACCTCTAACCGTTCGCCATATGCTTTATGGCTTGCACCAATGGAAATTTAGTTATTTAACTTTGATTTGTCACACAATGCTATTGTTTCTGACGTTTTCATTGCCCGCATATATTCGCACGCTATACATAATGCCATACACTCTATACAGTGCTGCACGGTCAACACTCTTTGCACCAATGTGTTCAATTACACATTCATACAATACAATTAATACTGCATCTAAAAATCAAATTATCTCGATCATATCCGATTCTGAGGCAATTGAAAAACTTTTCCTAATAAATGTTGCACAATGGCTCTGCTCGTTGACATGAACTAGGGTACACTAGTGTTAACTTTTTAGCATTATAATGCTTTTGTTTTGGTTTGTAAGAGAACAAATGCTATATTGCCCGTATCACACTAACGGTTGGCGGATGCGGGTGATGATGACCGCATCCACAGCCAATCACAGAGCCCGATACTGTCACGTGACTACCTGGTTTGACATGTCCTATAGTTTTAGCACAGAATAGACATTCATACAGAAGCGACACTCCCTGTCGGCACCATTGTTGTTGCGATTTGATGTTTATGACCTTGAACTTTAAATTTGTTGGCAAATTTACGCGCGAAATTTAAATTGTTTTAAATGGTAAAAGAAAAATTAGAACACAAAAGTACTAAAATTTTAATTTTATTAACGAATTAAAAAGAAATCAGATAAAATAAACAGATAATTATATTTTTATTAAACAAATACGTGAATTTTACAAATTCATTACAATGCAGAATTTTCTATATCTTTGATGTGGGAAATACAAACGTCAGACTCGATGAATATGTCCCAAATATCCTTCTCCATCAAATCTTCTCTTCCACAGGCCTTGAGCCACATTTTACACCTATATTTGTTAAATGAATATACATTTTGCAAGATATGGAAGTCGTTTTGCATTACTTACATTTCTGTATTTTTCGGAAACGAAAAAAACTTACGTTTCACTTTCTCCATTTTTTAAATCTACTTATACAGTTTTTATATGAACAAACAAGTCCTCCCGATTCTATCTTCTTCGTTTTTTTTTTTTCATTTTATTAGAAATTAACACCACTTCTAATATTCACAAACAGTTCCCAAAATGACATATGTCAAAAGTGTTTGGTTTGCTTAAATTAGCCATAACCCTAAAATACATGGGCGTGACAAGCTGAGACAACCGGTCCTCCAGAATATGTGAAATATAATGATTTTCTTTATGATAACGATCTTTCCTATCGTTAGTTGAAAAAATAACATGTTTGTTCGTATTAGAAATCAATTTGTGTTTCTCAATATACTTTTATTATTGACCCCTAACAGAAAATTTTCTCGTCGAGACAATGAAAACAACAAAAAATCGTAAGATACGAAGATATGCCCAAAATAATCCGATTTTATCCGATTAGCCCTTTAAATTTGTTGGCATACTCTTTTTCTCTCTAATTTTCGTTTCTCTCTCTGACTGTCGCTTCTGTATGAATGTCTATTCTGTGGTTTTAGTCTGTGCCAGTGCAGCATTTTTCTGTCATTTTGGATTAGTTGATTTGAAGCGAGAATGACTGTTTACAAAAAGACAAGAATCTGTTTTCTTTAGAAAAGGAATTTTTAGTCCAAGATTTAACAGAGAGACTGCCCATATTATGGAACACTGCTAATTTGCATCTTCTCTGTCTTTGCAAATCTCTTATTTTATCCATTGTTGTTTTCACGTGTTCACCGCCGTCTCGACTTGTTCTCGCCTTTGATAATACGTCAAAATGAATAAACAGTGGCGGTGTAGTGGAGCGGGAGCAGTAGCGTAACTAAGGGGGGGGTTAGGTGGGTGCGCTCACCTCCCTGTGAAGATTTTCAAGATATAGGCGCCTTTTTCAATAATTTAATTAAAATCATTAATATTTTTTTTAAAATTTGAATTTATAAATAAAAAAAAATTATTAATACAATCTGAAATCCTTTTTATCATAATATTTTTAATATTTTAATATACCTATTAATTTTAACATAAATAATTAAATAGTAAGTTTAATTAGTTTTATTTGTTGAATACTATTTTCTTTTTCACATCGCCACATCAACAAGACACAAGTTGCAAATGCAGGCGTCTGGTGTGTTTTCTATGCTACTGTCTACTATGTATTATCTTCTATGCTGTTTTATTAAGTTCAAAATATCATTTTAATAATGAGTTCAATTAAGAAAAAGATGTCCGGATGGCAGAGAAAAAAAGCAAATGCATTAAAAGAGAGTACAAAAGGTGTTCTTAAAATAAATACTGTTTTACCAGTAATAATTCAGACAATTCGAAAGTTTGTAAAAAGAGTAACGAGTAACTCGTAGGTTAAACGTTTAATTATATTATACCATAAAAAAATATATTTTTATTACTAAGGTTATAAAACTGATGTTAATTTTTTTATATTTTAATTTAAATAAATTGCGAATTTATTATGGCGCCTTTTTACTGAGAAAAAATCCGCCTGTGGATTTTCCTAGTTACGCCACTGAGCGGGAGCGACAACCGCACCGCACCTTATGACTGCAAGAACCGCCACCCGCACCCATATCCGCTCCCGCACCCATATCCGCACCCGCCAACCGCCTTGAAAACCGCTAGTGTGATATGGGCTTATGCCCGCTTGCAGACGTTCATCATTTCCTTGATCAACCAATGGTTTTAACATCAATGATTTAATTGCCTTAAGAACAAGGAAACTGATTCGAAATTGTTCATTTCTATCATCCGCTAACAAGGCATTGATGAACGTTTCTAGGCAATAGAATAACAGATGTTAATAACTACTATTATATAACGTGCTGATTCTTTCTTTTTTAGAAAAGAACTATAACAATACCTAATTGATAATTCCTAATTGGTAGGCAGTAGTTTTTAGTCAGCTATGGTCAGCAAACAACTCGATCAGCTTTTTATTCTTATCCACTTGTCGTTACTAAACAATTAGAAATATCGTCCTGTTGTATTTCTCTTGTTTCTAGCTTTATCTCAGTAGTGATTTCTGCGGCAGAGAACTTGTCAGTCTGCAAAGTACGTTGGAGCCAGAGTCAGTGTAACAAAGTTTGCCGCAAGAGCCAGCTCGTGTGCTATATAAAATATGAATATGAACGTTTTGAGTGTAATTTATGAATTTATTAGTGCGTGGAACGTAGATTATGCTATAATAACTTCATGAAGACGTTGAAAGCTAGGAACAAAGCGAATGTGTGAAGAGCAAAAACACCACATACGTTGCAAATAAGACTAGAAAATAGTTACTCCCACTTTAGTTTTCAGTTAAATGAAAAAGTTTATATGAAATAACCAACAGTTTATTTAAATTAGTATATATTTTCCAGGAAACTGCCTTTATAGAGGTTGGAAGAGACTGGCACCTGAATATTACATAGCGTTCACTAGAATAAATACGGGATTTATTACAATACGAATAAATCAAGGTTACACAATACAATATTTAAATAAAATTTGAATTTCAAACAAACATATTCATTTATGTACCTATGCCATTTACTACTAACTAGGTAGATTAATATAGTGCAAATAATAAAAATATTAATTACTTAATATATTTAATTTTAATTTTAAGTGTTCCTTAATTTGACAATATCGTATCAAAACGAAACGTCAAATGAGTAAATGAATATTGCTGTCAAAATTTTCTACAAATTCCATACCGAAAATTCCATGGAAAAGTTTTTATATATCCAATAAAATTACAACACGAAGGGAAAACCTTCAACATCAAAATATTCAAAACCAGAATATTTAACACCAGAATATGCGTGCCCAGAATCATTCAAATCTCGAATATTCAAGAACTGAATCATACATCGCCAGAAATCCCTTTGTTCGAATGATTCAAAACCGAGTATGTGGGTGGGGCGAGGGCAGGGCCAGGAGGAGCAAACGTTAGATTACGTTTACGTTAGTAGCGATGTTTCTGCTGATACGCTTTTGGGCAATGCGCGATTCTGTGCTTGAATATTCGAGATTTAAATGATTCCGTGTATGCATATTCTGCTTTTGAATATTCTGGTTTTTAATATTCTAGTTTTGAATATTCGGGCGTTGCGTATGCACCCCAATACGAACATAAATACTATGTAAATTGCATTTGACACTGATATGTCAATTAGAATTATTTGAATACATACCAGCAATTTTCAAGGTAGCTAGCTGATTTATGATAGTTAGACACACACACACACACACACACACACACACACATACACGCACGCACACATACATACATACATACATACATACATACATACATACATACATACATACATACATACATACATACAGACTTCATCGTAAAACTAGTAAAATTCTATTTCCCGGGACCCTAAAAAGTGCTTATTCATTAAAAAGTCACCACCGAATTTTTTGATCAAAGACAATACCTATCTTCCCTAAACGAACTTTCGATATGGATGGAGATAGTTCCAGGAAGTAAAAATTCTTCGGCCTTTCAGTCAACTAATCAAATTTATTCATGCTGACGTTTCGACTATACAATAGTCTTCATCAACGCTAGAATGGTCTAGTTGAAAAAAGAAACCACATGTGGGTAACGGGACATACAAAACGGACATTTAAAATATAAATAAATAAATAGTTAAAAACAACATAATCACACAGTGAAAATCGTCAAAAATTAAAAAACTTGTCTTTGATGATTACAATTAACATGGAACTACAAATAACCACGTTACTATTTATATTTTAAATGTCCGTTTTGTATGTTCCGTTATCCACATGTGGTTTCTTTTTTCAATTAGACCATTCTAGCCCTTAGCCCTGATGAAGACTATTATATAGTCGAAACATCGGCATGAATAAATTTTATTAGTTGACTGAAAGTCCGAACAATTTTTACTTCATGCATCCCGAACACAGTCGAATATTGGTTTTTCAATTTCGATATGGAATTTGTAGAAAATAGTATATGCTCGTGTTCCATTTTTACTGGATATACTCGTATACAATCTTTTCCAAAGAACTTTTGGTATAGGATTTATATAAAATACATAGAATTGACGGAAGATAATGTGCTGGCCACATCAATTTTTTTAAGCTTTCCAATGATGTATAATTTATCAAATATAAATACATACATATGTAATAACTTACCTACGTATTTTTTCTAAATAAAGATACATAATTAAAATGTTCTCCTAATGGGGCAATTTCTGCCTAATTTATCCGACTTGTGTCTCTTATGGCCAGTTGCATCGCTTACATTTAACTACAGGTTAACAAAAAAAGTGCGTATCGAAATTTTGACAGTAATGTTTAATAACTCATTTGACGTTTCGATATTGTCAATTTAACTAGAAGCGCGCAATTGACCATTATAGTTCTCGCAAAAACTTTTCTAGTTAATAATAATAAATTTGAGACAGAATAAAATCTGGTTTGGAGTAATGATGATATTATATATATATACAGTGTGTTAATTAAGAACCTGGCCATAGGCGTTTAACATGGGAAAACAGTTTTTCTTTGCGCAAAAGTCCCAAATTAATTTTAGACAAAAATGTTTCAAATAAATGTTGTAGATATTAATATTCTACGCCTAAATCACTAAACAGATTTAATTTTTCACGTTTAGTAACTTCTAAAATCTAATTTGAAATTATATAAATATTGCTCACTTGTAGCGATACCCATGAAAATGAAACAAAATTAGAAAAAAATTCATTTCGTTTGAACTGTCAGAAATTTAATTTTATAGATATGTGAAAAAATAATAATAATAAAAGTTATTTAATTGTTAGATTTTAAAAATAATACCTGTGTAGTGATTTAGGTGCAGAATTGAATTATCTGCAACTTTTAATTGAAAACTGAATTTCTGACAGTTCAAACGATACGCATTTCTCTGTAATTTTGTTTCAATTCCATGGGTATCGCTAGAAATGAGCAATATTTTTATACAATTTCAAATTAGATTTTACAAGTTACCAAACGTGCAAAATTAAAACTGTTTACTGATTTAGGCGTAGAATATAATTATCTGTAACACTTATTTGAAACATTTTGTCTAAAATTAATTGGGGACTTTTGCGCAAAGAAAAACTGTTTTCCCACGTTAAACGCCTATGGCCAGTTTTTTAATTAACACACTGTATATATATATAAATCCCTTTATGTATGCACTCTAGAGGGTGTCCAACTTCTTGTATGAGTTGTCCACGCCCACGTTTGCATAACGTTGATTGCACTTACTAACATATACGCTCACAAACAACTTGTAAAGTTACTCATCTTATCCCGTAATCCAGCGTTGATCTTGATCCTGTTTACACCGGAACAGGATACAGGATGCCAGGATGTGATAGATGCAAAGATGTTTACAGGATCATATTAGGAGAGGGAATTATTAATACATTCTTTATACATACGCATGCATATGCAAATATAAAAGTTGATACATGTTATAGTTATTTACATAATCAGTTATGAAAAGAGTGATATTGTTTGATGAACATAATATTTGCCAAAACGTGAGAAGCGAGTTTTGCAAATTATGTGAGTCAAACAATATTACGTTTTTATAACTGATTACAAAATTTTATCTAATTCCGCAAAAATAATTTTAAAATGCTCTAAATTCTAGGTTTTTCCATAACAGCTCAATGTTATAGTGAAGAAGGCCTCAGTGTATGCGGCCGAAACGTTGGTATTAAATAAAAATACAGAACATTACCGTAAAAATAAAAGAAATTTATTTTTTAAATTTAATGCTCGTCAGTGCATTATCATTGAAAATGAGTTCTGAGTATTTTCTGTATCCGATATAGATCTTCTTTCTGTTTAGAGGAATTAGTCAATAATTCCTAAATTGAATAATACTACCTTTTTAGTTTAAGTTCTGTAATTTTTATTTACTACCAACATTTCAGCCTTCTTTAGGGGAAAAGAATATAAGTGAAGAAGGCCTCAGTGTATGCGGCCGAAACGTTGGTATTAAATAAAAATACAGAAATAAAAAGGTAGTATTATTTTAGCTATTATTATGAGTTCTGAAAGATATTTTAATAATTTTTATGAATTGATATTATAGAAATTATTATTCATTTATTATCAGCTGTCAGTTGTGTAATATTCTTTTTCCATGGCCATTAAGGAATACCTTTATTATATGTCTTTTTTTTATTAAATAATACCACATATTTTGAGTGAGTTTTTACTTATTACTCACGGGTTGTGAGTAATGGCACAGGAGGACCAGTCACAATATTCCATTACTCATAATTGCAATATTATCGAGTATGCTTTGGTTCAGAACAATGTTCGTATGTTATAACTGTTTTTCGAATGTCAAAATGGTAAAATTATTAATCTGTCAGTTATGTAAATTAATTGAATTAAAAACATGATTTCAGATAGTGAAAAGAATATAGTATTAAAACTTACAAAAACTGTGGATCAAATAAGGGGTTCGACCGGCTTTTTAAAGAGTCTTCTTTTAGTCCAGAACTAATTTCAACACAGATCATTTACTTTTAGCCAAATAAATAAATAAATAATAAATTCATAGAAATCTAGTGAGTACATTAAAACCTACCTTACAAGACATATGGAACAATACTTTAAGGTCTAAATTTTTTACTAATATAGGCGATGTAATCCAAAATTAAATGGCGAAATACTTGAATAACATTTCCAGTTTTTGTAAGTTTAAAAACTATATTTAAACTAGTCGAAAGAAATTTGTAGTAATTTCTCACCATTTGCGAAGGTTTTGATTTGTTTGTTGAAATTGAAAACTGGCCGAATTTGGGCTCGTATACCCGGCACAGAGTTTTAATTTACCATCTTTTATATAATATTCTATCTTATTTGTACAACTTTAAATAATTATTTGGTGCACAATCGTTAGCAAAATTCATTTTTATTCAACTTAAAATAGTGAGCAAAGTAGCATGTTGAATCACAAGTAGTGAGCAAAGTAAATAACTTTCGTTACATGTGACCAGAGATGTGCATTTACGCGTAAAAATATTTTTTTATATTTACGGGTAAAAAATGAGTAAAAAATGTTAAATAAGTAGAAAACGTAGATAATGTATAATTTTAGTTCTTCATGACACTGCTGTTTACAAATGTCACATTACATGAACTTTCATTAATCCTATCATAAATATATTCTAAAACGACTGAGACTATGATAAGTTTATAAGACAGAGACTGAAATTATTGTAAAATATTAAAAAAACATTCTGAAACTATAGATAAATTTGCATAAAATTCATTTTCAAAAAGATTTGAGCTAATGATTTAAATCTATTTCAAATTATATGAAACTGAAAGTGAAATTTTAGTTTTGAAATTTTTTTTATTTGCCGTCTATTTTTAAAGGTCTTCAAATTTTATATCTTTACAAAACTGACTAAAATTTACATAAAACATATAATTTTTTTAAAAAATATAATACAACATGCTTCAAATTTACGTATTTAGTCTAATTTTGACGTAAAATGTGTTTAAAGTTTGACGTTATTTCTCAGGATTATATTTCCCTACTAATCTGATTGTTGATAGTTTGAAGGTACCTAATTGTTTGTCTGAATCAAAAAAACATTTTGATGTCACATGGACTGCTTGTTCTAAAATATTCATTACAGTATAAAAGAAAATACCTCTATAAAAAAATATACTCATGGTAATAATATTTTACATTATCTACGTAAAAAATTCTCAAATATTGTCAATGTAAAAAATATTTTTTTACGCAAAAAATAACGTATAACACGTGACGTATTTTACGTGCCCATACCTGCATGTGACCATTTGAGCAAAATATCCAAGCTTATAATAATCTAAGCCAGGAGTCATAAATTTTGATGGAGTTACAAATTGTACAATAAATATCTAGCATTCTACAGAAGGAACAATAATTTTCTGTAGTTAACTTTACATTAAATTCAGTTATAAACATATGTACTGTTGAGTTTTTCATTAATAAAAAGTACAATGTTTCGTTTTTTAGAAAAATTATATTTCAAGAGTATGGAAAAAATCATGTTTAGCACACGTGAGCATATCTTTTTCTCACTTGTCCAGTTGGCTCACTCGCACTGCTCACTTGTACTAAAAATAGTTATTGTCTCTTATGTCATTATTTTACCTGAAAAACGTATTGACCATTTCATTGTCCTAACGTTTGTTTAAATCAAATAGACAATGCGTGTGGCTGAATTTGAACTTGGAAATTATTACTCGTTCGTCCATTGCGTTTTGAAACAGCAGCGAATAGAGTAAATATCCGAACTGGTATAGGTCCGCATTGAATTGTAATGGCCCGTTATCCGACATGATTTAAACATTGAATTCGGATGGTTTTTGAGCGGTTGTCAAGCGACCGTGACAAACGGCGCATGAGAAATGGAAATCTGGAGAAATTAATGAAATGGAACATTCATCACCAGACATTTTATTTTCATATTAATTCTGCCGGTGTAGAGAATATATTAACAATGGAAAAATAAGAGAGCGAAGCTGAGTATTCTAAGTAAATAATTATGGTTCTGAGGACAAAAAAAAATACATATTTGTACCTCTCAAAGCATAAGCGATTAAGGACTTATAGTTTGTAAGTATGCAATAACTATGTTTTTACCTTCAGCTACCCTAGGTAAGGGAGGTATAGGGATCGTGCTAAAAATCGCATATAGAGATTTTAGTGAATAAGAACGTTTTGATGTCCCCAGAATCCGATTTTCACATTTTTACAATGATGTCTGTGGGTATGTGTGTGTGTGTGTGTGAGCGTATCAATTATGTAAAAAGTGACATTTCATAACGTCAAAAGGTTAGGAAAAATTCTACTTTTTAAAACGGAATTAGATAAAATACATATTAACAAGTTCGCAACCAATTTTACAAGTTAGTAACTAGTAAAGAATAATTTTCAAAAGATACCGCCTATTACTTTTGAAAATAAAACTTTACTGGTTACTAACTGTAAAATTGACCGCTAATATTTTGTAACCACACTACCACGTTAGTAACGTTCTTGGCATGTGAAAATTGTTTTTGTTACAGACATGCATATTAAAAATAAGTGTCAATTGCAATTGACAGATTTTGGATATAAATTTAAATTTGATTCACAAGTGAGTAGCAAATAAAATATTGTACAATACACGCCAGGCTAACTGTTTTAATCATTTACTGTATCAAAGAGGTGACAGGCTAGCGTATTCGGCTCGCCAGTCATTTGCTCCTTGCAGCAGTAAATAGTTTTATCTGGCTTGTAATGTAAAATACGTACCATAAAAAACATAGAAATATAGTATAAAGAAAAATACAAGATTACATCATTTTAAATATTGTACTACTTTGAAATTGTTACGAAAACTTTAAAAAAGTATTACAAATTGGCATTTATAAATTTTAATTAGCTGTTAATAACAATTTTGACATTTCTTGTTTTAAACTTTATTCGAAAATTATAAATATGTATAATATATTAATTTTCTATTAGATATTATGAATAAACGACATCATTTTCTGAGTTGAAATGAGTAACACATTTTTGAAAATACTTTCCTGATAATTTACATAAAAAATGTACAAAAATTAAAATTACACAATTATAAGTATTTACATATACATAAGTATCTATTCAGTCGATTTTAATTCTTATTACAACAACAGTTGCACCACCGATACTGAAAACTTAAATTTGGTTTTATTCGGCTAAATAGCTAAATAAATTCATGTTAATTCCAATCGCATTTTTTGTTATACCAAGTTTATATTTTAAGTGTTATAGGTGCAAATGGGAATTAATAGTAGTACTACTATGCAATACCATATATCTAAAAATATTTTTATGACATCAAATGTGGATAGCATATAACTATCCGCTTTTTAGTGGTCAGGTATGTTTTGCGGTTAGTTGACAATCACTAAATCTTCATGTTATACTTTATACAACTTACTATTTAAGTTCAGATAAAATTTATCATGTCAAAATAATAAATAAAATTACAAAATACGCAAAATTTTATCACTCAAAGTCTATTTCCGGATTGGTTAGCCGATGCTCGTTAAAAAAAATCCAATACAATAAAGTAAGAAACAACATTTATACGAATATATACAAATACAAAATAATCGTAAATAATGACAAAAATTATACTAAGGACTAATTTTACAATCTTTGGTTATAATTTTAAGTAGAAATTAAATAAACAAAACTGAAATGAAATGAACTGTCAAATGACAAAATTATACCCTGAGTATTTTTTAACGTGAAACATTGGGTTTGTCATATCCATGATTACTTAACATTTGATTGACAGCATTGTATTTGCCCGTTCCATTTAAAATGAAACATAGAGAACGAATTTGACATTTGATAAGACATCAATAGAGGTTAATTTTGATTAAATGAACTGTCAAATGACAAAATTATACCGTGAGTATTTTTTAACGTGAAACATTGCGTTTGTCATATCCATGATTACGATTCAACATTTGATTGACAGCAATGTATTTGCACGTTCCATTTAAAATGTAACATAGGGAACGAATTTGACATTTGATAAGACATCAATAGAGGTTAATTTTGTTTAAATAATTATACCTGCATTCTAAATTAAAATTAGATGTAGAAAAAATATAGTGTGCACCTTGTGCCCGAGTGGTTTTCTGACGGCTAAATTTCTTACAATATTTAAATATAATACTACTGTCAAATTTATTCTCCATGTGTCATTTTAAATGAGACAGACAAATACATTGCTGTCAATCAAATGTCAAATCATAACTTATAGGAAAATTCAACGGTTATCTGTCATATTGACAAGATATCATTAGAGGTTAATTTTGTTTAAATAATTGTACCTGTTTAAATTAAATTTAGATGTACCCGAAATATGTTTAGTGGTCTCGAGTGGTTTTCTGATTCCGCTAAATTTCTTACAATATATAAATATAATACTTCTGTCAGATTCGTTCCCTATGTTCCATTTTAAATGGAACGGGCAAATACATTTCTGTCAATCAAATATCAAGTCGTAACCATGGATATGATAAACCCAATGTTTCACGTTAAAAAATACTCACGGTAATTGCTGTCAATATAACGGCGATTCTAGGATTGTGTCTAAGAACGTCTGGAGCATTTCTTTTATAAGACAAGAATCTGCAAAAAGCTACTCATATGTGTATTATACAGAGTGTTCTGTAAGTGTACAACGCTTAACCCATGGTAGAACTGACCCCATAGATAGTACAGCTTGCAATAATTTT
The DNA here is from genome assembly GCA_943142095.1 of Ophonus ardosiacus. Taxonomy (NCBI): domain Eukaryota; kingdom Metazoa; phylum Arthropoda; class Insecta; order Coleoptera; family Carabidae; genus Ophonus; species Ophonus ardosiacus. The sequence goes on along the minus strand of OW964830.1, from coordinate 14,626,380 downwards.
TGTTTAACATGCTTTCTACAAGAACTGGAAGCCTCTGAAAATGACCAATCACGTCCTAGTTAAAAATTTTGTAAAAAAGTAAAGATTATTGTGTTCTCCGGAAAAAATGTCGTATCTGTCACAAATGACATATAAGATCATTGGCATACGTCTATTTGGAAGTAACTCTCTGTACCGTCTTACAGCAGCACGACTATTTTGTAATGTCTCGCCATAAACTGTAAATTGTATGTCTATGCAAAAAACGTTTAACGTTAATTTTGACAATCAATATTTTTTCCAGAGAACAAATTGATTTTTACTTTTTTACAAAATTTTGAACTATATCGTGATTTGTCAGTTTTAAAGGTCTCTAGTTCTTCTAGAAAGCATGTTAAACAAAAACTTTTGTCGGATGTACTATCTAAGGTGTCAGTTCTACCATGGGTTAAGCGTTGTACACTTACTTCCATAACACCCAGTATAAAATATTTCATACAATGGAATGAAAACAATATTTTCCTTGAGTGATTCAACGAGAAACTTCTTTTGGTGTACTCTTTATACTGAATGGGTCTCGTGGCCGTGTGTTTGGTCGCGAAACTGCGGACTCGGATTCGATCTCGACCGATGCCAAAATTATTTCGTTTAGAAGCCATAAAAGTGACCCCTGTGTTGCGCTCTTCACACCTGGTAAACGCCCGCACGGTACAAATATGTCATCATCATTACCAATATCTGCGTATAGAGCAGACTGGCACACCCAGCAAGTGTTAAATGAAAATGCAATCAATATTTTACAAAAAAATTAAGTAACACTTATTCTAACATATAACGTACACAGTGCGCTTAGCGAATCATTGTATCAAAAAAATGAAAATATTTACAATAATTGTATAAATGTTCCTCTTATACAGCTGGGGGTGTATTCACAATTTCTCTTCTTTTCTTCTCTTTCACATCTAAGTAGTGACTGTATACTATGGTCCAGAAATAACCCGATATTCCTAAAAGAAAATCATTAATGTAACACATATATTATTAAAAAAATGAAGCATATAACATATATCTCATCTCTTACCTAAAAATACTACAGCACTGAAGGCAAAGAAAAGAATTAATTTTATACTATCTACAAAGTTCTTGTGTATTTGTTTTATTAGGTACACATATCCCAAAACGGTTAAAACGAAAATTATTAAACGGAAGGTGATCCATATAAACAAAAGCCTTATATTGTCCTGAAAAGAAAACAATCGTATGAATATTACATTACAATACAGAGGGTTTGAATTTCGATTGACACTACTGAGATCTCAGTAGTACTGTGCTAAATAATCGTTTAATCAAATATAATCATTAAATTATGAAATGATTTTTATTTTAGAAACAATTGTTTAAACAACATAAATAGTTATGTTGTTAATCAACTATTTGATGAATGCATTATTTCATAAATCGATTATTTTATTAATTGATTATTTGATTAAACATGTATTATTAGAAGAATGGTTTATAGATTCAAAACTATTTTAAGTAAAGGCAAAGTTTTCAAATAAAATAAGATGTTGTGCAATTTCGGAAACAGACCCAATCTGTAGTTAGAAATAATTTTTATTTATTTTTAATCTAATTGATTCCGAGCATATGTCAAATGAAGCTTTTATAGTCCTATAACATTTGACATTTCAAATTATGTATAATAGGCCCAAAAACCATAACAAAAAATAATAAAATGTACACTTTATCCTTAAAGTACTACTCAATAAATAACGATTAAGATAAAAAAAATATTTTTTTAATAATTACTTTGCGAGATATTTGAATCAGATGACGTCACACTATTGGTATCTTTCTTGCGCAGCCTACTACAGAAACTGGTGTGAGAAATATAGCTATAGGTTTCTATAAAAATCAAATGCAGATATACAAAAACAATTATGACTTTTAGATAACAGGAATTGCTTCAAAATTAAACGAATTTTCATTTAAAAATATTTTTAAAAATTGGTTTATGAGCCTATTATTTTAATTGATATAAATAAAAATAAATCAATTTTTTGATGTAATCGAGCAATATTTTCTACATATTTTAAATTATCGCTTCATCCACATTGATACATGCATTTGTCTTTCTCATAATATAATACTTACTGAATGCGTAGCATATATTAATAATACAGAACTTGATACGAATATGACCCACGTCATTATTATACCAAAAGTTTCTTGTTTTACAGGAGTAAATGTGCTTAACATAGGGTATATCTGAAACAAAAAAATGGATGTATTTATTCAATTAAATACAAGTAAATTAAAAATATGTCATATATGAGGGTCGCGCAAGAATTATTGAGTATAAGATACATGGTTCATAAGTTTAACAATTTTATTTACGTTCAACGTACTCGCTTCAACAACAATACACTACCTACTACTACTAATTATAACCTTCTATTTCATAAAACTCCCGAATCTTTGACATAAAGCTGACAATGTAATTGATGGGAGCTGGGGGAGTTAAAAACTGTCAAATTGTAAATCATGATTCGAAAATGCTTCCCATGTTTTCTCTCAGCGATACTTTAAAAATTGATTAAGTAAATTCTTACTAACTTCACTTTTGCAACCAGGGCCGCCGAGAGAAATTTCGGGCCCCAGTACTCCGACTTTTACGTTACATTAGTAAAACATTTTATTTTATTATTAAAAATAATATTTTTTTTTTGCTCCGGGCCCCTTGGTAGAGGCCGGGCCCCGGGTAATTTACACCCCCTGCACCCGGCTCTCGTCAGCACTGTGCTTGAAACAAAAAAATGACAGATAAATAACTATATAAATTATAGTGCACGGTAAAAAATTACATTGTTATTCCAGACAAAATATAGTTAGCTGTATTTTTTTTTGTTATTTCAACAATAACTTTTTGCCGTGTATACGAAGAACTTTGTATTTTAAGTTTCCAAAACTAAACAATTTTTGTTGTATATAACAAGTATTATTTGCTGCAAAATATTAGTCATGGTAGCAATTATTATTATTAGTAGCACTAAGCAGTCATTTTGTTACTCTGTTCCGATTAAAAAATCATTTTGCAATTATTAAAAATATTTCATCTGTTACAGGGACAAATTTTATTTTTTTTTCCTGTGACATATTATATTTTGTAAAGATTACAAATTATTTCTTTTCCCGCCATATACTTTATAAAGGTAACTAAAACTTTTGTGTAGACAAGGTATTTCCTGGTATACAGCATAATTCACTAGTTAGTTATGTGATCAAGGGTGTTATACACTACGTCGTGTAGCATTTGTTTGCCCAGTTAAGTTTAGCCTGTCGAAAATTGTATTTTAAAAGTGCTTGTTTCTTGTGCCCGTCAATAAAAATGGATGATTTTGTAAAAGATATTTTAAAACAATAGCAATTAGAGTGTCTTATTGAGAAATTTGAAGGTATCCATCAATTACTGATAAATCTATATAATTTAAGTTACTATTGTGTCATATGTTATTATTTATATAATATTTGTTACATGTATATAGATTATAATTATAAATAAATAAAATTAATATAATACGCATGTATTTAATTTTAACCTTACTACGTCATTAATGCATTTGTATATCTAACAAAATTAATTAGTTTCTAAGTATTTTATTTGTTCGCATAACAAATTTATATTTCTTAATGGTAACTTAATTTATTTGTTCGCATAACTTATTTATACTTCTTAATGGTAACTTATTTTATTTGTTCGCATAACAAATGTCTTTTGTTATATATAACAAAACTGTATATGTTGCCACAACAATTTTTTACCAGCAAATTTACCTTGGTAACTGTAACAAATTAATTGCTGGTCCTATATTGACAAAAAAAAATTGCTACTGGAACTTATTTTTGGTAATCACAACAAAGTTTTTATTTACCGTGTGCAAATTTTGTTTCTCACTAGCTAGGTATCTGATTTTCTAATTTTCAATAAGTAATTTTGGTGTACACCTTGTACAGGGTGGAACAAATTCGAGTTCATCATATGAAATACTTTCTGATTATGCACGCTACCAAAAATTGATGTAGATCTTTATGGACCAACTCACATCATGTTATTCTACGTAGAAAACAATATAAAAAGTTTCCAAACATTTTTTTTATCTCTCATAATAAGCGAGATATGAGGTATTTTCAGAATAAGCGAAACACAAGTTTTAGCCTTTAGCTCAAAAACAAAAGACGATAAAAAAAATTCTGTGGGGCCTATTAAAGTTGTCTCAAAAAGTTGGACCATAAAGATCTACATCAATTTTCTGTAGCGTGCATAATAAGATAGTTTTACATATAAGGAACCAGAATATGTTCCCCCTGTACAGTGGGGATTCCACGATTTTTTGATTTTTTTATATGGTGTACTATTTTTCTTTTTTTAATTCGGCTTCTTATGGAAAAAAAATGGCAAATATTTGGTATCCAGCGTTTCCCGCATTGCGACGTAAGCGAACCCAATGGTGGAAAGGAAGGGCATTATATTGTGCTTCCTCTCTCAACACCTGCTGTCTTGGCTGCTGTTATCAGAGGTTCTAAACTAAATATTTATTTAGAAACTACTTGTCAATGTTGTGCGACTTAGGTTATATCGCTTTATGCTTTATATTTCAAAATTTTCATTTTGTTCTTATTTTCTTTTCGTTTATCTTAAATTCAGTATATCGTAATTATAATTAGTATTTAATCATTTGTAACTAACCTAACCTAACCAAATACTCCAGTGGAACAGTTTGGCAGTCACTGGTTTGATGATGGGAACGCCGACTTACATGTCGGCCTATAAAAGAGAACCGTGTACCGTTGCGTCATCGAGCTCGAAAAAATCCGCGTATATTGAAAGTGTGTAATAAATTTTAGCTTTTACAAAAAAAAATGATAAAACATAGAAAAGAAATTTGCGTCAACAACACAGTTATATGGGAAGAAATAATTATGTATATAATTTATAAAAAAATTCGATATGAATGGAAGCCCCTGTATTCGTCACCAAAAATCGAGGGATAGGCATAAACAGATTAATAAAATTAGAATGGAATATTTAGCACGGTTCACGGCAAATTGCCTTAGTTTTGTGTACAAAACAGTGACAGTATTCAGTCTTATTATTTATGACGGGCAGAAGTTTTAGGTTTCTTTGTAAACTTAAGTGATAGGCGGTTAAGATATTTATGACCATCCCTCGATTTCTGGGGACGAGAACTATATCTATGTTATACACGTATTAAAATATAAAATTGTAACTTACTAGTTCTAGTCCTGCTATAAAATAGCATCCAATTTTTAGGGAACATCCGCAACAGAAATAAAGTTGTCTAAAATTTCTTACTTTTTCCCTTTAAGAACAAACAGAATTATATACATTAAATACATATCATTTTAAAAACTTATTGTTACACAAATTTTAATAATCTAGAAAATTACAAGTTATTAAATTTGGAATATTTTCTCGAATGTTTTTATGCGTAAAAAACCGGTAAATATATTCAAGCTTAACAATTCTATACGTATTTAAAATCAACAGCGTAATATAGAAATGTGATAATACAACATTATTAACAAGTATTTATATTTCAAAATCTATAAAAAAAAAAGTAAAATTTATGTAACAATTATCAATTTTTAATATATTATGAATTACATTTTTAAATCTTGTTTCAAACAACACGTGTTTTCTGTTCAAACCATTCCTCACAACTGATCTCAGCAGAGTAATAAAGAATTAATGGGAAGCAGGGGACTGACGTCATGAGGAAAGTAACTCAAAAATTAAGCAGGTTCCTATAAACAGTATAAACACAAGCTACAAAATATTGTACTAGGAAAATCCAAAGTGTTCCCAATAAAAAAATTAATTATTAATGAAGTTATAATTAGACAGACGGTTTAACATTTTAAAAAGTATTTTTTTGTAGTAATAACAAAAATAATTATATTTTTTTGTTATTTCCGTAATTAATTAAATAAAAAAATTGGCACCAAAAATAGTAATAAAGAACATCCCTCCCCCACCTTCTAATATGACATAGCCAGTAGGAGAAAATCAGATGTGGCATGTGGTCAGCCCATAACCTCCCGCTGGGTATTTAACCACGCATCATGCAATCATTATTTTCAAATATTTTTATATTCACACATAACAATCTTTATTTTACATTTAACAAATATATCATACACAAAATAAATTTCACAAATATGGACAAAACTAATAGAAAAACTTAATAAAAATCAAAATAGTACTCGCATCTTTACACAAAGTCTTTTCAGAACCTTACCCTGAAACACAATGTAGATAATCAATAGTTCTTCTAATATTTATGTATGATTGAAAATATATTATGTTTACAATCTTAATTTTATTAGATTCAAATACATATATTATAACTACATTCTCCTTAACACGGTTTCATTATTAATTTTAATGTAATTGCTTCCTAAAAGTGACATTTGTTTAAATATGTCAAAATTGTTATTAAAATATTATGTTTTTGTTTGACGCATAGGCAAGATGATATATGAAAATAAATTGTTTTATAAATTCATATTTAAAGTTATTTCAAATTATTTACTATAAATGCTGTTATCGTAGAATTGAAGATTGTACCATTATATTCAATTTTTATTAGTAAAAGTTGCTAAAAAATTATATTCAATGATTTTTTACAAGAAAAACTGTTATAAGCTTGTTCTGTTCCAGTTCACGTGACTTTTTAAAAACATTACACAAATTTCAACATTTAATAGTAAAATATGTAATGGAGATTTCGTGATATTTTCAAATTTGAAGCTATTTAAAGAACAATATCTTTTAAAATTTAGTACTTCGAAATTATATAAAAATTCTTGCAACAGCCGTATTTGAGGATTGTATTGGATTCTCATCGCACTTGTTCATAGTTAATGAATGAGAAAATATTTTCATTAGTTTTTAACAAACATATTGCATTGATACTCACTTGTAAACTTCATTTAATGGCACCGCCTACTACTTTTGAAAATTAAACTTTACTGGTTACTACCTTGTAAAATTGACCGCTATCTTGTTAAAATTTTGTAACAACATTACCACGTTAGTAATGTTGTTGACATGTGAAAATTGTGTTTTGTTACAGACACACATATTAAAAATAAGTGTTAATTGTAAATGACAGGTTTAGGTTATAATTTTAAATTTGATTTACATAAGTAACAAATAAAATATTGTACGGTACATGCCAGGGTAACTGTGTTACTCATTGATGCTCACCTCGACAGGCTCGGCTACTCGGCTCGCCAGTTATTTCCTCCTTTCAACAGTAAAAATAGATACCTGGCTTGTAATGTAAAATACCCAGGTACTATAAAATGCATACAATGTAATGTAGTATAAAGAAAAATACAAGAATACATCATTTTAAATATTGTATAGGTTTGAAATTTTAAATAAATTTTTACAAATTGGCATTTAAAAATTTTAATTAGCTGTTAATAACAATTTTGACATTTCTTGTTTTAAACTTTATGAGAAAATTATAAATATGTATAATATATTAATATTCTATTAAATATTATGAATAAACGACATCATTTTCAGAGTTGAAATGAGTAACATATTTTTAAAAATACTTTCCTGATAATTTACATAAAAAAAAATAATAACGAATGCAGGACGAATAAATTATTGAAAAAATTATTATATAAAATTTGTTCAAAAATTAAACGTACATATGTATAAGTATTTACATATAGTATCTATTCAGTCGATTTTAATTCTTACTACAACAATTCCACCAGCGACATTTAAAATTTAAAATTGGTTTTACACGGCTAGATAGCTAAATAAATCATGTTGATTCCAATCTCATTTTTACCTTCCGTCACCTTTAGGTAAGGAAGGTATTGTCTTTGGTCAAAAAATTCGGTGGTGAGTTTTTAATGAATAAGCACGTTTTGGGGTCCCTACAATACGAATATACCATTTTTAAGATGATGTCTGTATGTGTGTGTGTGTGTGTGTGTCCGTGTGTGTGTGTGTGTGTGTGTGTGTGTGTCCGTGTGTGTGTGTGTCCGTGTGTGACAAATTTTTCTCCGACGATAACTCCAATACTACAATTCTAAAAATTATAATTCTTTCGTATTCCTCTTCTGTACGACCATATGAAGAGTTGATTAGATTTTGGTTATAATTACTCCACCGGAAGTACCCTTATTTGAAGATTTTAACAGTTTTTCCTAAAAAAACGCAGTTAAATATTATTTTTTGACATTTTGTTATTATACATATTAAAGAAAATACTCTTCTCTATATGGTTTTATTATACATTTTCCTTCATAATCAATAGATGTAGATTTAAAGCGTTATAAAGAAATTAATTTTGAAAAATTAGTCTGCTTTGCAATTTATCATGGAAACAGATGATATATTAAAAAATTCTAATTGACAGATGTCAGTTGGAAGTGCAAATCCAAATATGGAGCGTATAGGATCTAAAATTGATATGGCATAGTGTTCCTCGCAAGTGACATGCAGAGAAAGGCCAAAGAGAAGACGGAAGGACTGTATCGCAAAAGACTTGAGAAAGAAAGGACTGTGTGATGCGTTGGACAAGAATGAGTGGAAGAGAAGAGGAAACAGCGACCCCTAATAAAATAGGGGAAAGAAGAAATGAAGGAAGTGTCTAGTGCATTTTACCTAGTGTATATTTATGTTAAAATTTTATTGGATTTATAGAACCTTTTCGAATCAACTTTTGGTATAGAATTTTTAAAAAATAGTATGTGTTCGTGATCGATTTTACATGATATTATATAGAATCTGGTCCAAGGACTTTCTGGTATGGGATTTGTACAAAATACATCGAATTGACGGAAGGTCTTGTCCTGGCCACAACAGATTTTTTTGTATAACATGGCAAATTATAAATACAAAAATAATGATATATTTACATGTGAAATGATCATTGTTTTTCATCATTTTTCTTTACGTAACACGACACACAAGCAGACTTAAAAATGCCAAAAATTGTGGGTGCACTACCAGGAAGTAAAACTTCTTCAGAATTGACTTCAATAAATTCGTTAAGAAATGTTCAGCACATAATCTCATTGACGCAGTTGGCTTAAAATGCAATCCAATGTGTGTGTGTGTGTGTGTGTGTCCGTGTGTGCGTGTGTGTGTCCGTGTGTGCGTGTGTGTGTCCGTGTGTGTGTGTCCGTGTGTGTGTGTGTCCGTGTGTGACAAATTTTTCTCCGACGATAACTCCAATACTACAATTCTAAAAATTATAATTCTTTCGTATTCCTCTTCTGTACATCCATATGAAGAGTTGATTAGATTTTGGTTATAATTGATCCACCGGAAGTACCCTTATTTGAAGTTTTTAACAGTTTTTCTTAAAAAAACGCAGTTAAATATTATTTTTTGACATTTTGTTATTATATATATTAAAGAAAATACTCTTCTCTATACAGTTTGATTATACATTTTCCTTCATATTCAATAGATGTAAATTTAAAGCATTATAAAGAAATTAATTTTCAAAAATTAGTCAGCTTTGTTATTTATCATGCAAAACAGCTGACATAATTATTCAAAAAAATTTAATTGACAGATGTCAGTTGCAAGTGCAAAACCAAATATGGAAAAAAGTATAGGATCTAAAATTGGTATGTCATAGTGTTGCTCGCAAGTGACACGCAGAGAAAGGCCAAAGAGAAGATGGAAGGACATTACTTAGTGTAGTTTATGTTATAATTTTATTGGATTTATAGAACCTTTTTAAATGAACTTTTGGTATGGAATTTGTAAAAAATAGTATGTGTTTTTACATATTATATAGAATCTGTTCCAAGGACCTTTTGGTATGGGATTTGTACAAAATACATGGAATTGACGGAAGGTCTTGTGCTGGCCACAACAGATTTTTTTTATATACCAAGTTTATATTTTAAGTGTTATCGGTGCAAATGGGAATTAATAGTAGTAGTACTATGCAATACCCCATAAATCTAAAAATATTTTTATAAAACATCAAATTGGATAGCATATAACTATCCGCTTTGTAGTGATCAGGTATTTTTTGCGGTTAGTTGACAATCACAAAATCTTCATATTATACTTTATACAATGTACTATTTAAGTTCTGATAAAATTTATCATGCCAAAATAATAAATAAAATTACTATAAAATTACAAAATACGCAAAACTTTCACTCAAAGTCTATTTCCGGATTGGTTAGCCGATACTCGTTAAAGGTTAAACAAAAAAAAAATTCCAATACAATAAAATAAGAAACAACATTTATACGAATATATACAAATACAAAACAATCATAAATAATGACATAAATATTATAATAAGGACTAATTTTACAATCTCTGGTTAAAATTTTAACTAGAAGTTAAATAAACAAAATTGAAGCAAAATGAACTGACAAAAGATAAATTTATAATTGTTTTCAATAATCCGATTTAGGGCCCGGTTTTATAAAAAATTTAAGCTTCACTTAAAATTTAGTTGTCAAGCCTAAATTTATTGAAATGAACAAATTCGAATCAGTTTTTCTATTCTTGACATTTGTATTATTGCTGTCAAAAAAACGCGTTGCATTTTTTCACTTCATTAAATTTACTGTGGAAGTAAATTTTAAGTGAAGTTTAAATTTTTTTATAAAACCGGTCCTAAATATTGTTTATTTACCTGGCAGTTAAAATTTTAACGGGAGATTGTAGGATTGGGCTTAAGAACGTCTGGTGCAGTTCTTTCATAAGACAAGAATGTGCTACAAGCTACTCGTATGTGCAATATTTAAAATATTTATAAAATATAAATAGGTATGTCTGTATTTAGTTCATACAATGGAATGAAGACAATATTACCCTTGAATGATTCAACGGGAAATATCTTTTGGTGTACTCTATATAATGGGCGTGTGTTTGGCCGCGAATCTGCGGACTCGGGTTCGATCCCGACCGACGCCAAAATTATTTCGTTTAGAAGGCATAAAAGTGACCCCTGTGTTGCGCTCTTCACGCGAGTTATAAGAGCCTCTATGTTGACACCTGGTAAACGCCCGCACGGTACAAATATGTCACCATCATTACCGATATCTGCGTATAAAGCAGATTGGCACACCCAGCAATGGATAATATGCCTATCTATTGTGCTTTTTATAAAACTTTGGAAAAACAAATTTGGGGCTGTACTGATTAATATCAGTGGTAAGTGAAAATGTAACCAATATTTTACAAAACAATTAAGCGACACTTATTCTCACATACGACGTACACAGTGACAGCGTATCATCGTATCAAAAAATGAAAATAATTGTATAAATGTTCCCTTATACAGCTGGGGGTGTATTTACAATTTCTCTTCTTTTCTTCTCGTTCATATCTAAGTAGTGACTGTATACTATGGTCCAAAAATAACCCGATATTCCTAAAAGAATATATTAATGTAACACATATATTATAAAAAAACTGAATCATATAAGATATAACTCTTCTCTTACCTAAAAATAGTACAGCACTGAAGGCAAAGAAAAGCATTAATTTTATACTATCTATAAAGTTCTTGTGTATTTGTTTTATTATGTACACATATCCCAAAACGGTTAAAAGGAAAATTACTAAACGGAAGGTGATCCATATAAACAAAAGCCTTATATTGTCCTGAAAAGAAAAAAATCGTATGAATATTACATTAATAATATCAATTATAATACAGAGGGTTTGAATTTTAATTGACACTACTGACATCTCAGCAGTACTGTGCTAAATAATCGGTTAATCAAATATAGGTAATCATTAAATTATGAAATGGCCGTGTGCGCATAGTGTCTGGTTGCCAATCTGGTGACCCGGGTTCGATCCCGGCCAGTGCAATCGCACAAAAGTGATCCCTGTGGTGCACTCTCCACACTAGCTATGGGTGCCCGTGAGGTGACGCCTGGTAAGCGCCCACACGGTAAAATATATCGTCATCATTACCGTGGTCTACATGTGTTGTAGATACTGGCACACCCAGTAATGGGTAATATGCCGTGATGATATATTTATTTATTTATTTGTTTAAACAACATAATAGTTATGTTATTAATCAACTATTTGATAAATGCATTATTTCATAAATCGATTATTTTATTAATTGATTATTTGATTAAGCATGTATTATTAGAAGAATGGTTTATAGATTCAAAACTATTTTACAAGTTCAGGTCTTACTTATTTTAGCATCGAATTGATACATTAAGTAAAGGCAAAGTTTTCAAATAAAATAATTATGTGTTGTGCAATTTCGGAAACAGGCGTGTTATAACACAAGGTTGCTCCACAAGGTCGTATGCAGCAATACAGCCGGTAATATTCGTTCGTATATAAGATGAGACTTTTTACCTCTCGCTAAGAGAAGTATTGGATTGCTAAAATTCGCATATCCAGATTTTAGTGAATAAGCACGATTTAAGGTCACTAGAATCCGATTATAATATTTTCAAAATGATGTGTGTGTGTATGTGTGTGTGTGGATGTGTGTATGTGAGTGAGTGTGTGTATGTCTCGATGTTGGAGGGCTGATTCCTCAAAAACTATGAGACTTAAGACCCGTTTAACTATGTATTCCTCAATCTGACATTTCTGGGAAGAGCTGACAAGATTTTGGTAACAATTGGATAACAGGAAGTAGTAGTTTCTTAGAAAAATTCTTCTAAATATAATTTTTTAGAAATTTTTGTTATTACAAATATTGAAGAATTTAAAATTCTCCATCTAATCCACTTAAAAATTTTATTATATCTTGTACAGATTTCGAGATAAAGGCACTATACCATATAGAATAATCGGATGTACTACATCGCAGAGGTTAAACTACACAAAAGAAACCAGTTGACAAATTCAAATGTTTATAACATAGTTTGTAAATGACAGATATCAGTGTCAAAAATCAACAGTTTTAGTGACATTCTGATAGCTTTCTCTGGGAAGTACATTTAATCTTTCTTATTGTTTTATTAATTACATATTTAAAATTATAGGTATAAATATAAAATAAATATATCATCACGGCATATTACCCATTTCTGGGTGTGCCAGTATCTACAACACATGTAGACATCGGTAATGATGACGATATATTTAATTATAGGTAAAATGCATATATCCATCAGAAATACCGCCAATCTGGTTAATGAATTGGAAGAATCTCTGACATTTAAAAACTTCCTCATACAATGAAAAATAGATATAATTAGAATTATATGTGTGCAGAAGGCGTATTAAATACAATAAAAAACAATATTTGGGAAAAGTTATATAATTTTTTGTTATAAAACGACGGTTCGATAGCGAAATGCAATACAATACTTTTATAGCCTAATATGGAAATGGCGAGAGATCTTGTGCTGGTGAAAACAGATTTTTTTTTATTGTACGTAATAGAAAAAATGACTCATATAAAAGTTTTATTATTTCACATTACTATTCAATGGCAGATATAGATATTTTTAATAAAGTTAGGTTTACAAGATAAGACTATCAACTTTTTTTTTAAATAAATAAATATATCATCACGGCATATTACCCATTTCTGGGTGTGCCAGTATCTACAACACATGGAGACATCGATAATGATGACGATATATTTTACCGTGTGGGCGCTTAGCAGGCGTCACCTCACGGGCACTCATGCTGGTGTGGAGAGTGCACCACAGGGGTCATTTTTGTGCCATTTAAAATTGGAAATATTTGGCGTCTGTCGGGATCGAACCAGTTTCCCCTAGGTTCGCGACCAGACACTCAGGCACGCCGGTCACGGGACCCCATAAAAAAATAGCAACCTGTAATTATTTTACTATAATAAACCGCCATTTTTTTCCTTTTCGTTGTTTTCCATTTTGTTCATTTTCACATAGCCACCTAGAATATTTTAATAAAAATAATTTCTGGTATTTTTCAATACTTATTTTTCTGGATTATTATTGTTATATTTTTGATATACAAACTTTTACATCGTTGAAAAGAAAAAAATGGCGGTTTATATTTTAGTAAAATAATTCTAGGTTGCTATTTAAAAAATAAAAGTTGATAGTCGCATCTTCACTGACTTTATAAAAAATATCTATATCTCCCATTAAGTAGTATATTCGAAATAATAAAACTTTCATACAAGTTATTCTTTTTTTTTTATTACTTAGAATTAAAAGTTTGGGGAAGGGGGGGGGGGGTGCGGTTTACGTCTGTAGTTAGATATAATAGTCCTATATGACATTTGCCATTTAAAATTATGTACAACTATTTTAAATGATCAATATGAAATACAAATTAATCAATATTTCGGTGCAATCGAGCAATATTTTCTTCATATTTTAAATTATCGTTTCATCCACATTGATACATGCATTTGTCTTTCTCATAATATAATACTTACTGAATGCGTAGCATATATTAATAACACCGAACTTGATATGTATATGAAGCAGGTCATTATTATACCAAAAGTTTCTTGTTTTATTGGAGTACATATGGTTAAGATAGGGTATAACTGAAACAAACAAATGGATGTATGTATAAACTTTTTTGCATCAAATGTATTCAATTAAATACGACTAAATTAAAAATATATCACATATAAGGAGAGGGTCACACTAAAATTATTAAGAATAAGATACAAAGTTATATGTTTAACAATTTTATTTTAAATATACCCAAGTTCAAACTTTGGCTTCAAGCTCACAATGTAATTAGTGGGAGCTGAGGGACTTAAAAACTGTCAAATTATAAATCATGATTCGAAACCGATACTTTAAAAATTGATTAAGTAAATTCTAACTAACTCCACTTGCGCAACTTTATTTCAAATGACAGATAAATAACTAATAGATTAACCACCCCTGTACTATACTATATACAAATATATGACCATCCCTAGATTTCTGGTAGAGATGCACTCGATTTCGAACTTTGGCCCTGCCCGGCCCGAAGCCCGCCACGATTTCGAGTCGATCATCGAGCCGGGCCGAATATATTTTTTATCAGGCCGAATCGGGCTAATTATTTTCAAAAATCGAGGCGAGTCGGACTTTTGATTTTGGCCCGGCCCGAAAATTCAATCTTTTCGGGCCGGCCAGAAAATCTTATAGTTCAATCAAATGCACAGTTTCCAATATTTTAATGAAAATGAATGAAGTTAAAAAGGATCAAAATGATTTAATAACAACATACTAATAAATAAAAATGTACTATTTTACTTCAAGAATTCAAGGTTATTCATTAAAGCATAATAATTATATTGTGATGTTATTATTATTGCTATTACTCGTATACTTAAATAAAAGTGATTTTTGTTCCTACCATAATGATTTCTTGTCCTATTTTTGAGCAGAAACAAAGTTAGATAAAAAATGCTTATGTAAATTATATTTTTTTTATATAAGATTTGTGAAAAGGTTGTTTAAATTTTCGAACGGCTTTGGTAAACAAA
The DNA here is from genome assembly GCA_943142095.1 of Ophonus ardosiacus. Classification (NCBI taxonomy): domain Eukaryota; kingdom Metazoa; phylum Arthropoda; class Insecta; order Coleoptera; family Carabidae; genus Ophonus; species Ophonus ardosiacus. The sequence continues at coordinate 14,610,898 of OW964830.1, read as the reverse complement.
GTGTTAAATACTCATAGGTCTGTAATTTTTATAACAAACTTACGCTAAAAGGGTATCTTTTTTAACTACTTATATTAACTAATGTTGAAAGTTATAAGAATGTAGACGTTTTTTATAAGTTTGACACGAAAAAAGTTAAAAATTTCGCCTTTACATAAAAATCAACATTAGGAATGCCGGATGCTCCCAATTTCGAGCTTTGGCCCGGCCCGGCCCGATATCGAGTCAATTTTCGATCTGGGCTAGCTAATTTTTTTGTCGAGTCGATCTTCGAGTCGGGCCGGTAATTTTTATTTTCGGGGCGAGTCGATCCAAACCTCAAAGCCCGGCACGGCCCGGCCCGAATGCATCTCTAATATCTGGTGAGGAGAACTATATCTATATTATAGACGTATTAAAATATAAAATTGTAACTTACTAGTTCTAGTCCTGCTATAAAATAGCATCCAATTTTTAGGGAACATCCGCAACAGAAATAAAGTTGTCTAAAATTTCTTACTTTTTCCCTTTACGAACAAACAGAATTATATACATTAAATACATATCATTTTAAAAACTTATTGTTACATACATTTTACTAATCTTCAAAATTACATATTATTAAATTTGGAATATTTTCTCAAATGTTTTTATGCGTAAAAAAACCGGTAAATATATTCAAGGTTAACAAGTTGTCTAAAATTTCTTACTTTTTCCCTTTAAGAAGAAACAGAATTTTATAAATTAAATACATATCACTTTGAAAACTTATTGTTACACAAATTTTATTAATCTACAAAATTACAAGTTATTAGATTTGAAATATTTTCTCAAATGTATTTATGCGTAAAAAACCGGTAAATATATTCAAGGTTAACAATTCTATACGTATTTAAAATCAGCAGCATGATATAGAAATGTAATAATAAAACATGTTAACAAGTATTTATATTTCAAAATCTCCAAAAAAGTAAAATTTATGTAACAATTATCAATTTTTAATATATTATTAATTACATTTTTAAATCTTGTTTCAAACAACAGGTGTTATCTATTCAAAACATTCCTCACAACTGATCTCAGCAGAGTTATAAAGAATTAATGGCAGCAGGTGACTGACGTCATGAGGAAAGTAACTCAAAAATTAAGCAGGTTCCTATTAACATTTTACTGGTTTTACGATGATGTCTGTGTGTGTGTGTGTGTGTGTGTGTGTGTGTGTGTGTGTGTGTGTGTGTGTGTGTGTGTGTGTGCGCGTGTGTGTGTGTGCGTGTGTGTGTGTGCGTGTGTGTGTGAGTGTCCGTGTGTGTGTGACAAATTTTTCTCCGACGATAACTCCAAAACGGCAATTCTAAATGTCATTTTTCGACATTTTATGGAATTATCAGTATGAAAGAATATCTTATTATCTATACGGTTTGATTATACATTTTCCTTCATATTCAATAGATATAGAGTTAGAGGGAGATTAACTTTCAAAAATCAGTCAGCTTTGCTAAAATTACCGAAACAGCAGATATATTCAAAAAATTCTAATTTACAGATGTCACTGTCAAGTGCAAAACCAAAGTGGAAAGTATAGCATCAGGAAGTGATATAAGTGACAGAGTGTCCCTAGCAAGTGACTTGCAGTTGCAGCCTGGCCTCAAGATAGGAACGAGGATAGGAACTTATAATGCCGGAAGTACGAGAAAGGCCAAAGAGAAAATGGAAATACTGTGTAGCAGAAGATTTGAGAATGGAAGAACTGTGTCAAGAAGATGCGTTGGACAGCAATGAGTAGAAGAGAAGAATAAGAAACAGCGACCCCTAATAAAATAGAGAAATTTTGAAGAAGGAGGAAGTGTTAAGTGCAATTTACATAATGTACGTTTGTGTTATAATTTTATTGAATTTATAGAATCTTTTCAAAGGAACTTTCGGTATGGAATTTGTAAAAAATAGTGTATTCGTGTTACAATTTCACAGGATATATAGAATCTTTTTCAAGGAACTTTTGATATGGGATTTGTACAAAGTACATCGAATAGTAATAACAAAAATAATTATATAAATAAAAGTTGGTGATAGTTTGTCACATGTTGAACTGTATGTACTCTGACGTCACATTCTGTTTCAGATCACTCGACTTTTTCAAAATATTACACAAATTTCAATATTTAATGGAGATTTCGTGATATTTTCAAATTTGAGGTTCTTTAAAGAACAATTTAAAATTTATTACTTCGAAGTTATATAAAAATTCTAGCAACAGCCCTATTGTAGTGGATTGTCATCGCACTTGTTCATAGTTAATGAGTGAGAAACTATATTCGTTAGTTTTTAACAAACATATTTCATTGATATTGGGCGATTAAATCATTATTTCAAGGTCGGTCCAGTCAGTAATCAAACGCATTACTGCTCCATTATATTGCATAATTGCATATCAGGTATAATATACATACCTCGTGCACTATGTCAGTGCTTCCTAAACTATGGGCATCTGTGTACCTATTTTTAAAATTTCATTGGTACTGTATATCCATCCTCTCATTTAAAATCATATCAAAAATCTGTTGTGACCAGCACAATACCTCTCGCCAATTTCATATTAGGCTATAAATATTGTATTTAACATTTCTGGTACACACAAAATATTCTAATTACATCCATTCTTTATTTTTCAATTCATTCTATGAACAAGTTTCCTCCTACTCTTCTAAATGTTCGAGATTCTTCCAATTCATTGACAAGATTGGCGGTATTTCTGAAAGGTATGTGATGAAATATATGTATAGCAAGCACGTGTTTAGTTGACCTGTTACTGTTCAGATGTCTCATTTTCGATGTTTTTACAGGGTATCTCGGGAAATATTAGTGACAGAGCAAAATCGTTTGCACATTCCAGGGTAAATTTTTTGAGAAAAGTTTAACAGTCACCACAGGAATTTTCGATCTTCTTTCGTTTTTGAGCTACTGGCAAAAACTTGTTTTTCGCTCATTTCGAAAATATCTCATAGTTTATTTATTATGATAGAGAAAAATTGTTTTAATAAATTTTGTACCGTTTTTTACGTAAAATAAAATGGCGTAATTATATTTTTTGGAAACTTCATAATTCTTGAGATATAACACAAACTTATGATTTTTTAAATGGCAACCTATGTTGAAAATAGTCTCATCTTTTTGCTTATTTTATAAGCTTTTCAATGATATGTAACAAGTATACATTCTTCTGTTTTACACTTGAATAAAAGATGAATTAATTTTTTGGGGTGAAAAAATTGAATATTATTAAGAAACAAATGATAGCGGGATTCACTATGCTATCTGGACTTTGGGGTCCAGGTAGCGGTGACTGGTGGGTGGTCGTATATTGCCTCTGCTGCGATGTTATATTTATCCACAATTGGTGGAACTTATTGCAGAGCAACAAATGTGTATTTGGCTGCTTACAGGTGCTTAGTGATTCTGTCGAGACGAGATATTTCTCGATTCTCGTCTCGTCTCGGACTCGAGATTTCTCGTCTTGACGAGACGAGACTGGAATATAAAAAATATTTTACGAGACGAGAAATATTTGCCGAGATCTCGATTCTCGGAAAACTGTTCCGAGATTTCTCGGTTGTTATTTTTCTCATGAGTTATATTTGCAAACGTGTGAAATTTAACATATTTTTAGTGATAGATGTCTCTCTATTTAGCTATGGCATTTTTGAACAAGAAGATAATAAAGTATTTGACATTTTATCTGTCAGAATTTGTAAAGCGTACATTACACGATAAAGTTTTCTTTTCAAGGTTTCTCTCTCGCACAATGACATGAGTGCAACAGAGACAAATGAATAGACTTTTAACGAAAAACATTTAAAGAAAAACTGAAACATGCGCTACTTTTTTCTTAAAAGTCCCTACAAATTTTAACTCTCAAATAACTGTCAAATGTCATTTGTGTTTATATTTTTGATGTATACAAGTAGTGTTATAAACGATCGATATTAAACTGAAAAATGGCAAAATGGGATAGAGAAATAACTATAATCCTAATGTAAGTATAACTTGAATTTTGACACTTAGATATTTTAATTCACGCAAAACTTGATCGTGTAAATATACTTGTAAGAAATTTTTCAAGTCACTTGAAAATAAAAACTTCATCGTGTAATCCAGCCTTTAGCTAAGATTTTTAGCGTTATTTTCTTTTTATTGTTTTATAACAGATTTGAAAATACTAAATAAATATTAAATTAATAAAATTATAACAAAAAATTTGCACAAGTTTTAGGTTTTATCAAATTTTGACAGATAAAACGACAAATATTTATTTTTTTTGTTCAAATTACTATTAATAAAAATTGTATAAATTTAATAATTAGTTTATAGGACCAAAATATACATATTAAATTTCCGTCGAGAAATCTCGGCGAGAATCTCGGCCGAGACGAGACTCTATTAAACAAGACGAGAAAAATTTCGAGACGAGATATAATTTTATGAATTTGAATCGAGACGAGACGAGACATTGAATTTCTCGTCTCGTCTCGTCTCGACCGAATCACTACAGGTGCTGTTACATTTTGTTGATTTTCTATTCACTATTTCCAGTTAATGTCCATCTGAACATGCTATGCTGTACTGATGAGCTCTAATAAGAGCGAAACACATGTCTACAGCTGCTATGAGCGGTTTCCCTGTGAATAGAAAATAATATTCAGAAGATTTTTTTAAGAAACTACTACGACCGGTTGTCCAATTGTTACCAAAACCTTTTCAGCTCTTTTCATGAATGTCAGATTGAGGAATTGGTCTTATGTTTTATAGTTTTTGAGTAATAGTCCCTCCAACTTACATATATACATACATACACAAATCCACATATACAAACATACACACATCCACAAACACACACACAGACACACACACACAAACACACACACACACACACACACACACACACACACACACACACACAGAGAGAGAGAGAGAGAGAGAGAGAGAGAGGCATCATCGTAAAAATGTTAAAATCGGTTTATAGGGAACTTAAATCGTGTTTATTCACTAACATCTGGGTAGTGATTTTTAGCATGAATCCAATACCTCTCTTAGCGAGAGGTAATAACATTTACACGTATCAATATTAATTTTAAATGTGGGTATACATCCTGTAAATTTTTATTTAAATAAATATTATCTATCTATAATAAAGACCTACATAATTATAATTGATGTGGAATTAAGATAGGCACAAGGGTTGTTTGAAGTATAATCCAGTGTTAGTATATCTGAATAGATTTCAATAAAAAATATCAACGTTTAAAAAGAGCGGCTCAGTAGGTACGTCTGGTTGTCCGGCACCCAACCCAAATGGAATTAAATTATATACGGACTGTCCTAAGAATCAAACCTAAAATTTAAATAAATGACAAATGAACAAGTTCACGTAAACATCACACAAATGCTTCGTTTCAAAGATACAGTAAAATTTTTGAAAGAAGTCCGATCAAGGCCATCTACGAATTGTATCTATGAATTAAGATTTTGTGCTGTCAAATTTAATAGTGTCTTTTACTTAGTTTTTATTTCGGTACATAATATCTTGTGTACCTCATAAAAACTATGTAAACGACACTACTAAATTTGACAGCATAAAATCTTAAATCATAGATGCAATTCGTAGATGGCCTTGATCGAACTTCTTTCAAAAATTTTACTGTATTTGCTTAACTAACGCGGTGAAAATAGTTTCTATTGTAACAATTAAATGTGAATTAATTTTAAAATTTAGTATACTAAATTTATATCACAATATTATATTATAAAATTTGCACGTGAATAATGAGAAATTATAAGAGTTATGACTTTTTGTTTACCTTTCAAAGGTCATCTTAGATATGCTTTTGTTTCTCAAAAAAAAAGACAACTTTGGCCAATACTACTACTAGAAATTGAAAAAAATGTTTCATAAAATTATATTGTTTTTTTTTTATAGTCTATTTACTCACATAGACAAAATTTTGTTCGATCACTATCTTCGTCAATATATTTTTTTATTGTGGTACAATAAACCCTTTCTCGAAAACAGTTAAAGGTGAAACAACAGATTCATGTTTACTAAGTTTTTTACTGGTTTTAGACAGTACTACAAATCCTCAAAATTTGTTAAAATTGTTTTTTAAGTTCCTGGGTATGATACCGTGCTTTACTGTGTATTGTGCTGATATTTGCAGCATAGACACAGAGGTACCAGCGTACCACGCTTTGGCAAACACTGAAATTGGGAATCAAGCAGGTATATAGTGGTGCTGTGAAGATCCGACAAAACATGGATCCGAGTACCCGGATTTTAAAATATCCGATTCCTCGGATATCCGATGTTCGGATATTGAAGCGTATATCCGTAAATTTAATTCGGATTTGGATCCGGATCCTGATTTGGATCCGGATGCTGGTTTGGGTAACATATCCCATTCGGATCCGGATTCGATGTGTTGTTCACGGATCCGGATCCGAATTTTAATTCTGGATCAGTTTCATCATTTTGAATGTAAAGGCAAACATTTGAATGTAGACGGTTGTAGAGACAGCGGTCTGTAATCAGCAATAAATTTTATAATACCCCTCTAAAATAGCCAGGTAGTTGGTGCAAATTTTTCTTAGAATATTGAAAATTCTGTAGTTCTAAAATTTTAACATTCAATATAACAAATACTTCAAAGAAAACGAAATATAACATAAAAGGGATTGTTTTTGTTACGTACCTACTTATAGTTCTGTGGAATCGAGGAATTTCCTTCTTAGCGGATGCTAAAAGTTTAACATCGAAAATATACCGACTATTAACTACATCAAACAAAAATGTATAGTGGATTATTTCATAATCAAATTTATTTGGTTTTGTGACTCCATGATAATATACATTCAAATATTATCATCTGGTTCAATACTGAGAATAGGTACTCGAATCCGAGAACCGATGCGCATACTGAAATTCCATATCTAAAATCCGATACTCATACTCATATTCGGATCCGATTCCAAAATCCAATACTCAGATTCGGATCCAAAACCTGATACTCAGATCCGGATCCAAAATCCGATACTCAGATTTGGATCCAAAATCCGATACTGAGATTTGGATCCGAGATCCGGATAGTTCAACATTCAATTATCTGGATATCCGGATATTTTTGGATCCGAAACCGAAACTATCCGGATCCGGATCCCACCACTAGCTATATAGTGGCTTTAGGCTGCCTGGCGGAAGACAGAATAATGTGTAGCGGCAAATTAAAACGCTCTACCAAATATATAGTTTAGTTTCAAAATAATAGATTAGGTAGGTATACAAAATGTCCCTGATAACTTGTTCAACATATGTTTCCATTTAAAAAATATTATGTTTTTTTTATCTCGAGAATTATTGCTTTGAAAACATGTAATTACACCACTTTATTAATCTACGTACAAAAACCGTATAATAATTATCTAAATATTTTTTCTTTATCTTGTATAATAAGAGAAATATGAGGTATTTTCAAAATATGTAAATATAAAGTTTTAAACTGTAGCTCAAAGACAAAAGACGATAGAAAATTCTAGTAGTGCCCATTAATGTTGTCTAAAAAAGTTGGTCCATAAAGACGATTTTCTGTAGCGTGCATAACAAGAAAGTTTTTCATACGTATAGGGAACTCGAATTTGTTCCTCCTGTACATTTATAGTACCAATGACCGAAACGAAATCTCCAATCAAAATAAATTTTGTAATTCATTTTTTTACCCTTTTTTTGACAAAAATATGAAAAATGAAATTCATAGGCAAATATTGAAATAGATAGGGAAAGAATGATACTAATGAATAAGATAATACAGTTAGCAAATGAATAATGGTTAACAAATAAAAAGAAAACTCAAAATAATAGTTTTAGTTACACAATACCATTTTTTTTTTAGCTAGTTTGAGAAGATGTTGTAACAGGGGGGGGGGGGGTATTCTTTGACGCCAATGTAAAAGGGCGGGTCTCCTAAACTTCTGATTTTCTTACTGAACGATGACACTTTTTTGAGGAGGAACACGCTCTTACACTCACTATCACTTACACTTGATGATAGATGATGAACACATCTTAAATGGATGGATGGCACACACAATATTTTATACTACTAAACTTTTAACTTTAACTAACTTTATTTACATAATTACATTAATACTAAACTAAACTGTTATATACCCTAATTAAGAGTCATGGCGTAAACGCCCAAAAACTAAACACAGACTACATGTCTGACCTGTCTGTTCGAATCATAAAACTCGACTGCCTTAAAACAAAAGGTTTATCTCTTCAACAGGCATATCTGATGAAGGGTGCGAGGGTGTAGCATCCATAGCCAAATAACAAGACTTCACGTAGTCCAGGCAATAACTTATGTAGATAATTGACAAAACAATAAATGTCTACGCGGTTGACATCTAGACTAAACAGAGATATGAGAGAATAAGTAATGATTATTATTTCTAAACAGAATTTTGACTTACAAAGATAACAGAATTAAAATGTTGATATTGAAACAATAATTTAGAAGAGTTTATATTAAAGTTATTTACTTGTTATTTCACTATTCTCACCTTATTACAATATTTCCTTGTTATTTATAAAAGATATAAAAAAAAGGTAGTTAGGTAGGTTTTTAATTAATTCATTTTTCTCAATTAGTATTTAACTTGAATATAGAACCGAGATATGATATAAACATACTGTATTATACTATAATCTTTTCTTTCCTTGATACTCAGAACTATTAAAGCTCATTGCATGTAGAGTTGGGCCACTTACTATAGAACTAAGTATTGTCAGGAATATATGGGCGATAATACATGCATTAACATAATATACATTTCACATTCCTTTTGACCTGTTATTGGCGTCCTCTTCTTCACACGCACACGAGCTCGTCATCATCGGACAGCTCCTCTAGGACGCGTTTTCCTAAGTGTTATAAATACACATTGTCATTCTAATCACAACAATTAATACAGGTCGTGCATTATTATCTAATAACATGGACAGGAGGGGGGAAAGGTATTAGGTCCGTCCCAGACCTGTGAGAGCTTAGCTTACGGCCATAAGTAGGTCCCAGACCTACCATGGACCTCAGCCTCTCACTTAACGGTGTTTCACCACTAGGTACTCTAGCCACCTTCACATGTCCCAGACATGTATGAGAGCTTAGCATAAGATCACCAGGTCCCAGACCTCTAGTGAATCTCAGCCTCCCACTTGTCGGTGTTTTACCACTAGGTACTCTAGCCACCTTCATATGTTATCGGTGTTTCACCACTAGGTACTCTAGCCACCTTCACATGTCCCAGACATGTATGAGAGCTTAGCTTAAGATCACCAGGTCCCAGACCTATAGTGAATCTCAGCCTCCCACTTATTGGTGTTTTACCACTAGGTACACTAGCCACCGTTGTTTATATTTCTAGGAATGTGTTTATACTTTGGAAAGTCAAGTGCTTTCTGCCTGCATCTCAAACCAGCGGCACGCAGCCGAAAAGTGAATCTTACATTTATATTTTGTATGTTATTAATCATGCGCTGATTACGACTTCCTTGTTAAGATAAAAATTTCATTGTTACAAAGAAGACAAACTCAAGTGTGACTCAAAAAGAATATATTCATAATTTGTAAAATCTCAAATATAATTTACACTTATTTATAATCCTTTAACAATTACTGAGGCTTGTTTTACCGATAAGGCAAAATATATGTAGATAAGGTACCTCGTTTTTTTTTTTTAAGCCGAATGGTCCCTCAGACCGGTATGTGCGCTTCATGCGTGTTCTGGAGGGTTTAAAACATCAGTATATTGTTTTCAATCAAATGTTATAAATTGTTTTGTTTATATTCTTAGTAAATGCAACCTTCTAAATCCACTGCTGATTTATAATCTATTAAAAATCTTTAAAGGAGAGATAAAATTATAGGAGTATATTTCACTATGCAATAATTGTCATATAATATTTTATTTGAAATGTGCAAACAATTAAACAAAACAATTGAAAATATAAATCATACAAATCAGAGCTGAAAGAATAAATTATATCAGTTTCAGTTATCAAATTGTTAATTATTTTTTTTATTAAATTAGTTGTAATAAATGAATCATTTAAAAACAAATTAAAGTAACTGATTCATGTATGAAAAAAAATACAAAATTTTCTCTTCAGCAGGCATTCATTGATTTTGCAAAATATTTGATAATGAAATTGCTTGAATGCACAATATATGAGAATGTTTGTGCAATAAATAGTATTGCATAATATTTGAAATTATTGGGCAATACTATGATATTACATGTTTTGACGTTGAGAGTGGAATTTTAAAAATTGACTCCGGATAATGAGAAAATTAAATGATCTGAATTCAATCTATTGAAATATGTACCAAATGCATCAATATTACTGCATAGATATTTAATGTCTAGTAGTTGTTTTAAAAAAATAATAATAAATTACCTTAAATCGTCGTCATAAAGTCAAATCCTCGTATCTATAATACAATAGGATTTTAGAAATTAGAAAACACAAAAAAGTCTTTAATTCAGAAATGTTAGTGTATAATAATATGCCTTTTTGGTCCGTTAATGCTTTATAGAATTAACTAATAATGAAAGGTTATAGATGAATTAAATAAACAGGAGACATGAGATTTTCAATTATTTTCAGATACAAGTATTTAATATTTCGGCACGCTTGTGCCTTTTTTCGAAACTTGATACAGGGTTTTGCATTCGATGCGGAATTAGTCACAGGAATGAAGTAATCATGTAACTCAGGTTTTGACTTTACAACGACGGTATGTGTAATTAGTAATAAATAATATAATTGCATTTTAGAATTAATATTTTGATTAGCAATTACAGACTCTAAGCGTTCAATAATATTAATTCTCTTCCTAAACAGTTCAATAAACTAAATTGAATTTTGCAATAATTTAGTTTATCTACGACTGCTTGAATAAGGACTTATTATGTAAATCATTGTCAATTATTTGAGTTAAATAATTCAATTTATTACCACAGTAGTTCATAATGAAAAATGTGTTGCAATGAAATAATAAATTATTTAACCAGCCATAAATAAAAATGTTTATATTACAGGTGAACTAGTAGAGCATAAAAGTATTACAGAACCCGTGTGATTACATCACTCGATTTATAATCTCATCGTTTGCAATTCTTTACACTCAAATTGCTGTGTTAATCCTTGTATCTCACTCACTAGTAATATAAAAAAATATGCTATCATATTTTTACATTACCTAGGTATACTTTTATAGTGATTTTAAAATTTAAATTAGTCCCTATTATTATGTTTCATATCTCACTAGTAATATAAAAATATGCTATTATGTTTTTCATTATGTATACATTTACAGTGATTTTAAAATTCACATTATTCCCTATGTTTCCAACATCAAAAACTTTTATCTAATTAAATGCAGGAATTTTAAATTAATGGTACCAACATAGTCGTAGTCACTTGTTTCGAATTATTTGCTCAACTATGTACGGTCATTATATTATGAAAATGTGTGATTGGTCGTGAAATACATATTAATAAAATCTAATCGTATAAAAAGTTATATACCTGTAAGTATATATTTGTGATATAATAATGAATTACAATATTGGTGAGCATTAATTAATTACAAATTATAAATAAATGAATGTTGTAGAATTAACCCTGGTATTTGCAACATGAAAAAAAAAAATATTGTACTGACAAAAAAAACGCTTTATAATTTTTGTGTGTGTGTAAAGCATTTAAACTATTAAAATTACACAGGCATAATTTCTATAATTACCGAATGAGCAGAATGATTATGATTCAATGTTCAATTTCAAATAAAGTATTTTTAATTTTTAAAATACGCAAGTCTACGTACGTAAAGTTTTAAATTTAAACTTATTACTCTCAAAACATCAAAAAATATATATTAACAGTAATTTTTTTGTCAGAATAATAATAGAAATGTATATTGTTTACTTACTTGTAATCTTTTATTTGTTGACACCGCGCTACTGTCATACATATTAAATATAAGTGTCGATTGCAACTACCAGGTTTCAGTTATAATTTTTAATTTGAGTTACAAGTGAGTAACAAGTAAAATATTGTACAATACACACCAGGTAACTATTTTACTGTCTCAAGAAGGTGACAGGCGTGCCTGCTCGGCGCGCCAATCATTTCCTCTTATTCCTATTAATTTTTATTGCCAAGCTGCATTCAAAATTGAACATTACTTTTAAAATGATGATGTTATTGCATAGTCGATCATACAACAAAATTATTTTCCTAATTCCGTTGGGAAAAGTTCTTTATTTTAGTATTCATAAGAGTCAGGAAAAGTACTATTTTTCCACAGTCAATACGAAAAAGTAGACAATCAGTTTTTTGTTGTAACAAATAGTATTTTTTTTTTTAATATGAATAATAAAGCTACCATACCTTTTCCAAAAAATACTAATATAATAATAATAATAATAAAAAATTGTGTGCAACACGCAGGATAGGTACATTTTTCCATGCACGATCTGATTTTAATCTTGGTCATGGCATACGGAAAAATGTTTCTTTCCCTTACTTATTGCACAATAGTTATTGAACTATCAAGTGTGTTAATGAGGGTGATTAATGATTGAGACATTTGTTGAAATCATTAGTCGCCAATTAACACACGTGTTAGTTATAATATTTTTCCGTTGGCCGTATCTTACTGAATTAGAGAATATAATTTTATTCCATGACAAAAATATTTAGGTTAAAAATGTTTGACTCATAAATTTTGACAATTGTTGAGCAATATTATGCGGTATCTCCACTAAAATCTCTTATTATGAAAAAAACATGCATTAATAGGGTTCCTTAATGAATATATACATTAACAAAAGCTATTAATAAACGGTCAACGGAAAATATCGATTATTGTATTACATATTAAAATATTATGTTATTATTATCGCTTCATTAAGTATTTTTAATTTAAGTTTTTTAGAAACACTAATTATATGATGTAAGTAGATATATGAACAATTCTGTTTTCCTCTTTTATCCTTTTGTACATTAATAATGCTTCCTCTATCTTCTGGCTCTTACGATAATAACTTCAAACACATTTTAAAGTCCAAGTAAAATCCTGAAAAATAATTACTTATTTATTTTCTCTTAAAATGCTGGGTGCAGCAATTTGCTTCGCGAAGGTTCTAATTGACTTTATTAAGTGTTTTTTGAAAAATCCGCTAGATGCGCTATGCGCTACATGACAACAGGGTAACTCCCTATAATACAAGATATGGCCATGAGCCAAGATCGCCGCCATTAGCTGTCCAATGTGAAACATACTAAGAATTCATTTTCCTATTTATTTGAAAGAAATATGCTATTATATTATAGAGGATTATTAAATATTTACAATATGAATTTATAGAGGTAATGAAAATTGATTTATTTAAGAGATACACAATTAATATTATGATATAGATTTAGAGGTTATGCACACTATTGGATGTTATTAGCTCTGTTCGATGAGAAGAGCTTGAAGTGCAGAGCAGAATAGTGCAGTGCAGTGTATTGTACACTAGTACAGCTAATCCTTGTGGTTTCATAAAACACACTAGTGTATATTTGGGCAAGTTTGCTCAGCTGTGAGTAATCAAGCCAAGCGTAGCCAAAGGTGTAAAAGGTTAGGTTGTTTATAAACACAGTCATATCATAAAGCTACAAAGAAGTGACTGCAGAAATGTCTGTTTTAAAGAGCATAGTGTTTGAACTAATAAACGATTCTGACAAACATCAATCATCACTTGATTCTTCATCAGATTCAGAGACAGATATATTAATTAATTCTTTATATAACAAAACAAAGAGAATATACTATATCTGAATCCATTATTTTAATTTCTCAATGTGTAAAATTTTAGGTTAATAAACAGATATGTAGATAGGATAGAATTAAAATGTCTACCGAACAACATTTTGCTACCCCCACTCCTAGTCTGCACTTTCTACACCACCTCGCAAGTCAGGTCAGAAACGTGAGCACTAGTTCTTAAAATTTTTGTCATCGAACAGCCTGCCAGAAGCTGCCCGTTTCTCATAAAACATGTTAGTGTAAGAAAGTTAACACTACGGCGGCCTAGTACATGTCATCGAACAAAGCTATTATCACATCTAATTTAATATCTGTTGTTATTATTTACAAATTAATTATATATTTTATACTCACCTTTTAAAAATTTAATTGCTTGTGCTTAATATTAATAATTTATATGTTTTCAATATTGTCAATAATCGTGGTATTTGAGACCAACAAAATACACGAGTAAATTAAATAAAAATATTACCTACACTTTAAATAAACATTAACAGCACGATTCACAAAAAAGTTTAAGCTAATCCTCATTTTTTGATTAGCGAATTCTACTCTAATTTTGACAGTTTATATATTAAAATGTAGTCTAATATATTCCTAGTATCCACCTTTATTTATAATATCATAAAAATTAAATTTTAAATGCCGGAATAGAATAGAATTCACTAATCCAAAAATGAGGATTAGCTTAAACTTTTTTGTGAATCGGGTTGTAAAATAAATAAATATACCATCACGGCATATTACCCATTTCTGGGTGTGCCAGTATCTACAACACATGTAGACATCAGTAATGATGATGATATATTTTACCGTGTAGGCGCTTACCAGGCGTCACCTCACGGGCACTTATAGCTGGTGTGGAGAGTGCACCACAGGGGTAATTTTTGTGCCATTTAAAATTGGAAATATTTGGCGTCTGTCGGGATCGAACCCGGTTCCCCCAGGTTCGCGACCAGACACTCAGGCACGCGGCCAAGTAAAAGTATATTGAAATTAATTATTTGTGACCCTACCTGAAGTTTTTAAACAAAGATAGATAAGAGAAAGTGCGGGGTTCAGAGTCATTGAATTTTTCATAATTTCTTTCGTCGTTTATTTAAAATTGTCCATGATCCTTAAGCCCATTTCTTTCTTTAAAAAAAGTATATATAAATATGTTTTTCATTAAAATAAAAAAAAAAATTGCTACACAAACAACATAAGTGTTAGTGGACAGTTAATGGCAGACGAAACTTAGCCTCGCTATGGCTATACCCTGTAATATATAGGAATCGTGCGTGACAACGACTCTATCAAAATGACATCACTACAAATTAGAAAAATTATAATCGTATTGACCAGGATTTAAAATATTAAGATATAGAAAAATGAAAATAAATTATAATACATGTTATAAACATTTTTGATGTGATTTCATATTTTTTTTTTTTTTTTTTCAAAATGACGAGTACCAGCTGGGTCGTTTATCATGTTGCGCCTCTAGCGGAAAAAGCAACGAAATACGTATTACTTTGGGCACACATTACAAGTACAGTGACACAACCAGTATATTTTAAATCGTGATAAATATAATTACCTAGTACAATAAGGAAGGTATACAGATAAACAAAAATCAAATATGTTTCTCTGTTCTTAAAATTCTCCATCATTTGGTATAATCCCCATCCCTGAACAGATAAAATTAAAATTATTCTCAATATCAAAGAAATTATTAAGCGTGCCATCTAGAAAAAAAAAATTAAATTAATAATACAGTATCAACACGGTAGGTGTAACAACTCATCGTAAATATTGTTTATGAATTTGGCATCCTCAAAGTGTATCGGCGTGTTACAATTATTGTTCCTAGCACGTAACTTTCATTTGAATTTAAAATGTAATCAATTCTTTTTTGCTAGGGTTATCGCTCAATTGCAGCTGTAGACACGCGTGTTTCGCTTTTATTAGAGCTCATAAAAAACCAATTTTTACCATTTGATATTATTGGAACTCTTTTGGTTAACCACGGTTAAAATTTGTTATTTTTGGAATATACCCTAAATTGAGATTTTTCATGTAACCATAGTGATAACGGTACCGTTTGATAACGGACGAGTTACAGAATCCCACCCGTGATCAGTTAGACTTTTTTTTAATCAAACTATTGCAGTACCTGACTAACAATTCATAATTGTAGACAGTGGTTTTTAGATTGAACAGATTTCGGTATTTGGTCGTTCAGCACCGTCTTTATCCGCAATGCGTTGTGGTTATTTTTCTCTTTCATTTCTGGGAGATTTCGATATTTATGCGCGTAACTTATGCACATAAACATTGCCCAGGACTCATGTGAAAACAGTACAACTATTTGAAGCGATTTTTTCCAATTAATTATTGTTTCTGACTCAATGAAAAACTTTTATTAAATAAACTAAAAGGATTAACGGTGCGATTCTGTAATTTTCTAAAAAAACAATAGAACTGTAACAGTATTAGTAACAAAAATTATTGCGATTTTGTTCACTTTTACATTTCTATAGCGTTACAGAAAATTACAGAATCGCATTATTAAGGGAAGGACATAATATTCACTAAATCAACTTTAGGTTTGATATAATTACTGTACATATGCTCTGTTTATATAAATGATAATTGTCAAGGTAGTTCCACAATCTTATTATGTAAAGCGCGTTGTGATGACGTCACAGCTATACCATAAAACCATGATTGCCTCTTAATAGTATTAATTTTTAGAGAGTTTTTTAAAACCATACTTATTTACACCACATTGTATGTATAAATCTTACAATAACATAAAGTAACACAAATTATTAACAAAACTATTCAGTCAAGCACAGAATAATAAAATAATACAGAGTGTTAAAAAAAAATACCTATTTAATTAAATGTCAATTTGACACCAAATATTGTGAAAAATGTTATCTAAAGAAATCAAATAAATTAGAAAACGTCGAATGCTAACATTCTTTCGCTGCCTGTTACAAAGAATTTCAGGAAAATTATATTTGGAGATTAATTTTGACAACTTGACTTTTGAATTAAGGTGATTGCGATGATGAGACATAAGTTTCTCTGTTCATACCCTACTCGGAATTAGGTTTTTTTAACACGCTGTGTATAGCTGATTTTTTAAATGTCTGGTTAAAATATTAATTAAGAGTTAAATAAACATTGATACGATGCACTATTGTTAATAATAATAACAATAATAATAATAATAATAATAATAATAATAATAATAGATATTTACACACCAAGTGAGCTAAGGTAATGTTTATTCATGACAAGAAAGTTTAGCTAATTTCTTCGAGTAAATAAACATTCTTAGCTCACGTGGTTTGTACAATATTTTATTCAATTTTGACGAAATAGTAATAAAAATTATTATAATAAACATGGAGGTTCTGTCTACGTGCAAAGAAAAATTGTTACAGGATCTTTGCCAAAAACCACAACTGCGACGTCCCATAGAGACCCATAGAGATAGTACCCAAAGAAGACAAAAAGTCCGAAGACTAAATTAAGATGTAATGTTTTCTGACACGAATAAATATTTAATTTTGACAAAACAAAAAACTAATCAGGTAGTAGACTGTGCATGACAATCATCGATGATAGACGTCACGTCATCTATTTAAAAAGCTTTATTGTCTGTCATTTGTGCCGTGAAAAATAATGAAAATGGCTGATAATGTCTGATAAATACTATGGTGAGTGTTAATTTTAAGCCTAATGTTTTTTTAAAAGCATTATTTTTTGCAAAGTGAATTAAAAAAAAATTGGAGAGTGATTTAAAAAAAATTAATACACTTGCGTAAAAAGTGTTACTTATAGTTGTTGCTATGGAGTTAATAATGACAGTTTAAAACGTCAAAATTGAATAAAATTAATAAAAATTGTATACGTACGCCACATTTCTTCAAACTGCCCCAACATACTATTAAATTTGCCAAATAATGTATGCCAAATATTACCATCAAAAAGTATGGAAAATCGGCGGTAATAAATCCAGATGAAACGGCATATATTGGTGGCAGATACTAAAAAATATAAATAGATAGATAGATAGATAGATAACAATTTTATTGTATGTAAGTCGTACATCTTGTTACAATATACAATTAATTTGTTGACAACACATCATGAATACATTTCATCAAATTTCTTAAATTTATAACAAAATACATTTTTTTTTCTTAATTTAAATTGTAGTTTTTTTTTTCCCAATTTATTACCCGAATTTAAATAAGGCACGCAACAATATATTTATTTATATTTTACAGGTGAGTTTATTTAATATTTTAAACTTATAGCTAAAAATGGTTAACCCAAATTAACTTTATACCTTGACACACCGTCTTAATTACAATTTGTTAAAATTTAGTATAAGTATAACAAAATACCCTACTTTTGATTTCCATTTTTTAGTGTCTGCGTAAAATACAAGATATAAACAAAGTCAATATGTGTTTATATTTTGTCGTTTACGCGTCACATTACTAAAAAATCTGATGTGGCCAACACAAAACCTCCCGCTATTTAATTTTTATTGATTTAAATACATACCTGCCTACCTATTTACTAACGCTGCAAACTGTTCCATTGCAGAAAACTATTGCTTTATTTACTATTTTCTTTTTAAAATGTCACTATTATTAATTTGAAGTAATACGTTTTCTGACAGTGACATTTACTGTCAGTTACATTCATTTGAAAAATGAACTGCGTGACAAAGGAATAGTTTTTATCTTAGGCTTCGCGACTAATAAAAAAAAATTATTTTTAAATTTATCTGTAAAACATATAGAAAAAGTATTAATGTATTCCTGTAGAAAATTCAATAATCTTTAATTTTCATAAGACATAAAATTCGAAAAAATGGCATTTAATGGTATTTTTTAAGAAAAACCATTATGAGCTTCAAGTAAAGTACCATTTCAGTTTATCCGATTTACACCAAAATCTAATGACTTCTATTCCTATTAGAATAACGTAGAAATACAAGGTTTCAGAATTTTCTGAATGATAGTATTTGAGTTAGAGTGCAAACAAAATTCTACACATACACACATACACACATACACACACACACATACACACATACAGACATCATCGTGAAAATGTTAAAATTGGATTCTAGGTACCTTAAAACGTGCTCATTTACTAAAATCTCGATATGTGTTTTTTAGCACGATCCCTATACCTCCCTTACCAAGGGTAGCGGGAGGTAAAAATATAAATTAAATTAATAATTCGTCATCAATAAATTAAAATTAAAATCCAACGTGATCAGCGTGGTACACAGTAGCACACCCAAAAAATAGATTTGGGAAGAGCCAGCTTAAAAAGTAAAATTTTTATAGTAAAATAGAAAAATATTATATAATTTTCTGCAACCGGACAGTTTCAAACAGAATTCCACCATTAATTCTTCATTAATAATAAACAAATATAGTTAAACAAGAAAATGATTCAGAATTTAAAAAATATCATACTCGTAGCTCGTAGCATGCATTAATGTACATACTTCTTTGTAAGGTAAAAATGTTTCGTTAAAAGATAGGAGTTTTACAAAGAATAGTTGTTACAAGAAATACTATACTTTGTTAAAAATTATTTAGTTTTACTAGTTTTAGTTATATTCAATGTTTTCTTACCAGTTCTATAAATGTCAGAATCTTGTACCAATTTTTCAATGAAAAACAACCCATTGAATTAAACTCTCTTCTACTTCGAGGCGGCCTGAAATATATTTATTAGGTAAATATTTTAATTATTATATATTATTGCAACTTACATTACGGTATATTTCACTTGGTATACTTCCTCCACTAAACTTAAACACAACTGAACTTTATCACTGACTGAAAGTTGCTGGCTCTTTGTAGTTTAAGATGTACGGGGAACCCCCATATAAATCTCATTCTTGGAACGTGATAAAGAATATATAAACACTCTTCAAAATATGTGAGAGTATGAGTGGCTTAACGGCTAAAATGTTTTTTTTTTTTTAGTAGACAGAAAGATGTAGATTCAAATTCCACATCCCATGTCAATAACTAATAATATTATGGGGTCAATATGTGTACAATATAACTAAATACTTATTGAAACATATTATTTTGCCTTATAATACAATTTTTTTAATAACTCAATTACCTATTTTAATTGTTACAGAAGAAAAATAAAAAAAAAATTATATTTTTAATTGGAACACCCGATATACGATATATTCAAATTTAAAACGTACTTAAAATTTATACATTGCTGCCAAAATATCGATTTATTTGTTACTGGGTCTCGTAAATTTTAAGTCTTGTTGTTTCAACTAGCCAACTGGGCATAGTGTTATAATTCTTCTTATAAAGCGCAGAAAGAATAGAAACTAGACAATTAATATGGTATGGCCACGTAATGAGAATGGGAGAAGACCGTTGGCCAAAAAGAGCCCTGCAATATGCACCACCAAACAGAAGGAAAAGAGGAAGACCAACAACGTCGTGGATACAAGGAGTCCAACAAAATATGATTGACCGAGCTATAGATGAAGACGACTGGCGAAACAGAGATATGTGGCGATTGAAATGCGGGATGCGGCAGAAGCTGTAGGAACCTTGCTGATAAAAAAAAAATAAATAAAGTTGATAATAACAAAAAAAATCTGATGTGGCCAACACAAAACCTCCCTCTATTTAATTTTTATTAATTTAAATACATACCTACGTATTTACTAACGCTGCAAACTGTTCCATTGCATAAAACTATTGCTTTATTTACTATTTTCTTATTAAAATGTCACTATTATTAATTTAAAGTGATTAGTTTTTTGACAGTGACATTTACTGTCAGTTACATTCATTTGAAATATGAACTGTATAACAAAGGAATTGTGTTTTTCTTAGGCTTCTGGACTATTATTTATTTTTTATGATTACATTTAATGTTTTTGAATTTTATATTTTACAATTTGTACTAATTGAATGTTACACTTTATTCAACAATTTAATTTAACAATGAATTAATGTAACTTTTTTTAATAATATGTTTGTGTTTTTGAATATTTTTTTATTTGTAAATTATGTCGTGTGGCTATAATATTGCTTTGATTTGATTGTAGTCAAAAACCGGTGCTGAGGATGGTTACTAAGTAACCGAAACCGTTCCACGTTTTAATTAAAGAACAGTGTGAACAAGACTTCGGGGTTTTTCTTTTTTAAAACCTTCCTTCATCCTTAATTCATCTGTATAGTCTTCAATAAATTGTTATAAATTGTTTTGTTTATATTTTTAGTAAATGTGACCTTCAAAATCTACTTTTGACTTATAATGTATTAACAAATCTTTAAAGGAGAGACAATTATAGGAATATATTCTACTATGCAGCAATTGTTACATAATATTTTATTTAAAACGTACAAAAAATCAAACAATGCAATTAAAATTATAAATCACACAAATCAGAAATGACAGAATGAATTATCTCAGTTATCAAATTAAAATAGTTGTAATAAATAAATCATTTAAAAATAAATTATTTGTAATTGATACATATAGGAAAAAAAATACATAATTTTCTCTTTGGCTGGCGTTTAATGTTTTTGCAAAATATTTGTTAATGAAAGTGCACGATATATGGAATATTTGTGCAATAAATATATTTACACAATATTTGAAATTAGTTGGTAATATTGTGATATTACAAGTTTTGATGTTGGAAGTGGAATTTTTAAAATTGACTGCGGATAATGAGAAACTAAAATGAATTGAATTAAATCTATTGAAATATGTATGTACCAAATATATCAATATTATTGCATAGATATTATTTAATGTCCAATGGTTGCTGTAAAGAAATTATAATAAATTACGTTATATCGTCGGCGTAAAGTCAAAACCTCCTACCTATAAGTCTTTAATTCAGAAATGTTACTTTGCAATATATGCCTTTTTGATCGTTAATGCTTTATAGAATTAACTAATAATGAGTTATGTAAATAAGCTGTAGACATGAGATATTCACCGTAGATATTCAAACATTTTTGCATACGAGTATATGCAAAATTATTAGTAACAAATAATAAATAATACAATTACATTTTAGAACTAGTATTTTAATTAGCAATTACGGACGGATAATATTAATGCTCTCCCTAAACAGTTCAATAAACTTAATTGAATTGTGCAATAATTTAGTTTATATACAACCGCTAAATAATGTTAACTTTATTCTTATCAAAATCATAACTTAATGTGCTTCATTATTTATCGAGGGAAATAAAGTACTTCCTAGAGAAATAAAGTACTCCCTAGAGAAATAAAGTGATTCAAGTCCTTTGTTAATTGACATTGATTAACAAATAAGGAATATTATCAATTATATTTATTTTGAAAAAAAAATATAATTTTTGTTTAGTTAGTTTTTCTTCGTTTATAGAAATGTGCTTCATTCTTAATAGTTTCGCATGCTCTTTTGTTAAATAACGAATTTTTCCGTTTGTATAAAAAAAAATTGTATATAACACGAGAGTACAGTGTCATTATTTGCCTCAAGCGATTGCATCCCCCGGGCTACACCCTCAGGATTCAATCTTCGCTCTCGACAAATAATGACGAACTTTACTCCCGTAGTATATAAACTACTATTATCTACGACTGATTGGATAAGGATTTATTATATAATTCATTAACAATTATTTCAGTTAAATAATGCAATTTAGTACCACAGTAGTTTGTAATGAAAAATGTGTTGCAATAGACAAACAATGCTATCATATTTTTACATTAAGTATACTGTTACAGTTATTTTAAAATTTACATTATTCGCTACTATTATGTTACCAGAGTCAAAAACTCTTTGTACCTAATTAAATTCAGGAATTTTACTTTATAGTAGCTTCATACTCGTAGTCACTTGTTTTGTATTATTTGCTCATCTTTGTACAGTCATTATATTAGGAAAATGTGTGATTGGTCCTGAAATATTAACATATAAAATTTAATCGTATAAAAAGTTACCTATATGTATATATTTGTGATATAATAATGGATTACAATACTAATAAGCACTAATTAATTATAAATGTGAACCATATATGGGTATCGATCAAAATTATTCGATAAGGAGTCTCTTTTTTCTTGAACAGAATAGTGTCTCTATTTTATAAAAATAAATAAATGAATGTTGTAGAATTAACCCTGCTTCTTGTAACATGAAAAAAAATTAGAATATTGACAAAAAATACATTTTATAATTATTTTTGTGTGTGTTAAAATATATAATTACCGAATGAGCAGATTGAATGATTCAGGTTCCATTTTAAATTGATGATGGAATTCTTTAGTTAAACGGTTGGAGAGAAAATATTATGTTTCGTTCATATAAAAATTGCTTATTTGAGATTGAGACTCGTAAAATTGCCAGACTCTGGCAACCGTCTTACTCGACCCAAACTTATGTATTTTTGTATTAATGAAACAAATAACTAGGTATTAATTTTTAAGTCTATGGAACGTAAATTCTTAAATTTAAACTTAGAATTAGTAGTTACAAATCATAAAAAAATATGGCAACAGTATTTTTTTGTCAGAATAGTAATAAAAATGTTTAATATATTTTTTACTCACTTGTAAACTTTATTTATTGACACCGCCTACCTTTGAAAATTAATCTTTACTAGCTGCTAACTTGTTATAATTTTACAAGTTAGTTACCACGTTAGTAACATTGTTGACATGTAAAAATAGTGTTTTGTTAGTGTCATACGTATTAAAAATAAGTGTTGAATGCAACTGACAGAATTAGGTTATAATTTTAAATTTGACTTACAAGTGAGTAACAAATAAAATATTATACGATACACAAGGTAACTATTTTTCTACCTCAAGGAGGTGACAAGCGTGCCTGCTCGGCTCGCCAATCATTTCCTCCTTTCCTTCCATTTTTATTGCCATGCAACAAAATTATTTTCCTAATTCCTTTTGGAAAAGTTCTTTATTTCAATATTCATAAGAGTTAGGAAAAGTACTATTTTACCGCAGTCAATACGAAAAAGTAGACAATCAGTTTTTTGTTGTAACTAATTTTTTCCATAAGCGATCGGTTTTTAATCTTGGTTACTTGCAAAAGGAAAAATGTTAGTTTTCCTTTACTTGTTGCACAAATAGCGATTATTATATTATCTATTAAAATATTATGCTATTCATTATGTATTTTTAATTTAAGTTTTTTAGAGACACTATTATATGATGTAAGTATATGAACAATTCTGTTTTTCTCTTTTATGCTGGAATATTAATTTGAACATTAATAATTCTTGCTCTATCTTCTGGTTCTTCTATAGATTTACGGTAGTAACTCCAAACACATAACAAAGTCCAAAGTCCAAATCCTGAAAAATAATTACCTATTTATTTTCTCTTAAATTGCTTGGTGTAGCAATTTGCTTCGCAAAGGTTCTAATTGACTTTAATACGTATACATGACAATAGGGCACCTGCACGTGACGTTTCAACATGGTGGCCACCAGCTGATCTTGGTCAACCAAACCTTCAGTTTGCAATGTGTCTTACGGAGAAATATCGTGCCATAAGCTTTTATTGTGTTTTTATGGCACTTATTGTTTTATTTGGGAAAAACTGATTAGAGTGTGTAAAAGTGAGTATATGAGGAGTGTTTTCCGTAAAAAGTAAGTCAGGACATTCTTACTATTTAATGAGTTCCAGGTTATTAAATTAAAACTAAACCAATCCTATTTTTTGTGTATACTTTTATTGCATATAAAATAATTTAAACATAATCGGATAGAAACATATTGTATGAATGTTTAAATATATGTAATTTTCTTTAATAATATATATAAAAAACATGAAAAAATATTTTTTAAATGACGGAATTACAAATTTTTAATGAAGTTTTTTTTAGTAACAGAAAATATATCAATTATTGATTTCATATTGATTTTTAAAAGACATTTATAATCCTCGTCAAAAAAATGTCAATGTATAAGGATACACATTATGTATCCACTTAAATTTATCGATTTAACGTACTTTGGCTTCCAAAGATTAATTTTTGACGTATAAACTCAATAAACTCATTTATATACAATAAAAATAGACAATATGACAATAAGAAAAATGAACTCGAAGATAAATATATATAATTCAAATTTAATTTTCTTCATAAATTAAAAAAATCTAATAATTCAATTTATTTTAATTTCAATATTCATGTTTTCATTCAAAAATACACATAAAAAAAACTTATACAAACTCAAATGAATGTAATACAACCTGATGCTACATGCTACTTATTTCAATTTAATATTTTTAAAAATATATTTATAATTACGACTGCTTTGTTTTACTAGTAAATAATTCATACACTTATCTTTAATTATGGCTAATTACATTTTAAAATAGCATGTATAAATTTAGGAAAAACTGAATTTCTTGTACAGAAAACACATTCGCTACATAAGACGCAATGTTAAACTGAAGCTTGGTTGCCCGAGATCAGCTGATCATCCGCCATGTTGTGACGTAGGTGCAGGTGCCCTATAGGGTACAACTACAATACAGGGTATGGCCATGAGCCAAGATCGCCGCCAGTAACTGTCCCATGTCAAACATACTGAGAATTTATTTTCCTATTTATTTATAAGAAATGTGATATATTATAAAGGAATATTAAATAATTACACTATGAATTTATAAAGGTAATAAACATTGATTTATTTAAGAGATACACATTTATTATTAGAGGATATAGGATGTTATTATTAAATCTAATTTAATATCTCTTATTATTCACAGATTAATTATATATTGTAAAACTTTTTAAAAATTTAATTGTTTTTGCTTAATATTGGTAATCCATACTAATATAATAAATGCGAAAGTAACTCTGCCTGTCTGTCTGTCTATCTGTCTGTCACGTTTTCACACCTAAACCGCTGAACCAATTTTGATGAATTTTGGTATAGAGATAGATTGGACATTGGAAAAGGATATAGGCTACCCTTTTTCGCAAAAATAAAACTTGAAGGGGATGAAATAGGGGATGAAAATGTGTATGAAGAACCCATCATTTCTCCCGCTGAATCAATTTTGATGAATTTTGGTATAGAGATAGATTGGAGCATGGAAAAGAACATAGGCTACATTTTGTCGCGAAAATAAAACTTGAAGGGGTGAAATAGGGGATGAAAGTTTGTATGGAGAACCCATCATTTCTCAAATTAGGGATAGAAAAATTCTTATTTATGTTTTTGGTAAGAAATAAAGAGTGATTTAATGTTTTTGAAAAATCATCCCTCAAGGTAGTACAATACGGGATGATTTCAATTATTTTTTATCTTTGTATCTATAGATAAGTTTTAACCGTTAGCAGATTTTCGATATTTGTCGGAGAGATAGCTTGCATCATATGTACATAAGTGAAAGTACTCGAGACATGTTTAGAAATGGCACTGTTAGGTGTGGTGCGGGGATCGGGAGGGCAGTGGGCGGAGCCTGTTACATGTACGATGCGAGGCAGGTTGCCGGCTCCCTGCGCAGCGCATGTCTCAGAAGTAAATGTTAAATGTAAATGTAAAATTACTGGTACACGTCTAGCTAATCGTTATTCTAGCTTTACCCGTGCGAAGCCGGAGCGGGTCAGCTAGTTTTTATATGTTTTCAATACTGTCAGTAATCGTAATTAGTATCTTAACAAAATACACAAGTAAATTAAATAAAAATATTACCTGCACTTTAAATAAACATTAAAAGTATATTAGTTTGCTCAAAGACAAGACAAGTGACGGTGGACTGTTAATGGCAGACGAAACCTAGCCTCACTATGGCCATACCCTGTAATATATAGGAATCCTGCATGACAACGACCCTATTATAGCCTATCAAAATGACATCACTCCAAATTAGAAAAATTATAATCGTTTTGATCAGAATTTAAAATATTAAGGTATAGAAAAATTAAAATAAATACTTCATAATACATGTTATAATCATTTTTGATGTGATGCTACAAATATTTATTTCAAAATGACCAGTGCTAGCTGGGTCGTTTATCATGTTGCGCCTCTAGCGGAAAAAGCAAAGAAATACGTTTCACTTTGAACCTACATTTCAAGGACAGTGACACAACCAGTATATTTTAAATTGAGATAAAAATACATTACCTAGTTCAATAAGCAAGGTAAACAGATGAACAAAAATCAAATGCGTCTCTTTGTTCTTAAAATTCTCGATCATTTGGTATATTGCCCATCCAGAAACAGATAAAATTAATATTATTCTCAATATCAAAGAAATTACTAAGCAACATGCTGGCATCTAAAAAATAATAATAACAATAATAATAATAATAATAATAATAATAATAATAATAATAATAATAATAATAATAATATATATATATATATATATATTATATATATATATATATATATATATAAATTAAGAAAACAAATAGCGGGAATGCATTCCCGCTATTTGTTTTCTTAACTACTCGACACAGTCGCTAGTACTTTCCACATCTATATACCGTGAGTATTTTTTAACGTGAAACACTGGTTTGTCATATCCATGGTTACAACTTGACATTTGATTGACAGCAATGTATTTGCCTGTCCCATTTAAAATGAAACGTAGGGAACGAATTTGACATTTGACAAGACGTCCATAGAGGTTAATTTTGTTTAAATAATTATACCTGCTTTCTAAATTAAATTTAGTTGTACAAAACAAATTGTGTGCACCTTGTGCCCGAGTGATTTTCTGACTTGGCTAAATCTCATACAATATTTAAATATAATACTTCTGTCAAATTCTTTCCCTATATTTCATTTTAAATGGGACAGGCAAATACATTGCCGTCAATCAAATGTCGTAACCGTGGATATGATAAACCTAATGTTTCACGTCAAAAAATACTCACGGTTTATACTATACTACACTAGGGTGTCGTGTAACAATTCATCGTAAGTATTATGTTTTTGGCATCCTCCAGCTGTTTCAGTGTGTTACAATAATTGTTCCCGGCACATGACTGTCATTTGAATTTAAATTGTAATATTGAATCGAATTCGCTCAGTGAGCAAAAAAAAAAATATAGACACAACGCGTTGCGGACAGTGGTGAGAGACCAAATACCGAAATCTGATCATTTTTCGCGTTGTGGTTGTGTTTTTTAGGAATTGTCAATTAGGTAAATAGTTTTTTTTAAGCAAACTATAACAATACCTAAGTAACAATTCATAATTGGTAGACAATGGTTTTTAGGTTGATCAGATTTCGGTATTTGGTCGTTCAGCAACACGTTGTGACTTTTTTTTTTCATTCTCTGAGCGATTTAGATATTTGGGTGTAACATATGCAAATATTCCTTGCCCGGGACTGTAAACACAGTAACAATTAATTCAAGCAATTTTTTTGCAATTCAGAATTGTTTCTGTCTCAATGAAAAACTTCTATTAAATAAACTAAAGATATTTAAGAGAAAGACATAATATTCACTAAATCAACTGTAGCTTTAATACAATTAATGTATACGAATATAATGACATACATATGTTATATTAGTTCCAGAATCTCATTATGTAATTGTAAAGCACGTTGTCATGGCGTTGCATGTAAGGCATATGTCAAAAAGATGTGATGATGTCACAGCTACACTATGTAACCATGATTACTTCTTAAATTATTTCCAAAATAGTATTTATTGTGAGTTAAAACAATATTATTTGCTTCACATTTACAGTAACATAAAGTAACAAAATTATTAACAAAACTATTCAGACAAGCACAGAATAATAATAATATAATACAGTCTGTTAAAGATAAACCTAACTCGGAGTAGGCTATGAAGAAAGAAACGTAAGTCAATTTAAAAGTATTTAATTAAATGTCAATTTGACACAAAATATTGTCAAAAATGTTATCTAAAGAAATTAGAAAACGTCGAATGGCAACATTCTTTTTCTGCCTGTTACAAAGAATTTCAGGAAAATTACATTTCGAGAAGAATTTTGGCAACTTGACTTTTGTTTTATATAATGATAAGACATACGTCCCTCTGTTCATAGTTACGAGTTAGGTTTTTAACACACTGTATATAGGACAGGTTCTTCAATTTGACTAAAATTTTATCTAAGAGTTAAATAAACAAAATTGAAACGATGCAATATTATTTACTTAACCATAAGTTAAAATTTTAACAGGAGATTGATAAACCGGCCCTAATGACTGCTATGTTAATAAATATAGGTATAAGCATAAGACTAATTATATTAATAAAAATTGTATACGTACGCAACATTTTCTTGAACTGAATACTGTAAAACTTGCCAAATAATGTATGGCAAATATTACCATCAAAATGTACGGAAAATCGGCGGTAATAAAACCAGCTGAAACGGCATATATTGGTGGCAGAAACTAAAAAATATAAATTAAATTAATAATTCGTCAACAATAAATTATATTTAAATCCAGTCTGGCCAGCGAGGAAAAAACAAATGTGGGCGGAGCCAGCTTAAAAAGTAAAATTTTTATAGTAAAAAAAATAAATGATAATATTTACAATTATAATAATATTTTCGATATAATAAAAACAAGAGTTAGACAGAATTAAAAAAAAAACATTACTTTGGTAATTACAGTAAGTCTTTTACAGTATACTATATACGCCTATTTTCGTAATATATTTCTATAGTAAGCTTTATCCGAGTTCTATCCATATTCTATGCAATCTGGTGTGTATAATCGGAAATTTTCGGAATGTGTCGTAATACAAATCAAAATAAGTGAATACCAACTTAACAAACCTGTTACTGTTTGTGATTACAAGCTAACCTGTTATAACCTATTTTTTAAATGGATAATATAAGAAAAATTGAAAGGTATGTAAGCTATTGAATTTTAATTGTGCCCGATTACTTATTTTCTGTTTGTTATTTCTAAATTGTAGAACACGTTTCAAAATAAATGACAGACACCAAAAGTTGGTATTGGCAACTATTAGCAATATTTACATCACGACTCCGCGTACGCGAATGCAGAATATAGTACGAAACTCATATAAAAATATACGACCGCTGGGCGCATTTTCTTATACGAGAATCTCAGATGAAAATTTTTAATTTAGTTTTGATGGTAGATTTGTCTAGAAATTTTTAGAAAGGATCTCGTACTAGAATCAATAAAAGTATAATGTAAAACGGGCTTTACATATTAAATTTCATGTTGATCTGAAAAATAAAATGACAATAAATAAAATATATAAAACATCACAAGAATAGTATTTCTTGGACTTTGCAAGCAGAGCAATTTGGCGCCAAGTATTTTTATACAAATAATTTGGTAAAGTTTGCGCAAAGAAAAACTAAAGAAAGCTACCACTCTTATGTATAATTTTATATTAATCAACAAAAATGTGGTTCTGCCAGTTTGTTTTTTACAGATCTGTAAGACTTGATCGGTTGCAGAAGCATTCATCAATTATTTGAGTAGTTCACGGATCATCAAAACGACCAAATGCAACGCGATTTTTTGACAGCAATGATTTAAATTTCATAAGATCAAACACTCTATTAGAATTTGTTAATTTTGATTAACCGTTAAGTAATCAAAGAATTAATGAACGTTTCTGCAACCGGACATCACAGTGTTGAATAGAATTCGACCATTAATTCTTGATTAATAAATAAACAAGAAAAAGATTCAGAATTTAAAAAATATCATACTCGTAGCTCATAGTATGCATTGAAATACTTCTCAGCAAGGTAAAATTATTACGTTAAAAGATAGGAGTTTCACAAAGAATAGTTGTTACAAGAAATAGCATACTTTGTTAAAAATAGTTTAGTTTTATTCATTGTTTTCTTACCAGTTCTATAAATGCCAGAATCTTGCACGCATTTTTCAATGAAAAACAGCACACTGAATTCAACTTTATTCTTCTTAGAGGCGGCCTAAAAAATATTTATTACTTATTTTGATTATTATATATTATTGCAACTTACATTACGGTATATTTCAATTGGTATATTTCTATGCACCAAACTTGAACACAACTGAACTTTATCACTGGTTGTGGCAGTGTTGCCAGACTTTTAAAATTGAAAATCGCCATTTGACGGAGAAAAAGTAGCCCAAAATCGCACAGATAATCATTTTATAAATTATAAGAATAAACAAGAATGCAGAAAATATTTTGTTATTAATATACAAAAATAGTTTTTAAAAAAGTTTTTCATTAAATTTTACTGATCAAGCAATTCGTATCTCATACTAACTTTGGATGTGTAGCCAATTTATAGAAAAAAGGAAAGAATTAATTTATATTGAAAATTTTTATATTATTTACAGTACAAACTAAAAGAAGTTTCAATAAACATCGTTATGTTTGCGAACAAAATCATACTTTTCATTAATGTGTAGGTACTTAATTCTTCGTGGTCAAATCTTTAATCATGCTTGGTTAAAACTTAGGCCGGCGCATAGTCATAGTCTGATATTTTGCTTACCAACCAAACATCATGGTTCATGAAAGCTGGAAGTGAAGCCAAAGACTATTTTGATAATCACTAAATGGCATTGTAAGTGTACGAAAGTACGAGAAGTTAAATTCTGTCACATATTTGCACGCACCCCACACTTCTTACAATGCGGAAAATTGAGGATACATGGTGTTAGTTTAAAAAGCATGTAATTTATATTATTTGGCGATTATTTTTGAAATAGCCCAAATTAATCGCCCATCGCAAATATTTAAAAAGTGTCGCAAAAAAAGCAGAAAAAGTAGGCCCAATCTGGCAACACTGGGTTGTGGTTGAAAATTGCTGGCACTTTGTAATTTAAGATGTACGGGGAACCCCCGTAAAATCTCATTCTTGGAACGTGATAAAGAATATATAAACAATCTTCAAAATGTATGAAAGTGTGAGTGGCTTAACGGCAAACATGTTTGTTTTTTTAATAAACAGGAAGTTGTAGATTTAAATTCCACATCCCATATCAGAAACTGATAATACACTGCTGGACAAAAAAAATCGGACATTTGGTTTCTTAAATGTGTATTTTTGTTATTATCTCGAGAACTATAAGAGGTATGAAGTGGGTTAATTAGACGAAAGTTATCCTATATTAAAATACCATTTTAGCGATGTATTGTTTATTCAGAAGAAATGCATGGGTCACTAGATACAGACATATATGTAAATTTTGTAGTTTTTGTTGTTTTTGAAAAATTTCTAAGTAGGAAATGTTTCCAGATTTTGATTTGCACTTCTTTAGGACACGTTTTTAAGCTCTTTCGAATGACGATTCTCATTTTTTTGTCACAACTGTATTTCACTCTACACTACCAAAACAAAGAGGCGTGGACGATTTCCAAGGGCAGTGGCGTATTATCGCAGAAGCCCGAGAAGCCCGGGCTTCTAGCGCAAATTTATAGGGGGCGCAAATTTTGTCAGGAATTGAAAAAAAGAAAATATTTTTTTTTATAAAATATAAATTAGCAAACGGATTGCTGAAATTTCTGAAACTATTAAAAGACGGACATTGAGAATTTTATTACGGGTGTTTGCTTGCAAAGCAGTAACTAACTGTACTGGCTAGAGATCCTGAAGAGAGTGAAGGATTACCGCAGGTCCACGATATCTCACACAAAATTAAATGCTTTGGTTATTATGTGGATCGAAAAAACTTTTAAATGAAATTAATTTTGACTACACTGAGAATAATTTTGCCAGTACCAAAGCAAGAAAGATGTCATTTTAATTATAGTTTTGTCATTATACTATTTTAATTAAAAATAAAACTTTAGTTTCAATGTTTGCTGAATTTTACTAATAAAAAAGCTCTCCCATCTACTCGCGTATAAAATCATTTTTCGAATAGTTGGTTATTACTTTTTTATGTTAGTTGTTGTTGGTATATTTAATTACTTGTTACAATTATTGGTTTCTTTCTAGAAAATTTCAATTTTTTTTTTTCATTCATGTTAACCGAAGGGGGGGGGGGGGGCTGCGCAAAAATTTCAAGAGCTTCTGGCGCCAAAATACCCTAATACGCCACTGTCCAAGGGTTAAGGTAAAGCTGAACGGTTAACGATTAACTGTCAAATGTCAGCAATCAACTGCCAACGGTAAACGTATTCCAACATTCCAAGGGTTGACGGTAAAGGTCAAACAGTTAACGGTTAACTGTTAAATGTCAACTATCAACTGCAAACTGTAAACGGTTTTTTCCTTTTATCTAGTGACCCATGCATTTCTTCTGAATAAACAATACATTGCTAAAATGGCATCCTAATATAGGTTAACTTTCGTATAATTAATTGAGTTCATACCTCTTATAGTTCTCGAGATAATAACAAAAATAAACATTTAAGAAACCAAGTGTCCGTTTTTTTTTTGTCCAGCAGTGTATTATGGAAGCCAATATGTGTACAAACTGTAACTAAAATACGAATCTAAATGACATATAAATAATTAATTAATTATGGATGCACAATACAGGAGTCTAGTTTTCTACCTTCCGTCACCTTTAGGTAAGGTAGGTATTGTCTTTGGTCAAAAAATTCGGTTCGAGTTTTTAATAAATAAGCACGTTTTAGGGTGCCTACAATACGAATTTACTATTTTTAAGATGATGTCTGTATGTATGTGTGTGTGTGTGTGTGTGTGTGTGTGTGTGTGTGTGTGTCCGTGTGTGTGTGTCCGTGTATGTGTCCGTGTGTGACAAATTTTTCCCCGACGACAACTTCAATACTACAATTCTAAAAATTATAATTCTTTTGTATTCCTCTTCTGTACATCCATATGAAGAATTGATTAGATTTTGGTTATAATTGATCCACCGGAAGTACCTTTATTTCAAGTTTTTAACAGTTTTTCTTAAAAAAACGCAATTAAATATTGTTTTTTGACATTTTGTTATTATATATATTAAAGAAAATGCTCTTCTCTATACCGTTTGATTATACATTTTCCTTCATATTCAATAGATGTAGAGTTAAAGCATTATAAAGAAATTAATTTTCAAAAATTAGTCAGCTTTGCTATTTATCATGGAAACAGCTGATGCTGATACATTCAAAAAATTCTAATTGACAGATGTCTGTTGCAAGTGCAAAACCAAATATGGAAAGTATAGGATCAACAATTCGTATGTCAAAGTGTTCCTCCCAAGTGACATGCAGTGAAAGGCCAAAGAGAAGATGGAAGGACTGGATCGCAGAAGACTTGAGATAGGAAGGACTGTGCGAAGAAGATGTGTTGGACGGGAATGAGTGGAAGAGAAGAGGAAACAGCGATCCCTAATAAAATAGGGGAAAGCTGAAGCAGAAAGAAGATAGTGTGAAGTGCATTTTACTTAGTGTATGTTTATGTTATAATTTTATTGGATTTATAGAACCTTTTCAAATGAACTTTTGGTATGGAATTTGTAAAAAATAGTATGTGTTCGCGTTCTATTTTACATGATATTATATAGAAACTGTTCCAAGGTCCTTTTGGTATGGGATTTGTACAAAATACATCGAATTGACGGAAGGTCTTGTGCTGGCCACAACAGATTTTTTTTAAATAACTCGATTACTTATTTTAATTAATACGGCAAAAAATCAAAGAAAGTTTATTTTACATTAAAATGTCTATAAATCTGCAGTATAGGTTATATATAATTTTATATTTTTCATTGGTATACAAATTTATTCAAATTTAAAAAGTACTTAAAACTTATGAAATACTGCCAAAATATCGATTTATTTGTCACTTACCCTGTAGGTCACGAAAATTTTAAGCCTTGTTGGTGCAATTGGTCAACTGGGCGTAGTGTTATAATTACCTGCCCCTTCATATATTAAGAAAATTGATAATATAATAAAAAAAAAACTGAATTGAAATACATTAAATTTATTACTCCTAATCACAAATACACATAAAATAATTTAAATTACAATTAATTTATCATTTGTCGTTTTATCATCATTGTTGTTTACATCTTGTTTGACTAAATCTATGTAGTAAAATAAAACACAAAACCAAACATATCCCGTAACACCTGTAACAATAAATATGTTGTTAACAAAAGTGCCAGTATATTCAGAAAAATTGATTATATCGATTCCAACAATAAAACTATAAATATCGTAATTATGGCAAAGCGGCATATCGCTTACTGTTTGCTTTATAATATTGAATACAAAACAGGCATTTTGCACCGTTTTTTGGAATGAAGGCATGC
Source organism: Ophonus ardosiacus (assembly GCA_943142095.1). Taxonomy (NCBI): domain Eukaryota; kingdom Metazoa; phylum Arthropoda; class Insecta; order Coleoptera; family Carabidae; genus Ophonus; species Ophonus ardosiacus. The sequence continues at coordinate 14,575,742 of OW964830.1, read as the reverse complement.
ATTACCTGGTACTTCTATCTGCTCTGAGTTTTCTGTATAGTAAAATAATCTTATTATTCCTTTAACATAAATGATATATTTGTTTGAAATAAATTTTGAATTTCAGTATTCATCCTCATAAGAAATTCAAACAAAAATAGCATTTATGTTAAACTATACAGAGCATGTCTTCAATTCAAGAGAGCAGCGTAAATAATAGCCCGTTGGCACCCAGTGTTATAATGCAAGCAGCGAGCGCTATGTCGCTTTGTCATAATTACGACATTTATAGTTTTATTGTTGGAATCGATATAATCAATTTTTCTGACTATAGTCTTGTTACTGTGAAATAAGTTATTGTGATTTATAGTGCAACATTGAGCAAGGTTTAATGCTTGAATATGTAACCGCCTAGACCAGCATGTACTACTGGTCACGTGTATACAAATAGAGTGATCACACGAGAATGACTGGAGATAGCGATTATTTTCAAATAAGCGAATTTGCTATAGACAAAATGGACAATAAGACGTCGGATCAAGAAGCGTTCTACTACTTTCAGTTCCGGAGTATGTAATTTATTTATTTATTTATTTATTTATTTATTTTATTTTACTATTTTGGCTTCTCAACAAGAAATATTTCCCAATAACAGAGAGGCACTAGACCAATTAACAAAAAAACTGTGTACAATACGAAAATTTTTATTTGATTTACTTAAATTAAAATTTAATCAGTCTTTTAAAGCTACGTAATGTTTCACAAAATAAATCCGGCATTCTTCCACTACAATACAAATTATTGCATAGATAAGAAAGGCGGACAATCGGCGAATTCATAGTTGAATTTGTTCTACAATAATTTACTGAGAAAAGACGTATATGTCTGCTGGGATACTTAGGTACGTGAAAGTTAAACGAACTAATTAAACATGGGGATAATATGACATTATTAAATAATTTATACATAAAACATAAGTCATTTAACTGCCTTCTATTTTCTAGAGATAGTAAGTTTGGTCTGTGCGTTGGAAATTTTTTAAACAATATCTTTAAAAAATTATTTTGAATACTTTCTATTCGGTCGATATAAATTTGATATTGAGGATTCCAACACACAGAAGCAAATTCTAACTGACTACGGACTAGAGTAATATAAAGCGTAACAAATGTACAGGGATGCTTAAAGTTCGAGCTAGAACGAATTAAGAATCCTAACATCTTATAAGCTTTTTTAACAATTTTATCAATGTGCACATCGAATAATAGTTTGTTATCAAGACTAACTCTCAGATCTTTGACAATGTTTACCTTATTGATTAATGAATTTTCTATTTTATAGTCATAGTGAATCATATTTCTATTTCTAGTAAATTTTATAAAGGAACATTTTTCAATGTTAAGCTCTAATTTCATGTGTTTAGTGTAGTTCACAAATTTGTCAATGTCTGCTTGTAATGCCTTACAGTCACAGACAGTTTCAACTGTATGATAAATCTTTAAATCATCTGCATATAACTGAATATTTGCAAAATGAAAGCAAGTATTTATATTATTTATAAAAATTATGAAAAGAAGAGGACCAAGATGAGACCCTTGAGGGACTCCAGAGGTAACAAGTGCATCTTCAGAAGAGAAACCATTTACTATAACCCGCTGCCTTCTGTTGGTAAGATAAGAAATAACCATGACAATAATTTGCCACCAACACCAACTTCAGCCAACCTGAAAATTAAAAGATTGTGTGAAATTTTGTCGAAAGCTTTGCTGAAGTCAGTGTAGATAGCATCAACTTCCTTACGATTATCCATTGCTTGTGAAATATAATCTATATATTCAACGAGATTTGTATCAACGGAACGGCCACGAACAAAACCATGTTGCTGTGGAATAATTATTTTATCTACCAAAGAATACAGCGAGCTATAAATAATGGTTTCAAATACTTTTTCAAAAATACATAATTTTGATATTGGTCTATAATTTTCAACTGACTCCTTGCTACCATTTTTAAATATTGGCACAATGTATGCAAGTTTCCAAATTTGAGGACAGCAAGATTCTTCTAAAGATTTTTTGTATATTAACGTTAAAGGTACGCAAAGGGCGTTCGCGCAGTTTTTTGCGAAGATGGAAGGAGTATCATCTGGTCCCGCACCTTTTCTTGCATCTAATTTGCTTAAAATGTCTGAGACTTGCAATTCATTAATTTCTATATTATTTAAATGATCTGTATTGTTGTCTTCAAAATGATCAGGAATATAAATGATTTCACTGGAACTATAAACAGTTTTAAAAAAATCCAAAAATAAATTACAGATGTCATAACCATCATTTGAGCATTGATTATTATATTTCATTGTTTTGGGAATACTACCTCCTTTAGTAGCAGACATATAAGACCAAAATTTTTTACTGTTAGTGTTTATTTCTTTTTCAATATTTTCTATGTAAAAATTAAAACATTGTTTTTTTAAAATTTTGAATCTGCTACGTAAGAAGGAGAATTCGTTGTTGTGGGTTAAGGTTTTATATCTTTTATATTTTTTATGTGCTACATCTTTTTCTTTCAATATATGGATTAATTCTGCCGTAAACCATACGGGATAATTTCTGCAATTTAAGGATTTACATGGTACATAAGTATTTATGCAAGTATTTAAAGTTTTATAAAACTCAGAAATCATCTGCTCCGTATTAAGGCTACTAAAGACATTAATCCAGTCAACATCATTTAAGTAATTATTGATAACTACATAATCGGCTGATTTAAACTTAAACATTTTACGATTATAATTTGGAGGCAAATATTTACAATTGCTGTCATGGTAAAAAATATCAAGTGCAGGATGATGTTGCATATCTAGTTTACTCAACGGGCTTTGACATTCTACTACATTCACATTATAGTTATTGCATAAAATTAAATCTAACATACGACTGTTTGCATTTTAACTCCATTAAATTGCAGTAAGTTACAGTATGATATAGAATCAACAAACTCAATGGATGACTTATTATATGTGTTTACTGGTTTTAAAAAATTCGAATTATTACTAACAACCCACTGTAAATAGGGTAAATTAAAATCCCCACAGATTAAAAAATTCCCATTTCGTTCATTTTTAATTATACTTGATAAATTTAATAGAAATATATTAAGTGATTTGTAATCATCAGGTGGTAAATAAACACAACATATATATAAGAACTGATTATTTTCTAAACTTATCTTAATCCAAATATCTTCACAATCGGAACACCAGTCACTAACTTTGAAATTTCAAATGGAACATACGTAATATGTTATAATAAAAAACAAATATATTCTTGATTTATCCACTTTATCAAGTACTCTGTGACGAAACGATCGTAACAGAGTAGTAAATAAATTTGATAAATCAAGAGTATATTTGTTTTTTATTATTACTTATTTGAAATAATATTACACCACCAAGTATCGACTACAAATTCTCTCTTAATTATACATAATATATTTTTTATATTTTTTTTTTTAAAGGATACAAAATTTGCTTCACAATGGTAGTAAACAAGTAGTATAGCAAGTGCGCGTTTAGTTGACACTGATACTGGGCATACTTTGGCTTGTAAATAAATCCCCTTTCTCTTTACACCACGATTTAAAATATACTGGTTATGCCACTTGTCATGTTTTTCATTGTTTCTGATGGTCCGCTTGATACGTGTTTCCATGAATAATCCGCAAGATGCGCTACGTGAGAACGACCCTACCACAGCAAACTATTTTTACATAAAATATAAAGAATAAAATGCATAATGAATTTATTTTTAATATAAATTTATATATTTAATGGAAGCTTGAATCAATACATTGTTAGAATTTAAAATTGGAAAAACTAAATAAATTGATAGAACCGTACGCTTCCAGATTTCCATTCTGTAATAATATCTTCTTCCCGAAAATGTTTTCGACAAACATCATTCAATCTTAATTCGCGATCATCTCTACTAATTGCACATTGCCATTTTTTAAAAAGTGATATATTAAGTGGAGCAGTAAACAAAGATTCTTTTTCAGTGGATTTCTTGTAACCGGTTTCACATCCAGGAATGAAACATTTTCTATTTAATTTTCTTTTCATTTTCTTTTCATTTTGCATTAATTGCATTATCTTTCAACAAAATATTTATATTACGAATATGTACACAAAACCTGTTTTATTTACCTTCCTATAAGATATAACATGTAATACTGATGTAATATTTTCAAAATGACATGCAAATGACAGGTGTCAGTTGGGTCGTTCTCACGTTGCGCTTCTAGCGGAAAAAAACGAGGAAACACGTATCGCTTTGGACCCTCGTTCTGTGCAGAGTGGCACAACCAGTATATTTTAAATCGTGCTTTACACCAATTTTAGATGTTGACAGAGTTTTTCCCTCATTATAACAACAGCATATTATAATTAATATTACATTTCGACTTGTCCAAGTATGAATTTTAGGTTCTCCGCATTCAAGGTCAGTGTCAACTCAGTTATACATTGTATTCTTATAAAATAAAACGGCGAACGTTTGAAGTATAAATATGTATGTACATGTACTGAATGAAAATAATCAAGTGTATGAGACGATATTGTTTTTTCTTCAATAAAACTCAATTTCACGCTCTCTTGATTTATTTTATAAAATATTTCAAACGTTCGCCATTTTATTTTTTAATAATACAACATAGGTACTATTTATTTACTACCACTTTTCAAAAATATTAAAAAAATATAGTAACTAAGTTCTATTTAAAATTTAAAGGGTATCACATACTCCGAAACTGGTAATAATAGAACGCTTCTTGATCCATCTTATTGCCTATATTGTCTATGGCAAATTTGCTTTTTTGAAGATAATTGCTATCTCTCTAATGACAGAGAGAATAATTGCTGTTTCATTCGCGTATAATCATCCTGTATATTTCGTAGCCAGAAATTGTAAAATCCGTCTTTTTCTAAAACGCATAGTGCCTAGTCGTTTTGTCAAACGCGGCCAGATAGTCAAAACTTTGTTGACTTAACGATGTTTAAAATCTGGCTCGTGGTCTAGTCTAATTTCATGAAAAGACGAACAGCTTATTTAGCTTCTGTATTTCTCTAAACATAACATATCCTATCGCACAAAATTCGGCCCTAGCGTGAGTTTTGTGTGTTTGGTTAGATTATGTTAAGGTGAATTTTTGAGAAATTGTAAGCAAAAATTTCCAAATATTTTTATTACTAAACGGGCGTAAGCTGTTCGTTGCTTTATAAAAGTTCTAGCCATATTGTAAAACGTTGCTAAGTCAAGATCATCTGGCCGCAAAATATAAAATGACTAGGCGTTTTATAAAAAGCCGGATTTTACAAGTTGGCTACGACGTATACAGGCATCAGCAAATACGTGGTAATAATACTGCCGAAACTAGTAATTAATTTTGTTTTTATTATTCATGGATATCATTAAAAATAATATATTATATGAGAGACAGCTTGAAAATACATAATAGATATACTTTTAGTGTGGTTATTTTACACATGTTGACGTCTGACAAATATATGTTATATTTTGGAGTGATAACTGATTTCTTTATTAATAAGATGAACTAAGTATATTTTAAATTTATTAATCAATATCTTCTTACAGAAGTTTATAAAAGTATTAATAATACAATACAATACAAAAAGTCGTACTGCGAATGAATATTTCATATTCCAATAATGTAATATGAATATTTCATATTCCACTAGTGTATATGAGTAGCATATTGTGTTTGAAGTTGCTACATTATGTATGTGTAATTCAATAGTTGTAGATAAAATATTTTTTCGTCTCTATCTGTTTCGGAACATTTTGTGCTTTGCTCAGGACAATTTTTAACAAGCAACAGATTTTTTTATTATTGGATATATTCATGTAGCAGATAGGTTTGTATCTTACTTTAGAAATTGCTTTACACACGGTCATTATTGTGAGATAAAATAAATAAATAAATAATACAAAAAGCATCAGAATTACACAATGGTGGTGAAAACATAAATATGTACATTAAAATGGTAAATGCATCGTCAGAAAAATGAGAAAAAAAAATTAGGAAACCACGTTTGAATCCATAAAAAAAAAATAAAGTTTAAATATGTAAAGTTCCGAAGGTAAGTTACTGAAATTACCGCCAGAAAGTTGTTATTTTATTTCTTCTATTTGTTTATATTTTAATAATTCTTTTATCACTTTTATTGTATTTTAAAATATTTTAATATATATTACTGTTTTTAAATTTATGGTATTTTTATCATTAGACATTAATAATGATAAAAATAACATTAATTAAAGCATTACAATATAAATAAAATAGCTACCTACAATGAAAACAGATAATAAAGTACAATTAAAATACAAACATAAAGAAAAAATAAATTTTCTTAACTTCCAGGCGGCAAATTCAGAACTTTCGGAACTTTATATATTTGTTATTTTTTTTCGGCACAAGCGATCTTACGAAAAAAATTACCTTACTTACAGGCCTATTCTACTAAAAAAATGTATAACGATGTCGTTACTGAACGACTGTCGCTAAGCATTTGGTTAAACGACTTTAATAACGACAAATGCCAAAAACCTATTCTACTAATCATATCGTTATAAATTATCGTTATCGGGATTATAACGACAATATCTAACTTCATGTATATTTTGACAGAATAAATTTTTATATGTTTTTCAATTTAAATTTGACATATCGATTCATTGTTTGTTTATTTAATTGAATTTGACAATGGATATAAAGAAAAAGGCTTCGAGGACAACTCAAAGACAGTATGAAATATATGTTGAAGAACTGGAAAATAACAGTTCATTAAGAATTAATAAATTGTCCACTGAAGAATTGGAAGAAATATGGAGAAGACTTACAAGCCATTTAAATTCTGTGGGACCGGGTACTAGGATCTGATGTATCACGCAGTGTACGATTATATATTCTGACATCCCTATACAAATATATAATTTTTAAATACATAGATAGTGCATCTATATTCTATATTATATTATATATCAATATATTAAATAATATTATCTAAGGGTAGAAAAAAGAAAAAGTTTTTTCTTTGCAGAATGTATTTGAAAATTATTTATTTATTATTTACATTCTGCAACGAAAAAACCTTGGATTTTTCTTTTTTCTACCCTTATCAACATGCAAAACAGCCTGGAGTCCTTCGTCCACTAAATATTATCTAAATCTAAATTTTTAAATATATTTCTGAAATATAAATAAAAAGTCTAATACTAAAAAGTATAATATATATATATATAATTAGTGTACAGAAGTGAATAAATACTCATCTTTGCAGAATCTCTTTCTCAGCTACAATTAACAAAATATCTTCTTCAGCCATTTTTACTTTTGTTCTCAAAATATGTCTAACTTTACGACTTCAACGATGCATGTGAACTTGTCGTTATTAAACGATGTGAAATAACGATATGTAACGATTCGTAACGATAAATAAATTAACAGAATAGGGTTTTGGCAAAAATCGTTATCATAACGACTTATCTCCTAGTAACGAGTCACAACGATACATATTTTTTTAGTAGAATAGGCCTGTTAGTCTCTTCCGAATCATTAGTATCTGACCACGTTTGTTCTTACTTGACTCTACTGATTTTAATTCACGTATCTATTCAAGGCTCTTAGCAATAACAATATAATATTTTTAGACGACCATTGTGATAAGTGACATATCAACGTAGTATCCTAACTGAAAGTTGAACTTATCACATTAGTGTTACGATAAATTTCATATCGTAATAGTTGACATGGTTGCTAGGTTACTATGTCATTATTTTCTGGCTATATGTATACATTATTCATTTGTCAGCTGTCAGTACGTTTGAACCTAAATTTCAGTTTTGTAGAAAAAGTAAAATTTATTTAAAAAAATAATGTTCATAACTTGTATGAAATACAAATATCTTAGCTCGTGTGTATTGACTTGCACTCCGCGACGCGTCGTGTGTCAATTTACACTCGCATGATATTTGGTATTTTTCATAACTTGTTACGAAAATAACTATATATAAATAAATTGAAAGCCCAATCAGAATGTGATTTGGTGGGTCATTTTAGTCAAATATATTGGGTTCCCAAACAATCCTAAGCTTGGCATTGGGAAAACAGTTTTTTAAAACATTATCTCCCACATAAAATTTTTAGAGCATTAAATTCTGATATTTTTGATATTAAGGGTTTTAAAATTAAAGGCTGGTTTATGTAAGCTGTAACCTTAGGAATTTACTTTAGCTTTAGCATTATTCCTTAGTATTAATATCCAGCCAAGAAATAACCCTCTTCTCACTTTGGTAATTTTATTCTCTAAAATCAATAGTTACAGCAAAACTGGTTATAGCACATGTGTTGTTTTTATTCAAAATGGTTACCTATGATTTATTTATTGGTCCATAGTAACCGTATTTTATTGAGCATTGGAAATAATAAGGTAACTCTATTATGCTTGCCGTCAAATAAGTATGGACTGGAGATTTCTACACTGTTATGAAGATGCGGTAACACCGCAGGGCAAGGAATAGGGTGTGGTGAAAAGAAAAAGTCCATACTCATTTGACGGCATCAAAAAATTGAAACATATCTAAATTTTCTCAACTTTTAATATCAATACCGGCTATATTTTTCTTTTGACTGACAATTTATTAACTTAAGAGATAGTTTCCTAGTTTAACTAAATATGAAAACACTGGGCCTAACTCTATCTAATTTTTTTTGATAATATTGATACTTTTACAAAATATAGGCATGTGAAATGTGAATATTCATTGTTTCCTCTGTCATTCTAAAAGGCATAATAAAACCTACATAATATTTATTTACCATAAAGAAGAAGATAAATATCGTATTGTGTATCCTATTATCAGAACAAAAACGTCCACAATAAATTTTAAAGTCCCCTTACTGATATGATTAATAAAATATTGTAAATGACACACCTAACCTATATATGTAACAGCAGAGTTGCTGTTTATGCTCATACAATCTCAATATTTATATATGCTACCTATCTCATTTATCTAATATTACGTCATTCGTCATATATTTCAAAAACTTTTTATGGAGCGGAGAAATAACTATTTTTGGAAATTATATAATTAAAAGTATTAGCAAAAATGATGGATGGGAACGATAATCGACCGGTTTTGGAATTGAAAACGGTTGAAAATATTACACGGAACCGGATCTTTAGACACATTTCTTTATTGGATTACACCTATTTTCTGTCATACAATGACCATCTTCAAGACTCTATAATTTTATTAAAAATAGTTACAGAAGGACAATATTTGAATATATACAACAATTACTTACATTTAATTTCAATAAGATGTAAGTAAGTGTTATATATACTCAAATATTATCCATCTGTAACTATTGTTAGAGTCCTGAAGATGGTCAGGTCATTGTATGATATCAACAGCCATAACAGGAAAAGTCAAGTCATTTTAGACTGGTTAAACTTTGAGCTTCGGTCATAACATGAATACATAATATATGCTTACCAAATATTACAGAACTGCAGGATACAAACCACATAATTTCTTCATTACTAGCGCCTTTATATGTATTAACATAATGTGAGTAATGCCTTGAGAATGATACCAATACAATATGTGCCACTAGAATGAGCCATGCTAGTATACACCAATGATTGTTCTAGAAAAAGAGAAAAGAAACAGTTAATCGGCAGCGACCCACTATTTTGTGATATAGAAAAGATATCGTTAAATATAATGGGTGATAGTATGAACAAGTGATTAAGGGCCCAATTCTCAATTTTTCACCATTGTGATATGATATGAAATAATAAATTTTTATCATTTGTCAGTGTCACGATATTATTTGGCAAATGTCAACAAACACATGCACTAAATTCGTATTTTCTTGTTATGTGCAACCAATATTGTCAACCTACAATAAATACCTATAATATCACACTTTCGTACTCATTTATATCAGATTAATTTACAATTGAGAATAGCTCCAAGTGATAAAGTGAAAAATTTTCGCTTCATATCACTTCAGTGAAAATTGAGAATTGGGCCCTAAGGGTGATTAGCTAGGAGATGACTAGCAGTGTTTTAGCGCTGTCAATCGTTTATGGATTATTTTAGAGAAAAATACTTCAAATAGCAGTTATGGAAATATTAATTTGACGCAACATTTATTTGAAGTATTTTTCTCTAAAAACGATTGACAGCACTAAAACACTGCTAGTCATCTCCTAGCTAATCACATTTAATCACTTCGTCCTGCTACCACCCAATTTTCTCAGAAACCAAAAATTTTATTTCAGAAGATATTAATTTTAATTCAAAACTCTGTAATAGTATATTACGTTCCAAGTTAAGAAAAGTGAAAGTTTACCACACGAGTATGACAAGTTTAAATACGAGCGATACCAAGTACTTAAATGCCATACGAATACAGTAAAAATACTTTTCTGACGAAGTGCTTATACTATTTTTCGTATTTTACATTAATATTAAAATTTGAATTTATTACTGTTTAATATACTGAATTAAGAACATTGAAAAAACAAAGTAGTCTGATTCTCAGCAACAAAGTAACTTGACAGTTATTGTTTTTTGTACCTTACAACATCCAAACAAATTAATTTTTGGAGATCGATTTGCAAAACGATGGGCCTAGATCATAAAAAGAACAATGCAAACGATTTAGAAGATAAACAATAAAAAATAAAAATAAACAATTCCTTGTGTTAAAATGTATTTGTAAAGTAATCCATTTCTGTAAGATTTTGAGTATATTAAAATAATACATTACTGTATAAAGTACGAAAAAGTACTAAAAATAGTATGATTGAACTTAAACCCAAAACCTCCGTGAAATTACTATAGTCACTAATACTTTTAAATCAAGGCTACGTAATTCAATAACAAAATCGTCTTATAAATTACAGTAATTAATATCTTCCGATATACTCACGTATCTACTAGTTATGTATTTGTTTAATAAAGCAAAAACGTAGCATATATTCAATGCTATGGCAGCGTTTAATGGACGAGACAAAACGGTTTCTTTGACTTACCAGTTAAAAATTAAAATGATTGTAATTGACAGAAAATGTCTGTTCAAAAATCCAAATACATTACTGAAGGCTTTTCTGGGAAGCACAACTAATATTTCTTATTTTTTTATTAACTAAATATTTAAAATTATAGGTACATATATTACATATCAGTGCAAAAAAACTTACAAGTGTTAGGGATAAAAAACTGGAAAGAAAGAGCACAGGACAGAATTCAGTGGAAGAATATTACAAGAGAAAGCATGGGCTTGCACGGCCTAGCGAGCTGAGTATTGTTATTAATAAATTACATGTACGCATCAGAAATACCGCTAATCTCGTAAATGAAAATGAAGAATCTCGATCATAGGTGCGTTCGGCAAATGAGTTCTGTTCACTCTTTTCACTCTGTACACTCCTAGCACCGTTCGGTAATTACATAGAGTGATAAGCGTCTTAAAATGGAGCATTCGGCAAATACAGAATGGAGTCAAGTGGAGTGAAAAGTGTGAACTCCAAAAGCCCAACCTCGATATGCAAGCATACATGGAGTTTTCTTGTTTTATTTGACAGCTGTCAGATCATTTTGTATTTTTATGTTGAAATATTTTATTATACACAATTATTTTATATTTATAATATTGTTTTGTAATATAACTAGGCTCAATATGTCGGAATGGTAAGAATTCTGTGCCTTTTCTAATATATACTTTCTTCAGAATCATTAAAGAATAATACCAAAGTGAATAACTTCTATATGGTTCATTATTTATTTTTTTTAGCAGTGCAGTATATCAGATTGTCAAAAAAGGAGGTTATTATATTCGTGCACCAAAATTTTAACTCTACTCGTTCGGTTAATCACAAATAAAGGAGTGTATCTTGTTCCCTCGATCTACTCCAACTCCAGCTCTACTCCCACTCCACTCCAACACCGCTCCGTAAATACTCCAACTCCGTATGATTTACCGAACGCATCTCATTTAGAAGAATAGGAGGAAATTTATTTATAGAATGAATTAAAAAATTTAAAAACGTATTAATAATAGACGTAATTAGAATTTTTGTGCATGTACTAGAAATGTGAAACACAATTATGTACTTATAAAGCCTAATATGGAAATGGCGAGAGGTCTTGTGCTGGCCACAACAGATTTTTTTCAAATTAGGGTATATACAATCCAGTTGAAGGAAATGTAGATTTTAGTGCAGAAAAGGAGCCGGTTTCTGATTGTATTAAAATCATCATTTTCATTATAGTTGAAAAACAAGTACAATTTATGAGTAAAAACTAAAAATACTTTAATTACAGAAAGGTTCCAAATTCACCAATTTCAAAAATTAAAAATTACATCACGACATGTAATTGATTCCGGGAAAGTACTTATAAGAAAGTACTCAAATATAAAAAAATACTTAAGTATAAATCGTCAATGCAAATACAAATTATAAGTACCTGCTCTAAAAAATTGAACTCAAGTATAAATACAATTAAAAGGGAAAGTATATAAATACATTTTATTTAAGATCATTACGCTTATATTCAGGATAATTTGATTAGAACATCATTAGTGTGCAACGTCTATCTTCCCGTTTAACCTAAGGTACAAAATCAATTACTTACAGCAGTTCATGGTTTAGTAAATATAAATGATAGTATTTACATACATTCTGTTTTCTATAACATAATTTCTTTTAATGAAATAATAACAATTATATCAAGGCCAAGCAACTTAAATACGAAATATGTATAATGATGCTTACCTTGTATATTCCCATTAATAGAATGAGACTAAGCAATAAAAAAATTATTGGCACTGAAGCAAAAGGCATATAATTACAATTTATATCAAACATTGTACCAAATATTTACATATGTCGAAAATCAGTGACATTGTCGCTATGCAACTAGTTTCAAACTAAATAAATTTCTGTAGTGGTAATGAATTTTTTTTTGTGTGCATTCTTATCAGTACGATAAGCCTCTATTGAAAAATAATTATTATTGCAATAAATTTTGCGATAAGATATATTTTACAAATCAATATTATTTCCAGATGAATAGCACTGTAGTTTGCATAAATTTCAATTTTGGTTTTATGAGTACCAATCATTTGTTTACTATATACAAAGAAAATAATGAACTTAGCCATATGCCTGAGTGCCTGGTCGCGAATTTGGGGACCCGGGTTCGATCCCGACCGACGCCAAAATTATGTTTTTCGAATTTTTAATGACAGAAAAGTAACTCATGTGATCGACAGCAATGAGTCCGCGTGAGGTGCATGGTTATCATCATTACCGATATTTCGTCGGATTTCTGGTAAAAAGACTTAACCGCCAAAAAATGATAAAATGAGTTATGCACATAAACGGATACGTCTCTTCACGACGCATGCTGTGAACACAATATCTAAGCGCTAAAAAATTTATGTTAGAAGGTAATTCTTTCTAAAGTTTCGTAAACGCCATCTAACACTTTTTGATGCGCACAGAAATTTTATACGAAATGTCTTAAACGCCATTCTGTGTTAATGTAATGGGTGATGTTAACGAGGTGTGTTCCACAAAAGTTAATTTATTTTGATATTATTTATTAATCTGGTGTTCACAACTATATAAATATTAAAAATTTAGGTACTACGCTATATATTGAACAAAAAAAAAAAAAAACATTTTTATTAAATATTTCATGATATATGCTTCAAAATGTTGCGAAAGTATGTTGAAAAATGCATAAAATATTAATCTAATCGATATAACACCATATCTTGTTAAATAAATCAATATTGTAAATAAAAACAAGTTTTTCCTGTTTATCTCAAAACTAGTCAAAAGGCGGTTAAGTCTTTTTACCAGAAATTCGACGATTTGTGTACACTGCACACACAGCGATGGATAATGTATTAGCAATTTGTCATGAAAAAATCTGATGTGGCCAGCACAATACCTTCCATCAGTTCTATGTATCTTGTACAAATTCCATACAGAAAGTTTCTTGCAAAAGATTCTATATGTGTATTTCCAATAAAATTATAACACAAATATTGTACTTGACACTTGACACTGACATCTGTCTATCAGAATTTTCTTAATATAGTAGATGTTTTCATGGTTATAGCATAGCTGGCTGATTTATGAAATTAATTTCTTTATAAAAAAGAGATCCCATTTTATAAAAATGGGGTCCCGTGGCCGCGTGCCTATGAGTGACTGGTCGCGAACCTAGGAAACCTGGTTCGATCTCGACAGACGCCAAATATTTCCAATTTTAAATGGCACAAAAGTGACCCCTGTGGTGCACTCTGCACACTAGCTATGAGTGCCCGTGAGGTGACGCCTGGTACGCGCCCACACGGTCAAATATATTGTCATCATTACCGATGTCTACATGTGTTGTAGATACTGGCACACCCAGTAATGGGTAATATGCCGTAATGATATATTTATTTATTTATTTTATTTATTTCTTTATAATATACATTATACAATTAAATTAAAATGGCAATATCCTTTCGATGAAAAGAAGTCAAATTAATATATACGAGCCCTAATCCATATTAGTTGGCCTATTTATTAAATTCATTTATCGTGACTTAAATAGTATTATTTCTAATAATAATGTAAGAAGTTTTTATTTTTTATTTAAAGTAAAGTTATTTCCCCATTATAACGTAACTTTAAATTATAATTCTAGCTAGACATATATATTTAAGAGTATAATATTAAGTCAAACTTATTAGTAAATTTCTATTTCTTATCAAGATTGGATAATTCGCCGATAATTCTTAAAAATTGACGTATTTTTTTATTGTGTCTTATTTATAAACTCTAACAAACAAATGACGTCATTTCTTTTCAAACTTTATTTGTTTTTTCTTGTATTGTTAGTAAAGTTATGATTATTTCTACTACAAAATATCTACATTATTATAAAAAATGATATATATAATATACCAATTACGTTAGTTATTATTTATGTAAAAGTGACTTCAAGCAATATTTTAATTTTTCATTTGTGATTTGTGGCGTTATAAGATCGGGATTCTTTCTTCTTTGTTCTGTTGGCTGCGTCAGCTTGTAAATAAGAAGGCCCTTGTGGAGTGTTACAGACCACTTCCAGCACATATTCTTCTTGTTCTCGGCCTATCGCGATATACATTGTTCTGAGGACAGGGAACAGCATTGTGCCATGTTCTTTGGAAATGCCTAAGGCGGTCACCACAGATCCGGAACGACTACAAATTAAAGTTTATGGTATATACAGTTATCCCCGGATTGAGTTTACAAAAGGAAAAAAATTCTTATTTTTGATTTTACGAAAAAATGTCAAGGGAAGAAAATTTTTTGCTTGAATTAAAACGCAATTTTCAGTTATTAAAACTTTTAATTAATGTAAGATTCTTTTATTATAACGTTTTTTCATATTTTGTCCTCCTAATAATACAGTTATTACATTGAATCTAACATGATTTTAGTTAGCTTTGAAATATTGACAAATGATTATTAATTTTAATATCTGAAAAAAAAAATCTGTTGTGGCCAGCACAAGACTCTCGCCATTTCCATATTAGGCTATATAAGTATTGTATTGCACTTCGCTTTCGAACCGTCGTTTTATAACAAAATATTATAGAACATTACCCAAATATTGTTTTTTATTATATTTAACATGTCTTCTGCACACATATAATTCTAATTATATCTATTTTTCATTGTATGAGGAAGTTTCTAAATGTCAGAGATTGTTCCAATTCATTAACCAGATTGGCGGTATTTCTGATGGATATATGCATTTTATTACAATTTTACCTATAATTTCAAATATTTAATTAATAAAACAATAAGAAAAATTAAATATACTTCCCAGTAAAAGCTATCAGAATGTCACTAAAACTGCTGATTGTTGACACTGACATGTGTCATTTACAAATTATGTTATAAACATTGGAATTTATCAACTGGTTTCCTTAGTGCCGTAGCCTCTGCGATTAGTTCACTCTAAAAATTATAGTGTCTTTATCTCTAAATCTATACAAGATATAATAAAATTTTTAAGTGTATTAGATGGAGAATTTTATGTTCTTCAATATTTAATAAAAAAACCTCCCAAAAAATTATATTTAGAAGAATTTTTCTAAGAAACTACTACTTTCGGTTGTTCAATTGTAACCAAAACCTTTTTAGCTCTTCCCAGGAATGTCAGATCGAGGAAACCAGTTAAATTTTTTAAGTTTTTAGTTTTTGAGGAATCGTGACTACAACATCCAGACATATATACATACATACACACACACACATCCACTCACTCACACACACACACACACATACATCATTTTAAAAATGTTATAATCGGATTCTAGGGACCTTAAATCGTGGTTATTCAATAAAATCTGGATATGCGAATTTTAGCATGAATCCAATACCTCTCTTAGCGAGAGGTAAAAACAGCGAAAATCAAAATACTTTTAGTTTATTCAATTAACACTTTTTTATCTGAAATTAGAATTAATAATCATTTGTCAATATTTCAAAGCTAACTAATATAATGTTAGATTCAATGTAATAATTATAGTATTAGGAGGACAAAATACGATAAAACGGTATAATGAAAGAACCTTGCATTAATTAAAAGTTTTAATAACTGAAACATGCGTTTTAATGCAAGCAAAAATTTTTCTTTCCTTGGCATTTTTTCGTAAAATTAAAAATTAAATTATAATTTAGTCTTTGTAAATTATTTACACATTCTTTTTAATTCACATTTATGAATACAAATAAGTATAACAGAAATTTTAAATGTCGTTGGTCCCTGAGGGTTAATTAATTAAATAAAAATTATGACAATCGGAGACAGAACATAGAACCAATTTTCAAGGTAATCGTCAAAAGAAAATGACACTTTATTTGAAGCTGTAAATAATATTTCTTGGAAAAATATCATTTTAAGTTTTGTGTTATTATAAAATTAAAGATTATTAAATTTTCTATAGATTTGCGATTTGCTTCGATATTTACCTACTTATATTTATCATAAATCAATTTATAAATAATCCATTTTTTATAAATTCTGTAGCATATACATACTTAGAGCTTCCATGGTTATACACATGAATGGGATAACGTTAGCGAAACGTTACGTTATTCGTTTTTTCATAACGAAAAAAAAAATTTTTCGTTATATAACGTTATAAATAATTTAAGAAACAACGAAAGAACGTTACATAACGTTATTTTTATTTCGTTATAACATTACAATAACTGTATTTTTCTCAAATCTGTTATAAAAATTAATTAAAAATTTAAATAAAAATTAATATTAAAAAATAACTTATTCAAGTACTTACATTACTTATTCTAGAAATGATATTTACCTGTTACCAATTATATTTTCATCGGCAAAATCTTGTAAATTTTATAAACATGGACATTGGTATTAGGAATGACGATGGGTACCCGGGTACTCGGAACCTACCCGATATTAATGTTCCCGGGTATAAAAATTCTTACCCGATTACTCGAAATATACCCGCTGCCCGTTAATTATCCGATACCCTTTAAATACCCAAACAGTTTTCTGCTGCCGGAAACATTGTATCTAAAAGAAGAGCTTTTATTACCATACCATAATTATGTCAAGTTTTTTATAGAGATGCAGTATATTATTTATTTGTATTACTTTTTATTTAATAAATATATGTAAACAATAATAATGAATTTTATTATAAACTGGTAATATAATAAGGGTAACTGGTAATTAACAAATTATCGAATTATGTATATGTACTTAAGGGATAACGGGTAATTAAAAGATATCGTGTAATTAACGGGTAAAGGGTACAATCCGGGTAGATGTTGCGGGTACTCGGGTACCAAAATTATCAGAATTCGTCATTCCTAATTGGTATATTAAATTGTTATTTGTTAT
This sequence comes from Ophonus ardosiacus, assembly GCA_943142095.1. Lineage (NCBI taxonomy): Eukaryota > Metazoa > Arthropoda > Insecta > Coleoptera > Carabidae > Ophonus > Ophonus ardosiacus. The sequence continues at coordinate 14,557,725 of OW964830.1, read as the reverse complement.
GTAACAATTACATAGGTTATGGGAAATAGCACTAACATTTTGGTGGTAGGACAAATATTGTGTGCAGCTCGTGTGTAAAATAGTATTTTTTTTTTATCTCGTGCCAACTTTATTAAAACATTGCACTCGACGAAAAAAGTTCCACGTTACACACTTGTTACATAAATAACAATTTTGAATCGCTTTTTAAATATATGTATGATATTTAGAAACATACAAACAACACGTTATCAAAATAAGTTTACATACCAATTTCATATATTTACATTTGCTGTCTATGTATCTAAGTGTAAACATTAAACATACCTACCATTATTAGTAAATGGATCAATAACTAAATAAATAAATAAATGTTTAATTTTCAGATATTTTTCTTTATGTATCCGTACAAGTGAAGATATATTATTTACTTTTTAATTCTCTGTGGTCCTGCCCTGTCGTGGTGAATATTCTGTCCATTAGATCCTGTAGGTCCTACGGGAAGGAACCCTGGACCTCTCAAGGGACACAGGAATCACTGTTACAATCTAGATACACTCATATTGTACTGGAGGGATAAGCAGTGATTACAAGGCGATAGAGGAATAGGAAAATAATATATAATATACCCTATATACAGAGAATTTCAGAACAAGCATTAATATAATTGCAAGATGATTATTCGCCCGATATAGTTCAGCAATTATTAATTATATTTTCTTTCGTGTATTTATGAGTGAAGAAGTTTCTAAATATCAAAAAAATCAGTAGGTACCTAATTTTATTGTTTGCGCATGTTTAACGATCTCGGAAAACATAACTGCGTGGTAACTATTTTTAATAAATTTTGCGGCTTAAGGCAATTGCTGCGCTCAAAAATATGCAGATGATGAAGTACAATCTAGAAGACACAATATTGATGCGTCCTTTACTGTATATGTTACGTAGAGTAGTGCAACGAATTGAAGGTGGACGTAGCTAAGACTGTATTATTGAACTATGAGTGCAAATTAATAAGAAGTCTTTAAAATAGTATTTATCGCTCGAAACTCTCCAGCCTCTATTTCTAGAAATTTGACTATAAATTTTTAGAATGTTATTAACATAAAACCAGTTAACAATACGTATTTTCAGGTAGCCATAATTTGGCCCCTAACAAAAATTTCGAAAAGTGTGCGGTAGCGTTTCGCGTGAATATCACGTTTTCCATCATTTTGAGGACTCCGATAAAATAGATTAATTTTTATTATTATTTCTTTGTTGTTAATATTGCTCTTCTACAAATGATTGGCAATCTAATTTTATAAACATACTTAGAAAAACATTAAACAATATACCGGATGTCAACTTGAAACTTATTGGAAATATAATGTAAATTTAACTTGTTTTTCTTTAGTAACCTATTAAATTTGGAGAAAATTGTAAACACACAGAATAATGTCTTTGGTATCTAACCGAATAAACTTAATTTAAAGATGTGTTATTGAAAGTAGATCTAGTATGTGTTATTTTAAAAAAATAATATTAACATTTAATTAACTCTCCTTCTTGTTTGACAGGCAAAAGACGTTTATCTTTGTAAAATAATCGTATACAAGATCTATTTTTGATCAGGAAATGAAGCTCTTAAATTTTTACATTTTTCTTCCACTAGATTTCTTATCACACCTATTTTTATTTGTATAAGTCGGTTTCTTGGCAATTTCTGTTCTAATTGTTTAGGTAGGTCATCTCACGGACACTTAACTTCGATATCTGTGTTTAAAGAAATTGGCACACCCACAAATAGATAATATGCTGTAATGATATATTTTTTTATTTCGTTTTTTATGTAGTGAGTAATTTTTACGTGTAAACTAGATAAGCGAAGTCAACATAATATTTTGTATTTATCTAAAGATTAATATTTATAAAATTCATGGACTCATAATCCATTTTAATGAATTTATGATTTATCATCATTCATGAGTAGGTACAGGGTCGAACTGGGTTCATTTGGCCTCGCAGGAACAAATGCAAATTGGCCCCCAAGACCGTCTCCCAAAAAATCATTAATTTTCAGGATATAAAGAAATCATTGACTCACCTTAAAGTATAAAGAACAATAAAATAAATATTTTGTTTTGTTTATTTGTTATGATAAAATTTCTATTTCTTTAAAAAAATATGTATTTTTTTGCTCAATCAGTAATTATTAGATTTTTATACACCAAATGAGTTAAGATAATGTTTGTATGTTATATTTCATTTTATAAGGTTTTCTTCAGGTCGATGACGTAGGTAAGTCTTCAGCGTTTTCATTTTCCCTTTACCTATAAAATAATATTGTAATTTGTGATATGTAACTTGTTGGTTATTTCAGATTTTAAAATTTTATTTAAATAATTTTTCATTTAGAAAACAATCTATTGTAAAGGATAGAATTTTATTGCTTATCGTATGCAATTTTAAACTATTCTAAACGATTATGAATGTTGTCTCCAACATTCGGAAACAGAAGCAAATAGCTTGACATTGTAGGAACTTGTAAGATGTTAAGTATTCTCTGGGGTTGACAGCCATTATGCCTTCCCGATCACATTTCCTAATGTAATTCTGTCCTGAATCTCAGCTCATTGCCTAAATATGTCGTTTCCAATGAAAGGGCTAGAGAAGCAAATGACATGGAAATTCTATGCCAAATTCGGAAAGAGCAGGTTGCTAAATCCAAGGAAATCAAGAAATGGAGAAGACATTTACGAAAAACTAGAAAGAAAACCCAAATAGTAAAAGGCAAAAATAAACCACAGACAAATTGCTCTGTACAGTGCTGAATTTGGTTTTGTTTTCTAGTTTTAAAATCATGTATTCTATATAGGTACTCATATTTCTTTCCGTCACTTTTAGGTAATGTAGGTATTGTCTTTGGTTAATAAGATCGGTGGTGAGTTTTTAATGTATAAGCACATTTTAGGGTCCCTAGAATACGAGTTTACTAGTTTTAAGATGATGTTTACATGTGTGTGTGTATCTGTGTGTGCGTGTGGGTTCCCGTGTGTGACAATTTCTTCTCCGACGATAACTCCAATACCACGATTTTAAAAATTGTGATTCTTTCATATTCCTCTTTTTTATAACCATATGAAGAGCTGAATAGATTTTGGTTGAACCGAAAGTTCCCTTATTTGAAGTTCCTAACAGTTTTTCTTGACAAAACGCAGTTAAATATCATCTTTTGACATTTGTTGTAATTATCAATATGAAAGAATATCTTATTCTCTATATGGTTTGTTTATATGATTTCCTTCATATTCATTAGATATAGAGTTAAAGAATTATAAAGAGATTAACTTTCAAAAATCAGTCATCTTTGCTATAACCATGGAAAATGCAGATATATTAAAAAATTCTAATTGACAAATATATAATTTTATTGGATTTATAGAATCTTTTTCAAGAAACTTTCAGTATGAAATTTGTAAAAAATAGTATATGTTCGTGTTACAATTTTACTGGATATATATAATCTTGTCCAAGGAACATTTGGTGTGGGATTTGTATACAATACATCGAATTGACGGAAAGTCTTGTGCTGGCCACAACAGATTTTTTTTTAATTTACACGCCTCAAAATATATAAACATGGAATAGTTTAAATTATTCATTTTTATAAACGATCCAATGCTCCATTGGATTTTTTAATGCATATACGTGGGCGCCTTTGTTTTAAATTATTAACTACCATAAAATTTTAGTGGAAACAATTTGTTCTACAATTTTATTTTAACGAATTCGTGATTATGAAGTTCAGATATTTATTTCCCCTGCTATAATTTGTAAGCATTCAAACCATGAATTCTCTTAAAAAAATTGTGGAAATATTCGAAAAGTTTGAGTAACTCGTATCCTCCTCCTGGTCACATATGTAGAGTTATTGGTGCTCTGGAGTAAAATTTTCCGGCAGATAAATTCATTTTATAGCTTTGGAAAATGAAAATGTAACTAGAATCGAAAATATTGCTCTAGTTTCTCGCAAACCCTACAAGTACGCTCCTATCTGCAGACTGTCACTTTACATGAAATATCTACTCTATTACAAACATGCCGAGGGAGAATTTTATGGCAGAGTTCACTTGGTTTCACGCAAATTAAAAAGATTAAGAGGGTTGTTCAGTGTTCGTCATACATTTACAGAATAAAATAAATAACTATATTATTCAACAAGCGCGGAATGATGGCTGCAACTCGCAGTGCAATATATTCTAGTATATTATAAATGAAAATATTATGAAGTAAGTACGGCCATATTGTTTTGTAATTGCCGAGATGTTATTGTGTTAAATTAGTGTGGAACAATAAAATTTTCTTCATGGAGCACACTCATAAAAATATAAAGTGAAAGCGCGCTCCTAAAAACGTTTTTATTATAAAAGTGTGTTCGTAATACAAGCCATAGTGGTGTAAATTTAACTAGAGATGTAAAAATAATTTTGTTGATACCCTAATACGTAGTTTTAATATGAAGAAATCAGTATTGCAAAAATTATAGTACGTATTCCAAAATTGTAAAATATTGTATTAAAAAATTAAAATACAAATACAGCCTGTATAAAGAATATCATTGGCTAAGAGTATAAATATACTTACAGGCCTATTTTGTAAAATATTCGCTTAACGAATCGTTATCATAACGACAATCGTTGTTATAAAAATCGTTATTTGTATTTTACGAAAATCGTTATTTTTGTATTCTGTAAGATCGATCGTTAAAACATTATCGTTGAATTTAATTTATAACGAAATCGGTAAATTTTTTTTGCGGTTGATACTATTGTAATAATCTAATAATTTTCTAAAATTTTCCTTTGGGATAGTAAAAGGATCACTTTTATCTCTTAAAGCCCTATGAATTTTTCCTGTTAAATATATGTAGTAAAGTTTGAATATAATCGGACATATTTTTAAAATATATAATATCATAATATATCATTATAATGATATATTATTTAATATTTCAAGAATATTGAAATGTGAATGAAATGCAACAAATCGTTAACATAACGACCAGTTTTTTCTTGTCGTTAAAAAATAACGATTTTACGAATATCGTTATCATCTTGTCGTTATGAACAATTGAATTTTTGCTTACGGAATACCATTTTAACGATTATCGTTATTTTAACGATATAACGATTCGTTATGTCATAACGATCGCTTACAGAATAACCCTATTAGTCCACTTTCAAAAAAGTTACAGGAGAACAAAAAGAAAACCGTATAAAATGTGCCGCATTAATAGTTTGAAAAAATCCAAAATCCCGTTTGTGTAAATTGTCTACATTACCACTCAAACTAGTTAAAACTAAATTTTTAAGTAATTGGGAAAAAATATTATCATGGGGTAATCCGTCATAAAAACAGTGATAATCGTCATCCAAAATGTTTTTCAAAGCTACCCTAGGCAAGGGAAGTATAGGGATCGCGCTAAAAATCGTGAATTTTAGTGAATAAGCATGTTTTGACGTCCCCAGAATCCGATTTTAACATTTTTACAATGATGTCTGTAGGTACGTATATGTGTGTGTGTGCGCGTGTGCGTGTGTGTGTGGACCGTGTGGACACGAGTACTCTAAAACTGTCAATCAGAAAATTTTGAAATTTTCTATACTCATTCTATACTAATGTGGGAAGAGCTCATTAGTTTTTAGTGTATATCGGATAAACGAAAGTGTCAAGCTTTTAACAATTTTTCATTCATTGAATATAATTTTTTAGCAACTTTGAATATAATCGTACAATCTTCAATTCTACAATAATAGCATAGTAAATAACTTGAAATAACTTTAAATATGAATTTATAATATATGTATAGTTATTTTTTATAGAAGACGATAAAATTATATTTTATCGACGAGAGGAAAGTTTAATTCACGAGCGATTTCGCGAGTGAATTATTTTTCGCGAATCGATAATTTAATTTTATCGTCGTATATAAAATTTTATTTTTTTCTATAGCAGATGTTAAAGAAAAGAATTAAAAAATGCCAATTATATGTTATGGAACACAATTTTAACATCACAGTATGTGGGTTGTTATGGATTTTGTATGTAAATAAATAAGAATTAAAGTATTTTATCTACCCTTGCTGTTAAAATGTTACTTTATCTACCGTTGCGGTTAAAGTGCTACTTTATCTACTATTTTGAGTAGATAGAAACACAGTTTAACATCTGCTATAGAAAAAAATTATTTTCATACATCATCTTGCCTATGCGTCAAACAAAAACATAATATTTTAATAATAATTTTGACATATTTAAACAAATGTCACTGTCAGGAAGCAATTACATTCAAATTAATAATGAAACCGTATTAAGGAGAATGTAGTAATAATATATGTATTTGAATCTAATAAAATTAAGGTTTGTAAAAATAATATATTTTCAATCATACATAAATATTAGAAGTACTGTTGATTTGCTACATTGTGTTTCAGGGTACGGCCCTGAAAAGATTTTGTATAAAGATGCGAGTACTATTTTGATTTTTATTAAGTTTTTCTATATGTTTTGTCAATATTTCTGAAGGTAGATACAGGAAAGTAAGAAATCTTCGGACTTTCAGTCAATTAATAAAATTTATTCACGCCGACGTTTCGACTATACTATAGTCTTCTTCAGGGCTAGTCGAAACGTCGGCGTGAATAAATTTTATTAATTGACTGAAAGTCCGAAAATTTCTTACTTTCCTGTATCTACCTCCATCCTAACACAGTCGAATATTGATTTTTCAATATTTCTGAAATTTATTTTGTGTATGATATATTTGTTAAATGTAAAATAAAGATTGTTATGTGTGAATATAAAAATATTTGAACATAATAATTGCTTGATACATGGCTAAATACCCAGCGGGAGGTTATGGGCCGGCCACATCTGATTTTTTCTTTAGATTTTCAGCCTTTGTGGGTGAAGCTGATATATTGTATTTAGGGAACATGATGTAATTAGTAACACTACGAGTTTGTATTTGTCATAACATTTCCCAATCATCAGTAAATCGTAACTTGAAATAAACCTTACCATCTGCATTGTATTTAACGGCCAGAATATCTAAAACCCAAATTCGGATTAATATTTCTTCTAGATAATCTAATTAACGGCAGACTTGATTACCGTAGGGTCACCTTTTTCTCCAGCGTGACTGCTTTTTAAAAATTCAACCTTCGTAATGTTTTTAAAAAAGTATGTTTAAGATAAGTTACATCATATTTCTTTAGATTCCTAGGAGCTGCGCGACATGCTCCGTAATATTCTGCAGGATTACTTTATCCCTGAAAATCCTCTTGCTCGTAGAATGCATGGACAGTTTGATAAACATTAACAAACACAGACGGATAGACTGTAGTTCCGTTACACACAGGAGTTATTGATAACAGTGAATTAAGATATTCCAGAAACAAAATGGTACCATAATGTCATTTTCGTTCAAAAGTGGCAGATTTACACTCTTAGGGCCGGTTTTTCAATATCTAGTTAAAATTTTAACTAAGAGTTAAATAAACAAAAATGAAACGAAATGAACCGTCAAATGACAGATTTATTATTGCTGTCAACAAAACGATGCAATATTGTTTACTTAACTGGAAGTTAAAATTTTAACCAGAGATTGAAAAACCGGCCCTTAGCCGATGATATGTAAACTTGTGCTTTAATAACTACTGAATATCAAATCTTTTAAGAACATTAATTATAATCTATATTTCCCCATGCTACAAATAGGAGTTAAGAACAGTTATTTTTATGAACTAACTGCGGGAAAACTATGTTCTCGCATGGGGGCGACTGGAAGGAGCGATTGCCTTCAATTGCGCGAATGCGTGAAAGACGTCTTCACGAAAGTGGTTTGAACAAATATTGTACGAGCACTGGTATTTAAAAAAAATACATCATTAACTCAAAATGTTTATTTTAAAGCAAATAAAAAAAACAAAATCTGTTGTGGCCAGGACAAGACCTCTCGCCATTTTCATATTAGATTATATAAGTATTGTATTGCACTTCGCTATCGAACCGTCTTTTTATAACAAAAATTACAGAACTTTACCCAAATATTGTTTTTATTGTATTTAACATGTCTTCTATGCACACATATAATTCTAATTATACCTATTTTTCATTGAATGAGGAAGTTCTTAAATGTCAGAGATTCTTCCAATTCATTAACCAGATTGCCGCTATTTTTTATTAAATGTACTTCCCAGAAAAAGTTATCAGAATATCACTAAAACTGTTGATTTTTGACACTGACATCTGTCATTTACAAACTATGTTATAAACAATTCCTTAGTGTGGTTTACCCCAAACTTCATATTTACTGAACAAATAAATAACGTTTGCAAATCTGCTTGTAAAACTCTTAGCTTCATAATGCGAATATCTAAAATGTTCCACGACATTTCGCTACTAAAGTCTTTATACTTTGCCTACGTCATTAGTAAGCTTGAATATGCCACTTTAGTTTGGTATCCACATTATGCCTATCAATGCTTATCTCTCGATCGAATTCATAGAAGGTTTCTGAAATTTCTTTCATATAAGCTTGATAATATTTATCCAGAACGAGGAACGAATCAAGAAGAACTCCTTCAACGACATACTATGACTTCGTTATCCCACAGGAGAGAGGTGTCCAGTGCGAAATTTCTTTGGATGTTAATTCATAATAAAGTTGATTGTCCTCTTCTACTGTCCCAAATTTCATTTTATGTTCCTAGGTTATCATCCAGGCTCAAGCATTCTAGGACTTTTTTTCTCCCTACACCTCACACAGATGTCTTACTAAGGTCTCCCATTCATGTGATGTGCCGCAATGCTGATAAACATTTCGGAGATATTTTTGTTTAAATTAATAATTATTATGCTTGTTTCAATTGAAATTTCAATTAATTTATTTGTATTATTCTGTGAATATGTATGTATTTCTAATTTAATGCCCTGTAAATGGATTACTGTTGGGCAATAAAGATTATTATTATTATTATTATTATTATTATTATTATTAACCTCTGCGTTGTAGTACATCCGATTATTATATATATATTATAGTGTCTTTATCTCTAAATCTATACAAGATATAATAATTTTTTTAAGTGTGTTGGATGGAGAATTTTATGTTCTTCAATATTTCTAATAACAAAAATTTCCAAAAAATTATATTTAGAAGAATTTTTTTAAGAAACTACTACTTCCGGTTGTCCAATTTTTACCAAAACCTTTTCAGCTCTTCCCAGAAATATCAGATTGAGGAATTCATAGTTAAACAGGTTAAACACACATCCACACACACACTCATATACACAGACATAATTTTAAAAAAATATTATAATCGGATTCTAGGGACCATAAATCGTTCTTATTATCTTGCTATGCGAATTTTAGCATGATTCCAATACCTCTCTTAGCGAGAGGTAATAATCAACAATGGCCACTTGTTTTACTGGAAATATTTGTTTCTTTTGACATTTGTATTTATTGGAAGAATTTTATTAATCTACTCCTATTTGTTTAACTTATAATAAAGAAAAATCCATGTAAATTGTATATTATAGACTGAATTTTATTATTATCAGCACCGATTTATTTTAGAATGTCGCAAAGGGACAATGTTTATTGCAACTTTTACATTCGAGTCGATCGGGAAGTAGTTGTTCCTGGTCGAGTATTGCATGCGGAGAATGTCATTTTGAAGGTTACGAGTACAAAAATGAATTTACCCATGACCTCCACAGTAGAAGTCATGATGTTTTTTATTAAATTAATTGCATATCCTTTCATATTGACGGATTCTCCCCTTGTGTAATTAGAAACAATTTCGCAATTTCAGTGTGTGTGATTAAACGTGAAACCGGTTAAAACTTGATGGGCGCTTGGCTTCCGGTCTGTTGCCCCCGGCGGTGTTTCCGGTAGCTCAGATGCAGCTTCCGGGCTGCCCGTGAACAGCTGGCTGCATGCGCACTCGCACGGAGACTAATTCTTTGTGTTTGCGAATTCATTACATCGTGGCCAACGTGGGATTAGTTCCATCATTCAATAACACCCTCACACACCACACAAGAAGGAAGGGTTGCGTGGAAGTCAAATTACAAATAGGCTTGAAATTACTTCACACTTTGTAGACATTCAAATTACTTCAATATCCTCTCTATACCTATAAGTTTTACTGATTACCGTAATGTGTAAAGTATGCAAAAGGACGGTAGAATAATTGTATCAAATTTTAAATTACCATGATATTATAGAACATTTTATAATATTTGGAATATTACAAAACACTAGGTTTATGGTTTATATTGAATTCTCTTCTTTTACGATGAACTTAAAAAATGTTTTTATTGTATTTTCCGCCACTATTCTTTACAAATTAATCAAGGAGTGCTGCAAAAAAATATCAAAAATTTACAAAATTGAGATTTGTTCTCAAGAGCAAACAAGTTTCATAATTCTATCTACACGTATAACCGGTGTCAAAATACAGATCAAAATGTACGTCTTCAGGGTCATTTTGATATGGTAAGTGGCCCGGGGCATGGATTTTTTGTGCTATTTAAACCTTGTTTTTGAAAATGAAGATTTTCAAGGTAATGGCTATTTTAAAAATTTGATGTGATCAGCACATTACCTTCCGTCAATTCTATGCATTTTGTACAAATTCCACGCAGAAAGTTTCTTGCAAAAGATTATATACTCGTATATATCACTTGATCAAAGGCGGCATATCACTGCTGATGTTTTCCTACATAAAATTATTAATAATAGTATCGATTGCATATGTATTGTAAATAAAATTCACTAACAACTTTGCAGGATACCGTCCAGGTATAAAAGTATCTTTTACTTGAAAACAACCAAGTCTAACAGTCTATCAAAGTTACCTATTTATCATATGGTCAATTCTTATATTACCATTGAGAATACAATTGATATATTTCACCACTTCGTTAAAAAAGCTTACCTGTTGCTACTAACTATTTTCTATGTGTTTTTTTCCTTTGAGATATTTGCCTGTTGGGAACAGTGGCGTTCCCAGGATTTTGGTCTAGGGGGGGGCGACTAGATAATTTCATGTACGAGTAGGTACCTACTTATTTTTTCATATTTATATTTTATAATACAAAGATATTTTAAGATATTAAGGTAGGAAGGTTAACATTAAAAATATAAGAAACGTTAAACATGAAAATATGATATTTAAAAAAAACATGAACAAAAATTATTACTTTTCCAACAACTATATTAATATTTCGGTGAATGTGTAGAAGTGCTAAACATGTTAGCCTCTCTTCGTCGATTTTATTTTGTAAATACGTTTTTATTTGACGAAGTGTTGAAAAACTCCTCTCTGACGACGCTGTACTAACAGGCAATGTTATTTTTTTTTTACTTTAAATACTTAAATTTGAAACGACGACAAAAGTAGAAATGATTGCTAACCGTTGATTTATAGTGAATACGAATTGAACACCCATATTGTCATTTTTTATTTCTTGTAGATCAAGAATTTCCAACACAAATATGAAAGATAGAAGGTACATACTTTTTTGGCGTTCCCCTAATTATGTGTGTATACATAAAAAAAATATGTAGGTCTAGGGGGGAGTGGTTGGGAATTGTATTTAATAATAATAATAATAATAATAATAATAATAATAATAATAATATATTTCCAGAAAAATTATTTCACGAATACACCATTGCACTTGGCAATGACATCTTTCAATCAGAATTATCTTAGCACAGTAACCTATGTATGATTATAGCATAGCTGATTAATTTATGAAATTTTATTTATTTTTAATGGCGTATTCCACTATTGTAAAATTTACAAGTAAAATTATTTTAGTATAATAGATTATTCTTTTAAAAAAAGAAAAATGAAAAAATTATTAATAATCATTTTACGTAGTAGATTTTCCTGATGACAGTTCTCAAAATTTATCAACCCGACTATACTCTAAACCGCAGCAGTCAGCTGATTGTTGTGTGCGATTTTGTTTGTTTTGTCATATTACTTTTAACGTACGAGTGAAAATAAAACAATAAATAATTAAGATAACTAATATGAACATCAGACATCAATAAAATAAGATATGAATAAGAATTATATTATTTGTACTGTCATCAAGCGATAATGTTTCTACATTTCAGCAGTAGGCAGCGCTGTCATCACTCTGATCTATCAACAGGAAAATGCACACATCATTCCGGAAAAATTCAAATATTGCAGTAAATTTCAGAAAATCATATCTCGCTCAAATTAAATGAAAAACACCTTAAAATTTCACATTTATAACCGGTAACTTTAAATTTTGAAAGTGAAGTATATTTTAGTTAATGCAATTACGTTTACATGCTAGAAATTTCCGACCCTTAATATTTTAAATAAATGCATAAATATTTTGTGTTTTCGCGACTCCCAGAAGATTGCATACGGGATTTCACCCCCCATTCCTTCATAGCTATTTGTCTAGTAAAAATAATTTGTTTTATTTAACAAAATGAAGATTAATTAAAAAATATGGGAAATTTCTCGACTATGGTATACATTAGGTGTTATCATTTACTCGAAATCTCAATCAAACAGCATTTATACTTTTAGAAAAATAAACGACTTCCAAGTTGATACTTTTTAAAATCAACACTATCTCCCGACTCCTTTATCTAATGTCCTACATACCTATATTTATACTTAATAGTCTGCTTATGGATAATCTTAAAATCTCACAATCTCCACTAAAATTTTATCTCATAGTTAAATAAACAATATTGAAAAGAAATTAAATATCAAATGACAAATAGTCGGTAAAAATTCTTACTAATCGGCTTAGTAATTGATAAGCTATAATAAGGCACAGAAATAGTTTCGATTAGAAAATTAATTAGTAAAAATATTTATTTACCATAAGTCTGATATAACAAAAACAAAACTAAAACAAAACAAAAAATATGAGGCAATTTTCCTTATTAGATATGTATAGCGGGAAGATTACATGTCATTAATATATATTTATTTCATTACTTATTACTTAAAGACAGGTTGTGACGAAGGAATGTTAGTCAAAGGCACATTTAAGACTAACACCATTAACACACTTAGTGATACGGTCGAGACGAGACGAGACGAGAAATTCATTGTCTCGTCTCGTTTCAAATTCCTAAAATTATGTCTCGTCTCGAAATTTTTCTCGTCTCGTTCGCCGAGATTCTCGCCGAGATTTCTCGACGGAAAATTAATATGTATATTTTGGTCCCATAACTAATTATTAAATTTATACAATTTTGTATTAGTAGTAATTTGAACAAAAAGATAAATATTTGTCGTTTTATCTGTCAAAATTTGATAAAACCTAAAACTTGTGCAAATTTTACTATGTTATAATTTTATTAATGTAGTATTTATCTAGTATTTTCTTTTATAAAACATTAAAAAGAAAATGACGCTAAAAATCTTAGCTAATGCCTGAATTGCACAATGAAGTTTTTATAAGTGACTTTACAAGTATATTTACACCATCAAGTTTTGCATGAATTAAAATATCTAAGTGTCAAAATTCAAGTTATACTTACATTAAGATTTCAATTACTTCTCTATCCCATTTTTCAGTTTAATATCGATCGCTTATAACACTACTTGTAAACACAAATGACATTTGACAGTTACTTTACAGTTAAAATTTGTAGGGACTTTTAAGAAAAAAGTAGCGCAAGTTCCAGCTATTCTTTAAAAGTTTTTCGTTAAAAGTCTATTCATTTGTCTCTCTTGCACTCTTGTCATTGTGCGAGAGAGAAAACTTGAAAAGAAAAATTTTATCGTGTAATGCACGCTTAACAAATTCTGACAGATAAAATGTCAAATACTTTATTATATTTTGTTCAAAAATGCCATTGCTAAAAAGAGACATATATCACTAAAAATATATTAAATTTCACACGTTTGCAAATATGACTCATGAGAAAAATAACAACCGAGAAATCTCGGAACAGTTTTCGAGAATCGAGATCTCGGCAAATATTTCTCGTCTCGTAAAATACTTTTTTACATTCCTGTCTCGTTTCGTCAAGACGAGAAATCTCGAGTACGAGACGAGACGAGAATCGAGAAATATCTCGTCTCGACAGAATCAGTAAACACACTACATTGGAAACAAACGAATTTCAGAGAAGAACTGCTTTTAGTGACGCCTGAAATTAGTCGACCGGGCCAACTAATTCCGGGTTAGTTGTCGCAGACTTTGGGAATTCAAATTTATCAATGAATTTTATTTAGTTCAGACCAAAGCAAAAAATTAAGTTTGATAAAGACAAACATTTATAGGATACCAGTAATTTAAATTTAAGACACATTTTGTGATTGAAATAAAAATTTAAGTGAATATTTAATGGTCAATAATACATTAGTCACTTTCGGCCGCATTTTCCCAATTTTGACAAGTATAAAATTCATTCAGTCCGGGGGTGGGTCCAGCTATACACACTGAATCCATTGTTTCACTTGTGACAACTATCCTCGGGGTTTTTGTGACAACCAACATATCAGACAAATTACGATTTGGCGGAAATACAATATAATCTAACCTCAAAGTTGGTACAGAGTAATATCATGCAACCTTATAGATTCACAAAAAAATAGTTGAGACATTGACTTCATTGAACAGAAAGTGAATATTCGGAGTTAAATATATCGTTCAAAAGAACCAATAAAATCCATACAATTGTTGCAAGGCACATGAAACGTATACTCGTGTACAAACTGGCAATAGGGTAATTCCGGGAGAGATGGACCAATGGGTGAGTTGGTCCAGTAGTAATATTTCTGTCCCTATTCGATAGATGTCTCTACTATTTATTTCAGAGAACCGTATCATGCGCTTGAAGTCCGGTGTGCAATATTAGCTGTTTACTGTGCGTGTTTTAGCAAATACATATTTTTTGTGTTAAAATTGAAGCGCAAAACAATTCACTCCTATTTTCCGTTGGCTGAATTTTTTTAACGATAAGTGTTTTTCTTTTGATTTATGTTTAGTTATAATTATTCATGTCTTTTGCTTACAATATAACTTTAAAGAACTTAATTCTTCTATTTATGACATAATTTGAATGGTGGTCCATTTATTCTTTACAAATGGGAGAGATGAACCACTATGTTTCGGGGTTAGTTGGTCCACAAATAATTAGTATAAAGAGATAGTTTATTAATATTAAATAAATTATAAATATTAAAATTTTCAAAAGTGGAAATTGAAGAGGCCTTATTGAAAGCTATAGAAGCCGTAAGATAAGAAAAAATGGGAATTAATAAAGCAGCATTGACATTTGGAATATCGAAGTCAACATTAAAAAGAAGGCTAAAATCGCAAAATTTCACTAAAGAAGATCGTCTTGGACCAACTTTTTGTCTAGGCTCCAAAGTGGAGATGAAATTAGTGAATCATATAAAAAAAATACATAAATTTGGATATTCTCTTGATAGGAATGATGTCAGAAAAATTAAATATTCCACACAAATTCAACAACAATCTCGGTATGGCACGATATCATTGGTTGAAATAATTGTTAACGACATCCAGATTTGTCTATGAGAAAAACAGATGAAATCTCAATTGCTCGTTCTAAAGGATTAAACCAAGAAAGTGTTAAAAGTTACTTTGATCTATTAGAAGAAATTTTATTGCAAAATAATTTAATTGATAAGCCTGGAAGCATCCACATGGATAAAACTAGACTTCAGCTGAATAAATATGTTAACATTTGTGATTTGTGTGGAAAATAGGCAAAAAAGAAAATTTGTTGTAAAAAATAATACGGGTCCATCTGTCCCTTACCTTATATCTATTAGTGGTCCAACTCACCCATATACTGTGGGAGAGTTGGACCAGAGAAGTGATTTCTTTTTTTAATTATTACACATTATAGAAAAGAATTTTGTGTTTATTTGTCACAAAATATAAAAATATAATGCTTGGTTAGCAAAGAGGCGTTTTACTTTTCTTTTTATTTCAAAAATTCAAAAAGTTATACGTGGTTAAAAACAAGTGGTCCATCACTCCCGGAATTACCCTATGTGCAAAATTTTGCATAATAAGATAAAAATGATTTACCAAAAATTATAAAAAGTCGGGAAAGAGAGAACTTAAGATTACTTAACTTAATAACTCTGTTATTGTATTGGTAATTTAAAAGTACGACTAATTATTTCTCGATTTAAATACGTTTATTTCTCTCTTTGTTGTGGCGCCTTCACAAATTTTCTCATTATTTATTAAAACTCAGTAGGAAATTTGGGTTATGCGTCTAACCTTAATTTGAAAAGTCGTTAATTGATTTGCGGGTTGTGGTAAACAAACCGAATCCTAAACCGTAAACCTGAAATATTTACATTCGCACTTATCTGCGATTGTGAGTAAATAGGGTGAAATAATCCTGACGTCCAATGAAGACTGTGTAGTGTTTGCACAGTAGCACCAGATCATTACAGCTTGCTTATTGACAAGCCCGCATTTGTAGCAGTGACCGTGATTCGATGACCCAGTGTCACGGATTATCCTTCTCTGTGAACCTATCTAAATATAAGGACAAGTGATTTGCTTTCCTTGTCAACTATGAGGTAGAATGATTCGAATCAGAAAATGAGCTGCAACTTTAAAATTTGTATATATGTGTAGATGTAAACATTGTTAACCCAACATAAGTCGCCGCGTATATGAATACGAAACACAAGGCCAAGAAAATATTCGAAATTTTGTAAATCAATTATTATTTGTAGTTTACGAGAAATAATTTATAAAAAACTAATCCCATATAAGCCTCATTTCCACCGAATGTTTTAATGCTTAATGCATAATGATTAGTGCATACGGCTTAATGCATTATGACAATTTAAACAATACCATTTCCAGCTACTTTGTTGAGGGACTAATTTACCAGAAATGTTCCCATTTTTTTCCCTTATTACTTCTTCTAGCAGACTGCCGATGCGGCAGCAATTCCTCTGTTTTTTAAACAAAAAATAGTATATTGTGTTATTAGGAGTAAAAGTCATTCTTTGTGTGGCGAGCATGTAAGTTTGCACGACGAGCGGTACGCGAGTCGGACAATTACAAACAAAAATTTTATGTTATGTTTTATATTTTTTCTTCATATTCAAGATATTTAGAGTTTAGAGATAAAAAAAAAACTATAAAGAAAAATCTTGTAACCTATGCTGCTAAAAGCTGTACCATAGATACAATTAGAATATCAGTGTAGTAATCTGAGAAGAATATTCAAATATTACTAATTGACAGATGTCAGTGTATTTCTCTTCCTTACATCCATATAAAGAGCTGATTAGTTTTTTTATAATTTGTCAACCGTTCCCTTATTTGAAGTTCTTAACAGTTTTTCTTGAGAAAACGCCGTTAATAGTTATTTACATTCGAGTGCGTGTAAGTTGTATTTTACAGCGCGACAGCTTTGTTTAAGGCACGAGCCCTTAAGGCGAGTGCCTTATTAGCTGGAGCGCTGTAAAATATTTCACGCACGAGAATTGTATCAAACTTTTTGGCCGACGATAATGAAAATCACTTTTTTTAATGAAATAGGTTGTACTTCTGAAAAGGGATAGTTTAAAATACTGGGGTTAAGTTAATTCCCAAATTTGATTTTACTTACCTTCTTTAGAGTTCTTCTTCTAGCGAAAATGTATTCGTAATAATAGACGTTGTTTATGACTGACAATATATTTATTTGCTCATGTTTTCTTCGTAATAAATAATAGGTAGTTGTCGATATTTGACATTTCAGCAATGTTCGCCTTGCGTATTTGACAGATCTAGCGATCGGTGACTATGTTGTTAAAGGCAGATTTTTATAATAACGACAGATATCGCTACCGTGATTTTGGTTTCTATAAATTATTTTTAAATATAGGAAATGCTGAAGTAAAAAAAAAAAATAACTTACGTAGGTAGTACTTTTTTACATGAACTTTATTATTGTAAAGATGATTTCTTTTATAAATGCCCATAAACGTCCAGTGTATTTTGATTATTTTACCACATAGTTAGACAAGTTACAACATAGAAAGCGTAAAAAGTAGGTTACACTTGCCGTGTATACAATTGTAAAGTTCCCATTACAATTCAGGAGGACAAAAATATTATTTACCTTTGTGTGAGTATCAATATGAAAGAATATCTTTTTGTCTGTACGTTTTGATTATACATTTTCCTTCATATTTAATAGATATGGAGTTAAAGAATTATAAAGAGATGAACTTCCAATAATTAGCCAGCTTTGCTATAATCATGGAAACAGCTGATATATTGAAATAATTCTAATTGACGGATGTCACGGTCAAGTGCAATGTACATAGTGTATGTGCGTCTTATAATTTTATTGGATTTATAGAATCTTTTTCAAGGAACTTCTGTATGAAATTTGTAAGAAATAGTATATGTTCGTGTTACAATTTTACTGGATATATAGAATCTTTTCCAAGATATGGGATTTGTACAAAATACATAGAATTGACGGAAGGTAATGTGCTGGCCACATCAGAATTTTTTTTTACATAGTCCCATTTTCTCTGTTCATGTGTCGTGTGTTGAAATATCAGTTACCTAGGTAGCGTAATCGGGTGAGATAACCGTATTACCGATTCATCCAGAACTTGTGGGTTACTAAACGCCAGACAGCGGTACATTTCGTTACATTAATTATGTTGAAGATGCTGCACAAAGATGCAACATGCACAGCCACAAAACACCGCGTAACATATGATGCGAGAACAACTGCTCAAAGACGACGGTGAAACGCTGACTTATAAAGGAAATGAAATGTGAGAAATGTAACTAATTAATGCCTATGTCGCACTATGCAATGTATTTACATAACGTATTAATTAATGTATCTTATTCAAAATATCACACAGACATATTCTAGTAACTTTTCCATTATGAAGGAAGTCTTCATAAATCAAAGATTTAAAAAATGAGGTATAAGTATAAGTGACATACATATATGTAACAAAAGTTCTGAGAAGTATTTTATGCTCCAAATTTTATTACTATATAAGGTTTAATCTAATTGTCTCAGGACATTATAAATATACAGAGTGTTTTGTAAGTAAGTGATCAACGCTTAACCCATGGTAGAACTGACCCCAAAGAAAATAAATCTGGCAATAATTTTTGTTTAACATACTTTCTACAAGAACTTGAGGCCTTTAAAACTGGCCAATCACGTCATAGTTCAAAACTTTATAGAAAAGTAAAAATCAATGTGTTCTCTGGAAAAAATATTGATTGTCAATCTGACGTTAAATGTTTTTTTTGCATAGACGTACAATTTATATATATATATTTTTTTTGATATTCTCAAAATACCATTTACCTTCACCAACCAAGAGTATGCAGACATGCATATGGTTTATAGCGAGACATTACAAAATAGTCGGGCTGCTGTAAGACGGTACAGAGAGTTATTTCCAATTAGACGTCAATGATTTTATGTCATTTGTGACAGGTATCACATTGATTTTTACTTTTTTGTATAGTTTTGAACTATGACGAGATTGGTCAGTTTTAAAGGCCTCTAGTTCTTGTAGAAAGTATGTTAAACAAAAATTATTGCCAGATTTACTATCTTTGGGGTCAGTTCTACCATTGGTTAAGCGTTGATCACTTACTTACATAACACCCTGTATAGTATTTGTTTTGTATAATATACTATGTTACAATTTTGCCAGAATTTGTTTTGGAAGATGTTATAAAAATTGAAATACGCAAATCTATCTACATAGAGGATAGTTCGACAGATAGCCGAAACGTGAAATTTTGGGGATCAAAATATTGAACAGACTATTTACCGAGCTATATTATGGGATTGTGAAGAATGTGTAGTATGCATTAATTTATTAAAAAGTGGGCGACCCGAACCTTTAATTCCAAATCGAATCAGCAGACTCATTTAAAGTGCTCAAGACCAGTGGCGGATTTAAACTGTTTGAGGCCCCTGGCGGTAGCAAAAAATGAGGCCCTTTGTCCATCAAATTTTTATATATATATACAGTGTGTTAATTAAAAAACTGGCCATAGGCGTTTAACATGGGAAATAGTTTTTCTTTGCGCAAAAGTCCCCAATTAATTTTAGACAAAATGTTTCAAATAAGTGTTAATTATATTCTACGCCTACATCAGTAAACAGTTTTAATTTTGCAGGTTTGGTAACTTGTAAAATCTAATTTGAAATTGTATAAAAATATTGCTCATTTCTAGCGATACCCATGGAATTGAAACAAAATTACAAAGAAATGCATATCGTTTGAACTGTCAGAAATTCAGTTTTCAATTAAAAGTTGCAGATAATTCGATTCTGCACCTAAATCACTACACAGGTATTATTTTTAAAATCTAACACTTAAATAACTTTTATTATTATTATTTTTTCACGTTCTATCTATAAAATTAAATTTCTGACAGTTCAAACGAAATGAATTTCTTTCTAATTTTGTTTCAATTTCATGGGTATCGCTACAAGTGAGCAATATTTATACAATTTCAAATTAAATTTTACAAGTTACTAAAGGTGAAAAATTAAATCTGTCTAGTAATTTAGGCGTAGAATATTAATATCTACAACATTTATTTGAAACATTTTTGTCTAAAATTAATTGGGGACTTTTGAGCAAAGAAAAACTGTTTTCCCATGTTAAACGCCTATGGCCAGGTTCTTAATTAACACACTGTATATTACAATATAATACCTAAATTCATCACAAATTTAACATACAACAAGAAATCTTATAATAATTTCCGATATAACAACAAATTTAATAATACTAGGGCTGTTTTCTGCCACAAGACTCTCAACATTGAAATAAAGGAAACAGAATGGACCATCAGGTCTTTACGCAAAGAAAAAACCAATATCATCATTAAATTAATGGACATTCTACCATTGGAAGTTTACACCTACATAGTACTCGTATATAACGCGAATAAGATTTACCATAATACCAAAAACAAAAACCGAGAAGGCGGTAATCTTTCGTGTTATTTAAATTCCTTAATAAAGAATAAAAATTGTTCCAATTCTCCGGGATAATTAGTTGGATCAATGTCTTTTTCATATGTTTCAATCAAATTATTTATATTATTTTGTTTTACATTTTCTTCCAAATCAGAACAAACTGTACTGGACTACCGAACTGTCAGCTGCTCAGATGTCGCCGACAACTTGTCATTGAAGATAAAAACATTACTATATGCATTGTTGCACCCCGGGATACAACAGCGTATTCCATCCATGATTTTAGTAAAGACAAAAACATTTCTTATTTGGTAAGTTTGGTAATCTGAGATGACAGACTGATATAAACTAAAAAGTTAGATGACCATATCTTCAACGACAAGTAAATAATTTCACAAGGCAAGTTGTTCGGCCTCTCACTCTAATTATACGCACAACACCAGTGAAAAAGAAAATGGTCCATTATGTCGATGGTGTATACAAAGTATGAATCTTCATTGAAATTTTTAAAATGTCAATATTTTTGTATATACTTTTTGGAGCCCCCCCTAAATCCGAGGCCCCTGGCTTCCGCCAGGTGCGACACCCCTTAAATCCGCCACTGCTCAAGACGAAGTTTTCGTGCAAATTAGAATTTTAAAGATGATTTTTTGCAGAAATTTGGTTAGAAATGATTTAAAATTTCGAAAAAGAAATAATATAACCAAACAGACAGCGACCTAGCTTGATCGAATCTCCAGATGCTACAAAGCATTAGGAACCAACATTTTATAGAAAACAGAGAGAGAAAATATAATCCCCTAAATGTTTTCAGGCGCGACTGACTGAAGACTTTTGGGCATTTCATAACAGAAAAGTATTCAATTATGGCTAGGAATACCAAATCGAACATCAGTTACAAACAAGAATATTTATCACGATCTTGAAAGTAGATTTAATATTTAACATCGTCCAGATCCAGAGACAAATGAGACAAGGTATTAGGAAACTGTGTCGCATTAAAGATGATGGTCTCCTATCAGTATCATAAAAGTAGATATTATATCTCTTTAGTTTATATGAATAGGAACAACACCTTATGTCAAAGTTTTCATAAAAAATTCGTTCTATTTGATGAAGAGATCTAACTTTCGTTACATATGTTATAATGGAGGAAATATTCAAAAAACTAGTGAGGTGAAGTTAAGTAGAAGTTAGTAAAATGAAGTTATCTGTAGGTTATCGTATTTTGTTTGTAAGTCGTGTCCTTACATTAAGTTTGAGATTTTAGGAAGATCCCGGTTCCTGAATCACCCTAACTTTAGGTTAGTAAAGAAATGATGAAAAAAATAAATATATAAAATTTGATGGAAAATCATCAAAACTGTTTTTATCCACCTTTGCCTAACATTTAAATTACTTCTAAAACAACAAATCCCTCGAGTTATTTTAGGTACATATTATATTATTGCAAATCGTTAAAAAAATTTCGATAAAATAAATTTTAATTTATTGATATAATTTAATGAATTGTATATACTCGTATGTGTACATGTTTGAATTTGAATCAATTGCATTTTGTAGAAAGAATATATATTTATATTATATATATAATATATAATTTACATTAAAATATTTTAATTATAATAATGTCCAAAGGGCAAAAATTAATATTTTACAAATAAAATATTTTTTTGCTTTTAACATGCAATAATAAAATACGAGTAGGAGGTACTCGTAATAATAAATATATGTATTTATATAACAAATAATGTATTTATCAATTATGTATTTATTTATAATTAATATCATACTAATGGTGCTCTGTCAAAGCCATTGACATAATGAAAATGTAAACTCGTGTGTGATAAATAATTTGACCACGTGGATACTACCTCCTGTTAGTAATTTTTGAGGGTACACAATTTTCTCATGTAATTTACATTTATAAGTACAAAATATTTATACTTAATTTAACTAATTATGAATACAATTAGAACTATTATGATACTTTAAAAATACAATTTAGGACCTTCCGAATTTGATTTTGACTAACGTCAGATAGGCACCAAGAAACCCGTGATAATATATTTATGTATTTAATAAATTAATGCTGTTTTTGTCTTTCTAGAAACGTTTTGAGATTAGTATTATGCCAAACAAATTATAAAAGCAACACAAATGGTGAGAAATTTCTAAACAATTCGTTTGTCTATTTTGAATATAGTCTTAAAGCATACAAAAATTGTAGGCCAATTTTTTTGCAGTTCGACCTGCATTTAAAGGGTCGTCGTCTCTTCTTCTTCTTTTTCCTCTTGCTCCTGCTGGAACATAGGGCGACAAAGTAATATTGTCGTTTCAAAGCTGTAATTGTGGTGGCCGACTTGCTAGGTCTGCGCACCTTTTTCCTCTTCTTATTCTTGTGCTGGTTGTTGGATGATTCTCTTCGTTAATTCTTTCCATTCTTCTCTGTTTCTTGCTACCCTTTTGGCCTGCTTCCATGTTATGTTTATTGATTTTAGTTCTTTGTTGACAGTTCTTCTTCATGTTTCTGCTGGTCTGCCTATTCGTCGCTCTCCTGCTATGTTAAAATCTAGGGCTTGTCTTGTTATATTTTTTGTGCTTTTCCTTAGTATATGTCCTATCCATCTCCATTTTAGACTCTTTATGGTATCTTCAATACTTTCTTCTTTCGTTATTTTTCATTAACTCTTCGTTAGATATTTTCTGAGGCCAAAATATCCTGCATATAATTCTTAAGCATTTATTCGTGAATGTTTGTAATCTTTTTAAATCTTCTTTGTTATTATTCCATGTTTGAACGCCGTATAACGACACGCTTTTCACGTTTGTCTTGAAGAGTCTTAATTTTGTACGTTGGGATATTTCGTTTGATGACCATACATTTCGAAGCATGTTGAAAGATTTTTGTGCTTGGATTAGTCTCCTGTTTATATCATTTTTTGTCCCTCCATCTATGCTAATCACACTTCCTAAATAACATAATTCTTCTACTTCTTCTATTTCTTCACTCCCTATTTTTACTTGCGTATGTTCTTTTTTCTGGGCTAATAGTTTTGTTTTCTTCTCGTTTAATTTCAAGCCTACTTCGCTAGTTACGGTTATTAACTTATTAGTTTTCACCTGGATATGTCCCTTTTTCTCCGCTATTAGACACAGATCATCAGCAAATTCAAGGTCTTCTAGTTTCTTGAATAGGTTCCACTGGATACCAGTCTTGCTGTCCGCAGTTTTTGTCATTAACCAATCCATTACGATTAAAAATAGTAGTGGTGAAAGAATACATCTTTGCCTTACGCCACTATGTATATTAATTTTCTCTGTAAGTTTTTCTTCATGTTCGATTCTAGCAGAATATTTATTGTATAACAGTTTAATTAATCTTATGTATTTTTCTGGTATGCCATATTCTTCTAGTATGTTCCACATAGGGTCGTCGCAGTACAGATATATTTTCTTCCGAGACCCTTTAACTTTAGTACAATATGAAAAACAACTTCGTAAATATCCGGAGCGCACAGTAAAACCTACCTTTCAAGACAATCATATGGGACAATGATCTAACAGAAGAATGTGCAGGGCTTGTGGATATAATTCGTAATAGAATTAAAATACTGAATAACATACTTATTCAGTTTTTATAATTTTAAAATCTATCAAATTAGCCGAAAGAGATTCATATAAAGTTGTCATCGAACTATTATGAATATGGGCTCGTAAATAATTGTATTGCTATTACTTGTTAAAGTAACAATTTTTGTCCATTTGCGACAATTTGTGTAAGATTCACTTTTCGGCTGCGTGCCGATGGTTTGAAATGCAGGCAGAAAGCACTTGACTTTCCAAAGTATATACACATTCCTAGAAAAATAAACAACGCTCGATCCCTCCAACCCTTGGAGGCAGGATGACTAGGTCAGTTGTGTTGTGACCAGTGTACTATGCAGATGTGTGTAAGTGTCAATAAGACGAGCAGTTTGCTGTAATGAAAGGTGAGTGATAGGCTCACAGTCATTCTAATTATTGTACAGATACGACGATCGAGTGCAAATCAACAGATGCTTGATTGATATGCTTATACAGTGTTCGTGTATTTCATATGCATGGTATATGTGAAGTATACATTTGTATTATTTGTTTGTGGCCGCAAACGTGTGTATTTCCTTATCCGAAGGGTTGTCTGGGACAACCCTTGGTCCATGGAGTCGTGTTCTCCCGGTGGCTAGTGTACCTAGTGGTGAAACACCGATAAGTGGGAGGCTGAGATTCACTAGAGGTCTGGGACCTGGTGATCTTATGCTAAGCTCTCATACATGTCTGGGATATGTGAAGGTGGCTAGAGTACCTAGTGGTGAAACACCGATAAGTGAGAGGCTGAGGTCCATGATAGGTCTGGGACCTACTTATGGCCGTAACCTAAGCTCTCACAGGTCTGGGACGAACCTAATACCTTTCCCCCCGCCTGTCTATGTTATTAGATAATAATGCACGACCTGTATTAATTGTTGTGATTAGAATGACAATGTGTATTTATAACTCTTAGGGAAACGCGTCCTAGAGGAGCTGTCCGATGATGACGAGCTCGTGTGCGTGTGAAGAAGAGGACGCCGATAACAGGACAATAGAAATGTGAAATGTATATTATATTAATGCATGTATTATCGCCCATATATTCCTGACAATACATAGTTCTATAGTAATTAGCCCAACTCTACATGCAATGAGCTTTAATAGTTCTGACTATCAAGGAAAGAAAAGATTATAGTATAATACAATATGTTTGTATCATATCTCTGTCCTATATTCAAGTTAAATACTAATTGAGAAAAATTAATTAATTAAAAACCTGCCTACCTACTTTTTTATATCTTTTATTTGTATAAATAAGCTGTTCCTGTTACATTGCAATTTGCTAGTATCTGATTAGAGAGTCCGTACCTGGCACATATAATATTTATTATTAAAACAAAGCAAAATTTTCTGCTTTATCTAGACTATATTCATCATATTTTTTTTTACTTTCATAATGATATAATATTCTATTCTGCGATAATAATGTTTACAAAATAGGAAAACCAACTACTTATGTTTAATAATACAATTAAAATCTTGCACTGTGTGGAATATGGTTTAAAATATTCTTGCTATGCGTGGAACAGATATGAATATGTAAAAGTGAGTGCATTTTAATTAATTATTTACATAGGTTGTCACTGTACAGGATTTATACTGACCAGTATGATAGTTACAACAGTCATGCAATTCAGGTTTAAATAAACTCGAGGTTAGCCTGACAAGCGACCGAACAAGCTTTATCTTTTAATTAGCCATCAGGGGATGGATTCATTGTTATAAAACTGATAAACAAAATAAACAGAATATATCAAATATTCAACAATAAAAATAGAAATTTAAGTAATCGCATTAATCAAATTTAAATAATAATACGCTATATTAAAAGTGTTCACAATTTTTTTAACAAAACAGGATTACACGGCGATTGAAAAAATAGGAACAAATAGCTATTTCTTTTATTATTAATTTTGGACCTATAGTTCAAATTAGAAAGTTGGTGGCGACATTAGATGTCACTTTTTGGTCTGAAAGAGTCCTGAATTCTACTTCCGGTCTCCCGGGTAGCGAAATCATCATTGATTTTATAAATGGAAAGGCACGTATATTTTTATACTTTCGGAGAGTATTTTGAATTAGCTTTACTTGCATTATCATTAAAAAATAAGTTAGTTATTCATTTTTCACAATTATGATAAAGTATTATAATACATATAATTTTGCTGTAACACTTGTGCTTGCTTTTTTATTTTGGACAATTCCAAAATTCAAAATAGAGTAGTAAAACTACAAATATTTTTTTATTATTTTTTTTTAATAAGTAATTTTGAGGTCCCTAGAATCTGATATTAACATTTTTAAAATGATGAGTGTGTGAATTCCGTCTCAGATCTAACTCAATATCTATTAATCAAGAAATTTTGAAAACTGGAAAGAAACTATTACACATTTTCAAGTCAATCGATTAACCGAAAATAACACTTTATTTGAAGTTAAAAGCAGTTTTCTTTAAAATTAGCTTTAAATCTATTTTATCGCGATTTTATTATAAAAATTAAAGATTATTGAATTTTCTGATTTACCTTGATACATTTTCTATGTATTTTGTAGATCAATTTTAAAATTATCCATTTTCATAAATCCTGCTTCTTGTATGGTTCGAAGAACTCCTTGGTTACATAGTTCAGGCATTGAAATATTGACAGATAAATGTTAGTCAAAAAAACTTAAATTAATAATGGTAGAAATTTAATATAAAAATATTTTTAAAAAATGAATACCTTAAGTACTCAATTAATAACACAGTTTTCATATATTTAAAATTGACAAGAAATAAACGTCATTATCACAAAATAAAAATACGAGGTGTGGCAATTAAATAACGAGATTTATTTTTCCGGCTTTCCTGTAAATTTGGCAACATTGCAAACTATGTCATATTAATTTGACATCTTCCCTCCATCCATTGTTAAAATTTCAATATAAGTTAAGTACTTTCTCGTACTCCGCCGGAATTATGTTAGTGTCAATATGAAATTCTGTGTGAAACTTAAAAAATCCGCTACAGAAATGTACGAATTGTTGAAGAATGATTATGGTGATGAGGGTCTATATAGTACTCAAGTTTTCTAGCAGTTTAGAAGAATTAAAAAAGGAAGAAAAGAGATCGGAGACGATTACCGCCTCGGCCGTGCACTGACATTGTTTTTTACGAAATGCGAGTGATTTGTTTACATGTATTGGGTGCCTGAGGGGCATTTCGTTAACCAAGCATATTACAAGAGGGTTGTGATAACCCTTCACGCACGGGTGAGAAGAAAAAGGGCTGAAATGTGAGAAAACGGCTCATGGATTCTCCATGAAGACTACGCGCCGAAACAAAACGCCCTGTCCGGCAAGACATTTTTAACGAAATATAAAATCACCGTGTTGGTACATCAACTGTACTCACTTGACCTAGTGCCATGTGACTTGCTTTTATTCTCAAATTGTAATTTTGCGTTAAAAGGCACCAAATTCGAAGCCGATGTGCAGTTATAGAAAAGCGGCGGAGCTTATGAACAACCTAACAAAAAACGCCTGCAAGTTGCTTCCAACAATGAAATATTCGCATCGAGCGGTGTAGGGTTCGGAGAGGAGAGTACATTGAAGCTGGCGATATTTGTTTTGTGTAATTTTATACATTGTCAATGTTCTAAGATCAATCTTGTTATTTAATTGCCACACCACGTATAATGGTAAGATTTTTGTAAAAAATACACCTAATTCATTTTTTTTATTCGGCATACTACAAATACATGAAATGTTTAGCCTTGTCATTACAATAAAATATGATCATCTAAAATATATCACAAATACACGTGCCAGTTACAATTACAAACACATTAAAAATATATATAAAAATATTTCATAAAGATGAGTTAAAAACATGACAAATTAACAAATACAACACAACAAATTAAAATGTGGTTAACTCGAGTCCAATATAGTTATTTTCGTAACAAGTTATGAAAAATACCAAATATCATGCGAGTGTAAATTGACGCACGACGCGTAGCGGAGTGCAAGTCAATACACACGAGCTAAGATATTTGTATTTCATACAAGTTATGAACATTATTTTTTAGACGAGCTTAAATCAATTTTACTTTTTTTACAAAACTGAAATTTAGGTTCAAACGTACGGACAGCTGACAAATGAATAATGTATACATATAGCCAGAAAATAATGACATAGTAACCTAGCAACCGTGTCAACTATTACGATATGAAATATATCGTAACAATAATGTCATAAGTTCAACTTTCAGTGTTAGGATACTACGTAGATATGTCATACTTATCACAATGGTCGTCTAAAAAAGTATAATACTATTATTAAGTCCATTTTATGCTTGCTTTTATAAAATCGTCTATGTTATAATAGCTATGTTTAATTAGTTATTTTTTAATAACTTTCTTGAACTTAGTTAGTGGCAGTTGTTTCATATGGTCAGGTAGTTCGTTATAAAATTGTACACAGTTATGGAAAGGTCCATTTCTAGTCTTTTTTGATCTGTTATGAGGAATAATTAAGTTTTTATTATTTCGGGTATTGTATGAGTGGGTATCCTCAAATTTTTGGAAGTGGCTGGGATTCTTTTTTGTGTAGACCAGGCACTCTAGAATATATAAACCGGATAAGGTTAAGATTTCGAGATCTTGAAATAACGGTTTGCAATGTTCCCTTGCGGGTACCCCTGCTATAATCCGCATTATCTTCTTTTGGATAATAAATATCTTGGTGTTGAAGGAACTCCAAAACCATAGAATAATCCCATAGGAACGCAACGACTGAACTATGGCAAAGTATGCAATCCTTAATGTATTTCTTGATACTTGTCCTGGCAATTTTCGGAATAGGTAGGCTAATTTTGTTTCTTTTTCTATTAATAATATTAATAATACAGAAAATTAGCACAATAGTTATGTAAATAAACGTGTAATACATAATACATTATGTGCCAGCATTCATAAATATCTAAGTATTTATTGAACTGAACACAAATTAAATGGTGGGGGGTAATGTTCTGGCAATATCAGTTTTTTTTTTTTTTTAGCAAATAACGATAAATTAAACCTTTTAAAATAAAACAGTTTCGGTCAGATAATCCGCTTTTATGAAAAAAATGTATTTACGAAAGTGTTCCTCATAAAAACCGCTTAGTTAATAGTTATTGATTGCTAAAATGCACCCACGCCGATCAGTTATTAATTTTTCGCCGCCTCACTTCTGCTACATGACGTGGATCTGCAATAACCCCTGCAATATTGTCCTGTGCTGTGGATAAAATTCCTGGTCGGGAGTGATGTGAATATGGTGGAGTGGATAAGGCGCAATGACGCGACATAACCAGGTTTGTACCGTCTAGTGCACCGGACGGTAATTTGGCATTCTGCAGTCTGCTCCTGCTCTCGCCCTGCACCGGTGAAAACGTTACAGCTCCAGGGTGTGTTTACCCGCGCTTCATCCGTGTTGACTCGCCCAAGGCCCTTCAAACTCAAACTACGCTAAGGGAACACAAGATTACGTACGGAGATAAAGTCTTTAAATAATAATATGAAAATAAACATCTTCTGCATATGTAACAAGCTATCTTTGGGATTTTTATTAACCTAACAATTTTTAGGAGTTGCTGTCACCAGAGCTGTAAATAAAGTGGTGCCGTCGGTGCCCCCGCATAAGTTGCGAGCAGTGTATATTGGAGTTCACACAAAAAATAGAAATTTTTGTTACGCAACTGAGTAGCGTAGTATTCCTTGTCATTTATTTTTACCTCTCTTTTAAGGACGCAAATGCGTACTTTGCGCAGGTCTCTGTTCATTTGTTAATCCTGTGTGCTCTCCTTGTGGTTTGTTGTTATTTTGAATTGCTCCAGGTCCAAGCACTATACAAATTTTCTTTAGCTGAGACTTGCTCAAATGTTGATGTATTCTTAAAGATTTTGCTTACGTTACCTGTAGGTTTACCTTCGTGTAAAAGAAGTTTCAGTAAATTAAAATTAACAAAAAAATTACTTAACGGTTCATCGGCACCGGGCCAAAAATATTTATTTACGGCTCTGGCTCTCACTTCTTTATCTACGAAGATGACTTGTTTGCTAATGCATATGGTAGGTACGCACAGTTGATTGAGGATGGTAGATACATTGAATGTCATTGATTATTTATACCTATCGCTACTTGAGATATGGATATTTACATTGACATTTAAAATATGAGGACTGTTTTCTTAATTTCGAATCTAATATAGTAAAACACGGTATTTTATTCTGAAAAATTTATAAATTTCCTCAAAAATATCAATAAATTTTTGCTTTCGAAGGAACCATTTATGTCAAAACATTTTGCCCAAAATATATTTTCCGGGCCCCCCTCTACTTTTATAGTAAAACAAAGTATGTAAATTTACAATGAAATTTTTTTAATTAATGAAAAAATAAAGACAATATATAAGTACACTGTTAAATTAAATATAATTGTCGACATAGACAAAAAGATAAAGCTACTAGAGGTTCTAATTTGGAGTGAAATTTTCACAGAATATTTTAATAAAGTATAGTCTCCCCAATAAATTAATCATTATCTAATAGTAAGTTGGTAAAGGAAGTTCGAATGAATTTTCAATGTATTGGTAACGTCGGAAAGAAAATACATACTTTCATGTACACTGTTTCAAGAAATTAAGGCCTACATATTAATATTAAAAGATCGCGGTAGCATTTAATTTTACTTTGAAAGGACCTTTTATATAATGTTTTTGCACGGTATATGGGATCGTACTTGTGTTATTAAGTATTGTTTTGACTCTGATTATCGGCAAATTTTAAAATATACATAAATAACGAAGACAGATTTGTGAAAAATTCATGAATCTCACTGAGATTTGAACCCAGGGCCTTCCGAAATGTAGTCGGACACTCTACCAACTGAGCTATGAGGATCCAATGAAATTGGAGTATCGTCACCCGGTCACCCTCACTACACAGCGACATTATACCCAAATCATTCAAGCAGCCAATGCACGTCATTAATAAAAATTGAATAAAAGTAACTAGATGTGTGACGTCATGTACTGGTACGTTTGCAGAGGTTTTAGAATCTTTATGAAAAGAGTTATACAGATTGCAATCTGTATTATCGACATGGTCATGAACTGTCACATCTACAAAATAAATACTATATTTTCGTCACTGTCCATTTCTATTTAAATTATTTTATAATACTAACCTTATTTATACTTATGTATGCCGTATAAAGGCAATAAATAAAAGTAAGCCGAATTTCAAAGAAATATACCGAATTCTTCTGATTGATTACAAGTGCTACCTTTGGCAGATGCAGAGATTTTGTGTTTGCGTTAACGGTCACGTTGCGACGTTGCGTTGCGTTTAACATTACTTTATTATAAATAGGCCTTTACAACGCACAATACAAATATTTTTCAAATAATAACTTTGACAGTATGAACATACAAATTATTAATGTTGCCAACTATAGCAACAATTAAACGAATAATATGACGTTAATGTACATTATTTATATATTATTCATGTCATATACGATAAGTAATGAATTCTACTAGTCATCTTAATAATAATTATATAAGGCTATACACTTTTTGACGGTTAAAAATGATTAAAATTTTATTTAATTTTTCACTATTAGTGATTTTAATGCATTAAGGTTTTTACACTAAGTGATGACGTGCATTGGCTGCTTGAATGATTTGGGTATACCTATGGCAGTGTATTGGCTACTGATCTCTATACATAACTGGATTGCGTATGAGATAGGATGGAGATACGGCATTTTGTGATTATTTTAAAGCCGCCATATTGAAAAAAGTGTAGTCTCTCGGCCTGACGTAGTGTTGTTGCCTACTCAGCTGTTCAGCAAAATGGTATAAAAATGTGTATATTGTGGCAGAAAGAAAGAAAAGAACGTTAATTTTCGTAAGTTAATGATGACAGTAATACACTTCTTCCGTCTATATCTTTATTAATTTATTGTTCGCTGTACTATTTTGTAATATAGTCTACACGGTACACGGTATTAAATTTTATGTACTAAAGTAAGTAAAACATATTTACGGATTGCACTGGTTTTCAAAATCTAATATAATGTACTTTTTCAGGTTTTACGGAATCAAATTTCGTTACACATTCATAGAACTACGGATGAGAATTTAAAAAGTTTTAAGAAAATATGTAGCAGTCATTATGTCACTTCAGAGATATTGATGAATACAAAAGAATTTTTTATTAATATTAATTAATTAAGCTGAAATTTAATAGATTTTATATTGTAATTGTTTTTCTTTAAAAATTAATAATATACATACAGTGTTCATATTTTTTCATCATGTTTAATTAAATTATTATATTTGTAATATTAATAAAAATAAAATAACGTATTTCGTATATATCTTACTTTCCTGCTGAAAAATATATATTTTAATTCAAATCTATCAGATAGTAATTTGAATATCCCGCCAAAAATGGGCCGAGAGACTACACTTTTTCAAATATGGCGACGTTCAATTAGTCACAAGATTTTAACATGAGATACGCGATCCAGTTATTTATAGAGATCAGTGGTATTGGCACTGCAGTATTAAATGTGTAAATAACTAACTGTTTAGATGTATTGCAACAGTGAATTTCTACAACTTAGTTACAATGAACATCTGTTATGTGTTTAAATTAAATTGTATAAATAACGAAGATAGATTTGTGAAAAATTCATGAATCTCACTGAGAGTTGAACCCAGGGCCTGCCGATATCTAGTCGGACACTGAGCTATGAGACAGTTAACAGATGTTCATTGTAACTAAGTTACAGAAACTCACTGTTGAAATACATCTAAACAGTTATTTACACATTTAAAATATAAGCTTTCGGGATTCGGGGGAATATGTTTAATATACATGCTTAAACGGTGGAAAACAATTATTGTCAGTTAGCAGAATATGTCTGTTTACATTCTAACTCCAATTCAGTAAACAATTATCGACGGTGTGTGTAATAAATACTGAGTAATTGTTATTTATGATGTAAGTGTTAAAAGCAACATTTTGTTCGAAGGTTTGGACCGCTCCGCTTCGCGTCGTGTATCAAACTTTTTTCTCACAAAATAAAATCACATTTTATCATACACTACTTTTTCTACAAACACTATTTTTCACTTAAATTTGTATTTTTAAATATTTTTAGACATATGTAAAAAATCTCAATTTGTTGTTCCATTCGTCACTGCCAAGGTGACTAACACACTTTTTGGTGTCATAAAATGACATTTTTAACCACAAAGACAAATATTGAAAAGCCTACTTTTTGTAGGAAAAATATTATTTTTCTTCAAACGTCATAAAAATGGCATCTTTTGTGACTTGATTCACAAGGTTGAAGTTTTATTTCTACGCCGCCGGAGTAGAAATAGTTAATTTCTACGCCGCCGGAGTAGAAATGAAATAAATAAATATCCATAGCAACTATATAAAATGAGCGAATAACAAGTGACTAATAAAATAGAAACCTGTAATATCGCCCCAAGTTGCACTGTAAATACACTAGATAACCTAAGAATAAAGTTACTAAAAACCTCCAACAGCTGTCAAATTTGAATTGATAATCTACAAATTGAAATATAAACAGTTTATATTTAGCGAAATAACATATTATAAAATAGCAGACTTACATATTGGTAATGACGATAAGAATAGTTAGAATTAAATTGATAAAAAAGTTCATATTGTTTCTCAGCGATTCCTCGAAATATCATATTCTTCAACCATATTGTTGAATTTCCATCCGATTGTACAACTTCAACGGCCGAACATGGCAAAACTTCAAATTCTGATAAAATTGCACATAAGCATCGACCTTTAAACTAATGGACCAAGTGTCTCCTATTCTTTTATTGTTAGAATAATGCTCCAACATAAAAGGATAGAAATATATATTCTTTCCTTCAACAATACGGAAGTTCTCACACTGTAAAAAAAATCTCTGTAAAATTACTATAATTGTTATTGGCGTCCAAATTGCCTAAGTGAATTATAGTAAATTTACAGTTAAATGTAATTTTGTCTACTATTTTTAAAATTACATAAACGTAAATTCCATAAAAAAATTGATACATGCTTTAAGTAAATTTACATATTAATAATATACATAATTTTTTTAAAACATAATTTAGTAAAAGTACATATTTTTCATTATATTTTAAATAAATTTCACGTAGTAATAGATAATGTGTATGTTTTATTTTCCCTGGGCCTAGAGCCTAATTTTCTACTCTGCCCAAGTCCAATCCCGCTAAGCCTACCTAAAATCATGTAAATCTATAATATTAGTAATTAACTCTAAATTTGTAATAAATAACATACAGTATTTTAAATTTACTGTAATAAATTTAGAATTTACTCCTGTTTCATGTAAAAATATATACTAGAATAAAAACATTGAGTTTTTACATAGTACTTCTAAAATTTGACAAAATTGTTGTAGAAATATAAATATATCATTGTAAAAACTCAAATATTTGTAGTAATTACCTCTGAACTTGTAATAAATACATATACTATTTTAAATTTACTATAATAAATTTAGAATTTGTCCATAGCTCTTGTAAAAATAGAAACTAAAATAAAAAGAATTGAGTTTTTACATAGTTCTTACAAAATTTGACAAAATTGTTAAAGAAATATTAACATATCACTGTAAAATTTCATATATTTATTGTAATATGAATATTACATAGCAGTTCTAGAATTTTTTTTATATTTGTAAGGGTGAATTAGCAAATTTATAGAATTATTTGCTATGTAAATGTAAGTCTACATAGTTTATGTAAAATTTGTTATTGCATACATATTATAGTAAAAAATTACTATAACTTTTCGACAAAATCGCTATTATTTTTTACAGTGCAGTTAAAGCATACTGCGCATACGTTCGTACTCATTGTGCATCTTTTTCAGCTATATGTAAACCTCTATACACTGCTCTCTATCACTAACTAGTTGTCAAAATCTACATTTGACGTTTCGTGACTTGTGTATTATTTACTTTTTTGGAGAACATTTACAATTATTTCTGTCAATACATACGTATATGTGTTGTGAGGTGTGTATGCAACAAAATAATGGGGAAACGGTGTATTTCGTGCAGTCAGCAGTACGTACGCGGTTCAGCTTTGTCATTTCATATGTAAGTTCTTATTAATTATTACTTGTCCCCTATAATATAATATATTGTATTAAAAATATATAATAAAACTAATTATGCACATAAAATATCTATACTCTTAGCGATTATGCACCAAGTTAGGGACAAATCAATTTTTTTATTTTGCCGCGTTTTCTTAACTTCCGTAATGTTGAAGGATAGAGATACTGTGTCTGCACCGTTATGGCGGGACAAGCGTTTTGCTCGTACGCTGCGTCTATTAGTTTAAAGGTCGATGCACATAAGGAGAATATAAAATTGCATAGTTTTTATTTAAACGTCAAAACGTGAAAATTTTCACTTGAATGTTTATAACAAAATGTGAACAAACACGAATGTATCCATAGCAACAGAGCAATTGAAATCAGCAAACGTCCTTCACGTAAAATATTTATAATTATTGTAACGTCAAGTTGTAATTATTTTATTTAAATATGTACGTTTGAAGAAAAAATATAATGTGTCATTCGGAGTAAAAGTGTCATTGTGTGCCTCGTATGTAATTGTCCGACTCGCTAAAGCTCGTCGTTCAAACTTACATGCTCGCCACACAAAGTTCACTTTTACTCCTAATAACACAATATACTATTATTATAGTTGCAGTCAAATAAGTGTAGACTAGAGATTTCTACACTGTTGCCATTTCAAATCCAGTTGAAAATGCTAAGATATTGTGAAGTGACAACACCGAAGCGCAAGGGAGAGGGTGCGCAAAAGGGAAAAAATTGAGCATCAGCCCATACTAATTTGACGGAGAGAATAGTTCATAATTTGTTTTATATTAAAACAGGATGCGCGTGACGTTCGTGGTTTTCTTCCGAGAGCCTTCATTTATTTATGACTTTATTCTAGTTTGGAGTTAGTAAATTTTGTTTATTGTCATTGTGATCTAAATCTGAAAATGTGAAAGGATACATTGTTATTGTTTATGTTACAAATAAACTGTACTATTTTATTGAATTAAAATATAAATAAGACTAAATTTCTGCACCATATTTCAGGTAAGTTAAGAGCAGGAACTCTTATATAATCTAATAAAAAGTTATGTTGTCCTTTCTACTGTTCCTTATTAGATTATTTATAATCTTAAGTGTGTTATGTGCTGATTTAATCTTCTTGCAAGTGCGTAATGCTGTTAAGAAAATGTAGCGGCAGCGGCGTATGGGAGAATGAAGAAAGAAAACATTTCACCATACATTTCCGTTTCCGTAGCAATTTATTTCCAGCGGAGCGTGATTTGATTGGATGAAAAACGCCAGAACCTTGTACGTTCGACTCTGATCGATACCATGTTAATTACTCGTGACATTTTTAATATGCCCACTGCGTTATATCAACACACGGTGATTTATATTTCTCGACAAATACATATACGTACAAAATCAACAAAAAGAATAGGGGTATAATTATTTCAATATCATGATGAATAAAGTCGGAATAATAAAACTGGAAAGGTTAAGTAATAGGTAATAAGTTGAGTTTAAATTAAAGTTTATCTATTTCTCAAGTTTTAACAACCGTATTCATAGTGATTCAGGTATACCTAGAATAGATTTATCGTTTAATTCATGTATAAAATGATTTATGTAGCATCTATACAAAGTGGTTATTGAGTTATGATAAAGCAAAATTGTAAATTTTATATGGACGCGATACGTTAACGTTTCAACAACGTACAACAATAAACGTTATGATACAGATAATCTTAAATTGGACTTCTTTTAAATAATTATTGTACCTTTGTTTTATTTTGAGAAACTAATTTCTTTTTCGCACTCTTTCTGGAGGTTTAAAATCATATCATAATATGGGACAGCTCATATCACATTAAAGAACGCAGGTACATTTTGTAAATTAAAATACGGAAATACTATCATTAGCTTTTGTCGCATTTTGGTATGCAGCATGCACGAGAAAAAAACTGCAATACGACACCTCCACACTTTTCTGACCGGCCGAGTTTCTGGCTCATAACTGGAAACAAAATGTAATTAATTAATACAGTTTTTAATACAACGAAAATCACTTAACACTAGATAGTTTTCTAATTTTGTTCAACTATTGTACAATTTACAGCAAAAATTGCTCTAGATCTGTATTTTTACCTCTTGCTAAGAGAGGTATTGGATTTGCTAAAAGTCGCATATCCAGATTTTATTGAATAAGCACGATTTAAGGTTCCTAGAATCCGATTATAACATTTTTAAAATGATGTCTGTGTGTGTGTGTGTGTGTGTGTGTGTGTGGATGTGTGTATGTGTGTGTGTGTGTGTGTATGGCTGGATGTTGGACGGACGATTCCTCAAAAATTATAAGACATAAGACCTGTTTAACTATGAATTCCTCAATCTGACATTCCTGGGAAGAGCTGAAAAGGTTTTGGTAACAATTGAACAACCGGAAGTAGCATTTTTTAAAAGAAATTCTTCCAAATATTAATTTTTGAAAATTTTTGATATTACTAATTTTGAAGAATAATATTCTACACCTGATACATTTAAATTTTTTATTATATCTTCTATAAATTTAGAGATAAAGACGCTATAATATATAGAATATCGGGATATAATAAGTCGAGTAGGCGAAACTACACTAAGGAAACCAGTTGACATATTCAAATGTTTATAACATAATTTGTAAATGACAGATTTCAGTGTCAAAAATCAACAGTTTTAGTGACATTTTAATAGCTTTTTCTGGGAAGTACATTTAATCTTTCTTATTGTTTTATTAATTAAATATTTGAAATTATAGGTAATATGCATATATATCCATCAGAAATACCGCCAATCTGGTTAATGAATTGTAAGAATCTGTGACATTTAAAAACTTCTTCATACAATGAAAAATAGATATAATTAGAATTATATGTGTGCAGTACAATACAATAAAAAAGAATATTTGGATAAAGTTCTGTACGTTATTTTATTATAAAACGACGGTCCGATAGCGAAGTGCAATACAATACTTATATAGCCTAATATGGAAATGGCGAGAGGTCTTGTGCTGGCCACAACAGATTTTTCTGTTTACTACCATGACATCCATCCGTCATTAAAGTATATATTTTTAACAATTTTTGAAAATAGATATTTTAAAATATCAAAATGATTTGTTTTGAAACTACCGTAGAAGTAGTAAATAATAGGTACATCTAAGAAGGTAATAAAAAAAGTAAGTTCTGCTGTCACTTCACAACTATTGATGGAACAGATCGTCGAAAGACTGGATTTCCGTATCCCGGAATTGGTTAATTTCTTGTCGGATCGATCTGGTTTTATGTACATACATTTTACACCGTATTGCATAGGTTAGCTTTAAGTAGATTTATGAATGAGTTCAAAATATGACAAAGTTTGTTCTTATTTTTCAATAGATAAAAACAAAGAAACAAGAGCAGGGTCCCTTACTTAAATTTACGCAATCCTACGAATATGTGAAACCGAAAGAAGGATTATAATTGAGGAATGGATAACATGGGTAGCCCTTTTATCTTCCATAATCTTCGGATAAGAAAGGTTGTCTTTGGTCAAAAAAATTAGGTGGTGAGTTTTTAATGAATAAGCACGTTTTAGGGTCCCTAGAATACGATTTCACTAGTTTTACGATGATGTCTGTATGAATGTAGGTGTGTGTGTGTGTGTGTGTGCGTGTGACAAAAATTTCTCCGACGATAACTCCAATACTACAATTCTAAAAATTATAATTCTTTCGTATTCCTCTTCTTTACATCCATCTCCAAAATGCTAATTATATTTTGGTTATAAGTAGATCAACCAGAAGTTTCCTTATTTGAAGTTCTTAACAGTTTTTCTTGAAAAAAGAAGGTAAATATCATTTTTTAACATGTTATATGATTGTCAATATGAAAGAATATCGCATTGTCTATACGGATTGATTATACAATTTCCTTCATATTCAATAGAGAATTAAAGAATTATAAAAAAGATTAACTTTCACGAATCAGTCAGATTTGCTATAATCATGGAAACAGCTGATACATTCAAATAATTTTAATTAACAGATGCCAGTGTAAAGTGCAATTTACATATTGCGTGTTCGTGTTATAATTTTATTGGATTTATAGAATTTTTTCCAAGAAACTTTCGGTACGGAATTTGTAAAAATTAGTATATGTTGGTGTTACAATTTTACTGAATATACATATAGAATCTTTTCCAAGAAACTTTTGGTATTGGGTTTATGCAAGATACATATATGTAATTGACGGAAGGTAATGTGCTGGCCACAACAGATTTTTGTCCCTTTACTTTTGTATAAATATGTAAGAACTATAGGTTTTCAATCATTTTTCTGATGTTAGTTATTGCATTTTATTTATTTTATACTTTTAACATTGTGTTACCGTAAGCTTACAACATCTAGGCCAGTATTGTTAAAAAAAATTTTGACAGATTACTATTTAAGAACTTCGGCCGGAACAGAAATTACGGATTTATAGCCGGATTCAGTATTGTAAGTATAATATCTTCACTCTATCAATAATAATAACTAACAAATGTATCTTGAGAGTTTATATAAAGATCTATTCCAAATTGTTAGTTTTGTAATAAACACCATATAAAATTTATATTATTACTTAAATACAGATTTATTCTTCACTCGCCATGTGTCTAATATCATTTCTGGTTAGATCACACTATAAACAGATTTGCGAAAGACTAACCAAAAATTTATAATAATTAGTAGGCTAAAAATCCGAAATTTTGCACTTGGAAAAAGTCGTCAATAAATTTCGCTTTCTATGCCTGCAACTATAGGCCATACTCTCACACATATAACAAAAACAAAAAAGCCGCGCTACGCGACGCAGACGTCGCGACGGCTGTGACAGCTCAGCAGGACAGTAGGGCAGAGGAACACAACGGTAGGGAAGTGAATCATGCGGTCATGTGAAACTGTCACTGTCACAAACACCGTTTTTATTCACTGGACTTGCTAAACTGCCTCACACTCAAACATAGGTGTGCTACAAAGTAAAATAGCAGCAAAGATGAAATAGATTTGTTTGTACAGTAGAGACACTTTAATACGAATTTATTAATGTAAGGAGATTTTCGGATTAACGATTTGTTCGGATTACTAAATTTGTAAATAATGTAGATTTAGAAAGTTTTACGATATTTATTATGGTATCGGTACTTCAGACAACAAACAGCGCTGAAATTATGATATAGAAACAAAAAACATAATTATCTTTGAGTTTTATTTTTTTGTGTATGTAATTTATATTACCTCTGCAATTTGCTATGTTGTATTATTCCGTAATTGAGATGTAAGTATTATGTTAATTAATAAATAAACAATTCTGAAAAATATTGTAAATTTTTGGTTGCTTTCGGGCGTTTATTTATTTATTTATTTATGTTTCTTTCAAGAATCTTATTTTTACCCGATGTTCGGATTATTGTATACTCGCCGTCAAATGATTATGGACTGATGTTCAACTTTTATCCCTTTCCGCACCCTGTCCCTTGCCCAGCGGTGTTGCCGCTTGTAACTTGACATGACCAGGAATGAACGCAAATGTCATATAATACATTAAAAACTAATTAAAATTTTAATACATCGTAAATGAAGAAAATGTTATAACAACTAAGTAAGGTAAGACAGTAACACGTAATATAAAATATAAAAATTGTCTGTGGTAAATTTATATTTATATTTTGACCAAAGTTTCCACACATCAAGCTAACGTCGCGTTTGCGTTAAAATACGATAACCGGTGAAATCTAAATAAAAGGTAAGAATAATTGATTATTAGATGAACAGTAGATCTGCCAACACAACATGCTTCTACAGTCAAATCCAAAGATTTCTTGTTATTTAATAAATTATCAATTTTTACCTTCCGTCACCTTTAGGTAAGGAAGGTATTGTCTTTGGTCAAAAAATTCGGTGGTGAGTTTTTAATGAATAAGCACGTTTTAGGGTCCCTACAATACAAATTTCCTATTTTTAAGATGATGTCTGTATGTATGTATGTGTGTGTGTGTGTATGTGTGTCCGTGTGTGTGTGTATGTGTGTCCGTGTGTGACAAATTTTTCTCCGACGATAACTCCAATACTACAATTCTAAAAATTATAATTCTTTCGTATTCCTCTTCTGTACATCCATATGAAGAGTTGATTAGATTTTGGTTATAATCGATCCACCGGAAGTACCCTTTTTTGAAGTTTTTAACAGTTTTTCTTAAAAAAACGCAGTTAAATATTATTTTTTTACATTTTGTTATTATATATATTAAAGAAAATACTCTTCTCTATACGGTTTAATTATACATTTTCCTTCATATTCAATAGATGTAAATTTAAAGCATTATAAAGAAATTAATTTTCAAAAATTAGTCAACTTTGCAATTTATCATGGAAACAGCTGACATAATTATTCAAAAAAAATTAATTGACAGATGTCAGTTGCAAGTGCAAAACCAAATATGGAAAATATAGGATCTAAAATTGGTATGTCATATTGTTACTCGCAAGTGAAATGCAGAGAAAGGCCAAAGAGAAGATGGAAGTACATTACTTAGTGTAGTTTGTGTTATAATTTTATTGGATTTAAAGAACCTTTTCAAATGAACTTTTCGTATGGAATTTTTAAAAAATACTATGTGTTCGTGTTCGATTTTACATGATATTATATAGAATCTGTTCCAAGGAACTTTTGGTATGGGATTTGTACAAAATACATCGAATTGACGGAAGGTCTTGTGCTGGCCACAACGGATTTTTTTAGGATGTAACGCCAATTTTGTGAAAAAATTGTGTACATTGTCAATAAATGTTGTTGCCTACCCATTTCAATCTTATTTTCCTAAACGTTTTTTATAAGAACCAAGACCATTTAATTCATGAGTTTCACTCATTTTCTTTTCAAAACTCTAAATATAATGCAATTTATAGGATTGGGAATAAAAAGCGCACGCAAGTACTAATAGTCAGAATATAAAATGCCATTGACAGATTACAGATATTTGTACAGGTTGACACTTAAAAAAATTAGCATCAGTGTAGAAATCTACAGTCCATAATTATTTGACGGCAAGTATAGTATAGCTATTGTTTAAAAAATATTATTGATAACTTTATCACTGATGCAGATGCAAACTATGGGCTTGGGAAGTGCTACTAATGATTCTTTTGTTTTCTTAAAATACCTAACAAAATCTACCAACAATATTATTTAATAAGATAACATTTAGCTTAAAGAATTAAATATCTATTAGAAAATGTTAATAAATTAATTTGCTAAAGCTTCACTAATAACTGGGCATATTTTATTCAAATAAGGTTACTATACTTGCCGTCAAATAAATATGGACCGGATATTTCTACACTGTTGCCAATTCCATTGGTAATGTTGAAAATGCTAAGTTATGAAAAAGCGGCAACATTGCAGGACAAGAGACAGGGTAGTATAATCTTGCATTCTTGTTAACCGAAGGTACCGTAAGTAACCCGGTTAATACATACAGAAATAAATAGCACAAGTTCCACACAAGTAGAACTATTCCAGCCACTTTCAAAAGAATAAGATCGCATCTTTGCAAAGAAGTATAGTTAGTTTATCAAATATTTTTATGAATATAATTTTTATCTTTTAGCTAACCACAAGAACTCCACTCAAAAATTATAATTTATAATGTTTTCCGCTAATAATTTAGATTTGAATGGATAAAATTGTTTAACATTTATAGACGAATGATCTCCAAGTATAGATACGTGGATCTTATTTTTTAAAATATTAATTCAATATTTCAATAGTATTAATTGAAGTAGCTCGATCTATAAAATTTTAAAAGGCCTATTCTTTAACTGATTGATTTTTAGCAATTAATTATCCAACCAATAACAGATCAACATAGTTTTTTTTTTTTGTATATGCCAATATGATTGATGATTTTTTTTAACCATTTGTTAAAATTAAATACTGAGTTTATCCGGAGACAATTAAATATTCTACAATTTACTATTCAGCTATACTGTTAATGGTATATGGATTATTTTAGAGAAAAAACTTCAAATAACAGTTACAGAAAAATTAACTGTACGTAACGTATTTTTCTCTAAAATAATCCATAAACACTGCAAACTCCTCCACTCCTCCTGGTAAAAAAAGAAAACGGAGAATACCTTATAGTTGCTTTTGTTTTATTATTATTTTTTTTTTTCAATATTCTATATTTAGTTATTTATATTGATCTAAAATTTCCTGATATTTTATTCAACCAAGATTACTAATATGATTTATCACAATGTACATAAAATTATAATCCTGTATCAAACTTATAATAGTTATTTATGCAACAAGAGTAAAAAGTATAGTCTTATTTCATAAATAGGACTGTTTGACAGAATGACCTGAAGGCGAGTTCATCAAATCGTATGAGTGAAATAAGACTACTTATACTTTTTACTTGAATTGCATTAATATTTATTTATGATATAAGTGTTAAAAGTGACATTTTATGTGTGAGTGGGGAAGTTTGTGAAACAAGGCGAAGCCGACTAAAACAAACCCCACGAACGAAATAAAATCACTTTT
This sequence comes from Ophonus ardosiacus, assembly GCA_943142095.1. Lineage (NCBI taxonomy): Eukaryota > Metazoa > Arthropoda > Insecta > Coleoptera > Carabidae > Ophonus > Ophonus ardosiacus. The sequence continues at coordinate 14,513,285 of OW964830.1, read as the reverse complement.
AACACGAATATCATACACTATTTTTCCTACGACCCTAGTTATGTATTAGTAAAAACTAAAAATTATACAATGACATTTGTGACAGGTCATGATGCATTTGCTATGAACAACTGAAAATTGTTTATTCTAACCTCTACTTCTAACAATACTGTTTTAAATTCCAATTCTCCAAGCGCCTTGTAAGGAATTACTATAAACAATTGTAATAATTGTACTCTAACAATAACCGTTTCAAAATAATGTGTACTTCTAATAAAATACCTATATAAATAATTTCATTACAAAAATAAATATAAAATGAAACTACCGTTTACTTATGAACACTAAATGTAACTAGATTTCGTTATATTTTTAACACTAAATGTAACTAGATTTAGTTCTTTTTTAACACTAGTGTTAAAAGTAAATTTGTTTTTACTTTTAAACCGTTGTCAATGACAACGATTTAAAAGTATCCACTGTGTTATAAACTGTTATTTTTAACTCGCTAAGCAACCGTTAAAAATACTACTTTTAACAGTGGTCGTAGGAAAAAAATTTTTTTCGTTTTCAATGAAAGTGTGAAAAAAGTACCGTAACGTTTAATTATTGCTCGCGTTTGCGTTGAATAAAAGTACACTTTTCTCACACTTTTATTGTGTTAAAAAAGACACTTTATAAATCTACTTTAATGAAAAAAGTATACTTTTTTTAACAGGCGTAAATAATATTTTATTTATCTTTTAATATTTGTATTGTAATTTTTTCAATTTCACTGTTAGCAAAGTGTAAAGCTAATTGCAGTTTTTTTTCTGTTTTAATCCGTATGTTGATAAATTGCTGCATACTTGAAGGTGCAAAAATATCTTATTCTTAATAAACATCCATTAAAAAGTAATGGATTTCACTATTCCACATCGTCTTTAACAATGGCGATGGAATCAAATAAAACAAGTTCTTCCAATAATGAGTAAAAAACAACTTTGAAAGGAAGTTCTTGCAATTTTTATTTTGATTATGCTTGAGAAAGTATCAATAGGGTAGGGAGCATGAATGCCGTAACGATTCTAATTCATCCATCATATAATCTCGCTACAATACAATTCGGGCCGTGCTTTCAGGCGCGTAGGGAAAAGCAAATTCATATTTGGAATTTACAATTTTCTGCCCAGGGAGGGGTGTTAAGTAAAGAGATGTAAATTTAATAATGAAAGAAAACGATTTTTTTTCGTTTGCTACAACGAATGTAAAAAATCTGATTTGGCTAACACAAAACCTCCCGCTATTTAATTTTTATTAATTTAAATATAAATACCTACATATTTACTAATACTGTAAACTATGTATATTAAGTTCCTTTGCATATAATTATTGCTTTATTTACTATTTTCTTTTTCAAATGTCGCCATTATTAATTTGAAGTGATTATTTTTTGACAATGACATTTCTCTGTCAGTTACATAAATTTGAAATTAGAACTTTGTAACAAAGGAATCTTTAAATCACTGGCTCTGAGATTTATTAAAAACTATTAGTTTTTAACATTATCTGTAAAACATATAGAAAAAGTATTAATGTATACCTGTAGAAAATTTAATAATCTTTAACATTTATAATTACATAAAATATGAAAAAATAACATTTAATGGTGTTTTTTGAAGAATAACCATTGGAGCTTCAAGTAAAGTGCCATTTCCGGTTATCAGATTTACACTAAAATCTAATGGTTTCTTTCCATATTAGAATAGGGTCCAAATACAAATTCATACACATACACACACACACACACACATACATTCAGACATCATCGTGAAAATGTAAAAATTATATTCTAGGGACCTTAAAACGTGGTCATTTACTAAAATCTCGATATCCGATTTTTAGCACGATCCCTTTACCTCCCTTACCAAGGGTAGCGGAGGGTAAAAACTAGTTGTTATATTATACAAAATATAGGGCAGCGTGTAATTAAAATAAATTATAAATTTACATTAATATTAGTTAATATCGAAATAAAATTAACATATTAGTTTAGTTAACATTGAAATATAAAATTAACGGTGTGATATTAAATTAGATAAAAGGAGCCATAACAATCAGCCAATGGTTTTCCGAAAACGCGACTCCTTTCTTCGTTTCTACTCACGGCCACTTTTTAAACATCTTGCAGATTTAAAAGAGCTGTGTGTTCTTTATGGATGTCTACAATTAAAATCTGCGTTAAGTGTTTCTGCATCATAGTTGATCTTAACGAAGTCTTCGACACCTAAAATAAATTAGAAAGTTCCTTTACAAAAGCTAACATAATCTATTCCGTTACGACAGTTTTTAATACAAGTATAAGATTAGGTACGAGTTTGTAATAAAATTGACGAATTTTTGCAGACATTTATTCTTAACATGTGAACATTGATATTCGAATTGCATTTGGCTTATATTTTATGTAGTTAATAACATTTTTTTTTAATGTAAACTATTTATTTAAATAGTTAATACTATCAGGGCGCCTGTTTACATAAATTTTATGTAAAGCTGGCAAACTGCTCCTTCTTCCCCATATTTTTACCTCTTGCTAAGAGAGGTATTGGATTCATGCTAAAATTCGCATATCCAGATTTTATTGAATAAGCACGATTTAAAATTCCTAGAATCCGATTATAACATTTTTAAAATGATGTCTGTGTGTGTGTGTGTGTGTGTGTGTGTGTGTGTGTGTGTGTGTGTGTGTGTGTGTGTGGATGTGTGTATGTGTGTATGTATGTATATGTATGTCTGGATGTTGTAGTCACGATTCCTCAAAAACTATAAGACTTAAAAAATATTTAACCGCAGTTTCCTCAATCTGACATTCCTGGGAAGAGCTGAAAAGGTTTCGGTAACAATTGAACAACCGGAAGTAGTAGTTTCTTAGAAAAAATCTTCTAAATATAATTTTTTGGGAGTTTTTTTTATTAAATATTGAAGAACATAAAATTCTCCATCTAATACACTTAAAAATTTTATTATATCTTGTATAGATTTAGAGATAAAGACTCTATAATTTATAGAGTAAACTAATCGCAGAGGCCAAGGCACTAAGGAAACCAGTTGACAAATTCCAATGTTTATAACATGACACATGTCATTGTCAAATATCAACAGTTTTAGTGACATTCTGACAGCTTTTATATATATATTGTATATTGAACTTTTCTTATTGTTTTATTAATTAAATATTTGAAATTATAGGTAAAATTGTGGTAAAATGCATATATCTATCAGAAATACCGCCAATCTGGTTAATGAATTGGAACAATATTTGACATTTAGAAACTTCCTCATACATTGAAAAATAGATATAATTTGAATTATATGTGTGCAGAAGACATGCTAAATATAGTAAGAAACAATATTTGGGTAATGTTCTGTAAGATTTTGTTATAAAACGACGGTTCGAAAGCGAAGTGCAATACAATACTTACATAGCCCAATATGGAAATGGCGAGAGGTCTTGTGCTGGCCACAACAGATTTTTTTCTAATATTTCGATAACAGGGCTGAAAAAAACGCTATACAACATTTGTAAGAAATTTGCTCACTTATGTACCTTTGACCATTCGGCTATCGCATCGTGTTCAAAATTGGCACATGTGTCAGCGATTTTTTTTTTTTAGACTACTATTATTCTTTATACGGTTTGATATCATTTTTGTTTACATATTCCATGTATTTATAGATAAAAATGATAAAGAAATAAATGTTATGAATCTTGTAATCTGTTACTCTATTTTTTTTTGAACAGTTAAGCTAGGTATATTTGTCAGTGCGAAATATAATTTAGATGATAAACATTTATCCATATGCTCTGAACAAACTCACTCACAATGTAGGCGTATATCACAGAATAAGCACAGTTTATAAATAAAAATTGATATTATTATTTATACTTATGCCGAATAGTGGATGATTTTAATAAAGCATGTTATTTTTGCAAATTTATTATTTTAATATGTGTATAAATATAAATACATCCCTAATATGTAATGTTTATGCATGTTTTGCAATTTATGTGCGTAAATTATCTTCCTAAAACTATTTTTAAATAAATTTCATTTCTATAAAATTTTAAATTAATGATACTGGAAATTAAATTTTACTCATGATAAAAATAAAATGCATTATATGCTAATAAATTCGCATATTTGATTCTCGCTTTCTGGTATAATCCTTTATTATTTCATTTTATATTGTTTACATAATGAAAAATTCAAAATAATTCCATTTTCAAATAACATCAAACAAATATGTAAATGAAATGAAACATTTGTTATTTAATATTTATTTTCAATTTTATTTTTTGACTTAACTACATTATAATAACTCAACGAAATCCAACAATTATACTGTAATTGCTAATTTTTTAAAATAAAATTCAAATTTGTGTTCCACTTAAATTTGTGGTGTATCTCGGAGATTAAAGTAAAAAAAATATTTTCGCACACCACTGGATAGGCAATAACAATATAACTTTTTTATTTAACTTGCTCAACGAAGTTAGTTTTACGTCATCTACTAGGAGAAGTCATATCTCTTTGGCCTGTTCTAGAATTAAGTCGTTTGTTGCTGTCGGATGTCGTACGCGTGCGCAAAACGCTGTAGGAGTTGTCGGATGTCGTTTGGCGGTTTCGGATCGCATGTTGGTCATTTCCAACGTAATTTCCCATCTTTCTATGACAACGACACTGAACGACACGACTACAGTAACGTACAAATGGATGAAATGACATTAGACTTAATAATTATATATTATTTACAACAAAATAGTAGTTTATATGATAAATGAAACAAAATATACAAAGATACAAAAAAGAAAAAAAAAGATATTTATATTTCATATTTCATATATTTTTAACTACGATACATTAATTGTTTGTAGCAAGTCATTAATTATTACCGACGCCAAATATTTCGAATTTTAAATGGCACAAAAGGGACCCCTGTGGTGCACTCTCCACGCCAGCAATGAGAGCCCGTGAGGTGACGCCTGGTAAGCGCCCGCACGGTACAAATATGTCATCATCATTACCGAGAACTGCGATAAAGCAGATTGTGGCACACTCAGAAATGCGTAATATGCCGTGATGATATATTAATTTAATTATTTTATGATATTAAAATGATAACAATAAAAATATATAAATATATATGTACAAAATAGTTTATAAAATATTACAGCCTTTTGTTTGTTGAAAATATTCATCTACTGAATAAAAACAATGCCTCAAAAGATAGGTTTTAATTTTAGATTTAAAAATATTATATGGTACGTTCTTACTTGATTCAGGTAAAACGTTGTACAAGTTCAAATTCAGAGAATTGTTCTTTGATTTATTTAGTCTAAATTTTGGAACTTTCAAAAGATTCGAATATCTAGTGCAATAATCGTGATGCATTGATACAGTCGAGAAATTACTCTTATTTCAATGAATTTCTAAAAGAGTAGTGTAAATGAATAGACAAAGTAGTGGCATTATACCTAAAAATATGAAATGAGGTTTACAATGATCTCTGTGATTAACACCCTTAATGATCCTTATTACTTGTTTTGTGCTTTAAAACCTCTGTTAGCGTGAGAAGAGTTACCCCAAAGAATAACACCATAACTTATCAAAGAATGGAATAGTGCAAAATATGTCATCTTAAGCTTGCTCTTGCCAGCTTAGGTAACAATTCATCAACATGTTTGACCCAGGTTAATCCATCGTCAATATTAAGCCCTAAAACGTTAATTGATTTAGCTTGACAAAGTTCCATTAATACAAAATGTATATAACATTAGTATAGAAGATGAAGTATGTGGAGATAATGATCTCTTCATGAGCAAGACAACTAAATATATTTAAAACTGTACATACATTCTCGTAAACTTGAAATATTCTTCGTGATCACTTGAATTGAAAAAAATACCACTATTTTGCCTAACATCAACGGTAATATGAGGTTTTACCCACCATCGTCTTAATTGGTTTTGCCTTCTCTTTTGCATCAGTCGTCGTAGTTTTATTACTTTTTTATATAGTTTCCCAGATATCAATGATGGCAGTTAAAATGGGAGACACTGTATAGAAAATTGGAAAATTTAATAATCTCTAGTTTATTATATTTAAAGATATTTCCCCACAAAAAAAAAAACTATTTAGAGTTTCAAGGAAAGTGCTATTTTCGGTTTTCCAATTTACACCAAAATCTAATTCGTTCTTTCCATTTTAATACTGAGTAAGAATACAAGTTTTAAAACTTATCAGATTGGTGGAAATTAGGTTAAAGTAGATACACACTCACAGACATCATCGTGAAAATAGTAAACTCGAATTCTAAACATCTTAAAACGTGCTTATTTACTAAAATCGCGACGGATCTTAAGATCTCTATTACCGGTACGCGATAATTTGGCGACAGATGTCTTGAACAGAAATTTAAAAGTTTTGTACGCTTAAAAAGCATACCATTTATTGTGTATATGCTTTTTCTTTGGAAACTGGAAAAATAGTTAAAAGTAGTGCTCTGGTTTTTTAAAAAATACTTCTTGCTATTGCAAAAAAAATTGTATGCCTTCCAAGTATTAATTTTTTAAAAAAATATTATTCTTTAAATAGTATCATATTTGAAAATATCACGTAATATCAAAGTCACGCGAAATAACAGACCTGAATGCTTATCCTGTCTCCATGCATGATGCCTCACTTGTGGTTTCGCTTGTGTGTTGTATTATACCGATTTTTGGTATAATTATTAAGAAATCTTTTTTTTACTAACTACCAAATGCAATTATTTTATTAGATACAGATATGTATTATTATGTTTACGGTTTACGTAATACCTCTACGATATGTAAAGTAAAGAAAACATTCTAGTACACATATGTATCAAGTTACCTATAGGTTAAAGTAATATTATTTAAATGTTACATTGTTTATTAGTCAATATTAATTACTAATTTCATTAACGTTTTGATTAGATAAAAATAATATATTTTCGTGTGATTCTATAACTAACATTTTTTGTATTATTTACAACAACACTATATAGGATGTTATGTAAGTAAGTGATCAACGCTTAATCCATGGTAGAACTGACCCCTAAGATAGTAAATTTGGCAATAGTTTTTATTTAACATACTTTCCACAAGAACTAGAGGCCTTTAAAACTGACCAATCACGAAATAGATCAAAATTTTATAGGAAAGTAAAAATCAATGTGTTCTCTGGAAAAATATTGATTGTCAATCTGACGTTAAATGTTTTTTTTTTGCATAGACGTACAATTTATATTATGTTTTTCTGATATTCTCAAAATACCATTTACCTTCACCAACCAAGAGTATGCAGGCGTGCATTATGGTTTGTGGCGAGACATTACAGAATAGTCGTGCTGCTGTAAGACGGTACAGAGAGTTATTTCCAAATAGACGTCAATGATTTTATATGTCATTTGTGACAGGTATCACATTTTTTCCAGTGAACACATTGATTTTTACTTTTTTATAAAGTTTTGAACTATGACGTGATTGGTCAGTTTTAAAGGCCTCTAGTTCTTGTAGAAAGTATGTTAAACAAAAATTATTGCCAGATTTACTATCTTTGGGGTCAGTTCTACCATTGGTTAAGCGTTGATCACTTACTTACATAACACCCTGTATAACTTAAAGCTGCACATAAGTAAGTTGTATTCGTATATTTATCCATTTATAATTTTATTTTTTTTAGTAATTATATAATATTTGAATAGTTATTCACAAGTTCTATATTATTATAAATCCCATTTTACGAAACGTTATTTCGTATGGCTTCGGTAATATCCATTAAATATATTACAATTAATTTTTGAAATTTGAATATTTTGAAAACGTCACTTGATCTGAATCAGAATATGACGTCAAAGTTCATACAGCTTAACATGGTTGTGATTGTGCCGATCAAATATCGCCTACTTTTATTTATATAAATAACATAGGTTATGGGCATGGGCAAACTGTTTTCTACGTTATGAACGTGCTGTATGTAATTTGATGTCACAGGAGTGGAGGATTGTTTTTCATAACTATTTCTGGTGCCATTTTTTTATTTAATTATTTAGGAAAAGTTCAACAAATTCTTATTTTTTTTAATTACTATGAAAAATATTGCATAAACTTGCATTTAAAATATTTTTAGAAAAATATGGACCCAACTTATTTTTGTTATAATGGGCTACTTGCATGGTACTGAAAATCCAATTTCTATCACTATATACGTAATGTTATGTTGAAAACATATATAAAAATATAAATTTTATTTTAAAAAAGTTATTTGTTTTTTAGTAAATTAAGAAAGAAAATTTTCTGTGACGTCATTATATTGAACCGAGAAAGAGAACCATGTTTAAGTATGTAACTTATAGATGGCATTGCGTGCGAGAAAGTTTTAATTTGAATTTGACATTTTGCTCTCTCTGGGCTCTCAAATATATTAATTATTTCACAAATAAACACATAGGTAGTTACATGTAATTTAAAATATCGATACAAAAAAAAAAAAACTAAAATACTAACCTTCAAACTATTGTTGAAACGTCAAACTGGAAATCTACATTACCCGTACAAACAAACGCTATGGCTTTACGATCACTCATTGGTGCGGCGTAATTATACGTCATACTTGGCGGTAATTCAAATAATCAAATTTCATTATTTATTTTCTGGCTAATTAATAAAAATTTTGTCAAAAGAAAAAATAAGGGTAGCAAGTTTTTACCTGCTCTTCAAAAATATGAAATAAAAAAAAGGTACGCAAGTAGCCCATTCTATACACCCATTATTTTATTGTCCAGATGTCCGGCATATACTTGGCTACCACCCAAATGACCCTCGCCCAGTTGTCCATCGCCCAAAGTAATTTAGCAGACTTCATACTTCATAATGTCTTGGTTCTCGAGATCCTCATTCAGGACACGTTTTATAATATTCTGTATCTGAGATTTAATAACCTATTATTTTGAAAAACTTTACTCGAATTTTATTTATGAATAATGATGAATATACACGTGTAAAACTTTATATTCGAAAACTGCAATAGACTTTTGAATATGTTGTAAAACTTGTTATAAATTTTACATTATATCTGACACTCTTTTCCGAGTTCATATTGTATAAAAATAAACATGCAAGACAAACACAATTCAAATTATTTGTCAATAAATTCTCTTCCATCTTTTCTTCCGTCACGTATGTCAGAGGAATATACCTAGTGTGAATTGCATTGATCTGTATGCAGTTATACTCAAAGATGAATTATGTATAAGAAATCTCAACAGACTTGTTTATCGCCATATCGCGACGTAGATTTGTCATGAATATGTTACAGCCGCTAACAGAAGATTCAAAACATTTACATACTTTATGCCTCCAGTATTCTTCGCACGGAGAAACACAAAGTAAATATGTGCAGGTTTAGTGATAGAAAAACTTTCATGTTGTGGTAAATTTGAACCCGAGAATATAGTAGAATGTTTCTGAAACGAAAAATCTAGGTGAGCTAAGGCTTAAGGCAATCGAAGTGGTAAAGCAGTTAAGTTAGATTTATATCGGGCAAAACAATTATTATTAATACGTTAACAATGTAATTCACAATATTAATAACTTTTGTTATCAACATTTGCTAGAAGTGTTTTCGAAAGTCACTGGAAATGTTAATAAGACTTATTAACTTCTGTTAATAACATTAGTTACTTTTCGATTAACATGTTGATAATTTCAAACTTTCTTACGAACAAATTTTTTTTGATAATGACAACTCTGGAGGCGGTTCAGATCAGAGGATATTGATAACAAATTTTACTAATAAGTTATTTTTGGTTTTAACATTTGTGACGATGGTCACTAGATTTGAATTTATTCTTCATGTTTAACGTAATAGCCTTGTGGTTAGCATGTCAGTTTTTTGCTAAAGTTTGATTATTTAAATCAATGTTCAAATCCCACAAGTAAAAATATTGTTTTTCATTTTTTTATTGGTTTGTATTGTTTTGATTTACGCATACAGTATAATTGTTTGGTTATATTGTATGTCGTTTGTTGTAAAATGTATTGTTGTATTTTGGTTATAGCTGCTAATGTTTATAAAATTGTTGTTTATCTGTCAGCTATTGTGTGGTCGAGTGGCTAGTGCGCTTGACCAGCACGCTAGAGATCGTCGGTTCGATCCTACATGAAACTGTATTTTTATATTTTTTATTCAAACTTAGCGAGAATTTGCAGGATGACTAAAAACGTGTTTGAACCTTTTTTGATATTTTTAACGGTTTTTCGGGGTATAAATACGAGCTCGAACGTTAGTTCAAGCAGAGAGTGTGTGCTCTCTCAAGGGAGCGTTAGCTCTCCAATGAGCCTAAGATGGTGTGTGCCGTCTTCTGCGAACCTGGTGAGGGCCAGGTGAGCGGGTTGTGGATGACCTTGGCTGCCTCTGACTCAGTGCTGTTGGTGTGTGCCGGCAGCTCGTGAGAGAGTGCAGCAGGTGGACCGTACCGGTGTAGCCGGTTGTTTTGAGCAGTGGTGTTGGCCGCTGTTCACCGTAATCGCGATTGTCATTGAGTGTTGGTGTGTGTCAACACTGTCTTAGTTTGAAATCGCGATTGTTAATGGGTGTTGTCAAAGTGCAACACTGTAACAGTACCGTGTTCCCATAACTTTGGTGTGTGCCATTGTTACTCGTTCATAGCGTGTTCCCGCAACCTTGGTGTGTGCCATTGTTGCCCGTTCATTGTTGATCGTGCATAGTAGAGAAATATCCTGCAAGTATCGCTGATTCATTGTTACTTTGCTTTGTTATATTTATTACTTTCTCATTTTAATTTATTTTAATAAAATATTAAAAATGATTACAATTGATTTCATTGTCAAAAGCCGAACTCTGTCTCCACTCAGCTACCCGAGCACTTTTTGGCGTTCCAGCCATCCTTTTCAGCGACGCTATGAGAGCGTCCTTTACAGGATCGACCATCTCTCCTTATGCTGTGTTTCCGAATTATTGGCGCCCGAGCAAACCCTTTGACAGCATGGAGAACGAGCAGGGACGTCATTACAAAATGGCGACCGAATAGGGGCAAGAGCGTCCGCCCTTATTTTTTCGTCGTTACACATTCTACTCGTAGGTAATGTACCCGCCAAACTAAAGAAGCTGTCAATAATATTAAGATATTTATTTGCTGATAACATATGTAAACATAAGAACGATTATTATGGGTGTAGACCAGTAGCAATCACAAATAAAAAGCCAGAAGTACGGGCACGTAATACCCATCAGAGGGGACTCACTCAGTACCCTAGCGACTTGAATTGAACATTGGAGGGACACTGTAAAGGACGATTTAGGCCTATCGAATGTAAACCCTGAAGATGTTTTGGACAGAAACAAATGGAGGAAAGCAATAAAAATAGCAGACCCTGCCTTCCAGCGGAAATAGCGCTTTGGATATGATGATTTGCATTAGTAATAAAATTGTTAATAACTTTTATTTTTTCTGAAAATTTGTTATTAACATTTTTATTAATTACATTATTAATAAAGGAAAAAAGAAATTATTCTTATTATTATCTTTTTTCCTGCATCAATTTCCAGGCGATCATCGTTACTCCAACAAATTATTAATAAAGTTTTGTTTTTAATTTATATATTTGTCATTAACATTCTTTTTAACTATAGAAGCAAAAGATGCAAGGTGTTCCTATGGTTACTGAAGACGATCACTAACCTAAAGAAGAGTGCTGAATTCGGTCCAATATCATTAATATTTTGTCTTTAATTTACGAAAACAATCAAACAATTTTGATTAACTTGTAATTAGTATTTCTGATAAATAAAAAATGTCGGTGTAAAGCAATGGGCTACTTGCGTACCTTTTTTTTATTTAATATTTATTATTTAAGAGCAGGTAAAAACTTGCTACCCGAATTTTTTCTTTTGACAAAATTTTTATTAGTTTGCCAGAAAAAAAATAATGAAATTTGATTATTTGAATTCCCGCCATGTATGACGTAGAATTACGCCGCACCAATGAATGGTCGTGAAGCCATAGCGTTTGTTTGTACGGGTAATGTAGATCTCCTGTTTGACGTTTCAACAATAGTTTGGAGGTTAATATTTTAGTTTATCTTTTTGGTATCGATATTTTAAATTACATGTAACTACCTATGTGTTTATTTGTGAAGTAATTAATATGTTTGAGAGCCCAGAGAGAGAGAGAAAAATTAACTAATGTCAAATTCAAATTAAAACTTTCTCGCACGTCATGCGTTCTATACGGTACATTTTTAAACATGGTTTTAGTTTTAGTTTAATATAATGACGTCACAGAAAATTTTCTTTCTTAATTTACTAAAAAACAAATAATTTTTAAAAAATAAAATTTATATTTTTATATGTGTTTTCAACATAACATTACGTACATAGTGATAGAAATCGGATTTTCAGTACCACGCAAGTAGCCCATTGTGTCAAAGGTTAACCGAATAACCTGAACCAGCTATTGCGGTTTACAAATTATAGAAATTGGTTAAACTGTTAATCGGTTAATTGGGTTATGTCTTAAAAAAAAATTAAAAGAATAAAATTTACGAACGCATCGGTTTCATCCTATTCACTTTATGAATGCTGCAGATCATATCCCCACAATCTTATAGTCACTAATACAAACCTAATTCGCGAATATCACATCTGTTTAAAAACTTTTCTGAATAAAGTTCCTGAAACAGAAATTGTATATAATAAAAACGACGAAACAAAAAATAATAATAAAAAAAAATTACGAAGCTATCACCATCACGACAGGTAAAACTCTGCCGAAAAGACAAAAATTGTAATTTTATAAAATGAAACACAGTATACCAACATTATATTTTTTATTGTTATTACTTGACTGTTAGAATGATGTTAGGGATGATGAGAAAACAATTGGAGATGCAGTCGTGGTAAAACAGTGTTTATTAATTAAATGACTGTTGAATAAACACCGTTTTACCAAGACTGCATCTTCAATTATTTTCTTATCATCCCTAACATTATATTTTTTATTTTATCGTTCCTATTATGATTACTAATAAATCCTGGAGTTAATTTAGTCAAATAACATGTATAGATGTATTTGTAATTGGATTTTGTAAAGGAAAAACAAATCTTTTCATTTGGTTAGTTGAAAATATTGTATTACATGAAATTTTAAATTATAACCTTTATATATTTCATTTAGCTGATGATAGGCTTATTCTTGCCCGAAACGTTCAAACCTTGTACACCATTAGAATAAATTATGTAGAACATTAAGACCTGAAATCATTCGACATCTAATATTAAGTTTATAATATATTCTTTTGTCAAAAACTGTATTATTAAAATACAAAAAGGATTTTGACGAAAAAATTACTCTTCGAACTGTGAATTTGTAAATCTTGCATACCCGTATAAAAGTTGCATGTAAATATTCCAAGAAATCGAAAGTATTTAGAAATGCTAGTTGTGACATTTTTTCAGAATTGAGTTCTTCGTTTCACTGGTATTCAAGTCTTACATATCGCGGGTCTAATAACAAGGTTGTACTGCAAAAAAGTAATATGGCGAACAAATTGATTTGAAATTTTAACTCACTATTATTTGAACAAATTATTATTATCGAATTAACATTATTACTCTAATAATGTATTTAATTCTATTAAAAGAATATGGAAGAAAAAATACATTGTTATGCTTAGTTACAGAAAATGTATTACCAAAATAGGCAGCTAGAACTATGTACCTCAAATTTTTCACATCCTTCACGGGATCAAAGTTCTATCTGCGTATATTAAAAAAAAACTCAATACGACATAGAAAATTATTATTTATTTTTCATTTTTATTATTTATTTATGTTCTTCAAATAATAATAATAATAATAATAATAATAATAATAATAATGATAATAATAATAATAAATAAGAAATAATAAATTTCTCCAATACAAATATCTAATTCAATTATAATAATGTTTAATAGTATATTTGCTAATGCTCAGTCATTGCAGCTATTATTTTTTCAAAGCATCCCGCTTCTCAACGTTAATTTACTTTTAGTTTATTTGGCTCAGGAAATACTTATTTAAAAGTATTTTTATCTGTACTATGTTGCAGATAGAATTTTTTTTCTGTAATATCTCGAAAATTGATAAAAATATCTAAAAACTAATATCAGAAAGAAATAGAATATGGCTAATAGAACCTAGCCATAGAAAAATCAAATTTAACTAAAAACTTGCATATACAACCTTGTTATTCTAGACTCGGAAAAGTAGCTTTACAGTTTTAAGTGTTTACAAAACATTATTCTACAAAAAAAATATATACTTATCATTTTTTATTTACCTAGGTATATTAAAGTGTTATTCCTCGACAACTTTTTTGTCTGCTTCGAATATTTGACGGTAATAAATTATTCAAATTTTATACGACGAATAATAAAGATGACTTTATTTCGCTTTGTTCTTTTGCTGATTGTGTATTTATCGAATGACCCTCGTAACAAAACAAATTATCTAGTTTAATGATTATTTTGTCAGACATTCAAACTCTAAAACTCTTTAAAACCTTTAATTCGACTTGCTGTACCATAAAACGGTCACAGTATTATCAATTTCCATTAATAGTAATGGTAACTATTCCCTACACAAGAGAATTCGTTTTTACGATTACAGATAGCATTTGATGAGGGTGGACATCGCTAACAACTCACCATTAAAGAAATGACAACAGTTAACAACCAGGTTTTTAGATATGCTGAATGTATATTTTATAGAGTGCAGATATTCTTTATAGACTTTAACAACTTGTTATCTACGCGGAATAGAAGCTTATGCATGTTATTAGCATGAATGTTATTGTTAATTATCATAAAGAATAATTGCAGAAAAAATATTATGCTTTGTAAATGAAATTGTAAATATCTAAAATAAATGGTGGCAGCGCGACGTAACTTGAATACTTGTTCCACTGATAATTTTATTTACATATCTCTATGTTTTTACAGTGATATTGCAGTTTATAGTATCTTCCAACATATTCGTACATAGCAGTAATATTTTGTTCAACAGGCATATAACGGATGATTCAATGATTCAAAATTAGTTTTCATATGTTAGCAGCGAATATTTTTCGAACGTTATGATATTTGGCAGCGTTAACGCGACCTTTGTGTACTAGAATCAGGTACAAAATTGATCATAGAGCTACATGACAGGACAACTCGTTAAAATTAACACAACCTATTATGAAAATGGACGTACAGTGCTCTACGAGAATTTTAATTTTTGTATGCAAAATCGATTTTCTGAGAGCACAGTTTCGAAATTGGTTAAGAAATTCGGACTATTTATAGATAAATATTGACACGGTTCGTGAAAGTACGGCCAAGGAACTAGTAGTGACGTAACAAGGAATTAGAGGCCCTCCCGAAAAAAAGAATGTAGCCCGCTCTACCCCCTCCCCCCCCCCCCATTAACTTTTGAAAATTTTATGATTAGGTTCAACAAGAAAACACAGTACATAGTTTGGTTAATTTTACTGTTAATAAATAATCATAAATGCAATATTTTTATATAATAACGGAAAAAATAAAAATAAATAATAATTCACATATTCATATTATAAATTAAATTAGATATCAGATCAGGGGGTTTTTTGATTGGCAAAATCTTAAACTTTTTAAAACTAAATTTTGAGCTGCAATATGCTCTACTGGCAAAAGAGTGAGATTACTTAATCTGTCTTGACTCATGCAACTTCTAAAATCCGATTTTATTAATTTCAGTTTACTGAATGATTTTCTGTTGTAGCCTCCAGTAATATATATATATATATATATATATATATATATATATATATATATATATTCTATACATCCGTATTTGATTAAAATTATATCCGCCATTTCCTGTATAGTTTTATTGACAATGATATCATTTTTAATAAAATGTTAGGTTTGCATATCAATATTTGGGTTCTGTATTCGTTGTGACTAAAATATAAATTAATTAAGAGATAATGATATCCTAAAGATAGTTTCGTGGCAGTTGGAGGTCCCCATATCTGCGGGGTTTTACGGATTTTATTTACGCCACTGGGAACCAAGCACATCGACTCGTCGTCAATCACAGCAATGGGATCCTCCATCGCAGTACCAAATTAGAGCATGAGTCATTTATATTAAAAATTACTTTTTTTATAAAAAAAAAATAAAAACTACAACGTAACCTAACAGGCAACTCATAATTTGAAAAAGATGAAATTTCAAGTTAAAGGGTAGAAATTTTAAGTTTAAAAATTGAAATTTCAAGTTTAAAAGGTGAAATTTTAAGTTTTAAAAAAGAAACTGCGTATGGCTCTTGTATGCGTCCGTAAAAACTAGATCACAAAATAAGGAGAAAATAAAAACCGTAATAAACTCTTAATCACAGTGTTCTTTATTTAAAATGTGGCCGGTTTGGGCTACTTCGTAGCCATCATTAGACCAACCGGAGAACAATAATACTACAGGTACAAGATACGCAAATACTGAAACTGGTTCACGTCAAAATGTAAAAACTAGTAAAAATTGTAAAGAATTTTTGAAAAAAGTAACGACTATAACACCGTTTTCACGCTCGCCATACGGTTGCCCGATTGGTGATGGAATATGGATGAAGGTGAAAAATTTTCGGGCCAGCAGGCTTAATTGAAACAAAATTGTTATTTCTAAAAAACCGACGTTTCGACTACAAAGTAGTCTTCCACTTTAGAAATGGTCAAATTGAAAAAAATAAATATTGCTACCAAATACACATCACATCAGTAACACATTAAAATATTAAAATAATAAATAAATAGGTAAAATGTAACAAAAGTAGTCAACGGTTAAAATAGATTTTAATTCAACCACATGTATCTTTTGGAATAATGAGAAACTGAATCATTTGACCAAATTCAGCAATATCTCTTTTCAATTTAGCCACATCTAACCCTGAGAAAGACTACTGTGTAGTCGATATGTCGGTTTTTTAGATATTTTTTTAAATTAAGACTGCTAGTCTGAAGATTTTTTCCTTCTTCCATATATTTTTTAATAAGGTTGACTTTACATTTAAGATAACAATATTCGAAAATTGCAATATTGTTTCATGTATATGGGGTCCCGTAGCCGCGTGCCTGCGTGTCTGGTCGCGAACCTGGGGGAACCGGATTCGATCCCGACCGGCGCCAAATATTTCCAATTTTAAATGGCAAAAAAGTGACCCCTGTGGTGCACTCTCCACACCAGCTATGAGTGCCCGTGAGGTGACGCCTGCTAAGCGCCCACACGGTAAAATATATCGTCATCATTACCGATGTCTTCTTGTGTCTACTTGCACACCCAGAAATGGGTAATATACCGTGATGATATATTTATTTATTTATTTATGTTTCATGTATTTTTAGCCTATTGCCTGTAAATTTGATTAAAAGGCCCTGAAGAACTATTTGCAAGTAGTAATGTTTTTTTTTTTTTAGTAATATACTTATATTATAATGTGACATGGGCATAAAGTCGAATGGCAATGACACACGCAGCATTGGGTAAAAGCCATGATTAAATATTTATAATCAACCGTTTACCACTAATTCTCACACTGAATAAAGCAGAAACAGTTAACCACCTTGTTTGTATTTGGAAAATTCCTTTACACGCCTTGTGAAATCATCCCTGGTGCCAGGCCAGACGGCGTTACGGCCCTTCAGTTCGCTAATTAATTTCGTGCATACACGGTGTGTCGTGAACACCGTAACGCCTGGGTTGGTAACAACCCCTCTCCGCGCCAAGATAAATGTTTCGTGGTCGACTACCCCTTTTACCCCTAACCTGCTTCCCATTACCAACATACAGGGATGAACGCACACCTCTTTACTTTATTATGAAGGGGTTACAGCAAATTCTAATCTCATTCAAATAGGGGGAGTATTGAATAACACATAAGGCGTCTTTGCCAAATATATTTTATATATGTATGTGCATTTTTTTTGCTATGCACACCTAGGCTCCTATGTAACCTATAGAATCAAGCGAGGATAAACTCAGTTAGGTAGTATCTGGATGGTTAATTGTCTGGGAATACCATGAATGTAGTAACCATAGGCGCGTTTCTCTCTTGGAGCTCATCATTGTCGTGTAACGTGTAACTGATGTCTTTTTGCAGAGACACTGACTAACTGGCATGACAAAAATAATCACCGAGTGTTGGCTGTTGTACTTATAGTCCGGGACACGAAAGATGAACTATGGAAAACATGTTATCACAAATCACGCTCTAATATGTGTGCCTCGTTTAAATCCACACGAAATACAATTAATTTATTTTCGTAATACCATACTGTTATTATGACATAACAGGAATAAAAACAAAAAAGAATAGATAGAAATAACCATCGACCTTTAAACTAATAGACGCAGCGTACGAGCAAAACGCCTGTCCCACCATAACGGTGTAGACACAGTATCTCTATCCTTCAACAGTACGGAAGTTAAGAAAACGCAGCAAAATAAAAAATTTGATTTGTCCCTAACTTGTTGTACTTGGTGCATAATCGCTAAGAGTATAGATTTAATTTTGTATATAATTAGATTCATTATATATTTTTAACACAATATGTTACATACATGTTATATTATAGGAGACAAGTAATAATTAATAAGAACTTACATATAAAATGACACAGCTGGACCTCGTACGTACTGCTGACTGCACGAAATACACCGTTTCCCCATTATTTTGTCACATAAACACCTCATAACACATACACGTATATATTGACAGAAATAATTGTAAATGTTCTCCAAAAAAGCAAATAATACACAAACAGTTACGAAACGTCAAATGTAGATTTTGACAACTATTTAATGATAGAGAGCGATGTATAGAGGTTTACATATGACTGAAAAAGACGTGCAATGAGTACGAACGCATGCGCAGTATACTTTAACTGAGAACTTCCGTACTGTTGAAGGACAGAATATATATTTCTATCTTTCTATGTTGGAACAATATTCTAACAATAAAGGAATAGGAGACACTTGGTCCATTAGTTTAAAGGTCGATGGAAATAACAGTCTAGGCCGTTATTTTTTATAAAAGTCGCCTACGATTAAGGATCAGGTGTTTCTAGAAAAATAACAACAAATTGATGGACTGTTGTCTAGGAGAATTTATAAATTAACCAAAAAAGTTGTTCAGTATGACAGATATAGAAGAATTTTATTATTCCTAAATGTTTAAATTTTATATTATTACGAAATATCTTGAACGCCACACGGCCGATATGCAAATAAAGAACTCGACTGATTATAAACCTCAGTTGCGTCCGTTATTTGCCTGATATCGGCCTAATGACATTAATAACTATTACCGCATACCTAATATAGCATATAACAGTTGCCCAAATGAGTTTTAAAGCTACGCAGCCTTTCTTATATTGGCAGTTGACCTGTGCAATTGGTGTTCGTATCAATTCCTGCCATGTGTACACTCGGATTATAAGCGTACACAAATATGTTAAAAACACAAAGTTACTCTAATAATTATTATATGACGGCGTCTGTGGAATATCACGATATGAGCATTTCTTTCCCTTACCCCTCAGGCACTATACTTTTGTTATCCAATTATAAATGTATATATATTTCAAGTTCATACCAGCATGTGTGAGTGACTATAAAAATTCACCGGTAATATAAAAAGTGAAAGACGAATCCTTAAAATTTTATTCAGATTAGTAAATCCGAGGTTTCAACCTGTAAGTATCCTCGAAGTCTCGCCATGCAGCCATACTGCCGAAGTATGTAAAATATACGACCTATTTTCTATTTTCTTGTGTTACGGCAATTTTATTTCTCTATCCTTCTCTACCTAGCTTGAAAACGATATCACAACACATTTATTTCACAAATAGAATACAGAAAGTTGCACCGGTAATATATTCAGTGCTTATGTGTAAAAGTCAAATTTAATATTCGTATTAATGATTAAATTTTGCTAAACTAATTTCGTATTCTAGATGCCCGTCAAATTAAATATAACGGGATTTTACCTTAGTTTATTAATATAATATTTATAACATGAATATTTAATTTACAAAACATGTACATGTTATACTTACGGATTAAAAGTAAGTACCTTATGGTACATGTTTAATCTCTCTCATTATATTTTCATAAACATTTACAGAAATTTGTCTGTAACAAATATTCTCTTTACTTTCCCATGACACGTCACGTATGCTATAGCTGCTCTTTTATCCTTATTTAACATCCGGTCTTTCTCTCAATCCCTTTCGGACGAAGTCCAACCGTTATACTCAGTGTACGACCCTTCACACATTGTTGTTTTCACTTGTTTAACATCAACATGTTAGGTAAACAAATACTGAAAAATTTTGTTTAGACAGGAAGGTACGTATAAAAAGTGTAAAGAATAAAATCATGAAAATAATTATTATAATCTCTCTATATTATATATATGATGGCTCTATCTAAGCCTGTATTAAATGTATTGTTTAATTTGATTTTAGGTCATCGATTGGAAACCTATGTCATGCGTGATCAAATGACACTCACAAAACTAATAAATCCAATGCCTATGACTGTAATGTGGCTGTAATAAAGTATGTTAAGATATATTTGACATATTTTTATAACAAAAATAGTACGGTATAAACTATTGAAAAAATATTTAATAGTAAATGGTAATATACAATCAAAAGAAAAATTTACTAAAATTTATGTACTTATTCAATTCACATAAGTAGGTATGTATTTGATTAGTTCATACTAAGGGCTGGTTGTATATAGTTTAAATTTAAACTATTTTTATTGCAAAACCAAAAACCATGGTAATGCGCAAAATTCCTGTTGTATTTACATCAAAGGTTTATTGTTTATACTTAGATTAAACTGCACTTTTGTTAAACGACAATTGATTTTGAAAGAGAAATAATGATAAATGATATTGAAGAAAATATTACTGACGATGAAGGTGTCCTTGAAATAGTTGGTATTACAGAAAATTCCGAAAGCCGCGGATGTTTCGAGAAAGGCCAAATCATTTTGAAACATGGAATGCGAATGAATTTATTCAAAGATATCGACTATCTAAAGATTCTGTGAAATTAATTTTAAATGAAATTCGTAATAATATTTCGTTATTCATATCTACTACATTAGTTATATTAATATAAATATACAATTTTACAATACATGAACTATGATCTACAAATTCTATAACGAAAGTTCTTTGGAATTATTTGAATATATCAGCTGTTTCCATGATTATAGCTGACTGATTTATGAAAGTTAATCTCTTTATAATTATTTAACTATATTGAATATGAAGGAAAATGTAGAATCAAGCCGTATAGACAATAAGATATTCTTTCATATGGATAATTTTATAAAATGTCAAAATAGTTATTTACATTCGAGTGCGTGTAAGTTGTATTTTACACCGCGACAGCTTTGTTTAAGACACGAGCCCTTAAGGCGAGTGTCTTATTAGCTGGAGCGCTGTAAAATACTTTACGAGAATTGTATCAAATTTTTTGGCCGACGTTAATGAAAATAACTTTTTTTAATGAGATAGGTTGTACTTCTGAAAAGGGTTAGTTTAAAATATTGGGGTTAAGCTAATTTCCAAATTTGATTTTACTTACCTTCATTAGAGTACTTCTTCTAGCGAAAATTTATTTGTAATAATAAACGTTGTTTATGACTGATAATATATTTATTTGCTCATCTTTTCTTCGAAATAAATAATAGGTAGGTGTCGATATTTGACATTTCAGCAATGTTCGCTTCGCGTATTTGACAGGTATATCGATCGGTGAAAATGTCGGTAACGGCTGATTTTTACAATAATGACAGATGTCGCTGCCGTGATTTTGGTTTATATAAATTAGTTTTAAATATAGGAAATGTTAAAGTAAAAAAATAACTTACGTGTAGGTAGTACTTTTTTACATGAACTTTATTATAGTAAAGATTATTTCTTTTCTAAATGCCCATAAACGTCCAATGTATTTTGATTATTTTACCGCATACTTAGACAAGTTACAACACAGTAAGCGTAAAATGTAGGTTACACTTGCTGTGTATACAATTGTAAAGTTCCCATTACACTTCAGGAGAGCAAAAATGATATTTAACTGCTTTTTTCAAGAAAAACTGTTAAGAATTTCAAGTAAGGGAACTTCCGATTGATAAATTATAACCAAAATCTAATCAGCTCTTCATATGGATGTAAAGAAGGGGAATACGAAAGAATTATAATTCTTAGAATTGTAGTATTAGAATTATCGTCGGAGAATTTTTCGTCACATCCACACACATTATTGTTTATTATTTATGTATGACATTTCAATAAAAATACATAAATAAAACAAAATACAATACACAATACTTAAACAAAATATAACACATAAAAATATTAAAATATAGTTTGATATAATACAATAAATTTATATAATGATATCCAAATTTTATAATCATTGAAGACAATCTTCTGAAGAAAGCACACACATACATACAACATCGTAAAACTTGTAAAATTGTATTCTAGGGACCTTAAAACGTGCTTATTTATTAAAAACTCACCACCTAATTTTTTGACCAAAGATAATACCTTCCTCACCTAAAGGTGACGGAAGGTAAGAAACAATAGATCACACTCACAAGTTCGTACGTGTTACTTTTGAAATAAGGGGACAAGACCATAACACTAAATTTTACACACTTGAATGTAAAATATGAAATATGAGTAGGTATTAAATATTTTTGGTGGTGTACGAGTATATAAAATATAGAGTAACAGAATGTGGATCAAATAATATAACAGTAAAGAGTACTTAAATCAATGATTCAGTCCTTGTCTAAATTCCAGTGTGGTACGTGCTCTACATTCCATACTAAGTGTTCTTGAGATATCGAAGGGAAATGCTCTCAAGATTAACCCAACCATAAGGTACACCTTTCAGTGATATATTCCCATGTACCATGTACTGGAATCAAATATACCTCTAGTTATTATTCATTTATGGAGTCCGTTGCTTTGTGAGATAAAAGACCGTTTGCGATTCTAATGGTCCGAGTTAGAATCTGGTCAAATTATTTAGAGTAAAATTGTGATACACTTTTCACACAAGTTTTTATTAGCGGGAGGTGATATCAGGAGAATATCCAGGTATATTTAATTACTTAAATCTGTGAAAAGTACAAGATGATATATTTATATATTTGTTTTAAATTTGTAGCCAGTATTATTACCTCTCGCTAAGGAGAGGTATTGGAGTCATGCAAAAAATCGCATATCCAGATTTTAGTGAATACGCACGTTTTAAGGTCACTAGAATACAATTTTAACATTTTTACAATGATGTGTGTGTGTGTGCTTGTGTGTGTGTCTATGTATGTGTGCGTATGTGTGGATGTTGGAGAGACGGTTTAACTA
Source organism: Ophonus ardosiacus (assembly GCA_943142095.1). Lineage (NCBI taxonomy): Eukaryota > Metazoa > Arthropoda > Insecta > Coleoptera > Carabidae > Ophonus > Ophonus ardosiacus. The sequence continues at coordinate 14,489,763 of OW964830.1, read as the reverse complement.
CGTATTCATTAATCTGACATTAATGGAAAGAGCTGAAAAGGTTTTGGTAACAATTGGATACCCGAAAGTAATAGTTTCTTCAAAAAATCTTCTAAATATTATTTTTTGGAAATTTATATTATTACAAATAAAATTCTCCCATCCGATTGAACATTTTTACCTTCCGTCACCTTTAGGTAAGGGAGGTATTGTCTTTGGTCAAAAAATTCGGTGGTGAGTTTTTAATGAATAAGCACGTTTTAAGATCCCTAGAATATAATTTTACTAATTTTACATGGATGTCTGTATGTATGTGTGTGTGTGTGTGTGTGTGTGTCTGTGTGTGTGTCCGTGTGTGTGTGTCCGTGCGTGTGTGACAAATTTTTCTTCGACAATAACTCCAAAACTACAATTCTAAAAATGATGATTCTTTCGTATTCCTCTTCTTTACAACCATATGAAGAGCTAATTAGATTTTGATTATAATTGGTTAACCGGAAGTACCCTCATTTGAAGTTCTTAACAGTTGTTCTGGAAAAAAACGCACTTAAATATCAATTTTTGACATTTTATGATCATTAATATGAAAGAAAATACATTTTCCTTTATATTCAATAGATATAGAGTTATAGAGAGATTAAGAGAGGTTAACTTTCAAAAATCAGTCAGCTTTGTAAAAATTATGGAAACAGCAGATATATTCAAAAAATTCTAATTGACGGATGTCAGTGTCAAGTGCAAAACGAAAGTGGAAAGTATAGGATCAGAAAGTAACATAAGTGACAGAGTGTCCCTCGCAAGTGACTTGCACTGTGTAGCAAAATATTTGAGAGAGGAAGAACTGTGTGAAGAAGATGCGTTGGATAGGAAGGAGGAAGTGTAAAGTGCAATTTACAGAATGTACATTCGTGTTATAATTATATTGGATTTATAGAATCTTTTCAAAGGAACTTGCAATATGGAATTTGTAAAAAATAGTGTGTTCGTGTTACAATTTTACAGGATATATAGAATCTTTTCCAAGGAACTTTTGGTATCGGATTTATACAAAATACATCGAATTGACGGAAGGTTTTGTGCTGGCCACAACAGATTTTTATTATATCTTCTATAGATTGAGAGATAGAGTATCATAAATATATAAAATAATACGGTGTAATGTATCTGACAGGCTTAATAACTCCATGGAAACCAGTTGGAAAATTAATTTTTTTGTAATTGACAGAAAAATGTGAGTTGTCAGTGTGAAAAATCCATTTATATTACTGAATGCTTATAATTATAGATACATATATTAAATATACTCATCAGAAATACCGCCAATCTCGCAAATGAATTTGAAGAGTCTCGAACATTTAGAAAAGTAGGAAAAAATTTATTTATAGAATTAATTAAAAAATATAAAAATATATTAATAATAATTAGAATTTTTGTGTGTGTTAAATACAATAGGTATTTATAGCCTAATATGGAAATGGCGAGAGGTCCTGAGATGGCCAGAACATATTTTTATTTAAGCTTTCTCTCCACATACAGAATGTCCGATTTTCACTGCTGGCGTGGAGAATGAACCAAAGGAGTCAGTTTTGTGTCATTTAAAATTCGAAATATTTCTTTTGGCGTCGGTCGGGATCGAACCCGATTTCTGACATTCGCGACCAGATACTCATGCACGCGGCCACGAGACAAGAATGATTCCAACAAAAGAAATTTCATCAATATTTTAATTCTATCATTTTATGAAGAATGAAAAGTATAGTTTTATATTTGGAAGTGTGTGTTAATTTGATTAAAATATAACTTTGTACAAAGGCACCTTTTACCCACGAAGCGGAACTGATTCTCGTATTCACCTTGTATAGTTTATTCGTAGGTTTGGTAGTAATTTAATCATCCTTGATTACGCTTTGTTATGGTAACTAAAATTTTGAGTAAAATCTATCAGAGATTATCGATATATTCGTTCGTCACGTTCCGCGGACAGTATGCACAAAAGCACAAAGCTAGGCTCTGTTTCCTTTTGGAGGCAGGTAGCTAGATAAGTGGCACATAGGTGACCTAGGGGACTTCTCCAGAGAATGTGGAACTCGGCCGAGGATTCCATTAGTAGATAAGTGCGAGCGCCGTCCAACCGGTCTAACATTATTAGTTACGTGGGGGACATACAGAACACCAGCAACACAATCAGATTTCTAACAGATAAAATTCCTGATTGCCCGATTCATATAGAAAAAAGACACTTGCTACTCTATTGGATTGAGATTTCATATTTTTTATATATAAAAAATGTTAAGCCTTTAAGCAATATCATCCAACATCCAATAACGTGGGGCATTAAACTTAATCTAACTTAGTTTTTATGATAGCAAAACTTATTAGTTCTCATCTAAATAATTATGATAGAAAATATAAAATTTACTAAAATAATAATTCTTATACTTTTAATACGTTCAATGCAATTAGGGATCATTTTATTTATTTTTAAACATTCCTGCAGTGCTGTAAAATTTTGCCCATTTTTATTAATTTTCTTTTAAATAATACCCAATAACAGACAATAATTATAACAGCAATTTTTTTCAATAACAATATAAGAAAACCATAACAAATATTCAATGGCTACTTTCTAAATTAAAATAGTATATTAATTCAAATGTTAGTGTCAAACGATGAACGAAAATATAAAAATGATTTAAGAAGTTTTAAAAAAAGTGTTGGGTAAAACGTTGTATTACACTCGTGTGGAACACATACGAGTATACTACGAGCCTCGTTACTAAACTTTTTCTTTCGTGACAAATATGTACCATCCACACTCATATAATAAATAATTTTTGAATACACTGTTAACCAGACCACTGACATTTATCTTTCAATTACAAGCATTTGAATTTGACATCTGGTGTCCTTGGTGTAGCGATTTAGTGCAACATATTATTTTGTATATTATATTTTCTTTATCTCTAAACCTATAGAAGATATAATAAAATTTGTAAATGTATTAGATGGAGAAATTTATGTTCTTCAATATTTAAAATTAATATTTAGAAGATTTTTTTTAAGAAACAACTACTTCCGGTTGTCTAATTGTTATCTAAACATTTCCAGCTCTTCCCATTGATGTCATATTGACGAATACTTAGTTAAAAAAATCTTAAGTATTATAGTTTTTGAGAAATCGTCCTTCCAACATCCAGACACACACGTACACACACACACACACACACACACAAACATACACACACACACAGACATCATAGTAAAAATGTATTTTCGGATTCTAGAGTAGAGAGGATTCGCCGGTTCTGCGACCTCCTCCTCTGTGGACGAGCGTTCTGGGGCTGATTCTTATTAACTCTGCGCATATGGATCATTTTCGCTCAACCAGGTCAACGTTTAAAGTCCATTTTGTATACACACTCAGTAGTGTCAATGCCACAGCATTTTTTGAAACATTCTTCAGACATACATTGGAGGAAAAGATCTTGAGTAAGTGGAAAATTCTTATATTTTTCAGGATCTAACTCTTCTACTGGTTTGCGAAGTAATGCCATCTAAAATCTAATTTTATGTGCAAATTATTTTAAAACATACAAAAATAAAAAATATTTACTGCAATAAAATATGTTGTTAACGGGAGAAATACACATGTAAAATTGTAAATATACACTTTCCAATCCTATTTATATTTACAAATTCAAGGAGATATCAATAAATTATAAACAATTACTTGTGCCTTTCACTTTCCGTCCACAAACTGGGTATTAAAGTCTAGGTTGGTTGAACGAAAATGATCCATATGTGCAAAATTAATAAGAATCAGTCACGTTACGCCAATTACGTGTATCTTTCCCATTCCAACCACAAAATGGACTTTAAACGCTGACCTGGTTGAGCAAAAATGATACATATGCGCACAGTTAATAAGAATCAGCCCCAGAACGCTTCTCCACGGAGGAGGAGGTCGCAGAACCGGCGAATCGTCTCTACTTTCTAGGGACCTTAAAACGTATTTATTCATTAAAATTTGGATATGCGATTTTAGCATGAATTCAATACCTCTCTTACCGACAGATAAAAATGGCTCAAGACTTTTTAACTGCATTTTTTAATAAAAAAAAACTGTCCTTAAATTTTGCTCAAAGCATTCTCCAACAGCCTATATAATTATCTACGTTGTCTATATAGTATACGTAATTTCCAAAAGGATTGTTATTTCTGCGCGCGGTCCTTGAAAGCTGTGACGTAGTCAATACCACATGATGGAGAGAGAGAGAGAGAGAGAGAGAGAGTGAGAGAGAGAGAGAGAGAGAGAGAGCGATAGCGTGTATTTTGTTTTGCAGCTTGTAATAATACTTCTGATGTTCCATTTTGACTGGATTACAAATAAAATATAGTAATGAACAGTTCGCTTCAGTGCATGAGTTATGAATGATTTGTCGAGATGCAAATGTAAAAAGAATATATAAGTCAACATCAGTAAATAAAAATATTTATCAAACTGCTGTTTTTTTTATGTTGAAGAGCTATCTTATATTTTTAAAAGTAGTGCGTACTTAATTTTTATGCACCGATTCTGAGAGTTCGCTCGTAAAAATTGCGAGAACTATAAAGTTCGGAAATCACTCCGATCAAAAATATAATTTTGGTAGATATCGTAACTCTTGTAAAATCATCAGAATTTTTAGAAATATTTATTAACAATTATTTTTTGAATTTAGTTTTATTTTCTTTTGTTTACTAACTGTTTATATCCAAAAAACAAATTCGACAGTAATTTTCAATAATTATGAGTGTTCTGAAAATAAAGTAATGTACAACTAAATACATCCCTGTTTTTATACCTGTACATTGCTTATTTATTCATTTGCAAATTGGTTGATTAATTATTAGGTTTTGACTCACAGCGCAACACATAGCGTGAGGTAGATTTTATATCTTTGCCTCTACTATAAGCGTACCATACTTTGGGAAACACTGCTCTAAAATAATAATATGAACATAAAATATTAGTAGTAAATAAAACTTAAATTAAAATAATATGATCATAAAGATGCAGTTTACAAACATGTAAGCTGAATAATATATTTTTTTACAAATCAATAAATGCAATTTTTACAATGCAATCAGTAATTGCTGAATTATGTGGCTACAGTTTTGTGCTCATATATGCAGAATTACACTATTAAATCAGTTTTTAACTACTACTGTGTTTATTTCTATTTATGCGAATTGATGAAATTCAAATGTCCAATGACCGATTGCACCAACGTAATTTAAAATATAAGCGTTCCTTAAATTTACAGTACTGCAGCGGTATGAAACGTGAAATAAATTATTATGGGTGTTAACAAATTCTCTAAATCAGTCGTACAACATTCATGGCCATTTGCACAGCTTATAGTTAAATTGTTAACCGTTGGTTAAATCGACAATATCGAATCGGAACGAAATGTCAAATTAGTTGATAAATATTGGTATCAGAATTTCGATACGCACTTTTTTATTATCTTGTAGTTTATATATTAATTATGAGCTGTTCAACTGGTCATTATTCTTACGTAACTGGCGTTTGTCTATTTACTTATACCTTCTTTGGGATAAGTAAGGTATTACAGATTTTTATATTCAATCACGTACACTGGTTTAAACATTCAGTTTTACAAACATCGTACAAAAATTCGCAAAAGCACATACACATCTGTTCGCTCTCAAAATTGACAACATAATTCTGAGCGAATTTTGAGATCGGACACATGTGTAGTGTATGTGCTTTTGCGAATTTTTGTACGATGTTTGAATAACTGAATGATTAAACGAATGTATTTATGTTCACATGATTGTATGTAAAAATCTACTACACCACAGTCGAGAAATTTACCCACATTTGAATTATTATGTACATATTCGGCAATTTTTGCTTCAGGGTCGCTTAAAGTTTAAGCATAGTTAGTGCAACTGAGTATAAATTAAATTAAAGAAAAATACTTTTAAATAACATTGATATCTCAACATAAACAAAAGTGATTATATTTACATTATTACATTTATTTAATCGTCAATTTTTTTATACCAAAATATTGACAATCTTTGATTATTAAAAATTATTATAGAAAATACTATAGAATAATATAGAAAAATAAATATAAATCTTATCAATTTTGAAGAGGTTTCGACAAAATAGATAGAAACAAAGTGGAAATTTTAACGATATGGACATTATGGACTACCAACAAAAATTATCAAAATGCTGAAAATATTACGATTTTTTTCTACAAATATCGAAGTAAATAGAAAACAGTCTAAAAATATGAAAATTGAAAGCGGAGTGTTGTAAACTTACACGTCTGCATGCTTACCAGAATTAACTAGGCTCTGTATAGCGGCTCTTGGCTTCTTCGATTAACTAGCTGAAATTGTAGGTTCGAACAAGCAAAGATTTGTTATTATTAAATAGTGTTGGTTTATTATATTTACGAAGTTCTACATTTATTATAGAGCGGAGAGTCTTTGTTACGTATAGGTCCTAGTTCTAACGTCTAATACAATTTTATGAGTTGACGATCTTAAAGCAACTGCCCTAGCATACTATATTCAAACGTCGAGCATAGTTCCGTCCATCTGCTGTCGCACGCCCGCGCGTCCGTATCACCAAAGGCGTGGTAGGGTAAAAATGATGATTTAGGTTTAGGTTTTTAAGCAAGGGAACAAAGAAAGTCTGCTGAAAGTCATTTGAAATAAACAATTCTAAGAACGGATTTAACGAATGCAGATTGGGCATGCACTAAGAACTTAAGAAGTGTAAAATGCTGAATTACATTTGAAAGAATAGTGAAAAGCAATTCTAGGAACGTAAAAAATCAAATACAAGGTGTACTCACCCTTGGAACAAAGAAAGGTTAAAATATAATGAAATCATAAGCATAATAATACTCAGAATTTACATTCTATTCAACACATTAAACTAGTCTTATAACAAATAAAATATATAGTATCTTAATCATAACTAAAATTGATTACATATATTGATTATTGATTAATTAATATTGATTGATCTTAAATTAGGAAAGGATGGACTTTACTACAGGAGTATGCCAAGGATGCATACTATAGCATACTCTTTCTAATAATCACATACTATAAATGTAAAAACTGACAGAAAACAAAGACTGGGCACTCATTGCTGGCGTGGAGAGCGAAGATCTGGGGCCCAGATAATTAGATTTCCGTGTAATCGAACCCCGGATGCTGGATACTGGAGATTCCGCGATAGTAATATAAATTTAAATTAAATTTCCAGTAATGACATGTTTATTCCTTTATTTGATTATTTGATAATAAATTGGAAGAAAACCTCAGTTAATTCTCCTCTTCTTTTATTGACTTGGCAATTTATTTTGTGCAATTTAAAGTAAGTGTACGCTTACACAATTTTTTCCCTAAATAACCTCTTGTGTACAATGGTTCGTTCATTGCGATTCATTCTGCAATACAAGCATCATTTAGGTCACAATGACGCTATATTTCTCGTCTAAACCCCAGTGCCCGTGCCGTAACGTGAAGTATAGAACGAGTTGTAGTTGTAGTCGCAGTAGCAGTGTGCAGCTGCATCTGTATGCAACACGTGCGCGGTCAGCAGGAAGTAATGACATTCAGCGCCAGAACTAATACTCAATACAGTGAAACCAATGGGAGATCATCGGTGAAATGAGAGTAATTGCTCATTGAATGACGGGAATTTTAATTAATTCGTGAAATTTTATACGGATCAAAGTTATGCAATTGGGGAACATACTACACTGAAAGAAAAAAAAATCTACATTGTAATTATATTATCTAAATAAATTCCTTATTTTGCAGCCTACTAATATGTTTCATTAAAATATCTAAGTTGATTTAATTAAATTTTCTAAATTTGTAGTAACATATGTATTAGAGTAAAATTAAATACAAACTTAGAAAAAATGACTAACTAAATATAAATAAAGAAATTAACTAAATATGTATTTAAATTTTCTATTTAATTTACCTAATTCATTAAATAAATTACAGAAAATTGTAGGGCAAACATAATGAAGCCAAAATGTAGTAAAATTAAACAAAATAAGTAATTAAAGTAACCAATTGCATAATTATTTAAATTGACGATTTTTTACAAAATATTTATTATCTATTTCGGATTAGTTAAAATGCTAAAGTAAGATTTGTAAATTATACTAAATTATTAGACATATTGCCTAATAAAATAAGATCTAAATATAATTAGACAAAATTTCAATTTTTTTTTTACCTCTCGCTAAGAGAGGTATTGGATTCATGCTAGAATTCGCATATACAGATTTATTTGAATAAGCACGATTTAAGGTCCCTAGAATCAGATTATAACATTTTTAAAATGATGTCTGTGTGTGTGTGTGTGTGTGTGTGTGTGTGTGTGTGTGTGGATGTGTGTATGTGTGTGTGTGTATATGTATGTGTTATGTTCTTACCCTCCTATTACTAGAATAGACACGTGTATGAACTTAGTGAACTTTCATATTCGCGGAATTCGCTTTTCACAAACATGTTATTTTCTAATTGTCACGTAGTCCAGTGGTATGATCCTGGGAACCGCTGATCTTGCACTCAAAAAAGGTATAAATTATGGAAGCCACTGCTAAGCGGGGTTCAGTCAGTTCAACTCATTTCGGTCCGATCAATTCTTATACAGTTCACATAGTTCTCCACGTCTTTTCTTCGATCGTAAACTAGTATTTTATAACTTAAACAATCACTTGTAACTTTAATAATAATAATATTAAATAAATAACTAATTAACCTACGATACGTGTTCGGCTGAGCCGTTTATTAGGAAACCTAACCCTCTACCACAGCCCACAGATCGCTCAATGGTGTCAGAATCCTGATAAGTTCTACGAGCTTGCCCATCACAAGGTAAGACAAGACGAACTTAAAATATAATTAAATAAATCATAACATAAATTAAATGGTGTCCGCGTAGTGGGATTCCTCAAACACGTAATCGTTTAAATAAATATATTATAATTATATTACTAAATAAAGTGAAAGTGTTCAGCGAAATTCATCAATTGGCGTCTACGTGCGTAAAGTCCGAGATAACGCCACAACGCAGAGCTCATCGCCGACGGTCCATACAGCTCCCAGGTTCGCCATCGCTGCCCTGAATCCAGCTTGTTCGCCGCCTTCACCGACTCAGCGCTACCTCGTTGTCCGCTGCCGCATCGTCGCATCGCCGCCAACTCACTCATCGCTTGCCGCTTCATCGCCAACCCAGTTCACTACTCGAATCAACATCCCTAATGTTCCTAACTCAGTTATTTATGTAAGTCTAATTTATTTATTCACATTGTTGTAACACCAAAACAAATTTATTTCAAAATTCCAAATTAAATTTATTTAATAATAATTATAAACCAAAATGGCTACCCCAAATCAAACAACATCCGCCGCTTCTGGTTCAAACCAAACACAAACCTATGTCAAGTTAGAAATTGCTGAAAAATGTCTTATTAAATTTGATGGTGACAGATCTAACCTAAAAGAATTCATAGACAATGCAGAAATTGCTTTAAAATTGGTAAAACCGGAAGACAGATTTATTTTAACCGAAATTATAAAAACTAGAATAACAGGTAGAGCTAAACAACTTAGCCAAAATAGGGAATTCGATAATTGGAAAGCGCTTAAGCAACATTTAGAGAACACTTATTCCGAAAAACGATCAGAAAGACAGTGGGAACTTGAACTTCATTCATGTAAACAAGGGAAAAACGAAAATGTTAGAGAATATTCAAATAGAGTAGAAAATTGCATGGTTAAATTAATAAGCACTCTGGATCCTACACTAACAGACGAAGAATATAATGCATGAGAAAAACTAATTAGAAAACAAGCTTTAAATGTTTACATTACTGGCCTCAATGATTCTGTTATATTAATGGTAAAAGCCCAAAAACCAACATGTTTGGAAGACGCGATAGACCTAGCATTAGCCGAAGAAAGAAAAATAATTAGTAGAAACGAAACTCAGAAATACTATCAAGTTAACAATTCAAATAGCTCAAATACAATAAAAAAATGTTATAACTGTCATAAACCAGGACATTTGGCAACTAATTGTAGATTTTTATATAAACCAAATTTCAATCAAAATCGTGTCAAAATTAAACAAGAACCGATAAATCATGTCAGTCAACAACCGTCAAAATTCCAAAAAACATGTAAATATTGTAAAAAACCTGGTCATTTAATAAATGAGTGTAGAAAACTCCAATTCAAAAATAACCAAAATTTACATTCTAATACAAACCAAAATCAAAATTCGAATCATTTAAACTCGCCAAGTACCTCGGGTGCGAACGCGTCCCGAAGGTCAGTTCAAGACAAGCGTTCACAATAAAGAATAAAATTATATATACTGTCGATTCTAGTATCACAAATACAATCACTATTAATATTCCAGAATGTTTATCAAAATCTACAAAATTTTTAATCGACATGGGCGCAGATATTAACTTAATTAAAATAAAATGTTTAAAAGGAGAATTAGAGCTAGATGAAAGTGAAATTATACAATTGAAAGGCATATCAGGTAGTTTTTCCTCTCCAACTCTAGGCTTTTGTTTTATAACTATTCCAAATGGCAGTGATTCAAAGTTACATAAATTTCATATAGTAGATGATAATCTCCCAATCCAACAGGACGAATTATTAGGGAATGATGCATTTACTGAATTAAATGCAAAAATATGTTATGAAAGTAAGAAACTCATTCTATCTCAAGTTAAATACAATATTCACAATTATAATGAGGTCATTGTCCCTCCACGGGCTGAAGTTTTTGTGCAAGTACCAATATCTAATTCATCCAATGTCACAGAAGGCATTTTAGAACGTAAAGAATTAGATCCAGGCATTTTTCTTAGTGAAAGTTTTGTTAAAGTTAAAAATTCATACGCGATCAGTTCAATAATCAACATAACAGAGCATTCAAAAATTATTAGCATAGAGCCACAGAATTTAGAAATTATAAATAATTCAGAGCATTTATATAATTCAGAGCATTCGTGTACAGAGCATTCAGATATTTCAGAGCATTCGTGTACAGAGCATTCAGATAATTCAGAGCATCCTTCAGAGCATTCATGCAAAGTGCATTTTTCAGAACATTCATGTAAAACAGAAAATATTTTAGAAGATTTACGTAATTTATATAATTCAGAGCATTCGTGTACAGAGCATTCGTGTACAGAGCATTCAGATAATTCAGAGCATCCTTCAGAGCATTCATGCAAAGTGCATTTTTCAGAACATTCATGTAAAACAGAAAATATTTTAGAAGATTTACGTAATTTATATAATTCAGAGCATTCGTGTACAGAGCATTCAGATATTTCAGAGCATTCGTGTACAGAGCATTCAGATAATTCAGAGCATCCTTCAGAGCATTCATGCAAAGTGCATTTTTCAGAACATTCATGTAAAACAGAAAATATTTTAGAAGATTTACGTAATTTGTATAATTCAGAGCATTCATGTAATAAAAGACATAAAGAAAATAATGAAAATGTTTATACATTATGTGCAAATAAAAATATAAATGGAAATAGGATTAAATTACTCGAGAGTCAGATCCGTACTAGCCATATGAATAACGAAGAAAAATCGTCAATATTAGAAATTTGTAAAGAATATAATGATTTATTTTATCTACCAGGAGATAGTTTTCCGGGAACAAATTCCGCAAGACACAATATTACATTAACTAATAATAGGCCAATTGCAGTTAAACAATATAGATATCCAGAAGTTCACCGCGAAGAAATTAATAAACAAATAAAAGAAATGTTAGACAAAAATATTATTCAAAATTCCGATTCCCCATGGAATGCACCGCTTTGGGTAGTAAGCAAAAAATTAGATGCGTCAAATAAAGTAAAATGGAGAATTGTAATTGATTACAGAAAATTAAATGAAGTCACAGTCGGAGACGCTTTTCCTCTTCCAAATATTTCAGAAATTTTAGACCAACTAGGTAATAGTAAATATTTTACGACATTAGATTTGGCATCCGGGTTCCACCAAATTAAAATGAACGAAGAAGATCGAAGTAAAACAGCATTCAGTACACCTTTAGGTCATTATGAATTCCTTCGAATGCCATTCGGACTTAAAAATGCCCCTGCCACATTTCAGAGGTTAATGAACTCTGTTCTTTCCGGTCTCCAAGGACTAAAATGTTTCGTGTACCTTGACGATATTGTTTTATATGGAAATTCACTTCAAAATCACAATACAAAATTAATAGAAATTTTTGAAAGACTGAGACAACACAACCTTCTCCTTCATCCAGACAAATGCGAATTTTTACGTCATGAAGTTAACTATTTAGGTCATGTTATAACTGAAAATGGTGTTAAACCTGATACAAAAAAAATTGATTGCGTCGTAAACTTCCCAATTCCAACTAATACTACTGAAATTAAAAGCTTTTTAGGTCTCGCTGGATATTATCGTAGATTTATTGAAAATTTTAGTAAAATTGCGAAACCCCTTACTGATCTATTAAAGAAAGATAAACCTTATAATTGGACTAGTTCACAACAAGATTCTTTTGAAACTTTGAAATCCGCTTTAACTTCAGAACCTATTTTGATTTACCCAGATAATACAAAAGAATTTATACTTACTACTGATGCTAGCAATAGTTCAATAGGAGCTGTCCTATCACAAGGTGAGGTAGGAAAAGATAAACCCATAGCATACGCAAGTAAAACATTGACCCTAACAGAACAAAGATATTCCACAATTGAAAAAGAATTGTTTGCAATTGTTTGGGCAACTAAACATTTCCGCCATTATTTATATGGAAGAAAATTTAAAATATATACGGACCATAGACCACTAGTATATTTACTAAATTTCAAAGACCCTAGTTCAAAACTTGTTAGATGGGTATTAAAACTTGAAGAGTACGAATATGAGATAATTTATAAACCAGGTAAACAAAATACAAACGCCGACGCTCTAAGTAGAATTGTATTAAACATAAACACTAAACCAATCCCAAGTTATCAAGAATTTTTAAGTTACGTTTCTAAAAATATTATCGTAAATAATAAAGTAATTGAAGTAGATGGATCTTTATTTGATATTAAAGACAATTATGCTCATTGTGTATCTGCTGATTTTGAAATGTCAGAAGGAATAGCTAAAGAATTTAAAGAAAAATTTGGTAAAGTAAATGATTTATTAGCACAAAATAAAAATGTTACAGACGTTGCGTACATAAACAATAACGAAAACAAAATATTTTATCTAGTCACAAAATTGAATTATTGGGATAAACCGCATTATGAAGATTTATATAAAACTTTACAAAATCTGAAAGAAATTCTAATTTCACTAAAGATAAATTCCATTACTATACCCAGAATTGGATGCGGTCTTGATAATCTAAAATGGCATAAAGTACGTTTAATGATAAGATATATATTCCTTAATTCTAACATTCGTGTTACAATTTGTCATAATAAAATTTGTAATCCAGATCCTAGCAAAATAAAAGAAATTATTGAAGAATTTCATTGTCCTCCTACAGCTGGTCATCAAGGAATCTCTAGAACCACTAAAAAGATTAAACAAAGATACAAATGGAAAAATATGAAAAACTATATTAAAAAGTTTATTCGAAATTGTTCAGAATGTCAAAAAAATAAATTAATCAGAGTCAAAACAAAATTACCAATGGAAATAACAACAACTGCTGAAGAACCTTTTGAAAAAATAATGTTAGATATAGTTATCATGCCTATGCCAGAGTCAGGAAATAAATACATACTCACATTACAAGATGATCTTACAAAATTCTCTCAAGCTTATCCTATTCAAAATCAAGAATCTGAAACTATTTGTAATGAGTTAACTACAAAATTCATCTGTCAATTTGGTATTCCAAAAGTAATACTTACTGATCAAGGAAAACATTTTACTGGTACATTAATGCAAGATATTGCTAAATTATTTAAATTAAAGAAAATACAAACTACTGCATATAGACCTCAAAGTAATGGAGCTTTAGAAAGATCACATCAAACTCTCGCAGATTATTTAAAACACTATGTATCTGCATCTCAAAATGATTGGGATAAATTTATTCCTTTTGCAATGTTTGCATATAATACAACACCTCACTCAACAACGAATTATAGCCCTTACGAACTTGTATTTGGTAGAAAAGCAGAAATTCCCACATCCCTGCAACAAGAACCAGAATTTCGTTACTCATACGATGACTATGTTAGTGATTTAAAGTTAAAAATTCAAATGTCAAATAAAATAGCTCATGATAATATAATCAAGTCGAAAATAAATAGTAAAGAAATATATGACAAGAAAATAAAATCCATAAATATTAAAATAGGAGATTACGTATATTTGTTAAATGAAAAGATATCTCCACAAATGAGTAAAAAGCTAACTCCACATTATTCCGGTCCTTATCGAGTAGTCAGCCAAGACTCACCCGTAAATTATACAATAAGAATAAAAAGAAAGAATGTGAAAGTACATGCAAATAGACTAAAATTAGCAAGTTTAGAAGAAGAAAACTAATTCAAAATTTAATCTAAAAATTTTGTTTCAGATGTTTATCAATCACTACTATATTAATTCACGGTTTCGACAATTACAATGTTACCACATACGAATATTCACCAGGTATTCATTACGAAAATATAGGTAAACTACGTATTTTTAACGATCAATGGAATCTAATCACTTATTTAGATTTATCTTCCCAAGACAAAAAATTAAATCAAATTACTCGTTATTTCGAAAGAACCACTCGCATATGCAACACTAAACGATTTTTGAAAGATCTGAATACATCTCTGTGTACGAACGAACTCAGCTTATTAGAACAAAAACTTACTCAGCTAAATTCTCAGCGTGACGTGTTATCACAATTCCTAGGTCATGATCTAAATGTATACAAACACTATAAACGCGCCAAAAGAGGTTCGATTTTATTGGTACAGGTGCAAAAATATTGTTCGGTACTATGGATAATGATGACGCTCATTATTACAACAATAAAATTGATAGATTAACAAAAGACGAAAAAGATTTAATAAGATTATTACAAGAACAGTCGTATGTCGTTCAAACAACAATAAAGAATTTTAATTCAACTATTCAGAATTTAGATCAAAATGAATTAACCCTACGTAATAATACAATGAAATTAGAAAAATATGTAAATGTCTTAATTGATGAATCAAAATCTCAACAAGTAATTTCACAAATTCAAGAACACTTTATATTATTAAATTTTCTCGTAAATCAATATCAACAAGAAAATTCCAAATTAATAGAATCAATACTTTTCGCAAAAGATGGTATTATACACCCAACTATTATTACACCTAAACAGTTTATTAGTAATTTACAAGATATATCACAACATATTCCTAGCGATTTAGAATTTCCCCTTCCAGCAATTTCTGATAATGGTCATTCACTTTTGAAACTAGTAGACCTAAACGTTGCTTATGTGGATTCCAAATTAATATACATTATCGATATTCCATTAGTTCAATCACATATTTTTAATTTATTTCATTTAACTCCTTTACCTGTTAAGCAATTAGATGATAAATATTTATTTGTAAGACCATCAGGCGAATATCTAGCTATTACAGAAAATAAACAATATTATTTAGTATTACACGATGTATCAAACTCTTATTGTAAAAACATTAATAAAGAAATGTTTATTTGTAAACAGACACAACCTACACATTTAACACACATTGCAGAATCATGCGAAATCAAATTATATCTATTACCTCAACACTTACCAGAAATTTGTGATGTTAGGATAATTAGAATTCAAAATCCTATTTGGAATCAACTTATTAGTACAAACACTTGGCTATATGTTCTCAATAAACCTGAAACATTAACTATTAATTGTAAATCTTCCAATCAACCAAATGATTTAAAACTATATGGAACAGGTTCAGTAACTCTTGGTAATAATTGTAAAGCCTATTCCTCATCAGCCTTACTCGTTGCTAAAAGAATATTTCACTCAAACGTAAACAGAGAGTACATTCCTCCTGTAAACATAAATTTAGATGATTGTTTATATGAGAATAATAATAAAATTAACTTATCTGAAATTGTCTTAGACCATATATATAGACCTTCCACTCTTCATTTGGAAGAACTAAGTTCTGCAAGTCACAAATTATCTCAAATCGATGAAACTGCTGATTCTATATTAAACCACAAAGTTGTCACTTACCATTACTCTACCATATATTACATACTTTACACCATTATTGTATTACTTACACTCTACTTTATATTAAGATGTTATTTTAAATTTATAAGAAAATCTGGGAGACGTAATTGTGGTTGCATGCCAAACCTTTGTATAACTTTTAACAACGAAAATAATCCTAAGGTAGAACCGACTACAAGTGTTAGTTACGGTCCTGATTCAGATGAGATTGAATTTCATAACAACTTACAACCACGTCGCTCGGAGAGAATTAGAGTAAGGAAGAATGAATCATAATAAATATAATTCATTCTTTCCCTAGGGGGGTGGTGTTATGTTCTTACCCTCCTATTACTAGAATAGACACGTGTATGAACTTAGTGAACTTTCATATTCGCGGAATTCGCTTTTCACAAACATGTTATTTTCTAATTGTCACGTAGTCCAGTGGTATGATCCTGGGAACCGCTGATCTTGCACTCAAAAAAGGTATAAATTATGGAAGCCACTGCTAAGCGGGGTTCAGTCAGTTCAACTCATTTCGGTCCGATCAATTCTTATACAGTTCACATAGTTCTCCACGTCTTTTCTTCGATCGTAAACTAGTATTTTATAACTTAAACAATCACTTGTAACTTTAATAATAATAATATTAAATAAATAACTAATTAACCTACGATACGTGTTCGGCTGAGCCGTTTATTAGGAAACCTAACCCTCTACCACAGCCCACAGATCGCTCAATGGTGTCAGAATCCTGATAAGTTCTACGAGCTTGCCCATCACAAGGTAAGACAAGACGAACTTAAAATATAATTAAATAAATCATAACATATGTCTGGATGTTGTAGTCACGATTCCTCAAAAACTATAAGACTTAAAAAATATTTAACTGCAGTTTCCTCAATCTGACATTCCTGGGAAGAGCTGAAAAGGTTTTGGTAACAATTGGACAACCGGAAGTAGTAGTTTCTTGGAAAAATTCTTCTAAATATAATTTTTTGGGAGGTTTTTTATTAAATATTGAAGAACATAAAATTCTCCATCTAATACACTTAAAATTTTTATTATATCTTGTATAGATTTAGAGATAAAGACAATATAATTTATAGAGTGAACTAATCGCAGAGGCTACGGCACTAAGGAAACCAGTTGACAAATTCCAATGTTTATAAAATAATTTGTAAATGACACATGTCAGTGTCAAAAATCAACAGTTTTAGTGACATTCTGATAGCTTTTACTGGGAAGTATATTTATTTTTTCTTATTGTTTTATTAATTATTTATTTGAAATTATAGGTAAAATTGTGGTAAAATGGATATATCCATCAGAAATACCGCCAATCTGTTTAATGAATTGGAACAATCTCTGACATTTACAAACTTCCTCATACAATGAAAAATAGATATAATTAGAATTATATGTGTGCAGAAGACATGTTAAATATAATAAAAAACAATATTTGGGTAATGTTCTATAATATTTTGTTATAAAACGACGGTTCGAAAGCGAAGTGCAATACAATACTTATATAGCCTAATATGGAAATGGCGAGAGGTCTTCAGCTGGCCACAACAGATTTTTTTCTGTGTAGTGTAGAATGTAAAATTATACAAGGTTTTCTCCAATAGGGAATTCCACTCATATCGAATTTTTTTATAAATTATATATATAATAAATTCTTCCCATATACTTGTGTTATTGACGGAAAATTTCTTTTCTATATGTTTTGTAACTTTTTATATAAATGCTAAAATATATTACACACTTTCAAAACGCGCGGATTTTTCCGGGCTTGATGAAGCAACCGTACCCGGCTCTCTTTTATTGGCCGACACTGTAAGTGGGCGTTCCCAAACCAGTGACTGCCAGACTGTTCGTATTTCGTATTGGTGGTTATGCGCCTACACGCTATTATTTTTACGAATACTTAAATACTAATAAACTATAACTTAGAATATACTAAATTTATGATAAGTAATAGAAAAGAAAATAAGAACAAAATGAAATTTTCAAATATAAAGCGATATAACCTTAGCCGCATACTATGTTTTAGAACAAATGGTTTAGAACCTCTGGGTAACAGCAGCCGCTGAGAGAGAAAGCACGATATAATGCCATTGCTTTCCAGCACTGGGTTCGCTTACGTCGTAAGGCGGGAAACGGTGGATACCAAATATTTGCCATTATTTTTCTTCCAAAAGAAGCAGAATTTTAAAATTAGAGAATTTCTGAATTTAAAAAAACTATAACATATAAAACAATAAAAAAATCGTGGAATCCCCCATTATCAATTTTTGAAGCTTACAATATACTATTTGGCATCTATATCTGACTGATTGATACAGAATAGGCAGACTGTGGCTTCTTCACTTGCACCACTAAATGTAAGTAAAAATTCAGTCAAAGAAACCGATGTAGGTCCAACCAGGAATCAAACAAAATTCACAACAAATAATACATAAACTACCGAAATATGAAATTTTAATTGTTAGCGGAAAGCGCTACCAACATAACTGCAAAAAAGCACCAGGTTATATTTTTGAGTCACAATTTTTAAAAATCTCATTATAAAATTACCTCAATAGAGGTAGAGAGAAGTAGTATAAAAACATGTTTCATAAGGCATGTTAACGCGCTCGTCCTTTATAAAACGCAGCTCGTTTTCCAAATTTGGACTCGTACTTTCACAGATTGCCTTATGATACTTAATTAGGACCTCTAAATAAGCTAAATTTTAGTTAAATATGAACTTTTTATGAGTTTCTAGATCATTTCAGATCTGCTTTTAATTCTCATAAGCTATTAGATACTGACGGAAAACTGATTTTGGTTGATTTCTTACCTAAATATAACTTCTATACTACTAATAATAGAGAGATATATTTGATATTCTTACATTTTGCCAGCTATGTATTCACTCCCCATTCTCTCCCAGATCAGCGGTTCCCAATATTTTCGATGCCATACTTTTCCTGATTTTATAGATAAATTCCAACGACTACTTTTTAACCAATCATGATGCAAAACACTTGAAAATTCAACCAATGGGAACAGTATTATACTAATGAAACCCCGTTACCCCGATAATTTTCAGCTACCAAGTAAATAAACAGTTGTTATTGTTTATAACTGTCAGTGTGACAATTAATGTGTCAAGTTTCATTTTGCATTGTCTTTGGAATTTATCTCACCAAATACCACACGACCTCTTAGATTTTCTCAGATAAACTTTTATTTTTAAGCACTCATTTTTTTGCTCCTCCTTCGGAGTCGGGATTTACCATGCAGTTTGCTTTTGTGTTTGTTGCTAAGCAAAAAAAAATCGTGCAAAATAAAAATTTATCGATAAAATCAGCAGGTCTTGTGATATTACTTCTGATAAATTTTTATTTTGCACAATTTTTTTTTTTGCTTAGCAACAAACACGAAATCCTGACTCCGAAGGAGGAGGGGTTTTACCTAATGTCAGTTTGCTTGAGTGATTTTGCTTAAAAACAAAAAAATGAGTGCTTAAAAATAAAAGTTTATCTGAGAAAATCTGAGGGGTCGTGTGGTATTTGGTGAGATAAATTACAAAGACAACGCAAAATGAAACTTGACACATTAATTGTCACACTGACAGTTATAAACAATAACAACTGTTTATTTACTTGGTAGCGGAAAATTATCGGGGTAACGGGGTTTTATAGATATAATGCTGTTCCCATTGGTTGAATTTGCAAGTATTTTGCATCGTGATCAGGGATATGCATTTACGCGTAAAAAAATATTTTTTACTATTACGTGTAAAAAATTAGTAAAAAATGTTAAATAAGTAAAAAACGTTGAAAATGTATAATTTTAGTTCTTCATTACCACACTAGGTGACTTGTTTACAAATGGCACTTTACAGTAACTTTCCTTAATCCTATCATAAAACGACTGAAATTATGATAAGTTTATAAGAAAGAGAATGAAATTATTGTAAAACATATAAAAAAAAAACATTCTGAAATTATAGATAAATTAACATAAAATGCTAAAAATTTGTATAAAATTAATTGTAAATAAGTTTGGAGCTATTGATTTAAATCTATTTCAAATTATTTGAAACTATATATTATTAATAATTAATAAATAGAAAATGAAATTTTAGTTTTGCAGTTTTTTTTATTCGCCGTCTATTTTTAAATATCTTCAAATTTTTATTTCTTTACTAAACTGCCTAAAATTTACATAAAACAGTTTAAAAATATAAAATAATATGTTTCAAATTTACGTATTTAGTCTAATTTTGACGTAAAATGTGTTTAAAGTTTGATGTTTCAGGTTATGTCTCAGGAATATATTTCCCTACTAATCTGATTGTTGGTAGTTTGAAGGTATCTAATCGTTTGACTGAATCAAAGAAACATGTTCATGTCACGTGGACTGTTTGTTCTAGAATATTCATTACAGTATAAAAGAAAATATTTTTATAAAAAAAATATATACTCATGGTAATAATATTTTACATTATCTACGTAAAATATTCTCAAATATTGGCAATGTAAAAAATATTTTTTTACGCGTAAAAAATAACGTATAATACGTAACGTATTCTACGTGCCCATCCCTGACCATGATTGGTTAAAAACTAGTCGTCGGAATTTATCAAAATAATCTATAGTAATATTGAAGTTAGGTAATAACCATATCATTTATAATTAATTTATTTATTATGCCACTACTTAATAAGGTAATATTTAATATCTTGCTATGAAACTGATTTTTTAAAGTAGCGCTGCTCTAAGAAACAAAGCATTTACGGACATTTGCTCAAATGAACTTGTCACCTTATTTTTAAGTGTTTAATTCATGGTTTAAGTTACGCCGTTCAAATTTAGGACACATACTTAGACGTCGCAAAACTAGCTTTATAATTTCAAAAATTAAAAAAAATAAAATAAGGAAAGTGACTTAAATATTTATTTTCGAAATTATGACATAAAATACACATCCTAGATTTTTTTTACAATTAAGATTAATTCTAAAAAATGGAGACTTCAAGTGGCTCCAGATTTTAGTTCCTGACATTTTTAGGGAAAGTTAACATAAATAAGTTCCGATGTTTGGAGCAACTAAAGGAAAAAATATGATACAAAATATTGGGAGGACCTCAGAAAATATTATTATGTAGGTACGTATCATAATAAAAGGTAATACAATAATTAGTTTGTATATTTTTCGTTATTAAACACTAGCTGACCCACCCCGGCTTCGCACGGGTGAAGCTAAAATAACGATTAGCTACACGTGTACCAGTAATTTTTCACATTTACTTCGGAGACATGCGCTGCGTAGGGAGCCGGCAACCTGACTCGCCTCGTACATGTAACAGGCTCCGCCCGATCCCCGCACCGCTGCTCAAAACGCCTTTTCTAAACATGTCTCGGGTACTTTTACTTATGTATATATGATGCAAGCTATCTCTGAGACAAATCGAAAATCTACTAACGGTTAAAACTTTACTATAGATAAAAAAATAATTGAAATCATCCCCTATTGTACCGCCTTGATGGATGATTTTTTAAAAACGCTAAAACACTTTATTTTTTACCAAAAGCATAAATAAGAATTTTTATATCCCTAACTTGAGAAATGATGGGTTCACCATACAAACAGATTAGACAGACAGACAGACAGAGTTACTTTCGCATTTATTATATTAGTATAGATTTAATATTACCAATTAAATAAAGAAAAAATCAAAATCACAATTAATTTTTTTTTATTACAATAATCAATATAGTTAACAATGATGACAATAATTTGTGTGATAGTTATTTTTATTATTGCAATCAGATTTAGTCTACTGTAGGTGAAAATTGTTGTAATCAAAGAAAACTACACTGTTATTAACTGTAAAGTTTTCATTGTTGTAATCAAATTTAATCTTTTGTATTTGAACGTTTATTTGTTCTAATCAAATAAAACTACACTGTAATAAACTGTAAAAGCAATAGATGTTAGAAAGAATATGAGAAATTCCTGGAAATCAAAATTTTCAATTTTGTTCTTTCCCGGAGAATTTAATTTTGATTCTGGATTATTTAAATTTCTTTTTGTTTTCAGCTAGAATCCTTTTTACTGTACTTTGTGAAAGATTTATTGTAGAACCTTGCTTATGCTTTCGATTCATTTTGATTATTAAATTTTGATAATTCAATTTTTTCACCAAAGTTTTATCTTGCGCTACACCCCAATGACAAAAATTTCATTGTTCAATTAACCAAGGAATTACTCATCATGCGTCAGTGACGTTCAATTCATTATTCACTTGTGCAACTGTACTAATAGAGCGGTACAAACTTCAATCCTTATTTCAACTCTTTAAGTTTTATTTTCGCGATAAAAAGTAGCCTATGTCCTTCTCCAAAGTCCAATCTATCTCTATACCAAAATTCATCATAATTGGTTCAGCGGTTTAGGCGTGAAAACGTAACAGACAGACAGACAGACAGACAGAATTACTTTCGCATTTATTATATTAGTATGGATTTATACTAAAAATGGTTTACTACTGTGGCATCATTTGCCCGATATTTAACTTGGATCTCTTAATAATAGTTCTCGAGATCCAAAAACACGATACGTTATTCCCTAGTGCATTTTATTTAGTCCTTTATATTTCCTGCAATAAATATTTATATAATTTTACTGTGTTGTATTGAGAGGTATAAATTAACATTCCAAAGTTTATCGTTTACACAAATTCATGCCTTTTCAAAAAAAAAAAAATTATTTACAACTGAACTGCTTTCATCCGCGACATTAATAACTGGTATTTTGTTACAAATAACCTGTCTTATAAAATCTCTACATTAAAATTAAAAAGAAGACATAAAATACAAAACAAAAGTTTATCCGCGTCTAACTTTTTTCCATTAAATCATCATTTCTGACAAAAACTCTTATATATAATTTGCTGAACGCCTGAGGGAGGCTTCATGTGACCCAATTACCCAGGAAGTCCTGGAGAATTTTTCAGATTTGCCGCTAACTTTGTTACGATTTGTTTTTAGGTGCGCGTCCCCCTGAGCCCGTTATTTTATTATGAAATATTATCTTGAAATTCATTTCTCCAACTCTACTCCCACTCGGGAACACTCGGCAATCTTCGTGAATGCTCGGATCATCGTCCTGCAGGAATTAAAAATTTATAAATGAATCCTGCGATTGTGGGAAAATTGTTCCGAGTTTTATTCAATTTGGAATATTTGGGATTATTGGGATAAATATTTTAACGCGGAAACTGGAACAAGCCACTTGGTATTAATTTGCTAAATGAGTTAATGCCCTTTATTACACAACGAAAAATGTAAACCTATCATTTTTAATGTTAATCCTTTTTCAATTCCTGAAAAGCTTTATAATACAATTTTTTATTATTCTGGAATTTTTAATGAATTATTTGAAAAACATATGAACATTTATGCTTTCAAATTATGATATTCAGTATTTACATAATTAATTAAAAGTTACTACACAAATCCTTCTCGTATTACTGTTATACTAATTTATAATTAGATTTTTTATGTGCAATTTTAAATACGTTTCGACGCAGTTATTATTCTAGAACGTAGTTCACCGTCCGTATATCAGCTGTATTCTTCGAGAACCGCAGGTTGCAAAATTAGAAAAAAATAAATTGGATATTTTATAATTGCTTATCTTTTAATCCAAAGAAGCTATAGCAAATACAGCATATTTTCAAAAACATCCAGCTTATCACAACAAAATTAAAAAAATTATGACATTTGAGTTGGGAACCTTGTAGAAGTTTCTGACAATAAAATTTAAAAAACATGCAAAACTTCCCTATATTTACAACTTAACACTTAACCTTACATCCTCCTCCGAAAATTAAAAAAAAATCTTCAAACCATTTAACATAATGTTCAGCTTAACTATCTTAACAGTCAGTATTTTAATATTAAATACAATATTCTTATGATTGTTACACATACCTTCTCACCTACTCTAACATAACATTAAATTTAAAACTAATATGGCCGATTGCACCAGCGTACCTTAAATAATAATCATGGATGAAACGACCAATATTGCATCGAAATGAAATGTCAAATGAATTCTAGTACATTGCAGTCAAATTTAGATTTGCATTTATTTGTTTAAATGGAGATTAAAATTTAAATTTTGTAGGTGTAACCGGGCAATATTTATATATAACTTCTGTGTTCGATAATCTCTCAAACATTTAACTTCTCAATATGTATTCATTTACAATAATGTTATTTAATTGTAATTAAATAATTGATAACAATTTTGCTAGGCTTAAGATATCAAATTGACGAAATCGATCGCCTTATGTCTCATAGTACAAAAAAAAAATTACATTGACCGGCAAAAGAATCAGCTACTTTTATTTTTTTACCTCCCGCTACCCTTGGTAAGGGAGGTATAGGGATCGTGCTAAAAATCACGTATCGAGATTTTAGTAAATGACCACGTTTTTAGGTCCCTAGAATCCAATTTTAACATTTTCACGATGATGTCTGTATGTGTGTATGTGTGTGTGTATGTATGTGTGTATGTATGTATGTATGTATGTATGTATGTGTGTGTGTATGTGTAGGGATTTTGTCTTCGCTCTAACTCAATTACTATCATTCAGAAAATTCTGAAACCTTGTATTTCTATCCTATTCTAATATAAAAAAAAGCCATTAGATTTTGGTGTAAATCGGATAACCGGAAATGGCACTTTATCTGAAGCTCATAATGGTTTTTCTTCAAAAAATATCATTAAATGCCATTTTTTCGCATTTTATGTTTTATGAAATTTAAAGATTATTGAATTTTCTACAGGAATACAGTAATACTTTTTCTATATATTTTGCAGATAAATTTAAAAATATTTTTTTTTATTAGTCCCGAAGCCTAAGATAAACACAATTCCTTTGTTACACAGTTTATAGTTCAAATGAATGTAACTTACAGTAAATGTCACTGTCAAAAAACTAATCACTTCAAATTAATAATAGTGACATTTTAAAAAGAAAATAGTAAATAAATCAATAGTTTTATGCAATGGTACAGTTTGCCACGTTAGTAAATACGTAAGTATGTATTTAAATTAATAAAAATGCATAGGAAAGTGTGGCGAAGGAAGATTGTTGCGTAACTATTATTGTGGTCCGGATGCGGTTATTCGCTACCGAAAATCGGTCATTTTAATATGTTCTTATTTATGAATGCTATGATGATTGTGGACAAGGCGAAAGAAGAATGTTGTTAAAGAGTGAAGTGAGTCAGCTGAGCTCTTACTCTTATCCCTTTTCTTATTGTTACTATTGTTTCCGGGTATTTGCTAGCCCCCCTAAGTGGGAATCGCGTGATTTTATGTACGTATGTATGTAGGTATGTATGTGTGTATGTAAAAATTAAATAGCGGGAGGTTTTGTGTTGGCCACATCAGATTTTTTTTTTAAATAAGTCCCTGTAACCGAATATTTAAAACTAAACAGGGAACTGAGCTAAGTGTTTCTAGTTATCAAAGATTTAAGATACTTATTTTATTTTAAACTACATACGGATTACACAAATTAACTCAGAAATAAATTTAATTTTTAAAAGTAAGTAAAATTGTAAAAAAGGTGGCTCCATTTTAATAGACCTCCTGGTAATTGCTAATTGCTCTGTCCTCCTCAAGCTTGAATTATGTCGTTTAACCGTCGTGGCACTGAGTTTTACGGTTACATATTAATGCTATTTAGTAGTCTGTTAAAATTAAAACTAAAAGAGGAGATTTTCGACATTTTCATAACTAATTTCTATTGTTACCAAGTATGCAAAATTAATTTTGCTAATTGATTCACAAGCTCTATAACTTCTATTTGAAGTTATTTTTATTACGAAAGTCTTATTTTACATATTAAACTCCGGCTGTGCCGGTTACCATCCTGTAGGTGCGAGGCATTGCTGTTTAATATAACCCTGAAAATACGAAAATTAATAATTTTAATCATTGCAATAAATTTTATTAATATTTTTAATTAATATTGACATAGATTAATGTTAAGGTTATGTTTTTCTCAGCAAAAAATAGGTATGCGAGAAAAGTATAATCGTTGGTTCTGTAATATCTCCTATGTGTTAATAAAATAGAAAATGTTTAATTACTCGCAAAAAAAATTTAGAATTACTAAATATTTCATTAATCATGAATTTTAATAAGGAACAAATATTTGATAAATATTTAATCACTAACTATTCTACTAATTAATTAAAGACTTTTTTTGTTTTCTGCAAAACTTATTTTTTAGCACATGATGTTACAGAACCAACGACGAATAATAAAATATATTTAGACATACACAGGAAACACAGGGAATGAATTATGCCGACAAGAAATTTTAAAACTTGATATGAACGTAGCCATTAAATTAGAAGATTACTGCGAATTAACGTTATTTTAGCTAAAAGTTTTACTAAATCATATTTTGATAAAATCAAAATATTATAATTTTTGCCTACCTGCATGTATTCACATACATATACAAAAATAAAGAGTACTGTTACTAATTCAGTTATAAATAAGAAGTATTTGCTACTGTTTAAAAATTTGAAGAATATAAATTAAAGTGACCTCTAAAACGTAAAAAATTGCAAGTTTGCGTGTTGATTGTTCGCCATCAGATTAGGTACAGTTTATACATAATTTCCTAAATTTTCTATTTTCGTTTTAAGCTATACTTGATACACATAAAAGAAAAATTAACCTTTGAATTTATGATGTCGTTTCATTCAATACAAAATTCACTGCACATAATTCACCCTTGTAGAGAGAAAAATGTGTTTTGTACACCATAATTAATTTAGCATTATACTTTTATTATATATTAAGGTTAATTATTTATATCCTTTTGTTATATGGGGAAAGCGGCAAAATTTGATATAAGGTAAAATAATAACCTATTACAGTAAATAATTAATTGTTGTAATTATAATGACACAATGTTTATACGAGTATTATGAAATTGTGATTGGGTCAATCCTATAATATGTTATATTATATTCGATTATGTATGCAATTTACTGGAATTATGTAGATAATAATAATATTGAACATTTTCATTGGATTAAATGATTAACTACACGTATAGATAATTTGTCAAAAATATTAGGTTCATTCAATGAATATGTAACGGTGTCAGCCGCTACAAGATGTAAAATAAACGATGGGACAGATAAATTGTAAAACTTATAAAAATATTTATTTGAACTAAACTGATTTACTATAAAAATATTTGAACTAAACTGATTTGCTTCTCACTTCATGTAATGACAAGGAAAAACTCGTTATTTTATTTTTCATTTTGTCGCTAAGTTAACTCCTGAAAAAAGCATAACAATAGTCTAGGGCGACGTTACAAATTTAAGTGACGATGGTAGCTTGATCGCTACAAATATGTAATAATTAGATAATTTTTGATGTCAGTTTTTATTATTGACAGTTAAAATGTTGAATCATCTATGTAACTAGGTTGTTTTTACGAAAACATATAAAGTCTAAATAACAATATGAAGTATAAACAAAATAATAATAAAATATAAAACTTTGACTTATATTTTGATAAGGGAATAGAACTTCTTCAGGGTGACACTACTCTAAATAACTTTTTATAATTAATTAATAATTTATAGAAACGTAACAGAAAATTATGAATAATTAACATGGTAAGCCAGGTAGGCTGTGAAAACATACAATAACAATGGCAAAAAAATAATTGATAGGATAAGCGGAAACTTTGTCACAGTAAACAATTATCTCAACTGTTTTCACAGACTACTTGACATCATGGCTTACCAGATTAATTATTAAGGTATGGTTGTGAGTTCCTTTATCATCTCATTTCCATAAACGCATCATGTACAAGTAGAAGGTTATAAAGAAATTGTAAACCAAAGTATAATTAACCCCATAAGTCATTAATTGTAATATTTTAATAACTTAAATACAATAAATAATATATTTAAATATGAATTTCGATAAAATAATAATATTGCAATAATCGAAACATTCAGACACATCAATTGAAGATGGAACATCTTCAACGTCATTCATTTGAGAACTATTTTGATCAGACATGCGAAATTCCATGAATAATTAAATATTTTTGACAGTTATTAGTTTTTTTTTCCAAATATATTTATATTAAAATTATATATTTCACTTATATTCAACTTAGCTTGCCTAATTTATAGTACACAAATGCAGGAAAAACACAAATATTGGGTGAGTTTAAAATTCATACGCGTTTGCTTCAATCACAAGCCTCTATATTGTCCCTATATAAGCTACACTGCATTTTTATACCAGACAGAGTATAGTATATTATGAATCTACAAATAAATATTTGAATTTTAATTTAAAATAGTTCTTCACTGTTTTACGTAATTAGTTTATTACACAAAATCTAATTGCAGTAATGTGTCATGAGTAATGACAACTAAAATGAATACGTGTTGGATATTTGGATCTTACCAACTTCACAAGTAAAAAATCCCGATATACGTTTACTTGTTTAGTAAATTTATTAAAATAACAAATTAAAATTAATTTTATACATTTTTTCTACTCCAGTAAAAATATATCAACATTATTTTAATTTTTCGTGAATTATGAATTCACTCTTTTCGGCCAATCACAGAACCAGAATAAATTATCCAGGTTTATTTTAATTCTGCCGTAATCACACTACCTGCGGCCGTCTGACAGTTGACTGTATTATCATTGTTACTGTTTACCATATTTAACCAATTTCTATCGTTTTGAATAGTGCTAAACTACTTTAAAATGGATAGTAAGAGCAACGAGGAGCACTGAACCCCGCTTGAAATACTTCAGTGCGAATTTAACAATGGATATTACTCCGTCTTTGAATCTTACACCAATGAGCCGGTTAACATTTTTTTTTAAATATTTCAAATAGAAGTTTATACAATATATTTTTTGTTATTTTCGTAATTAATTAAATAAACAGATTGGCGCCAGTTATAGTCATGAAAATCTACCACCCACTCACGTGACGTAGGAGGACATAGAGCACGTCATTCATAGCCAATAGGAAAACAGTTTAAGTTTTTTATATAAATAAAAATTAGTAATAATTTGTCATATATTAAACTGTATGTATCTTGACGTCACATTGTTTTCAGATCACGCGATTTTTTTTCAAAATATTACACAAATTTCAATATTTAATTGTAAAATATCTAATGGATATTTCGTGATATTTTAAATTTTAGGCTCTTTAAAGAACAATATCTTTTAAAATTTAATGTTTACAAGTCATAAAAATTCTTCCAACAAATTGTACAAATTTTACAATATATCTTCACACCAATCTCTAATAAGTAGAAAGCTCACTTAATATCGTATATCAAAAATCAATTTAATGTTCTGTTCGAAAAATATTGTTTCAATAAATTGCGGATTTGTAAAGTTGTTTCTAAAATATTTATATAAGTTAGTTCCAAATTTACAGGAGTAAAAAAAGCAAAATATTATATTCAGGATTATGATTTTAATTTACTTGGATTACTAATAACTACCATAATC
The DNA here is from genome assembly GCA_943142095.1 of Ophonus ardosiacus. Lineage (NCBI taxonomy): Eukaryota > Metazoa > Arthropoda > Insecta > Coleoptera > Carabidae > Ophonus > Ophonus ardosiacus. The sequence goes on along the minus strand of OW964830.1, from coordinate 14,459,864 downwards.
TCTCATATAATAATATACAATTATGGGACGTATAACATTATGGTTTACGGCGACTGTCACTTGAAGGAAAATTTTTATTTAACTTATCTTTCGTTTATAAAACATGCTATTAGATACGAAAATTCATTTAAAGAAAATAGCACCTACTAACACTAAATATACAAGAAAAACTAATCATATGGATCTCATTAATATTTATTTTACACTCTAACGTTATTCATTTTACACGCCGATATTTATCTTAACATAGGTACTTATGTGAGGTATAATTACAGCCATTATGACTTACTGCAGTACAAAAATATCTTGACTTTAGTATAACCAAGTTTGTTATTGTTACATTCGTTATATAGCACCTGGTATATCGAACAATATTGAATTATCGGTGTTACTTCTTAAATCACCCTCATATTACATTACTTAGGGTGTGTCCGATGTTGTCATTTTTATCACCCTAATATCTAAATCCTAAATTTATATGCCCAAAATAATGTCATTATTTAGGATTTAATTTTAGGGTTTTGCAGGAGCACCCTCTGCCTTGAAGTTGACGCACACTAATTAAACAAATCATGTTCGTTGCTATAATTTGTACTGAACGTCAAATTTACTGTCAAAGAATAGCTTCTTAGTTTCTATTGTATGAAATATAATATTAACATTTAATCTGAAGCATCAAATTAAATCGAATTGTATAATTGATTTTTGTTGTTCTAAAGTGTTACCATACAAACTAATGGATATCATTAGTGTGCCATTCGGAGTTGTATTTATGTTAAGAAAACTTAAATTCTAAATACTACATGCCAAAATGAGATATTGGACACAGCCTTAGTCACATATGTGAAATTTTCTCTATTTGTTATTGAAGAAAGTTTGTTAGGGGGTTAAAATGTTTGCAACCCCTGTTGGAAGCAGGTGCAGTGGTCGATACGCACCGCGGCGGCAGCGCAAGCCTCACGCACGTGTCTCACCCCCTGCCGCCCCCAACACACACCAACAAGTTCTTTCTCTCATCGCAGATTAACATTTCATACGCCGGGATTAACGGCTTATCAACACCACCCCATACGAGAAAGCCAACAGTTTTATACACCCATTCCATAAAGAAAAGGAGAATGTACTTCAACCTTGTTTTAAACAAACCCGAATATTTTAAGAGAAATAGCTTTATTCAAAGATTAAACTTATGCCCGGTTTCACCATGGATGAATAAACATTTTATTCATCAGTTAAATAAATAAAGCAGCATATTTTTGTTTTACCAACATCAATTAGCAATTATTTAAAGAATAAATCGTTGGTTAAATTATCTGAAGATTTTTGCCCAGTTAAATATTTATTCAATGAATAGTTTGACATTTTTATCGTGCATGTTATGATAATTTTATAATTGTTCAGCATGGTAATCAAAAGAAAGTACCAATGTAAAATGGATCAGATAAATATAGAAATCGTAGATAAAGCGAAAAAGGCCTTGGTGATCCAGAATTTATTTATTTTCATCATTTGGACTTTTCGAACCTGTAGTGGTTCATCTTCTGCACATTTACAAATTTTATAATATTATATAAATATAGTAAATATAATAGATGTGTGAATAACATCTTCTCAAGGACATTAGTCAGTAAATAAAAATAAATTGCAATGCAACTTGTCTTATATCCACAATTAAATATGGTCGTTCTATCGAACTGACATCCTGCAATTCTGAATGAATCTGTAAGTCTTACAGATCTGTAAATAATGAACAAAATCGTAACGAAAGCTGCCACTCTTATGTATAATTTTATATTTATCAACAAAAATAGATGCGTTTTTGTCAGTTTTTACAGATCTGTAAGACTTACAGATTTGTTGAGAATTGCAGCATTAAGTAATGAACAAGATACTTAACTTCAAGTCAGTTTGATTAGAACGTCCATATTTAATTTTGGGTATAAGACAAGTTGCATTGCAATTTATTTTTATTTATTGACTAATGTCCTTGAGATGATGTTATTCACACATCTATTATATTTACTTTTATGTAATATTATAAAATTTGTAAATGTGCTGAAGATGAACCACTACAGGTATGAAACGTCCAAATGATGAAAATAAATAAATTCGCTTTATCCACAATATTCCAGTTGACCCTTCTTGACTCAACATAAATATAGAAAATGAAATATTACTCGTATAAGATTATCATTATTGGTTATTAATATATCCTTAAAAATATTAGAATGTCATCCTCATCATTGTTGACATATCCCGATAAGGAAATTGTTATTCAGGAGGAAAAGAAATGATCCCTATAATCTATTATCAATTTGACAGTATATTTGGATTCTACTCACTGCATACACGGTGATTTTTGCTACGATAATTCCAATATAGCAAATATTACAAGTATTATATAAATAATATTTTTGTATTTTTCTATTTTCTGATGGGTTTCTAATTTTTACTTTACTAACCTTTTTACCTTCCGTCACCTTTAGGTAAGGAAGGTATTGTCTTTGGTCAAAAAATTCGTTGGTGTGTTTTTAGTGAATAAGCACGTTTTAGGGTCCCTAGAATACGAATTTGCTATTTTTAAGATGATGTCTGTATGTATGTGTGTGTGTGTGTGTGTGTGTGTGTGTGTCCGTGTGTGACAAATTTTTCTCCGACGATAACTCCAATACTACAATTCTAAAAATTACAATTCTTTCGTATTCTTGTTCTTTGCATCCATGTGAAGAGCTGATTAGATTTTGGTTATAATTGATTTACCGGAAGTACCCTTATTTGAAGTTTTTAACAGTTTTTCTTGAAATACGCAGTTAAATATCATTTTTCGACATTTTGTGATTATCATTATGAAAGAATATCTTATTCTCTATACTGTTTGATTATACATTTTCCTTCAGATTCAATACATATAGAGTTATAGAGACATTAAGAGAGATTAACTTTCAAAAATTAGTCAGCTTTGCTAAAATTATGGAAACAGCAGATAATTCAAAAAATTTTAATTGACAGATGTCAGTGTCAAATGCAAAACCAAAGTTGAAAGTATAGGGTCAGAAAGTTATATGTGAATGTGATAGAGTATCCCTCGCAAGTGACTTGCAGTTGCAGACTCGCCTCAAGATTGGAATTTTCAATGCCAGAAGTACAAGAAGGCCAAAGAGAAATGGAAGGACTGTGTGAGAGGAAGAATTATGTGAAGAAGATGCGTTGGACAGGAATGAGTAAAAGAGAAGAGTAAGAAACAGCGACCCCTAATAAAATAGGGAAAGGAACTTTCGGTATGGAATTTGTAAAAAATAGTGTGTTAGTGTTAAAATTTTACAGCATATACAGCATCTTTTTCAAGGAACTTTTGGTATGAGGTATGTACAAAATACATCGAATTGACGGAAGGTTTTGTGCTGGCCACAACAGATTTTTTTTAATATGTACGTTTAAATACTCTTTTTAAAAATTTATGGAATTGTAAATAAATATAAATATATTATCACGGTTTATTACTCATTCTGTATGTACCAATCTACTTCTCGGAGATTACAGTAATGATATATCTGTATCATTAAGGACGTTGGCCATATGTGTCACCACTTAAGCTCTCAAAGAGATATCATCCTCTATTATGCCATTTGACTAATTTTGCTTTATCTTCAAAGGTTAGGAACATCGCGGTAATCATCATCATAATTTATGCTGATTTAATAAATTAGTTGTTAGTCATTGTAGAATAATGTTCCAAAATGCAAGATATATTTGACAAATATAAATTTAAATGTGTTTCTGTTATCATCCATGCTAGTTTATTAATCAACAATTTCGCATTATAAACTTTCTCGATCGACAGTATTAAATTTGGAGTAGAATATTATAGCGGTCTAAATTCATTCATTGCTCCAAATAAATTTTTCGTTTGGATTGAAAGAGGATATTTTCATTTTATCGTATGATGATAATGCAAATGAATCTTTATTGGCTCGAGCAATATTTTTCGCATATGAATAAAAAAAGTTTTTCCACTAGTTTTTGTGAATTGCAATCGTATCACCATGAATCATCAATATTTCAAATTTACTGGAGTTCTTACAAACTTGATAGGAATATAAAACTGATATATTCATCAATTAAGTAGAATCTATTACCATTAATATGATAGCATAACCAGCTGATTACGGATGATTAGCGAGTATTTTATGGATTATTTTAGACAAAAATGATTTAAATATCAGTTACGAGAAAATTAATTATAAGCTTCATTTATTTAAAGCATTTTTCTGCAAAATACTATATACCAATAAATGACAGAAAAATCAAAGTTAGTCAACTGCTCGCCAATCATTCTTCACCAGTTTTAACGGTCTATTTTTTTAACTTTTTGTTTGTCCTATTATATTTGATTAATACTAAAATTACTTCACTTCACTTAACTTAATCCTGCAGCTTTCTACCCTCACGGGTGTAAGGCGTTCCCCCGGCTTGCGGGGGAGGGAGTTGAGTTCTGGTTCGTTGGTCTTCTCCATATTTCTTTCCACTCTGCTCTATCTTGTGTTGCTGTCTTCGTTTCTTCCCAAGTTAGACCTCTTCTTTGCGCTGCCTCCTTTACTTCTTCCAGCCACGTTCTTCTTGGTCGTCCTCGTGGTTTCTTTCTTCCAATTTTTGCTTCAAACACTTTTTTAGCTATTCTCTCCTCTCCCATCCTTTCTACATGCCCATACCATCTCATCTGTCCTTCTGCTATCTTATCTTCTATTGCTTTTACTTTTAAGTTTTGTCTGTAGGCTGTGTTTTCAATTCTGTCCAGTCTTGTTTTCCCCTCTATTTTTCTCAAGAATCTCATTTCGATAGCCGTAATTTTTACCTCCCGCTACCCTAGGTAAGGGAGGTATAGGGATCGTGCTAAAAATCGGATATAGAGATTTTGCTGAATAAGCACGTTTTGATGTCCCCAGAATCCGATTTTAACATTTTTACAATGATGTCTGTAGGTATGTATGTGTGTGTGTCTGTGTGTGTGTGTGTGTCTGTGTGTGTGTGTCTGTGTGTGTGGATCTTGTGGACACGATTACTCAAATACTATCAATCAGAAAAATTTGAAATTTTGTATACTCATTCTATACTAATGTGGGAAGAGCTCATTAGTTTTTAGTGTATATCGGATAACCGGAAGTATCATTTATACAAGCTTTTAACAGTTTTTCTTGTAAAATATTCCTTGAATATAATTATTTAGTAACTTTTACTAATTAAATTTGTATATAATTGTATAATCTTCAATTCTACAATAATAACATTTAGTAAATAACTCTAAATAACTTTAAATATGAATTTATAATATAATTTATTTTCATATATCGTCTTGCCTATGCGTCAAACAAAAACATAATTTTAATAACAATGTTGACATATTTAAACAAATGTCACTGTCTGTCACTGTTAGGAAGAAATTGTATTAAAATTAATAATGAAACCGTGTTAAGGGGAATATAATGGTAAAATATTTAATTCTAAAGAAATTAAGGTTTGTAAAAATAATATATTTTACATCATACATAAATATTAGATGTACAGGAAGAATTATTTCTATTTTTGCAGCACTATAAATTAATATTAATTTACAAATACACATTTACGAAATGGATCATGTACTACGAAGAATTTACAAAGATTGCGTTTCAGAGCACCTAGAAGTTGATGCTGATTTTTATAAGAATGTGTGTATGACGATTTTTCCTTAAAGTCTATTAAAATATGATTCAAAACTTCTCAAATTTGGTATTTAAAACTCATATAATTTGAAACAACATATCAGATTTTAACCATTTATGATAAATAGGATGTGGTACTTAATTTGGAGCTCTAACAGTTTTTTGAGGTAAAACAATAAAACATAATCCAAAATTTCGTATTACAGACTTTTCTATTTATTGGACAACAAATTATATTTTATTTACAACCGATCAACCGGAAGTGATACTTTACGTAAAGCTTACTGCTATTTTAAACATGGAATTGGCGGGAGGTCATGTGCTGGCCACATCAGATTTTTTCTTTTTGTCTTTGCGTTAATATCCATGTTTCAGCTCCGTGTATGAGTATAGGCGTCACTACTTTCTTAAATATTTGTACTCTGGTCTCTTTCGGTATTTCTTTCTTTCCTAAGAAGCTGTGTTTGATACTATTGAATATTTTGCCTCCTGTTGTTTAAAATTAAAGGAATATTTAAAAAGTCAAAAAAATCTTAAAGACGACAGTCAAAAAAGTTTGAGGAACATTATTTCGAATTAGGCGGTTCTTCGAAGGGAATAAATAACTTTTCGTGTTAAAATATCTTCGAATTAGCAAGTTTCAACCTTTTTCCTTTATTTTAACTGGTTAAAACTATCGATTTATAAATATGTTAGTTTTTGTCGTAGGAGGGTGACATATCTTCCCGTGGGAATTTTGGCGAATGTAGTTAGAGTTAGTGATTAGAAACATCTAGGTGAATAATTTGGATCAAGTTAGCTGTGCTCTGATTCTCCCCCGTGCCGTGATCGAAGTCCTGGGGGCGATAATTACTATCCACATAAGTGCGGGGCGGCCACTAATCTCACAACTCCAAGGGATATTTTCCACATTAACGGTTGAAGGGTAAATCTCTGCGGAACGCACAAAGTTTTTAGTCCCTGCCCCTGCCCTTACCACACGTCTTCCAAATTTCGATCACAAAACTTTCAATGCCATAAACTTTAAAAACAGGTGTTATACTTTTACGCTTGTTTTTAAACATTGCTTAGCTTCCGACAAGAAATTCAAATTTCCCTTGTTGGGACACCTTAACTTTTACTTTTTCGATTTGGGAACTACAATTCAATAAACATGGGACAAGAATTAGACCCTGGGCCATTTTTACAAATAGAATTCTCAAACTTTGCCCTTTCAACATATGAATTTATTTGAATATTCTGGTTCTTTTTGTTAAAATAAAAATGTTATTTTCTTTTAACTCTTATAATTTATTGAAAAAAATACTCATATACAGTCCAATATAAATTTATACCTACCTGTACTTTTAACAATTTTCTGTAGGGTTTTTAGACAATTTATTTTTTTAAATAAAATACTTTTGTAAAACTAACCCTAGGACCTTTCTATGTCTACTAGGAGAAGTCCATGGGTTTGTCACAAAAAAAACCTTTTTCTACAGTCCATATAATATATAGAATAGGCATTTGCGCTCGCATTTGTCTACACAGAATGTCATTTTGCCGCTCATGCGTCACAAACACAAAGTAGAAAAAACGCTCGCTGTCCGAATTTCTAACTATAAAGTGTTGAGAAATGTCACTTTTCTACATTCAATTGGAACGTTTAGTCAGGAACTAATGGCGCTGTAGTTACTTACACATTTACCACATCCATAACTTAATCTGACATATAACAGCTCTGTTGATATATTACATAACCAAACAAAATGCCGCACTACTATGTAAATGAATACAGAAATAAAATGGGGCATTCATTTACAAAAAGGAAAGTAAAAAATGCTTAGATTAGATTGAAGAAATAGCTCAAAAAGAATGAAATATAATGATAAATAAAATTAAAGGATATAATCGTTATTTATTGAATAGTACTGTAAGTACAAAGTGTACATTTTATTATTTTTTGTTATGGCAAAGGACTTCATTGTGGAGAATGTAGAAAAATCTTGTTTGTGCTTCTCAATCGACAATATCCCATTTTGCGGTCTTAATACACAAATAGCTATTTTTCAGTAACTATTTAACGCTCGTAATTGAATCGTTCACGGTTGTTACAAAAATAACTATACAGTTGTTTCTTTTAAAACAACCAGTATTTTTTTGGGTGAACTAAACTAGAAAAAATATTATGTAAGTACAAAAATAATCACGAATAAGGGGCTAATTTTTCAGTAATTAAAACCGAAAATTCAACCAGCGATTCTCAAACAGTAGAACAAAATTATACTTTTTTAAATGGTAACCATTAACAATATTTGAAACAATAGCTAAAATCAGAAAAAAATCACTGTCAAACAAAGTAATAGAGTTAAATTCTTTGAGTGACTAAACATTCTTACCTCACGTGGTTTATACAATATTTTATTCAATTTTGATGAAATAAAAATAAAAACCATTAGGTGTATTATTAAATTTTAATAAAATGAAAATCTAATCAATTATACTTGCCGTCAAATAATTATGGACTGGAGATTTCTACACTGATGCCAAATATTTTAAGTGTCTACCTGTACAAATATCTGTAATCTGTCAACGTCATTTCATATTCTGACATTTTCGTTAATACTTGCGTGCTCTTTTTATTCCCAATCCTATAAATTGCATTATATTTAGAATTTTGAGAAGAAAATGAGTGAAATTCATGAATTAAATAGTCTTGGTTCTTATAAAAAACGTTTAGGAAAACAAGATTTAAATGGACAGGCAAAAACAGTTATAGTCAATGTATACAATTTTTTCAAAAAATTGGCGTTACATTCTGAAAAAAATTATATTTTATTAAATAACAAGAAAACTTTGGATTTGACTGCAGAAGCATGTTGTGTTGGCAGTTCTACTGTTCACCTAATAATCAATTATTCTTACCTTTCATTTAGATTTCACCGGAAATCTTTTTTTAATGCAAACGCGACCTTAGTTTTATGTGTGGAAACTTTGGTGAAAATATAAATATAAATTTTCCACAGAGACAATTTTTATATTTTATATTACGTATTACTCTCTTACCTTACATATTTGTTATAATATTTTCTTTATTTACGATGTATTAAAAATTTTAATTAGTTTTAAATATATTATATGACATTTGCGTTCATTCCTGGTCATGTCAACTTACAAGCGGCAACACCGCTGGGCAAGGGACAGGGTGCGGAAAGGGATAAAAGTTGAACATCACTCCATAATCATTTGACGGCGAGTATAGTAAACTGGGTATAACAATCGTCGTTGATAGACATCAAATCGTTTATTTATAAATTGTAGACAAGCTTTATTTTCTGTCAGTAATGAAAATGGCTGATCTGTATTATAAAGATTGTGGTATTATTTTCGTGTCTTATGATATTTTAAATGCATTTTTTGTTGCAGAGTGAGTTAAAATTCTGTAGGAGTCATTTATTATTTTTTTTTATCTAATACCGACTCATAATGTACTTGTTACTAAGGTTATTTGAAATAACTAATGTACAACATTACTCACTCCGTGGGAGTATATTTTAGAAGTCACGGAGGAATTATTACTGATGTTGCGTGTTTATAATATAAATAAAAAACAAATATCCAAATTATTTTATTATTGAAATAATTCAACATTATAAAACTTATTTATTTAAATTAATATTAACATTTATGTTAAAACATACAAATGTGAATCATTTAATTTTACCCAATGACAGCTGTCATCAGGGGCGGATCTACATGGGGGCTAATAGGGCTTAAGCCCTGGGCCCCCAAGCGTCAAAGGGCCCACAAAAATTTAATTATTATTATCAATTTTTAATACTTTTTTTTACTATATGATAAGTGCGCATTGTTAGTAAAAAAAAGTATTAAAAATTGATAATAATAATTAAATTTTTGTGGGCCCTTTGACGCTTGGGGGCCCAGGGCTTAAGCCCTATTAGCCCCCATGTAGATCCGCCCCTGATGACAGCTGTCATTGGGTAAAATTAAATGATTCACATTTGTATGTTTTAACATAAATGTTAATATTAATTTAAATAAATAAGTTTTATAATGTTGAATTATTTCAATAATAAAATAATTTGGATATTTGTTTTTTATTTATATTATAAACACGCAACATCAGTAATAATTCCTCCGTGACTTCTAAAATATACTCCCACGGAGTGAGTAATGTTGTACATTAGTTATTTCAAATAACCTTAGTAACAAGTACATTATGAGTCGGTATTAGATAAAAAAAAATAATAAATGACTCCTACAGAATTTTAACTCACTCTGCAACAAAAAATGCATTTAAAATATCATAAGACACGAAAATAATACCACAATCTTTATAATACAGATCAGCCATTTTCATTACTGACAGAAAATAAAGCTTGTCTACAATTTATAAATAAACGATTTGATGTCTATCAACGACGATTGTTATACCCAGTTTACTATACTCGCCGTCAAATGATTATGGAGTGATGTTCAACTTTTATCCCTTTCCGCACCCTGTCCCTTGCCCAGCGGTGTTGCCGCTTGTAAGTTGACATGACCAGGAATGAACGCAAATGTCATATAATATATTTAAAACTAATTAAAATTTTTAATACATCGTAAATAAAGAAAATATTATAACAAATATGTAAGGTAAGAGAGTAATACGTAATATAAAATATAAAAATTGTCTCTGTGGAAAATTTATATTTATATTTTCACCAAAGTTTCCACACATAAAACTAAGGTCGCGTTTGCATTAAAAAAAGATTTCCGGTGAAATCTAAATGAAAGGTAAGAATAATTGATTATTAGGTGAACAGTAGAACTGCCAACACAACATGCTTCTGCAGTCAAATCCAAAGTTTTCTTGTTATTTAATAAAATATAATTTTTTTCAGAATGTAACGCCAATTTTTTGAAAAAATTGTATACATTGACTATAACTGTTTTTGCCTGTCCATTTAAATCTTGTTTTCCTAAACGTTTTTTATAAGAACCAAGACTATTTAATTCATGAATTTCACTCATTTTCTTCTCAAAATTCTAAATATAATGCAATTTATAGGATTGGGAATAAAAAGAGCACGCAAGTATTAACGAAAATGTCAGAATATGAAATGACGTTGACAGATTACAGATATTTGTACAGGTAGACACTTAAAATATTTGGCATCAGTGTAGAAATCTCCAGTCCATAATTATTTGACGGCAAGTATAATTGATTAGATTTTCATTTTATTAAAATTTAATAATACACCTAATGGTTTTTATTTTTATTTCATCAAAATTGAATAAAATATTGTATAAACCACGTGAGGTAAGAATGTTTAGTCACTCAAAGAATTTAACTCTATTACTTTGTTTGACAGTGATTTTTTTCTGATTTTAGCTATTGTTTCAAATATTGTTAATGGTTACCATTTAAAAAAGTATAATTTTGTTCTACTGTTTGAGAATCGCTGGTTGAATTTTCGGTTTTAATTACTGAAAAATTAGCCCCTTATTCGTGATTATTTTTGTACTTACATAATATTTTTTCTAGTTTAGTTCACCCAAAAAAATACTGGTTGTTTTAAAAGAAACAACTGTATAGTTATTTTTGTAACAACCGTGAACGATTTAATTACGAGCGTTAAATAGTTACTGAAAAATAGCTATATAACAATGCGCACTTATCATATAGTAAAAAATACTCCTAGTTAATATTAAAAGTATAATTATAATGAGTATTATTTATTTTATTTTAATAAACGTAAAATGTAACAAAATTATAATAATATGAGTGTACTAATGTACATGCATCGAAATTACACCAGGCAGCATTTTGTTGAGTCGGCAGCTGACTCGACCTATCATAATGGGACCACTCAAATCAGTCAAGCCGTCAAGCGGCGATGCGCCGAGTCGGCCGCCGCTTGAAGTCTTTAATCTTCAGTAATAGGTACTTTTCAATAAACATTTCAGTATTGTTGCAATGAAGAGGGGAGGGTTGTTACAATATTACCATGTGACAGTGTGCGCGCCGGTAACACTTTCGTATAACTTTCTGTTTCATATTCATCGCTGAGAGCTCCTTTTCTTTCAATTTTAAATATCGTTTGTTGATTTTTAGTTCACTAAATAATTGTAAGTAGAATATTTTAAAAATATTTCCTTGTAATGCGAATGCGAATAAGTAGGATTCATTACTTTTTAGTATACTGAACCTATTTCAAAATGTTCGGAAGAAAGTACATGAGCGGGAGTGAAATTGTTTTTGCAGATCCAGAAAATTTGAATGAAACTAAAGATGACCTAAACGTAAGTCTTTGTAACACCAGTAATGAAAGTGAATTATATTTAAAATAATTGAATTATTTTAAATCTGAAAAAAAAAAATGGGGGCCCCCTTGTACTTCAAGCCCTAGGCCCCGAAAAACCTAGATCCGCCCCTGGCTGTCATGTACGGCTAATGAAATAAAAGCAAGTGTGTGGTTACTAGCATCGGAATTAAATTCAACGATACTGCTTATGCTCGTAAATGAATATGTTTTAAATGAAGGTCATCATTTTCACATATTTTCTTCCAAATAATTCGTAATTATATACAGACAATAATTATTATAGCAATTTTTTTTTCAATAATTTAAAAAAAAAACAATAACTTTTCAATGGCTACTTTATAATTTAAAACAGTATATCAATTGACATCAGTGTTAAACGATGATCGAAAATATAAAAATGGTTGTATTACACTCGTGTTGAATACATATTAGCCACTCGCCCTGCGAGCCTCGTGCCTAAACTTTTTCTTTCGTGGCTAATATCTTACATTCTACACGCATATAATAAATAACTATTATCTACGACAGTGCGTAAAATTGAAGTTTAGTTTTTAGTTTATGATGTCATTAATCACGTAAAACAATTTCTTTCAGTGCTTAGTTAATATTTTATCCTTATTAAATTTTTTTATAACAAACGAAACTTAGAATACAAGCAAATAAATAAACAACTAATCAATAGACGCTCAGTTATTATTTGATATTCTATCAAATACACATGTTTATCGTTCTTGTTATTTTTATTCCACTACTGTTCGTGAAAACAAATTCTAAAATTCCATTCACTTTTTCTGTTATTCTGATAATTCGCCGTCTGCGAAATTTAAAAACCAACTCAATCTAGTGGTAATTTTTTGCTGTTTTAAAAATGAGCTCGTTTTTGCCACACTTTTTATGTTTAGCTGTTGAGCTCTATACTACATCTTGTTTAATTCAATTTAAATGTAAACTTTTTCAGGAGACTGATAAACTATATATCTACATGGGGTTTTATAGAGCTTTTTTAAAAATAGAAAAAGCGTGGTGTTAAAAAGCACAGTGTCAAATCAAATTATTCAGTACCCGTTTTTATGTATTATAGCCTTAAGATTAGAATATTACAAATATTTTTACAATAAATACTCTTAAAATGGTATTTTAATTCAATATAATAGTATCACCTTTGATAATTTTTGTTAAAAAATGACAATGTACAGTAAAATTTTTTAAAGAAGTCCGATCAAGGTCATCTTTGAATCGTATGAAATAAGATTTTGACAAATTCAGCAGCGTCGTTTACTTAGTTTTTATGGGAGTACATAACATATTGTTATTTTGTAATTACATAAATATAATATTATAAATACATGTAAAGGGTTATAATTGTAACTGTACCATTATTATAGAAATGTCTTAAATTACACACCTGATTAACTGAATGAATATTTTGAAGAGGTCCTCCATTCGCTTCTTCACGTTGAAAATAATCATGCAAATTAATTAGCATTTCCTGAGATTGCTTTTTCAGTGTTCTTCCCTTTTTGCTCATACTGGTACCAGAAATAAACTTGATTAAAACGAACGAAAAATACAAATCGAAATATGTTATAAATCAAATTCTGACACTGACAGAAAACAATGAACGCACGGCTATGGACCAAGTAATTATTTATGAAATAATAAATGAACTTACGTGAAACTTTTGATACAGCAACAGTATTAAGAACAACGAGCATTATTATAAAATAGCATGTCGTAACTTTGTCTAAACAATATAAATTTTTGAAAGACAAACGTTTTATATTCATCCCTTTCGCGCGCGCGTGTTGTCTAGCAACTATGAGAGAGATAAATATATGCCAACTTGTAAATTCGTTCATCATACGGATGTCCTTGATCGGACTTCTTTAAAAAATTTTACTGTACATTGTTATACATCGGTTATTTGAATTTAAGTGAGAAATTTTATTCTCTATTCCAGCTACGAATGGATGGGAAGTAAGATAGGTATTTTTTCCCACATTTGCACATTGCAGTAAAAATATTTTTCACGCTCGCCATACGGTGCTTTAGTTATTACTTTTTTCAAAAATTTTATACAATTTTATTGGTTTTCTCAATTATGACATGAACCAGTTTCAATATCTGCGTATCTTGTAAACTGTAGTACTATTGTGTAAGTAAATATAAATTTTATTCAATTGTAATTTTTACCATGTATTTTCTCTCATATTGTAGTCTCCGGTTGGTCTGATGATGGCTACTAGTAGCCGAAACCGGTCACATTTCAAATATAGAACAGTGTGATTAAGAGTTTTTACGGTTTTTATTTAAAAAATCCTTCTTCTCCTTATAAAAATTTTACATGTATCGGATAGAGATTTTCCAGGAATGTCAGACTGAGGAAACTGCAGTTAAATATTTTTTAAGTCTTATATTATTTGAGAAACCGTGGTGCCAACATTCACACATACACACACACGGACATATCGTAAAAATGTTATAATCGGATTATAGGGACCTTAAAACGTGCTTATCCACTAAAACCTGGATATGCGATTTTTAGCATGATTCCAATATCTCTCCTAGCGAGAGGTAAAAAAGGTATAAAATTACAGAAACAGCAGATTTTTTTAAAATCTGGACTTTCAAAAACAAGTAGGTAGGTACAAAGTCTCGAATTAGCAAAACAGTTGTTGATAATGGAATCAATTTAATATCATTTAAGTGTAAATAATATGTAACTATTATATATAAATTAAATTTCACATAGTCTTTTGTTGAAAATTAAAATAGAAATAAATTATAACTCTACTTCTGAGATAAACCTTAATTAAAATCACTTTAAATTGAGAAATTTCAGTAAGTACCAAGGTAAAACATAATGGGTGTTAGTATGAACAAGTGATTAAGGGTGATTAGCTAGAAGATGACTAGCAGTGTTTTAGTGCAGTTCATCGTTTATGGATTATTTTAGAGAAAAATACTTCAAATAGCAGTTATAGAAAAATTAATTGTACACAACTTTTATTTGAAGTATTTTTCTCTAAAATAATCCATAAACGATTGACAGCGCTAAAACACTGCTAGTCATCTCCTAGCTAATCACCCCTAATCACTTGTTCATACTACCACCCAATATGTGGTAGTAATAGCGTTTAAAATTTTAAAACTGTTGTCAAAACTATAAATACCAGTAGATATCCTTCCTAAACGAGTAGAGTGTTCCTTTCAAATTTCGTTGGGGTGAATTTTGATTGTGCACTTCTTCTTGAATAATCTTGTCAGGTTTACTGCTGGCTGACAATCTGAGGTGTGAATGTAGGCTGATATTTGATACCGCGTATCAAATGAAGCAACGTCAGCTAATTCGATTAGTCTTTTGGTGAAGCTTCGCGGCGCTGGAGATGTGAAATACGATGACGCATTTATAACACTATTTGATAAATCTACTCCAGCTCTAATACGCCTCAAGATTGTGTTGCCAGTGATTTATATGGCTTGCGTTTCTTACCAGGCTACCGCAATGCTATATCAAGTCACATATCACAAGAAGTGAATATATAATATAAGAATATTAATATCTAAACTTAAATTCGACGACAACTACATAAATTGTTCACTTTACGATATATACTACCCGAATTTAAATCGTTGTCAAGTACAAAATGATATTTTCATTGTTTTATATTTATAAAAACAGTTATAGTGTATGTTATTGCAGTTTATTTTAGTATTCAAATGTACATAATTGAAAAACGAATATCACTTTCATAGATCCATTTTAAATTAATAATGTATGGATTTAAGAGGAAAATATTATATGTAGAAATATGAATTCTAAGTATGAAATTTTAAAAGATATTCTTCTTTGAAGTGCCTTAAATTTAAAAATAATAATTATTGAATTTTGTGTAATATTTTGAAAAAGTCACGTGATCTGAAACATAATGTGACGTCAGAGTACATACAGTTTAGGATGTGACGTACTATCGTCTACTTTTTACCTTCCGTCACCTTTAGGTAAGGAAAGTATTATCTTTGGTCAAAAAATTCGGTGGTGATTTTTTAATGAATAAGCACGTTTTAGGGTCCCTACAATACGAATTTACTATTTTTAAGATGATGTCTGTATGTATGTATGTGTGTGTGTGTGTGTCCGTGTGTGTGTGTGTCCGTGTGTGACAAATTTTTCTCCGACGATAACTCCAATACTACAATTCTAAAAATTATAATTCTTTCGTATTCCTCTTCTGTACAACCATATGAAGAGTTGATTAGATTTTGGTTATAATTACTCCACCGGAAGTACCGTAATTTGAAGTTTTTAACAGTTTTTTCTAAAAAAAGCGCAGTTAAATTTTATTTTTTGACATTTTGTTATTATACATATTAAAGAAAATACTCTTCTCTATATGGTTTTATTATAAATTTTCCTTCATAATCAATAGATGTAGATTTAGAGCGTTATAAAGAAATTAGTTTTGAAAAATTAGTCAGCTTTGCTATTTATCATGGAAACAGATGATATATTCAAAAAATTCTAATTGACAGATGTCAGTTGGAAGTGCAAAACCAAATATGGAAGGTATAGGATCTAAAATTGATATGTCATAGCAAGTGACACGCAGAGAAAGGCAAAAGAGAAGATGGAAGGACTGTATCGCAAAAGACTTGAGAAAGGAAGGACTGTGTAATGCGTTGGACAGGAATGAGTGGAAGAAAAGAGGAAACAGCGACCCCTAATAAAATAGGCGATAGCTGAAGAAGAAATGAAGGAAGTGTCTAGTGCATTTTACAGATGCGTGAACCTGGCAAGCAAATTTAAGCACTAACGAAACGAAATATATGATCGGATAGTGCTTCGTTAATGCTCTTTAGTGCCCTTAAAAGAAATATTCTAGGAATCAATGTTACATCATAAATAACGTTCAATTTATTTCCTGTCAACTTCACGCCAGCAAACAGTTTTTAAAAGAAATGAATTAATTTGAGGTCATTGGTTAGTGCTTCGTTAGTGCTCTTTAATGCCTTTAAAAATTTTATTGCAAAAATTACAATGACGTCAAAAATAACGTTCAATTATTTGTTTGCCAACTTCACGCTAGCAAACAGTTTTTAAAATAAATGATCTAATTTGGGGTCATTGGTTAGTGCTTCGTTAGTGCTCTTTAATGCCCCTAAAATATTTATTGCAAAAATTACTATGACGAGAAAAATAACGTTCAATTATTTCTTTGCCAAGTTCACATCAGCAAACAGTTTTTAAAATAAATTAATTAATTTGGGGTCATTGGTTAGTGCTTCGTTAGTGCTCTTTAATGCCCCTAAAATATTTATTGCAAAAATTACAATGACGACAAAAATAACGTTCAATTATTTGTTTGCCAACTTCACGCTAGCAAACAGTTTTTAAAATAAATGATCTAATTTGGGATCATTGGTTAGTGCTTCGTTAGTGCTCTTTAATGCCCCTAAAATATTTATTGCAAAAATTACTATGACGAGAAAAATAACGTTCAATTATTTGTTTGCTAAGTTCACATCAGCAAACAGTTTTTAAAATAAATTAATTAATTTGGAGTCATTGGTTACTGCTTCGTTAGTGCTCTTTAATGCCCCTAAAATATTTATTGCAAAAATTACAATGTCAAAAATAACGTTCAATTATTTGTTTGCCAACTTCACGCCAGCAAACAGTTTTTAAAATAAATTAATTAATTTGGGGTCATTGGTTAGTGCTTCGTTAGTGCACTCTAATGCCCCTAAAAATTTAATTGCAAAAATTACTATAACGTCCGATAATTTGTTTGCCAAGTTCACATCAGTAAAATGTTTTAATATAATTGAATGATCTTGGAATAATAATAATAATAATAATAATAATAATAATAATAATAATAATAATAATAATAATAATAATAATCCTAAATAAATATTCCATAGGGAAAATCCCTAGAAAAATAATATCCGGTTATGGGACAGTAGTTTTTTTATAGGGTTTCCCAGACCCCAGTACGGCGGTTGTGCAACTTTGAATGTAGTGTAACTGTCCAGGGTTAAAGATAGTCTGTGTTTCTATATCTGATACAATTAAATTTTTACCTCTCGCTACCTAAATCTGTGTGCAACGCAGATTGGCACACTCAGAAATGGGTAATATGCCGTGATGATATATTTATTTAAATGTACTTCCCAGAAAAATCATTCGGTAATGTCAGTAAAACAGGTGATTTTTGACATATAATTTTGACAACTAGTTTTCTTTCGTCTGGATCTGGACTGTGCTATTTATTGCAACATATTCTATATATTTTCGTTACCTCTAAATTTATAGAAGATATAATAAAAAATCTGTTGTGGCCAGCACAAGACCTCTCGCCATTTCCATATTAGGCTATATAAGTATTGTATTGCGCTTCGCTTTTAAACCGTCGTTTTATAAAAAAAATCTGATATGGCCAACACAAAACCTCCCGCTATTTAATTTTTATTAATTTAAATACATACCTACCTACGTATTGACTAACGCTGCAAACTGTTCCATTGCAGAAAACTATTGCTTTATTTACTATTTTCTTTTTAAAATGTCACTATTATTAATTTGAAGTGATAAGTTTTCTGACAGTGACATTTACTGTCAGTTACATTCATTTAAAAAATGAACTGTGTAACAAAGAAATAGTTTTTATCTTAGGCTTCGCAACTAATAAAAAAAAATATTTTTAAATTTATCTGTAAAATATATAGAAAAAGTATCAATGTATTCCTGTAGAAAATTCAATAATCTTTAATTTTCATAAGACATAAAATTCGAAAAAATGACATTTAATGGTATTTTTTGAAGAAAAACCATTTTGAGCTTCAAGTAAAGTACGATTTCCGTTTATCCGATTTACACCAAAATCTAATGGCTTCTATTCCTATTAGAATAGGGTAAAAATACAAGGTTTCAGAATTTTCTGAATGATAGTATTTGAGTTAGAGTGCAAACAAAATTCGTACACATACACACATACACACACACACACACACACACACACACACACACACACACACATACACACATACACACATACAGACATCATCGTGAAAATGTTAAAAATGGATTCTAAGGACCTTAAAACGTGGTCATTTACTAAAATCTCGATATGAGATTTTTAGCACGATCCCTATGCCTCCCTTACCAAGGGTAGCGGGAGGTAAAAATACAGAACTTTACCCAAATATTGTTTTTTTATTGTATTCAACATGTCTTCTGCACACATATAATTCTAATTATATCTATTTTTCATTGTATGAGGAAGTTCCTAAATATGAGAGATTCTTCCCATTCGTTAACCAGATTGACGGTATACAATATTTAGTATTTTTGTATTATATATTATACTCGAAGACCCGAACATAGGATCTAAAATAAAATTTTTATAATTTCCTGTTTCTCTATTTATTTTAGATGAAAAAGCTTCAAATTAAATTGATAAGGTTTAAAATTCTATATCTGAATCAATAACGCACAATTGATTTTGCTTTATAACGGCAGAAATTATGTATGAAAATGTCGAAAATCACCTCAAAAATAGCGACAGCCATGAAATTATAAAAACAAAAATTTAACAATTGTTAAACGGTTTATCTGTTAAGTTAGAATAATTTATTTTTATTTTTGATTTACATTCAAGTGAATAATTATGTATTTAAGTAAATTGACAAATAGATGGTTAAACATTTGTTACTCTAACTTTTTCAATTCCATAGCTATAGTTATTTTTGAGGTGATTTTCGACATTACCATACATAATTTTTGCCGTTACAAAGCTGTAAAGTAAATTTTGCTTACTGATTCAGATGCAGAATTTTAATGTCTACAATTTTATGTGAAACTTTTTTGCCTAAAATAATTAGGGAGCAGGATATTACGTAAAGATGATTTTACTTATTAAATTCCTATTTGCGGGAGTTCGAGTCACCACCCTCTATGTATTCCTATATTATAACAATGTTTTAAATTTATCATGATAATTGTTTTGTTCTCTTTTTATTATTACTTAGCTATGTACGTTTCATATTTTTATAATAAAAATTAAAAGTATTGTTTGTAATTATTATTATTATTATTATTATTATTATTATTATTATTATACTGTTATTTAAACAATCTATTATTCCAATGTCAAAAGGTTCATCAAATTCTCATATTTAATAAGGACAACAGGTAGGTATATGAAGCATAATTTTATCTCTCGCCATCGAGGGTGAGAATTTTTTATTTAAGAAAACACGCCATTATTCAAAAACTGTAAGAGACACGAATGTGAAATAAATGTCAATTAATATATTTCAGTGATCCCCATTGTGTTCCAAAATTGAATTTTTGAAATTCATTACGTGCACTTTGTAAAAAATAATTAAACTTTGATATAATACATAGTTGCGAAATTAGGTGTGTAATTTATTTGTGATGAATATTTGGTTGTTAAAAGAAGTAGAACTCAATAGAGTATTTTTGTGTTTATCATTTAATAAAAAAATTAAGTCATTTTAATTAATCTGGTAGATGTAAAATCGATTTTTGTAAAACGGTATTTTCTGCAAAACTAATTAAAATAAAATAAATTAAAAAATATACAAAATTAAAGTAAAAATAAAAAAAAAATAATAAAATTAAATTAAGAAAAATAAGTAGGGGGGAACCTTGGAACGTACGTCTGAACGTACTGGAAAATTAAAAACGTTCAACCACCGGGTATGCTCTTAACCACCAATTTTATCATTTTTACACAAAGATTTAGTTGCATTAAATTATCTGTGTATTTCTATTATAACGTAATATGAGATGAACCCATTTGATCATGGTGTCAATTAGAGAAGTGACATTTATTTTTTATTATTAATATTTTATAATTGTTAAAGATTCTATAGTTATGCATTAATACTCTGTCTATATATTTTATGGATAAATTTCTAAATTAATCTATTTCATAAATCCCGAATTTTATGCTTTAAAAATAATGAAAACTACTTGGTTACACAGTTTTAATTATCTCAAATTAATGTCCAAATATTAGTGTTTTCATACCCAGTTGCACCAGCAAAGCTTAAATTTTAAGCTAGGGTTAAACAAAGAAATGCAAATTGAAATTTTAACAGCAATATATTATAATTCATTTGACAGTTCATTTTGATGCAATATTGTCAATTTAAGCCAAGTTTAATATTTAAATTGCGTTTATTAATTTATAAAATACCTAAACTACAAATAAATTTTCATATCTTTCTAATGGGGATTTCCAAGATTTTTTTATACGTTAATATGCAAGTAGGAATACACGTGGGGGTACCAAGTAGAACCACTTTATGTCATTGTAGTCAAGAACAAACAATGGCCCACTTGCTCACATGCGCCAACTTAGAACAAGAATGGACAAGACAAGATTTGACTAAAGCAAACATCAACTGCTCTAAACTGTGCTATTTTCGGAAAGAATACAATTTAGCTATGTCACTCAATAATAATTAGGGCCGTATTAAAAGTTGTAGATTTAGTAACTTCTTTTGGTTTGGACATGGGTCCATTCGCTTCTTGCTACGCCCCTGTACATAAGGTCAAACATTCAAATACGCCCCAAGCCAAGAACATGAAGTCAATGGAACTAGGAATGTGACCTCACAACATAATTTTAAATTTCACTTTTTTAATAAAATAATTTATAATCAATCATTACATTAGTATAATTACAATATATTAAAGTCCAAAATTAATATGTAATATAAAAAATCTGATATGGCCAGCACATGACCTCTCGCCAATTCCATGTTTAAAATAGCAGTGAGCTTTAAGTAAAGTATAACTTCCAGTTGATCGTTTGTAAATAAAATCTAATTTGTTGTCCAATAAATAGAAAAGTCTGTAATACGAAATTTTGGATTATGTTTTATTGTTTTCCCTCAAAAATCTGTTAGAGCTCCAAATTAAGTACTACATCGGATTTATCATATATGGTTAAAATCTAATATGTTGCTTCAAATTATATATGAGTTTTAAATACCAAATTTCAGAAGTTTTGGATCATATTTTAATAGACTTTAATGAAAAATCGCCACACACACATTCTTATAAAAATCAGCATCAACTTCCAGGTGCTCTAAAACGCAATCTTTGTAAATTCTTCGCCGTACATGATCCATTTCGTAAATACGTAATTGTAAATTAATATTAATTTATAGTGCTGCAAAAATAGCAAATTTAAATCAGGTCATCCTGTCCTAACATTTATGTATGATGGAAAATATATTATTTTTATATTTCTTAATTTCATTAGAGTTAAATATTTTACTAATATATTCTCCTTAACGCGGTTTCATTATTAATTTTAATGTAATTGCTTCCTGTCAGTGACATTTGTTTAAATATGCCAAAATTGTTATTAAAATTATGTGTTTGTTTGACACAGGCAAGATGATATAAGAAAATAAATTATATTATATATTCATATTTAAAGTTATTTAGAGTTATTTACTAAATGTTATTATCGTAGAATTGAAGATTGTACCATTATATTCAATTGTTATTAGAAAAAGTTGCTAAAAATTTATATTCAATGATTTTTTTACAAGAGAAACTGTTAAAAGCTTGTATAAATGATACTTCCGGTTATCCGATATACATACAGTAAAAATTAATGACCTCTTCCCACATTAGTATAGAATGGGTATACAAAATTTCAAATTTTTCTGATTGATAGTATTTGAGTAACCGTGTCCACAAGATCCACACACACACACAAACAGGCACACACCTACATACC
This sequence comes from Ophonus ardosiacus, assembly GCA_943142095.1. Taxonomy (NCBI): domain Eukaryota; kingdom Metazoa; phylum Arthropoda; class Insecta; order Coleoptera; family Carabidae; genus Ophonus; species Ophonus ardosiacus. Next base: position 14,437,067 of record OW964830.1, on the reverse strand, counting down.
TACAGACATCATTGTAAAAATGTTAAAATTGGATTCTGGGGACATCAAAACGTGCTTATTCACTAAAATCTCTATATGCGATTTTTAGCACGATCCCTATACCTCCCTTGTTACGATGCATTGTTTTCGAGATATTCAAGAACGTAATGTTATATAAAGATATAGAAAGATAAAAAAATTCCCTATCCAAAAATACAAATTATCCAATATTTTAGGCCCATAAATTAGTTTTAAAATATATTCATTTTTCTATTAATAGCAATAGTCATGCTTAATCTGACCAAAAAGATAAACAAATGCTTGGCATTTTATCTATCAGAATAGGCTAATTGACATTGTCAAGAGACATTAATCTATTCTGACAGATAAAATGTCAAGCATTTGTTTATCTTTTTGTTCAGATTGGGCATAGGAAAATGAATATATTTTAAAACTAATTTATGGGCCTAAAATATTGGATAATTTCCATGTATTTGGTATTTTTGGATAGGAAATTTTTTTATCTTTCAATTGGGACCATAACCATCGTTCTAAGTTAAAACGGGAGGCAACAATCTGCAAAAAACCGATTTCCCATGTTAATCTCCAATGTGCACCTTGAAAAAAAAACACCCGGTATATATATATTATATGCAAAAGAATTTAATGCAATTGCCATCATTTGTAAATAAGGTAAGTAGGTATGTATATAATTAATAAAAAAAAATCTGTTGTGGCCAGCACAAGACCTCTCGTTATTTCCATATTAGGTAATATAAGTATTGTATTGCACTTCGCTATCGAACCGTCGTTTTATAACAAAAAATTACAGAACTTTACCCAAATAATGTTTTTTATTGTATTTAACATGTCTTCTGCACACATATAATTCTAATTATATCTATTTTTCATTGTATGAGGAAGTTTCTAAATGTCACAGATTCTTCCAATTCATTAACCAGATTGGCGGTATTTCTGATGGATATATGCATTTTACCACAATTTTACCTATAATTTCAAATATTTAATTAATAAAACAATAAGAAAAGTTAAATATACTTCCCAGAAAAAGCTATCAGAATGTCACTAAAACTGTTGATATTTGACAATGACATGTGTCATGTTATAAACATTGGAATTTGTCAACTGGTTTCCTTAGTGCCTTGGCCTCTGCGATTAGTGTACTCTATAAATTATAGTGTCTTTATCTCTAAATCTATACAAGATATAATAAAAATTTTAAGTGTGTTAGATGGAGAATTTTATGTTCTTCAATATTTAATAAAAAAAACTCCCAAAAAATTATATTTAGAAGAATTTTTCTAAGAAACTACTACTTCCGGTTGTTCAATTGTTACCAAAACCTTTTCAGCTCTTCCCAGGAATGTCAGATTGAGGAAACTGCAGTTAAATATTTTTTAAGTCTTATAGTTTTTGAGGAATCGTGTCTACAACATCCAGATATACACACATACACACATACACACATCCACACACACACACACACATCCACACACACACACACACACACACACACACACACACACACACACAGACATCATTTTAAAAATGTTATAATCGGATTGTAGGGACCTTAAATCGTGCTTATTCAATAAAATCTGGATATGCGAATTTTAGCATGAATGCAATACCTCTCTTAGCGAGAGGTAAAAATGGATGGAGGTATTATGCTGGCTTCATCAGAATTTTTTATTAAAAATTCGCCTTGTCGATTATTTTCCGTTTGAAGCATCATCTTAAATATTTTGCCCATTTTTTCCTCATATTCTAAAAGAAAACAAGATATATATTTTTTAATAGTAGTAAAATACACTAAAAAAGATGTAAATATAAGTTCATTAATTTATTTTAAAAATTTCTTAAGTGATTTTTTCAATAATTCGTTTAGGGTCATTAAAGAGCAGTAACTAACGACCCAAGTTCATTAATTTATTTTAAAAGTTGTTTGTTGATGTGAACGTTATTTTTGACGTCATTGTAATTTTTGCAATAAAATTTTAGGGGCATTAAAGAGCACTAACTAAGCACTAACCAATGACCCCAAATTAATTAATTTATTTTAAAAACTCTTTGCTGATGTGAACTTGGCAAACAAATAATTGAACGTTATTTTTGATGTCATAGTAATTTTTGCAATAAATATTTTAGGGGCATTAAAGAGCACTAACGAAGCACTAACCAATGACCCCAAATTAGGTAATTTATTTTAAAAACTGTTTGCTGGCGTGAAGTTGGCAAACAAATAATTGAACGTTATTTTTGACGCCATAGTAATTTTTGCAATAAACTTTTTAGGGGCATTAAAGAGCACTAACGAAGCACTAACCAATGACCCCAAATTAGGTAATTTATTTTAAAAACTGTTTGCTGGCGTGCAGTTGACAAACAAATAATTCAACGTTATTTTTGACGTCATAGTAATTTTTGCAATAAACTTTTTAGGAGCATTAAAGAGCACTAACGAAGCACTAACCAATAACCCCAAATTAGGTAATTTATTTTAAAAACTGTTTGCTGGCGTTAAGTTGGCAAACAAATAATTGAACGTTATTTTTGACGCCATAGTAATTTTTGCAATAAATATTTTAGGGGCATTAAAGAGCACTAACGAAGCACTAACCAATGACCCCAAATTAATTAATTTATTTTAAAAACTGTTTGCTGGCGTGAAGTTGGCAAACAAATAATTGAACGTTATTTTTGACGTCAATGTAATATTTGCAATAAAAATTTTAGAAGCATTAAAGAGCACTAACGAAGCACTAACCAATGACCCCAAATTAATTAATTTATTTTAAAAACTATTTGCTGGCGTGAAGTTGACAGGAAATAAATTGAACGTTATTTATGATGTAACAGTGATTCCTAAAATATTTTTTTTAAGGGCACTAAAGAGCACTAACGGAGCACTATCCGATCATACATTTCGTTTCGTTAGTGCTTAAATTTGCTTGCCAAGTTCACGCATCTGCATTTTACTTAGTGTATATTTATGTTATAATTTTATTGGATTTATAGAACCTTTTCGAATCAACTTTTGGCATAGAATTTGTAAAAAATAGTATGTGTTCGTGTTAGATTTTACATGATATTATATAGAATCTGTTCCAAGGACCTTTTGGTATGGGATTTGTACAAAATACATCGAAATGACGGAAAGTCTTGTGCTGGCCACAACAGATTTTTTTTATATAAATAACGTAAACTATTTTCCTATTGGCTATGATGTGAATGACGTGTTGTATGTAAAAACCGACGTCACAGAAGTGGGAGGTTGTTTCTTATTGCTCTTTCTGGCGCCAATCTTTTTATTTTATTATTTACGAAAATAACAATAAATTATTATTATTTTTGTTACTTTCAAACATTATTTTCTGGGAAAGACATTAACATAATTAAGAAAATATACTTTTATACGTTAAATGCAACTAAATTACGTGCTTTTGCATTAGGTGAATAGTTATAAGTTAAATACAAAGAAGCAAATAATAAATTTTGATCATTCTTAATTCACTTAATTAGACTTAAGTTCACATACACAATATTTTTCTTTAATTCCAAAACTGTAAACAATAAATATTATATACTATTTGTAATTAAATTTGTTCACTTTCACTTTTTGTACAAGCTCTCATGCTTTTAACAAATGAAACCTATTATTATTATTATTATTATTATTATTATTATTATTATTATTTTTGTTATTACTGTAACAAATATTGTATAAATTTTCTTTTAAATTACTCTTTAAAAATTGTGAAACCTGCTCATTAACAGGTATAGGTAAAGATAATATCTTGTAAAAGGAACTATGTACCTATTAAGAAATTATAGACTGAAAATTTAAACAATAGTTTATATGCAAAAAAATCTGATGTGGCCGGCACATGATCTCCCGCTAATTCCATGTTTAAAATAGCAATGAGCTTTAAGTAAAGTTTCACTTCCGATTGATCGTTTGTAAACAAAATCTATTTTGTTGTTCCAATAAATAGAAAAGTTTGTAATACGAAATTTTGGATTATATTTTCAAATTAAGTACTACATCCGGTTTATAATACATAGTCAAAATTAAATATATTGTTTCAAATTATATAAGAGTATTAAATACCTACCAACTTTGTGAAATTTTGGATTATTAATTTATTTTAAGGAAAAATCGTCACACACACATTATTGTCAAAATAATCACCAACTTCCTTAAGCTCTAAAACGCAATCTGTGTAAATTCTTCGCCGTACATTATCCATTTCGTAAACGTGTAGTTGCAAACTATTATTTGACACTTTGAAATCACGTTCTTACTGAGAGCTGTTTGATATATATTGCTGCAAACATCAAACTTAAATCGAATTATCCCGTATATCTAATATTTATGTATGATGGAAAATATATTATTTTTAAAAACCTTAATTTCATTAGAATCATATTTAAACTACTAAATTCTTCTTAACACGGTTTCATTATTAATTTTAATGAAAATTGCTTCGTGACAGTGACATTTGTTTAAATATGTCAAATTTGTTATTAAAGTATTGTTTGTGTTTGACGCAGAGGCAAAGCGATGTACAAAAATAAATTATTTTATAACATAATATAAAGTTATTTCAAGTTATTTACTAAATGCTATTATCGTAGAATTGAAGATTGTGCCATTCTATTCAATTTGTATTGGTTAAAGCTGCTAAAAAATTATATTCAATGAATTTTTTACAAGAAAAACATTTAAAAGCTTTAATGAGCTCTTCCCACATTAGTACAGAATGGGTATACCAAATTTTCTGATTGGTAGTATTTGAGTAATCGTGCCCACAAGATCCACACTCACACATACACAGACACACACACAGACACACACACACACACACACACACACACACACACACACACACACACACACACACACACACACACACACAGACACATACATACCTACAGACATCATTGTAAAAATCGGATTCTGGGTACATCAAAACGTGCTTATTCACTGAAAACTCTATATCCGATTTTTAGCACGATCCCTATACCTCCCTTACCTAGGGTAGCGGGAGGTAAAAAGCTTTATACAATTTGCTACGATCTCCGTCAAAGAAGTATGGACTGATGTTCAACATGTCCCTTGCCCTACGATGCTACCGTTTCTTCATAACTTAGCAACATACCCCTGAATTGACAACGCTGTAGAAATCTCCAGTCCATATTCATTTGACGGCAACTATAGTATTTTTTAAATATCTATTTGTTGAAGTTTACAAGCTGGAGGAAAATATGCTGGTCACTTCAGATTTTTGTTCGTAAAATAGGCTTTAATGCTTTACAATATCATCACATATCATCATGGCATATTATCCATTGCTGGGTATGCCAATTGGCTTTGTATATTCGCACTGTCCGACCGTTTACCAGACGTTTTCTCACGGGCACTTATTCCTAGTGTGGGGAAGACACCACAAGGCTCACTCTTTTTACCTCCCGCTACCCTAGGTTAGGGAAGTATAGAGATCGTGCTGAAAATAACATATAGAGATTTTATATAATAAGCACGTTTTGATGTCCCCAGAATCCGATTTTAACATTTTTACAATGATGTCTGTAGGTATGTATGTGTGTGTGTGTGGATCATGTGGACACGATTACTCAAATACTATCAATCAGAAAAATTTGAAATTTTGTATACCCATTCTATACTAATATGGGAAGAGCTCATTAGTTTTTAGTGTATATCGGATAACCGGAAGTATCATTTATACAAACTTTTAACAGTTTTTCTTGTAAAAAATTCATTGAATATAATTTTTAGCAACTTTTACTAATTAAAATGGAATATAACGGTTTAATCTTCAATTCTACGATAATAACATTTAGTAAATAACTCTAAATAACTTTAAATATGAATATATAATATTATTTATTTCCATGTATCACCTAGCCTATGCGTCAAACAAAATCATAATTTTAATGACTGGTTTGACATATTTAAACAAATGTCACTGACAGGCAGCAATTATATTAAAATTAATAATGAAACCGTGTTAACGAGAATATAATAGTAAAATATTTTATTAAGGCTTGTAAAAATAATATATTTTCCATCATACATAAATGTTAGATGAACAGGATGATCTGATTTAAATTTGCTCATTGCTATTTTTGCAGCACTATAAATTAATATTAATTTACAACTACACATTTACGAAATGGATTATGTATGGCGAAGAATTTACAAAGATTGCGTTTTAGAGCACCTAGAAGATGATGCTGATTTTTATAAGAATGTACGTGTGTGACGATTTTTCCTTAAAGCCTATTAAAATATGATCCAAAACTTCTCAAATTTGGTATTTAAAACTCATATATAATTTGAAACAACATATTAGATTTTAACCATATATGATAAATCGGATGTAGTACTTAATTTGGAGCTCTAACAAAATTTTGAGGAAAAACAATAAAACAATCCAAAATTTCGTATTACAGACTTTTCTATTTATTGGACAACAAATTAGATTTTATTTACAAACGATTAACCGGTAATGATACTTTACTTAAAGCTCACTGCTATTTTAAACATGGAATTAGCGGGAGGTCATGTGTTGGCCACATCAGATTTTTTCTCTTTAAAATTCGAAATAATTTTGACGACAGTCGGAATCGAATGTTAAAAATTGGAAAAAAGTACTTTTAACAAAAGCAATATTCATCAAAAATCCTTTTCTTCAATCTTTCTAAATATGCAAATATGTGACGTCTTAATTGAAAATAAATTATTTATCATTAAACGAAATCTAAACTCAAAGTGTTCAGTAAAAAATTCACTGCTGTTTCTAGGGAAATTATGCCATTAACTTGTTTCCTATAGCCCCTGCCCCATAATATAAAGTGTAGAACTTCTGCCGTGTATTAAAAGTAATAAGTCACCATGGATATCTCACTTGTATCCTTTCGTGTAACCTGCAATATCCGCTAGCATGTCACGCATTCCATGCATGTTAATTACACTACATGCAATCATATTTCCTACTGACAGCCTCGCCGTTTTCGCCCTGCCGGCTACATTGATAAATGCACTTGATACTCTTACTCTATACAGCTAGTGGAAATAATTAACGTTTTTTAACCCCACTTTCGGGAGCTTTTTGTAAACTTAATGAACGCCAGACACACAAAAACAAGGAGTTTTTTAGTTATATTAATTTTTATTTCAAATAAAATTATTACAGACATAATTACAAGTTTTTTGGATTGAGATTTAATCTTGTGCAGAACTATTAATTTAAAAAACTGCGCAATTCAAGTGTACAGATAACGGTAATATAAATTATTGTCTTTTGTTGACAATACTAACAGGACACAATGAAAATATATATTAAAAGTCTTGTTACTGGTCTTATAAAATATAAAATAATTATACATACAGTGGAAGAATATTACAAGAGAAGCCATCGGCCTACACGGCCTGGAAAGCTAAGTATTATTATTATATTACATTTACGTATCAGAAATACCGCCAATCTCCTCAATGAATTTGAAGAATCTCGAACATTTAGAAGAGTAGGAGGAAACTTATTCATAGAATGAATTAAAAAATTGTTGTGGCCAGCACAATACCTCACGCCAATTTCATATTAGGCTATAAATATTGTATTTAACATGTCTGGAACACACAAAATATTTTAATTACATATGTTCTTTATTTTTCAATTCATTCTATGATAGTTTCCTCCTACTCTTCTAAATGTTTGAGATTCTTCCAATTCATTGACGAGATTGGCGGGATTTTTGAAAGGTATATGATGAAATATACATATGCATAGCAAGCGCGTGTTTAGTTGACCTGTTACTGTATATACTTTGGCTTACAAATGATTCCCGTTTCTGTTTATACCAACATTAGATGTTGACGGAGTCTTTTCCTTGTTATAAAAATAGCATATTATAATTACTATTACACATCGACTTGTCCAAGTACGAATTTTAGGCTTTCCGCATTCGAAGAGAGTTAATTTAACGTGCGGCAGCTATATCTATAATTTTAAATATTTAATTAATGATAAAATAAGAAATATTAAATGTGCTTCCCAGAAAAAGCCTTCAGCAATGTCTCTGGATTTTTGACACTGACATTTATGTCATTTACAAACATTTTAATTTTTCAAATGATTTCCATGGGCTATTTGATAGATACAATGAGATACTTTATATATTTATAAGTCTCTATCTCTAAATCTATAGAAGATATAATAAAAATGTTCAATGCACTAGATAAAAATAATATTTAGAAGATTTTTTTTAAGAAACTACTACTTCCGGTTGTCCAATTGTTACCAAAACCTTTTCAGCTCTTCCCAGGAATATCAGATTGAGGAAACTGCAGTTAAATATTTTTTAAGTCTTATAGTTTTTGAAGAATCGTCCCTACAACATCCAGACACACATTCATACACACATACACACATCCACACATCCACACACACACACACACACACACACACACACACACATACACACACACACACACACACACACACACACACACACAGACATCATTTTAAAAATGTTATAATCGGATTGTAGGGACCATAACACGTGCTTACCCACTAAAATCTGGATATGCGAATTTTAGCATGATTCCAATACCTCTCTTAGCGAGAGGTAAAAATATAGATATATGTTAATAATAGATGTAATTAGAATTTTTGTGTCTGTACCAGAAATGTTAAATGCAATATGTATGAGTACTTATAGGTTCTGTGCTGGTAGAGATGCACTCGATTTCGAGCTTTGGCCCGGCCTGGCCCGAAGCCCGCCTCGATTTCGAGTCGATCATCGAGCCGGGCCGAAGATATTTTTTATCGGGCCGAATCGGGCTAATTATTTTCAAAAATCGAGGCGAGTCGGACTTTTAATTTTGGCCCGGCCCGAAAATTCGAGCTTTTCAGACCGGCCCGAAAAATCTTGTAGTTCAATCAAATGCATAGTTTCCTTAATATTTTAATGAAAATGTATGAAGTTAAAAAGGATCAAAATGATTTAATAACAACACACTTCACATATTAATAAATAAAAATGTATTATTTTACTTCAAGAATTCAAGATTATTCATTAAAGCATAATAATTATGGAGGTAGATACAGGAAAGTAAGAATTCTTCGGACTTTCAGTCAATTAATAAAATTTATTCACGCCGACGTTTCGACTATACAATAGTCTTCTTCAGGGCTCTAAAATATGATATAAAGGCGAAATAATAATAATAATAATTATATTGTGATGTTGCTATTATTATTATTGTTATTACTCGTATACTTAAATAAAAGTGATTTTTGTTCCTACCATAATGATTTCTTGTCCCATTTTTGAGCAGAAACAAAGTTAGATAAAAAATCCTTATGTAAATTAAAATTATATTTTTTTATATAAGATTTGTGAAAAAGTTGTTAAATTATTTGGTAAACAAAGTGTTAAAACTCGTAGGTCTGTAATTTTTATAACAAACTTACACTACAAGGGTCACTTTTTTAATTATTTATGTTATCTAATGTTGAAATTTATAAGAATGTAGAGGTTTTTTATAAGTTTGACACGAAAAAAGTTAAACATTTCGCCTTAACATAAAAATCAACATTAGGAATGCCGGATGCACCCAATTTCGAGCTTTGGCCCGGCCCGGCCCGATTTCGAGTCAATTTTCGAGCCGGGCTAGCTAATTTTTTTGTCGAGTCGATCTTCGAGTCAAGCCGGTAATTTTTATTTTCGGGCCGAGTCGATCCAAACCTCAAAGCCCGGCTCGAATGCATCTCTATGTGCTGGCCACAACAGATTTTTTTGAATAAAACTTAGTAATCAGAATCACAGCAAGTGTAAAATTTTTCAGTCCAATTAAATATTTCGCCCATGCTTAGTATCTTATTTTTTTGTAATCAACCTCACTTTGGCTTTATAATCGTGAAAATGTTTTCCTATTCCCCAGCTGTTTAATCCTGTCCTTATCTGTCCCAGTGCGGTTTTGGTGTGGATTCGGTTTCTGCAATGAAACGCTAATACGCCCGCATGTTTACAGGTTTGCACTATGTCGCTATGCACATGCATGTTCTATGTTTGTGTTGCTGATACTAGAGCACTGTCCTGTAGAAGGTTTGTGATTATGGCCTGGCTAATACATATCACTTGTTTGGAGATGTATACGACTGACTATATGTACGATGTATGTATGTACACTACATGAATATAGGAAGTTACAGCCACAGGATATGTATGAAATTAATTGCAATGTGTCTCTGTATGTATGTATGTATGTATGTATAAATGTAAACCGAATTGTCAAATATAAATAACTGAATTAGAAAAAAATGTAAATTAATATACTTACCATGAAATTAATGTTTTTTTTTTTATTTCGTCGGATTTCTGGTAAAAAGACTTAACCGCCAAAAAATGATAAAATGAGTTATGCACATAAACGAATACGTCTCTTCACGACGCATGCTCTAAACACAATATCTGAGCGCCAAAAAATTTATGTTAGAAGGTAATTCATTCTAAAGTTTCGTAAACACCATCTGACACTATTTGATGCGCACAGAAATTTTATAGAAATGTCTTAAACGCCATTCTGTGTTAATGTAATGGGAGATATTAACGAGTTGTGTTCCACAAAAGTTAATTTATTTTGATATTATTTATTAATCTGGTGTTCACAACTATATAAATATTAAAAATTTAGGTATTAAGCTATATTGAACAAAAAAAAAAAACATTTTTATTAAATATTTCATGATATATGCTTCAAAATGTTGCGAAAGTATGTTGAAAAATGTATAAAATATTAATCTCATCGATATAACACAATATCTTGTTAAATAAATCAATATTGTAAATAAGAACAAGTTTTTCCTGTTTATCTCAAAACTAGTCAAAAGGCGGTTAAGTCTTTTTACCAGAAATCCGACGATTTGTCTAGATATATCAGAATTCTGTTTTATTTTCAAGAGAATTTTTCGATTATTCTAAGTTATAAAAATTGTATAGTTTCATATAATAAAATAAGAAAAGAATTGTTTAAAAATTCGCAAAAAATAATTCGGTAGTGAATGATTCTTTTAATACAATGGGCTACTTGAGTACTTTTTTTTATTTAATATTTTTGAAGAGCAGGTAAAAACTTGCTACACATATATTAGTTTAACAAAATTTTTATTAATTAGCCAGAAAAAAAATGAAATTTGACTATTTGAATTACCGCCATGTATGACGTAGAATTACGCCGCACCAATGAATGGTCGTAAAGCCATAGCGTTTGTTTGTACGGGTAATGTAGATCTTCTGTTTGACGTTTCAACAATGGTTTGGAGGTTAGTATTTTAGTTTGTCTTTTTGGATCGGTATTTTAAATTACATATAACTACATATGTGTTTATTTGTGAAGTAATTAATATATCTGAGAGTCCAGAGAGAACTAATGTCAAATTCCAATTAAAACTTTCTCGCTCGCCATGCCATCTATACGTTACATTTTTAAATATGGTTCCCTTCTCCAGTTCAATATAATGACGTCACAGAAAATTTTCTTTCTTAATTTACCAAAAAACAAATATTTTTTAAAATAAAATTTATATTTTTACCTCCCACTACCCTAGGTAAGGGAGGTATAGGGATCGTGCTAAAAATCGGATATAGAGATTTTAGTGAATAAGCACGTTTTGATGTCCCCAGAATCCGATTTTAACATTTTTACAATGATGTCTGTAGGTATGTATGTGTGTGTGTCTGTGTGTGTGTGTGTGGATCTTGTGGACACGATTACTCAAATACTATCAATCAGAAAAATTTGAAATTTTGTATATCCATTCTATACTAATGTAGGAAGAGCTCATTAGTTTGTAGTGTATATCGGATAACCGGAAGTATCATTTATACAAGCTTTTAACAGTTTTTCTTGTAAAAAAGTCATTGAATATAATTTTTTAGCAACTTTTACCAATACAAATTGAATATAATGGCACAATCTTCAATTCTACGATAATAGCATTTAGTAAATAACTTGAAATAACTTTATATTATATTATAAAATAATTTATTTTTGTACATCACTTTGCCTCTGCGTCAAACAAAAACAATGCTTTAATAACAAATTTGACATATTTAAATAAATGTCACTGTCACGAAGGCAATTTTTATTAAAATTAATAATGAAACCGTGTTAAGAAGAATTTAGTAGTTTAAATATGATTCTAATGAAATTAACGTTTGTAAAAATAATATATTTTCAATCATACATAAATATTAGATATACAGGATAATTCGATTGAAGTTTGATGTTTGCAGCATTATCAAACAGCTATCAATAAGAACGTGATTTCAAAGTGTCAAATAATAGTTTGCAACTACACATTTACTAAATGGATAATGTACGGCGAAGAATTTACACAGATTGCGTTTTAGAGCATAAGGAAGTTGGTAATGATTTTGAGAATAATGTGTGTGTGACGATTTTTCCTTAAAATAAATTAATGATCCAAAACTTCGCAAAGTTGGTAGGTATTTAATCCTCTTATATAATTTGAAACAACATATTAGATTTTGACTATATATGATAAACCGGATGTAGTACTTAATTTGAAGCTCTAACAGATTATTCAGGAAAAACATAATAAAATATAATCCAAAATTTCGTATTACAAACTTTTCTATTTATTGGAACAACAAAGTAGATTTTGTTTACAAACAATCAATCGGAAGTGATACTTTACTTAAAGCGGGAGGTCATGTGCTGGCCACATCAGATTTTTATATATGTTTTCAGTTCAATATAATGACGCCACAGAAAATATTCTTTCTTAATTTACCAAAAAACAAATAATTTTTTTAAAATAGAATTTATATTTTTACTTATATATATTTTTAAAATAACATTACGTATATAGTGATAGAAATCGGGTTTTCAGTACCACGCAAGTAGCCCATTATCACAAAAACTATAACGTTAATAAGAGTACAATATTTTTTCTTTAAAATTGAGAGAACTTTAAAATCATGTCAAAAAGCTTCATTAAATCATAACAAATTGTCTATTATTTTTACTTCCACCGTACACTTCTTAGTAATCAATCAACGAAAGTTGCGAAAAGTCTGAAAAATTAAAACTATACATCACATAATATATGATGTAGCGATGTAGCAAATGTACCAAGTTTCATAATTATGTCCGAAATTATTTCTATAATCGTTTTTAATTTAAAGGCCAAACAAAATATGTACCTCTTGACTAGGGGTGGGAAAACTTCTTCACACATTAACGTAATAAATTGTGAAAGGTAAAAACTCATTTTTCATATTATTACATTAGCATGTCTAAGATCTCTGCGGGCCAAATGTGGTGAAAAAATGTATCGCTAAAAAGTTTCCACATACTAGACAAAACATTTCAATAATATGTAATGGCCAAGCGGTCATAGTCATAGTCCGTAGTTCTTCAACCCCCATTCCAGTGTAGACTAGAAGATAAAACTCTTGTCGGAAATGAGATCAAAGCCCCTATTTTGTAACTAGAAATCAATATCGAATACGAATTCAATATGTCGAGCACGCCATCTTTATTATCTATTCAGATTCACGAATTCTACAAAATTTTGCAAAATCATCTATTCATCTTGTATTTTAAATGTACCTCACAGTTTTAATTATAAAATTTACTAAAATATGTTCCCAAATGTTTCGGATTGTAATCTTCTTCTCTCCATCTTTAAAGTATTATTTCTTTTCATAATTTCCTCACAATAAAATAAAAGAAATAAATGAGCCATCCTGCTAAAAATATTATATATGTTTTTCATCAAATTAATAGTATAATAATATTACAAGACGATGAATTTCTCCTAAGCGTCACTGACAATCCTCTTCTACAATGGAATAAAATACGCTATTCGAGAGCTCCATACCACCCGACAAGCTTACTCAGTGTAAAATGGCTGCCTTTACAATGTTGGGGTTTCGTATTCCATCTGAATTGGTATTCGTTATCGCTTTCAAATTACAAAAGAGGCACCCAGGCCTTTTCAGACGACACGAAATGACCACGAACTTTTATGGCCGATTTCACCACCGTTTCCTAAAATTTAAGTAATGCCTATGTACCCGATGTGCACCACATAGGCATTACCTAGCAAAATTTCGTTTTCACCAACGGCTAAGCATTGCCTATCTCGATTTAGGAATTACTTAGCTAGGTATCTGTTTTCCGATGCCCAAATCGCTAAACATTTCCTAACGTTTGACAGCTGACACTTCAAAATGAAAATTGTACAATTTTATTAAATATTGTGATAGAAATAGAGAAATGCACAAGATAGAAAAGAAAGAACAAATTGTTTTGAATTCTGTGATGAAAAATGGTTTTGAAAAAGATTTCCTTTTCATTAGAAAACAGAATTTTATATACTTTATTATATGATATAAAATTAATTAGTAAATATGTCGTTTTTATTCTTTATTTTATATTTTGGGAAATTACATTAGGTATTCACATATAATTGAATTCATAATTTCTACAAAAATGCCATAGCTAAATATCATAAATATGCGTTTCGGTGGTCAAATTTTAAATTTTTACTTGAAATCAGTGAATTCAGTTTCTGTATTTGTATTATTTATTCTTTTGTTGCCATTTATATTTTTCTCTTCTTGTTCATTTTCATCTTTGTTTCATTTATATTTTCCACTTCTGTAATACAAATTTATATATATATATATATATATATATATATATATATATATATATATATATATATACCGAGAGTTTTTTTTATCAGTGAACATGGGCATATGCCATTACCATAGTTACATAAATGATTGACAGCAATGTATTATCGCGTTTTTTTTAAAACTGAACATAGAGAGTGACAGTGAATGTATTATAGTTGTCAAAGTCATCAAATTGTCATTTCAAAATGTATACAGTTGAAGAAAAAGTTCAAATTGTCAATTGGTATAATTATAACATGAGTCTACGACAAGTTTCTGTACACATTTTGATTGTATAACAATTTGATGACTTTGACAACTACACTAAATGTCACGTCCTATGTTCAGTTTTAAAAAAAACGCGATAATACATTGCTGTCAATCATTTTAAATGTAACTATGGTAATAACATACGGCCATGTTCACTGATAAAAAAAACTCTCGGTATATATATGTAAAAAAAAATTCTATAAGAATTTAATTATTTTGTATACCTCAACGTAATATTAATAATATCTCCACATAATTTCCAATGTCAATGTTGACAAATACAATTGACAAATATCAAATTATAAAAATTATTCATTTATTTCCAGTGTGCACATATAATATCACAAAAGTAACTAATAATCCGATGCCTACTTAAATAATTCCTAGCTGGGCATTGCTTTATTTGGTGAAATCCAAAATGGATAAGTATCAGTTTAGGCAGTTCTTAAATTTAGGAAATTCCTTGCTAGGCAACGGTTTAGGAATCAGTGGTGAAATCGGCCGTTAATGTTTGATCATAAGGATTAGAAATAATTTAATGTTTCTTTGTTTACCTTTTTTTTACACGATCTTTATATTTCCCTTATCTAGAGAACTGATATCTCGCTGTACGATTTAATTACGAAATGAGTTTTTCCTGTTTTTAACCTTGACTTTCCATATTAATTCCTATCACGCTCCGTATAACATATATTTATTTAATCACCCTGCTTACTACCGCTATGTTTCAGCGTCGATAGAGTCATCACGAGCCAATCCCGCTGATTAGAATGCAAGGGGGTGGACTTATTAATTACACTGGGAGCTGGGAGTGTAATCATCCCCTGGAAAAAGCTGACGAAACAGCAACAACATACCATCAATAATGCAGAGCGCTGCCACCATAATGAATGACCCAGGTACTTTGTTCATAAATTTCACATGATTTATACAGCTATTTATTCCAAGGATTGGATTATATTAGATGTAAATTTATGCTATTTGTGCGGCCAGCTAAATCCAGATTTAATATCGGGTTTCGAGGGTCATAGTCACATTTATTTAAATAATTATACTTTAACAATGGCCGGTTGCACAGCTAACACTTAAAATTTAAGAGTTCCATAAAGACACAATGTCTTATCGAAATCGAAACAAAACTTACTGTGGTGCGATACATACCTCCAGGGATATGTACTAGATGTTGACTTTAGTTCCATCTTGTCAATATAAAGAAATAAAACGCATGTTATCACAAAAAGGTCATGCAAGTTTTTACAAATCTCCGGCGTCATGTACTGCAGAGAAATAATAAAGAATTAATTGTTTGCGTTACATATCGCCTGTGATTTTTACTATATTATTATAATTTCATAATCCTGCAGAAAAGGACATTTAAAATGCTACAAGAATTGTTAAAGTCGGTCTGCAAATAAAAATTATACATTCTCCGCACCTGAAGAAAGAAAAGACAAAATTCGCTTAAGCATGATGTCACCATCTATGTAGTTGCATATCGCGGGCGAAATGTATCGCAGTTAACGTGATAGAACTGTTACTTGATTTACCAGTATACCGAAATACCAGTTTTGTAAAAATTAATGCTGTTTATGACAAGGATTTCCAATAATTTTTAGAACCTTATCGTAACCCGAGACAAGACTGCGAGTAATTTAATGAAAATATGTTCCTTTGATAAAATCGCACAAAGTTTTTTTTTTAAGTTACAACGAGAATGTGCTATGTGCTTGATTATAGGAAAGAAAATTTGATATCCCGCCGGGCCAGTCCAAATCATCCTGCTGCTTTTTATGCAAGAGATATGAGTACCAAACCCATAATGTATCTTCCTATAAACGCCCCTGACTGTAAAAATAGGTCCTAATTTTATATGAATGTTCTTGTGTATTTCTTGGTGATTCATAATACATTTTTGTACTTATGTATTCAGTCGTGTAGTTTCGGGTCGCCTAAGCAACGTTCGAAACGTCAATTTCCCAGGTCTCCACCAGATTAGTGACCGAAAAATTTAGGAAAAAAATCTTATGTTTAAAGCATTTCTTAAAAAACTGTACTTATAATAAAAAAGTATTGTTTCTTAAACACTCGTCCAGTTAATAATAATAAGAAAAAAATGGTGGAATATTGAATGAAATTTAATTTTAAAATAATAAATTTAGTGCAAGATAGAACACTTGATAACTCAGTAACAGTGAAACACATAACCAGCGAACGTAATGTAAATTGTAACAAAATTATAAGTAATTAACCAAGTTTATTTAATATAAATTTGCTTTATACTACAAGTGAAATACTTGGTAAGTAATATATAATTATTTACATACCATGATTAAAGGCCTATTTATAATGAAGTAACGTGAGCGGTAACGCAGTTGCAGTAAGGTAACGCAAAACAAGAGCGCATGGTATTGTTATCTGCTGATTTATAATGAAAAGTAATGCAGCGCCACAATCAGCAACGCAATAAATGCAACGCAGAAGATGACCAACTTTCATCTTTCTACCTTACTGCTGTCTCGCTAGCCAATTAGATTTTAGTGTTTCAGTTTTGCTACAAAATTCGTTCGTAGTTCACGAACATGTTGATAATACAACTACAAAATATACTATATTTTCGTCACTCTGCATTTCCATTTAAATTATTTTATATATACTAACCTTATATCTATGTCATACATGTACAGACAATAAATAATTGAGCCGAATTTTAACGAAATATACTAAATTCTGTTAATTGGTTAGAAATGCTACCTTTGGCGCTTATTATAAATCACAAATTTTGTGTTTGCGATACCGGTCACGTTGCGCCGATGCGTTGCGTTTAACATTACTTCCACTGAAATATATACTAACTGGAACTCGCATACTCTACCTATCAGCGTACGCTGAACTGAAGCCTCATTGAACAATAATGGCTGGTCCTGTTCGCGCACGTTCGTGCCGAACCGAACCTAGCCGGATAACTCGTATCATAGCTGATCGCTTTGTTTTCATATTATGCTTCATTTATTTAAACATGCGCCACACGAAATAATTTTCGTCTACTCACGAACTGTCTCGATGTTTGCCGACTACTTCAGCAGCAGGCTTTCAATATGCTTCACAGACACGGTTCGTACGCGCATTCCAGTTAGTATATATTTCAGTGGTTACTTCATTATTAATAGGCCTTAACACTACATACTTTATAAATATTAAAATAATTGAAATTTATAGTGCAATTCTGTAATTTTCTGTAACGCTATAGGTAGGTATGTAAAAGTGAACAAAATCGCAACAATTTTTTTACTAATACGTTTATTATCGTTTGACATTAAAAAATGATGCGCTTTTGTTAAGAGTTACAGTTCTATAGAGTTAGTGTATAGTGCTATAGAAAATTATAGAATCTCACCGTTAAATTTGACGTCACTCTGAAATTAGCTACAAAGCAGTGTACATGTATAATATTATGCAAAAAAGTTTTAATATTATTAGTTTTATACTTCTGGTATACCCGTACTTGGTATGTAAATAACTATTTATGTAAATACTTTCAAGTATTAACTAATTGGTACTAAAAGAACCAAAAGTAAAATTATCATTTGCTTAAGTACATGAATATAATATATTTACATTTATATTAGTAATTAAATTTGTTTGTAAGTTATTGCAGGTTTTCTTTTTTCGCGTGCATTTAATTTAAGTATATGCATAGTTTTCTACTAACATTACCCGGTCGTTGGCTGCACTTTCGGTTCTCCAGCCATTCTAACTCGTATAAATCTCTTTTTATTATTTTTATTCGTTAAAATATATTCCATGACGTGCACTTTCCACATTATGCTAATTTTATAGCCGAGTAAGAAACGTCCTACAAATTTATTCCATCTGTAGACATTATATTTATTTGAAATATAGATGCATCACTTTTGTTTTCAGCATAAACATTTGCTGAAAGCAGGGAAGTTTATTTCAGTCTTTCAGCAGAAATTTCACTCTTCTTGAATGACTTCAGGGAGAAGGTTTTTTACGAGTGCTATACACCACTTATTTTAAAAACATTTTGAAAAGTAAATATTTTAGTTTTATAAACCAAATTAGAATTGTAAAATTTGTAATCAAAAACCATGTTTCCAGGTTTGTTTTATTATTATTATTATTATTATTATTATTATTATTATTATTGCATTGAACCTGTTTCACATTTTATAAAAATCTGTTGTGGCCAGAACAATACCTCTCGCCTCTTCCATTTTATGTTATACCTATAAGTATTGTATTGCACTTCGCTATCGAACCGTCGTTTTATTGTTTTATAATAATAACATTACAGAACTTTACCCAAATATTGTTTTTATTGTATTTAACATGTCTTCTGCACACATACAATTCTAATTATATCTATTTTTCATTGTATAAGGAAGTTCCTAATTGTTAGAGATTCTTCCAATTCACTAGCAAGATTGGCGATATTTCTTATGAATATATATATATATATATATATATACATTTTAATTACAATTTTAAATATTTAATTAATAAAACAATAAGAAAGATTAAATGTACTTCCCAAAAAAAGCTTTCAGAATGTCACTAAAACTGTTGATTTTTGACGCTACATCTGTCATTTACAAACTATGTTATAACATTTTAATTTGTCAACTGGTTCCCTTAGTGATGTAGCCTCTGCGATTAATAGTAATAACAGAAATTTTAATATAATATTTAAAAGATTTTTTTAAAGAAATTATTACTTCCGGTTGTCTAATTGTTACCAAAATCTAATCAGCTCTTCCCAGGATTGTCAGATTGAAGAAACTGCAGTTAAATATTATAGTATTTGAGAAACCGTGGTTCCAACATCCACACACACATCCATACATCCATACACACACATACACACATACACACACACGGACATCATCGTAAAAATATTATAATCGGATTATAGGGACCTTAAAACGTTCTTATCCACTAAAATCTGGATTTGCGAATTTTAGCATGATTCCAATACCTCTCTTAGAAAGATTGTAAATGAAAGATTATGGAATATTTTACACAAAAAGATTGGCGCCAGATATAGTCATGAAAAACTACCCCCACCTCTGTGACGTCGGAGTACATATATCGCGTCATTCATAGCCAATACGAAAACAGTTTACGTTATTTATATAAATAAAAGTAGGCAGTAGTTTGTCACATGTTAAACTGTATGTACTCTGACGTTACATTCTGTTTCAGATCAAGTTTTTTTAAATTATATCTCGATATCATACATTATTACTGATACTTTAGAGGTAATTAAAAAAATGACTATAATTAATATTTGTTTTCATCTAGTTATTTTGATAAAATATAAACGTATCTTACATAGTCTTGTAACTTCTAAGAGTACCTATATAGAAGCCCGAGTCCCATTACTGAAGTCGTTTCTCTAATCTTCTCCAGACGCAATGATATGAGTATCCTGTATCAAATGGTCTCCATCTCCGAAACAGTTGACAATCAGATCCAGTTTCATTTCCTTTTCGATTTTTGTTTTGTTGTACTGTTAGCTTTAAAAATATTAATACATATTTTCTAACAATCTGTATTCTGTTGAAGACTGTAACGAAAACGTCGTCAAGTTTTTCATATATATTAAAGTTATAATGTATGCAAAACTAAGTGTTTGATTATCTGTTTATTTATTTATTTCACAACCAGTATAAATACAAACTCAAATTATAGTAGGTGTTATAATAGGATAATAACGTACCTTTCCTTATTTTTTAAATTTGTTAAATTTTATTAGAATTCGAGAAAAACGGCATTAAAATATTAAAAATTCTGTGACGTTTACTTTTTCCTCTCTAATTCGCGTTTCACATGTGACGTCATAGAAGTTTTATTAGTATTTTTATAGACAAACAAATTTTAAAAATATAAATAAATAAATAAATATATCATCACGGCATATTACCCATTTCTGGGTGTGCCAGTATCTACAACACATGTAGACATCGGTAATGATGACGATATATTTTACCGTGTGGGCGCTTACCAGGCGTCACCTCACGGGCACTTATAGCTGGTGTGGAGAGTGCATCACAAGGGTCACTTTTGTGCCATTTAAAATTGGAAATATTTGGCGTCTGTCGGGATTGAACCCGGTTCCCCCAGGTTCGCGACAAGACACTCATCAGGCACGCGGCCACGGGACCCCAAAATATATGGTGTATTATCTTTTATAACTGTAAAAAAGCCTTAAAAAAATTATTGTATACATCTTATTACAACCTCACCACTTGACTTCTATTTTTTGTCGTCTATTTTTTACCTCCCGCTACCCTTGGTAAGGGAGGTATAGGGATCGTGCTAAAAATCACATATCGAGATTTTAGTAAATGACCACGTTTTAAGGTCCCTAGAATCCAATTATAACATTTTCACGATGATGTCTGTATGTATGTGTGTGTGTGTGTGTGTGTGTGTGTGTGTGTGTGTGTGTGTGTGTATGTGTACAGATTTTGTTGGCACTCTAACTCCAATACTATCATTCAGAAAATTCTGAAACCTTGTATTTCTACCCTATTCTAAAATAGAAAGACTCCATTAGATTTTGGTGTAAATCGGATAACCGAAAATGGCACTTTACCTGAAGCCCATAATGGTTTTTCTTCAAAAAATACTATTAAGTGGCATTTTTCACATTTTGTCATTATGAAAATTAAAGATTATTGAATTTTCTATAGGAATACATTAATACTTTTTCTATATAATTTACAGATAAATTTAAAAATCATTTTTTTGTGTGAATGTAACTGACAGGTGAATGCCACTGTCAAAAAACTAATCACTTCAAATTAATAATAGTGACATTTTAAAAAGAAAATAGTAAATAAAGCAATAGTTATATGCAATGAAACAGTTTGCTGCATTAGTTAATACGTAGGTATGTATTTAAATTAATAAAAATTAAATAGCGGGAGGTTTTGTGTTGGCCACATCAGATTTTTTATTATATGAATACATAAAGCCTCTTTGATATGGTAATAAATTACTAACAAATTTAATAACAAAAAATTATGAACATATCGCCATATGTATAACTTCTAAATTAGAATCACAAATTTGAAAAACATACTACATATAATACGTATATAATAGTATATTAAAAAACAAGTTTCATGAGGCATACTGTCAACGCAGTTCAAGTTTTACAAAGACCAAAGACCACTATGTACTCATAAACAAATGTTATGAAAAATATAATGAAAAAAGAATATGTCCTATTTCCATCATAAATTCCATTATAATTATGATGTACATTATTTTACACGATTATAAAATTTTGTTAACAAAATTGGTAATATATTATAACTGTATATCATAGGCTTAACATGTATTTAACAATATGAAAAAATAAAAAAAGTTGATTGATGTGTACCATAGCTTATCCGAAACTTGAAGTTGTAAGAATTGTACTTTCACTATTATTCTCCTCCCTGAATGGGGTTGGCGAATAAAAATCCTCCTTGTTCTTGGATAACAAAGGTGTGACAAATGGGTAATGGTAACAAAGGCTAAACTCTGGCCAATATCCTGCCTATTTGGAAATAATGAATGTGTGTAAGACGGGCGTGAATGTAGCTGGGCGACACAAAGTTCAGGTGAAACTTTGTAATTATCAAGTATTCATTTAGCCAGCGAACAAAGGTAGAGAGTGCGAATGCGAGCACTTTATGGCCCAACTTTGCCGGCCAGCCATACAAACTTTAGACAAAGCGGAAAAATCACCAACAAGCCTAAAGATGGGGATAATAAATAATCACGGAGATATTCATAACTATCACACGGAGATTTTCATACGTAACTGTACACATAGGCGTAGTTAAGGGCAACTTTAGTGTTGTAGCCAACATATTAACACCAACCAATTTTAATTCATTTTACATTCCTATCGTATAAAACATAAAACGTGTGTACGTGTATATTCTCTTCAATCTCTTCTTTACATTTAGTCTTAAACGTATCAAAATCTGTAGCCGTAAATTTCACTACTCTTAAAAGGAATCAGAGTATTTTAATAAGATCACAATCATTCGTTTCACCATTGCCGAATAAATTGACAGTTATCTAACGAACAAATTTTAATCAATGAATAGTCAAAGTTTTTTTTCACCAACCAAATTTGTTGAATATATAGTTGTTCGTAGAATATTATATTCTCTCCATTATTTAGCTCTGAGTATACAGCTAACAAGGTCATCTCCCTGACAAAACTGACAAATTCGCTAACAACAAAAATAATTTTTTTAATATGAAATGTAAAAAGTTAGCACCCTTATGTTATGCAATTAAAAGATTAGCATAAATAGCTGGCATACAAAGATTGAAATGTTCTATTTTGCTAAATTTAATTCTGTTGCAAATTATGGCATAATTTTTTGGGAGTACTCTCTAGCAGCCATAACAGTGTTCAAATTACAAAAAATTGCCATCAGAAATATGTTTAAGCTTGGCTGACATAATTGTAACACAAGGAATAAAAATGATATAATTATACCAAAATTGAATTATGATTAAGCCTAAAAAATCCAAAATAATTGGTATTAAACTGTATAATAAATTACCCTAAAATAAATAAATATATCAAGGATGATGACATATTTGTACCGTGTGGGAGCTTACCAGGCGTCACCTCACAGACACTCATTTCTGCCGTGGAGAGTGCAATACAGGGGTTACTTTTGTGCCATTTAAAATTCGAAATATTTGGCGTCGGTCGGGATCGAACCCGGTTCACCAGATTCGCGACTATACAGTGTCCCACACTCTATGTTCAGTATAGGGTCTTATGGAGTACCATGTTGGCAAATTTACCTGCTGTTAGTCTACAAGATAGAAAAAGCAAAATATATGCCCAAAAATAGATGAAATATTCTAGGTAATTCATTAAATGTATTTATGATTGGTGTACTTTCAGTGTATCTAAACAGCTAAACAGGTGGGTGAAAAAAAAAATAAATAAATAATAAACTGGTCAGTTTAACAATTTACAAAAAAATATAAAATAATACAAACACAAAATATAAGTCGGGTATAAAACCATAACAAGCTTAGGTAAATTAAAATAATTAACATTTAACTCTTCAATTTAAAGTAAATATTAGGTTTGTTCGCGGTAACAATCCCTGACGGATCCCAAACTTATTTCGTACTTGTTCCGTACTAATTCATAAATCGTAAAATACGCATGCGTGATCCGAGATTGATTTGGGATTTTTTCTACCGCGAACGCTCGTTTTGACGTTTGAGGTTATGTATGTTATGTACCTGAATGAAAATATTATATAGTTTTGAACTGAAATGGAGGCAATATTATAAACTTACCTTCAAATATTTATTAATTTAAAGTTTGTGAAATTGTTAAAATAAACGTAATTAAACATAGAAAAGTATGCACTGAATACTCGCAATTAGTTCCTGATTTAGAGTACTTGCTTCAATTTTCGGACTGGTCTGATTAGTACGTAACCAATCATGTACCAGTCCACAGTGTTCCGCGAACACGGAGTTATCAGAATCGTACCGCGAACGATTAAAACGAAACTGCGCATGCGTGTGATACTCAAACTAGTCCGGGATCGCTACCGCGAACAAACCTAATATAAAACATTTTTGTACTTAATTGGACATTTTACAATCTTCGTCAACAATATAAATTCCCTATGTTACATATTTACATTCTACGAAAAGATATAGAGCTACATGAAATAATTAACACTATATTTTCTACAGCGCATTTTTGTAACACTATACTTGCCGATTGGAGCAGATAGATATGATGAATTGAAATCCCTAATTTTTTGTGTTCCTCCTACGATACCTACATTATCTCAATATCAAATTGATGAAGAATATTTTTTTATGTTTTATGCTATTTATGTCGACATATTATATGATGAACTCATAAAGAGTTAAAATTATTAAGCATTATTTTTTATTTAATTTATATTTTCTTATTTGATAATTTACTAATATTTAGGCTTGATAGAAATACTGCATATATTTTACATAGTTCATAAGTATTTATTCTTTCTTTATAATCTTCAATTTGAATTTATAATATTTTAATCTCTAATGCATTTGATCGCGATTAGTATGACGGGCGGTTTTAAAATATTTTATTGAAATATTACTTATTACAGGTACAAATAGCTTCAGCATGTTTTTTACACCCCGGTTCCAATGCATCTTTTCGCGCCCCTGCAAATAAAACTATTTAGAACTGCAGATAAATTTCGGGTGATTCCAATAAGCCCTTGGGTAAATAAGAGACCCTCATAAAACTTAAATTGTACAGTGTTAACTAATTTTGGTATAGCAATGAAAATTTATAAATGTTTCAATATTACATTACATTGAAAAATTGGCAACATGGTACAGAAAACCTCCGTAAGAATAACATTGGCTATCTCTGCTACACTGAAGATAGAGTGTGGGACACTGTATAGACACTCAGGCCCTTTAATCTAAAAAGCATAAGTCCAATAAATTCTTTAAATAAAATTTAAAATATTACCTCAAAAGTAAATGTTACTACAGCGTAGATGAATACATGAATGCTAATAATTGAAAATATGTATTTTGTATGCATTTATTGTAAATCTGACGTTTCAAATTTCTTCTTGTAAGATCGATTGACAAAATGAACTATTATTATTATTATTATTATTATTATTATTATTATTATTGTTGCTATTGTTGCTATTATTATTATTGTTATTATTATTATTATTATTATTATTATTATTATTATTATTATTATTATTATTATTATTATTATTATTATTATTATTATTATTATTATTATTATTATTATTATTATTATTATTATTATTAGTATTATTACAGCGTGTTATTTAAGTAGCGTATATTGCTTAACCGAAGGTAGAACTAACCACATAGATAGTAAATCTAGCTATAATTTCTGTTTTATATGCTTTCTATAAGAACTGGAAATAGATATTAATTCAGCCATACCCTCAAATATAGATATATTAAACCAACATTTTCTTACAGGCATTGGGGCATTCCAAACTGTTATGAATTAAGTATATATTATTATTTAACCTTAAAGAAACACATTTGCGCTGTTTATAGTAAAAAGTCATGGACATAGTTTGTGTAGATCGATTGACGCCGTTGGACGCGTCACGTGCTGATTTAATCACGGCGTCGCAACAGCGATAAATTCCCCGGTTTTTGAATCCGAGTAGTGGAGGACGAGTTATTTATCGGGAGCGGGTTACACTGGCTAGTATAACATCTGATGTGCCCATGTGATAAGACGTGATGAATGAGAGCTACTGAGAAATTAGAATGGAGATAATTGTCAAAGAAAGAAAAGTGCTTTGCACAGCACGACTTTACCATTGTAAATAACTACTATAAACAAAATAATAAATAGGAGTAATTAGGTACAAAATAGTTTCAAATTTGTACAAATTAAAAAGTGGATATCAGTGGTATGTTCTCGGTAAATAAAGCCTCACAAAATCTAATTCCTAAAACTGTAAAACAATGATGTTATTTGGGGCATATAAATTTAGGATTTAGATATTAAAGTGATCGAAGTGCATTATCGGACACAGCTTTAGTCGATACAATACCTGACAATATTTATGATGTAAAATATTTAATTTTCTACGTGTAAACAAAGAAGTTAAATTACGTGACGTAGATTGTGTCATAAAACATAAAATAATATAGACTTCAATCCGTCTAAACATTTGCTATTTCATGTAAATTAAACCCCAAAATAAAATTTAAAAAATAAAATCCTGTTACTATGTTGAACAGATATATGTGCTGCAGTTGAATTCAGTAGTGTTTAAAGACTTAACAGGATATGCGACATATTCATACGTGCCGGATCATGGGAATTGCCAGACTACAGAGCGTCAGATTACAGAGATTCAACTGTACTGATATTATGTTTTATATTTATTTTCATAAATAAGTAATTTGTAATATAATAAACTGTGTTTTCTTTAATAACAGATTGTAAATATATGTACATATTCACCCCAATTCTGTAACAAAGTTGTTAACTCTTAGCAAATGATCCATTTCGTAAATGTGTAGTTGTAAATAGTGTTTCGCAAGAGCCTTGCATTTTTCTTGTTCTTGCATAAAATGCAAGACAAGAACAAGACAAGAGTTATATAGTTCGTTGCATGACAAGACAAGAATCTGCCCTGCAAGAAAAGTACAAGAATAACAAGATCTTTTAGTATTTTCTTGCATTCTTGCACTCTTGCAATATTATATTATAATTCAATATATCAACATTTTATTATAGATTTTACCTCTAGCTAAGCTGACATTAATCGGAAAAGCTAAAAAGGTTTTGGTAACAATTGACAAGCGGAAGTAGTAGTTTCTTAAAAAATCTTCTAAATATTATATTTTTAAAATTTATAGTACAAAAAATAATAAAGAGCATTAAGTACTCAATCTGATTTAAATTTTCTTATTATATCTTCTATAGATTTAGAGATAAAAAAATCTGATATGGCCAGCATATGACCTCCCGCTAATTCGATGTTTAAAATTGCAATGAGCTTGGAGTTAAATATCACTTTATCGTTTGTAAACAAAATCTAATTTGTTCTTCCAATAAATAGAAAAGTCTTTAATAAGAAATTTTATATTATATTTTATCAAGTTTTTTTTTTTTGAAAATCTGTTAAGAGCTCTTAGTTAAGAACCACATCCGACTTATCATATATACTCATGTTGTTTTCAATCATAGACGAGTTTTAAAATCAAATTTGAATTTTTTTTTATCATATTTTAATATATTTTTTCAAGTAAATCAGTTCAGAGCTTCAAGTAACGTACCACTTTAGGTTTACTAATATTAACAAGAATCTAATATGTCGGTCGCATTAATATAAAAGTGTTAAATACAAGATTTGAAAAGTTTTCAATTATAGCATAATACATTTTTTCACGAAAATCTCTTCACAGCTTCAAGTAAAATATCCCTTCCGATTTAAATATGTTGTTCCTATTGATATGAAATTGCAAGACAAGAAATATGCAAGAGTCTTGCAAGCAAGACAAGATTTTTGCTTGCAAGAGTAACACAAGACAATAAATAGCCTAGCAAGACAAGGAATCTTGTCTTGTGAAACACTAGTTGTAAATTAATATTAATTTATAGGGCTGCAAAAATAGCAAATTTAAATCAGATCATCCTGCACATCTAACATTTACGTATGATGATTAATTTCATTAGAATTAAATATTTTGCTATTATATTCTCCTTAACACGGTTTCATTATTAATTTTAATGTAATTGCTTCCTGACAGTGACATTTGTTTAAATATGTCAAAATTGTTATTAAAATTATGTTTTTGTTTGACGCATAGGCAAGATGATATACGAAAATAAATTATATTATATATTCATATTTAAAGTAAATGAGAGTTATTTATTAAATGTTATTAACATAGAATTGAAGATGCATTATATTTAATTTTAATTAGTAAAAGTTGCTAAAAAATTATATTCAAGGTATTTTTTTACAAGAAAAACTGTTAAAAGCCTGTATAAATGATTCTTCCGGTTATCCGATATACACTGAAAACTAATGAGCTCTTCCCACATTAGTATAGAATGGGTATACAAAATTTCAATTTTTTTCTGATTGATAGTATTTGAGTAATCGTGTCCACAAGATCCAAACACACACACACACACAAACACACACATACATAGACACACACACATACATACCTACATAAAAATGTTAAAATCGGATTCTGGGGACATTAAAACGTGCTTATTCACTAAAATCTCTATATGCCATTTTTAGCACGATCCCTATACCTCCCTTACCTAGGGTAGCGGGAGGTAAAAAATATATGCCAATTTTAAATGTAAATAAAGGAACTAAAAATGTTAAAAAAGTACATTTCAGAAATTTATGCATTTTACGATAGATACAGTTTGTTGCCCCGTTACAGATCGAGCTAATAAACTCGTGATATTGCTGCGAGGTTACACTAATTTTTCTTTTCATTCAATTTAAATGATTTATAATAAACATTTGTTTCAGTTGTACCGAATTACGAAAGTTCCAGAAGAGCACAAGTTATGAATTCATCATTTCAACGGCTACGGTAAATATGTATATAGAAAACCAATTTGAAAAAATTGTGGCTTTATTTATTTACAATAAGAATTAAAAATGTATTCTATTGTTTTAACTAGAAATTACATAGTCTTTGTTACCAATATGTTGTGTTTACATTTCTTAATCCATTTATGTTCCTAGTATTTACTTCTTTGGCTTAACTGTTATGTATATTTTCAACAAATTATCTAAAAAGTATCTAGATAATTATTAATTATCTATTACCTAGATAACTTTTTAAGCAATTATCTATTATCTTATCTAGATAAAAAAAATGTTAGTTATCTTTATCTAGATAAAAAATCTATTACAACACTGGAGAGGACAGTTAATGAAATAAACAAGCAATGGCTTTAAATAAAAGAAGAAGAAGAAAAAAATATATTCAAGGATGATTAAATAATCACCATGATTAAGAATTCACACGACGAAAAAAATATTTATTTTAGAAACAACTGAAAATGTTACTTTAGTCATATCTTAAATAACATTAAAGGTTTTTTTTTATTGTGATTTAATCCTATTTAGTCACCATTTATTAACAATAAATATTAGTAATACCAGCCGAAAGGTTTATTTGTAAATTACTATGAAGCTAAATATTTATTAGAATTTGCTTAAATGGGTTGTACTGGGTAAAGTATCCATATAAGGTAAATGTGATCGTGAATTTTCTGTTTACTCTATGTTGTAATGCATTAGAGAACAATATTTGCTGATTTTAAGTTAACTAAAGTTAGACGTGAGTACACCAATAAACAGTTTTAATGGATAAATGTTTAACATACTAATTAAACTACGACCAAAAGCTTGTTAATTTTCGGGAATGTGGATACTGAAAATTTTCATTATATTATTTATTCATTTCATTACATTTAGCGTGATTGCAGATAAACAATTTATTTTCTAGGTAACGCATTAATTTTTTACTGCGGCATTTTCAATCAATGATTAGGCTCTGTGTTTTAATTTATTGGAAAATTTAAAATTGGACGAGACTGATAAATTTTTTATTGGTAATATAAAATTTATGAATGCGTGTTTTAATAATTTATAGTTGCATATTGAAAATTGTATGATGATTAATTTTTAAATGTTGACTGAAATTTTTAAATTTATCTGCGGGTTATATTATTGTGCATGTTCATTCTGTTTTAAAATAATTGTTTAACGTTGTAAATAAATATCTATGACTGTTTCATAGTTACACATTTACTGGGCACGAATTTTTTTTAATTAACATTCAGAATATCTATGTTGTAAATTGCATATATGTTATTTTCCACAAAACTTTTAGTATCAATGAAGTACCGTGTCATAAATACCCTCTATGCAGCAAGTATAACATCATTGTGAAATATATCTGCGTAAAAAGTAGATTGACACACCCAGAAATAGTTAATATGCCGTGATGATATATTTATTTATCATTTTTTAAATTTTTTAATTTAATGTATTTGAACTCGTCATATATCAGTTATAGTTATAGCATTTACTTTTAGTTGTGACTTGTTAGCATCGAGATTAGTGTTATCGATGAGCTGAAAGTACAATATTTTTAATTTTTATTTATAACTAGGTATATTATAATTTTTATAGTAGCATTCAATATTAAACCTACTGTCTCAAAATCGAACAGTATAAGCTCCAACTTTAAAATTAGTATTTCGTTATTTTGTAATCTTAATAGCAAATAAAAATAATTCAATATTACAAAAAGTTAAGATATTTCAACTTAATTATTGTCGCAATATAAAGAAAACTCGTCGTACATGTCCACATTTTTTAATTATAAGCATAAGTAAAGAACGCAAATGTATCTAATGAAAGAGAAAGCAGAGATTAGTTTTACTAATCTATCAAATCTGCTGTGTGAGTAGGGTCAGTTCACGAACTGTTCTGGGTTACCACTTAAAATTTACCAGGTAAACGAAGCAGAATCTACTAGTTACTCTGAAATTCCCAAATAAATAAGGCCAAAATATTTAACTTGAGCCAAATTTTCAACAAATTTATTAAGAACAAATATTAAAAACTACGAAACGAAAAGATAATTTTAGTCGAGTTTTGCATTGTTCGGCAATTCAGAAACTAGAAATAACGTATTAAAAGTTTATAACAAGAAAAAAAAAAACTGGGCAATAATTAACTACATGATCGTTATTTGAACGACAAGCTTCACACAGGCATAAGTACATACGATTATTATTTTTCGAGACTATCCTACTTCACACTTCTAATAAATAAAATTACAGTAGTGTGAAACTATATGATATGCAAATAAAGTGACCCACGAATAGAATGTTAATAACACGATTGCTACCCAAATAACTTGTTACTAACATTTGTTAATATTCTTTGATCCTCCAGAGTGACGTTAAAATTTCTGTTATTAACAAAGTTGGAAACAATGTTATCAACATAGCAAAAGTGACAATTGTTAATAACAAATGTAATAAATTGAAGTTAATATCATATGTTATTAACATTTTTAGTAACATAAATGTTGATTATTAAAATATCTTTCAGAACTCATATTATTAATTGGAAAAATACTACGTTTTTTAGTTTATGTTCTGTATTTATTAATTTAAACCCAACGTTTCGGCACCATAAATTGGTGCCTTCTTCAGGGGATACATTCACATTAATTTTTTAATTAACAAAAATAACAAGTAACCAAGGTAACAAGAAATATTCATAAATATTACCTTTTTTATGTATACAATTTTCTAGACTATATGCAAACCGTCCCAAAAACTGGCAGAGAAGTGATCTGTATAACTCAGAGACGCTTTATCGGTAGCGAAATACCGCAGCCTTACTCTTTATAAACAGATGTTAGAAAAAGTTTATAAAAAATTGTATACATATTACAAATTACAACATATTTAATATTGGAAGCCATGCGCGACTAAGTTCTAATCCGTCACAATGATTGAGATTGATATTTCTTGTTTTATAAAATTGTTGTAACATCTGTTTATAAAGAGTACGGCTGCGGTATTTCGCTACCGATAAAGCGTCTCTGAGTTATACAGATCACTTCTCTGCCAGTTTTTGGGACGGTTTTTCCTCTGGCAAAAGCAGATTTTTTCCTGAGAAGATGCATGTTCGCCGTCCATGTTATTGCCGGGCATGCATATATTGTCTAGAAAATTGTATACATAAAAAAGGTAACATTTATGAATATTTCTTGTTACCTTGGTTACTTGTTATTTTTGTTAATTAAAAAATTAATGTCAATGTATCCCCTGAAGAAGGCACCAGTTTATGGTGCCGAAACGTTGGGTTTAAATTAATAAATACAGAACATAAACTAAAAAAGGTAGTATTTTTTCAATTAATAAATGTTGATATTAAAAATTATTAACATCATTATATTTCTGCTGGATGGGCCTGAGGGTAATTGGAAGCCGTCATTTGGACGACAGCAAAAAATACACCTGTAGAAGTTTTACAATTTAGCGGTTTTTCCATTTTTGTAAATATTGGTAAAATATACTTGGGTACTCAGTGGCGTATTAAGGTATTTTGGCGCCAGCCAGAAGCTCTTGAATTTTTTGCATACCTGCGCCTGCTAATTTATATTTTATAAAAAAAGTACATTTTTTTTCAATTCCTGTATCTTGGCATAATTTTGCGCCTCCTATAATTTTGCGCCAGCAGCCCGGGCTTCTCGGGCTTCTGGGATAATACGCCACTGTGGGTACCTATGACTTATAACCACATCAATCAAAAAAAGCGTTATATAATTTATTTTTTTACGTCTGTTAAAAAAAGTACACTTTTTTTTCATTAAAATGAATTTATAAAGTATGTATTTTTTTAATACAATAAAAGTGTGAAAAAAAAACTTTTTTAACGCTACATAGTGAAATAATGAAACATTACGGCACTTTATTTCACACTTTTATTGCAGACGTAAAAAAAAAAATTGTACGGCACTCGAGTAAAAAGTGTCTTATTTCACTCATAGGATTTGACGAACTCGCCTACGGCTCTTTAGGTGAAACTTTCCTATTCGTGAAATAAGACTATACTTTTTACACTTGCTGCATAAATAACTATTTTCTACTCCTGCTGTGAAAATACAATCTTTTGGTGCTGAAAGTGAGTCATTGCGGCACTAGTGCTAAAAAGCTTTGCATCGGTATCCTACCAACGAATTTTAGTTATGTTTGTTATATAGAATATTTGTTTTTGTCATATATACGAGTCACAAATACAGAAGACAATAATTGCGAAATATTTAAAAAAATAAAAATAGTTTATTTCCTTATTTTTCTTTTTTATCTTGCACGAGTAGAACAAATAGTGTGTATAACGTATTAAAAGTACTTTATCGAACACATCCTTCGCAACTTTTGTTTTGATTCGACAAACACTTTCAGCACTTGGGATACAAATAACTATTTTTTTTTTTTTCAAAGAACTTTGTAGGTAGCATAATACTGACTAAAGCTAAACGGTATCTACTTTTTCGGATAACGATGAGGTAAGTTTAATTAAAACGTCTTTTTTTTAGACCAATGAATTTGTGGTTGCGCTATGTTCACATATTTTAGAACCAAGAGACCCTTGACATAAATATAACATAGTAAATATGTAGGTACATCTGATGTATGAATTATGAGTTATAAACTTTTGAATTTTATTTAGAAAATTGAAAAAAACTAAAACTAATTCAAACCTAATGATCACTGACCTGAAAATAACTTCATAAATTTGCCACGGACAGGTTTTCTAACATTCGATTTTTTTTTTTTATTTCTTCAAACAATTGATCATTTGAAAATCTTACTTTGAAATACATAATTCGTTTTCGATTAATAAAGTATATCATACTTATATCAAAAACTGTTCCGAAAATTATTTTGCAATGAAAAGGTATAATGAGCCTGTTTCACATTTTTCAAAAAGTATTTTAAATGAAAGTTTATGCAATGATTTTCTTAGTAATAATTTTTGTTTTAATAATTTGTTGTTATTTGTGGAAATAAGTAAACAAAAAGATTGGCGTCCGGAAAAACTACTCCCCACTCCAGTGACGTAGAAGTACATACATTACATCATTAATAGGAAAATAGTTTTTCCATCACCTACGTTTATTCATATTATTTATATAAATAAACATAGGCTAAAGTTTGTCACATGTTAATAAAAAAATCTTTTAATTTGACATTTGACGCTGACATTGCTCATTGTAATTGAATAATAAAGTAATAATGGCTAATTCAAATTACCCTCAAGCTAAGTCGGACAATTTACCGAAGGTCGATAGCTGGATGATGGCTGAATTTATATCAGAACGATTATTTTACTGTTACCGAAATAAGGGGTGTTAAAGAGTTAAGGTAAAATAAAATATAAAAACTGAATTTACTATATAAATTGATAATACATTTTACTTTAAAGTTCTGGTCGTGATTCTTACATTGAATCTGCTATAGGACATGTAGATCTATGTTGAGAAAAAAATATCTGTATAGTCAGATGTAAAGATTGCCCTGAATATAAAGTGAAACTACAAAAATTTACTGTTATCGTGAAGGTGGATGAAAGTTGAAATGATCTTCACAAACATGAAGGCACGATTTTTCTGACAAAATAGCAGTTCTTCGACCTAGCGCTTCTAGCCACAATTTTCTTTTCTTTGCATCTTTTGTAAAATTTATAAACTCTATAGTAGGTTTGCTCCTAACAGTTTTTTTGTAAGAAGGCACAATACAATATCGTAAATTACTCATTTTATTTTGAAGTTTTGTATTACCTACATATTATACAACTTGAACCAATCTAAAAATCTGACACTTGTTTGACAACTTTGACAATACACTTGACACCTTAGAACCGCTGAAGATGTATGTACTCTGACGTCACATTCTGTTTCAGATCACGTGACTTATTCAAAATTTTATCAAAATTTCAAAAATTAATTGTAAAATATCTAAAGGATATTTCGTGATATTTTCAAATTTGAGGCTCTTTAAAGAACAATATCTTAAAATTTAATACATAGAAGTCATATAAAAATTCTTGCAACAGCCCTATTGCCAATATTTATTTATTTACATTGTACCTATATTTTATAGATTATTTTGTCGCTGACTTGGCTAATTGCGCAGTTATCCATCGTCTAATTCTCTGCCGCCTAGATAACCATTGCCCAATTATCTATTGCCTAGATCCTAGATGACCATCGCATAGTTCAATGTATGCGAAGTCTGACGTATTCAAAATTTCTTATTATGAACAGCTTTGTTAAGAAAAGAGGTAAAGTTTATAATACTATTTCTTTAAAGTAATTTTTGTTTCATAATTTTCTACTACTCACCAAAACGTATATATTAACCATTAAACTAGAGATTGCTCGTTGATCGGATATTTATTTTTAAGAGTGTAGGTACTGTAAATCACAAGACATAACGGCTTTGCAATTTCACAGAAAATTTGGTTTAATGTGCTATGTCGTAAAATAATAAAATGTAATGGGTGAAAACACTATAATACACATAAACTTATCATAGTACAATAGCCGTACAGCAAGGGATGATCAGAATTAGCTGTATGGCTTTTTGGTCGTGCTCGTACTGCTGCCCTATCTATTAATTCATTTATTGTGGATGAAAACCGAAACTTCTATTACGAAATTCAATATTGATTTGCACTTATTTTCCAAAGGATATACTCGTAATCCCGATATGAACTAATTAAATTTACTAGTTTAATTGTTATTATTTAGTTAATGAATTAGTTTTGTTAACTGTCAATTCCATTGGAAATACAGAATAACGAAATTAGTATTGGTGGATTTGTTGGTATTGTTATAGCAATGGTTAATTTTGCTGTAAATAGATATTTTGTTACGTTTCAATTGATTTTTAGTATTGGCAGCGCAAACAAAATATGCACAATAGAATTAATTATACGTACTCGTATCGTTTACGTAGTGTATCTATAGTACTTACAATCGTGACACAGGAATCATACACCGAATATGTTTTTTAATATTGTGATTCATAATATTATTGAAATAATACTGTATTGGATTTGTAAGCTAAAATTTTATTCTGCTGCTCGGAGATAATATGTAAACTTGCAATCCTTCGACAATCGACAATAAATAGATTGTTTCTTTAATTTACAAATAATAATATGATGTATCCTTCTATTTACTTATTGTATATTTGTGTTTTTGATTTCTTTAATTTTATATAGTATACTCATTGTTAGCATCCGCAATCATAATATGTCTAAGTTTGTAAGGTGAGAAATGTTCCCGGCACATAGGTCGTTTGACCTTGAATTACAATATAAAATCATCAAACTTTACTTATTTTAATATTTTAATGTAGCATTTAAAATAAAAATAAATAAATATATCATCACGGCATATTACCTATTTCTGGGTGTGCCAATCTGCTTTGTCACAGATATAGGTAATGATGATGATATGTTTGTACCGTGCTGGTGTGGAGAGTGCACCACAGGGTCACTTTTGTGCAATTTAAAATTTTAAATATGTGGCGCCAATCGGGATCGAACCCAGTTCCACAGATTCGCAACCATTTTATAGGAATTAACATGAATTTATTTGGCTGACTGAATAAAACCAAGTTTAAATTTTAAGTGTGCAACTGGGCATTAGTCATTTTAATTAATGTAGTGAAATTTTTGTTGTAATCAAGAATCTTTTTTTAAACAAACTAAATGAATATAATCAAGGGACATATGTACAGTATGTCTGCTGTAAGCGGGCCACCATTGCTAACTATCTTATTTGAAAAGATAGAAAGACGATTAAATGGACAAAGTTGGGCGATATTATACGACAAATTTAACGGTGGAAAATACAAAACAATTGAACATCAAATACGCGACTTATTCAACAAAATAACATTTTTTTAAATAGAATGCCATATTGAAAATGGTACCATTTAAAAGATTTTTATTATCTGAATATAAAAGTTCATTATCACTATGCCTCTAAAATTAAAAACAAATGAGTTATTTCAAGTTGAAATTTAAATATTTTATTTCATATTTAGATACAAATACAATATTGTTGTTATGGAAAGAACAAAAACTAACATTAAACAAAGAACAATTGACATTTTATTGATAGATGCTGTCAACAAAATGGAAAAATATACTAATGATGAATTAGTTGATATGCTTTTTGTTTATGCAAAGTGCAATAAAAATTTTGTAGCCAGTGCGCAAAAGTATTTAGAACTATATCCCAATAGACCTCAACCCAATAGAACATATTTTAGGAAAATTGAAATCCGCTTAAGAGAAACCGCGAAATTACGTGAAGAAAAAAGAAAACGTGATCAAGTGACAGAAAACGAAGAAAATGTAGAAAATGTTTTGGCGTATACTTACTACAAAATGGAAAATACTGAAGAAGTACTGTTACGAGAAATTGAAACTAATACTAACGTTAATAAAGATTCGGTAAGAAAAATTTTGAAGAAAAATAAATACAAACCATATAAATGACGTAAAATTCATCATTTACAAGATCGTGATTTTGAAAGAAGGCTTGAATTTTGCCGGTGGATATTAAACGAGCATCGACGGGATTATAGAATTAGCCATCAAATATTATGAACCGATGAATCTTATTTTTCGTAAAATGGATTCTTTAACAGTAATATTCATTGTGATCAAAATAATTTTTGGACCCAACAGACAAGTTTTCAAGGTCATTTCGGTGTTAACGTTTGGTTAGTTGTATTAGATACATATTTGACTGGCCCTTATTTTCTTGAAAGAAGTTTGATTCAAGAAGTATATTTACATTTTCTTCAAGATACTTTCGAGAACTATCTTGATAATATGCCATTAAACGTTGCACGAAATATGAAGTTCTTTCAACAGGATGGTGCTCCAGCACACAATGCGCTAGCAGTGAGGCACTATTTTAAATGGTACCATTTTCAACATAGCATTCCATTTAAAAAAATGTTATTTTGTTGAATAAGTCTCGTATTGGTGTTCAATTGTTTTGCATTTTCCACCGTTAAATTTGTCGTATAATATCGCCCAACTTTGTCCATTTAATCGTCTTTCTATCTCTTCAAATAAGAAAGTTGGCAATGGTGGCCCGCTTACAGCAGACACACTGTACATATATCTGCTTAATTAGCTGAAGCCTTGATACATATATGCACATAGGCTCGGATTAAAAAATCTGTCGTGGCCAGCACAAGACCTCTCGCAATTTCCATATTAGGCTATATAAGTATTGTATTGCACTTTGCTATCGAACTGTCGTTTTATAACAAAAAATTACCGAACTTTACTCAAATATTGTTTTTATTGTATTTGACGTGTCTTCTGCACACATATAATACTACTTATATCTATTATTCATTGTATGAGGAAGTTCCTAAATATCAGAGATTCTTCCAATTCATTAACCAGATTGGCGGTATTTCTGATGGATATATGTATTTTACCTATAATTTCAATTATTTAATTAATGAAACAATAAGAAATATTAAATGTACTTCCCAGAAAAAGCTATCAGAATGTCACTAAAACTGTTGATATTTGACACTGACATTGATATCTGTCATTTACAAACTATGTTATAGACATTTGAATTTATCAAGTGGTTTCCTTAGTGCCTTAGCCTCTGCGATTTAAATTATTCTATATATTACAGTATCTTTATCTCTAAATCTATACAAGATATAATAAATAATTTAAGTGTATTAGATGGAGAATTTTATGTTCTTCAATATTAGTAGTAACAAAAATTTTCAAAAAATTATATTTAGAAGAATTCTTTTTAGATACTACTACTTTCGGTTGTTCAATTGTTACCAAAACCTTTTCAGCTCTTCCCAGGAATGTCAGATTGGTCTTAAGTCTTATAGTTTTTGAAGAATCGTCCCTCTAACATCCAGACATACACATATATACACACACACATCCTCACACACACACACACACACAGACATCATTTTAAAAATGTTATACTCGGATTCTAGGGACCTTAAGTCGTGCTTATTCAGTAAAATCTGGATATGCGAATTTTAGCATTAATCCAATACCTCTCTTAGCGAGAGGTAAAAATAATGTGTATCTTGTGATGTAAGTTCCAAAATGTTATGTGTTAGATAAAACACATTGTGGTGCATAAAATCCTTGAAACTCGCTAGTACAAAACAAATTTTGGGTACTTATGTGTGCTATAGCCAAAAATGAAGAATCTGTCTTTTTAAAGTCTAGTCATTTTAAAAAACGTCGCCAGCGCCAGATTGTCAAACTTTCGTCGATCGAGCAGTTGCTCGGCACCCCGGCAGCACATTTATTGGGTTCGTTAAACTTCCGCGACCAATGTTTTAAAGTCGGTTTAGACCATTTGTGCTCTTACTCGTGCTTGTATTTTAGCTCGCGCTTGTTCATACACAGCTACACACTGGCCCGGTTTACACCCGATATCTTGCTAAGCTGACCAAACAATAAATTATGAGTATATTACTACTATTTAGTTTAGTACGTTTCGTGTAAACACTGATACACCAGCATAGTTTGGTGCGTTTCGAAGCTAGTACCTAACCAAAGTAGTTAACCTGACTAGAACACAGTTTTCCCTTGTAAGCGTATGAAACCAAGTTACGCATGTTTGTTGTTCGTGTTTTCAATGCTAGGTTGTTGAAGAGATAGGTTATGTGAATTGCCTGTTGATAAACACGTAGTTAAAGTAACATATTTTACATAAAAGTAATTTGTATAATTGATTTTTCTAATTATTTCATATTTTTAAAAAAGTTATATTAATTTAATAGTTCAAGTTTTAATAATGATGAAATGTCTTACCAAATAAAAACCAGACCTTGGAAAAATTTACGATGTAAACATACAATAACTAAAAGTTTGATATAGTTAAGATTTGGTTACGTCACAATATAATGTCACGGTGTAAACCTAGCCATTATCACGAACCAACATTTTGAGCACGAGCACGCGTATCTATTGTAATTTATAATATGAATATTACAACATTTTCGCTTGCAATTTAAACTTAAACTAATGCACAAAACTCACGTTTGGAATATTTAGATCAAGTTTTCTACATTAGTCTAAGTAAACTGTTTGTCGTTTTATAATACGTCTCAAAGACTGATCAGATTGTAAAACAACACTAATACCCGAGACAGACGACAAAAATTAATGATCATTAACGGTGAGATATAGTATGTACACGTGAACTTGAGACTATTGACAAATGTCAAAATTGCGTCTATTAACAAACCATAAAATATTCACTGTAATAAGTACGTGTTACTTATTGTTTTGTACTGTATAATGCAGTACAATAAATAGCACGAGTTTATTACATTCAATATTTTCTGGTTTGTTAATAGACGCAATTTTGACATCTATCAATAGTCTCAAGTTCACGTATGCATACTATATCTAACCGTTAATGATCATTAATTTTTGTCGTCTGTCTCGGCTATAAGGCCCAATCTTACCAACTATGGTTGAAATTTTAGCTGCTAGTTAAATAAACAATATTAAATCGGATTATTGACAGCAATTATAAATTTGTCATTTGACAGTTCATTTCGTTTCGGTTTTGTTTACTTAACTGGTAGTTACAACTTTAACCAGAGAGGGTAAGATTGGCCCTAAATCAATTATGATTTGACAAATTGGTTGCATTTTTTTTTTTTAAAAATCGGATTTTACGAACTATGGCTAAGACATATACCCGTATACCTATAATACATGCAGAGCTGGGCAAGTTACTTTTAAAATGTAACTAGTTACAGTTACAGTTACCTCCAAAAAAAAGTAACTAAGTTACTTAAGTTACAGTTACTTTGGTGAAAGAACTAAGTTATTTACTAGTTACTCATTAAAAGTAACTTAGTTACCTTGAGTTACTTTCTAACTACTTTTAATGGCGTGAAGTGTAGACTTAGACTGTTGACTTAGTTATTGTGTAGTATACATATCAGGGAGTTTTTGCACTAACTACGTTAACCTAAATTTTAACGTTATTGCTTGGCAACACCCAATCAGATTATTATTGTTAATGTTAACGGACCTACAGGGCCTTATTACCGCCTAGGCCCACGAGGCCACGGCCTAGGGCCCGCTTTGACAAGGGGCCATCAGGGCCAGGTTGCTGTGATAAAAAATCTGATAAAAAGGCCCTGCGGACCTACATTATAATATAACATAAAAATTAAAAGTAACATTTTATCTTGTGGAAGGGAATTTGCAAAAATGAGACGAATTCAAGTCTTGCAACCCTTGGAACAACGAACAAAATTCACTATTTTTTGTATAACCTGAAAATTGGAATATTTTGACGATTTAGTGGCAGTTTAATTATAATTTATTAAAACGTATCATTTGTTAGCGAGGAAAACATTTGAAAATAATATATTTTATAAGTCAAATTTAACATTTAGTGACTTTTTAATTCTAGAATTAAAAGTTAAAATAATGTGTTATTTTTAGTTTTTCTGTTTACCGTACAAAAACTCTATTATTAATGAATATAATTACTTATTTTATTATCTATTATGGCTTGAAATCAATCAACAATAATATTGAATTTAATTATGTATTTAAAATAAAAGTTACACATTACAGAGGGTATGCGCGACGCTGCGCTCAACAACTCCACTTTTTAAGTTACTATGACTAACTTAAGTTACATTCTAATTTCTGAGTTACTTTAAGTAACTTAAGTTACTCAAGTAACTAGTAACTAAAAACCGTAAAGTTACCAACTACTTTTCCGCAGCAAGTTAAGTTACAGTTACAGTTACCATATTTTAAAAAGTAACTAAGTTACGTTACAAGTTACGTAAAAGTAACTAGTTAGTAACTAAGTTCCTAAAGTAACTAGTTACTGCCCAGCTCTGAATACATGCAATAATTGTTCCGCCACTTGTTTTCGCATTTTGGCTATGTAGTTTACATACAAAACCCAAGCTCTTATTTATATATTTAATGCAAACAAGTATAGTCACTAACATTGTATTTATTTACGTACATAACCGATTATCAACTAATATACTTAATCTACATATACATAACTATGTTCATAAGTATCATAATACTCCATAGTTAATAAACTACTAATACTAAAATGTGGTGATATTCTGGTACATTGTTGCACCACAATCCTTATATTACTCCTTAACTTCATAGTCATATCCCCGTCTACTAAGCTGCGATTTGACCAGCGATCAGTAATAATCGTGTAGCAGTGCAACAAGCGATACCAACTACGGAGGCTGAAACCTTAGCCGTACCGTATAAACACAAGACCGAGACTCGTAGCGTTTGCATGGACTCTGGTGGCCGCTTTACTTGATGCTCTAATTCTAATCCTCACAGCTCCAGGGAATAGGGATACGATATTATACGCGGTTTATAACTCCGCAAGGATAGTCGGGGCAACAAGATAATAAATGCAATAGGCGGATCAATAAATTCACAATATTCATGTTGAGAGGACGTAAAGTAACAATGTTTGCAATGCTTGTGAAGAACTTACTGACATTTAATAATATAAAACATAACAAATAGTTAGTTTTTGTATCACAATTGATAATAAATAGAAAAGCTTCGAAAATAAAAGAAAATACAATTACCTAAACTGTATTGAAGTGTATGTTGGCACTAGTTGAAACATGATTAATAATGAAAGTTGAAGATAAAAACACTCGGTTGTGTTTCAAAAAATTTTATTATAAGTTTTACAAATTGCTGAAATGTACATCTTTTAACAAAAAAAATTGAAACATAACCGAGTGTCTTATCTTCAAATTTCATTACAATGGGGGATTACGGCTCAATCGAATTAAAGGAAAATAGTAAAAAAATACGAATGTATAAAATAAAGGGTTTTTTGTTATAACGCTTCGACACTAATATGAAAATATTGGCGACCGAGAAACCGCCTATACATGCATTACAAATAGCGTGTTAGGAGGTGGGATTACTACCAATGGAAGTTAAGAAATTCAAATTCGAAAGGAGGGGCTAACATTCCTGTACTACAGTTTCCAAACAGTTTTTATTTTAACATAAATTTCTTGCATTAAACTTAATAATTTAAATACACCTATAATTATAAAGTATGTATACTTATACAGTGTTATAATATTCATTTATTTTTATGTAAACATAACTTAAAATAGTATATATTTCAAGAACATTTAGGTCCATGATGAAAACAGTTTGATATAAAAACACATAAATGTGACGTCACGTCAATCTTTTCAAAATTCGGGAGACCATAACTCACTTATTAATAAGAATTTTTTCACCGGATTTTCATCAATAGTCTTAGTTTTCCTAATATTTTCAAATGAAATTATATAAAAAAAATCTGTTGTGGCCAGCACAAGACCTCTCGCCATTTCCATATTAGGCTATATAAGTATTGTATTGCACTTCGCTTTCGAACCGTCGTTTTATAACAAAATATTACAGAACTTTACCCAAATATTGTTTTTTATTGTATTTAACATGTCTTCTGCACACATATAATTCCAATTATATCTATTTTTCATTGTATGAGGAAGTTTCTAAATGTCAGATTCTTCCAATTCATTAACCAGATTGGCGGTATTTATGATGGATATATGCATTTTACCGCAATTTTACCTATAATTTCAAATATTTAATTAATAAAACAATAAGAAAAGGTAAATATACTTCCCAGAAAAAGCTATCAGAATGTCACTAAATCTGTTGATATTTGACAATGACATGTGTCATGTTATAAACATTGGAATTTGTCAACTGGTTTCCTTAGTGCCTTGGCCTCTGCGATTTAGTTTACTCTATAAATTATAGTGTCTTTATCTCTAAATCAA
Organism: Ophonus ardosiacus; assembly: GCA_943142095.1. NCBI lineage: Eukaryota > Metazoa > Arthropoda > Insecta > Coleoptera > Carabidae > Ophonus > Ophonus ardosiacus. The sequence continues at coordinate 14,393,014 of OW964830.1, read as the reverse complement.
TACAAGATATAATAAAAATTTTAAGTGTATTAGATGGAGAATTTTATGTTCTTCAATATTTAATAAAAAAAACTCCCAAAAAATTATATTTAGAAGAATTTTTTTAAGAAACTACTACTTCCGGTTGTTCAATTGTTACCAAAACCTTTTCAGCTCTTCCCAGGAATGTCAAATTAAAGAAACTGCAGTTAAATATTTTTTAAGTCTTATAGTTTTTGAGGAATCGTCCCTCCAACATCCATACATACACACACACACACACACACACACACACACACACACATACACACATCCACACACACACACAGACATCATTTTAAAAATGTTATAATCGGATTCTAGGGACCTTAAATCGTGCTTATTCAATAAAATCTGGATATGCGAATTTTAGCATGAATCCAATACCTCTCTTAGCGAGAGGTAAAAAATGGTGTAATCCCCCATTAACTCCTAAATCGAAGTAATCGCAAAACACCTACGGTTTCGGGCACGGTGTATAAATGTGGAAGGTGAGATACCTCTTCAATTTTTCATGCTTTATAAATGTTGGCGATCAGAAGGCCGAGATTGTAGCCTTGCACATAGCGCCTCTACGAGTATAAATATGCTCTACCACATGACATTCTGGAACTAACATGACAAAAGACAAGTTAAACGTCATTGTATAATCCGGGCCTATCAAAATTACAACTAATTTAATCAATATATTATGTCTCTTTGATGACATCCCTTCAATTTTTGCCGCCTCTAGGAAATGTCTGAGTTGCCTAATGTGTTACAGCAGGCCATTTGATTAATAATTGTTGAAAAAATACTTAAACATACATATATACGAAGAAATAGAAATAGCAAATATTCAACAATTTATTTATACTTAAACATTGAATATATTTAATAAAATAAATCTATTGAGATACACGTATGTTTGCTATTATTCTCCTTTGATATATTTTTCTCGTATTTCTATTTTTTTGTTTGCAATATTGCCGCATTCTAAGATGTAATAATTTAAAGTATGGGATGTAACATCATGCTTATATGTATTTCATGGAATAGTAAATAAATAATTTTCAATACTGAATTCTATTTTATAGTATAAATATCCTCTGAAGATTCAATATTCTTTGAAAAGTAAGATTCCATCACTAAAATTAAATCATACATATGTATATTTGGATATACTAAAAATCTTTTGGTCTTTATATTTGTCAGTAAGTTTGTTTTAATTTTATACAAAAAAAAACCCTACACAATAAATTATACTCAAAAATGACAAATCAGCAAATTCAAATTGAGAGATGACGATGACAGTTATTTATCGGGAATCTCAATAGATTTATTTTATTAAATATGTTCAATGATATCATCAGAGAGATTTAATATATTGATTAAATTAGTTGTAATTTTGATTCAGTTATGTACATATGCCCAGATTATACAAAGACGTTTAACTTGTTATTTCTCATGTTAGTTCCAGAATGCTATGTGGCAGAGCACATTTGTAGAGGCGCTACGTGTAAGGTTACAATCTCGGCCTACTGATCTCCAACATTTATAAAGTATAACAAATTGAAGAGTTGTCTCACCTTCTACAATAATACACCGTGGTTTCGGGCAATACGAGTCGGTAATATTTCGATTGTTTTCGAAAATTTTGTGACTTATTCAATTAAATTAAATTAATAGGTACATTTTTACTAATCCCGACCGACGCCAAATATTTCTAATTTTAAATGGCATAAAATTGACCTTTTTGGTGCACTCTCCACGGCAGCAATGAGTGCCCGTGAGATGACGTCTGGTAAACGCCCGCACGGTACAAATATATCATCATCATTACCTATATCTGTGACAAAGCAGGTTGCCACACATAGAAATTGGTAGTATGCCGTGATATTAATTTATTTACTAATCCCATGTATGAGTTCGTCACAAGCAAATATCAAATATGAATAATATTTTTCTTTATTAGTTGAAATGATATTTGTACAATAATATAATACGTTAGGTGCGTGAGTACATTTATCTTCTAAAATATGTATTTATATTTTTCTGGAGTTCTTTATATAAATAGCCGTCAGCTTCACCTCCTTTCCGTTTAATCTGAAATGTACCTCTTTCCAGATGCTTCAGCTCAGGGAAGAATGTTAGAGGAGCATTTTTCATATTAAGTGAGCAGTACTGTATATTGCTGTTTTCTGTATTTAATGAGACATGTTTTCCCTGGATTTTTTTAATTCAGCCTCTATAAATTGTTTTTCTCTTATTATTAAGAGTATTATAATAATCTTAGTCTTCCATATTTTATTAATTTCAATTAAATTTTATTATTACTCTTATTATTATTATTATTATTATTATTATTATTATTATTATTATTATTATATTAATATTATTATTATCCAATTCACTTATATTAATTAGTATTATTAAAGCAGTACCTATTAAATAGTATTTTGTCATTTTTACAGTCACAAGTCACAATTAAAAAATCTGTTGTGACCAGCACTAGACCTCTTCCCATTTCCATATTAGGCTATATAAGTATTGTATTGCACTTCCCTTTCAAACCGTCGTTTTATAACAAAAAAATACAGAACTCTACCCAAATACTGTTTTTTATTGTATTTAACATGTCTTCTGCACACATATAATTCTAATTATATCTATTTTTCATTGAATGAGGAAGTTTCTAAATATCAGAGATTCTTCCAATTCATTAACCAGATTGGCGGTATTTCTGATGGATATATGCATTTTACCTATAATTTCAAATATTTAATTAATAAAACAATAAGAAAGATTAAATATACTTCCCAGAAAAAGCTTTCAGAATGTCACTAAAACTGTTGATTTTTGACACTGACATGTGTCATTTAAAAACTATGTTATAAACATTGGAATTTGTCAACTGGTTTCCTTAGTGCCTTGGCCTCTGCGATTAAATTACTCTATATATTATAGTGACTTTATCTCTAAATCTATACAAGATATAATAAAAAATTTAAGTGTATTAGATGGAGAATTTTATGTTCTTCAAGATTTAATAACAAAAATTTCCAAAAAAATATATTTAGAAGAATTTTTCTCAGAAACTACTACTTCCGGTTGTTCAATTATTACCAAAACCTTTTCAGCTCTTCCCAGGAATGTCAGATTAAGGAATCCATAGTTAAACGATTTTTAAGTCTTATGGTTTTTGAGGAATCATGTCTACAACATCGAGACATACACACATACACACATACACACACACACACACACACACACAAACACACAGACATCATTTTGAATGTGTTATAATCGGATTCTAGGGACCTTAAATAGTGCTTATTCAATAAAATCTGGATACACGAATTTTGGCATGAATCCAATACCTCTCTTAGCGAGAGGTAAAAAATATATAACCGCTTGCAGGTCTCTTGCACAACACATGGCTTATTATACCGTGTAACGTGAAACGAAAATAACTTACGCTTATACAGAATAAATCAAAAATAGCGTCATGTTTTAGGTTTTAGGATTTGATTCAAGGTTTCTGGTATTAGTGTAATATAACTCAATTAGGTATAATATGTATGAATCGTTCTGTCAATAAATATTTAGCTGCCTTAATTCAGCTTTGTGGTTTTAATTTTTAAATGAAAATTTACAACGGCCAATGCTCAATGGAATTCCATTAACAGCTAGCTTAAATTGATGATTCACCGCCACAATATGTAATGCAAGCGAGAATTTTCTGAATCAAAATTTCCCTGTTGGTTCGAAGGATAGAGGCGGACCCATATCACGGTCTCTTAGATCGGATCTAAATCCATTGAATTTCTTTTTCTGGGCTTATTTAAAAGAAAGGCGACTTACTTGAACATATTTTGTGACAACGGCACGCCTTTGAAATTCTTTAAAATAAGTTATTTGTTTTCGCTTTTCTCCGCAACTTGAAAATTTGAAAGCAAGAGTAAATAAATAAATAAATATATCATCACGGCATATTACCCATTTCTGGGTGTGCCAGTATCTACAACACATGTAGACATCGGTAATGATGACGATATATTTTATATTTATATTTGAAAGCAAAAGTACCTCAAAATATTCTCCTGCAAGTGTACGTTTACGTTTCGATGCGAAAGGATTAAGCTAACATCAATTTTGTCAGAATGCACTTTAAACCAATTTATGTATAATTTATAAATTTTTATATAAACAGTCACAATACTAAGTAATTACTAAGGCTTTCATGGCCGGCATTTATCACAGGCTGGAACTTTTTCGGATTTCTGGGCCATTGTCTTTTAGGTATAACACCTAACATTTCGCCCAACAATGTGTTAATCACAATATTTTTTATTCCTCTAATATAAAACCCAAAAATTCTCGAAAAAGAAAACGAATATAGAATAATTTTATTGTGCATGTCACCAAGAAGTAGATATGTAGGTATGTATTTAAATTGATAAAAATTAAATAGCGGGAGGTATTGTGATGGTCACATCAGATTTTTTACCTCTCGCTAAGATTCATGCTAAAAGTCGCATATCTAGATTTTAGTGAATAAGTACGTTTTAAGGTTCCTAGAACATTTTTACAATGGTGTGTGTGTGTTGCAGGGACGGTAATCTGACATTGATGGAAAGAGCTGAAAAGGTTTTGGTAATAATTAGACTACCAGAAGTTTTAGTTTCTTAAAAAATCTTCTAAATATTATTTTTTGGAAATTTATGATTTTACAAATATTAAAGAATATAAAATTTTCTATCCAATACATTGAACATTTGAGAATTATATATATATATATATATATATATATATATACGCCCAGAGTATCAATTGAGGTCCTGAAATTTTATGCAACGTACCATGTGAGGTCTTTTTGGCAATGAGGGGTCCGGAAGTGGTCACTTCGGGGTCTTCACTCTTAATAGCCTAAATTTACAAGGCAAGTTGATCTAAACAAAACAGGTCTAAAAATGCGGAGTCCTGAATTATAATGGGAAAGACGTTTAACTTATGTATTGATTGTAAAACGTGCACATTAGTGTCGGAATAATGAGAAAGGTGAAAATATGTTGTACATTACCTCCCGCCAGTTATTTTTTATTCATTTCAATAAAATAAAATAATTAAATAATTATTTTTTTTATTATTATCTTTTTCTATTGAATAATTAAATATTTCCATAACTCTCCTGTACAATATTTATATCTCGAAATGTTACACGTAAATAATACATAGCTTTTGCTTTGACAACAAAATAAAATTGGTCTTTTTAACTGTAGTGTACTATGTACTATAATTGATTATACATATATACTATCGTTATATATAAAATCAATGGTACTATATAGAATTCTTCATAAACCTAGCCAACGAATAAAGGCTCATTCACAGCAACGAAAATAAGAAATATAAATAAAATTATAAATAAGACTTTGTGGTTGGCGATCACAGCTTCAAAAAATAAAACGTAAATTAACGTCAACTGTCATTTAATATATTCATAATTAACAAGCAGTTATAACAACTTCATACCTTTTAAAGCACTGTACGCAATCATATGTGCGAACCTTCCTATTAAAACAGTGTTTTAAAATTGCATTTAAATTAAAATCTTTTGTCAGAAGATAAATTGACAGCTCAAATGACAGTTGTTATGTATGTGCTTATTTTTGTGTAAAATATTTAAAGGCTCATTCACAGCTACGAAAATAAGAAACATAAATAAAATTATAAATAAGACTTTATGGTTGGTGTTTAGAGCTTCGAAAATAAAACATAAATTAAAGTTCAATTAAGAATTTTGTGCTCTATTTAATCTTGGAAAAATAGGGTCCTCCACCATAATAGAAAATTGAATAAAAAGTTAGTTATATTGAAAGTAGATAAGGTAAAATCATGATTGATAAGTTTTTTAAAATTTGTTAGTTTTTGAAATATTTGTGATTTTAAGCATCTATACATCTACGTCACAACGATTGCTATCTTTCTCGCACAGAAACTGGTACGAGAAAGATAGCTATAGGCTTAGTTAAAAATCAAATGCAGTTGAACTAAAAACAATTATGACTTTTAATCCTACAAATTGCTTCAAAATTAAACGAACTTTCATTTAAAATAATAAAAAAATTAGAGTGGAGGACCCAATTGCAAATTTAAATAATAAAGGAGTTGTTTTGTAAATAACGTGAATATTTTTTAATATGAAACATGGGATTTGTCATATCCATGGTTACGACTTCACATTTGATTGACATCAATATATTTAAATTGAAACATAGAAAACGAATTTGACAGATGTATTATATTTAAATAATGTAAGAAATTCCAAAATAACGAACAAATAACTAATTTACAAGTAAACGTAAACATAAAAAAAAGTAATATACGTGGAAGGGATCGTGACTGTCTGGTTTATAATATAACAAAATCAGTGGTTTCAGTCAATAAAATAAAAGAAATATTCACTCCGACGTTTCGGCTGTACTGCGGCCTTCTTCTTTATTTATTTATATAATTTTTATTCTGATGACGATGTTTTTCACCAATATTACATTTTACACATATATAATACTATTTTAATTATTGACTATTCATTCCTTGAAGAAGGCCGCAATACAGCCGAAACGTTGAAGTGAATAAATTATTTTATTTTGATTGTGATTTTGTTATATTATAACAAAAAATATGTTGTGGCCAGCACAAGACCTTCCGTCAATTTGATGTATTTTGTACAAATCCCAAACCAAAAGTTCCTTGGAAAAGATTCTATATATCATGTAAAATTGTGATACGACCACATACTATTTTTTACAAATTCCATACCAAAAGTTCCTTTGAAAATATTGTATAAATCCAATAAAATTTTGACATGAATATACACTTGTAAATTGCACTTGACACTTCCTTCTTTTTTCTTCAGTTTTTTCCTATTTTATTAGGGGTCGCTGTTTCTCACTCTTCTCTTCCACTCATTCTTGTACAACGTATCTTCTTCACTCAGATCTTCCTCTCTCAAGTCTTTTGCGATACAGTCCTTCCATCTTCTCTTTTACCTTCCTCGTACTCCCGGCATTGAGACGAGGCTGGAACTGCATGTCACTTGCAAGGGACACTATGACATACTGCTTTCAGATCCTATACTTTCCATATTTGGTTTTACACTTGACACCGACATCTGTCAATTATATTTTTTTTAATATATCAGCTGTTTCCATGATAAATAGCAAAGCTGACTGATTTTTAAAAGTTAATCTCTTTATAATGCTTTAACTCTATATCTATTGAATATGAAGGAAAATATATAATCAAACCGTATAGAGAAGAGCATTTTCTTTTAAGAAAAACTGTTAAAAACTTCAAATAAGGGTACTTCCGATAGATCAATTATAACCAAAATCTAATAAGCTCTTCTTATGGATGTAAAGAAGAGCCTTAATGCCAATAGGTGACGAGATATTTTGAAAAAACTGCTATGTTGCGTTTTTACCTCTTGCTAAGAAAGGTATTGGAATCATGCTAAAATTCGCATATCCAGATTTTAGTGAATAAGCGCGTTTTAAGGTCCCTACAATCCGATTATAACATTTTTAAAATAATGTCTGTCTGTGTGTGTATGTGTGGCTGGATGTTGGAGGGACGATTTCTCAAAAACTATAAGACTTAAGACATTTTTAACTATGAATTCCTCAATCTGACATTCCTGGGAAGAGCTGAAAAGGTTTTGGTAACAATTGGACAACCGGAAGTAGTAGTTTCTTAAAAAAATCTTCTAAATATTATTTTTTTGAAATTTGTTATTACAAATATTAAAGAATATAAAATACTCTATCCAGTATTTTGAACATTTTTATTATATCTTCTATAGATTTAGAGATAGAGAGTTATAAATATACAAAATATTTCATTGTATCTATCAAATAGCCCACGGAAATCAATTGAAAAATTAAAATGTTTGTAAATGACATAAATGTCAGTATCAAAAATCCAGAGACATTACTGAAGGCTTTTTCTGGGAAATAAATTTAATATTTCTTATTTTGTTATTAATTATATATTTAAAATTATAGATATAGCTGCCGCACGTTAAATTAACTCTCTTCTTGAATGCGGAAATCCTAAAATTCGTACTTGGACAAGTCGAGGTGTAATAGTAATTAAAATATGCTATTTTTATAAGGAAAAGATTCCATCAACATCTAAAGTTGGTATAAACAGAAACGAGAATCATTTGTAAGCCAAAGTATGTACAGTAACAGGTCAACTAAACACGCACTTGCTATGCATATATTTCATCATATACCTTTCAGAAATTCCGCCAATCTCGTCAATGAATTGAAAAAATCTCGATCATTTAGAAGAGTAGGAGGAAAGTTTATCATAGAATGAATTGAAATATATAGAATAAATGTAATTAAAATATTTTGTGTGTTTCAGAAATGTTAAATACAATATTTATAGTCTAATATGAAATTGGCGAGAGGTATTGTGCTGGCCACAACAGATTTTTTTTTCTCAAATTGGCGGTGCTTCCCGTAGGCCCTCAAGGTTGAAAACTTACATTTTTTATTAGAACCCCTAAATATGTAACATATCAAAAATACCCAATCTTTTGTGGAATAAACCCTTATTTTTCTACCTAATGACTGGACTAAAAATTATTATCTGAAGTGAGAGGTCTAACAGCCAACTAAAATTAAGAAAGATAATTATCAATTTTATGACTTTATTAGTAAAAGCTAATATATTTTGCATCCCTTACATACCTTATAAATTTGTAACACGTATTCACTAACAGCCTGTGTACTTATGTAGGCATTTGTACATAATTTACAAAAATTCGATTACATACTTTGTTCATTGTTAAATATTTCGACTTCCCTTATAAGCGGGTATTGAAAATTTGTCAAAGCCCCACAAATTTTAAAGGTGAATGATGCATGGAACATTAAAAAAGAGAATCATATGTTTATCTATGGCTCTTTCTACGTGAATTCTTGCCTTCACAATATTTTTTGTTTTCCGAATTTCTTGCACCATAAACAATGGTGTCATTAAAAATAGTAAACAAACAACAAATTAAGCATATATTTTTTTTTCTTTTACTTTAAATACATAAAACAGTAATTTGTAACAAAATAACATCATTAAATTTTCTAGTTTTCAAATTAGACAGATGACACCTGTTTAAATTTGGCGCTAGTATGGTTCGTTCACAACAAACTCTTTCAATTCAAATAACATATTTCACAGACCACATACAATTTTGATCGGTCCTAAAGCTAAAGACGCGGTTACAGTAGCTCCTATTACATTCGCTACAGCCATGGCCATTAGGGGATTTCGCCAGTGACGACACAATTGGCGCCACTGCGGTAAATTCTTGAACTATGCAGACAAACAAACCATAATGATTCAAATTGTAAATGCAGTATTGGTGTTCAAAATGAATTTTTTGCCGATTGACATAGAAATTGGATTTTTGACAGCTTACAGTCTTCAAAATGTCACTTTTACTGGCCAGGCAATAATAGCTATTTATGTATTAAGGGCGAAATGATATAGATATTGGCCCGCGGTGCAAGATTGAAGCCCGACGCGTAGCGGAGGTTTACAATGCACCTAGGGCCAAAATATATTTCGCCCGTAATACATACAATATTTTTTGCACATCCGGAGTACTGTTACTTCATCACCGTGATCAAAGTAAAACGGTGTCCAAATCAAATTTAGATCATAGTAGTCTATTTGACGTTGTCACGGATAACAATAAAAACAAGCAAGTTAATGATAGATGTAATTATTTTAACTGGGCATGAAAAGCTCTAGGGCGAAAATGATTACTTTTTCGCCCTCGGTCGAAATAGAGTATCATTTCACCCTTAAAATAATGCTATTTGTTCGACTTTTACGCCCGAATGTGCAAAAATATATTTTTACTATCTATTGTTGCTATATTTACATAGCACCCGCAACCGCTCAAAAACGCACAGTAACAGTAATCGGTCATCAAACGCATAGCAATATAATTTGGTGGCGATAACTTTCATAATAGGTGTTAAAAATAATCACTAACAACCCGATTCACAAAAAAGTTTAAGCATTTTTGGATTAGTGAATTCTATTCTATTCCGATATTTAAAGTTTAATCTTCATAATATTATCAGAAAACGTGGATTCTAGGAATAGATTAGACTATAATTTAAAATATAAACTGTCAAAATTATAATAGAATTCACTAATCCAAAATTGAGGATTAGCTTAACCTTTTTTGTGAATCGGGCTGTAAATTAATATTAATTCTAATATCGGCAAAAAATATTGGCTGGTAGCACAAGCCCTGTTTTAACTAAAACACTGTTTTAAGTCAATGTCAAATTCAAATTTCAATATTTAATTTCACCTTTATGTTTAAAGAACGATTTTTTAACAAATATTTATTTGAATACAAACTATGTTCTGCTTTAAAATCATATTTTGATAAATATGATACTATTTATTTTTGTTATTAAATAATGAAATCTGACAATTCTTAAAACAGCGTTTTAGTTAAAACAGGGCTTGTGCTACCAGCCAATGTGTTTAACGCGGCAATAAACACAGATTTACAGCTTCGGCAGCATTCATTGACGAGGCGAAGCCTCTGTTGTAAATGTGGTATTTTAGTGCCTAGTTTAACAAGTATGTAACTATTTTAAAATGGATTTCTGGGTGTGCCAATCTGCTTTATCGCAGATATCGGTAATGATGATGACATATTTGTACTGTGCGGGCGCTTACCAGGCGTCACCTCCCGGGCACTAATTGCTGGCGTGGAGAGTGCACCACAAGGGTCACTTTTGTGCCATTTAAAATTCGAAATATTTGGCGTCGGTCCGGATCGAACCCGATAGTGAGATAAATAATAACACACTAGCAGTTAATATTAAAACACGCAAAAAATGGGATTATTTCCCTTAAAAAGATGTCTGTGTTTAATTACGACCATATTTATTTTTAACTAATTGAAAGATTGTGGAATAAAGTGTTGTTTTCATTATGAAAAGATTCAATATGATGAAGAAGAGCTTGATAATATTCGCGAACAGGTGCAAATAATATTTGCATTTTTTTTTATCATTACCGATATCTGCGACAAAGCAGATTGGCACACCTAGAAATAGGTAATATGCCGTGATGATATATTTTATTTATATTTATTTTTTAAAAAAATGACAAATACAAAATTTGGAGATGCTATTTTAATAACAAATGAACAAAATTCTGTAGAAAGGAAATGGTGGAGATCGCATTTACTATTTATTTGACTTATTTATCTCCTTTGATTCAATTATCGCCTGTAGATGTTTATTGCCGCCAATGAAAATTTTATATATAAGTAAGTACTGCGTTTCATATTGTTTATGTAAAAATTTTCGCCCATATGCATCTAACCATATTTTACTATTCTGTAAATTTTCATTTGGCTTTGGAAACGGAATAAAATTTACACCTATCATATGGTCCTTATATTTATATCTTAACTGTCTTATGCCCGTATTCATAAACACTTGTAAAAATTTTAAACAGTTCATTATAATTTTTATCCAATAAAAACAGTCGACATTGAAAGAAAAATCGAAATTTTATTTGTCAAGTTTTATTCTATTTGTCAAAAATTATAACGAACCGTTTTGACACTTTACGAGTGTTTATGAATATGGGCATTAGACAAATTTCATATACACACTTTACTTCCGTTGTTTTTTTAATTTTATCTTTCAACTTTTATGGCTGAAAAACCCTATTTCATTGAATTGCGCAAAGCTTATTATAGTCATTTCATATTGTTGTTTTCTCATATAAAATTTTGTCGTCATTTTTTTAAAGATTTGGTACGAATAGAAGTGACATCTAGTTATTTTTATTTCAATTATGAGGACAGTAAAAGTGTCCCTGTTCCTCCTTGGTCTCTGTCAATGGAATTTAGATGTGTGCGCTGTCAATTTATCAAAATTAAATACAAAATAGTTTGTTATAATTTATTTCTTTGAAGCAAGATAATTTGTCAAAATGGTACAATGTTACGTCGTGTGTGGCGCCAACATCTCTTGATTGTTTAAATTTGAATTTCAAATATTTCCGTCTACAAACTATCAATTGTAAGAGAGTATCACATTTCAAATGGCACAAATTCCTTAATATGAATTTCCCGCGTAAATGTATAACATAATCAACAATTTATTTCTAATTTTTATTGAAACTACAAATAAAATTTATTTCAACCTTAGCCAGGTATAACCAAAATACCCTTATAATTATTGATTGAATGTTATTAAACAACATTTGGTAATATTAAATTTCAAATGAAAATATATCCCGCGTAAAATTTATAACCTATTCATCAATTTATTTCTCATTTATAGTGATACTAAAATTAATATTTATTTTAAAATTAGCCAGGTGAATCCAAAATACAAATATAATTATTGACCGATCATTATTAATCTATATTTAGCTATAATAAATTTCAAATGGATGATATAACCCGAATAAAATATATATCCTTCTCATCAATTTATTTCACATTTTTATTGAAACTACTATCAAAATTTATTTCAAAATTAGTCAGATATAACCAAAATACACTTATAATTATGAACGGACGTTCTTACCCGTTAGTTTATGTATTACATTTCAACTCATCAATTTTTTCCTTGAAAAATATATCATTTTCATGAATTTATTTTTCTTTTTTAGTTATACTAGAAATAAGATTTAATTCAAAATTAGCCAGGTGTAACCAAAATACAATTATAATTATTGATTGAGCGTTATTATCCAACGTTTAGTAATATTAAATTTCACATCATCCATACTTCCCGCGTAAAATATATGTATTGTATATATTTTCATCAATGGGGGTTTCCACTAATTTTCATTTTTTTTATATGTTATTCTTCATGAAAAGGTATATATATTAGAATAAAGAAAACATTTTTATTATAACAGGTTTTGTGTAAAAAAAAAATTGAAAACGGTATTTTTCATATCTCGTTTAAACGGCTAATTTTTACTGCCACAATGATTGCGTACGCTCCCGCCAATTTTCTGCTAACGCTCAATATATGGACGAGATACAAAAGTCTATAAAATATAGAAAATGCTTCACTAATATACGATAAGGTAAACAATAATAATTGTATTTACAATTTTAATTAGTTTAAAATTACTATTCACCTCAAATACTTTTAAATGTAATGTTACAATTTGAATGTGCTGCCATCTATTACTACTAAACTGTAAAACCGTCCCGGGCCTTTACGTCACAAATTTGGCAGCGTTTCAGACGTAGTAAAATGTTTTCATCCATTTAAAAAAAATTGAAACATATTTAAACATTTAATTAGTGTTTTTATGAATGTATATTGTCTATTAGTGTACTAGTGTATTTTTCATTATTTTGATAATGATGGAAACCTCCATTTATTTCTAATTTTAATTAATAATGCAGTTAATATTCATTTCAAAATTAGCCAGGTATAAGCAAAATACACTTACAGTTATCGATTTAATGTTATTAACTAACATTTAGCAATATTAATTTTGAAATCATCCTTATTTCTCTATATCTTTCTCAACAATTTATGTTTCGCATTTATTCACACTACAACAATTAATATTTATTTAAAAATTAGCAATTTTAATTAATACTGCAGTTAATATTTATTTCAAAATTAGCCAGGAATAAGCAAAATACACTTATAGTTATCGATTTAACGTTATTAACCAACATTTAGTAATATTAATTTTGAAATCGTCCTTATTTCCCTATATCTTTCCCAACAATTTATGTTTGGCATTTATTCATACTACAACAACAATTAATATTTATTTAAAAATTAGCTAGATATACTGAAATACACTTATAATTATTAATTAATAGTTATTAACCAAAATTTAGTAATTTAAAATTCAAATTATATTTCTCCAGTAAAACATAAATTTTTCATCAATTTATTTCTCGTTTTTAGCGATACTGTAATTATTATTTCTTTCAAAATTAGCTAGGTGTAATGAAAAATCACGTATAATTAATGATTGATCGTTATTAACTAACATTTAGCAATATTAAATTGTAAATGTTCGATATTTCCGGAGTAAAATATATATTTCTCATGAATTTAATTTTCATTTTTATTGATATTACAATTAATATTTATTTGAAAATTAGCCAAATATACCCATAATACACTTATAATTAATGATTGAATCTTATTATCCAAAGTTTAGTAATATTAAATTTCAAATCATCCATATTTCCCGCGTAAAATATATATTTTTTCATCAATTTATTTCTAATTTTAATTAATAATGCAGTTAATATTTATTTCAAAATTAGCCAGGAATAAGCAAAATACACTTACAGTTATCGATTTAATGTTATTAACTAACATTTAGCAATATTAATTTTGAAATCATCCTTATTTCTCTATATCTTTCTCAACAATTTATGTTTCGCATTTATTCACACTACAACAATTAATATTTATTTAAAAATTAGCAATTTTAATTAATACTGCAGTTAATATTTATTTCAAAATTAGCCAGGAATAAGCAAAATACACTTATAGTTATCGATTTAACGTTATTAACCAACATTTAGTAATATTAATTTTGAAATCGGCCTTATTTCCCTATATCTTTCCCAACAATTTATGTTTGGCATTTATTCATACTACAACAACAATTAATATTTATTTAAAAATTAGCTAGATATACTGAAATACACTTATAATTATTAATTAATAGTTATTAACCAAAATTTAGTAATTTAAAATTCAAATTATATTTCTCCAGTAAAACATAAATTTTTCATCAATTTATTTCTCGTTTTTAGCGATACTGTAATTATTATTTCTTTCAAAATTAGCTAGGTGTAATGAAAAATCACGTATAATTAATGATTGATCGTTATTAACTAACATTTAGCAATATTAAATTGCAAATGTTCGATATTTCCGGAGTAAAATATATATATTTCTCATGAATTTAATTTTCATTTTTATTGATATTACAATTAATATTTATTTGAAAATTAGCCAAGTATACCCATAATACACTTATAATTAATGAATGAACGTTATTATCCAACGTTTAGTAATATTAAATTTCAAATCATCCATACTTCCCGCGTAAAATATATATTTTTTCATCAATTTATTTCTAATTTTTATTAATAATGCAGTTAATATTTTTTCAAAATTATCCAGGTATAAGCAAAATACACTTATAGTTATCAATTTAACGTTATTAACTAACATTTAGCAATATTAATTTTGAAATCGTCCATGTTTCCGTATATCTTTCTCAACAATTTATGTTTCACATTTATTCATAGTACAACTACAATTAATATTCATTTCAAAATGAGCTAGTTATACCGAAATACACTTATAAATATTGATTGACAGTTATTAACCAAAATTTAGTAATTTAATATTCAAATTATATTTCTCCAGTAAAATATGAATTTTTCATTAATTTATTTCTCGTTTTTAGCGATACTATAATTATTATTTCTTTCAAAATTAGCTAGGTGTGATGAAAAATCACGTATAATGAATGAATGATCGTTATTAACTAACATTTTTAATTTTTATTGATATTACAATTATTATTTATTTGAAAATTAGCCAGGTTAGCCAGAATTAATGATTGAACGTTATTAACCAAAAAATTTGCGATAATAAATTTTAAATGAATGATATTTCTCAAGAAAAAAACATAGCCTTCTCTTCAATTTATTTATCCTTTTGAGCGATAATATTACAGAGTGATAAAAAAAACTATTAGTAATAACAAAAATTAATTGAAATTGGTAACACTGATACAAAAAAATATTTTCTGTTATTGACAGTGTCATTTGATAACTTAAATGCATTTATATACAACCGGTAAATAATGTTAGCTTTATTCGTATCAAAATCACAACTCAATGTGCTTCATTATTTATCGAGGGAAATTAAGAACTCCCTAGGGAAATAAAGTACTTCCTGGGGAAATAAAGTACTCCCTTGGGAAATAAAGTGATTCAAGTCCTTTGTTAATTGATATTGTTTAACAAATAAGGAATATTATTAATTATATTAATTTAGAAAAAAAGATAATGATTTTTGCAAAATTAAATTTAAAATAAATAGTTTTTCTTCGTTTATAGAAATGTGCTTCATTCTTTTTCATTTCCGTTTGTATATAAAATATTGTATATAACGCCCTCAGGATTCAATATTCGCTCTCGGCAAATAATGACGATCTTTACTTCCTATTTGTATTTATTCTAAAGATCACATGGCAATGGCAATAGTATTTCCGCTTTTGCCTAACGTAGTTGTAGGATAAAAAGATCCCCCAACAGACTCAGTTTTTTTTTATTACTCTGCATTATTATTTATGTTCAAAATTTCCACTATTTAATGTTTTACCATATGTAGTAATTGACTGAAATTCTACTTTAATTGGTTTGACATTCTTAAGATATAATAACAAAATATAATAAAAAATCTGTTGTGGCTAGCAGAAGACCTTCCATTACCTCCGTATACTTCTTTTTTCTTGTTTTCTTTCAATAACACTAGGCTAAATATTTCTGAAATAAATCTTTTGCGAGCATACTATGAAAATGACACTTGACACTGACGTATGTCACTTTTCATAATACATAGTACTCCCTGATGTATAAAAATATATTTAACTGTTGCTATGGTTATATTATCACAGGTTGTGAGATTTATGAAACTTAATATCATTAGAATTTTTTATCTCTAAATAATATCCATAATATGTCTATGTAGGTAAATACGAATATAATGTTTATATATAACCTAATGGTTCATGATTATAATATAGAAACGAAATGGAACGAAGTAAACTTTCATTTGGTGTGTTTTGAAATTTTAGAACTACAGTTTTAGAACAAATCCTACGTCTGCGACCCCAATAACTACGATATATTGCATTGAGTGTATATTTTTATACAAGACTCCATTTGATACTCTGCGCGTATATATATATATATATATATATATATATATATATATATATATATATATATATATATATATATAAAATAATGCATTATATAAAACAGTTCATAGAAACAGATGAAAAATTAAAATGTTTGTAATTGACCTAATAATTGACAGAAAACCTAAAATTTGGACTAGGACAAGTCGAGATGTAATAGTAATTATAATATGGTATTGTTATAACGAGGAAAAGTTTCCGCCAACATTTGAAATTTGTATAAAAAGAAAGGGGATTCATTTATAAGCCAAAGTATGTACAGTAGCAATGTCAACTAAACACGCGCTTGCTATACATATATTTTGTCATATACCCTTCAGATATACCGCCAGTTTCGTCAATGAATTGGAAGAATCTCGAATATTTAAAAGAGTAGGAGGACACTTGTTCCTAGAATGAATTGAAAAATAAAGAATAGTGTAATTAGAATTTTTTGTGTGTTCCAGTAATGTTAGATACAATACATACTTATATAGCCTAATGTGAAAATGGCGAGAGGTATTGTGCTAGTCACAACAGATTTTTACCTCCCGCTACCCTTAGTAAGGGAGGTATAGGGATCGTGCTAAAAATCACATATCGAGATTTTAGTAAATGACCACGTTTTAAGGTCCCTAGAATCCAATTTTAACATTTTCACGATGATGTCTGTATGTGTGTATGTGTGTGTGTATGTATGTGTGTGTATGTATGTATGTATGTATGTGTGTGTGTGTATGTGTAGGGATTTTGTCTTCGCTCTAACTCAAATACTATCATTCAGAAAATTCTGAAACCTTGTATTTCTATTCTATTCTAATATGAAAAGATGCCATTAGATTTTGGTGTAAATCGGATAACCGGAAATGGCACTTTACCTGAAACTCATAATGGTTTTTCTTCAAAAAATATCATTAAATGCCATTTTTTCGCATTTTATGTCTTATGAAACTTAAAGATTATTGAATTTTCTACAGGAATACATTAATACTTTTTCTATATATTTTGCAGATAAATTTAAAAATATTTTTTTTGTTAGTCCCGAAGCCTAAGATAAACACAATTCCTTTGTTACACAGTTCATATTTCAAATGAATGTAACTGACATTAAATGTCACTGTTAAAAAACCAATCACTTCAAATTAATAATAGTGATATTTTAAAAAGAAAATAGTAAATAAATCAATAGTTTTATGCAATGGAACAGTTTGCAGCGTTAGTAAATACGTAAGTATGTATTTAAATTAATAAAAATGCATAGGAATGTCTGGCGAAGGATGATTGTTGCGTAACTATTATTGTGGTCTGGATGCGGTTATTCGCTACCGAAAATCGGTCACTTTAATATGTTCTTATGTATGAATGCTATGATGATTGTGGACAAGGCGAAAGAAGAATATTGTTAAAGAGTGAAGTGAGTAGGCTGAGCTCTTACTCTTACTCTTATAGCTTTTCTTATTGTTACTATTGTTTCCGGGTTTTTGCTAACCCACTAAGTGGGAAACGCGTGATTTTATGTATGTATGTAAAAATTAAATAGCGGGAGGTTTTGTGTTGGCCACATTAGATTTTTTTATTAGGTTTTATGTACTTGAGAACTTCAAGAACAATTATCTAGATTCCAGAATCACATTCCACAGTCCGCCTATGTAGCATCGTATCCATTTAATCACATATTCGCTATTCATTCTTGGTAAACTATCCCATTCTCTGTACCTTATTCCGTCTACTGTCGAACGGATGATAAAGTACCTAGTGCATGCGGCGCAGAATGGTATGCACTGCACTGGTGCACGGAAATGCGCGAGTAGTCCTCAGTAAAGCTTAGCGGTGGCAAACGGCCATTTGAAAGGATTGATTGGATGCGATTTATACTGATCTGCGGTCAGCACAGCAGGAAATACCGCAGGAGTGGACCGACAAGCAGCAACGAACGCATTAGAAGCGGTCAGTGACGAATAAAAAAAGATCAACCAAAATGTTTGCAGGATTTAGATTTCTACTCTAGAGTTCAAGTACAGTTTTATTACACTCTTCAAAGAGGTATGTGAGGCTGTGTTGATGGCTAATAATAGCCTTTCATGTTGACAATAAATCGCCATTTATCAAAATTTGTGTTGGTAGTCATTCCCTGAAATAAGAATTAATAAGCATTGATATTATACAAGATATCTCTAAAATATGCGAACATAGCTTAGCCACCAATTTTAAAAGTCATTTTAAATAAAAAATTCTATTAAACTTATACCCGATGCCGTCTCTTTCAGGAATACCAATCTCTTGAAGATGACTCAAAAAATTCTTTCTGATTTGAAAACGAATGTAAATAAAATTATGAAATATTTGCAATATAATAATAATAATAATAATAATAATAATAATAATAATAATAATAATAAACTTTATTGACATATAATCAAGGGCGAGGTTCAGCCTAAGGCTGCTCTTCCACCTAACCAACAAATAATACACAGACGTAGGTATATATACTAATAGACACGTTATAAATATAATTAATTACAGATAATTGAAATAATAAAAACATTTAAGATAATATAGAGTACAAAATAGTAAACAATGAAATAAATATTATGCAAATAATAATGCTCGTACATTTCTTTTGAAATTGTTTAAAGAAAGGATCTTCAGAGAGTCAGGAACACTGTTATATAAAGTGAGGGCCATATACCTATGAAAGCGCACCTTTAAATTTTGACTTTCTGAAGATTGGTACAATGTACAAATCCTTCATTCTAAGAGAATAGTTATAATCTTTAATTATAAATTTGTCAAATAAATATGATGGAGTACCTGTCAATATAATTTTATGTAGCAAGCATAAATAAAGATATGTAAATAATAATAAAGCACACTCTGCGCACGCCTTGTTGAACTTAGGAGAATATGCGACGACTTACGTCTTGAATTAAAAAAATGTAGCTTGTATTAAATTGGTATTTTTGCAGGGATTGTTATACGTATTAGTTTTTTTTTTTCAACTGTTGTGCGTAACATGATATTTCTTACAAAATAATCTCGTATCTAGAGCGATAATGGCACATAAATTTTACTGCCAGCGGTAGCAATACATCTTATGTTTGCTTTTAGAGGAATTCTGTTTACAAAATGTTATTTTGTGGCAACTTTTATTAGACTTGCGTGTGACTAAAGTCATACAAATTCGGAATGAGGTAATGTGAAACATAAAAACCAGAGTAAAGATTAGGTTTATGTTCATAAATAATACATTATTTAAATTTGAGATTTATAAAAATAGCCATTTTTATCTAGACACTTTTGTGGAAAGTTAATAGGATATAAATTTAGCTTCATTTGCCAAGTACCTATATATTTTAAAATACAGTACCTACCTACCAAAAATTTCATTACACTAATCCCACTAATTTATTTCTGTATATGTAATGTGGTTTTCTACCGTATTTGATATATTTTTCTTCTGTCCCTTTTTTGTAGTAACTAAATATCGATATAAAGGATAAAATTTGTGATATCAAAATATCCGTTAATAGATAATATCGGTAATGGCTGTTTACATTTGTCAATTTTTCCGTCAATTAAGAATTTGGCGAAGCTCAATAAATTGAACTTAAAATATATTCACAATTTGTAGCCAACTGCAATATTTAAACGGTTTCGTTTATCGTTAATATTATCCAATATGCCTTAAAAATATATTGAAAATGATGCATTCTATACATTTTTATATGGTTAAAAATATTTAATAAAAATTTGTATTTATTTATGACAGTCAAATTCATAAAGGCATTACGTACATTTGTATTGTTTTTACCTCCCGCTACCCTAGGTAAGGGAGGTATAGGGATCGTGCTAAAAATCGGATATAGAGATTTTAATGAATAAGCACGTTTTGATGTCCCCAGAATCCGATTTTAACATTTTTACAATGATGTCTGTAGGTATGTATGTGTGTGTGTCTGTGTGTGTGTGTGTCTGTGTGTGTGTGTGTGTCTGTGTGTGTGGATCATGTGGACACGATTACTCAAATACTATCAATCAGAAAAATTTGAAATTTTGTATATCCATTCTATGCTAATGTGGGAAGAGCTCATTAGTTTTGAGTGTATATCGGATAACCGGAAGTATCATTTATACAAGCTTTTAACAGTTTTTCTTGTAAAAAATTCATTGAATATAATTTTTTAGCAAGTTTTACCAATACAAATTGAATATAATGGCACAATCTTTAATTCTACGATAATAACATTTAGAAAATAACTTGAAATAACTTTATATTATATTATAAAATAATTTATTTTTGTACATCACTTTGCCTCTGCGTCAAACAAAAACAATACTTTAATAACAAATTTGACATATTTAAACAAATGTCACTGTCACTGAAGCAGTTTTCATTAAAATTAAAAATGAAACCATATTAAGAAGAATTTAGTAGTTTAATTATGATTCTAATGATATTAAGGTTTGTAAAAATTATATATTTTCCATCATACATAAATATTAGATATACAGGATAATTCGATTTAAGTTTGATGTTTGCAGGATTATATATCAAACAGCTCTCAATAAGAACGTGATTTCAAAGTGTCAAATAATAGTTTGCAACTACACATTTACGAAATGAATAATGTACGGCGAAGAATTTACATATATTGCCTTTTAGAGCATAAGGAAGTTGGTGATGATCTTGACAATAATGTGTGTGTGTGACGATTTTTCCCTTAAAATGTATTAATGATCCAAAACTTCGCAAAGTTGGTATTTAATACTCTTATTAATTACAAACATCATATTAGATTTTGACTATATATGATAAACCGGATGTAGTACTTAATTTGAGGCTCTAACAGATTTTTCAGGAAAAACAAAATATAATTCAAATTTCGTATTACAAACTTTTCTATATATCGGAACAACAAAGTAGATTTTGTTTACAAAAGATCAATCGGAAGTTAAACTTTACTTAAAGCTCATTGCTATTTTAAACATGGAATTGGAGGGAGGTCATGTGTTGGCCACATCAGATTTTTTATTTTTGTTTTTTAAAATTTTTCTGGTTTGTCTTACTCAAAACGATCTGTTTAGAGCGACACGTTTTTATTAATTAGAAAGTTGATATTGTTAAAGTATGTTTATAAGGATTTTATTAGAAAAAAAATTATGTGTGCTGTTGACAGATATTAATGTTCACAGGGTTTAGTGTCCTGTGTAGTCTTATATTAACTTTTTATGCTTTTGTTTTCAACTAACTTTATTGCCATTAAAATAGTTCCTAAAACGTAATAGAGCTACGTTTATTAAATATTTAAAGCAGTTTTCTTTCCTTTTTATTTTTGCTAACCAAGAAAGCAATGTATTCTCAGAATTATAAATAGGTAGCGTTTTCAGGTTCTGTGAAATAAATTTAGCAATTATTAACGTTTATTAAATATTTAAAGCAGTTTCCTTTCCTTTTTATTTTTGCTAAGCAAGAAATTAATGTATTCCCAGAATTATAAATAGGTAACGTTTTCATGTTCTGTGAAATAAATTCAGCAATTATAAATTTGAATAAGATGTTTCCGATATTATTTCATTAAAATTTACTCTATATTTTAATTTAAATTAACGAAAATAATTGTTTTCATTACCTTTCTACATAGAGTAATTCAATTATTTATATTCTTTGTACAATATAAATAAATAAA
Organism: Ophonus ardosiacus; assembly: GCA_943142095.1. Classification (NCBI taxonomy): domain Eukaryota; kingdom Metazoa; phylum Arthropoda; class Insecta; order Coleoptera; family Carabidae; genus Ophonus; species Ophonus ardosiacus. Next base: position 14,370,287 of record OW964830.1, on the reverse strand, counting down.
TATATCATCACGGCATATTACTCATTTCTGGGTGTGCCAGTATCTACAACACATGTAATAATATGAAGTATTATTAGGGCTAGTTATTAACAAAGTGTATCAAAACTTTTTTTACTTAAGAATTTAAATTTCATTTTGAATTTTTTTTATATGTATGTACCCGTGTTTGGTATGTTCTTCTTTACGTAGCAAAAAATTACTGACATACTTTGGTAGGACATTTAAATATTTCTATTTGAAATCGTCACTAAGTGCACTAAAATCGTCATTAAAAGTTCCGAAATCGACACTAAAATATGACGATTTTATGCAAAAGCAGTACTGCCAACCTTGTGATAATTTATTATTGTACATTTAAAATAATATGTGTAGGTGTACGATATATAATAGTAAATTTGTACGTAAAATAACAAAAATATATGAAAGAAGAAAGTATTAAATTTTATTTATCTATTTATTGATTTATTTATTTCAACTGTAATTATTATACCAAAAAAAAGTGGAAATTGTTAACTATTTTTATGACTAAATATTGTAAATGAAAGCCGAAACAGAGAAAGTAGAATAAAATATTAGTTACATAAGACTATTCACGCACTCATTCGTTTGCATTTACAGGGTGTTAATTAAAAAGCGGGCCATAGGCGTTTAACAAGGGAAATCAGTTTTTCCTTGCGTAAAACTTCCCATTTAATTTTAGACAAAAATGTTTCAAATAAATGTTGTTCAGAATTAAATTATACATCGAGATCATAAATCAGATTTTGTTTTGCATGCTTAGTAACCCTTAAAAACAAATTTGAAATTTTATGAATATTGCTTATTTGTAGTGATAACCATAGAATTTAAACAAAATTACAAAGAAATGCATATAGTTTGAACAATCAAAAATTCGATTTTCAAATAAAAATTTCAGATAATTATATTCTATACCTAAGTCCTTAAAAATATCTTGTTTTCATAATCTACATCTAAATCACTACACAAATTTTATTTATTTTTATTTTGTAATCTGCAAAATCGAATTTCTGACAGATCAGACGATATACATTTCTTTGTAATTTTGTTTAAGTTTCATGGCTATCACTACAAATGATAAATATTTATTAAATTTCAATTTGGATTTTACAGCTTATTAAATATGTAAAATAAAATTTGATTCGTGATTTTTGATTTAGGTATAGAATTTAATTCTTAACATTTATTCTCAATATTTATTGGAAACATTTTTGTCTAAAATTAAATGGGAAGTTTTGCACAAGGAAAAATGATTTACCATGTTAAACGCCTAAGGCTCGCTTTTCAATTAACACCTGTATATTTATTTACAATATCTTTTATACCGTAACACCAATCTAAATCCATCTTATCCTGATGTGGCAGTTTTAAAATGCCATTCAAGTCACAGGATGTCGTTCTGTTCTTCTTATTCCTTGAGGCTCCTCCAAGACTCTAATGATGATTTATACCCAGACATGCTGACGAACGAGCCCCAACCAGGATTATAAAGTTGAACGTCGCTATCGCTTTTCTCCCACGGGAACCACACACAGATTTTTTTCTCTAAAAAAGTAAAAGGAATTTAAAGCTTGAAATAACTATTGGTGGGAAATGTATACTGCACTTTAAATATGGTTTTGTTACAGGGTTGTGGGAAAAGTACAACCCACTTGGGTTTTATTGATTTTTTTCCGGATTTTTGTGGGTATTTCTGGGTTTATCTGTACTTTTATTTACTATGTGTCCCGTAAAACTTTGTAGAGTAATTTATACATAAAGATTTAGAGAATAAAATTCTAAATTTTCGTGTGCTAAAATTATTAAATACGCTTCTGATATTCGACGGAACTTAATTTGAAGTTATGATAAAAAGGATTTAGTAAGCGATTATTACAAAAAATGATCTTCAAATATACTACCAAATATAGATAGTTGACAGTTAATCTACGCTCATTTCTTGAATTAACTCATTCAGGCACCATAACCGTAAATTTAAACACTCAAAAATTCAGGATTTTATTCTATAAAATTACGTATAGATAATTTTTGAAAAAACCTGTTTGGTATAGGCCTATAATTTTGTATTTCTTTATTTTACTCTATTTTGGTAGAGTGGGGATTTCTACTAGGATTTTCAATGGGTTTTTCTATCCGGTAAAAACCACAAAAACCCACATACCCAATACAAACCTGTTTTGTTAATTGAAGTGCCGATAAACAAACTGAAAAGAAACAAGCAGCTGAATTTCTAAATCCAGGTATTTTCATCTCTGGTTAAACCGTTTATTAACTAAACTGTCAGTTAAAACGAAAAATATAGCATAATATTTCAAAAATCATACTTGACATGTTTCACAAGATATCAGTCTCTGAAACAACCTCTCATGGCGATTTGCACCGTTTATAGTTAAATTGTTAACCGTTGGTTAAATTGACAATATCGTATCAAAACGAAATGTCAAATGATTTGTTAAATATTACTGTCAAAATTTCGATGCGCACTTTTTTTGTTAACCTGTAGTCAAGACATTAACTATAAGCTGTGCATCTGGCATTCAAATTTTTAAACGTTATATTAGAACAGTTTCACCAAGTATCGCAATACTATTGTATTTCATTGTAAACAATTTTATTATCATTTATTGCTGGTCAAGATTACGGCATTCTCGATAGATGGCTCTGCATATGGTAACCTCTGCAGTCATATCCAGGGATGGAAACCATAAAATATCGGTTTGGGTTACGGTTTCGGTCATCGTGAAAATAATAATTCGGTTTTGATTTGGGTTTCGGTTTTTATACAGCATTCGGTTTTGGTATACCGGTTTTACTAAAAGGGTTTCGGTTTTGTAAAAGTAGTACGAGAATAATAATATTATTAATTTTGAACAATTAATTATTATAATGATACAAAAGTGTCCACAAAGTTTTATAACAATCAGTTCTAATGGGAAGCAAATATTCAAAATATTCTAATTTCCCATGTTAAATGCGTATGTAAATATAACATGTAACGGATTTCGAGAGCCACCCGATTGAGGTACTACGTTGAAAATTGAAATACTTTTCGACAAAAAAAAAAAAACAAATAGAAAATAAATTTATGTTCACACTTTTTTATACGCAAGTATTATAATAATAAAAATTTACAATATTTAACAATTAACAAGAAACCTGTATATAATGCGGTTAACCGATAAAGAAAAAAGGGTTTTGCTTTCGGTTCCGGTTTTGAATCTATTTCGAATTTCGGTACAGGTTTCGGTTTTGATTCTCATTTTTTTCGGTTTTTCGGTTAATGGTTTCGGTTCCGGTTTTGGTTACTATCCCTGGTCATATCATCTTGGATGATTTATCATCCGTTCACTCAACCTAGTCATTGCCTCTTAGAGGCTGTAGTGCACCACACTGATGAGCTCCGATCAATGACTGACATCTTGTGAAACGTGTCAAATTATAGAAAATGTCAAAATTTTAATGTCAGTTTTTCGATGTGACATTTTTCGTTTTAACTGTTAGTTAACAGAAATGAAAATATCAGACCTTAAACTTTTAATTTAAGGTATGCTACGTTATAATATTTGCAGTTTGCTATTTTTGCAATGGTAGAATATCTACTCCATTACTAAATCATTTTATGTCATTGTCAAATTTATTTGAAAAGTATAATAGATATACCTTTTAGTGCAAAATGAGCTCAGGAGAAGATGTAACTACCAGTTGTGTGTTGACATGTCGTTTCCTAGCCGGAAATGTGATTGACATAATCAACACACATTGTATAGTCGCACTACACGGATTTGTATCTCTACGAAACTGGTTCGCATTTCCGTAATGCGATCTGTCCGTTCTAGATAACATGTGATACTCCATTGATGTTTGATGTCCCTACATAGGAAGCAAACAAAAATGTCACTCGTCAATAGGGCCATGTGAAGCTAGGGTTGCCAGACCTATATTTAATAGGAGTCTATATTTTGTTCGAATCTCCTATATCCTATAAATTAGATAAATTCTCCTGTATTTTCAATAAACAGAATAAAATCAGAATTAACTATAAATTTTGAAATGAATCGCTAAAAATATTATGATTCTGACAAAACAAAAAAATATTTACTAAAAAAAGGTCAAAGCCGTGGAAAGTATAACTAACCGTTTTTTTTTTGTGTTAGTGATAATATTTTAATTAAAAGTTTGAAATAAAAATGTATCCTATATATTCACCAATATCTCCTATATTTTTTCGACATTCAGTTCTCCTATATAAAAGTTTTTAAAATCTGGCAACCCTATGTGAAGCGAACAGTGTTCACCCACTGACGTGGCCAACACAATACCTCCCGATTGGTTTCTTTCCATATTAGAATAGGGCCGTAATACAATGTTTCAAATTTTTTCGATTGATAGTATTAGAGTAAGAGCGTTAAGAGGATCCAAACACACACACACACACACACACACACACACACCCTCATACACACACCCTCATACACACACACGCACACACACACATACATACACACCAGAGCTGGGACCATTTAAAATAGTTAAATGCAAAATGTACATTTGAAATGCAAAATACCTATTTTGCATTTTACATTTTAAATGGTTTCAGAAATTCACATTTTCATTTTCAATTTAAAATATATTTTTTCAAGCCATTTTCATTTAAAATGGTTTTTTAACGTCACGTTGGCAACATAACAACTCTCTATGATTGCGCAAGAGCAATGCAATGCTGGGGAATCACAAATCACACCCAGAAAACCAGCTAAAATTTACTTTTTACCTCTCGCTAAGAGAGGTATTGGATTCATGCTAAAATTCGCATATCCAGATTTTATTGAATAAGCACGATTTAAGGTCCCTACAATCCGATTATAACATTTTTAAAATGATGTCTGTGTGTGTGTGTGTGTGGATGTGTGTATGTGTGTGTGTGTGTGTGTGTGTATGTATGTATGTATGTCTGGATGTTGTAGTCACGATTCCTCAAAAACTATAAGACTTAAAAAATATTTAACTGCAGTTTCCTCAATCTGACATTCCTGGGAAGAGCTGAAAAGGTTTTGGTAACAATTGAACAACCGGAAGTAGTAGTTTCTTAGAAAAAATCTTTTAAATATAATTTTTTGGAAGTTTTTTTTATTAAATATTGAAGAACATAAAATTCTCTATCTAATACACTTAAAAATTTTATTATATCTTGTATAGATTTAGAGATAAAGACTAATTTAATTTATAGAGTAAAGTAATCGCAGAGGCCAAGGCACTAAGGAAACCAGTTGACAAATTCCAATGTTTATAACATGACACATGTCATTGTCAAATATCAACAGTTTTAGTGACATTCTGATAGCTTTTTCTGGGAAGTATATTTAACTTTTCTTATTGTTTTATTAATTAAATATTTGAAATTATAGGTAAAATTGTGGTAAAATGCATATATCTATCAGAAATACCGCCAATCTGGTTAATGCATTGGAACAATATTTGACATTTAGAAACTTCCTCATACAATGAAAAATAGATATAATTTGAATTATAAGAAGATATGCTAAATATAGTAAGAAACAAAATTTGGGAAATGTTCTGTAAGATTTTGTTATAAAACGACGGCTCGAAAGCGAAGTGCAATACAATACTTATATAGCCTAATATGGAAATGGCGAGAGGTCTTGTGCTGGCCACAACAGATTTTTTAGTTATATGGTATTGTTTGCGTTGCTAAATGACATACCTTTAAGCACTAGTGCTCAAAAAATAATAGTTAATGCGTAAAAGTGACAGTTTAGTGCGTAAAATGTTACTTTTAAGCACTAGTGCTTGAAAATATTTCATTTAGCAACGAATAGATGAACCTGACGTCTGCCTCCTTTTTAATTTTGAAAAATTCAAAATGTTGATATTTGAGAATAAATGATTTGTTTTTAAACCGGTATTATAAAAAATCTTGTATGTAATACATTACGAAATGAATGTTTTAGGCACTTGACGTGTTGTATTACTTGCTTACGCTCGTGCGTACAAATTTCACATCGCGTGCCTAAAACACTATCATTTCGCAACTTATTACGGAAATAGCTATTACATAATGGAAAATTACGTCTGTATGTAAAAAATACTAAATTAAAGTATATAATTTAGATATAATTATTTTTAACCATTTTGCATTTTCCTTTTCCATTTTAAATAATGTGTTTTTATTTTCTATTTTAAATGGATTTGTCTAAAACAACTGACACTGACGACACAAGAAGTAAAAATACAAATAATTTTACATTTATTGTATAAAATAATTTGATTTAAATAAACTTACGTTTTGGTGAAGTTGTTTTAACGTCACTGTTTTATAAAATAAAATTGGAGAATTTTGACATAATTTTTCTATTTTTTTATAAAACAATGACTATAAAACAACTTAACCAAAACGTAAGTTTATTTAAATCAAATTATTTTACACAATACATATAAAATTATTTGTATTTTTACTTCAATGTCCTGATGAAGTGTAAAACCAAGTACACGAAAGCTTGACAGATTTTAAAAGAATCAACTTTAATTAAAGCCCAGAATCCACTGATATACCCACAAAATTTTCCTCCTTAACTATATAAATAATACTTACTCTTATTTTTATTAATTTTTATGCATAAATAATTATTTAATGAACATTAAAAGTATTTATAAATATTAATTATACTTTTCCATGTAGATAATTTTAAAAGAGTTTTTCAACCTGGCTTATTACATATTAACTATGGCATTCAAATTGTGAATAAATAATATATTTATTAATTAACAAATAATGAACAATAACATACTAATAATAACTGTTATGAAAATATTATTTACATACCATTAGAATTTTCAAACTGAAATAAACAATCATTAATTATAATGTAGCTACCTTTTTATTCCAAATGAATTTAATCAGAAAATGTAAATGAACGAATGCATTTTGTTTTTTTGTATTTGTATCAAAATGGTAATTAAATAATAAAAAAAATATTGATTCCTTCTACAAATAATTATAATAAAGAGAAATAAGTACAAAAAAATGTAATTAATATTTACTGCTCTTTTTATTCTATTGCGCAAAAATAAATTAAACATTTGATTTTTCTTTTTATTGGAAAACTTACAAATTTATTATTTATTCAAGAGGAAACTTTGGCGAATAAAATATTCCTTTTCTATTTTCAGTTCAATGTTTACTTTCATTATAGTTATTTGTATCACTTATCCAAAAACTACACTTTTGCAATTGAGAATATTTTTCAAATACGAACACTAATGCAGTTTCTAAACATTATATATGTGTCTACTTGAAATCTGTTATTTAGGGAAGTGCAATTTTTTTTATTTTGATGTAGCTAGTTACACCTGTTAGTTTTAGTCAAACATGTTTCAAATAAAGATTATAGATAATAAATTCCAAGGCTATCAGTACAAATGAGCAATATTTTTAAATTACAATTATAAATATCCGTTCTTTATGTTTTGTTATCCACATATAAAGGGTTTAACTTTCATAAATCAGCCAGCTTTGCTATAATCATGGAAACAGCTGATATATTCAAATAATTCTAATTGACAGATGTGTAATTTACATAATGTATGCTGCTGTTATAATTTTATTGGATTTACAAATTCTTTTCCAAGGAACTTTCGGTATGGAATTTTTAGAAAATAGTCAATTTTACTGGATATATAGAATCTTTTCCAATGATTTGTTGAAATGAGATTTGTACAAAATACATAGAATTGACAGAAGGTATTTTCTTGGCCACATCAGATTATTTTCATTCATTTCGTTGGATTGCAAGGAAATTCGTTTTTAAATTTTGGGTTACTAGCAAAAAAGGTTGGGAACCACTGCCCTATACTATCTGTTATCCTTATGTTTGTTGCAAGGGGAAACTTGTAATAATTTCCCGAAACGATTGTTTCTACCCCTAGGCTGGGTAGGGCTAAAGGTCTAGGGTGCCGTGGTATTAAACAAGCGGCGCGAACAATTAAACCTACAACAGTCGAGTCCGACGCCGCGCCGCGACGCCTTACTTACAAGTTTGCGGTCTCTAACTTCGGGTGACTTAGTCTCAGGCTGAAATAAAGACGTTAATAGGAAAGGAGAAGAGAATAAATGGTGGAGGTACAGAGTGGTAAATATTTTTTAAGTATTGATTTGAATCACATTGCGAATAAAAATTTATAAAAACATCTAATGTAGCCAATATGAATACTTTATCTTCCGTTAGAATTTATATAAATACCGCACATCGATTTTTACAAGAACGATTTAACTATATAACTGGTAAAATTGTTTCACGAACGTATTTCGTAAATAATTCTTGTCGCTGACATTAACATTTTTTATGTCAGTTACTAATATTTGATTAAATGAGGCAGTAATACGAAATCTGTATTACATCTTGATATATCTACTTGTTTTAAAGTCGTAGTTAAAACTCAGTTTTAAGGAAAATTTGGGTTTAATTACCATAGCAGCAACATTGTTAACTTAGAATCAGGGCATCGAACCCGCCAAAAACTGGGTTCGGTTTAGGTTCAGGTTAATTTGTTTTTTGAAAGATGGGTTCGGGTGCGGTTCTGGTTCAAGCATTAATAAAATTAGCGGTTTTGTTCGCGGTTCAGGTTCGAAATAATGTAAAATGAAAGCCGGAATTTACGCAAAACGCAACAAGAAACGAACACAATTTTCACGAAAAGTCAGCCCAGACAGCAATACAGACGCCTAAGACGTCGATTATCGGCTGTATTTACTTTTCGAACTAAAAATTAACCTGAACTGGAGTTGAATACTCGGTTCGGTTTCGAGTCAGGTTCAATTAAAAATATATCTGAGGTTCGGTTCTGGGTTTGGGTTCCCTAAAATGTTACGGTTTGGTTCCGGTTTTGGTTCGGTTCAGGTTCGGGTTCGATGCCCTGCTTAGAATTCAACTCAAACCACGGTATATGGACTGATGGCTGGTCTAAGTCGTCTTCTATCTATATTCTTTACATTTAGAATATTTTTAAAATTTCAAATTCATTCTATCAGAAAATTTTTTCCTACGCTTCTAAATGTTCGAGATTCTTCAAATTTATTTAAGGGATTGGCGGTATTTATAAAGGTTGCATGTGATTTCAATACAAATTCTATTTATTTATAAATATAAATGTGATTACAATTTCTTATGACAGGACAACAACAACTGAACTATGACAACTATACCGTATGTCCATGGATCGAGTTCCAAAGAGGAAAAACTTTTTTATTTTTTATTTTACAAAAAAATGTATTCTTGATAAAAGTTTTTGGATGTCTCGAAACGGCCAATTCAGTTTTAATATTTTCAAATTTTTTTTAGTTTCAGATAAAAATCGAAAATTGGTCGTTTTAGTTGAAAATTATTCTTAGTCCCAAAAAATAAGTTTGCGTTGTCATGGTAATTGCCGTTATTTATTTAATTTCATTAACTGTCAGTTATAAAAATCAACCATAATCGTTGAAAATGTTGTCAAAAGACGAACGAATTTACCTAATTCAATGCTATGGCAAAGGTAATAAAGCGATCAGTCGAGTTGTCAAAGAATTTAATCAAAAGTTTCCGGATATTTACATCTCAAATAGAGGTTGTGTTAACAATTACCATGACAACGCAAACTTAATTTTTGGGACTAATTTTCAACTAAAACGAACAATTTTCGATTTTTATCTGAAACTAAAAGAAAATTTGAAAATGTTAAAATTGAATTGGCCGTTTCGGGACATCCAAAAACTTTTATCACGAATAAATGATTTTGTAAAATAAAAAATAAAAAAGTTTTTCCTCTTTGGAACTCGATCCGTGGACATACTGTATATTGAATCAAGCAGTCCCTTTTTATTTTTATTTTTACATTCTATGATTATTAAATTGCCAATTCTCAACAAAAATGATTAAACGCACTCCTCAGAGTCTTCAGTAATGTCAATATTGAAAAATGTTGCCAAAAAACAAATCAAATCTCAAGAAATTGAATTGGATTCTTGGCACCCTGAAAAAAGTAGATATATTAATTATTATTATTATTACCACAAAACAACTTTTACAAACAAAACGAGAGCGGTAAAAATCTATAATATTGTTTGTAAAGTACGTTTATAACAAAATAATAATCGAAAAAAATATACTTACATATGTGGTCTCGCCGGAGCACGTTGTATTATATTTAAATATTGTAAGAAATTTCGCCGAGTCAGAAAATCACTCGAAAGCACTAAACACGTAAACACATTTCGGGCACAAGGTGCACACAATGTTTTTTCTACGGCCAAATTTAATTTTTAGAAAACAGTTAAACAAAATTAACCTCTAATGACATCTTGTCAATATGACAGTTAACCGTTGAATTTTCCTATAAGAAATGAAACATAGGGAATGAATTTGACAGAAGTGTTGTATTTAAATATTGTAAGAAATATAGCCAAGTCAGAAAATCACTCGGGCATAAGGTGCAATATTTTTTTCTACAAGTAAATTTAATTTAGAAAGCAGTTATAATTATTGAAACAAAATTAACCTCTATTTACGTCTAGTCATATATTAAATTCGTTCCCTATTTTTAATTTTAAATGGGACAAGCAAATACATTGCTGTCAATCAAATGTCAAGTCGTAACTATGCATATGAAAAATCCAATATTTCACGTTAAAAATACTCACGGTATATTCACACTCACAGACATCATCTTGAAAATAGTAAGTACCTACTCATTACAAAATAGGGCTTTAATATGTTAAAATCTGATATTATAATTTTTCAAATATTTTAACAGTTTCAGGAACGACCCTTCATTGTTCATTGAAACATAAGAAATAAGCTTACGATACGTGCGTAACGTACTCCTGTAATGGACTACTGGAGCAATTTGTAACTTAAAACTGGATTTTAAAAGCATTAAACAGTTTATTATTTGAAAACTGCACTTTCATGAAGTAATACTAATTACACTTAAATAGGTACGGTACCTTTTTGAAAATAACTGCTTTCTATATTGAATTAATAAGAAAGATGCCGTCTTACTTTTTGCAAGTATATGTAGCATATTTCCCTTTTAGTTAGTTTTTTAACTATTTCTATTTACTTATGACTTTCATTAGTAAAATAATAAAATAGAAGTTACAGTTCTTCATTAAATGGAAATAAAATTGTTTCTTGAAAACAGGTGGTATGCAGTCTGTATGCAAGAAAAACTGATTTTTCTTGCCAATTAAATTCTCAGCCACAATATCTGAAACCACGAAAACAAGATAATAAATAATTATCCTTCCACAAATATTTTTCATCCCATTAAACTGTTTGTCGTTTTTACAGACAATAAAACTCTTTTTATGGAAACCTCTCTGAAATTCCACTTTCAGAAAAAAAATCATGTGAAGTAAAGATGTAATTTACAGTGTGTAATGTAAATGTACGATCCTAAATTATAATTGTGTAATTAGGACAATTATGTGTATAATACATGAACCGGATATTGAATAGCTAGTTACACAATTGTTATGGAAACTAGCTTACTGTTTGGAAATGATGATGTAGATCTTATTTGAATATGTAAGACAGTACTTTTGTACAGTGTGATTGATTTTGGTTGCACCGTATATAAAACATTTATTGTTAACCTGAAAGAAAATTTTCCTGTTTATTTTTTTTTGGATGTCGTATAATTACTGAAAATATATTTTTACAATATACAGAGGAGTCAGAGTTATGATCTTTTTATTTTCTATTTTGTGAAGTGTCTTTTATTTCAAGAGCACAAAATTTTTCATTATGGAATGATTCATATAATTGACTCTGTTGTAGATATTGTTAATTATAATAGTTATATACCTATATATAAAATTAGATGTTTGTTATGTGATATAGTGGGTTGGATTATTATCAATTACTGTTAATGTTATGTAAAGTTTGTAATATAAAAAGAAGTGTCTGGCTTTATAATAAACAGTTGATATACGAAACTCAATGTGTTCTTATTGAAACATACAACAGACTCCATTTTTAAAATTTGATATTATACAGCCCGATTCACCAAAGGGTTTAAGCTAATCCTCGTTTTTGGATTAGTGAATTCTACTCTAATTTTGACAGTTTATATCTTAAAATATAGTCTAATCTATTCCTATTTATTGATAATATCATGAATATTAAATTTTAAATACCGGAATAGAACAGAATTCACTAATCCAAAAATAAGGATTAGCTTAAACTTTTTGTGAATCGGGCAGATAATGATTAAATAAAATTGTGATGAATTTTGCTAAAATTTGTTCATTTATGAACAAATGATATATAGGTGCTTTAAAATTTTGCACAAATTGTCAATTATTATTTACGTGGACATATAAATAATCCGAACAAAAATATTGAACTGTATAAACTTTATACTTATAAATGAATAAAAGATGGCTGTCCTATGTAGAAAGAAAAGTTTGTTATGTTTTTGCCAATAGGAAAACTGTTGTTAATTACTTTTTAAATGCTATAATAAAATATCACTTGAACATATTTTATAAAGTTACTTGTTACTATGCAAAAAATGGAAATTAACAAGGTACAAAGTATTTAAGTTTGAAATTTACATCAAGAATTAATCGCTTATGTAAATTTTATATTGAAAACTTTAGTGATAAGAAACCTGATGATAAAATAATTTGTCAATTGAATTAATGTAAATTTCACATTTATTTTGTTATTTTTATTTTTCATATTGTGATCCATTGCATTATATATTAGACTTAAGAAAAGTTTCAGGTAAGTAAAATTGTACCCCCACGTTAAATTTATTTCTAAAAATATAATACCAGTAATTGCGCTGTTTATGCGCTTATATGCGCCACAATTATTTTTATTTGTTAAATTATGTTGCTATGCGTTTGTCAAACGGTTGCTATGCTTTTGTTGAATGGTTGCTATGCGTTTGTATAGCGGTTGCTATGTAATAGGCAGTAAAAATATTTTTGCTGTCTGGACATCGGGGGGCCATTTTGTCAGAATCTGATGTCCCCCCAAAAACTATGAAGGTTTTGATTCAGCACACTTTTTGTTATGATGCATTGTTTTCGAGATATTAAAGAACGTAATGCTATATGGGACACCCAGTATAAATAATTCTACAAATTTTAAAGAAATCATGATAGTTATATATTTAACTATTTTTATACAGTTTTTATTATAACAAGCAGAACCGTGAACAATTCTATTATTTAAATACGAAGAAATATCTCGTGAAAAAATTTTCACAACATATTTCTTTGTATTTAAATCATAATAGCCTTTGAAAAACAAGCATTCCCAATTTAACAGTTTTTGTAAGTTGGAAATAATGGTACATTTATTTTGAAAAATGTGAGCCTATTTTTCTCTCAGATTAAAGATAAAAAAAATCTATTTACTGCGACTAAATCAATCCGACTGTTGCCTAAAGCGATCGGTAATATAGCAAATATATCATCACATAATTCTCTGATATTTCATTGTATGGTCTCTACATTATTGAATAATAATAGTATATAATAGAACAAAGAACATTTGTATTATTACATACATATATGTAGGTAATCTCCAAGGTACGTATGTTATTATTTTATTAGCAATCTCATATCATATATCGCATCTGTATTTTTCCAATCACATATCGCATCTCCATCGTGTGATTACGTAGCCAGAGGGCTGTTTATGAGCACGCAGGTCTCTGGGTAGCCATAAACTCCAGCCAAACGCTAGTGACCCAGTAACGTATGTAACGCACGGCTACGTGCACATATATCGCTCACATATATACACTTACCTGAGGGCAGTTGTAGGTATCTACTTGGATACCCATAAGATGGAATGAATATTACAAGTTATAGAATTGATTATTCAAATTAAATGTTCGATTTAGAATTTGGACTGAAATTAATTAACAGAATATTACACAATAATAATCGCTGTGGTGCACTCTCCTCAATTGAAATTTCCATGGAATGACGTCTCATTAACATACAATGTGGGAAAATGTAACGCCGGTATAGTAATCTGTGAGAAGCTGATACGTAGATTAGTGAAATCAACAAACGTTAAAAAAAAATAGACTGTAATATTTTCAAAAAAGAATTTTTCGGTCCGATCCTATAACTCGGTGGTTAATTTTTGATATATAATAAAAAATTGGATTTTTAGTTTTCAAATCAATATCTATTTGTTAAAATTATTAACCAAGCGTTAAAAATAAACCACTGAATTACATGATCCCCACACACATACACACATACACACACGCACACACATACACATATACTCGTATACCTACAGATATCATTGTAAAAATGTTAAAATCGGAATCGGGGGACATCAAAACGTGCTTATTCACTAAAATCCTCATATGCGATTTATAGCACGATCCCTGTACCTCCCTTACCTAGGATAGCGAGAGATAAAAATCAAAAGCAGTTTATATATTGTTTGTGACATAATTTTGTTAGAAAAAAGGGTAGGTAGTTGGTAGTACAATCAGAACTAATTTTTAATGGAATTATAAACCAATGCTAACAAACATTTTAGTAGATTTGAAAATTTTTCTGCTGCAAAACTAGTCAGTATGGACTATTTCCTTGGATCCTTCATATGATAATATTCATATTATCATTCGCTATTATTTTTAATTTATTTTTATTGCATAAGATTATTATAAATTTTAAATATAGAGTGAGTGAATCTGAACAAATATCCAACTTCTTAGCAAGATACGAACCCGAAAACACTGACGTGTACATAATCAAAAGCCCAAGCATAATCAGTGAGATAGCAACATTGGAAATTTAAATAACAAATAAAAAATTTGGTTCCTTTTTCCTTTTGATGTTCTGGTCGAGCTATTTATCCAAATGCGGATCGATGGCTGATGGATGAGTTGTATAGATTTGCGGGTTTTTGGGGTGTCTGCAGCACAGCCTGAGAGTTAAGGGCTATAGGCTGTAGGGCTGGATGAAGTATTCCCATCAGTCGAAGCAATAAAATACTCTGTAGTGTAGAGCGGTGACAGGGCCTTCCACGCAGTCCTATTTGTATAGAGGTAGAGGAAAAATGTTTGATTCTGAATTCTAAGTGGACGCGTGGAAATTATTGATGGAAATAAATAAATAAAAGCTAGTGGTTATTGGTCTCATTGCTGGAGATTTTCTGATTTCAATGGATGAAAATCTGTCTAAATACATTTTATTTGAACACAAAGCAAATGTGCAATCAAAATGAGGTACTTTACTTTTTTTAATCCTAATTCATTCATACATTACCATATGATATTTTAATGAAATTGTTGTAAATGAAAATGATAGTTCGTGCTCAGATATTGCTGTTTAATTAATAATAATAAACGTACATGTGTAAGACTAACGATATTTAAAATGTGAAAATTGTACCTACCCTTAAAAATAAATATTTCTTGCGTTTTCTTTATAATATAAATATGTGTATGTATTTAAAATAAATTTTTACATTACCTACATTTTGACAATTACATAATTAATATACCACGTTTTATTATACCGAGAGTTTCAGCCAAGATGCAATATTTACTACGAGGAGAATTCAGATATACCCCGGAATTTTATTCTCAGAGCCAAACGAACGGCCCTAGCAGCAATTCCTTTTTAATATTCTTGCAATCGGGTGTCTAGAAGGCGTGCATAATGTCATAGTTACTTCAATTGTTTTTATTTAGTAATTGTTAAAATGACGGAGTAGGCAGTTCATATTTCCCTTGCGCAACGCATAAAAATTAGATTTCTTGTGAATGAGGGTGGCAAACCAAGTGAAATTTTGCAAAGACTTCAAGTACAGTATGGGGAAAACAACTTATTTGTCGTAGATATCGGTAGTGATGATCACATATTTGTACCGTGCGGGCGTTTACCAGGCGTCACCTCACGGGCAGTGATTGCTGGCGTGGAGAGTGCAACACAGGGGTCACTTTTGTGCCATTTAAAATTCGAAATATTTGGCGTCGGTCGGGATCGAACCCGGTTCCCCAGATTCACGACCATAGGCCTAGGATTGAAAATACTAAAACCGTTTTTTCGGTACCACAGCACTTTTGTACATGGAAAACTTAAAATCTATAGTTACAGATAGTAACTTTCTTCTCCGTAAACATACGGGTGGCGGATTATTAAAGATTAAAAAAGTAGTATTTAGCAACTAGAATAATATGGTTTAGTTTCTAGTTTCATCCTATTTCATATTCTTTCTATAACCATTCCTTTTTGTATATTAAACTATTAAACCCCATTTTTATATTCTTTTCGATTCCCTGTGACTTTACTTCTCTTATGATGCAATATTTCGTTGCGTTTATCTGACATGAGAGGGCCACTTAAGGACTGAGGTCCGGAGGCAATTGAGGCTAAGGAAGGCGACAAGCCCTGGGATTACCCGAGGAGGACTTTCAATTTACCCCGAGAGAACAGGGTTTGAGAAACAGAGTACAGGGATGTTCGCACACGCACCTTCATTATATACACAAGATGGAGGCAGAGTTAATGAGGAAGGAAATTCTCAAGAAAGGATTTAATTTTTGAGAAGATATATGGGTGAGTGACGCAATGTACTACAGAAATTGCTTACAGTACATTGAATTCTCATGAGGTGGTGAGAATGATTCAGTGATCCCGCGGTTTGTAAACAATTCTTATTTATTTACTAATTCTAAATAAATTACAATAATTTAACATTTTTGCATTTTGCAAAATGTATGTAAGGATCTTTGAACATATTGGGTATTAGCATGAACAAGTGATTAAGGGTGCTTAGCTAAGAGATGACTAGCAAGGTTTTAGCGCTGTAAATCTTTTATGGATTATCTTAGAGAAAAATGCTTCAAATATCTGTTATAGAAAAATTAATTTTACGCAATTTTTATTTGAAGTAATCCACAAACAATTGACAGCGATAAACACTGCTAATTATTTCCTCCTTAGTCATCTCCTAGCACCATTCCTGTTACCGCTCTGTATGATTTACATATAAGATTTCAGATTTAAACACAAAAGAAGTAAAAAAAGAAGACGATTTCGAACGAGTATCATAGATATGCATAAGAAAAAATTCGTACATATATAGTAATTTCAGCAGTTCTTTGTCCAAACTATTCTACATATAAACATGTAGAACAAAAATAATTTATTTACTACACGTAAAATATTGCCTATATAACATGCGCAAAATCATATGAGGATGTGGTTTCACCCCATTTTTGAATAATTAATATTAATATAATCATACTTCCCCATTAAATATAACGTACTTATGGCACTTTGTTACCAGCCTACAAAACATTTATTCAATGCACTTTGTGACATGGCCTTTAGCTCCTTCAGATATTTTGCCTTTAGATTAGATTACATATTTATTGACTGGAATACAATGTCGACACTGAATTACGTCAAAATTTACAATAAAAACTTTACATACAATTACATGCAAAATAATATATAAATACCGTGAGTATTTTTTAACGTGAAACATTGGGTTTGTCATATCTATGGTTACGCCTTGATATTTGATTGACAGCAATGTATTTGCCCGTTCCATTTAAAATGAAACATAGGGAACGAATCTGACAGAAGTATTATATTTAAATATTGTAAGAAATTTAGCGGAGTCAGAAAACCACTCATGAGAACTAAACATATTTCGGGTACAAGGTGCACACAGTTTCTACTTCTAAATTTAATTTTTAGAAAACAGATATAATTATTTAAACAAAATTAACCTCAAATGACATTTTGTCAATATGACAGATAACCGTTAAATTTTCCTATAAGTTATGATTTGACATTTGATTAACAGCAATGTATTTGTCTGTCTCATTTAAAATGACACATGGGGAATGAATTTGACAGAAGTATTATATTTAAATATTGTAAGAAATTTAGCCGAGTCAGAAAACCACTCGGGCACAAGGTGCACACTATATTTTTCTACAACCAATTTTAATTTAGAATGCAGGTATAATTATTTAAACAAAATTAACCTCTATTGACGTCTTATCAAATGCCAAATTCGTTTCCTATGTTTCATTTTAAATGGAACGGGCAAATACATTGCTGTCAATCAAATGTCAAGTCGTAACCATGGATATCACATCGGCGAAAAATCTGAGTGACGATATTCATCAGTAGAATAGAAGTTTTATCTTCTTTATAGTCGCAGAACGTTGTCTTTTCAATATCCTCTTCATTTTCGTGAAGAGAACAAAATCAGAGTGAGAGAAGGGGTGGAGGGCGCATTTCTAATAAATACGATAGCTGCGACATCATAATATCATGATATTGCTTTTGACCTAAAAATCATGAATGAGTAGTGAACTGTGAACCGGAACGTTGTGATGGTTCAAAATTCTGGAGTTGTTTACCCACAATTCTTTTCACATTATTCTTAACAAATACTTACTTTCTGAGCAACCTCTCTTACAGAAATTTAGCAATTACTAAGCACAATATTTTCAATTTATGCCACATTTTCATAGGTGGTTAATGTGCTAGGATGCAAGGCTTTCTTGTCATCTTCCAAGTCTTCACGGCACAATTGAAATCGTTTTGCTGC
Source organism: Ophonus ardosiacus (assembly GCA_943142095.1). Lineage (NCBI taxonomy): Eukaryota > Metazoa > Arthropoda > Insecta > Coleoptera > Carabidae > Ophonus > Ophonus ardosiacus. The sequence continues at coordinate 14,351,652 of OW964830.1, read as the reverse complement.
GTCGTAAACTACACATCCATTATGAATAAAATTTGACAAATATTTCACAAAACGTGATATACCAATGCGGTCAACAAATACACTCAATGAGCCGGTTTCACATTTACTAAAAAGTATTTTAAATGAAAGTTTATGCAGTATTTATCACAGTAATAAAAATAATAAAAAATTATTATTTTCGTAAATAATTAAATAAAAAGATTGGTTCCAGAAATAGTTATGAAAAACAATCACCCACTTCTGTGACGTCGGAGAACATACAACACGTTATTTGTAGCCAATAGGAAAACAGTTGACGTTATTTACTTATATAAATAAAAGTAGGCGATAGTTTGTCACATGTTAACTGTACTCCGACATCGTGTTCTGTTTCATTATCTAATGGATATTTCGTATATTTTCAAATTTAAGACCCTATCAAGAACAATGGCTGGTAGCACAAGCCTTGTTTTAACTAAAACACTGTTTTAAGAAATGTCAAATTCAAATTTCAATATTTAATTTCACCTTTATGTTTGAAGAACGATTTTTTTTAAATATTTGTTTGAATATAAACTATATTCTGCTTTAAAATCATATTTTGATAAATTTGATATTATTTATTTTTATTATTAAATAATGAAATTTGACATTTCTTAAAGCAGCGTTTTAGTTAAAACAGGGCTTGTGCTACCAGCCAATATCTTTTAAAATTTAGTACTTAGAAATATAAAAATTCTTGAAAAAAAAATAACGCGCGAAACTAAAAAGTTCTTGTTACTTTTTGATCAAACCTTGTATTACATAGCTTTGAATCTCAACAGATTATAATGGACTAGAAAATACTTTACATTTAAATACTTATTAATATTTCAGTTATTACAAATACGAGCCCAGGCTCATAATAGTTCGGCCGGCTTACAATTTCAATTAAACGCCTTAACAAATGACACAATCTGCACGAATGGTGAGAAATTTCTAGAATTTTTTTTTTTACTCCTTTAAAATATATGATTCGAACATACAAAAACTGAATACTTTATTAAAGTAACTAACTAAGTACAAGTTATAAAACAAAAACTGTGGTCCAACAGTCGGGTCATAAGAGTTCGGCCGGAATTTAATATTGAGTTACATCGCCTTTATTACTGATAACAGTGTTCTGCTAGGTATTGCGTCCACTAGCTTTGCACATTCTTCTGGTAGAATATTATCCTATATGTGTTGCAATGTATCTTTTAATACTTACAAACTATTACGCGCCGGATGTTTCCGAAAATGTTTCTTCATATATCGCCAAAGGGACTCCATTGGAGATAAATCTGGACTAGAAGATGTCCATTTTTAAACTGATATTTCATGCTCCTTGAACCATGTTTGAACATTTTTTGTCATATGACATGATGCGCCGTCCTGTTGGAAGATGAACTCACCTTCGGTCGTTTCACTATTAGCGATTGAAGGTAAAAAACTTTCTTCCAAAATGTCTCGGTATTTCTGTGATTTCACTGTTCCATTAATAAAGTATATTTACCCACGGCCCTTCCCGACATACAATCCCAGACTATAACAGACGCTGAGAACTTGACTTTTTTCACTAAACAGTCGTTTTGGCAAGTTTCCGCAGATGTACGCAACACTCGTTTCCGCGAGTTTTCTACGCAAAACGTCTAATTTGGCTTCGTCACTCCAAATTACGCTGTACCATTGTCTTTGAGTCCAGGTTCGGTGTTCTCGAACCCATTTCTGTATAATACTATTTTGTAATTTTGTTAATAATGGTTTTTCTTTTGCCTGTTGCAAAAATTAAATAATCTATTAACAAATTGACAAGGAAAAGGTAGTAGAATATTACTTTATGCAACTTGTATCCTATATTTCGAATAGTTCTCTTCGTTGTAGACATCAAAACTTCCTTTGCTATACTCTCCCTCTATAGCACAGTTATTTCTTTAGTATTTGACCGCGAATTTTTTTTTCTATTCTACGTAAAGCTAGCTTGTTTACTTTTGTAATAGTAGATGGTCGGCCGGTTTTGGTCGTTTCTTCGATTCCGCCTGTTCTTTTATATAAATTAATGGTATATTGCACTGTCGAAATAGGAACAGAATGCGAAACAGATATTCGACGTGCCAAAATTCTCTTTTTATGGGCATTAATGATGGATAAGCGCAAGTCTTTACTTTGAGAGTTAACACGAGGCATTGTGCTTGAAAACTATTAATTACTAACCGATAATTAATACTGAGAGGTATTTTGTTTATTTGTGCAATGTTCGTTCTGTGCGCTTTATTTTTATGACTAGTGTGATAAGTGGCCGAACTATTATGACCCATCAGTTGGACCATACTATTTGTTATATAAATTTAGTTTATTAGGAGATTTTAATAAAGTATTCAGTTTTTGTAAGTTTAAAGTCTATATTTTAAAATAGACGAAAAAGATTTGTAGAAATTATTGACCATTTGGGTAGGTGTAATAATTTGTTAAGACGTCTAGTAGAAAATGTAGGCCGGCCGAACTATTATGAGCCTGCTCTCGTACGTACAAAAAATTTACTTAGAAATATATCAGTAAAAGGCACAATTTTACAATACGTACTCGTATATACGTATAATTATAACTATGAAGCCTTGTAAGAAAGTAATATTTAAACAGTTTCGATACAAATTAATTTATAAATAATGTTTCATTTAATGTTGTTAAATTTATATGAACGTGAATACTTATATTTTATCCTGTACAAATAATCTTTTTAGTATCACTAAAAAATTAATCCTACATGAAAACTCTTTTAGGCAAATAAATAACTCCAATTCGTTTATCTTCGTTTATCTGCCACTGCCTTTACCACTATTGTTATTTACGCGTTTCTAAGATGCTACGATTGTTAAAAATTCAGTCTCTGCCTCCTTGATATATGTAGAGAAATATACGCGACGAAGATGAATCGAAACATTTGTTTCTCTTTATCTAATAGCCGCCGTATGATGATATAATTCATGGGAAGTGAGTTGGTTTTTGGTTTATTTCTTTTTAGATATGTAAATAAGGATATTTTAAAATACTAATTCTTGATAATGTCAAAAGTTAAACATATTATAAAATTAATGTATGTTGTAATTCTGTTATCAAAGATTAAAGATTAGTTTTTGTTCACGCTACACTGCATGAGTTAATTAAGATTTTTAATTATAATGAGTTAATAGCAAAATTAAAAGTTTGGATTAATAATTTGTTATTATATAAGAATCCCGCTACAAATATTCAGAATAAAAATCAGGTAGGTCCTGATCGTGAAAAACAACTTTTGAAATTATTATTATTATTATTTATTAATTAATTGAGGTCGCAGAGTTCTCATGAAGCCATTTATAGCTGCAGTGGCGTATTATCGCAGAAGCCCGAGAAGCCCGGGCTTCTGGCGCAAAATTATCGGGGGCGCAAAATTATGTCAGGAATTGAAAAAAAGAAAATCTATTTTTTTATAAAATATAAATTAGCAAACGGATTGCTGAAATATCTGAAACTATTAAAAGACAAGAACAATGTGAATATTTTTCCTAACATTGTAATTTTATTACGGGTGTTTGCTTGCAAATAGAGATGCATTCGGGCCGGGGCGGACCGAACTTTGAGGTTTGGATCGACTCGGCCCGAAAATTAAAATTGCAGGCCCGATTCGAAGATCGACTCGACAAAAAATTAGCTGGCCCGGCTCGAAAATTGACTCGAAATCGGGCCGGGCTTCAGGCCGGGCCGGGCCAAAGCTCGAAAATGGGTGCATCCGACATTCCTAATTTTGATTTTTATGTGAGGCGAAATGTTTAACTTTTTTCGTGCCAAATTTATAAAAAACCTCTACATCCTTATAACTTTCGACATTAGTTATTATAAATTGTTAAAAAAAGAGACACTTCTAGTGTAAGTTTGTTATAAAAATTACAGACTTACGAGTATTTAACACTTAGTTTCCCAAAGGCGCTCGAAAATTTAAGATGTTTCACAAATCTTACACAAAAAGATATCATTTACATTAAGATTTTTTTATCTAACTTTATTTCTACTCAAAAATAAGACAAGAAATCATTATAGTAGAAATAAAAATCACTTTTATTTAAGTATACGAATAGTAGCAATAATAATAATAACAACATGACAATAGCATTATTATGTTTTAATGAATAAACTTGAATTTTTGAAGTAAAATAACATTTTTATTATTAAGATGTGAAGTATGTTGTTATTAAATCATTTTGACCCTTTTCAACTTCATCCATTTTCATTAAAATATTAAGGAAACTGTGCATTTGATATATACTATAAGATTTTTAGGGCCGGCCCGAAAAGCTCGAATTTTCGGGTCGAGCCAAAATCAAAAGTCCGACTCGCTTCAACTTTTGCAAATGATTAGCCCGATTCGGCCCGATAAAAACTATCTTCGGCCCGGCTCGATGATCGACTCGAAATCGAGGCGGGCTTCGGGCCGGGCCAAAGCTTGAGATCGAGTGCATCTTTACTTGCAAAGCAGTGACCAGCTGTATTAGCTACAGATCCTTTTCAGCACTGAAGAGAGTGGAGGATTACCGCAGGTCCACAATATCCCACGCAAAATTAAACGCTTTGATTATTATGTGCATCGAAAAAAACTCTTAAATGAAATTAATTTTGACAACGCTGTGAATATTTTTGCCAGTGCCAAATCAAGAAAAATGTCATTTTAATTATATTTTTGTCATTATACTATTTTAATTAAAAATAAGAGATTAGTTTCAATGTTTGCTGAATTTTACTAATAAAAAAGCCTTCCCATCTACTCGAGTATGATTGTCGTTTTTTGAATCATTGGTTATTACTCTTTATGTCAGTTCTTATATTTAATTACTTGCTATAATTATTGGTGTCTTTCCAGAAAATTTTTGTTTTTTTTTTCATTTATGTTTACTAAAAAATGGGGGGAAGGGGGAAGCTCAATAATTTCAAGGGCTTCTGGCGCCAAAATACCTTAATACGCCACTGCATAAATGGCATTTCAAAAGACAATCAACTGTAAATATTCCTGCCATAATTCTAAGATTCTTTTTGTAGAGAGTTATTAGTGTAATAATCGCGAATGAGATGCAACAGAAGTAGCCATATTAAACTACTTAAGTAGGTTCTCGATACTTACCTGCTGCCCGTTGCTGATAAGTGTGATCACTGCATTGGTTATGTAGGACAATTATTATTAAAGAACAATATAGAAAAATATAGATTTATTTGTACAGTTGAATTAAGTATGATATAGTTAATAATTTACAAAATTAATTTAGTTTAATATAAATTTGCTTACAACAAGTAGTTAGTTAAAGACAAAGACTAAACCCTAAAACAGTTGGACTGAGAATTGCGGTCATAGGTTATAAAATAGTTAAACACAAAAGTAAACAATATGTATAACAAAACCAAGTTAAGTAATAAACAAAATAAATACAAATACATTTTTATGATATTATAATTAACAAACAATGTTTAGCAATATATCTCTCATACCTAGGGGTAGACTACCCCTGAAAATCTAGAGTCTCATCTTCAGCTGGGTTGAGTCGAATCGAAGACTGAATCTAATTGACTGTAAATGACTGTCAGTGACTGCACCGTACTTATATTTAACATTCTATTTATACAAAATAAAATGGAATATTGCAATAATTTTGCTGAACGACAAGTGCGATATCCTCGCGCATAGCCAAAAAGGTCAATAACATTAAATTGACATAAATTGCAAATAATTTTGTTAAAACGAAATATTTAAACACAACTGGTATGTTACAATAATAGCACTTTGGCGTTTGTCGACTATGGTGAAATGAATTAAGTTGTGAAATCAATTTTAAAATATTTTGGGATCCCACAGCTGAGCATTTTGTAATCATGATTTATAATTCGGTAGTTTTTAAGTCTGCTGGAAATTAATTGCCAGTTTTGACAGTTTCGAAGTTTCCAAAAATTAGTTTCAAACCATTCCAAAAGAAGATTGTATTTAAAAAGTGAACTACTTTGAATATATTTAAAATAAAATTCAAACAAATGTGAACCATATATGACTTATTATCAATAGTTCTAGTGTGACCCTCGTACTGACGATTGATATATACAAAAATATTGTATGCAATACTTGCAAAAAGCACATTACTTGAAATAAATATGAACATTTTGCATAAGTTGTATAAGTGTTAAAAGTGTAATTTTATTTTTTGTGGGAAGAGCGTTAGACGCGACGCTCAGCAGACTGGCCCAAGCGTTTTTATATACATGTTTGCAGATAGCAAGAAATGGATGTCATCGCAAAATAAATTCGAATGATTATTACGAAAAGATTTTGAAGTAAAACTCATTGATAATACCTAGATTATTGGAACAATAGTTATAGGCAAACAAACTTAATACATTTGACAGCATTGATGGTGCATTTATTTAAATGAATAAATATTAAATGGTAGGAGGTACTGCGCTCGTCACACTAGATTTTTAATAAAATGTAATAACTATACTTCATTTCACGTAAAGGCCTATTTATAATGAAGTAACGTAAAACGCAACGCAACGACGCAACGTAAGCAGTAACACAAACACAAAATATGTGATTTATAATAACGCCGAAGATAGCACTTCTAACTAATCAAAAGAATTCTGTTTATATCGTTGAAATTCAACTTGCTTTTATTTATAGTTTTTATGACATATGACGTAAATAAGTGTATAAAATAATTTGAATAGAAATGGACAGTGATGACGATATACCAGCGGCAATGTTGTTTCTGACTCGGTGATTCTCGATAAATTCGATTAATTTTCTATCATCCCTAATTATTCTTTGTATAGCTTTGAAAATCTAACCGGTCTAACCATAAAATGTAGAATTTATTATGTAATTTTGACAGTTCACGAACATGTCGATAATACAGATTTTTATATTAAAACTCAAACACTGAATTCTGATTGGCTAGAGGTACAAAAGTAAGGTAGAAAGATGAAAGTTGGTCAGCTTTGGCGTTGCGTTGCGTTACGTTACTTCTGCGGCTCTGCGTTGCGTTTCATTATAAAACGGTATATGCTGTACCGTACATTTATCTTTTGCGTTACCTTACTGCAACTTCGTTACCGCTTGCGTTACTTCATTATAAATAGGCCTTAAGAAATAGCGTTGGTTTAGATAGGGATATAAATTCTGCCGGTTAATGCTAACCTAGTTCACAAAAGTGGAAAAAAACATATCACTTGTGAGCTATCAATTATCAAATAAAATCGACAGAATTAAATGATATTTAACCATGTTTTGATGTAATTTTTAATATTCGGGGCTCGTACATTTACAGATAAAAATATTTTTATTATTGACAAAGTTTGGTTTCACGAATTTAAATTATTTATCTAATGCATGTAAAAACGGTCGGCTCTCAAGCGCCATCTGCTATTTTCTTACGTGCAATGAAGTATAATTAAAATGTTTCCTTTTTCTTTTCTGCTTTAAACATTTTTTCTTTCAATTATTTTCCAGCATTTTTATTAAATAATTCAAAGGACTTGAATCAGAAACATCTTTTTTAATAAGAATAAAAATTTGAATCTTAGAATGCTTGGTTTCGTTTGAGTAATATCTTATAATTTGTTGATTGTTGCTTAGTTATGTTATTGTATTTGCTAAGTTTTGTTCGAAAATAATATAAACATGTATTTTTTAACTGTATTTAATTTAATGTTTCTGATACGAAAATATATACATATATCGTATTTGCTTGTTAAATATTTTATGATAGAAAAATATTTTAATTTAAATTATGTATACCGATATAAATATGTACACAAATAATAATAAATGATTTTGTAAGCCATGTGTACATTATTATTATGTATGAAAGTAATTTGTACTATTATTAATTATGTACAAACAAATAATTAACAGTTTTTGATTAATACGCACATTGATCTGTGTTATTTATATAGCATAATAATAATTAAATAGATAGAGGAATAATTAAATGTGCACATATTATTTTTTTAAATAATTCTTTTAATTCTAATACTCGTATATCTACATACATACATATACATATCTGATTAAAAAATAAATTCTTATTATATGCACGACAGAAATTACATATGCATCTGTAACAGTTTTATTTTGGCTGTACTATAGGTATTATCTTGCACAATAATACCTCCTATGTACATATGTTACAAAACCTTAATTTTAATAATAATCCCCGCAATATACAATTTATAAATCTGAAACTAATACAAATTTATGGCAACTGAATTAAAACATAGTTGCATTTATTAATAATATTTTATTAAAAATATCAAACTAGAGCAATACAACATAAAATAATTGCTATTGCATTAAATAATAATTTATTGAACAGAAAAACAAAAACCTTTATTTTGCACTATTACAGGACTAAAATAATAAATATCCAAATGGTTTATTTTGTATAAAATAATGATGATAAATACAATGAAAATTTTACCTCTACATAAAATATTCATTTATAGTTTTTATACGATTGTAGTACAACTGACGATGATTGCATTGCAATGGAAATGTACATTTTGAAAATAAAAAATCTGTTGTGGCCAGCACAAGACCTCTCGCCATTTCCATATTAGGCTATATAAGTATTGTATTGCACTTTGCTATCGAACCATCGTTTTATAACAAAATATTACAGGACTTTACCCAAATATTGTTTTTTATTGTATTTAACATGTCTTCTGCACACATATAATTCTAATTATATCTATTTTTCATTGTATGAGGGAGTTTCTAAATGTCACAGACTCTTCCAATTCATTAACCAGATTGGCGGTATTTCTGATGGATATATGCATATTACCTATAATTTCAAATATTTAATTAATAAAACAATAAGAAAGATTAAATGTACTTCCCAGAAAAAGCTATCAAAATGTCACTGAAACTGTTGATTTTTGACACTGAAATCTGTCATTTACAAATTATATTATAAACATATGACTTTGTCAACTGGTTTCCTTAGTGTAGTTTCGCCTACTCGACTTGTTATATCCCGATATTCTATATATTATAGCGTCTTTATCTCTAAATTTATAGAAGATAGAATAAAAAATTTAAATGTATCAGGTGTAGAATTTTGTTCTTCAAAATTAGTAATATCAAAAATTTTCAAAAATTAATATTTGGAAGAATTTCTTTTAAAAACTACTACTACCGGTTGTTCAATTGTTACCAAAACCTTTTCAGCTCTTCCCAGGAATGTCAGATTGAGGAATCCATAGGTAAATAGTTCTTAAGTCTTATAGTTTTTGAGGAATCGTGGCTACAACATCCAGACATACACACATACACACATACACACATACACACATACACACATACACACATACACACATACACACATACACACATACACACATACACACATACACACATACACACATACACATATACACACATACACACATCCACACACACACACAGACATCATTTTAAAAATGTTATAAACGGATTATAGGGACCTTAAATCGTGCTTATTCACTAAAATCTGGGTATGCGAATTTTAGCATGAATCCAATACCTCTCTTAGCGAGAGGTAAAAATAATTTGTGAAGAAAGGTTTATTATTATATTTGATTTAATTTATATCTTCACGTATACTCAAATACGATAAGTATACTTGAAAATTCTATTTTTACCTTGCGTCACCTTTACAGAAGTTATTGTCTTCGGTCAAAAAATTAGGTGGTGAATTTTTAATGAAAAAGCACGTTTTAGGGTCCCTAGAATACGATTTTACTAATTTTACTATGACGTCTATGTGTGTGTGTGTGTGTGTGTGTGTGTGTGTGTGTGTGTGTATGTGTGTGTGTGTGTGTGTGTGTGTGTGTGATAAAAATCTCTCCGACGATAACTCCAACAGTATACAATTCTAAAAATTATAATTCTTTCATATTTCTCTTCTTTACATCCATATGAAGAGCTGATTAGATTTTGGTTATAACTGAACTACTTGAAGTACCTTTATTTGAAGTACTCAACAATTTTTATTGAAAAAACGCAGGTAAATATCGTTTTTTGATATTTTATGTTATTATAAATATGAAATATATTTGTTTGCGTATATGGTTTGATTACAAATTTTCCTTCATATTTAATAGATATAGAGTTAAAGAGATTTAAATAGATGAACTTTCATAAATCAGCCAGCTATGCTATAACCATGAAACTGGTGATATATTCAAATATTCTAATTGACAGATGTCCGTGTCATGTGTAATTTACATAATATATGTTATAATTTAATTGGATGGAATTTTCGGTTTAATGAATGTTTGGCAGCTGTGTATCATATATGACAATATTTGTAAAAAAAATTGTTGAACCCGATATTTTCGCTGATTCGCTGTCTAAATTTAGGAAAAAACTTCACCTGGTTGCTTGCTGAATCTCTCCCGTATTTTATATTATATCAATTTATTAATCACTATATCTGTGTGACTGTCTTATATTTTCTGATGTAAATGTATTATTAGTCTATATTTTGTGCTACCGTTTGTAAAATTTTATGTGTATTAATCCTCTATAATTGGGAACTTGCTTCCTGTTGAGTGATTAGAATAATAAATAAATAAAAAATAAAATAGTATGTGTTCGTGTTACAAATTTACTAGACGTAAAAAATCTTTTCAGATGAAATTTCGGTAAGGGATTTTTTCAAAATACATAGAATTGACGGAAGGTAATTTGCTAGCCATATCATATTTTTTTATAAGTATTTCAATTTGTAACTTAACAAATAATTTTTTTATTAAATGATTTTTGATTATATCCATTTTTCAATATTCACAAAATCCTAATATTTAATACAATGAATTTTAGCCATTGAATATTTGTATTTACATATACATATATTTCTTAAAAAAAGGAATTACACATATAATATTATAGTAAACGTGTATGTTGAAAACTTTGCAAGGTAACTGGAATTTATAATGTAGTATCTCGAACCTCTGAAATTTATTTATTATTGCTTAAGAGTTGCTAAGAGCATAGGGTTTACACGAAATCTTGCTTACTAAACTGTATACTATGTACATATATTTACTACGTGTGATATAAACTTGGTGAAACTGTTAGGTATTTCCAGGAAGAATGTCTCAGAAGATATTCACGCAATTAAAGTTTTGTTCTCGTGTCTAAGCACAAAATATCTCATCTAGTAAGGGAAAAGCATTCGCGAATCAATTTCTTTGAAGCCACACGGATTTTCACCCATAATCGAATTTCGTCCCGGTAATTGAAAGTCTTGTTTAATTGGATTGACATGAATGTAATTACCACAAAGAGAGGCTTGAAAAGTATACCACTCAGACAGAGAATATTCAAGATACGAAGGTGCTCTTAAATTTGTAAGAAAAAGTCCACATAATTTGTAAAAAACATTAGAGAGTGTACAATACCTAACTGCTGTTTACATTTTAAATAATAAACAGAAAATATGAGGAAATTCATTTAGTTAGCTGTAACGGGAAAATCTAGGAAATTGTAGAATTCCGAAAAAAAAAATCATAAAAATCAGATAAAATATAAAACTATATAAGATAGTAACGAAATAATTATTAAAATCCCAAAATTAAATCAAACGTTATATACGTATAATATAATAGATATTTATACACCAAGTGAGCCAAGATAATGTTTATTCATGAGAAGAAAGTTTAACTTAAAATTAAATTCATCGAGTAAATAAACATTCTTAGCTTACGTGTTTTATACAATATTTTATTCAATTTTCACGAAATAATAAAAAAAAATCTGTTGTGGCCAGCACAAGACCTCTCGCCATTTCCATTTTATGTTATATACATAAATAATGTATTGCACTTCGCTACCGAACCGTCGTTTTGTAACAAAAAAATTACAGAACTTTACCCAAATATTGTATTTTATTGTATTTAACATGTCTTCTGTACACATACAATTCTAATTATATCTTCTTTCCATTGTATGAGGAAGTTCCTATGTCAGAGATTCCTCCAATTCATTAACAAGATTGGCGGTATTTGTAATGGATACATGCAGGTTACCTATAATTTTAAATATTTAATTAATAAAACCATAAGAAATATTAAATTTACTTCCCAGAAAAAGCTTTCGGAATGTAACTTAACTTTTGATTTTTGACACTGATATCTGTCATTTACAAATTATGTTATAAACATTTGAATTTGTCAACTGGTTTCCTTAGTGTAGTTTCGCCTACTCGACTTATTATATCCCGGTATTCTATATATTATAGTGTCTTTAAATCTAAATTTATAGAAGATATAATAAAAAATTTAAATGTATCAGATGTAGAATTTTGTTCTTTAAAAGGCGTAATATCAAAAATTTGCAAAAAATAATATTTAGAAGAATTTTTTTAAAAAACTACTACTTCCGGTTGTTCAATTGTTACCAAAACCTTTTCAGCTCTTATCAGGAATGTCAGATTGAAGAAACTGCAGTATAATATTTTTTAAGTCTTATAGTTTTTGAGGAATCGTCCCTCCAACATCCATACATACACACACACACACACACACACACACATACACACATCCACACACACACACAGACATCATCGTAAAAATGTTAAAATCGGTTTATATGGACCTTAAATCGTGCTTATTCACTTAAATCTCGATATGTGATTTTTAGCATGAATCCAATACCTCTCTTAGCGAGAGGTAAAAAACATTATAATATTTACTTTTGACCCAATAAAAAACTAATCAGTTAGTGGGCTGTGCATGACAATCGTCGATGATAGACGTCAAGTCATCTATTTAAAAAGCATTATTGTCTGTCATTTGTGTCGTGAAATATAGGTAATGAAAATGGCTGATAATATCTAATAAATACTGGTGGTGGTGAGTGTTATTTACGTATCTGATGTTATTTTAAAGGCATTATTTGTTGCAGAGTGATTTAAAAAAAATTGTGAGAGTGATTTAAAAAAATTTTAATTCACTTGTTAATAAAACGTTACTTATATTTGTTGCTATGGAGTTAATAATGACAGTTTAAAACGTTAAAATTGAATAAAATAATATAAATGTAGATTTTAATTTAATTTTTGTTTAACTCTCCATTAAAATATTGGTTCAACTGGCCATAAATCTAGATTATGAAGGCCATCTCAAATGTGCTTTTGTTTTCCTAAAGTGTTCATGGACTACGAGACATTCACGAAATAGCTATTTACAACTTTAGCTGCAAAATAATGATTTTTTTTTTGTGAAGATTACCGAACGAACAAATAAAGTTTGGTAATAAGTCATGTGCGAAAAACACGATTTTGCAACGAATCACATACAAGGTATTTTATAAAACCTATGAGATTAAATATTTATAGAGAAAAACAGAAAAAAGTAATAAATTTTAAAAGTTAGCTGTTACTTTAATATTCAAAATAATAAACAAGAAGTTGACATTATGAAACAAAATTACAGATAGCAGCGTACAAAACAGATTAGTTCACCCAGAAATAGGTAATATGCCGTGATGATTTTGGTCTGTTTCTTATATATCAAATTACGTCTAAAGTATTAATAATAGTAAAGTAAATAAAAAAGTAAAAATTTCTGTTTAGACTTCTTTATAATTTTTTTCAGGGTTTTATTATTTCCCTTTCAATTTTCAGTATTAGATTTTGATTTATGAAATCAGAGTTATAACCTTTACATGGTTTCATAATAGACAATAATACCATTGAAAAGAAAATACCTACTTATTTTTCATCTTATATGTTTTTATTTCGAACATTAATAACTTCCCATTTATAAATTAAATGGGGTTATAATAGTATACTGATACGAAGGTTTGGTGATAACAGCTGTTGTAGACTGGAACTTAACTCATGTTGACTGTATCGCGCCCATCCGCCTCGCCTTTTATATGATTCCGCGTCGTTTCTAGAATGATTTTAGTTCCGTCGATGCTATAATGACATCGGAAACAAAGGGCCAGATGACCGCGAGTAATTAAACTTATCTCGGCCCAGTTGTTTACACAGCTGCGCACGCAGTAATTAACCCGCCGACACGTTCAACATTTCCGACCATCGGCGTCGGTTACGCGCACGCTACATTATCCTATTTATGTAATTTTACAAAATGAATGATTGTTTCTACGCTTACAAATGTGAGATATAGTGTAGTTATGAATTATTCGAGGAACTATATTATTAACTTACATTATAGAAATGTTACTACTATAACTTTCTTACAAAATAGGGCTGATTATTTTATTGCATATCTAATGATATCATTTACAATTTTAATAGTATTTTGTTGGAAAAATACGAATATTTAATTAAGTTAAAAGCATCGGTAGTTGAAACATTAAGGGCGCGTGTGAAAGCGTTAGTAGTCATAACAACCGTTGGACGCTTTCTGTAGGCGCCACTTGTACTTTTACGCAAGTGTTAGAATCCGAAATCCTTTGCCAAACTTTACTTCTCATCTGACCCCCTCCCCCACTATATTTCTGAACTGAAAGGTATATTTCAAGTTCTATGTCACTCAGCGGTATATTTAACCACCAACTAAGAATGTTTACCGCTGTATTCTGTTATTTTGACTATAAAACACATTATTTACTTAAAATTTGTGGAAACATTATAACACCTTATTTCTGGATAGCGTGCGGTATTTCAAATCTCTTGTAATCTGGAGTCTGGTTAGTTTTTAACTAGATTATAGTAACAACATTTTTCTTGATTCGTGATGAATATGCAATTAGGGAATAGGATTTATCTTTAGAGAATAATGATACTTCAAATTCTTGTAATCGGATTAATTTTTGGTTGCATATTCTAACTGTAATTGTTGTATATAAACCATACCTGTTCTATGTCTTCATATTTTCTGATAGTATTATAGCGAAAATAATATCTATAAAAAATAGTATGCATTATTTCACGACACAATGGCGCGAATTACGTACCAGTTATTTCTTATCTATTAAGTTTTTGTGTTATATTTGTTCGATAAGGGTAAATAAAAAAGAAGAATTGTAAATTGTGCTAACAGTATCATATTTTTATCCAAATAACGTCTTTTGCTAGTAAAATAAATATGAAAAATTTCAAATAAACAGTTATACAGGGTGTCTCTTAAATAGGGGGACATGGCTTAACCACAGATTCCTGAGGCTAAAATAAGACGATTTAACCAAACTTGCTTCTACCGGAAAGTGTACCATTTAGACAGAATTCTGCTTCAAAGTTCTTCGAAAAAAAATTAATTTTGCTTATAATAATCGGACGCTTTATTCGATTTGGATGAAATTTGGTATGACAGTTTATATGGTTATAAGTCATCTTTTAAGGTGATACTTGTTATTATTAGTGAACCACTAGTGTATGAAACTTAGGTCTCCCAACATTAATTAGACCGTAACTTTTTAATGGCAATGCCGAAAACGTGAAATTATTTTTTTTCGGAAAGACTCATTCAATAGTAAACTTTTCTCTCTCTGTTTAATTTTTGATATCTGTTACGGTTCACACAGAAAAAAATAAAATCTGAGTGTCTGTACTGCTAAATTTTTAAAATAAATTTAATCTAGCAGTCTATCCAAATGTCAAACAAGTAATTTTTAATGACAGTAACAATTGTTTTACGGGTTGTCAAAAATTTTCTTCGCAATATTCTAAAATTAGTAACATCCGTTTGTTCGACCTAATAATAGTTTACTACCATTATTATAAATAAGACGATTACATATCTCAGTTTACTCCTAAACAAGTTGAGAAGATTGACAACTCGTTACTGTCATTAAAAATTACTTGTTTGACATTTGGATAGACTGCTAGATTAAATTTATTTTAAAAAAAATCACGATGCAGTCACTCAAGTATTATTTTTTTCTGTCTGAACCGTAACAGATATCAAAAATTAAACAGAGAGAGAAAAGTTTACTATTGAATGAGTCTTTCCGAAAAAAAATAATTTCACGTTTTCGGCATTGCCATTAAAAAGTTACGGGGTAATTAATGTTGGGAGACCTAAGTTTCATACACTAGTGGTTCACTAATAATAACAAGTATCACCTTAAAAGATGACTTATAACCATATAAACTGTCATACCAAATTTCATCCAAATCGAATAAAGCGTCCGATTATTATAAGCAAAATTAATTTTTTTTCGAAGAACTTTGAAGCAGAATTCTGTCTAAATGGTACACTTTCCGGTAGAAGCAAGTTTGGTTAAATCGTCTTATTTTAGCCTCAGGAATCTGTGGTTAAGCCATGTCCCCCTATTTAAGAGACACCCTGTATAATACTAGCTGACCCGCCCCGGCTTCGCACGGGTAAAGCTAAAATAACGATTAGCTACGCGTGTACCAGTAATTTTTCACATTTACTTCGGAGACATGCGCTGCGTAGGGAGCCGGCAACCTGCCTCGCATCGTACATGTAACAGGCTCCGTCCGATCCCCGCACCGCACCTCAAAGCGCCTTTTCTAAACATGTCTCGGGTGCTTTTACTTATGTACATATGATGCAAGCTATCTCTCCGACAAATATCGAAAATCTGCTAACGGTTAAAACTTTACTATAGATAAAAAAATAATTGAAATCATCCCCTATCGTACCGCCTTGATGGATGATTTTTTAAAAACGCTAAAACACTTTATTTCTTGCCAAAAGCATAAATAAGAATTTTTATATCCCTAACTTGAGAAATGATGGGTTCTCCATACAAACTTTCGTCCCCTATTTCACCCCTTCAAGTTTTATTTTCGCGACAAAAGGTAGCCTATGTCCTTCTCCTAGGTCCAATCTATCTCTATACCAAAATTCATCAAAATTGGTTCAACGGTTCAGGCGTGAAAACGTAACAGACAGACAGAGTTACTTTCGCATTTATTATGTTAGTATGGATTTCTAACTATTTATTATCAAAAACTAATTTTTCACTGTTTAGTAACCATAACAACGTATATTTCACGCATATTTCCAAAATCATAATTTAAAAAATCTGATTTGATCAACGCCATTACTTCCGTCAATGTATTTTGTACAAATTCCATCCGGAAAGTTTCTTACAAAAAATTCTATATCTTCAGAAAAATTGTTTCACGTACTTTGCAAATTATACTTAACACTGACATTTGTCATTTAACAGTATTTACTGTTTGCATAGTGAGTTTATAGCAGTAAAGGTTGCAAGATTTGGAAAAATTAATTTCTTTTTAAACTTTTATCTCCAAATAAGTTGACTAAAAATAAAAAAATGCAGTCATATTGTATATGAGAATAATATATAACAAATAAATAATTATATCATCACTGTCCATTACTAAATGTGCCAATCTGCTCTGTACACAGATTTCGGTAATGATATATTTGTGCCGTACGGGCATTCACCTCACGGGCACTCATTGATGGCTTTCAGAGTACCTATACCACAGGGGTCATATTTGTGCCATTTAAAATTTAAAATTTTGGAAATCGAAAAATACTACCAAAATTAAGCCTTTTGTAAAAGCAATATTAGTTGCCAGAAATAGTATGGGTTACCATACAAAAAAATGTATTACGACAATTTCATAAATGCTGATTTATGAACCATAACTTCATTCATACTTTTCCCAATCATTCCTTGTGATTTTTATTTGAAATAATGTAAAATAAAATGAACGAACTATTACAGGTATTACTAAAAATTATTTTATAAGAATTAATCAAATCTTGATAATAATTTCAAAGCTGTTTCTTTGGGTTGTGGATAATAAGGTAAATGTGTAAATTTGTACTGTCCTTTCAATTCAAATATAATTCAAATATAATTTATTTATTTTCTACCTGGGCCTTTTTCTTTTGGGGAAATCTCACACTCCAAAAGAAAAGTTGCCGGTACATTGACAAGGAAATCAGTTTTGATAATGTAAACTGTCTCGTTGCCCCTAGCGGCAAAATCGTGAAACTGTTAACATTGCGCATATGGCAATATTTTTCAAAGCAGTTTTCTCAAAAACTGTTATAAGTAAGTTTTTTATTTTTTCATATTTTTAAAATATACGTCAAGTATTAATGCGGGACAAAATTTCGTTTTCATAAGTTTTCCAGAAAGTCAAAAAAATCAGCTTTAAAATCTTTGCTAAAACAAGCACTTACTCTTTTATTAATTATAATTAAACCATATAAGTAAGAATCATGAAACTCCGTCGCGCACTAGAAAGAATACTAATTTACGCGTCTTTAAATTTTGAAGTCATTTGCTTGTGCTACATTTGAGAAAACTGCTTCAGAAAGTACCTAATATTTAAGCTATTTTTCAAGCGATTTCAACGCTTTCACACGCGCCCTTAAGACTTTTTGATTACTTTTAGCTGTGTTATCGTCCCTTCAAATTTAATCCGTAAGTAAATAAACACCTTATGAGTTAAATTTAAACAAACTTTTATGAAACAGGGCAGTAGTGTTCTAGTAATTGACATTTAACGTATTATTAGTTGACACCGTGTCAACTACCAAATTTAGATTAATAACAGAAATTAGAATGCAATATACATGTAGCTGCATTTTTGGGGGACCAAATAATGTTCATATTAAATAAATATGAAAAAAATCTGTATTGATTATTGACAGTGGGTGTTAACTAATAAAAATGCTAAAAATTTGTATTAGTATTTGACAGCCCACATGTAGTTGCATGTTAACCTAATATCACTAATTTTTCATAAAAGTTTATAAGGTCACATGTTATTAAAACTCTTATAAACAGGAGATTATAAAAACACTATAATTAACAACTTATTATTAAATCTTAAAAACTACATTCTTAACTATTTACACTATAATGGGCTCATAAACCAATTTTTAAAAATATTTTTAAATGAAAGTTCGTTTAATTTTGAAGCAATTCGTGGTATCAAAAAATCATAATTGCTTTTTGTATAACTGCATTTGATTTTTAAAGAAACTTATAGCTATCTTTCTCACACCAGTTTCTGTAGTAGGTTGCGCGAGAAAGATACCAATAATGTGACGTCATCTGTGGCCCTGGGAATAAATTCCATTATTTCGCAAAGTAATTAGTAAAAAAATCTGTTGTGGCCAGCACAAGACCTCTCGCCATTTCCATTTTATGTTATATAAGTATTGTATTGTATTTCGTTATCGAACGGTCGTTTTATAACAACAAAATTACAGAACTTTACCGAAATATTGTTTTTTTATTGTATTTAACATGTCATGTATCAATTTTTTTTATTGTATTTAACATGTCTTCTGCACTCCTACAATTCTAATTGTATATATTTTTCATTGTATGGGGAAGTTCCTATGTCAGAGATTCTTCCAATTCATTAACAAGATTAGCGGTATTTCTAATGGATATATGCATATTACCTACAATTTTAAATATTTAATTAATAAAACAATAAGAAAGATTAAATATGCTTTCAAAATTTAACTAAAACTTTTGATTTTTAACACTGACATCTGACATTTATAAATTATGTTTTAAACATTCGAATTTGTCAACTGGTTTCCTTAGTGTATTTTAGCCTACTCGAGTTATTACATCCCGATATTCTATATATTATATCGTCTTTATCTCTAAATTTATAGAAGATACAATAAAAAAAAATATGTATCAGATGTAAAATTTTATCTCCATCAATATTAGTTATATAAAAAATTGTCAAAAATAATATTTAGAAGATTTTTTTTAGAAACTACTACTTTCGGTTGTCCAATTGTTACCAAAACCTTTTCAGCTCTTCCCAGGAATGTCAGATTGAGGAATTAATAGTTAAACTGGTTTTATGTCTTATAGTTTTTGAGTATACGTCCCTCCAACATACACACATACACACATACATACATATATATATATATATATACATATACACATACATATACATATACATACACACATCCACACACACATCCACACACACTCACACACACACACACACACACACACACACACACAGATATCATCGTAAAAATGTTAAATCGGTTTATATGGACCTTAAATCGTGCTTATTCACTTAAATCTGGATATGTGATTTTCGGCATGAATCCAATACTTCTCTTAGCGAGAGGTAAAAATGTTTTTTTATCTTAGTCGTTATTTATTGACTAGTACTTTAAGGATAAAGTGTACATTTTATTATATTTTGTTATGGTTTATGGGCCCATTCAATAAGTTTAATATACAAAACTCGCACTGTGCACTGAATCATGACATATGTTCAATATGGCGGTTTTAACATTAACCGATGTTACACATTTTCAACAATGATAGCAATACTAGCATATTGACAGCAAAAACTTCTTGAAATACAGTAATTTTGCTTATTTAACTTAATTTAAATTCCAAGTATCAACTACTAGTGCGATATCAACTACCGGTGCTTTTACCTTAAAGAACTTTTGAAAATTTGTTTGATCAATAATTTATTTTCTTATATAAACTATTTTCCTGTATATGAACATTATCCTTTAACCCTGGTAATATTCCACGTTTACTTGTTTGAAAATGTTAAGCTGGCTGTAAAACTAAGAGCACATAAGACGATTCTCTAACCGAATACTAATTTGATGGGCGTTAATGAAGAAAGTTGAGCTGTTGCCGTAAACAGCGAGCAGATGGAAATATGAACGCAGTTATGTTTATAATACAAAGTTGCAGCTGCGGCGTTAGTTTGGTGCCATTAACAGTTTGTTTCTCTTGAAATACACTCTCAACGACTCGGCAATGATACGCGCATAGGAAATGTTATTGCAAGAGTTTCATACCAGAACCAGGATTATCATGCATGAATTCTTAATATCATGCTTTATTGCAACCAATAAGTTTATTGCATATACAACGATCTAGTAATGAAATATGAACGGAGCAATTCCAAACAGGAATAATTTTATTACAACAAAGTTTCGATGAAGTTTTCAATGAAAACAATTTGAGAACGTAACAACATATCGAATAACTTGTTTAAAGTTTGATTATTAATTATTTCGTGTCCAAGCCATATATTATACGTATACATGGCATACACCGATTTTTCATACTTAACCGTTGCGTCATTAATTGCTGAACAGCAAAATAACAAGTAATTGTATGTTTATCTCTGTCTTACTTATGGTTTTCTACATTCTGTCTTCGATACGTATATCTATTATACGAACATCAAACTATGACGCAACGGTCAAGTGTGAAAAATCGGTGTATATATTCACGATTTAAAATATATATTTGCTCTAGGAGTTGTCGCCAATATTTCCCATGTTTACTCTGCAGTTCTTCTTTAGGCAACAAACAAGTGATGGTAGGTAATGGTACAGCTTGGTGGCTGCTGCAAGTATTTTTATATTACTTCTAAGCAGAGCTGGGCAGTAACTAGTTACTTTAGGAACTTAGTTACTAACTAGTTACTTTTACGTAACTTGTAACGTAACTTAGTTACTTTTTAAAATATGGTAACTGTAACTGTAACTTAACTTGCTGCGGAAAAGTAGTTGGTAACTTTACGGTTTTTAGTTACTAGTTATTTGAGTAACTTAAGTTACTTAAAGTAACTCAGAAATTATAATGTAACTTAAGTTAGTCAAAGTAACTTAAAAAGTGGAATGTAACTTAGTCATAAAAAGTAACGGGGGGGATTAAAATATCAAAGAAATATTTTGTTGAGGCTGATGCCTTTTTTAGAAACACTAACTAAAACTGTTTTGTTTTAAATAAATGTCTGTCCAGAGTGGGAGTGTTGAGCGCAGCATCGCGCATACCCTCTGTAATGTGTAACTTTTATTTTAATACATAATTAAATTCAATATTACTGTTGACTGATTTCAAGCCATAATAGATAATAAAATAAGTAATTATATTCAGTAATAATAGAGTTTTTGTACTGTAAACAGAAAAACTAAAAATAACACATTATTTTAACTTTTAATTCTAGAATTAAAAAGTCACTAAATGTTAAATTTGACTTATAAAATATATTATTTTCAAATGTTTTCCTCGCTTACAAATGATACTTTTTAATAAATTATAATTAAACTGCCACTAAATCATCAAAATTATTCCAATTTTCAGGTTATACAAAAAATAGTGTATTTTGTTCGTTGTTCCAAGGGTTGCAGACTTGAATTCGTCTCATATTTGCAAATTCCCTTCTCACAAGATAAAATATTACTTTCAATTTTTATATTTTATTATAATGTAGGTCCGCAGGGCCTTTTTATCAGATTTTTTATCACAGCAACCGGGCCCTGATGGCCCCTTGTCAAAGCGGGCCCTAGGCCGTGGCCTCGTGGGCCTAAGCGGTAATAAGACCCTGTAGGTCCGTTAACATTAACAATAATAATCTGATTGGGTGTTACCAAGCAATAACGTTAAA
This sequence comes from Ophonus ardosiacus, assembly GCA_943142095.1. Classification (NCBI taxonomy): domain Eukaryota; kingdom Metazoa; phylum Arthropoda; class Insecta; order Coleoptera; family Carabidae; genus Ophonus; species Ophonus ardosiacus. The sequence goes on along the minus strand of OW964830.1, from coordinate 14,329,252 downwards.
ATTTAGGTTAACGTAGTTAGTGCAAAAACTCCCTGATATGTATACTACACAATAACTAAGTCAACAATCAGAGTCTACACTTCACGCCATTAGAAGTAGTTAGAAAGTAACTCAAGGTAACTAAGTTACTTTTAATGAGTAACTAGTAAATAACTTAGTTCTTTCACCAAAGTAACTGGAACTTAAGTAACTTAGTTACTTTGTTTTGGAGGTAACTGTAACTGTAACTAGTTACATTCTGAAAGTAACTTGCCCAGCTCTGCTTCTAAGTACCTCTAAATTTTAAAAGACATGTGTCAAGTAAAATTTACATAGCGTATGTGTAATTTTATTGGATTTTTAGGATCTTTTTCAGGGAATTCTTGGTATGGAATTTGTAGAAAATAGTATATGTTCGTGTGACTATTTTGCTGGATATATAGAAGGAACTTTTGGTATGGGATTTATACAAAATACATGGAATAGACAGAAGGAATTGTGCTAGCCATATCAGATTTTTTCATATAAATCAGTAAACTAGATTATGTTATGTTCACTAAATATATAAAACTAAATTTATTCGATGGTACTGCCACAAGCCAAAGTAAATAATTACTTTTACAATTATTGTAAAGACTTGGTCAAACTAAAATATATGTGTTATTTACGTACTATAATTATTATAATTATACTTTCCCTCTTTAAAAAAGATGTAGTCTTACGTTTGGAAGATATTATTTTGCTTATAACTAATAAAGACACTTGCATTGTAGATTATGTTAATTTAAAACAAAGATCGCAATTCCATTTTACTGTTTTAATAAAATAAACTTGGATGCTTCGTGCTATTTGAACAGAATTTTAAGTTACAAACACAAAGAATTCAAACAATTACATTATAATATTTTGTTAGTTAATAGCAATATAATTCAAATAAAAATTTGACATCCACTGCTCAAATTTATTACTATTACTCACGATAACTACTGTGATTTTATTATCTCTTTCCTTGTCCATGTCGGACTCATGAGACTAGAAAACCAGTGTCACAAACAAAAACAAAGAGTGGATTCGTGTTTTGACATTGGTATGAAGAAGAAAATCAATATGACATACTTAGTTGATTAGAACCGTGTGAGGTAAGGAGCAAGTGTGAGTAACAATAACCCCAGCGGCCCACCCTCGCTTCATATTACACCCCATGTAATAGGCACTTAGGCACTGATATAGTAGCGCCATTAATTCATACCGCCTGAATGTTGGCGAGCTATCTGGTGGCGAAAGGACAAACCCTACATTCAGAAAAGAATTTAAAAATAATACGGCCATAAAACCTGCAGTGTACTCTCACAACAAATTTGAGCGCCTGTAAGATGACCATTTGTAAACGCTCTGTGATATAGGTAAATATAATGATGGCACTCACTCATGCGATCTTTCCATAGGCTTCGACTGTGTTTCACATGAAAAACTACTGCCTCAATCAGCAGTTCCCAAAGTGTGTTCCGCGAAACCTAAAGACTCATTTCCTTATGCAAAGCTGGAAATGGTAGTAAACTTTGCCTTATGATAAACATTTTTAAGCACTGCGCTTAGTAATTAACCGATTAATGCCCGAATTATTATTTTTTTGAAATTTTGATAATGCTATGCTAATATTTGTCAAGAATAAGTATCAAAAGTATAATATAACAAAACATTTTAGTTATTTTGTATATATAATGCTTTTTTTTGATGTTCCAAAAATAGAACACTGGGTCTACTGAGAGTTGTAATAGGAAATAAAGCGACTAAATTACAAATGAAAAGTATCTTCAAAATATCGATAAGAAAACTTAGCTAATAAGAAAGTAATAGATTTTTTATATTACAAAACCTAAAATAACTTAAAACGTCCTTCAAATAATATTTTTGTATTTTTTAGTAAAGTTGTTTTTGAAAATGGCATGCCTGTTTTGTCAAATTTCATACCTCATGGAACACTCGTTTTTATTGGCATGGAGGAATTATTGGGCTATACTTGGGGCCATACTGTATATATGTCGTGGGCACATTTTAATATTTGTCTTTTTAAAAAACGCCAAGCATTTTTCAAAATGACTATGCAAATTGTAAAATGAATAACATGTCGAGAAAAATTACAAGCAATAATGTCCAAATATTCACTTTACAATTCGAGTAGTCATTTTGAATACTACTATGAGTTATATAAAAAAACAGATTTTACAACCTGTTGACGACATATAGGTACATTGTAACCGTAGCTTGTGCTATGACTTATGTTTCCAATTGAGCATGCATAATGTCCCGGTGTTCCATTTTCGGAACATAAAGTTTTATCTAATCTAAAAAAGAATCCGAAAACTATTTCTGTAATATCTTTAACAATAATGAATTTACATGCATTTACAAACATGATGCAATAATGTCCCGTACAGAATATGATATACGTGAAAAATAATTTACATCTATTTGCCACGAGATTTTTGTCAGCACTTATAGTAAAATTTAAAACAGAACCAAACATGTACATCATAAATAAATTCAACGATCTATGCACCAAAATGTACTCATATGTGTGTAGAATAAATATGGAAAGCAAAAAATCTCCATTGATTGAACTATTTTTCAAAATTTGGAGAAAAACCTTGTGTTCCAATTTTGGAACACGGGGAAAAATGGGTTAATTATAACTCTTCCGCATTAGGACAGAAGGTGGAAATGAGGCTTAAGGGTTCCTTGGCAGCATTATAAGGGTTCAGCGAACAAAGATTAAATTCAGAAATAAAACATTTTCATAACACATAAAAAATCAAATCACATTCGAGTAAGTCGTTTTATGATTTGATTATTTTCAAACTATTGTTTCCTTTCATTCCGAACATGTTATGCAAAGAACTTATGATACATGAACCTACGATTTTTGTTTTGTATGGATGCAACGATACTCTGTTTGGCGAGGCGATACTGATTTTGTTGAAAAATATCGGAAATACTGATAAATAAATTTTAGAAGACGGTAAAAATAAAATAAAGACAAAATTACTTTGGAGGAAGATATATTTTTGCTTACACCTGTCGGAAAATTAGTAAATAAAATTAACGTTTAAAAGATTTTTACTTAAAAAACGTGAACGTAGCATCCTCATATTATGCGGAGATATGTGATTTCGCAAATATGTCTCAATGCGATATGGAATGCCGTTTTATCATTTATTCCCACATTTTAAAACAGTCATACAAATTAATGTATCGAAAAAATAAACACTCATTAAAAAGAAAGATTTAAACTGATTGTTGAATTAAAATGTTTGTTGATAATATAATTACAAATTTTTCAAACAAACATTTTAAATCAATAGTCAACACACAACTTTCTTTTTAATATTAGTTTAATTTTATGTTTGTTCAATTTATATGATTGTTGTTAATCTCTAAACAAACGTAAAAATTCAAGTATCATAGAAATGAAGTAACATTTATATGAATGAATTAAATTGACTCTTTATTTTCACGACACATGAATTAAAACGATTGTTTATTTCTATGATACTTGAATTAAATTGTTTGTTTCATTCTATGATACGTGATTTAATATGATTGTTGATAATTTTATAACAATCAATTTAAAAGGCACTGACATATAAATTCATGTATCGTAAAAATAAACTCTTATTGAAATGAAAGATGTAAATTGATTGTTGTATTAAAATGTTTGTTGATAATATAATTACATAATTTTCTAACAAACATTTTAAATCATCGGTCAATACAAAAAAATCTTTTCAATAATTGTAAAAAGTCAAGTATCGTAGAAATTAAGTAAACATTTATAGGAATGAATTAAATTGACTCTTTATTTTCACGACACATGAATTAAAACGATTGTTTATTTCTGTGATACTTGAATTAAATTGTTTGTTTAATTCTACGATACATGCATTAAAATGATTGTCGATAAATTTAAATGTATCAATTTAATTAGCGCCGTGGTGTCTATTTCAAGAACTATTTGCAATTCAGTCATACTTTAACAGATGGCTTTACATATGAAATATATGCTTATGTGTAGCGAGTGAAGTTATAAGAACTATAAGATAGCTATAGGCCATAGCCTTCCGGTCATTTTTTATAAAGTATATTTTACTGTGCTCGCAATCGAGCGTCCCTAATAAATTACAGATATTTGTACAAAGCTACAATATGTAGAGCCATCTGCGGGAGAATGACCGAATTGCAACTAGTTCTTGAAATAGTCATGACGGCGCTAATTAAATTGATACATTTAAATTTATCGACAATCATTTTAATGCATGTATCGTAGAATTAAACAAACAATTTAATTCAAGTATCACAGAAATAAACAATCGTTTTAATTCATGTGTCGTGAAAATAAAGAGTCAATTTAATTCATTGCTATAAATGTTACTTCATTTTTACGATACTTGACTTTTTACAATTATTGAAAAGATAGTTTTGTATTGACTGATGATTTAAAATGTTTGTTATAAAATTTTGTAATTATATTATCAACAAACATTTTAATACAACAATCAATTTACATCTTTCATTTTAATAAGAGTTTATTTTTACGATACATGAATTTATATGACAGTGCCTTTTAAATTGATTGTTATAAAATTATCAACAATCATATTAAATCATGTATCGTAGAATTAAACAAACAATTTAATTCAAGTATCACAGAAATAAACAATCGTTTTAATTCATGTGTCGTGTAAATAAAGGGTGAATTTAATTCATTCATATAAATGTTACTTCATTTCTATGATACTTGAACTTTTACATTTGTTTAAAAAATATCAACAATCATATAAAATGAACAAATATAAAATTAAACGAACATTAAAAGGAAAGTTTTGTGTTCACCGTTGATTTAAAATATTTGTTTGAAAAATTTGTAATTATATTATCAAAAAACATTTTAATTCAACAATCAGTTTAAATATTTCTTTTAATTTTAGTCTATTTATAAGATACTTCAAATTCATTGATTGTTGATATTTTTTAAAACAATCATATATTTTCATGTATCAGAAAAATATACTAAAATTAAAAAGAAATATTTAAACTGATTGTTTAATTAAAATATTTGTTGATAATATAATTACAAGCTTTTCAAACAAACATTTTAAATCAACAGTCAACACAAAACTTTCTTCTTAATATAAGTTCAATTTTATGTTTGTTCAATTTATATTATTGCTGTTAGTCCCTAAACAAATGTAAAAATTCAAGTATCATAGAAATGAAGTAACATTTATATGAATGAATTAAATTGACTCTGTATTTTCACGACACATGAATTAAAATGATTGTTTATTTCTGTGATACTTGAATTAAATTGTTTGTTTCATTCTATTATACGTGATTTAATATGATTGTTGATAATTTTATAACAATCAATTTAAAAGGCACTGTCATATAAATTCATGTATCATAAAAATAAACTCTTATTAAAATGAAAGATGTAAATTGATTGTTGTATTAAAATGTTTGTTGATAATATAATTACAAAATTATCTAGAATTTGTTAGAAAAATTTGTTATTGTATTATCAACAAACATTTTAATACAACAATTAATTTACATCTTTCATTTTAATAAGAGTTTATTTTTATGATACACGAATTTATATGACAGTGGCTTTTAAATTGATTGTTATAAAATTATCCACAATCATATTAAATCACGTATCGTAGAATGAAACAAACAATTTAATTCAAGTATCACAGAAATAAGCAATCGTTTTAACTCATGTGTCGTGAAAATACAGAGTCAATTTAATTCATTCATATAAATGTTATTTCATTTCTATGATACTTGAATTTTTACGTTTGTTTAGGGACTAACAACAATCATATAAATTGAATAAACATAAAATTAAACTAATGTTAAAATGAAGGTTGTGTGTTGACTATTGATTTAAAATGTTTGTTTAAAAAATTTGTAATTATATTATCAACAAACATTTTAATTCAACAATCAGTTTAAATCTTTCTTTTTAATGAGAGTTTATTTTTTCGATATATTAATTTGTATGACTATTTTAAAATGTGGGAATAAATGCTAAAACGGCATTCCATAATGCGACCTGCTGCTGAAAACAATCTCTCGAATTCCACAGAACTCCTCTGGAAATTGGGTAAAGAACCAAAGGATGTTTTTCTTGCAATTATAGAGGCTTTCAGATACCTATCCGTTGACATCTTTGTGGAAATCAGGGGTCAGGTGCGTTTATGAGGTTTTTTGAACATTGACACTAGCAAAGAAGTAATGTGGTTGTTGGAATTCAGCTCGGCTACGTTCATGGACGCTCGACTCGCCTTAACCTACACAGATCTCCAGCGGTCCAATGATCAGCACATCAACATCTCAGCATACGATCCCGGGTTTGATTCCCGGCCTCTGCAACTTTCAGCGTCTAAGGCAGGGCATGTCTTACAGCCTTACTGACGAGTCCACATAAGCATGCCCGGGACGAAACGCAACTCGCTTCTCTTCACAGCTCTCATCGCATCATCCTTGGTACGCTACAAGTCTACGCAGTCCGGCGCCAAAACTAAAAATTCGGAGATTTGCTGAATAAAAAGAAAACTTAGTATTTTTATATTATTTATGCTTTGAGCTTTAATTTAATATCAAGTAAGCATAAAAATTCAAATGGCGGACTAGCTACATGGATTTTTCATTTTTCGTAAGAGAATGTTTGAAGGCTTGCGTTCCGGTTTTCTTTTTCTGTGGCTCGTTCTTTCTACATAGTTGGGATAATAGTTTCAAGTCTAGATTCAGTGGGCTAGGAAAATGATTAAAGTGTGGATGAAACGCAGTCTTAACGATGGCTCTTCAAAAAGTTTTCCAACTCTTTCATCAATTATTGAGAACGAATCTGTAACTGTAACTTGTTAATGATGAGGATTTTTAAACATTTGTTTTACTTTTTACGAGAAGTTTTATTAGGATTTTTAATTACTAGGAAAGCAATTAAACTATCTTGGTAATTTAAACTTCAGTCTAAGATCTAATTTTCATTATAGCAAAGTAACGAAACTCAAAATCGCGCAATATATAAATTAAATTTACGTGCAGTGTTTTTATGTACGAGTATTGTATTATAGTGATCTAGAACTCTTCATAACAACAATATGTCGTAGAAAAATATAATTTGTAAAAAAGTTGATAGAAAACAGTTGGCTGAGAACGCATTTATATTGGATTAACTGTTTTTATTCCACGTTTTTTGTATCTGGGTTTTCTGTATTGTATGATTAATGGAAGATTATCGAATATTACTTTTCAAACTAAAAGAAATAATAAATACATAGGTACATCATCACAATTTATAACCACATTAATTAAAATAGTTTCGATCAATGAAATGATTTTATAACACATTTCCATAATATCTTTATTATTTATTACGGGGATTACATATATAAATTATTAGTAATCTTAAAGATGGTAACTTATTATTTATAGTCAAATTAATATTTAAAATTACGCGCTGTTGATGTTTAGCATATTTCAAATAATGTTATATATTTTGATGTATCGTCTAACATCTAATTTTCATTTTAAAAATTAATTTGACCGTAAGTAAATAAGTTACCAGTTTTAAATACCATATATATTGACTGCATTTCTGTATATTCCCTTTTTCATCAATTTTACCAGTCGCTTAGTAATTTTTCATTAGCAATAACTCTTACCTATTACCAGTAAGTATTATTTGCTATTATTACAACGAGGAAAAGACTCCACCAATATTTAAAATTGCTATAAAAGAGAAGGGGATACATTTACAAGTCAAAGAAATTGTAGTCGATGTTTTCAGATTGGCTATTATGCGCAGTATCAGTCTCAACTTATTGCTCATTCTCTATATCAGAATATATCTTAATTATATTTATTGTATTTGAAATTTGATAATAGACAGCTGACAAGTAATATTTTTATCGTTTTTGAGAATCAGATGTGCATTCTAACTAATCATAGAGTAGAAATTATGTCTCTATCTAATTTTAACCAAATTAACGCTTAGGTGGAACGAAGTGTAATAAAAATATCCAGAATTAGCACATACTAACTAAAGTCTATTACCTTTTATGCAGTTGTTATTTTTAAAGCAAGTTTTGATTGTTTTTTATTTACTTACCACCTCGTCCCCTGATTGGTAAGTAATTACAATCACTTACCTATCAGTAATTTGTAAAAACAAAATACTACCTTGGGGACCCAATCGGTGAACTAAAAGAACCCGATCGTGCAAAAATAAACATTTTGTTATATTAACTAGCAACATGTCATAACTCTCTGTCAGTGTTGTATAAAATACTTGAAAAAACGTACTTCAAATAGAAAATACAAAATGCTAAATAAAAGTATTTCATATGCTTAAAACATAATTATTTTTTTGCCCTCCTGAAGTGTAATGGGAACTTTACAATTGTATACACAGCAAGTGTAACCTACATTTTACGCTTACTGTGTTGTAACTTGTCTAACTATGCGGTAAAATAATCAAAATACACTGGACGTTTATGAAAGTAGTAAGTAAAGAAATCATCTTTACTATAATAAAGTTCATGTAAGAAAGTACTACCTACTTAAGTTATTCTTTTACTTTAACATTTCCTATATTTAAAATTAATTTATATAAACCACTCACGGTAGCGACATCTGTCATTATTGTAAAAATCCGCCGTTACCGGCATAGTCACCGATCGATATACCTGTCAAATATGCGAGCATTGCTGAAATGTCAAATATCGACACCTACCTATTATTTATTACGAAGAAAACATGAGCAAATAAATATATTATCAGTCATAAACAACGTCTATTATTACAGATAAATTTTTGCTAGAAGAAGTACTCTAATGAATTTGGAAATTGATTTAACCCCAGTATTTTAAACTAACCCTTTTCAGAAGTACAACCTATCTCATTGAAAAAAGTGATTTTTATTATCGTCGGCCAAAAAATATGATACAAATCTCGTGCGTGAAGTATTTTACAGCGCTCCAGCTAATAAGGCACTCGCCTTAAGGGGCTCGTGCCTTAAACAAAGCTGTCGCGCTGTAAAATACAACTTACACGCACTCGAATGTAAATAACTATTTTAGTATTTCAAATATACCAATATTTCAAATACTTTCAAGTATTTCAAATATTTTTACTTTTAAATGTTTGAAAATAAGTAACATATGATAGGGTATTGTAAAAATATGTTTCGTGTTCAACTTATTCGCGTATTTTTATTAATATTAAAAAGAAACTCCTACATTAACATAGGCATAAGTGTTTATATAGAAAAAAAAAATAGAGAAATAATCCTTGTTATATTACTAACAGACTACACACGACGGAGGGTTTTTATTTCAAATAGATAAATCTATTTCAAATACTTGTGTAAATACAAAAACGTATTTCAAATAAAAAATTAATTTCAAATATATATAGAAAAATAGTATTTCACACAAATACAAAATACTTTTATTTGCAAGTATTTCAAATAATTACTTAAAATACTTTATCTAATTTAACTTATTTCATACTTATTTCAATTGCACTGCTCTCTGTGCTGTAGCAGGGTGAATAACTTATAATAAAATTGTCAAATATTATAGTAAAATGAATGTTTAAAATTAAATAATTATTAATTGATTGTGAATATAATGATGGCTCAGATGACTCAATAGTTAGTGCATCGGTTATTAATCATGAACATGCTTGGGTCCCGGGTTTGATCCCGCTAAGACATGGATTTTTGTAAATGTGAAACCATTTTGTAATTGAGATTTAATTCTGTTGATTTTTTTTCCTTCATCTAATTCAGCGCTTGGAGTAATGGAGTATTTCCCGGTTATTGTCAGATTTATACCTAATAAAATATTTTGCCATACTCTGCAACCAAAAGTAATCAGACCGTACGAGAAATATAGTTTAGGAAGAATTGTCATGTATAGAAAATAAGAAAACCTGTACTGAAATACATTTTTACATTATTTTTGCAAAAACGTAACATGTAACTTACTATCGTTTTGTAAGAATGTCATACAAATAAACAAGATTATCGAGAAAGAATGTACATAAGATATATAACTGGTACAGCAACTCGTACAACATAATATTTTTCTAATTTTTCAGAGTGCTTGCAGCAAAAGCAAACATCACAAATACGAAATATTTTTTTCTATTTTTATGTCCATTTGTAGCTGTGCAATTTATTGATTTTCAATAAAAATACTATGGCACCTGCAGGCAGTTTCAAAATAGAAATATGTTTGACACTTTTAACTTTCCAGGATTTTGGTCTGAGTTTACACAAACTCTACAATAAGCTAAAGTATGTATTTAAATTACGGTTAATTTTGAAGCAAATTGTTTTTAATATTTTAATTCTGGTTCTCTTTACACTAGTAAGTAGAATAGTACATAATCTATAAACTTATCTGCATATTATTAAATAAAATTTAAATATTTTAAAATCGCATTATTGGTATAAAATATATAATTCATCACGATTTTATATCATTGATAGGTTTTTAACAATATAATTTTTTACTTTATGCGTGTACAAAGACGTTACTTCAAGAAAACCTCAATGGTTACGTTTGGGTCCCATATTTTAAATTTACTTTGAATTGATATTCTAAGTGTAAAAACTAAAAGTACTCGTAATTATTATTTGTTTTAAAACCGTTAAATATATGTATATGTGACTTTCAATCTGATCATTTAACTGCCGCTTAGTTAAAAATAATAAATTTATTTATAAATTGATAGCATCCATATTATCCATTTACAAACTAGATATTAATTTATATTAAAATTTTTTGTATGAAAATTAAATCATTTTGATTTTTTATTGAAAGTTACTAGTGCTGTCAAAAACCGTCGGAAATGGTAACCGATTAACCGTGACAACATACTGCGGTTAACTGGCTAACCGCGATTAACCGGCTAATCGCGCTAAACTAGCTAACTGCGATTAACCGGCTAACCTTTACTAACCGGCTACCGCTAGACAACGGTTCACCGCTGTTAATCGGATAATCGCTGTTAACCGGATTACCGCTAGATAACAATTAACCGCAATTAACCGGCTAACCGCTATACGAACCATTTATTTGCATAAAAAAATTAATTACCAAAAATGTAAAATGTTGTCGACTCTTCAGTTTTGACGGCTATTCGCGGTTAAACGGATTTGCGGCTAACAGCGGTTAACTGGTTTTGCGGCTAACCTCGGTTAACTTGTTTTGCGGCTAATCGCGGTTAACCGGATTAGCCGGTTTTTTATTATTAAAAAACTGCAATAACCGGCCGAATACTTTTGACAACACTAAAAGTTATCAATTTGTAAAAGTCTAATTTTAATAGTTATGTAATTTAACGAGCTTTTTAATAAAGTTTTTAAATATAAGGTGAAATTAAATGAAAGCCTTAAAAGTGCGAGATTTTTCTAAAGGTTGGCAACAAATTTATATTGGTGATGCCATCTGTCGGCCACTCTTCAAATCGAATTTAAATACAAAATCTTAAAATTGTATTAAAAGCAATGATCTATATACGTTAAGTTGATAAAATTGTAGGATACAGCATTTCAACAAACCTCCGAATCAATTCCGACTTGGTAAAGTATCCATTTGTTCGACTTCTTGTTCTTAGTAGTATTTTACTGCCATCATTATGACTCGATTAAATAATTAATGTAAATGTAATTAAAATTTTGCGCTTCATTTCCACCGATTGTCCTAAAGCGTAAGAGCTATAATTAATGTTTAAGAATTAAGAACAATTCGTAAGAACAAAAGATTGCACACTTATAACCTGAACTGTCAACTGTCAATCTATTTTATAATTATTAAATATTTTATTTGTCGATATGGATATAGATATAGAATATTATGTATATTGCATATTTAAAAAAAGAAGAATTGCTGCTGCAATCGCAGTCTGCTAGACAACAAGTAATAAGAGAAAAAATTGTGACATTTCTGTTGAATAGTTGGAAATGGTAAATTTTCATAATGCATTAAGTCTTATGCACTAATCATTATGCATTAAGCAATAAAACATTCAGTACAAATGAGGCTTTAGGGTAAAATTACTGTGGGTGCACAACACCCACACTTTACTTTCTATGGGTGCACATGCGTCCGTGCACCCACGTAGTTTACGCCCCTGCGTATGCGTAGATAATAGCTGTGAACGAACGGCAAGTGGAAAACGTTCGAGATAAAAAAAGAAATTTACGCCGTCATACATTTCGCATTTCAATAACCGAGGGAAGCGTTCATAAGCCTCCTGTAGGCATACTTAGCGACGTCTTCAGACGAATCAATCACGAACCAGAATATATCACTCAGGAAATTATTCTTCATTATGGAATCTTTTGTTTTCACCAGTGACCTCTAAATTATATTATGGACAGAACATAAAAGTACTGCAATTTAAATACAAATATCTAAAAAAAAAAGTGGCCGTATTAACTATTTCACTTTTGACACTGACATAAAATAACTGCGTGTACTCGCGGCTATGAATCTAGGTTTCTAGGTAATAATAGTTATCTATGCAACAAAAGTGTAAACACAAGCTTTATGACATAAGATCAAGACGAGGTTTGTCGAGTCACGAAAATTATTGCCGAATGTCATAATCATAAAGCTTGTTTACACTTGAGTTGCGTACAATAGTTTTTATACGACCTTCAATAACATTCCTGAAACAAATTAGAAATATAACAGACAACAATTTTCACACATCAAATACCGAGTTCACATTTGACAGATAACAGATTTGAAGTTGAATACTGCAGTTCTGTCAGAACTACCCAACTACTAATATGAATGTACAAAAAAAAAAACTAAATTTAGAGAGGATACTATTACATTATTTCTTTATAAAATGATTTGGCAATTTTAGGTAGTATTATTACGCTAATGATAATGATTTGTGTTTTTTGATAATAATAATAATAATAATAATAATAATAATAATAATAATAATAATAATAATAATAATACTGATAATAATAATAAATATCAAGGATCATATACTTTTTATTGCACAACGACATTCTTACGTGAAAAATACTGTAGTTATATTATCACGTTAGAGTTTTGAAATATATTCACTATATCAATTTTTTTTTTCTTTACCTAAAATAATGAAATGCTATTTTTATTGTACTCGTATACAGCACTTTTTGATGTTCATGTTAATTTTCTTTAATTGACTTATTTTTCATATATTTCCAAAGGAAATTATAAAATCAAAACAGGAGAACTTCTTTTTTCTATTAAACGAGCCGATAGTTTTCTGTGTTTACATATTTCACAGATTATACTAGCCACTATTAATTTAGTGCTCTCTAAATTCGTCATATTATACGGGCGGAAAGTTTGTGTTTCATTGAACGGTGTCTTAGAATAATAATTATCAACTACTATACACTGTACCCACTGTAGTTCGTACAATGGAATAAATTAAATTTTCTTGTTAAGTGAATTAACTATAGATTACATTTCTTCGCATTATTTAAGAGCTAAAAATGATCTAGATTTCTATATTAATATGCACTTTTCAATAAACAGATGGCAATTCTGTCACTTGTTTCATGTAGAATTTGCTGTTTACATTATTTATAAAGTCATCTTATGACAAATCTTGTGTGGTATTTTAATATTCATTGTCAACATCATCACGTATTACATTCATTCTTTACTACATGTTTACTCTGCAATAAACCACCGCAGTTATCACGAACAATATTTGTCATGATTCATATCTTTAACGTATTCTGTATGTTTGCTATCTTGTGTTTATTCTTACGCCTTTTTATGAGGGTTGTCGACGAACTGCAGACACCGGACTTGACTACCGGAACACCGGAGTTTACAAAGTGACGCTCCGAGGCTGGAAAAACCAATGTGATTTAATTTATACTCCAAACTTTATAAATGAGTATTTGAAAACTTTGATTAACCAGAAGTTAGAACGGTTGTAATTGTTGTTTTGGGTTGAGATTTTATTGCGATAACTATGATGTGTATAAGGCAAACACGCGGTAGGTAATAAACGTAGTATATTATGAGACTGGTAATCTTAATAAATAAACAAATTATTACTGCTGCTTTTTACCTCCCGTGATTTTAACAATTTTACAATGATGTCTGCAGGTATGTATGTGGGACTATGTGTGTCTCTGTGTATGTGTGTGTGTGTGTGTGTGTGTGTGTGTGTGTGTGTGTGTGTGTGTGTGTGTGTGTGTGTGTGTGTGTGTGTGTGTGTGTGTGAACACGATTACTCAAATACTATCAATCAGAAAATTTTGTAATTTTATACATCCATTCTATACTAATGTGGGAAGAGTTCATTAGTTTTTAATGTATATCGGAGAACCGGAAGTATCACTTATACAAGTTTTTAACAGTTTTTCTTGTAAAAAATTCATTGAATTTAATTTTTCAGCAACTTTTACTAATAAAAATTTAATATAATAGTACAATCTTCAATTCTACGATCATAGCATTTAGTACATAACTTTAAATATTAAATTATAAAATAATTTATTTTTGTACCTACATCATCTTGCTTATGCGTCAAACAAAAACATAATATTTTAATAACAATTTTGACATATTTAAACAAATGTCACTGTCAGGAAGCAATTACATTAAAATTAATTATGAAACCTTGTTAAGGTTTGTAAAAATAATATATTTTCATCAAGTATCAAATATTAGTTTACAACTATACATTAACGAAATGGATCATGTAAAGCAATAGATATATGTAAAGGAACTTAATATAGTTTGCAGGATTAGTAAATATGTAGGTATGTATTTAAATTAATAAAAATTAAATAACAGGAGGCATCAGATTTTTTTGTTAAGTGTGTCGGTTTACTTTACATATACGAGTATTTCAGTAAATACTGGCCCGTTTTACAAATGGTAGTAATGGCGCTATTATGAAGGGCCCTTTTAAATTATATTCTTGTGAAGTTAAACGTCACTTTTATATATTATATATGTATGTATTTTAATAATTGCAAAATATATTTGTAATATTTATACTTGTATTTTATGTTTTTCTCCTTTATTTAACTCATCTGTCACACTTCATATCCGAATTCGGGCATTTTCCAAAAAAATTGCTCAGAACTGAAAATTCCCAATAACAATTGAACTCTTTTTGACTAAAACAGTGTCACAAAATTGACTTTGTAAACGGGAAATAGAAAAAATATATTAACATTTTTTTTGACCAGAAAATGGGCTGTTTCTAATCACTTTTTAGACCGGAAATTTCTTTTTTATTGACCTAGCTCGGAAAATTGTCTATAAGAGATCAGAAAGTAAATTTTGCCGATCCCGGGACCAGTAAAGTTTAATGTTTCCCTGGCAGTCAGTTGTTTATTTATTTATTTCTTGTTTCCTCGCAGTAAAAAGTAAAATAATTCGTAATACATAACATACAGGATGGTTGATTTTTCATTGTCCAGTTTATATCTTCTGAAATATTAAAGACACAAGAAAAAGTTATATAGAAAAGTTATTTTATACAACCTGGTCTATAATTTAGTATAAACAATTTTTTTTCCAAGACCTACCAATTTTCCAGAAAAATATTTAACTTTAATTTTTTAAATGGACTATCCTGTATATTTTTACGGAATAAAATTCTAAATAAATTTCTCTTTACAATGATGTATAACAAGTAAGAGTTTACCTTTAAATTATGTCTAATAAAGCAAATAGAAAATCGATAAAAGTAGGCTGTGATATTCGGTTTACACCAGTAACATCTGTCACAGATTTAATAATACTGATTATAATAGTGAGAAAGGTGTTAAGATTCTTATTTAACTAAGAAAAATATAAATATAAATATATATATATATATATATATATATATATATATATATATATATATCATCACGGCATATTACCCATTTCTAGGTGTGCCAGTATCTACAACACATGTCATATCGTCATCTTACAGAACTAAGAAAAATGAACATCGGTTACAGTAATAGTGAAAAAGTTGATATGGTTTGCTGTTTTCACAGATCAAATAATAATAAACATCGGGCTGCTATCCTGTATCAAAATTTATATCCTGATAGAAGACAGCCTTAAGTAAATACTTTCCAAAATTTAGAAAATTCTCTGCGACGGACCGGTAATATAATTATACGTTGCCATTGTTCCTGTGTGACAGAAGTTACAGGTATAAACAATAGAATATCATAGCCTACTTTTATCATATTTCTATTTGCTTTATAGGACATAATTTAAAGGTAAATTCTTGCTTATTACACAACATTGTAAAGAGAAATTTATTAAAAATCTTATTCTGTCAAAATATACAGAGTGTTCCATTAAAAAAATCAAAGTTAAACATTTTTCCAAAAAATTGGTACGCCTTGGAAAAAAATTGTTTATGCTGAATTACAGATCAGGTTGTATTAAACAACTTTTGTATTTACCTTTTTTTATTATATAAATATTTTATATCTAAACGTTTCCCGTAGAATTTTACCAATAAATTTTCGGCCCGGTATTTTCATCTCCGGTTAAACAGCTTGTTGTTAATTTAACTGCCAGTTAAAAGAAAAACACAATATCGATATTATACCTACTCTGAATTGTAAAAATTACACATGTGTCAAATTTTCGATGTTACATTTTTTTTATAACCGACACTTAACTTAACCGGCGCAGTTTAACCATCGGGCCTTAGTGTTATGAAATAAAATTTTTGAAAACCGCTGCAAAAAGCATTTGATTTATGGCACGTATGACTGTTTAGATGCTGTTAATGTGTCAATTAACAGGCATTATGAATGCAAATCTAGTATTTGTATTAAAGCAAGTGTGTAGTAAAATATAACTGGATGATAATATTTATGTGCATATTATGTAGTTAATAATAGTTTTATAATCACTGTATTTAGCTTTCAATTATTTTCTATTTCCTCTGACAAATTTATTTGATATTGGTGTTTGCGAGATCATGTTTTAATGTTTCTCGATTTAAAATAATGAGGCTGGATGATTCGCTGGCAGCTATTACAGCATGAATGTTTGATGCGTGTGATTACCGCCGATCGTGCAAAAGTTCTGTGGTTATAGCAAATATCGTGGTTTGTGTACCCACACTACATATTGCTAAAAGCGACATGGAAATAGTGATTTACGAATTGGAAATTAATTTTATATTTTTAATAAGCAAACATTGTAATGACATGGCCCAAATATAATTACATGCAGAAATAATAAATCATTTCCCTATTAAAAAGATTAATAACGTGCATTCTGCATTGGATAACACATAGTGGAATAATTAATTTTTATTTTTATTAATTTCTATTTACTCTATAATTACAAATTAAGGTAACACTCGTATATTTAGATCCTAAATGATTTATCATAATTTATACAAAAAAAAAAAAATGCTAATATACATATAAAAGTTTTCTCTGCAAATACAATACTTATTTGCGTATTTAGAGCGGTTAGTATTGCCGTCTAGACAAGACTTGATTAAGTCTAAGTCTAGATTAAAAAGTCTGGTTGAAGTCTTGTCTAGATATCAAGACTCTAGATTGTTTCAAGACTCTAGATTAACCTGCGCTTGCGCATTAGACAAGGACAGAGATAACTCTTCGGCATTTTTTCGCTATATTCCCCTGTATTTGGTCCATATGTTTGAACGCATTTTTAATTTAAAAAAAAATCATAAATTAGCTTTTCTTTTTACATTGTATATTATGTTTTTTTTATATTACCTTACCTATCTATACCATCTATAGTTTTGTTTTTCTTAGCGTTAGATTATCACAATTGAAGTGTATTTTTTAATATAACAATTTCCTCGAATTATAAAAATATTGTCAGAATAGAAATGTTGAAAATGGGAAAATAACTGGAACTGTAATCTGTTTTATAACAATCATCATTACATTTATTGATTTATTGAGTAGGTAAATACTTAGGTATAACAAAACCTTCTTAATGTTAACTAATAGGAATACTTTCAATTTTTATTGAAACTTTGTACTTACCTCATAATATTATTATGAGTCGAAGTAAAAAATTCATATTACCTACTACTACTAGTTAATCTAGAGTCTTGAAAATTGTCTAGAATTTTGTCAAGAGTCTTGATCTAGAATAGAAAAGTCTTGATAATCTAGACAAGACAAGACAAGAGTCTAGAAAGTCTAGATCTAGACGGCATCACTAAGAGCGGTAAGTGGTAATTTGAAAAAATATATTTTATGATCTACTGGTGGACAGGACTGAATTATATGGTACCTATGCGACAGCTGGGCGGAGGACAACTGGAAGAGACACACTGGGTAATTATAAAAATATTGTCAGAATAGAAATGTTGAAAATGGGAAAATAACTGGAACTGTAATCTGTTTTATAACAATCATCATTACATTTATTGATTTATTGAGTAGGTAAATACTTAGGTATAACAAAACCTTCTTAATGTTAACTAATAGGAATACTTTCAATTTTTATTGAAACTTTGTACTTACCTCATAATATTATTATGAGTCGAAGTAAAAAATTCATATTACCTACTACTACTAGTTAATCTAGAGTCTTGAAAATTGTCTAGAATTTTGTCAAGAGTCTTGATCTAGAATAGAAAAGTCTTGATAATCTAGACAAGACAAGACAAGAGTCTAGAAAGTCTAGATCTAGACGGCATCACTAAGAGCGGTAAGTGGTAATTTGAAAAAATATATTTTATGATCTACTGGTGGACAGGACTGAATTATATGGTACCTATGCGACAGCTGGGCGGAGGACAACTGGAAGAGACACACTGGGAGTTGGTGAACGTCTGGGAGACATAAACTTAATTTTTTTTGCACATTTAGCAAGTATACAATTCATTGACTTTCTTAGCTACAGGAAAAATAGTTAAAAGTGATGTTCTGATTTTTCTAAACGATCGTTGAAATAACCTAACACACATTTCTGTAATTATACATATATATACATGTTTATTATTCTAATACCCATCGCCCAGATGTCGTGGTGCCCAATTGTCCATTGTCTAGTTGACCATCGCCCAGTCGCCTTCGCACAGTTGACCGTGTCCGTGAATTACCTACCCTACAATAAATTTTCTGGGACTCTTGGCCAATGTTTAAAAATATTAGTATTTTATTAATTATAGATACTTTAATATTAACTATTTTAATTAAAATATCATTATTCAAATTTTAAAACTAGATCAATATTGCATATTTAAATAAATTTAAATTTATACAAAAATAAATATAAATTAATATATCACCACGCCATATTACCCGTGCCTGGATGTGCCAATCAACTTTGTACGCAGTCGGTAATGCTGAAGACATATTTGTACCGTGCGGGCGCTTACAGGCGTCACCTCACAGGTACTCTTTGCTGGCACCACAGGTCACTTTTGTTCCATTTAAAATTTGAAAAAAATAAATAAATATATATATATACTTTTTTGGCGTTGGCCGGGATCAAATCCGTTTCGCCAGATTCGCAACCAAACACTCTCGCACGCAGCCACGAGATCCCATATGTTCATAATTTTGGGTATTTAACTATCTACAAAATTATAATAAAATTGCAAGGTGAAATATTATAAAAATATTTTTTTAATATTTAAAAGCCTTGCTAATATTACAATTACACAGTCATACAAAAAGTCTCCGTACGATATCAGTTTCAAAGTATTTTAGGAAAAGTGGCAGTCTACAACCCAATATATTTCATTTTTTATTCAGAAATGAAAAGTACTAGTATGGTAAGTACATTTTTGTATTTAAAAAATAAACAAATAATACAGTTATTTGGTTTATTTTATGGGGTAAAGGTAAACATAATTTCATCACAAGAAGGTCTCCATACGATAACCAAAACATTATAATAATAAACCTTTACGTTTTACAAAGAAATATATTTTGATCGCTTTCCTTTGGTTTTTTTCGCCAGTAACTAAGCGACAAGTCATTGAATCTACCAAATTATAATACACATTAAATGTATTGTTTGATAAATTTTTATATAAGTAGATAGATTGAAACTATTGTAGTATGGAGACATTTTTGTATCACTGTATGTACAAATTAATATCTTCTATCGTGGTATAGGCTTGTTGATTCCAGTGGCGGCTCGTGAGGTGAAAAGTAGGTGAAGAGATATTTAAGAATGAATGTCTGAGGGAGGGGGGTATTAATGGGGGGGGGGGGGGTGTTGTAATTATTACGTACGATAAATTTCAAATATATATTTTAAATCAAAAAAATATTTATAAACAAAACAAAATTATATTTTTTAAGTCATACTTTATAAATTAGTTCAATACGCCTATCCTTCAAAAAAGTTTTTGCAAATAAAAGCTACCACATAACCAGGAAAATTTATTGTACCAGGCAGATTTAAAATGTTGTGCGTTCTTCCACAGTTTTTAACATTTTTTATTTTATTTAAATTTAATGTTGGGGTTGGTCGACCACTTACTAATACATCTTTTTTATTATCATCTATCCATCTAGAGAACGGTGTTTCCAATAAATTTCATATAATATCATTATGCAGATTCATTCTGATGATTTAAATACACAATGTGCAATCTGTTAAAGAGTTAAAGTATTAATATTAACAATAAAATATTAATGTAAATTTATTTTCACTTAAAATATATTAGTATTACCTTCTAAATAAGTTAAAATTATAATAAATAAAATAATAACTATTCAAATTGTTTTAACAAGCAAATTACAATGCATCAATTGCAATGTGGAGACGAGGTGCAGAGTTCGAAATGTGGTATTCATCTTTCACTTCTGTAAGCGGAGGGGGAAGCATCGTTGCTATGGCAACCATTCTATCTAGCCAATAAACGCTAGCTGCGCGCGCAACTGTGAAGAGTTTATTCAAAATTTGAATTACTCTTCATGTAATGCGGGTTGCGGACGATCAGTTTATATAATTTTTAGCAGATAATTTGATTTCTAAATTATATTAATGTTTATTTCAGGCTTTATAATAAAAAATAAAAAAAATAATGTGAAATTAATTTTTTTAAAAATATTTTGTTTTCTGAAATAATAGGTGAAGTTGCTCTTCACCTTCTTCACCCGAATAGCCGCCACTGGTTGATTCCCGTATTTCGTAACGAAAATTTGAAGCGGCCATGGCTAAACACGCCAGTAATTAATTTGTTTTTAAAGTAAACGAATGTCGTTGTTCGTGTCGTGATTTATGTCGAAAAAAATCATTGTGAATATGTGAAAATATTGTGCCTAATATATTTCATCGTATTTAGAATTTCATTCTCTTTCCAGTGATATGAATTTCATATGAGAAAATTATTAGTGTTTTGAATTATATTCAAATAAGTAGTCGGAGATAAACATATGATAAGGTACAAAACATTCGTGAACAGAAAAACATAAGTTTTTATTGTTTAACATTTTTTTTATACTATATTTAAATTGTTTCGTGGTGAACTGAACTTAGAAATCTACAAAATCTTCAAGAAAACCAGACCACTGCAGGAGTAAAGGTAGGAAAATCACAAATTTATTATTTTATTTTTATTTCAAAATATAAATAAATGCTGAATTAATACATTTGATGAATAAATAGAAGAAAATTACTTTTCGTAATATGAAAATCGAAAATCGAACAATAGTATAGTTATCGTTGATAAATGAAAATAGAATACAGATTAATAGTAAACTTATGCTGTTTAAATGATCATTTAGTGCGCCTAAAGTTTTATCAAGTGCATAAACCGATATCAAAAACAGCGCATATTTACGTGGTTGCTAACACGAGTATAACACAGTTTTGACAGATTTCAGTTATTGTCTGTATTAATAAGTAGGTAATTCGTTTTTCAGTGTTGTATCAGTTTCTAAGTGTAAATGTTAAGCGTTTTCAATAATCTATCAAACAATATAAGTTTTATTTTAATCAGAGGTTCAGTTTCTAAAAAAAAAAACATAATTAAATTCAAAACCGCGAAGTGGTCAAGGACCCAATAACAGATCAAAATATAGGCAAAAATGTAATTGATACAAATATAAAAATAACATAGTAAAGGAATAATATAAGTCCAAGAATAACAAATTAAGAAAATGAGTAAGCCGGAATTTTTTAACATTGGTTCTTAAAAGCAGAAATTGAAATACTAAAGATATCATCCTGATTATGAATCGAATTAAAAGCGTGCTAATAGAAAATTGCTGAGATTTTAAAAGCATGTTTGTACTCGTAGAAACTCTAGGCAGGTAGAAACATTTATTGTGTCTAGTTGTGTATGAAGGAGCGTCGGAGGAAAGAAGAGAAAGGAATTTGAATAATTTTATATAGATATCATATATTGATATAAAAAGTTGAGTTGTGCATAATACATTACTTCAAAAATTACATTATATACTTTTTTCCTTTATTATTTTTAGTACCAATAGATCCAATATAAATAATATACTCTCATAGCTAGTGTGGAGAGTGCACCACAGTGATCACTTTTGTGCGATTAAAAGTCTGCACTGGCCGAGATCGAACCCGGGTCACCAGATTGGCAACCAGACACTATAAGCACAAGGCCACGCGACCCCATATTAATAGATCTACTTCTTCTACTATCATTATTAATTCTCCACTTTTGTAATAATGCTAATGTAATAATGCTAATCTTATCTACAAATATAAGATTATAGACTAACTCTGGCCTACGTAATCCGCCTCTTCTCACCCCTTCAAAGGGTAAGTAAACTGTGTCAAAGGCGAAGGATATCTTTGCCTTAGGTCTGTTTCTAATTTAAATATATTGTATGACGGGCCTTGTTATCCTTGTCAACTCCTTTGAGATTGAGATCCCTTGTTAAAATTTACTTATTCCAAATATTAATCTTTCATACTTTGTCTTACCCCCTTCAAAATAGAAGGATGGTTTACCTACTCCTTAAGAAGTAAGTATCAGCATCACAAGATTGTTTTATGAAATTATCATAAATAGAAGTCTGATATTATTGATTTATAAGTAGGTACTACCTATTAACTAGAACAAGGATTCATATTCTATAGTTAAATATTATTAAAACAGAAATATAAATGTTTGAGTAAGAGGCTAAAAGATATTTAAAAACAAAGATGGAGGAACATAAGAAGAACTGTAACAAAAATCCGAATAATAATAACAAATGTGTACTTGTTCATCATGCTCATTCACAAAATCACACTTTTAATATTGATAATGTTGTAATACTAGACATAGAACACAACTTACTAAAAGGCTTACACTAGAAATGCTGTATATAAACAATGACCAAAACAAAGACAATGTACAACATTATAAAATATAACAAAAACAATACTAAAATTAAATAGCATTTGTTCACATCTGATTAAAAAACGTAACTTAAAACCGTCTTCTACAATGTTCAAGATGGTTCCAATTCATTAACGGGATTAGCGGTATTTCTTAAAGATGTATGTACTATTAATATAGTTACATACTTTCCTACAATTTTAGATATTTAATTAATAATTCTATAAGAAATATAAATTGTACTTCCTAGAAAAACTTTCAGTTAATGTCAGTAAAGGTGTAGATTTTTGACACTGACATTTATCTGATATTTTCTTTATCTTTAAATTTATGGAATTTATAATGTACCTAATTTTTAAGTGTATTACATGAAGAATTTTATGTTCTTCAATATTAGTAATAGCCGAGGTAATAGCAAAATTTTACAAAAATAAATGTTTAGAAGAATATTTTAAGAAACTAATACTTCCGGTTGCCCAATTGTTATCAAAACCTTTTCAGATATTCCCTTTTATGTCAGATTGAGGAATACGTAGTTGACAAGGTTTTAATTATTATTGTTTTTGAGGAATCGTCCTTCCAACATCCAGATACACAACCATTCACACAGACACATTCATACACACACACCCACAGACATTATCGTTAAAATGTTATAATTGGATTCTATGGACCTTAAAACGTGCTTATTTACTAAAATCTGGATATGCGTTTTTTAGCATAAATCCAATACCTCTTTTAGCGAGAGTTAAACACCTTCATCACATTTGAATTGTAGCGCAAATTTTTATTTTAAAATACCTTGTTGAAAACAGGCGCAAGCGCAAGCCGCCATCTTGAATGAAAGGTGCAAAAGTAAACCTGTTCAAAATGTTAAATACAAATTTGAAGTAGATAAAACTTCTATCATTTTTACCTCTCCTTAAGAGAGGTATTGGATTCATGCTAAAAATCGTATATCCAGATTTTAGTGAATAAGCACGATTTAAGGTCCCTACAATCCGATTTTAACATTATTACGATGAAGTCTGTATGTGTATATATGTGTGTTGGAAGGATGATTCCTCCAAAAACTATAAGACTTAAGCCTTTTTAACTATGAATTCCTCAATCTGACATTCCTGGAAGAGATGAAAAGGTTTTGGTAACAATTGGACAACCGGAAGTAGTAGTTTCTTAAAAAATTCTTTTAAATATTATTTTTTGAAAATTTTTGTTCTTACAAATATTGAAGAATATAAAATTCTATATCTGATATATTTAAATTTTTTATTATATCTTCTATAAATTTAGAGAGAAAGACGCTATAATATATAGGATAATGGGATGTAATAAGTCACGCAGGCTAAACTAAACCTAAGAAAACAGTTGGCAAATTGAAATGTTTGTGACATAGTTTGTAAATGACAGATACATATCAGTGTCAAAAATTAACAATTTTAATGATATTCTTAATGCTTTTTTTAGGAAGTATATTTAATCTTTTTTACTGTTCTATTAGTTAATATTTAGTAATATAGGTAAAATGCATATATCCATAAGACCATAAGAAATACCGCCGATCTTGTTAATGAAATGTAAGAATTTCTGATATTAAGAACTTCCTCATACAATGAATAATATATACAATTAAAATTGTATGTGTGCACAAGACATGTTGAATACAATAAAAACAATATTTGGATACAGTGCTGTAATTTTTTTTTATTATAAAACGACGTTTCGATACAGAAATGTAATACAATAGGTACTTGCATAACAAAATGGAAATAGCAAGAGGTATTGTGCTGGGCACAACAGATTTATTGTATTCACATTTGTTTAAATTGTAATATTCCAGGTCGGTGGATGTTGTCTTCATTGGCTAAGACTTCCTCATTTTCATCCTCTCTCTCTATAATCAGTACACGTGAAACATATTTAGTGATTCTGTCGAGACGAGACAGAAATGTAAAAAATATTTTACGAGACGAGATATGTTTGCCGAGATCTCGATTCTCGAATATTGTTTCGAGATTTCTCGGTTGTTATTTTTCTCATGAGTTATATTTGCAAACGTGTGAAATTTAACATATTGTCAGTGATATCTGTCTCTATTTACCTATGGCATTTTTGAACAAAAAGATTTGACATTTTATCTGTCAGAATTTCTTAAGCGTGCGTTACACGATAAAATTTTTCTTTTCAAGTAACTT
The DNA here is from genome assembly GCA_943142095.1 of Ophonus ardosiacus. Classification (NCBI taxonomy): domain Eukaryota; kingdom Metazoa; phylum Arthropoda; class Insecta; order Coleoptera; family Carabidae; genus Ophonus; species Ophonus ardosiacus. The sequence goes on along the minus strand of OW964830.1, from coordinate 14,303,693 downwards.
GAAAAGTTTTCTCTCTCGCACAAGGACATGAATGCAAGAGAGACAAATGAATAGACTTTCAACGAAAAACTTTTAAAGAAAAACTGGAACATGCGCTACTTTTTCTTAAAAGTCCCTACAAATTTTAACTCTCAAGTAACTGTCAAATCTCATTTGTATTTATATTTTTGATGTATAGGTATAAGTAGTGTTATAAGTGATCGATATTAAACTGAAAATGGGCATAGAGAAGTAACGGAAATCTTAATGTAAGTATAACTCAAATTTTGACACTTGGATATTTTAAATTACGGAAAACTTGTAAGGTCACTTATAAACTCACTTTTCAAGTCACTTGAAAATAAAAACTTCATCGTGTAATCCAAGCTTAAGGTAAGACTTTTAGCGTTACTTTCTTTTTAATGTTTTATAACAGATTAAGAAATGCTAGATAAATATTAAATTAATAAAATTATAACATAATAAAATTTGCACAAGTTTTAGGTTATATCAAATTTTGACATAAAACGACAAATATTTAGCTTTTTGTTCAAATTACTATTAATACAAAATTGTATAAATTTAATAATTAATTTATGGGGCCAATATATATATATTAAATGCCCGTGGCCGCGTGCATGAGTGTCTGGTCGCGAACCTGGGGGAACCGGGTTCGATCCCGACAGACGCCAAATATTTCCAATTTTAAATGGCACAAAAGTGACTCCTGTGGTGCACTTTCCACGCCAGCAATGAGTGCTCGTGAGGTGACGCCTGGTAAGCGTCCGCACGGTACAAATATATCATCATCATTACCGATATCTGCGATAAAGCATATTGGCACACCCAGAAATGGGTAATATGCCGTGATAATATATTTATTTTTTTTAAATTCCCGTCGAGAAATCTCGGCCGAGACGAGACTCTATTAAACGAGACGAGAAAAATTTCGAGACGAGACATAATTTTATGAAATTCAAACGAGACGAGACGAGACAATGAATTTTTTGTCTCGTCTCGACCGAATCACTACACATTATAACCCCCAAGTTTCGATATGCATACCTACATTTAATTAAATATTGTAAACTGAACAAATACTTTTATCGTCGCGTAGGATTGTTTCGCTGCGAAAGAAAGAGCGTGGCTGTGGTTTAAATATGTAAGGGTTTGTTTGAAAGTTTAAGTTGGGGGTGATTGCGGTTTGCGCGCCGCAGTCATTTGTTACGTTTCCGCGGCTTGTTTTTCACAATTGCATTTCCTGGTCGGGTTACGTGTTTGTTGATTTGAGATAAGTGGGGATGTTATTTACACGTCAGCCACCGTAGAGAATTTGTTTCCCCACACCGAGCGGAATGCTACAACGTCTCTTTCACATACATTACCCTCAGGCAGGGATAAAAATACCGCAAAGACAATTCAATCCGCAAATATCTACGAGACTCGTACTACGAGTTTAAATATATCACTGACGATAAACACATAGAAAATAAAAAGGTTGGTAACAAAATTATATTAAAAGGTTTAGGATGTTGGGTTAAAATAATTTATATATTTCATTGTTCATTAAATTGTATTATTAATATAAACATTGCACTTATATTTTTGTGGCTCTATGGGATAAGTACATAATGTTATTCTCACTATCTTACAAAAAATCAGGTAATAAAATATTTTCTGTTTCAATATAAAAATGACATATTGACGTAAAATAACAAGGAGGTTCCCAAAATATATTTGACTAAACTATTTTAAAGTAAGGGCACAAAATGAATATTGGTTAGACACACTTGTGTTGGAAAATCAATTTTTCATTTTTACCTTCCTTTACCTTTAAGCCGGGTTTACATTGGTATAGTAATTGGGTTAGTTGCTTGTACCAGTAACTTCCAAGTTACTAACTTAGTGTAAACCCTATAGGGCAGTACTTGTACCAGTACTTACACAAGTAATCAGGACAGGCAAGTGGATAGCCTCACAGGCTATCTACTTACCACTTGCAAAGCCACTGTTCTTCCCCTGCCAGCGTATAGGCGGATGTACATTGGTATAGTAACTGAGCTTAGTTACTTGTACTAGTAGCTAGCCTACTGTCTCCGACACAAGACAGTGGATGTCTACACTTAAAAAAGTATTACTGTCCACTTGTACTAGTAAGGCTATCACATCGAGAGGGTATATACAATTTTTCGTCATACTAGAACCAAAAAGTTAAAAGAAATATATGCGCGAATTACACAAATTGTGATTGAAGAACTTATTAGAGAGATTGAGAAAGAAAAATGTCATTCAAAAAGAGTATGGGACAGGAAATTCCGATAAAGTTCCACAAACTTAATTGTTTCCTCTATAGATCATCTTTAATCTCTTAATCAAAAACACCGTCAACTGTACACACTTCAACTCTGTACAAAACAGAAATTTACTGGCCCTAGCTTACAAATACGCTAGCGAGCAAATGTTTACATTGGTATAATAGACATACAAGCCGGTAGGTTAGTGTCAAATACGCTGGTGGGGGAAGGACTGTGCTTTGCAAGTGGTAAGTAGATAGCCTGGGAAGCTATCCACTTACCTGTCCTGATTACTTGTGCAAGTACTGGTATAGTAAAATTTTTTAGGCAGAGTAGTCACGTCATCATTTCATTACAAAATGAAAAAACACTGTAGTATTGTATATGTTTAGGAAAACGAAGAAAATAAATACTATTTTTTGCATACTATAAGTAAAGTACATTTTAATTAAATTTACAATTATTTTAAAGTCGAACATAATGTTTTCAATGAATTTTAATTTATTTAAAATAATTGTAGTTCATTTTTTCACCACATGTTGGTACTATTGGATTTCAATATTTAAACGTTTACATGACATGTTTTCTCCCGGAATTGTCAAGCGTCTGCTGTCATTAGTTCGTTACTTTTCTATTTTTAGTTTGTGTTAATTTCAATAATTGTAAATTGTATTATTGGAGTACTTTCAATCAAATATAATATATTTTTTAAATGTTATTTTAATTATATTTTCAATAAATCGAATTTATAGTGCTACTCTTTACTTTTCTATAACACTACAGAATTGTAAATCTAAATAAAATCAAATCAATTGTTTTAAAAATATATTCAATGTCATTTAACATTAATTTTCTTATTTTTCATCAAGTGCTTCATTCACTCCCCGCATTTCTTCTGAAACCCGACTCGGTGTGCCCTACACCGAATTTTCAATACCATAAATTGGAAATATATTACACTTTACAATAATATTCAATTATTATTCGACTATTAAATAAATTAACTTGATCACATAAATTAGCATCGCAGGTAAATACAATTATTTTCTAAAATTAAATTAGTGTACCATGTAAACCTACTAATTTCGTGACGTCATTATCTAGTTACAAACTTTGATGACGTGACTACTCTGCCTAAAAATTTTTACTATATATACAAGTACTGTCCTATAGGGTTTACACTAGGTTAGTAACTGTCTTGTAAGTTACTGGTACAAGCAACTAACCCAATTACTGTACCAATGTAAACCCGGCTTATTTGACAGTAGCCTACTAGCTTATATGTCTACTATACGAATATAAACATTTGCTTGCTAGCGTATTTGTAACCTAGTATCAGTAAATTTCTGTTTTGTACAGTGTTGAAGTGTATAGAGCCGTCGGAGTTTTCGGTTAAGAGATTTTTTAAAAAAAGAGTGCAATGAAAGATGGTCTGAAGGGGAAACAATTAAGTTTGTGGAACTTTATCGGAATTTCCTGCCCACACTCTTTTTGAATGACATTTGTCTTTCTCAATCTTTCTAATAAGTTCTTCAATCACAATTTGTAACTAAGTTTATAGTTACTACACCAATGTAAACCCGCCTTTTGGTAAGGAAGGTATTTTTCCGACGATAACTTCAATACTACAATTCTAAAAATTATAATTCTTTCGTATTCCTCCTCTTTGTATCCATATGAGGATCTGATTAGATTTTAAATATAATTGTTCAATCGGAAGTTCCCTTATTTGAAGTTCTTAATAGTTTTTCTCAAAAAAACGCAGTCAACTGTCATTTTTTGACATTTTATGTGATTTGTCAATATGAAAGAATATCTTATTCTCTATACGGTTTGATTATACATTTTCCTTCATATTTAATAGAAGTAAGTACAATTTACATAGTGTATGTTCGTGTTATAGTTTTATTAGATTTATAGCATATTATCCAAGGAACTCTCAGTATAGAGTTTGTAGAAAATAGTATATGTTCATATTACAATTTTACTGGATATATGAAATCTTTTCCAAGGAACTTTTGGTACGTGATTTGTACAAAATACATGGAATTGATGGAAGGTATTCTGCTGGCCATATAAGATTTTTTATGTTTTAACAAAGTAGTGCTATATATGTACAATAAAATTTATAATGTTGAACGAAATTTACTTAGAATTGTTTTATTTTTTACTCATTTTAATTTAGTACATAGATATTTAGTGAACACATTCAATTATTTCGAAATAATTTCAGTTTTAAATTTATAATTAAAATACTATTTCCATTGAAGAAGCTCATAACGAATCGCAAAATAATGGAATTCATATCGAAGTTGGAAAATAATAACGTCAATACAATCATTCCACAGTAAACACAATACGGGAAAAATGTTGCCTAAATAAATATTTTCAGTCATATAGCAGCATTCTCACTTGTTCCTGAATTTATGCTATTGAGGTACGTATATTAGCATTATTGTTTGTTACGGAAATATTTTGCGCCTTTTCAAGGTGTAGTGTAAAAGTTTGTTTCTTAAAATTCTTTTATTACATACATTTCGAAGGCCAAACGTTTTGGAAGACCCACTGCCCTCATCATCAGCGGATTATTATTTTTATAATATTTTTTTTCTAATTTTAATGTTTAGAGTTGATAATATTGAATTATTGTAGAGCATATTTACTCCATAAAGTCTTGTTTCAGCAATATAAAACTTCACCTCCATGTTGTTTTTGTGAGGGAGTAGAGCGTGTGTACATTGCTGGTGAAAACTGTGTTAATTTTTCGTCTCCATACTTATTTTTGTGAGGTAGTAAGGTTTGATGTGAAAACCTTTTATGAAAATTGTATGTTGGATTTGTAAATCCACGTATTTTCATAAAAGTTTTTTACATCAAGCCTTACTCTTTCAGCACGAAGGTGAAGTTTTAATTGCTGGAACAAGACTTTATAAACAAACATGCTCTGCAATAATTGGAAGTTATCAACTGTAAATATTAAAATTAGAAAATAAATTAATCTGCTGATGATGAGAGCCGTGGGTCTCTCGAACGTTCTGCAAGTATGTAATAAAAGAATTTTAAGGAAAATCTTTTATATTACACCTTGAGAAGGCGAAAAATATTTCTTTAACAAACAATATTTGCAACCAATGTACCTGCCAACTGAAATTTCAAGACTAGGACAGCATCAGAGTGTTACTCGCTAGTATCCGACAAAATAGATATTTTACAAACGCTTATTGATATTATGAATTTTTTTATAGTAAAATATATTCTAAAGGCTATCCCATGCCTGAAAATAGGTAATTTGTGTAGAGCTGGTTGCAGGATTTCACAACGTTTAAGATAAGTTCGAGAATAGATTGGATGATTGAGGCAAACTGCAAATAATAATACAGGTTGTGAGGTAAAATAAATATTAGCATAGTAAATAAATATTAGTTTGGTTAAATATGAGCTTGTAATTAGTGTATGTGATACTGATAATACATGAACTGGTAGTATTTAGTCACCGAAACTAACCTTAATCAATGGTAATTATCTATGTAATTACTACAACTGTGAATATACTACTTTGTGAAAACATAGGCCCGTATTCTCAGCTCTTGAAGTATGTATATCTACCCTTTTTGCACAGTATTGATATCATTAATAAATTTTTAACATTTTTTTCTATATTGATTTTAAATATTTGTTGAATACCTCTTTTAATATAAATACCACAAGACAATATTTTTCTTGTATATTTACTGTCAATTATATTAAAAGATTATCATTTCTGATTAAAATTAATAATATAACCCTTAAAATATTTTCACTATCTGAAAATAAGAAAATTAACCATTGTAATATTTAGGTATGTACATATCTGTACCATAACTATAGCAACAGATAAAATGTATGATGATATAGTTCTTCTATTTGATTAGTTATATCCTTCGTTTATAACAGGAACAGTTCATACATATTTTGCAGTCAGTGTGACTAGCTTACAATGGTAATTGTCTTTTGTAGATTACGCAGACAGAGATTCAGGCTGCCCTAGAACAAATCGATTTTATAATGTACAGAGAATACTGTGCTCCTTTTGTTTGTTTTATTTAGTACACAAAGGAAATTTATCACAGATTACTTTTAATAATAATTATATATTCTATATATATAAAGTTTCATTGTTCTTTTAAGATTTTCTTATTCAGAGGTATTACCAAAAAGTTATTTAAAGATAACAGCATTTTATTGAACATCATAGGGTAACCCGAATAGTTGCGGTTGCGTCAAATATCTAACTGTGGCATGCATTATACAATACGGGTATACTCGTACATGTAGAATGTAGGTTTAGTATAGCTAAGTATATTTTTCTAGTTCTATTATTTAACAGTTTCGGCATTTACTTAAACAACATTTGGCGTTTTATAAAATAGTAGAATAGTGAGATAGTATTTATTGTTACTTTTATCATTTTGAAATGTATAACAATTTAGAAAAAGTATCATTTTATAATACCTCATAAATAACAAATAATTAATTTTACAGAAATTTTACTAGTCGGGTATATTTTGTTCCATCAAGTTAACCAAGTTTATTATACGGATAATAAATAACCCGGTTAGCTGAATATAATAGGCTTATTGTACTGTAATGGTACACAAAAAAAATCCAATACTTCGTACTACTTCGTCCATACTACCTAATGATAAACTATCTTTAGTGTTAAAAATAATAGCGCAATTTAGTTTAGTGTAGTGGACTTTCACGATGTTGTAAAAATTAAAAGCGGATACTACAAATGAGGTATAGCAGCCGAGGATTAAGTAAATACTAGACCTGTGCATCCTAGTCAACCCGAAAACTAGAATTTCTTTGGCTTGTGAATCGCCTTCACCTTAAAACCAATTTTTGATATTGTTGGAGTGTTTTCGTCGTTGTTATAATAGCATATAATAATTACTAATAAATAGGTTTAAATTATTGTGAAGATTCAGCTAAACATCAATATATACGTAACAGCCCTACTTTTGCATTTCGATTCGTCTATATACGAATTTTAGCGCACACAAGGTCAGTTTCAACTTAACCCGTGGTAGCTATACCTAACTATTGACCGAGTGAAAAGTTTGTTAACCGAGTCTAGTTTGGTGGTTTCACTAGGGCTAGGACAAAAGAGCCATTTCGGAGAAGTTACTGACTACTTTTCAACGACTATGAATTACATATAGAACTTTTTTACTTTTTTTGTATAGGTACATTTGTAAGTATGCTGGAATGTAATCATTGTCTTTAAAAATATTGCTGTTTTGAAATGAGAATAGAAAAAAAATCAAATCATTTCTATTTTTAGTCAATGTAAAACAATACTTTGATATATTGTTGACGAAATAATAATAATAAAGTATGTTCTCTTCCCTCGAACAAATGTGCATAGACAATCGCTGGCGGTTTGAATATTTGATGGTTGCAATCAAGTGTATACACTCTGCTTAAGTGCATTGCACGGTGCATCGGAAATTCTCCTATGATGTGCAATACATATCCTACATAAAGAAATACTAGCGAAATAAAATTCCGAAACATGCAATATAATACATATTTGCATTGCAAGCTGCATAAGTGTACCTTTTTGTTCGAGGAGGTAGTTTTAGTTTAGTTTACCGGGCGAAGGCGAAAATCAAATGATAAATATGATAGAGTGTTGATGCAAAAAGCAAAATCACGAAAAACCTTATTTATATAACATAATATTCGTATACTCAGTGAAAAAGAACGTACTTTTTCGATAAAAAAAACTATGGCAAAAATGCTGTTTTTTTACTTAACAAGACTTTTCCAATTGACGACACTTTTCTTTATAGAAACAATTTATTCATTCAAATATAAAAAAAGGCCCAGTTGGATAGTAACATATTCGTTTGAAACCTTTGAACTAGTTGGGAAGTTTGTTTACTTTCCAGCAAGCTGGAAAAAAATTCGTCGAGTTAAATATCATTTTCCAACCATTAAAATGATATACTAATTTTGTCATAAACTGCTATGCTGAAACAGGTTAATCAAATTATAATAAAACTATCAAAATATACTAATAATATTAATATTTAAAACTCTTCGTCTATGAATAATATAGTATGCTCACTTAGCAGAAATCCTTATTCCAGCCTCGCGCTCACATTGTCACTTTGGTATACTTCGATCAGCTAATTTAGCTGTCGGCTGTAAGAGAGAATTAACCGGCTTGGTTTGTAATATATTATTATTTACTTACATATTATAGTAGCTTCTTTGATAAACTATATTTTGTTTGAAATCGTCACTAAAGTGCACAAAAATTGTTATTAAAAGTTCATAAATCGGCACTAAAGTAATTATTTACTACGATTTCATGCAAATACAGTGTTGCAAACCTTATGATAATTATTGTACATGTAAGAAAATTTGGGCATGTGTACGATGTATAATAGGAGAAAAAAATGAAATGTAGATGGCAAGTCGGGCAACGACAAAATGGCGGTACGGGTAAAATAGTAGTATTAGTTGTTGTTTTCACTTGAAAGTGTAAATATCAAAACGAGTTAGTGCAAAATATCATTTATATCCAATATAAAAAAAAAATCGTTCAACAAATGATGAGAAGTAATGTTTTCCCCATTCTCCACAATGAGCCTGTTTCACATTTTTCAAAAACTATTTTAAATGAAAGTTTATGGAATGATTTTCTTAGTAATAATTTTTATTTTAATAATTTGTTGTTATTTGTGGAAATAATTAAATAAAAAGATTGGCGTCCTGAAAAACTACCCCCCACTCCTGTGACGTAGAAGCACATACATTACATCATTAATAGCCAATAGGAAAATAGTTTTTCCATAACCTACGTTTATTCATGTTATTTATATAAATAAACGTAGGCTAAAATTTGTCACATGTTTATAACAAAATCTTTTAATTTGACATTTGACGCTGACATTGGTCATTGTAAATGAATAATAAAGTAATAATGGCTAATTCAAATTACACTCAAGCTAAATCGGACAATTAACCGAAAGTCGATAGCAGGATGATGGCTGAATTTATATCAGAACGATTGTTTTACTGCTACCGAAATAAGGGGTGTTAAAGAGTTGAGGTAAAATAAAATATAAAAACTGAATTTATTATATAAATTGATAATATATTTTACTTTAAAGTTCTGGCCGTGATTCTTATTTGACACTTGTTTGACAACTTTGACAATACACTTGACACCTTTAGAACCGCTGAAGATGTATGTACTCTGACGTCACATTCTGTTTCAGATCACGTGACTTATTCAAAATTTTATCCAAATTTCAAAAATTAATTGCAAAATAACTAAAGGATATTTCGTGATATTTTCAAATTTGAGGCTCTTTAAAGAACAATATCTTTTCAAATTTAATACTTAGAAGTCATATAAAAATTCTTGCAACAGCCCTATTACATATCTCTCACCAGATGTCACCTACTTTAATTTTTTTCTCCAATATTAAATTTGTACGTGAGTTGACAAAAAAATATGTGCAATAAGAACGAACTAAATGTTCCGATGAACAAGTTTGAGATAAAACACATAATTTTGAGTGTTCTTTGCGATAACTTCAATGTCCAAGATTAGCAACATTGGGTCGAATTCAACACTCTTCTTTCATTAATGAAGCTTATCTAAAAATAACCCAATAAAGAGAGACTTATGTAATAATACATTAATAAGAAAAGGATGCAAGCTAAAGAAGAGTGCTGAATTTAGCCCATTGGGTGTCAGAGTGACAGATATATAAACATAACCTACAAAAACAAATATTGCTTTCATTTTCACAATTTTTTATTTCAAATAAAATTTACTATGCTCGGCATTGAAGTTTATCACTCATATGGTTTATTTTCCTCCACCCTTGATACATAAATAACTATGGGTATTAGAGTAATCACAAATTTTGAAAAAATAGCATATTCGACTTGTAAAGAAAAGTGGGGTTTCATGCTCGTCCATTACATTAAACCACGATTTAAAATATACTGGTTGTGCCACTCTACACAAAATGAGGGTTCAAAGCGATACGTGTTTCCTCGTTTATTTCGCTAGAGGCGCAACGTGAGAACGACCCAACTGACACCTGTCATTTGCATGTCATTTTGAAAATATTACATGTTATATCTTATAGAAAGGTAAATTAAACAGGTTTTTTTTTAAAAAAAAAAACCTCTCAACAGGATTAAATCCCAATTGCTGAGTAGGTTCACATACACAAACATCCATGCCTTAGTGGGATTCGAACCCAGAACTCCAAGCACACTCATGACAGGAGGCGTTGCTCTAACCATTGAGCCACCGGAGCCGACTATGAAGTACATATTCGTATTATATGTAATGTAATATAAATATTTTGTTGAAAGATATTGCAATTAATGCAAAATGAAAAGAAAATTAAATAGAAAATGTTTCATTCCTGGATGTGAAACCGGTTACAAGAAATCCACTGAAAAAGAATCTCTCTTTGCTGCTCCACTCGATATATCACTTTTTAAAAAATGGCAATGTGCAATTAGTAGAGATGATCGCGAATTAAGATTGAATGATGTTTGCCGAAAACATTTTCGGGAAGAAGATATTATTACCGAATGGAAATCTGGAAGCGTACGGTTCTATCAATTTATTTAGTTTTTCCAATTTTAAATTCTAACAATGTATTGATTCAGGTTTCCATTAAATATATAAATTTCTATTAAAAATAAATTCAATATGCATTTCATTTTTTATATTTTATGTAAAAATAGTTTGCTGTGGTAGGGTCGTTCTCACGTAGCGCATCTAGCGGATTATTCAAGGAAACACGTATCAAGCGGACCATCAGAAACAATGAAAAACATGACAAGTGGCATAACCAGTATATTTTAAATCGTGCATTAAACTCACTTGCTAGAAAAACATAAGTTTTCTTTACTTAAAACAATAATCTACTATTGTTTATTTTTTCCAGTTTTCATCAGCTTTTCTTTTTATTTGAAAATATATTTTATCTAAAATTATTTTCGTGATTATTTTTTGACATTTCTTAAAACTGATAAAATGTTTGATTCCCTATCTGTCACGTGTCTCGGGAATAATCTCTGTGGCTTTTGTTTTATCAGATAGGTATCAACACATCAATAAAATGTTGAAAAACATCGAATTAGTGATATTTCTGATCATGATAAAAACCAAAGAATTATAGAAACCACCTCTGAAAACACCGTAATTAATAATCATTCGGCATACAGGCGATTATTTATATTTATTTTGCCCTGTCAAAGTTATGTTCTAGTTATCAAATCAAACTTGTCAACTGCAGCATGTAAATGAATGAAGTTAATTAATTACGACAGTAGATGGCGACACAATAGCAAATCAGTGGCTTTCCGTTGTTTGAAACGAATTTGTAGATCAAAAAATAATCTAATTAAATATAATTCGAGAGTTCGATTAATTAGAAAATAATTATTATATATTGAAATACTTGGTTTTTAGTTTCACAAAATTTATTTATTGATGACTAGTTTCGCTACTACAATAGCATCTTCAGATCCAATGTATATAAACTTAAAAATTGTATAAATATGTATATATATATAATGAAATATTATAAAATTTATGTTAAAATAATTTATTTCTAATTTTTTATGTTACTAAGTTACTACAAAATATCTATACATAAAATCAAGTTTGTAAACACCGTTAAAACATTTACTGACATATATTTATATTTGTCATTATATATATACATATTTATACAATTTTGAAGTTTATATACATTGGATCTGAAGATGCTATTGTAGTAGCGAAACAAGTCATCAATAAATAAATTTTATGAAACTAAAAACCAAGTATTTCAATATATAATAATGAATAATAAGTTTCACTATGTAAGAGCTGAAATAATTAAAGAAATTAGAAAATAATTCTCCAGTTTCTTTCTTAAACTTGTGGCCATTTGGCAATAGCCACTCGAGCTCTACGGGCTTTCGTGACTATTACCTGGCAACAAATTTTCGAAAAACCTGTCAAATTATTTTCAATTTATTCTCACTCTCTTGTTATATTACTACTGAGTACTGAAAATTGAAGTAGTTAAATATTTTAATATTTTTTTTTGTCCCGATCGCATGAATTTTACATACGTCCCTAGAAACGAGAGACCTAAAGCAAATAAAATGTTTTGCCTATGTATTATTTAAACGTATTATTATGTTCTCTGAGTTAAAAAAAAAAATGTTTTATGTCAACAATTGATTACGAAATGTGGACTATCAAAACATAAAATAATCATAAGTAAAAAGTTCGAAATCAATCCATTTAGTAAGTTGCGATTCGCTATAAATTTTTATTATTTACATTAAATATAATCATAATCTGATATTTTTCTTTAAATACTGTAACATGTATGAATGAAACTGTAAATATAAAATATTTATTTGGGATTCGGATTATAAAACAAAGCTTACCCAGCGTGTAGAACCGTGTTCATATGCAATTTTATATTTGTTTCCTCTACATTTGAAACTAAATAAAATAAACGATTCTCGTATACAGATATCGTGTATCCTGCAGCAATATTTAAAAGAATAATACGGTGTTAACATATTTTCAATAGCAATACAAACAACAACGATAAGAGAGTAATAATAAAACAGTGTATTAATTTTCCAACATAATAAAAGCTATTGCATTGAATGTAAGTGTGTTTTTATTGATATGCGATTTGGTTGGGAGAAAAACAATTTTGAGTGGTTGTTAAGCCGGGTATAACGCGGTTACATTCGCTGTAAAGTTGCCGGTTAGAGGCGGTTTACGGGCCTTTTATTGTTATGTGCTTTTACGATTAATAACATATTGCAGGGGACGGAGAAACTCCAAGAAACAAGATTCAATCTACTCAAAACAATATCAACGGAGCTTACACACCTCAAATATTTATAGGTAAATATATCATCACTCCATTACTCAGTGTTATGTATTTCACATGTTTTATCGTAGAAGCCACTTGAGAACGTAATTGAAAAGTAGGACGTAAACCTTTGGTTAAATAATAAATGCACAAAATTTAGAGGAAAGGTGACTCCTGGTAAACGCCCGCATCATTACTTAAATCTGTATACAAAGCAGATTGGCACACGCAGCAATGGATAATGCGCCGTGATGATATATTTATTTTATTTATTTATAAAAAAAATGCATTTTTGGACGAGTAGGACGGTTGCCGAAAGACGTACGGCGGAGGACGAGTTTCAAACAACATTTGTTTGTGTACCTCTATATATTATTACTTCAAATTCACATTAGTGGGGGTGCCAAACTACTTTGTACACAGATATCGGTAATGATGATATATTCATATCGTGCGTGTCACTTTTATGCCATTTCATATTTGAAATAGTTCTTGGCGTAGGTATTTAACCAAAATTATAAAGAAATGCATATCATTTGAATGGGGTCATACCAAAAAAAAAATATATTGATTTTTTTTATATAATTAAAAAAATTACATAATTTTATACATATATACATGAAAAATATTTAATATTCTTATACTTTTCATTCATGATTTTCTTTCTAAACATTTTGAGTCTTATTTTGTGACGTCATGGGTTTGTACACATATACAATGATAGTCACGCACACATGAACTCCTGTCACATTTTTCGAACATAACCAACATTTTCAAAGTAAATATCTTTGCAACAAATTGTTTTTGTTTAAATGTAAGTACAAATAACGAAATGTTCTAATAAATATAAATAAATACAAATTATGTGTCATTTAGATATTACCATGGTTGTATAATATTGTTCTGTGCCGTCTTGCGAGAACATCTCGTTGAGAAGCAAAAATAAAGTTTTTGTTCGTATTCCTAAACCTCGAGATATAAGGGAAAGATGGTATAATGCAATAAATAATTTTGAAGGGTAGTCTTGCTTATGTTTGTGAAAATCATTTCAACGTAAGTAGAACTTAATAAAAAACAATTTTCGTGATATACATTTGTTTATTTTATTCAATAGCTTGAAGAAGATGTCGAAAATCAATTTTCTGCAAATTATTTGAATTCGCTACTTCAAAATTAATTTCCATAATCAAATTATTCAATATACAATAACAACAAAAGGCACGAGTACAAAATAACTTGCTGTCTCGTTTGCTTTCAAGTCAAATAACATAAACGTCGAACGTAGTTTCATTTTTATTCGATAGGAGGGACTACGGTTACGGTCGCAAACCCATGACGTCATTTGAAATTTAATATAAACTTTAAAAAATTATTTCTGTAAAACTAGAAACTTATGTGACATAAAATATATATATCTGTGAGTGGTTTTATGTATATTTTCAGAAAAAAAATAAATTGGAAAATGTGGTATGACCACATTGTCAGGATTTCGATTTTGCAGCTTACAAAATAAAAATAAATATAACCTGTTATTTTGCTTAAATTCCATGGCTATCACTACCTACAAATGATCAATATTTATAAAATTTCAAATTGGATTTTACAGCTTATTAAATACGTAAAATAAAATCTGATTAGTTATTTGGGTGTAGAATTTAATTCTCTACAACATTTATTTGAAATTTTCGTCTTAAATTAAATGGGAAGTTTTGCGCAAGGAAAAACTGATTTCCTATGTTAAAAGCCAATGGCCCGCTTTTTAATTATCATAACATATTACGTAATAGTTAGTAGGGGAACTTCCGTTTATCCCTAGAATTATGTTGGCAACGTTACCTGCAAAACAGTGAATTTGACATTTAACAGATTAACTATCATAACGTGGACATAACCTCTTTTTGCAAAAATAAAATCAAATAGAAATTCATAAATTTCAGTAAAATTATTGTCGAAGAAAAAGTATAGTACATCGCTCGAGCTGTAAAGCAATTACGTGCTCATGGATTACACACTCGCCCGACGTCTCGTGAGTAACTCTTCCATTCGCAAGTAATACGCTTCTTACAACTCTCGTAATGTAATATACCATTCTATAACCCAGTGTATAAAACACCCGATAAAGTTTTACGAGACAGATAATATTCGAAGAAAGCTGTTTTCCCAAGATAAAAGTTTGTTACGGTTTCTCTTATTCATCCAGTATATTTTTTTGTATATACCAGTTTCGTGTTTCTGTTGGATTATGAGAGATTGCAAGCTACAAAAAAAATCGTGTTACTTCCTGTGAGTGTTATGATTTATTTTATTGCAAATTGTCAATATAAACGTTGTTTATCGACACATTTTGGTATAAAAAAATTCGCTAATTGGAGGTCACCAAATTAAATAATTCCAGTTTCTAGTTTACAAATCTAAAGCGGAAAAATAATATTGGTGGGCTATATTTTTATTAAACGAATACTAATTTTCTTATATTGTTTCCTTAAAACATCTAAAGTAAACATTTTTCGCATTTCTTTCATTTCTATGTTTTGGATTGTATCCGTCAGGTGTGTAGGCACGGAATCCTTTAAGCCGCGTGCGATCCTATACGAAATCGTTATCCATCGGCGGATAAAACTGTTTGGTTATGTTTAGCGGGCAGTGTAGACGCCGGGAAACTGTCTTGAGCGGATTTAGTCGGTCCAGCTCGCCGTCTTAAACACAGGCCAATGCCCACTAAGAATACTCAATCGATGACAAACACACACAGAACAAGAAAGAAAGTTTGAAAGATTTTGGCTGGGTCATTCAACTTGAAAGACAGAAATGATTTTACTCAACATATTCGCTGTTGAAAAATTGGCTTACCTCACCTGGAAGTTGAATGATTTTTATAGAACTAGTCAGTATTTTTCGGGCTAAATACAAACGTGTTTAAAAAAAATTATTCAAAAAAAAAAAACAATCACGCATCAAGCGCACTGGCTTTAAAATATTGCGACCCAGTCAAGGGGTAGGTGCGGTTTTCTGTCTACCTTTTCTATGTGTTCCGTTTCGTTTTTCTTTTAATCTTCATCTTCTTCCTCTTTCCTCCTCCTCGAGTTACCGTCCTCGTCATACAAAGAAAATGTTGGGATATCCACATCATCGTCGGAATCATTCAGAATTTTTAACAATTTAGGAGGTCTATTCTAAATTCATAGCCACATGTGCTATCCGCTATCCTCTATATAAGTTCCACTACTAGCCAATAGATGGATTCAAGTCAGATAGCCACATGTGCTATCCGCTGTATAAGTTCCACTACTAGCCAACAGATGGATTTAAGTCGGATAACCACGTGTGCGATTTGTTAGAATTATAAATAATTATTATAATTTAAATAGGTGCTTACAATATATAGATATTAATCAAATATTATTGATATAACACACGAACACAAGTATTTGATCACAAAATTGAAAAGCCGAACTACTTGTCAACTTGATATCTGGCAATATTAATAAGTTCCACTACTAGCCAACAGATGGATTCAAGTCAGATAGCGTGATGGGGACTCCCATCTGTTGGCTAGTAGTGGAACTTATATAGCAGATAGCACATGTGGCTATGAATTAGAATAGACCCCCTGTATCTGTTAATTGAGGCTGATTTGGTGGACAATCCTGGAAGAGATGAAGCCATTATTTTAAATCACACTCGCGAAAAAAAAAACTACCAAAAAAGTTATTGCTAAATGCTAACAGCAAAAGCGAGCAGTGCATACCGATACAGAA
Organism: Ophonus ardosiacus; assembly: GCA_943142095.1. Classification (NCBI taxonomy): domain Eukaryota; kingdom Metazoa; phylum Arthropoda; class Insecta; order Coleoptera; family Carabidae; genus Ophonus; species Ophonus ardosiacus. The sequence continues at coordinate 14,286,743 of OW964830.1, read as the reverse complement.
TCCTGCTTTACTTAGTGCAGCATGGCAATTGACGTCTGAAAACGTCATACGCACCGAAACATAGTTAATTTATGACGTTCATAAACGTTATACGCAGCGAACGTGTTAAGAGTACCTATATGAAAATAAAATATCTATGTAAGTGAAGTATATATTTTTCTGTAACACTACCATGGAATTTACACATTCTGTAACTGAAAACTGTTACAGACTGTATAGATTCTGTCATATTACGAGTATTATTCCGTAACAGTTTTAATCAATGTCCACTAGTTTTTTAATTCAGCCATTTAAAATATATACATTTTGTTTCCTCAGTTGTCAAATTCGTAACTAATAAAACGGATAAATAATTACTTTTTATTAATATTGTTAGAGAAAGTATAGTCTAAAACTAGTATGGAATAGTATTTCCGCCACTCGCGAAACCGAAGTTCTCGCCTACGGCTTAAGCTACGTTTCCACCTCTTAACATAGTATTTGTTTTAGTCTTTGTTTTTGTCGCTTTCATTTGTTTTTGTCACAAAAATTCAAACCGTTTCCACCTCGTAACACATGGTTATTGTTTTGTTCTTGTGTATTCACATTTAAACGAAAAGACAATTTAGTTAGACATTTGTAATTGTTTACAAATTCTTTTATTTGTGTAATTAATTGATACTCACATATATAACGACTTTACAATTTAATCAATGTATATAAACTAAAAATAATTTAAAAAGAAATTTTATAAAAAATATTTTGAATATGCCACAATTATTATATAGAGCATTTTAAATTTCAAAAATTTTATTTGTATTGATATAATATAATACGATTGTATTTAAAACTTAAAATCAAGATGGAAATAATATGTTTTGACATGTATATTTGATGTTTCGCCACAGTTACGCCCAACGCGGCATGCCAAGAGTCACTGGTTGCTAAAAATCTACAAAAAATTGATAAATTAACTAATTATTATTTATTATCCGATGTATTAACGTACTTGTCCCTGATGGAATTGTTTTTCTAAACTTATCTTGCTTCGTTAATGCTTCTTTTACTAAATTTACCAAAAAGTCAAACTATTCAACATTTCATATTGTGTAATTAAAAAGTTTTTCTTCATCAGTCTCATTTCGTTTAATAAATTGTTCCAGTCTCCCTGTTCTACTCGTTTTTGATTTATCCGATGTATCCACCACCGATGAATTCTACGACTATGTTTATAAAGTATTGCTGCAACTGGAGCAAGCCTTCTTCTTTTCACCACTGAACTTAAGGGTTGTTACTAATACAGTTGTATTATCCATACTGTTAAATAATAATAAAAGTAACATAATGACAGATCTCGTTTTCCACAACTAGCGAAATGTTTGGTTACAAGCAAAGCACATAACCTTGCATAGAGAGAGATGCCCTTATTTCTCTTCCACACAACAACGACTATGAGAAAAACAAAGACAAAATGTTTGGAGCTTGTAAACTTTCTGACTATGCGCTACGACAGCGACAAAGACTAAGACAAAATCATGAGCTGGAAACGCTCAGCATTATCGCCCTATAACAAACTTTTGTGACTATGACTTAAAACAAAAACAAAGACTATGTTAAGAGGTGGAAACGTAGCTTAAGCCTACAAACTTTTCGCTTGCGCGGAAATTATCTATTCCATACTAGTTATAGAATATACTATTCTATTACCAGTATTGTAAGATCTTTGCTTTGTTAGCAGCGTTTAAATACATGAAATTCAAACATGCTAGTTACTTCGTTAATAAACTAGAGCAAAAAGTACTACTGGCGGATGAGGATCACTGCTTCGCAGAGAGAGAAAGTTTTGGCCAGAAAGAAACAGGTAGTACCTTGACTAGATATACTACGTGACACAAGTTTGGAACAAACTTTGATAAACAAACTGTTTCATTTTCACTCTTAATATCAAAAACAAATTTACTAGTATGTTATACTTAACAATGTCATAAAATTCAAAACGTTGCCGGCAATTTCCCTCCTCTGGCTTTTAATTAGATAACCGCGCATTTTACTATCAAATTCTATAATTTACTAATATGACTATACAAAACTGCCTAGATGATTGACATACAACAGATGTTAGACACTAAGCTACCCCTACTGTGGAGCTTAGCGTGCTAGTGCGCATCCAATCGTCATCCACCATAGAAACTTGGTAAACTACATGAACTACCTAATCTAATTCTGATGAAAATAATTGTCTACAAATTCTAGATTATTTTCATGATTCGTTATTTAACTTAAATGTCATATGTGATAGAAATGACAGTTTGATAGTTTATATATATATATAGGGTGTTAATACTAAGTCGTTATACCCGAAGATGGTAGTTAGAACTTATTAAAACAAACAACTTTTCTTAGTTCCAATTTTTGATTTGGTGCCCCTGTTCGTAGTTATTGGAGTTCTTTTGTTTTTCGAAAAATCGTCATAACTCCCTTATTTTAAAGACAATTGAATATTTATTTTCTTTCAAAATCACCTTTGGGCTTTCTAAAACATTTGGCATTTACAATTATTTTCTATTTTTTCAAATGACAAAATGGCGATCGATCAAAAATTTCAATACATGATTTTTTGGTAACCTCCATCGATTTTCGAAAGTAAAACATATATAAAATCCTTAAACTATCTACTACAATATTTGTCATAAACATTTTTTCAATCTATCCAAAAAAAAGTATTTATTGATTTAATTGATTTACATAAGTGCAGTGTGTTCAGAAAAAAACCTAATTCGGAGTAGGCTATGAACACAGAAACGTATGTCTGATCATTATTCAATTCAAAATCTTAGTTGTCACAATTGATCGCGAAATGTAATTTTAAGGAGAAAAGATAATAAAGAATATTTCTTTAGATAACATTTTTGACAATATCTCGTGTCAAATTGACATTTAATTAAATACTTTCAAATTGATATACGTTTTTTGTTCTCAGCCTACTCCAAGTTATGATTATTTTTTAACACACTGCACTTATGTAAGTCAAGAAAATGAATAAATACTTTTTTTGGATAGATTGAAAAAAATGTTTATGACAAATATTGTAGTAAATAGGTTAAGGATTTTATAAATGTTTTACTTTCCAAAATCGATGGAGTGGTTATCAAAAAATCATGTATTGAAATTTTTGATCGATCGCCATTTTGTCATTTGAAAAAATAGAAAATAATTGTAAATGCCAAATGTTTTAGAAAGCCCAAAGGTAATTTTGAAAGAAAATAAATATTCAATTATATAGATATAGATCAAGTCTACCTAAAATTTAAGAAAAGCATCAAGCATTACTTTAGCATTACTCAACGTTGCTTGGAGCTTGCTTGAAGTAAACCTTCGATCGAAGTACAAGCGAAAAAACAAGTAGCGACTAAGAAACGAAATCTGGTATTCAAGGCATACTCAAGTATGAGTCGAGGCGAATTATTGACTATGAATACGGGCATTAGAGTTACCGGCATATATCCCAAAAATATTAAAATATAAAATGGCATTCTAACTTGATTACCTGCAACTCCACTAGAAAAAATATAATCTGATAAAATGGGCCATTTGGATTGAAAATCAAGTAAAATTGTTTCTGAAATGAAATTTCAGTCCTATGCCACATATAGGAGAAACCGGAAGAAAGGGAATTGTAACACTAATGATTTAGTGTGAGAAAGTAAACGCTTTCAATTTCTGGAATTGAATTCTGGGAAGCGTGTCTTACCCTGGCAACCAATCCCGTATTAATTAGCAGGACAGTGTGTGTGTCGTACAGTCGTGCAAACATTTCCAGTTAATTGTTTGCATCAGGAACAAATGAATTCCGGTTCTAGGACTAGTGCGGCTGCTGCCGCTGGTGTTGGTGTTGCACTTGCTAACAAAAGGATTCCATTAGATGTACGAGTTTACACGATGCGCCGCTGTTTACAAAAGAAGCGACGCACGCCGGAAATTCCGACCGTCCGGGGTTTATTCCAAAGGCGACGCCGATCAGCCCGCAAACTCCTACCAAAGAAAGAAACTGAAAAGAAAAAAATATGACCAAAAAAAAACAGCGAAAAATTTTCTGCTGCTACCAAATACAATATATTGTTAAAAAACCAGACACATACAGGGTATATAATAAAAATAGAAACTCGTTTATGTTACTTTAGCTCCCAAAACGATTGTGTTAATTGGACTGAATTTTTGAGTTAATCAATTGCAAAAATTATTAAATAACAAATGAGTAATAAACAGTTACAATAATCGTAACAATAACTGTGTTCGTTCTGAACAACAACTAAAACAGATACTGAAAATTGCGTGGGTTGGCCATCGCGAGATCACCCCAGTGTCTACTAGAGACACTGGAATTATTGAGAATAATGCCTCATTTCCACCGAATGTTATGATTAATGCAAAAGACTTAATGCATTATAACAATTTACTAAGATACCATTTCAAGCTACTTTGTTTAGTGACTAATTCGACAGAAATGTGATAATTTTTCCTTTATTACTTGTTGTCTAGCAGACTACTATTGCAGCAACAATTTTTCTTCTTTTTAATATGTTCTCTACAACATAATTTTCTGTATGTATATCAAAAAATTAAAATTTTTATAATTATAAAATAGACTAACAGTTGGCAGTTCAGGTTAGAATTTGGCAAACTTTTGTTTTTAAAATTCATCTTAGTTCTTAAGCATTAATCCTTATGCAAAGCTGGAAATGGTAGTAAACATCATAAACATAATAAGGCTTAAAACACATAGTTCATATTTTATTTATACATATTTAACGTAAGTTCTTTTACAAAAAAATGATAATAATACGCTTCACATTCGTGATTTACCTCCATTTTTAATATCTTCTTTTGGAATTCATCCAAAATAATCATGAAGTTATTTATTTATTTATTTAATATATCCCATCCATCCCACAGGATCGAAATTCCAATTACGGGGTGGATACACAAAAAAAAATACATAACGGTTACAATGTTTCAACAGAGAAAAAAAAATTATATACAAAACAAAAACAAAATCAACTTAGACTATAACTATTTAATAGTGCTTGCTTGAAGTGTCCAAGTGACAAGTGATAAATATCAATATCTACAGTAATATTATTAAAAATATAGCATATTCGCCGAATGGGCGATCTTGCTTCGTAGTTAGTTCTTATATGTGAGTAATGAAATGTACACTTATTTCTAGAAGATAGGCGCGGAACAGAAAATGGAATACGAGCTAAACAAATAGGATCATCTATAATATTGTTGATTAATTTATATATGTAAATCGAAGATTGCAACTTTCTTCTATTTTCTAATGACACCAAATTGAAAATGGATAGTAAGTAATTATATGACATATCATGAGTAGGATAAACACCATATGTTTTATAATAACAGTACTTTACAAATTTTTTTTGTACTCTTTCAATGCTGTTGCTATATATATTATATAATGGATTCCATATTTGTAAACAGTATTCCAATTTTGAACGCACGGACGAAAAATATAACATTTTTAAAGTTCTTAACCTAAGAAAAGAACGACAATTACGAATTATGAAGCCTAGATTTTTATAGGCAGATCTTACAGTGTAATTTATATATATATTTATATTGCAGCACGTTCAAAAATAGTCAAAAGTCGCACATTACCAAATCATGTGAGTATGGCAGGTGTTTTATTACTCTTTTTTCGTTTAAAACTGAGGTGTCGTAGCGACCCTGTGAGACGACGCATTTTCAGTTAAATGGTAAAACATCATTTTTAGAAAAAAAATAGCTAGGTACTGCTAGGCAGCGTTAAAATTTCTTAGCAAATTCTTATACGTACCAGTTTTAGATATCAGACACACAAAAAATGACTGATAACTTTTTTAAATGCAGGTGATCGTGTAAATATGATTCTATTAGTAACTGATGATCTAATCTATGGTTGATGCTCTATTACCGCGTGGCTCCATTGTGTTTTCTTCAATTATTTTCTTAATACCAGCAATGTTATTTTGCTATCAGCTGTAGGAAGACACCATGCTCCTTTTTGGTGCTAAACAAAATTCCTTTTTCGTTTATATTCTTTATATCGGCTTATCGGCGGTAAATTCTAGCCAAATAGGGCGCTTGTTTTTTAAAAACTAAACCTAAACCTTCTTTATACTCATAAACACTTTTTTAAAATCGTGATAAATGAATTAAAGTATACTTTGGTTAAATCCGTATATTCGCTCACAACGAAACTTTCAAAAATTGCTTAAGTTCTGACTAACTTAACTTTCGCAACTTAGTTTCAAATTACACATACATAAATAACTGTTTACTTTAAAATGATAGTACATCTTCTGATTTTCTCATTCTTAATCATTCTAGCAAGAGTCTCGTAAGCGATTTGCTGCAAAATCATGTTTTTTCGTACACGACGTGTTGCCGAACACATTTCGTTTATGTCTAGTGTGAAAAACATCATCATTTATCAACTAAACACACATATAACTATTATTATACTTTCTATTATACTAGGAACTCGAGCATCCAAAGCAAATTTGAAATTCCGGCGCCTATGTCATAACGTTTGCGCAAAACAACTTTTTATAAGTTAACATTGTATTCATTGTTGTAGAAAAAACGTATTAATATTACCTAGACCTTTCTATCTAAAAATTTCTTCCGCTTAGAATCTCCGTCTCATTGACTTCTCTCTCTACGGTCTGTGAAACCTACAATCCGAATCACTGGAATCCGATTGTAATATCGTTAATAACCATTCTCGGTTCAATTCTTACCAGCAGCGTGGAACGAATGTTTTCAAGCTCTTACTTTCTAACAACTTCATATCCCTTGTAGATCTAGCAATTTCTCACTTCGTCCTAAATACCCGACGAGCGTAGAGGTGATAGAACTAGCAGATTGACGCGTCACTCATGTTTCTAGTTCAGGCGCCGCTCCGACAAGCGGTTGCGAAGGAAATACGCGATTTAAATATTTCAAATATCATTTGTAACAAGTAATAGTTTGCGAGAAATAGTTTTTAACTGAACTGAAAGCCTGAATAAATGAAAACTGCATCGCCAGAACTATTGGAAAGATGTATGAAACGGACCATGGGCGTTCAACATGGGAAATCAGTTTTTTATAAATAAGCTGTCAGGCAGAAAATAAAGCCATGATATTGAACATGATAATAGCACATTACATCTTGTACGTTATTTAATATTAATTACTTTAATATTTCATAAATTGAAATAAATTACAAAAATTTTCAAATGAATAATTGTTTATTATACAATATGAAAAGATTTTGAAATGCCAGCGTAGCGCTTTGGCTAGAACAACTGACCTTGAATTTTAGATTAGGATTTGATTATTTTTTTTTTGCATAATTGTTGAATTTTTAAAAATCTATATTACGTTTCGTATTACAGTCATTTAAAAATTATAATAACACTGCTTTCTATTTTCTTTTGATATTAATAAACAATATTTTTATAAATACAGTAAAAGCATAATAACTACACAAATTTATTATATTTGAGTTGTTTTTATATACAGGCTAGTGGCGGTGAAGGGTGAACAGGAATTTAATATAAGATTTTAATTGCAATTTCTTGCTCCCCTATCCATTTTACGGCAAGAACTATACAGTGTAAAGTTGCTCACAATGTTATTATGTTTTTGGTTTCTTCGCAATTTTAAAAAGAAATTTTAAAATATCGGTCTATTACTAGCAATAGCCTTGGAACTTGCTTTCTTTTTTCTATTTTTCATAAATTATTTAAAAACGTCAAACGTGAATATGGTTTATGTAAAATAAATTCCGTATTCTTTTGTAAATATTTCCGTCATAAATATACCTTTACAATATACACATGTTTCTCATTCGAATAAACATTTATTATTTAATTTATATCTTTTCCATATGTCAAATTGACTTTTGCCGTTTACAAATAATTTATGAAAACGAAAAAAAAAAGAAAAATTCCATGGCCATCGAAATTTTGAAATTTCTTTTTACGTTGATCCTTTACTAATAGGTTATGTTAATGCATAGTAAATCATTCATTAATGACCCTATGAATGCATGATTTTTATTAAGAAACAATTTTAGTGGGTAACCATATATACCGCATAATATTTTTGAACAGTCAAAACTTGTGTGACAAGCGTTACTAACCTTAAATTTTTTGTCGTGAAATAAAATTAGTTTTTACAATTCAGTAAGATACGGTCAACGGAAAAATTTGTAACTAACAAGTCTTTTAATTGGCGATTAATGATCTCAACAAAATATCCCAATCATTAATTACTCTCATTAATATAACATGAAAGTCAAATTACTATTAAATTTGTGAAGAAACCGAAAACATAATAAAACATGTAAAAACTGTTTTATATGCAATTTTCAATTCTTTACAACTTTGTACTCTACAGTTTTTGTCATAAAATGCCCAAGAGAGCAAGAAATTTCACAAAACTAAAAACCCATGTTAAATCCCTATGTTCACTCTTAACCGCCACCACGCTGTATATATATATATATAATTTGCTTTCCGTCCGGTTCAATATCTTATGTTGCACCGGCTCTGGAACACAGTGTATGTAGGTGACCTGGCAATATCTTATATCTGACATTTTTAGAAAAATGAGTTATTTGGATCCTGTTTGACTTTTTACATTTTAATTTTTAAAATTTCTTCCTTCAATACCTTCAATCTTCTATTTTTAGCGTAAATGAGTTAGTAGTAGGCAAAAAAGCTAAGTTGAATTTAATTAGAGAATATTTTGTATTGATTACTGAGGTTTCCATAATAACGATCACTGTTCTGTTTACCAGTAACGCGTTTTATTACAAGATGAATGGGTACTTATGGGAGAATAATAATATTAAACAAAACGAATATCATTTATTTTAATCTTTTGTGCATATTAATAAAAGTGCCAATATTTCAAAAGCGTACATGTAAATGGCAAGTGCATTATCCAGAAATTTTATAATTAAAATTATGAAATTGTTTCAAAACTTCAAAAAGTATTTTATTAAATATGATAATGAATAAAATAAAAATTACAAAATTCATTTTACTAAACATACTTCACTGTTAAATTTTCTACGCTAAAAATATCTGCATGCCTTCATTGCGCGAGCTTATCTTTCTAGTCCAAGCTTTGTAGCACATTACTTCCGGTCAGCCTGTAGTGACGCCGTCGCGTCGCGGTAAAGCAACGTCAAACGTCCTACCCAGAGAAAATGTTGCTTTGTCGCGTTGGTTAGTTGCGGCGTTAGCGTTAGCTTCGTATTTACGCTTTTATATTTCATAGGATATGAAATTTAATACCATGAAAGAATATACACGACAATGAAGAAGATAGAAAGGCATTTAATTTAACTTCAAATTAAACCGACGTATGAGTAGCGTACATCACTGAAAAGTGATTTCTATGAAGAATTTTTCACAATAATTTTTAACATACAAGAACTATAATTTTATGTATGATTTCTACGGGAAACAGTAAATATATTCAAGATCTTTTGAAAACAGCAAATAAGACAATAATTATTGGTAGGTACACAAAACGAAATCTTTGATAGAAGAAAAAGACTTTTTGTTATAATTCTCGACAAGATTTGGGCATTCAAAAAAATGTGTAACTAATATTAATAGTATATTGTATAACTAGTACTGAAAGTTGGATATTTCACACGAACGTGAAGTTTGAGCCACGAGCCGAAGGCGAGTGGTTTAATCACGTGAGTGTGAAATACCCTTTCAGCACGTGTTGTACACGATATTTTTCCGACGACCACAAAAAATAAAACAACATAAAATTTTCATAAAAATATTAAAACAGATTATGTTTACATCATTGCTATCAGAATTCACCAAAAAATATGTTAAAATCTGATAAATCAGGGTCCAACCTTCTTAATCTGTGTAAACTTAGCAAATTACGTGCAACTGTCAAATTTTTACATACAATATTTTTAGGTTAGTTCGCTCAGTTATCGCAGTGTGTGATAAAATCATATCACACAGTTGCGGACGCATCTGATTGGCTAACGAGCTTTCATTTCACACGGTTTTGGTAGTGATGTGTAATGACCAACTTTCAGTAATAGTTTAGCGTGCGAATTTATGTACTTTTCATAGTGGTCGTCGGAAAAGAAATTTATACAACGTCTAAACAAATTTTATGTAACTGCTGACAAATTAATGTCCGAAACGTCCTATATTTCTTAAATAAAGACAATTATGACTGCTAGTCATAATCATTGGAACCAACGGCCTTTTTTTCCTTCATTGATACTTTTACAACGTTCCCGAATCATCCATTTCTACTTAATTATTTATCAAAATGACAACTTATTATTATAAATATTATAATAGAATACATATTTTATTTACTTTATGCTACACATTATGTCTACTAGTATAGAGTATAGATTATGAAAATTTTCTCTTTATTCTTCCAGAATACAAGGTATGCGTACGTTCCTTACATTATTAATGGCACGTATTACTAATAACATATATCATCTTCTATGCAATATGGTGTCTTCCGATTATTAATTGCTATATAGCTAAGACAAGTGAGTTACGATGTGGTATATGGTATGATGTTTGTGTTGAGTTCAATGAACTTTGTTTCTATGCCAACGAACATTCGCGAATCGCAAGGGATTTATTATTGTTTTATTTGAATGGCCAAACGACCGTTGCGACCGGACTTCAGATCAGCTGGGAATCAAATTAGTAGAGAGAACTTTTATTGTGATAATTTATTTTTATTTATTGCTGTTGTAAATTACTATATCGCGATTGCAGTCTGCCCGTATAGAGAAGGGGATACAACATATAAAATATAAATACAAACGCATATATTTCGAATCGGCTCATATACTTCGTTCGACGACGTCATACCAAAGTTATTACCTGAATTTCCACGGGATCAATAAAAGACCTTATATAATTATGTATTACCGAAACAAGATTATTCTTTAATAAAGTAAGAATATAGAAATAATTGCTGCTTCTTACTGCACAAGATAAAACACAAATTTGATTAACCTCGTAATTTAGTATTTTTTCTTTTATAAATAAAAATGAGGGAATTAGATACCTAAATCATTTGTTATAAATATTTCATGTGAAGAATTGTGTTATTTGCAAATAAAAGATCAAAAGAAAAAAGTTTCCAAAAATGGAGAAAATAACCGTTGTAAATAGAGTCTCTATATCGGAATAAGAATTGAAAGAGCTGGGCTTCATTCTTAAACGATATTTGGAAACATTTTGTTACTTGGGACTTGTATGACTGAATAAAATTCATAAAAGGTTCCGCAAAACGATATTTTAAAAACTAGTGTAAATTAAATAATAACTGTATATCTGCTTATTGTTTTATTACCGATGGTAAAAGTCAATTTTTATAGTATCAAAATTGAAAGAGAAGTTTACTATTTTGCTTCTAGAGACAAAATGTGGACATTATTCCCTTAGGGGAGTTTTCATTATTTTAAAAAGCAAGTTTAAAACTGTCGCAGTGGCAGCATTATTTCTTGCGGTGCTGTAGAACTGAACTGAATCATAATCAATGAAAGCAATAAAACAATTTTCAACGAACTCTTAAAAAAAATCTGTTTTCTTTTGAATCGATTCAAAGGCTACCAAAGATAACTATAACATTTCAAAATTATTTATTCTTGCAATAATTACTGTTTACATATCCCAGTAATGGAAATGTATATATCTTAGGAGAGAATGTTATTTTTCTTTCGATCATGGTGTTCGCTTTCAATTTTAATTTGGGGTTCAAATAATTATTAGCCCCATTACTCATGATTCTGATTTTGAATGATTGAATATAACAAACATTTCAAAATTAATCAGATCTGTTTTTAATAATTTTTCCCATTCATTAACTTGACTATTTAAAAAAAATAAAAATAAAATCGTAAATTCTAAATGGTATTTTATGAAAAATTTAATGTTTTTAACATGAATTTTCTTGTTTTTTATTTTGACGCTAACTAGATGTCTGTGACGTATGAGTGATGGTATTTCTAACAAATTTTGTGCATAAAACTACACCATTAATAAGACACTTTTTCTGCCATTGCCGCTTTATCAACTATGTTTTGTTTGTGTTAGTTTTATTATGTTCAATGTTAAATTTTTCTCTTATTATAATATTTCTAGACGTCATCAGCTCCTCCTGCGCACATCTGGTAAAATCCAAAGTTTAATGTAATATTTAAAATTTCATATCTTACTCAAATAAAAAAGAACTCAAAATTTTAGATTTGTAAATACAGATATGCGAAAGTTTCAGAAAATAAAATAAAGATTATTAGAGTATTCCATTACGATCTGACTCTGTAATTGAAAATTTTTAATTTTCACGATTTTCATAAATTTCAATAAACCAGGCTATGTGACAAACAGATATAAATTGTTTTAATTTTTTGTTTATTATAGCCAACATTATGAAGGTAAATTTTTTAACTAATCTTTCTAAAAATACAAATATTTTAATTTTGGACATAATATAATTTAAAAAAAATAAAATTAAAAGGTGTTTAGAAAGAAAACAGCGAAGAATCGAAAGTTAATTTATTGTTTCCGGATTCATTATCACCATTGTTATGTGGTAATAAATTCAACTTTTCATATTTTTAAAATAAATATTAATTTTCATATTATACTTTTTCACAAAGATATAATAAAAACCATAATAACTCTTTAACTTCAACTATCTATTTATATCTATGAAAGGATGGACAGGAAACAAACGGTCTGGTTAAAGTATTTTTTTAATAAAATAAATTGTATAATATGGGACTATATTTTACATTTCACAAGAATTTAATTAGAATAAATTCTAGGTTTAAACTTAACATTTACACCATTTTTAGGTCTTAACACTAGGTCCGTCATTATAACAATATCTTCTATTTTATCTACTGGATCAATCTCATAATGTCTTAAAATTGAAGATATGACGCTCTTCATTTCTAACATTGCAAATTTTTGTCCTAAAATACCCAATAAATATTAAAATTGCTAATGAATTTATGAACAAAACATACCTATACAATTTCTTGGTCCTGCACTAAAAGGAACGTACGCATAAGGATTCCTATCCTTACAATTTTCTGGAAGGAATCGGTCCGGATCAAACTTTTCCGGGTCTGGGAAAACATTCGGATCTCGATGAAGTTTATAAATGTGAAATATTATCATAGAATAATCGGGAATGGTATATTTTCCATTTCCTAAAATAACATTTTTAGTAAGGACAATAATTAGGTATATTAATTTGGTTTTTTAAGGGTTAATATTTTTGTTCGAAGATATGTGTGACCGGCAAAGTCGAAGGTAGGATTTTCCCAAATTACTTTTGTAGGTCAAGCTTCAAATGAAAGTTATACAGCAAGTCGCAGATTTAAAGACGTAACTTAAACCACGGATTAAACACATAAAAATAAGGCGATAAGTACATTTGATGCTTGTTTCAGATTTTTTCTTATTAGAGCAGCGTTAGTTAAAAAAAATAACTTCATAACGTAATATCAAATATTATCTTATTAAGTTGTGACATAATAATTAAATTAATTATAAATGATTTGATTATTACTTAATTTCAATTCAAAATTTAGTTTGCTTGCACTGATATCAAGGCAAAAATGAAAAAATCAAGAATTCAAACAAATTTATTATTTGCAATAAAGTACATAGTTATAATGTATTATTGTTTTGTAACATTTGTTAAATGTTTACCTGTAGCTTAAATTCATCATTTATAATTAATTTAATTATTGGAACAATTTAATAAGATAATATTTGATATCTCGTTATAAAGTTGATTTTTACCTCCCGCTACCCTTAGTAAGGGAGGATTAGAGATCGTGCTAAAAATCACATATCGAGATTTTAGTAAAAGACCACGTTTTAAGGTCCCTAGAATTCAATTTTAACATTTTCACGATGATGCCTTTATGTGTGTATGTGTATGTGTGTGTGTGTGTGTGTTTGTGTGTGTGTGTTTGTGTGTGTGCGTACGTGCATGGATTTTGTCTTTATCCTAACTCAAATACCATCATTCGGAAAATTCTGAAACCTTGTATTTGGACCCTATTCTAATATGGAAAGAAACTATTACATATTGGTGTAAATCGGATAACTGGAAATGGCACTTTACTTGAAACGCATAATGATTTTTCTTCTTCGAAAAATACTATTAAATGTCATTCTTTCCAATGTTGTCATTGTAAAAATTAAAGATTACTGGATTTTCTACAGGTATACATTAATACTTTTTTTGTATATTTTACAGATAAATTTAAAAAATATTTTTTTATAAATCTCAAAGCCTATGATTTAAAGATTCCTTAGTTATATTGTTCATATTTCAAATGTATTGAACTGACGGGTAAATGTCACTGTCAAAAAACTAATCGTTTCAAATTAATAAAAATTAAATAGCGGGAGGTTTTGTGCTGGCTACAAAAAGAAATTTTTTAAGTAGCATTGCTCCAATAAGAAATACATGAATATCTCTGAAACAAAGCATTTGCAGACATTTGCTCAAATGAACTTGTCACCTTATATTTACGTGTTTAAGTTACGCCGTTTAAATCTGGGACGCCATGTAGAACATTAATTTTTTATGCATCTTAATGGCAGAAAGTAGGTATAAACATGTCGAAAATGATCCCAAAAGTAGTGATAGCCTTGGAAATTAAACAAATGTATAGCTAGCGCGGGTTAACTTGAGACTAATCTAGTATGCCCTGAACCTACTTGGACGGGTCGAACTGTCAAACTATAGGGGGTCACGTATATTGATGTTTGCAGTAATTGTAACCTATTTACCAGTAAGTATTATATGCTATTATTTTATCGATAAAAATTTTCCAACATTTAAAAATGGTGTGAAGAGGAAGCGAGTTTATTCACAAAACAAATAAATTGTAGTTGATGTTTTCAGTAGCTGATTCTCATTAATTTTAATTTCTGTTCAAGTAAATAATTATCTAATTAAATTAATAGATAATTGATCACATGAACAGAGATTACAAATAATATGTAATAAAAAAAAAACTAACCTAATTTGGCAGATAAACCGTTAAATAACTGTTATACTTGCCGTCAAATAAATATGAAATTGAAATTTTTACACTATTGCCAATTCCATTGCTCATGTTGAAAATGCTACGTTATGAAGAAGTGGCAACACTGCATGGCAAGGAACAGGGTGGGGAGAAGGGAAAAAATCGAGCATCAGTTTATATTTATTAGACGGCGAGGATAATTTATTTGTATTTATTCTATGGCTATTGCAATTTTTGGTGCGATTTTCGACATTTTCATACGGTACCTAATTTCTGCCATTACAAAGCATATAAAATTAATTTTCAATATATTATGGCCAACACATTTTATTGAAGCTTTTGTACCTATAATAATTTAAGAAGCATGAAGTTACACTCGATCACCATCCTGTATATTATTATATGTATAATACTTTAAAAAGATTTAGCAATAAGCTGATTCAGTTTATCAGATGATCACGCCAATCTAAACTCATCTACATATCACCTTATAATTTTTTAAAATTAGGTAGGTACTTACGGAATGGAATATTTTCTGTAGAAGTCCTGGTAATCATAGGAACACTAGGATATAAACGTAAAGTTTCTTTTATAACTCGGTCTAAGTATGTCATGTTTTGTAGGTCTTCGTATTTCGCTGGTCTAGTAGATGTTTGAAACAGTTGATCAAGTTCCTTTCTTACTTTATCCTGCGAACAAAGTAATTTGAATACTTCTTAGTATCTGAGTATTTTAATATAAATATAAGACATAAAGACTGGAAGAAACAGAAAGAAGTTGTGAATTAAATAGAAGCCTCGAAGGCATGTAGAGCTAATATATAATTTATATTTCGAGGATCCGAAATAGTATTTTTAAAAAGGGATTTTATTATGAGTTTATTTTATGTCAACTATCAATTGTTTCACACAAACTTTATTAATATTTATTTATTGAAAATTATTACATTTATTCTATTCTAATGTTTTCTATTTGGATTCTAAACTCTGACTAACTTGAAACATGCATATCCTTTCATTTATATTTTAAATAAGAAATCAAAGACTCATTGATATCAGAATTAATACACTACGGCCACTTAAAAAACTTTTTATTTAATTCTCTTTATATATTTGTAAGCTAGGCTTATAGTGGCTCACAAATCATGGTATTTGACGTGACAATAGCACTTTCATATTCCAAATATGACACCCTATATATTTTTCGAATCAACAAATAAAATTACGAATGCAACGATATGCTTGAAGTGAATTTTTATTTAAGAAATAAATTACAAAAACGTAAGAACTAATCTAACTGGGAATTAAGCCATAATATTAGTTAGACTGTATAAATAATTCATTTATTTTTTTGTAACAAAATGGCAAAAAATTAAATGACAAGGATTAACTCTGCTACAGTAAATAAACTAAACGTCTCAAAGTTAAAAACCTATTTGGCCTTTAATAATCTAAATGCTACCTACATTTACTGTTAACTCCTATTAAAATTACTGAAAATAAAATTTCCGCAAAATCGTAAATAAAATAGAAAATAAATTTTGCCGTACTCTGGAAATGTATAAAAAGGCACGTCATAATCCGTAAATGCTTTGAACGTGATAAAAAATATTCTCTATGGAGTAACTTCTGTTTTAGAGTCTGTCATAAAGCAAATACTTTTTCTATTCGGGAATAGCCTAATGACCAGATGAAGCATTAAAAATGCTTATGAATTATTATAAGGTTTTATTTACCCGCGAACCTTGAGTCATACCCTTTATTTTAATATGCCTGCAAGTGTATTGAAAGCAGGGGCGCCGACTTACCAAAATTTGTGTGGGTGCTCACCAGTGGCGGCTCGTTCTTCAAAACTTTGGTGAGGCAAGGGATTCATATAAAAAATGCGCCGCAGACGAAATATTTTTTCTTTCAAGGTCAAATGCCTTATGAAAGTTACATTTTTTCAGGAGATATGAAAATGCATGTTTTTCCCATTTCATGTACAGAAATAAATTCAAAAGTTTACAGTTTTGTCGTCTGCTCCCTGAATTTAAAAAAGCTAACTTCTGAAAAAAAATTTCAGTGGGTGCTTAAGCACCGGAGCACCCACGTAGTCGGCGCCCGTGATTGAAAGTGCATGTGCGAGTATTATAAAGTACTGAAAAAATAAAATTTACATAAGAAAATGTAGCTAATATTTTATTAATACTCTCTATAATTTATTCGGATATGTTTAGAAAAAAAACAGAAAGTTATTTCTGACATACCTGAACATCTTTATAATTGGCTAACATGAGCACAATATATGTAATGGCCATTGCTGTTGTGTCGTGACCCTTAAACAAAAATCAATAATAATTATCGATATAACATTATGTTACGAAGAAGAAAGTGAAGCAATAATTCAATAAAATCACTTCTTTCTAATAGATACTGTCTACGACGCCCTAATGAAAATGAACAATTTTTTATACACGGCAGCAATATGGCAGCACCGGGTCGTTGGGGTTTGACGAATTCTCAGGCTCACACCCATCGACCTTTAAACTAATGGACCAAGTGTCTCCTATTCTTTTATTGTTAGAATAATGCTCCAACATAAAAGGATAGAAATATATATTCTATCCTTCAACAGGGCGGAAGTTCTCAGTTAAAGTATACTGCGAATGCGTTCGTACTCATTGTACATCTTTTTCAGTCATATGTAAACCTCTATACATCGGTCTCTATCACCAAATAGTTGTCAAAATCTACATTTGACGTTTCGTGACTGTGTATTATTTACTTTTTTGGAGAACATTTAACATTTACAATTACTTCCGTCAATACATACGTATATGTGTTATGAAGTATGTATGCGACAAAATAATGGGGAAACGGTGTATTTCGTGCAGTCAGCAGTACGTACGCGGTGCAGCTGTGTCATTTCATATGTAAGTCCTTATTAATTATTACTTGTTCCCTATAATATAATATGTATATAATATATTGTATTAAAAATATATAATACAACCAATTATGCACAAAAAAATTAAATCTATACTCTCAGCAATTATGCACCAAGTATAACAAGTTAGGAACAAATCAATTTTTTTTATTTTGCCGCGTTTTCTTAACTTCCGTACTGTTGAAGGATAGAGATACTATGTCTGCACCGTTACGGCGGGACAAGCGTTTTGCTCGTACGCTGCGTCTATTAGTTTAAAGGTCGATGCTCACACCGCAGTACAGTTGTATTGCGGCTGTGTGTGAGCATATTTTGGTTTTTATTGTAGATGCATCTTCTGCGCTGTCCAGACAGAGCCACAAATAGTGAACTGACGCACATGCGCAGACATTGACCACATAGAATCTAGCGGCCACTTCTCAAATCTACCTAAAAACCATCGTTTACCATTTAGGATTTGTCAGTTAGGTAGTCTTATAGTTTCTTTTTTAAAAAAAGAGAAACTATAACAATTCTTAACTTACAATAATAAAAAAAAGTAGAGTGGAGGACCAAACTCTAATGTTTTTATTATTTTAAATGAAAGTTCGTTTAATTTTGAAATTATTCCTAGTATTAAAATTTCTTAATTTTCATTAGTTTAACTGCATTTGATTTTCAATGTCAGTATGACGTCACCAAACTCTGTAGTAGGCTGCCTGAGAAATATGGGAAAAGTGTGGCGTCACAGTGATACTGACAACAAATTTCATAAATATCGTAAAGTAATTATTAAAAAAAATGTGTTTTTAATCTTAATCGATCTTTATTGAGTAGTACTTTAAGTACAAAGTGTACATTTTATAATTTTCTGTTATGGTGGAGAACCCTATTCATAATTGATAGGCAGTGGTTTCTGGGATTCCTTCAAGAAGTGGCCACTAGATTCTGTCTGGTCCATTTCTGCGAATGTGCGACAGTTCACTAATTTTTTTGCTTCTCTGTCTCCCTTTTATTATTGTATTGTGGAAATAGCAAGGCATGAGGTTGCTCATGTTCGCCAAAGGAATATGGCTGTGCTGTAGACGTGACAATGATGTGTTGCGGTGGTAATGCAACCAAATATCATTTTTACTCAGGTGTGATCAACTGTCAAACCATAACGGAATATACGTACAGTGGGCCAAAATCAACTACAACCAGTGGGTCCCAAAAACTATAAAAACTACGATTTTGATTAAATGGGAAAATCATTTCAAATGTGCTTTTGTTTCCTAAAAAAATCTTAGCCAACTAAATTATGACGAATATCTTATTTTCGTCGATTTTTTTTTTTCAAATAAATAAATAATTAAATTTTATGTTAAGCTTAAACAAACAAATGCACATCGAAATTTTGACAGTAATATATTATTCATTTGACATATTCCCCGTATTCATAAACACCCGTAAAAATTTTAAACGGTTCGTTATAATTTTTATCCAATAAAAACAGTCGACATTGAAAGAAAAATAGAAATTTTATTTGTCAAGTTTGATTCTATTTGTCAAAAATTATAACGAACCGTTTTGAAACTTTACGAGTGTTTATGAATATGGGCATATATGTCGATGTAATATTATCAATTTAAGCCAAGTTTAATAGTTGTTACGTTGTTCTAACCAGTCATCAATATCCGAAACACAGGCTGATTTAAAATGATTGATAGTCACGGGATTTGAAAAAGTTCTGACTATGATCAAAATTATCTTACATAGAAAAAAAAAATCTGTTGTGGCCAGCACAAAACCTTCCGTCAATTCGATGTATTTTGTACATATCCTATACCAAAAGTTCCTTGAAAAATATTCTATATATCCTGTATAATTGTAACAAGAACACACTATTTTTACATATCCATAATGAAAGTTCCTTTGAAAAGATTCTAAAATCTAATAAAATTTTAATACGAATACGAACGTACATTATGTATTGCACTTAACACTTCCTCCTGCTTCAACTTTGCCCTATTTTATTAGAAGTCGCTGTTTCTTACTCTTCTCTTCTACTCATTCCTGTCCAAAGCACCTTCGTGACACAGTTCTTCTTCTCTCAAATCTTCTGCTATACAGTCCTTCCATCTTCTCTTTTGCCTTTCTCGTACTTCTGGCATTATAAGTTCCTATCTTGAGGCGAGGCCGCAAATGCAAGTCACTGGCGAGGGACACTCTGTCACTTATATCACTTTCAGATCATATACTTTCCACTTTGGTTTTGCACTTGCCATTGACATCTGTCAATTAGATTTTTTTGAATATATGTTGTTTTCATAATTTTTGCAAAGCTGACTAATTTTCGAAAGTTAATCGCTCTTAATCTCTCTATAACTCTATATCTGTTGAATATGAAGGAAAATGTATAATCGAACCGTATAGAGAATAAGATATTCTTTCTATTGATAATCATATAAAATGTCGAAAATGATATTTAACTGCGATTTTTCAAGAAAAACTGTTAAGAACTTAAAATAAGGGTACTTCCGGTTGACCAATTATAACCAAAATCTAATCAGCTCTTCATATGGTTGTAAAGAAGAGGAATATGAAACAATCATAATTTTTAGAATTGTAGTTTTGGAGATATCGTCGGAGAAAAATTTGTCACACACACACGGACACACAGACACACACACAGACACACACACAGACACACACACAGACACACACACGGTCACACATACACACATACAGACATCATCTTAAAAATAGTACATTCGAATTGTAGGGACCCTAAAACGTGCTTATTCATTAAAAACTCACCACCGAATTTTTTTACCAAAAACAATACCTTCCTTTTGACGGAAGGTAATTAGTATCAATTTACCGGAAAATATGTCAAATTATGTTAACTGTATTATCTACCGACATTTGAAAAAGTCAGCGGTGTTACTTATTTTGAATTTTTTAACATGCCTTTTGTTTTGTTTTATCTGCTAAAATTAATTTATACAAATCAAAATCAAATATACTGAGAGTGAGGGAGGGCGTCATTTTGAGCCTTTATTTAAAAAAATTAAATATTTTTTATTTTTCAATCTTTCTTGTTTTGAATAAATTTATTTGAAAATACTGAATACTGTAATTACAACAATACTTACATACAATATAAGTGTGATATAGATACTATTAACGACCGTATTGTGAATTGCCCTACGAGCCCGCAGAATGCGTTAATAACGTAGTATTCCACGAATATTGTACAAAATTTTATCTATGAAGTATTTCACATCGCACTCGTTTTAGATATGTCATACCCTTGTTATCGAGTGCTTTAATGAAATTATTACCACCCTAGAATTTCATTACCGCACTCATTGGGAAAACAAGTCTATTACATTTGTAAAATGAATGCTATATGGTATAAACACTAAAATATATATTAACTGGAATGCGCATACGAGCTGGATAGTGGAGCCCCATTAAATGCTGGGTGCTGGTGGAATCGGCAAACATCGGTGCAGTTCGTGGGTTGAAATCAATTACTTCGTATAAAGCTGAGCGTTGTGGACATGGCACAAGATTTAAATGAAATGTATGTGAGTAGTAGAGATGAAGTTATACGAGCACTCGGCTATGTTCGGTTCGACACGAACATGCGCGAACCCACCAGTCACTGTTATTCATAAGGGCTTCAGTTCAGAGTATGCGAGTTGTAGTTTCAGTGGGTATAACTTATCCTTGATAGATAAAAAATACTTTTATTGTTCTTTTTTTTTAAATAAATTGATTCTACAATAAATATTCTGAATACATTTATTTCAATCGCCTTTCAAAAATTCACTGTACTTTCACTATCACAACGACCAGTCAAATAAAAAATCAGAACAAGACGTAATCTTCAGTTATTCTGGATCATCTGTATAAAATCAAACTTTTAATTGGTTAAATGCAATTTACTTTTCACTTGTTTTGTTTTTTACTTCAAAATTAAATTTTTAATTTGAAATTCAGTTGTAGATTTTCTAGTTTTCGAGGTTCCATCATCGGCAATGGGACACTGTAAACACATACTACATTTTATTTTCTATTTTTGTACTTACTTCAAACATAAATGTATCAACTTCTTCTCTGATCCCTTCATCGTCTATTTCTCCAGTGCTCCTCTTTACGGAAATTAGCAAGTCTAACATAGCGAACCTTTTTTTCTTGTAGACATCATCATCTTTATCTTGATGTAACTGCTCTAAGTCTTTCTCATTGAAGGTGCGTTCTCGTTCTTTGATCACCTTCTCTGTGAAGTCGTGAAGGGTCTTTAAGTGACGTTTACAGGTCCAACCATTAGGAACAAACTTGAAGTAGAACCAATCGTAGAAATGATGAATGTTAAGTAGACGTGTAATGAAGAGAGAAGCTGTACTAGAAAATAGAAGATTTTGCAATGATTAAACACGTGAATACACGCTGTTAGCACAAACCAAAATGAATATATAAGACGATCCACCCTTAATAACTTTGATATGAATTGTGATAGACATACCCGGTGTACGCTAAATGTTTTAACATCAGGGGGCCACATTCTTTTTAATTTACTAATCTCACCCCACCACTATCAACTTTTAAATCTTAAATGGCAATATACCCCTTGTGACATATCAAATGAAAGCTCTTGAAAAATTCTATATAGGCATGCCAATAAATTAATATTTGAATAAACCATTTTAAAGTTGGAAACAATAATGTAATTTTAATTTAATTACAATCTTATAACAAATGCTCAAATTGAGCGCCATATACACCTAAACAATGGTACAACCTATCACAAAATGCTATTTGCACCCGCCGAAATGTTTCAACTGGAATTGCTTGACACTCTCTTCTAATTTTATTTTCTAAATCTTGGTTTTATAAATAATTGAATTTAAATAACTCCAAAGAAAAAACTCGTTGGGTGCCAGATCAAGGGATCTAGCGGGCCAATCAATCGACCCCGTTCAACCAATCCATTGTTTTTCTTTTTATTTTATCATTTCCATAGCACTGCATGCATTAAAATATTATAAACTATTGTTTCTAACTTTAAAACGGTTTATTCAAATACCAATTTATTAACATGACTGTATAACATTTTTTAAAAGCTTTCATTTCATATGTCACAAAGGGTATATAGTCATTTAAGATTTAAAAATTGAGAGCGGCGGATGTGACATTAGTGAATTAAAAAATACAAAAATATTAATAAATGTGGCGCCCTAAATGTTAAAATATTTAGCGGAAACCGGGTATGTGTATCACAATTCGTTTCAAAGTTATTAAGGGTGGATCGTCTTAAGCGCACCACCCTGTATATATATATATATATATATATATATATATCCAAGGACACATCTTTCGTCTTCTCCACATACATAATGGCATTCATATAAACACTTTTTCTCTTTCAATTTAAATGCCGGAGCCGGACGTCTCACGAAACGTATACTTTCAAATTAATATCTACACAAATACGATATGTTGTACAATTTATGTACGAAACGTTAATGGGTAATATAACTTAATATGTATATTGATTCTGCAACAAAAACATTTTTTATGCACAAATGTATTAAAATTATTTATTTGTATACATCTTATTTACCATGGCGAAAACTGAAAGATTTACCCCCAGTGGTCGGTAAAGTAGCACATGCGGGCTGTAATGTAAAGCAAAAGCCCGGCGACTGGTAAACAAAACGTCAAATATATAATTGGAAATATAATCAGCACTCTTATTTTAAAAAAAATGATATAAATTTCGCTAAAACTTCACTAGCTTTTATTAGAATTGCTTGAGGAATTTATTTAGAAATTGCCTCCAAGCTTGACATTTAAAAAAAATCACATAACCAAATACTTCCCAATGCGAAATAATTAAAACTAAAAGTATTAGTTAAAACATCGTTTGCTATTATTACGTAGAATAATCTAGTAATATATAAAGCGATGAGATTGGTTTGGAATTTACATTAAAATATGTAGAACATAAAAGTAAAATATTTATTGAATTCTGAAAAATATTTAAATGAATTGAAATTTACTGATAGTGTTAATATTTGATGATTAATAACGTTTTTGTTTTGCAATTTATTTTAAACTATATTTGGCCTGAACTTTCATAACCTACATTAAATAAAAAAACTTATCATGCATGACAGAAATGATTCTCTTCTATCTCTTTTACGTTACGGACTAAGTTAAAGATCTTATAACTCTATGTGTATGTATTTGCTTTAATCTTTTTATTTCTATAGTTTTAACTTACACATTGACGGATGCTCTATATTTTTCTTGTTCTTCAATATGTTCTAGTTTTGTGCCCATTGCAGTTTCTACGAAATATTTTATTTTTTTCATTAAACAATTTCCACGAAAATTCAAATAATTCCTCACCACAAATAATATCTAAAGTTAATTTTGAAGCCAACGGCACTATATCGGTTTTGTCTTTCGTACATTCTTGTGCTAGATCTTTGATAAAATTTTCGCTATGTTCCTCAAATACAGTAACAAATTTTTTCAAAATATTGAAGTGGAAAGCTGATGTTAATAATTTTCTTCGTGCGTGCCATTTATCTCCTGAAATAAATATATTTTTTTTACCTACTTTTAAATTGAATTATTTTATTGTTTTTTACCTGTGCTTGTAAGAAGGCCATATTTAAGCCAACATCTTAAAAAGTTATAGAAATATTCTTTATCTATATGTTTAGGGTTCGACAATATAACCTAAAAAAAATATAGGATGATTCATAAAGAGTGTGCCAAAGCAAAACAGAATTGGGAGTCATTCTGAGTAAAAAACATTTTTATTAATTACTCTGGTACAAGTTATACTAAAATATTGTAACTTGCTAAGAGGATACTACTTATTTAGCTTTAGCTTCCTTTATTTCAGACGTTTCATTTGGGGAAGCCTTGAACCTTTTTCATCGTAGTTTTTTTTTTTACCTATAAACACTTTTTTCATTGTTACTAATAAAATATTATGTACAATGCAAAAATACATAAAAAAAAGTAAATCATTAAAATATCTTTCAGAACTCATGTTAATAATACTACCTTTTTGGTTTGAATTCTTTAAACTCTTTCTAATTAAATAAAGTGCTTTTGCTAAAACTTGATAAACACACACACATAAGAAAAGCGAGTACATAATGAAATAAACCAAATAGACTATATTTATTTGACATTTATATAAAAATCTAGTTTATTAAAGTTTTGTCAATAGTTTGTAAATAAAAATAGACTTATTCCACATTATTAGATTTATGCCCGTATTCGTAAACACTCGTAAAAATTTTAAACGGTTCGTTATAATTTTTATCCAATAAAAACAGTCGACATTGAAAGAAAAATTGAATTGAATTGAAAACTCATAGGGTGAACCTGCTTGCTAGGATACGCGGTATACAAATATTCACAGAAAATCCTAACTGAATCATTCATTTACATAATTCTACTTTAGATGAAAATAGTTTATAAAACTTTAAAAATGGTTTTTTTTGTTCAAAATATTATAGCTTTTTTATTTAATTTTATATAATACATACTTCAAAGTCCATAGCTTTTGTGAAAACGAACACAGGATAATGTGCACCCCACATTCTAAATCCATTAGAAAATTCTTTTGTCCAATCGTAAAACTGCTTAAAAAATACATCTAAAATAATATCATATGAGTAATAACCATTCAAAACCAAACCTTTCAATCTAAAAATACTCACACATTTTATATTTATTCCCCTAATCATTCAATACATGAATTCATACGAAAATTTCAATTAACGAGTAATAAAATAATAAATATTGCTACTAATTATTTTTCTATGCAACTTTTATTTCTGAATAACTTTGCAATCTATAGTTTTTGCAGTAAAATGAACAGCAGAGCAGGAATTTGCATAAAATTAAAATTCCATGGTAAATAAAATACCTACTTGATATCTGTTATACAGAGAACATACGGTTATTATTTTTTTTTTTTATTTTGCAGTAGTTAGTTACCAATTAATTTTAGACAAAAATATTTCAAATAAAATTGTAGATAATAAAATTCTACACCTAAATCACTAATCAGATTTTATTTTGGACGTTTTATAACCTGTAAAAACAAATTTGAGATTTTATAAATATTGCTTATTTGCAGTGATTGTGATAGCCATGGAATTTACTCAAAATTAGTTTATTAGGTTAGATATTATTTATTCTCATTTTGTTATAAAAAGGGATTTCGAAATTGTTATAGTACTGTTTATTGTGTTTGGTTTTTTAAGAAGAGAATCTGCCAATAATTCATTGATAATATTATGACAATTTAAACATTATGCATTTATTTGTAATTTTGTACCAATCCCATGGCTATCATTAGAAATGAGCAATATTTATAAAATTTCAAATTTATTTTACAGCTTACAAACCGTGAAAATAAAATCTGAATAGTGATTTAGGTTTAGAATTTTATTATCTACAATCTTTATTTGAAACATCTATAATTATTAGGTAAAGATAACTAACTACTGTAAAATAAAAAAATAATATTCTAGACATTCGGAGTGTAACACATATTTAACTGAACATAATCTACTTAAATAATGAAGATTTAAAATAAATTGTACCTTTTCTTCACAAATGATTTTATTGTAAGATGTACATTTCATTGTTGAAACTGTTGATGGTTACAGAGTAACCGAAATGTACATCTTACAATAAAATCATTTGTGAAGAAAAGGTACAATTTATTTTAAATCTTCATTATTTAAGAAACCTTCACGTTTACTCATCATTTACTGTATATAATCTACTTACTTTTACAAACTTAACACAACGCAAAATCAATTATTATATAGTTTTTTTACATTATTTCAGCGTTGAGACTACGTAGCTTTTTTTATGAATGATTAAAATAAAGGAAAAACTACGCTAATATATAAGGCATAGATGATTTTAAAGATTTGTTTGCAGATTGTGTGTAGAAACATCGAAACATTCTTTTAAGTTTGTTGTTTTTGTAATTAATACGCTCATTTTTGGTAGCTCGTTCTATTGTTTGTAATTTGGAATAAATTTGCAATCTTACAAGAATGTACTTTTTATTATTGGGATACTCAAATTTTTAATTTGTTATATAATTTTTTTGCTGCTTGTATATTACAGTAGTAATGTATTTTCGTATTATTTGCGGAATATTACCAACCTTTGTTATAAAGTTTGTAACTTTAAAACCAATAAATATATTATTATTATTATTATTATTATTATTATTATTATTATTAATATTATTATTATTTTTGTCTTTATTCCTAACGTCAAAATTTGTAACTTTTCTCTGTATCTCTATACCTAATTCGACCCTCTCTAGTGATTTAATAAACATTTTTTTCATACGTTATCATTTGTAATAGACACCGATTTTTCACACTTGATCGTTACGTCATAGTTTGATGTTCGTATATTAGATATACATATCGAAGACAGAATGTAGGAAACCGTAAGTAAGACAGAGATAAACATACGATACGTATATCTAATATACGAACATCAAACTATGACGTTACGATCAAGTGTGAAAAATCGGTGTGTAGCTCTTTGTTCTGTTATGTTTTGTTCACTACATTTTATCATTCATGTTATCAAAGTTACAATATGTTTGACAACCTTTTACTAGGGATACATAATTAGAAATACATTAATATATGTAACCTGTCATAAAATAAAAAGTATTTCAATACATATCCAGTTTAAATTACCATAAATACAATAACTGGCGACGAGGATACAAGGAGAAATGGCAAATGTAGACGAATTAGTTTCACAGCTATTAACTAAATTGGTTGAAAAACTTCAAGCTCAGCCCGTTGCTTCCATTGTAAATCAATCATCAAGATCAGTTTCGGCTATGTTACAAAGTCACTCATTACAATTGGAGCATTTTGACGAAACAAGAGAAACTTTCGATAATTATCTTTACATATTAGAAAACTTTTTCAAAATGAAAGGTTTGTCAGAAAATAATGAAGAAACGAACTCAGCAAAAGTAATTTTACTAATAAATTGTCTGGGCGCGCAACATTTTTCTCTTTTGTCAAATCTCACTGCACCTGATCGACCAGATTCAAAAACGTTTGATGAATTAATTACATTAATGAAAGAACATCTAAATCCAAAGAAGAATATACTGACAGAGCAACTCCACTAGAAAATGGAAAAACTCCAGCTGAAAATATGATTGGAAAAATACTTAGAACAAAATTCGACTTACTAAAGCCCAGTCGAAAACAAAAAAAATTTACATCAACATTTTCCAAATATTTCTCTAAAGGTGAGAGAGTACAGTCGAGAAACTACACAGGATCAGATATATGGAAATTTGGTACGGTGGTGGAGAGGTTAGGTCAACTTCATTACTTAATAGAATTAGATGATGGATGCCGAATTAAAGGTCATTATAATTATAAATATAATTAAGACCGTGTGACGTTGATAAAAATACACCTAAGCTACAGAACCAACAAAAAATATATATATCTAATCAAAGTTACAATATGTTTGACAACGTGTTACTACGGATACATAATTAGAAATACATTAATATATGTAACCTGTCATAAAATAAAAAAGTATTTCAATATATATATATAGTTCTAATTACCACAAATACAACAGTTCTCATGTTATTTCTTCAGCTATCGAGGAGTCACATCCCGGCCTTCATCATGTAGACATCTATTCCTTTTCATTCATACAGTTTCTCCTTTACTTTCCTACGCTTTCTCACACTTTCGTAAATAAATTCCTTCCGACTAATACATTGTTTATTTCAACTATAATTCTACCTACCCGCACACTAGGGTTGCCAACTTTACAAAATTACAAAAAAGGACATTTTTTCAGCACTCTATTTCTGAATTATGTGTAGGATTAAAAATTTGAGATTTTTTGAAAATTTTCAAGGTCGAACGTGTTTTAATGCAAAATTAGATAATAGAGTTTTTTACAAAGAAGAAAATTTAACAAATTCTTAAAAAATTAAAATCAATATTTTATGACGAAAACAAATACCGCCTCCTTTTTTGAGAAGACTGTAAACTAAATGTTAGTAGAAAAATTAGTACCAAAACATCAACAATTCAAAAATTCTATCGTTATTTCATTACATTACATAAAATGTGAAATAATTATTTCATTTTCATATTTATAATAACAAGAAAAATATTATTAATAACAAAATTTACTATAAAAGGACAAATCGTGTCCTTTCCTGATTTACCAAAGGACAAGGACAAAATATGCTCAAAAAAGGACAGTCCTTTCCAAAAAAGGTCAGTTGGCAACCCTACCGCACACACACGTCGCACCCGCAATGGGCTACTTACGTGGTACTGAAAATCTGATTTCTATCACTATATACGTAATGTTATGTTGAAAAAATATATAAAAATATAAATTTTATTTTTAAAAAATTATAAGTTTTTTAGTAAATTAGGATAGAAAATTTTCTGTGACGTCATTATATTGAACTGGAACTGTTTAAAAATGTAACGTATAGATGGCACTGCGTGCGAGAAACTTTTAATTTGAATTTGACATTAGTTCATTTTTCTCTCTCTCTGGGCTCTCAAATATATTAATTACTTCACAAATAAACACTTAGGTAGTTACATGTAATTTAAAATATCGATACCAAAAAGACAAGCTAAAATATTAACCTCCAAACTATTGTTGAAATGTCAAACATGAGATCTACATTACCCGTACAAACAAACGCTATAGCTTTACGACCATTCATTGGTGCGGCGTAATTCTACGTCATATATGGCGGGAATTCAAATAATCAAATTTCATTATTTTTTTTGTATCTAATTAATAAAAATTTTGTCAAAAGAAAAAATATGGGTAGCAAGTTTTTACCTGCTCTTCAAAAATATTAAATAAAAAAGGTACGCAAGTAGCCCATTGTATAAATATTCTTATCTTATGATTTAGACATAACAGAGGTAATTTACCGAGAAATTTTTGCTTCTATACTTCTAATTCGTACCAACAAATTTTCGTAAAAATTCTTAATCAGCTTAAATATTAACAAATAGTTATTCCTTATTCTTTAATACTTACCTCTTTGTCTACTACATTTAATGATGTCACCAATAAAAAAATTTGCCTTATGTCCGGGAAACTTATTAACTATTTCCCGTTTTTTTAAATATTTAAAAAATCGATTTAGGGAAATACATATTATAATACTTAAGATAATAAATATGAAGAGCACTGTAATATCCATTTTGACTTTGACAAACTATGAATATCTTATACTGAAGTATTTACATATATAGAAATAAACATGTGATAAGTACTGCATAATCTTTTATTTTTATATGTATAATAGGAGTGTTTAGTCTGATATCTTAATTTGTAGTTGTTGCATTAGTTATTTACATTACACGTGCGGTAGGAGTTATTTTACAACGCGAGGTTTTATATTGAAGCAAGACGCGCAGCAGAGTACAGCAACAAAACCGAGCGTTGTACAAATACCTAACGCATAGTGTTGCCGTCTAGACAAGACAAGACAAGACATTCAAAGTCTTGTCTAGTCTTAAAATTTCTAGACAAGACTTGATTAAGTCTAAGTCTAGATTAAAAAGTCAGGTTAAAGTCTTGTCTAAATATCAAGACTCTAGATTATTTCAAGACTCTAGATTAACCTGCGCTTGCGCATATGTGGTTCATATGTTTGAAATAATGTAACGCATCTTTAATTTAAAAAAAAATAATAAATTAGCTTTTCTTTTTACATTGTATAGTTTTTCTTATATTACCTTACCTATCTATACCATCTATAGTTTTTTGTTTTTGTTAGAATTAGATTATCAAAATTGAAGTGTATTTTTAATATAACAATTTCCTCGAATTATAAAAATATTGGCAGAATAGAAATTTTGAAAATGGAAAAATAACTGGAACTGTAATCTGTTTTATCACAATCATTATTACATTTATTAATTTAATGAGTAGGTAAGTACGTAAGTTTAACAAAACCTGTTAACTAATAGGTATACTTTCAATTTTTATTTTAACTTTGTACTTACCTCATAATATTATTATGCATCGAAGTAAAAAATTCATATTACCTACTACTTCTAGTTAATCTAGAGTCTTGAAAATTGTCTAGAATTTTGTCAAGAGTCTTGATCTAGAATAGGTAAGTCTTGTCTTGATAATCTAGAAAAGGCAAGAGTCTAGAAAGTCTAGATCTAGACGGCATCACTACTAAAGCACACATTATGTATTAAATTTTTTGACCGAGATATCTATTACAATATTTATTTTATATAAATTTTGCTTGTCAACCTTAAACCATTGTTGTCATCAAGCTAGCTGCATTAAGATTCACACTATTAAATACATTGTTTAATTAATTAACGACTTTAATTCATGTAAAAAAGTTAAATATTCATGCTTTTTTGAGAGGTTGGGACATAGACCAAGAATTTGCACTTTGGTTATTTGATTTAAATACGCTGGAAGAAAATGATGGTTAGGTAGATTAGTTTCTACATATATCAAGTTCTAGTTCCTAAACAGACTACAAGAATGATTCTAACGTTACATACCCTTTTTGGCATTCTTTATTAAAATGAAGTTCATACATTTGAAATAAAATAAATAATCAATTTCATCAATTATTCAACAAAGTTTATCATTTGAAAATTGTGACACATTGACATTGCCGACTGAGAATTATTGTTTGATACTGCTAACAGATGGCGTTGGCAGATTTAAGTAAAAGAAATTCAGTTTTATTTATTTATTATTATTAATGAACGATGAATTGCGGTAATTAGCGTTTTTGTAGGTACTCTTTATTATTACAAAGTAGTTCATGTATTAATAACCTCTTAAAACTTAAAAATGTGGTTGTTTATTACATTATATAGAACGTTAAAGTCAGCGCATTTGTAAAACACAACTACCATAGACGTCAACGATGTGTGATTGTTATGTTTACAGTTCAGGAGGACAAAAAAAATTATGGTTAATGGAATAAATCTGTTTGAAAATTTTCCCTACTGCATCATTGTTAACTTTAACATGTTGTTAACTTTGACAAGGCCTGTTTCCCAATGTTTTGTTGGTACGTACGCATGGTTACAATGTGTGTAGTTAAGTTAAACTCATGATCAGCTAAATTTTATGCAACTGTCCCCAATTAACATAGAAAGTTTCAAAAAAATTATGTTGTGGTTCATGATAAAAAAAATTATAATAGAACCAGCAAAGAATGATATTATCACATAACCTCATCAACTTCTTTACAATAAACCACCTGCTCTGAAACCAGCAAAAGTACGAAATGTTTTAAAGATAGTGGAAAATTATGTACCAAAGCAAGATTACGAAAAAATGTATTCTCACCTAAAGGCAGGAAATAAAAATGATACATCAGAAAGTGATAATAAATAAGAATCATTATTTATGAACGTAAAACGTAAATATCTTTACATAAATTATATTTGCAGTCATAATTTTGGCTGAGCAATGTTTACTTATATGTTTCTTTTCTTTTAAAAATGGAGCTGCCTGGTTATTAACGCCACTTCTTCAAATGAAGTCTCCATATTTAATTACTCCTAACTTTTCTTAATTTTCTTCCATCAATACTTCTTAATGTTTCGTCAATACATTCTTTTAAATGTTGTGCGTCGGGATGCACAGTGTCTGTCATACACTTGATCTTTTAAATAACTCCACAGAAAAAAATCCAGTGGATTTATATCGGATTTATATCGGGCGATCTAGCGCGACATGATGCAATAGGATCATTAGTACTAATCCATTAAATTCCCTGTTACTTGGCGCAAAATTATGAGTTGGGGCCCCAGTGGCGTAACTAGACAAAAAAGGCCCCAATACGAAATTTAATTTGGGGCCACCTATACCCCCCCTCGAAATAAAAAGGAAAATTTCCTTGTATTGGCTAGGAAAAAAAATCTGTTGTGGCCAGCACAAGACCTCTCGCCATTTCCATATTAGGCTATATAAGTATTGTATTGCACTTCGCTTTCAATCCGTCGTTTTATAACAAAAAATTACAGAACTTTACCCAAATATTGTTATTTATTGTATTTAACATGTCTTCTGCACACATATAATTCTATCTATTTTTCATTGTATGAGGAAGTTTCTAAATGTCTGAGATTCTTCAAATTCATTAACCAGATTGGCGGTATTTCTGATGGATATATGCATTTTACCACAATTTTACCTATAATTTCAAATATTTAATTAATAAAACAATAAGAAAAATTAAACATACTTCCCAGAAAAAGCTATCAGAATGTCACTAGAACTGTTGATATTTGACAATGATATGTGTCATTTACAAACTATGTTATAAACATTAGAATTTGTCAACCGGTTTCCTTAGTGCCTTAGCCTATGCTATTAGTTTACTCTATAAATTATAGTGTCTTTATCTCTAAATCTATACAAGATAGGTATAATATAAATTTTGAGTGTATTAGATGGGGAATTTTATGTTCACAATATTTAATAAAAAATCTCCCAAAAAATTATATTTAGAAGAATTTTTCTAAGAAACTACTACTTCCGGTTGTTCAATTGTTACCTTTTCAGCTCTTCCCAGGAATGTCAGATTGAAGAAACTGCAGTTAAATATATTTTAAGTCTTATAGTTTTTGAGAAATCGTCCCTACAACATCCAGACATACATACACACATCCCCACACATACACACATACACACATCCCCACACATACACACATACACACACACACACACAAGCACACACACACACACACACACACACACACAGACATCATTTTAAAAATGTTATAATCGGATTCTAGGAACCTTAAATCGTGCTTATTCAATAAAATCTGGATATGTGAATTTTACCATGAATCCAATACCTCTCTTAGCGAGAGGTAAAATGGAATTTTCTTCTATGCTTAAAAGTGCTAACGAAAAAACACGTTGTTTGCCATTTGCCAATATTTCGCAGATAATTATTAAATTGGAAAACAAACGTTCTGCAGAAGATATTGTTACAGGTATTGTTAAATACAAAATAAATAGAGAATATACTAAAGAAAAACTAGCATTCATATCATAGTATTTAATCATGTCTAGTTCAGCCAACTCACGAATTATCTGTAGTTTTTTAATTTCGGTCTTTAAAGATTTAGCACATAGCAGCAATTGCATTGGCAGAGATACAGCTAGATCATTTGAATACATTTCTTGGATCTTTTTTGGGTTTTTTCAAATAGGCAGTTTGCGAACCTTAATTACGTATAACGTAATGTGATGTACAATTCAGAAAATATATTTTTATTACACAAATTTGAGGACGTTTCGATGCAATCTTGCATCATCAGCTTTAGCTTTTTTTGTGCCGGGGGTATTAAATTGTTGGAAATTTTTGTAGTGTTCAATTCCGAAAGAAGATTTGATGTTGATGGCTTACATCCAACAAGACTTCTTCATCAACTTCATATCTTCTTTCGGCTACAAACACTATAAAAATTTACAAGTCAATACTACCAACACAAAAAAGCTAAAGCTCATGATGCAAGTCTGCATCAAAACGTCCTAAAATTTGTGTAATAAAAATGCTTAAAAACTATTTTTAAACAATTTATTGCTTTGATCCTTAGAGTATAGAATAGGACTAGAGAGAGCGTAAAGTACAGATGTGGACAGAGTTTTTGTCGCCATGAGACGGAAGGGGAATCTCGTGGCCGCCATCTTGGGACGATCAACGTTATAATGTATTTAAGCGCACTTTCTTCAGTTTTGTTACAAAAATACAATAACGTAACAAAAATTGAAGCTATTTGTAATTAGCAAGCTTTAATTCAGTAAGAAATGTATTAAAATTAATTAAATTTAAATTTGAAAGAACCAAAAAATTGTAAAAATCTTCAATTTGAAGTGTATTGCGATTAAACTTTAATAACATCCCTATTCCAACATATGACTTCATAAACAACACCAAAAGTAAATTCAAGGAAAAATGGACAAAAAAATGGCACGAAACAAATAATAATCATCTACGACAACTGAAAACCGACACAAAAAAATGGACTACAAAGGCAAATCGAAGAGACAGAATAACAATAACCAGATTAAGAATTGGCCATACTCTAGCCACACACGGTCACATACTAAGAAGAGAAGAACCAACATCCTGTGACACCTGCAACACCAGACTCACAGTGGAACACATTCTACTCCAATGTCCTAACCACGACACCCAAAGACAACAACATGAACTACCACCCACCCTCCAAGAGTGCCTCACCAAAGAAGCCAAAACAACAATAAAATATCTAAAAAGTATTCAAATGTATAATAAAATATAAACACTGTAATTACACTGTATCGTAAACATGTAAATCTATGTAAATACTAAGCCCGAGCACCAATAGTCTTAGATACTGAGGTGCTTGCCAAATAAACAATTTTAAAAAAAAAAACTTTAATAAAATATTTTTTATAGAAATTAAACTGTTCGAATTTTATGACAATTGTAATGATTGAGATAGAAATTTACAAAAACTAGGTACCGAATAGGCAAATAATTTGAAGCTAGAAATTTCATATAAAAATATATATATTTATGATGTTTACAATACAAATAAATACGAAGTACAAACATATTTATTACAAAAAATAAGTTAATATTTTTACATGAAATATGTAAAAAAATACAATAAATTATATGAACTAAACATTAATAATATGTATAAATAAAATAATACTTACTTGTGAATTGTCATCGCTTTTTCCTTTTCTTTTTCTTGTTTTAAAGTTTTTACGGACATTCGGTTATTACAACCGAAGGCACAAGTCGTTGACATGTAATTACAAACGTTTCACATTCGAATAACACAAATTAAAATCGATTATTAACGTAAAATAATCAAATAACCAGAGAACGCTTATATACACTTGATCTTCCCAAGATGGCCGCCGTACAAACACAAGCTTACCCCGCATGACATCAGCTTTGAGTGTTTAGGCGCCCTCTATGTGTATATATATTTTATAACTCTATGGCTTTGATCCTACGCCACTTCAACAACATACATCAATCTTTAGGATTATCATAACATTTTACAACTCAAAAATTTCGATTTGAAACAAAATAAGTTACATAAACTGAGCATCCAACTGTATTCCACGTCACGGTATACGTAAGTAAGGTTCGCAAATTGTTTAATGGTGTTTTCATTCTTAAACTGTTAGGATTGCGTTATTGTAGTAAATTAAAACTATTTGGCTGTTGAGTTGAATTAATGGGCAATCTAAAAAATTTAAATATTTCGTGGTATTATATTAATATTAGTTATTTATCAGATATAAATAATTAAATTTAAGGACAAATTTAACATAGATTCAGCAAATGAGCCCTTTTGTGACGTGGGCCCCAATGCACCGCATTGGCTGCATTGGCATATTTACGCCACTGTGGGGCCCCATCATGCTGGAAGTACACAATTCATACTTTAGCCGGTGGTACATCTTCCAGAAAAAAAAAAACACCTGGTATATTTGAACGTGTGGCGAAAGAATTGGCTTTAGGTTTATTATAAATGAATAGGTTGCAAAATTTATATAAAATAAATAATTTTTAATGTTTTAGAGACAAAATAAATTTTATTAAACAATCAGTTTCTGTAAATTTTGCAGCCTATATAACAAATAAATTTAAATAACAGTAGTGCACGTGTATAATAAGAAACAAAAAACAGATAAAAAACTAAAGTCAAAATAACTAGCACTATTACGAAGTAGACAGTAGACATGTAGTAACTACTCTTTACAAAAGATAATAAATTAAAAGTAAAATATATATATATATATATATATATATATATATATATATATATATATATATATATATTCTGGACATTGTCTTATCGTCCTACAGGCTGGTAAGATTCTAATCTACGAGTATTGTACTTTTCTCTAAATACCCAGCTCCCAGATATTCGGCTATCCTACCAAAAAATGAACCTTACCAGTATATTCGGTATCCGGTAACTGACCAATTTACTATCCGTTGTATTCGTGTTATATTTCTTCTGTAAAGAAAAATATTATACGTCTTGAGAAAAAGATACACAATATGCCATGACAATACAAATATGTATACGTTATTACTGGCCATGCATTATCCTTGTCTTCAAAATATTTAATTACAATGATTGCAATTAACAATATTAATGTTATTAATGTTTAATTATTATTATTATTATTATTATTATTATGAGAAAATGTACTGGTTAATTGTTAAATTTTATTCAATATTTATAATCATGAAATAATAAAACTTTATTCTAGGAAATTCAACAATTTATTTATGAATAATTGACAAGCGTCTATTTTTAGCACATCCTTGATTCATATTTTATCTATTAGGAGAGCTACGAAATAAATAGTTTAGCTCATAAAATTATATTTTTGGATAATATTTCTTGTAAGTTTGCAACACTGAATTTTAGAAACCAACCGCTCCGAAAGTTGTTGATTTTGTGACTACCACTACTGCAAGATGTATGTGCAAGGTGTATTCTCTAGTCTTGAATATTAATACAACGAATAATAATAATCATAATAATAGTAATAATAATAATAAAAATAATAATAATAATAATTATAATACTACAATACTATATTTAAATGTTTAGTAGCAGTAAACATAACAATACTGAATACTTATGTAAATCATATTTTGTTATCACTTAATTTTAATAACTTCTAGGTTTAAATTTAACATGTATACCATCTTTTGGTCTTAGAACTAAATCAGTTAGTATAGTAATATCTTCTCTTTTATCTACTGGATCAATCTCATAATGTCTTAAAATTGAAGAAATGGCGCTTTTCATTTCTAACATTGCAAATTTTTGGCCTAAAATACATAAAGAATATTAAAATTGTTACTAAATATATTTAAAAAGCATACCTATACAATTTCTCGGTCCGGCACTAAAAGGAATGTACGAATACGGATTCCTATCCTTACAATTTTCTGGAAGGAATCGGTCTGGATCAAACTTTTCCGGGTCTGGGTAAACATCCGGATCTCGATGAAGTTTATAAATGTAAAATACTATCAAACTATGCTCAGGAATAGTATATTGTCCATTTCCTAAAATAATATATTTAGTAATTATAATAGTTATATTTATTTTAAAATATAAAATGTAATGTTCTCGTTTGAAAATAGATACTTACGGAATGGAATGTTTTCTAAACAAGTCCTACCAATTATAGGAACACTAGGGTATAAACGTAAAGTTTCTTTTATTACTCGTTCCAAATAGATCATGCTTTGTAAATCTTCGTACTTTACTGGTCTTGTAGATGTTTGGAATATTTCATCTAGTTCCTGTCGTACTTTGTCCTACAAACAAAATATGAAAACTTACTGTTTGAGTATTTTATTATAAATAATTAAAATTAAATAATTCAATGTACTTATTCTATGATGACCACTATGATCAATTTGGTTTTATGCAGTAATTTTTTTTATTGATACATCCTTTGATTATAATTTAAACCAAAGAATCAAATATTTAGTAAAACTCTTTTCAGAATTAGTTTATAGGAAGATATTAAATTGTAAGCTTTATTTTACTGTCACAGATTAAAAATATAAAAGATTTCATATAATATAAATAGTGTTTTTCTTTCTTATTGCTATATTTCACACCAAACATTTCGGTAATTTTTCTTTTGCGATGCCCCAGAGCTATCACCCAATTGGCAATAGCAAGAGCATCGTCTGTTAGCGCCATGATTGCAGGATCACTGCTGGAAATTTAGCTTGATCTCATGGCGTACCGTAAGGCAAACCCTTAATTTTAGGTCACCCTCAAGGCGGCCACGCCTCAATGTAGACTTCTTCGGTAAACCGGAGCGTATACAGGGCGATTTTTTCAAGGTGTACATAGGAGTTTAAGATGGGAAATTAGTTTTTCTCAAACCGTTGCTCTCCGATTTAACTTACGGCAATGGATGTGGTGTCAATACAAAGATAAAAAATTTCATCATCCGAAAATGCCAAATACGTGGAAATTATCCAATATTTTACTCCCATAAATTAATTTTAAAATTTATTCATTTTCCTATTAATAGCAGTAGCCACGCCAAATTTGAACAAAAAGAAAACAAATGCTTGACATTTTTTCTGTCAAAATAGGTTAATTGACATAACTCAAATGTAGTGTCTCTTGAGAGTATCAATTAACCTATTCTGACAGATGAAATGTCAAGCATTCGTTTATCTTTTTGTTCAAATTTGGCATGGCTACTCCTACTGATTTCCCATGTTAATCTCCTATGTACACCTTGAAAAAAAAATCGCTCTGTATAGCCGCCTTAAACCGGCACTGCTCGCCAACCCGAAGCCATTCGCCTTCACGACGAATGACTTGCTAACACGGCTTGGTTTGAGCCTTTTCATACGTTGTGACACAAGTCAAAAGAAATAACTCATGTCCGGCTCGGTATTCGGTATACAGTCAGTAAAATATTGCATTATTTATAAACGTAAATTCAAGTAGGTAAATATAAATACATTCGCTTAAAAATATAGTTTCACAAAAATCGAACAAGTATTTGCAAAAAATATATACACATCTCCTTGCAATATAATTCTGATCGAGACTTTTGAGAGTCAACAGATGTGTATAAGTATTTTTGCAATTTTTTGAACGACGCTTGTCAAAATGTTTGTATAAATGAATTTAAGAATATGTAAAGTTAACATTCTGATAAAGGTAAGAGTAAACCGAAATGTCGGTTTTATATAATAGTATATTACAGTATATACCATCACGGCATATTACCCATTTCTGGGTGTGCCAGTATCTACAACATGTAGACATCGGTAATGATGACGATATATTTTACAGTGTGGGCGCTTACAAGGCGTCACCTCACGGGCACTCGTAGCTGGTGGGGAGAGTCCACCACAGGGGTCACTTTTGTGCCATTTAAAATTGGAAATATTTGGCGTCTGTCGGGATCGAACCCGGGTCCCCAGGTTCGCGACCAGACACTCAGGCACGCGGCCACGGGACCCTATTATTATAGAATAAATGCTGTTTAATCATTAACTTGGCAAGTCAAGAGAGCTCCTTAAGTCACGTATCGCGAATCAAATTTGTTTCTGACATACCTGTACATCTTTATAGTTGGCTAACATGAGTACAATATATGATAAGGCAATAGCTGTTGTATCGTGACCCTTAAAAAAAAATTATTAGTAAGTACAAGGTACAAATAATAATCGATCTACCAATATTTTATAGAAAAGAAAGTGAAAAAAACAATCAAATATATCTTTCTAATTAGTTACTGTCTACTGAATATGCTTCTACCGAGATAACGGTTGTGAACCGTGGAGTACACTAAAGTAATAAGGAATTGATTTATTTAAAATTCAAATCACAGTAGCTGACGGGAGTTCGTTTTTATTAATATATTTATTAGAGGGTACTTCATTATAACCCAATAATTCTTAAATGGGAGTAAGCGATAGGGTTGCGAAGTGGTTTTATCTAATGCAATGTCTCTTTCAAATTTATACGAAAAGTCAATTACAATAAAATTGAAAATGGAGCGAGCATATATACGTAATATGAATGCGGTTTATTAAACTTAAATTACCTCATGATATCCCTAAAGACATTATTGCTAAACATATTTACTTTTACAAATATGTACATGTATGTACTATGTGAATTTGAGCACACACTTACAATTTACTTTTACTTTTATTACGGAGATGGTTTCCCAAAGGCGCATGAAAGTCCCATTTAACTAAAATCGTAGCTTTTTGTTGTACTGACATATGAAAATGAGGTAGCTTATGTTTTGTACTTGTTTATACACTACACTTTCTTTTCTAATTTTTTCCTTACTGCAAACATAAATGTATCAACTTCTTCTCTAATTCCTTCATCGTCTATCTCTCCTGTGCTTCTCTTGACTGATATCAGCAAGTCTAACATTGCGAACCTTTTCTTCTTGTAGACGGCGTCATTTTCGTCTTGATCTAATTGCTCTAGGTCTTTCTCGTTGAAGGTTCGTTCACGTTCTTTGATCACCTTGTCTGTGAAGTTATGAAGGGTCTTTAGGTGACGTTTAAATGTCCAACCACTAGGAACAAACTTAAAGAAGAACCAATCGTACATATAATGAGGATTGAGTGTACGTGTAATGATGAGAGAACTCGCACTTGAAAATAAAAAAAATGCAATGATTAACCACGTAAAATATACAATATTTACTTACGCATGGACCGCAGCTCTATACTTTTCTTGTTCTTCAGTATGTTCTAATTTTATACCCATAGCAGTTTCTACAAAATATATCTTTCAGTCACCTTTCATAAAAATATAAATATTTTCTTACCACAAATAATATCTAGAGTTAATTTTGATGCCAAAGGCTCAATATCGGTTTTTTCTTTTCTACATTCTTCTGCCAGATCTTTGATAAAAATTTCATTATGTTCTTCAAATATACTAACAAATTTTTTCAAAATATTGAAATGGAAAGCTGATGTTAATAGTTTTCTGCGTGCGTGCCATTTTTCTCCTAAAATAAATATTTGAATTCTCAAATTGATAAATGATTATTATATAATTCACCTGTGGTTGTAAGAAGACCATATTTAAGCCAACATCTAGCAAGTGAATACACATGTTCTTTATTTATATGTTTGGGGTTTGACAGTATAACCTGCAAAAGAAATTTATTTATAATAATAATAATTATATTTATATTTTTACCTCCCGCTACCCTTGGTAAGGGAGGTATAGGGATCGTGCTAAAAATCTCATATCGAGATTTTAGTAAATGACCACGTTTTAAGGTCCCCAGAATCCATTTTTAATATTTCCACGATGATGTCTGTATGTGTGTATGTATGTGTGTGTGTGTATGTGTAGGGATTTTGTCTTCGCTCGAACTCAAATACTATCATTCAGAAAATTCTGAAACCTTGTATTTCTATGCTATTCTAAAATGAAAAGAAGCCATTAGATTTTGGTATAAATCGGAGAACCGGAAATGGCACTTTACCTGAAGCTCATAATGGTTTTTCTTCAAAAAATACTATTAAATGCCATTTTTTCGCATTTTATGTCTTATGAAAATTAAATATTATTGAATTTTCTACAGGAATACATTAATACTTTTTCTATATATATTGCAGATAAATTTAAAAATAATTTTTTTTATTAGTCCCGAAGCCTAAGATAAACACAATTCCTTTGTTACTCAGTTCATATTTCAAATTAATGTAACTTACAGTAAATGTCACTGTCAAAAAACTAATCACTTCAAATTAATAATAGTGACATTTTAAAAAGAAAATATTATATAAATCAATAGTTTTATGCAATGGAACAGTTTGCAGCGTTAGTAAATACGTAAGTATGTATTTAAATGAATAAAAATGGATAGGAAAGTGTGGCGAAGGAAGATTGTTGCGTAACCATTATTGTGGTCCGGATGGCGTTATTCGCGACCGAAAATCGGTCATTTTAATATGTTCTTATGTATGAATGCTATGATGATTGTGGACAAGGCGAAAGAAGAATGTTGTTAAAGAGTGAAGTGAGTCAGCTGAGCTCTTACTCTTATCCCTTTTCTTATTGTTACTATTGTTTCCAGGTATTTGCTCATCTCCTAAGTGGGAATCGCGTGATTTTATGTACGTATGTAAAAATTAAATAGCGGGAGGTTTTTTGTTGGCCACATCAGATTTTTTTTAAAAAAAGACTAAGTTAACAATGGGACTTAATACTATAAAATACATACTTCACAGTCCTTGGTTTTTGTGAAAACATAACCACAGTGATATCCAGCCCATATCCTAAACCCTTCGGAAAAATCTGTAGCCCATTCGTAAAACTGCCTAAATAACACATCTAAAAATAATAATTTATGT
Source organism: Ophonus ardosiacus (assembly GCA_943142095.1). Classification (NCBI taxonomy): domain Eukaryota; kingdom Metazoa; phylum Arthropoda; class Insecta; order Coleoptera; family Carabidae; genus Ophonus; species Ophonus ardosiacus. The sequence continues at coordinate 14,243,718 of OW964830.1, read as the reverse complement.
TTAAGCAATAGTCACAATATATCAAACACGGTAACACGGACACTGTTAACTCAATATATTTTTGGTATCAGAGTGAGGAAAAGCAAAATAACAAGCGTTTTTTTTTTATACTACCTGTACCGAATGTTTCAGAAAAATTGAAATTTTATTTGTCAAGTGTGATTCTATTTGTCAAAAATTATAATAAGCCGTTTTGAAACTTTACGAGTGTTTATGAATATGGGCATTATAGTATTTGAGAAACCGTGGTTACAACATCCGTACACACACACACACACACACACACACACACACACACACACAACCTTAAACTTAGCATTATGCCGTAACCCTAGAATATGACAATCAGAAGAGTAGAGGCGAGTTTCTTTATTCACTGCTGAATTGTAGATGAAATTCAACATACCGTTTCTAATTACCGCGCACTATCCATCGTAAATTCATCGCATGCATCGGCTTTGACTACCGATAGATTTTACGATTTCCGATGGATCGGTAGTGGGGGTTCTAACGCATTGTTTTCAGGTTATATTTTTGACATTTGCGTTTGTTTCATGCTTGCGGATGTAAGATTACGCAAACAAAACCAAATGCATGATTCAAATAAGAAAACATTATATCTCGTTCACAACGGAAAGGATATGGTTATAGATGTAGATGATTTTTATTAGTATTATGACTTCCATATCAGATTTCATTGTTTGATGAAGAATCTGATGATTGCAATTGAGCTACAGTTCTTTTAAATATAAAACTTTCCATATCTGTTAACTGGTGGTTAACTGTCAGTTGATATTTAAGGTTAGAAGATTCATCGCACTTTTCAGCAACCCGTTTCTTTATTTGGTCGCAGCAGCTATCCATCGGATCCATCAGCTATTCATCGTGACGTCATTTTCAATTGCTGATGGAATTCAGTGAATGAATAGTTGTTTAATAAAGAAACTCGCCCGATATGTTCGCGGGCGACAGCTTGATTCTAGTGATATTTACGACTGTCAATTTAGCAATAGTCATCATTTTCTTATTTTTGAATATTTTGGTCAGATTGTTTTGACTCAAAATAAATGTCATCGAAAAAGATGGCCAACTAATAGTTAAATAACAATATATATTTATAATAAAAAAGAATGTCGATTTAAAAAATCTGTTGTGGCCAGCACAAAACCTTCCGTCAATTCGATGTATTTTGTACATATCCTATACCAAAAGTTCCTTGAAAAAGATTCTATATATCCTGTATAATTGTAACAAGAACACACTATTTTTTACATATCCATACTGAAAGTTCCTTTGACAAGATTCTAAAATCTAATAAAATTTTAATACGAATACGAACGTACATTATGTATTGCACTTAACACTTCCTCCTGCTTCAACTTTGCCCTATTTTATTAGAAGTCGCTGTTTCTTACTCTTCTCTTCTACTCATTCCTCTCCAAAGCACATTCGTGACAAAGTTCTTCCTCTCTCAAATCTTCTGCTATACAGTCCTTCCATCTTCTCTTCCCACTGGCGAGGGATACTCTGTCACTTATATCACTTTCAGATCATATAGGTATTTTCCATTTTGGTTTTGCACTTGCCACTGACATCTGTCAATTAGATTTTTTTGAATATATGTATCTATTGTTTTCATAATTTTTGCAATGCTGACTGATTTTCGAAAGTTAATCTCTCTTAATCTCTCTATGACTCTATATCTATTGAATATGAAGGAAAATGTATAATCGAACCGTATAGAGAATAAGATATTCTTTCTATTGATAATCACATAAAATGTCGAAAATGATATTTAACTGCGATTTTTCAAGAAAAACTGTTAAGAACTTCAAATAAGGGTATTTCCGGTTGACCAATTATCACCAAAATCTAATCAGCTCTTCATATGGTTGTAAAGAAGAGGAATATGAAAGAATCATAATTTTTAGAATCGTAGTTTTGGAGTTATCGTCGGAGAAAAATTTGTCACACACACACACACACACGGACACACACACAGACACACACACAGACACACACACAGACACACACACAGACACACACACAGACACACACACGGACACACACACACACATACAGACATCATCTTAAAAATAGTACATTCGTATTGTAGGGACCCTAAAACGTGCTTATTCATTAAAAACTCACCAACGAATTTTTTGACCAAAGACAATACCTTCCTTTTACGGAAGGTAAAAAGTGACATTATCGACCTACTCTTTGCATTAAGAAGTACATGAACCGGACAGCGTAATGTAATGTTTAATGTAGTCATAATGTTAATGCTAAAGTAAATGCATAAGTTTACAGCTTACATAAACCAGCTTTAATTCGTTCCAACATATTTTCGTTCAAATTCTTATCCAGTTTTACACTCAACAAATATTAAAAAAATATTTATTCATTATTCTCTAATTCTTACCTCTTTGTCTACTACATCTAATGACGTCGCCAAAAAAAAAATTTGCCTTATATCCGGGAAACTTATTAACTATTTCTCGTTTTTTTAAATATTTAAAAAATCGATTTAGGCAAACATATGTTATACTATTTAAGATAACAAATATGAAAAGCACTGCAATATCCATCTTAACTTCAAACTATGAATAAAATAGACTTAAGTGTTTACATATATTGCAATAAACTAGTGATAAGAACTGCGTATCTTTTATTTTTATGGTAACTAATTTGGAGTGTGCAATTTAATATCTTAATTTGCACTTGTTAACAATATACATAATTTAGTTAATGGAATAAATCTGTTAGACTTTTTTACAGTTGTTACAATGTAAATATCTAGTTAATGGAATAAAGTTTATTTTCGTTTAAAATTATTTTAACCAAGTGCACTTTTACTTAAGGGACTATTTTTGTAATATAAATAAATAAATAAATAAAGTACAATAAATTTAACCAATGATGGAACTCGTCGAGAGCAACAATATTTCTTAGTAACTTTTTTTTGTAAACCATCTAGACATTGTATTAATAATCTTCAGTTTTTGTAAAAAAAATCATTACCTGCCAAAAAATTCTAAAAAATTGAAAATTCAAAAAAGAAATACTGTTGCTCTCGACGAGTTCTGTCAATGTCACTTACTTTATTCTATTTCACCAGTATATATCTCGAAATTGGAAATATTTATTATCCAAAAAAAAAATCGCGATTACGAAAAAAAAATGTTACTAATGAATATTGTTACCCTTGCCGAGTTCTATCACTGGTTAAATTTAATGTACTTATTTCTTTTCCATCCTGTATATTCCCTAATACTTATAGTTTGTCCAGAACTCTATATAAGCTTGATATATGGCGCGCAAAGGACAGGTACGTATTAAATGTTTTCCTCTTTTATTTTACTTTATTTTGTAATAATGAAACAGATTTAAAAAAAAATCATAAAACATTATTGAAACATCTGGTTTTTACTCTTTCCCGATATCAAGGGGAGGGGTATATATTCCCCAATTACTGTCTTAAAAAATCTGTTGTGGCCTGCGCAAGACCTCTCGCCATTTCCATATTAGGCTATATAAGTACTGAATTGCACTTCCCTTTCGAACCGTCGTTTTATAACAAAAAAATACAGAACTTTACCCAAATACTGTTTTTTATTGTATTTAACATGTCTTCTGCACACACATAATTCTAATTATATCTATTTTTCATTGTATAAGGAAGTTTCTAAATGTCAGAGATTCTTCCAATTCATTAACCAGATTGGCGGTATTTCTGATGGATATAAGCATTTTACCTATAACTTCAAATATTTAATTAATAAAACAATAAGAAAGATTAAATATACTTCCCAGAAAAAGCTATCAGAATGTCACTAAAACTGTTGATTTTTGACACTGACATGTGTCATTTAAAAACTATATTATAAACATTGGAATTTGTCAACTGGTTTCCTTAGTGCCTTAGCCTCTGCGATTATATTATTCTATATATTATAGTGTCTTTATCTCTAAATCTATACAAGATATAATAAAAATTTTAAGTGTATTAGATGGAGAATTTTATGTTCTTCAATATTTAATAACAAAAATTTCCAAAAAATTATATTTAGAAGAATTTTTTTCAGAAACTACTACTTTCGGTTGTTCAATTGTTACCAAAACCTTTTCTCTTCCCAGGAATGTCAGATTGAGGAATCCATAGTTAAACAATTCTTAGGTCTTATGGTTTTTGAGAAATCGTGTCTACAACCTCCAGACATACACACATACACACATGCACACATCCACACACACACACACACACACACACACACACGCACAGACATAATTTTAAAATATTATAATCGGATTCTAGGGACCTTAAATTGTGCTTATTCACTGAAATCTGGATATGCGAATTTTAGCATGAATCCAATATTTCTCTTAGCGAGAGGTAAAAAATCATAAAACATTATTGAAACATCTGATTTTTACTCTTTCCCGATATCATGGGGTGGGGTATATATCCTCCAATTACTGTCATAAAAACTATATTCAATTATTTTTAATCAAATAACACATAAATAAATCGAAACTAAATTTTTATTACTACTTTAATAACAATAACTACAGAAAATAAAATATTTATTACTACTTTAACAACAATAATTACAGAAAATAACAAATATTTAACAATAATAGCACAAAAATAACATTAAAAATCTATTCAAAATATTTATTAAACTAAAAATAGTAAATATGTCTCGTATATAATCAAGGCATATTACCCATTGATTGCTGAGTATGTCAATCTCCTTATACGCAGATATTGGAAATGATGATATATTCGTACCGTGCGCGTGCGGGCGTTAACCAGGCGTCTTCACTCATATACTCATTGCTGGCGTTGAGAGTGCACCACAAGGATCACTTTTGTGTCATTTAAAATTCGAAATTATTTTGACATTTGTCTGGATCTAACCCGGGTCCTCAGATTCGCGACCAGAGTATTTTTCATCAAGTTTACATTTTTACCTTTCCTGTAAGTATTTTTTCCACTTATTTAGTTTTCGCCTAGATACTCTAGGAATAGCAAAATTTGGCCGGTGTCTAATTTAGTATATTTCTCGTACAGAAAGAGCCCATAAACCATTATTTTTTTTAAATTTTAAATAAAAGTTCGTTTTATTTTAAAGCAATTCGTGGTATCAAAAACGCATAATTATTTTTTGTATAACTGCATTTGATTTTTAAAAAAACCCATATCTATCTTTCTCACGCCAGTTCCTGTAATAGGCTGCGCGAGAAATATACCAACAGTGTGACATCATTATGTGACTGGAAATAAATTTAAATATCTCGCAAAGTAATTATTAAATAAATGTTTTTCTTATCTTTATCGTTATTTATTGAGTAGTATTTTAAGAATAAAGTGTACATTTTATTATTTTTTGTTATAGTTTATGAGCCCATTTTATAATTATTCAAGAACTTAAAACATTGATATCAAAATATAATCAGCTCTTCATATGAATGTAATGAAGAGGAATGCGAAAGAATTATAATTTTTAGAATTGTAGAGTAGGGAGTTATTGTCGGAGAAATTTTTGTCACACACGCATAGTGATATCATCGTAAAACTACTAAAATCGTATTCTAGGGACCCTACTTATTCATTGAAACTCAAAAGCAATGAAAAATTATATATTTACTTCACATATTTAACTTAATTAAAGTAACTTCTATGTTTAAACTTAACATGTATACCATTTTTTGGTCTCAATACTAAATCCGCCATTATAACAATATCTTCTCTTTTATCTACTGGATCAATCTCATAATATCTTAATATTGAAGAAATGACGCTTTTCATTTCCAACATTGCAAATTTTTGACCTAAAATAAATAAACAATATTAAAATTGCAAATAAATTTAAGAATAAATCATACCTATACAATTTCTCAGTCCTGCACTAAAAGGAACGTACGCATAAGGATTCCTATCTTTACAATTTTCCGGAAGGAATCGGTCCGGATCAAACTTTTCCGGGTCTGGGAAAACATCCGGATCTCGATGAAGTTTATAAATGTAAAATATTATCACAGAATAATCGGGAATGGAATACTTTCCTTCTCCTAAAATAACATTTTTTGTAAGTATAATAATTTATTGTGATATTTGAAAATAGCGTCCAGTAATTATTGTATGAGCAAAGTAGTAGAATATTAATAAAAACAATTTTTCAATTCAAAAAATTTTTTTTTAAATTTCCTGTCTAAAATCCGACTATTGTAGTACTTTTATCATTATTTATTATATTTAAAGTAAAATATTTTGTTCAACAACTAAGCAAAAAGCAGTATTCTTTTATTAAACTATCATTCCAGTCTAAACTTATCTATACATTGGTGTACATACAGGGTGTCTCAATAAGCTTGCTCACTATTGGTATCTTTTTTAATTGAAGAGTTACGACGTTGGTTGAATGAGCAAAATTGTGCCATATTTTATGGAACCATATTTATGTTTTTTTTATTATCTTATTGGAAAGAGTATTTTTTCTCTTTCCAATAAGGTAATGCTGTTTATGTACATTTTTTTCAAATAAACGAGTTATTTACGGTTAAAAATATTTTTTTTATAAACTGTTATTAGTTTATTTAGCCAAGTAAGCCATGGAAACAATTGATTCTTTTTTGTTTGACGTTTAGTAATTTCTCCCGTAAAGTTCTCTGTGTTTAATAATGTTTAATAACTTTACAAATGAAGAAAAGTTAGATATGATCTTGCTATATAAAGTTATATCTAGACACCAGTTACGTCGAACGGTCGACTCTGTTTCCAAAAGAGCAGAAATGTGCCAAAGAATTAATGGCTTTCAATTTGAATATTTTCTTTAATTGTTTTGTTATTACTGTAAAATAAGTTAATAATAATATTATAAAAGACAATTGTTTCCATGATTTACTTGACTAATGCCCGGTTTCACCAACATCAAATAAATCTTCGAATAGCTTATTCATTGAATAAATATCGCATCGAAACCATAATGCAAATGACAGTATTTATTCTAGCTGTCATACTTTGATGCGATATTTTTTACTTATTCGACGAATAAGCTATTCGAAGATTTATTTGATGTTGGTGAAACCGGGCATAAATAAACTACTAAAAGATAATTTTTATCTTTAAACGTAAATAACTCGTTAAATAAAAAATACATAAACAACGTTATCAAGAGAAAAAAAACCCTTTCCGATAAAATTAGGCTATGTAAGTATTGTATTGCACTTTGCTATCGAACCGTCGTTTTATAACAAAATATTACAGAACTTTCTAAATGTCAGATTCTTCCAATTCATTAACCAGATTGGCGGTATTTCTGATGGATACATGCATATTACCTATAATTTCAAATATTTAATTAATAAAACAATAAGAAAAATTAAATGTAATTCCCAGAAAAAGCTATCAAAATGTCACTAAAACTGTTGATTTTTGACACTGAAATCTGTCATTTACAAATTATGTTATAAACATTTGAATTTGTCAACTGGTTTCCTTAGTGTAGTTTCGCCTACTCGACTTGTTATATCCCGATATTCTATATATTATAGCCTCTTTATCTCTAAATTTATAGAAGATATAATAATAAAATTTAAATGTATCAGGTGTAGAATTTTATTCTTTAAAATTAGTAATGTCAAAAATTTTCAAAAATTAATATTTGGAAGAATTTCTTTTAAAAACTACTACTTCCGGTTGTTCAATTGTTCCCAAAACTTTTTCAGCTCTTCCCAGGAATGTCAGATTGAGGAATTCATAGTTAAACAGGTCTTATGTCTTATAGTTTTTGAGGAATCGTCCGTCCAACATCCAGCCATACACACACATACACATACACACACCGAGACATCATTGTAAAAATGTTAAAATCGGATTCTAGTGACCTTGAAACGTGTTTATTCATTTAAATCTGGATATGTCATTATTAGCAAGATTCCAATACCTGTCTTAGCGAGAGGTAAAAACATGTGGTTCCATTTAAAAAATATATATTTTGTCCCAAATTTTGGGAATTGCTGACACATTTTTTTTTTCTACATTACCAATTTTCTAATATAAAATGGCATAATTTTGCTCATTTAACCAACCTCGTATCTCTTCAAATAAAAAAATTACCAATAGTGAGTAAGCTTATTGAGACACCTGTATATCACCATATTAAAGTGGTACTTACGAAATGGAATGTTTTCTAAAGAAGTCCTGGAAATTATAGGAACACTGGGGTATAAACGTAAAGTTTCTTTTATTACTCGTTCTAAATAGGTCATATTCTGCAAGTCTTCGCACTTGGCTAGTCTAGTAGATGTTTGGAAAATTTGGTCCAGTTCTTTTCTTATTTTATCCTACAAACAGAGGAATTTGAACTATTCAAAGAACATTTTATTTTGACATACCTGAACATCTTTATAGTTGGCTAATATAAGAATAATAAATGATATAGCCATAGCCGTTGTATCATGACCCTTGAACAGATATAATTAGTAAGTTCGAGTAATTATAGTTAGTGCAACAATCTCAAAAACTATAAAAGATACGACCATGGTTAAAATGGAAATTTTTGCACGTTTGGATGAGACCATTACCCGTGCCCTTTCGTTTTTTCAAAAAATGTTATAGGCTACTAAATTTAAATAAAAAGGTAATATTAGTATTTTTTTTATTATTTTTCATATAACTTTTTCACTACAAATAATCGAAAAAATGTCTCACATATAAAAATTGATATTTTTATTATCTACCCAAAAAGTATTTAAATGAAAGTTTATGGAATGTTTTTAATAGTGATAAAAAAATTGATTATATATTGTAAATAATTGTATTTTAAAAAAAAAAACACTCCACTACTCCAGCGACGTCAAATTACATACACATCATTCATAGTCAATAGGAAAATAGTTTGTCCATCACCTACTTGATTTATATAAATAAACGTAGTTGATAGTTCGTCACATGTTCAAATGCATGAACTTTGACTTCACAATCAGTTGCAAATCAAGTGACTTTTTCTAAATATTACACAAATTTTAATAATCAATTTTAAAATATCTAATGGATATTTTGTGACATTTTCAAATTTGGGGTTATTTATAGATTAATATGGTCCACATGTTTTATTTTAATTTAATTTAATTTTTAATCCCCTTTTTTCTAACTTTTTCCTTACTTCAAACATAAATGTATCAACTTCTTCTCTGATCCCTTCATCGTCAATTTCTCCTGTGCTTCTTTTTACGGATATCAGCAAATCTAACATTGCAAACCTTCTTTTTTTGTAGACCACGTCATCTTCATCTTGGTCTAACTGCTCTAGGTCCTTCTCATTAAAGGTGCGCTCACGTTCTTTGATCACCTTGTCTGTGAAGTTATGAAGTGTCTTTAGATGACGTTTAAATGTCCAACCACTAGGAATAAACTTGAAGTAGAACCAATCGTAGAAATGGTGAGGGTTGAAAGCACGTGTAATAACGAGAGAACCCACACTTGAAAAAAAGATTTTGCAATTATTAAACATATAAAAATATATGCACTCTTGCAACAACAATTCACTCAACTCAACACAAGTTCTTTCTCTTTCCGCTTGGAAACTTTTACTTATTTACCACATTACGACGTCTGGGAATATTCTAAATATGTGAAAAATAACGAGGCATTGAAATTGTATTTATTATAAGTACTAAAGGCGGATACAAATTTGAGGATTAATGGTTCATTAAGAATAGCTTCGGGATGATCTGTTGAGTGTCAGCATCAAAATTAGAAAATATTCTGAAAAGTTATGTGCGTACTCAATTTGCAATTATTTCTACACTTCCATGTTCCAAGTTGAAAGTTCGTCTCACAGTTTAATTTAAAATGGATCTTTTATCTTGAGTATTATTTTATCACAAAATAAACAAATAATAAAGTTGTATTTTTTGATATCCTATCTCAGATAAAATTTAAAAAAATGTAAAGTCATTCCGACATAAAAAGTGCAATTTTCACATAGCGCCTTTAGAGGCAATGCCTAGAAGTCATGGTTGCTGGTTGCGACTAGTGCTGTCAAAAACCGTCGAAAATGGTAACCGGTTAACTGTGACAATATACCACGGTAAACCGGCTAACCACAATTAAGGGCTAACCGCAATGAACCACCTAACCGCGGTTAACCGGCTAACCATGGTTAACCGGCTAATTGCAATTAACAGTTAACCGCAATAACAGGCAAACCGCTATTTACCGTTTTCTAAGAGAATGATTTTTGTGCTTTGGGTGAGGTTATTGTTGTTATACTTATTCATTTTTGTCACATTATTTTCACATTATCCATAGCTGTGAAGCTACGGAGTGCATTCGGACGTGCTTGTCATTGATCCGACAACCGCTGAACGCTAGTAGAATAGTGTACGATAATTTACAAAAATAATAATTCGAAGCAAAATTAATCATATCAACTAATTAGAATCAACTGTATGTTATTAAGAGAGTTAATTCTCATTTAAAAAACTATGTCATTTAAAATTAGTTCATAAATATTCAACAAAATTATCACGGTTATACTGCAACATACATATGTGTTTTGCTATAACAGTTTCTTGTCATAAATAAAGCAAAAGCATTTTATTTACTGAAGTAGTTATAAAACGTTTATAATATTGAATTTTGCGCATCAAATATTCCATACAGAATGTACGTCAAACATAAGTGACAAAATATATCAATATCGATTTACATTTTCATTGATGCATGGTATATTGCCGAATAACATTTAACCAATTTTTGAAGACTAGCCGGTTAACCAGTTCTTGTCGACTATTCGCGGTTAACCGTTTTCGTTGGCTATTCGCGGTTAAACGATTTTGTGGCTATCCGCGGCTAATCAGTTTTGCTGCTTATCCCGATTAACCGGATTTTAATTTCTTAAAACCCGTGAAAAGGGCTAATCGGTTAACCGGTTAACAGCACTAGTTGCGACAATACAAACAAAAATTGTCATCGTAGCATTAGGGGATTTCAGCTCAATCGAATTAAAGGAAATTAGTGAAAAAAATACGAATGCGCATATTTTATTTAACTTTTATAAACTAGGTTTATTAAAATTTTAGTGCATGAGTGAAAAGAAGAGCCTATCTTTTATCTCTTCTAGTTTCTTGGCCAAAATTCAAAGAACTTATAATTTCATAACTATAGCATGTAAATGTTATATATTTTATTTGAAAATTTCTGACTTACGCATGGATGGCTGCTCTGTATTTGTCAGACTCTTCAGTATGTTCTAGTTTTGTACCCATTGCAGTTTCTAGAAAAAAACATTTCTGTTACTTTTTATGTTTTTATGAAGATAATCTAAATATATATTTCCTTACCACAAATAATATCTAGGGTTAGTTTTGAAACCAAAGGCATGATATTAGTTTTTTCTTTCGTACATTCTTCCGCTAGATCTCTGATAAAAATTTCGTTATGTTCTTCAAATACAGTAACAAATTTTTTCAGAATATTGAAGTGAAAAGCTGATGTCAATAGTTTTCTGCGTGCGTGCCATTTTTCTCCTAAAATGAATATTTGATTATGTTTAACTGAAAAAATTTTGTTGTTTACTTTACCTGTGGTTGTAAGAAGTCCATCTTTAAGCCAACATCTAAAAAGTGTATACACATATTCTTTATCTATATATTTGGGGTTCGATAGTATAACCTGCAAAAGAAATATATTTTCTAAAATTTATTATGATAAATCTGAATTTTCAGTAAACAGGAAAATGACATGTATTTTATAGGGTTAATTAAAAAGTGGCCTTGCCGTTTAAAGTGAGAAATCAGTTTTTCCTTGTACAAAACTTCTCAATTAATTTTAGATAAAAATGTTTCAATTAAAAATTAAATTCTACATCTGTGACCTATAAAATTGAATTTGAAATTTTATTAATATTGCTCATTTGTAGTGTAATAGCCGAGACAGACGACAAAAATTAATGATCATTAACGGTTAGATATAGTATGGACACGTGAAAATTCGCATATTAACAAATCAGAAAATATTGAATACAAAGAATTTATTTTAAAATGCAACATTATAGTTCATCACTTCCATGGTTACTCACTATTGTCAAAAAATGACAGCAATGTAAAATTTAGCCATTTTAAAATGCAACATTATAAATAGTATTGCAGCACAGGAGATACCTCCAAAACACCTCACAAATGGTATCAATTCTTATTACGACCGACTAGAATATTGCCTCAGAGTGATTGGGGGTATTTTTAACATTTATTACATGAAAGTTATGAATTTTTGTAAGCTAAAGTTTTTTTAAGATGTACAACATTAATGTTTTGATTATTCGTTAATTGTATGTAGGCTAATTTATAGGAAATTAGTTTTGATAATACAAAACTACAAATTTTGTATGTCGCATTTTAAAATAGACAAATATTACATTGCTGTCATTTTTTGACAATAGTAAATAAGCATGGAAGTGATTCGCCATATGTTGCATGTTAAAATAAATTCCCTGTATAGTAAGCTTGTGCTACTTATTTTATTGTACTCGTACAGTACAAAACAATAAGTAGCACGTGCTTACTACACTCAATATTTTTTGGTTTGTTAATAGACACAATTTTGACATCTGTCAATAGTCTCAAGTTCACGTGCGCATACTGTATCTAACCGTTAATGATCATGAATTTTTGTTGTATGTCTCGAGCAATAGTCATGGAATTGAAACAAAATTATAAAAGTACGGCATACCTATCGTTTGAAATTTCAGAAATTCGATATATATGCTTTAAGATTAAACAAGTCAAATCAAGTTATCGCTAAGATTTAATATTAGATACTACATACTTCAAAATCCTTAGCTTTTGTGAACATATAAACAGGATAAAACAATAACCATATTCTAAATCCATGGGAAAATTCTGTTGCCCAATCGAATAGCTGCCTAAATAATACATCTAAAAATAATAATATATGTATAGGTAATAATTAAATGGAATATTCTTTGGGAACCTTCTTAGGATTTGATGTGGAATGAGTTGTTCCATTAATTTATTTAAAACATTGTGAACGTTTTTTAAAAATCAGGATTTAAAATATATATAACTGTATTAGTCACTGGATTTTGTTAAAGAAAAATTCTCTTCATTATTGCTAATGATGGGATAATTTTCGTTCACACTGTATGCTTTTTAAATAAACTAATGGACCATTAAGGCCAACAAATCATTCCACATCATATAGGTAATAAACATTCCCGACCAAACATGCCTATCTAAATACATTTACAAATTCGATTGCTTTTCTTTTATTTTCTAATCTATTCTTAATGAGAACAGTAGTAGTCCGATTTTGGCCAGGGAATTTTAATAAAAACAATCACATCAGAAAATATCATTGGTTTAGATCAGGCGTCGGCAACCTATGACCCGCGGGTCACCAACTGACCCATTTGACAATTACAGGTGACCTACTTGAGTTCCGCATATCACCTGTATTCCTCCAGCATTTAGCTGTAATTTGTATATATTTTCAATAAAAAAACAATAGAATTATAATTCTAAAAAATAAACTATAAAGCATAAACATGGAACGAACACTTTGAGAAAATATACATACATACATACATAAAATCACGCGTATCCCACTTAGTGGGTTAGCAAAAACCCGAAAAAAAATATTAGCAATAGGGAAAGGGATAAAAAAAAATCATCTTTCGCCACACATTCCTGTACAAACATACTTCGTTCACAACGTCCACATAAAACTTCAGCTGTCTCTCCATTCTCATAAAACATTCTTACTAACCATATATCTTCACACCACAACATTTACAAAACAATCATCCTTCGCCACACATTCCTATCCAGGCACACTTCTTTCGCCTCAGCCACATTCATAATCGTATTCGTGCATGCTCTTCTTCTCTTCTCTGAGAAAATATAAATAAGAAGATTAACAATTTAGTTTGATATTAAAGTTGCAGTAATAAACATAAGCGGAATATAGCGACATTGTCCGAACGAATCATACCATTTGAAAAAAAATCAAAAATTGGCTTTGCCATTTTGTCCGCTTTCGGTTCTACTTATAAATATAAGCAAATATTTTCACACATTAAATTAATTTTAAGTAAGAACAGGAGCTTCTTATGAAAAACCAAAACTTTAGAGCGTGGTTCAGATATAGGCAAATAAATTCTACTATCTGATTGGTCAGAAAAAGAATGTATTAAAAGTAGCATTTTATTTTATCAAAAAGAGATTTGGAACACAACGCGAAGTAAAGCGGTCCAAACCTTCGAAATTTAATTTTTTTTATTTCCTGTAATTTTTACAGTTGCAACATACGGAAACAAACGCTCCGTTAAAATAAAATAATTAAGATGCTAAAATCACATGTGATTTCTCTCTTCATGCTCTATAACCACGTGATCACTTTGGAGTGCTATTTTTAGAAAAATATCACTATAAGAACTCGTATGTTGATATTATAAATAAAGAAAATAAATTTAAAAATAAACAATTGATACAGCTGATTATATTTGTTTCATGACAGAAGACGGAAACCATTGTTTCCACCTATAAATTTTACTTTTATATTTGAAGATATATTTCATACTATTTATTTGTATAAAATAATGTGAATTTATTTATTATTTACTACATCTGTACTCCCAATTACTTTGTATTTGTTTTTAATGATATATTCCATTTATCTATTCTTGTTTCAACAATACATAATATTTCCTGATACTTACCTCTTTGTGTACTACATCTCATTACATCGCCTATAAGAAAATTGGCTTTGTATCCAGGGAACCTATTAACTATTTCTCGTTTTTTTAAATATTTATAAAAACGGTACACCAATAGACATAATACAACACTTAATAAAAAATAAATTAGCAACACCATAAAATCCATTTTCACTGTACCACATAATAACAAAGACTGATATTTTTACATTCAATGATTACGCATTTTTAATCTTTATTTTTTTGTTATTTTTATCGAACGGGAACGAGTTGTTTGAGGTTATGGTATAGTTATTATTGGGAAATATATACGCAGTATCTGTTTAAAAAATTATATTATTGTGTAGAGAAGTTAGATTACACAGGGTGTTCAAAAGATAGAGGTCAAATATTTAATATTATATATCTATCATTTACAACTAATGCTTTTATCCTTAAAATAAAATCATAGTAGCCGTAAAAATGATAAATAGTCAATTATAAATTTTAAGAAAAATGTTCAAAATATCCTCCTTCAACTTCTGTACAACTTTCTAATCGTTGTCTCATGGATTGACAAATGCGTTCAAAAAACCCGGGTCTATTGCGAATTATATTGCAGCCATCCATACTTCTTTGACGATAATGAGTGGTACTTTTATTTAAAGATAAAAAGTATTATTTGTACATGTATGTTAGGAATAAAATATTAAATCGCTATTGCTTGGTAACTACGTATTTCGGAATATATGTTTATGATGAACTCTTTTTATTATTTTGAAATAAATAAATAAATATATATATATATATATATATATATATATATATATATATATATATATGTTTATGATGAACTCTTTTTATTATTTTGAAATATATACAGGATGGTTGATTTTTCATTGTCCAACTTATATCTTCTGAAATATTAAAGATACAAAAAAAAGTTAAATACAAAAGTTGTTTAATACAATCTGATCTATAATTTAGCATACACAATTTTTTTCCAAGGCCTATTAATTTTTTGGAAATGGAACAGCCTGTATATTTTGACAGAATAAGATTCTTAATAAATTTCTCTTTACAATGATGTGTAACAAGTAAGAATTTACCTTTAAATTATGTCCTATAAAGCAAATAGAAAAGTAAGCTATGATATTCTATTGTTTATACCTGTAACTTCTGTCACACATGAACATTGGCTACGTAAGGGTTTTCCTTTAAATCAAATTATGTCTAATAAAGCAAGTAACAGAATTACTAGCATTGATGATTTACAAAATTATTAATACTTTTATTTATGACAGATGTTACTGGTATAAACAATAGAATATCACAGCCTACTTTTATCGTATTTCTATTTGCTTTATTAGACATAATTTAAAAGTAAACCCGTACTTGTTATACATAATTATAAAGAGAAATTTATTTAGAATTTTATTCCGCAAAAATATATAGGGTGTTCCATTAAAAAAATCAAAGTTAAATATTTTTCTGGAAAATTGGTAGGCCTTGGAAAAAAATTGTTTATTCTAAATTATAGACCAGGTTGTATCAAGTAACTTTTGTATATAACTTTTTCTTGTATGTTTAATATTTCAGAAGATATAAGCTGGGCAATGAAAAATCAACCACCCTGTATAGGAAGACATTGTCTTTGGTCAAAAAATTCGGTGGTGAGTTTTTAATGAATAAGCATATTTAGGGTCACTAGAATACGATTTTACTAGCTTTACGATGATGTCTGCATGTGTGTCCGTGTGTCGGTGTGTCCGTGTATCCGTGTGTGACAAATTTTTCTCCGACGATAACTCCAACACGACTATTATAAAAAGTATAATTCATTCGTATTCCTCTTCTTTATATCCATATACAGAGCTGATCAGATTTTGGTTATAATTAGGGAGTCGAAAGTTTTTTTTATTTTAAGTTCTTTACAGTTTTTTTTTTATTTTGATAAAACGCAGTTAATTATAATTTTTTGACATTTTATATGATAATCAATATAAAAGAATATTTTATTCTCTATACGGTTCGATTATACATTTCGCTTCATATTCATTAGACGTAGAGTTAAAGATTTATAAAAAGATTAACTTTCAAAAATCAACCAGCTTTGCTAAAATCATGAAAAAAACTGATATATTCAAATAATTGACAGATACGTTCATGTTACAATTTTACTATATAGAATCTTTTCCGAGGAACTTTTGGTATGGGATTTGTACAAAATACATCGAATTGACGGAAAGTCTTGTGCTGGCAACAACAAATTTTTGCGGTAATTGGATATGAAAATAAATAAAAATCATAATAAGAACATCTATTTTTGTTAAATCACAAAGTGTATACACAGTCGTATAAATGCTTGTTGTATAAATTTTTACTTGTATAAATGCTAGCAAATAAGTTTTCGTCGTACAAATTTTCGCATTCAAAATTCTTATTCGTATCAATGTATCTACGATGACAAAGTCATGGGCGGTATGTGTTATTCCTCTTCTTCTTTTCTTTAATTCCGCTTTGCTGTAAGGTTGGCAGATTTTCGTATAACTCTTGTAGTAGATTTTCTTTATTCTTTAGTTCCTTTCATATTCCTCAGCACATAAAGCAGAGAGTTATGATTTTATTATTCTTTAGTAGAGTTTATAATATTTAAATCATGTTCTTCCTAAGTTTGTGTGGTGTTAGTAATTTCCAATTTGTCGGAACTAACTACTTCATGTTAGCTTGTGTTTACGTATTAAGATCTCGTATGTGAAAGTAGTAATGTATGCAGACAGGAGCAAAGTTGGAATCTGTGCTCGCTCATCCTGAGGCTGTTGAAATCTGATTATGGAAATAATAGCGCACAATACAGTGTCTAATTGGATCACGGCATCTTTGTGTACAAACACACAATATAATACTCGGCTCCGGCATTACCATTCCTGATTAGCACGGGGCTTATACAGCGACATAAGTATCTGCAAACACTATGATGCCAGCGCAAATAACCAACCACCAAGTCCCACATTGGTTACACGAACACGGAAAGTAAGGCAGCTTAAGACAAATTATACTAAATAATATCCCAATGGGCCTGTCCAAGTTTCTCGCTTTTTATAAATTACATTCCTACTCTCTGTGAATTTTGAACATACAGTAAAATTTTTGAAAGAAGTCCGATCAAGGCCATCTACGAATTGTATCTATGAATATAGATTTTGTGCTGTCAAATTTAGTAGTGTATTTTACTTAGTTTTTATAAGGGTACATAATATCTTGTGTACCTCATAAAAACTATGTAACCGACACTACTAAATTTGACAGCATAAAATCTTAATGCATAGATGCAATTCGTAGATGGCCTTGATCGGACTTCTTTCAAAAATTTTACTGTACAGAGTGGTGTGGTGACTCGAACATAGGACTATAACATATAAAATCATACTTCCGTAATTTCCTGCTTCCCTAATTATTATAGATAAAAAGTTTGAAATAAAAGTAGAGTATAAAATTTTGCATCTGAATCAATAAAGAAGGTCTGAAATATTGAAAATCGCCTAAAAAAAAATAGCGAAATTTAACAAAAAAAAATAACAAATATGTAACGATTTATCTGTCAAGTTCACTGATCACATTAAATACAATGTCTTGTGACTAATTAAACCATCCTAGCTATTTTAAAGTTAAAAGTTATGTGATCTTATAGAAAAATTTCAGACAAATTTGATGGTGTTATTCGCAAGGTCCTACATCTCACTGCGAACATTTGAAAATTCACATTTTTCGAAAAAAATCACCTCATTTTAATTTATTCACACTTATTTTAACTATAACTGCTCATATCTTTGTAGTTATTAAAGATATATTTTCCAGATCATTATTTATTTATGTTTTGAGAATATGTTTATGTAATAAAAATATCATACTATCCAACTTTTGAAGAGAATTACTATAAAAGTAGTTGGTAACTGGACGTGTTTTTACTCTCATGTATAAACTGTCACTTGAACTGTCTTTAGGTAGTTTTTTGTACATATCTGTCGTTTATTATGTGTTACTACGAAAAAACCCTTCTTTGTGGGGCACTATTCCTATATCGCCAATGTATTTTCACTCTATTTTGGTTTCAAGTATCTTAGCTCACGGATGGTAAACCTATTTAAAAAATTGCATACATGTGTGAATACTCATGACATAGTAATTTACGTAACAAGACCTGAAAGTGATACTTTACTAGGCGAGCTTTGGAAGCTTTGGAAGCTTGGAAGGTAAAGACATTTGTAAAAAAGAGTAAATAAGGTTATATATTACTTTCCTTTTTTACTGCGAGGAAATAAGAAATAAATAAATAAACAAATGTCGCCATGGAAACGTTCAGCTTTACCGATCCCGGGATCGGTAAAGTTACTTTCTGATCCCTTATAGACAATTTTTCGAGCTAGTTCACTAAAGAATAAATTTCCGGTCTAAAAAGTAATCAGAAACAGCTCATTTTCTGGTCGATTGTGAAAAAATATCATTTAAATTTCAATAGAAACTATCGTAAATGCTTCTATGATAAAACCATCTTAATATTATATTAAAAGAAAAAAAGTCTAGTCATAATAATTCAAGCTAAAATGAACTTTTAACTTTGAATTTATAAGATAATGTCTTGTTTTTAATAAAATAAAACATTGAATTATCTTTTTTATTAGGTCCAGAGTTCTGTTTTATTTAAAAATAATTTAACTGATTATGAAAACGAGCAAAATTGAAATTACGCAAACGTTTTCATTTTTGAACAGTTCATTTACTTTGTCGTACAAATTACGATGTTTGTGAATACTGCTTATTAAAAAAAACAGCTGACAGATGAAGCAAAGTTATACCTTACCGTCATATTTAATAGTTCTCTCTTGTGATTCCAAATCGAAATTTCAAATTTCTAAATATGCAAATCTTTCATAAAACATGGTATACGTTTTAACTAAGTTTATATTTTAAAATCTAAATTAAAAATTGTAAATTCGTAATTAAATTCATTTTAAACAAGCCCTTAGTGTTTTGTCAGGTATATACTTACAGGGTGTGCCTGGTGTATCTACTTATCCAGAACAACTCTGTTAAAATTATTCTGAATATGAACAAAAGGAATTTGTAATTCCCAATTTTAATTGTAAATAATTAATAGGTGTAAATATACAGCACAAACCTATTACTAATTTCTCGAGAAGTTTTAGATTAATATTAAGGTAAATAGCAATCTGTCGTCACATAAACTTATTAATACTAGACGTATGCCGTGTGTACAGCAGTATGTTTACAATTATTTATTTATTTAGAGTATGGTTACTACATTATATAATATAAATGCAAATATTTTTTTCGCGAGGAAATCGTTTGTGTCTCCATCATACGCTCTTATACGGCGTTATTGAATTATAATATGGGTGATGGTTTGACCTTCATTTCCATAGTCACATTACGGTGATGAACGCTTGCACTATTTATGAAGGCAGTGTCCACATTTGCCCTGTTTGGTCCCTTATTCTGTTGCGGGGAAGGTAGCCATGCATAAATGAACAGATTATTGCTGTTGAGTATCTGTGAACTTTTCTTGCATCCAAACATCAGTTATTTTAAAGTTTTTTAGAACGGAGCCGGTAACCATTCGCATTATCAATATCCTAGTAGATTGGTAGATGTAAATTATTTATTGCCCATTTATATTCCTTTTGTAGAACATTTGTTCTGCAAAGGTGTGGAGTTGGAGTGTGGTTCAATTCAGGAAGCAGTGAACTCTATACTACTATGGAACGGAAACGATCGTTGCTGGCGTGATACTTCAAATTTCTAGGCAACCCACAGTACGAGTAGATTTTTCAAAAAAATTAAAATTAATACAAAGTACAACCAAACTGTTCAAAGAACGATGTTTTCATAACCACTGTTCAGTGAATAATTAGTAAAAGTACCCATTCAAAAATATATTAAAACTTCTGGAAAATCATGAGCTGTGCTCTGCGCATGCGTCAACTGGTGTAACTGGTGGAATTTGTTACAGTTCGCATGACCACCTTACAATGCTATAGGTATACACGTTTCCGTTCCATGTACGTAGAATAGAGTTCACTGTCAGGAAGCCAGTGGATAGGTATTGTCTTGATCACGCCTGCAATTATCATGGTGTTATTTAGCTGTGCATCGACCTTCTTTACAATGACGATCTTATAAGGCTGGATACAAAATACCGCAACAGAACACCGTCGTGTACGGACGGTACATCGTAACAACGTAACACCGTAACAGAACAACGTTCCACCCGTTGTCGGTTTTCTAGCGTTGCATCACGTTACGTCCCTTGTTTGCGAGTGTGGACAAGTCAGAAACAAATCATTGATATGGAATAGAGAGATGTTCGAGAATCTGATACGTGGCGAGGTTACGTTACTAAAAAATAACATCACGTTGCCGCGTAGCAGGAAATTGTTACGCGACGGTGTTCTGTTACGATAATTTGTACATGTGTGTACCCAGCCTAACAAATTTATGTATATGTCTAACCAGGCTACAAGAACAATAACAAGAACAAGGACAACTACAAGAACAACAAAAAGGACAAGAACAAGAATAACAATAAGAACAAGAACAAGATAACAACAAGAACAAGAACGAACAAGAATAAGAACAAGAAGAACAAGAACAACAACAACAACAACAACAACAAGAACAGCAACAATAAATAGATTATACACGTATATTGTAAATTGGGGTGCCCGGTACTTTACTCCGAAAAGTATAAAGGAGTTATAGATTTTGATTACGTACAACAGTTATCGACTGTAGCAAAAAGAGATAGAAGTACCTTTACTTAATTGTCTATAAATCAAGAAGTAATTAAAAATCAGTTATATCTAGTGACAAACTAGAATTATCGTCGCTGAAACTTATAGCGACAACTAGTAAAAACATTAATTACAACTATTCCACAATTTTTCTTCATAAAAAAGTTTGTTCCTGATTAATAGCTTGCTCATCGCCTTACAAACAATCCAATCTAATCAATACTGCAGGAATTCCTCCATCATTCATCAGGACGATTTATGCGGTGTTGTCATTTTTGAAATTAATTATTCCCCATAGCATGAATTTTTTACCATTCTTTAAACGCCTGCGCCTGCAGCCTGGGCTCCTCGAGACAGCATAGCGGGATCTCTAAAAACAAACGAGTGCGAAGACAAATGACGAGCAGGGAGCAAAACATTATTACGTGTCTGTAACCCCTGCACCCTGACAGGGTTGCCAACCTGTTGGAGGGAAATTAATTCTCGGATGTGACTAGAAGACGACAAGGAGAGGAGATACTAACTTTGAGACAAGATTCACAACTGTTTTACATAAAAGAAAAATTATGTTAGCGTAAAACGAACTTAGGAAATTGATTAGTGTTTGTAAAAATAAAAGATGTATTGAAGTGGTTCGAAAACATTATAAATGGAGTCCTCTACCATAACAGAAAGTAATAAAATACACTTAAGTATTACTCAATAAATAACGATTAAGATAAATAAAAATCTGATGTGGCCAACACAAAACCTCCCGCTATTTAATTTTTATTAATTTAAAAACATACGTATTTACTAACGCTGCAAACTGTTCCATTGCAGAAAACTATTGCTTTATTTTCTATATTCTTTTTAAAATGTCACTATTATTAATTTGAAGTGATTAGTTTTTTGACAGTGACATTTAATTTACTGTCAGTTACATTCATTTGAAATATAAACTGTGTAACAAAGGAATTGTGTTTATCTTAGGCTTCGCGACTAATAAAAAAAAATATTTTTAAATTTATCTGTAAAATATATAGAAAAAGTATTAATGTATTCCAATAGAAAATTCAATAATCTTTCATTTTCATACGACATAAAATGCGAAAAAATGGCATTTAATGGTATTTTTTGAAGAAAAACCATTATGAGCTTCAGGTAAAGTGCCATTTCCGGTTATCCGATTTACACCAAAATCTAATGGCTTCTTTTCATATTAGAATAGGGTATAAATACAAGGTTTCAGAATTTTCTGAATTTGAGTTAGAGCGAAGACAAAATCCATACACATACACACACACACACACACACACACACACACACACACACACACACATCATCGTGAAAATGTGAAAATTGGATTCTAGGGACTAAAACGTGGTCATTTACTAAAATCTCGATATGTGATTTTTAGCACGATCCCTATACCTCCCTTACCAAGGGTAGCGGGAGGTAAAAAATAATAATTACTTTGTGAGATATTTGAATTTGTTATCAGTGTCTTTTTGATGTCACACTATTGTTCTCTTTCTCGCGGAACCTAGTACAGTAGAACCTTGATGATCCGAACTAGAGAAAAACTACCCCTGTTGAGACTCACGAAACGTTCGGATTATAGTACGTTAGATAGAAAAATTAAATAAAACGTTTGCTTGCCTAGAAAAAAATTATTTAATCAACACCTAATTAAGAATATAATTCATTCATGTAAATAATAAATTGAAAACTCGAAATTATTTTTTAAAAACTTTATTTTAAAGCGACAAGATATGTCGCGGTTACACTAAAAATGCCTTACTTACTACACAGTACCGTATTTATACTAAGATCGTCTTCTTTACAAGTCTTTCTCAAGATTCTCAAGTTAACTTTAAACTGCTGAATTTGTGGGAAAGAAATGATGCAATATATATTTACGTTGTGAAATTAGGGAGGCGTTTCTACATAATTTGTATATAGGTGTCTCTTAAATAGGGGGACATGGCTTAACCACAGATTCCTGAGGCTAAAATAAGACGATTTAACCAAACTTGCTTCTACCAGAAAGTGTACCATTTAGCCAGAATTCTGCTTCAAAGTTCTTCGAAAAAAAATTAATTTTGCTTATAATAACCGGACGCTTTATTCGATTTGGATGAAATTTGGTATGACAGTTTATATGGTTATAAGTCATCTTTTAAGATAATACTTGTTATTATTAGTGAACCACTAGTGTATGAAACGTAGGTGTCCCAACATAGATTAGACCATAACTTTTTAATGGCCACGCCAATAACGTGAAATTATTTTTTTTCAGAAAGATACATTCAATAGTAAACTTTTCTCTCTCTGTATAATTTGTGATATCTGTTACGGTTCAGACAGAAAAAAATAAAACCTGAGTGACTGCATCGTGAATTTTTTTTAAATAAATTTAATCTAGCAGTCTATCCAAATGTCAAACAATTAATTTTTAATGCCAGTAACGAGTTGTCAATATTCTCAACTTGTTTAGGAGTAAGCTAATATACCGGGAGTTTATTTTATCAGTAAACATAGGGTATATCATTGCCATAGTTACGGTATGAATGTTTGACAGCAATGTATTGAAGTGTTTATTTTATGAGTAAACATAGGCGGTTAACATGGGAAGCAGTTTTTTGTAAATATAAAGTGTCCGGCTAAATATCTAACCATGCTATTGAACATGATAATAGTACATTACATCTTGCACATTATTTAATATTAATTACTTTAATAATATTGCAATAAATTACAAAAATTGTGAAATAAATAATTGTTTCAGTTTTTTATTATGCAATATGAAATAATTTCCAGATGTCTTCGTGGCGCAGTGGTCATAACACTAGCGTCTGAAATTTTTGGTTGGGGTTCGATTCCCCATTGGGGTAATTATTTTATTTTTTTACATAAAAATTGTTGAACTTTTAAAAATCAGTTTATATTTCCATATTACAATCATTTAAAAATAATAATAACATTGTAATAAATAAAGAGAAAATAATTGAGAATAATTGATTACAATAATCAAAATATTGATGCAATAACAATGCATTGTATTTCCTTTGATATTAATAAAAATAACTGAAATATAATAAATTTGTGCAAATATTATGTCTACTGTATTTATCAAATAAAATACAATGCATTGTTATTACATCAATATTTTGATTATTGTAATCAATTATTCTCAATCATTTTCTCTTTATTTATTACAATGTTATTATTATTTTCAAATGATTGTAATATGGAAATATAAACTGATTTTTAAAAGTTCAACAATTTTTATGTAAAAAAAATAAAATAATTACCCCAATGGGGAATCGAAAAATTTTAGACGCTAGTGTTATGACCACTGCGCCACGGAGACACTTGGAAATTATTTCATATTACATAGTAAAAAACTGAAACAATTATTTATTTCACAATTTTTATAATTTATTGCAATTTTTGCAATATTATTAAAGTAATTAATATTAAATAATGTACAAGATGTAATGTACTATTATCATGTTCAATAGCATGGTTAGATATTTAGCCGGACACTTTATATTTGCAAAAAACTGCTTCCCATGTTAACCGCCTATGTTTACTCATAAAATAAACGCTTCAATACATTGCTGTCAAACATTCATACCGTAACTATGGCAATGATATACCCTATGTTTACTGATAAAATAAACTCCCGGTATCTATTCGTGTTATTTATATGGGGTCTCGTGGCCTCGTGCCTGAGTGTCTGGTCGCGAACCTGGGGGTACCGGGTTCGATCCCGACCGACGCCAAATATTTCGAATTTTAAATGGCACAAAAGTGACCCCTGTGGCGCACTCTCCACGCCAGCAATGAGTGCCCGTGAGGTGACGCCTGGTAAGCGCACGCATGGTACAAATATGTCATCATCATTACCGATATCTGCGATAAAGCAGATTGGCACACCCAGAAATGGGTAATATGCCGTGATGATATATTTATTTATTTATTTATGTGTTATTTATAATAATGGTAGTAAAATACTATTAGGCCGAACAAACAGATGTTACTACTCGTAGTTTCTGAATATTGCGAAGGAATTTTTTGACAACCCATAAACAATTGTTACTGTCATTAAAAATTCGTTGTTTGACATTTGGATAGATTGCTAGATTAAATTTATTTTTAAAAAATTCACGGAGCAGTCACTCAGGTTTTATTTTTTTCTGTCTGAGCCGTAACAGATATCACAAAATAAACAGAGAGAGAAAAATTTACTATTGAATGTATCTTTCCGAAAAAAAATAATTTCACGTTATCGGCGTGGCTATTAAAAAGTTACGGTCTAATCAACGTTGGGACACCTAAGTTTCATACACTAGTAGTTCATTTCATTCAAATCGCATAAAGCGTTCTGTTATTATAAGCAAAATTAATTTTTTTTCGAAGAACTTTGAAGGAGAATTCTGGCTAAATGGTACACTTTCCGGTAGAAGCAAGTTTAGTTAAATCGTCTTATTTTAGCCTCAGGAATCTGTGGTTAAGCCATGTCCTCCTATTTAAGAGACATCCTGTATTTTTAATACTTGTGAAATGTAAAAAAATATAAACATATTATTGAATAATAAATTGCAGTAACTTTATTATGAATTTTAATACCCAATTTGTGTTTATTAAATTTGGTAATTGGAGAAAATTGTGAGTAACTCTCTGTTGTACTAACTTTGCAAATCGCTTAAGCAAATATATGCTGCAATGGACGGAAAAGTCAATGTGCATTTATTTTGATAAAACTATAGATCTCTCTTGGTGTGCCCCAGAGCTATCAGCAAACTGGGAATAGCGAATAGCAAGAGCATCGTCTGTTGGCGCCCTGATCGCAGGATCACTGCTGAAAATTTACCTCGATCTCAAGGCGTAAAGTCAGCATGATCGTGTGGGCGCACCCCTAGTTTCAGGTGGCCCTCAAAGCTATACGCCTGAAGGTAAACCTCTCCGGTAAACCGAAACGCGTGTAACCGCCTTCTCTACATTTTTTTACCTCTCGCTAAGAGGTATTGCATTCATGCTAAAATTCGCATATCCAGATTTTACTGAATAAGCACGATTTAAGGTTCCTAGAATCCGATTATAACATTTTTAAAATGATGTGTGTGTGTGTGTGTGTGTGTGCGTGTGTGTGTGTGGATGAGTGTATGTGTGTATGTATGGCTTGGTGTTGTAGACACGATTCCTCAAAAACTATAAGACTTAAAAAATATTTAACTGCAGTTTCCTCAGTCTGACATTCCTGGGAAGAGCTGAAAAGGTTTTGGTAACAATTGAACAACGGGAAGTAGTAGTTTCTTAGAAAAATTCTTCTAAATATAATTTTTTGGGAGTTTTTTTTTTATGAAATATTGAAGAACATAAAATTCTCCATCTAATAAACTTAAAATTTTTATTATATCTTGTATAGATTTAGAGATAAAGACACTATAATTTATAGAGTAAACTAATCGCAGAGGCCAAGGCACTTAGGAAACCAGTTGACAAATTCCAATGTTTATAACATGACACATGTCATTGTCAAATATCAACAGTTTTAGTGACATTCTGATAGCTTTTTCTGGGAAGTATATTTAACTTTTCTTATTGTCTTATTAATTAAATATTTGAAATTATAGGTAAAATTGTGGTAAAATGCATATATCCATCAGAAATACCGCCAATCTGGTTAATGAATTGGAAGAATCTCTGACATATAGAAACTTCCTCATACAATGAAAAATAGATATAATTAGAATTATATGTGTGCAGAGGACATGTTAAATACAATAAAAAACAATATTTGAGTAAAGTTCTGTAATTTTTTGTTATAAAACGACGGTTCGAAAGCGAAGTGCAATACAATACTTATTTATCCTAATATGGAAATGGCGAGAGGTCTTGTGCTGGCCACAACAGATTTTTTTTTATCAAGATTAAAGAAATTTAAAAAACCGTTGAAACTCTAAAATGACACCCACAACTACGTCATAATGGATTTTACTATTATTGATTGTAATGTTATGTATTTGACTAAATCCTTTAATACTCTCTTATGGAATTCTCCGTATATATTGATTGTATGCTATTTGTATTGTCCAGCCAGTGTCAGTATTTGTTTGTCTGTTTGCAGCTTTGCAACTATCCAAGTTTACTAAGTATTTAGTTGACGGCACATCTGTGGAGCAAGGAACTACCGCCTCCGCATCTCGATGCTTTCATTAACAGATGATTGGTGATCACAGTGTGTGAGTTGTGCCATTGTGCCACCGGAGCGCTGATAGCAAGCCTTAATTACATTCTCTTCTGAGAAATGTTCAATTACTTACTACACCTACACACTATGCAACAAACAAAAGATATTTAAGATTGTCAACAACAACAACAACAAATGCACAGAATATAATATCAATATAAGGTTAATTTAACTATTACGGGAGACGCAGGTTTGTTATGGATTAAAGATTTATATATAGTACCAGCTTATAAAAAATCGAAATTAAAGGGCTCTTTTTCTTATTTGGCACCGTCATTGTACAACAACATACCTTGTAATTTAAAAAACTTATCCCCGAGTATGTTTAAAATTCATATTAAAAATATATTTGCGTAGGTAATATCTGTGTAATATACAAATTATTATTATTATTATTATTATTATTTGATTAATTGGCATATTGTTTTGCATACAAAGATTTGTGGTTTATTTATGATTTAATACATTTGTATTATTTTTGTTTTTTGTAAATTAAAAATTGACATTATTATGTAAAAATTTGTATGGTTAGGTGGTAGACCAGCCTATGGCTGAACCTCGCCATTGATGTCTCATCAATAAAGAAAATTATTATTATTATTATTATTATTATTATTATTATTATTATTATTATTATTATTATTATTATTATTATTATTATTATACTGAAACTCATAAATAAGTTGGCTTATTTCATAATCATTTCTGTTATTTAAAAAGAAAAAGTATTATAAACTTCGAGCATATACTGAGTAGAGAAGTAATTTCCTATACCAATGCATAGGATGTTGTGATCGGAATATATGCTGGAGGGGAGCTGGAAGTCATGGTGTATTGTGGGCAGTGTTTTGTTGTGTTATATGTCACTACTTGTCATTTTACTTTAACTTAACTTTATTTTTTGCGTGTAGTTTGTGAGTATATCTCGGAATTTATCAAATTGTAATGAAAAATACAAAGAAAGTATGGATATTTCGTCTCATGTGTAAGAGCGTAAGTAACTGGGATTTTTTTTACAAATAATATATTAAACAAAGTGTAACTTTTAGGTTTCCTGTTAATAATGACGTAAGAGTAAAGAGTTTGAAATTTATTGGAAATAAAGGTGATTTACATATTTCTAAAGCAGCAATTAGTCATTACTTTGTAAAAAAAGGTTGTACAAATATTAAGAAAATACGCAGTCCGCAATACACCACGGCTTCAATACGCAGCCCGCAGTACACCACGACTTCAATATGCAGCTCGCAATACACCACGGCTTCCGCATATGTTCCGATCACAACAAACACCGTAAGACGGCCTCTAGACAGTATATACTCGAAGATTATAAACAAAAATAAAAATTTAACTTTTCGTCTGCATAACGGGGTCAATTTCACCCTATAATCCATCCATCAGCTAAAATCCCTTTTCGATTAAAGGAGGTTACTTGAAAACACTGTACATTAATCTCGTATTAAAGTACGAAACTGGACGAGAATAAGACATGTCTAGTGGAACAGCTTTCGCATCAGCTTTGAATGTTTCACCGCCTGAAATAAAAAAATATGATGTGGCCAACACAAAACCTCCAGCTATTTAATTTTTACATACATACATACATAAAATCACACGTTTCCCACTTAGTGGGTTAGCAAAAACCCGGAAACAATAGTAACAATAAGAAAAGAGATAAGAGTAAGAGCTCAGCTGACTCAATTCACTCTTTAACAACATTCTTCTTTCGCCTTGTCTACAATTATCATAGCATTCATACATAAGAACATATTAAAGTGACTGATTTTCGGTAGCGAATAACCGCATCTGTAGTGGTAGCACGCACTTTAGAATTCTATCATAGAAAGCAGGCGAATACGATTTTACTTTTACGAATCTTGGTAGCACGCACTTTAGAATTCTATATTCGCTTTTAGATTCGGAAATGATTGGATTTTATACTATTAAAATAAGACATATTATGACAGTTGTATATAATAAATATATAAATTATATATAAATTGGCTTTGAATAGAATTGTGATAAAATAAGGACGTTACTTTGACAAGTCGAACGCTTGCAGGCGAATATTTTGAGACACGCATGCTACCAAATTTTCGCTTCGCGGCGAGAAGCGAAAACAAATGCCTCTTTTGATAGAATTCTAAAGTGCGTGCTACCACTACTGGACCACAATAATAGTTATGCAACAATCATCCTTCGCCACACATTCCTATCCTATTTTTATTAATTTAAATACATACTTACGTATTTACTAACGCTGCAAACTGTTCCATTGCATAAAACTATTGCTTTATATACTATTTTTTTTTAAATGTCACTATTATTAATTTGAAGTGATTAGTTTTTTGACAGTGACATTTACTGTCAGTTACATTCATTTGAAATATGAACTGTGTAACAAAGGAATTGTGTTAGGCTTCGGGACTAATAAAAAAAAATTATTTTTAAATTTATCTGCAAAATATATAGAAAAAGTATTAATGTATTCCTGTAGAAAATTCAATAATCTTTAATTTTTATAATACAAAATGCAAAAAAATGGCATTTAATGATATTTTTTGAAGAAAAACCATTATGAGCTTCAGGTAAAGTGCCATTTCCGGTTATCTGATTTACACCAAAATCTAATGGCTTCTTGTCATATTAGAATAGGATAAAAATACAAAGTTTCAGAATTTTCTGAATGATAGTATTTGAGTTAGAGCGAAGACAAAATCCCTACACATACATGTGTTATTTGATTTATAAGTTACCGTTAAATTTAGATTTTTAAAAATTTTGTTTAAACCTTTGGTGGCATTATCAAATGGTAATGTTATATATTTATTATTTTTATTATTAGTTGGCGTTAAAGTTGTAAAATCTAATACGGATTGACGATTTTTAAATTTATGGACTAGTTTATCTATAATTTTAACCGGGAATCCATTATATTTAGCTATTTCTTTAATATATTTCAATTCATTTTCAAAACGTGTTTTGTTTAACGGAAATTTGGTCAGTCTATTAATTAAAAAGTTAAACGCTGCTAATTTATGTTGCCAAAAATGATTCGAGTCAGCTGTTATAAATCGATTAGTATTCGTAGGTTTCCTATATATGTCAAATTCTAATTTAGTTTTGTTTCTAATAACCAGTGTGTCCAAAAATGGTAATTGTTTATTGGTTTCTTTTTCAATCGTAAATTTAATTGATGGAAAAACTGAATTTAATTTGGCTAAAAAGTTATCTAAATCGCAAGTTTCGGTATTAATAATAGCAAATATATCATCAACATATCGAATCCAAACTCTAGGAAAATCTTTATTATTTTTCTTAAATTCAATTTCAAATTGACTCATGAATAAGTTAGCCAAAAATGGTGATAAACTATTGCCCATAACTGTACCTTCTTTTTGATGATAAAATTTATTGTTTATTTGAAAATAATTTTGGTTCATACAAAGTTCAGTTAGTTTTAAATACTCATTTATTTTTTCTGAATTTAAATCGTTGTTTTCTAAAAAGATTTTTAAATATTCTAAAGTTTGTGGAATAGGTACACTTGGAAATAAGGAGCTGACATCAAAAGAAACCAATAATTCGTTTTTATCTAAAGTAATATCTTTAATTTTGTCAATAAATTGTAAAGAATTTTCAACAGAAAAAGTTTGCGGTTGATTTGGAAGATTACTAAATTCTTTAACTAACCATTTTGAAAGCAAATAAGTTGGAGAATTTATACCTGAAACTATTGGTCTTACCGAATTATCCTGTTTATGAATTTTTGCCAAACAATACATTCTTGGAACCGTTGGATTTGAAACATTAATTTTAAAACTTATGTTTTTCGTAATTAAATTTGGACAATCTTTAAGAGTATTTTTAAAGTTCTTAATCATTTTAGGTAGTGGATTTTTATTAATTTGTATATAAGGGCCGTTGTTTAGTAATTTATTTGCTCTGTTAAAATATTCCGATTTATTTAAAATTACAATTTTATTTCCTTTATCCGCTTTTAAATAAAATACATCACGTTTTTTAAGATTATTTATAATTTTAAGTTCACTGTTATTTGGTTTGTTTTTGAAATGGTTTAGATGATTAGATAGTTGAATTTTACAAGCGTTTCTTATATATTCTTTAGTGCTGTTATCGAAATATTTAATACTGGTTTCAATGCTAGCTATTATATCTTCTAACGGTGTGTGTTTATTATTAAGGGAGTATTTTAAACCTTTATTTAACAAGTTAAGTTCATCTGTATTAAATGATTCCGATGATTGATTGATAACGATGTTTTCATTAATAATAGTGTTATTTTCTGTATTTTTGGGTATTAGCTGTTTTAATTTTTTATTTTGGATTTTTATTTTATTTGTAAATTTATGATTAATTACTTCATACATTTTGTTCTCGAAAACCGACCATTCATTAAATTCAAAATTATTTAAGTTTTTAGTTAATTTAAGATGTAATTCATAATTATATATGGTTTACATACTGAGTAATCTTAACTTCTCTGTTTTTACGTTGTAGTTTCTACTGATGATGAGAACTTAGTTCTCGAAATACGTATTTAGTTTTTTAAATTTATTGTTAAGGTTAAGGGGTTTTTCTTTTGTTATAACTTTACCTTAAGACTCCATTTTAGTTTTATAATTAAGATGACTTCCCGGTCAACGGAGATAAATAACTACTTTAAACTTAAAACTAAGATTAAATCGATAGGTGCGGACATTTTGTTTCTTAAAAATTGTAAAATAAATTCTGTTTTTCCAAAATTTATGAAAGTTACAACCTCCAATAATTGCAAAAATTCTGAAAATATAATAAAAGTCGCTAAAAATAAATGGCTAGAATCCGAAATTATAAATCATTACGCTAATAGAAGTAAACTAGAAATTAAAGCTTATGAATTACATCTTAAATTAACTAAAAACTTAAATAATTTTGAATTTAATGAATGGTCGGTTTTCGAGAACAAAATGTATGAAGTAATTAATCATAAATTTACAAATAAAATAAAAATCCAAAATAAAAAATTAAAACAGCTAATACCCAAAAATACAGAAAATAACACTATTATTAATGAAAACATCGTTATCAATCAATCATCGGAATCATTTAATACAGATGAACTTAACTTGTTAAATAAAGGTTTAAAATACTCCCTTAATAATAAACACACACCGTTAGAAGATATAATAGCTAGCATTGAAACCAGTATTAAATATTTCGATAACAGCACTAAAGAATATATAAGAAACGCTTGTAAAATTCAACTATCTAATCATCTAAACCATTTCAAAAACAAACCAAATAACAGTGAACTTAAAATTATAAATAATCTTAAAAAACGTGATGTATTTTATTTAAAAGCGGATAAAGGAAATAAAATTGTAATTTTAAATAAATCGGAATATTTTAACAGAGCAAATAAATTACTAAACAACGGCCCTTATATACAAATTAATAAAAATCCACTACCTAAAATGATTAAGAACTTTAAAAATACTCTTAAAGATTGTCCAAATTTAATTACGAAAAACATAAGTTTTAAAATTAATGTTTCAAATCCAACGGTTCCAAGAATGTATTGTTTGGCAAAAATTCATAAACAGGATAATTCGGTAAGACCAATAGTTTCAGGTATAAATTCTCCAACTTATTTGCTTTCAAAATGGTTAGTTAAAGAATTTAGTAATCTTCCAAATCAACCGCAAACTTTTTCTGTTGAAAATTCTTTACAATTTATTGACAAAATTAAAGATATTACTTTAGATAAAAACGAATTATTGGTTTCTTTTGATGTCAGCTCCTTATTTCCAAGTGTACCTATTCCACAAACTTTAGAATATTTAAAAATCTTTTTAGAAAACAACGATTTAAATTCAGAAAAAATAAATGAGTATTTAAAACTAACTGAACTTTGTATGAACCAAAATTATTTTCAAATAAACAATAAATTTTATCATCAAAAAGAAGGTACAGTTATGGGCAATAGTTTATCACCATTTTTGGCTAACTTATTCATGAGTCAATTTGAAATTGAATTTAAGAAAAATAATAAAGATTTTCCTAGAGTTTGGATTCGATATGTTGATGATATATTTGCTATTATTAATACCGAAACTTGCGATTTAGATAACTTTTTAGCCAAATTAAATTCAGTTTTTCCATCAATTAAATTTACGATTGAAAAAGAAACCAATAAACAATTACCATTTTTGGACACACTGGTTATTAGAAACAAAACTAAATTAGAATTTGACATATATAGGAAACCTACGAATACTAATCGATTTATAACAGCTGACTCGAATCATTTTTGGCAACATAAATTAGCAGCGTTTAACTTTTTAATTAATAGACTGACCAAATTTCCGTTAAACAAAACACGTTTTGAAAATGAATTGAAATATATTAAAGAAATAGCTAAATATAATGGATTCCCGGTTAAAATTATAGATAAACTAGTCCATAAATTTAAAAATCGTCAATCCGTATTAGATTTTACAACTTTAACGCCAACTAATAATAAAAATAATAAATATATAACATTACCATTTGATAATGCCACCAAAGGTTTAAACAAAATTTTTAAAAATCTAAATTTAACGGTAACTTATAAATCAAATAACACTATTAAATCATTATTAGGTAACCCTAAAGATAAAATAGATAATAATAAAAAATCCGGTGTTTATAAAATTGACTGTAAAGATTGTAATAAAGTTTATATCGGGCAAACTAAAAGACAAATTGATACTCGGTTTAAAGAACATTTCTATCATTTAAAAAGCGGTAATCCTGATAAATCTAGCGTAGCACAACATATGTTTATTAATAATCATAAAATTGACAGTTCTAATATAAAATTATTGAAACAAGTTGATAATAATAGATATTTAGACGCACATGAGAGTTTGATAATACATAAATTTAAAGATAAAATGATGACCGCGGACCTAGGTCCCATCCCAAATTCTAAATTATATGAGTTAATATAAGACAGTTACTCTGTTTAATCTTAGTTACCCAATTAGGTATCCATTCACCCATGACTCCTGTCCCTATATAACCCGTGTTCTCTCCCTAATTCCTCAGAGCTGTTCTGACCTCTGGTATGGTTTACATACTGAGTAATCTTAACTTCTCTGTTTTTACGTTGTAGTTTCTACTGATGATGAGAACTTAGTTCTCGAAATACGTATTTAGTTTTTTAAATTTATTGTTAAGGTTAAGGGGTTTTTCTTTAGTTATGATTTTTACACAAGTTTTCTATTTTGCATTTCCTCGTTCTGGGAGCGATACTAATCAAGTCTACGTAGAGTCAAAATATGTTGTGGATTCATATTATTTTCACATTCACGTATCCTCTGCATGAATTAGAGTTGACCCACTGATCTCTATACATGACTGGATTGCGTATGAGATAGGATGGAGATAGGGCGTTTTGTGATTATTTGAAAAACGCCATATTGGAAAAAAGTGTAGTCTCTCGGCCTGACGGTGTGTTGTTGTCTGCTCAGCTGTTCACCAAATGGTATTAAAATGTGTATATTATGGCAAAAAGAAAGAAAAGAACGCTAGTTTTCATAAGTAGGTTAATTATTAAATATATTATTGACATGTAAAGGAATTACACGTAATATCTACAATAAGGTTAAACGTCGTAACATTAACTTTTTTCTTTTGTACAAATATGAATTTATACTTTAATAACAATTATTTCTAATCGTCGGGGATATATTGTAGGTTTCCATTAAAGAATCGTGATTTATTAGATCAATATTATTGCATTTTAAGCCAACTGCGTCAATGAGATTATGTGCTGAATATTTCTCAACGGATTTATTGAAGAAAGTCAATTCTGAAGTTTTACTTCCTGGTAGTGCACTCACAATTTTTGGCATTTATAAGTCTGCTTCTGTGTCGTGGTCGTGTTACGTAAAGATAAATGATGAAAAACAATGATCATTTCACATGTAGGTTAGTATATCATTATTTTTGAATTTATAATTTGCCATGTTATACAAAAAAAAAAACTATAATTCGTGTTGTTTTTCTTTAAAAATTAATATTATACATACAAGTGTCCATATTTTTTCATCATTTTTAATTAAATTATTATATTTGCAATATTTAAAAAAAAAATATCGTATTTTGTATATTTTACTTTCCAGCCGCCTCAGTGGTCAAGCGCGTTGAGGCAGTGTGTCTCTGGCAGCACTCGAAGTGACCTTCACCGCTCAGATCCTGAGGTCGTGGGTTCGATTCCCACCAGAGGCTTGGATGTTTGTGTGTGTTTAATACTTTATAATATAAGTAAAATGTAAAATAAAAATTGTAAAGTTAAAAATAAAATAAAGTATTTGGGCTATACTAAAATATAGTTAAAAGCCGACAAAATATTATTATTATTATTATATATTTTACTTTCCTGCTGAACATATATAATTCAAATCTATCAAATAGTAATTTGAATATCCCGCCGAAAATGGGCCGAGAGACTACACTTTTTCAAATATGGCGACGTTCAATTAGTCACAAGAACTTAACATGGGATACGCGATCCAGTTATGTATAGAGATCAGTGGAGTTGTTGACCCCATGCCTTGCAAATCGTTCTCCTATAATTTGTTATTGAATTTGCGAATCAAAGCTTTATAGTTACCAACGCTTTTTATTGCGAGACACTAGAGAGAATCTCGCGAGATTTCTTGCCTCTAGCAGTTGTTATATCGATCTCGCTCTGATTTTTAAATCGATCCGATTTAGATTGCTCAATCCGATTTTTCAGCACCTTAGATGGAAGAGAACTCTCGCCTCGTCGTGCATCTACTCTCACTCTCGTTGCTTGTATTATGTACATACTTCGCATTGTTGACATTACAGAAGTTTAAATGTCGTTTTTCACAAATTATATTAATATTTAACAATTTTTGTTAAAATACAGGTCTATTAGGTATTTTTAAATCTATAGTTAGATGGATTTAAAAAAAATAGTTACACAACTCATTACACAAAGGTATCTACATACTTAAGTAAGTAAAAACAAGTTAACAAACTAATTTGTCTATTTTTTATCAATTCTATTGGAAAACCAACTTTATTAACAACTGACACGACCATTAGTTGGCAACACAGTCGCCGCTTTTGATTTAGTACTCTTAACTGTCATTGGTATTACTTCTATAGGCATGTTGTCAAATTTTGCAAATATAATACATTTGTATGAAATTATGATACAAAAAACCAAGGAGGTTAATCTTTTATAGAAGATATTTTAATAATTATTAAAATATCTTTCACTACTCATATTAATAATTGGAATAATACTACCTTTTTTTAGTTTAAGTTCTGTATTTATTTATTTATTTATAAAACCCAACGTTTCGGCATCATAAACCGGTGCTTTCTTCAGGAGAAAATATTGACATAAATATGTGAAATAACAAAAACAACAAGTAACCAAGGTAGCAAGAAAAGTTCGTAAATGTTACCTTTTTTTATGTATACAATTTTCTAGACAATATATGCATGCCCGGTAATAATTTGGACGGCGAACATGCATCATCTCAGGAAAAAATCTCCTTTTGCCAGACGAAAAACCGTCCCAAATACTGGCAGAAAAGTGATCTGTATAACTCAGAGACGCTTTATCGGTAGAGAAATACCGCAGCCGTACTCTTAATTAACAGATGTTAGAAAAAGTCTTGAAAAAGTGTATACATATTACAAATTACAACATATTTAATATTGGAAGCCATGCGCGACTAAGTTCTAATCCGTCATAATGATTGAGATTGATATTTCTTGTTTTATAAATCTCAATGGCTTTTCTAATTAATCTATTGTTAAGTCGAGTAGGTCTTGCAATAATTTTCGTATCTTCAAATTTAATTTGGTGGAATTCTTCCAAGGCATGTTCTGCAACGGACGATTTCTCAGGCTGGTTCAATCTGATCGATCGATGATGTTCGTTCAATCTTGTAGAGACAGTTCTACCAGTCTGGCCGATGTAAACTCTCCCGCAGACACATGGAATTCTGTAAATCCCTGATGATTGAAGAGGGATGACGTATTTCACTTGTTTCAATAAAAAAAATACAGAACAATACAGAACTTAAAGTAAAACAAAGTAGTATTATTCCAATTATTCATATTTTAATAAATTCAGCACTGACAAAAAAATAAATAAAGCGTTATATAAAAATGGCGAAGATTACTGCCAAGTTTAGAATTCTACATGCATATCCGACCTCAAGATGTTTTGTAAAAGGTACATTAATAAATTTAACATTGCTAAATATGTGTCTATTATATGTAAATAAATAAATAAATATATCATCACGGCATATTACCCATTTCTGGGTGTGCCAGTATCTACAACACATGTAGACATCGGTAATGATGACGATATATTTTATCGTGTGTGCGCTTACCAGGCGTCACCTCACGAGCACTCATAGCTGGTGTGGAGAGTGCACCACAGGGATCACTTTTGTGCCATTAAAATTGGAAATATTTGGCGCCTGTCGGGATTGAACCCGGTTCCCCCGGGTTCGTGACCAGACACTCAGGCACGCGGCCACGGGACCCCATGTCTATTATATGTATATTTTTTAATTAGGCAAGAATGAAATAAACTCACAACAGATAACTGTGTGATTTGTAGGAGAAGCAACAAGGCCTTTTCTTCCATATACTCGTATTTGCACTGTTTACAAATTGATGTACTAAAATCGGCTTCTGATGGAATTGAGATAGTCATCCACGTAGATAATTCATTAAAAACTTTATTTTATATATTTTACTGATATTTTAATTCGAATTACAAACCCGTCAAGGATTAATTTTGCAAAAATGGTGATGATTACTGCCAAGTTTAGAATTCTACATGCATATCAGACCTCAAGATGTTTTGTAAACGGTACTGTACCGACATGTGTAACTCATAAATGTCATCACGTTACCCACGCCGACACAGGCGCCTTTTATATTTTGTATCACAAATATTTTATAAGCAAGCGTTATATTTATATTGTTATATTGTTTGTATCCATGACCATTTTTTGGTCGTTATGTATAATATATATATATATATATTAAGTTGTTTTCTGTAATTAAAGACGAGTTGCCATGAATAAAATGTTCTCTTCAAGTCTTATAATTTAAACTCTAATTTATCTCAATTGACACGAGAGGTAGTGAATCAAATGTTCTACATACTCGTTTCAGTACGTTATTAAATTTAACATTGCTAAATATGAGTCTTTTATATGTATATTTTTTAATTAGGCGAGAACGAAATAAACTCACAACAGATAACTGTGTGATTTGTAGGAGAAGCAACAAGACCTTTTCTTCCATATATTTGCACTGTTTACAAATTGATGCACTAAAATCGGCTTCTGATGGAATTGAGATAGTCATGCACGTAGATAATTCATTAAAAACTTTATTTTATATATTTTACTGATATTTTAATTCGATATACAAACCCGTCAAGGATTAATTTTGTAATGATTTTACTAGTGATGACTACAATATTGTCACCAAAGTTAGAATAATTGTCCGAAAAGCCGATAGTCCTTTTCATAACGTACGACCGTACAACAAACTAAGGTTTGCTTTTACATTTAGATTCATTTTTAATATAAGAGTTCTACTGTCAAATCAGCAAGAATACTAAATCACATAGTTACAAATTATGCCGCCAGATATCATCGCGCTTGCTGTCAGTTGTCAACTATAAAATGGACTCTCAGATGCCTACACCCTCGCCCAATTCATTTAAATCGAGGTTTTACTGAATGATATTATCAGCTATAATATCCCAAAGACATTGATAATTACGAAATAATTTTATGACAGTTACCGAAAGCCCGTTGCTTGGTAACAGCCCGACGCCGAAGGCGGAGGTGGTGTTACTTAAAAGCAACGTGCTTGAGGAAGTGTGATAAAATTATAAGTATTTATCAATGATCGAGGGGTATTCGGTGAGAAAATTTTTTGCAGTTTTTTAAAATTGGTATTTGACAGAATTTTTGTATCTAACATAGCCCAGTAGATGTCACTAGTAGCTATGAACGTGAAAGTGGCTATGAATATGTTCAGTGTGAAGTGTGCAATGAGAATGAGACCTCTTTGAGTGAGACCAAAGAGAAGAAGATAAGACATAACAAAAGTCCATAAATATTCTCCACATTTAGTTTTTTATTTAATACAGTATTTTTTGATGTGCTTTCTTCTATAATTTTGTTGATTAAATTATCATATTCATTGACAGCGTGAAAATGACATTTTTAAATTAAAACAATCAATCTTTCATTGTATGTCAAAAACTGTTTGTTACTTAGCAACTTAGTGACATAAGCGATAATTGATAATTATCAATGTAAGTTTGTTTTGATTGATTACTTTCGCACACGTGGTCAGCAATAAAGGGATTCAATTGGATAATTTTTTAACCAATAAATTTCCGGCATAAAAACATATGTATATTATGTATTAATTCAACTAATACAGTCATGGCATACCATCTCTACATTTAATATTTTTGCTAGGTTTTGAAACGTAACCCTTAATGGTATAAAGAGTCTTATTTACGCATTACATAAGGCTGTTGAGGAACCAACTATCGTGATATACGAGGAATTACTAAATATTCAAATACATGGACTTTAATATCCACGCAGACAAGGCCATTCAAGAATAATAATAATGCCGAACAGATAAATTTAAAATTTACCGTCTTTCTACCGAATAAACTTGGAAACTATTTAATCCTGTTTACTTCTTCTTTTCCCTGAGTAAAAGCTGCGTATTTTCCGTGCTAAAATACCCGAATATGACTAGATACGTACTATAGTCAGTGGCGTGGAAACTTTGAAGCACTCGAGGTTTCCAGCAGTCTCCAGTTCTCCTCCTGTGCATTCAGCCGTACAACAAATGACTCAATTTCAAGACCAATGAATATTTTATCAAACGAGTAAATACTATGTACACCGTCCTGCATACGGAGAAGATTATTTGCTGGGAAGCCTATTATTTCTTCAACTTCTGCAAGCAAATTGGATATAAGCCTTAATTCATTGATACAACAATAAACAGTATTAAGTCCAACATTTAAACTCTTTTTTTTTAAGAAGTGTGTTATTCAAACGAAATGTTAAGTACTATTTTTCCATTACAATATTTTATCCTAGCTGTATCAAAATAAATTTTCGTCTTCTGTGCTCATAAATTATCTTATGATAGGTACCTTGGTTGATTAATGTTGGGTAAGGACCTGTGTTTTCGCCTTCTCAAGGTGTATTTAATTAAAACACTTTTATTACAGATGTATTGTTGAACGTTTCGAGAGACCCACGGCTCTCATCATCAGCGAGTTAAAATATTTTTTTTTCTAAATTAATTATTTATTATGGTTATTGTAAAGCATAAAAATTAATTTACATATTTTTTACCTTCCGTTATCTTTAGGTAAGGAAGGTATTGTCTTTGGTCAAAAAATTCGTTGGTGAATTTTTAATGAATAAGCACGTTTTAGGGTCCATAGAATACGAATTTACTATTTTCAAAATGATGTCTGTATGTGTGTGTGTGTGTGCGTATGTGTGTCCGTGTGTGTGTGTCCGCGTGTGACAAATTTTTCTCCGACGATAACTCCAATACTACAATTCTAAAAATTATAATTCTGTCGTGTTCCTCTTCTTAGTCTTCTTTACATCCATATGAAGAGCTGATTAGATTTTGGTTATAATTGATCCACCGGAAGTACCCTTATTTGAAGTTTTTAATAGTTCTTCTTGAAAAAACGCATTTAAATATAATTTTTCGACATTTTGTGATTATCAATATGAAAGAATATCTTATTCTCTATACGGTTTGATTATACATTTTCCTGCATATTCAATAGATATAGAGTTATAGACATTAAGAGAGATTAACTTTCAAAAAATTAGTCAGCTTTGCTAAAATTATGGAAACAGCAGATATTCAAAAGAAAATAATTGACAGATGTCAATGTCAAATGCGAAACCAAAGTTGAAAGTAGGGTCAGAAAGTTATATGTGAATGTGATAGAGTGTCCCTCGCAAGTGACTTGCAGTTGCAGCCTCGCCTCAAGATTGGAATTTTCAATACCGGAAGTACGAGAAAGGCCAAAGAGAAGATGGAAGGACTGTGTAGCAGAAGATTTGAGAGAGGAAGAATTATGTGAAGAAGATGCGTTGGACAGGAATGAGTAAAAGAGAAGAGTAAGAAACAGCGACCCCTAATAAAATAAGGAAAGGAACTTTCGGTATAGAATTTGTAAAAAATAGTGTGTTCGTGTTACAACTTTTGGTATGGGATATGTACAAAATACATCGAAATGACGGAACGTTTTGTGCTGGCCACAACAGATTTTTTTAAATTGATGACACAATAAATCTGTAATAAAAGTGTTTTAATTAAATACATCTTGAGAAGGCAAAAACCAAGTTCCTTGCCAAAAGTTATAAATATTTGCATGAAATTATATTATATTATCTATTTTTTTTTTCACGAGTTCACAGCCGCCACCCGCACCCGTAACCGCACCAGCCTACCGCTTCGAAACCTGCTAGTGTGATACGGGCTTTACAAACCGCAGTTATATTTTTGACGTAACCGCAACTAACTAGAATGCTCAATAAAATGTGGTTACCATGTATCCGTAGGTAATACCGCACTGAATAAAAAACGCCTATAGCTGTGCGTTTAGCGTTATTCTATATCATGTCGAACCGGGTTCGATCACGACAGACGCCACATAGTGCCAATTTTAAATGGCACAAAAGTGACCCCTGTGGTGCACTCTCCACACCAGATATGAGTGCCCATGAGATGACGCCTAGTAAGCGCCCACACGGTAAAATATATCATCATTACTGATGTCTACATGTGTTGTAGATACTGGCACACCCAGAAATGATATATTTATTTATTTATATTTATGTCAGTGTCACTGACACTGAAATAGTGTCAGTATCTTATTCTACACATTTTTGTTTCAACATTTGCTAATAAACTTACCATTCAATAGATTTGTTTTTGAGTTTTGAATAATTTTACTGTAACATACACATATATTTTTATATATAATAACAGTAGCACCTTATGTACCCTCATAAAAATTAAGTAAACTACACTGTTCAATTTGACAGTGGGCGGAGCTAATATCTTAACTCGTAGATGACCTTGATCAGACATCAAAATTAAACATTGCTTAATAATGCAGAGACGAGTGACGACCTTAGGTTTGCAATAATCTACGTATCAATTTATTAGTTAAATATTTTAAAAGAAGTAAGATAATGAAAGTTCAACATAAATTTGTTTTAATTGAA
Organism: Ophonus ardosiacus; assembly: GCA_943142095.1. Classification (NCBI taxonomy): domain Eukaryota; kingdom Metazoa; phylum Arthropoda; class Insecta; order Coleoptera; family Carabidae; genus Ophonus; species Ophonus ardosiacus. Next base: position 14,200,574 of record OW964830.1, on the reverse strand, counting down.
AGAAAATGTATGTCTTTAACATAACCTGATCCGGTTAAAATTTCTTATGCCTACTTTTTTTGGCCTACTTTATTTTGGGATAACCCCATTCGCATACGCAGTGTGAAATACGCCCTCTGGAATTATATTCTTTTTTTTTGATAATGAAGGATTTTCTCACGCCTTTACCAAAAGAATCCCTTATTAAACAAACAGCACGTACGTCCAACGTGAAGTATGAAATTTGCCGGCACGGTGCCAACTTAATAAAACAAAATGAATTTCATTGTGAGTAAGAATTCATGAGCGAGGCGCCGAGAATATTCACGCAGACTCGGTGGCTCAGTCGGTAATAGTTGCCACCGCAGAGCGCTGACTTACCGACATCACTCTGCTTCAGATTAAACCGCTCACTGACACGGAAATTAATTAAAAATATGGCGAAGCTGCGAACGCGATGCCACTATCCCCAGGCATATTTTTAGTTGCTGATGCGATGTCTTGCACAAGGGTCTAATAGTTTGATGATGTGGAAGGCATCAAACAACCATCCATCTTTTTAGAGAAGTCGTCCTGTCGTGAACTATTCATTCTTTGAACAATCATTCTTGAATGAATACGATTTGTTTTGAAATGAAAATCGAAGCGAAACAAAACACAATTTAATGGGTGCACAATAATTAAACATTGTCACCATTGTAACGTAGACAGTTTTTTTTTTTAAATAGATATAAAGCATTGACGAGAAAATCTAGAAAATTGAACCCTAGAGTACAGTTTTTACCTCCCGCTGGCCTTGGTAAGAGAGGTATAGGGATCGTGCTAAAAATCGCATATCGAGATTTTAGTAAATAACTACGTTTTAAGGTCCCTAGAATCCAATTTTAACATTTTCACGATGATTTCTGTGTGTGTGTGTGTGTGTGTGTGTGTGTGTGTGTGTGTGAGTATGGACATTGGCTCTAACTCAAATACTATCATTCAGAAAATTCTGAAACCTTATATTTCAACTCTATTCTAATATGGAAAGAAACCGTTAGATTTTGGTATAAATCGGATAACCCGAAATAGCATTTTACTTAAAGCTCATAATGGGTTTTCTTCAAAAAAATACCATTAAATACCATTTTTCCGCATTTTATGTCATTATGAAAATTAAAGCTTATGGATTTTTCTACAGATATACATCAATATTTTTGCTATATAATTTATAGATAAATTAAAGAAAAAATCTTTTTTTTTTTTTAACCAGAAGTCTAAGATAAACACAATAATTCCTTTGTTACATAGTTCATATTTCAAATGTATGTAACTGGCAGGTAAATGTCTCTGTCAAAAAGCTAATCACTTCAAATTAATAATGGTGACATTTTAAAAAGAAAATAGTAAATAAAGCAATAGTTACATGCAATGGAGCATAATATAGTTTGCAGCATTAGTAAATACGTAGGTATGCATTTAAATTAATAAAAATTAAATAGCGGAAGGTTTCTGTGTTGGTCACATCAGATTTTTTAATTATCGAGTCTTATGTACTGAACAAGTGTGAAAATAGGGGCATTTGAAAATAAATTTCTAATAAAACGGCAAATTTTGTAATGTGCGAATAGTGTAAATGGTATAAAATTACTTACTGACTGTTATCTTAAGAGGAATCCCTACTCTACTAGGTTTATTCAGAGGGACGGGTCGGGTGTGCGAGGGGTAGCACTGTGGGCGTGAACAATTTCAGCCTAGTAGTACCACGTGATATGTCTGGTACAGTCAAAATAGTAAATAGCCTGGGTTCTGTATTCTACAGCTTTTGTAATTTTCAAGGTCAAGCGCATTCGCAGGGGGAGAACCCCAACGTTAATATTTATAGGCACTACAAACTAGAGAACTGAGCCAAACTGAGCACTTGTTACCTCTTGCTAGCAGAGGTATTGGATTCATGCTAAAATTCTCATATCCAGATTTAAGTGAACAAGCACGTTTTAAGGTCAGTAGAATCCGATTTTAACATTTTTTACAATGATCTCTCTCTCTCTCTCTCTCTCTCTCTCTGTGTGTGTGTGTGTGTGTGTGTGTGTGTGTGTGTGTATGTGTGTGTAAGTGTGTGTATGTGTGTGTGCGTGTGTGTGTGTGTGTGTGTGTGTGGATGTTGGAGGGATGGTTTCTTAAATTCTTTTAATTTAACTTCTTTAATCTGACATTACTGGGAAGAGCTGAAAACGTTTGGTATCAAGGGAGGTATAGGGATCATGCTAAAATAGCATATCGAGATTGAGTACATAGGAAACATGTAATTAGTATAATACGGAACCTTGTTTTACGAACCACTGTGGATTCCTCTTAATAGTGTTACATTTTTATTTATTTAATTAATAGCAAGTGTTTATTTAATTCATTTTTTAACAAACTAATATTTACACTATTACAGCATTAAAACAGTGTATAAACCATCGATTTATCGTTAAATATTGATATCAGTCTCCATCGATATCACCTTAGTTAGGAGACCTGTGTACATTTAAATATATGATAATTGATTTGGAAAATTTGAACAGAAAATTACAGAAGCCAACCTACTCCCTAAAATTTATTAAATTTATACATATTTCGATGCGTAGGTACATGAATATTATATTTTAATTAAATTACTACGTGTATGAAATTAATATTAAACTATTATTACGCTTCACTTTATTAAAAAATAACTTGAGTTTACTGAAAATAAAGCTAACTACCTAAACTTCAGGAGCAAACAGTTCAGACGAAGGTTCTATTTTTGCTAGCAAACTTATTAATTCATTAATTAGTTCCCGTTGTGTGCAGGTGTATCGATTTTGCAGCGCTAATTAAGCGACTGGTCGACCATTCTTTACACTATCGATATCACTAACAATGAAGAGAGATAATATCAGGTGAACCCGACACCACTCACGTGCATTATGTGTGGTTTTAATTAATAATGTGACCTGCACACCAGACCGCATATGTTTACGTCGAGAGAGACTAGGATCATGTTATCATCACAAACTGTAATAAACAGGGCAGGGACAATTAAATGCTTTACACTTAGGTGAAGCATGTTATATTATAAACAACATTCATTTTTACCCCCCACTACCCTTGGCAAGAGAGGTATAGGGATCGTACTAAAAATCACATGTCGAGATTTTTTTTGTGTGTATGTATGTGCATGTGTATGTGTATGTATGTATGTATATATGTATGTATGTATGTATGTATGTATGTGTGTGTGTGTGTATGGATTTTGTCAATGCTCTAACTCAAATACTATCTTTCAGAAAATTTTGAAACCTTGTATTTCTACCTTATTCTAATGTGGAAAGAAGCTGTTAGATTTTGGTGTCAATCGGGTAACCGGAAATGACATTTTACTTGAAGCTCAAAATAATGTTCGAAAAATACCTTTAATTGTAATTTTTTCGCGATTTATGTTATTATAAGAAATAAAAATTATTAAATTGTCTACAGGTATGCATTCTTACTTTTTTATATATTCTGTAGATAAATATGTAATATAATCTATTATTAGTATAATTATTTACATTATTTTTATTATTATTTTTATATTTTTTTATTATTTTTTGTTATTATTATTTTTATATTTTTTTATATTTGGAGTCCAGTGGCCGTGTGCGTATAGTATCTGGTTGCCATTTTGGTGACCTGGGTTCGATCCCGGCCAGTGCAAACTTTTAATCGCACAAAATTGATCCCTGTGGTTATCAATGTCTGCATGTATTCCAGGTACTGGCACACCCAGTAATGAGTAATATGCCGTGACGACATATTTATTTATTTATTTATTTATCTATTTTATAAATTCGGCGCCTATGTATTAAAGATAAACACAATTCCTTAGTTACACAGTTCAGATTTCAAATGTATGTAACTGACAGAATGTCACTGTCAAAGAAGCTATCATATCAAATTATTAATGGTAACTTTTTAAAAAAAATTCTAGTAGTAAATTAAACAATAGTTATACGAATGCCAAGGACATAATATAGATTCCAGCATCAATAAATATGTATATATGTATGTATGTTTACAATTACTAAAAGTTAAAAAAAAAATTAATAACACTCGGTTTAGTTTCAGAAGAAAAGTGTATTTTTACGTTATTGTACAATTTACCAGTTGCGACATCACCAGAAGTATTGGCGGGAGGTATAGTGCTGGCCGCAACAGATTTTTACATGGAATACAATAAACCGTAAGGCTGGTAGTACAAATCGTGATTCTAAAACCGGTATCAACTAGAACCATGTCAACGACTTGGCCATACTTTATGGTTGTTAACAAAATCATTAATCAGTGATGCCAATATATATAATTCGGTAACGACGACACCCTGTCATTTGTAGGGTAAAAATCTCTACTGACTGGATTAAACGCATAGTAGGTGATTTTTTACAAATCGACTTTTGTTACGTTGCCATTGTTACCTTGACAACCATGTACTTCGTGCACGGTGTTGGAAAACGGTTTTTCCGGTTTTATTTCAACGAATATAATAAAACTTCAAGTCTTTGTTATTAATACATTGGTTGTAAAAAAAATATTGTTTTTCTTCAAACGTCATAAAAATGGCATCTTTTGTGACTTGATTCACAAGCCTGTTCACAAGGTAGAAATGAAATAAATAAATAATTATCCACAGCAACTATATAAAATGAGCAAATAAGAAGTAACTTGTAAAATATGAACCTGTCATGTCGCCCCAAGTTGCACTAGATAACCTAAGAATAAAGTTACTAAAATCCTACAACAACTGTCAAATTTAAATTGGTAATCTACAAATTGAAATATAAACAATTTATATTTTACGAAATAACATATTATAAAAAAGAAGACTTGACTTACATATTGGTAATGACGGTAAGAATACTTAGAATTAAAGTGTTAAGAAAAGTTCATATTGTTTTTCAGCGATTTCTCGACATATCGTATCCCTCATATTGTTGAACTTCCATCTGATTGAACAACTTCAGGGGTCGTACATGGCAATACTTCAAATTTTGATATAATTGCACACAAGGAGAATATATAATTGCATAGTTTTTATTTAAACGTCAAAACGTAAAAATTTTATAACAAAAAGTAAAAAAATACGAGTAGTAGTATCCATAGCAACAAAGTAATTGAAATCAGCAAACGTCCTTCACGTAAAATATTTATAATTATTGTAACGTCAAGTTCTAATTATTTTTACTTCTAATAACACAATATACTGTTGTATTTTGTGGGTAAAATGTATTTAGTGCGATTGAACAACTTTTTTGGCTCGGCAAAAAGTGGAATTCTCACACACTAAACACGCATTTCGCACACTTGATACAAAAATAAATATTTTATTTTCAATAAAATGCATTAGATTCATTAATAATAATAATAATAATAATAATAATAATAATAATAATTTTATTTCCGGAGATCATAATTACATGACATGGGAAACGTCAACAAGAAAGTTACATAAAATCGTACAAATATGTACCACTAACGCATTAAATCATAATTAAAATAAAAGTTTTATGACTTATCATTAAGAAATTCCCTAAAATGGTAATAATTTTTACTCAGTAAATACATTTTTAAATCATTTTTAAATTTCATTTTTGTATTAATATCTTTTAACTCCTGAGGTAATTTATTATAGAATATCAGTCCATAGTAATTTGGATTATTATTGACTTTATTTACTTTTATATGCGGGATAACCAAATTCGATTTCCCTCTAGTATCGTAAGAATGTATGTCACTTTGAGTTAACAGATTATCTTTAGAAAATATAATGTGCAGAATAGTATAATAAATATAGATGCAAGTAAGATTTAATATATTTTCTTTAGTGAAGACTTCTTTACAAGCGGTTCTATTTGTTAATAAAAAAATATTTCTAACTGCAGCTTTTTGTAATCTAAACACTCTTACAGCTGAAGGTGAACGTCCCCAGAAGATTATCCCATAGCTTATTATGGAATGAAATTTAGCGAAATAAAATGTTTTTGCAGTGTTAACATCGGTAAGTATTCTTATCATTTTTATATTACAGTACACTTAAGGCTAATAAGCAATGGCGTTTTTCTTCTCCTTCATATTTTTACCTCCCGCTACCCTTGGTAAGGGAGGTATAGGGATCGTGCTAAAAATCTCATATCGAGATTTTAGTAAATGACCACGTTTTAAGGTCCTTAGAATCCATTTTTAACATTTTCACGATGAAGTCTGTATGTGTGTATGTGTGTATGTGTGTGTGTGTATGTGTGTATGTGTGTATGTGTAAGAATTTTGTTTGCACTCTAACTCAAATACTATCTTTCAGAAAATTCTGAAACCTTGTATTTTTACCCTATTCTAATAGAAATAGAAGCCATTAGATTTTGGTGTAAATCGGATAAACGGAAATCGTACTTTACTTGAAGCTCATAATGGTTTTTCTTCAAAAAATACCATTAAATGTCATTTTTTCGAATTTTATGTCTAATGAAAATTAAAGATTATTGAATTTTCTATAGGAATACATTAATACTTTTTCTATATATTTTACAGATAAATTTAAAAATAATTTTTTTTTTAGTCGCGAAGCCTAAGATAAAAACTATTTCTTTGTTACACAGTTCATTTTTTAAATGAATGTAACTGACAGTAAATGTCACTGTCAGAAAACTTATCACTTCAAATTAATAATAGCGACATTTTCAAGAGAAAATAGTAAATAAAGCAATAGTTTTCTGCAATGGAACAGTTTGCAGCGTTAGTCAATAAGTAGGTAGGTATGTATTTAAATTAATAAAAATTAAATAGCGGGAGGTTTTGTGTTGGCCACATCAGATTTTTTTACTTTTGCATATTCTTCCTTTCACCGACGTATTTAAAACTTATTTACCACGCACGCTGGAACGTTGAAAGTTTACTTGCTTTCGACGCCTATTAATAATTCATTTCCAGTATCAGAGAGTTGAGAACGCCTTACCTGTTTATTTCATAGAGTAAATTGCTAGTGACAACAACTTGACGCGTTTGTGGTTTGTAGTGACAGTGACCACTGATTGCACACGAACGAGTGGTTAGAACAAATTATATTGGAATAGTTTTGTAGTTATACAGTATATGGCTGTTTACGATGAGAAAAGAAAAATAATTTGAAATAATTGTGGATCACGAAGACATAGTTTTTGAGAGGTCTATCAAAACACAAACAAAAGCCGGTGTAGTGGCCGTGCGCATTAAGGCGCTATGTCTCTACATGTTCAGTTCGAATCTGAGGTTACTCGGTTGGAATCCACCGCCCGGCAAAGTGCGTAATCGTTAAAATGCCACATCAGGCATTAATCGCATTTGCATGCGATGATCTGACCACTCGTCCATGTTAAACATAGATGGTGTTAGTTGTAGAAGGTCCTACTCCCGATGCCGCACTAGTTGCATAGCAATCAGTGTAAGTATGCCAATGGCGCTAGCACTATCGGTCATGAAACGAGTACCTACGGTACTTAAGGCCTTGGCCCGACAAGGACTGTTGTGCCACAGCCACAGATGATGATGATCAAAATACAAACATGGAAATTTTCCTCGTATGTTACATCCGTCGAAAAATGTTTATATGAAACTTTTATCTTTTTAAATTGACCCTTAAAATAGACAAACTATGTTATACCATAAATTCATACAGAATTCCATTAGGTATTTTGGCATCTGCCGGTGCAGATGGTAGTTCGCATTAATCGTTATGTTATGACAGGTTCTCAGATACCTCAGTTCGAATTTGTCGGCCAGTTAAGAGTACAGCGTGTTAAAAAAAAACAATTCAGAGTAGGCTATGAACAGAGAAACGTATGTCTGATCTAGGGTTGCCAAATGACCTTTTTTGGAAAGGACAATCCTTTTTTGAGCATATTTTGTCCTTGTCCTTTTTTAAACCAGGAAAGGACGCGATTTGTCCTTTTATAGTAAATTTTGTTATTAATATTTTTCTTATTATAAATATGAAAATGAAATAATTATTTCACATTAATGTAATGAAATAACGATAGAATTTTTGAATTATTGATGTGTAGGGTTAACTAGTGTTGATTTGTCAAATTTGTTAATTGTTACTCTCATGCTCATACTCTCATCCTCGTTAATATTTTATTATAATTTACTGGCCCTAAATACCTGCTTCGTCAGTTTAAAAAATTAAAATGTAAAATTAGATATTGGCAGTTAACATTTTAAGGTTAAATATCTTATTGTGTTTTACTTGTTTTCTTCATAAACTATTGATTTTATTTTATTTGAATTCTATATGTAAATATTCATATGATATCGTTTGATAAGTTGTATTTATCACGCAAATTTTAAAATACATCTTTCATTCCGATTCATGAAATTAATATTAATTGAAGGCGTAAACAGTAAATGTTATCAGCAGCAACTCTTAACTGCGAAATGAATGAATAAACCAAAATTTGTATTTTGATTTACCGGAGGTCTTCTGTGTTTGAATTTATTTTAAAATATTTCTCCATCATTTTTCACATGTGGTGCTGGACATATCGGGCGATTTAATACCTGTCGGATGAAAGATAACTTCATTAATTTTATGATGAAAAACACGCGTGGCTTTGGAGACAACGCAATGCTAAACTCTGTCATTAATCAAGTTGGCGGACTTCGATAAATCAATGCTTTCAAATAAAACGGCCGATTTCATTTGCGAGCCATACGAGCATCTTCTATTCACGTGATGATTACCGATAGAAATAAATTGGGGCCGGGCGCCCTCATTGTTTCGCTGTTTACGACAAGAAGGAAACATCAACGGAAAGGTTTATGAGATGTTTATCTTCAACAACATTTCCTTCGTCCTTCTGATCTCATTTCAAGTCAATTACCTTAATTGAATTAACTGTAAGTGTATCATCAAAGAATAATACTTAAATGGGTGATTTAATTTTTAAATTTATAATGAACCTTTCACTCATACTTAGATTCTGTGGAATATATTTTTGTAAAATATTGTTTTTTTACGGATAAAACTACTTGTACGTATCACTCGATGACTCCTCATATTTCTTTAAAAATTTGATGACTTCTAATTTCGTACTATAAATCTTGATCAAATTTAGTTTAACAATTAATTAAATGATTATGTTAAACTCAGCTTAACAATATTATAAGCAGATTCTGTGCTATTAGCTATTAAAATATTTGTGTCTTTTGCATAAGAGAATTATAGTATACTGTCTTTCAATGGGGGTGACAATTTTTTGAATACAGATTTCTCTGTTTCTGATATTATTATTTTTTTACTGTCAGGTGTAAAAATATTCACTATAGATTGTAGTTTCATCATGCAACGTTTGACCCTTCCCGAACGTTGAGAAATTATTAAAAAAATATTACCAAACTTCGAGCTCAATTGTTATTCTGCGCAGGCTATACGCCGCACTGTGGAAAAGTTTGAGCGTAAGTTCACTTTACAAGGCAATAAACCACCAACAAGACAACGAATGCGCGAAATGAGGAGAATATCGCAGCTGCAGCGGCTAGTGTTGTCAATGAGCTAAATTTGTCGAAGTAGACGATCTTAAGGGGCTTGACTTGCTACCGCGGCACGTCAAAAATTCTACCTAACACTTATAACTGTTGCATCTAAAATATCTGGAATATACATCTGAAACTTTTTTAACACTAAGAATAGCAATAGGGCTATGGTAGTTTGTTGCCATATTGTACAAATTCCCTTAACTTAATTAAATAATTAATAAATAAGTAAGCGAAAATATGCAATTTTCTTTACTCAATTTTAAACTTCATAAGCAAGTAATTTTAAAAAATAATCAACTTAACTCCTTAGATAATACACTAAGTAAAAGATAAATATAAATATATATACATATTTCCTACGCGTTTTGTTATAAACAGTAATATTAGAAATGTAATATTTACTTCGAAAATTACTCGCGAGATGTCACTAGCTGCAAGTCAAGCTTCTACCTGCAAGCAACTCCGCCCCACCAAGATTGTTATCGTGAGGGGACGGCAAACCTTGGGAACGGAACGAACCTCATGCTCGAGAACAATTTGAAATTTTGTGTTTGTTGAGTATGTGTATTGATGTGACCAGCACATGACCTCTCGTCAATTCAATGTTTAAAATTGTAATGTAAATCTAAGAGCCTCAAATTAAGTACTACCTGTTTATCATTTACAATTAAATTCTAATATGTTGTTTCAAATAATATACGAGTTTTAAATACCAAATTTGAGAATCCTTGGAACATATTTTAATATATTTTTTCAGGAAATTTATTTAGAGCTTCCAGTAAAGTACCACTTCCGTACTGTACTGTGGTGGGTGGCCTGTGGCTACCTGATACGGGTGTCTGGCTTGGATTTGGGCGTGGCTTACTGCAAGGGTCCCTCCTACTGAACATCTTCCCCCTTTACACTTGCAAAACCGTACATGTTCTAAGATAACAAGTCAAGGCTCTTAACATTTGGGACTTTCTCAGACGTTAACTCGGAGATTTGGATCCACATCCTTACAAAGTCGTATTGACTCTAGGGCTGAAGCCAAACCATTACAGATTGCGTCGGGAGTTTGTTGATTGGGCTCTTGAGTACATAGAAGATAATCATGATTTTGGCCAAAAAATCATCTTCTCAGACGAGCTGCATTTTTGGAAGAATGGGTTTGTTAATAAACAGTATTGGTGCGAGAACAATCCACAAGTGTTACATTTCTTTTATTTCTTCCAAAAATTGGAGCGATCGTTTGCGTCAGTGTAAACAAAGCCATGGCAGACATTTGAACGATATATTGTTCCACACATAATTGCATTGTTCAGGCTTCAAAATAAAGTAAAAACTAAATTGATACGTCAAACCGTTTTTGTTTTATTTAAAATTAAAATCCAATCACTCTTAATGAAAGACCCTTTATATCATTGTTTTTATTTACGTAAATAATGACAAGTATGGAACCTAAATCAGAGCCTTGAGAGATACTGATCTAGTAAATATTTTCACATAAATTTTTAAGGCAACAACCTGATAAGATACAAGCTATACCTACTGGAGACTACAAGTGTTGAAAAAATTTGTTCAAAAGCTCTCTCAACACTTTTAATTGGAATAAATACGTGCTGAGTATGTAAGATTAGATTATTTGAATTAAAATTACATAATCGTACCATACATATGCAATGTTCTATTATTTTTGAGAAATTTGAAGAATAGAAATAGGCCTGAAATTGTCAATATAAAACGTTTTTAGTGCTACACGTTAAATTATTGTTTTGTAAAATAAATAACACTTCTTAATAGTAATAGGGATATCGAGAATTCAAAATTTTAGGATGTACTTATTATAAAGAGATATAAATTGGACGTTTCGATCAACAATTAACTCATCATCAGCAAAGGCAGTACTATACAAAAAGTTGTTGTTACATTATCTCTAGTTTTATGTTGTTAAATTTAAATTTAAAAAATTGCTGGCAAGGGTAGCAAAAACTAACCAATAATAATGTATGTTGTCTTCATGGCGACATTTGAAATTAGAAATAATTTCTGCCTAAATCACAACCAGCCATGCGACATGAAAAATAAGTAAATATTCAATTTTCTTATTATCTTTTTTATTTTCAATAATCAAAATTCTAATTTACAAAAATATGCTACAAATCACCTAGCCAACGTAGTGTGCGTTGATGCAGAAAACAATCTACAGATGTCGTTGCTTGTAATGTAGGTACTTGAAATATACATTCCAGTGAAGTGACACCATAAAAAAATATACGTTCCACATTAGTCTTTCCAACATAATTTTCCACCAATAACTTCATTAAAACTTCAACATATTCCTTTATGAAAACGCACATAATGTTTTGTTTAGTAATAATAAATACTTGTTAAATAAGATTTTCATGGAAATATGATTTATATATAATATACTTTTACTTTGTTTACAATAAATATTGTTGAACATGTTTATTTTAAATGTTTCCATTAAATTTTAAACAACTTGTTGACAGCGGTATTTTAAAATAAATAATAAATTGAATTACATAATGTTTCACGTTTATTTTATTTACAATTACCATATTTTCAGAAAACAGTAAACAAGCAAAATTATATTTTTCTATTCAAAATTCGACTCACTAAAAACTACCTGCTTTAAAAAGTGAATTTAAAAACATGTTTGTTGTTTGTTGACTTGCAAATAACGGAATTTAATTAAAAGGAATTATAAATAGAATTTAATTGTATGCTAAGTTTATTATCGAAATGAATTATGTGCTTAATGTATAAATAAGGCAGACAACGGTAATTTCACCTTAGTCTACATTTATTACATTAGTTTATCTCTTGAATATACAACATAATTCCCTACAAGGAATTTATTCATATCGTTTGCTTTATGGTTTACATGAGAGCCCTTAAGTCCTATGTAAAATATACGCAGGTATTCTACGTGGATCGCTATCGTTTAATAAGTACCTACATCAAACCATGTGTCATCAAATTTGATGTTTAATCTTTTCTCTATTAATTTACAAATCTCTATAATCGGGCTTTACTTCAATATTGTTTTTTAGTTAGGGCAGGTTGATCAATGCATGTCATGAGTAAAACTAATATAATTAATCATGAGTTTTGGTTATGTTCGCATTATTTAATTTAATTAAATTGCTTATTAGATAAGATTTACTCATGTTGTGCAATGGCTGCTTTTGAGTATATCTTTTTTTTTTTATTTTATTTATGGCCTTCGGCGCGGTGCCGATTGGCCAGAGACAATGTAGTTTTGAGTATTTTAATTTAGGACATACACAAACATCCAAGCCCTTGGTGGGAATCGAACCCACGACCACGGAGCCGAGCGGTGAAGGTCGCTTGAGCGCTTGCCTCTAACCGCAGTTAAGTAAGTAGTGAGGTTATATTGAATGGAAACGTTTTTAATTTCTTATTTCTCATTGAAGTTATTGATTTTATTGACGATGATGACGATTTACATGCGTTGAATTTAATTTTATACGGAATACCAAGGCAAATTTACAATAGATCTGATCATTTTCATACTCTTTCTGATCAACCTTTTTTTCAACGGTTTCGATTAACCAAATATACAGGATTAGAATTGCTGATTTTAATAGAAAATAATATTGAATTTTATAACGATATGCATTTTTCTTTCAATGTTTTACGTATTAATTTAATTAGTTAGCACTTCGTGTTCGCTTTCTTTTTTCGTCTGATACCATTTTTGCTAAAAACAATGAATATATTTAATTACACTTCTATTTTAAAAACTATAATTCTATTTGAATCGAACGTACCAATATAACCTCCAAACTTTGACACAAACAAAATCATCTATGAAAAATCTTTAAATTTTATTTTTTTGTTACTAAAAGTAGAATTTAAACAGCTTAAAATATATAAACTACACTTACTTAAGGTTACTGAAAAAAATATGTGTGCAACAGTAGATAAAAATTAAATGATACTTAATGTAAGTTCAGTTTTATTAAGTGTAAATTTAAGAAACGTCGGTGCAACCGGGCATTAGTTACTTATATATTAAACTTTGCTTAAATTGACAATATTGCATCGAAATAATGTCATATGAATTATTAAGCAATACTGTCCAAATTACGATTTGCATTTTTTATAGGTAAGTATTGTAAAAAGAAATTCAAAACTTAATGACACTCAGTAGGTTTCAAAAACTTCAATCTCTCTAGATTTCGATAAGCATTTCGGTTTACTAGGTCATCATCAGGAAAAACAAGAATGGGTGAAAATAAATGTGTTTATATATACAAACTAAAAGTGAAAATCTCATGCCCATATTCATAAACACTCGTAAAATTTTGTTATGATTGTTATCCAGTAAAAACAGTCGGCACTGAAAGAAAAATCGAAACTTAATTTGTCAAGTTTGATTCTATTTGTCAAAAATTGTAACGAGCCGTTTTGAAACTTTACGTGTGTTTATGAATATGGGCATAACTGTTAATATTTTCACAGAATGGTCAAAGGGAAAAATAAATGGGTTTCTATATGTACAAACTAAAAGTGAAAGTCTAGGGGTAAATATTTTCACAGAACGGTCAAAGGGGTTAGAGATAGGTTAATAAGGCCGTGGTCACACTGAACAACCAATATAGATCGAGTAAAAGATAAACCTGAGTTTAACAATGCACATGGTTACAGTGAGTGCATTGATGGCAATCGTGCAAGATCGTGTACCGTCCACTTGTTTGATACATATATCAAACCTGTTTGGTATTCGTATGGTGCTCGATGTTGCTCAATGGAAACAAATATGCACACTGCTCTTTGAAGGAATATTCTGACAGATTATAACTTGCTGAATTGTTTGTTTTCATAGACAAAAGCGAAAATAACAGAGAAGTAGACTATCAACGAGATTAATCAATTAATAAATTTTAAAAGTGAAATATCACTTTTTAGCATTCGACGCAGCAGTGTGACCAGTTACAAAAAAAAAAAAAAAAACGGTTAATTGTAGTAGGGTATTGATCGATGCAGTGTGACCGTTACCTAATGGTGACTGGTACAGGTCTAGTTGCTCATTCAATAGAATTTTGCCTTTATTAACAGCACTTTAAATTTCTATGGATTTCAGATATTCCAGCTTTAATTCATTTTTGCAAATGAGCAAAACATTTAGATTGTCTATTTGTACTCTGTGTCTATTGTTTTACCAATGTACAGCTAGATTCGAACGAAATTTCTTATTTTCTATAGCACTAAAATAATAATAATAATAATAATAATAATAATGTATTTATTTGTTATCAGGTCCTTTTGACCTATACAAATTTGTCTACATACTAGTTACAATTTTTGCATATATATACAGTTTTATGTTTGCAGAGACATTTTTAGTGCCCTCTGCTGGCACCCTCGTTACATACAGAGTAGCTTATAGTGACCTCTGCTGCCACTCGGACTCATCTGGGTATGTAGGTTTTTTATTAAAAACTAACTCGTGCGGGATAGCACTAAAATGTTCTTTGAATCTATCATTAAAATTGCTACCTATTTGGCCCACATATATGGCTTCACAGTTTTACTACTTTTACTATTAAAAATATAATATAATGGTACAATCTTCAATTCTACGATAATATAACTTTAAAAAACTTTAAATAACTTTAAATATAAATTTATAAAATAATTTATTTTTGTACATCATCTGACCCATGCGTCAAACAAAAACATATTACTTTAATAAAATTTTGACGTATTTAAACAAATGTCACTGTCACATTTACATTAATAATGAAACCGTGTTAAGAAGAATTAAGTAGAAACATATTTGATTTGTAAATATAAATCTGTCAGTATAAGTACGTATTTTCAAAATGTCAAATATTGGTTTACAACTACACATTTACGACATGGATCATGTACGGCAAAGAATTTACACAGATTGCGTTTTTAGAGCACTTGGAAGTTGATGATGATTTTTCGTGGATTATCTTTTTCTTTGGTGAGGCACATTTTCTCCTCTCTGGGTATGATGATAAGCAAAATTGCCAGATATGGGGAGACGAAAATCTTCATGTGATTTACGAGGTACCATTACATGTCAAAATGAGACTGTTTGGTGCGCACTATGGTCAGGTGGCGTCATTGGAACTTACTTTTTCGAAAATGATGAAGGTCGAACTGTTATAGTTGATGGTGAGCGCTATAGGCCCATGATAATCGATTATTTTTGGCACGAAATTAATTTCGTTTTACAGACTTCTATTTATTAAAACAACAAATTAGATTTTGTTTATAAACGATCAACCGGAACGGAAAAAACATACTTTACTTAAAGCTCATTATTATTTTAAACATGGAATTTTCGGGAGGTCATGTGCTGGACACATCAGATTTTTTAATTTTTTACTAATTTTGTGACTGGTGGTGCATAGTAAGCCGAAATACGTATCGAAATCTACAGCGACTAAAGTTTTTGAAACCTACCGAGTGTTTATAATTCGTCTACAATACTTATTTCAAAATGTTTCAACAAAAAGTGACAGCCGAATCAATCAACTTTATTGTTTTTTTTTTTTTGTTTATAAAATTTAAGCCTTGTTGGTGCAACTGGGTATAAATTGGGCAACTTTTCTCTAATTTAACCGACTGCGGTAAGCAAAATCGGAATGGTGACGCTCGAAAACAAACACCTATATAAGTATAGTTGCGGTCTACTTTAGGCAAATAACTGTTAAATCTGATTGTCTGAAATTTCCGAAAAAAACAAACTTCTGATTTTGCCACAAAACTCAGAATTTTATGTGGAAGACATATTATTTTGCTTGGATACGCAACTATATAAATTATTAAGTATCTGAAGATAAGAATGTACTTAGTAGTTGTAAGATCTCTATTAATATTAGGCAGGCGGATAGGCAAAAACACTATAATGGTGCTATTTATTCTAGATCGATGTAGATAAATGATGATATATTTATCACTGTAGCTATCGCGTGTTCGACAAAAAATATTGCATAGCACGCATGAATGTTTTCTGATTGGCTTTCTCTTTCTTTCGTCCTTTACTTGACTCTCTCTTACTCTCTCTCCCTCTCGTTCCTTTTAATAAAACCTGCGTGATTATGAAGTTTCATCTTTACGAAGATTTATTTCGCAGGAAGAAATGAACCACGATTATTTCTCCTAATATTTGAAAGCTGTCATATGTGGAAATTTATTTTGATTTGGTATTGTTTTGCAGCCATAAAATTTAAAGTTACGGTTTTGTGTACCGAAATTTTATTGGGAAAATAAAATTTTATTTGCTGTTGGAAGTTATGATTTTGTGGAGAGCAAAAACTGTAAAAATTAGTTGAGGAAATTTAGTGCGTGGTCGCTAACAATATAAACTGTGAACTAAACTGTTTGAATAAAATATAAAAAGCGAAATTATGAGAATCCAGTTTATTAAATATGCGGATAGTTAGTTTTGTAGATAATATTATATATTCTAAAATATTGGTCCTCTTTCTTCTACATAAAACTTTTTATTCTAAAAATTACAGCAAAATATATTTAATAATATATTTATTTGTCACAATTGGTACTTAAATGTGGTGCTAATTTTAATTAAAACAGTGAAGAAACTAAAGAAATGGGATGGTGATATAAAAGCAGAATTAATCTTATTCAGCGCTTAGGGGCAAGGGAATGATATTATTATTTGGTAATATATCATAGACGCTTAAAAAAATATTATTATGGTCATTGAAAATAAACAAACTTATTTGGGGACGCTCATGATCCGAGTATAAACAAAATAAGACCGACCAATTTCAGGAAAGCTTCGTAGCTTTGAAACTTATTTGGGTAATTGTTATATGTTATATTAAGTAGGTAAGCGTAACGTAAATTAACTGTATTTCATGTGTATTTAAATGGAAAGCTTATATTAAAAAGTGATTCGTGACATTCTTTCCGTAGCTTCTTCATATTTCACGAGGTGCAATTTGAATATAGAACCGAGAGAAAACAAAATTTCGCCTGAAGTGTAGGTAGGTACGAGTTTATTCTAATTTTTCACTACTGGGAGTAGAAACATCACAAAAATCCAATTTAAAAAAATTAAAAGTTTGTGATAATTCGTCATCTTTAAAAATTCAATGAATTTGACAAATTTGTAGTCTTTGAGATTCATACAGACTATTGTTAATTTATAAAATTTCATTTCGAGAATTTTAAATTGTACTTCATTTTTTTCCGAAAATGGAATACGAAGAACACAGCGAAGAACCCGAGAAACATGCAAAAAATTGTATTTAAAATTATGAAAATGATTATTATGTTAATAAATGTGTATAATTTAATAAATTTTGTATCAAATTTGCGTAAAATTTCAAAATTAAACGTATCAAAAGTTATTATGTCATATTGACAAGATGTTAATAGATGTTTTTACCGCCCGTTACCCTAGGTAAGGGAGGTATAGGGATCGTGCTAAAAATTGCATATAGAGATTTTAGTGAATAAGTACGTTTTGATGTCCCCAGAATCCGATTATAACATTTTTACAATGATGTCTCTGGGTATGTATGTGTGTATGTATGTGTGTAATAATAATAAATAATAATTTTTCAGCAATTTTTACTATTAAAAATATAATATAATGGTACAATCTTCAATTCTACGATAATATAACTTTAAAAACTTTAAATAACTTTAAATATAAATTTATAAAATAATTTATTTTTGTACATCATCTGACCCATGCGTCAAACAAAAACATAATATTTTAATAAAATTTTGAGGTATTTAAACAAATGTCACTATCACATTTACATTAATAATGAAACCGTGTTAAGAAGAATTTAGTAGAAATATATTTGATTTGTAAATATAAATCTGTCAGTATAAGTACGTGTTTTCAAAATGTCAAATATTGGTTTACAACTACACATTTACGACATGGATCATGTACAGCAAAGAATTTACACAGTTTGCGTTTTCAGAGCACTTGGAAGTTGATGATGATTTTTCGCGGATTATCTTTTTCTTTGGTGAGGCACATTTTCTCCTCTCTGGGTATGTTAATAAGCAAAATTGTCAGATATGGGCAGAGGAAAATCTTTATGTGATTTACGAGGTACCATTACAAGTCCAAATGAGACGGTTTGGTGCGCACTATGGTCAGGTGGCGTCATTGGAACTTACTTTTTCGAAAATGATGTATTACAGACTTCTATTTATTAAAACAATAAATTAGATTTTGTGTATAAACGATCAACCGGAACGGAAAAAGATACTTTACTTAAAGCTCATTACTATTTTAAACAAGTAATTTGCGGGAGGTCATGTGCTGGCCACATCAATTTTTTTTTTTAAATAGTTATACCTATTTTCTAAATATTAAATTTACGAGTACAATACAATAAGTAGCAACTGCTTACCACATTCAATATTTTCTGGTTTGTTAATAGACGCAATTTTGACATCTGTCATCCGTCTCAATTTTACGTGCGCGTACTGTAAGTAACCGTTACTGATCATTAATTTTTGTAGCGTGTCTCGGATATAAGCCTTTGAGCAAAAGTTGTAAATAAATATATTATTAACTTTAATATAAGATCATTATATGATTTGACTATCCTTTGTGTACACGAATAGGTACACATGTAACTTTTGCGTTTTTAGCAATGTTTTTTTTTTTTGTACTATTTTCTTAACTTAAATATCCGAGCCTCAATGACATCTTAGGTGTAATATGAATAAACCTAATTACCAGAATTAAATATGTTTATTAATGAGAAATAAGTCCTTTTCATGCCTTTTACCTTAATAATGTGTTACCTTACGGATAGGTACATGTGTTACCTATCTTCACTCACATGTATGTATTATTCAATTTGTGCAGGATACATTTTGAAAAACAACATTTATAAAGCTTATCATATATTTATTCAAAAGAAAAATTACAATTTACATGTATAACATTTACCAATAGTTTCTGTGTGTTCACCGGAGATCGGGCGAGTGCATACTTTGTAAAATTTCCTTGTTTTACTCTACAATTTGCATACACGATTTTTGTACGAGTACGCATGCGTAATACCCACTTACCCCCACTAATTGGTAAAATATGATTCAAAATAATTTCAACTGCTTTTATGGTTTATTTTATTTTATATTTATAGAAATGCTAATAAATAAATATATAGTGGTATACATGTACCTATCCGTGTATTAGCATTAAATATTAAATAACGTACACCACAAATCTATTTCAATATTTTTGCAACTCTGATGGTATTGTTGTACACTTTACTAAGTATTATTTTTGTAAAACATTGTGTGTGTATCTAAAACAGATCCCATATCATTTTAATTTTTTCATTATCTCATTTCCACATCCCGTTGCATTATTCCTAGTGTGAAATTCCTGCTCGAAATTTAATTCCCACGTAATATGAGCATAAAATTTTAAGTGCCATTAAAATAAAAAAAACTCTCATTAAAATTTAATTAGAAAATCTCATTGCGTATTGCTCTTTTTAGAGAGAAACTTTTCTACTAATCTTTGGCTAATTATGAAATGGTAACTAAGATCTGTGGGTTTTAATAATTCAGAGAGAGTCCCAAATAATTGAAATTCTATTACAAAGGCTTAGTTTGCAGTGTAAACTTAAGTCAGGGCCTTTACCTTAATTTCATTTAAATATTTCAAGCACCGCGTGAGGCTTAGACGGGTCAACCCTGTTAACCATAATGTAAATTTGTGGAAATTACACTAAAAACTCGCACAGTTCATATTTACCTGTCTACGAACTGTCTGCCCACTGAAATAATTATCATTTTACAAATTTATGTACGTATAAAAATGGGGGAATATGTAATTACTCGAACTATTTAACATATAAATGTTAAACAATGCTAAATCTCTAGCACAAAAAATA
Organism: Ophonus ardosiacus; assembly: GCA_943142095.1. Lineage (NCBI taxonomy): Eukaryota > Metazoa > Arthropoda > Insecta > Coleoptera > Carabidae > Ophonus > Ophonus ardosiacus. The sequence continues at coordinate 14,180,133 of OW964830.1, read as the reverse complement.
GGAACTGTACACTGAAATAAAAGAATAAATAGAAAAATTAACAAAGCACAGAAATAAAAATTTGTTGTGGCCAGCACTATACCTCCCGCCAATACTTCTGATGATGCCACAACTGGCGGAATTGTACAATAAAATAAAAATATACTTTTCTTGTGCAACTAAACCGAATGTTACTATTTTTTTAAACTTTTATTAATTTTAATACTTATCTACATATTTATTGATGCTGAAAACAATATTATGCTCCTTTGCATTCGTATAATATAACTATTGTTTTATTTACTATTACAATTTTCTTTTTAAAACGTTACCTACCACTAATAATTTGAAATTATTGGTTTTTTTGACATTTATCTATGGGTTACATAATATGATATCTGTACGGTGTAACAAAGGAATTGTGTTTATCTATAAAACATAAGTTCCGGGGTTCATAAAATAGATAATTTTATATATTTATCTATAAAATATAGGTATAGAAATAGTATGAATGCATAACTGTAGAAAATCTTTAATATACAACTAATTCGCGAAAAATTACATTTAAAGGTATTTTCTGAAGAAAAACCATTTTGAGATTCAAGTATAAAGTGCCTTTTCCGGTTACCTAATTTACACCAAAATCTAATGGCTTTTTCGTATTAGAATGAGGTAGAAATACAAGCTTTCGGAATTTTCTAAATGATAGTATTTGGGTTAGAGTGTTGAAAAATTCCATACACATAACCACCCACATACATACACAGAGAGAGAGAGAGAGAGAGAGAGAGAGAGAGATACAAACATACATACATACAGACATCATCGTGAAAATATTAAAATCAGATTCTAGGGAGCTTAAAACGACGTCATTCATCAAAATCTCAACGTGTGATTTTTAACACGATCCTTATACCTCCCTTATCAAGGGTAGCGGCAGGTAAAAATGCAGATTTGTTTGAAATACCGAAGAAGTATTTTTGTAAAAAAAATTATGGAGTTTGCCGGGACTTGAACCCAGAACCTTTCTATGTCTACTAGACATTTTTACAAAAATTTTCAGTATTTAATATTAAAATCGGTCACGATTCTGAATGTTACAAAAATAAATGTTTAAATGCAGTTTATAATAGATACGAATAAGTTAAGTATTACAGTTAAAAAAAGAAAAGCTGCATAGCCGCGTTTACTGAATAATTCACATACTTTACAAGTTGTACTTTAAAATTTAAGTGTTTTTATAGAAGTACTTGGATTACCTAATGCATGATATAAAAATAGAGGTCTACCAACCTTAAAATTTGAAAATATGGGAAATATCTCGGCTATGGTGTGGTACTACCAATTAGGTTCTCAGTGCTACACAATACAGCTATTTTCTCTCTTACACAAGCGACATTTCGGTACATTCTTGTACCTTCATCTGGGTAAGTAATATCTTGCAAAAATTACATAATGTAGATACTTTCATTTACACAAAATTCTTTCGTTTTTATATAAAGTTTTTCAACATCGTACAAAAATTCATAAAATGCCCATACACATCAATTTGCTCTCAAATTCAACAACAAATTTTTATTATTGATTATTAAATATTTTTTACATTAAATATAAACATACATATAGTATGTATAGTAAAATTTTTGAAAGAAGTCCGATCAAGGCCATCTACGAATTGTATCTATGAATTAAGATTTTGCGCTGTCAAATTTAGTAGTGTTTTTTACTTAGTTTTTATGAGGGTACATAATATCTTGTGTACCTCATAAAAACTATGTAAACGACACTACTAAATTTGACAGCATAAAATCTTAATTCATAGATGCAATTCGTAGATGGCCTTGATCGGACTTCTTTCAAAAATTTTACTGTACCTACATATTATCAAAATTTCCTTAATTTTTCAGCTTATAAAATAATATTCTTTTCAATGTTAATTACAAGTTCAAATCAATCATAAAATTTAGTACTCATTAATTACCAATTAATTACCCAAAAAGCTATTGTTTACTAATCAGGAATTTATTGTCAGTAAGGTATTGTAATTGTTTGTTTTTAATCACACAAAATCAATGGAAAATTTTGAACTACTAGCTAATTACTCAAAAAAAAAAAACTGTTTACCAATTAGGAATTATTAGTTAGGTATTATTATTGTTTGTCTTAAAAAAAAACTCGTTGCAAAATGTATTATTATAAAACTGGACATAAATATATTTTCATTACAGCTTACATTTGTTTGTTACTATAGTGATTGAGATTTATGGAAACGAATATTAATGTAACGACAAGTAGGATATTTTATATTTAATTACAAATTCATTATATGTATATCTGTTTGACACTATTACAAAATTTTGTTAACGAATTTGTTAACAAAATTATGACCGTATCAACTGGGCTTAGGTTTCAATTAATATAACCAAAATTATAAAATATGGATTGTGTGAAATAACACATTGCCTACATGTAATAATGTTTTAAATTACATATCGCAGATAACGCGCTCATTGGCTTATTCACAGTAACAAGACAAATATTTAATATCGGTAGAAATGTTAAAGATAGAACGTATATTGGTGTGATACTGAAGTTTTATGTACCACAACGAATTTATATAACAGCAGTGTTTCCATTTTTAATATACGACCCCCCGTTCTATGTATATCTTGTATTTTATTATTCCTATTAGATTTTATCTCTGAATTGAGCATCAGAAAAAGAAAACCATTCAAGTATTTATATCTTCTGACATAAAGGTCACAGTTTTATGTAAAAATATATGGCAAAACAAAACAAAAATAAATTACAAAAAAATTTATCGCTCAAGTTTGTATCCTACGTTGTTTCATAAAACAATAGATCCTCGTGTTCATAAATAACCAATGGGAAAGCGTCTTCGATGTCAACGTCACGGGTGTTTAACGCAAAGGACAAGGGGGCTGGATGATTTGTGGTCTTACAATGAGGAGATAAATCACCAAAAGACAATATACAAGAATAAGAATAATTTTTAGGAGTAGCTATATTGTGCTGCCGATGCGGTAACTACGCGCATTAAACCGGGTCCACATAGAAACGAATATTATTAGCTAACAATGTTTGCTAACATGTTCGCTAACATTTGTTAGCAAAAAATAAATAGGCGATAAACTTCAAAGATATAATTGTTATTATGATATTCAAACTTGTAGATGTAAGTTTTGTAATATTAAAATGTATACTTTGTATTAAAAGTAAGTATTTACAATTATAGAAATACTTTTTCTAAAAATTAGTGTCTTGGCGATAAAGTTTGGATCCAATTAAATTTATTAAACATAAATTTAATGGTGAGATTCTCATAAATACATTAAAGCAACTGCCGTCTTTTATTTTCAAATCTAACAAAAGAAAAACTTCTCTTCCTTTTCTCAAAATTGCAGCTAAAATGTTACTGAACATGTATTCGCGAAAAAAAATATTAGGTAATAAGGTTTTAAAGTACTTAGTCTGCGCATGTATAGTCAGACGTGAAGAGTACAATGGAAAAACTAGATATGTCACTATTTTCGTAATTTAATTTCTTATCATTCAAGGCCTATTTTGTAGTGACATACAATTGAAAAAGAAACAGTATAATCTTTCATCATAGATTTAGACAAAAACATGGGTTTTCTTTATAAAGAATGCATTATCAAATTTTTTAAGCCCAAATACCTTTTCAAACCGATACCTACACAGGTGTTTTTTTAAGGTATACGTAAGAAATTAATTTCAATCTTAATCAAACAACACCAAATACAGGTAAATTATATAATATTTTAGTCCCATAAATTCATTATTATTAAATTTAGTAAATTTACTCTGTACAAATATTTGACTTTTTATGTGTCGGGAGTCAGAACTCGTTATTACCTCCCGCTACCCTAGGTAAGGGAGGTATAGGGATCGTGCTAAAAATAGCATATAGAGATTTTATATAATAAGCACGTTTTGATGTCCCCAGAATCCGATTTTAACATTTTTACAATGATGTCTGTAGGTATGTATGTGTGTGTGTCTGTGTGTGTGACTGTGTGTGTGTCTGTGTGTGTGTCTGTGTGTGTGTGTCCGTGTGTGTGTCTGTGTGTGTGTGTGGATCTTGTGGACACGATTACTCAAATACTATCAATCAGAAAAATTTGAAATTTTGTATACCCATTCTATACTAACATGGGAAGTGCTCATTAGTTTTTAGTGTATATCGGATAACCGGAAGTATCATTTATACAAGCTTTAAACAGTTTTTCTTGTAAAAAAATCATTGAATATAATTTTTTAGCAACTTTTACTAATTAAAATGGAATATAATGGTTTAATCTTCAATACTACGATAATAACATGTAGTAAATAACTCTAAATAACTTTAAATATGAATATGTAATATAATTTATTTCCATGTATCACCTAGCCTATGCGTCAAACAAAATCAAAATTTTAATGACAGGTTTGACATATTTAAACAAATGTCACTGACAGGCAGCAATTATATTAAAATTAATAATGGAGCCGTGTTAATGAGAATATAATAGTAAAATATGTTATTAAGGTTTGTAAAAATAATATAATTTCCATCATACATAAATGTTAGATGTACGGGATGATCTGATTTAAATTTGCTAATTGGTATTTTTGCAGCATTATAAAATAAAATAAATTTACAACTACACATTTACGAAATGGATTATGTACGGCGAAGAATTTACAAAGATTGCGTTTTAGAGCACCTAGAAGATGATGCTGATTTTTATAAAAATGTACGTGTGTGACGATTTTTCCTTAAAGCCTATTAAAATATGATCCAAAACTTCTGAAATTTGGTATTTAAAACTCATATATTATTTGAAACAACGTATTAGATTTTAACCATATATGATAAATCGGATGTAGTACTTAATTTGGAGCTCTAACAAATTTTTGAGAAAAAACAATAAAACAATCCAAAATTTCGTATTACAGACTTTTCTATTTATTGGACAACAAATTAGATTTTATTTACAAACGATTAACCGGAAATGATACTTTACTTAAAGCTCACTGCTATTTTAAACATGGAATTGGCGGGAGGTCATGTGTTGGCCACATCAGATTTTTTTTTTATTTTAATTTCTTTTTTAATATTTATAGATAACGGATTAGAAGTGGCTTAAAAAAAAGTAATAATAAAATTAGTACATAATTAAATTTGTACAAGTTATACGTTATAACGAATTCTTTTGTTAACAGTCAAACATTTGTTTGTATTTTTAATCAAATAAGAAAATGAATAAATTTAATAATTAATTTATGGGACTAATGCTCATATTCATAAACACTCGTAAAGTTTCTAAACGGTACGTTATAATTTGTGACAAATAGATTCAAACTTGACAAATAAAATTTTGATTTTTCTTTCAATATCTACTGTTTTTATTTGATAAATATTATAACGAACCGTTAAAAAATTTTACAAGTGTTTATGAATATGGGCATAAAATATGACATAATTTACATGTATTTAGTATTATCTTTTTATCTTTTTATTGACACAATAACCATTAATGTCAGTTAAAACAAGGGATAACAGTCTGAAAAAAAGACTGCACACATGTTTGATATTATGCTATTTTAGAAAATAAAACGAAATTCATTATTAAGAAAATTATTTACTCTTCCATTACCACCCTATATTGGAACCTGATATTTACAAATAAATTTTTAAGTACATATGCAAATGACAGCGCAATTTATAAATTTTTGATTATTAACAACGCCGCGGGGAAGTGTCTACATAATTGCATTTTTTTTTTCAATATTTTGCAGGGTTACGGAGCAGCAAGGCACAACATTGAACATAATATAAATTTTACATTGCTGAAAAATTGACAAACCTACACTAAAATCTATATCTGCAAAATATATTATACATGGTGTTCCATTTAAGTTTGCCAGCATTGCTATATCGAGAACTATAAGAGCTACGAGGTTGGTTAGATTAGCAAACAACCCCCATTTTACAAGACTATTACAATGAGCAAATAATTTTTTTTTTCGACCAGTGGTTCTCAAAATACGGGACACAACTCCAATAATGTTGATCTTTTCTGTTATTTATTTTTTCGCCTCAGCGTCAACTGTTTAATTAGGGATGCATTCGGGTCGGCCGGGTTTTGAGGTATAGATCGACTCAACCGGAAAATAAAAATTGCCGGCGCGACTCGACAAAAAGTTAGCCGGTCTGGCTCGAAAATTGTCTCGAAATCGGGCCAAGCCGGGCCAAAGCTCGAAATTGAGTGCATCCGGAATTCCTAATTTTGATTTTGTAATGAGGCCAAATATTTAACTTTTTTCGTGTCAAATAAAAAGAAAACTACTTCCTTAAAACGTTCAACAATGGTTAACATCAGTTGTTAAAAAGGCGTTCGAAATTGTACACAACTTTTTTTATCAGATCCTTGTACAATCATTAACGCAAGGGTTTATAACTTATTGTTTTCTTTATTTATTAAGATGCGAAGGAAGTTATTATTAAATAATTTTGATTTTTGATTCCTTTTAACTCCATTAATTTTCATTAAAATATTAAGGAAACTGTGCATTTGATCTAACTACAAGTTTTTCGGGAGGGCCCGAAAAGCTCAATTTTTCGGGTCGGGCCAAAACAGAAAATTTGACTAGCCTCAACTTTTAAAAGTTTAAAACAAAATATATATCTGCTGCCCGGTCAAAAGCTCGATATCGAATGCAACCCTACGTTTAATTGTGTTCCTACAAACTTTTAAGCTAGGTACCTACCTGTTTTGTTACAGGTTGTTCTCTTTGTAAGCAAAATTTAAATTTTTAAAATACATTGCATGCATTCATACGTATACATATAACGTACTTGCTTCTTGAACATTCCGATCTGCATTTCAACACAATTCAATATTATGGCAGTGAACTCGGTACTCCAACTCTTATTGGTTGAAATATTTCGTAATAGCCAATGATATTTTGAAATGCACCCAGATCCTCATATTCGCATCCAGACACTCAGGCAGATAGCCACGAACCCACAAAATTTATAATCTATTATGATCTGTCCTTAAAAAGAGGTACTAATCTCCTGTTTGAAGTTAAAATGTTATACCCATGCAATGCGTTATTTTATTTTATAACTTTAACTTTACGTATTCCATCTTTGGTGATAAAAAGACTTTAATCTTCCTTCATATGTCACGTATTCCGGTCAAATTCCAAAGCTGGTCCGATTTGTCTGGGTGAAATATTGATGACCGCCGCTGCGTCATGATTCATGGCCGTCAGAGCCGACGCGACGCCTTCTTCGATATAATTAAAAAGGCGTGAAAACGGCCTGTCACTCTAGACTAGACGTTTCAATAGCCTGGAATATTAAATATTTCGCTCTAAACATCCCGACATAAAGGAGATTTTTTTATTTGAAATTCGGGAGCCCGGGATTCGTGTCAAATGTGAAAAATTATGAACAGCACATTTCAAATGCATGTTTATTTATTTTTTCATATGCAGATAGATGTAATATTCGCAAACAATGAAATGTCAAATATTTAAACATGCACGATTAAAACTGCATTGATAAAGTCATAAAATTTTGAAATGAAATGTATTAGGTGTAGTATATGTCAATCAATGTGTTTTTACATTTTATTGCGTGGTGTCTGCATTGCTGTAATCAAATAATTTTAATTAAAACGCGAACAAAAACTTTTAGTACCGTCAGGCGTTGTTTTTAGTGATTGAGATAATTATAACAATGTGAAAATACGAGCTCTGATCAAAATGTATCCGATATTTGTGGATGTATTTCCATAGCCGAAATGAAATTAGCAAATACAATAGAGAGACCATAGTGTATGAATTTACCTGCCAATGACGCTCTAGGGCTTTTTTCAACTATAATAACGTGAGCATGAAATGCATAACTTGTCAATGGCCATTTTTGATGTGATGTTTATATTCCATATTCCATTTATTCTTCAATATTTCAATGCTTTCCCACAACTTTAATCACGCAATAAAAAATATAAATAACGGCACTTTCGTAGGTAGGTATCCCTTTTTTATAGTAAAAATTTACTGTTAAATTTACCCTGATTGGTCTCTTGTAAGAACTATAGACCTCCAAAGTTATCAATTCGGACGTTAGGTCAGTTTGTAGTTTGTGATCATGGAACCAAGTACGCTAAGAAAATTAATAATAGCTACTGTCAGTGTGATATGTTTGAATCTAAGAAAATGGCTAAATACAGCTACAGCGATCTAGCAGTTTTTCGTTTTTTCCCAATCAGAATAGTTGATACAACAGAACAGGCGATAATAAAATCTTCTTTTGGTCATTTTTAAAGTCCTTTAGTTCTTCATCAGAAGATAAATTGCAGAATGGGATTTATTTTGAGTATTTGAAGTCGCAATGATACGATGGCCGCTTATTTACCGAACAGCCTGCATTAAAAACTTAAATATCATTATTATGCTTATTATGTAACACTTTTTCTTAGTAAGGATGTTTCCAAAATTCATATTGGTATTCGTTTTTATTGAATATTGGACAACTTTTATATATAATTAGAACAGACGAATAAATATTATTGGAACGAATAATGAACCAACTGATATTAGGCTGTAAAGTAATTTAATTTAACAATAAAAAACATTTTTCTTTCAGCGAGAATATTATCTCATTAAAACTTTGGTATCATATCTTTACTACGAAATAAAATTGAAATACAAAATTAAATAACGCGATCTTATAGAAAATTGAATAATCTTTAATTCTTGAAATAATTATATTGCGAAAAAATGATATTTAAAGGCGTTTTTCCGAGAAAAAATATTTAGAGCTTTTAGTGTCATTTCCGGTTTTTAGATGGATTATCAAAACTAATATCTAATCTCTTTGTGAAGTTTTTTACAGGTAAGTTAAATAACAAATTATTAACTTATAACATACCAGAAATATTTTATTATTTTTAGCAAAAATGTCAAGTGCTAGAGAAAGTATAGTCTAAAACTTGTATGGAATATCCAAACTGGTTATAGAATATACTAGTCTACGACCGATAAAATGTAAAATTACTTTCAACCCTTAAGACTAATTTATAATGAAGTACTCGTTAAACGTAACTCATCGGTGCAGCGTGACCGGTATCGCAACCACAAAATCTATGATTTATAATAAACGCCAAAGATAACACTACTAACCAATCAGAAGAATTCGGTATATTTCGTTTAAATTTGGTTCAATTTTATTAATTATCTACACTTGAATGGCACAGGTATTTATAAGGTTAGTATATGAAATAATATAAATAGAAATGGACAGTGACGAAAATATAGAATTTATTTTGTAATTGTGACAATTCACGAACATGCCAATTAGCAAAACTGAAACGCTGAACTCTGATTGGCTAGCGGTACAGCAGTAAGGTGAAAGATGAGAGTTGAATTGGGATTATTGCATTGTTGATTGTGGCGCTGCGTTACTTTTCATTATACTCGTATATCAGAAGACAGCAATACCATGCGCTCATGTTTTGCGTAACCTTATAGCAATTTCGTTACCGCCTGCGTTACTTCATTATAAATAGGCCTTTAGTATACAGATGACAAATGACATGAGAGGTATAATACGAGGGTCACTCCAAAATTATTGAGATGCTGGGAAACAGTTGGCTTTGGAAAATTTTTAGTGCACAAATGTCAAACTACAATTTATTTAAAATATCTGTCCAATAATAACATCTGGTTCAAGTGATTTATTGTGGTGGAATTCGAAGTGGAAATAAACTGCAACATGAAGTTAGGAAGAGAGCATTATCGCGCTATGATTTACTACGACTTTAAAATTGGATTACGTGAAGAACAGTGCGAGGAACGTCTACGATTGACATTTGGAGATGAAGCTCCATCTCGAGCAACTATATTTCGCTGGTTTTCAGAATTCAAAAGAGGCCGTAATTTCTTGCGTGATGAGAAACACTCAGGGAGACCTTGTTCAGCGGTAGTGCCAGAAAATGTAGGATGACAATCGTGTCACCTATCAAGCGATGGAAGATGCCCTTGGCATTGGATCCGCAGCAATAGCAAAAATTTTGCATGAAGAACTTCGTGTTAGAAACATTGTTTCTCGTTCTGTGCCACACAACTTAACGGAAGAACAAAAAGTCAAGCGTGTTACAATTAGTCGCGCCACTTTAAAATTGTTAAATAATGGCGGTCATCGTATTCTTTCTAAAATTGTAACTGGCGATGAAACTTACATACCCTTTTATGATGTTCCAACGCGTCAAAAAAGTAGGGTATGGGTGTTTGAAGATGACTCGACACCAGTTACCGTGAAAAAACAACGCGCACTTAAAAAAGTTATGTACGCTGCATTTTTCAGAAGTACAGGTCTTGTGAAAGCAATTAGGTTAGAGGGACAGAAGACTGTTACTACCAATTGGTACACACAAAAATGTCTACCTGAAGTTCTTCGCAGTGTGAAAATTAAGGGTTTAATGCTTCACCATGATAATGCGTCCTCGCATACCGCTGCGACAACTATTAATTTTTTGAAAGAAAATGGTATTAAAGTCATTGAGCATCCACCGTATTCTCCTGATCTTACAATGTGAGATTTCTGGCTATTTTTTAATTTGAAAAAACATTTACGTGGTCGTCATTTTACGTCAGAAGAGGAGATTAACAACACCATAATGGAGTATTTTAATACGATTCCAGAAAATGAATGGCTCAAAGCTTTTCATCTCTGGAAAATTCGATTACAAAAGTTTATTGAAGCAGGGGGAAGGAGGGACTACTTTGAACACCAGTAAAACTACATGCTTCTCCTTCAAATAATATTTCTGTGTCTCAATAATTTTGGCGTGACCCTCGTATTTGTACATTCGGAACATCTCTTCCGTCTTGCGTGCGTGCAAAATAGACAGTACTAAGTAGTAACAACAACATCGTTACTCTTAAATTGAATAGAGTTTTACAATATTACAATTAGTGAATTAATTTCGGATGTTTGGTGGTATAGTGTAAGTAGAATATAAAAATTTTCTTTATTAAGTTCCCCTCTATTGAACTGTTAAATGTCATAGTGGCAGCGGACTCATTTGTGGAATGATTTTCATGCTAATATTTTCCATATTATTCTTGTATATTATTATTTTATTTAAACAAATATGTTAATTTAAATTTAAGCGTCCATAACCAAAATATATCTCCCTCATAATTTTTCCCCTCATCGACATCTCGTGTCATGGCCACTGATCCCTGTTACGGCTGTAAATTCCTGTTTTTAAGCCTGGAGTTTTTCGCGGGCTAATTTATTTCGGCAGACACTTGAATCGCAGCTGGAAATAATCCAGTGAGCCTAGCCTGTTAATTTGCTGGAAATAATTCACGGTCTCCCACGATGCAGCAGGTGTTCCTGCACTGGTCACTTCGAATAAGTTCGGCCAAGTCCGCCAACCCGAGTCGTGATGGATGGAGAGGATAAACGACGCAGTTTTGTATTTAGCAGCAGGAAGAATTTGTTGGTGACAATTTGTGATATATTAAGATGAATTACGAATGCAAACGAAGCAATTTTTAAAAATTTTATGAGGTTTAATAAAAATAACATATTTCGCAGTAGAATATGCATTAATAAAAAAACGATTTTTAAAATATTTCATAAGGTAGGTATTTTAAAATTTCGAATAACTGAAAATTTTTAATTATTCTCATTTCATTAAATAACAATTCACGTAGTTTTGGGTGAATTTGGAATAACATACTTTCGTAATTTTATTTGGTTTCATATACTGTTGTATTTTCATATGAATTTTTAATAATAACATTCCATGAAATAGTTCTATCTGGTTCAGTTTACATATATTCGTAATACTCGTATTCGTTTAACACAAACAAAAAAATAAACTGTATTTACTTTTATCCATATTTTAAAATTTGAAATGTTGTTCTTAACCAGTGAACATGGGCGTATGTTATTTACCATAGGTACATTTAAAATAATGATATCAATGTATTTTCTATATATATATATATATATATATATATATATATATATATATATATATATATATATATATATATAAAGTACGTGAAATTCCTAAGACAATAGGTAATAATTTCAAGAACTTTTAGGATATATTTTGTTTATAATAAAGTTTCATCTTATTTCAGCAATTTTCAATGAATGATTGTGGTCCTAGAGGCAGATATATTTTGTAGACTTTTAAGGAGAATAATTTCAAAGGCGAGATTATAGTGGGTACTTTCGCTTTCCCGTTATAACTTGTAAAATTGTTAATTTTAATAAATTCTAGAAATAAAAATAACAAATCGATGGAATTTAAAGTTATTTATTCGGTCGGTAGTTGAATGAAGTTTTTGGTGTTTATATTCACTAATTAAACATTAACTACAAACTTCAACAGTGGTCACCGGGGAAGTCAAGTAAACATAGCAGTATAGCTTTTAGCTACATGATTAGGAGGATGAGGATATAGGTATTAATTTTGCTCACTAGCCTGCGACTGGATAATGGCGTTGTAGCAACGTTGGAATAATGTTTTGATCTTAAGAGAGATTATGTTATAAGAACAATTTTAAAATTGTAAAATCTTTATTTCAAGAACTATTAAGATTTAGACTTTGGACAAATCTACATAAAAGATAAAGATGCATACGTATTATTTTTACCTTCCATCACCTTTAGGTAAGGAAGGTATTATCTTTGGTCAACAAATTCGGTGATGAGTTTTTAATGAATAAGCACGTTAGGGAATACGATTTTACTAGTTTTACTATGATGTCTGTGTGTGTATATGTGTGTGACAAATTTTCTCCGACGATAACTCCAATGCTGGAATTTTTTATATTTTTTTCGTATTCCTCTACTTTACGTCCATATGAAGAGCTGGTTAGTTTCGGTAATAATTGGTCAACCGGAATTTACCTTATTTGAAGTTATTAACAATTTTTCTTGAAAAACGCAGTTAAAAATCATTTTTTGAAATTTTATGTGACTATCAACATGAAATAATATCGTATTGTCTATATGGTTTGATTAAACATTTTCCTTCACATTCAATAGATATAGAGTTAAAGGATTATAAAGAGATTAACTTTTATAAATCGGTAAACTTTACCTTAATCATATAAAAAGCTGATATATTCGTGTTCATTAGATTTATAGAATCATTTGCAAGGAACAAGGAACTTTCTGTATGAACTTTGTAGAAAATAGTATATGTTCGAGTTTCAATTTTACTATACAGTGTGCCACACTCTATCTTCAGTGTAGCGGAGATAGCCAATGTTATTCTTATGGACGTTTTCTGTACCATGTTGCCAATTTTTCAATGTAATGTAATATTGAAACATTCATAAATTTTCATTGCAGTACAAAAATTAGTTAACACTGTACAATTTAAGTTTTATGAGGGTCTCTTATTTACCCAAGAAAATATGCGTTGGAACCGGGGTGTAAAAGCTATTTGTACCTACAATAAGTAATATTTCAATACAATAATTTAAAACCGCCCGGCATCATTTGATCAAATGCATTAGAGATTAGAATATTAAAATATTATAAATTCAAATTGAAGATTATAAAGAAATAATAAAGATTTATGAACTATGTAAAACATATGCACAATTTCTATCAAGCCTAGTAGTAAATTATCAAATAAGAAGATATAAATTAAATAAAAAAAATAATACTTAATAATTTTAACTCTTTATGAAATTAAAATTCTATTTACTTTTAATACAATTCAATAACAAATAAATAAACAAAATTAAAAACAATAAAGTTCACCATATAATATGTCGACATATATATCATAAAACATAAAAAAGATATTCTTCATCAATATGACATTGGGATAATGCATAGTAGGAGGAACACTAAAAATTAGGGTTTTCAAGTCATCAAATCTATCTGCTCGAATCTGCAAGTATAGTGTTACAAAAATGCACTGTAGAAAATATAGTGTTAATTATTTCATGTATAGCTATTTATCGTCCCATATTGATTTTAAAGCAAAACTGACCAGTTTATTATTTAATTTAATTTTTTTCGTTTCACCTACCTGTTTAGAGCCACTGAAAGTACACCAGTCATAAATACAATTAATGAAGTACCCAGAATATTTCATCTCTTTTTGGGCATCTATTTTGCTCTTTGTATCTTGTAGACTTATAGCAGGTAAATATGGCAACATGGTACTCCATAAGACCCTATACTGAACATAGAGTGTAGGACACTGTATAGATATATAGAATCTTTTCCAATGAACTTTCGGTATGGAATTTGTACAAAATACATAAAATTGATGGAAAGTAATGTGCTGGCCACATCCGATTTTTATTATGTTTTAAAATACAACCGTAATATTTCATTATTCATTTGTAACTGATTGACCTATTCATAGATCACAGCACCTAGATGAAATTTGGAGTAATACCATTCAAAAAAGTTTTTGCTGATGGAAATAAAAAAATACACTTTTATATGGTTGCAATATTTAAATTTCATTAAATAAACGTTTATAAACTGCCACTAAACAAAGCATGGACTGAGTAATCGAAAATTTTCATTCAATTATAATTATGTTCAAATTTACGGGCAACATTACAATTAGTAGGTGAATACCATGAAATTTGAGCCTCGGGCAGTAATTCATAAATCACAGAACAAAACCTGCGCGGAACGCATTAGCCGAACATCAGATCAACCTGAATAAATCTCAAGCGATGATTTGCTTGCGAGAAAATGCAGGACAAACACTGGGATAAACAAGGGATGGAAATAAAGGGATGAGTTTGTAATTTTCGTGGTGTTGTTGGAATTCAATATTATTGTGATGCGTAATTTACTCGTGTCATGCTACAATTGTTGAGAATAGGAGAATCAGGTAAGCCGTGGAAAACAAAATTTTAAACGATATTTATGATATTTGATGGGGTTTATTCTGTAAGGAAACTGTTAATTTCAAACAATACGAGTAAGTACACGGTAAATAAAAACTTTGTTGTGATTACCAAAAATGAGTTCCAGCAGCAATATAGGACCAGCAAATATATTTGTTACAGTTACCTAGGTAAATTTGCTGGTAAAAAATTGTTGTGGCAACAAATACAGTTTTGTTATATGTAACAAAATATATTTGTTATGCGAACAAGTAATATAAGTTACTATTAAGAAGTATAAATTTGTTATACGAACAAATAAATTAAGTTACCATTAAGAAATATAAATTTGTTATGCGATCAAATAAATAACAGTGAATTATGCTGTATACCAGGGAATACCCTGTCTACACAAAAGTTTTAGTTACCTATACAAAGTATATGGCGGGAAGAAGAATTTGTAATCTTTACAAAATATAATGTCACAGGATATAAAAAAATTAAATTTGTCCCAGTAACAGATTAAATATATTTAATTGTTGCAAAACGATTTTGTAATTTGAACAAAGTAACAAAATGACTGCTTAGTACTACTAATAATAATTGCTACCATGACTAATATTTTACAGCAAATAATACTTTTTATACACAATAAAAATTGTTTAGTTTTGGAAACTTAAAATACAAAGTTCTACGTATACACGGCAAAAACATATTGTTGAAATAACAAAAAAAAATACAGCTAACTAAATTTTGTCCGGAATATCAATGTAATTTTTTACCGTGTACCTGTTATGTTAAAAATAATTTTGCTGTTAAAACATATTTTCTATTTTGTCAATATTAATTCTTAACGAAAGTGTCAAAATTAGGTGCTAAAATTGTGTATTTTAATTTCCAACAGGTATAATATTATTATCAAAATAACCCTACTTCTAGAGTATTATATAACAAATAATACCCAAGGGCATTGAGTTGTTGTTATGGTAATGTTGTCAAGAAATTGATATTGATACTGGGATGAAGCTTAAAATATAAGCACAAGTATTCATAGCCTACCTACTTCGTAAATTTTATATAGTCTTTCTGATCCGTAATCCGTAATGTTTTTGAAAAACAGTTTGTCATTAAACGTTGAAAGCACCACTGGAATTAAACGGACAATAATGCCTGACCGAATTATCGTACTTATAACGCCTTTGGTACCTTAATTACTATAACATCCGTTCATACAATAAAATGACACAGCATTTGAATATGTTGCACTTGTAAGGATAGAAAATATTATAGAAAAAGAAAGAAAATTACAATGGATGATAATTAAAATTATCTAGGTGTTATTTCCAGTACAATATACTACTGTTTTAGGAAATATTATATTTAATAAGGGTCTCACCCATTCCACCGTTTGACTTTATGCATCACAGTTTGATGCCAGTAGGAATATTTAATTAAGCAAGATTCACAATTGAACCTTTAATATTACATACAAAGTGTAATAGAAATAAGTACATTAAATTTAACCATTGATAGAACTCGGCTGTAGAAACAATATGTATTAGTAACTTTTTTCGAAATCACAATTAATTTTTTGGAAAATAATATTTCCAATTTCATACTGGTGAAACAAAAAAGAGTAAGTGACATAGACAGAACTTGTCGAGAGCAACAATATTTCTTAGTAACATTTTTTTGAATTCTCATTTCTTTTAATATTTTTAAAAAAAGTTTGAAGATTTTTAACACAATATCTAGAAGGTTTATAAAAACAAATTACTAAGAATTATTGTTGCTCTCGATGAATTCTATCACTGGTTAAATTTAATATACTTATTTCTGTTACAGCCTGTATATTAAAACATAAGTTACAGAACGCAACCTGTTCAAGCACGTGTTCCAAATTGGCTCACGAGTGCTTGAATTGAACATATGTTTTATTATATTATAGTATAAATGTTTAATTATATTATAGTATAAATAGTATAAAACTTGTATACTATTTTCTCTGTTGAGGTTTTCATTTACAATATTTCTTTATAAAAATATTAGACTATATCCACTAAGAGAAATTTTAGATGAAATTATTACGTTGGTAACAATGATTTGTGTTTTTTATTCTGGCCGTTGTCTATAGTAAAAAATTTTAGGCAGAGTAGTCACGTCATCAAAGTTTGTAACTAGATAATGACGTCACGAAATTAGTAGGTTTACATGGTACACTAATTTAATTTTAGAAAATAATTATATTTACCTGCGATGCTAATTTATGTGATCAAGTTAATTTATTTAATAGTCGAATAATAATTGAATATTATTGTAAAATGTAATATATTTCCAATTTATGGTATTGAAAATTCGGTGTTTGGCACACCGAGTCGGGTTTCAGAAAGAATACGGCGAGTGAATGAAGCACTTGATGAAAAATAAGAAAATTAATTTTAAATGGCATTGCATATATTTAAAAAAAAAATTGATTTGATTTTATTTAGATTTATAATTATGTAGTGTTATAGAAAAGTAAAGAGTAGCACTATAAATTCGATTTATTGAAAATATAATTAAAATAACATTTAAAAAAGATATTATATTTGATTGAAAATACTTCAATAATACAATTTACAATTATTGAAATTAACACAATCTAAAAACAGAAAAGCTCAAGATCAATCTCAAAGTAACGAACAAATGACAGCAGACGCTTGACAATTCCGGGAGAAACATGTCATGTAAACGTTTAAATATTGAAATCCAATAGTACCAACATGTGGTAAAAAAATGAACTACAATTATTTTAAATAAATTAAAACTCATTAAAAACATTATGTTCGACTTTAAAATAATTGTAAATTTAATTAAAATCTACTTTACTTATAGTGTGCAAAAAATAGTATTTATTTTCTTCGTTTTCCTAAACATATACAATACTACAGTGTTTTTTCATTTTGTAATGAAATGATGACGTGACTACTCTGCCTAAAAATTTTTACTATAGATATTTCGTGTATTTATTGCAGGCATACCAATCTCATATAACAAAATATCACCAAAAATAATTTAAGAATTAAACTTCTTTAACATTAATAGGTTTGCTAGAATGTGACATTCTAATTCCGAAACAGAGAAATGGTTTTCCGAGAGTACGATTTAAATATCTCTTACAACATAGTCTTTAAATTATAATGAGTTAAATGCAGTTAAAATTGTTTATTCCTGTGTTGTTCGTCAAACTCAAACCATAACATGCTTGAAGAAGAAAAAGAAATTTTGCATAACGATGTTTTAATCATTTGCTATTTCATTATAATTCATTTGTAATAAGGAACCTAATAATGAGACATAATTATGGAGTTCTTAAATCTTTTTATTTTCCGAAGCATTAGTTATATTATTTCCATTCGTATATCCAAAATGACAGATAAACTGACAGTTGTTTACTTTTCTATTATGTTTATTTATTTGTGTTATGGATATGGTTACTAACTACATGACAAGCAAAATTGTGCCTTTTTCTGTCTTGTTGTTCACTTCGATTTGATGTTAAAATTAACATTTCTTTTATTACACTTCATTACTATGTTGTGAAAATTAAATCAGTTGACCTTAGTTAACAATTTTTTTAAAGTATCGTTGTGAAATTATTGGCTTTTTTTAATCATGATTTATAATTTGACAACTTTGAAAATTTTAAGTCAGCATGCAATTAATTTTACAGTTTATATGTACTTTAATAATTCATCTTTGACAGTTTTTAAGTCTCCAGATATTAATTTGACACTTTATAAGTCTCCCAGAAATAAATTTGGAAGCTTCGAAAAAGAAATTGGTTGGATGCATATTTACTGAACGTCTAGGGGCTGTTTAAGTTAAAATTTTATTCTGAATTAAATCAAAAATAATATCTGTAAAAAATTGATGAATGTAATAAAATTTAAATAAAATTGAGTTATATGTATAGGTGACGGTCGGTAAAGAGCAGATTCAATAAATATTAGTCATATTCATTTATTTAGTATAGGTCCTTGAAGGTTTAAAGCGCAGTAATACATGAGAGCTGAAAATATGAGATAAAACCACGATAATATATTTATTTATATTTCATTTGGTATCTAGTGTCATTATTTCGTATTTTGTGTTGAATGGCATTCATACGTTTGTTTAAAATTATATGCAAATGACATATTCATTAACAAATATTCAATTAGTTTTTGTTAACACAAATGCAATTTTCACGAAAATTTAATTTTAATTTATTTATTAACATATATTTGTTAATTACCTAGTTTGAATTAAAAAGAGGCATGGTTTAATTTCAATTGTTAATACAACAATAAAACAGGATTAAAATAATATTTTGTGAAACACACATTATTATTATAATACTGACAAATACATTAAATTAAATACGACAAATTCAAAATCAAATAGAATAGAGTACATTCCGAGACACTAATGATCAGCTATACAAATAATGTTAGCACGAATCACTGTCTATAGCACGCTACATACAGACTATACTTGTATTAGCGATTCGTGATACGCGATGCGTGTTTCGTGAGCAATTTGTGAATAGTGCGTTGTAATATAAATTTTTATTTTAAGGGTGTAAGATTCGAATAACAGGTATTATTATTAATAATAATAATAATAATAATAATAATAATAATAATAATAATAATAATAATAATGCTTTATTACCCAACAGTGAACCATTTACAGGGTATATTAATTAACATAAATAATTATTTGAAAAACTAGGACATTAACTAATGTACATACACAAAAAAAATATGAAAGATGTGTTACATACATACATTGTTGCAGTTTCAGCACATTAATGCATATAAAATAATAATATGGTGTGTTACATAAATATGTCTTCATACAATTGGTTGGCATTACGGCACATTATATAAATAGGTGAAGGACATCAGTTCGACAAGCTGCAAGGTAAAAAGTGCTTGCATATCTGGAGGCCATCCTTGGAACATGGAACGAAATCCGAGATAGAAGCAACGGAGCATCTACTTTGTTGTGGATCAGCGACCACAGAAATCTGGCACTTGTATTTTCACGCCTGGAACTAAGGGAGGGCATGGAATGACGCTGTAGGAGAGCCTGCTGATCAATTCCTCTATCTGGATAAACATTATCAATTTTGAGCGACAAAAATTTTAAAAATCGACGATAAATCCTATCCAAGGCCATGGATTGATTTGAAGTGGAAGGAAACCAAATTAAGCCAGCATACTCAATTTTGCTCAAAACTAAAGCAGAAAATAAAGATTTTAATACAGAAATGTCTGTATTATGTTAAGCAAACGAGACAGTTGGATCACATTCTTATTATTATCAAAAGTCAACTGAACATATGTACATAAAAACTTACAATATAATATAATAGGCCATAACATCGTAATAAATAAGGGAGTTTGGTATGTATGGTTGTGTATTGAGTCTCCTTTCTTCTCCCAGACTTTCACGGCTTTCTCCCTCACTTCGCCCACTCTTCGGCTTCTTAGGTACTGATTCTAGTCTTCGTCTTCTTCTGCTTCAGCTACTTCTTTTGTTATAATACTTCTTTGCTTAACATTCGCTGCGGCTAACTTAACCCTTACTACTGTAAATCCCGGCTTTTCTCCCCGCGTTCTCCTCACTTTTTCGCTTCCGCTGCTTTCCTGTTCAATTACGCCGCCTGTGGTACGCTCACTATCTATTAGATAGGTACATAGGTCCGCACGGGTGCATTACAGTGTATGGATTTGTTCGTTCAGAATCTATTCGTAAACAACGTGGTTCGTTAGTTTGCAGTGATTCGCTACTGAAGGCGGTAAATTGGCGAATACCAAAGGCCATGCATTAACACGAACTGGTAATTCAACAAAGATCGCGTTTGGTGCAAGCCAGTTCGTTAGTGCACGGTAGTTTGCGTAGTTATTCTTCATTTTATTAATCTGGAGCGTCTCCAGGGTCCCATGCGTGATGTACGAGTATTGTTTGTTTCAATAATTTAATCACAATAACCCAAAGTGCTTAGAATCCTAACAAGAATACGAGTGGTCTGATAACTTCGTTTTTACCTTCCGTCACCTTTAGGTAAGGAAGGTATTGTCTTTGGTCAAAAAATTCGTTGGTGAGTTTTTAATGAATAAGCACGTTTTAGGGCCCCTAGAATACGAATTTACTATTTTTAAGATTATGTCTGTATGTGTGTTCTTTACATCCATATGAAGAGCTGATTAGATTTTGGTTATAATTGATCCACCGGAAGTACCCTTATTTGAAGTTTTTAACAGTTTTTCTTGAAAAAAAGCAGTTAAATATTATTTTTCGACATTTTGTGATTATCAATATGAAAGAATATCTTATTCTCTATACGGTTTGATTATACAGTTTCGTTCATATGCAATAGATATAGAGTTATAGAGACATTAAGAGAGATTAACTTTCAAAAATTAGTCAGCTTTGTTAAAATTATGGAAACAACAAAAATATTCAGAAAAATTTAATTGACAGATGTCAGTGTCAAATGCAAAACCAAAGTTGAAAGTTATGTATGAATGTGATAGAATGTCCCTCCAAAGAGAAGAAGATTGAAGGACTGTGTAGCAGAAGATTTGAGAGGAAGAATTGTGTGAAGAAGATGCGTTGGACAGGAATGATTAAAAGAGAAGAGTAAGAAACAGCGACCCCTAATAAAATAGGGAAAGGAACTTTCGGTATAGAATTTGTAAAAAATAGTGTGTTCGTGTTACAATTTTATAGGATATACAGAATCTTTTTCAAGGAACTTTTGGTATGGGATATGTACAAAATACATCGAATTGACGGAAGGTTTTCTGCTGGCCACAACAGATTTTTTATCTTATATATGAAATTGATCAATTACGTTATTTGTGGAATTAAAGAGACAAAGATAAGGAAAATTAGAAATAAAAAAACCGTTTTGGTATTTATCTTCTTCTCCTTTTACGCCATAACAATGAAAATAGCCCCTGCTATTGCCAGATCGTTTTCGCTTTTCTTTTTTTCAGAGCAGAAAACTGTGTACTGAACGTGAATTTACAATATACCGCATGTGTATAGGCTTTGGCTTTGTTCACAAACTGCAGCAAATTAATACGAATCCGACGAATCATGACAATGCGCTGTAGAATTTGATTTACGAATTACTACGAACTACAGCGAACCAGGCAAATTACACGTCACTTAATCTTTCAACAAAAAGTTATATCTATCAAGTTAGTTAGTTACTATGCTATTTAAATGTTTTTAATTCAGTATATTATGCCGAATATACGAAAAAATAGTATACGCACCGCGTCAGAAAAGTGATTTTACTGTACTCGTATGGTAAATTTTCACTTTTACTAACTTGGAACGTAATATACTATTTTACAATGTTCCACTTATGTCATCACATCTTTGAAAGCGAAAATTTTGAATGAATATGTAGGTATGGTGAAATGAATAAGCAGAAGACTTACATAAAAAAAACCTTATAAAATGAAATATAACTTGTAGGAATTATTTTTTTTAAATACAGAAAAAAAATACTGATATTAAGAAACATATACATTAATGAAATTTGTAACTATTTCTAAGTCAATCTCTATCCCTTTTACGGTATATTGTCTGCAAAGAGCTTTGGTTACGGTTTAAAATATTTATATTTTAGACTACTTTATACAAACAAATTATAAGAAATGAATAAATAAATATTATCAGTTGTCAAAATAAAAACTTCAAATTACAAAATTTGTATTCGTTTTGATCAAGATTTAGAATAACTGAAAATAAGTACCTTTTAATATATGTTACAACATTTTAGGTGAGATTTTATATTTTGTATTTATATTCTTTTCAAAATGACGAGTGACGGATAGGTCGTTCTTACGTTGCGCCTCTAGCGGAAAAGGCAAGGAAACACGTATCACTTTGGACACGCGTTTCACGGAGAATGGCATAACCTCTATACCGTAAGTATTTTTTAACGTGAAACATTGGGTTTGTCATATCCATGGTTACGACTTGATATTTGATTGACAGCAATGTATTTGCCCGTTCCCTTTAAAATGAAACATAGGGAACGAATATGACAGAAGTATTATATTTAAATATTGTAAATTTAGCGGAGTCAGAAAACCACTCGAGAGAACTAAACATATTTCGGGCACAAGGTGCACACAGTAGTTTTTCTACATCTAAATTTAATTTTTAGAAAACAGGTATAATTATTTAAACAAAATTAACCTCTAATGACATCTTGTCAATATGACAGATAACCGTTGAATTTTCCTATAAGTTATGATTTGACATTTGATTGACAGCAATGTATTTGTCTGTCTCATTTAAAATGACACATGGGGAATGAATTTGACATAAGTATTATATTAAATATTGTAAGAAATTTAGCCGAGTCAGAAAACCACTCGGGCACACTAATTTTAATATAGAATGCAGGTATAATTATTTAAACAAAATTAACCTCTATTGACGTCTTATCAAATGTCAAATTCGTTCCCTATGTTTCATTTTAAATGGAACGGGCAAATGTATTGCTGTCAATCAAATGACAAACCCAATGTTTCAAGTTAAAAAATACTCACGGTATTTTAAATCGTGGCTTTGGCTTACTTTCTTTAAAACAAATGACGTTCGACAAGCTTACTTTTTTGTAGATAACAGCTATGCAAACGGTTGGAGTTTGAGACCGAATGTGCATGCCCGGTTTCAAACTAGTTGCAAATTATTTAATGATTTGATTTTTTCTGTTAAAAATGAAAACTTGTGTGCATTTATAAGCATCTATTATGTTGTTTTTCCAGCTTGATAATGGAAATACTGTGAAACTGTAAATATTACTGAAATAATATTTGTAATTTGTTTGAAAGTGTTCAATAAAATCTTCAGTATCCTGGAGTGTCATTTTAACATAATTCTTATTTTTGGGTTTTTTCTAACAGCCATTATTTCAAAAGCGTATTATATTAATTTTAATGAGTATCTTATTAGTTTGCAATAATATACTTACTCTAAAATATTTATTAAAATAATAAATATTATTTTTAATGTATCAAACAGATAATCTAATTTTCTGCAAACGAAAACGAACTCGAACATATGGACATGTCAAAATTTCTGAAAAAAATAAATGCGCATGTCTTAAACTAAAAATTTTCAGCCAAGTTGGAAATTATTCTGACCGTAGCATCCAGTTCCTAACTAGTCAGAAGACTTCTATGAACAGCCCACTAGTAGTAAGAGTTTGAAATTTGTGACTCTACGAACGTTTTTATGTAACTGAGCATGCCTCTGACGGGTTCAAACCGTTCTATGGACAAAGCTAATAATTATTGTCAAATATTAAATTTCTGTTTTTCTGTTTTTCTGTTTTTAAGAATTCCATCAATTTTATTCTAACCACAACCAAAAACAAATTGAAACATAAACGATAGAAAAAGTTCCTTGACTGGATATATTGATGAGGTAATAAAAATTTCTGGATTGCAGTCAACAATTTTATGAGAAAAGCATTGGCGCGAAATTTGAATGTAGGCGTTGGTTTCAAACAAGCGAAAACTATTGGAAATTTATTCTCTAGACTAAAAACCAAAATTGCAATTGAATATCAATCTGGTGTGGTCTACAAAATACCTTGTAAGGATTGTGTGGCCCAATATACAGGACAAACAAAACGTTATCTAAAAACTAGATTAGATGAGCACAGGAGAAATTGTTCTTCGCAAAGAACAAAACAAGTAACGGGGAAATGTGCTCTGGTAGACCATGCTATAAAAAATAATCATGAGTTTAAATTTAATGAAACAAAAATACTGGACAGGAAAAAAAATCTTAATAAACGGTTGACATTAGAAATGTTACACGTACAGTTAATGTTAATTTCAGGACTGATACTATGTACATGAGTAAAATATACACCAACGTCTTAAAACATAGCTTAAAAAATAAGGATAAAACTTAATCATAAAATACATTTTTCTAATCCTTAAAAATAAAAAATAAAATTTTTTTGCATTAAAAAACAAATTGCACTAAAATAAATTTAAAATATTGTACTTAATTAAACAATAAAAAACCTTGACTTTAGTAAGTGTCTTAACTTGCTAATACTTTACTTAAGTAGTTCCATGGGTGTGGTTCACGTAGAACATTTGTTCTTACTTTTTATAAAAGTTTTATATAATTTATTTTATTTATTTTTTTATCTTGTGACGAAATCCATGTGCTTTATGTTGCACTTACATTTTCATTTTTTTGCCATGTATCTAAAAAAAATTTCTTAATTCTCATGTAAGTAATTTATATTTGTTATTTCTGATTATTAAATTGTAATGTGTTGTAAATACTGTTCAGCTCCTGAGGAAGGCTCATGTGGAGCTCGAAACCGGTCGACCCGAGAATTTAAAATAAAATTTTTGAATGCAATCCAGAAATTTTTATTACCTGAAACATAAACATTCATTTGCTAGAAAAACTAACAACGAAAACACTTTACAATTACTTACTCTAACAAATGCAATATTTCTTATGATAAATCCCGAGCAACACATGCGTTAAAATATAACCCTGTCTGATGCAATTCCCTTTTTAGGATGTAAAAGTTAAATCATTATTCTTGGCTGGGTATAAAGCGTTTTTCATTTATGTCAAGAAGAAAAACAGGCTGAGTCAACAAGCGTCGCCGCCGCGAGGCTGAGCGTCGAGTTAGCATGCAGGTCGCGACGCCTGTCAAAGTGCCTGCGTACGGCCTAGACGCTCACCGGCCGGCTCCATCATTGAGGGTGACATGAACGAAAGGGTGCGCCTTGCGGACAAAGAAACTGCAACTGCCGCCAAATTCAAGCAGAATAAATATTAAGAGGGAAAACGGACAGGCTGTACAGAAAAAATTCTTAACTGATTTTCAAAGTATGCGGGGGAGATTGTTAAAGATTTGAAAACAGTAACTAAAAAGCTGATTTACAATGTAACAAAATGTTAATCTACCTTAGTAACAAAATTTGGCGCTAAATTCAAATATAGTTACATTTAACACGTTCACTGCCGATCATCTGCCCTGTTATTGCCTGTTATGCCGGGTCTTAGTTGTGGATACTAACTATTTCACAATTATTTTTACTATGCCATATGACAGACCACTTGTGTCATTACATTTTTGGTAATGGGACTCTAAAAATTAGTGATGTGAGATGTATTATGAGTTTTTTTATACCAGCTCGTGGTTTTCCTTTCACTGGCATGTCAGCATTTAGTCCTGGCAATTTACTCCCAACATATACTGATTATATTATATTATCGCTTTTGGTTTTCTAATACTTCTCCAAATTTTTTGTTCTGTAATTCTGCATCTGATATAAGCTTTTTGTCACGACTAGAACGTACTTTCTTTTGCACCGATGGTCCCGGCAATTGATTGTCCATTGTAGAACTCAGAGTGCCCAAAACCAACTATGTACTTGTATAAAGTGTACCTGAGGTGCCTATAAAAGCGCAACTATAAGTTCCTAATGCCTGTGAGATACTGAAGAATAGAAGAATGTATATAATGATCGCACAGACGTTGTGTCATCGGCATAGCACGCAAAATACCAGATGACACAACGTATGTGTCATAGGCAGTGAACGTGTTAAATATAAAATTGGTGATTTAGAATTTATTTAATTAATTGTTAAAATATTGTAGCAAAATGAAGACTTTACATAATTATTTATAGCCGCCTCGGTGGCCAAGTGCGTTAAGGCAGCGTTCACGCGACCTTTACCACTCGGCTCTGGGGTCGTGGATTCGATTCCCACCAGGGGCTTGGATGTTGTGTGTGTCCCAAAAATATTCCATTAAATAGCTCCGGGCCAATGTACGAAAATACGAGGCCGAACCCAATTGAAATTGATTCTGTCGGGTCCAATTATAAAACTATAAATATTGTAATTATGTTTGCTTTATTATATTGGATACCAACGGGCCATTATTTGCGCCGCTCTATTCATGCATTGAATGATTCCTCTACATGCTCTGTTTAGTAAAATAATCTTACTGTCCCTTTAACAAAAACGCCATATTTATTTGAAATAATATTTGGAACGGTCGTTTTCATTTCCATAAGAACTTATTTCAAACAAAAATAGCATTTATAATAAAGCAACAGTAAGATGATTTTACTAATACAGAGCAGGTAGACAGGGGGAGAAATCATTCAATGTATGAATAGAGCGGCGCAAATAATGGCGAGTTTGGTATCTAATATTATAAAGCGAACAATGAGTGCTATGCAGCTTTCTCATAATTACGGTGTTTATAGTTTCTTGTTGGACCCGACAGAGACAATTTTTGTGACTATAACATTTCATCTCACTGTATGAGCCAGTATTGAACGGTAAATTGCAGTCAATATCTTCGACAATTTTGTCGAGTTGATAGAGTTCTTGTTCTTCTCTTTTAATAGGTCCCATTGTTCAACGAAATTTGACCACTTCTCTACTGTTAAATTCGCAAAATCTTCATGAAACAGATTTGTAACGTCTGTTTTATTATTTGTTGCAACAAATTTCTTTACCTGATGAGTTTTTACACAATTTTTTCACCATATCCAGTAATTTTACTTTTAGTAAGTGTTCATCTACCTCCATTCCTTTTTGTTGGAGATATGTTAATTATATCAGCTTCTTCCAATCCGTTGTCGGTGTTTTTTTTTTTCATTTTGACGGTATGGTATGGGGACGTTGTCCATCCCATTTCACAATTTTTAATCTTCAACCAACGATGAGTCCAACAAAAGCAGAAAGTTACGCAATCCTAGAAAGTAGAAACGCTAAACTACTACAAACAGGATAAACTCGTAGTATTGACTGAGCCTTAAAAATTATATAAAATCTTTATCCAAAACAAAATATATCCTTCTAGATACGGCAACTCCTACACCAACTTCTAATTTATAAAAACATAGAAATCAAATAGATATTCTCATACCAATCTCTTCCCACATCAGTATAAAAGGTAGCGAAGAGGCAGATCAACAAACGAAGGCAATAACTAATAACAGGAAATTGCCAATATACCAACACCTACAGAAGAGTTAAAAAGCATCATCTGGAGTAATATGAAAGAACATCGATGACACGAATAGATACATATAACCAATAACAAACTTGAAGATATTAAAAATACTTTAATATCGAACCGAGGAACAATAGAGAGGCGAGAAATTAAATTAACAAGGTTACAAATGAGCCATACTAATATTACCCAAAACATATGTGACAAATCACACTAAATGTGACAGCTTCGGGACAGTAACACATATACTGATAGAATGCACAAAATACCATCAATAAAAAGCACAGACGACATCAGAGGAGTCCTTAAAAACAATAAAGATCAGGCAAAAAAACTATTCAATTCTTAAAAGATATAAATATGAATACAAATGTATAATGTAATTAATTCCATATCTACAATATTCATTTATAATACAATACAATCGCGATCGCGACATCATTTAGAAAAATAAGATATGGTTTACGCAATTTTTCTAAATACACCTCAACATTACCTAATTTACAAAAAACCCACACTTAGAAAGCTCGGCCGAGATTTGTGAGTTAGATTATTGTTGTTATAGATAAGTATTTAGAGAAATATATACGTCCTGAACGTTTCTAATACTAAACCACGGCTCATCAGGATGTTAATATTTTAATATGATCCAGCATTCGGGAATATACCTACATTCTTTACAAAAAAACTTATAAATAACAAACAACGCTTTGACCATGTTGTGTTAAAAAGTTATAATACATTTTTTCAAAAAAAAAAGATAGAAACAAATTTCAATTTTTATTTGTCAATACACCTTAACACAGTCACTGTGTTGAGGGGTCTAATCACCCCTTATTAGAATTTCCTGTAGTGCGGCAAATTCTTGTGTGTATTTTGTACTTTACGGAAGCCATATTTTTAACTATTTCATTTCATTATTTAATAATAAAGATAAATAATATCAAATTTATCAAAATATGATTTTAAAGCAGTACATAGTTGTATTCAAACAAATATTTTTAAAAAATCGTTCTTTAAATATAAGGGTCAAATTAAATATTGAAATTTGAATTTGACATTTCTTGAAACAGTGTTTTAGCTACCAGCCATTGCCTCTAACTTTTCTAAGGGTTTGAGCAGATATTATTCTTATATTCCTGTTTTTACACAACTGGTTTTAAAAATAAATGCAAATTATTGCCTAAAAATTATTTTCCCCTGTATGAGATTAGGGATCATTAATTCCTCGGCAGGCCTATAGCAGGGTAGATATGCCTATACAACATTATATTTCTAACATTGAAACCATCATTCTACTTTTACTTCGTACCATGATATGGCGTTAAATGAAATAAAAAATTAGGGACGAGAAGACCCCATACCGCTGTATAGTAAAGTACTTTTAGGTACTAAGTGTCCCTAAAGCCTAAATGTACTAGGTACAGAAAATATTTTTTTAAAATCTCCGCAGTGAACGCGTCAACTGCACTAGTGCATAATTGATAGAGTCAGTGATAATAGATAGGTAGATTTGAATACATTGAGTGTACGTGTATATCTTTTTACGTAGTGCAAGTAACGATATCGATCTGTTAGTTCAGTGAGAGTTTGAGTTCATGGCCGTTTGTGGGTCGTCTTGAGAATATATTTATTTAGAAAATGACGAAGGTCTATCTGTCCATATCAGGCATCTGAAGTTGTTTTCGTGTGGCATTTATTTCCGAGCTTTGAGTGTATTCCCACTAATCTAAAAACAGCAATAGTCCCTCTCAAGCCAAATGCGTTTCTAATACCCAACATATCAATACACGAACACAGCCGTGGCCGTGGCTATCAGCGCGAGCTTTCCCCAGCGGAAAGTCAAGCTTTCAGCCGGCCTTCGATAAGTACCGCCACCGCTACGGAAGCTTTCAAAACCAACCAACAAAAACCACCGATCCCCTAGCTTTTATTTGCGGAAGTATCCGACAAAGTATTGTTTGATTCACACTGGGCGACGGGCAATGAACTCAGCGCGACGCATTCGCAAACCAGAAAGGAAACGCATTCGTAACTGTATAAAAATCAACGGTGAAAGGCTTTTACGTTTCAAATATCCCCGGAAATTTTCCCCAAACATTCTGTATAATTGCAAATATGAGTTGTTAATGCCCGGTTTCTCTACAGCAACTTAAGTTGTTGATTATTAAAGTGCTACTGCTATTTAATTGTAAGTAGTCCTTTATTTCCTAATGCGTTGCACCACCAAATTAAGTGATGTCTCATATTACATTACCAACAGCGTAATGATTATTAAATCGTAGAAATAGGCTATAAAAACAATGAAATATTTAATTAACGAAGTAAGGTTATGTGAAAAATTCATGGAATTTGAACTCAGGACCTTCGTATTGCAGGTACGATGCTCTACAGCTCTACCAACTGTACTACACGAAGTGAAATTTTCACGTTTTTATAGAATTTGTAGTCGAGTATACTGCTCTATGATTGGTCATTTTTAAATTTAGCGATTCAAAAGAAAATACGAGCCGTCAAACGTCAAAGCTGTCATCGCGTTTATCAGTTTTTATCTTAGAGCATATACTAACTAGAGAAGTAATTCCCTATACCAATGCATAGGATGAAGTGATCGGAAGACATGTAGGTGCAGGGCCGGAAGTCATGGTGAATTGCGGGCAGTGTTTTGTTGTGTTATATGTCACTGCTTGTCATTTTACTGTAACCAAACCTTATTTTTTGCGTGCAGTTTGTGAGTATATCTCGGAGTATATCAAATTGTAATGAAAAATACAAAGAAAATAAGGATATTTCGTTTCATGTGTAAGTAACTGGTATTTGTTTTACAAATAATATATTAAACAAAGTGTAACTTTTAGGTTTCCTACTAATAATGACGTTAGAGTAACGAGACTGAAATTTATTGGAAACAAAGGTGATTTACATATTTCAAAAGCAGCAATTAGTCATTACTTTGTAGAAAAGGTAGTACAAATATTAAGATAATACGCAGTCTGCAATACACCATGGCTTCAATACGCAGCTTGCAATACACCATGGCTTCCGTATGTGTTCCGATCACAACAAACACCGTAAGGCGGCCTCTAGTCAGTATATGCTCGAAGGTTTTTATGCTTATATTCGTTTCAATAATACCTATTCGATATGAATTTACCTACAGGATTTTTCTAATTTTGACGAACTCAACGTCGTGGATAATTCGTTGTTTTCATCTCTTATTCGCTCTAATTTAGAATAGGCTTGTATAATATGGAACACATATCATTTGTATCAAATTAAAAAATCTAGAAAATATTCAAAAGAAATTTCTAAAAATTTGTTATTTTAGAATACATCATCAATGGCCTACAATAACCTATGAGGAACTACTTATGGAATTTAGACTTGAGGCTTTAAAAACGAGGCGTTCCACGCATCAAATTATTTTTATTTATGAGTTAGTGAATTACGATGCCTTAAATTGTATGTTCAGCCGAATAACTTCCGACACACTACCACTTTTTATTGTGATGAATCTCATACAAATTCGCATTTCCACTCTCCGTATATATTGAGATTCTATAGGGGGAAAGAATTTGTAAAAGGTATTGAACTATTGGATGTGTACATTATGTATTTAGTAATTTATTTTTAATCCTACAAAGATACTATAAAATTGAAAATTAGTCTATTACTATTTATCTTCTCGTTTGTGAGTGTGTGAGTAATATATAAATCAATTTTTGTATTCCCAAAATAATTGGGTGAAACAGTGTTCATATTTATACATTTATGTAGATTTTTTCTTTCTAAATTATGTAAAGTTCTTTCTTGATTATTCTTCTCTTGCACATTTGTTTCACAGTGTAAAAGAATATGTAAAATATCAGATATTTGAGAAACGAGCTAGTCTTTTTCGCATGCAATTTCGACTTTCTCTATCCTTTGATGTTATGTAAAATAAAAGAATAGTAAAAGGAATTTAAAATATAAAAGTTACCTTATTTTCAAGTTAGATTAGTTCCTATGAATCTAATTTACGAGTGCTACGCTTCCCATATGTTAGATAGGTCGGGTATTTTTCTGAATTTAAATTCATAAGTTTCTGCCATTTCATAATAAAAGCACATTACAATTTTCAACTTAGCCTAACGTATAGAGAAGAGATACAAAATATTGATATTCTGACACATATCGTAACAAACGACTATTCGTTATTACTTGTCTGTAAGACTCGTAAAAAAAATTAGAAAAATTATTTTTTGTGTAAATTGCATAAAATAATATTGTTCTTCTGATAATATTATAGAAACTGTGTAAAGGTTATAAAAAAAATAGACGGATATTCTTGAAAAAATTTTAAATTCTCGATTCTAATAATAATAGTATTTTTTGATTGAATAAAAAAAATAGATCATAATTTTATAAATTATTTGGAACCATTTGTGATTCTAAGCGGTAGTTTACCTCTTTACTTGAAGGCATCTACAATTTTTTAAACTATTTATTTGAAAAAGTTATAACATTGTTATTTTATAGGATTTATTGCATACAGATTTTAGACACCTTACTTTAAATTTTACTGCTACGAAGTCATTTTAAACTCTTGTAGGTTGCAAATGTTAGATAACTTTAAGTCAGTAATCCATATCGCGAAAAATAGTGTAGATAATTTATTACCTAGATAGGTAAAATTGTCCACAGAGTGAGATGAAGAAAATTAAATAGAACCGGCAAAAAACAATATCATGTTTTATTTAAGTAATCAGCTATTGCAAGAATTTTTATACGATTTCTGAGTATTACAGTTTAAAATATATTGGCTGCAAGAACTTCTTGACTGGAAAGGTGATGAAAGGAAGAAAATTACTAGATTTCAGTCAAATAATATATATATTTTCCGCCTCTACCGGTTTCGATACCTCATGTGTCTTCTTCAGGAGCTACAATAATATTACAATTTTTGAAAACAAAAATTAAATACAATCATGCGTAACTTACATGAAATATTTTTTGAATTTGTAAAACATGGATAAATACATAAAACAATAATAAATAACATATAATACATACAATAGTCGTCAAAATTTAAAAATATAAATAAATAAATACATTAAAAAACTCATGTGGTCGTCAAATAAATTAAGATATACTTTTATAAAACATTGAATTAACAATGGCACCCTTTAACTGAATTAAGTTATAACTTGTTCCGAAGGTCGTTTCTCGAATTGCCGCTAGATTTCTAAGTCATTTATTTCTCTTCTTAGTATTTTATTATTATAGTTTAGATTTACATATTATAAATTTGGTTTATATTTATTTTATGTTTGGTTCATATTATATTATTAAAATGTTAGTGTATATTTTACTTATATTTGTATTGTCATTTTTTAAATTTATGTTGTTCTTGTCATTATTTGTGTAACATCTCAAGAGTGAGGCGTTTGTGTAAGTTTTGTTCGGTATCAATTACCTTGACGGCATCAAAATTAAAATTATGTCCGAGTGATATTGCGTGTCCTACTAGTGCACATTTCTCATTGTTATTGTTCTTATTTTTGCAGTTTCGTTTATGTTCTGTCATTCTAGTTCGTAAATACCGCCTAGTCTGTTCAGTATAAGTTGACGTACACTCCATGCAAGGAATTTTGTACACTACATATGACCTGTAATTTTTATCTATGTCCGCTTTTAGTTTATTAAAAAGATTTCCTATTGTTTT
Organism: Ophonus ardosiacus; assembly: GCA_943142095.1. Classification (NCBI taxonomy): domain Eukaryota; kingdom Metazoa; phylum Arthropoda; class Insecta; order Coleoptera; family Carabidae; genus Ophonus; species Ophonus ardosiacus. The sequence goes on along the minus strand of OW964830.1, from coordinate 14,146,441 downwards.
TGTTTGTTTGAAGCCAATATTAATATTTAAATTATTAGTGAAAAGTTTTTTAAGTTGTATACCTGTGCCATCTATGTATGTTAAGGGATAATAGATTTTCTTTTCATTTCTTTCTATGTCATTGTTATTATTTTGTTGATTTATGTTGTTGTTTATGTTATTATTTTTATTTTTTATTTCATTAATAATAATAATAATTAAAAGATATTGTTTTTTAAAGAGCCTCCAATTTGAAAATATCATGAAATATCCATTAGATATTTTACAATTAAATATTGAATTTTTTTTTAATATTTTGAAAAAGTCACATGAATGCATAAACTTTTTAAAAATGTGAAACCGGCTCATGCTAACCAAATTACTGTTATTAATTTCTCAATATTAGTTTCTATGAAAAATGAGACGTTCAAGGTGTGTATTAGGAATAATAGATGGAATGCATGTGGTAATATACCTGTAGTGGTAGCACGCACTTTAGAATTCTATCATAGAAATCAGGCGAATACGATTTTACTTTTACGAATCTTGGTAGCATGCACTTTAGAATTCTATATTCGATTTTTGTTACGGAAATTTTTGGATTTTATACTATTAAAATAAAAAATATTATGACAGTTGTATATAATAAATGTATAAATTTTATATAAATTGACTTTGAATAGAATTGTGGCAAAATAATGACATTACTTTGACACTTTCGCCTCGAGTCGTATGCTTGCAGGCGAATATTTTGAGACACGCATGCTACCAAATTTTCGCTTCGTGGCGAAAAGAGAAAACAAATGCTAGATTTGATAGAATTGTAAAGTTCGTGCTACCAATACTGGTTCACCAGTAGATGATTTGATGAAAATCATCCACCCTTCTTTTATATAGGAAAGGGAAATTTAAATTTTGAATTAATAATTATAGATTATTATATTATAATGAAAATGTGCTTATATGATAATTCGCAGCAGATTTTCTTTTAACTTACATGCGTCTCATAGTCTGTAAACATACACATTTATAAATACATTATATTAGTGTTGTTAAATAACAGTTAGTTATTATAACATAAACTTTATGAGGTTGGCTATGCTATGAAAACTCCTAAGAACATTATACAAGTTAAATAAAATAATACCGCTATACGTATAAAGATTTGAGCTGTTGTAATCTTTATGTCTCGTTAACAAGGCAAACTTTGTTAAGTCAACATACTTAGCAACTATTATACTGCTGTAAGCTTCCACAATTAGCCCGAGTCTTTCATGTGATATGGAAAGAATCTCTTCCAAGATTGAAGGTATGCGGGGAAAAACAATGTAATAAATTGAACACGTCGTAAAGGTACGAGTAGGCGTCGACGTCTGTATGTGTGTGTTAAAAACGATCCCACTGCTCAGGACATTGTCGATTTTATAGGGTACGAAATTCTTAGACCTAACATACTAAAGATAGCAACAAAGAAATGGTTATATATGTAATTAATAAATCTAGATATTATTCTCTAAGAAGTGCGTAACTATTAATTATTGAGTGATAACAATAAACACCATTTATTCTTCGTTCTGAACGTTCAGTTTTACATCTGCTGTCGATTTTGAGAGCAAACTGATGTGATCTTTATGAATCTTTGTACGATGTTGTAAAACATGTTAAGAACGAATGTATTTTATGTACATGAGATGTAATAATTCGTAAGATCTTACCTACCCAGAAAAAGATGCAAGTGTGCACCGAAACATCAGTTTCTTAAGAGAAAAAATTTCCCTCAGTCAATTATTAATCCCAGGTAAGGTTTCAGTGATCCAAAATATGGGGTTTACTCAATAAAATAAATAATTATTTATAAAACAAGTCCACTTACTATATTACATAAAAAAAAAGCTACACATCGCGGGTAACCTTGCAATATCTGTAAAGCAAATTAAAATTAGTTGTAAATTTAGATTTTTCGTCGCTATATATTTACATTATAATTTAAAAAATTTCTATACTAACAATTAGTTCCATTTTTAATGAAAATGAGTTATTAAATTTGGATTCTCCGCGTCTTTTTAAATTGTAATTTAAAAGTCATCAGCAAAATTTATCTAAAGTCACATAGGAGGTACCTGCTACCGCGCCACTCGCGATATATTGAAAATAGCGTTCAGTCACTAAACCAGACAAAAAGTCAAATCAAATTATTTCCGGTTTAACCTTCTGAATCTAATCATATACCTACCTGTAATAAAGTTTGTTTTTAGTTTTTATTTAATTCATTCTATTAATAACTTTCCTCTTACTATTCTAAATGTTCCGAGATTCTTTGACGAGATTGGCGGTATTTCTGATGTGTATATGTATAATTTTAAATTTTTTGAAGAAAAGAAAATTACTGGATTTCAGTCAATGATTAAATATATTTTCCGCCTCTTTTATATATGAAGAAAGGCCTTAATGATCCCAGATAATTTTTATAAAAAATTTGTTTATTAAGGACGTTTCGAGCACAAGTGGCCCATCATCAGCTTCACGTGGTAAATAAATTATGTAAACTTTTTGTAATAATAATGTCGATATAAATGTTTAAATATCAAATTTCAAATATAATAACACGTGGTACTCCATTTTACTTCATAATAAAAACAAAATGGAGTACCACGTGTTATTATATTTGAAATTAGTTATTTAAACATTTATATCGACATTATTATTACAAAAATGTTTACATAATTTCTTTACCATGTGAAGCTGATGATGGGCCACTTGTGCTCGAAATGTCCATAATAAACGAATTTTTTATAAAAAATATCTGGGATCATTAAGTCCTTCCTTCATATATAAAAGATTTGAACTTGATCCTTCAACTACAACCAATATAATTTTAAATATTTAATTAATAATAAAATAAGAAATATGAAATGTACTTACCAGAAAAAGCCTTCAGTAAGGTATTTGTATATTGGTCTTTAGTCTTATAGAATTTGAGAAATCGTCCCTCCAACATCCAGATACACACACGCACACATTTATACATATATACACACAAACACCCACAAATACGCACACACTGACATTATTGTAAAAATGTTAAAATCGGATTCTAGTGACCTTAAAACGTGCTTATTCTCTAAAATCTGAATATGCGATTTTCAGCATGAATCCAATACCTCTCTTAGCGAGAGGCAAAAAACTATGCCTTGGTTGGGATTCGAATCCAAGACTTTCAAGTTGCGGAACGGCATCACTACTTCCCAAAGTACCTTAATCGGTTATACGTTGATTTTTCTCGTTTTTGTAGCAGAGATATCTTGTCGTATTCTTATTTGGTATGTCCTGAGAGCGTTAAAAGTCTTTGGTACTCCTAGTTTCATATCCGGGCTCAGCGCGACTTAAAACTTAGCGTTGTCACGTAACTAACTTCAAGTTACATCTCAAACGCTAATTTATTGCACAGGACCAACTTTCTTCATTTTTATCTCCTGCCCTGGAACGCTCGTTTATTTTATAGATTACCGCCTTCTGAATTGTCCAATAAAGCCAGCTGGAATTTCATACGGCTCCTCTCACATGAAATACAGATGGTCCAAACTATTAATATCTGAATATTGTACTCGTACTAGAATAGTACTTCTAAATATATTATGTGGATACTGTAAACTTCTTACATCTAAAAATATACAGAGTTCTTTTCAATTTCAAGTAAAATCTTTAAGGGCACAAGTCTAGTACTGAACAAAATGAGTGAAAAAACCGTAATCAATATAGGATCTGATCCTCAACTGTTTCCGGGATAGAGGCTATTTTGCAATGAAATAAAAAAATTAAAAAATTAACAAAGATAGTGATCGAACAAAGTTTTATCTATACCAGTGGCGTAACGTCATAGTGTTCAAGGTGTTCTCCGCAAACCCAGAAGTAAGGAAAATGAAAAATAAATTAAAAATATTTTCTATTTATATGCATTTTATACTAAAACTCATTTTAAATAGAAAATATTACACATATACTTAGTTTTTATTTTGTGAACGTCTTGTATGTATACCAAACGCAAAGCTAGGTTCAAAAAGAAATTCTGACGACCAGTCTAACTATCATTATGACAAGCAGGGAGCGGTCGGCTAGTACCATGGTGGGGATACATAGTACACTGGTAAAGCATGCGAGCAAGCAAGCTAAAGTGTTAACTTATGCATTCTTCTACGCATGAAAGTTAAAGTTGCAATGGGGTCATGCCAAAAAAAAATGTTGCTAATATTTTTATAAAAATAGAATATATGACGCTTATTATTCATATTGCAACATAAAACATCCCAAAATATAATACTTTTCATTCATAATTTACTTAGAAGATATTCCCGCTAAGATTTTCTGTGACGTCATGTATCGGCTACTCACACAACGACAATAGTCACACGTACATGAAGGTCACAATGTCACAAACTTCAAACGCGAACTTAAACGTAAGATCAGAGTAAACTAACCAAGTATTTATAAGTCTCTATTCAATCTTTTTTGTTTCATAATGATTTAATTATTTCATTAGAGAAATATAATTTGTAATTGCAGATTTGTGTGTTTAATACATAAAATACATAAAAGTGCAATAATTGTATATTTATATTCAGATATAACATGGTAAAGAAGAACTGTGCAGTTCCAACTTGTGGAAACAATTCTTTAAAACCCCCCAAAAAAATATTTATAAACAATCTTAATTTACATTTTGTCCACCAGGGTGAACTGGAATCGTTCAGATACATGATGTATGCGCTCACGTGACCTCATTGAGATTTGAAATTGACCCTTATTTTTAAAAAATTATATCTATAAAACATTGCACTCAAATAGCGTGAAAATATTATTTACATATTCTGCGACCGGTAGACTTCCAGGAAAAAAATAAAACAGAAAATGTGGCATGACCCCATTCTATAATTTATTTGAGTGTTTTGATTTAATTTATTTTCTTCGTTATTATTACACCCCACATTTCTTATTTTTATTTTATATGGGTCTATAAATTTAAATAGTTTTTATAACTGTCTCTAATCAAATGGTAATAAAAATGTGTCTTATTTTGATTTAGTATTTTTTTTTCTGCACACCCTACCAAAAAAGTCACGCTACGCCACTGATCTATACCAGTAAGTAGACTACATAAATAAGGTACAATAAAATTATATATATATATATGATTTTCTAATAGTTGAGATATTATATGAAAATTGAATATTGGTCAAGGTCGCTACAAGACGAATACAATTATTTGATTTTTTTTTTGAAAAACAAATACACATCTGAGATGAGCTCCCAAAATAAACAAAAGGTCTCATTTAATTACAACCGTAAGTCTTATAGTTTTCGAGATAGCGTAGATAAACTCTGTAAAAACTAATTTTTCCTGCCTCAAATCTCGGAAACTACTGAAGATCGGGCTAATGTTGATTCAACTTTTTTTGATCATTTCAGTTTTCACCCGAAGTTAAAAAACTCCCTGTATAATATTAATCTAATTCTAGCCCTATGCTTTTAAAAATAAAAGAATATGAGACTACCTGACTACCATTACAGTACAGTAATGATATGTTATAGAAGACTAATAGCTTAATAATACACTAAATATGTAATTTTCTTTCTACGGGTAATATGATATCCATTAGGCAATAAGTCATAAGTAAATACGAATTTGAAGCATACATAACAATTTGTTTTTCATGCATATCCTGGTGATAAACTGCTTCTAATATTTACATAGTTTTTTTGTTCTATTTCCGAGTAGTAGATAGTTCAGAAATATTGAACCAATTTCTAATAATAAATGCTCATATAAGACTAACATGACTGAAATTATATAATATACAGGATGCACATCGAAAAGTGGGCCATAAACTTATCTTTGCACAAACGCTAGAAAATTATTTTATAGAAAAATACTTCAAATAGAATGTGTAGAGATTAAAATTCTGTATATAATCACGTAAAATGATTATTCTAGCTCTTCATGTAAACAGAAAAATTAATTAAATAGTTACTGCTTTTATGAGCTTTTAGTCTAGACACCAATGGATTATGATAAAAAAAAAACTTGATGAATTTGAATTATAATTAGTTCTGCTAATTCCATTTCTTTTTTGTTAAAAAGTGATGTGCAAATGAATTAATTAATGCAAGTATACTTCAAATAGAAGTTATTTAGTAGTAGTAGAGTAGTTTTTAATTGCTAAAACTAAAGGAGTTAAGATAATATTAATTTAGTTCTATACTTGATGGTTAAAACTAACAGCTGGTCTGAAATCATGAACAACTGATTAAGCCTGTTCTACAATTGAGTCATTTGTCGGTTGTCACTTGTCGTTTGAAGTTATAAACACACAACTTTGCTTTCTGCAATAGTCGCAAGAGTCTTATGGTGTCGCAGGGAACTGACACTTTTAAGTGAAGTTATGGAGATTACATCTTTTCCAATTTATTTTAATTTAATTGCAATACGGCTTCAACTAATGAAACTACGACGGCTGATACAAAAGAGAAGACAAAAACATACAAGACTATGGTGGGTAAAACCTCATATCGTTAGGCATCTTCTGTTCTGTACTAATATTATACATATTTTGTATATTAATAGAAATTTATCCCCAAATATCTTTTTTTATCTTTGTATATTTTGTTTAAACTAATATTTTGTTTTGTATAATGAATAATTATTTCGTCTAATGTCATTTCGTCTAATGTCATTTCGTCCATGTTTGCATTACTGTCGTCGTGTCGTTTAGCGTCATTATCGTAGAAAGCTGGAACATGACCAACATGCGATCCGACTAGGGTTGCCAATTTTACAAAGTTACAGAAAAGGACATTTTTTCTGCAATCTTTTTCAGAATTATGTGTAGGATTTAAAATGTAGGAGAAAAAAATGCGCCGCAGGCGATTTTTTGGAAATTTTCAAGGTCAAACGTGTTTTAATACAAAGTTAGAGAATACAATGAAACAAATTTAACAAATTCTTAAAAAAAATAAAATCAATATATTATGACGAAAACAAGTAAAACACAATAAGATATCTAACCTTAAAATGTTAACTGCCAATATCTAATTTTACATTTTAATTTTTAAACTGACAAAGCAGTTATTTAGCTTTAATAAACTATAATAAAATCTTAACGAGTAATACCTGACGAGGATGAAAGCATGAGCATGAGAGTAACAATTAATTAACAAATTTGACAAGTCAACACTAGTTAAGTACACATATTATTAAATCTGAAGGTCTGAAGTCTGAAGTCATCACTAAACACCAACATATACATCTCTGCCTCTGCTACCTCAACCTTTTAGAGAAGACTGTAAACTAAATCTTAGTAAATAAATTAGTATCAATACATCAATAATTCAAAAATTCTATCGTTATTTCATTATATTACATAAAATGTGAAATAATTATTTTATTTTCATATTTATAATAACAAGAAAAATATTATTAATAACAAAATTTACTATAAAAGGACAAATCGCGTCCTTTCCTACTTTAAAAAAGGACAAGGACAAAATATGCTCAAAAAAGGACAGTCCTTTCCAAAAAAGGTCAGTTGGCAACCATAGATCCGACACAGACAGCCGACAACCAACAATCCCTACCGCCAAATTTCAGCGTAGGGCGCACGCGTGCGACATCCGACAGCGTCAAACGACTTATTGCAGAATAGATATATGTGTATGTATGTGTGTGTGTGTGTGTGTGTGTGTGTGTGTATGTGTATGAATTTTGTCTTCGCTCTAACTCAAATACTATCAATCAGAACATTTTGAAATCTTGTATTTCTACCCTATTCTAATATAAAAAGAAGCCGTTAGATTTTGGTGTAAACGGAAATGGCACTTTACTTGAAGTTCATAATGGTTTTTCTTCAAAAAATTACATTAAATGCCATTTTTTCGCATTTTGTCATTATGAAAATTAAAGAATATTGAATTTTCTACAGGTATACATTAATGATTTTTCTATATATTTTACAGATAAATTTAAAAATCATTTTTTTCTTTTAATCCTGAAACCTAAGATAAATACAATTCCTTTGTTACACAGTTCATTTTTCAAATGAATGTAACTGACAAGTAAACGTCATTGTCAAAAAACGAATCACTTCAAATTAATAATAGTGACATTAAATAATAAAGAAAATCGTAAATAAAGCAATAGTTATATGTTATATGCAAAGGAACTTATATAGTTTGCAGCATTAGTAAATATGTAGGTATGTATTTAAATTAATAAAAATTAAGTCACTGTCAAAAAACTAATCACTTCAAATTAATAATACTGACATTTTAAAAAGAAAATAGTAAATAAAGCAATAGTTATATGCAATGGAACAGTCTGCAGCATTAATAAATACGTAGGTATTTATTTAATTAATAAAAATTAAATTGCTGGAGGTTTTGCGTTGGCCACATCAGATTTTTTAATTTGTCACTTTGAAGATCTAAGATGATAAATGGAATATTTCCTGATTGTAAAAATTTTGTCGTTTATATTTTTTTCTAATTATTATTTTAAAAATTTATAATTTACGAATGATCCATTTGACAACTTTGACGTTAAAAGTGACAGATATGATCCAAATCAGGATTAGCTGAACAAAGAGTAACGTGTGAGCCCAGCATCCATTTGAAGATTTTTCTGTCAAAACTTATCTCTCAAGGAATGTCCAATTGAAGAATATCCACCCGAAGAAATTGTTACAAATTGTTTGGACAGTCTTGTAGAACAAAGGAATAAAGTAAAAGCTTCTTCTTTAGTGCACTGTGGGCGTATATGAATCGAATCTATTCGCTGTGATTGTTTCGCGGACTAATCCAACACGATTGTTTCACTAGGGCCTAATGCATCTTGTCGGAACGATATAATCCTTTGTTTATAATGTACACATATCATGTAGTGGAGCGGTTAATCTCTGGCTTAGCGATTAAACTGCACGTTAGACATATACAAGCTACAGCAGTGTAGTTTCCCTTGCCTCTTAAAGCATTATACGTCGCTTTTTATCTTGGAATTTAATTAGTATTAAAAACGAAATATACAAGAGTAACAAGTTTGTGGAATATTAACTTTTTATGATTCTCTACTCTTCAAGAGTTTTTATTTTAATTAGGTTTTTAATTATTATGGAGGACAAAACAGAATTAATTTATAATTTTATTCACTTGTAGCTTTTAATGATGTTTTTCGTAAGAACATACTATCATATGTAAAATAAACATAAAATTCACATAAACATTATTATAGTTAAAATAACGTGATATTTTAGCATCACACATATTTCTAATAACATTTATATTATTTCATATATAATATTATTTTATTATACAGCATATGACGACGAGCACTTTGCATACAAAACAAATAGGGCCGGCACGATGAGTGTTCGAACTGTCGCCCCGAAGGACACCAAGAATTTAGGGGCGCCTATGAGTCGGAATGGGGAATATTATTTCATTTACGTATATAAATAAGGGAGCATAGAGAATCTCGAACAGGGTGCCGATTGACCTAGGGCTGGCCTTGAAAGCAAATGACCTATAAATACAAAAAAATATATTTTCTCGATTCAGTTTTTGAAAAATTTTACTTACACTATAAAGGGTATTTAACAACTTCAACTACAAACTTTAAGGGCATATAGTACTTACCAAAATGTCAAAAAGAAGCTTAATCAACATAGATCTAATCTTCAACTGTTTCCAGAAAGAGGCCATTTTGTATTAGAATCGAAGAGAACGTGATCCGACAAAGTTTTGGCTATACTAGTAAATAGACTACAAAAATATAATAAAAATTTATAAAAAGGATTTGTTTCAATTTCTAGGTAAGAGGTTATTTAAAAATGTGTCCGATGTCGCATTCCGGCATGTAGAATTAAGGATTTAGGTCTTCGTCACATAAATACAATTCCGAATGGCACACTATAGCTATTTGTGTATTAAGAGCGCAAAATGCGATATTGTTGATTGAGAGGCGCGGCATTCTCACAAAATCGACAATGTCCATTTGCGCTCGAAACATACACAAGATTTTTCTACAGTCGCCACAATGGGGTCCTCCACCATAACAAAAAATAATAAAATGTACACTTTAACTTTATACTTACAGTACTGCTCAATAAATAACGATTGGCTAATACAAAAGATACGGTTTAAACTTAAAAAGGCTTTTAAATGATTATATCGTTACATTAGCCATCTATCCCATAAAAAAACCAAAATTAAAGCGTGGAAGCAAGGATTTGTGATGATTTGATGAGTTTTTGTAGCAAAATGTGTGGTTAGTTGTCACGCCTGTCACACTGAAAAAATTAACAAATATTTCAAGGAATTTGTGATTATATAGACATGTATGTGCATTCACTGACTTCTCGCAATTATTTAAGTAACGAAATAACTAATAACTTTATTGTTATCAAAATAAATAGTTAACTAGAGATCAGATGTCAGTACGACTCGCAACTATCCTACCGCCATCTGTGTACAATCATTCCTATTACTAAACATAACTGTTCACACAATTTATTTTATATTTAATTTTATCGTTATTTTCCATTCTTCTTGAGTTTTTATTCAATCTAATCTAAGCATTTTATACTTTTGTTTTTGTAAATGAATGCTCTATTTCATTTTCACAGCAGTGTGGCATTTTGTTAGGTTATGTTAAATACCGACAGAACATATGTCAAATTGACTTGTGAACGTGATAAATGTGTAATTACAGTGTCATTAGTTCCTAACTAAACATTTTCATTAAGAATGCAGACAAGTGACATTTCTCAACATTGTATATTGTATTTTGCGTTGACAAAAGAGAGCGCAAATGGCTACTTTCTATAGTGACTGTAGAAAAAATAATTTTCATTGGTTTGTATGGCAACACTTAAAAACAACCAAAATGAATTAAACATTTTCTTTTAAATTGATGCTTCAGATTAAATTTTAATTATATCATAAATTGCAGATAAGAAGCTATTCTTTGACATTTTGCACAAATTATAGCAACGAACATGATTTGTTTAATTAGTGCATCCTAAAATCTAATTCCTAAAATCCTAAGTAGTGATGTTATTTATGGCATATAAATTTAGGATTTAGATTATGGTGGTAAAAGTGCAACATCGGAGACAGTCTTAGTACCTTTGATTTTTATTTGAAAAACAAAAGCACATCTAATGTGACCTCTCAAAAACAAAAAGTCTCATTTAATTGAAATCATAATATTGATAGGCGTTCACAACTTCACATCCAAGTAATTTCTTTTTCCAATTTGAATTTCTACTTTGCGCAAACCTTGGAACATGTGCCTGAATATATGCGTTCACAACACCATAACTTCACATGCCAATTTCAAATTCCAACCTTGTTATTATTTTGAACATTATTGTGAAACCATAGGAATGAATCGCAAAAAATCTCTGCAGCTTCCATTATCTTCTGTTAAAAATCTCAATGTAAAAAAATGTGTGCAGAAATGTGTACAAGAAGAAGAAGTACAAAACGCACACGTAATTTTAGTTTCTGAAATGACAGAGGTAACCGGAAACTATTGAAGATTAAACCCATGTTAATTAAGTTTCTTACTTATTTTCAATCCTTTCAAAACTATACAAACTTTAATTGTAAATTAAATTGATTACGAATATAGTGGCCTATTCAGAGAAACACAGTCATAAAAGTTGTTACGGATATAAAGATTGTTATCATAAAGACATTTGTAACAATCTTTATGAATTTGTCAATTCAGAACCTACGTCGGTATTATTGACAATCTTTACAAAATAATACTTGTGAATGAACCAGATTATTTGACAATAGCTAACTTCATTATGCATATATGAACTTAACCTAACCTTACATGTCAACGCTTTATTCTTTTAATAATGTGTTGCCAATTTTATTTAAAATGCAAACATTCTGCCAAAACAACTAAAGAAGAATATGACATTTGTGGCATATTTGAAAACTTCTAAATTATTTAGAACGGGTATGTTAATTCCTACCACTGATCCCAACATGACTGAAAAGTTATGGAAAGATATTTTTTTTATTTTGATTGAAGAAAAAGCATACATTAGCACCAGAATAAATAACAAGGTTTTTACGAATACCTACCACAAAATATAATATTTTCAAAGAAATATGTATTTACGTCAAAAGTAACTTTCATACACGACGGTTTTTATCGTTCTTATTATCATTATTTAAGTCGAAGCAGGATCCATGCGAATAATCAACTGCATCCTGCTAATATTTAGCAGAAAGGTCATTATTAATAATATTTGATTGATGTAATAATCTGTCACATGCCAAATATTAGAAATAACAACGTGATAACAACCATAAATACATAGTTTTAGCAGTCGTTAGGATAAAGACTGTCGAAACACGTAACAATTATTGACGGTAACCACCTTCAGTAATGAGAATACCAAATTTGATTTTAGCAATCTTTACAGTACATAACAACCATAAAGACCATAACGACAACACAAATATTGAGTTCTGAATACACCCAATTCTGTATCTGAATTTTATTTAATATTACCAAAATTTTAAAATTAAATTTGTGATATGCTCTTTCGCTCACCTTATCCCTGTTCATTAACCATGTTTCTACATGTTTTTGTGGTGTAGTCTTCCACTAGTACTATTATTCCTCGACATCCTGTATTCATTGGGATGTTTACAGCATGGCTGGCAGATGATTATTTACCAACCATTTATAATAGTGTTGAACTAGAAGCTAACTAAGCCTAGCGTAATTTGATAGATTATTTAGCGTATAGATGCGTATAAGCACGTATGTTGGTAATTGATTTTGAATATGACAGCTCATCAAATATGAACTGAGTTGCGTACACGTGCTGTGGCAGCCAGCGACGTGTTGTGGTGCCGAGCAATTCTTGCATGAAGCAGTAGGAGACGCAAACAACCGCAACAAGACGAAAACAAGAACAGAAGGGAGAAATTATAAGCAAAGCTGACAGGGAAATTTGAAACGTACACAAAATGAGAAAAAAAAAACAGTAGAAGAATTTAATGACTTGCTTCTGTATCATTTCAATGTAGCGTATAAAAACGTAAGCTATGTACGACGATGTAGGCGTCGTCTTACATCGATTTTTTAAGAGGAGAAAATGACAGATGTACGTTTACGGTTGTATCACAGTAACTATATTTCATTGTTTTTCTTTTTTTAAGTATAGAGTTAATATCTAACCATAAATTAGAGAAAGGAAAAAGGTTAAACTGCGAAAAACATGAATTAAAGTTAAAATGCTTTTATTAATAGATTTTTCTTTCTTCATCTATTTTCCTTATACCCAAGATGGGTGTCGGAATTTTGAGATTTGGTTAATTTCCTACGAAATCCTATAGGTACTTATTTCGAGACCGCTAGTACTAAAACAGTAAAGTTTCATTTCCACCTATTGTCCTAATGCGTAAAAGCTATAATTAATGCTTAAGAAGTAAGAGCAATACGTAAGAACAAAAGATTGTAAACTTCTAACCTGAACTGTCAACTGTCAATCTATTTTATAATTATTAAATTTTTAATTTTTCGATATGGATGTAGATACAGAAAATTATGTAAATCACATATTTAGAAACAGAAGAATTGCTGCTGCAATTGTAGTCTTCTAGACAACAAGTAATAAGGGAAAAAAATTGTGACATTTCTGTTGAATTAGTCACTAAACAAAATAGCTGGAAATAGTAAATTGGCATAATGCATTTAGTCTTATGCACTAATCATTATGCATTAAGCAATAAAACATTCGGTGGAAATGAGGCTTTAGTATACTTAACCCTTGCGGCAACCACTAATTGCTATGCAACCCGTGCGGCAGCGGAAATACTCCTTCTACAGCTAGTACCATCTATGTTGGACATGAACAACTGGTCGGATCGTCGCAAACGAGTGCGATTAATGTCTGATATGGTGGCATTTTAACGACTACGCACTTAGCCGGCCGGTAGATTCGAACCGAGTAACCTCAGATTCGATCTGACCATCTAATTGCGCACGGCCACTATGTAGTTATCAATAGATACTGTTCCTATTTTAGAATTTATGTATTTTAAAGCTTAACTAAATAATAATAAATATCGTCACGGTTTATAACCCATTTCTGGGTGAGCCAGTCTGCATTTTAATTCGCAGATTTTGATAATGACAACATATCTAAACCAGCGCTCACTAGTCGATATTCAGAGACTTTCAAAGCTGACGTAAAAAGAGCACCACTGGGGTCACTTTCGTACCACTTGAAAATTGGAAATAATTTTGATGTTTATTCAAGTTTGACGTCGTTCGGACTCGTATTTGAGCCGTCCTAAACCCTACCGGTCACGTAAAGCACACAGCCGCGCAGCTCCTTAGTAGAAACATTAGATAAGAAGAAACAATAAATAAGCAATACTATTACTTCTAAAAAACAGTACGATTTTTTCTTATGTATAGCAACTGCAAGAATTTTTACATGACTTCTAAGTACTAAATTTTACGAGATATTGTTCTCTAAAGAACTTCATATTTGAAAATATCAAGAAAAATATCCACTAGATATTTTACAATTAAATATTTAAATTTGTGTAATACTTTGAAAAGTCACGTGATCTGAAAACAGAATATTACGTCAGAGTACATACCTACAGTTTAACATGTGACAAAATATCGCTTGCTTTTATTTATATAAATAACGTAAATTGTTTTCCTGTAGGCTATGAATGACGTACTGTATGTACTCCGACGTCACAGCAGTGGGGGTTGTTTCTCATGAATATTTCTGGCGCCAGTCTTTTTATATAATTATTTACGAAAATAAATTATTATTATTATTATCATCATCATCATCATTATTATTATTATTATTATTATTATTATTATTATTATTATTATTATTATTATTATTATTATTATTATTGTTATTATTACCTTTATTACTACGACAAATATTGCATAAACTTTCATTTAAAATACTTTTTGAAAAATTTAAAATTACCCTGACGCATCATGAAAATTATTCCTCCACGTTAGTTACATCATAACTGATATGGCGTCAACTTTCGCGTAAATGTTACAAATAGCATACCATTCACGTAACTGAAGTGATTGTTTCTTGTAAGTAAATAGGTTATTATTACAACACCAAAGTAAAATACACATGTATTTGTATTTGTTTATTATTATTTTAGTCAGCTAACTACATTATAAAACAAATGTAATAGATGAATATCTATAAAACTTAAACATATTTAACCTAACCTGCCTCACAATAGCTCTGTTCGATGAGAAGTGCTTGAAGTGCAGAGCAGAATAGTGCAGTGCAGTGTAGTGTACACTAGTTCAGTTTAATTCTTGTGGTTCCATAAAACACACGTGTATATTTGGGCAAGTTTGCTCAGTTGTGAGTAATTAAGCCAAGCGTAGCCAAAGGTGTAAAAGGTTCGGTTGTTTATAAGCACAGTCATATCATAAAGCTGCAAAGAAGTGACTGTAGAAATTTCTGTTTTAAAGAGCATAATGTTTGAACTAATAAACGATTCTGACGAAGATCAATCATCACTTGATTCTTCATCAGATTCAGAGACAGATATATTAATTAATTCTTTATATAACAAAACAAAGAGAATATACTATATCTGAATCCATTATTTTATTTTCTCAATGTGTAAAATTTGAGATTAATAAACAGATGTGTAGATAGGATAGAATTAAAATGTCTACCGAACAACATTTAGTTACCTCCACTCCTACTCTGCACTTTCTACACTACCTCGCGAGTCAGGTCAGAAACGTGAGCACTAGTTCTTAAAATTTTTGTCATCGAACAGCCTGCCAGAAGCTGTCCGTTTCTCATAAAACATGTTAGTGTAAGAAAGTTAACACTAGGGCGGCCTAGTACATGTCATCGAACAAAGCTATTATTTGACGTTTTACTAGATCGTATTCAAAACTTTTGATTTTCTTCTGTTTTATACGTCAATAGAAAAGTTGGGTAAAACTTTAGCTAAATATAACCCAATAACCTTACCTAACGCATGAAAGGCATACTTCGAAAACTTGGGCAGAGAAGGTAGAGCGCCAGATTATTATATTTTCCTTTGTACATAAAAACAAACCTTTTTGCACGATCAAACTTCATTTTTGAGGTGAGGTAGTTCATTGACAGTTTCGCGAAAAGTTGCTACTTCTTCTTACTTTAAAAACTTTCGACCAATCTCCAAGTTCATTATTAATTGAAACAACAGACATTGTCTTGCTAGAAAACCAAAACGCACAGCAACACAGCAACTACAAAGAACGTTAAATAGGCAACTATCATAGTTGACGTCATATTAGTTATGACTTAATTAACGTAGAATAATTTTCGTAATGCATTACTGTGGCGTAGTTCTAGACACAACGTAGAAACAAACTACACCATAGTAAAAAAATAATGCAGAGTTGTCACGTCATTACTACGTTTACATGGTATTCGGGATGCAAGTTTAGACGTCAGCGCCGCTAGCGACTAAATAATGAACTTCTTTGGTGGGTATTGAAATCTGTCAATCTCGTGTTTACTTTATCATAATTTTGTGTAATTTCGCTTTATTTTTTAATTTTTATATAAACATAGGTTTATAATAATAATATAATAACAACTATGATGTTAATGAATATTCAATGAAACTGAAATGATATAAAAATATCACAATAAAATTATTACATAATCTTGTAAGTAATACCTACCATAAAAATTCCAATATCAATACTAGATAGATGAAAACGATGCTTATATACAAAAGTATTGTATATTCTTATCGTAAAACACTTAAATTTGTATAACAACACAAATATAAGAGAAACTACGCAAAAATATTGCAAAGTAAACAAGAGATTGACAGAGGTCAATAACCTCCAAACAAGTTGTCTAGCAGCGCTGACGTCAAAACTTGCATCGCGTATACTAATTTTATTTTAGCAACGAAACACAACTGAAAAACAGTTACTGTTTGTATTGAAAAATGCAAAATTGATACGTAACAACGTCAACAAATGTTATCATACGAAAAGATAAAAACGAATGAAAAAACACCAAATGCCGGTCGACAAGAATACATGAGGTACATGTCTTATAAATGTAAAAATATTGAAATCCAATGGTGCCAACACGTGGTGACAAAATGAACTACAATTGAAATAAATTAAAAATACATTAAAAACAATGGCTGGTAGTGCAAGCTCTGTATTAACTAAAACGCTGTTTTAAGAAATGTCAAATTCAAATTTCAATATTTAATTACACCCTTATGTTTAAAGAATGATTTTTTAAAAAATATTTGTTTGAATACAAACAATGTTCTGCTAAAAATCATATTTTGATAAATTTGATATTATTTATTTTTATTATTAAATAATGAAATTTTGCATTTCTTAAAATAGCGTTTTAGTTGAAACCGAGCTCGCACTATCAGCCAATATGTTTGTCTTTCAAATAATTGTAAATGTAATTAAAATGTATTTTTCTTATAGTATGTAAAATATAGTATTTATTTTCTTCGTTTTTCTAAACATAAACATCAGTCGGTCATTACTACAGTCTTTTTTATATTCTAATGTTTTTATGACGTACCTAACTCCTCTGCATAAAAATTTTTACAATAGGTTATATATTATTTTTGGCAGCAATTATATATTTCGTATGACCCAGGAACAAACATCTTTTTTACCTCCCGCTACCCTAGGTAAGGGAGGTATAGGGACCGTGCTAAAAATCGGTTACAGAGATTTTAGTGAATAAGCACGTTTTGATGTCCCCAGATTCCGATTTTAACATTTTTACAATGATGTCTACGTATGTATGTGTGTGTCTGTGTGTGTGTGTGTGTGTGTGTGTTTGTGTGTGTGTGTGGATCTTGTGGACACGATTCCTCAAATACTATCAATCAGAAAAATTTGAAATTTTGTATATCCATTCTACACTAATGTGGGAAGAGCTCATTAGTTTTTAGTGTATATCGGATAACCGGAAGTATTATTTATACAAGCTTTTAACAGTTTTTCTTGTAAAAAATCCATTGAATATAATTTTTTAGCAACTTTTCTACGATAATAGCATTTAGTAAATAACTTAAAATAACTTTATATTATATTATAAAATAATTTATTTTTGTACATCACTTTGCCTCTGCGTCAAACAAAAACAATACTTTAATAACAAATTTGACACATTTAAACAAATGTCACTGTCACTAAGCAATTTTCATTAAAATTAATAATGAAACCGTGTTAAGAAGAATTTAGTAGTTTAAATATGATTCTAATGAAATTAAGGTTTGTAAAAATAATATATTTTCCATCATACATAAATATTAGATATACAAGATAATTCGATTTAAGTTTGATGTTTGCAGCATTATATTTCAAACAGCTCTCAATAAGAACGTGATTTCAAAGTGTCAAATAATAGTATGCAACTACACATTTACGAAATGGATAATGTACGGCGAAGAATTTACACAGATTGCGTTTTAGAGCATAAGGATGTTGGTGATGATTTTGACTATAATGTGTGTGACGATTTTTCCTTAAAATATATTAATGATCCAAAACTTTAGATTATTAGATTTTGACTATATATGATAAACCGGATGTAGTACTTAATTTGAAGCTTTAAAAGATTTTTCAGGAAAAACGTAATAAAATATAATCCAAAATTTCGCATTACAAACCGTTCTATTTATGGGAACAACAAAGTAGATTTTGTTTACAAACTATCAATCGGAAGTGAAACTTTACTTAAAGCTCATTGCTATTTTAAACATAGAATTGGCGGGAGGTCATGTGCTGGCCACATCAGATTTTTTATTTTCTAATTATTATTTTGCTACAGCCGTGATAAAAGATCATAATCCGATTTTTTCAATTATTGCGTTTGGATTAAATTTGGAGTCCCAACGTACATAAATGTTGTCAGGAAACAGGGCTATATGTTTTGGAAGTTTGTAAGCATGCGTGAATTGGGTTGAAAGGGTCTAGTTGTATGTTTTAGGTACCAAATTCAATCCAATCGCAATAATTGAAAAAATCGACTTAGGACATTTTGTCCCGGCAGTAGCAATTTATTTTTGTATTTTGGTATGTTCGGAAAACAACAATAGACAATATTTGTTTTGTATCTCTAGCTGTCATCAAACTAGCTAGAAAATAAAATAACTTCTTTTATAAATTCGTTTTTAAGAATATTAAAATGCCATAGGCATTGTATACATAATCCGGCTCTGATATTATTTCTCATTCCCGAATCGATATATTTATTGTTTCATCTCTTACCTACAATTACTATTGCAAGATATTTACATAGATTTTCCATTTCTATTAATTTTATATAATATACCTACATTTTATGTTTACTTTTACCATGGTAACATAAAAAAAAGTAATAAAAAAAATCTTGTAGTGTGTTTTCCTCGTATTTTCGCGCTTGTCGGCTCAAATGAAAATAATAACTTCGTACAACTTTGAAATAAAAACATACAATCGCGTCTCATGTACGTCGTTAGGTTGTTCATATAGCTGCAGGAGTACTTTCTTTTTGGAAGTTTACAGAATCAGAGTTAAAAAAGTCGTGAATTGAAATTTTGTGCGTCTAGAAATATGTATCTACTTAAACGAAATATGCTGTAGATAATTGGAAAGCATCTTTAAATAAAAATACTTTCTTCAAAATTGTAACAAGTATTGTAAATTATGAAAACATTAAAAATAATTATTTTTACTTCCTTATACGAAGTAAAGGAAGTATTGTAATCGCGAAAAACTTCGGTTTCCAGATTTCAACTGAAATATCCATTTTGACCATCCCTGAATCCAATTTGACTAATTTCGTCGTGACGTCTGTACATACGTACGTATCTCGCATAACTGAAAAACGGGAAGCCGTAGAAATTTAAAATTTTGTATTTAGGACTGTTATAACATCTAGTTGTGCACTTTCCTTTTTGGTCATTACATAACTTTCGGAAGTGGTACTTTACTTGAAGCCTTTAATAGATTTTAATGAAAAACTATATTAAAATATAATCCAAAATTTTCAAATTTGGTATATAAGACTTCTATATCAATGGACAAAGCATAATAGATTTTAGTTAAAATGGTCTATCCGAAAGTGGGACTTTACTTGAAGCCTATAATAGATTTTAATGAAAAACTATATTAAAATATAATCCAAAACTATTCAAAATTGGTTTATGATACTTTTATGTCAATGAGAATAACATAATAGATTTTAGTTAAAATAGTATAACCGAAAGTGATACTTTACTTCAAGCTGTTATCAGTTTTTCTTGAAAAAAATAGTGTTATTTTGATTTTAATAATAAATGCTTCAAATTAAAGTTTTAGAGAATTAAATTCTGCGTCGAAAACATCATGATTAAATTATCTCTTTGTATAAGCGAGATATATAAATTTAAAAATTATGTACTTTTTGGTGTTTGTAATTAAATTTGCTATGAATTAGGACAAAAAATAAAAAAATAAAGAATTTAATGCCAATGCCAAATTATGTCAAATACATTCAATTTTATGATTGGGTCTGTTATAATACATATTTTAATTATTAAAAAAATATGTATAGGTAGTGTAACAGGCGTACAAAGAAGTCATGTGGTGTCCACATCAGATATTTTTATTAGTATTATCAATATTTTGTAAGTCTACTCTTTTCCTTTTAATGACAGCAGCCATTGTTTTGATATACTAGTCTCATAACACTTCGTTACCATGGTATATACGAGTCCCGATCCACATCATACTAATTTAATTAATTTATCGTTTCCTAAATAATAGAATTCGTAATGATTATTAAATAAAACCTTAGTTTTTATTTAGCGAAGGAATTTTACCATTATAAGTATTACTGCTTAACTTTAAATTGAATTTTAGCTAATTTATAAAAATTTAACAGTAATTATAAAAATAACTCAAATCTATATGTTAATTTTATAGGGAAATATCTAATAGACATTTACGAAAATTCTACCGGTGAACTGTTATCGGTACATACCGGTAAACAGCTGTTAATCAGGTTACAGCTACCGGGATTGATACTTTAAAAACGCAAGTGATAAACAAGGTAGATTTATTACCTATGAAAAGCAGTTGAAAGATGAAACAGATTTGAAATTTGAAGTAGTTAAACGTTATCTCGTCTCGTCTTCTGTATTAACATAATTAACTTCTAAAATCTACTTCTGATTCCAACTTCGCTTGGCATCTCTACCTTTTTTTTGAGGTTAGATTCTTCATTTACCGCATTTACCGACTGAATTACTCGATCTATAAATCATGGATCCGGTAGATGGATCTGGTAGAATTTTCGTAAATGCCTAATATTAGTAATAGTTGTTTACTAGCAAAATCTTTATACACAATGGGGTCTTCAACCATTTTTTTATTTAATTTTTAACTTAATATATCTCCTTTAGACTTTTTATTTATTAAAACTTGACTATAATGTAAATCTGTTTCAAATATCTTTTTTATAAAACTATATATAACATCATTTTCCATTAAGACATGAAACATGTATAGTCGGGACACGAAAGATGAACTGTGGATATGTTAGCCCAAATCACCGTCAAATATATGCTCTCCGTTCAAATCTGCACGAAATACAATTAATTTATTTTTCCGCAAACTTAATAAAACATATAACAGTTGCCCAGATAAGATTTAAAGCTACGCAGTCTTTCTTATATTAGCAGTTGATCTGTACAATTGGTAAACGTAAAAAAATGAGTTAGAAGCTCAAAGTTACTGTAATAATTATTATTTGAGGACATCTATAGAATATCACGATATAAGAATTTCTTTCCCTTACACATCAGGTCAAGATTGGTGTCCTATAAGTAACACTACCTAGTGACAAAATATCTATAATAGATAATAAAAAAAAATGCAAATATGTAATTGAAATTAGTTATTATTTCTATCATATTATTTATGTATATAAACTAAATAAAATAAAATTAAAACGGGTGGACCAACTAATAAGGGACGGAGCTTGTAGCTTACGTACAAATGAAATGTTTCGTCTTCGTACAAACAAAAGAAAAGCAACGGAATTGTATTAGGCAATATGTATTTGTTTCTTGACATTGTCCTAGTTTGAGTGATAGGTGTTCGTTCGGTGTGTTGAAATGATTTCCCTGCTTGTGATGTGAAACAAACGAGCGCGGTTTGTTGGCAGGGTGCCAATCCCGGGCTCCCGATCCCGGCTTGCTTGAGTCGTGGTGGCGTCTGGCGATACGACGCCCGCGCCGACGCTTCGACGCTGATGCGTACCCTGCCTGTCCTACGCAAAGCGTATGAATAATGCATAGTCTGACAAAGGACGATCGTGACAGGATTTCCTCCCAACCTCATCACCTCAAAACATACACAATAAAAATAGGTAAGGCGAACGCTGAACGCTCAAGGCATACCGTCACATCTACCATTCTGATTTCACCCAAAAATCATTAATGACATCTTAAATGCTTACAGTTTCAATGTAAGTTTTCGTTTATGTGTAATAGTTCGTTTACTATAATGCGTTTCACGTACAGTTTGGTTCACAAAAGAGTCAAGGTCATTTGAAGGGTCTCAAGAGAAAAGCATGGATATCACAAAAATATCGAAATTTAGATATTTATACAAAGTTATGCATTCGACGAGTACTATCACAACATATTTTCCCGGGTTCGAATTGGGAGAAAACGATGTACATTGCGAGTTTTATGCATTTTAAAATATACCTTTTTAGGAGAACATCGTCGTCTGATATAATGTTTTTGCGGATTCACTGCATTTCGTATCTGTCTATGGGCGTACTACATAAAATATATATGCAAAATAAAGGACTTTTGTCGTTTACCCAAAGTGATGTTGAGAAAAGGGAACAAAACACTTTCACTTTCTCCTTTTTATTATTTACTTGGACGTTTCGGAGGTCCAAAGACCCCCATCTTCAGCATATACATTGTTAGGCTAAGTTTTACATTTCTTTACTTGTTATGATAAGTTGTGTTGAAGATTAAGCTTTTTACTCATTTTGGTCAGCTCTATATGTCCTCATAATTTGTGACACTTGTTTTTTAACACCCTGTATATTTATTTGAAAAAATGTGCAATATCTGACTACCAAAAATTACAAGTGATGTAAAAAAGGTTAAATATTATTTATTCAATTTTGACGTTTTAAACTGTCCATAGCAATAACTACTCGTATAAGCAACACTTTTTCACACGTGAATTAATTTTTTTTTAAATCACTCTCAACAAATAATGCATTTAAAATAACATCATGTACGAAAATAACACTCACTATAATATTTATTAGACATTATCAGCCATTTTCACTATTTTTCACGGCACAAATGACAGACAATAAAGCATTTTAAATACATGACTTGACGTCTATCAGAGACGATTTTCATTCTCAGCCTACTAACTGATCAGTTTTTTATTTTGTAAAAATTAAATATTATAATGGTTTTTATTAGTATTTCGTTAAAATTGAATAAAATATTGTACAAACCACGTGAGCTACGAATGTTTATTCACTCGAAGAAATTAACTCACTCGCCCTTACGGGCTCGTGAGCTAAACTTTCTTCTCATGAATAAACATTACCTTAGCTCACTTGGTGTGTAAATATCTATTAATTCGGTACACAAATCAAACCTCCCTCTCTAACAAGTAAGCTGTTGCTTATATGACGCAAAACACATATGTTACCTCTAGTAGTTGGTCAAATAATCACTATTTTTGTGGATAAAACACACTGCATTTAAAATTGGAGGAAAAATATAGATGCTGTTTTGGTATTTAATATTTCATATATTATTTTATATTTATTTTATAAAAAAGTTCAACAGAAGGAGCTTTTATTACCCATAACGGGGATACAAGAATGTTTTACGATATGACCCAGTCAAATTCTTTAGTAGTAAAGCATGAAGCTCTATTATCATCTTGTACAAAAGCATTACCTATAAGTAATATAATAGCGCAATACTTCATTTGGTACATGAAGATATGTGCGATATTAAGGAACACATATCTCTGATAAGTGATACCTATAATTCTCCAGAGTACTTACCAACTTACCGAAAATTTAGTCTTAAGGTGGATTTATGCAGCTTGCATTTTATTTAACTTTTTCTTTTCTTTTTCGCTTTTACTTTTACTTTAAGTTTGGTACTTTATGCAGCTACTTTAAAGCCTTCGGTACACATGTGCAGATGTAAATTTTCTGTCATATCAGTTGTCATAAATGTAAAGAGATAATTATAATCTGTAAAAATGGACACAAATGTAATAATCTGTGCATCTGCTATATTACTTGTAGCTTTACCCATTTCACTCGCTGACGTTTGTCACGTGAAGTGGTGTACATGAGCAGTTGTGAAATTATTTTACTTAACGGTCTTAAGTTGAAAGTTGGTCAACTTTAGTTCTTAAAGTAAAAAAAAAGTGTGCACATAAAATAGTGCATTTATTAACACACCTTTAACTTTTGTAAAGTAAAAGAAAAAGAAAGGCTAAAATAAAAAGTAGGCTGCATAAATCCACCTTTAGAAGAACTTTCACATCCTAATACTAGAAAAAGAGTTGGTTTGCCACTAAATTTAATTTTCAATGTCTCGTTAAATGAAATTTTATCCCATGAATTATGGAAAAAATCATAAGGTTTTATATTAATTTGATTAAAATATGGCGATAATAAGAGTGTCATAGAATCAGCAAGTCATGAAGAAATGCATGAATATTTTGTTTGCGTTATTGCGTTGATGTTTGTTTATGATGAATTAATAGAACAAAATATTCACGTCTTTCTGTCAAGGGACTTTAATTCACTTTTTCCATTCGTTTCGCTCTTATTGCATAGGCAATCCAGCCTGTCAAACGATTTACGTCATAAATACAATATCACTAAAAATAATGACGTCATATGTCAATAAGTTTACATGAGCATGTAAAACGGATTGAAAAATGTTCTGCCAAAATTTGTCAGTATTGCCAATAACAAAAAAATAATCCAATGCTATTTTACATAAATTAACAAAAAATTACTTAATATTAGGCAACAATTAATTTGTTCCGTATGTATATTTAAATGAACAGTATTATGTTCAGTATTTTTCATAAATGTTCAGTAGTAGTAATAAACGTTCAGTAAAATAAATGTTGTTGTTATTATGTTATTATGAAAGATGAAACTAGTTTCACGTACGAGTAATGGATTTTTTTATCCATAAGCAACATTAATAATATTAATAGATGAATAATAAATAAATCTTTACTGTTTCTTACAAAATGTAATCATTCTATACAACCATTTACTTTCATTTACTACGCACATTACGATACATTCTAAATAACTTAGTAATATAATTTTATAGTAACGAATTAATATCAAAGAATTTTTCAATTCTAAGTATGAAATCAATATATGTATTTATTAATTTCTCTAAAGCCTTTGAAATAATTAACTTTGGTGTATTAATAAGCAAACTTCAGAGCTTCGATTTTGATAATGATATCATTAAATTGTTTGATTATAATTCCATGGTACCAATCGCTTGCAATGCGTTTCATATAATAGTTATGAGTCTAGCCTTTATATTACTAAATTTATTATCACATATGGCTCAGATCTAAATCTATTATTATTCCTCTCATTTACTAATGACATTACTAGATTCTGAATTATACACCGTATTATGAATAATATTATTAATTGGGGTATTAATAACAAATTATCAAAATGATGTATTTTACTAGAATATTGTAATAACAATGGAATATGTAATTAAATTTAGATTTTTACTTACAGGGTGGTGATCGGCATAGCCGAACATAGGTCTGTAATCCTTCGGAGGTAGCGCCGAGTCTGACAGACCTGTCTTATTCTATAGCATACTGAGTATTTTTTATTGGTTTATATTTTGAGAATTAAATTTTTATTTGTTTTATTGTTTAGTAACAAAATACCCCGGTAGTATTTTATTGACACGGGCCACTCAGACTCTCAGGTGTATAGCTTAAAATTCTGCATATGAATTAGAAAGCAACAATTTTTTTTATGCTTTGTTTGGTTCCAGAAATTAGGCATGAAAATGTTGAAATTCACCCCAGAAATAGCCATAGCCATGGAATTTAACAAAAAATTAACAGATGTTTAACTATTTATCTGTCAAATTAGGTTAGTTTTATTTTTATTATTATTTATAATTTGCACCTCAGTGAACATTTATCAATTTAAATAGATAATTAATTACTTGAATAGAAATTATAAATATTCCCTAATAAAAAATAAAATAAGTTAACTTGAAAGACAAACCGTTAAACATTATTTTCTATTTTGCATCTGTTAATAGCTCATTCGACTACTATAATAAACTATACTTACCGTCAAATAAATATGAATTGGAGATTTCTACACTATTGCCACTTCCATTGGTCATGTTAAAAATAAGTTATCAAGACCGCAGGGCAAGGGACAGGGTGGAGAGAAAGGAAAAAATTAAACATCGGTCCATATTTATTTGACGGCGAGTTTAGTATAATTAATTTTTATAAGGTTCGTGGCTATGAATTTCGAAAATATCAAATGTCAAATCTCGTTAATTAAACAAAAACAAACGATTTATAAAATTTTTATTTGTATATATTTATGAATTTAAAACAAAGAATAAGAAGTAGAGAAGTAATAGAGTATTAAAGTTAGAAAGAAATAGAAAATATAATACGGTGTTACAAAAATAAGGTTAAAGTTGTCAAATGAATTTTCAAACGTTATATTAATACCATTAACTGGCAAAAATTCCCTAAATTTTGACACTTTCACTATGTACTATTTTTCATTTAAAAGGGCATAGAAAGCGCAAAACTTTTGGGGTGAATTTCGGTATTTATATACCTATCTTATTTCTGGCGTCACAAAACATGAAAAATTGATTTTGGTTACCAATTTAAATGCAGAATTTTACGCTCTATAACTTTTATTTAAAGCTTTTTTACCTAAACTAATTAAGGAAGTAGGAAATTACGAAATTATGATTTTACATGTTAAGTGCTATGTTCGGTTTTGTCGGTCACCAACCTAGTATGATAGTAGGCAAGAAAATAAAATACCCGTGTTTTTAAATCGAATATTTATTTGTAGTTAACTGGAAAAATATATCAAAATTTTGGAGGAGTACAGTGACGTCTCTATGGTTTGAAAGTGATAGACAAAAACGGACAATATGCCATAGCGGTTTACGGTTAATAATGGTAAAATTATTATAATCAAGTCTTACTGACGTCACCATATCCCTTCTTCAAAACATTCAATTGAAGAAAACTGTATTATTACGACGCAATCTTTAATTTTTATATATTATAACCCATATCTTGAAATTCCATTGTACACACAGAAACTATAAAACCATAATCCTGAATATTTTATTAATATAATTGCATTTGCAAACAGAATTCTGGGTTTCGTGATACAAACAGTAAACATTTAATAATGTAAACTCATTACTTAGCTTTTGCTGTGCTATATGTATACGTGCTCAAATATACAATCTTTATTTGGTTGCTTTAACCAACAATGTTATTAATAACAATGAAGACAGCTTTCATATACAAATGTAATTTAATTTTCTAACAACGTGTACATTCATCATGTCGCCTACGGCCTACGTAATACGTTATATTGAATTACTCTCTGTTTTGTAGAACAAATGTTATAACTAAGTAAATCGCCCCTGTATGCCGTACCAGTTTTTTCAAGAATATCGACAGTTCCATGTAAATAATTACAATTTACTTTTATTTCTTATTTATTTAATATAATTTATTATTGTATGTTGCCTCACTCACTTGTAATATGGTTTTAAATTTCTTATAATAAATTCTGTGGCTGGTAGTATTTACTCTTAATTATGATTAAGCTATGACTATGACTATGTATTTTTAATCATATTTTAATGTATTTTTAACTGGTAGCCACGGTTATTAATTAATTAGGGTGACCAAATAATCACCATTCTATGTATTTATTTTGCAACTGGTCATAAGAGAAGTAGTGAAATTTAAGCAGAAGCATTCGTAACCTACCTACTATCTATGTATGGATAAGTTCAAGGAAAATATTCACCGAGAATTCGAAAATCTACAGCCCGAAATGAGGTCACTGATGTAAAATCTCATAAAAAGAGTTCGATTTGCAAAGCGGCTAGAGGCGACCACTTGGCCGATATTGTTTTTACAAATTGACAATTAAGAAACTCAAAAAGACTAAATAAACATAATGTTAAAAAGTACGTTTTAAATTTATTAAAAATTATAGGAAAACCAAATCAGATGAAGACATATAGTTGCGTGCATAAGTTTTTACACTATGGGATTTATTGTAAAAGTGATGAAGAAATGAAACAGTAATTTTTATAAACTTATGTCTTGTGCATAAATTATTAACCGAAAACTACATAAATAAACTTATGTGATAACAAAATAGATTATGATGTTCAAAAGTATTGCGCTATAAATACCCATAGTTTAAAGTAGTAAAAAATGGTACAACATTTTAGGACTTGCGATTTTGTATTCTATATTTAATACTTGAACGACATTCCACTTGAAGCATTTACTGCTGCCAGAGCTGGGCAGTAACTAGTTACTTTAGGAACTTAGTTACTAACTAGTTACTTTTACGTAACTTCTGACGTAACTTAGTTACTTTTTAAAATATGGTAACTGTAACTGTAACTTAACTTGCTGCGGAAAAGTAATTGGTTTTTAGTTACTAGTTACTTGAGGAACTTAAATTCCTTTAAGTAACTCAGAAATTAGAATGTAACGTAAGTTAGTCAAAGTAACTTAAAAAGTGGAATGTAACTTAGTCATAAAAAGTAGGGGGGGGGGGGGTATTAAAATTTCTAAGAAATATTTTGTTGAGGCTAACGCCTTTTTTAGAAACACTAACTAAAACTGTTTTGTTTTAAATAAATGTCTGTCCAGAGTGGGAGTGTTGAGCGCAGCGGCGCGCATACCCTCTGTAATGTGTAACTTTTATTTTAATACATAAGTAAATTCAATATTATTGTTGATTGATTTCAAGCCATAATAGATAATAAAATAAGTAATTATATTCATTAATAATAAAGTTTTTGTACCGTAAACAGAAAAATTTAAAAAAACATATTATTTTAACTTTTAATTCTAGAATTAAAAAGTCACTAAATGTTAAATTTGACTTATAAAATATATTATTTTCAAATGTTTTCCTCGCTTACAAATGATACGTTTTAATAAATTATAATTAAACTGCCACTAAATCATCAAAATTATTCCAATTTTCAGGTTATACAAAAAAATAGTGTATTTTGTTCGTTGTTCCAATGGTTGCAAGACTTGAATTCGTCTCATTTTTACAAATTCCTTCTCACAAGATAAAATGTCACTTTTAATTTTTATATTATATTATAATGTAGGTTCGCAGGACCTTTTTATCAGATATTTGGGCCCTAGGCCAAATTTTTTTTCGGCCCCCCCCTCCCTCTTTATAGTAAAAAAACAAGTACATACAAATATTTGTATAATTATAATGTAAGTTTATTTATTAAAGAAAAAAATAAAATTCCCTGCTGAGAGAAAAGCTGATCAGTTATACAGTACCGTATGCTCGATTCTATTTTGAGGTGAAATTTTAGCGTAATATTTTGTTACTCCTCTCTAGGGACGGTTGGCGATTTTGCCGGTCTCGGGAATATGTTATTAGCGTAGCGGGGCCCCAAATATTTATAAAAAGATACTTTTTCATCAAATTTTCTTAGATATTTGAATGTGCGGGGCCCATGTGAGCGCGGGGCCTCAGATTGAAAATCGACGTCTGATCCGAGGTTTCCAATAAATTAATCATTATCCACTAATAAGTCTAGGAAATAATGTCTGCATGTTTTATACATTATAATGGTCATGTCATGTTAGAAAGAAAGTAGATTCTTTATATCTTGGTATAAGAAATCAAAATTGAAAAATAAATTAATAAATTTAACAAAAATCACAGCAACCGGGCCCTGCGCGCCTCTTGTCAAAGCGGGCCCTAGGCCGTGGCCTCGTGGGCCTAGGCGGTAATAAGACCCTGTAGGTCCGTTAACATTAACAATAATGATCTGATTGGGTGTTGCCAAGCAATAACGTTAAAATTTAGGTTAACGTAGTTAGTGCAAAAACTCCCTGATATGTATACTACACAATAACTAAGTCAACAGTCTAAGTCTACACTTCACGCTATTAAAAGTAGTTAGAAAGTAACTCAAAGTAACTAAGTTACTTTTAATGAGTAACTAGTAAATAACTTAGTTCTTTCACCAAAGTAACTGGAACTTAAGTAACTTAGTTACATTTTTTTGGAGGTAACTGTAACTGTAACTAGTTACATTTTAAAAGTAACTTGCCCAGCTCTGACTGCTGCACACCGTCGAGGCATATTAATTTGATTAAATTTGTAATATGTAGAGTCTTGTGGTAAATTTTGCTATTCATTTTCCTAATGGTTCCATAATTCACCTTCGTTGTAGTGTTTTTCTTTACTCCCGCGTATTTTTAAGTTTTGCAATAAATTCTCTGTTATATTTAAATCCGGAGATTGGCATGGCCAGTCAAGAATTCGGACATTTTTTGTCTTAAAAACGCCGTTACCTATTAGTTTTGAAGTATGTTTAGGATCGTTGTCCTGTTAAAAAACCCATTCCCCTGGCATATATTTTTTCTTGCATAAGATAGCATATGCTTTGTTAAAATATCCATGGTACTTTTAATCTGGACTAATGGAGCTACACCGTCAAGAGAACATGCACAACATAAAATCACATATCCTCTGCCATGCCAACTGTAAGGATTTGGTATGTAGAAATGTACCATTGTTTTCAAAAAAACCAAATTCTGATTTTATTTACTGTGCTCTTATCAATCTTTAGCAAGCCCGCTATCTCGTGAGAACCATTTTCTTGTCGAAAAAAATTTATTACGTATTCTCGTAACTGAAGGTGGGTGTGTTTTACCATTTTGATAAACAATAGTCTAAATTTATTTTAATTTCGGAATCTGATGAAAAAATTCAATAAAATAACGAATATAAACTGTCAGCTACAATGTGGCTCAATATTTATGAACACGACCAATTTTAAATTTTAAAATATGGGAACAATACTAATTACAAGGTACTAGCATTCTTAACAGTGGTATATTACGATGGTCATTCAATAAGTAAAAAGACAAATTCTATAATTTTAAAACTATTCAATGAATGTGTACAATCTTTTCAGGGGTGTTAGCTGGCAACCTTGGGATATGCTCTGATCAGCTGTTTCGTCATTTTATGTCAACATAACCTCAAAATTTTCAATTCACCATGGCAAGTCCACTAGAAGATTGCACCTTAGAAGAGCAGCGCTCATTCATTAGATTTTTAGTCGCAGAAGGTGTAAAACCAAGTGAAATTTTTTCTAGAATGTTGATACAGTACGGTAAAAGTTGTATGAACCGTGCGAATTTTTACAAGTGGGTTGATCGGTTTAAAAGTGGCCGAACAAGTGTAGGTGATGAACCCCGATGTGGACGTCCAGTGGAAGTTTCTCGGCCCTCGTTGGAATCGAGGATTGACGGACTTATTCGTGATAACAGAAGAATTACTGTTGAAATGATAGCTGAGGAAGTTGAAGTAAGTGTTGGAACTGTTCACAATGTCATTCAGAAGAATTTAAAGTACAGAAAAACGTGTGCCAGATGGGTTCCCAGACAGCTTACTGACGCTCATAAAGAATCAAGGCTTTCCATTAGTCAAGACTTAAAGCAACGAAGTTTGATTGAAGGAGACGCTTTTTTTGAAAGAATAGTGACCAGCGACGAGGTGTGGATCCATCACTACGACCCTGAGACCAAAAGGCAGAGTATGGAGTGGAAACACACTAGCTCTCCAGTTCGCAAAAAATTCAAGGTTCAACCTTCCGCCGGTAAAGTGATGCTGACCATCTTTTAGGACTCCAGGATCCAGTCTATTGCGATTTCCTTGAAGATCAGCGAACTATCAATAGCCAATACTACTCTAAGATGCTAGAACACAAAGTTAGACCAGCTATCAGGAGCAAACGTCGTGGACTCTTGTCAAAAGGAGTCATTCTTCAGCACGATAACGCCCGCCCTCATACAGCCCAGCTGACCCGAGATAAGCTTCAAGAATTGGGTTGGGAGGTCTTACCTCATCCTGCCTACAGTTTCGACCTCGCCCCATCTGATTTTTACCTGTTTGGACCACTCAAAGACGCCCTACGTGGAAAAAGATTTGCTAACAATGAGGAAGTTAAGGAAGCGGTGCAAAAGTGACTTCGGGGTAAATCGAAAGAATTCTTCGCCAAGGGAATTAGGAAGCTGCAAGAAAGATGGGACAAGTGCATAACTGTGAGGGGTGATTATGTTGAAAAATAGCCTTAATTTTGAAAGATTGAAATAAACCGTTTTTGAGCTATAGCCATTTGTCTCTTTACTTATTGAATGACCCTCGTATATAAATGTATTACAAAAATAAGTATTTTTTTAAAAGTAATAAAATATGTGTGGCTCAAAACTTTTGCACGCAACTGTATGCGCCACCCAGTACGAGTGTTAGAAATCCATCGCAAAACTCTTTTTAATCGTGTTCCCATATATCAAAACTATCTTCTCGCTGCTCTATATGTTGGAATTCCTGGTCCGCAGCAACTCGTTTCCTTTTTTAATTACTTCCTGTAGGTGGGAGGATATACTTGCCCCTGAGACCCGTTGCCAAGAGCCTGGCCGTCATCGTTCATTATTTACGGATGAGCGTCAGTTTCCATGAAGATATAAGCTATACTACAACATTTTGTTTTTATTGGATATCATTAATCCAAAATTGATTTTAATCATAGAAGAGACACGTGGGGAATATAAATATTTCAATCAATGGTGTTTTTATCGTTTTAACGAACATAAAAAAAATAAATACAAATTACATATTTTCTCTCATTTCAGTGAATTTTGAAACATTAGTAATGTAGAACATCAGGAGGTACTGTCCAATAATATATTAACACCTAATAATTGTTCTGACACCAATGACACCGTTCCATAACACATTTAAGCGTCATTTCCAGCTAATGTTTTGACGCGTAGTGTAGTGAATAGCGCATAGTGACTAGTGCGTAATACATAAATGCTGGTGCAACGGTACAGCACAGAAGAATTCCCAGCTGGTTTTAACAGTAGTGCGTTGTGCTAAACATAATGCGCAAGCGCTAAAGTTTGCTAGGTACTTAAGTGTAATTAAGAGATAGATATATTTGTACTTGTTTTTTGTTCAAAATGTGACTTGTCTAACTTATTAAAAATATTTCATTATACTTACCGTGAACTGGTGTAAAGTGGATACTGAAAATCATATAGTATATGAAGCCGTAGTTCAAAGAAAAAAAGCAGTTGCTTCAGTAGTTTCAAAATTTATTGCAAATGTAATAAACAAAAGTAAAAAGCGTCGAAAACACCGGTGCTGGGTTCGCCCAATAAATATAAATTACACGATAATAATAATAATAATAATAATAATAATAATAATAATAATAATAATAATAATAATAATAATTTGATAAACTTCTATCGAAAACAGAATCAGTGGCGTACCTACCGCCGGTCCAATTTTCTGGGGCTTTCGGGTACAAGGGGCCCCCAACTGATAGCTTTTTTTTACTTGAATATAATTGATGACCAGCGATTCGGTGATAATATGAGAATACTTTCAATTCAGCTTTTATTGCATATCACAGAAAACACAGAAAATATGATTTAACGAGATTATTGCAAATAAAGTGTTCAGTGAAGTGTAAGTTTTTTATTTGGTGACTTTTTTTTGTTTAGCAATTTTGAAGGGGTCACTGAACAGAATTAAAAAGAATAGTTCATTTTGTTCCATTATTACATGTGCCGATATTCCAGGAATTTTTTGACATTACAATTGATATCAGTTAGATGTCGCTACTGTTCATTTACGCATTGAAACTAAAGCTTGAAGTGGTCTAAAAACTTCCTACTAAGCACTTTAAATAAATTAAGATTGCTTTTGTGTATAACTCACTCTCCACTATGCATTAGTGAAGTGGCTGGGAATAAAGCTTTACTTTTCGTGCTAGGTATTTATAACGTTTATGATGTTAAAGAAACTGTGTGAACGGTTACTCCAATCTCTTTGACCTTATAGATGTATTAAATCTAAATTTTACG
This sequence comes from Ophonus ardosiacus, assembly GCA_943142095.1. Taxonomy (NCBI): domain Eukaryota; kingdom Metazoa; phylum Arthropoda; class Insecta; order Coleoptera; family Carabidae; genus Ophonus; species Ophonus ardosiacus. The sequence goes on along the minus strand of OW964830.1, from coordinate 14,112,105 downwards.
TCAAGACGTTTCCGCATACAAAACACTTTATCTGTTATAAAATGTAAAATGTGTAATGAAATTCTTTATGTACCGCATTTGATTATTCTATTTAAAGAGACAATATGTAAGAAGTAATTGTTAGAACAAATAATATCAAATGAGATATTAAATGTAAAGCTGTAAAATGTGAAGTACTGTATACCAGTGCGGATGGCTCTGCATGTTGTGAACGAATTCTACGTACCTACGAACCCTACGAACGTAAGTTTGAATCTACCGTACATATATAGCCATAAAAGTACACAGGTACAGGGTGTAAATCGAAAAGTGCGTTTAACATGGAAAATCAGCTTTTCTTTGAGCAAACGTTACCCAATTATTTTAGGCAAAAATACTTCAAATAAAAGTTATACTGATTTAAATTCTGCATCTAAATCAAGTAAAACGATTATTCTAACTCTTCTTATAAATATAAAAATTAATTATAATGCTACAGCTTTTTGAGCTTAATGGCTATATTCATAAATACTCGTAAAATTTTAAACGGTTCGCTATAATTTTTATCCAATAAAAACAGTCGACATTAAAAAAAAATTATTTGTCAAGTGTGATTCTATTTGTCAAAAATTATAATGAGCTGTTTTAAAACTTTACGAGTGTTTATGTATAAGAGCATAAATGTGTTATTTTTAACTGTCAATTATAACTAAATTTGGATTAGAGTAGGAAATTAATACAAAACATAAAAAGGTAAAATGTTTTAGTTTTAATTGACAGTTAAAACAACGCATTTGTTTATTTTTCCTCAAAAATCTATGGCATTTAAATCTCTATAACTTTTATTTGAAGTATTTTTGCATAAAATATTTAGGTAACGTCTACGCAAAGAAAATTTGATTTCCCATGGAAAACGCCTATGTCCACTTTTTGATTTACACTCTGTAAATACAAGTATATTACAACATAATGCTATTAAACTATTCTATCTACATACGCGAGATATTACACAAATCCGATCCAAATCATAGGTAAATACGAGGGTTATATGAAATGTACACTGCTCGAAGAATTTAATAATCTACAACTATATTTAAAACATTTTTCTCTAAAAAGTCACGTGTCTGCGTTGTCATTATTATAATGAGTAACGATGATATAGTGAGTATTTAATTCAAAAGTAAATAATCTCTGTAGCTTTCGTTTTTGTTGACACTCTCAGATAGTTATCAACACATAAGTCAAATGAGCGAAAAATACCTATTTAGTGCCGTTTCTGATAATGAAATAAATTAAAATATAGAAACCACTTTTGGAAATAACATAATTAATAATCAGTTGGTATGGAGACGATTATTTGTATTTATTTTACCTTGTCAAAGTTGTATACCCGTTTATAAAACAAACTTGCCAACTGCGCCATGCAAATGAAATATAGGTGGAATAAGTGTATTGATGTTCACGGTGACCATAATGGAAAATAAAAGGGTGATTCATTGTTAGACCTCGAACTTTTCAAATGAGGAGTCCGGTTCTATGTCATAAATCTTTAACACAAATAATAAAATAACAGTAGCGGGCAGGGTTTCAAATTGTTGTTAATTTTCACAAGCATTACAGAAGATTGTTATGTTTTAATTCTTGTGCTTCAAGAAAATTGTCTCCAATATTAGATTAAGTTAATAAAATAAATTATAATGAACTCTTCTAAACGATACTGCGTCTTTATGTTAATTCCGTGCTATGATAACTATTTAGAGTGTGTATATTTTTGTTAGGAAGCGTCGGTGTGGTATTAAGGAAGCAAGAAAGTGCAGTAGAGAGCATTCATTTAATTAAAGTCGCGTTGCAAGACTTTAAAATTGGCGCGAGCAATTTTCATAACCGGAATTGGTTTAACTTGTAGTTAGATGTAATTCCTGCAGATTACATATTAAATTGCACAAGACTTCGCTAATAGTTTCATCTACTACTTCCAACTTGTTAAATTAGTTTGCAGGTAAACAAATTTGTAATATGCACTAAACGCAGGAGGATAATATACTCAGAGAGTACACTTGGTGAAAAGGGCAAATATTAGATGTTAACAATTACTCGAATTCTCAGCCAAACAGCATTAGTAAGATCTTTAACGTCCTACTGGTATGTTATTTTTTCATAACAACCCTGCTTTCAGGATTGTTATATACCAAATAACACCCTAAGGTTGTTATAAAATTGTTGCTATGAAATCGGTATTGTAAACAAATAAAAATATCGCGTTTCCTAGTTACAGCATTTAAGTAAGTAGATTAATATCTCTAACACAAATCACAATGGCAAGACATAAATCGATAAAAATCGTTATTAAAATAATATATCGGTCGGACGTTAAACGTTGAACGCACCACGGGTGTTAAACGGACAATAACCCCTTCGGTCAACGTACCCACCTCGGGCCAGAGGCCCTCGGAGAGTACACTGTTGACCTCAGGCGTTATTGTCCTTATAACACCCTTGATACGTTAATTACTATAATACATCCGTACTAATGTTCAGTTAAATACACGTTGTATGATTGTATTTTGTGTACATGATATGTACTAGCCTAGGAACCCACTATTATATACCTTTATTTGATATGAGAAATTGTTTTTCACTACCGCTTGCTTGTAACCATAGTAACCTAGGTCAATAATAATTTATTATTAACCTAGGTCTATAATGCAAACTGTCACTTTTCAATCAAACTCAAGCCTCCCAATCCAAATATTATTTAACTCATTAAACTCAAGAAAGGTGTTAAGTATACAATTTAAATTTGCCGCTTAATTTTAAATTGACCTACGCTGCCGCCTCGCCTGGCCACTGTGCTGTTTTGGTGAAAATGCGTAGATGTAGTAATGAATAAATCACTTTTTTTTTGTATTTGTGTGTAAATACATTTCAATAGATTTATTTAAAAATAATAATAAACTAATAAGACTGCTGACTGTAACAGCACAAAGTGTTTTTATTAAATAATTAAATTAAAATGCAGCCTACTTTGTTTTTGCGAATAATAACAAATAAGTAACGTTATTATTCATATCAAAATGATTGTTAATATTAATAAAAAAATTCATATAGGATGTATGTGCCAGTAGTGAAAAAAATAGTTTATAAACCACGGTTGAGATCATTATTGACCAGGCGTCTTGTATCCCTCGGTCTTCGCCCTCGGGTTACAATATTGGCGCTAGGTCAATAATGATTGTCTTCTCAACCTTGGCGTAATATGCTATTAAGATCCAGCAAAGTCGATTAATTTTACCTACTTCTTATTAGAATTATTTTATGGTATGTTACTGTAGACACAATTGTCTTAGCGCAATACTCAATAGAAATCGTTTGATTTTTATTTCTGATGACGGATTTTGAAGAACATCATTGAGTTCTTGGAAACTATAAGACATACGACTTTGGTTAAATGGACGTCTGATGTGTCTTTGGGAGGCATCGTAGATGTGCTTTTTTCTGTAAAAATTCTATAGGCTACTAGATAATAACGAAAATCAGATTTTGCTCGACATTTTCACTTTTAAATAACTCTTAAATAATTAGTATTGTAGAAAAATGATATACATAAGTTAGATAACCCTTATACTAATCGAAAAAGTGAAAAATAAGTATTTCTTGAAGTAACAATCAAACAGGGATTCTCAAAAATATTTTCGTACGCCGCATGATGGACAATAAAAATGTTTTCTGTCTACCTATACGAAAAGTGAAATTTTACGTACTTATTTTCGGACGAAAAATTACACTTTTCTGAACGTTATCACTTTTCGTCCGCAAACCTTTTTCGTCTGCAAACCTTTTTCGTACGCTAAGCCTACTACGATTTTATGATTATTGTAATTGTGTGTACTACCGGAATTGTAAATAACAAATATCAAACGAGCAAATAAAAATATTATTTTAATAATAAATTTAATTTAAATATGTGCGCAATTAATAATGAAATTAACTATACTAAAAATTATTAATTTTGACATGACTAATTGTTAATCAAAAATGCCGCTGGATAGAGTTGTTTTCGAGGTTTTTTGTTGGTTTTGTTTATTTTCACCTGTCAAATAGTGTTGATGTGTCTGTGAGTGTAGTTTGTCTTCCTTCAAACTAAAACAGTGCTAAGAATTAAAATTTTGTGAAAATGGCAGAAGATATATATTATCCTATCATTATTCATATAATAAATAATAAGATTTTACGAATTTAAAAAAAACCTGTATTTATTTCTAGATCTATTACGTAAAGTAAGATAGACAGAAAAATGTAATATGTACCTCGGCAAAAAATGCATATTATAGCCTCGCTTGTTTGCTTTACCTCGGCTTCGCCTCGGAAAGCAAACTCAAGCTCTGCTGTAATATGCAATTTTTTGTCCTAGGTACATAAATAACTATTTTTTTTATTTAAAACATTTTTCTACATAATCATTAAGAGTTATTTGAAAATAAAAATTTCGACCAAAATCAGTTTTTTTATCATTATCTATAGAAGCCAGTAAAAAGTTTTGGCACGACCCTAAATTCTTAACTTAATGCAAAATATTTATCTTTATCTCATATTAACTAAACTGTCTCCAAACTTTTGTCTTGAAATTAACAGCAATGTATATGCAATAAATAATTAAGTACCCTTTTTTTGCACTGCGCGAAATCAGTTCTGTACACAAATTACCTACTTTTGCGCCAAAATATTTATTGTGTCGCCGAAATTACTGATATTGATTACAGGGATCGTATTGAAATAATTTGGTGATAAATTAGTTATTTTAGAGGTAAATTAGATTATATGGTAGGTAACTAATAATTACATTTTCTGGTTGCCGCAAATGAATAAAATAAAGTTCGTATTGAAATAATTTGGTGATGAATGAGGGCAAATTATATTATTTAGCTATTAAAAGTGGAATAATAATGTGCTTGATTAATTCATACCCTTATTCAATTACCTACTTTTTCCATATTTAAACGCCTATGTCACGGATTCTCATGCATGTATACCATGTAAAGGCACAAATTAGTGACCACATATACAAATAGTACCTGAATTAGTTCAAGAAAAGGATCAGTTTAATTAATATCTGTATAGTTAACAGCGTAGTAATAACATGCATATTATTTAAAAATCATTTAGAACACATAATACACTAGGAATAATACGAATCTTTTTAGTTTTTGTTTTTGTAATTAGTTCCAACGTTTCGGCACCATTAACTGGTGCCTTCTTCAGGGAAAATGACAAACAAATTTCCTATTTCTATTTGTCATTTTCTCTGAAGGCGGCACCAGTTAATGGTGCCGAAATGTTGGAAATAATTACAGAACAAAAACTAAAATAGTCGTATTATTCAACATGTATATTGTTATTGTTTGGTTGCTTATAGCAACAGCAATAACGTAAATCGCTGAAATAATACATTTCCGTTTTATATAATACAATTTCAAAATTCCATGACTTCATACACTTTTATTTTTGTTTCAATATCCCGGTATTCAAGAAAATATTAAAACTACAACAAATTGTAGAAGAGCTCAAATTATTCAGTAACAATATCACTTTTTTTACTAATAGTAGTTTAGGTCTTCAACTTCTTGCATACTGAGTCATTTATTTTTTCTTCCTGTGTAACATAAAAATATTAAAAGTTTAAATTGCAATCTAAAACTAATTAAAGAAAGCTAACAGTGTTCTGCGGCGATAGCAGATAGCCGGTAATGAATAAAAGAATGCCACGAGACCTCGTGTATCGCACATTCTCGACTGCAGTAAGGCAAACTTATATAATGAAATTGAACATCAAATTTTCAACACAATTTTCAAAACTCAACCGGTGACCTTAAACACTCAACAATAGTTTAACAAACTTTACATACTGCAAAATTACACAGTGAAAAAGGAAATGAGAAACTTTACATTTGCATTTTGAAAATGTAACTGTCATGTAGAAATAAGTGAAGTTTATAATATAATAGTTTTATAATTAACAAATTAATATTTCTTTGTATGGGTCCTGTGACCGCGTGCCTGAGTATCTGGTCGCGAATCTGGAGAACCGGGTTCGATCCCGACCGACGCCAAATATTTCGAATTTTAAATGACAGAAAAAAGTAACCTTTGTGGTGCACTCTCCACGCCAGCTATGAGTGCCCGTGAGGTGACGCCTGGTCAACGCCCGCACGGTACAAATATGTCATCATCATTACCGATATATGTGATAAAACAGATTGGCATACCCAGAAATGGGTAATATACCGTGATGATATATTTATTTATTTCTAGTAAAGGCGTTGAAATATCTCGAGAACAGAAAAGATATCTGCCTGCGCATTCAAAACCATTAAAATATTAGTGCCGAAACACGCATGTTTGCCAAATTTATGGAAAAACAGAGGTATACCTATATTTTTTATCAAATATTTTCTCCATTAGCTAATCTGAAAATTTATATACCTACTTTTCAAGAATTTTTACACTTTATCTCCCGCCAGTCTTGGCAAGGGAGATATAGGGATCATGCTAAAAAACGCATATCAAGATTTTAGTAAATGACCACATTTTAAGGTCCCTAGAATTTAATTTTAACATGTTCACGAGGATATTCGTGGGTGTAGTGATTCGGTCGAGTCGAGACGAGACGAGAAATTCATTGTCTCGTCTCGCCTCGTTTCAAATTCATAAAATTATGTCTCGTCTCGAAATTTTTCTCGTCTCGTTTAACAGAGTCTCGTCTCGGCCGAGATTCTCGCCAAGATTTCTCGACGGAAATTTAATATATATATATATATATATATATATATATATATATATATATATATATATATTGGCCTCATAAACTAATTATTAAATTTGTACAATATTGTATTAATAGTAATATAAACAAAAAGATAAATATTTGTCGTTTTATTTGTCAAAATTTGATATAACCTAAAACTTGCGCAAGTTTAATTATGTTATAATTTTATTAATTTAATATTTATCTAGTATTTTCTAATCTGTTATAAAACATTAAAAAGAAAGTAACGCTAAAAGTCTTACCTAAAGCCTGAATTACACGATGAAGTTTTTATTTTCAGGTGACTTCAACAGTGTCTATAAGTGACCTTAGAACTATCAAGTTTTGCGTTATTTAAAATATCCAAGTGTCAAAATTTAAGTTATACTCACATTAAGATTTCAGTTACTTCTGTATCCCATTTTTCAGACATTTGACAGTTACTTGACAGTTAAAATTTGTAGGGACTTTTAAGAAAAAGTAGCGCATATTCCAATTTTTCTTTAAAAGTTTTTCGTTAAAAGTCCATTTATTTGTCTATCTTGCTCTCATGTAATTGTGCGAGAGAAAAAACTTTTCAAGTCACTTGAAAAGAAAAACTTTATCGTGTAATGCACGCTTAACAAATTCTGACAGATAAAATGTGAAATACTTTATTATCTTTTTGTGACAGATATCACTAAAAATATGTTAAAGTTCACACGTTTTGCAAATATAACTCATGAGAAAAATAACAACCGAGAAATCTCAAAACCGTTTTCGAGAATCGAGATCTCGGCAAACATATCTCGTCTCGTAAAATATTTTCTCGTCTCGTCGAGACGAGAAATCTCGCGTACGAGACGGGACGAGAATCGAGAAATATCTCGTCTCGACAGAATCACTACGTGGGTGTGTGTATGTATACCCTCTTAACGCTCTAACTTTAATACTATCAATCGAAAAGTTTTAAAGTTCGTATTGCGACTCTTTTGTAACATGGAAAGAAGCCAGTAGATTTTGGTGTAAATTGGATGACCAGAAATGACACTGTATTTGAGGCTCAAAATAGTTTTTCTTCGAAAAATACCGTTAAATGCCATTTCTTTGCGATTTGGGTTATTATAAAAATTGAAGATTATTTAATTTTCTATAATACTTTTTTCCATATATTTTATAGACAAAATTTATAAAAATAATCTATTTTATAAATCCCGGAGTCTATTTAGTGTATAGTAAAATAATAGTTACAGTCATATTATACGAATACAAAGGAACATAATATAGTTTCCAGTATCAATAAATTTGTAGGTATTGCATTGTATTATTTATTAATTCATGCCTTTCGGCTTTAAATCTCTGAACATTCTATTAACAATAATATTATTTATTTATTTAGTTCATTGTATACTGTTTTCGTATTTTTCTAATCCTCTTCATCCATTATAGGCCTGTACCAGAGTCTTCTATTGGCTTGGTGGTGGTACTCAAACCCCGGACAAACCGGAAGTCCAGAAAAACAGATACTATATGAATGTTGAAGAGATAGAGAGACAAGAGAACGCCAGAATAAACCTAGAAGTAGATGGGAAGAAAAAAAGAAACTTTTTTACGAAAGTAATGGGTTCTCAATCACTGAAATAAATAATAAAAGAATATCCGGCCACACAGTTGTAGAAACAATTACGCAAATAGACGAGGAAGTACAAGGACAAGTCAGATTCAACAATATAAAAAAAAATCGAGATATAATAATAAGTACCAGATAATCCAGACACTAAATCTTCCAAAGTATCTGACAGTTGTGAAGAACAAAGAAGAAATCCGCACAATTGCAAGATTCCGATGTGGAAATGAGGAAGCAGCGAACTACTTCTGGAGACCTGAAGAAGACAAATTTGTAGGTATATATTTGAATTGAACTAATAAAAGTTAAAAGGTTGGAGGTAGTGTGCTGGCTTATTCATTAAAAACTCACACGGTAAAAAATTACATTGATATTCCGGACAAAATTTAGTTAGCTGCATTCATTTTGTTATTTCAACAATAAGTTTTTGCCGTGTATACGAAGAACTTTGTATTTTAAGTTTCCAAAACTAAACAATTTTTGTTGTATATAAAAAGTATTATTTGCTGCAAAATATTAGTCATGGCAGCAATTATTATTAATAGTACTAAGCAGTCATTTTGTTACTTTGTTCCGATTACAAATTCATTTTGCAACAATTAAAAATTTATCATCTGTTACTGGGACAAATTTTATTTTTTTTCCTGTGACATTATATTTTGTAAAGATTACAAATTATTTCTTTTCCAGCCATATACTTTGTACAGGTAACTAAAACTTTTGTGTAGACAGGGTATTCCCTAGTATACAGCATAATTCACTGTTCGTGTACTATACTACGTCGTGTCGCATTTGCTTGCGCAGTTAAGTTTAGCCTGTCGAAAATTGTGTTTTAAAAGTGCTTGTTTCTTGTGCCCGTCAATAAAAATGGATGATTTTGTAAAAGATATTTTAAAACAATGGCAATTAGAGTATCTTATTGAGAAATTTGAAGGTATGTATAGATTACTGATAAATCTATATAATTTAAGTGACTATTGTTTCACATCTTATTTTTTATATAATATTTGTAACATAAAAATAAATAAAAATAATACAATACGCATGTATTTAATTTTTACCTTACTACCTCATTCTATATATCAATCAAAATTAATTAGTTTCTAAAACAAATTTATAGTTATTAATGGTAACTTATTTTATTTGTTCGATTAACAAATTTATATTTCTTAATGGTAACTTAATTTATTTGTTCGCATAACAAATTTATACTTCTTAATGGTAACTTATTTTATTTGTTCGCATAACAAATATCTTTTGTTATATATAACAAAACTGTATTTGTTGCCACAACAATTTTTTACCAGCAAATTTACCTTGGTAATTGTAACAAATATATTTGCTGGTCCTATATTGACAAAAAAATATTGCTATTGGAACTTATTTTTAGTAATCACAACAAAGTTTTTATTTATCGTGCACAACTGAATTTTTTAACCAAAAGGTGACGGAATGTAAAAAATCACCCTGTATATATTATATTTAAAATGGTCTACTAATAAAACAACTTTGCCTTAATTTAACCAACTTCGTATCTCACACTCTTCGATTTTGTAAGTGTTGATAGAAAATAACTGAACACGTAAAATATATAGAGCGTTTTATAAATTTATAAAGTACTTCTACTGGACAAGGAGCTTTTTACGAGATGTGTTTAGTGATGTCGACTGCGCTCGTATTGCATTGTACCATTGAATTGTTGTACAAACGAGGTGGTCTAATCCGTATCCAAGCTTATCTGAGTGGAGTGTATTGTCCTTTGGATTCAAGGTGCACGGTCCAACCTGGCGAATAACAATGCCAATAGGTTTGCTCGTTTTGCTACATACGTTTACATTTTAACGCTACATCTTACTTTAATGTCCATTTGATTTAGCAGTTCAGATACTGAATTTTCTGTAGATATGGATTCGATTTACTCTCATGACGTTAAGAGCCAAGACAGACGGCAAATATTAATGAGCATTATTATAATCAATAATTTACCTTAATTCTTAATTAGAAAAGTACCTGACAGACGACATATAAATTTAATTTGGTGCACATGCTCATAGCCGAGACAGACGACAAAAATTAATGATCATTAAGGGTTAGATATAGTATGCACACCTGAAGTTGAGACTGATGACACATGTCAAAATTGCATCTATTAACAAATCAAAAAATATTGAATGTAGTACGCACGTACTACTCATTGTATTGTAATAGTACAGTACAAAACAACAAGTATCACGTGTTTACTACAGTCAATATTTTCTGGTTTGTTAATAAACGCAATTTTGACATCTGTCAACAGTATTACCTTAAGGTACACATACTATAACTAACCGTTAATTATCATTAATTTTTGTCGTCTGTCTCTGCTATCAGATTAGTTTAAATTTGCTCTACTGTTGGGTTTATAGGTTAGCACGCTTCACATTTTTACCTCCCGCTACCCTAGGTAAGGGAGGTATAGGGATCGTGCTAAAAATCGCATATGGGGTTTTTAGTCAATAAGCACTTTACTAATAAAAATTGAATATAATGGTACAATCTTCAATTTTACGATAATAGTATTTAGTAAATAACTTTAAATATGAATTTTTAAAATAATTTATTTTTATACATCTTGCCTATGCGTCAAACAAAACAATATTTTAAAAACAATTTTGACATATTTAGACAAATGTCACTGTTAGGTAGCAATTACATTAAAATTAATAATGAAACCGTGTTAAGGAGAATATAATAGTAATATATTTAATTGTAAAGAAATTAAGGTTTATAAAAATAATATATTTTCCATCATACATAAATATTATATGTAAATACTACTAGGTTTGTTCGAACCATCAATTCGGAACTGTTCCAGAATTAGGAGTTCTGCGTATGACATATAAGAAAGTGAATTCAGAACTGTTCTCTCATGGACAGGTTCGAACGCTCATATTGGTTATAATTTGTCACATACAAACGAAAATTGTTTTAAAATGTGCGGTCAAGGAGAAAATATACATATAATTAAATAAATTAGGTATACATAATTGTAAATATCATATTTTAAATTTTCAATTGTACCTAATAATAAATGGACGTGCATACTCCTCAAAAGGAGTATAAAGCATGGACAACAAAATCTAAGTGAATAGTGAATATATGTATAAAGTAAAAGTTAAAAGTAGAAACAAATACAATACGAAGAATGAAAATGTATATGTTAAACGAAATAAATATTATTACAGTGTCGCTGATTGCGAAAAGAATTTTTAATATTTTAATGATATGAATGAACGTCTTACAATCCTGTAGCTTTTCGTGTATATTAAAAATTTTAACCTTAACAATATCAGACAATACATACTCATGAAATTTTCCTTAACCAAAATAATTATTAATAAAAAATAATAATAAAATTGGTACGTATATTAATCTATTATTTCTATACAGCCTTCTAAACGTCAAATAGAATCTTAAAACTTCACTGCGCATGGTTAGAATTTGAAATACTTGCTCCGTTGCTCGAACTGGTAGAACCGTTCCACGAGGTTACAATAAATTATAGCGAAAGTCTGACAGAATCATCCCCAATACTTACGATCACCTTCTCAAACGATCATCGTGACTTGATGATCATTACAATTGAAAGTACTGTGCGAGTACAATACAATAAGTAGCACGTGCTTGCTACATTAAAAAATTTTTGGTTTGTTAATATACGTAATTTTGACATCTTCCATCAGTCTCAACTTCACGTGCGTATACTATAACTAACCGTTAATGTTTTTTATGTAATGTGTCTCGGGTATTACGAAATATTAAATTAATAATTAGAGGTTAACTGTCTCGGCTATAACAGTAAAGACATGGCATCAACTATTCTGCAGCTGCTCCGTGAGTGGATTTTATGGCAGAACTGAAAGCAGTAAGTTTTAACGTATGAGTACGTAAGAAATACATGTTAAATGTTTACTGCTGGACATCTTCATGCTAGTACTCTTTGAGATTTAATGAATATGCGCAGTTGAAACTCAATTAGGAAACGAATAAAATTTTATTATTTTTTAGTTTGCACCATGATTTTTACGGTTTGCTTTTCGTAGTAGACTGTATTACAGCACTACAGCAGTATTAAAACTCTGGCGGTTAACAGTACAACCTTAACTGATAAAATTCACAAACCTATTAAGTAGAAATACAGGCTGACATTTACTTTAGAGATATAAAATTTATATGACCCAGTATATTTTTGGAATCTACTTGTTGAACTGAGTCGAATCGAAGAAATGTTTAAAATTGAATTTGTTTACGTTAAACGCCTAAATATTCATTTTGGATTCATTTGTAAATTATTTGAATGAACGAATTGTGTCAATAAAACTAGTTTTGTCCAACTTTAAATTCCAGCCCCTCATCTTTCTATCATACTGATGTATCGTTGGCCAATCAGAGGTCAGTGTTTCAGTTTTACTATAAAAACCTGTATTATCGACATGTTCATGAACTGTCACAACTACAAAATAAATACAATATTTTCGTCACTGTCCTTTTCTATTTGAATTATTTTATACAGAATGTAACAGAAATAAGTGCATTAAATTTAACCAGTGATAGAACTCGGGAAGAGCAATAATATTTCTCAGTAACTCTTTTTCGAAATCGCAATTCATTTTTTAGGAAAAAAATAATTCTAATTTCGAGACATATACTGGTGAAACAAAGAAAAGTAAATGACATTGACAGAACTCGTCGGGATCAACAATATTTCTTTTGTCTGTTTTGAATTCTCATTTTTTTTAGTATTTTTAAAGGCATGAAATGATTTTTTTTACAAAACTTTGAAGATTTATTCGTTACACCCTGTATACTTTATTTATCTGTGCCTAAAGACAATAAATAAAAATCTGATGTGGCCAACACAAAACCTCCCGCTATTTAATTTTGTATTAATTTGCGAAAGCATTTGATAGGATTGATCATTGCATTCTCTTAAATAAATTATCTCATTACTCTTTATCGTCATCGTTAATTTCACTACTTTCATCCTATCTGCAGCATAGAGAACTTTCCGTACAATTCCTGGGACATAATTCCTCTACATTCACTGCTACGTCCGGTGTCCCGCAAGGTTCAAATCTAGGCCCACTACTGTTTCTGTTGTTTATTAATGATATCACTACGGTACTTCACTGCGAAAAACTACTTTTTGCTGACGATCTTAAGATTTTCTATCCAATATCTTCTCTACCTGATTGTTTATTATTACAACGTGATCTCGATACCCTCTATGAATGGTGCTCATTGAATAATCTACATCTCAACCTTACGAAATGCGAAGTTATTTCTTACACTCGGAAACTCTCTCCAGTTAGCCACAACTATTCTATAGACAATAATATGCTTAATCGTTGCAACATGGTTAAAGATCTTGGGGTTAAATTTGATAAAGATCTTACATTTGTGCCACATATAAATTATATTTGTCAAGCGGCTATTCGAACGTTGGGTTTTATTATTAGAAACACTCGATCCTTTAGTAATATCTTAGCCATTATATGTTTGTACTACTCCCTGGTTCGCTCTAAATTAGAGTACTGTTCTATTATTTGGAGTCCGTTTGCAGAGGTTCATCAAGATAACATTGATAGAATTCAAAAAAAGTTTTTGAAATATTTACATTTCAAAACTTACTTACCCTGATCGCTTTATGTCTTATAATAAATTACTTAGTACTTTTAATTTTTTAAGTCTTTTGGAGAGACGCAATATATATTCAGTCTATCATCTATCTAAATTAATACACAACAATGTTAACGATCCACAATCTCTATCACTAATAAACTTTCATGCTCCCTTGTATCTCACACGTCACTCATTCAGTTTTTACTTGCAACCGGCTCGTACTAATGTCTTCTTTACTTCACCTATTAACAAAATGTGTTATTTATATGACTTAAACTTTTCTTCTCATGACATATTTCTTCTATCACCCAAGCAGCTCTATCGTCGTCTTCTTCACAGATAATTTAATTCAGTTCTTTTTTTTATTTCTTTCTGATTGTGTATAGCTTTACACATTTAATCTTTGTCTTTCGCCTATACTGTAATTAGGCTTCGCCTGTAGTATAGAGTATTTAATAATAATAATAATAATTTAAATACATACCTACGTATTTAGTAATGCTTCAAACTCTATTATGTTCCATTGCTTTATTTACGATTTTCTTTATTATTTTATATGTCACTATTATTAATTTGAAGTGATTAGTTTTTTGACAATGACGTTTACCTGTCAGTTACATTCATTTGAAAAATAAACTGTGTAAAAAAGGAATTGTGTTTATCTTAGGCTTCGGGATTAAAAACAGAAAAATGATTTTTAAATTTATCTGTAAAATATAAAGAAAAAGTATTAATGTATACCTGTACAAAATTCAATAATCTATAATTTTCCAATGACATTAAATGTGAAAAAATGGCATTTAATGGTATTTTTTGAAGAAAAACCATTATGAGCTTCAAGTAAAGTACCATTTCCGTTCATCCGATTTACACCAAAATCTAATGGCTTCTATTCCTATTAGAATAGGGTAGAAATACAAGGTTTCAGAATTTTCTGAATGATAGTATTTGAGTTAGAGTGCAAACAAAATTCGTACACATACACACATACACACATACAGACATCATCGTGAAAATGTTAAAATTGGATTCTAGGGACCTTAAAACGTGCTCATTTACTAAAATCTCGATATCTGTTTTTTAGTACGATCCCTATACCTCCCTTACCAAGGGTAGCGGGAGGTAAAAATGAGCCGGATATCAAGGAAATATATTGCATTCTTCTGATTGGTTAGAAGTGTGTTACGTTTTTAATTCAGATACCATAGTACTCAAATTGACAGTGGAATATGGAAGAACCAAAAATAATTATTACGTGACGGAGAATGCTAATAGATTGTGTATATATTTTAGGGCGCTCGAGAATTGTTATTAGGTATCAAACGCACAAAGAAAAGAGTACTGACCTTGGCCAAATGGAAGACAGGGAATATTCAAGTCAAGGCAATTTTGATGCGTAGATCCAACTACTTGCAGCTTGCAGCAGGATTCACAGATGAAACTAATTGCTTCTTGAAGCTGTAGTCGAACAGATGCTCTTGTAGACTTGGCGTGTTTCACTTGATGCTTTACTCTAAACCACGCACAACTGTAGTGGGTACTCTGGCTCGAAGAGTCAGTTGTAGGGTTTAGGATAATTAGGTAAAATTGACCCGTTGTTTTGTTGATACATAAACACAATTAAATCACAACTGCTAATATACTTTCACTATCTCTGAAAGATGAAAATTCCCCACTATACAAGAAAAAGTGCCGATTTAAATTCTAATAAATAAATTATAATTATTTTAAATGGTTTCGATGCAAAATTGAGAATAATTTTGAGAATTTTGTTAACGAAAATCAAAAAACGCCTGAACACCTTTATGCTTTACTACTAACTTATATACTTGTTTTAATATTTTTATATCGCTAAGGTTTCTCATTGTTGCATCGCGTTATTTTTTGTACAGACGACTATGATTACAATATTATAATACAGAGTTCAAACAATAACAATTTATATTGCCGTCAGCAACTCTGATCTTTGTCCGTTAACACCTCATAACAACACGTAACATATTTATTGCTATCTTTGGCGCTTAATAATAAATCACAGATTTTGTGTTTACGTTACGTTGCGTTTAACGTTACTTTATTATAAACAGGCCTTTATACTACAACTTCTACCACCTCACATTTATTTCTAGGACAACTAGCTTATTAGTAATTACCCCACATTAATTACAAAACTGACATCTACACTGTAAAAAATTCCTCTGTAAAATTACTATAATTGTTATTGGCGTCCAAATTGCCTAAGTGAATTATAGTAAATTTACAGTTAAATGTAATTTTGTCTACCATTTTTAAAATTACATAAACATAAATTCCATATAAATTTTGATACATGCTTTAAGTAAATTTACATATTAATAATATACATAATCTTTTTAAAACATAATTTAGTAAAAGTACATATTTTTCATTATATTTTAAATAAATTTCACTTAGTAATAGATTATGTTTGTTTTATTTTCCCCGGGCCTAGAACCTAATTTTCTACTCTGCCCAAGTCCCATCCCGCTAAGCCTACCTAAAATCATGAAATTCCAAAAATATTAGTAATTAACTCTAATTTTGTAATAAATAACATACAGTATTTTAAATTTATTGTAATAAATTTAGAATTTACTCCTATTTCATGTAAAAATACATACTAGAATAAAAACATTGAGTTTTTACATAGTACTTATAAAATTTGACAAAATTGTTATACAAATATAAATATATCATTGTAAAAACACAAATATTTGTAGTAATTACCTCTAAACTTGTAATAAATACAAATAGTATTTTAAATTTACTATAATAAATTTAGAATTTGTCCATAGATCCTGCAAAAATAGAAACTAAAATAAAAAGAATTGAGTTTTTACATAGTTCTTACAAAATTTGACAAAATTGTTATAGAAATATTTACATATCACTGTAAAATTTCATATATTTATTGTAATATGAATATAACAGAGTAGTTCTAGTAATTTTTTTATATTTGTAAGGGTGAATTAGCAAATTTATAGAATTATTTGCTATTTAAATGTAAGTCTACATAGTTTATGTAAAATTTGTTATTGCATACATATTATAGTAAAAAATTACTATAACTTTTCGACAAAATCGCTATTATTTTTACAGTGTACCTTATTTTTAATTTTCTATAAAAATATCTTCCTAATTATCCACATATCAAAAGTTATGACACCCCGCCACCCACTTGCATTGGAAACTTTGCTGCTCTTACATTTTGGAGCGATACTATGTTACTACGTATGGTTTTATCCATGTGATGGCGCTAATTGGCACCGCGTATTAGCTGGTAATGAAGCTAGGCGATAACTCACCCACTCACAAGTTCATAGCGACTGACGAGGGAGATGAACAGCCGGGAATTATTGGCATTAATATCGCGCCAACCAAGATTCATTGCCACTTCATAATTCTGGAAAACCATGCGACAGAATGAAACTGTTGAAGGGGAATTGATTAGTGAACATATACATAAGTACGAAAAAATAGTTAACATACTGGGTGCCCTCAGAAAAAGGGGGAACGCTATTAACTTCTATATTTATAAAGAGACCTAATTCAAAATTTGTGTACGTAAACTTAATATATGTAGTATCATTTCTGTGTATAAATGATAAATATGTCACTTTTGTTTTAACTGGAATTGGCATCAACATTCTTATTTTAAATAGAACACTATGTATGTTTACATATTGGAATTCTACGCTAAGTTCCAAATACAATGGTGTGCCACAATTTGAGTTTTATTGCAATAAAAAATAATACAAAATTTTCAACTTAAAAACAAAAGTTGGTTGTGTAGTTACGAAATTTAATTGTTGCTTAAAAAAACTATTTCAACAAATACATAAGCTGTCAGTTTCTAAGATAACGATTAACATAACATTTTCTTTTTTGTTCAAATATTTCTCCTGTAAAATTTATATTATGCTTATGTATTTTTTTTATGGGGTCTCGTGGCCTCGTGCTTAAATATCTGGTCGCGAACATGGAGGAACCGGGTTCGATTCCGACATATTTCCAATTTTAAATGGCACAAAAGTGACCCCTGTGGTGCCCTCTCTACACCAGCTATGATTGCCCGTGAGGTGACGCCTGGTAAGCGCCCACACGGTAAATATATCGTCATCATTACCGACGTTTACATGTGTTGCAGATACTGGCACATCCAGAAATGAGAAATGGGTAATATGCCGTGATGATATATATATTTCAATTGACGCTCTAGATAAAATAATTTAAATTGACCTGATATATTTACAAATATATTTAATAAATTACACCTGGTTATCTCCAATGGGCCTTATGGGAGTTCTCTATGTTATCTTTTATAACTCATCATTTCTAACTGAATAATTTTTGCTTGACCGCTTGTCCGATTATTTTCCATTCTTCCATTCTGTAAACAGTCGATCATCGTATTCATGAAAATCTAATTTAAGCTCCAAATTAAGTACAACTTCTGGTTTATCAAACAAATTCAAAATCTAATATATTTTTTGAAATTATATATGAGTTTAATTACCAAATTAGAGAGACTTTCGATCATATTTTAATATATTTTTTCAACAAGATCTGTTTAGAGCTTCCAGTAAAATACCACTTCCGGTTTATCAATTTTAGAAAAAAATCTAACATATCATTCTCATTAATACAAAAGTTTTACATATCAAATTTTAAAAGTTTTGGATTGTGAATAATATTTTTCACGAAAATCTGTTCAGAACTTCAAGTAAAGTATCAAGTTTATCAATTTTATTCAAAATATAATATGTTTTTCGTCTTGATATGAAAGTCTGAAGTACTAAAATTGAAAAGTTTTGGATTATATTTTAATATGGGTTTTCATTAAAACTGTTATGGGCTTCTTGTAAAGTACCACTTGCGGTTATCCAATTTTACTCAAAATCTAATCAACTATTTACATTAATGCAAAAAAACAAATACGGAAATTTTTTTTTTTTTTTGAAGTTCGATATAAGTTATTGTGGAAGAAAAATCGTCACACACACACACACACACACACACACACACACACACACACACACACACACACACACAGAGAGAGAGAGAGAGAGAGAGAGAGAGAGAGAGAGAGAGAGAGAGATTGTATAAATAGTAAAACGTGTTGTGCTTATATGCACTGAAAACTCATTATCGAAATTTTGGACCAATAACAATACCTCCTTCATCTACAGTTTGGCAGGAGGTAAAATAGAAATAATTAATAATGAATGGTAGAAAAAGAAAGACTGCGCCTAATTTACAATATTAAGATATTATTATTATTATTATTATTATTATTATTATTATTATTATTAATAATAGTGTTTATTGACACAAAGTTAAATACAACTAATACAATCAGGTTAAGAAACAGTAATTCCTAATGTAGAAGTTTAACGAAAAATTCATTTGAGATAACAAAGTTATAAATTATTTGTAATCCTTAAATGTTAGACTAATAAAATCAATTTTTATTTGTACCTTAAATAAAAGATTTTACTCCAAATCATCAATTGTTTTTGCAATTTGTTTAAATTTCAAATGTGTAATATTATTTTGTCTATGAACAGAATTTTTATTCCGTGTATATATATATATATATATATAGAGGGTGTAATCATACTTCGGGAAAAAAATGAAAGGGCATATACTACCCGGCGTATCACTGAACAAAAAGAATTTTTCAAAAATTCGCAAAATTAAGGGTGGTTTACTCAAAGGGGACATTTTTAGGACCACTGGAATGCTGAAGTAGCGTACTTTATTGAAAGAAGTGTTAAATGAAATTAATTATCGAACTAACATTAGGTAATGTTTTAAAAAGAAAATAGTAAATAAAGCAATAGTTATCTGCAATGGAACATAATATAGTTTGCAGCATTAGTAAAAACGTATGTTTGTAACCATTTCTTATGGCAGTAATATGAAAAGTATTTCTTATATTGGTTGCTACTGGTTAAAACATTTGAACCAGGTTAAAAAATAAAAGGTATTTCCATATGCTGCGACCAAAATCAATCCTTTTTATATAGTAATGTCGAACTTAAGTTATCAAACATTGAGTTACTTCCTTCTCGCACTGTAAGTATTTAAATAAACTTGAATTGGGTACTAACTTAGGCTTTAGACTGTTACGCAAAGCTGCATATTAGCGTCTCAATTCAATTTACGGACTACGAAATCTACGGCCCTTATGCCCAATCTAACTGTGGAAAATGCATAAAGCGGAACAATTTCTCCAATGCTAGTGCTTCAATGACACACTGGGGGGTCGTTCTAGCGAACGCCACATCATTCCACAGGTCAGGGGTTAACCCACACCCTTATACACCAGAGAAACGAATAGACAAAGGTTATTTAAAATCATCTGGGGCTGGGGTACATAGTCGACTGCATTTAGTGACCGGTTCGAATCGAAACCGAATAGGGGCAATTATTTATGGAAACATTTTAAATGAATACTAAAATAATTTTGAGCACCAACTTTTTCTGGAACTTTAAATATTGGTTACTAGAAAATTACTCGACCACTAAAAACAACAAATATATTGCTGTTACCATAAATCTATTACATTAATAAACAAAAAAAAAAGTTTTTGTTCAAATGTTAAAAAATAACGTTTTAGAACTCCAGTTAAATAAAAAAAAAATGTTTATTTTTTTACCGATAAATGTCAATATAATCATATATTATACAGCAAGACGATTGAAAATTCTTGATAAATATGAAACGTGTTACGTGTTGCTATAAGCAATACGTCGAGTATTTCGAGAATTTTCGATTGTCGAGTTTAACACAGGCAGACTACATCATGAATAAAAATGAATTAAAAAGTAAACATTAAATTTAACGTTCGCCTATAGTCTATTTTTTCTATGAGTAACGTCAAATTGTGTGCTACACAACCTATCTTTTTGATTGTAACTGTATGTAATATTATTTTGAAATGCGCGTATTTCAAAATAAACTGACACTAACAACAGTGCAGTTTCTGGCCTAGTGATTAAATAATTATATATCTTCTTGTCAAATTTTTATTTCAATAATGCGTTGCTGTCCAATAATAGATGCGTTCAGTTATCCGTTTCGGTGCACTCGGAGATCTAAGTGTCATTTCAGATGTCTACATAAAACACACAAAACATGATTTTTCTCTTCAAAGTATTCATTTATGTACTCGATACTCTGTTCAAATAAAGTACATAAAATAAAATAACCTTTGTATATTCGAATATACCAATATTCGTATTCGTTCATCATGGTTACTTAATAATAACCGCTGTAATACGTGGTAATTAAAAAAAATCACGCATTCTTATTGGTTTATAATTTAATGAATTATATAGTCATTTACATTCGTTTTTACATAGCAACCCAGAATCTGATAACAACGGCGATGGAAATAATTAATATTAGTTTTATATAATCGATAAGAAAATTACTTGTTCAACAAAACAAAAATATAAATACAAAGTTTCAGCTAAATCCAAATACTCGACTTCACCTCATCCATACAACGCGGCAATGAATCTGCTACATTTTTGCCTTATTAAACAAAGAACTATGAGTGCTAGAAACAAATAAATAAATAAATAAATAAAGAGGGAAAAATTCGCTGGAGAACCAATATTTTTTCATATTAATGAACATTCATATTTGTGTTTTGAATGCTTCTATAATTTCATATATATTTCATGATGAAACTCTCTAATAAATATTCCATTTATTTATAAAAAAAAAAAAATTAAAAACAGAAATAATAAAATTTTGTAAAATTAAATAAAATATTTAACTGCCGGTTTCATAATAAATATAAAGTTTCTTTAACTTAAAAAATTTGATCTAAAAGTGAGAAAGGCGTTTCATAGTTCCTTTACTGGCTTCTGGCTTAAAGTCGAAATTATCTTATGGGTTTCTAGTCAACATTTTTGAGAAACAATGTTTTCTTTCAAGGACCAACGAAAATATTAAACGACATAGTGTATATTAGCCACGAATTAATAATTTAAATTCATATATGGAATGAAAAAAAAATAATAAGAAAGAAATAAGAAAATTACCAACAAATACATAACTCAAATTTGTTATGTTGAAATGTAAAACATACCTAATAATTTGTTAACATTTTTAGAGGAAGTTATACATCACATATACATTTCACTTAATAATTACAAAAGAAGATTATCATTTATTGCTGACGGTCACCTCTAGTTTTCCTTACACTGTTCTCCGTTCTGTTTTTCCAAACTATGTTTTCTACCTGCTGTTTTCAAGTTTATTTATTTATTTATTTATTTTATTTTTGTTATTTGGGAAACCAACAGATAAATCCATTTACAGGTTTCCTCGGTATACATATACTATTACAATTTGAAAAATTACAAACACATAAATTTAGCACAAAATAAAACAAAAGAAAAATATCGCTTGAAATTTTACAAATACAATACAAACAATAAACATTGAACGTAATTATACATCATTTTTGTAAGTCTCGTTTAAATTGAAATAAAGTTGAGCAAAAAGGATCTAAGTGCTGAAAATTTTCGTTATAGCATTGCATAAATCTTTGCACAGGAGAGTTCTTATAATTATTAGAATTGTAATTTTTTGTATAGAATAAATGCTTGTTGCGCACTACTACATTTGGTATGTGAAAATTAAAGTTAACAAGAATGTCAGGACAATTAACATGATTATTTAAAATTTTATATAAGAAAATCATGTCAGCATTAGATCTTCTTTTCTCGAGGGTTAACATATTTAAAGTGCTTAATGAAAGTTCATAATTACTTTCATTTAGACCAAATTTAAACTTAAGCAGTGAAATAAACTTTTTCTGAACAGATTCTAATCTAGTAATATTACTGGCATACGACGGGCTCCAAACTTGAGAAGCATATTCGACAATAGGACGTACTAAGGTATTAAATAATAGAATAAATGAATTGATGTTATTGAAACGATTAAGTGACCTGTATATAAATCCTAATGTTTTGTATGCTTTTCTAGCTATGGTATCCGTATGTTCGTTAAATAATAATTTGGGATCAAACAAAACACCCAAATCTTTAATTGTTGTTTTTCTTTCTAAAGTACAATTATTCAACCTGTACTCTAAGTTATCGTACTTTTATTGTAACTGCTGTTCAGATCGATTAAATTTTTTGCCAATCTGAATCCTACAAACTTTTGCAAATAAATATTAAAATATTCACTAACCGAATATATAAAACTAAGCTCACCTTTTGTTATATGTATTGCCAGTTCCATTTAAAATTTAACATAGAGAGCGAATTTGACAGAAGTATTATATTTAAATATTTTAAAAAAATTAGCGGAGTCAGAAAACCACTCGACAGCACTAAACATATTTTGGGCACAAGGTGCACACAGTATTTTTTTCTACATCTAAATTTAATTTTTAGAAAACAGGTATAATTATTTAAACAATATTAACCTCTAAACTTCTAATGACATCTTGTCAATATGATAGATAACCGTTGAATTTTCCTATAAGTTATGATTTGAAATTTGATTACATATAAACGAGAAATTCAGGAACTATCTAACTTGTGTTGTGATTTATTGTACTATATACTTTTAATACTAGTACTTTGACATATTTCGTGATTCTGACGGTCAGTCATACCACAACACACATTTTTTTAAGAACTACTTTAGTTAAAGTAAAAGAAGATTTTATTATGAAACGTACATATTTTAAAGTATATATAATTCACTTTAAAATAATGTTTATCTTTCACTAAAGTTTACTTTTACGAATTACGCTGTGTTAAAAATTTGTTGTCCAACATCTAAAAACTGTATAAAGTAATTCGGCACATCAGTCAGTAATGGGTAAAAACTGTGATGATATATTTCCTTTAAGAAAGTTATGAAATGTGTCTTGCTGTTCTTTTATATTAAGCCATAATGACGTAATGTCAAATTTTGTTCTGGTTTCAGGATTTCAAGTTAAATTTTTATTGATTTTCTGTCGTGTTTCTTTTATGAAATATCAGACTTTATAAGGTAATTTGACATTGATATCTTCTTAAGAAATTTTTATATAGAAATACGAAAATCTATATAACAACCATGAACTTGAAAAAATGATACACGTTTTAGTTTTAGGGCTGTAAAAAAGTTGTTGAATTGAAAATTGAACTAAAGATCAAAGAATACAATAAATAAATAATCTATGTAGGTATAAGTATTTTCATTTCATATTACAAAACAACTGAAGTACCTACCTACTGTATTTATTAAAAAATAAATTCTTATAAAAGTGGTGTATAATTTATATTAAAATATAAAAAATACATAAAATTTGTAAAAATAGTAAAAATGTGTTGTAGGGACTCTTATTCGTGCTTATTCACTGAAAACTGTATCTAATTTTTTGACCGAAAACACTACGTCCCTTACTTACGGGTATGGCGAGATGTAAAAAGGTTTTTGTCTTCTTGTTTTGAAGTCCTAAGGTCATATTATGTGCATGTTTGTTTAGCCCGGAAATACTTTGTATAAATTAATGAATCTAGTTAAATATTATGATAAGTGCAAATAAAAAAAATTGTGAAATTTCCTAAGCGTTGTGTTGTTTGCAAAACATTCAAAACAACAGTTTCTCAAACACCACTGAATCTGTACTAGTGTTAAATCTTAAATTACACGAGTAAAATGAATAATTACAGCAGCAAAAGTACAAAGACAATAAGAGCTGCCACCAGAATAGCGGAAACACAAACACAAAAGTTTCTTTGTCACATTTCAATTTGCCGTCGCGAAACAAAACAAGCTCATCACATGATGATATTACAGACTCGTAATCTTTAGTCAAATCTTAAAAACAAATTAAAATATTTAATAAAAATATGTATTTTTTGTTTCATATTTCTTTTTGATTTTTCCTAATATGTCCAGTTACACTGGCAATATACAGGATATTTACTGACGTTTTCATTTAAAATGTGTGACGAAAAGATAGACGATAAATATTAAAACATTATAAAGGTTGTAAAGTAAGAGAAAATAGTTATTTTTTGCCGATTGACATTAGAATTAGATTCTACATTTCCAGAACGATGGAAACATACACGTATTACTCCAGTTCACAAGAAGGATGATAAATCTAATATTGAAAACTATAGGCTCATATCAATTTTAAATAATTTTGCAAAAATTTTTGAAAAAGTTATATGTAATTCCCTATTTACAAATATAAGATCTTTAATTTCTAACGATCAACATGGGTTTATGAGTGGACGGTCAACTGTTACCAATTTAGCATGTTTTTCACAGTACGTTTCTGAAGCAATGGATGACCGTGGACAAGTCGACGTAATGTACAGTGACTTCTCCCGTGCTTTCGATTCTATAGATCATGGCTTACTCCTAACTAAAATCAGTTCATTCGGTGCCTCTACTGCTTTTTTAAAATTTTTAGCTTCATATCTCTCACATCGAAGCTGTTATGTTTACTATAATGGGTTTTCCTCATTTAAATTCATTTCTACTTCAGGTGTACCCCAGGGGTCTAATCTGAGTCCTTTATTATTTGTTTCATTCATAATGAATTGCTAATTTCTTTTACATGCCTAGTTTTGGCGTATGCAGATGATATTAAACTGTTTATCAGAATATCCTCAGCCTCTGACGTACTTCTTTTACAAAATAATATAGATAAACTAGTATTTTGGTGTAGCGAGAATAAATTACCTATACATATCAACAAATGCTTTATTGTTACATATACACGCAAAAGTAACAACTTCATTCATCATTATGTAGTAAATGGTACTATTCTTACACGTAAATGTTCTATTATGGATTTAGGTGTTACTTTCACTTCAAATCTCAACTTCAATATTGTTAATATATGTTCATCTGCCAGTAAAACTTTAGGCTTCATTATTCGTATATGCAGAATGTTCAATGATATTACAACTTTAAAATCATTATATTTCGCATTTGTTGTAAGTAAATTAGAGTACGCCAGCCTAATCTGGTATCCTTCTTATGTCAGTCAAAATTTGCAATTAGATCGCATTCATCGAAGATTCCTGAAATATGTTTCATTTAAAATAGACAATATTTATCCAGACAGAGATGTTGATTTAAATTCTCTTCTAAAGCGTCATTCCTTACCCTCTTTAGTATCCAGACGAGAAGCCTCTTGTTCCAGATTCCTGTGGATGCTTCTTCACAAGTCACAACTATATAGATGTACCATATCTACTGTCGTGTGTGCCTTTCCATGTCCCAAGGTTGGCTTCCAGACAAGGTGGATCGTTTCGCCTACCAGTCGCACGTACAGTTATTTTGCAACGCTCACCTGTTCATTTAATGTGCCTCAATACTGACAAAATGTATGAAGATATATTCATCTAACTATGTATATATATTTATTTTGTTAAATTGTAACATGTATGCAGCATTCATTGCCAAGGCTGTAATTCTAGTATTTATGTGCCAAGTTAAACAAAAACATTTTTTTTTATTTTAATGAGCTTTAATAGAAAGAAATAAGCGTTTTTACAGCAAATCACTTTGATATTATCCGCTTTATTTTTCATTTTTTAAATGAAAGATTTAGTTCGTTAATTTATTTAAATTATGATATTTTTGTATGAAAAGTGAAAACTGCGATGACCCATCAGCTTAAATTGATTTACAAACAGTTTGACAAGATACTAAATTATGGCAAAGTTAATCAAAATGCATTTTCTTTAAACTTACAAACAGACGAAGCATTACATATGCTTGAAACAAAAGTTACATTCGAACTCATGAAGGATGAAGTGCAGCACCTAACACTAACGAATTTTAGACGCCAATAAACAAATTTTAAATGGTCTTGTGCGTGCCAATTTTTTCAAGTCCGTCCGTATATAAAATATATCATCACTGGTTATTATCCATTTCTGGGTTTGCCAATTTGATTTTATAAGCTTATGTCAATATTAGAGATTTATTGACGCTCCAACACAAAAATAACGTGCACTTTAAAGCCACGTGGCAGCCCGAATGTGCATGCATACTAATAAGGTTCACGTTGAATGAATAAAAAGACACGTTTTGTGCAATGGAACCCGGCCCTTAGTATCACAACCTATCCATAAACGCACAAAGCCACCCAATTTATAATTATTTGGAAAAATACTGTTTCTGTTGTAAAATATGCTAAAACATTATGGGAGATGTATTTACTGCAGTTACTGTGCACATTCATCTAGATTTAGCATCTGAATATATAGTATAGTGAAATATAAAGTTATACAGGTTGGTGAGCAAATAGTTTTGGAAGCTGGTATATTCATAGTATAAATGATGGTTACCAGATATAACGGGCTCTCAGAGCTGTTATGTAGAGTGCATCACCAGGTGCGAACGATCCAGCCACAACAGCTCCTGTGGTTTCTACGGCACTTTTGTTTATAAACTATTCATATTTATTTATTGATGCTAAATAAATTAATTTGTTTAATAATTTTAGAATCATTAAAATGTTATTAAGAGAAAAAGACAGAAGATGTGTAAATAACGACACGAACAAGACAAATAAAGGAAAAAGAGAGTTCATTGCAAACGAAACGAGCATTGCTTTGTAGATTTGCACGAGTAAAGATTCGTACAAAGAGTATTAAAAAAGGATCATTTTTTTATGGTACGCACAATTCGAAATGCTGAATCTCAAAGATTTTTTCCAAAATTCGGAAAATTATTTCTTATTATTTATTTAATTCTTGAAGTGTACATTTTAGTGCCACTGACAGACGCGAAATTTTTATTAAATATAATGAATTATCTAATCACGTGACTGATGTTAAATAGCAAATAAATTAATCCGTAATCAACGGCCGTCATTACAAAAGTTTGCATATAAACTTAATTAGTACACCCAGAAATGGGTAATAAGTTGTGATAATATGTTTATATTATTTTTTTAATACCTACTGTAAATCTGACTTTTGAATCTACTTCTTCTAGTTAAAAAAGGAATACGTATAGTGAAAACTGTAACTGCACTATTTACGAGTAATTAATGCCCAGACAATAGAGAGTTTTCACATAACGTCAAAATAGATAGCTTGAACGGTAATATTTCAGATGAAGTGAATGCTATACATCGAAATATGTTTTCACAATATACCATTAAGGCCCAATCTTACCATCTCTGGTTAAAATTATTTTAATTGCACATTTAAATAAAACTTTCCTCACTGTTTCTGTTTCTAGTTCCTAGTTTTATGTTCTATAACCAAAGATGATTTTTATTTAAATTTACTGTTTAAAAATAAAAAAAAATATTTTTTATTTTTGTATTTTTTAATAAAAACGTTCTTTTGTTTGATGTATTTTTGCATTTTTGTTACTTCTGTTGCTAGTGTTAGATTTAAAAACATATATTGGGGTTAATCCCGGGATATCGAAACGGGATCCCGATCCCGAAAATTGGAAACCCTAGTTCGAACCTGTCTAAAAGAGAACAGTTCCAAATTTGCTTTCTTGGATGTCATGCGCAGAACTCCCAATTCTGTAACAGTTCCGAATTGACGGTTCGAACTAACCTATAAAATTTGAATAGAAACTAACAAACTAATTCTATTTCTACTTTTCTTCTTTCTGGTTTTACAATTATTTCTCAGTTTGTATGTCTGTGGATGACATCTAGAGTAGAGTGTTTTTGCACGCAAGGTTGTCGGTAATGAAGAGTGATCTATCGATAAATCGCTAATTACTCCAGCCGGAGAACAGCGGTGTGGAGCGTTGAGCCTGGAGCGCGGTTCACTTGCGGATGACGAGACGCCGACGCCCAAGCCGTAAACTTTGATCGTTAATTCGGACGTCGATGGAAGGTGCTTGCACTACAGTAAAGTGTGAGAGAAACAGAATCTAACTCATGAGAAGATAGAAAATAATGCTGAATTCAGCGAAATTTAAGAAAGAAATTAATTCATATTGTGGATTGGAAAAAAGTTACAAAGTAATGGAAAAATATTTTATTATTTAATGCTTACTGTCTGTATTTTGTTGTTAAATCAACACCGATACGCTAACGGTGCAATAATGATATGAAATAAGTAATGTTGGTCCGTATTACGAGCTCACTTTTTTAATAAAAATGTTTTTTTCTACTCCCATGCGTGAAGTGAGTACTTCACGTATCAATTTTTATGTATGAAGTTTGATTTTTTGCACACTGTGAAGTAACATTTCACGCACCGTTCATTATTTTAAATATTATAAACTGAATTGTATTTTAATAAAACAAAGCTGTTAAACACCCGTAACGTTGGTAACCATGGTTACACAAGTCGATAATAAAAAGGCTTTACGTTAAAAGAATGACAATGGGAAGAAAAAATATATTTTATTGCAAGGTCGTAGAAAAAGTATAGTATGTAACACGTGTGTGAAGCCTATTTTACATTCGGGTGGTTTGCAACACTCGCCTTCGCCTCGTGTCGCAATCTCCACCCTCATGTAAAAATTTCAGCATCACACACTTGCCACATAATATACTATTTTGATATAATATTCTTTTAAGGAGTGTGCTACATAAAAACACTTTTATTGTAAAAGTGAGCTGGTAATAAAGGCTACAGGCCAATGTCTTCGCCGTATTACAAGAAATCCCAAAAAAACATCTGTTGGGGCCAGCACAATAAGTCTCGCCATTACCGTTTTGTTACATAAGTATTTGTAATAAATAAAAAAAAAAAAATTATAAAAAGCTACTACTTCCGATTGTCCAATTGTTGTCAAAACCTTTTCAGCTCTTCCCATTAATGTCAAATTAAGGAATACAGGTCTTGAGTATTAAAGTTTTTGAGGAATCGTCCTTCCAACAACCCACACAAACACACACACACACACACACACACACATACATACACACATACATACATACATACATACACACACAGCACACACACACACACACACACACACACACACACACACACACACACACACACACACACATATATATATATATATATATATATATACAAGATGTCCCATTTAAGGTACGAATGCATTGGTATCTCGAGAACCGTAAGAGCTACGAGGTTGGTTAAATTAGACAAAAGTTGCCCCATTAGGAGGCTATTTTAATGGTGTTTTGTTATTTGCGAAAAAATACATAGGTCACTAGATACAGGTGAAAATGTAAATTTCGCGATTTTCTTTTTTTGCTTATAACTTTGTTATATGAAATAATACGAGATTCTGGTTTGCACTTTCTATGGTGAATTTGTAGAAGTTCTCAAATTTTTTTTACATCTAACCATTTACGAGTTACTGATAGCAACTTTTATTTTTCATATGGAGGTCATATTAAGCTATGGCATTTTTAAATAGAGATTTTTTTTAGCTTTACAATATAAAACAATAATAATTTATTTTTATAATTAACAGAAAAATTAATAAAAATTGTTATTTATACTAAAATTAAATCGAAAAAAGTAAATCGAAGACTGCTATGGAAACAACAAACAACAAAAAAGTGCAACAATTGAATTTCTGAATTTTACTTGACAATAGTAGATTATTATGAGTAATATAAATGAATTTTTCTCGTTGGGAAAAATATGATATGTTGAGTTGTTACATTCGTTGTCAAAGTTCGTTTATTACTCGTAATAATCTACTTTGTCAAGTAAAATTGAGACATTCAATTGTTGCACTTTTTTGTTGTTTGTTGTTTCCATAGCAGTCTTCGATTTACTTTTTTCAATTTAATTTTAGTATAAATAACAATTTTTATTAATTTTTCTGTTAATTATAAAAATAAATTATTATTGTTTTATATCATTGTAAAGCTAAAAAAATCTCTATTTAAAAATGCCATAGCTTAATATGACCTCCATATGAAAAATAAAAGTTGCTATCAGTAACTCGTAAATCGTTAAATATAAAAAAAAATTGAGAACTTCTGCAAATTCACCATACAAAAGTGCCTTAAGAAAGTGCAAACCAGAATCTCGTATTATTTCATATAACAAAGTTATAAGCAAAAAAAGAAAATCGCGAAATTTACATTTTCACCTGTATCTAGTGACCTATGCATTTTTTCGCAAATAACAAAACACCATTAAAATAGCCTCCTAATGGGGCAACTTTTGTCTAACTTAACCAACCTCGTAGCTCTTACGGTTCTAGAGATACCAATGCATTCGTACCTTAAATGCGACATCCTGTATATATAGGCATCATCGTAAAAATGTTGTAATCAGATTCGAGGGACCTTAAAACTTGGTTATTATTTTAGCATGAATCCAGTGCCTCTCTAAGCTAAAGGTAAAAATCATTGGAATAGTTTATTACATCTGAGATGAGAGATGTTTCATAAAGCCGAGGGTTTGTGTAGATTTCCGATAGGCGAAGCGCGAGGCTGTGAAGAAACTCCTACCGTATGTATACTATTTTATTCACAAACATCCTATTCTAAATCAATAATTATCAATATAAATCATTGATTTATAACTTTTTTTGACAGACCTGTTAAAATTGATTTAGCCTACTTTATTCTATGACAATACTGCTAAGCAATTATACATAAATATTTCCAACCCGTGGTTGGTGGTGCAAGTATGATCTGTTATTTCCAACCCTCTAAAAGGTTAGGAATCGACATATTACTATAATGATTGTGAATAAAAAATATTAAAGATTGTATTTCAACATTTCAAGAACTTAGGGAATACTTTAAATACGACAAGACCACCTGGATAATTACCGACACTCTATATGGAACACTCGAACACTAACAAGTAACAATATGATTTCGAGATTTGTGTGATAGAATACTGTTTAAAATGTCACTCAGTATCGATATTCAATTTAGAAACGGTATGTTCTATGTAAATCTGTTCCATGACTTGCATTAGATAGTTTCATTTCAATGCTATGCTAACATTTTAACATTCGTGCATTTGATGCAAAAAGTGCAATTTGTGCAACCGGTTCAATAAGAAAAAGTTCATAACTATTGCAGTGCACACTTTTCTGTACTGACTTTCGAGGTGTTCGAGCAAGATTTCATTATGGAAATGAAGAATTTTACTGCAAACACTGGTTAAATTTACAAGAACGAATGTGAGGTTATATGAAAGATAGGAGGGTAGGATATATTAAAACATATGAAACTTTATTGCCGGAGAGAACTGGAGAGAAGTATAGTGGAGAAAATATCATTCGATGAGGAGACGGGCAAAATTTAGCTACAAAGGTGAAAAGAAAGACTAAGACAGAAGATATAAAATATACTTGTGATCACTATGTTGCATAAATAATTTTATTTAGTATCTTGATTGCAGAGATTTGATAAGATTGATACATTTTCATAGAGCATACAGGCGTTACAATTAAAGCATACAGCATAGGGATCTTGAAAATTTATTTCATTGCAAAAATCAATAATTTAACTTAATAAATTTGATTAAAGTAAAAAAGTTGTCAATGTCAAATGAAGTTGTCATCACGCTTCAAAAGTATTTACTAAATAAGAAAAAAATCGAATGGTTACTCTATTTGGTACGATGTTGGTTATAGTTCGAAAAATGTATGTGATATGTTTGCTAATTTATCTCCTGAATGTCTTGGATCAAATCTTTTTACAGTTTCGAGAATATTTATAAAATTTAAAAGTAATGGCTGTTTAGATAATAATTATAGAGTTTATTTTCATATGCTACTAGAGTTTTATATGTTATGTTTCCATAGTTGCATTGTTACATTCAGTAATAACATGTACTCAAATAATTATAACAAATACAAAAAACTTAATATACAAAAACGTTGTATATTTTTTAATAATACGTAACAAACTGGCGACGAGGATGGGATTAATAGTTGAGGATGAGGAGTTGAAATTCGGAGGAGGTACGGAGGTGTCGATGAAGAATTTTTTTTGGTTTTTTTGGTGGTGAAATATAATGATTTTGAAGGCGGGGGGAGCAAATTCTGTTGGTCTCTCTTTTCTCTTCTTTTCTACCCATTCTTCCTGGCTGCTGGCTGCATTCGTAATGTTGCTTTTTGTTTATCCCTTCTTTACCAATGTCCCAAGGACGAATGTGACGCCTTCGTTCATTATCCTTTGCTCTTTCTTCTGCTTCTTTCGAAGCCTTTTCCATCTTTTCTTCTTCGTTTTCTTGTGGCGTTTCTTCTAGTTTTCTCTGCTCTGGTTCATCTTGAAAAGGGCTAGAACATAATCTGTATGCGAACTGAAGAAATTAAAAACAATTTACTGTCTACAAAAGTTTTGGCAAAACAATTAAATATTTCATTCATATCTTTTTTAAAGTCATCAAGATTTAACATATTGCTTTTATTACTTTCATACGTCATTTATAAATCAGTAAATTATGATTA
The DNA here is from genome assembly GCA_943142095.1 of Ophonus ardosiacus. NCBI lineage: Eukaryota > Metazoa > Arthropoda > Insecta > Coleoptera > Carabidae > Ophonus > Ophonus ardosiacus. The sequence continues at coordinate 14,078,658 of OW964830.1, read as the reverse complement.
CAACTTCATCAACATTGACAACCTTATGTTGCATTTTATCTGGAACGATGTATAATACATTAATGACCGAAATATTACATCTTACCTGAAACTCACAGTATATATTTTTTGACATTTTTGTACCTATAAACGTTTTTTTTTACTAGATAAATAATAACTATTTAAAAAAATACTTTTTCCATGTTAAACGCTTATGTCACGGATTCTCTCGTTCAACATGTATATTTACTGTGAAAAAGGGTTTACATTGGTACAGTAATTGGGTTAGTTGCTTGTACCAGTAACTTGCCAAACAGTTACTAACCTAGTGTAAACCCTATAGGACAGTACTTGTACCAGTACTTGCACAAGTAATCAGGACAGGTAAGTGGGTAGCCTCCCAGGCTATCTACTTACCACTTGCAAAGCACAGTCCTTCCCCCACCAACGTATTTGGCACTAACCTACCGGCTTGTATGTCTAATATACCAATGTTAATATTTGTTCGCTAATGTATTTGTAAGCTAGTGCCAGTAAATTTCTGTTTTGTACAGAGTTGAAGTATGTATAGTTGCCGGTGATTTTGATTAAGAGATTAAAAAAAAATGAAAGATGGTACGATACGACAAGACAATTAAACAATTAAGTTTGTGGACCTTTATCGGAATTTTTTGTCCCACACTCTGTTTGAATGACATTTTTCTTTCTCAATCTCTCTAATAAGTTCTTCAATCACAATTTGTGTAATTCGCGCATATATTTCTTTTAACTTTTTGTTTCTAATATGACGAAAAATTGTATATACCCTCTTGATGTGATAGCCTTACTAGTACAAGTGGACAATAATACTTGAAACTGTCTTGTGTCGGAGACAGTAGGCTAGCCAGGTTAGCTGCTATACAGTGTCCCACACTCTATGTTCAGTATAGGGTCTTATGGAGTACCCTGTTGCCATATTTACCTGCTTAAGTCTACAAGATAGAAAGAGCAAAATAGATCCCCAAAAAAGAGATAAAATATTCTACGTACTCCATTGAATGTATTTATGACTGGTGTACTTTCCGTGTATCTAAACAGGTGGGTGAAAAGAAAAAAAATGTCATATTAATGAAGAATTTTTTTTATGTTTTACTGGTTTTAAGTTATTTATGTTGACATATTATATAATGAACTTTACATTTATTTTCTGTGTAATTTTGTTTATTTATTTGTTGAAATGTATTAAAAGTAAATAGATTTTTAATTTCATAAAGTTAAAATTATTAAGCATTATTTTTTTATTTAATTTATATCTTCTTATTTGATAATTTACTAATATTTAGGCTCATACTGCATATATTTTACATAGTTCATAAGTCTGTATTCTTTCTTTATAATTTCCAATTAGAATTTAAAATATATCTGTATTCTAATCTTTAATGCATTTAATCAAGATCAGTATGCCGGGCGGTTTTAAAATATTGTATTGAAATATTATTTATTACAGGTACAAATAGCTTTAGCATGTTTTTTACTCCCCGGTTCCAACGCATCTTTTCGCGGCCCTTTCTATAAAACTATTTAGAACTGCAGACAAATTTCAGGTGAATACAATAAGCCCTTGGGTAAATAAGAGACCCTTATAAAACTTAAATTGTACAGTGTTAACTAATTTTGGTATAGCAACGAAAATTTATGAATGTTTCAATATTACATTACATTGAAAAATTGAAAACATGATACAGAAAATGTCCATAAGAATAACATTGGCTATCTCCGCTACACTGAAGATAGAGTGTGTGGGACACTGTATAGTACAAGTAACTAAGCTTAGTTACTATACCAATGTAAACCCGCCTTAACGCATTATCCTACATTTTTCTATAATATACTTTTATGAAGCTGTGTTTATCAAATATATAATATTACTTATTGATTTCAAATATAGTATTCTTCACTTGAGAATTACATTGCTCAATAATAGTTAATTCGCTCTATCATCTGTGGTAACACGGACTAGGAAACAATATTTTTCTTTATCAAAAAACGTACCTGCAGACAAGTCCATTATTCTAGCCCTTATCGAAAGTTTTTCTTTGACAAAAATCCTAAAATATGTACCAATGTATTTGAACTTGACAATTCCAAATTATTTTCTGAACAGCGTTACGACATACGTTACCTTATGAACAGATTCTATAATGTGTGTGGCAAAAAGAAACTACTTCAATTACCTACGTATGTCGTTAAGAATCATACACTTTTTATTACGCATTGCCATTAATACGTGAAGAATAGTATAGTATATACTGCGGCTAAAATAAGAACTCGGAATAATATCATTCAAAAACTATGCGGGACAACATGGGGTTCATCGGCTACTACTTTAAGGATATCTGCTTTGAGTTTGGTATTTTCTGCAGCTGAGTATTGTTCTCCAGTTTGGATGAATAGTTGCCACCTAAATAAAATCGAAAGCCAACTAAATTCGACAATGCGTTTAATCTCTGGCACAATAAGATCTACACCTACATATTGGCTTCCAATTCTCTGCAATATTCTTCCACCATGTTATCGAAGATCTGATGCACTTCTGAGAGAGAATAGGAAGATACTAGGCAATACAGAATTAAAAGTTCATGAAGATCTCCAAGATGTAAACCATCGCAGGCTACGTTCCAGACCTCCTCCACTCCGATTTGCCCAAGAACTGGAAAATTTAGGTTTCAACTCCAGAGACAAATGGCGTGAAGAATAGAGCAGAGATACTAGAAATGAATTGAACTTTTTTTTCCCAAATAAAAATGAAAATATTCCAGGATCACATCTCTCTCGGAAAATATGGACCAAACTGAACAGGGTCCGTACACATCATGGGGTTTGCGCCGATTCTCTATTTAAATGGAATAAAATAGAATCACCTCAATGCGACTGTGGTGCTGCCAGGCAGACTATGGAAATATCACAACAGAGTACAGTCTGCGGAAGTATCCAGGCAGCAGCGTAGATTTCTTCAAATTAACACATATGACGCTGGAATGGTTAGAAAATTTGGACATCACTATATAGTATTTATTTATTCCTTTTTCTTCGTTCTATATTAAATTATGTTTTTCATTATATGTATATGCCATACGATAAATAAATAAGTATAGTATGTGACGATTGTTTTATTTATATATCATTCACTATACAAAGATTCTTGAATTATTTAAATTAGATTATCTTTAGTTCTTGCAAAATATCACTCTATATAATTACCTTCGTCTATCGCAAAATAGTTCTCTGTAATAAACATTAAATTTTTCTTCTAACTTCTTGCCATTATCCTAACTCGTCCTGTAATCCTGGGCTCGGTTACCTAAGATTATAAGCTTCTCATTGAGTGTCCAAGTCAGATTGCAAATAGTTCTGGAACAGGGGGTCTCAGTCCCAAGTCCTGATTTGCGGACGGCAAGGAGTGAGCACTCCTGTAGGATCATGTAACGGCCAGAGTCCTTCAGGAGCTCATTCACATGCAGGCCGGAACTCAGGATAATTGGGATAAACAACGCAAATCAACCGCGAACAGGATAAATCGAACAAAGAGAGAATAGAAATTAGAAAGGGTAGGAAAATTCCAGAAAGTGTAATGGATTCTTTATTACGTGAGAAAAAAGAATAAAAACTTACCATAATAATACATTTAAAAACAAGTATCCTAAGACAATCTGTTAACGTACGAAATTTTACAAAGGACGAATGCGTTAACAGGCCTTCTGAAACTTTTTATACTATTCTTTCTATTGAGGCAATTTTACAAGAAAATTTTTTTAAATGCGAATTTTTAAAAATATTACTTGGTGTTTTTTTGTCAGTTCTGTAATGGTAGAGCTTCCCGCTAACAATTGGAATTTAATATTTTGACAGTTTGTGTATTTTGTCTGCTTGTATTCGTTAATACATTGTGTCAAACGGTGCGTTTATAGATATTTTCAACTACTTGTTAATAGTGCTTTTATAGCTTCAAGAACACCAAAATAGAAAAATATTTTAAATTAATTACCGTCCAAAAATATGCATACACCTGTTAATAATTGATTGGATACCGTTACCGTTCAATGAAATATTATCTTTTCTTGCTACTCAAGCTTTTACTTATAAAAAAATATATCATCACAGCATATTACCCATTACTGGGTGTGCCAGTATCTACAATACATGTAGACATCTGTTTGAATAAATAAATAAATAAATATATCATCACGGCATATTACCCATTACTGGGTGTGTTATTATCTATGTACAATGCGTGTAGACATCGGTAATGATGCCGATATATTCATACCGTGCGGGCGCTTACCAGGCGTCACCCCACGGGTACTCAAAGCTAGTGTGGAGAGTGCACCACAGGGATTATTTTGTGCGATTAAAAGTTTGCACTAAACGGGATCGAATTCGGGGCACCAGATTGGCAACCAGACACTATACGCACACGGCCACGCGACCCCATAAGCTTTTACTTTATTCTCTGAAAACAATTTTTTTTACCCGATATCATGAAAAATTACTTTTTTTGCCGATTGTCTATAAGACACACACACACACTCATCATAGTAAAAAAGTTAAAATCGGACTTTCAAACGTGCTTATTCACTAAAATCTGAATATGTGATTTTTAGCATAAATCGAATACATCTCTTAGCGAGAGATAAAAAACGACCATTCACCAGTTACTTTCCTAGTAATTCTCTTCGAAAATTGATAATTTTCTTCAAGAGATCTAGTGCATTCTGCACCACTAACCCTCATCCTGAGTAAATTTTTATGGGAATACAAAATATTTAACGAAAACAATAATATTTCTTGAGCGCAAAATTTGTAAACAATTCTTTCTTTCTAGGGATATCGCTCAATTGCAGCTGTAGACACGTGTTTCGCTCTTATTAGAGCTCATCAGTACAGCATAGCTAGTTAATAGGTGGACATTAACTAGAGGTAGTAATCAAAAAAAAAAACCGACAAAGTGTAAGAGCACTAGTAAGCAGCCAAAACACCTTTGTTGCCTCGGTTTTTTTTTTATTACCTGTTTTTGCGCTCAAGAAATATTATTGTTTTCGTATATTTACTTTGGGGTCCAAGTAACGGGTCTGGTGGGTGGTTATAAATGTGACGTTGTATTTATCCACAATGGGTGTGGAAGTACTGACCGAGGCAACAAAGGTGTTTTGGCTGCTTACTAGTGCTCTTACACTTTGTCGGTTTTTTTTTTTTATTACTACCTCTAGTTAATGTCCACCTATTAACTAGCTATACTGTACTGATGAGCTCTAATAAGAGCGAAACACGTGTCTACAGCTGCAATTGAGCGATATCCCTAGAAAGAAAGAATTGTGTTTAAAAATATTTAACATCTAAAGGCATTAATACACATACATACACATGTAGTTAAAGGTATTATTTTCATGAGCGCAATAGACACGAACTTTTTTATGTATACATTTATAGTATAGTGTATTGTGAAGCATTGAATGTACCTAATAGAAATGCATGTCAATAATAAAGTAATAAATTTTTAATACCTATCCGTTAAATGTAGAATTTTATTTGTACCAATATCATTTTGCCTTACGACGTCAGTATTGTTTTACCATTATTCCTTTTTTATAATCATATACTGAGTTTATATGCAATTTTGAAGCAGTATCCAAAACGTTTTTAGTTTTAAAAACGCCATGTCCAAACGGTTTTTATTTATCGCAAACTATAACTAAAATTCATGGGTTTGATTTGAAAACTAGTTTCAAAATTACTCAAGTAAACACAATTCAGTTTCATTATTGCGCATGCGTACATAGTATAAAGTTGCTGTCGCTTTGTGTTACTATACTTGCTGTCAAATAAGTATGGACTGGAGATTTCTACATTGTTGCCAATTTATGGGCAATGTTGAAAAGAAAAAAATTGTGAAGAAGCGGCAACTTGTTTTGAAAATTGCATATAAACAGTTTCGCGTAATTTTGACTAAAAACTGAAACCATTTTCTAAAATGCATGTAAACGTAGTAATTTTCGTGTTGAATGTAGAGAAGAAGCTTAGGAACGCTATAGTAAATTTACGTAACAGAGTTTAATTTCCAAAAAGTTAGCATCATCTCTGTAATACAATTATACGACGCAAAATTTATTTAAAAATTTCCTGTTGTCATGTCTTTTAAATGTCATGGAATTTTTCATTATTTCATTATTTTGGTGGAATGTGATGTAAATTGGATATATGGAGATAATATGGTTTTTTATTGAGACTTGCAGCGTATACATTTTTAAAGCGCTGAGGGAAATAATGGTGAATATTTTATAGAGTTGCCTGCAAAATATCATCCCAGAAAATGTAATTTCAATGTAAAATAATAACAAACTTGTCACAAGGTAAGTTTGTTCAGTTCGTAACTCTGCGAACATTTCTCATTTCGATAGTTCCCAGAAAATAGAACACGTGAAAATTACTTGACAATTAAAGTGGCTGGAATAAAAGAAAACAAGACAAATCCTAGAGGAACTGGGAAATGATTTCCTAACAGGGTTGTTAAGAATAACGACCAAAATAAAATAGTTATAACTCAAGGTAAAATAAAATAGGTTCATTAAAAGCCAACAAAAGCCAGATGAAAATCAAATACAGACGGGACGGGACGGAATTACGGGATACATATTTCAGCAAGATGAAAAATCCAGTGCAGCATTAATTGATATTTACGTGGCCGCAGGACGAATCCACGGTGCTGAATTATTCAGTATATTCCACTCTACAAAATACATTACGAGCGTCGTCGGCTTACAGTCGCTGGCTTTGTTCTTCCTGAAGGAACGGAGCTGGAATTGTAATGCTTATTGCCACTTCATTCTCCGTTTTACACCCACAAGAAACACTATCTCATATATTTTTCTGTTTCTTTTATATATCTACCATACCAACAGTTTTATAAATAAATATAATTAGATACAGGCAGATTCATAAAGCGGATTAGTCAGTAAATTCAATTTTAAATCTTTTTTGAATGCATAAAAGAAAATGGTGAGTAATGTAATCATCCGAGAGTAATATAGCCATTATAGGCTATATTTTATCTACAACTATCAATTTCACAGTTTAAAAATACATAGTAAATATATTTTGTGTGGGTATGTTACAGATGTTGACGTCTGTCAAATGTCAGATATTGATATCACATGTTGGCATGAATAACTGATTTATTTATTACTAAGTTGAACTAAGTAGTATATTTTAAATTTATTAATCAATATGTACTTACGAAAGTTTATAAAAGTATCAATAATACAATACAAAAAGTCGTGGAATATGAATATTTCATATTCTGCTAGTGTAATATGAGTAGCATATTGATTTTCAAGTTGGCTACATAATGTATTTGTAATTCAATAGTTGTAGATAAAAGCATTCCGTACTATTCCCAATTGTAACACATATCAATTAATTCAATAATTCATTATGTAATTCCAAAGATAAGTATACTAGTTTTACAAACATTAGTGCCTTAAAGTGACTATAGCCTTTTACTTTTTTACACTAACGAAAAAGTACATTAGGGTCCTCCACATGGTAACGAATTAGAACAAGGGTCAGTAATATTAAAACTAGACTATAAAACTGTATATTAAGGACTATCAAAGTTTAAAAATAGTTATTGGTTTCTAAAATAATCGAGTTTTTATTACCATTTCCTCATCTCTATATTTACGTCACACATTTATTCTATTTCAAATTCTTACTACTATCAAACCTTCTGCCATCGCCTTTTTGAAATACGGAATCCATTTGCAAGTTTATAAATGCAGAAAATAACAACAATAAAACAACAGAAATAAACCAATTAATACTAGTTTAAATTTATGATGCCATGACAGATTACAAGCGTTGGTATGAAAGTAAAAGAAGTGTTGAATGACATAGGCTACCAGTGGTAATCAAATCTTAAATTACTTATCCCTCCATATTTTCAATTATTGACCACATTTTATAGGTACTGACAAAAATAAATTTATGTGACTCCAACTTTTAGCGAAATTCATTGTTTGAGAACAAAATCATCTCTATATCTAAGTCACAGAATATTAAAAAAAATATTACGGCTTAACAAATAACAATAAAGACTTTCTAAAATTACATAGGTATATGCAAGTCGGAATCGAAAGTTTACAATATTAATTATATAAAATTATGTATAATAAAAGTCTCGGTAAATTTACAAAGTAATTAGACACAACGGAAATTACAGATTGAGAAAAATCGTGTACAAGTTGGATGTAAAAATAATAGAAGAAAAGTGATTAGGAAAAATGATTCAGACTTTGGAGAAAACTGCAACAAACCCGATACGACGGAAGAATATCTGAAGGAAGAAATGGAAAATATTTTAATTAAAATGAAAAGAAGCAGAGAAAAATTAATACAATTACAAAGAGATACAGTATTAGTAGATGATAGTAGGATTTGGCATGAGAAAATGTGTTTTTGAGTATTGTTTTATAACACTGGGATATTGCAAGTAATACTCATAGTAATACCCGTTGGTAGTAAACAACATTTACAGGTTCTTCACCGAACCAAACAAAGCCCATCATCATTTCGGCTCTACTCAACACGGGTATTTCATATTATTTAAATGTTATATATAAAACACGTATGCCAGACAAAATTTAAATGTTCAAAATTTTAAACTTTGATGTTCAAAAAGTTTGCTATAACGGCAAAATAAATTTAATATATGGGATGAATAAAAGTCCTGGATTGCAGACAATAATAATTTATTTCAAAATCGGCCTCTACCGGTTTCGGCAACTCATTTGCCTTCTTCAGGAGCTATAAATAATTTTAATGTACATATTGTTTTTCAAATATTGTTACAGTTTACTCACGTGATTTTGTTTTAATAATACAGATGGACATTAATATTTTTCGAATATATAAATAAATTAATAAATAAATAAATAACACGAAATAACACACATTTGGACGTCAATAGTTAAAAAAATAAATAGAATTAATGATAAAATACGTAAAAATTAGTTTTTGTTAAAAATGTTACAAAAGTTAGCACCCTTTGAATATTTTCACTTTTGTTTAAACATGTAAATTCCCGAAGGTGTTTTATACATTTACCGCCAATTTTTTTACATAAAAAATTTTTAATTCTTATTATTATTTAATATAGCCTATTAAATAATCTTTTTAATTTAATCAGCTGGTCTGGATCCAAATATACATAACATAATTTAGTTTTTCAAGTAAACTATTAGTAAGTTGTTTTCATAATTAACTGATAGGAAAATTCATTATTTGGTCATTATATTCATGAAGATAAATTCAATTATTATTCCCCCTGTATAATGTGTACACGCCTGAAACTAAGAAAAAAATCAAAATTATATAAATTTTCTAAAAAAAAATTGCAAAAAGTAAAATATAAACTCATATTTGCTTCTCTTTCGATTCAAGAGACGAAAATGCGTAGTTCGCGCCGGTATCTCTTCAGTTAAAAACTACTCTAAGAAATATTTTACAAATCATTATTTTAAAGAGTATGAAAGAAAGCTAATCTAGTAGTTATAATAATGTAAATAAAGCAAGATAACTTAATGCGAGACAAATATCGATGTTGGGACGCGGGACACGAGAATTCAAATTGGGACAGTCCCTAGCATCCTGATCGTATGTCCAATTTTCAGTGACACCAATTATGGAAATTAGGATCACAGAGTTCTTGTATAAATTAATTTACTTTACATTTTAGTAAACAAGCAAGATAACAGAATAAGGCTGATTGAAAGTAATTTCTAACAGTAGTAGAGGCTGCCACTATAAAATAGACAAAATTTCAGCGTTGAATCACGACAAATAACACATCACTCAATAAGTTCGTAGGATGACTAATAAAACAACAACTTTTAGGCAAAATTCGACTTCAATCATCAACATAGTTTCCTTCAAGAGCGATACATTCATTCCAACGCTTCTCTAACATTTCGATGCCTTTTTTATAGAACAATTTATTTTTGGCCTCAATATACCCTTCAGTTTCGGCAATCACTTCTTCATTGGAGCTAAATCTCTTTACTGCTGACTGCCGATTTGACATGTTTCATCCATTGTCACATACCGCATGAAAAAATTATTTTTATTACTCTGAAACAGCTCTAAACAGCGCTCTGAATCGTCAACGCGTTGTTGTTTTTGATCGACTCTGAGAAAACGCGGTACCCATTTCGAACAGATCTTTTTCATGCTCAAATGTTCATGCAAAATGGTAAATACACTGCCTTCTGATATCTTTATGGTGTCAGCTATCTCACGCAACTTCAATTTACGATCGGCCAAAACCATTTTGTGTACTTTTTTTATCTTTTCTGGAACAACTGCCGAATTTGGGCGACCAGAGCGTTCAGCATCATCGGTGTTTGTACGGCCGTGTTTAAAATCAGCAAACCACTTCTCTACCATTTGTCTCGATGGAGCATAGTCCGAATAACACTTATCAAGCCATTGCTGTACTTGAACAGTATTTTTTCCCATTTAAAAATCAATGTTTTATCAACACAAGAAATTCAGAATTTTCCATTATATTGAAAATTACAAAAGTAGCGTCACGAAAACCACTGTAACTTGTAAACTAAACGTCAGATTATCATAAAATTTTGAAACTTATCGTTTGAAAGTTGGTACTTCCTAAAATTCATATAGATTTGTCAATAATGACAGTATCTATATGTCATCCTATGAACTTATTGAGTGACGGATTATATATAGTTCACACCACATAACTTTAGCATTGCGCAATAATAAATGTATGATTCTGTACGACATACGAAGCTGTTTATATTTCTTTTTATCACAGTAGTTGCGCATTTGTTCTCAATGTAAAGTACGTCGTAACTTGGATCAGGAAATTTTCCAACTACTTCGTTTACAAACGTACAGTGTTTCAAACCGTCGAAGACAGTGTTGCCAACCGTACGGTAATATCATAAGTAGTCAAAAAGTAAAATATGATTTATTTTGACCATTTAGAACAAAATAAAATTATTTGTGGGTATTATAAATAATTTTATAATTGATTTTATATTTATATGTACCGCTATTCACTTTCTTCATATTTATAAAAATTAGTTTACAGAAAATTCGTTAGATGGCAGCAAAGGGTATAAATTGAATTGACATAATTCTGAACTACATGTACACAGAGAAATATTGCGCAATGCTAAAGTTATGTGGCATGAACTATAGCTGGGCTGCTACTAACTAGTTACTTTTACGTAACTTGTAACGTAACTTAGTTACTTTTTAAAATATGGTAACGGTAACTGTAACTTAACTTGCTGCGGAAAAGTAGTTGGTAACTTTTCGGTTTTTAGTTACTAGTTACTTGAGTAACTTAAGTTACTTAAAGTAACTCAGAAATAAAATGTAACTTAAGTTAGTCAAAGTGAAATTTAACAGTCATACAGATTAAAATTTCTAAGAAATATTTTGTTGAGGCTGATGCCTTTTTTATAAATACTAACTAAAACTGTTTTGTTTTAAATAAATGTCTGTCCAGAGTGGGAGTGTTGAGCGCAGCATCGCGCATACCCTCTGTAATGTGTAACTTTTATTTTAATACATAAATAAATTCAATATTATTATTAATTGATTTCAAGCCATAATAGATAATAAAATAAGTAATTATATTTATTAATAATAGAGTTTTTGTACGGTAAACAGAAAAACTAAAAATAGCACATAATTTTAACTCTTAATTCTAGATTTAAAAAGTCACAAAATGTTAAATTTGACTTATAAAATATATTATTTTCAAATGTTTTCCTCGCTTACAAATGATACGTTTTAATAAATTATAATTAAATTGCCACTAAATCATCAAAATTATTCCAATTTTCAGGTTATACAAAAAATAGTGTATTTTGTTCGTTGTTCCAAGGGTTGCAAGACTTGAATTCGTCTCATTTTTGCAAATTCCCTTCTCACAAGATAAAATGTCACTTTTAATTTTTATATTATATTATAATGTAGGTCCGCAGGGCCTTTTTATCAGATTTTTTTATTTGTAAGTTTATTTATTAAAGAAAAAAATAAAATTGCCTGCTGAGAGAAAAGCTGATCAATTATACAGTACCGCATGCTCGATTCTAGTTTGAGGTGAAATTTTAGCGTAATATTTTGTTACTCCTTTCTAGGGACGGTTGGCGGTTTTGCCGGGTTTCGGGAATATGTTATTAGCGTAGCGGGGCCCCAATTATTTATAAAAAGATACTTTTTCATCAAATTTTCTTAGATATTTGAATGTGCGGGGCCTATGTGAGCGCGGGACCTCAGATTGAAAATTGACGTCTGATCCGAGGTTTCCAATAAATTAATCATTATCCACTAATAAGTCTAGGGAATAATGTAGATTCTTTATATCTTGGTATAAGAAATCAAAATTGAAAAATAAATTAATGAATTTAAAAAAAAAAAACAGCAACCGGGCCCTAAGCCGTGGTCTCGTGAGCCTAGGCGGTAATAAGGCCATGTAGGTCCGTTAACATTAACAATAATAATCTGATTGGGTGTTGCCAAGCAATAACGTTAAAATTTAGGTTAACGTAGTGCAAAAACTCCCTGATATGTATACCACACAATAACTAAGTCAACAGTCTAAGTCTACACTTCACGCCATTAAAAGTAGTTAGAAAGTAACTCAAGGTAACTTAGTTACTTTTAATGAGTAACTAGTAAATAACTTAGTTCTTTCACCAAAGTAACTGGAACTTAAGTAACTTAGTTACTTTTTTTTGGAGGTAACTGTAACTGTAACTAGTTACATTTTAAAAGTAACTTGCTCAGCTCTGGCAGTGATAGACTCCGCCCACTGTAACCACGTGCTTTACCCCTCTTATACCTCACCGCCGGCAGCACCAATAACAGAAAGTGTACACAATCCTCTCAACGAAGAAATGCTTCTATGATCTGAATGAATTCTTTAACTTATGCCATGTAATTCTTATTGTATGCGTATAGTATTATATTTTAAACTTACGGTGATGCTTCCTATAAAATGTAAATATTTTCTACAGGATAAAATATATTATTATTATTATTATTATTATTATTATTATTATTATTATTATTATTATTATTATTCGAATATAATTTTGTGGGCACAATTTGGCTCAAATTGAGCGCATATTATTCATAATATTCCCATAATTTGTGTCCAACCTTGTTATACAACTTCACGCACCCTATTCCGCAATATGTCACTTGAGTGTCTATCCCTGGTACCCTTTCGATTGGCGCGGTGAGCATAAAAGAAGAAATTATAGCTCTTTGGTCCGCAGATAGCATCGCGCTGATTCTACACCGGACGCCCGGAAATCTTGTTCCAGACCTGGACTCGGGTTCTCTCTGGCCCTGAATTTACTCCGAGAATAAATGAGCCGGAAACGAATAGATGATGGATGATGCGTATAAGAAAAATTAACAGCAAAATCAAACACGCGGGAATGAATATTTTATAAGGGAGTGTTTATTCTATTGATGGATATTATAAATAAACAGTGAAGAAAATAATAATCGAAAATTTTAAAATATGAATACAATCTCAATTTTGATAAATTCTGAAAATAATGCTTTTCTATTTTATTAGAATAATATTAATACATACAATACATAGGTACATATATGTACCTATGTATCTTTTTGAATTTTTACCTTCCGTCACCTTTAGGTAAAGAAGGTATTGTCTTTGGTAAAAAAAATCGGTGGTGAGTTTTTAATGAATAAGCACGTTTTAGGGCCCCTAGAATACCATTTTACTAGTTTTACAATAATGTCTGTATGTGTGCGTGTGTGGCCGGGTGTCCAGGTGTGAGTGAGAACAAATTTTTCTCCGGCAATAAATACAATACTTATACAATTCTAAAAATTATGAATCTTTCGTGTTTCTCTTCTTTATATCAATATGAAGAACTGATTAAATTTTGGTTACAATTGGTGAAGCGGAAGTACCCTTATTTGCAGTACTTATCAGTTTTTCTTGAAAAACGCAGTTATATATCATTTTTTGTCATTTTATGTGATTAATAATAATAATAATAATAATAATAATAATAATAATAATAATAATATAATATATATATATATATATATATATATATATAATAATAATATTTATTAGCCACAACGTACAGTGAAGATACAAGGCATGTCAAGACATTATATTACATCAATTAGATCAAACATTACAATACAATTTATGTAAAATCATTACGGTTGACATTAATAGAAAATAAAAACATTTGCATACAGGATGAAAATCAATCTAATAATACGTGAACATACATTAGTAAAAAAATAGTATACTTAGTATACACAACATTCCACAGAATTTAAAATACATAAAAGTCAAAGGTTAAGAATCGTCATTTTGTAAAAAATCAGACAATAATATCTCTGCATTACACATAAAGTCATTTATAGAATAAAAACAATGGGTGGAATTCAGTGGGTTGTATTAAGGTCTGTATTAAAACTTGTATTAAGTAAATGGCAACATTGTAATATTTTCCACATCTATCCATGAGATTCAATTGTGATTTAGAAATTTTACCACAGGGAAAAGTAATACAGGTATCCTTTAGTCAAATGAGGAAGTATTATTGTAAATGGAAGGTGTAAAACGAAACTCTTTATTGCAAAATTGGGTTAGAAATATGTCAAATTTTATGTGTCAAATATTTCATACCTGAACGTTAATGAATTTTAAAATATCTCAACCCCCGTTTTGATCAGTTTTGACATTTGTCCTTTTTTTCTTACTTCTGTTAATAATATTTTTTTCTTTATTTGATCCTTTGGTCTCTTACTTTTCTCTGACAGGTATTACAAAGTTGCCAAAATATTTTTGACAAAGGACTGTTTTAGCTTAAAACACGCTAATACAACCCACTGAATCGCACCCAATGAGTTTTGAAGAATATATGCAACTTTGATTTATATTTTTGGTAAGGTAGCCGTTTGAGCTCACTGGGTAACAGATTATATAATTTTGGGGCACACTGGTACGGTGATTTAAAATTGAGTCTGCTTTTTGTTGACAATATGTTGTTTTTATTTCGCGTGCTGTACAGATGGTTGTTGGAGTTAAGAAGAAAGTCCTGAAAGCTTTTTTTTATAAAGCATAAATTAGTATATAGTATAACTGAATATAGTGACATAATTTTAAGATTTTCAAATATTGGTTTAGAGTGTTCATTTATATTACAGCTCATTATTACTTTTACCGCACGCTTTTGAAGAACAAATATTTTATTTAAGTTATTATCACTTGTATTGCACCATAATAAGACACCATAAGTTAACACAGAATGGCATACAGCATAGTACACTATTATTGCAGCTTGTTGACCCATATTGTATCGAGTTCTTCTGATCACATAAATCGCTTTAGCAAGTTTAGTGCACAGTTGTTCAATATGGGGTGTCCACATTAAACCGGGATCTAGGTAAAGTCCCAATATTTTGCAGGTATCACTTCTTATTAAGTATTACTAGTAAACAAGACATGATTAGTTTTAGAGTTATTAAGTAACATTTCATTGGCACTGAACCAGTTGCTCGCTTGTTGAAGAGCTTGATTAGATTTAGTTACATCAGCAACATGTTTCCCTTGAACTGTAATAGTGATATCGTCGGCAAATAAAATTGTATGAGCTGTGATGTCAGTTAGATCATCAATATATAGTAGAAAAAGGAGAGGCCCTAATACTGATCCTTGTGGTACTCCTTGTTGAATCCCTATGATGTCACTAGTTGAATTATTTATTTTCACTAACTGCTTTCGATTTGTTAAGTAGGATCGAATGAGTTCACAAGCATTGCCTTTAATTCCGAAATTGTGCAGTTTAGTTACTAATATATCAAACGAGACACAGTCAAATGCTTTACTAAGATCAATGAAAGAAACATTTGTTAAGATGCGATCTTCATTGCCTTCGGTTATTAAATTAATTAATTTTAGTAGCGCATCAATAGAACTCCGATTCTTCCTGAATCCGTATTGGACGTCAGATAACAAAGAAAATCTTTCTAAGTAATTGTAGAGTTGCTTATGAATAACTTTTTCCAGAATTTTTAATATTGCTGGAAGTATTGCAATAGGTCTGTAATTATTGACATCGGAAGGATCACCTGATTTGTACACTGGAATTATCTTAGATATTTTCCATCCAAAAAAGGAGTCTAAGGTTAAATTATAAATAACACTAATAAAATTGCCCCTTTACCTTAAAAATAAAACTAAATACGTATTTCGAGAACTAAGTTCTCATCATCAGTAGCACAACAAGGAAAATTAAACAGAGTAGCCAAGATTACTCAACATGTCAACTACGCCAGAGGTCAAGACAACTCACAGAATCTTGTGTAGTAATATCCATTGCTTCATAATGTCTCTATTTGACAATTTAAGCTAACAAACTTGCACTAATGCACTTGCACTGCGCTGTCAAGTGTCAGTGTCAACAGCTAGGGCTAAACTAAGGCTATGTCCGATGTTGTACTTTTCTCTTCCTAATATCTAAATCCTAAATTAATATGTCCTAAATAACATTAATAATTAGGATTTTATGAATTATATTTTAGGGTTTTGCAGGAGCACACTATGCCTTGAAGTTGACGTGCACTAATTAAAAAACTGATGTTCGTTCCTATAATTTTTGCAAAACGTCAAATTTACTGTCAAAAACTAGCTTCTATTTTATGATATATAATATTAACATTTAATCTGAAGCATGAAATTATATCGAATTGTATAATTCATTTTCGTTGTTCTTAAGTGTTGCCGTACAAAGCAATATGTCTATTTACTGGCATAATATACCTACTAAACTATATACAGCTGAACCCCTATCTCTCGTATAAGCAGAAAGTGTCCGGGACATTAATATCTCCATCCTTTTCTAGCGTTTGGACACACGTCTACACGCGCATGCGCGCACAGGCGGTAGGCGTGATGGTAGGCGTCTTCGCGCTGTTTGAAAATCTGACATATGATTCATATGACATTTCAAAAATGTTGGTTACAATTATAAATTTTTATATTAGATTATTTAGTAATGCAATAAATTAATACAGGATATTCTGATTTTTCTCAAAAGAAAGAGAACACATGCAGAAGATTAAGAAAATGAATATCTGTATAAAAGGATAAAAGGTTAAAATTCCATATGCAAAATTTGGAGAAAGATGATAAGGAACAACTGTAAAAGATTAGGAAGATATTTTATATGAATATCTGTAGGGTTCAAATTTTATAATTGGAGGAAAATATTAGGGGATACCTGCATAAGATTAGAAAAATGAGTTTCTGTAAAAAAGTAAAAGATTAAAATTCCATTTGAAGAAAGAGAATAGGGAACACCAGTAAAGGATTACGAAAATACTTTATTTGAATAGCTGTAGGATTTAAATTCAATAATTGGAGAAAGAGATTAGGGAACACCTGCATTGCATTAGATTAGGAAAATCCGTTATTTGAATATCTGTATGGTTCTGTTTTTGGGGAAGAAAATGGAATGCCGTAATTAAAAATTTTCATACTTAGTCGCATGTAAAAAAAATATTCATTCATAATATTTAACAATTTATTTGAAATGTTTAATATTATAGCTTTATTCCTGTATAATATTCTGCATATATGCATTCATATTAATATTCAAGTGATTACAAAGAGATGTAATATTGAAATGATTAACATACACAAAATTCATAAACATCTAAACATGTGGAACAAGCATTCCCTCTAATACATTTCCCTTTCTCTCAAACTTCAAATTTCTTGACCAACAGAATCACTGAATCAAATGCAGTTGGCACATGCGCGCAAGGTATGGTGTCCAAACCAGAAGAGTGCAGATATACATAATGCTCCGGACATTTCCTGTGCGCTTTTCAGCGGTATATAGTTTAATAGGTATATTACTGGCATAGACAAAAAATTTTCAATCACTATCTTTGACAGTTTTTCTTCGATTCTAATACAAAATGGCCTCTTTCTCAAAAACAGTTGAAGATCGGACCCATGTTTATTAAGCTTTTTTCAGTCATTTTGGTCAGTACTATATTACTTCATAATTTGTTACATTTATTTTTTAAGAGACTGTATAATTTTAGGATTTAATAAATTAAAGTAGATAGGTAATAAAAATGCAACTTCAAACACAGCACACAGCCTTAATAGGAGAAAACTTAATCAATAAGTAATGTTATCTATGATTTATTTAGAAACAAATATTTATAAAACAATTACAATAACTCAAATTCAGCAACATGTAGGTACTATGAAATTTGTAGAGAGACAAGCACAATTCTTTCCTCTTGTACTATAGAGGGAAAACAGGAAATTTTATAAAGATACTAAGTGTTTATTTGGTTGTTATGAAAGCGTGTGAAGGCAATATGCAGGTAAATGAAACAATAAAGCAGGAGTTTGTATGCAAGTAGATTGGGTAATTGTGCAGTAATCCTTTAGGCAGCAGGCGTAACAATAATCGTTAGTCTGCGCATAACTCGTGAATATTTATGTAGCGTGTTAAGCCTGCGCGACGAAGCCAGTAGTTTTCTATAAATCCCGCACACTTTGTTGCGAGGAAGCGTCTGAAAATGACATTCTGAAGAGCCCATTGCGTCTGGCTGCTTCGCGATAAAGCAAACATATTGAAATATGTTCCAATATATTTACTCGCGTCGCGAGACGGTTACCTTCATTCCTGTCACAGACAATATTTGCATTCGCCGCAACTGTGAAATATACGCATGGATCGGAACAG
Source organism: Ophonus ardosiacus (assembly GCA_943142095.1). Classification (NCBI taxonomy): domain Eukaryota; kingdom Metazoa; phylum Arthropoda; class Insecta; order Coleoptera; family Carabidae; genus Ophonus; species Ophonus ardosiacus. The sequence continues at coordinate 14,059,837 of OW964830.1, read as the reverse complement.
AATACACTTGTTACTGCACCAGCTATCGCTCAACAATTATATACGGACTTAAACATCCGGAGGACGTCTTATCGCACGACAATTACTCCGCTTGTTTTGCCAATCGATATCGCTCGGATACTTTCGGAAACTGGTCTTTTCCTAACCAAACACTTACAATTAAATGGCTATTACTCAATAACAATTTCCTTTCTTCTATGTGGAGCAAAGGATGAAAATTTATTAGTTATTTCATGAATTTTATTTTATTAAATAATTGTTCTATAGCGAGTGGCCACAGAAGACAAAGCACCCCTATCAACTTCTTTATTTATAAAGATATCTAAAAGAATTTTTTAAAACGTCTAATTAAGGTCATCTTCGAATTATATGAGCTATGATTTTTTCAGATCAAGTGACTTTTGCAAAATATTATACATTTTGCAATAGTTAAATTAGGTATCTAATTGATATTACCGTAATATTTTCAAATATCTTTTAAAATTTAGTAAATTTAAAAAAGCATATAAAAATTCTTGTAAGAGCACTATTTCAGTGTCAGTGACACTGACATAAAATAACACTTGACTATACGCAAATATGAATTAAGTTAATATATCCGAAATAATAAATGAACTTACGTTACAACGATTATAATGGGTACATTCAACTCACGGAAAATGCTAAACAGAATTGAACGACATGATTTTGACATTTGCTAGCTAGGTAGCATTTTTTAAAAAAGGTTTTGAGTATAAAAATATTCTTAACCGAATTTGTGAAGGAGGCTCAACATTTCAAATAAAAATCTGTTGTGGCCAGCACAAAACCTTCCGTCAATTCAATGTATTTTGTACAAATCCGATACCAAAAGTTCCTTGGAAAAGATTCTATATATCCTGTAAAATTGTAACACGAACACACTATTTTTTACAAATTCCCAGTGTTGTATAAAATATTTGAAAAAACTTATTTCAAATAGAAAATACAAAATACTAAATAAAAGTATTTCATATGTTTGGTAAAATACGATTATTTTTTTAGTATTTCAAATATACTAATATTTCAAATACTTTCAAGTATTTCAAATACTTTTACTTTTAAATATATACAAATAAATGACATATTACGCTATTATAAAAATGCTTTTCGAATTCAACTTATTCACGTATTTTTAATAATATTAAAAAGAAATTCCTACATTAACATGGGCATTTGTTTTTTAAGAAAAAAAAACAGGGAATTATTTCGTTATATTACTAACAGACCACACATGACTGAGGGTTTCTATTTCAAATACTTGTGTATTTTAAATACAAAAATATATTTCAAATTAAAAAAATGTATTTCAAATATTGAAAAATTGTATTTCATACAAATAATAGTATTTTAATGTATTAAAATATAAAATACTTGTGAAAAGTATTTGAACTAAAAATACAAAATATTTTTATTTTGAAGTATTTCAAATAATTACTTAAAATAGTTAATCTAATTCAAATACTTATTTCAAATATATATATTTCAAATACTATACAACACTGCAAATTCCATATTGCAAGTTCCTTTGAAACGATTCTATAAATCCAATATAATTATAACACGAATGTACATTCTGTAAATTGCACTTCACACTTCCTCATTCCTAACCAACGCATCTTCTTCACACAGTTCTTCCTCTCTCAAATAAACTGGGTATTTTCCAGAAAAACTGTTAAAAACTTCAAATAAGCAATTACCCAGATCAACTGCCAATAATATAAGAGAGGCTACGTAGCTTTAAAACTTATTTGGGCAACTGTTATATGTTATATTAGGTATGCGCGAAGTAAATTATTTGTATTTCGTGTGAATTTAAACGGAGTGCATATATTAGACAGTGATTTGTGCTAATTTATTTTCATACCTCATCTTTCGTGTCCCGCGCTATATACATAACTTTGATCACACATCTTTAAACAATTAAACAGTGCGAGGGTAATGCAAGGAAAATTAATTTTTCACAGATAGCAGCAGCAGCACTATCGTGTTGTAGTGTGTATTTAAAATTAATTAGTTATTTTATTGATGTTGACCGTCCGTCAAACAATCGATGAGTTTTACTTACACATTTAAGAATTTGATAATAGAAATATATTTCATCAATTAATATCAGAATATTTACATATTATTGACCGTTCTTGTATTATTTCTAATCGCTATCCAAATAGCGTATTATCTGTCCATATATACTCCATCTCCAAGTATGATATACGAAGCCCTGGCTGCCCAGAGCATCATTTATTTACTTCATCCGTTAACTCTCCATTTTATACCTAATGAAAAGATAAATTAATTTTTGTAACCAAAATCGTATGTGTCATTAATCAACTCTTCATCCTCATAGTAGTAATGTGTAGTTGTTATATTAAAAATTACCAGACGTATTCTGTAACGCAGTGGTTAATTTTTAATAACTGGTTAAAAATTTTATCCAATAGATATTGCTTTGACAACTAAAAATCCATTTGTACTTACATGTACGAAGTAAAGGGAAGTATTGTAATCGCGAAAAATTTCGGTTTCCAGATTTCAACTGAAATATTCATTTTGACCATCCCTGAATCCATTTTGACTAATTTCGTCGTGACGTCTGTACGTACGAATCACGCATAACAGAAAAACGGGAAGCCGTAGAAAGTTAATATTTTGTATTAGGACTGTCATAAAATTTAGTTATCTCCTTTTTTGGTCATTACATATCTTTCGGAAGCGGTACTTTACTTGAAGCCCATAATAGATTTTAATGAAATACTATATTAAAATATAATCCAATTTCAAATTTGGTATATAATACTTTTATATCAATAACATAATAGAGTTTGGTTAAAATAGTCTAACCGGAAATGATACTTCTGCGTCTAAAACATGAAGTATGATTAAATTAGCTCTTTATATAAGCGAAATATGTAAATTTAAAAATTATGTACTTTTTGGTTTCTTTAATTAAGTTTATTATGAAATAGGACAAAAAAGAACAAAAAAAAAATAAAGAATTTAATGTCAATGTCAAATTATGTAAAATATCTGCAATTTTATAATTGGGTCTATTATAATACATTTTAATTATTAACAAAATTTGTATCAGATTTTTTTGTTATATAACAACATGCTTGATTGGTTAATTTTTTTAATCAGTTAATAAAAATTAACCACTGAGTTACAGAATAGGCCCGAATATCAGTTAAATATTATACATAATAGAACTATCCTGGTCAGTATCATGATCGAACTATTATAATAATAGGGCTTTTATGAAGCGCGTTTTTACATTATATTCTTATAAGGTTAAACGTCCTTTTTAACAAAATCGCTTTTTAAAAGTGTATTCATAATATCCTCAATAGTTTACAATGCCTACATAAAATTATTATTATCCATATTTTTGCAATTTTAATGCCAGTCCAAAGCCTTAATCGTGCTCATCATTACTTGATTTTATTGATATACTAGTTTATGTATAGTTTTATAGATCTTTAATATCATGCATTAAATCTTCCATATTAATACGTTTTTTAAATGAGCTTTATGCAGAGAAAAATACATCATGACAAACACAACAACGTACATAAAAATCTGTAATAAAATGCAGGATAAAACTAAAATATGTTCTAGTTTTTGTGAAAATACCATGAATTATTTGCCACTGTGGATTAAAACACAAATTTTAATAATTATATGCTGAGATTATTCTTCGTTGTGCTTATTATTACTTAACAATGATAATACTTTTAAATTATTTTGTTTTACATATCTACATCCATGCAAATATTCGGATGAAAATATAAAAAGAATTCAGAATAAAATAAAAACAAAATTATTAAGTAGCTTTACGTTATAAACTTTCATGCTCCAAATACAGACAAAAATAAATTTTGTTAAATGACATGTAATCCTAAAAGAACTATATTCGAGATGGCGTGTCTCCCGATTTAACATATGAGGAAGGGAAAATAAATAACAGAAAATAATTACTTTTTCATTACCTATTATTTTTCTATAGATATTCTGATATATTCAACATATCACTACGATATTACAAAGAAAATGACTAACAACCGTCTTCATAATATCTAAATAAATAAAATTGCGTTCTATATTATTACAATAATACCTCCTATATTAAATACTATTTTTATTTATTTATATAAAGTGGCTGATAAATATATATATATATATATATATGACTTAATATGGAATTATTGTAATTTTAATAATACCAGGCCACAGCATAATTAATTAACCTAATCTCCCCCATTTGATTCTTGCAATATTCATAAATCATAATATTGCCTACTTTAATAAAAATTATGAAAGTCTGTGTACCGAAAACCATACCATGACATGACATGGGATTTTCAAGAAGTGCAGATGTTGCCCCCCTGCAACTTTTAGAAGTACAATAAAAAGTTCGTTAAAATTAAATAGAATTTTGGAGCTTCTTGAGGTGAGTTAAAATAAAATTTCAGTCTCAGGACTTCACACATTCCCATCATAGATTGAAATTATTAGAAGTCTTATAGTATTTGAGAAACACACACACACACACACACACACACACATACACACACACAACACACACACACACATACACACACACACACACACACACACACACACACACACACACACACACACACACACACACACACACACACGGACATCATCTTAAAAATGATATTTTCGGATTATAGGAACCTTAAAACGTGCTTATCCACTAAAATCTGGATATGCGATTTTTAGCATGATTTCAATATCTCTTTTAGCGAGAGATGCAAATTACAAAACCAAAATAAAAATAATTTTTAAATGTCGATTTTATTTGATAAGGGATAACTAACATGTGATATTTACTTCTCTATTCGCAAAGTTAAGTCCCATTCAGATAGAGCTTAGTGCAATTGCATTGCAGTGTTGGTAGTGCATTTGTATTGTGCGAAAATACCGTTCACTTAGAAAATTAGTGCAGTTGTATTTGTAATGCAGAGTAGACACGCCTACTGAATTTGTTTTATAACCTATATTCAATATGTCAAATAACAATGTTTCTTGCGCCAATATAACTTATTTAATAGCATGTTCTTTGTACATACAAGAATGCCATTAAGTTGTTTTGACAATTTATTAGCGGTGGTAGGCCCAACAATGAAAAAGAAATCACATAGACTATATTGACAGTTCGGATTTTTACATTACCTAAAGATTCAAATAATATGCCTATTTCTGATTGGCCGTTGCATCGCAGCGTTAGCAGTGTAGTGCAGAAGTGTGAACCTTGCTACCGCGAAAGACTGAATGTGAACGCTTGCGTTTACGGTCCCCATACAATCTTTCTGCCCTACAATACAGCTACGCTACAACTGCACTTAAGCTCTATCTAAATGGGGCTTTATAGTCCAGTCATTTGGTAGAAAAATAAGGGTTTATTCCACAAAAGGTCGGGTATTTTTGATTTTTGGATATATTAAATATTTAGAGGTGCTAATAAAAAATGCAAGTTTTCCCCCTCGGGGGCCTTCGGAAAGCACCGCCAACTTGGGAAAAAAGGCGCAAAAAAACAGCTTTTCTAAATATCTCTTCACCCATTTGCATTAGGACAAAATAGTTATTTATCAATTTGTTGACACTAAAATTTTCTACAACTTTCATCTAATATATTTTTTTTTCTATAACCAATAGATAGCGAGCTATAGAGCTTCAAACAGAGCTAATTTTTGAAAATTGCTCTAATGCTTCATTTAGATCATATTTTATTATATTTTTTTGATTATGTTTTTCAAATTACTTATTATTATTCATTAATTATTAGTATTTAACTACTATACATACATATTAGTCATTGTTTATTGTTTTATTTTCATTCTAAAGATGTTTTACAGTCCAGGAAATTTTTACCTCAAAATAATAACAAGAAAAGCTTTTAAACGAAATCCTATCCAGAAAATACGCTGAATAACATATAAAAAAATTCCGGAAATCGGAGCACGGGAACCTCCCGCCAATTGGGAAAAATGGCGGTATGTTTATGTTTTTGGCCATTTGCTCAAAACATTTATGAAAGATATTGAAATTACTTACAAAACAAACAATATTACATATTTAATACATAGTCTAATAGATTTCACTATTTATAACAGTTTACATTCTCAGGGGCATCAAAAGAAGTAAATTATTGATGCCTTTTTTATAATAATTGTCTATGTTTTCCTGCAATTTTTTATTTTTTCATCCACCACTCTGATCTTATTAAAGGTACGATAACGCGGTTTGAAAATTTAAATTCAGCATGAAATTCTCTTTAACATAAAGTATTACACATTTTTTTCCAATGAGCAATTTGCGAGTTACTAACAAATTTCTCAAGTTGGCGGTGCTTTCCGAAGGCCCCCGAGGGGGAAAACTTACATTTTTTATTAGGACCCATAAATATATAATATATCCAAAAATCAAAAATACCCGACCTTTTGCAAGGTAAATCTACCTAATGACTGGACTATTAGTCAACGAAACGCTGCCTATATGGAACTAAAAGTTTCATCTTGAAATTGTGTTAAGTTGAAGAGTTGAAACAATTATTTTTATAAATATTTTTAGTTATAGTTATTACGCTTGTAAACAAATGATTGTGTAATATTGTTCATATTGTAGAAGACAGAACTACCGCAGGGTCATTCGACCATCGGTGTTACATCACTTTGCGAATCGAAACCAACGCGATTATCTTATTTGACACGCACTATAATTCTTTTGTCAAAAATTGACAGTTTAAATAAACAGTAATGTCAGCTTATAACCATAAAAATCCCTGCTAACATCTTATACATTTCAATCATAATTAAATCCCTTTTACTATAAATACAGCTCCTTATATCATAATTTCTTTCTTCTTTCTCTCGTCCTTTCTCGGTGTAAATCTCCGTATGCTTGTTCAGCATCCTTGGAAGTCATTACCGCAGTCGTAGCGAAGGCCGCAGCAGCGGTTTCCATTAACAGCGATCGCTATCGCGCCGATTTATTGGGGCGAAGACGCCGAGAAGAACACGGGCTAATCACTTCGTGTAATTTAAACTACGGAGCGGAGAGAAGATCCGATGCAGCCAGGGTCATTTGCACGTGGTTTCAAACCAGACTTGTTTACGGGCTAATACACCGGAGAGATATAGAAAACGAGGGAAAATAATGTGATGAGATGTAAACGGATATATCCGGAAAATATAATAATATAGAAGCAGTGGTTTTGTTGTAGCCGATAAATAAACTTCTACATGGATCTACGTACTACGTAGTATAACTGTTAGTACCAGAAAGCAGGGTTTACTATTGGTTTGATCTTTTTACGAAGCTATGTACAAGATTTTAGCGCGGGATATTTGAAAATAAAAAAAAAATCTGTTGTGACCAGCACAACCCAAGGGACACAGAGTTTTTATTAAGACATTATAACTAATAATGTTGTTACTGCAACTTACATTTAACGGAATTATAACACTTTTAAGTTATTTTGCCTTGTACAACTTTTTTCTAGTCTGCTAAACTACAATACAAAGTTATGATGTATGGTACTTATTATTTGGTCACATAATAGTAATTAAAACGTTTTATATTTAAGTTTCATTGGCGTCGATTGTTTTAGTTTTATTAACATCTTTCGCACTAAATTAAAGGAAGTGTTAGAAACGTAATTGACAAGTATTTATAAACAGATTTTTTAAAGTTTTATAATACAGTTTAAAAATAATTGTTTAGTATAGATGCATTAAAGTTTACATATATTACATATATTAGTTAGTTTACCGTTTTATAAAAGTTTTATAAATTTATTTAAAACTTTTAAATAACTGCAAACATAACAGTTTTATTTTAAACATAAGAAAGTGGAAGTGTGGTTTCTAAGTAACTTAATGCATTAACTAAAAAACTGATGTAAAGTAGTTCTTAGGAAGTTATTAAAACTGAAATATCGAATTATAATATGTACGGCCATATTTATGTATTTAAACAGACACTGGTTTAGAAGCCATTTTCTAAAATTTAATATAAATTAATTTTATTGTGTTTTTAATTTAATATTCTGCAAGTAATTATTCTCCTATATGGTTTATTATACTATACTTTATTCATTATAATATCGAATGATTTAAAAAAAATACAAAAATCATTTTTCATAAAAATTTAAAAAATTTCCTCTTATTTATTTTAGGATTTTATAATGTCCCTTGATTTTTTTCCAAGTATAATATAATATTTCACAGTAAAAATAAATTTGTTTATAAAATGAGTTCAACAGATATGTAAAAAATATGGTCTTTATAAAGATGATCTTAGATTTAAAAAGTAGCAGAAGACATTACAAGTCTTTTTACATATAATTATACAACATAGTCATGCTTAGACTACTTATACGACTCGTGATATGATAAAATATGAATTTACGGTAGAAAATAGTTTGCTGAGAAATCTGTATTGTAGTTTGAATAGTAACCCATATTATAGTTTTATTAGTTAATATATCTCTTATGAATTAGCTTTAATGAAACCAACATATTATAGTCCATGCAAAATACATATACAACTATTACATGTAAGTGTTACTTAAGTGATAATAGAAAGTTATATAGTAGTTAAAAAAACGTTGTAAAGTAGTTGAATAGATTCCCCACCCGCCTGACATTAACGTCGTATAAACGTTAGAATCAGTAAATTATCGTTGCATAAAAGGTATAATACAAGTTAAAAAGTTTTAAGAAAAGTTTTTTTGAAGTTAATAGAACTAATAACAAACTAATTTGTGCTCCTTGGGAATACCTCTCGTCATTTACATTTTATGTTATATGAGTATTGTATTGCACTTCGCTATCAAACCCTCGTTTTATAAAAAATAAATTACAGAACTTTACCCAAATATTGTTTTTTATTGCATTTAACATGTTTTCTGCACACATACAATTCTAATTATATCTATTTTTAATTATATTGGGAAGTTCCTAAATGTCAGAAATTCTTCAAATTCATTAACAAGATTGGCGGTATTTCTGATGGTTACATGCATTTTATCTACAATTTTAAATATTTAATTAATAAAATAATAAGGAAGATTAAATGTACTTCCCAGAAAAAGCTTTCAGAATGTCACTAAAACTGTTGAATTTTGACACTGACATCTGTCATTTACAAACTATGTTATAAACATTTGAATTTCTCAACTGGTTTCCTTAGTGCCTTAGCCTGTGCGATGTATTACATTAGATTATTCTATATACTCGTATTATAGTGTCTTTATCTCTCAATCTATACAAGATATAATAAAAAATTTAAATTTATTAGATAGAGAATTTTGTTCTACAATATTTGTAAAAACAAAAATTTCTAAAATATTATATTTAGAAGATTTTTTTAAAGAAACTATTACTTTCGGTTCTCCAATTGTTACCAAAATCTAATCAGCTCTTCCCAGGAATGTCAGATCGAGGAAACAGCAGTTAATATTTTTTTTCAGTCTTACGCTATTTGAGAAACCGTGGTTCCAACATCCACACATCCAGATACACACACATACGCACACACAAACACACACACCACACACACACACAAACATACACACACATAAACACACACACACACACATACACACACACACACACACACACACACACACACACACACACACACACACACACACACACACACACACACACACACACACACACACACACACACACACACACACACACACACACACACAGAGACCACACGGACATCATCGTAAAAATGTAATAATCGGATTAGGGACCTTAAAACGTGCTTATCCACTAAAAATTGGATATGCGATTTTTAGCATACTTCCATTACCTCTCTTAGCGAGAGGTAATAGTATCATATGGGGTCCTGTGGCCGCGTGCCTAAGTGTCTGGTCGCGAACCTGGGGGAACCGGGTTCGATCACGACAGACGCCAAATATTTCCAATTTTAAATGGCACAAAAGTGACCCCTGTGGTACACTCTCCACGCCAGCTATGAGTCCCCGTGAGGTGACGCCTGGTAAGCGCCCACACGGTAAAATATATCGTCATCATTACCGATGTCTACATGTGTTGTAGATAATGGCACACTCAGAAATGGGTAATATGCCGTGATGATATATTTATTTATTTATTTATTTATTTAATATTATAATATAAAATAATAAATTTATATAAAACTAACGTTACGAATACTCGTATTACAATTATCAATAAATTATTCTTTGTCCCAATGTGGACACCACATGACTTCCTTGTACGCCTATTAAACTATACATATTTTTTTAATAACTAAAATGTCTATTATAATAGAGCTGCTGATTTACTCTCTTATAGTTTATAATAAAGTTCTTTACTTGTTATTGTTGTGCCCTCACCCTGTCACAAACATAAAAGGTTAGAAATTTAAATTAACTTGAGATGAATTGCTTCACATACCTCCAATACTAAGTCTCTACTATTTTGCTTTTTCTAAAATTTACCTAAAACGCTGAAAAACTTATATGTAGTTTTAATTTTCTTTAACATTTAAACAATAAAATGTTATTTTTTTTTAAATTTTTATTGTTTATAACTTACATCACAAAAATAAATATCCTGTTATCCAATCTTATTTATTGTCATTAATTTGGATGTAGTAACTGATAGTGTAGTAATAATCCTTTAAAATTTACATAAAAGGATTTGAAGTATAGAACTATTCTAAGTTGGTATTATAATAAGAAACAAATGAGTACAAATAGTAAAAAAGAAAAACGAAAGATATGAAAGAATTAATTTTATATTCTGTTTTCTTGTCCTTGTGCGGAGTAATGATCGTTGGTATAATGATGAAAGTTCGTATGTTGGGTGGAATTTATCGCCAGTTAATTTAATACCGCGCTGCGATCAGCGTTGCACATAAAAGCCGACATGGTCGCCCACTAAAAACGGGATTGTTTGTGTTTTGTAGCCGTGGAAATTGGGTCAGAATGTCAAAACGTCCGAGTAAATCTGGCGCGGATTGTTGAGCGCGTAAAGTTGTGGTTACACTGTCTCATCATCGTAAACTTTGTGGCACAAATCACTAGCCAACGCCACTGAAATTCACTTAAACCACCGCACAATTGCTCGTCATATCACAGGACTTTATCATACAGGATTTGTCGCTGTATCTCACAATGAATGGTGAAACATTTGGTGGAGGTGTCACTCGCAATGTACAAGTCACAAAGTTTATAACGTATTTATCATTGACATACGATGTAACATAATTTTCAATTAAATTAAATAAATATACAATAACACTCACATACACACATAAATGTGCATAATCATGTGTTGTAATTAAATTTGCAAATGTGTGTTTTATATTATGTTGTTTCTAATCTAATTTTCTCATGTGTGTATATATAATTTTATTTACATTTTCTTCATTAACATATTAAAATTATGTTGTTATTTTTTAAAAGATATATGTAACGGGATCAGCCGTCATGATATATGTAAAAATATAAAGTAATTAAATTGTAAAACACTTATAAATGAAATAATTAATACTATGTGTGCTTTACCCGTAATAAATCAAATAAATAATACATATACCAAAACACCAATTATCCAGAGGATCCAGGAATGTATCCATCAAATATTGGAGAAAAACAAATTGACACTAATGTGGGTGTCATCGCATACAGGCATAACTGAAAACGAAGAGGCAGACCAGATGGCGAAAGAAACTCTACAAGAAAAACAAATACCTATACCCATACCAATCCCAGATTTTATTAAAAGTATTAAACAAAAAATATAAGAACAGTGGGACACTACATGGACTCAAGTTACAGGAAATAAACTAAGAAACATAAAAACAGACACCTCAAAATGGACAAATGTAAAAAATCGAAGAGACCAACTTAAAATCACAAGGCTTAGAATGGGCCATACTAATTTAATACACAAGCACATATTGCGGAAAACTGAACCAGAAAAAAGTAATATTTGTGACATACAGATAACAATTGAACACATTTTACTAGAGTGCACGAAATACGAGACATATCCCAAACAATGGAAGAAAATTTAGGATACCTCATCGACAAATTAAATAATACCATAAAATTCTGTAATGATCTCAACATCCTCAAAGATAAATGTAATGTAAATAATAATTATTGTTACTAATTACTATACTCTGTTTTTAAACTATAGACAGTAACTAGAAATTCTAGTAAGAAAATCAAAGCCTGTGATTGGCTGCTGAGCAATTTCGTGAAGCCACATTTAACCAGACGAAATTTCAAGTTAACCTTCAAACGTAATTGAAACGTCAAACTCTTAGTAGTTGTCAAATCACTTGTTGAATTTGCACGTGTTTTTTGTTTCATTTCTCTTTTTGTGATACTTCACGAATAAAAACAGCATGCATAAAACCAAGAGTTAACAGTATTTTTAAAAATATATAAATTTTTCATCAAGGAATTACAAGAAAATAATGCAATTAATTAATTTATAATTAAAAGTTATGTATATATGATGTTATATGAATAAATTATGTTATAAGTGTATAATAGTTTTGGTTAATGAAAATATAACCTGGAAAGTATAAATGCTGACGTGACCTTCATTTTAACATTTCAATTCCCCCGCCAAATAAATCTAGTGACTTTTTTGTTAACTTCTAGCGGTGTATATGTGACTTCGTCTAGTGCTGTCTATAGTATAAAAAGACGGTATATAACGGGTACTAACCCCAGCAATTGATGTACCCTGATCTTTTGTAAATAAATAAAAAAAAAAACACTTAATACAAATTTTATTTTGTTGACATTTAATGTTATTCAAACCAAATATAAACATACCTATAATATTTTTTTTTCTACAAATCTAGTGTTACTTTTAACACGAGTGTTGATCCGCTACATGAAGGTCTACATACTGTACAGGGTGTAATTCAAACAGGCATTTAACATGGGAAATAAGTTCATCTTTGAGGCTCTAATTTACAAAACTTATGTGTTACTGGATACTTCGTATTTTTGTCACAAATTCAGGATCATCTAATCATGTGCGTATATGATATCTCTAATACATATGTATGTGTAAATAAATAAATGATGACGAATAATTTTCAGGCCTTAATGTTCCATATAGTTTATTTAAAAAACGTCCAGATTAAAACGTTTCTGGCAACAATTAGCCCGCCATCAGCAAAAAGGCAAGAAGATTTTTCCTTTACAAAATAAAATAAATATATCATCACGGCATATTACCCATTTCTGGGTGTGCCAATATCTGCATTATCGCAGATATCGGTAGTGATAGTGACATATTTGTACCGTGCGGGCGCTTACCAGGCGTCACCTCACGGACACTCATTGCTGGCGTGGAGAGTGCACCACTGGGGTCACTTTTGTGCCATTTAAAATTCGAAATATTTGGCGTCGGTCGGGATCGAACCCGGTTCCCCAGGTTCGCGACCAGACACTCTGGCACGCGGCCACGGGACCCCATAAAATCCAAAAAAAAAATCCAATTATTAATATTTATACATAATACTTTACTATTTTAAATCCAGGATTTATTGGTAATTATAGTACGAACGATAAAATAAAAATCTGATGTGGCCAGCACATGACCTCCCGCCAATTCCATGTTTAAAATATCAGTGAGCTTTAAGTAAAGTATCACTTCCGGTTGATCGTTTGTAAATAAATTCTAATTTATTATTCAATAAAGAGAAAAGTCTGTAATACGAAAGTTTGGATTATGTTTTATTGTTTTTCCTCAAAAATCAGTTAGAGCTCCAAATTAAGTACTACATCCGATTTATCATATATGGTTAAAATCTAATATGTTGTTTCAAATTATATATGAGTTTTAAATACCAAATTTGAGAAGTTTTGGATCATATTTTAAAAGATTTGAAGGAAAAATCGTTACACACACATTCTTATAAAAATCTGCATCAACTTCTAGGCGCTCTAAAACGCAATCTTTGTAAATTCTTCGCCGTACATGATCCATTTCGTAAATGTGTAGTTGTAAATTAATATTAATTCATAGGGCTGCAAAATAGAGTAAATTTAAATCAGATCATCCTGTACATCTAACATGTATGTATGATGTAAAATATATTATTTTTACAAACCTTAATTTCATTAGAATTAATTATTTTACCATTATATTCTCCTTAACACGGTTTCATTATTAATTTTACTATAATTATGCTTCCTGACATTGACATTTGTTTAAATATGTCAAAATTGTTATTATTATTTTTTTTTTGTTTGACGCATAGGCAAGACGATATATGAAAATAAATTATATTATATATTCATATTTAAAGTTATTTAGAGATATTTACTAAATTGTATTATCGTAGAATTGAAGATTGTACCATTGTATTCAATTTTAATTAGTAAAAGTTGCTAAAAAAATATATTCAATGATTTTTTTACAAGAAAAACTGTTAAAAGCTTGTATAAATGGTACTTCCGGTTTTCCGGTATACACTAAAAACTAATGAGCTCTTCCCACATTAGTATAGAATGGGTATACAAAATTTCAAATTTTTCTGATTGATAGTATTTGAGTAATCGTGTCCACAAGATCCACACACACACACACACAGACACACACACAGACACACACACAGACACACACACATACATACCTACAGACATCATTGTAAAAATGTTAAAATCGGATTCTGGGGACATCAAAACGTGGTTATTCACTAAAATCTCTATATGCGTTTTTTAGCACGATCCCTATACCTCCCTTACCTAGGGTAGCGGGAGGTAAAAAACTGAAAACTACCTCGATCACCTGGATTTAAAATAGTGAAGTACTATGTATAAATATAAAAATTATTCGACATCGTATGAAGGTTCCAAGGAATAGCTTATGAGTGGTAAAATTTATACAAGTTTCAACGGATTAACCCTTAACTGGTGGTGTGGTGTTAGTTAAAAAATTCCAGTTTCGCCCAACAACAACAAAATTTAACTCTTTGGAGTTGACGCCCAGTCTAATAGACCCGACCGATTTTTATAGCATACTGTGTATTATTTTGTTGGTTTACATTTTGAAAGTTAAATTTTTATTTATTTTTTTGTAAAATATTTGTTTTCTTAGAAAAAAGGTTTAATTCATGAACTTGTATCATTATTTTGTAACAAAAATACCCCGGTAGTATTTTTTGACACGGATCTCTCAGACCCGGCGCCACTTCCCGAGTCAGAAAAGGGCGCCACTTCCGAAGGATTAAAGCAAATTACTTTTCCAAAGGTGAAATCAATTAAGTTCTGAGAGACTCCAGGTCGCCAATTGTGTTCAATTTAAATGTCAACCGGGTCATCAATTAGGAATTAATATAAACAAGTCATAATTTAAAATACAGTGTGTCCCATTTAAAAGTGCCACCATTGGGATCTCGAGAACTATAAGAGATACGATGTCGGTTAAATGGAACTTTTTGTGCGCCTTTGGGAGGCCATCTCAGATGTGCTTTAGTTTTTCCAAAAATTCTTATAGGACACTAGATAATGACGAAAAACTGAATATTGTTGATTTTTTCTTTTCCAAATAACATCAAAATTATTATTAATTGAGAAAAACGTTTCAAATATAAAAGATAGATATTTTTATAGACTAACCAGTGGCGTACGAAATAAATTTTTATATAGGTATGTAAATTTTCGAGATATAACACAAACTTAATTTTTTTTAAATGGAATCCATATCTGATTTTAGTCTCAAAAAAATAACTATTTTTTTTCTCTTTTGAATGATGTAAGGGTTATTATGTTTTATATTTGTTTTGCCTTCAAAATTATTATTTTTTTCTTTATTTTGTATTAAATTTACAATTATTTTGAAAATATTAGTAGATTTCTATTTAGAAACACTCCTTGTATTTAAATAATTTATTTCGTTAGAAAATTTTGCTCAAAATTCGTATCAAATTAATTTTTATAATATTTGTGTCAGGTCGCCCTTAGCACATTATAGTGTAATTTGTAATTATGAGTCTAGAATGAAAATATTAAGTAATAAAGGCATAAAATAAATTTTATCGATCAAATACATTATAATTAAAGAAAATCATGTTTTTTTTTTTGGGAAATAATAAGAAAATTCAGGAAAATAAAGAGAAAAATTAAATTTTAGGAGCAAAAAAAATATAAAACATAATAACCTTTACATCATTGAAAAGAGAAAAAAATAATTAATTTTTTTGAGACTAAAATCAAATATAGGTTCCATTTAAAAAAATACAAGTTTGTGTTATATCTCGAAAATTTACGGATATAAAAATTTATTTCGTACGCTACTGATTAGATAATAAAAATATCTACCTTTTATATTTGAAACGTTTTTCTCAAATACTAATAGTTTAGAAGTAATTTGAAAAAGAAAAAATCAACATTATTCAGTTTTTCGTCATTATCTAGTGCCCTATGAGAATTTTTTGAAAAACAAAAGTACATCTGAGATGGCCTCCCAAAAGCGCACAAAAAGTTCCATTTAACCGACATTGTATCTCTTATAGTTCTCGAGATCCCAATAGTGGCACTTTTAAATGGGACACACTGTATATCAATTGGATGAAATATGATAATGTTGAACTATAAAGTTTATCCGTATATTTATGCTGCAACAATATATTTTCGCTAGCAAGACAACAATAGTATAATATTTCCTTCTTCTTGTAATGATTCTATTCGAATCTCTCTGTATATACATAGGTATATGGGGTAGTAGTATCAGTGTGAATAGCTAGGGAATAACTTGAATAAGGTATTGAGGTGAGTTTCATTGAAATGCATATTCTCAGCAGCAAATTTCCATAACCACCAACCATCCTGGTTACTAATAACATCATTTACGCGCAGGTACACCACCACGCTAACCGGATCAAATGCCAGACCAGAGCTGCACGGTGTTGTGTTGTAGTACACGCAACTATTTAATATAGTACACTATACGTAGATAACGTATGTAATATGCCAATATCATATTAAGAAACACAATATGACATGACAGATACTCGTATCCTAAAGGAAGAATCAATGCAACAAGATATTATAATAGATGGTCTTATAATTTGCTGTAAAAATAATTTTGTAGCGCCACTCTGTTATTAAAACTTGATTCTTTTGAGTAGCCAAACCGTAAGTACTAATAAATAATTAAATATTTAAATTAAATTAACAAATATATAAGTACATACATACATATATGCATTTTTCAAAAAAAAAAAAATATATTCGTTATGTGAGAATGAGAGTGTGAAAATATTATATAATTGAATTCAGAATTAAATACTGTAGCGAACAAGTAAATAAAAAATACTAGATGGTGTCAGCACTCCCGAACATAAAACTTTAATATGTAAAATCATGCTCTTGTCACTGCTTGTCATTTGACGTTTCACCAGTTTTCAGTTCAGCTTTTAGTTTACAATTTTATTTTCATTATTGCTTCCCTAATTATCTTAGATAAAAAATCTTCAAATAGAAGCTGTACAGGTTAAAATTCTGCATCTAAAGCAATATGTAGAATTTATCGTGCTTTGTAACGGCAGAAATAGTTGCAGGAATTTTTATTACGTACCTAATTTGAAAAGTTATTGTTCTTTAAAGAGCCTCATATTTGAAAATATCACGAACTATCCATTAGATACTTATTGTACAATTAAATTTTGAAATTTGTGTAATATTTTAAAAATTCACTTGATATGAAACAGAAGATAGCGTCAGAGTACATACAGTTTAACATGTGACAAACTATGGCCTACTTTTATTCATATAAATAATGTAAACTGTTTGCCTATTGTCTATGAAGGACGTACAATATGTACTCCGTTGTCACAAGAGTGGGGGGTTGTTTTTCAAGACTATTTCTGGTGCCAATCTTATTATTTAATTATTTACGAAAATAACAATAAATTTTTATTATTATTTTTATTAGTATGGAAAATATGGCATAAAGTTTCATTTAAAATTCTTTTTAAAAAATGTGAAACAGGCTCATTAAGTATGAAAATATCGAAAACCACCTCAAAAGTAGCGATAGCTATGGAATTGAAACAAATATTAATGTTTAACGGATTATTTTTAAATTTTTGTATTTTATATTTCTGATTTACCTACTCAAAGTTCACTAATAAAGAATGATGATAAAAAATGAATTGAAACAATCATTCAAAAATAATTAATAAAAAAGTATAATGAATTTTAAAGTTTTGACAGTCCGTGCAAGTTTATCAAACAATATAAATTATTCACACTCTGTAATTTAATAAACTAAGTTGTGTGGATCGCTAAAATTAGCGTCATATCTGCTGTAAAGTTCTCCCATTAATAACATAAACATAAACGAATTTGCGTGAGTAGTTTGACACATGTTATCACCCTCGTGACTTATGACATGTTTTAATTACCGTGTTAATTACATGGGACATCCCATCACGGATAAAACTCCCAGATGCCAGTTATAAACTCGCACAATGCCTCGAAACTTTCATCTTCTATCCGTGTCCATACCATGTGAGGAATCGTCGAATCTTTTCACTGAGCGTCCACCGGTGATTTATGGAGGAATTAATTAGCGCAGCTGATGTCACACGTCAACCAAATATAAATGCTAATGTGGATGCTTTCATGATATATGTGCTAACTTTGCTATTGCAAATTCTTTTCAACTGACAAGCGAAAGTGATAGATTTACCCAAGGAATTCATACACGAGTTGACCAGAATTTCAGTGCGATATTTTGTAATTATATATATATACATGAAACTCGGATCAGGAATTTGATCAATTTTAATGACAATTTTTTACCTGCCGTCCATCCACAGTTCAGAGCAGTAGAGGATTTACATTTAGTGGTTCAATAACAATATGATCACAATACCTTTTGTTTCAATAATTTTTATGTTTTCCTTGATATATATATTTTTGTAATACTCGTACGTAGTTCACAATGCGGTTTTTATGACCACATTGATTCTCTCTGTGTTATGTAAATTTCAAATTCGATCAATCACAAGAGAGAACTATTAAACATGGCGGTAAGATATATCTTTGCTTCATCCGTTGACATTTTAAAGATGTATTCACAGAACCAAATTGAATATTTATTTTGTTAATAAGTAATTGTACAAAAATAAAGTTTGCGTAATTTCAATGCAACGAGTAATAACAAGGAATTAAATACAAGCACACTCATACGAGTATATTTAAAGCATTGATCATGATCTTGTTATATCACTTTCAAAAAACAAACTATGATACTGCCCGTTGATAAATCAATGTGTTCCTAGGCTTAACCACGGCCTAACAGACTATATATGTTTTTTTAAGTTTGTGTTTGTTTTAATTCTTCGTTATACAAATCACCAATAGTAAAAAAACATTCCCGGTATTATTAAAAATCATTTTGTTCATTATCGTCTAAGAAATTCATGGCTAAAATCTAAACTGATAACTAGTGAAATGTCAAATGACAAGCAGTAACAAGTCATGTGATAGATACTGATTGGTCAGATCCAGAATTTCAAAATCGAACATAAGCCAGAGAGAAAATAATAAATTTTAAATCAAAATTTCTAAATGTAAATTTATAAATTAAATTCATCATAAACCTGTTCTAAGTTTTATATATGTCCTATGAACATAAGTCAAAAAAGTATGTGTTATAATCACAGGATACACATAAACTTTAATAAAACAGAATAATTTACAATCATTTATTTTTTTATTTTATATTAAATTGGATTATATTTAGGAAAAAACGTTTTTTTTTTATTCACATAAGTTTTTAAAAAATGTCTATTTTTAACTTATATGCGGTCTTAATATCTTTAACTTTTGGAGGACTTCTTATGTTTTTTGGAAGTTAGTCTACTCTGTAAATAATACTAGAAGCTCGGAGTAACCTAACCAGCAATTGCTATTAAATATTAAAATTTGCTTTTTGAAAACGAAAATGTTATATTTGATCAAAAAAGTAAACAAAATGAAATATCGATATGTTTTAACAGGAAAATATGTCTATCAAATATAAAGAGTAGTTCATGTAGTACTTTCGTGAACAAATTTTGCTGGAAAATATAACTACATGAAGTATTACAAACATACATTAAAAACTGAATTGGTACGATATAATATGTTACAGAAATTTATATTTCCTATAAGTTTCTATAAAGAACAAGTGAATTATAGGGTTGTCATTTTCAAGGCCCTTCAAGGAGACGGGGCCTAGGTATCATTAATTAATGAAATAATTATATCTTGAATAAATATTTTTTTTGCACATCCGGGAGTAAAAGTCGGCAACAAATTTCGTAATGCATTCTCTGCCGCTAGTTTAATTACATCTGGGAGTTCATTTTCTTTACTATTTTCACCCATTTTTATAATAAATTTTTGACGTGGCACCGCTTTTTTGCTACTTTGTTTACTACTTGCTTGTTTTCATTGTTATCCGTGACAACGTACATAAGTCAAACAGACTACTATGATCTGAATTTGATTTGAACATCGATCTACTTTGATCACGGTGGTGAAGTAACACTACTCCGGATGTGCAAAAAATATTGTACGTATTACGGGCGAAATATATTTTGGCCCTAGGTGCATTGTAACCCTCCGCTACGCGTCGGGCTTCGAGCTTGCACCGCGGGCCAAAATCTATATCATTTCTCCTTTAATACATAAATAGCTATTAATTAAAATATTCACCTTAATATTTGATTGATATATTTCACGATATGAGAAAATAGCACCAATAATACTGAATAGATATGTTAGGAACAATAATGTTTTATAAAATTTCAAAGGAACCGAATGTAAACAGTGATAACACGGCAATTTAATATTAATTCAAGAAATTGTTGCTAACATATTTCTTTTTAATTTAAGTTAGATTGGATTACTCGAATTTAATATTAATTCAAGAAATTGTTGACAACATATTTCTTTTTAAGTTAGATTGGATTACTCGAATTTAATATTAATTCAAAAAATTGTTGCCGACATATTTCTTTTTAATTTAAGTTAGGTCGGATTACTCGAATTTAATATTAATTCAAGAAATTGTTGCCAACATATTTCTATTTAATTTAAGTTAGGTTGGATTACTCGACATATTACTGAACATAAGTTAATGTATAGTAGATGCAAAGATATGAGCTACATTAAGCTGCGTGTCGTGCTGTGGGTCAAAACCGAAAAGTTAACCAAGTAATTTGCAAAGGAATAAACAAGCAATGTACAGGTATAAAAACAGGGTTATATTAAGTTTTTTTTTTTTTTAATTTATTTATTTGTCTGAGCACTTCAACTGTTTAGTCATTAGTGCTCCGTCTTAGATATATGTATTTACATTCTATACTGGTTTTACATTGATAATAACAATATTAGTATATTTCATATTTTTGTATATAGGTTGATTTCCTTCAGACAGGACAAGATTTTCGGAACACTTTCTGTTTTCGTTAAACATTCTTGAAGTGTCGCTGGGATGCTGTGTGTTCTTCGTTGCTGTTCATATTTCGTACATTCTATAAGTAGGTGTTGGACGTTTAATCTTACATTGCAGACGTTACATGTGGTGAGTTCCGTTTTTTTGAAAATGTAATCGTGTGTGTACTCGTATAGTGTATGCCCCGTTCTTAATCTTGATATTATGTTTCGGTCTCTTCTGTTTTCAGGTATTTTCCATGGTTTTGTGTTGTCTTTTATATTTCTTAAATGGTTATTTGCCGTTGCCGCCCACTGTTGTTGCCATTTGATGTTTAGTCTTGTTTTTGCATAATTTATAAAGTCGTCAGCTAGTATTGGTGTTTGAAGAGTGTTATTTAATTTGCATGCTCTTTTTGCTAATTCGTCAGCTTCTTCGTTGCCTTTAATGCCGCTATGAGAAGCTATCCATAGGAGGGTGATATTTTTGGAGTGTTGAGTTATGGCTGTATGAAGGTTTTCTTGGATGATTTGGATTTCTGGTTTTTGTGTGTAAAGTTTCAAGATGTTTAGGATTGTGTTCAACGAGTCAGAGCATATTAGATGGTTAGGTTTGTTTGACGTTTTAATGTTTTTTATTGATTCTGAGATTACATACGTTTCTGCAGTGCATATGAATGTGTTTTTTGGGAATGTGTAAGTTTGTTCAGTGTCTTCTATTATTATTGCTGCTCCGGTTTTGTCATTTTCTTTAGAGCCGTCTGTATATATTATGTTATATTCTTTATATGTTGAGTTTATTATATCTGTAAATTTTGAAGTTATTACTGTAGTGGGTGTGTTTTCTTTATTATATT
This sequence comes from Ophonus ardosiacus, assembly GCA_943142095.1. Classification (NCBI taxonomy): domain Eukaryota; kingdom Metazoa; phylum Arthropoda; class Insecta; order Coleoptera; family Carabidae; genus Ophonus; species Ophonus ardosiacus. The sequence goes on along the minus strand of OW964830.1, from coordinate 14,037,493 downwards.
TTGTGAAGTGGTTGTTGAATTTAGGGAATTCAAGAGTCCAAGGTGGGTGCTGCGTTGGGTACATCTCGTGTATTTTGGGAAAGGTTAGGTTATTTTCGGTAAAGATGGAGTGTATGAGTTTTTGTAATGGGTAGCTGTTTTGTATGCGAGTGTTACTGGATGTGTGGGAGAATATGTATTTATGTGCAGGGTTGTGTGTATTCAGTTTTATATCACTTTATTTACAAAATATTCATTATTATTGAAAATTACTGTCGTATTTCCTTGGATATAAATAGTAAATAAAGAAAAAATAATATTAAGTTCAAATTTAATTTGACATAATTTATATTTAACTGAAATACCTATCGAGATTTGTAGTGAATACGGGCCAATACGCTAGGTAAGAAGACCGCCTGTAGATCTAGACTTAACTGGTATTAGTAGCTTCCACGCCCCTAGCTCTTATATCTTTGCGCCTACTAAACTGCTAAACAATATTCGCTTAAACATTCAATTTTACAAACATTGTAAAAAAATTCGCAAAAAATACATATAGGTAGATCTGTTTGCTCTCAAAATCGAGAACAGAATTCTTTTGTAAGTATATGTGTTAACCGAAACGTCGGTTTTGTAGAATAAATGCTGTATTACTGTGACTGAGAATTCGGTAGTATTTAGCCCCTAACGCCGTAGTCACACTGAACGATCAATATAAATCAAGCACAATCGAGTAAAATATAAACCTGAGTTTAACCATGCTCATGATCACAGTTCATGCATTGATGACAATCTCGCAAGATCGTGTACCGTCCACTTGTTTAATATTTCAAACCTGTTTGATTTTGGTACGGCGCTCGATGTTGCTCGATGGAAACAGACTTGCGCAATGCTTTTTAAGGAAATATTCTGACAATTCAAACCTGTTGAGTTGTTTGTTTTCATTGCCTAAAGCGAAAATGACAGAGAAGTAGACTGTCAACGAGATTAATCAATTACTAAATTTTAAAAGTGACATTTCACTTTTTATCACTCGATGCAGCAGTATGACCACTTATAAGAAAAAACAGTTCAATGTAGACGATGCGCGTGGAATAATGAATGTTGATCGATGCAGTCCTTTACCTAATCTACATCACAGTTGGGAAATTTACCCATATTTAATCCTATGAATAATTGTTGGGACGTTGGGAGTAATAATTCGAATCAAAGCCTTGCTTTCAATTCTTAGTGAAAGCTGTGTCCTGTTGTCGAAGGCGTCCGGTATATTTATGTAGTTGTTTGTCGTGAGCGATGTGGTAGTGTAATTGGTTGTGCGGCTGGCGGACAGTTGTTGTTCCCAGCAGACCGACTCCGTGGAGGAATGTTGGCCGACGTCGTGCCCCATGCCGTCTCCGCGTACTTTGTTTGCTACGCCTAGCGAGGTGCTCGTTTGTCTACAGGCAAGGATTCACACCCTGACGGATGGATCTGTCTCAAACATTCCACCAACAAGAGATACTACATCCGGAGAGGAAGAGGAGAACTTTGTACACCGCTTTAAAATGTTTTTATCTCGAGTACGGGACAGACTAAAACAATGTTAACGATATAAAAACAATTATGACCAAGTGGTTATTTTCTTTATTACTAATTTTAGATCTACAGTTTAAGGTAAAGGTCACACTGCATCGATCAACATCCATCAACCCACGCCCATCGACTACAATCAACCGTTTTTTCTTGTAAATGCTCACACTATGCTGCGTCGAGTGGTAAAAAATGAAATGTCACTTTTAAAGTTTATTAACTGATTAATCTCGTTGGTGGTCTACTTTTCTGTTATTTTCGCAATGAAAACAAACAACTTATCAGGTCTGTCATCTGTCAGAATATTCCATCAATGAACACTGCGTATGTCTGTTTGCATCGAGCAACATCGAGCGCCCTACGAAAATCAAACAGGTTTGATATATTAAACAAGTCGACACTCACTAAATACTCTATCTTGCGCGATTGCCATCAATGCACGCAGTGTGACTATGTGCATTATTAAACTCAGATTTGTCGATCGCGCTCGATCGATATTGATTGTCCAGTGTAACCACGGCCTAAATTACAAAATAATGATAAATGTAGTACAGCAAAGTACATTATAACGATACTTGGTGAAACAATTTTAATGCAATATTTAAAAAATCATACTTGACAAGTTTCACAAGATTTCAGTTTCTGAATCAATCTCTCGGTCATTAATCAGAGACTAGCCAACTCAACCAGAACCACAGACGCATTTTGATCGTTCCAGTTTTCTTTAGAATCATGGACTATGCATGTACTATTTTGAGTTCATCATTTGTCACTGTAATTGTTATTTACGATTCTGAATTTATTATAATCTTGTTGCTTCTACACATAGTGTGTTTTTTAGAAGTTTGTTATGTATTTATTTATTCAAAATCTTCATTTTTTTATTAGGATGTGCAAAAGCAAGCAATGTATTTGTTACTTTGTTAATAACAATGAAAGAAATGGAGATGGAAATACAATTGCACGTATAAATTATTTTAAAACTCCCTGCATGTATCACTGAATACATCGTGTAACGTCCATTGTATTATTTGACCCATATAATAGTACTTTATTCGTCCCTTCCCTTTAATGAAAGGTCTCGTGGAATACACTATAAAGTTCCATAATTTTAAAAAATTGATAGCTTTGTAGCATGAGCCGTGTGATATATAGGTACAACCTATCATCTTCAACTTCTTAGTAGACAACTTGAGTTTTTGCCACATTTTCATCGATGGTTGATGTCCTAGGACGCTTGATTCTCTTATCATCTTCCACGTCAACATGGTCTCTTGAAAACATTTGTACATTCAAGTATAAACTTCCTTGCCAAAAATAAATAAATAGAAAAAACAATTGCCGAGAGTGTCAATATACTTCTTCATTATGTAGCTGTCAAGCACAAACTACACTGACAGACACTTCGCAGACCTTTGTAAAACGTGATATAGAAATGAGTTCAATCAAGAACGAAACGTGAAATTCAAAAATTCTCGTTTCCTAGTTTTTGATCAAACTTCGTATGCATTGTATATAAGATCAACGCGTGTTACAATTAAGTTCTTACTAATTTTAGTACTCATGCAGTGGTAATAATACATTGTATATAAATGTTAATTTTATATAGAATTATTAAAGATAAAATTATTAATTTCTCACTTGAAAATACCTTTCAAAGTTTCCTACAAATGATTATCCGGATTTTTTGCCTTCCAATTTTAATTTGTTTGGCTTCAGAAAAATATTTGAAGGAATAACGTTATTATAGAACTTGTTTTGGAATTTTTTAAAAAGAGGCCAAAGAAACAAAGTTTAAAAAGTTTTTATATCGAAGTTGCAAGTGTTCCCGATGGCGAGAAGACTACATTTAGAAATAAATTGATTCATTTATCTTTTTAAAATACGAATAAAGCTTATAAAATACCACTTGGAATAATGGTGGTTCTTCACCGTAGTAACAAGTAAGATCATGGGTTATTTATATTAAAATGAGACCTTAAAAGTGTATAATAGGGACTATCCAAGTTTTTAAAAAGTTATTAGTTTACTACTTCTGCTATCGCCTTTTTGATAATTCGGAATCCATTTTCTAATAATGGAATGCAAAAATTAACGGAGCAGTCAATGTAAACCAAATAATACTTGTCTAAATTAATTATGCCACCAAATATTGATAGCACGGTGTGCGCGTTTGTAGGAAAGTGAAAGCACAGACAAACCTAACCAGATCCTTAGCCAGCCGGCGTATAGGAGCTAGATTATTTGTAGTAGTTATCACGATTGTTCTAGATGGCGTTAGTGCAGTAACTACAGATTACAACCGTCCAGTTGTGTAAATAAATTGTGTGATATTTTACTTTGCTTGGGCAACTGTAATCTGGGGAAAATGCGAGCGAGCCACGAGCCACATCTCCCTGCCGGGTGATGATTTCTATTGCAATTATTTTGAGAAAATTCTGATAAAGTTATTAAATATATGCTGGTAAATAAAAATAGTTATTTAAACATTTTATAAACATAATGACTGAATAAACATTTACAGCCCGATTCACTATTGTGGATGGGTACCGAAAACGCGGTATTATGTGCCAGATATTGGAAAGATATTTAAAATATATTTCTTTGTAACCAGATACGATTAAATAAATAAGCCCGATTCACAAAAAATTAAATAATCCTCATTTTTGGATTAGCGAATTCTACTCTAATTTTGACAGTTTATATCTTAAAATATAGTCTAATCTATTCCTAGTATCTACTTTTATTGATAATATTATGAAAATTAAATTTTAAATATCGGAATAGAATAGAATTCACTAATCAAAAAATGAGGATTAGCTTAAACTTTTTTTGTGAATCGGGTTGTTAGGGAATATCACAATATAATTTTTTAAATGAATAATTCCTTTATATCTTTTATATTTTTGCTCTTGTATGAGTTCATTATTCTTTATATTTTTCAATATTTAAATTTTATTAACTCAGGAGAGCTCGCATAGGAGTCAAAATGATCCCATGCAAGTTTATACAATTATTATTTAGGCTGTAGAACTATCCTGTCTCTTCATGTTCTTAGTAACTGCCCATTATATACTTATATATAGAATCAGCGAGTTTTCTATTCAGTTTATTCAAAATTAGCACACAAAATGACATCTGGGACGAATTTGACCCCACGTGACCCCTAACTGTGTTGTAATTTTATTATAGGTTTTTGAATAGTGGTAATATGTATATCTGCGAATATGTGCGAATACGAGAAAGAACAGGGTTTGTCTGTGGTGAAAGGTATGTTAAATGAAATAGACTACCAGCATTATTTCATATTATTGACCACAAAAGTTATCACATTTTATAAAAATTGAAAAATATCAATTTATATAGCTCCAATTAGCAAACTCCACTGTTTGAAAACTCATTGCGCTTAACTTCCAAGTCAATATTTAAAAAAATATTACGGATTAAAGAGTAACAATGAAGACTTTCTAAAATTACAAATAAAGTTGACTCAGGAAAGGTAACTATTCAAGGTCCTTCTTCGAAGAAAGAATATACAGCACTTTATATACAGGCTATTCCACGAGACCTTTCATTAAAGGGAATGAATAAAGTTCTAACAATTCAGTGAATCATACGATGCATTCGGTGATAGACGCTGAGGCTGAGATTTCACAATAGCATTTTAATGCTGTTGTTTACAACATTTTCGGAAACTAATCACAACACACGAAATCACATGGATTTGTGTCCCTTTAAGAAGGTTACAGCGAACCTCGTGTATAAATTTAATTTCCAACTTTATGGTTTCAAATTTTGTAATTATTGTGTCTTATCGAACTATTCTAAAATTTAAAAAGCAATCCACCGTCTAGTTTATTTGAAAAACGCTTATAAAATTGACGTTTTCTTCGTTCTAATACATAAGTTCTTATAGCAGAAACATTTCCGTAGATACTATTTTTTTTATTTTACATTGATCTTTCCAACTTTGATGAACAAAAAACAAGTATAATAAAACTGAAGACTTGTATTATATCATAAGAGGTTTATAATGCCTCTTACCGTACAAATTAACCTGATATTGTGTTTTCATTTTCTATCAATAGTAGCGGAATAGATGAAGAAGAGCTTGGCAACGTTGCACGGGACAGTTGATAAAGGAAAGATTGGTGTTTAACTTGTAGCTATTTATATTTTGATTGCATAAATTGATAGAAAAATTTAATATAACATATGTTCAAAACACTGAAGTCATTACAATACTATTAAAAAATTAATTATGTATCTATAGGCTCAATACAAGTTTATTAATTCAATTTATACGTTTTTACAACTATGTTTGCAGTTAGAACAAAAATTATGTGTTGTTTTGACTCATTTGTTCCGATGCAACCTCCTTAATGAAAGGTTTCGTGGAATAAACTATAGTAGTAACTTAGTAATTTTCGCATTAGAAAGAGAAAGATAATTTGACAAAGATAAAATTTTGAGAAAAGCTTTATTAAAAAAACTTAAGTTTCAAATAAATTATATTTCGTCGGTCGACTATTGGAATGTACCATGTCCACAAATATTACCTTCGAGAACAACTGCTTCAAACATTTAGATTTTTAATGTAAAGAATGGGTAATGAATACACATGTTGATTTTTTTTTTGTTTGTATAGTTTAATTTTACTTAACTTTGTATGAAATTTATTAAATTATAATTTTTAAATATTTTCGAAATATAAAAGGACCTTGTTGGACATGGTTTAAAATAACATAGTAAATTTATAAAAAAAAATCTGATGTGGCCAGCACATGACCTCCCGCCAATTCCATGTTTAAAATAGCAATGAGCTTTAAGTAAAGTTTCACTTCCAATTGATCGTTTGTAAACAAAATCTACTTTGTTGTTCCAATAAATAGAAAAGTTTGTAATACGAAATTTTGGATTATATATATATATATATATATATATATATATATATATATATATATTTTTATTTAAAAACCTCTCAACAGGATTAAATCCCAATTACTGAGTAGGTTCACATACATAAACATCCATGCCTTAGTGGGATTCGAACCCAGAACCCCGAGAACACTCATGACAAGAGGCGTTGATCTAACCATTGAGCCACCGGATGTTTTTCCTGAAAAATCTGTTAGAGCTTCAAATTAAGTACTACATCCGGTTTATCATATATAGTCAAAATCTAATATGTTGTTTCAAATTATATAAGAGTATTAAATACCAACTTTGCGAAGTTTTGGATCATTAATATATTTTAAGGAAAAATCGTCACACACGCATTATTGTCAAAATCATCACCAACTTCCTTATGCTCTAAACCGCAATCTGTGTAAATTCTTCGCCGTACATTATCCATTTCGTAAATGTGTAGTTGCAAACTATTATTTGACACTTTGAAATCACGTTCTTATTGAGAGCTGTTTGATATATAATGCTGCAAACATTAAACTTAAATCGAATTATCCTGTATATCTAATATTTATGTATGATGGAAAATATATTATTTTTACAAACCTTAATTTCATTAGAATCATATTGAAACTACTAAATTCTTCTTAACACGATTTCATTATTAATTTTAATGAAAATTGCTTCGTGACAGTGACATTAGTTTAAATATGTCAAATTTGTTATTAAAGTATTGTTTTTGTTTGACGCAGAGGCAAAGTGATGTACAAAAATAAATTATTTTGTAATATAATATAAAGTTATTTCAAGTTATTTACTAAATGCTATTATCGTAGAATTAAAAATTGTGCCATTATATTCAATTTGTATTGATAAAAGTTGCTAAAAAATTATATTCAATGAATTTTTTACAAGAAAAACTGTTAAAAGCTTGTATAAACGATACTTCTGGTTATCCGATATTCACTAAAAACTAATGAGCTCTTCCCACATTAGTATAGAATGGATATACAAAATTTCTAATTTTTCTTATTGGTAGTATTTGAGTAATCATGTCCACAAGATCCACACACACATACACACACACACACACACACACACACACACATACATACCTACAGACATCATTGTAAAAATGTTAAAATTGGATTCTGGAGACATCAAAACGTGCTCATTCACTAAAATCTCTATATCCGATTTTTAGCACGATCCCTATACCTCCCTTACCTAGGGTAGCGGGAGATAAAAATCCAATACAGAAACTTTTTGTACCATGTCCATACTTTTTATTATTACTTTTACTATACTATGTCCAGAAGCACGAGACAGAATTATGAAATCTGATTGTCTCTGTACTTGATTCAAAACAATTCTCTGTGTATGTTATTTTAAGGGACATGGTACAAAACTATAAGTCTGTTTAGAGTACAAGAAGCACTGAATTTAACCGAATTTGACATCTATTTTTTTTAAAAAAAAAAAAGTGGACTTGGTACATTTTAATAATCAGCCGACGATTTATTTATTATTTAGTTAAAAGGTATCCATAAATATTTAATATTGCACGTGTATGAGTAGGAAATACAGTGAAATTATCTGCAATTAATATTATATCAGACGGCTTATAAATGACCTTTCGTGAACCAAACAATAGCTTTCAAATTAGATTAATTAAATATATATATATATATATATATATATATATATATATATATATATATATATATATGTATACATGGTACGTGGTCACTTCATATACGGGAATTTGTTCAACGCTGTGACTTCATATATAACGTTGTGACTTCCGAAAATGGAAGTGACAACGTTTCCCTATGTAATTTTATTTTTTCTAACACTACAAGGCAAAACAAGTCTAAATACGAAAATTTTGTTGGAAGTCAAATAGTACCCCCCGTACCCTCAAAATTATCACTTTAGTTCAAGCGTTTACCGCTGGCGCTGTACTCGTTATTAGTGTCAGGTATGCACAATGCGATGTTACTTCCGAAGTGTATATAGCATTTGACGGCACTTAGTCACTTCCAAAACTTGGCAACAGTGTATTGCAGTATGTTATTGTAGTAGTGGAAACTCTATTAATATAATAAATTTTTGTTAACAATATACAATTAAAAAAGTATCTCAAATTAATAAGTGAAAAATTCACAATAAAATGTAAAAATAATTACCGCTGTTATCTATAGCACATACGGAGTATTTCTGTGAATTAATGATTATTTTTAGCACCTACCTATTTAAAAATTTTAGCCAATAAGTATTAATAACAAATAACAATTAAATATCTTCTTATATATTAAAATTTATTTATGTGATAATTTTTAACAAGTTTCTAAATTTCAATCCTGGTAATTCTGTTAAGATGATTTATTAATTTTTTAACAAGTTTTTAACATTCTGCAACCAATAAGCAATAAAATGTCAGGTGACAATTTATTTTTTTGTAATATGTCAGTATTCGCGATTGGTGAATTTTTTTTGCTTTACTTTACAACTAATGCCCGGTTTCAAAAGGGTATGTTAAAAAATTACCATCTTGTTATAATTTTCAATAAATAGAAATAAATTTCACACGTGACATTTTACTGTTTTGTAAGCGTGTTTTATCATTTTTAGATTCATTTTTACCTCTCGCTAAGAGAGGTATTGGAATCATGCTAAAATTCGCATATCCAGATTTTAGTGGATAAGCACGTTTTAAGGTCCCTATAATCCGATTATAACATTTTTACGTGTGTGTGTGTGTGTGTGTGTGTGTGTGTGTGTGTGTGTGTGAGTGTGTGTGTGTGGATGTGTGTGTGGATGTGTGTGTGGATGTATGTGTGGATGTTGGATCCACGGTTTTTCAAACACTATAAGACAGAATATATAACTGCAGTTTCCTCAATCTGACATTCCTGGGGTGGGATTCTATAACTCGTCCGTTATCAAATAGTACCGTTATCACTATGGTTACATAGAAGATCACATTCCATTTGACAAGTATGATGTAAACATACCAATCATCTTGTAAAAAATACGTTTCTATAGCGATAACGATACATTTTGATAACGGACGAGTTATAGAATCCCACCTCTGGGAAGTAATGTTGCCGCGAAATCTCGCATTTTTGAGATCTCGTCTCGAATTTTCGAGACGAGAATATTGTCCTCGAGATTAGCTCGAGACGAGAGTAGAAATTCGAGATCTCGATTGTACTATTTTTTTATATTACATAAATATTTCTAATTAAAATAAACAAAATAACAAAATAGTTGTAGGTATAAATAAATATTTCATTTGCCTCTTCATTTACATTCATATTTATTTATTAATTTTAGATTTATTGCGTTTTAGTAAAAAGAAAATGCACAGAAGTGATATCTATGGTATACTCTTCACGCTATATCCTTAAGTACCCGCATTATACGAATATATAATCATAATTACCAATATTAGCGTTCAAAGCAGATTGCTACACCAAACAACGGGTAATAAAGCCATGATATTCTAGAGTACCTATTTTTTACTTACCATTCAAACACCAGACTTATGCTACAATTCTCAACAAATCTGTAAGTCTTACAGATCTGTAAATCTGTAAAAAACTGACAAAAACGCATCTATTTTTGTTGATAAATATAAAACTATACATAAGAGTGGCAGCTTTCGTTACGATTTTGTTCATTATTTACAGATTTACAGATCTGTAAGACTTACAGATTCGTTCAGAATTGCAGGATTAGTGTAATAATGTTTTAATCAATGGTACCCGTTTATTAAATTCATGCCACTTGTAATGTTAATTTATGTACTATTTCTAATTATAAATTCAAGAAAATCGAGACTCTCGAGTCGAAATCGAGAGAAAGTAAGAAAAAATATGACGAGACGAGAGGCAGAGATATCTCGTCTCGAAAATTTATTTGAGACGAGACGAGAGTGAATTGTTTCTCGCCATATCTTGTCTCGTAGCATCACTACTGGGAAGAGCTGATTAGATTTTCGTAAAATTGGATAACCGAAAGTAACAGTTTCTTTAAAAAAATATTGTAAATATTATTTTTTGAAAATATGTATATTTCAAATATTGAAGTAGGTACATAAAATTCTACATCTGATACATTTAAATTTTTTATTATATCTTTCTATAGATTTAGAGATAAAGGTACTGTAATATATAGAATAATTTAATGTAGTACATCATAGAGGTTAAGGCACTAAGGAAAGCAGTTGACAAATTCAAATGTTTATAACATAGTTTGTAAATGACAGATGTCAGTGTCAAAAATCAACAGTATTAGTGATATTCTGAAAGCTTTTCTGGGAAGTTCATTTAATCTTTCTTATTGTTTTATTAATTAAATATTTAAAATTGTAAATAAAATGCATATATCTATCAGAAATACCGCCAATCTAGTTAATGAATTGGAAGAATCTCTATATTTAGGAACTTCCTCAGACAATGAAAAATAGATATAATTAGAATTATATGTGTGTAGAAGACATGTTAAATACAATAAAAACAATATTTGGGTAAAGTTCTGTAATTTTTTTGTTATAAAACGACAGTTCGATAGCGAAGTGCAATACAATACTTATATAGGGTGAAAATTCTAAAACGGGTCATTGGGCTATAACATAGAAAAACAATTTTTTAAGCGCTAAAAGTTTCTATATTAATTTATTGAAAAATAATTGGTGCCTATTATAAAGAAAAGTAATTACAAATTTTTTAATACCAAACACCTTACATTTCTGTTTCATATAATGCCAGAAAATAAATTTAAAAATTTGTACAATTAAGAAAAAATATTATTAGCCATGAAACTGACAGTAACAAAACATTGTCATTTTTTACTAACATGACTAACTAACAATTAAAGATTAAACTTATTAATTTATGAACTAATACAAAATAACACAAAATAAAGTAAACACTATGATATTTATTTAAGAAACAATTATTATTTATTGTAACAGGTATTTACAAATTAAATATGATCTGCATGTATTAAGTTCTAGGTTATAAGAAACGAGAAAAATTGCAAATTACAAGGGAACAATTAAAACCATTTAATAATTTGTAATTTTTCTTCATGAGACAAATTATCCATGATTTCTTCTTAATAAAACGAAAATAATAATAATTTAACAAATAATGTGTATGAAACGTTTATTAGTGAACGTCTCAAATCAACAATAATTGTTTTGTTTTGTTTCTGTCAGTTTCATGGCTATTGATATTTTTTCTTAATTGTGCAAATTTTTAAATTCATTTTCTGGCTTTATATGAAGCAGAAATGTAATTCTTTTTTCAATAAATTAATATCGAAACTTTTCACATCTAAAAACTGTTTTTCTACTCCCATGCGTGAAGTGAGTACTTCACGTATCAATTTTTATGTGTGAAGTTTGATTTTTTGTACACTGTGCGTGAAGTAACATTTCACGCACAGTTCATTATTTTAAATATTACAAACTGAATTGTATTTTAATAAAACAAAGCTGTTAAACCCCCGTAGCGTTGGTAACCATGGTTACACAAGACGATAATACAGAGACTTTAAGTTAAAAGAATGACAATGTGAAGAAAAAATTATATTTTATTGCAATGTCGTAGAAAAAGAATAGTACGTAACACGTGTGTGAAGCCTATTCGGGTGGTTTGCAACACTCGCCTTCGGTTAGTGTCACAAACTCCACCCTCATGTAAAAATTTCAGCTTCACACACTTGCGACATAATATACTATTTTCTATGTTATAGCCCTATGACCCATTTTAAAATTTACACCCTGTATAACATAAAAGGAAATGGCGAGAGGTATTGTGCTGGCCAAAACAGAATTTTTTTCATATAAATGAATAATAATTTCACAAATCTTCACAAATTTACTAAATTTCAACATCAAGCTTTAGAGTACCATCATTTCAATTACTACTCGTAGCTATAAATGAATTTCAGTTTTTTATTATTATTTTTACATTAAAAATTATCACATTTAAATAGTATATGTGAACCCGAAAATTGTATAACATGTGTTTTGCTGGAAATAAGAAAAATTTGAAATATTTTTCATTACATGAAACGTCTTTCGTCTTTGATATTTTATTTTCTGATACGTTCTGTATTGCACAAATTCTGCATCATCTTTGGAGTAGGCTTTTTTTGCAAAGTAATTAATTTAATTAAATTTGTAAATTTTAAAGTTGGAATAACTGTGTCATCTGTTGTTAATATACACAATAAATACAATTTTACGGTTAACTTCTTTCCTGGCCATAAAGTAAAGTTTTATGTACGAGTAACAAATAATGTAATAGCCGAAAATACGGTATACCCCTTTTAATAAGCCCTTATGTCGTACATTATCCCATATTATTGTTGAAGTTGAAGTTGAGTGGTTTGGAGCGGATCTGCTGACTTGCAAACAATCTACTATTTTTTAATATTTTTTAAATAATATAATAGACCAAATATGGCACTGAAATAGCACACAAATCATATTTTTTTGTAGAAAATTCAGAATTGGCATGCACGGTTTGGAGCGGTTCCGCCAAGACAACAAAATTATGATTTTTTAAACAGAGATAATAGTCCAAAATTCTACATTGTGGCACATCATTTACACAGAGTGAGACCTTTATTCAGCATATACTTTATTTGGTGTTTTGCTGATATGTGCTTGTAGTTTAGCCGACATGAAATTTGGCAACGTTGCGGAAGTCAGCCCTACGCTTCAATATCTTGTATACAATTACAGTGATGGAAGTAACTTCGTATTTTAAGTACGTGCAATTGTATATTAATTTTTAATATAATATGTTCTTACCCCTCTTTTGAAAACCTTAATTTAGAAGTTCCCCTAAGCCTATATATATAATTTTTAATAATATATATCCATTAATTAATATGGAAGTCAGGACGCCCTATCAACGTCACGGAAGTGACTCCTTAACAGGTATCAATATATATATATATATATATATATATATATATATATATATATATATATATATATATATATATAGTGAAGAACCTTATTATGAAATCCATTAAAGTTTCATGTAAACGATTTCTTAGTTTCCGGTTCTTGTATTCGTACTTATTTATATTTATATGAAGGTACGGTATGTTGTGAATTCGTTGATTGTTAGCATGTCTACCTGTGCATGAAACAATAGCCTCTCGCTTTCAGCGGGTCACGGGCGTCCATTAATCGTAATGGGAGTCGGAAGCGCCGGTCTAGGAGGCCATGACAGTGACAGATGACGTCGGACCATTCACAGCCACCCATTGTCCCTATGACGAAGCCTGTCATCTCATATTGCAAGAGCAAGAGGCGCCAAGCAACGTGGAATTTTAATTCCCAACAGCTTTTGTGGATATTGCTGCCAAATTGCATACAAGATATATTAAACCCAACCTCGCCAAGAAAATATATCATAACAGCGTGATAACATAATAACCCAAACACCATTAACCAGCACTGAAATTCTTACTTGGCGAAAATTCGTAAGCTTAGAAAAGGTGTAATTTCCACCCCATTTTTCATTAGGTAAAAAGAACAAATATTACCCTACTATTATATTAGGTATGCTATTATTTTTTGTGATAATGCTTAACGAATATATTTTGAAATGAAAGCTTGTTTATAAATTTTAATAAATTGCAACCATTTTTACTTTCCGTCGCTTATAATAAAGCACAATTTAACGTGAGTCCAAAGTAATAGGTGTTTTCTTGTTATTTCCGCTAGTGCGCAACATGATAACAACCCTACTGTCACTCGTAATTTTGAAAATAGTGTTTATTAAACTTTATCAGAAATATATTCTGGTGTCTATTTGAAATTCGTTATACAGTAAGTTAAAAATCCTAACTCGGAGAAGGCAATAAAAAAAAAATGTACCTATGTCAATTTGAAAGTATTTAATTAAATGTCAATTTCAAACGAGATATTGTCAAAAATATTATCTAAAGAAATCAAAGCTTTTCTTCTTGAATCTTTATTTTAGAAATAGAAATAAATTAGAAAACGGTGAATGACAATATTATGTATACTTCTTTCTTATCTTTTCTCCTTAAAATTACATTTCACGATCAGTTTTGACAACTTGACTTTTGAATTAAATAATGATCAGACATACGTTTCTGTTTTCATAGCCTACTCCGAATTAACTTTTTTCTGAACACACTGTATAGGGAATACGATACTATCTTTTTCATTTTTTTGTAGTTATTAACTTATTAAATTTAGAGAAAAAATTTAAATAAAAAAGCTCGGAATTAAACACTATACACAATATAAGAATAAAATTAATTACAATTTCTTTTTAATTTACGAAAATACGCAAATTAAAATTCGTATATTACAGAAAATTTCAGAGTGCCATTGAATTACTGATGTTTGATTTTTTTTATTTGGCAGATTTCATAAAAGTCAAATTAAAAACAAAAAGACGGTATAAAATGATTCAAGAATGGTATATTATTATAACATTCAAAGTTAATTATAATAATATGTCAAAAGTTTAATGTCAAATAAAAACAAATAAAACATCAGTAATTAAATGGCACTCTGAATTTGCGTATTTTTTAGTAAAATAAAAAGAAATTGTAATTTAATTAATTTTAGTCCCATGGTAGTTTCTAATTCTGAACAAACATTAATTAACATATGTTATATTTATTTTCATTTTATAATTCTTTTATAATGTTTATATTTATTTGAAGAGTGAAGAATTTGAAATGAAAATAGGCATATCTGTAAAAAATAATAAGGGTAGCGAAAAAAGAGGAGCCCATACATATATGGTAGACTGGAGAGAGAACAGAGCAAGCATGATCCCTCAAATACCTGAGAAGGTTTATAAATTGGAATGGAAATTGCAAAGAAGAAATTGGAAGCAGAATTGCACAGGAAAAGACAGTATACAGTAAATTGCAAGATTCATTAACAGTAGACGTATTAATATTGAATTCCGAAAACGATTGGCAGAATGTCTTATAATGGAGTATTGTACTGTAAGGCTGCGAATTGTGGACCTTTCGGAAAAGGAGAAAAAGTATTTAGAAAGTTTTGTGATGGGGATGTGATGACGGTTGGAGGGTCAGGAACGAAGAGATGTTGAGGAGAACAGGAGAAGTACGAAGAATTTTGAAAGAAATAAAAAAGAAGAAAACTAACTGGATTGGTCATATTTTAAGCAGTGATGGTATACAGAAAATTATAATTGAAGGAGAAATACTTACACGGGAGAACGGGAGGCGGACGAAAATTTGAAATGCTAATTGAAATTAAGAACGGACAGAATTACTAGAGACTGAAGAGACCAGCCTAGGACAAATTAGTTTGGAGACAGCATTTCCTGTGGGACCTGTTCAAGGACAGAATTTACTAAATGGTGATGACTTTTCTTATATTTTATTAGTAACCATATAACCTTAAAAACAATAACCGGTAGTACTCGTATTTACTCTTAATCAAGGATGATTAAGTTATGACTAAAATAACAAATTCATTTATTTAATAATCATACCAATATATTTTTAAATGGTAGCCGTGGTAATTAGATTTACTCGTAGATACTTAGTGTGACTAAAATTCTGAGCAAATACTATCAATCATTGAAATCAGTGACAAGTGGCAGAACTTCACTTTTAGAAAAAGTAACTTCGATTTCAGAAAAATGAAAATCAATTTCAGCAAAAAGTAAATTTAGTTTCAGAAAAAGTCTGCAGCAACTATACTTGCCGTCAAATAATTGTGAACTGGAGATTTCTACACTGATGCCAATTTTTTTAAGTGTCTACCTGTACAAATATCTGTAATCTGTCAATGTCATTTTATATTCTGACATTTTCGTTAGTACTTACGTGCCCTTTTTATTCCCAATCCTATAAATTGCATTATATTTAGACTTTTAAAAAGAAAATGAGTGAAACTCATGAATTAAATAGTCCTGGTTCTTATAAAAAATGTTTAGGAAAATATGATTTAAAATGACAGGCAAAAACAATTATTGCGAATGTACACATTTTTTTCAAAAAATTGGCGTTACATTCTGAAAAAAAATTATAATTTATTAAATAACAAGAAAACTTTAGATTTGACTGCAGAAGCATGTTGTGTTGGCAGATCTACAGTGCACCTAATAATCATTTATTCTTACCTTTTATTTAGATTTTACTGGTCATCGTATTTTAACGCAAACGCGACCTTAGCTTGATGTGTGGAAGCTTTGGTCAAAATATAAATATAAATTTTCCACAGACACATTTTTTTATATTTTATATTAGGTATTACTGTCTTACCTTACTTATTTGTTACAATATTTTCTTCATTTACGATGTATTAAAAATTTTAATTAGTTTTAAATGTATTATATGCCATTTGCATTCATTCCTGGTTATGTCAAGTTATCTCAAGGGACAGGGTGCGGAAAGGGATAAAAGTTGAACATCAGTCCATAAACATTTGACGGAGAATATAGGCATATTCTATTCGCACGAGGTTACTTAACTTTACAGTTAGTGTCTTTTTGTAAAAAGAAATTCTTTTATATTATAAAGTAAGAATATGTACGGTACGATATAATCTCAATACGGATCGAAACAATATCGTTCTCTATAACCCTTAGCTTTACTACAGGATATCGCATACTCGTATATGAAACACTATAATTTTATTTTAGAGCTTCGAGCACGTTCGCTTACGATACCGGCGGATTAAACCGTACGATACTCATCTCTTTATTTTTAGTATTGTTTAATTCCCTAAAAGGGTATATACGATTCTTGCTTCCTACTTTACGATCAATTTCCCGCGGACACTTATCTTTACAATATTTTCACCCCTTTATGCAGTGCAATGTTTCCCATATTAGAAAATTGCAAATAAAATTAGAATTTTATAGCGCCACAAACCGCCGGTAAATATACATAGTTCATAAAGTACAGTTATTTAAAAATACTGCGAACTGCGAACGGGTGCGCTGTAATAGAATATTTTACATTCCTGCTGCAATGGTCTGTATGCACGAAAAGCAGGAGCCAAGGACAATATTGTTATAGGGAGGAGAGTTGAGGATGCTTTAATCGTATCAAAACACATTGCACTTTGCATCCTGCTACATAAAGATCACTCATATTGATAGCTAGTCAATATTCCATGGTTATATATTCAACGATGAAATGTAAACTCAATAAAATGACATTTGTTATGACCTTAAAACAAATTTAATACTTACTTTAAATATATGAGTTGTATTAACGTTTTTGTGATACATAAATTCTCCTGTTCTCATAATTTCGATGGAAAAGAAACTTGAAGTGGACCTAGTAAGACAAAAGAACCGATAATTGACACGTCACTAATAGTTGACACTTTGATTTTAAATTACATTAAATAAAGAAACAGACAAATTTTATTGTTTTTAAAATTACATTTTTACTTCCTTGTACGAAGTAAAAGAAGTATTGTAATCGCGAAAAATTTCGGTTTCCAGATTTCAACGGAAATATCCATTTTGACCATCCCTGAATCCATTTTGACTAATTTCGTCGTGACGTCTGTACGTACGTACGTACGTACGTATCTCGCATAACTGAAAAACGGGAAGCCGTAGAAAGTTAAAATTTTGTATTTAGGACTGTTATAACATCTAGTTGTGCACCTCCCTTTTTGGTCATTACATAACTTTCGGAAGTGATACTTTACTTGAAGCCTATAATAGATTTTAATGAAAAACTATATTAAAATATAATCCAAAACTTTTCAAATTTGGTATATAAGACTTTTATATCAATGGAAATAATATAATTGATTTTAGTTAAAATGGTTTATCCGGAAGTGGTACTTTACTTGTAGCCTATAATAGATTTCAATGAAAAACTATATTAAAATATTATCCGAAACTTTTCAAATTTGGTATATAATACTTTTATATCAATGGGAATAACATAATAGATTTTAGTTAAAATGGTCTAACCGGAAGTGGTACTTTACTTGAAGCCTATAACAGATTTTAATGAAAAACTATATTCAAATATAATCCAAAACTTTTCAAATTTGGTATATAGTACTTTTATATCAATGGGAATAACTTAATAGATTTTGGTTAAAATAGTATAACCGGAAGTGATACTTTACTTGAAGCTGTTATCAGTTTTTCTTGAAAAAAATGCTGTTGTTTTGATTTTAATAATAAATGCTTCAAATAAAAGTTTTAGAGAATTAAATTCTGTGTCGAAAACATTAAGTATGATTAAATTAGCTCTTTATATAAGCGAGATATGTAAATTTAAAAATTATGTACTTTTTGGTTTTTGTAATTAAATTTGCTATGAATTAGGACAAAAAATAACAAAAAAATAAAGAATTTAATGTCAATGTCAAATACGTGCAATTTTATGATTGGGTCTGTTATAATACATATTTTAATTATTAACAAAATATGTATAGTGTAACAGGCGTACAAGGAAGTCATGTGGTGTCCACATCAGATATTTTGTTAATATACAAGTATGACCATCTCTGTTAAAAATGTGTAACATTGGTTTAAAATGCCAGAACCATCATATTGAACAAAAGTAGTGATTCAGTAAACAGTATGAGTTTTGTGTATCCAACTTGCTGAATTGTGCAAATTGCAAATACTTAAGAAAAAAAGATGTTAGATATGTTATAATAAATCGTTAATAGTTCTTTATTCCTATTTGGCTAGTGCTAATAACTTTAATAGTTCTATGCAAGATGTAATACAATTTTTAAATGTTTCATATGTAGAATTTTATGTTCTTCAATACTAGTATTTACAGTAAATATAGTAGTATTATAAGACTATATACAGGATGTCTCTTAAATAGGGGGACATGGCTTAACCACAGATTCCTGAGGCTAATATAATACGATTTAACTAAACTTGCTTCTACCGGAAAGTGTACCATTTAGCCAGAATTCTGCTTCAAAGTTCTTTGGAAAAAAAATAATTTTGCTTATAATAACAGAACGCTTTATTCGATTTGGATGAAATTTGGTATGCCAGTTCGTATGGTTATAAGTCATCTTTTAAGATGATACTTGTTATTATTAGTGAACCACTAGTGTATGAAACTTAGGTGTCCCAACATTGATTAGACCGTAACTTTTTAATGGCCACGCCGATAACGTAAAATTATTTTTTTTCAGAAAGATACATTTAATAGTAAACTTTTCTTTCTCTGTTTAATTTGTGATTTCTGTTACGGTTCAGACAGAAAAAAAAACCTGAATGACTGCATTGTGAATTTTTTAAAAATAAATTTAATCTAGCAGTCTAGTGGTTCACTAATAATAACAAGTATCATCAAGATGACTTATAAACATACGAACTGTCATACCAAATTTCATTAAAATCGAATAAAGCGTTCTGTTATTATAAGCAATTTTTTTTTTATTTTTTTTCGAAGGACTTTGAAGCAGAATTCTGGCTAAATGGTACACTTTCCGGTGGAAGCAAGTTTAGTTAAATCGCCTTATATTAGCCTCAGGAATCTGTGGTTAAGTCATGTTCCCCTATTTAAGAGACATCCTGTATAATAGCAAAGTATGTCTTTTCCTCACGCGTCCGGAAATTGGCTGCACGAGCGGGAGCGATGCGCCAACTGGACAAGTGAGAAAAAGACATTCTCACGTGTGCTAACATGATTTTTTCCACAATCTTGAAATGTAATTTTTCTAAAAAGGAACCATTGTACTTTTTTATTAATGAAAAACTCAACAGTACAAGTTTATAAGTGAATTACGTATACAGTTAACTACAAAAAATTATCGTTCCTCCATGTAGAATGGTAGATATTTATTGTACAATTTGTAATTCCATTAAAATTTATGACTCCTAACGTAGATTATTATAGGCTTGTGTATTTTGCTCACTTTTGAAAAAAGTCATTTACTTTGGTCACTTGAGATTCAACATGCTACTTTGCTCACTATTTTAAGTTAAATAATAATTAATTTGGCTAACGATTGTGGAGAAAATAATATTTATTGTAGGTCATGTTGCAGCCACATTTCAAGCCGTATTGATATATTTATTTTATTAATAAAAGATTTCTATGTCATCTATCTAGACATGAAAGAAAACAATTGCATGTAAAGTTGTAAAGTAATATTTCATTTAGTTACTTCACTTTCCTTGAAACAGATGTTCAGAGTGGTACGTGCTCCTTTGCTTTTCAGTTTTTTGTACATTTATTCGCCATATCCAGAACTAATGCCCAGTTTCATATCCGCTTGTTAAATCTTAACAATTTGTTAAATAATTTAGCAACTGATTAAGTAGGAACTATTGTTTCATCAACAAATGCTAGATTTAAACTATGGTTAAATAGTTTGCTATTTTAACAACAGTCTCGGGTCTTGTTAAATTTTTAACCAGTTGCTATTTATGACATGTGTCACATATGTGTAATCAGAACAAAATATTTATTTTGTCCTTTCCGTCATAAATTAATTTGCAACAAGAAAATTAGTAACTACAAGTTGCATTAGCTGTGTAATTTAAAATAAAAATATATTCATTACATTAATGTCATAGGAAATATTATTCAACTATATTTTCGCAATCTGATGAGTCTGAAGAAGAATTTTTTGAAATTGATATCCGATTTCTGCGAAGAGAAAGAATTTTCAGAGATCGAGGAAATCCTTTTGAATTTTTTGATGTACAATTTAAAATGAAATATCGGCTATCTAAGGACATCGTTCTGTTAATTTTGGATCATACATATGAAAATTAGACATCATACACTGAAAGAAATCATCCAATTGATCCAATCAATCAGTTATTATTAACATTAAGGTTCTATGCAACTGGTACTTTCCAGTCTGTCAATAATGACATTTATTATTAGTAACGATGAAAATGGTTTTTATATTACTAAAAAATACAATAATTCCCTAAACAAATTTTAACATGCATGTTGACTAACAACAGTTTAAAAGTGATTTGCTAATTTCATGAAACATCATAAAAATTGAACAAGTTGGTAATTTTGAAAAATTGTTAACTAACACAAGATTTAACAATCGTATATGAAACCGGGCATAAGAGTTACAAATTCTTCGGTTTGTTACTTGAAGAAAATCTCATATGGAAAGAGCACACTAATAACTTAAATCTAAAATTAAATCAGATAAGTTACCCAATTAAGAAGTGTATTAGGCATAAACCAATTACTTTGTTCTATCATGCAAAAACATAATCCATAATTAGATACGGCATCTGTTTTTTGGGGGATAATGCACTATTACATAATGTTAGTCAACAGAAAATACTAATACGAATAGCACAAGTTCCACGGTGCTCCTCTTGTAGAAATTTTTCTAAACAGTATAAATTGCTAACAGTTGTTATTTATATTTTCGAGGTTATGAAAATATATAATTCTGAACCAAAAGTCTTTTATACGTACCTACTTCAGAAGTTCATACGGTTAACACAAGACATAAAAATTATTTTTATTTGCCTGGTGCAAGATATAAAGTAACGCAGAACACCGCTCATGTGAGTGGATTAAAAATATTTAACTATGTTCCCGTGAGTATAAAAACTGTGAATCTAATAAAAATTTTCTACAAAAATTAAAATATTTATTATATGATTGCAATTTTTATAATCTGAACGAATTCTTCAATAAATGCTTTGCATAGATTTGCACATCTCTGTCCGTTGCCTATATACGAGGGCAGTTTGACGGAAGAGTGACTTTTCAAAGGTTGGCAATACTTTCACTACGATGATTATACGTTTAAACGCATTAAAAATTCAAAGAATGTTCGGTTATCTTCAAACGTAATCCAAGGGAATTTTTCCGTCGATATGTCACAGTAGATTAAACGTGATACACCATTATACGTCAAAATCAAAATGCAGTCGAAACAATGGATTTCTCTTGAGGAATGTGCTCCCAAGAAGGCAAAAACCGTTTTTTCGGCCAATAGGGTCATGGCTACAGTATTTTGGGATCCCAAAGATGTGATCTTTATTGATTGTTTACAAAAAGGAAAAACGATAACTCGCCAATATTATGCTGATTTGTTGACACGTTTTGGTGCTGAACTAAAGAGGAAACGACCTCATTTGTTGAAGAAAAAAGGTTGTTCCATTACGATAATGCGCCTACTCATTTGTCCGCTGTTGCTACAACAAAATTAGTCGAATTGCGTTACGAGCTGCTACCTCATTCGCCATTTTCACTAGATCTGGCTCTCAGTGATTTCTTCTTATTTCCAAATTTAAAAAGATGGCTCGGTGGAAAGAGATTTCACGCCAATGAAGAGGGGATATCCGAGAAAAATGCATATTTTGAAGAGTTGCCGAAAGATTACTTTTTGGATGCTTTGAAAAAATTGGAAACTCGATGGGCTAAGTGTGTACAATTAAAAAAGGATTATGTTGAAAAATAAAATACTTGTAAAATAACCTTTTTTTTATTGAAAAGTCACTCTTCCGTCAAACCACCCTCGTATGTATGTTAAATACCTGTATTATGACTCCACATTTTTCTGTACATATGTGTATTATGATCATGAAAATAAAGAAATATTATTTTAGTAATTTGTTTTTCAAAACATTATTAAAATGAATGTTAATGAAGATACATGTATTACTTTTATTAATATTTTCCTTGAGGAAAACGTTTTAGCAGACTTGAAACTTTCTTTTTAATCTCCTGTCAATATGAACTTGTACTGTTTATTTTTCTAGACCCTTCAATTATAATGATTACTTGTAATATAACTCATTAAAAAGCCAAGTTCTGAGAACATTGAGCTAATTATGAAAACAAATTCTTGTACAATTGTACATTTCATATTATAATATTTTTATTAACTAATTACTCTACTAAAAAATAAATAAATAAATTTACAACGGCGCCCTTTTGTAAAAATAAATCGTACACGGTTTTGTTTTGATTATTTTTTTCCGCTAATTCTGTAGCAATTAGTAGAGTTCCGGCGTATCTGTAGTAAAGTACAATTAAAAACAAAGAGGCGAGAAATATTTTAGCAGTGTAGTTTGGGGCATTTACTTGTAAAAGCGGAAATGTTTATTTTTATAATTAAGGCAGCAATTAAGTTTCTCGGATTATAATTAAATAATGCGGTAGGATGCTTTTTTATCAAAGTTTTTGCCCTATACACCGCACGTAGTATTATCAGTAA
Organism: Ophonus ardosiacus; assembly: GCA_943142095.1. Classification (NCBI taxonomy): domain Eukaryota; kingdom Metazoa; phylum Arthropoda; class Insecta; order Coleoptera; family Carabidae; genus Ophonus; species Ophonus ardosiacus. The sequence continues at coordinate 14,013,825 of OW964830.1, read as the reverse complement.
AGAAATAAGACTATTACTGAAACTATTAACAAGGAAATCTTCCTGAAACTTTTAACAACTAAAAAAACAGGATAAATATAATTATAGCATGATATAATAATTTTATAAATAAGTTATTATTGGGCTTTATTATTTTCTGTTTTTATAGTCTCTCCAGATTCCTGTCCTTATGTTTTATGTTTATCTTGTGACTTTTAACTTTTGTTATCAAGGGACAAAATATCTCAACATTTCTTTATCCTCTGGGATGGGTAACTTTCCTCTAATCAAATGATGGAAAATGTCCCATGAGAATTGTGAAAACAACAGAACATTTTTCTTTAATCTACTATATATGTACGAAAATATTTTACGAAGTTTTTATTCACTTAATTTATTTCTAACACACTATTATTTATACTATATACATACATATTAAAACACTTAACAAATACAATTTGTAACAACAAACACGGCAATAATATCAGTTCTGTAGGTGCTTTACAAATAACAAATTCTATCTCCATTATTACATTTTTTTTAATGATAGTAGAATTTAATTTAAGATTTACTAATATTTTACCTCTTAATGCTATTTTGTTTAACAAACAGTACCAAATTTGGAAATACAACGCAGATACCGGTGTCTGTTTCAGTATTTATCCAATTGCGCTGAACAGACACATTTAATCTGGATTTCCAGCGGTAAAGTGTCTGTTCTGGCCCGTCCGCAAATACCCCTATACGTGAGCAAGCGTGAACGCGTCGTATTATGATTTTATAAAGCGTGTCTGTTTTTGTGTCTGCTTTGGTCCTCCGCTGATATGCTTTTTTAAAGTTCTTCGACAGGGCCAAAGCAGACACGGTGACGTTCCATTCAAAATAAAATATATATACCATAGAATGGTTATATAAAACTTATTTATTTGAAAAAATAAAAAATACATTCTGTCTACATGAAATAACGAAAGAAATTAAATAAACGTACATTTACAAAACCTAATTAAAAAATCTGATATGGCCAACACATGACCTAAAGTATCATTTCCGGATAATCGTTTGTAAATAAAATCTAATTTGTTGTCCAATTAATAGAAAAGTCTGTAATACGAAATTTTGGATTGTTTTATTGTTTTTACTCAAAAATCTGTTAGAGCTCCAAATTAAGTACTACATCCGATTTATCATATATGGTTAAAATCTAATATGTTTCAAATTATATATGAGTTTTATAAAATCAGCATCATCTTCTAGGTGCTCTAAAACGCAATCTTTATAAATTCTTCGCCGTACATGATCCATTTCGTAAATGTGTAGTTGTAAATTAATATTAATTTATAGTGCTGCAAAAATATCAATTAGCAAATTTAAATCAGATCATCCTGTACATCTAACATTTATGTATGATGGAAAATATATTATTTTTACAAACCTTAATTAAATATTTTACTATTATATTCTCCTTAACACGGTTTCATTATTAATTTTAATATAATTGCTTCCTGTCAGTGACATTTGTTTAAATATGTCAAAATTGTCATTAAAATTATATTTTTGTTTGAAGCATAGGCTAGGTGATACATGAAAACAAATTATATTATATATTCATATTTAAAGTTATTTAGAGTTATTTACTAAATGTTATTATCGTAGAATTGAAGATTGTACCATTATATTCAAATTTAATTAGTAAAAGTTGCTAAAAAATTATATTCAATGAATTTTTTACAAAAAAAACTGTTAAAAGCTTGTATAAATAATACTTCCGGTTATCCGATATACACTAAAAACTAATGAGCACTTCCCATATTAGTATAGAATGGGTATACAAAATTTCAAATTTTTTTGATTGATAGTATTTGAGTAATCGTGTCCACAAGATCCACACACACAACAACAACAACACACACACACACACACACACACACACACACACACACATACATACATACATACCTACAGCATCATTGTAAAAATGTTAAAATCGGATTCTGGGGAGTTCAAACCGTGCTTATTCAATAAAATTTCTATATGCGATTTTTAGCACGATCCCTATACCTCCCTTATCTAGGGTAGCGGGAGGTCAAAAGGTACAATAAATAAAGTAAAGTTTAGGTTTCGGTAATATTATGCACTATATTGAAGCAATCTAAACAGTGCTAATTTCAATAATCTCTTCGATCGGCTGCTCATCGCGATGATCTCTTCACAACTGCATCTGTTTCTAACAGTTTCACTAATTATACTGCATGCGAGTAAATGCAAGTTCAGACGTGTCTGCTAACAATTATGTGTCTGCTAAAAGTGTCTGTTTTGGCCCTGTGATAACTCACGCTGTGTCTGCTAAACGTGTCTGCTTTGGCCTAGTGCAGCAAATTTTTATCACAGGGCCAGTGCAGACACCGGTGTCTGTTTCATGGTACAATACGGATCTGGTGTTGGCCCTGTGATAAAAATGTCAAAATTTTCCTTGGCGCTTAACGTGTTAAGCATAAATGCTAACAAAATTCGCATTTTTTGCGTAAAACATTATCAGTTTGATTTCGATACGATATTGTCAATTTAAGAAACACTTAAAATTTAAGAGTCAGCCGTGTAACCGGGCAATACCCACGTATTGATAAATTTCAAATATTTTTAATTAAAAAAAAATTTGGAATCACACATTTATTTAATCATTTATACAATCAATAAATAAAAACTATTAATTTTTAAACTAGTGTAATGTGTAATAAATCAAATTTCATCGAAATAATTGTTCCTTTTCTTGTAAATGACATAATGATTGGTATTTTGTTATTGGATTAAAATTTTATTCAATAAATCATCTCTAACATGTAAACTATTCGGAAATTGTGCTAGCAATTGAACATAAACATAGAGGTAAATTTTTGTTTTAATTTTGAAGGTATTGTGATTGAAAATGAACAAATTTTCAACTTTCGAATCGTCATTAAAATCTGTTTATGCCAAAAGAAAAAAATAAACACGCATAAAACAATATTATTGTTTCATTTCATTTCTGTTCTCTTTTTGCTTGTTTATGAATTTAACTTGTTTTTAGATTTTTGTCATCGATTGGGTTTTATAAAATTTTGCCAAAAAAATTTAAAATGAAACATGATAAAAATTATTTGTAATATAATAAACTAGATATTTAATATCGATAAAGGAATTACCCAACGTAGATTCCTATTGAACGCTATGCGCCAGACAGTCTGATTTTACAAAAAGTAAAACTATTATTGGTTTTATGAAGGATTTGTCCATTAGAATATGTCTCAGTAAACATAAACAATAGTTCTTTTACGAAATTAGTAGCTGTCTCTATTCTGGGTTTTGGGATTTTGCCAAAATTAGGATTATTCATTTTATCATGCACTATACCTTTTCTACTTCAATTTCAGAAAAAGTAACTTCAAATTCGGAAAAAGTAGATTCAATTTCGTAAAAAGTAAATTCAATTTCAGAAAATGTAACTTCCATTTCCGAAAGAGTAAATTAAGTTTCGGAATTTTCATTCTCCCCACCAAAATCATTGTTTGACATACAGTGAAATGATTGGACGCTTTTACAAATTTAAATTTAGAATATAAAATATGGTGATATTTTAAATGTAAATTCTAAATCATAAATTTCTTAAATTCATCATTTATAAGTGTAAATTCGAAAATCAAAATTTGTAAATTAAATCCGTCATAAGCCAGCCATAAGAGATAAGAGGCGTTGCTCTAACGAGTGAGCCACCAAAGCCGACGTATTTATTAAAATTTTTTTTTTTTTTTTTTTGTTCATTCCAACCACGGTAATATTTTATTTTTGTTTATCTATTAAGGTGAATAGTAGGTAAAATAGTTATATGCTTTATACAATTTATTCGGTTAAGAGTAGAAAAAATTAAATATATTCAAATAAAAAATTTCAATTAATAATTCATTTTAGAAACAATTTAAAAATAAATAGGAAAAGTAAGAAATAATGAAAATCGTTTGGAAATTTCCGAACCTAGTTTTATAAAATATTTTAGACTGTCAAAAGCCACTATTATGCATCAAGTAATAGAACCACTACAAAATGTAGCTAGAAAGTCAAGACGGGGAGACGCAATTCCATTCGACTAAAAAGTTTGGCCACAATAATTTTTTGGCCAGTGGTTCAGACCATTTATTTTATTTATATGAAAACTTATTTTGTACTACATTCGTATCTCCGTATCCGTCTTATAAAAAAAAAAAACATTTAAATTTTTGACAGTTCATAAGTGGTGAAGTTGGTTGCAAAGCTACCTTTCATTCTTTAAATGAACTTTTTAAATCTGTTTGACCATAATAACACAAAGATAAATAATTTAACTTTCAGATTTAAAGAGCTATTTAAAGTTAAATTTAGTAATATTTACAGAAGTGACCATAATCGCACCATTACACAACTTCAAAGTGATTTAGAAAACTCTATGAGTAATCAAATTTTGTCAACATGTGCAATTTATAGTTTACCACCAGCAAGGGTTTTCCACTCTGACATTTCACTTTACACCTACATTCAATCCTAGTTGAAGGAAGACATATAAATCTAGCGATATCTTAGAAAAAAGCCGTTTTATTATGTCGAAGTCTATATTTATGACAATTGTTATTCGATTCAGAAAACCGTTCTATTATGTGAGGGATCCATTATGAGCTTTTGATAGCACGCATGCATTTCTCTCTCTCTTGCATAGAGAAAGTGGAGAGCGCCCATCCTTGTTTGGTAATATCTATCGAGTTGTGGTAGTGATGGGCGTCAAACTGGTCAGAGAGTACAGCTGTTGGCGAAACGCGAATTAACTTCGTTCGATGCAACTTATATTGGAATTTGGAACCTGCTGTTGATAGCTGTTCAATAACGTATATTTCATCTTCAAACAACTGTATTTTGCATTTATCACTCCAGAGGTCAACAAATTTATGCAAGTAATTAGTAAGTATTGACTTAGTGTTATATCTGGATTTGGAATACTCGTATTGTAAAATACGTGGTAATACGAGTAAAATTAGAAAAAATCTGATGTGGCCAGCACATGACCTCCCGCCAATTCCATGTTTAAAATAGCAATGAGCTTTAAGTAAAGTTTCACTTCCGATTGATCGTTTGTAAACAAAATCTACTTTGTTGTTCCAATAAATAGAAAAGTTTGTAATACGAAATTTTGGATTATATTTTATTGTTTTTCCTGAAAAATCTGTTAGAGCTTCAAATTAAATACTACATCCGGTTTATCATATATAGTCAAAATCTAATATGTTGTTTCAAATTATATAAGAGTATTAAATACCAACTTTGCGAAGTTTTGGATTATTAATATATTTTAAGTTAAAATCGTCACACACACATTATTGTCAAAATCATCACCAACTTCCTTATGCTCTAAAACGCAATCTGTGTAAATTCTTTGCCGTACATTATCCATTTCGTAAATATGTAGTTGCAAACTATTATTTGACACTTTGAAATCACGTTCTTATTGAGAGCTGTTTGATATATAATGCTGCAAACATCAAACTTAAATCGAATTATCCTGTATATCTAATATTTATGTATGATGGTAAATATATTATTTTTACAAACCTTAATTTCATTAGAATCATATTTAAACTACTAAATTCTTCTTAACACGGTTTCATTATTAATTTTAATGAAAATTGATTCTTGATAGTGACATTTGTTTAAATATGTCAAATTTGTTATTAAAGTATTGTTTTTGTTTGACGCAGAGGCAAAGTGATGTACAAAAATAAATTATTTTATAATATAATATAAAGTTATTTCAAGTTATTTACTAAATGCTATTATCGTAGAATTGAATATTGTGCCATTATATTCAATTTGTATTGGTAAAAGTTGCTAAAAAATTATATTCAATGAATTTTTTACAAAAAAAAACTGTTAAAAGCTTGTATAAATTATACTTTCGGTTATCCGATATACACTAAAAACTAATGAGCTCTTCCCACATTAGTATAGAATGGATATACAAAATTTCAAATTTTTCTGATAGATAGTATTTGAGTAATCGTGTCCACAAGATCCACACACACACACACACACACACACACACACACACACACACACACACACACACACACACATACATACATACATACCTACAGACATCATTGTAAAAATGTTAAAATCGGATTCTGGGGACATCAAAACGTGCTTATTCACTAAAATCTCTATATCCGATTTTTACCACGATCCCTATACCTCCATTACCTAGGGTAGCGGGAGGTAAAAATCTGTTGTGGCCAGCACTATACCTCCCGGCAGTACTTCTGGCGATACCGCAACTGGCGAAATTGTACAATACAAGTAAAAATACACTATTCTTGTGAAACTAACCGAGCATTATTTTATTTTAAATTTCTATTAATTTAAATACAAACCTACATATTTATTAATGCTGGAACAGTATATTAAAGAACGAATGTCATAATTGTCATTTTATTTTGTGAGAAGGAAGTTTGGATCACGACGTGTAGCAGGGTGATGCAACTACATAAAAATAAAATTCTTAAGAATCGTTTGTATTCGTTTATTTAACGAGATTAGACATTTGATGTTTTAGAAATTCTTAGCAACCAGCAATAAAATATACTAGTCTATTACAACATTTGAATAAGCCATTAACGAACTCCTTTGGATGTTGTAATACCTTTGTTACACATGCAAAATAGAAAAACTATATAATATTCCTTTGCATTCGTATAAGTATTGTTTTATTTACTATTACAATTTTCTTTTTAAAACGTTACCATTAATAATATGAAATAAGGTTCTCTGACAGTGACATTTATCTGTCAGTTACATACATTTGAAATCTAAACTGTGTACTAAAGAATTGTGTTTATCTTAAATATAGGCTCCGGAATCTATAAAATAAATTATTTTGTATATTTACCTACAAAATATATAGAAAAAGTATGAATGCATACCTGTAGAATATTTAATAATTCCTAATTCATAGAATAACATAAATCGCGAAAAATTTACATTTAAATGTATTTTTCGAAGAAAAACTATTTTGAGCTTCAAGTAAAGGTAGAAATACAAAGTTTCAGAATTTTCTGAATGATACTATTTGTGTTAGACTTGACAAAATATATACCTTCCTTACCAAGGGTAGCAGGAGGTAAAAACGCAAATGATTTACAATTTACACATTACACGTCGGATTTTTTTAGATCTAACTTGTACTAGAGCCTACTCAGAAAGTTATTTTTGATTCTGTAATGCAAGAGCTTTTCGCAATCGGGTAACACATCAATTTTCTTACTAATATTATTAGTAATTAATGTAAAATCATACATTATAAAAGTTGCATTAGTGCACTTTTCTTGATTAGTCATATTTTTATCACTTCTCAATTTTAAAAAGGATTATGTTTATATTTTTTCCTTTCAATAGTTCTTCTGGAGTTTTCACAATAGTTCAACCGGCAATCTGTTCATGATCGAAACCTGTCAGTGATTATAATAATTAAATCATAGACCAGTGTGAATAAGAAATTTTGGAGTTATTATATAAAACCCTCTTTTTCTGAAATTGCTTTTCACACTTGGACATCTCTTCATTTTCTTCATTCAGCATAATTTAGGTTTAATAGTATTTTCGATGTCTATTTGATTAGTGTAATATATAGTTCGGATTAAGAGTGATTATAGTCGGTTAAATCTGTTTCTGCTGTCACACTTTTTCGTCGAAGGCGATAATTATTCTGCGGTTGTGTTTAGGGCGAAGGCGACCCTGTAAGCTATTTATTATTCCCAAGCCAACCCTGATACTTATTTCGCGCCACTTAGTTGTGTCTTGGATGTTTTTTGCACTTAATCGCGCTTGCAAATTTATACGGAGTTTTAAATTGCGTTACTTGTAATGATAAATGCCTTATTTTAGGAAGTCGTCGCCTGTTTGAAAGCTTCTACGTGAGGGTTTTAACCCCTGCGTTTTTAAAATATGTTTCTACTTAAAGAGAATTGCCATTGCTGATATTTTCCTCGTAAGCTGCTTTCTTTTTGTAGGAGTCGGATAGAATTTTGATGGGAACGAAATGGTTACAAAATGGTGATTAAGGCTATGTTCGATGTTGCACTTATTTATATGCCCTAAATAACGTTATTATTTAAATTTTAGGGTTTTGCAGGAGCATACTATGCCTTGAAGTTGACGCACACTAACTAAACAAATCATGTTCGTTGCTATAATTTGTGCAAAATGTCAAATTTAAGCATCAAATTAATTCATTTTTGTTGTTTTAAATTGTTGACGTTACAAACCAATGGATTTCATTAGTGCGACATTCGGAGTTGCATTTATGTGAAGACGACCTAAATCCTAAATATTAAAAAATGCCAAAATGCGACATTGGAAAAAGCGTAAATCTGATTTTTACTTCCCGCTACCCTTGGTAAGGGAAGTATAGGGGTCGTGCTAAAAATCACATATCGAGATTTTAGTAAATGACCACGTTTTATGGTCCCTAGAATCCAATTTTAACATTTTCACGATGATGTCTGTATGTGTGTGTATGTGCATGGATTTTGTCTTCGCTCTAACTCAAATACTATCATTCAGAAAATTCTGAAACCTTGTATTTCTATCCCATTCTAATATAAAAAGAAGCCATTAGATTTTGGTGTAAATCGGATAACCGGAAATGGCACTTTACCTAAAACTCATAATGGTTTTCTTCAAAAAATACCATGAAATGCCATTTTTTCGCAATTTGTCGTTATGAAAATTAAAGATTATTGCATTTTCTACAGGAATACATTAATACTTTTTCTGTATATTTTACAAATAAATTTAAAAATAATTTTTTTTATTAGTCCCGAAGCCTAAGATAAACACAACTCCTTTGTTACACAGTTCATATTTCAAATGAATGTAATTGACAGTAAATGTTACTGTCAAAAAACTAATCACTGCAAATTAATAAAAGTGACATTTTAAAAAGAAAATAGTAAATAAAGCAATAGTATTCTGCAATGGAACAGTTTGCAGTTTTAGTAAACACGTAAGTATGTATTTAAATTAATAAAAATTAAATAGCGGGAGGTTTTGTGTTGGCCACATCAGATTTTTTGTTATCAAACGGTTATTTCAAACTGACAAACATTTATAATCAACCAAAAGCGTATGAAATCTGGGCCGCTTCTATTTGTGAAACAAATTTCCAAAACGAAAAATAATCTGTTTTTAATTTTACTTCTTCCTAATTCAGAATAGATTAATGATAAATTTGATAAATGAAATATATTGAAGTTGTGGTATTGAATCTTTCAAAGCTTGAAAAAGTATTCAAAATTTAAGTCTCAAATAATACTCAAAATTTAACTTATAGATATTAAAGTAATTACACCTTCATTTTTTTAAAAAATATGTTTGAACATATTGTTGGCCAAATATATCAGACAGAAAGTTTTTGTAGCACCATAATTCAAAAAATATCAATGTTTTCGGTTCAATTTGTTTCAAAAAGCAATAATTTATTCTTCTATATTAATATTGTCTTCTCAATCAATTCCCATTAGATATATTGTACTATGTAACTATAATGACTATTGACACAAATAACTACTAGTGTTGTAAAACACTATTATTATTATCAAAATCAAATGTAAAAGTTTCCTTAGTAACATTAGTTTTTTTTATAGTTTACATACATATAAAGTCCGAGATAAAGGCTTATTTTAAGTTGTAAAATGTGTAGTTCTTTCACAATGGTAGAAAAAAATCAATATACAATGTACATAGATAATATATCTCATTTCGAAAGTTTTTTAGAATGTCTAATCATTTTGTTTTTGTTTTTTTAGACAAAAAAAAATATTACAAAGCGATTGGCAGTATAATTTTGGTTACCAGAAAAACTCGTATTGTCGTGCTCATATTTAGGTACTCCAATTTTAGATTAATGGCACTAATCTCAATTTTCAATTAATTTATTAATTAATTTTGTCAGATTCGAGCGCGAGTTATTATCAAAAAGCAGACAGTGCACTGCAGCAGGTCATGCACCTCATTATTAATAGTTTTTCGATGCGAAATTTATATTTACGGTCGTGATAATTAACTCTAACTCCCCAATGTTATTGTCGTGTTTTAATTCAAATGACAAGTTAAATAAAACTAATTGGATCATTATTAAATATACTGGGAATCATTGTCAATTTGTACCACAAAGATAAATAATTATTCCCAATATCAACAAATTACAAGTTAAACTCAATTTCCAAATTCATGTGTCATTAAACTATTTATTTGTAAAATTATTCTGTTTTAATGTACATTTACGTTTTATTAATATCATATCGTATATAAACATTAATATGATTATATAATTACATTCGCGTAATTAGTTATATTACATACAGTTAATCACCTTTACCAAAATTTTAACTGAATATGATTACCCTCAAACAATTCTGACCTTTATTTTTATTTCTCACCACCGCAAGCAAGGGAGCTATAGGGATCATGCTGAAAATTACATGTGCAGATTTTAGTGAATAAGCACGTTGTTAGGTCCCTACGACTATAATATTTTTATAAAAACAATAATATTTCTTGAGCGCAAAATTTAAACAATTCTTTTTTCCTAGGGTTATCGCTCAATTGCAGCTGTAGACACGTGTTTTGCTCTTATTAGAGAGTAGAGTTCTGTCGTGTTCCTAATGAAACAAGTTAAAAATCGCACGGTAGTTAGTTTGTTGTGATATATATATATATATATATATATATATATATATATATATATATATATATATAATATACAGACTAACATTTAAAGTGAAATACAAAAATTTGTGTAAATGTGTTTTCTTAAACGAAGGCATCAGGAATGAAGATTTCCCATTACCTAGTAAGTAATATATCAGCATTTAATCTATGTATTATAATTTTATTATTATTGTCGGGAGGTGGTTCATTCTTGCCCCTGTACTGCGACCTTTCTGGTCTATTGTACCCTCCGTGTTTTCCTCCTATTCTAGGAGCCCTGTATGTTTTGTAAACTCCAAGATTTTCTTTAGACTAATGTCCTTTAGTGTCTCAGTGTGCAATTTCTTTGCTCCTAAATGACTATGTCTGCTTGCCATAAATGCTTCGCAGTGACATATTAAGTGTTCAGGGGTTTCATCCTCTTCTCCACATCCTCTGCATGTTGGTTCTTGTTTGAGGCCCAACCTATGCAAATGTTTATTTAATTGACAGTGTCCTGTTACCAGTCCTGTTATTAGTCTGACATCTTGCTTGCTCATTACAAGTAAGTTGTCTGTTCTTTTCTTGGATGGCTCATTCAGGAAGAGCTTGGAATGTCTTTGGCCTGATGTGGCTGTCCAATGCCGTTTGTGCCATTGCCAAAGCAAAGTATTAAGTTCTTGCTTAACTTTATCACTATGTCTATACAACATTCTAATATTTTGCTTTATGCCGATGATATTAAAATATACAAAACTATAAATACGGTAGATGATTGTCAGAAATTGCAAAATGATATAGACAATTTAGTAAAATAGTCAAAGTCTTCTAAATTATATTTTAACTTCAATAAATGTAATGTCCTTTAGTGTCTCAGTGTGCAATTTCTTTGCTCCTAAAAGACTATGTCTGCTTGCCATAAATGCTTCGCAGTGACATATTAAGTGTTCAGGGGTTTCATCCTCTTCTCCACATCCTCTGCATGTTGGTTCTTGTTTGAGGCCCAACCTATGTAAATGTTTATTTAATTGACAATGTCCTGTTACCAGTCCTGTTATTAGTCTGACATCTTGCTTGCTCATTACAAGTAAGTTGTCTCTTCTTTTCTTGGATGGCTCATTCAGGAAGAGCTTGGAATGTCTTTGGCCTGATGTGGCTGTCCAATGCCGTTCGTGCCATTGCCAAAGCAAAGTATTAAGTTCTTGCTTAACTGTTTGCGCAGTTATTCCGCAAGCAGGTTCTGGTCCTATAAAATGTATATTTGTCCCATCTTTTGCAAGATGGTCGGCTGCCCGGTTTCCTTCAATTTCTGAATGCCCGGGTACCCATATCAATCTTTAATCTATGTAAAATGCGTTCTATAAATATTTGAACATATTGTTTTCAATTACATTTATTTATACATACATATATATTTGTGTCTTGTAACATCATTGTATAGTTAAAATACATTAGTTGATGCTATGTTAAGAAACATTCATATTCAATTTTGAAGCATTTCAACATGTACTTTTATACTAAATTTGTAAGTGGTTAAATTTACACAACTTAGTGTGGACCTACAGTATTGGCCATAAAGATAGCAACTTTTAAAAAAATTCTATTTCTCTGAAGTGAACATAAGAATATTGAAAATAAATTACATAAAGAATAACCTCTTAAGATAAGTTTATTTTATGTTAAAATAATTTGTATTAAATTTATAGAATTTATTTAATTTGCATAATTCTTACTTTTGTCTGGACATAAAAATAGCAACTACATAATGAATGTCTTTATTTTCTCAATTTCAACGTTTATATCGTATAATTGTTTAAAAAATATAAATTAGTAGTTCAAAATTATGGGCCGTAATAAGACTTTGACTAAAGAATTTCGCAATTTAATAATTAACTCATATGAAAATGGTGCTTCGCGGAATAAAATGTCGAAGAACTTTAATTTGCATAAATCTACAATAGCACGAATAATAATCCATTTTCGAAGGAAGGCTAATATTGAGCCTTCTAAAATTTCTAGTAGACAAAAAAAAACATCAAACCGAAGCGACAGAATGATAAAACACATATCGTTAAAAATCCGTTGTTATCATCAAAGAAAATTTTAGGCTTTCTACTAAGTAATGTTAAAGATAAAATATCTTCAAGACAGGAAAGAAGAATATTAGTTGCCGGAGAACTTTATAGTCGTCGGCCTGCAAAGAAACCACTTCTTTCGAAGAAGAACGTGAAGGCCCGATTATTTTTTTGCAGAAAATCATGTAAACTGGACAACTGACATGTGGAAAAGAGTATTATTTAGTGACGAACTAAGATTAATTGATAGAAATGTAATAACAAAATTACTTGAATTCATGATGAAACGAGAAGAAGTAATAAATTCTCGTGGGTCCGGTTATTACACTAAATATTAGAAAATTTAGTTTTTATATTAATTTTATAAAAGTTGCTATTTTTATTTTTATGTCCAAATAAAAAATATTTTTTTGCACATAAATCAATTTTTAAGAATAAAAGAAGTATTTCGAACTTTCATTGTCTTTATTTTTTTGAGTTACACAAAGTTTCGATTGATAAAATCTCCAATTGTTATCAAGTGAATCAATTTTTGTTAATATAATGCAAATTATTTTAATGTAAATTAAACTTGGTTCAAGACACTAATACTGCAGTAATTTATTTCTGAAATCCCAGTTTTTACATTAGAGCAATTGAATTTTTTTTAAGTTGCTATCTTTATGGCCAGTCCTGTATATAAACCAATTTTAGTGTTTATTTTAAACAGAATTTCTTGGAGTGTAGATAAACATGTACATGTATCAGTGTTAACAATTTCAAGTATTTTTTTTTATTGCCAATGCCAATTGGAACAGTTACTTCTGATCACTTTGTATTATGAATACGGACATAAATGAAACAATTATTATGGAAATATTATTGTTAACTAATTTAGTTTTGTGGAGATAAAAGGATTTGTTTTATTGTGCAATTGTTTAGTACGTATTCGTATAGTGAATGTAAAAGTCTAGTGCTGGAACAAATGGAAATGAATTCCTGGAAGATTAATGAAAGTTTTGAGTGGAGAAAATCCTATACGAATTTCACATTCGGGTCTCGTCTAATTCCATTACGGATATCCGTAATCCCCGAATTCCTGGCAAATAATTCGCAATAACCCGTTGTCATACACATACCAACTAGATACGCTCTTAGAAATTAATTATAACTAAAAGATCCGAACAATCAGAGGGGAAATCAAATGACGCCGAGTTTGAAACTCGCGTTGTGGGAGAGTTCAGTCCCTATAGCATCAGCAGACAGGAGTCTAGGGATACACAGAGATGTTTTACAACCCTATATGGAATAGAATTTACATACGCTATTCACTTATACAATATAACACCATATAGTTTATAATTTCCATATACCAAAAGTTAGTAACCCACATATGAGATATTTGATTCCTTTCATGTATCATGACAAACTTTTACCCATTGCTGTCAGTCTAATTCACCCACATTTCGGTAAGGAAGTTTTGTTGTCGGGGATATTTATTTGGTATTATGGATTCATACCTATTGCCGTGTTAATTTGCTAAAATTTATTCATAAATGTTTTATTTATACCATTATAAATATAAATAAATAAATATATCATCACGGCATATTACCCATTTCTGAGTGTGCCAGTATCTACAACACATGTAGACATCGGTAATGATGACGATATATTTTACCGTGTGAGCGCTTACCAGGCGTCACCTCACGGGCACTCACAGCTAGCGTGGAGAGTGCACCACAGGGGTCACTTTTGTGCCATTTAAAATTGGAAATATTTGGCGTCTGTCGGGATCGAACCCGGTTACCCAGGTTCGCGACCAGACACTTAGGCACGCGGCCACGGGAGCCCATTAATACCATTATTATTTATTTATTACTGAATATTTTATTGTAAATGATAAATAAATTTATACCATGTATTTTATAAAAAGAAACATTCCTGTAATAAGGACTAAATGAAAAAAAAATCTTATGTATTAGCAATAAACATATTACTTTGCCAATTCACACTTTAATAATAAAGTCGATAAAAATTATTATTTAGTCTGACTTAAAATGAGCTCATAAGAAATCCATTTTTGCTTTGTAAACCTGCCTTTTCTTTACTACAAAATATTGTACACAACATAAAACATATATATTTAGAAATATGCAGATGCCCATTTTATAAGTTTCCGCCTTAAAGTTTAAAAATAGGTAACCCATGTTACATTTCATAAGTGGGTTGGTTTTTAAAATTTTGTTTTGCTACCTACTGTGATTATTCGATTTAAAGTACTAATATTTCCAAGTGGCTTATGAAATGTATTCTGTTTTGCCTATTCCTAAAATTTCAGACCGGAACAGATAAAATGGGCACTCTGTATATATAATAATTAATTGATAAGAATAAAGTCAAGTTGTTATCTATTTATTTTCCTTTTTTTCTAGAAACTAGTGCTCCCGGTTGTCAGCTCTTCATATGTTTTAAATCTTTAGTAATTGAAAAACCGTGGTTTTAACATGCACACAGACACACACACACATACACATACACACACGGACAGAATAAAATGTTATAATCGGATTCTAAAGACCCTAAAACGTGTTCATTTAAAAAATCTGGATATGCTATTTTTAGTATGCATCCAATACCTCTCTTCGCGAGAGGTAAAAAGTTTGTTTTACTTTTTAAAATGGTGTTTTATTTTTACCTCAGAATTTATTTAAATCTGATACATCGCACTTCATATTTAATTATATTTATGGCACATTTTTGTGCAAACTTATGTCAGCTCATACAATCATATTTTACTGACAGGCAGCATTATGTCTATTTATATGGTCACAAATCTGCTCCATTTACTTCTACTTCTGGTGTCCCTCAAGGGTCGAATCTTGGGCCACTTTTGTTTATATTATTCATAAATGATACCACTATGTCTATACAACATTCTAATATTTTGCTTTATGGCGATGATATTAAAATATACAAAACTATAAATACGGTAGATGATTGTCAGAAATTGCAAAATGATATAGACAATTTAGTAAAATGGTCAAAGTCTTCTAAATTATATTTTAACTTCAATAAATGTAATGTTCTTTCATTTACAAATAAAAAAACTGTAATTCAATCAAATTGCCACATGAATCAAAATATTTTGTCACGTTTAGATAAATTTAAAGATCTCGGAATTATATTTGATCCAAAATTGAAATTTGATCAGCATGTAACACACATTTGTAAAACTTTATATAGAAATATGGGATTTATTATACGGAGTTCTTAATCATTTACTAATGTAAATACAATTATGAGATTATATTACTGCTATGTAAGATCTAAACTAGAATACTGCATACAAATATGGGATCCATTGTATAATAAATACGTCATTGAAATCTAAAATATTAAAAAAAAATTCTTAAGATATTGCTGGTTTAAAAAATTTAAATCCTACTCATATGAAATCAGTTATAACATAATGTTAAACGAATTTAAACAAACCAGCCTTCAGTCAATAAGAAATATTCTGTCTGTTTTATATCTGTATAAACTAATTCACAATAAAATAGATGATACTACTTCGTTAAATAAAATTAAACTTAATATTCCTCGAATATGTTCCAGACAAAATATAACTTTTGCTATACCATTTTGTGTAAGAAATTATCAACTAAACTCACCAATAATACAAATATGTAAATCTCACAACAATAAATGCACTCATTTTGATATTTTCCATGATTCAATGACTTCAGTTAAACATAAATTGACTAGTATATATTCATCTAATTAATTAATGTTTGTTAATAACTAATATGCTCATTTTTCTTTTCTAAATATGTTAGATATTTAAGTAAATATTTTTGTAATTTTTTCTCTTCTTGTATCAATCAACATTTCATATATATGTATTTATATTCTCCCTCTTTAATTGGGATAATTATTATCCTGTTGAGCGGAAATAAATAAATAAATTTTATTTACAAAAAAATATTTTTGTTTCATTTTTATCTCAGTTTTTTTATTCCAATACTAAAATTTTATAATTCTCTCTCAATACCTGGCACAAAATAGTACTTAGTTAATGGTGCTTCTCAATTTGAATTTAGTGTCAGTCCCATTTTCTACTCCCTTATAAATGCATTATACATCCCTTTCGTTTCTCGTCCTTGGCCGCTGTAATCCTGTATGGTAGTGTGAGACAAACAAGCGTTCTAGACAGACACATCGTCAAGTAATCCTCCGCTGCCTCGTACCCTGGTTTAGACACAAAAACACGCCCGTTTCCGCGGAAATGTTTCAATAAACACAAGAATATCAGCGCTGTTTTGCTTTTGTTCTTGTTAGCTGCCACGGTGAGCTTTACGGCTGGATTATAACCAACTACTTTTACTTTAGGAACTCAGCTTACTATGGTTTTTTATTTATAGGAACTCAGTTTAATTCTACATGAAATGGAATATATTTGAAAATACTTACGAAAGCTTTTTCATTTTTAAAGTTGATGGAAGCTTACACAATAATATTTTCTACATTTTTTTGTAAACTAGTAAAATTTTACTACGGTGTGTTAAAAATAAACTTACTCGCAGTAGGGCAGGCTATAAACAAAGAAACGTATGTCTTAATTTAAAAATATTTAATTAAATGCAATTTGACACGAAATATTGTCAAAAACATTATCTAAAGAAATCAGAACTTTTCTGCTTGAATCTTATTTTAGATATGGAAATAAATTTATTATAGTCAAATTACGTTTATAAACGGAACTAATTGTTAATTGTTAGACAGTTAATTCCCGCGGGAATATTTTTTTTAAGAATAGGATACAAAAATAAGACTTTATCTTACAAAAAGTCAGGTATGTTAGATATCTAGGAGTCATGATAAAAAATCTGTTGTGGCCAGCACAAGACCTCTCGCCATTTCCATATTAGGCTATGTAAGTATTGTATTGCACTTCACCTTCGAACCGTCGTTTTATAACAAAAAATTACAGAACTTTACTCAAATATTGTTTTTTTTATTTAACATGTCTTCTGCACATATATAATTCTAATTATATCTATTTTTCATTGTATGAGGAAGTTTCTAAATGTCAGAGATTCTTCCAATTCATTAACCAGATTGGCGGTATTTCTGATGGATATATGCATTTTACCACAATTTTACCTATAATTTCAAATATTTAATTAATAAAACAATAAGAAAAGTTAAATATACTTTCCAGAAAAAGCTATCAGAATGTCACTAAAACTGTTGATATTTGACAATGACATGTGTCATGTTATAAACATTGGAATTTGTCAACTGGTTTCCTTAGTGCCTTAGCCTCTGCGATTAGTTTACTCTATAAATTATAGTGTCTTTATCTTTAAATCACTTTAAAAATGTTATAATCGGATTCTAGGGATCTGAAATCGTGCTTATTCAATAAAATCTGGGTATGCGAATTTTAGCATGAATCCAATACCTCTCTTAGCGAGAGGTAAAAAGTCTGATGTGGCCACCACATTCTTCAATTCTATGTATTTTGTACAAATCCCATACCAAAAGTTCCTTGGAAGATATACGGAAGCCGTGGTGTATTGCAGGCTACGTATTGAAACCGTGGTGTACTGCGGGCTGCGTATTATCTTAATATTTGTACTACCTTTTTTTTACAAAATAATGACTAATTTCTGCTTTTGAAATATGTAAATCACCTTTATTTCTAATAAATTTCAGTCTCGTTACTCTTACGTCATTATTTGCAGGAAACCTAAAAGTTACACTTTGTTTAATATATTATTTGTAAAAAAAATCCCTGTTACTTACACATGAAACGAGATATCCGTATTTTCTTTGTATTTTTCATTACAATTGATATACTCACAAACTACACGCAAAAAATAACGTTAAGTTACAGTAAAATGACAAGTAATGACATATAACACAACAAAACACTGCCCACAATACACCATGACTTCCAGCCTCCCGCCTGCCGATATTCCTATTACAACATCCTATGCATTGGTATAGGGAATTACTTCTCTAGTCAGTATATGCTTCTATATTTCCAGTAAAATTGTATCACGATCATATACTATTTTTTACGAATTTCATACCGAAAATTCCTCGGAAAAGATTTTATAAATCCAATAAAATTACAACACGAACATACGGTATGTAAATTGCACTTGACACTGACATCTGTCATTTAGAATTATTTGAATATATCAAAGTTAATTTTTTTAACTCTATATCTATTGAATATTGATGTGTCTGCGATAAGTCTGCCATGATGAAAATCAAAATGGAGTTCGCCATGAAATGAAAAATGAAATAAATAGAATATAGAATGTCATTACAATAATTTTGTATGATAAAGTCATTTTGTCTTAGTCTCTTTCATTCTCTACTTATTAAGATATAAGTATTTAGAAGTACGTTATATCAAATATGAAGGAAAATCTATAATCAAACGTTATAGACAATAAGATATTCTTTCATATTGATAATCACATAAAATGTCAAAAAATGGTATTTAACTGCTTTTTTAAAGAAAAACTGTTATGGACTCAAATATGGGAACTTCTGGTTGGCCAATTATAACTAAAATCTAATTAGCTCTTCATATGGGTACAAAGAAGAGGAATACGAAAAAATTATAATTTTTAGAATTGTAGTATTGGAGTTATCGTCGGAGAAATTTTTGCCACACACACACCCACACGCACACACACACACACACACACCCACACGCATACACACACACACACACACACACACACACACACACACACACACACACACACACACACACACAGAGAGAGAGAGAGAGAGAGAGAGACATCGTAAAACTTCTAAAATCGTATTCTCCCTAGGACCCTGAAACGTGCTTATTCATTAAAAACTCACCACCGAATTTTTTTACTAAAGGCAATACATTCGTTACCTAAAGGTTACAGAAGGTAAAAGACAAACAAAAAATCGATCTTGGTACTCTAACGGTAGCGCCGCTGTCAAAAAAATCCCTACTACTTTTGTTTTAACAATTTATTCTATAACCAATAGATAGCGAACTATAACGCACTGCCTCCAATTTTTTATTATTTATGTTACTATTGTACAAATCAAAGAAAACATTCTTGTGCTTCGGCGATGATCCTATTTCACTATTTATTGGTTGAAGAAAAAATGTTTTAGACAAGAGTTACAGAGAATTTTATTCTCTACAAAATTCATAATAATAATTTTGTTCTAATCGTAGTGATAAGTAGATAGATCCAATTTTGCATGTCATTCCTTTAGGATAGCGGCGCTACGGAAGTGCGCCAAAGTTGAATTTATATTATTATTAATATAATCTTAAATTAACTCTTGTGATATTTTCAATAAAATTTCGCTATCTATATTTTATTTCTATTAACTGTTGCAACAAATGATATAGTATTGGAAATTTCATGTGGCATTTGTTTCAGCTTGCGTGGGCGTGCGCTGTTAGCGCCGTAGCCGCAATGCGGACACATCCTGAACTTGCAATTGGACATCGGGGGTCAGCGGACCTGCAGTTCTGATCTACGGCAGGAATCCCTGAAACGCATTCCTGTAACATACAGAAGATAGTTTCCTTTAATTAGTTATGTGAAATTCTTCCAGAGTACAACTTCTTTAGGAAAGAATTTTTAAATTAAATACGGAGATTATAAATATCTTGTGTTATTTGAAAATTTATATAGTCGCACATAATATAAGCAAAATCTACCTAACCGTCTATCTAATTACTTTTGGAAAAAAATGTAATAACAAACTAACTTTTCCAAACCAAAATTTATTCTTTTATTTAACTATTTTCAAAATATAAGCGGAGGAAGTTGTCATTTTATACATTATGGACACCATGTATCAACTTGAAATCTTCTATACGTACTTACCTATTAATTTTAGAGAAAAGTTGTTGAAGATAAAATACTTATTCAATATTAAAAACTACACATTATGAGATTAGAATTAATAGCATTTTTTAAAATTTATTTTACAAATAAAACGCTAATCAAAATCGAAATTCCTATACATTTGAGGGTCAAGTTTTATATATATGTTCTTACGGTTAATAAATTTATTAAAGTAACATTAAATAACAATCTCTATACTCACGCTTGGAAAACTCGAGATGAGTTTAGTGCATTAGATTAGGTTATTGTTGTTGTTTTTAGAAAAATATATAAACTAAGCAAGTTATTCTTTTGCTACCAGTAGTGGTATCACGCACTTTAGAATTCTATCATAGAAAGCAGGCGAATACGATTTTATTTTTACGAATCTTGGTAGCACTCACTTAAAATTCTATATTCACTTTTTGATTCGGAAATTATTGGATTTTATACTATTAAAATAAGAAATATTATGACAGTTGTATATAATAAATGTATAAATTATATATAAAATGCCTTTGAATAGAACTGTGGCAAAATAATGACGTTACTTTGACACTTTCCCCTCAAGACGTACGCTTGCAGGCGAATATTTTGAGACACGCATGCTACCAAATTTTCGCTTCGTGGTGAAAAGCGAAAACAAATGCCTCATTTGATAGAATTCTAAAGTGCGTGCTACCACTACAGGACTTTTAGGTGTATTCAGTGGCGACTTTTTATTAAGAAATACTCGTATAGTCTAATTATTAAAACAAGTCCGATCAAGGTCACCTAGATTTTAGCGCCACTCATTCTGTCAAATTCAGTAGTGTCGTTTACTTATTTTTTATGAGAGTACGTAAGATACTACTGTTATTTTATTATTATAAAAATATATATTACAGTAAAGTATTTAAAATTCAAAACTAAGTCAACTGGGAAATTGTAAGTTTATTTGCAAATGTAACACCAAATATGTGAAAAATAAGATACTGCGATAGTGTCCGTGTCACTGCGGCTTTTGTTTTTTTACATAATGTTGGAAATATGTCGTGTACAAAATGAAATATTTTTTCACGGGCTACCATGCAGAAATATGAAAAGTTTGGCAGCTTGATCGGCTTTTGTTTTCTGCACAAAGTTGTCAGAACCAAGTCGTGTTTGGTATCAAATGAAAGGTATCGTCAAGGGTTGCTATGCAGAAATGTCAAAAGTTTGACAGCTCGATCGGCTTTTGTTTTTTGCATAAAGTTCTCAGAACCATTTCGTGTTTGGTATCAAATGAGAGGTTTCGTCTAGGGCTGCCATGCAGAAATGTCAAAAATTTGACACACCGATCGGCTTTTGTTTTTTGCATAAAGTTCTCAAAATCCGAACCATTTCGTGTTTGGTATCAAATGAGAGGTATCGTCTAAGGGCTACCATACAGAAATGTCAAAACTTTGCCAATAAAACCAAAATCAAAGCAATTAATTTTTATGGAAATTAAAATATTAAGTACCTACACACGAAACATAAGATAGTTGTTATGACGTTTGTGAGCTATGATTAATTGTATGAAATATTCCAATAAAATAGAAGTTTTCACTACGGACATGCGGTCTTAAGCACACATATTTTTACCTCCCGCTACCCTTGGTAAGGGAGGTATAGGGATCGTGCTAAAAATCTCATATCGAGATTTTAGTAAATGACCACGTTTTAAGGTCCCTAGAATCCATTTTTCACATTTTCACGATGATGTCTGTATGTGTGTATGTGTGTGTGTGTGTGTATGTATGTATGTGTGTGTGTATGTATGTGTGTGTATGTATGTGTGTGTGTGTATGTATGTATGTATGTATGTATGTATGTGTGTGTGTGTGTGTGTGTATGTGTAGGGATTTTGTCTTCGCTCTAACTCAAATACTATCATTCAGAAAATTCTGAAACCTTGTATTTCTATCCTATTCTAATATGAAAAGAAGCCATTAGATTTTGGTGTAAATCGGATAACCGGAAATGGCACTTTACCTGAAGCTCATAATGGTTTTTCTTCAAAAAATATCATTAAATGCCATTTTTTCGCATTTTATGTCTTATGACAATTAAAGATTATTGAATTTTCTACAGGAATACATTAATACTTTTTCTATATATTTTGCAGATAAATTTTAAAATAATTTTTTTTATTAGTCCCGACGCCTAAGATAAACACAATTCCTTTGTTACACAGTTCATATTTCAAATGAATGTAACTTACAGTAATTGTCACTGTCAAAAAACTAATCACTTCAAATTAATAATAGTGATATTTTAAAAAGAAAATAGTATATAAATCAATAGTTTTATGCAATGGAACAGTTTGCAGCGTTAGTAAATACGTAAGTATGTATTTAAATTAATAAAAATGGATAGGAAAGTGTGGCGAAGGAAGATTGTTGCGTAACTATTATTGTGGTCCGGATGGGGTTATTCGCTACCGAAAATCGGTCACTTTAATATGTTCTTATGTATGAATGCTATGATGATTGTGGACAAGGCGAAAGAAGAATGTTGTTAAAGAGTGAAGTGAGTCAGCTGAGCTCTTACTCTTATCCCTTTTCTTATTGTTACTATTGTTTCCGGGTATTTGCTAACACCCTAAGTAGGAATCGCGTGATTTTATGTACGTAAGTATGTATGTAAAAATTAAATAGCGGGAGGTTTTGTGTTGGCCACATCAGATTTTTTTTTTAATTTATCCGCAAATAGATACGGTTGAAAACAATTTGTTGATGAACGCAGAGTCGAGTCTTAACGAGACTCGGGATAAGACGAAACTGCCTTCAAGTCTCGCCTCAACAATACCAAGACTAATGTAGTCGAGACTTAGTCAAGACCAAGACAAGACCGACCTCAACTCTGGCCTCGTCTTGTGGCAACACTAATCAAAAGGCGCGACAAATGTGTTCTATTTTAAATAAAATATCCAAATAATTCCACTCATGTTTCAGTTTTTATTTTGCGATCCTCATTATAATTTTGATATCGCTCATTATAATGTAATTTTAATTTTATAAATTAGTACATTCATTAGTATTATTCAAACCCCCTTTTATATTTCATCAAAAAGAAAAAAGCGAACAGTGGAAACCTTAAAAATTAATTAACATTTCTAATATTCAAATGTGTATGGTTAATATTTGAAAATTGATTTTTTACGTCACTTTTCTATTACATATTTATGAAATAAATACAACAAATAAACTAGTCATGGAGAAATAAACTACTCGTATATCATATTGCAGCTGTAAACAAATATTTATCAAATACGATTTGTTCAGGATATGAGTTTGTTCATTCACTGAATATAATAAATATTACAAATCTAGATATATCAAATCCTAAAAATTTTGTTTTTCATAGATTATATCATCAATATATTTTTCTAACTCCAACTCATAATATACTTGTAACTATGGTTATTTGAAATAACTAATATACATTACTCACTCCTTGAAGGAAGTCCCGTTCTTGTCATTGGTATAAATATTTCTGGCAAGAAAACAAAGCTCTCCTCGTATCGTTTGAGTTAAATTTTAATCTTAGAATGTCACGTTTCATGAGTATCTTGTCACGTGCAACGTATCAGCCTGGTTTCAGAGCCGTCTAGATCGATGTAGACAAAAAAACTCCACACACACAATCTGCTCCTAACTTTGTTATTTTCAAATGAATTGACACACAACAAACTTAAAGAAATACGTATAAGCAAAAAGAATAGTACTTATGCAGGTTGTTAAATAAAAGGAGAAAAAATTTAAAGAATTTATATTTTCGATGTGTTGATTCTCAATAAAAAGAATTTACCAAAATTCGGAAAATTATTTGTTATTATTTATTTAATTCTTGAAGTGTACATTTTTAGTGCCACTGGCCGACACGATATTTTTTATTAAAAATAATGAATTATGTAATCACCTGAGTGATGCTGAGTAGAAAATAAATTAATTCGAAATTATTTTTATTAAAATTTTCGTTTCAGCCAGTGGCACTAAAAATGTAAACCTGAAGAATTATGTAAATAACAAAAAATAATTTTCCCAATTTTGGAACAATTCTTTTTGGTTTAGAATTAGCAAATCGAAATGTATATACCATCAATAAAATTAGTCCTTTTTTAACAACCTGTACATGCATAAATAGCACACAGTAGACAAAACAATATTAATAAAAAATCTGTTGTGGCCAGCACAAGACCTCTCGCCATTTCCATATTAGGCTATATAAGTATTGTATTGCACTTCGCTTTCGAACCGTCGTTTTATAACAAAATCTTACAGAACATTACCCAAATATTGTTTTTTATTATATTTAACATGTCTTCTGCACACATATAATTCTAATTATATCTATTTTTCATTGTATAAGGAAATTTCTAAATGTCAAAGATTGTTCCAATTCATTAACCAGATTGGCGGTATTTCTGATGGATTTATGCATTTTACCACTATTTTACCTATAATTTCAAATATTTAATTAATAAAACAATAAGAAAAGTTAAATATACTTCCCAGAAAAAGCTATCAGAATGTCACTAAAACTGTTGATATTTGACAATGACATGTGTCATGTTATAAACATTGGAATTTGTCAACTGGTTTCCTTAGTGCCTTGGCCTCTGCGATTAGTTTACTCTATAAATTATAGAGTCTTTATCTCTAAATCTATACAAGATATAATAAAATTTTTAAGTGTATTAGATGGAGAATTTTATGCTCTTCAATATTTAATAAAAAAAAACTCCCAAAAAATGATTTTTTCTAAGAAACTACTACTTCCGGTTGTTCAATTGTTACCAAAACCTTTTCAGCTCTTCCTAGGAATGTGAGATTGAGGAAACTGCAGTTAAATATTTTTTAAGTCTTATAGTTTTTGAGGAATCGTGACTACAACATCCAGACATACATACATACATACATACACACACACACACACACACACACACACACATACACACATCCACACACACACACACACACACACACACACACACACACAGACATCATTTTAAAAATGTTATAATCGGATTGTAGGGACCTCAAATCGTGCTTATTCGATAAAATCTGGATATACGAATTTTAGCATGAATCCAATACCTCTCTTAGCGAGAGGTAAAAATACAAGAAAATGAAGATTTGTTATAGTACACTTACAATGATATATTATCTAGAAGGCGTTTTAGCGTCTTTTTTAAATACCTACTAAATATAATGGCCGCACAAATATCATCGGTTCAAATAATTAATAAACACATTTTGGATGTACCTTCATATTAAATTCCGATTAAAGTCCGATGAAGGTCATATGTGTTGTGAACGAACTAACAAATTGGCTTATATTTATCTCTCTCATTTGCAATGACAAGAGACGTGTGTGATAAGGTTGGATATAACACGCTTGTATTTCAAAAATGGGGGACACGAAAGGAGCCTCCCCGAAGAATGCAGTTAATGCATTCGGGCGTCCCCCGGGCAACGGCTTAGCCGGCAAATCCTTTCATACCAGAAGCATACAAAGCGTGTGAACAGAAGTGTCCACACGAAAAAGGATCTTTGTCAAGAGACCCATAGCCAGAGAAGACCAGAAGTCCAAGGGATTCGGCGTAAAGAAACTTGATTAAATAATGTTGTATTGCTTCTGATACGAATAAATAAATTTCAAAAATTTTCATTTTATGAAATTTCCAATTTCCTTCTTTCCTGTTCATTTTATGGCAAAAACTGTGGAGTGCAAAAATGAGCAGAATTAAAAGTTGCTTATAAAACATTATGTGTTCATAATTTTAAAAAGAAATTTCATAATTTCGGTTTTTTATACTCGCCGTCAAATTAGTGTGAACTGATGCTCAACTTTTTCCCTTCTCCGCACCCTGTCCCTTGCTCTACGGTGTTGCCGCTTATTCATAACTCAGCATTTTCATCATTGCCCATAATTTGGCAACAGTGTACAAATCTCCAGTCTGTACTTATTTGACGGCAAATATAGTAGCAATAATCATGCACTTGTTTTCTTTTTTTCTAGTTTTCATAAATTATTTATAAACGTCAAACGTCAATTTCACTTATAGAAAATAAATTCCGTAATCTTTTGTAACTATTTTCCATCACAATATTCCTTTATAATAACATTATTGGTAAGATTGGTACATAAATTTATTTCCTGTATTTGACACAGTTGACAGTGACATTTGAAAATTTAAATTTGGGTATATTTACAATTTTTTGTTAAAATGGTTGTTGTTTTCCTTACTGAAGTACTTTTATTTCTTACATTACCCATAAGCAATAATCTAAAGCATTTCAATCATTCAAAATCCTATTAGCTGTCAAGCCTATTTGTATTTATGTTCAAAATTACATGTCAAATAGTATTGCCGCTTTCACCTGGTGTTGTGTAAACTGTGCAATAAGAATTGTATTGCCAACTGCATCATTTCTTTTTGATCACTCTGTATTATAAGAAATTACAAAATAAAGAACTAATAATGTTTTATCTTTTAAATATTAAATATATTTTTTACATGAAAAATAATTAAAGAATAATGTGCTCTACATCTTAATAAAATTAAAGTGTATTAAAAAAATTATTCTGTAAATTTTTTCAGCCGTAATTATATTTTAGACCTTTGTAATTTTAATTAATTCAGAATATAAAAGTATAATTCAAGTCTAAAAATACAATAGGTTCGTTAAAAAATGTCTCAAATATTAAATTACTTTTTCCAACAATAGCTGTAAAATGTCACGGTACAAGATGAAATATTCATGTACACACTTTCATTTCATGGATTAATGTTTCAATATGAGAAAATAATTTCTTTTACGAATTTAATAGACTTGAAATGTCGTATTTAATGCGAAATATATGACACATATTAATGGTAATGAGTACTAAACAGTTTAATATCAAAATATTGACCTAAATTGTCCATAAAAGGATAACTAAACATGAAATGATAATATTTAATATTGGTGTTGTTACAATTTAAATCAATATTAGCGCAATCATTATATTATCCTAATCATGGGATTGGTAATCAAATTTAATTGACAATAACACGTTCTGTTTTCCAATGTAGCATTCATTAGGATTAAATAAACAATTCAGTAAAAGGTTTTTTATTAAACATTTTTTTAGTATGTTTAAATAATAGGTTATTCCACGATATTTTTTTTATTTTTTCATCTTGAACTACATAAGTATATAAGACAATATGTGAAAATCTGAGTTTAAAATTCCTCCAAATAAGCGAGATATTGAGGTATGAATTATTAATTTCATATGTGACGTAGGTAATGTGGGTATACGAGAAGTAAACAAACAGTGGTTCAGAGACTTACGAAAAAATGTTGAGCAAATTACAAAATAATGTATATTTGAATTGTAATATTATATTTTATTATTAGGGAAAGAAAATATATTATTGCAATTAATTTATTTTACATTTTTCTTATTTTACAAAAACATTTTGACATTCTCGAAGTTGGTAGCGCATGGTTGGTGACACGATTTCAAACAAATTTCAAAGGAGTGCAGCTGATAGATCAACGAACATGCAAAGACAAGAAAATCACCCGAACAGCATCCGAACATATCCGACACACCCGAATAATTATATTCTTAGTTGTAGCGAAGTGCGAGCAGAGCTCCATACAGTCGGTGTTCAAACTTAAATCCTATTTGCTTTAACACCCGTCCACATGTCTTACGTCATCAAAAGTAGAACTCCCCGTATTTTTTAGAGGGAGTAATTAAAAAAAAAAACAGTTGGTATTTTTCTTATCGTTTAACTGTTATCTTTCACATTTTTGATAAACTTTAACTCTTTTCGATTACAGTGGAATAGCCTATTATAGGTACAATAATAATAGGTATTTATACACCTAGTGAGTTAATATAATGTTTATAAGAAGAAAGTTTTAGGTTAGAGGGTTAGAGGGTTAATTTCCTTGAGTGAACAAACACTCTTAACTCAAGTAGTTTATACAATGTTTTATTCCATTTTGATGAAATAACAATCATTATGAATTTAATTCTGGCAAAATAAGAAACTAATCAATTAGTTGTCTTTGCATGACGTTCGTTATTTATTCAGTTTTGACGTTTTTAACTACATATCAGCATTGATTAAATAATTATTTAATCAATGATATCAGTGACAAAATTCAGTGAGAGAGATTTTTTCGTCAAGAAAATTAGCTGTTTCTCATTATTTTTTAGATCGGAAATTCTTTTTTTACTGAACTATCTCGGAAAGTTGTCCATAATAAATATTTCCATTGCGATTAGTTACCTATATATTTTGATTCTCTTTTTCAGGATCCCAAAAAAATATTGTACCCAACATAACCTGAAAGTGTTCTTATTGGGCTCACTCACAAACTTCCAGGATTCACCCTGGAATATCCTTGCTCATCCAATAAAATATCACTTTCAGGTCTTGTTACGTAAATTTCTATTTTTTGCACGAACAGCTTTTTTAAATATTTACCAATAGGGTTTCCTAATATGTTATCTTTACAAATTACTGATCGGTAAGTGATTGTGATTACTTAACTGATCAGGAGGCGAGGCGGTAAGTAAATAAAAGTAACAATCAAACCTTATTTTAAAAGTAACAACTAATAGTTATTCACGATGCAAGTACGTAAAACTAGTCTTTAGTCACGATTGAGTCTATTAAAGCACGAGAGCAGCGAGGGTTTTAAGACCCGTGAATGAGATCATCAAACAGTATCACTCTTTTCATAACTGATTATGTAAATAATTATTATTATTATTATTATTATTATTATTATTATTTCGGATATATTTATTTGGTACATCTACGCGTATAGCGTTATTTTGTGTCAATATTACTAACACTATAAAATTGTCAAATTTTTTTTCACATATTTACAGTGTGTACAAAAAAAAAACATAATTCAGAGTAGGCTATAATCATGAAAACATCTGTCTGATTATTACAATTCAAAAGTCAGCTTTCAAAATTGAACTCAGAATATAATTTTAAGATAATAAAGAAGTATACAAAATATTGCCATTCACGGTTTTATAATTTATTTCTACATCTAAAATAAAAATTCAAGAAGAACAGTTTTGATTTCAATAGATAACTTTTTTGAAAATATCTAGTGGCGATTGAATAGGCCCATAAACCATAACAAAAAATAATAAAATGTACACTTTATCCTTAAAGTACTACTCAATAAATAACGATTAAGATAAAAAAAAAACATTTTTTTAATAATTACTTTGCGAGATATTTGAATTTATTTCCAGGGGTACAGATGACGTCACACTATTGGTATCTTTCTCGTGCAGCCTACTACAGAAACTGGTGTGAGAAAGATACCTATAGGTTTCTTTAAAAATCAAATGCAGCTATACAAAAAACAATTATGACTTTTTAATACCACGAATTGCTTTATTGACATACGTTTTTTTGTTCATAGCCTACCCCGAGTTAGGATTTTTTTAAACACACTATAGTTTCACATTTGTTAATAAATTTACTTGTTGATTTATTTTTGAATTTTGAATGCTTTTACTGTATCATATATTTTTATAATACCAAAATAACTGTCGTATCATAGCTACTTCTATAAAAACTACGTAAACGGCACTACTGCATTTGACAAAATGGGCGGAGCAAAAATTTTAACTCATACATTTCAAAGAAGACCTTGATCAGACATGTTTAAAAAATTAAACTGTAGCACCTTGAAAATAAGCTACGTGCAAAGTAGACACACTAAAATACTAGTAAATTATTTTATTATTTATTACTATACGTTTTGTTATAAAATAAAAGTTAGCACAGGAAACTTTCTCTTTTTTTGTCTTATTTAGAATAAAATCTTTCCTATTCAGTTAACAAAGTTAAACTTTCAAACAATAAACAGTTTGAACAAAAGTTAGCGGTAATTTTATTTTGTTGCCGCTATATTTTGCGGTTTTCATTTCTCGTAATTGTTTTCAGTCTGGTGTTTATTTTTCTTTTCTTATATAAACTGGACAATATAACGTATATTTAGCTCTTTATTAAATAAGAAAAATAGTAACTAAAAATTATATACACGGAATTTTTCGACACAACTTCTCTAACAATTTTACTTGGAAAATTCTTCGTTTATAAATTTATCGCCTGGATAATGGAGTCCTCGACTATTTCCTCTTTTTTATTCTTTTTATGAAACTTCATCTAAATCTGCAATAAAAGTGTATAAAGTTGCTAAATTAATATTTTCAGGAAAGCATTTAAATGATTTTTGAAATAGATTTCTATTTTGAAATACGAATTATTCTATCAATGAATATATATATATATATATATATATATATATATATATATATATATATATATCTTTCAAACCTAATTTCTTTTGTAAAACATTATTCAAAATTGGGTGCTCCAGATATTGCAATTTTTTAAAATGACTTAATAATGTTTTTAAATTTGACTGCTTAAAACAGGACTTAATACGGTATTCCATCCGAAAAAAGAGTTAAGGTTATGTTTATTCGTGGAGAAAACTAATTTTCCGAAAATATGAACTTAATACTGTTTTATTCTGGGGCAAAGAAATTGAAAGCGATCTGTAGTCCTAGAAAGTCTTAAATGTTATTCGTTAAACGTTACGGCCCATTCACAGCTACGAAATTAGAATTATAAATAAAATTATAAATAAGACTTTATGGTTGGTGTTCACAGCTTCGAAAAATAAAACATCAATTGTCATTTAATATATTCGTAATACACAAGCAATAATAAAAATTTCATACCTTTTAAAGCCAGAACGTAAATTGACATATCGAATGATAGTTGTTACGATATGTGCTTATTTTTGTGTAAAGTATTTAATAGTTGCAAATGTTTGTGTTTATGTTTTGTTAAATTTTATTTTCGCGAGCTGTGAACACTTTCAAAAGAATATATTGTTTATATCGTTATTTATATTTTTATTTTCGGAGCTGTAAATGAGGTTTTAAGCCCCAATAATTTGTATAATATTCTGTGACGTAGATGTTAAGTTCATTTTTTATAAGTTGCTGATAATTGAATTCACATAAATTGAACTATTTCAAAACTGAAATAGTTATTAACGTCGTTAAGCCTATATAAAGCAATTAACAGACGCGGCTGAAGTTTCTAAACCAAACCGATAGCCGCTCGAGATTTTTCATAATAAAATAAAATTTAGACATATCTTCTAAAAATATTGTGATTTTTTTTTTTTTTTTTAGAAAAATTTGGTTTTTAGTTGCTGGCATCTTTTATAAACTTATAGACAATACTGGCGTCCGTTATAAGCCGGCCGTTAAGGGGATTCCATAACCCGTAACAACTACAAATAACCATTGTTCTTGTTAAATATCAATAGCAACTGCACTGCTCACGTTATTTTCCAATTGATAAATAACGACTGCAAAATACCAGCCGTTCGGCAGCCATATTGAATTGTCAAATCTGACATTACTCAGTTCGGCAATTTATTTGAAAGAAAACAGTAGTAAAAAAACAGTTTTTATGATAAATTAACAAAATAATTTACTTATTTAAATTGGTCATATTAGATTTGGATAATAATAATCTTGTACTTAATATTTCGAAATTTTTTATACATTATAACCTAATTTGTCTTGTTACGTACCAGCTACAAATAACGATTATTGTTATAGAATCGCAAGTTCAGTTTGTAGTTGATATTTGCAGTTCATAACAAGTTCAAATGATAGCAACCGAAGTTATAGAATCCCACCCCAGTTTTGTTTTTAGTTCTGTTAAACCATAGTAACGGTATGGTATTACGAATAAATATAAATATGTTTCATGATCAATAATTGAAAATATGAATTAAGGCTCATTCACAGCTCCGAAAATAAAAATAAAATTATACATAAAAATAAAAATAACGATATAAACAATAGATTCTTATAAAAGTGTTCACAGCTTTCGAAAATAAAATTAAACATAAGACATAAACACAAGGATTTGCAAATGTTAAATATTTTACACAAACATAAGCACATACATAACAACTGTCATTTGAGCTGTCAATTTACCTTCTGGGAAAAAGATTTCAATTTAATTTTAATCTCAAAAAGCTGTTTTAGGGAGAAGGTTCGCATATATGATTGCGTACAGTGTTTTAAAAGGTATGAAGTTGTCATTATTACTTGTTAGTTATGAATATATTAAATGACAGTTGATGTTAATTTACGTTTTATTTTCGAAGCTGTGAACGTCAACCATGAAGTATTATTTATAATTTTATTTATATTTCTTATTTTCGTAGCTGTGAATGAGCCTTTAATGTGAAATATATTTCATGAAAAATATGTCTTGTTGTCAAGTCAACTGAATAGGTATTAATTTCTATATAGTTAGCTTTGTGTGTTTTGATCGATTTTGTTATATTCTGATGAATTATGATATGTCATTAATAGGTTTTATATATTATCTGTTTTATGGCCGGTTTTATAAACAACAGTTATATTTACTTCCAAAGTAAATAAAATTTATTCCTTCAAATGACAGTCGAACTTTTGACAGTAATGTTATAATTGCCATTAAATGAATAAAATTGATTCGAATTTGTTATTTTGAATAAATTTATTATGGAAGTAAATTTATTCTGCCCTTTATAAAACCGGGCATTAATAAAATAAATTGTGAATATTGTTATAATTAAATAAATCTTAGATATTCTGAATTCTGCTTCTACTTATAACAATTAATATTTTAGCTCCGCCCATTCTGTCAAATTCAGTAGTGTCGTTCATTTGGTTTTTACGGGGATACATAGGGTACTACTTATTTTGCATTCAAAATGCATAAAAAAGTCTGCTGATAAGTATATTAGCAAATGTGAAACCCAATACATATATGAAAAATAAGATACCGACAGTTGACAGAAAACACGATGGATAAATAATAGTATACACCGTTTAGAAAATAACACTATACTCACGGTTATGAATCAAGTTAATACGAGTATATCCGAAACACGAGTAATAAATAAACTTATGTTATAACCACAGTATTGTCAACAACTAACATCGTTTTAAAATGCATGTCGTAACTTAGCTGAAACAATATGAATTTTGAAAAGACAAACCTGTTATCCTTATCGCGCGCCCTTCTTGTCAATGAAAATATAAGACCAACTTGTTAATTGATTCGTAATACAGATGGCCCTAATAAGGCTTCTTTAAAAATTAAACTGTAGGTACTTTGATTCTTTGGCTGTGTCCGATGTCACATTTTGGAATTTATTATTTAGGATTTAGGTCTAGTTCACATAAATACAACTCCGAATAGCAAATTAATGATTGCACGGGAACACTTCCCAAGGAACACAGAGTTTTTATTAAGACATTATAACTAATAATGTTGTTACTGCAACTTACATTTAGCGGAATTATAACACTTTTAAGTTATTTTGCCTTGTACAACTTTTTTCTAGTCTTTTAAACTACAATGCGAAGTTATGATGTGTGGTACTTATTATTTGGTTCCATAGTAGTTATTAAAACGTTTTATATTTAAGTTTCATTGGCTTCGATTCTTTTAGTTTTATTAACGTCTTTCACACTAAATTAAAGGAAGTGTTAGAAACGTAATTGACAGTTATTTATAAATACATTTTTTAAAGTTTTATAATACAGTTTAAAAATAATTGTTTAGTATAGATGCATCAAAGTTTACATATATTACATATATTAGTTAGTTTACAGTTTTCTAAAAGTTTTATAAATTTATTTAAAACTTTTAAATAACTGCAAAAATAACAGTTTTATTTTAAACAGAAGAAAGTGGGAGTATAGTTTCTCAGTAACTTAATGCATCAACTAAAAAACTGATGTAAAGTAGTTCTTAGGAAGTCATTATAACTGAAATATCGAATTGTAATATGTACGGCCATATTTATGCATTTAAACAGAAACTTGTTTAGAAGCCATTTTGTAAAATTTAGTATAAATTAATTTTAATGTGTTTTTAATTTAATATTCTGAAAGTAATCATTCTTCTATATGGTTTATTATAATATACTTTATTCATTATAATATCGAATGATTTAAAAAAAATACAAAAATCTATTTTTCATAAAAATTTAATAAATATTCTTTTATTTATTTTAGGATATTATAATGTCCCTTGATTTTTTTTCCAAGTATAATAAATTAAATTTGTTTATAAAATGAGTTCAACAGATATGTAAAAAATATGATCTTTATAATGATGATCTTAGATTTAAATAGTTGCAGAAGACATTACAAGTCTCGGTACATATAATTATACAACATAGTCATGCTTAGACTACTTATACGACTCGTGATATGATAAAATATGAATTTACGGTAGAAAATAGTTTGCTGAGAAATCTGTATTGTAGTTTGAATAGTAACCCATATTATAATTTTATTAGTGAATATATCTCTTATCAATTAGCTTTAATAAAACCAACATATTATAGTCCATGCAAAATACATATGCAACTATTGCGTGTAAGTGATAATAGAAAGTTATAAAGTAGTTAAAAAAAAACGTTGTATATAAGTTGAATAAATTCCCCGCCCGCCTGACATTAACGTCGTATAAACGTTAGAATCAGTAAATTATCGTTGCATAAAAGGTATAATACAAGTTAAAAAGTTTTAAGAAAAGATTTTTTATAGTTAATAGAACTAATAACAAACTAATTTGTGCTCCTTGGGTTTAGAACAACAAAAGTGAATTACATAATTCGATTTAATTTGATGCTTCAGATTAAATTTTCATATATTATTTCGTAAAATGGAAGCTAAGAAGCTATTCTTTGACAGCAAATTTGACATTTTGTATAAATTATAACTACAAACATGATTTGTCTAACTAGTGCTCGTCAACTTTAAGGCATAGTGCGCTTCTACAAAATCCTAAACTCCAATTCCTAAATTCCTAAATAATGATGACATTTAGGGCATATAAATTTAGGATTTAGATATTACGGTGATAAAAGTGCAACATCGGACAGCCTTTGTAGCTTAAATATCTATTATCTGCACCATTTTATAAAACTAAATATATCTCTGTGTAGAATTCTAATATCGATTGTACGAGTATAGTTTCCTGTTGTTTACTGGCAAAAAATTCATATATTTGTTATGTATCGCCATCAACAATAAAATTTTACGCAGTCATTCCATGGGCACATTTTCCAAAAACGACGTGCTGTAGCAACATATTGATCTTTAGAAATAAAATAAAAGCAACGGCACAGCAAATGCATCTGGGCTCCATTCAAATGATGCAAAGCAAAGGACGCCTGAACGTAACATATGTTTAAACCGTGTCCGTGGTAGTGGTAGTGCTAGCGGTATGGCGATGAATAATGCTATACATATTTCATGAATTGAGAAACGCTTTATTTATGTTTGTAAGCAGCTTTCACAGCACACGTAATTCAAAAATAAATTCAATCATGCAAATAAAAGAATACATGTGCAAAATTATTGTGGAAGTGAATTTCTCACATATATAGATTGTCCCAAAAATAAACATGCACTTTATGAAGATTTCTAGAAATATAAGAGATACGAAGTCGGTTAAATTACACAAAAGTTGCACCAATAGGATGCTTTTTTCCGTTTTAATGTCCATTTCAGAAAAAATCTGTTGTGGCCAGTACAAGACCTTCCGTCAATTCGATGTATTTTGTACAGTGTGTCTGCTGTAAGCGGGCCACCATTGCTAACTTTCTTATTTGAAGAGATCGAAAGACGATTAAATGGAAAAAAGTTGGGCGATATTATACGACAAATTTAACGGTGGAAAATACAAAACAATTGAACATCAAATACGCGACTTATTCAACAAAATAACATTTTTTTAAGTGGAATGCCATATTGAAAATGGTACCATTTAAAAGACTTTTATTATCTGAATATAAAAGTTCATTATCACTATGCCTCTAAAATTAAAAACAAAAGAGTTATTTCAAGTTGAAATTTAAATATTTTATTTCATATTTTGATACAAATACAATACAAAAACAAATAACGAAATTAATTATTAACTAGTAAACTTAAAAAAATTGTTCAAAATGTTGACCATTTCTTTCACGACAAATGTGTGCTATTTTTATCACAGACTTCATTGTTTTAGTCAACATCCTTTTTGATATTAGAGCACAGGCAGCAGTAATTCTGATTTTTAATTCATCAACCGTATTCACTGGTCTTTGATATACTTTATCTTTAATAAAACCCCAGACAAAAGATCTAGGGTGCTAGCGCATTGTGTGCTGAAGCACCATCCTGTTGAAAGAACTTCATATTTCGTGCAACGTTTAATGGCATATTATCAAGATAGTTCTCGAAAGTATCTTGAAGAAAATGTAAATATACTTCTTGAGTCAAACTTCTTAAAAGAAAATAAGGGCCAATCAAATATGTATCTAAAACACCTAACCAAACGTTAATACCGAAATGACCTTGAAAACTTGTCTGTTGGGTCCAAAAATTATTTTGATCACTCCACCGATAATGAATATTACTGTTAACCAAGCCATTTTGCGCAAAGTAAGATTTATCGGACCATAATATTTGATGGCTAATTCTATAATCCCGTCGATGCTCGTTTAATATCCACTGGCAAAATTCAAGCCTTCTTTCAAAATCACGATCTTGTAAATGATGAATTTTACGACATTTCTCGTAATGGTACTTCTTCAGTATTTTCCATTTTGTGGTAAGTATACGCCAAAACATTTTCTACATTTTCTTCGTTTTCTGTCACTTGATCACGTTTTCTTTTTTCTTCACGTAATTTAGCGGTTTCTCTTAAGCGGATTTCAATTTTCCTAAAATATGTTCTATTGGGTTGAGGTCTTTTCGGATATAGTTCCAAATACTTTAGCGCACTGGCTACAGAATTTTTATTGCACTTTGCATAAACAAAAAGCATATCAACTAATTCATCATTAGTGTATTTTTCCATTTTGTTGACAGCATCTATCAATAAAATGTCAATTGTTCTTTGTTTAATGTTAGTTTCTGTTGTTTCCATAGCAACAATGATATATGTGTATTAAAATATGAAATGAAATATTGAAATTTCAACTTTAAATAACTCTTTTGTTTTTAATTTTAGAGGCATAGTGATAATGAACTTTTATATTCAGATAATAAAAATCTTTTAAATGGTACCATTTTCAATATGGCATTCCATTTAAAAAAATGTTAGTTTGTTGAATAAGTCGCGTATTTGATGTTTAATTGTTTTGTATTTTCCACCGTTAAATTTGTCGTATAATATCGCCCAACTTTTTTCCATTTAATCGTCTTTCGATCTCTTCAAATAAGAAAGTTAGCAATGGTGGCCCGCTTACAGCAGACCCACTGTACAAATCCGATACCAAAAGTTCCTTGAAAAAGATTCTATATGTCTTGCAAAATTGTAACACGAACACAGTAATTTTTACAAATTCCATATTGCAAGTTCCTTTGAAAAGATTCTATAAATCCAATAAAATTATAACACGAACGTACATTATGTAAATTGCACTTGACACTTCCTCATTCTTATCCAACGCATCTTCTTCACACAGTTCTTCCTCTCTCAAATCTTCTGCTACACAGACCTTCCATCTTCTCTTTGGCCTTCCTCGTATTCCCGGCATTGAAACTGCAAGTCACTTGCGAGGGACACTCTGTCACTTATATTACTTTCTGATCCTGTACTTTCCACTTTGGTTTTGCACTTGACACTGACATCTGTCAGTTAGAATTTTTTGAATATATCTACTGTTTCCATAATTTTAGCAAAGCTGACTGATTTTTGAAAGTTAACCTCTCTTAATCTCTCTATAACTCTATATTTATTAAACATGAAGAAAAATGTATGAACAAACCGTACAGACAATAAGATTTTCTTTCATATTGTTAATCATAAAATGTGGAAAAATAATATTTAACTGCGTTTTTTCATGAAAAACTGTTAAGAACTTCAAATAAGGGTACTTCCGGTTGACCAATTATAACCAAAATCTAATCAGCTCTTCATATGGTTGTTAAAAGAGAATTACGAAAGAATAATAATTTTTAGAATAGTAGTTTTGGAGTTATCGTCGGAGAAAAATTTGTTACACACACACACACACACACATCGTAAAACTAATAAAATCGTATTCCGGGGACCCTAAAACGTGCTTATTCTCTAAAAACTCACCATCGAATTTTTTGACCAAAAACAATACCTTCCTTACCTAAAGGTGACGGAAGGTAAAAAAGCAAAACTGTCAATTTTTCAGCTTTTTACCTTTAAAACAGTTTAATAACATATGCCTTAATCCCTCAGGATGGAGGTGAAGGCCTTCGAGCCACGATCTTTCGAGGTTTTATGAAACTACACAGTTTCCAAAATATTTCAAAAATGTAAATTTGCCTAGACATATAATCTGCTGAAGATGGAAGTCGGTTGGAATCTTGAAACGTCCAATTAATAACAAAAAGTAAAGAAAAAGAAAAGGTTTTTTGTTCCCTTTTTCCACAACAGAATCACCTCGGGTAGGCGAATAAAGTCATCACAAAGAAATAAAACAAATTCAGTTCATTAAATTTCGTCTTTTAGGTTTGTAAACTGCTGTCTCATTCTCCTACGCATTTCAAATAGACAATATATTGTTTTATTTATTATTTTTTCATTTTTATACTTTATTTCCTACAATTCGACAATGGTTATACGATTATAGCCCATGGTACTTTTCGTTTATGCAGAATGGACTTAAATTCATTATGAATTCTACAAATTAGTAAGTTCTATTGAAAATCAATATTAGTTCATCTAAATAATGGCAACATTGTTATTTGTATAATAAAAAGATAATGCGTTTGTACAATATAAATAACTTATCAACGTTATTAGTTTAACAGGGAAATAAATTTGTTTCATAATATTTAATAAATCAAAAACGAAATTAATTGCAAAACAAATATCTCTCGCCACGGCGTATAAATAGCACGGTGTTTAAATGCTAGAGGTGTAACAAAACCCTAAGTTTTTGACATGTTGGTATCGGTGATAAATAGGCCGAGATCCTAGCGCCTCCACAATGTGGTCTATCACATAGCATTGTATAATTCGGGTCTATGTACTATATACGTAGTTGTTGTTGTCACAAGATTACAGCTACAAGCTATACACACAAAATTTAGTGAATATTATGTCCTATAGTCTGTTTTTAAACTATACACAATGTTTTAAAAGTTTGCCGCTGAAATCAACAAAATTTCATTTTCAGCCTTCGTTCAACCATGTAAAACCGTCTGCGGAACAGCCACACACTAGCGTTGATTTCAGCGCTTAACTTTTATACACTGTCTATAATTTTAAAACAGACTGTAGTG
The DNA here is from genome assembly GCA_943142095.1 of Ophonus ardosiacus. NCBI lineage: Eukaryota > Metazoa > Arthropoda > Insecta > Coleoptera > Carabidae > Ophonus > Ophonus ardosiacus. The sequence continues at coordinate 13,973,744 of OW964830.1, read as the reverse complement.
TTAAGTCCCTTTAATTTATTTAAAAAAGATTTTTGACTACGACAAAAATAATGTTTTATTGCACACAAAAATTGATTATAATAGTTCCATATGTGTGGTAGACACGTTCAAGCTTCATTTTTTATTGTTTTAATTACACCAAATAAGTATATTTTTAGTTAGGTAATTAAATAAAGTGCTACATTTAAATTTGAATTTAGAAATTTTCAATAAAATTTGAGTAAATTATAATTCTTTGTGGAAATATAATGTAAATATTTTTATTTTATTTTTTTTGTATATACAGGCCAATTCAACAGAACGATAATCCCAATAACTCAATAGCACTAATATTATTTACAGTATGATATAAATGACAGCATTTTTGAAGCATGTATACCTAATAATAAAGATATTTACAATAGTGAAAAATGTATTGTAATCAGAAAAGTATATGTCTTACCTTAAAATAGTTATTTTCGTAACAAGTTATGGAAAATACCAAATATCATGCGAGTGTAAATTGAGGCACGACGCGTAGCGAAGTGAAAGTCAATACACACGAGTTAAGATGTTTGTATTTCATACAAGTTATGAACATTATTTTTTAGACGAGCTTAAATAAATTTTACTTTTTTTACAAAACTGAAATTTAGGTTCAAACGTACGGACAGCTGACAAATGAATAATAATCTATACCTTTAGCCAGAAAATAATGACATAGTAACCTAGTAACCGTGTCAACTATTACGATATGAAATATATCGTAACACTAATGTCATGAATTCAACTTTCAGTGTTAGGATACTACGTTGATATGTCATACTTATCACAATGGTCGTCTAAAAAATATTTATCATCATTGAAGACATAATTAAAAGACGTTTAAATCTTACCAGTTTATGATGAAATATGTCAGGAAATAAAAAATGTTCAGAATATCTGTTGTAAAGAACGAATAATCGATTTAATGAAACATTGATTGATATATGAAAATAATGTATTATATTAACGTGATAGGGTGATATGAATGTACTGTACTGTATAAATAATGCATCATTGTTGAGAGGTAGTTTAACGCAAACAATCATTGGATAATTATTAGAATTAAATATTAATAGTTAGTTAATTCATTACGCAGAGCAAATGCCAAACATTAAATTATAATAAGCGGCCATTACGTACATTAGCGACCGGCCTGTCAGATCAAATATCAAAACTCATCGAAATTAGGGCATAGTGTTTTTAACAGATTCGCTTTACATGATACAACTCGCAATATGAATTTCATTTAACGAGAATAGTTTTTCATAGTGTATTCAGTAACATTTTTGTTCCTAATTGCCAACACCATACGTAGTAATATGTAAATAGTAAAATAAAATAAAACGCGCACATAATACATGTTAAAACACAATTTAAATTGTGTGATATACGAGCCCCTAATCCATATTAGTTGGCCTAGTAGCTAGAATTTTATTTAATTTATCGCATACGTAATTATCAGTATTTTTTTTAATATTATAGACAGTTTGTGGTTCTTGTGCGAGGTAGCAAGATATATTATTTGAAATAATTTGTTGTTTTAAGGTTAAATCAAATAATTCATAGCATTACTAACAATACAACAAATAAAGTTTGAAAAGAATTGATGTCATTTGTTTGTTAGAGTTTAGAAATAAAACCCCATGAAAAACACGGCAATTTTTAAGAATAATCGGCAAATTATCCAATCTTGATAAATAATAGAAATTTACTAATAAATTATAATGTTAATTTTTTTTTTTTGGCTAAGTAGGTGGCTTTTATCTTCCATATTAGTACAATACTAAGCCAGAAACATTAGTGAAAGGGAAGCATTTTTGGGGCACTCACAACATCCAAGCCCCTGGTCGAAATCGAACCCATGACCCCAGAGCCGAGCGGTAAAGGTCGCTTGAGCGCTGCCTCAACATTCACGGCCACCGAGGCGGTTGTTAAATATTTATGTTTAGCTAGAAATATAATTTAAAGTACATTATAATGTGGAAATATCTTTACTTTAAATAAAAAAATAAAATCTTCCTTTTTTATTAGAAATAATAATAATATTTAAGTCACGATAAATGAATTTAACAAATAGGCCAACTAATATGAATTACTGCTGTATAACGGAAAATTTAATTGGAAATTGTGTTATTTTGAAACATGAATTTTATTATAATACCTATATATTATTTAATTCTACGTACAACAATATTGAGAGCTTCAAGTAAAATGCCACTTCCAGTTGACCTATTGTAACCAAAATCTAATCAGCTATTATATTCCTATAGATGCATAAACGTGAAATACCAAAAAGTTTAGTTTTTTAAATTGTATTTGTAACGTTTATTTATTTAGGTGAGGTGTAAAAATCAAAGATATATTAATAATTAAAATGAAAGGTTTATTAAAAAAGAAATCATTAAAAAAAATTCATTTAACTGGGAATAAACAAATATTAAACACTAATTAAAGACAGATTATTATTAAAAACTTAACATTATGATAATTTATTTAAACAATATTTATTTCACTATAATTATTTATTTCTCTACTATTTATTTATATCACTAACTATTTATTTATATTATTATTTATTTCACCATACGAACCGACTCAATTGTCTTCACGTTATCTATATCTGATGATTGACTGTCTGCTCTCTCAGACTGTTTTTCCCTCTCAGACTTTCTCTTTAGACTGTCTCCTCTCTCAGACTGACTTCCCTCTCAGACTGACTTCCCTCTTAGACTGACTTCCCTCTCAGACTGACTTCCCTCTCAGACTGTCTTCCCTCTCAGAGTGTATCCACTTGAGACTGTCTTCTCAGACTCATATCAGTCTGACTGTCGGTTGTAGACTCACATCTCCACTGAACTCATTGACTGATTCTCCTGAACTCCTCGAACCGAGCTGCTTCTTCCTTATATAGCTCGGTATTCGTCTAGAATATTCCTACAAACGTTCTAGAATAATATATTATTAGTACTGAACATGTATGAAACATACGGAACATTTATTATTAATAATGAACAAATATTATTTACTTTATACAGATCAAATAAATTGTTTCCTCTAAAAATAAATTTATGAGACTTAACTATTACAAAATTTAAATTTAATTCATTTGATGCAAAAAATGTTATCTTTCTATTGATACCAAACAAATGTTATCACTGAAAACGAGAAGCAAAAGTCTGTAAAAAAAACTGATTTATCATGTTAATCTCCTTGCATACCTTGAAAATAAACAGTTATAAAATCATATTCTAGGGTCACTAAAAATGATTATTCATTAAAGACTCACAATTGGATTTTTTGTCCAAACCGGAGCTAAAAATAAAAGATACGTAGCACATTAAATAATAGAGCATATATAGGCTGTCCCAAATCAAACGCCGTATATTTTTTTTATAATTTTTTTTTGTGATTAGTAGTTCTAGATTTTTTACAAATGTTGTATATTACAGTTGTAATTAACCAGTATGAAACGGTACATAAAAGAAAAATGCATTATTATTAAAACTTATTACAAAAATAGTGTGTTTTGCTGAGACAATTCGCAAACTCGATTCAATTTTTTGGTAGGCGAAGTGTACCAAATGAGTTCTCCGTTACCGTTTATTCTGTGGGAATTTCTTAAATCCAAGGTCTAAGAATGCCAACAAGCCTTGCTGAACTGAAAAATGAAATCGGTCAAAGGGTCAGACTATCTGCAAACACAGCATTGAGAATTTTGTCAAAAGAACCAGATCTTTCAGGCATTAGTCAGTATGAGTAGTCCTATGAACGACATAATTTTCCAAGTTTAATTCTACTTCAACATGAAATATAAATTATTTGATATAAATACAAATATTATTTTATTTCAAAATTAAATATATATTATTTTTTTCATACCAGATTTTATTAATAAAATTGGAAGATGAAACATCTTGGCTTTTTTATGAGGAAATACTTTCAAGACAAAAATTTGTAAATAATTATCAGAAATCTTGTGCGAAGTAGGTTAATTCCAACAAATGTTTCGAGATAAGTTGAAAAAGATAACTAATTCTTATCTGAAAGACTTGAAGGTCTTTTGTACGTTTAAAGTTGTAATTAATTATGTCTTCTCGCTCCATTTATATTAATCATTTATAAATAAATATATTTTCTTTATAAGATTTAAATCAAAAAATACTATTCGAATTAGATATAAACAGAAGTTTTCATAAACTATTTAGTTATAACTGCTGTCCCATATTTATTAAAGTAGAGGATGCACAACACGACAAATTCCAATGGAATTTAAAAAAAATAGTAATTATTATTTTATTACTTGAAAATTTGAACTTTTACTCAGCACCATCTATGATTTTAAAGAAGAAAAAATCTGTTGTGGCCAGCACAAAACCTTCCGTCAATTCAATGTATTTGTACAAATCAGATACCAAAAGTTCCTTGGAAAAGATTCTATATATCCCGTAAAATTGTAACACGAACACACTATTTTTTACAAATTCCATATTGCAAGTTCATTTGAAAAGATTCTATAAATCCAATATAATTATAACACGAATGTACATTCTGTAAATTGTACTTCACACTTCCTCATTCCTATCCAATGCATCTTTTTCACACAGTTCTTCCTGTCTCAAATATTCTGCTACACAGTCCTTCCATCTTCTCTTTGGCCTTCCTCGTACTACCGGCATTGAAACTGCAAGTCACTTGCGAAGGACACTCTGTCACTTATGTTACTTTCTGATCTTATACTTTCCACTTTGGTTTTGCACTTGACACTGACATCTGTCAGTTAGAATTTTTTGAATATATCTACTGTTTCCATAATTTTAGCAAAGCTGACTGATTTTTGAAAGTTAATCTCTCTATAACTCTATATTTATTGAACATGAAGGAAAATGTATGAACAAACCGTATAGAAAATAAGATTTTCTTTCATATTGTTAATCATAAAATGCCGAAAAATTATATTTAACTGCATTTTTTCTAGAAAAACTGTTAAGATCTTCAAATAAGGGTACTTCAGGTTGACCAATTATAACCAAAATCTAATCAGCTCTTCATATGGTTGTAAAGAAGAGGAATACGAAATCATAATTTTTAGAATTGTAGTTTTGGAGTTATCGTCGGAGAAAAATTTGTCACACACACGGACATACCGAGACACACACACAGGCACACACACAGACATCAATGTAAAATTAGTAAAATCGTATTCTAGGGATCTTAAAACGTGACGGAAGGTAAAAACACTGAATTTAATAAACAAAGATTTAATACAATTTTATATATTGATCAAAGGCAAAGGCCGATAGAACTAGTTACCCGTACAATTTTATTCATATTTATAATATACTAATGTGATGAAATCTTTGTTTTTGTTGATTTTTTTTTCTTATGTATAGCAACATCTAGTGAAATTCGTCAGTAACACCCCTCCCGATAGTAAATTATTTTTAGCTCCATCTTATGAAAATTCCTGGTGGCGTCCTTGCTTAAGAGCATTTGGAATACTGTTTCTGTAGGAAAAGTAATGACACCATTTTAATCACTTGACGTTAAACAATTTTATATGGTTGTGGTTATTGACTGTAGTTCATTTCACGTAAAAACATCATTGTTCTTCATTGTTTTTGCTACGATTATCAATAGTTCCTGGAATTTAAATAAAATTTTATATAATGTAAAACCAAGATATTTTGTTTCATTTTTGTTTATCTATACTACATATAAAGAGGTAAAGTGTGTATGTTTGTAGGTGGTAATCGCTGGAACTACTGATTCGATTCTGAAAATTCTTTCAGTGATGGGAAGCAACTCTATTTCCGAGTGACATAGGCTATGTTTTATTGTGATAAAAAAATCTCTATATTTGTAAATAAAGTCGAAGAAAATTGAGTTGATTGGCTGCTTTATCGGCGCTGACCAAACAGTTTGATATAAATGAACACAATCACTCCAAATCTGTAAGAAAGTTGTTAAGTCTTAGCAACATTGCTGTAGCAAATAACCAATAATAATTGCGAACACTGAATAAAACATGAAAATGACAGGCTTTACATTTGTTTCTATTGGTTACAAATTTTAGCAACGTTGCTAAAGACTTAACAACTTTCTTACAGAATTGGAGGGATTGTCTTGCAAAAATATTGGTCTTTAGTAGTTCTATAAAATTCCGCGACACCGTATATCCAGCTTTTATATTTAAGACACAATAACGGTTTTTATGTTAAAGTAAATGAAAAATAAATAACTTTTTCATCACGAAAATTTAATGATGAAAGAATTTGCACTATACAGCATTTGATTTGGTTGTATATGGTATAATTTTCGAGATAATATAAAATGAAGAAAATGCGCAAGAAAAATAAATGAATTCTTGTGTCTAAAATATTTGAAGCATAATTGTCTAAAATTAAATAGGGCACTTTTGCGCAGGGAGAAACTGTTTTCCCATGTTAAACACCTATGACTCAGTTTTCGTGTTACACCCAGTATATTTGTTTTATGTTCCATGTGAATGTTTATGATTGTATTTGTAATAAATTATAAAAATACATAATTCCTGCATGAATCCGGAGCACTGTTGCCTATTTTTTAACCACTGAAGCAAATTACCATGTGAGTACACCAAACTTCTCTAGATTATGAAGTAAGATGGAATGGTTAATTTTGCCGAAAGCTTTACTGAAGTCAGTGTATACAACATCTAAGTACTTGAGTTTTGGAATCCATAAACAGACCGAACTTTAAAGTCAATATATTCTACAAGATTGGAGCCAACATACTTAGGTAAGACATATACCTATATAAGAACTCTTAATAGTTAATAATTAAACAAAAAGTATGGTTACATTCTAGTTGTGTGGAAACTACTACCTTACTAAATGTTATTTTTTGAAAATATCTGCAACATAAATGCAAGTTTCATTACTGCTCATATCCTACAAGAGAAAAAAATCTTTAAAAATATATAATTAGTCTTGCTAACATAACAGTAGGTTTAAAGGTTCTAAAAGTAAATAAATTTAAAGTTATCTATATTACAAAAAAGAGTTAAATTTAAAGAAGAAATATATTTTCCAAAAGATTAAGCTTTAAGGTTTAAGCAAACAGTAACTTTTTATCTAAAACACAGTTATATAGATAAAACTCTATAAACGACATGTTTCTTTATCGTGTTACTAAATAACCGTATCAGCTATCTCAATTAAAGAAAACTAAACTCTTTATTTAGTACTTTGTAGATAAAAATGTTCACCGATTTTGTAAGATATTTATTGCAGTAAAAAATGTTTGAATTCATTCTACGTTTTGGCTTGATGCTGGCATCTCTTGTACAGTAGGGGCATTAGAAAATCAATACTTAAAGGGAGCGAAAATTGAGGTGGAAGCACGGGGAAAATAGACGATAAAGTAGGTGACTTAAAAACATTTCTTACTAGTATTATACCGTACAATATAGAGGACAGCACTAGTTTTAAATCTGATTAAAAATTAATGCATGTGTAAATAAAAATAAAATTGATACAGAACAAATATACAAATAAATAAATATATCATTATGACCTATTACAAGAAACGGGATGCATGCAATACAAATTCGTAAATGCACACATAATTACTCTGAATCTGCAAGTTTCTGGCCATATACATTTTCCTAACGGGCTAGATATAAAGATAATATAATCTTTTCGACAAATTCCATCCAAGATTTCCTTGAAAAAGTTTCTATAAATCCAATAAAATTATAACAAGAAAAACATTATGTACATTGCACTTGGCACTGGCATCTGTCAATTAGAATTATTTGAATATTTCAGCTGTTTCCATGATTATAGCAAAGCTGATTTATGAAAGTTAATCTCCTTATAATTTCTTAACTCTATATCTATTGAATATGGAGAAAAAGGTAGAATCAAACTGTATAGACAATAAGATTTTCTTTCGTATTAATAGTCACATAAAATGCCAAATATTGATATTTAACTGCGTTTTTTCAAGAAAAACTGTTGAAAACTGGAACTGCAAATAAGACACATAGAGACATCATCGTAAAATTAGTAAAATCGTACTCTAGGGACCCTAAAACGTGCTTATTCATTAAAAACCACCGAATTTTTTGACCAAAGACAATACCTACCGTACCTCTATAGGTGACGGACGGTAAAAATATACGATTTATAGTAATTATCAGAGTGCCTTGAAAAACAAAACTTTAATTTAATTTATTTTTGTTGTTTCTACTATGTTTAACAGATTTTACATTTCTTTTGATTATATTATTATTAAAAGCCGTTGTTATAATGATGAATATTAGTCTATAATTCTTTAGTCACTTGGCACTGACACGTATCGCTTAGCTTGAATCGCGTATTACGTATGGTCATTTTGCAATAATGGGTCCCTCATGGATTTACCTAAATCTTTGTATATTTATTGAAAATGATCGTTATATTACTAAATTGAAACAACTGTTATAGAAAAAATCTGATGTTGCCAACACATAACCTTCCTACAATTCTACCCAGAAAACACACACATGATAAATCATAGCACAATGGGGGATTACGGCTCAATCGAATTAAGGGAAAATAGTACAAAAATACGAATGTATATGCTGAATAACGAATATTAATAAAAAAATGAAATGGTATAATTGAGATATTTCGGAAATAAAGGGTTTTTTGTTATAGCGCTTCGACACTAATTTGAAAATATTTTGATTGGCGACCGAGAAACCGCCTATACATGCATTACAAATAGCGTGTTAGGAGGTGGGGATAACTACCAATGGAAGTTAAGAAATTCAAATTCGAAAGGGGGGCTAACATTCCTATACTAGTTTCCAAACAGTTTTTATTTTAACATAAATTTCTTGCATTAAACTTAATAATTTAAATACACCTGTAATTATAAAGGATGTAGACTTATACAGTGTTATAATATTCATTTATTTTTATGTAAATATAACTTAAAATAGCATATATTTCAAGAACATTTAGGTCCATGATGAAAACAGTTTAATATAAAAACACATAAATGTGACGTCACGCCAATCTTTTCAAAATTCGGGAGACTATAACTCGCTTATTAATAGGAATTTTTTTACCGGATTTTCATCAATAGTCTTAGTTTTCCTAATATTTTCAGATGAAATTATAAAAAAAAAATGGTGTAATCCCCCATTCTATTGTGCTGTAATTACTCCTTGTTGATAGTTATATATCATATATGTGTGTTTCCTGGGTATGTATTTTATATAAAGTACTAACAGAAAGTTTCTAGCAAAACTGATGAATATATCAATAGAACACTTACTTAAAAAAAGTAAAGATGATGTTTTCGGCCCATTGAACTACTTTGTTCTTCATGACTATTTCTGGTGCCAATCGTTTTATTTAATTATTTAAAAAAATAACAAATTATTATTTTTGTTATTATTATGACAAATATTGCGTATACTTTCATATGAAATACTTTTTAAAAACTGTGTAACAGGCTCATTGTGTAAAAAGTGTTCTCTTTATATATTTTTATCTTTTGTATTTTGGCTGTTCCCAATGATTTTTTTTTATACAAAACAAATACACTTTAAGATATAAGTGTAGATTGCGTCATTCGGTATTCCGTGGTATTTTTATCCTAAATTTCATTATAAAATTAAATAATTTACCTACGATACTTTTCAAACTACAACTAGGTATTTTGAATCAGCTGCACCAATTCCCAATAGGGGTTTCCAAGTTTTTTCTATTTTATGTTAACTTGTGCATAAAAATATTAGACCCATATTTTGCATTTTCGCAGAAAAGTTTCAAATACTCAAGAAAAAAATTATAAAAATTTCAATAAATGAGGATAGAGAAAATATAGATTGTGCGTGTGACGTCACCTACATTAAGAACATAGCTAACAACGCGAACATAGAGGAAGTGAGACACGCCCCCGGATGGCGCCATTAACCAATAGCATGTACCAGTGTCCAGCAAGTCATAAACATGATTAATATTAAATTTTAAACGCTCGATTTAAAAACATTAAAGTTTCATTTTGATATTGACGAGTATATTCATATTATTATTACTTATACATGATGAACCTTGATATCCAATAAGTATTTTTATGTCTTACTAGTATGCTATTGTTTTATAACAACCTCAACATTAGGACCGTTATTTAGTAAATAATACCCTAGGGCGTACTAAGTTGCTATGGTAATGTTGACAACAAACTGAGGTTAATAATACTGATACTAACATAAAGTGCAGTTAAGGTTAAGAAGCATTGTGAATTGTAGTCGTTTATAATCATATTTGTTTCATCACAAATACAAACCAGCATACTTCTTATTCTTAGCAATAACATTGCTCGTCCATATTGACAGAAAAATACCACAAGAAATATATTTTTTGTTTGAAAAAATGCTTTGTTTACAGAAACAAAATATTACCTAGATACCGCATTCACAGGCTACTTTGTAAGTTGTATTAAAATTTTGTGATTTATTATTTTTATTTGAAAAATTCTAGTCAGACAAAATGTTTATTAAGAATTTATAGTAAGACATAAAACGTTGAAGGCACCACGGGTGTTAAACGACAATAATGCCTTCGGTCAACGTACTCGCTTCGAGCCAGAGGCCCTTGATAATACACTGTTGACCTCAGGCATTATTGTCCTTATAACAACCCTTGGTACCTTAATTACTATTATATATTTTTATTAGATATATAAAATAAACAAATTTTACAGTCGAGATCTCGAATATCTACTCTCGTCTCGAGCAAATCTCAAGGGCATTACCCTCGTCTCGTCTCGAAATATCGAGACGAGAATAAGATTAATCTCGTCTCGAAAATTCGAGAAATTCGAGACGAGATCTCGCGGCATCACTAGTCTTGAATTCAACTTTCAGTGTTAGGATACTACGTTGATATGTCATACTTATCACAATGGTCGTCTAAAAAATATTTATAATCATTGAAGACATAATTAAAAGACGTTTAAATCTTACCAGTTTATGACGAAATATGTCAGGAAATAAACAATGTTCAGAATATCTGTTGTAAAGAACGAATAATCGATTTAACGAAGCATTGATTGATATATGAAAATAATGTATTATATTAACGTGATAGAGTGATATGAATGTACTGTACTGTGTAAATAATGCATCATTGTTGAGTACACTGTTGACCTCAGGCATTATTGTCCTTGGTACCTTAATTACTATTTTTAAAGCCATAGACTTGGAAACCCCTATTCCAATTTATTAATAGGTATGGATACGCAAAAAATACACTGTTTTAACCATAAAACATATTACAAAAACATAAACATGAAAATAACCTATGTTAACTTATCTGCCTACGCTGTTACTCTGCTTCTGCTGTTTCTTCCTCCTACTGTCTCATAGTCTCAAGTGATTGGAATAACGAAGCTTGTGATTGGTGGTTTCAGAGTTCAAATTGTAATTTAAATAAAAATTTAAAAATTTTAAAATACTGCATTTTTCGAATTCCAAGATGAGATGCTCAAATTTATGAGAAAATTTTTACAAAGGTCTGTAGACATTTGAAATTCGTTTCAAGTGCAAAACATACATCTTAATTCATTCAATAAAAATCTGATGTGGCCAGCACATTAACTTCGGTCAATTCTATATATACAGGGTGTTCATTTTAAATGTGCCACCATTGCTATCTCGAGAACTATAAGAGCTACAAAAACGGTTAAATGGGCAAACAATTTCTATTATACAAGACAAATTTAGAGAACAAAAAAAAATTTTTTTTCGACCAGTGGTTCTCAAAATACGGGACTCAACTTTTTTATTTTAAATGTGAACATATTTTTTTATTTGCTTATTCGATAGAGAATTTAATTCTGAATTCAATGATATAATATTATCATATCCTCACATAACGATTTTTTTGAGTAAAATAGATATAAAATTTTAAATTAATTTGATTAAAATATGATATTACTAAGAGTGCCATGAATGGAAAAACTGAATACAAGTAATTTTTTAACCTGGAATTAGAGTGCTCTGAATGAAATAAGTGAATATTTTGTTTTGTTAAGTGATCATAACTGTCAAAATCATTTAATTTAATTTTAAAAATTTATAATTTTACTCGCATTGAAAAAGTTGAGATGTTTGAAACATACATTTTATCAAGAAAAAATTCGCGAGCTGCAGTTAATATGTATAGGGAACGATATCCTGAAAGAATAGTACCGTCGAGGAAATATTTCCGAAAACTTGACCTAATATTACGTGGTAATACTACTGCATTTATACATAAACCCAGAAGACCGGTGGATGAAAACAATGAAATAAATGTTTTGGCATATTTTGAAGCCAATCCAAGAGCTTCTGTACGAATGGCCTCTGATGAATACAGATTAAGTGTAGGGACGGTGCATAAAATTTTAAAACGACACAAGTATAAGCCATACAAATTCCATAAAGTTCAACACTTGCAACCTGATGATTATGACCGCAGACTTGAATATTGCCATTTAATCATTAATGAAGGAATTGATATTTTAAAATGTGTTATTAGGACGGATGAAGCAAATTTTTCCAATAATGGAATGTTTAATGTAAAAAATAAGCATTATTGGAGTTCCGAGAATCCTATTATGGTACGTGAAAGAAGTTTTCAAAGAAAATTTAATATAAATGTATGGTGTGCAATTTTGCACGATACAGTGTTTTTTCACATGTATGAAGGTACTCTAACTGGAGATCGTTACTTAGAATTTTTAAGAAACAGACTTGATGATATATTGGATGATCTGCCATTAAATGTCGTTAGAAATCTACACTTTCAACAGGATGGAGCACCTGCCCATAATTCTCGTCAAGTAACCGCGTACCTGAATGAAACATTTCCAAATCAATGGATTGGTACCAAAGGACCCATTGCATGGCCTGCAAGATCACCCGATTTAAACCCTTTAGACTTTTTCTTATGGGGTTATTTAAAAGATAAAGTTTACGATACTGTGCATCAGAATCTACAATTAAAAAACAGCATTGAAAATATTTTGAACAATATTGACGGAAGAAAATTAAGATTAGTTAGTAATAGTTTATTTCATAGAGTACAGTTATGTATAAATGAAAATGGAGGCAATTTTGAACAGTACTTATAAATTTATAGGAGTTTATTTTATTTTTGTAAATATTTCTTCATTATAATTAAATATTAAAATAAAAATTATAACAGTTTTTTTCATTCATTATACTTTTATTCACTTCTTTCTATCATGGCACTCTAATTATGCGTAAAAAACACATGTACATATTCAGTTTTTCCATTCATTGCACTCTTAGTAATATCATATTTTAATCAAATTAATTTAAAATTTTATATCTATTTTACTCAAAAAAATCGTTATGTAAGGATATGATAATATTATATCATTAAATTCAGAATTAAATTCTCTATCGAATAAGCAAATAAAAAAAATATATTCACATTTAAAATAAAAAAGTTGAGTCCCGTATTTTGAGAACCACTGGTCGAAAAAAAAAATTTTCTGTTCCCTAAAATTGTTTGCCCATTTAACCGTTTTTGTAGCTCTTATAGTTCTCGAGATAGCAATGGTGGCCCATTTAAAATGAACACCTGTATATTTTACAAATCCCATATCAAAAGTTCCTTGGAAAAGATTCTATATATACAATAAAATTATAACACGGACATATACTATGTAAATTGCACTTGACACGGACATCTGTCAAATAGAATGTTTGAATATCTCATCCGTTTCCATGGTTAAAGCATAGCTGGCTGATTTATGAAAGTTAATCTCTTTAAAATTCTTTAACGCTGTATATATTAAATATGAAGGGAAATGTGTAAGCAAACCGTATAGACAATGAAATGTTCCTTCATATTTATAATAACATAAAATGCTATTTAACTGCATTTTTTTCAATAAAACTGTTAAGAATTTCAAATAAAGTTACTTGCGGTTATTCAATTATAACCAAAATCTAATATGGATGCAAAGAAATGTGAAAGAATAATTTTTAGATTTCAGTGTTGGAGTTATCGTCAGAGAAAATTTTGTCACACACACACACACACACACACACACATATATATATATATATATACAGACATCATCGTAAAATTGATAAAATCGTATTCTAGGGACCCTAAAACGTGCTTATTCATTAAAAACTCACCACCGAATATTTTGACCAAAGGCAATACTTTTCTTACCTAAAGGTGAAGGTAGGTAAAAACAAAATTTGTTAAACGTTCAGAACATAAATTTAAATACAAACAATAATTATTATTTGGAGTAACGATGATCGACTGGAGATTGATGTGGGAGAAAATAAAGTAATCGGAACTGCAGTCTGTACGCTTTTATTTGATTTGAAACCCTGAAGAGGATCATAGTAATGATCGAAACGTAGGTTTCAATTTTCAAATCAAATAAAAGAGTACAGACTGCAGTTCCGATTACTTTATTTTCTCCCACAATAATTATTATACCTTAGAAGCTTAGACAATGTCACTTCATAAATTTACATACCAAAGGATCGTCAAATAAATGCTATCAGTAAACAAACTTTTGTTTTATGATCTGTAATAATTATTTCAGAACTTATATTAAAATTTAAGATGTTATATTAAAATAATTAATTTGTTAACACAGAAAAAAACATATGTACGACATAATTATTTGTATTTATTTAATTTCGTAAATACATTTAGTTCTATCTGTATATTTATATAGTAATAATAAAGTAAGATTAATATAATACAGTCATCCATTGTTAAAAATATCTGAATAGAATTATGTACAATGAAGAATGAATGCAAAGCACACTTCGTCTCCTGGGAACATACATTGGAAAACAGCCTGGTTCTCAACATCAAAAAGCAAGAGACTATGGTGATATATACGTTAAATATATGAAACGTCCGTAGTACGAAAGAGATCAATCGGTTTCTTGTTTCAGTTTGATTTCAGTTTTTCAGTCGCTTGTCTACACAAAACACTCAACACGCACAGCATCACAGAATATTTACAAGACGGACGCCATAACAGAGAAAGACAACATTTTCTTCAATAATAAATCATTACTTTATACATAATTAATGCTCTATACTGATGTCATGGTCATGAGTGTGTTATCTGTGGACAGGAATGTACAGCGAAGAATGATTTCATATGAGAGTTTTTATTTTCTATATAATACTACGAGTACTGCACTTCCATATACGATTTATAGTACCTGCTTTTAATATTCAACGTTTTAAACATCAAATACATATATAATCTTTTTGGAAACATTGAATATTAAATATATTTATATATTTACATGTTATAGATTTGTTAAACATAAAAATATATTACAAACAGTGCAGACATAGTATTATATATGAAAATAGTTTTTTAAAAGTAATGATTTATTATACTTACATATTTTTGTTCATATTTTTTTGTTCTTTTATGTATGTGTTTCTTTTTTAGAAAGAATAATTCAGTCCCACATATATGGGTTTAATGTTTATATATAAAATAAAATAATGCAATGAAATGTTTTGTATTTAATATGTTTCTTTAAAATATATGTATATCTATATTTCTAAAATTGAGGTAATACGAGAAACATAATAATGAAGTTTAAAAATACCGGGAATATTGAGACGAACGTTAAAACTGGACATTTTTCGATTATTAAGAAAAGGGATAATCATGCTCTACGGGCACATATCATAGATGATAACCCAGATTTGTCTGTCAAATGGGTAAATGTGATTTATAGACTGATCTTTAAAGACACTTGCCTGAATATTATGAAAAACAATGAAATATTGGTTCTAAAAGGTAAAATGAATCATAATAAAACAATCCAAACTGATAACTTTTCATCTAGACGATAAAAAAGTCTTTTCTCACGCGATAACAACGTAAGTCTGATTTGTTTTTTTTTTTACCCAATAAAATTGCAAATTACATCATTACATCGAGACAATTTAGTGCAAAATATAATTTATATTCAAAATAAACATGTTTCATTACACCAATATATGAAAAAAGTAATTTCCCCATTTGCTACGTTCACAAATCTCTCAGTAGATGTCAGCTAATTTGATTTTTTTTCTCCAATAAAGTACCAGTATGACCATTACGACTTGTGACGTACATAGATTGTTAAAAATTATACAGAATTTTCAACGACGAGCTTAACTGAACTTTATTTTAGAAAATATTATTGTACAAAATTTGGTACCTGTACACTATTCCCCTTACCAATTCAGTATTGCTACGAATGGGACATAGTTTTGAACTATCAGATTGGCTGAAAACGGAACCAAGTTTCAGACTATTGTTGCCTTCAAATAAGTATGGACAGGAAATTTCTGCACATTATCTTAGCTCACTTGGTGTATAAATATCTATTATTTTACCGGGCCCGATTTCATAACACACCAAGTGAGTTAATAGAGTGTTCATTCGTGAAAAATAATGAAAATGGCTAATTTGATAAAGACGTGAAAGGGTTATGTTCGTGTCTGATGTTATTTTAAATGCATTATTTATTACAGAGTGAGTGAATTAAAATTCTATGAGAGTGACTTATTTTTTTAAAATTCACTAGCAAATAAACAGCTACTTATAGCTGTTGCTATGGAGTTAATAATGACAGTTTAAAACGTCAAAATTGAATAAAACAAATTAATCTATGATTAAATTTTACTTTCAAAGCAAATTCAACGCAATTCTTTAACGGCAATAAATTTAATGTAATAAGAACGTGGCAAGTGATTCGAATTTGTTCATATAACTAAATTTACTTTAGAAGTAAATTTAACTGGTCGTTTATGGAACCGAATTTTTAAATTGGAAAATGCGGAACTACTCTACTATTGGATAAACGATATTCAGGTTCTGATTTTATAGAAAAATGGCAGGAATTTATGCTTATTTATTTCAATAAAAAAGCTAATAGTAGCATTCAAGTTCAGAAAGATCTGTTGTTTTCTTTACATAAAAATATATTGTATACTTTAATGAAACATATTTACAAATACAAGTAAATGAGTACTTTTTTGTCGATCGAACAATGCACGTCAAATATTTTAGATTTAGAATGGTTTTTAATTATGTATGAGACTATTTATTTAGTTTGTTTTGTGTTATTTGTCCCAGTTTGCTACTTCTATATGAATTCATACCGTATACATTCCAGAATGTTTATACTTTGTGTTTTGTATTGTTTTATAGAAGAAAATGATTGTTTAATATCCGTATCTCGTCTTTCTCCGCTTGGTTGTCCGTGGAAGAAGCAGAAGGCACTTGTTGTGGATGTGGGCGGGTGTTTAGGCCACGGCGATGACTCCCACGAGGATGTGCAGGTTGTCCATCCCCTGGGCGAGTAGCCGAGGACCAGGCAACGCCCGGGAAAGCCACCCTCACACCTCCGTGCCGTCTTCACCCTCGTCCTCGAACAATGGTCCCGACGCGACGCTCTTCTTCGGCTTTGGCGGTGGACGTGGGGGTACTTTGCGCGGTTCCGGCAAAGTGGGGGATAGGGGAGAGCGAGTTCCACCCTAAAAGAACGAAATAATGGTTAAAAAAGAAGAAAATCTCTATAAGATTTAATTGTACGTAATAAGCGATATATGAAATTTTAAAGGTCAGAATTTGGCGTGCGACGTTTCATGTCTTCAACAAGATCGAGCGTGCATCACGGTTTTATAGTCAGGCAACCAATAAAAATGCACAGAACATGAAACGTCAAGATAACCGACGCAATCTTTCAATCGCTTATAGTATGCGCACAAATTAATATTTAAACAATTTTTTTTCAATAATACTTATGTATATTTTCACTTTTTCATCTAAGACAGTTAAATTTTGACTATAGTATTGTGCGACCAAGCAATATGTGCCCCTGACCTCGACGCGGAAGGCACGCGCTGACGTAAATATTCAACCAATAACATTTGAGAATTTTGCCGCGAACGCGTAAGTACATACAGAATAAAAGTAAAAGTGTAGTGGCGGCGGCGGCAGGCGTACTAATAAATGAATTATAATTATGGAGAAGGTATAATATGTTTATATCAAACGACATTTAAAGAAATGTTTATGTATTTCATTTGTGTTCTAAATAAATCCATTTTTTACATGAACCACTAAAATTTATATAGAAAACTTCTGTCTCCGAATGTACTCTTAATGATAGGCCACACCTCCCAAGTCGAAACCAGGGGCACATATTGCTTGGTCGCACTATATAGTACCCCACTGCGCGCTGGCAATTAGAATTTTTCCAAAGTTTCTAAGAATCGATAAAATATATTTAAGATTTAATGGCATGTGCATTTTAAATACTTCTTCAACGAAAGCAAGAAATTTTGTAAATATTAATTAGTCTAGTAACACCTCGACATGAGCAACCTTTGAGAACAGTGCTAAAAAGAAAGTAATATTTTACTAATCAGATGTAACAAGTAAATTTTTCAGATTATAATAAAACAAGTTCCAAGTTGATATTTTTTAATACAACAACGTTTAAAAGCATTGAGAATATGACAAAAGAAAATTGTATTTCGATATTAAATGAGTTTCAATAAAAAATACTTTTTGGAAAATATGGTCAGAGCGAGATAAGTATGTATTTCGCTCCCAATACTTGTATTACTTTGCAAAAATGTCGTAAAAAAGTTTAATTCAGTTTTTTTCGAATTCTATTAAATTTTTTAAAAAATACCGTTATATTATTTTTATATTGTTGTGATAATAATATATCGTTGTTTTGCATCTTGTTGTGATAATAATCTTCAGGTTCATTTCGATATGATTTCAAGTAAAATGTCACTAAGCGACCAAGGAAAATTAATACTGGATTCATGCAGCAATCTTCATTTAAATTTTAAAGATAAATATATGTTTCTGTTTCGGTATTAGAATGTCATATTCTAGCATGCATATTGATGCTAAAAGAAGCTTCATTTTTAACTGATTTTTGGTGACATTTTGTTGTTTGTGATTGGTGTGACGGCATTAAATACACAAAATATCTTGGCAGTAAATAAAAACACAAATCAATATTACCAATCTAACTATTCCTCTAATAGCAAATGTCAAACATTTTTATTAAAAAATAATGTAAATGGAAGCCTAAACAGAGAAAATAGTATAAACCACTCGTTACAAAAGCCTTTTGTAACTAGTGGTTTTAATATACTATTTCGTGTGAGACTCACGCATCCATTTAATTTAATTTTCATTTCTCTAAAGTATAAGTTGGCCAGCTTTTATCTTTCTACTTTAAATGATAGAAGGTGTAGTTTCTAAATATGTTTATTTTGCCATTTGTTTTGACGTATTAGCAATCACCATTGATCAACTAATAAAAACTATGGCTGGTATTCTGAGCGCCCGAAATCAAGCGAAGAACAAGTCGCCTGACTATCATAATGTTACAATATATACTTTAGTATATTTTAATCGACTAGCTCCAAACACAAAAAATAACGTTCGCATGCATCTGATTATGATAGACATTGTGCGCATGCGTATATTTAATTTATGTATGGTTGCATGAATGTTTTATTTAAAAAAGATAAATTGAAAATAAATTAAATTAAAATAAATTACAAATATAAATTGCTGCATGAATTTGACATAAATGCTAGCGACACAAATATGTAAAGAGTTCGTTTAGTCAGCTTATTTCGCTATAAACTTCAGTACTGTTACTGATAATTAGATCAATCCATAACAAATGAATTTAGCAGAGACAGAAGGCAGTTGCCAAAAATAAATTGCACACATAATCTACGAAACGTTCATCCATGAAGTTGGCGCGTATCAAACCGTTTATTTCTCGCGCGCTTCCAAATTTAAACAGTACCTACATTCTAATGAACAAATTGCAAAGAAAAATGTTTTACTCAGTACAAATGGGTAGGTATACAAATTCATAATGTACATAAATCGCCCTGTACATACCTTGCCTTGTACATTTTCATAACGTACAAATATTGTCTTGTACATTTCTTGTCTTATACAAATTCCTAATGCACATAGATCGCCCTGTACATATCTGAGAGTGTAACTTTTATAAAATTAATCTTAAACAAACATAACCTAAACGCACACCCGAATTTAGGTACACAGTGATGTACTGTTTGATTTTGGAAGCGCGCGAGAAATAAACTTTTTGATACGCGCCAACTTCATGGATGAACGTTTTGTAGATTTGAACGATATGACACTGAACGAAGTGAGAATTGAACATGTTGATGAATGAACATTAGGACGATGCGTGTGTTCCCTCATTAGATATATGTATAATTAAATATTTTTTTTTATAAAATATTTAAACGTGAGGTTAGAATCGCGCCTCCCCTCTGTTTATATCATCATATTGGATTGCCTAATGAACGAATTACCTCACTGACGGTGCCTAGCCGTCCACCGGGGGGCAAACTCGCCGCACTTAACCTCCTAGTATCTTCCTTATTCAGGCTCAGCATACTAGAGCCCTCTGCTGTAGTTCTCAACCCTAGGTTGTCGTACACTGGCTCTGCAGTCCAGCTTGGAACTCTTGCCCTTCTTGGCATCGTCACATACCTGCAAGACACATTCCAAATTACACCATCATCTTCACCGACTACCTTTTTCTCCTTACCCCTTGGCAGCTGACCTGGGGACCACTACAGGCCCAGCCAGCGGCGACGTGAAGGGCGAATGAGATCTGGAGTATGGCAAAGTGCGGTACGCATCATGAACGGGTGAATGGATAGGTAGGCGCGTGTGTTCTGAAGTGCTGCTTCCAGCGGGAGAAATCTGGAGACGAGCGCCAAATGCCAGAAGGTCTGGGGGGTATGGCCGGTCCAATAGTTCCAGGATTGGTTTACGGTGATTTTCGAAGTCAAAAGAGCGGGATTCGTCTTCGCCTGGAGCTAAAAACAAAAAAGAAATAATGAAAACAAAGCAATTAATTTATAGGATTGGCTTATTATACAATGTGTGAGTAAACAGGTGGTCGCTATTAAAAATCGATCAAGAAAATACGAAATGTTCGTATTCTAAAAGAAGTGTTTTGGATAAAAAAAAATCAAGGATTTTTATAAAACTAATATGATAAATACGTTTTTAATTAGGTATTACAAATTATGAAGTTTATAAATGACAAAAATGCTATACAGGGTCCAGATAGCTATTTTTTTGTTATTAATTTTAGACCTATAATTTAAACTACAACTTACAACGTTGGTAGCAGAATTAAATACCACTTTTGTAGTGGAAAAAACCTAAATTTTATTCCGGTTTCACCGGAAACGAAATCATCGTTGGTTTTTACCTCTCGCTAAGAGAGATATTGGAATCATGCTAAAAATCGCATTTCCAGATTCTAGTGGATAAGCACGTTTTAAGGTCTCTACAATCCGATTATAACAGTTTTACGATGATGTTTGTGTATGTATGTATGTATGTGTGTGTGTGTGTGTGTGTGTGTGTGTGTGTGTGTGTGTGTGTGTGTGTGAGTGAGTGTGTGTGAGGATGCATGGAACCACGGTTTCTCAAAAAATACTTAAGACTTAAAAAATATTTAACTGCAGTTTCCTCAATCTGATATTCCTGGGAAGAGTTGTTTAGATTTTGTTAACAATTGGAGAAGCGGAAGTAATAGTTTCTTTAAAAAAATCTTCTAAATATTATTTTTCGAAAATTCTGTTATTACTAATATTAAAGAATATAAAAATTTCTATTCGATACATTTAATTTTTTTTTATTATATCTTCTATATAATAATAATAAGGTGTAAATTTATCTCGCAGCCCATGGAAAACAAGTGGAAAAATTAAAATATTTGTAATTGACAGATAAATGTGAGTGTCAAAGAGCCAAAGACATTACTGAAGACTTTTTCTGGGAATTACATTTATAATAATATAATATAATTATATTTATAGTATATTATTTAATGATCATATAATGTGTGCTATTACTCATGAGAATGAAGTTTGTAAATCATTCGAGTGAGTAGTAGCCATTACATGTGAATGAAATACTGTACTTTTTTCTACGACTCTGAAATGATATAAAATTATTTATTTCACAAATTCAATATAGCTCAGTTCAATAAATGCATAAAAAAATTACATAAATATTTACATAATGTTGGAACAGTTAAAAATCGTCTCACACTCTCACCAATCACAAGCAGTGAAATGTTCTCCCTATACCACGCTACACTGCATTCTTAAACCAGACCAAAATGTAAGTATTTGGCATCACTGTAAAGTAATATAGGTAAATAGAACAATTTCCGAAAATATGTAAACCAACGATAATTTTGATACCTGCGAGACGCGAAACCAGAAACAGAAATCAGGATCATTTCACACCAAAAAGTGGTATTTAACTTTTCTCCCAATCTATAGGTCTAAAGTTAATAATTAAGAAAATAGCTATTTATCTCTATTTTTTCAATTACTCTGAATATCTACAACTAAAAGAGTGCATGGGGACGTTTTTAGGGGATTGCGATTATTACATAAATTGCTGTTTTACGTATCCTTTGACAAATGGTAAAGCCTAACTTTTTTGACATTTTTTCAGGATTAGTTTAGGGCATCTTTTATTTCACTGCCACTTTTACTTTACGGCCGATGGGCCAGTACAGCAAGTCGTTTATTTAAATCAGGGAGAAGGCCCGATTTATCGAAATTACTTTCTACAATGAAACTAAAAATCTACTTAATTTTATTAGAATGTTTCTGAATTTATAAATATATACTGAAAATGTTTTTTTTTCTTTATATAATTGTTTGTTTTTATTTATGTGATATAAAACTTAAAAAGTTTGTGAACTCTACTCTGGCTTAAAAAATAATTAAATTTAGAGTTGCATTATTTGCAGCTTCATAAATTTCAGGCGAAGTATTGGAAAAGTTGTTGCCGCTATTGCTCATTTTCTTGCTTAACAAATTAATGTAGTTATACTTTATTTTCACTTTTAAGTTATAAAATATTTTAGTAGTAAACAGATGGTTTTGTGAGTTACTTAAGGCTATAAAAAATACCTTCCGAAAGTAGAAAGGAGACTTTGTGAGCCAAAGCCGAAAAAAATAAATAAATAATGCATTTTTTATAGTCATGCAATGCACATACATCATCTTGCAACTTAAAACTAATCTACATAATTTTCTGATTTGGATAACATCAACAAGTGATAAAACAATTATTTAAAAGCATAGAGAAACTGGTTTGAATATAATAATACTATGCTAATATATAAAGACCTACTAGACAAGGTCAATATTTGATTTAGAATTTCTGCAATTCAAGAACACTGTTTAATGAATATCTGAGCCAAAATTGTTTGGGGGGTCCAAATTTTGAAATCATAAGAAAATATATTTAATAATATCCAAGACGCATCCATATAAACTTTATATCCACTCCTTTATATTGTAAAGAAATATGGAAGAAACAAAATTTAGTATGTTGGTATTTGAAAAGTAATAGATTTAAACGTATTTACTACTTCCTTTTGATGTTGTCAAAGTCAAAAAGTATGCTAAATTCAAAATTACAATTTTTAAAATGATATCTTGACCGGTTGTGATTCGGACGGCCCGGGTTCGATTCCGACCGACGTCGAACTTGAAAGTTGAAAATTATTTCCAATTTTCAAATAGAATAAAAGTGACTCCTGTGGTGCTCTCTCCACGAATGCTTTGAGAGCCCGTGAGGTGACGGCTGGTAAACGTCCTCAGCGGTATAGATATACCGTCATTACCGAAATCTGCGAATAGAAGCAGATTGGAATACCCAGAAATTAGTAATAAGCCGTGATGATATATTTTTACATATTTACTTATTTATTTATTTTATATCTTTAACTGTTTTTGAGATACGTAAGATACTTCAACGTAAGAGTAATTGTAAAACTAGGCAGTGCCTTGGCTGCCAGTGCCAGCTAAATTAAAAATAATGTCAATAATTATTGCTATCTTTATGCGTTTACATGCACCATATTTATTATTTTCATTTGCCCTAAATTATAAAATGAGTTTGGGCGTCCGATAATTTTTGTCTAATTTTGATTGACAGAAAAAAGCCGTCTTACGTTAATTTTAGGTAATTTACAATGGTCATAAAAAAACCTTAAAAATTACAACCATTCAACGTCAAATCTGGTAATGAGATTCGAACGTGCATGGACGTACACTTTTGGTAGAATTCTTATTGTCACTGTCAGAAATAAATTTCGTCGAATTTCGATATAAATGTTTGGTAGTTTGAAGAGGTCATAGATTTGTAAAATAATAACGTCCAATAGTAGTAATTTTGATATCAAATTAATTTAAATAATGGTAGTTCGTGGGTGTGTCACTGTAATTACCACAATTCGACGTTAATATTTTACGAATCTATAACCTCTCCACAATACTAAACGAAGTTGAATAGAATTAGTTTTTGATTTCTTTAGCAAAACAGAACAAAACCGTCAGTTTATATAAACGACTTTCATCTGAACTTCACAATTAACCTACGATACTTACAAAATCTGGAATTTGGAAATTCTATATTTTGTACCTCCGTTTTAAAAGACATGATGTTAAAGTTGACGGAATTTTCTCGTACTTTATGCAAAAACTCTATAATGTAACGACGACATCGATAGACGTTATATTTACTTTTAGGGATGCATTAAGACCGGGTCGGGATTTGACGTTTGGATGGACTTACTCGACCCGAAAATAAAAATTACCGGCGCTTCTTGAAGATCGACTAGACAAAAAATTAGCAGGCTCGAAAATTCAGTCCAAATCGGGCCGTGCTTCGGGCATGGCCGCGTGCAATGATCGAAATTGAGTGCATCCGGCTTTCGTAATTTTTGAGGCGAAATGTTTAACTTTTCTCGTGTCAAACTTTTAAAAAAAAAAACTCTGCTTCCTTAGAACGTTCAACATTGGTTAACATAAGTTGTTAAAAAAGAGACGCTTCTAGTGCAAGCTTGTTATAAAAATTACAGATCTACGAGCATTTAACTCTTTCTTTGCCGAGGGCGTTCGAAATTTTATACCACTTTTTAAACAAACCTTGTGTTTGTTTTATCTCACTTTATGTTTCTCCTCAATAATAAGACAAGAAATTATTATGGTAGGAACAAAAATCACTTTTATATAAGTATCCAAGTAGTAACTATAATAATAATATCACGATAGCATTATTATGCTTCAATGAATAACCTGGAATTCGCATAGTAAAGTAATAAAATATTTTTTTTTTATTTATTAAGATGTGAAGAAAGTTGTTATTAAATCATTTTGATCCTTTTTAACTGCATCCATTTTCATTAAAATGTTAAGGAAATTGTGTATTTAATTTAACTCTAAGTTTTTCGGGCCAGCCTAAAATCGAAAGTCCGACTCGACTCAACTTTTGCAAATGATTGGCCCGATTCTACTCGAAAAAAAAAAATTCTTCGGCCCGGCACCAGTTATTTTGTTTTTCAAGGCAACCGGCTCCGGCAGCCAAGGCACATTCAAAAATTATCTACATATTTTGAAATAATTTTAAAGGTTTACAATTTAGATTTAAAAATTGTGTTTTTGTGTCACATCAAAATTTTCAAGGAAAATCTCAAATTGAAAACTCATAAAAAGTATTAACAAAACTCTCAATAATATAATACTTTAAAGAAACATTGACAATTTCAACCCAGATTATAATCTCAAGGTCACTTGTTATGTTACTGTATAGAAAATAATATTTTGTAATGAATGATTCTTCACTTACCAAAAACGGAATCACTGTCCAATAGTGTCCTATTCACCTCACTGACTTCTGTCACCCCACTAGCCACTGATGGGGGATATTGTCTCGGGGGTTTTTCCACTGGGTTTACTGCTGTAATCAAACTCTTTTCCATCTCTGTATTGGTACAATCTAGACTGATGTCTCCATTGGGCGACGCCGAGTTTCCTTTGGTGTGTCTTGGATGTCTTCTCCGACAAAGACAACACCAAAGAAGCACTGTCAGTAAGAGAGCGAGGACTACAAGTCCTAGGATAATAAAAAGGACTAAAGTCCAGGCGTCTGAGTTGGTTACTCCTCCGGAAGGAGGGGGAAGGTGGTTGACTTTTAGGGTTATGTTGCGTTCTTGAATACCACCGGGGTTTTTAGCTGCGCATTTATATTCCCCGCCATCATTGTAGTATACGCCCATAATTGTAAGATTGTACCAGTAAGTGTCGTCTTCTATTAGGCTACTGCTCTGGGAATATCGTTGTCCACCGCTTCTTCTGGGATTTGAATCAATTATATTGTTCTTAAACACCCAACTGACATCTGGTCGCGGATTTCCTTTAACTTTACAACTCAAAGTAACATTTTCTGATTCTGCTTCTATACTAGTACTTGAGTTTGGTGGTAAAACTATACGAGGTCTACAAGCAAAATCTTCCGAAGATAGCTCCGACCAAGATCTTCCTTTCAGGCGGTCAGGACTAGCACATTCAGTCGGTAGTGTGAACAACTTTTCTTTGACAGTGTAATCGCGGAATATTTTTAAATGGCAATCACATACCCAGGAATTGTTATGCAGGCCCAGAGATGATAATTTTTGTATGTTTTGAATAATTGAGACGTCCATAAATTTTAATAAGTTTGAGTTTAGCATAATGTATTGTAAGGCAGGGGTATTAGAAAAAGTTTGTTTGCCTACTGATAAAATTCGGTTGTTGTTAAGTTCAACTCTTTGTAAATATGTTAGATTAGCAAATAATCCATCTGGTAATACTTCCAAACGATTATCGTTTAAAATTACAATTCGCAGTCTTTTATTGTCCCGAAAAACATCTGCGTCTAATTTACCTATATCATTTTTAGACATGTCTAATTCTATTAATAACTGCATATGTGCAAACGCCAATTTATCAACCCTAGTTAATTTGCAGCTGATCAATTTAACCTTCTGTAAATCCCCTAGGTTGTTACTGGTGAAGATATTCTTATCCAAGGAAAAGAAGTATTGGTCGGTGAAATCCACACTCCGGATCTCGTTGCTGAGATTGCTGGGGATGGCGTTGAGGACTGTGCTAGATGTGCGCTTGCAGTCGGCGTTTTTGCGGCCCGAGACCCAGCTGCACCGGCAAGGCTCGCACGTCGCCCAGTCTTCGTTGGCGTACACCAATCCCGCCAACAAGAGTACAAGCCAAGCCCAAGACATGGTGATGATTACACACACATCACGGCTCTGTAAACAAAGAAAATAGTGTTAATATTGAAGATTATTAAAAAATATGTAATACAGGTTATAATATGAAGGGTACAGGGGAAAAAGACGGTTTGTCAAAAATTGTAAAGTTTGCAGGAGACAGTTTTTAAAATTTTAAGATCGTGTCATTTTTTGGATATTCAGCTATGCACAATTTTGATGCAGGATTCTTTACAGTTTTTTAAATGAGTACCTTAAATTAAAAAAATTGTCTGGCGTCTTATTTTGGTGAAATTTCGATTTTTTTATAATGGCGTCAAAATGAAACATACAAGAAAGGGGTATGTCAACAAAATTTATTCTCGTGAAAATATAGCAAAATTACAAAACTCTTTTTTGAAACATTTTTGGAGAAATAAAGCTAAAGTAAAAAATTAAAACTCGAATAATTCAAGAAATAAAAACAACTTCACGAGTCTTACACTCTGTAGTTATTCTAACTCTGTAGGAATAAGATCCCTCGTGAAATTTTGCGAAATTTTTATCAGCTTTTCTTGATAGAAGTTGCTGCACAGGATGAACTGTGATCATACCACACAAATATATGTTTTGTTCGTTCACGCTCTCCAGTAAATTAAAAATTTTAATAAGGGTATTTCTGGCCGTAAAAGGAACGTTATCAAAACATTTCAGTCTTTTGCAATGACAATTTTCTCCAGTTTCATGACTTTGAAGCTTAAGCTTCTTATTGACAGTGCGTAATCTTCCATACTTCTTCCTTTTTTCCCTTCTTCTTCAACGCAGTAACTTCTTTCATCATCTTCTTTTGCTTCACCTTCCATTATTTTCAATAAACAATTAACTACAACTTGGCACTCTTCTACACAAATTCACAAACACCGGCGGAGATAAGAACTGACAAAAACATAATGACTCAGTCAAACGTGTGACAACTTTCTTGAGACATGAGAGTAGACATTCCCCCTTTTTGCTTGGTATCGCGTGGACAACCCGTATTCTTCCCCTGTACGCCAAATTTTTCAATAGTAATAACTTCTGATTTACCGTGTTTTTCCCCAAAAGGAATATACTGCGTAAAACACTCGGTCTTTGGCTACAAGACGGCATGAGAATCCTATTTTATAATTTTTACTGACAAACCACCTTCTTCCCCTGTACCCTTCATATGTAATAAACTTCATACCAATTCAAGAAACGATTTATTTATTTCTTCATATTTACAATATTGAAATGTTTTAAATGCAGATATTTGAATAGTTTAATTTGCAAATAGTTAGCGATATTCAAATATTTTAAATATTTGTCTAGTTCGAAAATCCAAATAATATGAATACGTAAATAGTTCAGATATTTAAAAAATAATATCTAGTGAATATTCAGATATGTTTTCAAAAGTTTTAAATAATCAGGTTTTAAAATAAAAATCTAATTTGATCTTGATATTCAATATTTTCATACCTATCAATACTCGCCGTCAAATAAATATGGACTGATACATAATTTTTTCCCTCCTCCCCACTCTGTACCTTGCCCTGCGGTGTTAACGCTTCTTCATAACTTAGCATTTTCAAAATTCCATATTTATTTGACGGCAAGTATAATTTCTCCAAATTTTTATGTTCTTCAACTTTTATTTGAATCTCTTTTTCGTAAAATAATTAGGGAACCAGGTTGTGACGATCACCATTCTGTATACTGACCATGTATTTTACAAAATACTGCCCAAATAAATAGAAGTGTTTTTAAATGATGATAGTTTTTTAAAATTTGTAAAATATACAAGTAATAATAGAACTCGAACAATTTTTATTTTATTTGCATTTATGTTATACATATAAAGGGTGTAACAGAAATAAGTACATTAAATTTAACCAGTGATAGAACTCGTCAAGAGCAACAATATTTATTAGTTACTTTTTTTTGTAAACCTTCTAGATATTGTGTTACAAATTTTGTAAAAGTTTTGTAAAAAAATTCATTACCTGCCTAAAATTACCAAAAAAATTGAGAATTGAAAAAAATATTTCTACAAAATATTGTTGCTCTCGACAAGTTCTATCAATGTCACTTCCTTTTTTGTTTCACTCATGTCTAAATTGGATATATTTTTTCCAATAAATAAATCGCGAATTCGAAAATAAGTTACTAAGAAATATATTATTGCTTTTGCCGAGTTCTATCACTGGTTAAATTTAATGTATTTATTTCTGTTACAGTACAGCGAGCCTGAATAGTTTATAGCGATGATTCTTAAACTATGGGTCGCAGTCACGACTCAAAAATGGATCATGTTGATTTTATTTTGGTCTTAAGCGAGGTCTTAAGTTTAAGAATCACTGGTGTATAGTTTATAGTGTAGTATTTATACAAGCCTGGAAATATTAGATTATTATTGAGTTGTTTTTTTCGCTATGTGGAAATATGGGTCATAATAATACTCGTGTTTTGATGATGGTATTAGCCTGTTTATATAAGAAATTTACAACGTATTTTGAATTTAAACAGCAAAACATGTAACGTAAAGTGTATTATTTGCTATTAATACTATAATAACGTATTATTTCATGAATAATACGCTCATTATTTATAGAATGGGTCTTAAAATTTTATATACGTATTACATATAGCTGCAGAAATTTTATATATGCTATTATAAATTTTACACACTAGATATTAACCGTCTATTGTTTTTGAATATTAATGCCTTGCAAATATATAAATTAATAGTAATGAAAATGGCAAGTGTCCTTTTTTCAATCACCCAGAATAAAATAATAGCTATTTATTCAATTTTGACGTTTTAAACTGTCATTATTAACTCCATAGCAACAACTATAAGTATCATTTTATTCACAAGTGAAATAAATTTTTTAAATCACTCTCACATATTTTTATTTTTTAACTCACTCTGCAACAATAATGCATTTAAAATATCATCAGGCACGAAAATAACACTCACCACAGTATTTATTAGATATTATCAGCCAATTTCATTATTTTTCACGACACAAATGACATAATAATGCTTTGAAATAGATAACTTGACGTCTATCATCGATGATTGTCATGCACAGCCTACTAACTGATTAGTTTATTTTGTCAAAATTAAATATTATAATGGTTGTTATTATTATTTCGTTAAAATTGAACAAAATATTGTTTAAACCTTGTGAGCTAAGAATGTTTATTCACTCGAAGAATTTAACTCACTCGTCCGTACGGGCTCGTGAGCTAAATTTTCTTCTCATGAATAAACATTATCTTAGCTATAAATATCTATTACACACCATCGTCGATAATAGATGTCAAGTCACCTATTTAAAAAGCTTTAAAGTATGTCATTTGTGTCATGTAAAATAATGAAAATGGCTGATGATGATAAATATTGTGGTGGGTGTTATTTTCGTGCCCGATATAATTTTAAATTATTTGTTGCAAAGTGAGTTAAAATTTTGTGAGAGTGATTTAAAAAATTTTAATTCACTTGTGAATAAAATGTTACTTATAATTGTTGCTATGGAGTTAATAATGACATTTTAAAACGTCAAAATTGAATAAATAATTTTTATATATCCTGAATCATTAAAGTTATGCGTACGAGTATAATTTTCTCGCAATTTGTTTGAAAAAGGAAATTTATTTATTAGGAAAGCCTAAAAGAAATGAATGCAATATTTCTTGCCTTGCGCATAATTAGAAATTGGCGAAGTTTAAGCCATCTTAAGTTGTTATAATTGTATAATGTTGATGAATTTTCGTGTATATATAAAGGTAGAATAACTCGTTCTAATTTCAAGACAAATGACATAATTAATTCCCATCCATTTGAAACAGTAACGCGTCCGGCACAAATGTGTTGGTTCCTCCTAAATCATTTACATTGAGCAAGAAACGCTCGCAGCTCGCACCTGCGTATGAAATGGAACTGTATCTTCTCTTTCAATTCAGGGAGACCCTGAAACTTCTGGCCGGAACAGACTCTTTACAGCGGATTCACGCGACAGCTTTCCTAGATATTAATTCTACTTCGCAAGCCTCAATTACCACATGATATGGATATAAGTTTCCTTTAATAATATTTGGGAAACGGGGTAAAAGCAAACTCAAGTAAAACTAATTAATAACTGAATAAATAAAAAGTAGAATATTATTTACAATATTATTAAATTGTTATAAGGTAGTTATTAGTTATCCTTTCCAATTTAATTTCCGTATTTTTAATGATGTAATTTTTTTGGGGTAACAGAACACAAAAATTCAGTCTCGAGAGTTTAAATCGGACTTGCTTTTGTTTTTGTGCAAGAAGAGACTTTTTCATTGTCTAGATGAAAAAATTACCAGTTTGGATTGTTTTATTATGATTCATTTAAGTTTTTTTCATACTTCTCAGGCAAGTGTCTTTAAAGATCGGTTTGCCCAGTTGATAGGCAAATCTAGGATAGAAACTAGGCGATCTTCTATAATAAGTGCACTAGGGCACGATCATCCCTTTTCTTCATAATCGAAAAATGTTCAGTTTTAACGTTCGTCTTAATATTTCCAGTATTTTTAAACAACAAAATTGTGTTCTCGTCGTTCCTTGCATTTTTGTCAATAATTAAAAAACCATATATTTTCAATTTCTTTATCCTCCCCATAGATCCGCCACTAGTCTCACCGAACATATACGATGTAGGTTTATGCCACAAGGAATTGCCAGTGAGGTATTGTTTATTTGATTTTTATTTTTTTAATTAAAAAAAAATCTTTTGTGGCCAGCACAAAACCTTCCGTCAATTCGATGTATTTTGTACAAATCCCATACCAAAAGGTCCTTGGAACAGATTCTATATAATATCATGTAAAATCAAACACGAACACATACTATTTCTATTCTATAAATCCAATAAAATTATAACATAAACATACACTAAGTAAAATGCACTTGACACTTCTTATTCTTCAGCTTCTCCTATTTTATTAGAGGTAGCTGTTTCCTCTTTTCTTCCACTCATTCCTGTCCAACAAATCTTCTTGACACAGGCATTCCTTTCAGTCTTCTGCGATACAGTCCTTCCATCTTCTCTTTGGCCTTTCTCTGCGTGTCACTTGCGAGGGGCACTATGACATACCAATTTTGTGATCCTACCGATCTTACACTTTCCATATTTGGTTTTGCATTTGCAACTGACATCTGTCAATTAGAATTTTTTTAGTATATCAGCATCAGCTGTTTCCAAGATAAATAGCAAAGCTGACTAATTTTTGAAAATTAATTTCTTTATAATGCTTTAAATCTACATCTATTGAATATGAAGGAAAATGTATAATCAAACTGTATAGAGAAGAATATTTTCTTTAATATGTATAATAACAAAATGTCAAAAAACAATATTTAACTGCGTTTTTTTTAAGAAAAACTGTTAAAAACTTCAAATAAGGGTACTTCCTGTGGATCAATTATAACCAAAATCTAAACAACTCTTCATATGGATGTACAGAAGAGGAATACGAAAGAATTATAATTTTTAGAATTGTAGTATTGGAGTTATCGTCGGAGAAAAATTTGTCACACACGGACATACATACACACACACACACACACACACACACACACACACACATACATACATACAGACATCATCTTAAAAATAGTAAATTCGTATTGTAGGGACCCTAGAACGTGCTTATTCATTAAAAACTCACCACCGAATTTTTTGACCAAAGACAATACCTTCCTTACCTAGGTGACGGAATGTAACAACTGTAATAATACCTAACTGGCAATTCCTAATAGGTAGTCAAGGTGACATTTCGCCGAAATAATAATAGAATTCTCGGGATGTCCAGTGATTTTCATGATTTTAACATTTTACAATTAAAATGTAATGAAATGAAACTAAAATGAATCTTCTATGAATCCACCTCAATAATCGTATAATGTTAGGCAAGACAAGTTATTACATCGGCTAGACGCTAGTCAAGGAAAGCTGCAAAAATGTAAAGGCGCATATTTTATAGCTAGACAGCGATAGCGAATACGAATCCAATATGGCGGGTCACTGAATAAACGCAATCTTATTTTCTATTCATAGGAATGATTTCTATCGCATTGTGTACATACTATACATTTTCAATAGAAATCTGACAGTTCTTTAAATTTTCTGCACATGGAAAAGTTTCCTTCTTTTGAAATGTAGCGTGTAAATTCTTAAAAAAAAATATAGTAATTTAAAATTCTTTTTTTATTTTTACTATTATTTATTGCAGTTAACGGAAAGTATCATTTTAATTCCTTAATTAATCTTCTGCGTGAAGTAGTAAGTATAATTGCTTCACACGTATATAACAGTACGTAAAATATGATTTAATAGATGCTTAAAACGTAATGCAAGTGTGCTATTTATAGTTTCGTCTTTATTTTTTACTATATTTTTCATAAAATGTTCGTAATAAAATCCGCAGTTACCGAAAGTATCACTTTAGCTCCTTCTATAATGTACCTACTGCGTGAAGTAGCAGGTATGGCTGCTTTACGCGTTGATGCTTAAACGCAATGCAAGTGTACTAAGCTCATAGGAGGTCTTATACTTTTAACACCGGTTATAAGATTGCTGTAATTTATTTATTATATTTGACTTTGACAATAGGGTCCTCCACTATATTTCTTTAAATATTTTTTTAAAACACTTCATCTAAATTGAAAGTGATATATAATTTTAGAAAGTCTTTATTGTTATTCGTTAAGCCGTAATATTTTTTTTAATATTCTGTGACGCAGATATAGAGATGATTTTATTCTCAAACAGTGGATTTCACTAATAATTGAAGTCACATAAATTTATTTTTTTCAGCACTTATAAAATGTATAAATATGTTAAAATAACCCTTGTGGTCAATAATTGGAAATATGGGTGGATAATAAGTAATTTAATGTTATAAATAATAAAAATACTACGTATATATTATAGTCCAAGATTTGATTACCACTGGTAGCCTATGTCATTCAACATATCTTTTACTTTCATACCAACGCTTGTAATCTGTCATGGCATCATAAATTTAAACTAGTATTATTTGGTTTATTTCTGTTGTTTTCTTGTTGTTATTTTCTACATTTATATACTAGCAAATGGATTCCGTATTTCAAAAAGGCGATAGCAGAAGGTTTGAAAGTAGTAAGAATTTGGAATAGAATAAATGTGTGACGTAGATATAAAGATGAGGAAATGGTTATAAAAATTCGATTATTTTAGAAACTAATAACTATTTTTAATCTTTGATAATCCTTAATTTACAGTTTTAAGGTCTAGTTTTAATATAACTGACCCTTGTTCTAATTTGTTACTACGGTGGAGGACCCTATTGTTTGATAGCACAAGTAAAATATTTTCGAATTTTGAATACATTTATTGAACCAATCGTAGAAAAAGTAGCTTCAAACATTGATCGTATTCTTTTAATAGTGATGAGTAAAATGTAATCGTTTGGTTTTTAACGGAGTTTATTTTTCGTACTACGGCCAAAGGCTCTGTTATTTTTTTGCAAGGCTAAAATTCTTGAACCATTTGTAGAATAGTTATTTATGTATTAAAAGCATAATAAATTACAAGGTTGTAGCACAGGGGAATGTTTAAAGCGCGATGCGTAGCGGAGAGCTTTAATTTTCCCAAGTGCTATAATCTTGATTATGCCCGTGGTACATGTAACAATTTATTTTATTTTGGTTCTCAAAATTGAAAGATTCAATAGGTATATTTGTATACTCGTAATCGTTATACTGGCTTTGTGAATTTGAAGTATGTTGTGGTTTCTCTACGTACTTTGTTGTTGTTGTTTGTTATAAACAATTTTAATTATCAAATGAAATAACAGATATCGATTATTCCAAAGAAATATCGGATGAATTTGAAGCTGCACAAGGAAAAGTATAAGAAATTATGTTCTATAATGTACTATTTTTGATACATTATCACTCAAAGATTCATAAAAACAAATAATAAATAAACAGAAAACGACCGCATTCATATACAGGAATGAAAGGATTCTTCGTTGTAACATTCTATTTTTCTTCAAGTTATATTATAATGTTCATATTTTGCAAGTACATACATAACATAAAAAACCAAGTAAAGAACTACAGACCAATCTCCAAACTTTCTATTCTAGAAAAAGTTTTCGAAAAATTAGTTTATAAAATAATGTTAAAAATCGCATCATTTCTCAGCAGCCCGGTTTTTTCTCTGGTAGATCCGTTGAGACAAATCTTTTAACTTATAATGAATATATTTTAAAGTCTATGGACGAGCGTAGTCAGGTGGATTCAATATATACCGATTTCAGTAAGGCTTTTGACTCTATCGATCATTCATTACTAATAAACAAACTTGCTGATTTCGGTGTGTGTGGAAGCCTCCTTGACTGGTTCACTTCTTACTTAACCGGAAGAAGTCAAAGAGTAACGATTAATGGATTTCAGTCGCACGATATATATATATATATATATATATATATATATATATATATATATATATATGTTGTTGTTGTTGTATATATATATATATATATATATATATATATATATATATATATATATTCCGTCTGGTGTTCCTCAAGGTTCCCATTTAGGACCGCTCTTATTCAACATTTTTATCAATGATATCTGCCAATGTTTCAAATTTTTTAATTTTTTAATCGTCTGCATTTAAATATTAACAAATGTCATTCTATCACATTTTCTAGAAATAGATCTGATGTTTGCTATTCTTACACTTTTGCTGGTAAAATAATTAATCCTGTCTCAGAAGTAAGGGATTTAGGAATTCTTTATGATAAAAAACTTATTTTCGATGTACATGTCGACAACGTAACAAAGAAAGCATTTAAAATGCTTGGTTTTCTTATCAGGTCATCAAAGAACTTTAAAAATCCCAAAACCTTAAAAGTTTTATATTTTTCTTTAGTTCGAAGTCAATTAGAATTTGCAATAATTTGTTGGTCACCTCAGTATGCTATTCATAGAATATAAGAATAGAGCGTATTCAAGAAAAATTTTGTAAATTTATTAGATATAAATTTAATAATTTTGAAATTAATATTTTACCTCTGGAAAAACGGCGAATCGTAATTGGCTTGATATTTTTATATAAATTAGTAGAGTAGATTGTCCTGATCTATTAAACAGTTTGGGCTTTCGCGTACCAATTTATACGAATAGAGCAACGGATTTATTCTGTTTAGGATTTAATAGAACTAATGCTGCTTTCAATTCTGCACTAAAACGTCTACCATTTTTTACAATAAATATGTGTCTTATAATAATTCAATTGATATATTTCTTTTTAGTTTATCACAGTTTAAAAAACAAGTGACAAATGTAGTACTGTCCTTTAATTAGTTATTTGTTATTAATTTTTCTATTATGTTTTCATTGTAGTTGGTTATTTGTATCATGAAATTATATACTGCTATATTATTATTTCTAATGTAACTTAATTGCTAATGTATTTTTTATTTTGCATTTATCTTGTATGTGCTTTCCTGTTATTGGGACATGGTTCTGTTGGAAAGCCGAAGTTAAATAAAATAAAATGATATAGAAGTTAATCATTTTGTTACTACTATAATAATGAAAAATATTATTTTACGGCGTACAATAAAATAAATATTAATTTACGGCGTATAATAATGTTAATTGTTTTATATACCACCGGTGGCAGCACCTACAACAGCAGCAGTGACGAATGACAGTTGTATTGCGTCGTTCAGTCATATTTTATTGTACAAAATGGCTAAAAAAACGTCTGAATGACATATTTACATTTTATATACCTACATCAAGTTTACTTCGGAATGCTTGAAGAAAAAATAGTGTCACTCGGAGTTGAACATTCTTTTTG
The DNA here is from genome assembly GCA_943142095.1 of Ophonus ardosiacus. Taxonomy (NCBI): domain Eukaryota; kingdom Metazoa; phylum Arthropoda; class Insecta; order Coleoptera; family Carabidae; genus Ophonus; species Ophonus ardosiacus. Next base: position 13,936,604 of record OW964830.1, on the reverse strand, counting down.
TGTTTCGTTCAATTTGCATAGCCTCGGCATGCGAGGCGGCCGCAAAATATGAGCTCAACACAAAAAGACCTGTTTCAACTCCTAGTAACATAATATACTATTATCCACTTTTGTTAAATAGTTAGGAAACTGTTTTCTTTTTTAAATAATTGACGATCTCGGAAAAATGCACTCTGTTTTTAAAAAGTTTTACTTCAATATAATTTAACGGTAAATTTAATATTTTTTTTCTAGTTTTTGTATATAACAGATTCCTCATTATGGAATTTCAAGATAATAAAGTGAATTTTATTTCGAATATTATTTTTAGTACAGGAGAAAATAAAATCATGTGAAAATATTTCCCATAATTAGTGGCCTGTTGCATTTAATTTTTGCTCGTGAAATAAATTCCAGAGTGTAAATTAAAAATTCAAGAAATATGCTCGGCTGAAATTTGGAATGCAGCGTATTTGTAACAATGAAATTTAATATGCGAAGTATTCGGTATATTAAGTCAGGGCCGTCAGATGTATATGAGGATTGTCGCCTCTTATTACACACTTCACTCATGCTTGTTATTGCAAATTCCTTCTCTAAACTAAGCTCAAGTAAAAACAGAAAACTTTCAACACATTTAACAATTAATAACAAAGACAGACACACAGGTTATGAAAACAAAAAATGTGCAATAGGTAGATGTTTAATATTATAAATAAATAAATTACATATTTTTACATTGATTGGGCAGTTGTTAGTCCGTATTTTAAGCATATTTAATCAAAATGACAAACAAACAGTTGACATTTTCAAACGAAACTAGAAAAAATATGTAGTATACTTATTTTGTTACTTTTTACAATTACAAATGTTTCACAAGATTAGAGCATCTGAATCAACTTTTCGGTCATCATCAGATGCCAGCCGTCTCTTTGCAGAGACAACTGGGCACAGCGAAAGATATACATCTCATATAAGACAGATGGCTTAGGAGGTAACTAACCACATGCAAAGCCATCTATCGAAAAATCGCCGTAAAGCAGTGGCAGATATTGTAAAATAAAAGTACAATAGCGAATTCTTTATTAAACATTGTTTCACCTAGAGTTTGCTATTGTACTTTTGTCTAGACCTAGAGATTGGAAATCATGACACAAAATACAAATACAATATTATTATTATTGTTATTATTATTATTATTATTATTATTATTATTATTATTATTATTATTATTATTAATTACAATACCTAACAGGCTTACGCCCAATTCTAAGGTAAGTATCAAGTATGTACGTTTTAAGTAGTTGGAGTTATTTTTTTTATGTAATTAATATCATGGTGGAATAGATCGATGTGGTCTTCAAAATGCTTATAGCATGATATAAGTTGATGCAATGTCGACTTACTTCTTGCTGATGATCGAGGTATATGGAAGCACAATTTGTTTAAAAGATATGGACAGTCAATAGTAGAATTTACTATTTTCTGAAGAAATATTGTTGCATGCAGACTTCTTCTCGCATCTAAAAAGTCAATATTAAAAGAACTTAATAATTGTTCTTGAGGAATCCTCTGGTGGGATAAGATCCCACAATAATGTATGTAGCCCATTTTAAGAATTTGCGTTGAACATTTTCGATGGAGTTGGACTGGTAAACAAAATTCGGATTCCAGATGACGGAGGCATATTCTAAATGAGGACGTACCAGGGATACATATAGGAGACAAAGTATAGACATATCTTTGAATACGTGAGCGTTTCTAATTAAGAATCCAAGACATCTGTATGCAACTGCAGTAATTTCGTTGATGTGTTGATTTAACCTTAGATCCGGATCGAAAACAACACCCAGGTCTTTAATAACAGATGGTCTTTCTAACGTACAATTATTTAAAACATAATTAAATTGAATAGGTTCACGTTTTTTCGAGAAAGTCATAACGTTACATTTTGGATATTCAAATGAAGATTATTCTCCAAACACCACCAATATTAAGTACATTCTGGAATACTTCTAAATACCTACTCTTTTCACATTAAACAGCATTGTTCAATATCACAAACTAGCGTTGTTAGACACCATTTTACACTTAGTATATAATTATGTAATTACAATTGTATAGAAACAATCACGTTACATACATGAAGCCCTTTACAGTATTTTAATTAACATTTCAATACCAAAGGCGATGAAAAGTTTATATTTCTAAATTTAAACTTATATTTGCGAGCTGTTAATTTTTAGTATTTGCACAATATTATTTTAATATTTTGCGTTAAACTTGTTTACGGTTACATATTTCATTATTTGGTACAAAACTTGCATCAAATAGATGAAATATTCTTTGTTAATTAATAAATATTTAATTTCCAAAGAAAATTAAATCTTTTATTTTACTAGCTTTTAATTTATATGTTTGTAAACTGTATATGCACATATTTAATTAGCAGAAGAGATATTTTTTATACATAAATGAAAAATGAATATAATACAGGGAGAATATGAAAATCCGTGACAAGCGTTTAACATGAAAAAATCTGCATACCTACCGATTTAATTTTAGTGTATACATTGCATAGGGGATTTTAGAGCATGAAATTTGGCATTATCTGGTACCAAAATTAGATCTACTTTAAAAAAATCTGATGTGGTCACCACATTACCTTCCGTCAATTCTATGTATTTTGTTCAAATCCCACATCAAAAGTTCCTAGGAATATCTAGTAAAATTGTAATACAAACATGTACTATTTTCTACAAATTCCATAGCGAAAGTTTCTTGGAAAAGATTCTATAAATCCAATGAAATTATAACACGAAAATCCACTATGTAAATTGCACTTGGCACTAACATCTGTCAATTAGAATTATATGAATATATATCAGTTGTTTCCCAAAGCTCGCTGATTTATGAAAGTTAATTTTTCTTTATAATTATTTAACTATATCTAATGAATATGAAGGAAAGTGTATAATAAAATCGTACAGACAATAAGATATTATTTCACATTGTTAATCACATAAAATGTCAAAAAATGACATTTATTTGCGATTTTTCAAGAAAGAACTTCAAATAAGGGAACTTCCGGTTGAGCAGTTACAACCGAAATCTAATCATCTCTTCACATGGATGTTAAGAAGAGGAATACGAAAGAATTATAATTTTTGGAATTGTAGTATTGGAGTTATCGTTGGAGAAATTTTGTCGCACGTGAACACATAGACACACATACAGATATCATAGAAAAACTAGTAAAATCGTATTAGGGACCCTAAAACATGCTTATTCAGTAAAAACGCACCACCGATTTTATGGACCAAAGACAATACCTTCCTTACTTAAAGGTGACGGAAGGTAAAAAGGTATCCAGCCTAGATATCCATTGAGTAAATGCTTTACTCCGAAAATGTAGGTTCTAGGAGTATTTAATATAAACTAGTTTAATACCAATCAGAGTTATACATAATCTAATTCTCTATCTCTGTAACTATTATTGTATGCTCTGCGCAAATAACACTACCGTTGCAATGCAAATATTGATAACTCTATCTTTTGCAACTGTAAAAACAGTGTCATCTGCTACTGCTACCCACATCTGCTATACTTTCCTATTTACTTCATGCACAAAGGGCTTTACTCAGTAATTGTTGGCTGTAGTTGTTAAACTACTTTGCAGAGCAGATCATATCTCACGCATTCACACTTGGAGTTTAAAGCGAGGAGGTGAATATAAATGTTTTGTGCCAGCGAGAAAGGAGAGGACTCAGGATTTAAACATTCACGGCTTGTAAATTAGTAATGGTTAACCCTAGACCAACAACACTAGTTCTAGTGGCTTACAAAGCCCCAGGAATTCCTTCGTAATTTTACGTTAACAAGATTTCTTTGTTAGATTAATTACACGAAGAATGACAAAGAATAAACTACAAAAGTTCATTTCCAGTCCAATCAAAATGTAATCAACACGTCTTTTACACATATGTCTAGTGCTACATCTCTTCATTTCGACAGATTTCAGTAGATGACATAGTCCTGCTCAAAAGGACAGTTGTTGAAATTCATTTGCAGTTTAAATGAATTTCTCTATTTCGGAATTGCAATAACTTTTTCTAGCAAGCTCATTAATGTTAGAATGAGTAAATGAGTTTCATTCTTAAACGATTTTTAGTGATATTTTTATATTTGGGATTGGTATGATTGCAGTAAATACACAAAATATCTAGGCAACAGATAAAATAAAAAACTCAAATCATTGTTACAACCTAAAATTTCTACAATACAATCCCTTAACGGAAAATGTTAAATATTTTTATAAAGAAATAATCGGATTTATTTTGTAACAAAGTGGCTAATTTTTGGTAACTAGATAAAAAAATTGTTCATTAGATATTGATTTTACTACTAAAAATTTTTTGTACATATATCAACATACTGAATTGGTTAAAATGTTTAACTAGTTGTCAAAAATTAACCACTGAGTTACAGAATAGGCCCGATTATATGAAACAGCGAAAATAGTATAAAACATTCACAGAATGCTACTCAGGTACTCAAACTCGTGCTTGAATAGGTTTTATTATATTGCAAAATCGCCGAATATGGTAAATATAGAATAAAAAAAAAAAATTGCGCCAGAATAGTTATTTACATTCGAGTGCGTGTAAGTTGTATTTTATAGCGCGACAGCTTTGTTTAAGGGACTCGCCTTATTAGCTGGAGCGCTGTAAAATACTTCACGCACGAGAATTGTATCAAATTTTTTGATCGACGATAATGAAAATCACTTTTTTAATGAGATAGGTTGTACTTCTGAAGAGGGTTAGTTTAAAATAGGTAATGGGGTTAAGTCAATTTCCAAATTTGATTTTACTTGCCTTCATTAGAGTACTTCTTCTAGCGAAAATTTATTTGTAATAATAGACGTTGTTTATGACTGATAATATATTTATTTGCTCATGTTTTCTTCGTAATAAATAATAGGTAGGTGTCGATATTTGACATTTCATCAATTTTCGCCTCGCGTATTTGACAGGTATATCGATCGGTGACTATGTCGGTAACGACGGATTTTTACAATAATGACAGATGTCGCTGCCGTGATTTTGGTTTATATAAATTAATTTTAAATATAGGAAATGTTAAAGTATAAAAATAACTTATGTAGGTAGTACATTTTTACATGAACTTTATTATAGTAAAGATGATTTCTTTTCTAAATGCTCATAAACGTCCAGTGTATATTGATTATTTTACCACATAGTGAGACAAGTTACAACACAGTAAGCGTAGGTTACACTTGCTGCGTATATAATTGTAAAGTTCCCATTACACTTCAGGAGGGCAAAAAATAAATTACGTTATTTTTGGGTAAATAAATAAATAAAATAAATTTATCATCACGGCATATTATCCATTACTGGGTGTGCCAATCTGCTTTGTTCACAGATATCAATAATGATGAAATATTTGTAACATGCCGCAACTTACCAGGCGTCACCTCACTAAAAAAATTCATATTGTTCGTATTCAATGCAATTAAAATTTTTGATGTAAACCAGTGACGCTGTCTACAGATCAAATAAAGACACGAGTGATATTTACTAAAAGATATTTTTCGTTTATTGAAATCATCATAAAAACATAATTTACATATTTATAACAAAAGTTAACAAAACATTCGCATTTTACATTTTTATTTAAAGAAAAATTACAGTTTGCGGTAACTTTTGACCCGCAGTGTATAGTTTCTACCTGTTATTTATTTTGCAATATGCAAAGCTTTTTTTATCACGCGCAGCTGAGAAATTATGCAAAATTTGTTGGTATTTCGGTGACAGTATATTAAATTTCTGTATTTGTAAAGGGTTGAAACATTTTTTTGCTCGGAAGTTAAATTTCCCTCAAAGCAGCAGTTTTTATTTTAAACCTTAGAGCGAAAATTAACTAACAAGATTTAAAAGCCGCAACAAAAACTTGATGAAAGGAAATAAGGTTAAATATTACATTACATAGGATTTAAAAAGGAAATTAAAAAGAAATGCATTTGCATATACTTAACACGAAACTCTACCGTTCCAAGTCAGGTGCAAGATAATTTCTGAATTGCATTCTTTCGAGAAATATAGGACAGGAAATCATGTTGTTTTAGAGACAATTTTATTTGTATTTGATGACACATTTACAGTTTACAGTGTCACCTGAATCACTCACATTCAGAGAAATATTTTAGATTCACTTGATAACGATTGAAGATTTTAATAATCGAAACGTTGCTTAACTTAAAAAATCTGATGTGGCCAACACAAAACCTCCCGCAATTTAATTTTTAATAATTAAAATACATACCTACGTATTTATTAATGCTGCAGACTGTTCCATTGCATATAACTATTGCTTTATTACTATTTTCTTTTTAAAATGTCATCATTACCAATTTGAAATGATAGGTTCTTTAACAGTGATATTTACTTGTCAGTTACATTCATTTGAAATATGAATTGTATAACAAAGGAATTGTGTTTATCTTAGGCATAGAGATTTATAAGGAAAATTGATTTTTAAATTTATCTGTAAAATATATAGAAAAAGTACCTATTAATGTATACCCGTAGAAAAATCAATAATCTTTAATTTTCATAATGACAAAATGCGAAAAAATGGCATTTAATGGTATTTTTTGAAGAAAAGCCATTATGAGCTTCAGATAAAGTGCCATTTCCGGTCATCCAATTTACACCAAAAACTAATGGTATCTTTTCATATTAGAATAGGGTAGAAATGCAAGGTTTCAGAATTTTCTGAATGATAGTATTTGAGTTAGAGCGTCAACAAAATCCATACACATACACACACATACACACACACACACACACACATACACACATACACACATACAGACATCATCGTGAAAATGTTAAAATTGGATTCTAGGGACCTTAAAACGTGGTCATTTGCTAAAATCTCGATATGTGATTTTTAGCACGATTCCTGTACCTCCCTTAGGGTAGCGGGAGGTAAAAATAAAGACAATGAAAGTTCGAAATAGATCTATTGTTCATTTGAATCTATAATATAAATTTACTGCTATTAACTAAATTAAGAAAGTGCATTTATTGCAAACCTATAATGAGGTATTTAGAGAAAATATTTATATTAATAATGAATAATTATACATAATATACTCGCATTTGTTAAAATTTCTTTAATATTAAATAAAACTCGTAAAAAAACAGCATTAAATCTTTTTTTAAACCCGCTTTCCTTCAAATATATTAATATTTAATTAATTTTAAAAAATACGAGTATATTATTTTAAATTCTATAAATACAAAGATGGATGGATTAAAAAAATCTTGGTCACATACCCCATTGCTCTATAGCAGCGTTTTCTAAACTTTTCATAATGCGGATCGGTAAGTTTTGAATTATTCTTTCGCGGTCCAATCAGGGCTTGATTACACATTTCCTACGGGCGTCTTGTATTTTCATAGGTTGGTCAGAGCTTGAATGAAAAACTATAAAATTTCAAATTTTTGCAAGACTTCAATTCATTCTGATACAAATAAAAAATATGATTTATAAAAAATAGTTATTACGGTTTAAATACAAAAATAATTATATTTGTCCAATTTATTTCGTTATTATGAGTTTTCCTTTCATATTAATTTTAGGTATGTTAGTTTGTTAGTTAATATCTCAATTTTCAATGAAACATGGTTTAGTACTAGAAACTACTAGAAAAAAAAAATAGAAAACCCGAATGCTGCACCTTTGTTGAACACGTTACTTAGCTTGAATATTTCTCTAAAATCAACAACAATAACCTCACCTAACGCACAAAACTCGGCCTTAGTTTTTAAAAAAAAGCAAGCAGATATATTAGATAAGTATTGTTATAAAGGAATATAAAAAACAAAAAAATATATGACAACAAGGATCTACAAAACTTGTGTAAGGCCGATCTTGATGTAAGTAGTGAAAATATATGCAGAACCATGTAAAACAAAAAGAACTATAAGAAACCAGAAAAATGAAAACATTAAGAGCAATAAAAAGAGTAAAGCTGCGAGATCAAATACGAAGTAACACCATGAAAGGAACTCCAAGCAGATGATGTAGTTAGATGGATTAGATGTCAATAGAGAGACCATGAAGATAGGATAAACTCAAGACAGAATCACGAGGTGGATAAAAAACTCAGAAACCATGCAGCAGAAGACCTCTTAAAAGAGGATGGAGAGATGGAGGTCGAAATCATGAGACCCTCTAAATAGGAAGATCTAAAGAAGCTATGTACATCAGTTAGAACAGGACGAAGACCTATAAAGAAGAAGCAGAATATGAAAAGAAAATTTTCTTTTATTAGTTTGTATATTTTCGAAGTAATTTAAACACATTCACAATAAAAATATGAAAAACAAACATCATAATTTGTGCTGAGTACTAACAGGAACACAGAGTCTATTTTATGTGGAAATAGAACAAGTTCATTTTAATGAATTCAATTTCGTTTTGTACTCAATTTACAGTGTGCAACTACACAAATTATATTGTTCACAATTAAATGAATAATATATTGCGTAATGTAGAACACGCTTTACAAATTCACTTTACTTGCAGGACATATGGTAGATATTAATTATTTATGTGATAATTGTACAAGAAACGAATAGTTATTGGCTCTGTAATTTAAATCAATGATTTTCTGCTCACTAAACTAACTGTTATTCATTTTTAAAAAAAGACTTTGCAAGGATCAGCTGCTTATTAACGCGCATCTATTTTTTTCTTACTAAACAAGAATATGTCTATTTTTTGTAATATATAACTTGACTGTAGTTTCCAAATTGCTATGATAAGCATAAATGTTGTTTCTATAAGCGGTTATCCATCCATGTAGCTAGTTAGCTACTAACAGCAGTATTTTATTATAATAAAATGTTCTTGGTAAAACATCTTCAAGAATAAATATTGACGCATATTAAAGTCAACAAAGCCAAATATAAATTCAGGTGTTAATAATTACTCGAAATCTGTCTAACAGCGTTTATTCACTTACAACACCGACGTTTCGGTACACACTTGCATCTTCTTCTGGTTGTCGATTGAGAGCAAACTGGTATGTATGTGCTCTTTTTAATTTTTGTTGTATGCAATGTTGTAAACCTGAATGTATTTCGTAAATGAGATGTAATATTTTATAAGATATCACCTACCCAGAAGAATGTGCAAGTGTGCACCGAAACGTCGGTGTTGTATAAGAATAAATGCTGTTTGAATGAGATTTCCAGTAATTGTTAATACCCAATCTATACAACAGTCGAGAAATTTCTCACATTAATAATTTCATTTTAGGTTACCCAGTTCCTTTAAGACCTGGCTCTGGGCATTTTCTGGACACAGTGTCTTAGAAATAGCCAAACAGCGAAAGTTTATCACTTCTTATAGAAACAATATCCGCTTTCTAGTCGCATTAAGTAATTCAACAATTAATGCTTCAATAGCCAAGGAATAATATTATTTCCAAAAAGCGAAAACAATTTCGACTACAGCTACATGTTCTATCATTTACGTGATTCAAAAACTATCATCCTACGACCTGGCAGAACTATAGCTTGAAATTATGGAAGTATTAGGGTCCTCCACACTCCACCAATTTCTGTAGTAGGCTGCGCGAGAAAGACAGCAATATTGTGACATCACTACAGCACTGAAAAGAAATTCAAATAACTCACATAGGCTGGAAGTGCGAGCTCGGTTTTAACTAAAACGCTGTTTTAAGAAATTCAAATTTCAATATTTAATTTCACCCTTATGTTTAAAGAACGATTTTTAAAAAAATATTTGTTTGAATACAAACTATGTTCTGCTTAAAAATCATATTTTGATAAATTTGATATTATTTATTTTTATTATTAAGTAATGAAATTTGACATTTCTTATAACAGCGTTTTAGTTAAAACCGAGCTCGCACTACCAGCCATAGTGTTTATTAAAAAAATGTTTTTATTTTATTTTAATCATTATTTATTGAGTAGTACTTTAAGTATAAAGTGTAAATTTTATCATTTTTTATTATGGTGGAGGACCCAATGTGTATGTTTCTCTAGTTTATAACTTGAAAACATGTCTGATCCCCATTAAAACAAATAGTATTTTTGGAAATGCATTAAGCATTTTCACTTACACAAATCAATGTCTATCTGTCTATCAGTTCTTACACTTGCTTTATTTTATACATCACATTTAGAGTCTGCATATTTTCAGTGATAAGACCATTAGCAGTATGTATTTCTTAATTATTATTCACTAATAAAACAGTATGTCAACTTTAGTCACAGTCACAATAGTACATTTTGATAATTTTCCTGGTTTTTATATGATGAAAGTTCTTCTTCATTATACATCCATTCCTGTCCCAGTTTTCCTACCCTTAGTTAATTAATTATCCCGGTGTAAAATCCTGCCCGGGCGTAGGGAGATAACCGCACCGCAGTTATGCTCGCATCATTGTACGATTGACCCTTTTTCACAAACTACTATTTGTGTTCGTTGATTCACATCGGTCTTTGTGGTCGACAAACAGATTTTATATTTCGTTCCCCCATGTTTTATTACGATTTGATAACCGTTATCTTTATTGGATTTACACGTGCCATGTTTTATATAAACGGCTACGGGGACAACTGTATTATGTTTCAAACAGATCCATTGTTCATTTCAACATTTTCAACGGTTTTCACTTTTCCACAAATATAGGTTACTGCAAACATTAAATACGAATAGCTGAAGCTCGCTATCTATTGGATATAGAAAAAAATATTCCTGATCAAAGTGAGAAGATATTTTTAAATAATCTGATGTGGCCAGCACATTACCTTACATCAATTCCATATATTTTGCACAAATCCCATACCAAAAGTTCCTTGGAAAAGATTCTATATATCCAGTAAAATTGTAGATCGAACATATACCATTTTCTACAAATTCCACACCGAAAATTCCTTGGAAAAGATTCTATAAATCCAATAAATTATAACACGCACATATACTGCACAATGCAAATTGCACTTAACACTGACATCTATCATTTAGAATTATTTGAATATTTCAGCTATTTACATGATTATATCAAAGCTGGCTGATTTATGAAAGTTAATCTCTTTATAATTCGTTAACTCTATACCTATTGAACATGAAGGAAAATGTATAATCCCACAGTAGAGACAATAAGATATTCTTTCATATTGATAATCACATAAAATATCAAAAAATGATATTTAACTACGGTAAGAACTTCAAACAAAGGGAACTTCCGGTTGACCAATTAAAACTAAAATATAAACAGCTCTTCGTATAGATGTAAAGAAGAGAAATACGAAATAATTATAATTTTTAGAATTAGTATTGGAGTTATGGTTGGAGAAAAATTTGTCACACAGACACACACAGACACCCACAAACACGTACACACACACACACACATATATATATATATATATATATATATATATATATATATATATATATATATATATATATATAGATTTCATTGTGAAACTTGTAAAATCGTATTATAGCGACCCTAAAACGTTCTTATTCATGAAAAAGACACCACCAAATTTTTTTGACCAGATACCAATACCTCCTTACTTAAAGGTGACGAAAGATAAAAATTAATTGTATTATTTTTTCAAGACGGCGGTGCTTACGGAAGAGCACTAAGGGCGAAAACTTGGAATTATTATTAGGGCCTCTAAATACAAAACATCCATTTGCAGAGTTAATATATCCTAGTACTGGACTATGTGAAACCGATACATTAAATACGATAAATATTTTATAAGTATCATAATCGATTAATCAATGTAGAATGCCACACCCAGCAATAAGTAAAATGCAGTTCTGATATTATTAGATTACAGACATTATCGGGGGTATTAGACATCAATAAACCAATAAATTATTGTAGTTACAACGACCAAATCAAATCAGTGCAGCTAGAAAACATCGGGCTTCCATATCGTGGTTTGTTTGAATGTTAAATGCATTTGATTCATTGCTTTTACAAAAATATCGATACTACCTATCATTTTATACAGTGTAATTGATTTTAGTTGCTTTAGTTTAGGATACATTTTTATTTTTAACCTAATATCAACTTCTTACTATTTATATTTTTTGAATGTTTTCGAAACTAAAAAAGTCAAAATATAAATATACAGAATTGTAGTGATGGCCATGAGTTCCAGCTTTATTCGACTCGACTCGTAGCTTGACTCGAAAAGAAGTCAAGTTTCGAGTCAAGCTTAACAATTACATTTCGATTTGTTGAGTCCAGAAGGATCAACTGGAATATAAAGGAGAAAGCGGAAAAGGCCTTGGTGATCCACCAAAGCCTTTTTCGCTTTATTCACAATTATATTTTCAGTCGAGTATCGAGTCAAGCCAATAATATCTTTAGTCTAGTCAAGTTCTTTTGCTCGAGCTTCAAGCTTTTTCGGGTCATTATACACGTTTCAATTTCTAATACGAAATTCTACTTTGCAACAATGCTTTGAACATGTACGAGTTCACAACAACATAACTTCACTTTCCAATTTCAATTTTCAATTCCAACTTTGCTATTTCAATTTAAGGTAACGCATGCGTATATTGTTTCTGAACGTCAATTCTCACGCTCAGCTGTCATTTTTTATTGGCTGGTTGCACCAACGTAAACTTACATTTTAAGCGTTTCTTAAATTGACAATATTGCATAGAAATGTAATGTTATGCATTGCTGTCATAATTTCGATTTGTATTTTTACTTCCTTTTACGAAGTAAAGGAAGTATTGTAATCGCGAAAAATTTCGGTTTCCAGATTTCAACGGAAATATCCATCTTGACCATCCCTGAATCCATTTTGACTAATTTCGTCGTGACGTCTGTACGTACGTAGGTAGGTATGTACGTACGTACGTACATTCACATGTACGTACGTAAGTACCATATTTCGCATAACTGAAAAACGGGAAGCCGTAGAAAGTTAGAATTTTGTATTTAGGACTGTTATAACATCTATTTGTGCACCTCCCTTTTTGGTCATTACATAGTTTTCGGAAGTCGTACTTTACTTGAAGCCTATAATAGATTTTAATGAAAAACTATATTAAAATATAATCCACAACTTTTAAAATTTGGCATATAATACTTTTATAACAATTGGAATGACATAATAGATTTTAGTTAAAAGGGTCTACTCGGAAGTGGTACTTTACTTGAAGCCTATAATAGATTTTAATGAAAAACTATATTAACATATAATCCAAAACTTCTCAAATATGGTATATAATACTTTTATATCAATGAGAATAACATAATAGATTTTGGTTAAAATAGTCTAACCGGAAGTGATACTTTATTTGAATCTGTTATCAGTTTTTCTTGAAAAACATGGTGTTATTTTGATTTTAATAATAAATGCTTCAAATAAAAGTTTTAGAGAATTGAATTATGCGTCAAAAACATCAAGTATGATTAAATTAGCTCTTTGTAAAAAAATTATGTACTTTTGATTTCTGTAATTAAGTTTGCTATGAATTAGGACAAAAACTAACAAAAAAAATAAAGAATTTAATGTGAATGTCAAATTATGTCAAATCCGTGCAGTTTTATTATTGGGTCTGTTATAATACATATTTTAATTATTAACCAAATATGTATAGTGTAACAGGCGTACAAGGAAGTCATGTGGTGTCCACATCAGATATTTTTGTTTAAGGATCGCTTAAAATTTAAGCCTTGTTGTTGCAACTGGACATTAGAATATATTGTAACACTTTAGAAATAAATCGCAAAAAAGCTCTTCAGCTTCAGTTATCATCTGTCAAAAGTCTCGATGTAAACAAATGTATGATGCAGAAATATGGACAAGAAGTACAATATTACAATATACGCAAGCGGAATCTGATAGGTTTCAGCATGCGTCAAATTTGGTTCTCAACATAGCTTTGTTTATTTTTACCTTCCGTCCCCTTTAGGTAAGGAAGGTATTGTCTTTGGTCAAAAAATTCGTTGGTGAGTTTTTAGTGAATAAGCACGTTTTAGGGTCCCTAGAATACGAATATGCTATTTTTAAGATGATGTCTGTGTGTGTGTGTGTGTGTGTGTGTGTGTCCGTGTGTGTGTGTCCGTGTGTGACAAATTTTTCTCCGACGATAACTCCAATACTACAATTCTAAAAATTATAATTCTTTCGTATTCCTGTTTTTTGCATCCATGTGAAGAGCTGATTAGATTTGGTTATAATTGATCTACCGGAAGTACCCTTATTTGAAGTTTTTAACAGTTTTTCTTGAAAAAAACGCAGTTAAATATCATTTTTCGACATTTTATGATTATCAATATGAAAGAATATCTTATTCTCTATACGGTTTGATTATACATTTTCCTTCAGATTCAATACATATAGAGTTAAAGAGACATTAAGAGGGATTAACTTTCAAAAATTAGTCAGCTTTGCTAAAATTTTGGAAACAGCAGATAATTCAAAAAATTTTAATTGACAGATGTCAGTGTCAAATGCAAAACCAAAGTTGAAAGTATAGGGTCAGAAAGTTATATGTGAATGTGATAGAGTGTCCCTCGCAAGTGAGTTGCAGTTGCAGACTCGCCTCAAGATTGGAATTTTCAATGCCAGAAGTACAAGAAAGGCCAAAGAGAAATGGAAGGACTGTGTAGATATGATATGAGAGGAAGAATTATGTGAAGAAGATGCGTTGGACAGGAATGAGTAAAAGAGAAGAGTAAGAAACAGCGACCCCTAATAAAATAGGGAAAGGAACTTTCGGTATGGAATTTGTAAAAATTAGTGTGTTGGTGTTAAAATTTTACAGGATACACAGCATCTTTTTCAAGGAACTTTTGGTATGGGATATGTACAAAATACATCGAATTGACGGAAGGTTTTGTGCTGGCCACAACAGATTTTTTAAATAAAATATATAACATACCTTATAAATTTGGCATAGAAATCATTTTACCACCATTTTCATGTTTACGACTTTAATTATTGATTTGTTTAATGAAAAGAATAGCTTTGCTTGATTTAACTCGAAACTTGACTCGTTTTCTTGAATAGTTTAGAATCGAACTTGTATTTTTTTTTTCGAGTCAAGTTTCAAGTATTCGAGTCCAGTTGATTTTTTTGAAAACTTGACTCGAATATTCTCGTATCTATCCCTACAGTATTGAACAGGGTAAAAACTGGAATGATTTATTTATATTATCCAGAAATATCCAGACTTTCTGAATTTTAAATGTAAATTTGCTATCATCCATCTATATTGAAGTGGAGTTTATTATGTAAAAATAGTTTAAAAAGTGTGTGCAGTTGATATAAATCAGAGAATATTGCATCTGTGTGTAAAAACATCTCGCTGGGCGACATTCTGTCGTGCTGTCGATCGGGCACTTTACATCCCAGCAAACACAAAACCTCCCGACAATCAAATGCAGGCGCACGAGTCTTCGATAACGTCAGGCTGCGCGAGTACGTCCCATGCTAATCCTGTTTTCATAATAAATAACGCAAGCGAGACCAACATACCAGATGCAAATTCAACAATGATTTACAGAAAACAACTGGAGTACAGTTATGGGATACAATTGGAATACAAGATAAACTAGAACTTATATGATATATTGCTTTACTGTTAATAACTGTAAGAGATTTTTGTAAGGAATAATGTAAACGGAAATATCAAATGGTTTTAATATTAGAAACAGTTATAGAAATAGTAAACTGTTAGCTTTCTTTAGATATAATATAAATACAGTTATATATTGTATATTTTAATAAAAAAGTGCAATATGTGTAATACTCGTATTATATTAATTCATCTTAACAGATCCGTAGACTTTTAACTTAGAAAAACACTTTTTCCTAGTTCAAAATGATACTTGAAATTAAAACTGTAGACTAAAGATAATTAAAATATAAATCCAATTAAATAATTACTATTTATATTCGCAAAAAAATCATTCAGAACATATTGTTATAAAAAAAACTTTTAAGGCTGTGTCCGATGTTGTACTTTTATCACCCTAATATTTAAATCCTAAATTTATATCCCCTAAATGTAGTGATTATTTAGGATTTTAGGAATTAGATTTTATGGTTTGCAGGAGCACACTATGCCTTGAAGTTGATGCGCACTAATTAAATAAATCATGTCCGTTGTTATAATTTGTGCAAAACCTTAAATTTACTGTCAAAGAATAGCTTTTTAGCTTATATTTATTTTATGAAATATAATATTAACATTTAATCTCAAGCATCAAATTGAATCGAAATGTATAATTCATTTTTGTTGTTCTAAAGTGTTGCCATACAAACCAATGGATATCACTAGTGTGCCATTGGGAGTTGTATTTATGTAAGTTAAAGTTCTGTGTATACTTATAAGTTTCGGCAGCATATACCGAAGAAGACACCAGTATATTACGTACTGGAAAAATGGTTTGTATTAATATATACCGAATTAAATAAAAGGTTGTTTTATTTATAATCATATTTTATTTCACAAATTTTGTAACCGAGTAAATCGAATGGGGTCCTATACCATAGTCATATTTTAACTATCTTAAATAAGAAGACGAAAATATACATAAATTAATGAGTATTAGTGAAAAAAATTTCTTTAAATATTGCTACGTCACGCACAAATTCTTAAATTTTAAAAATTCATATCTCGCTTATTACGTAAAATTTTTAAGTCGCGTTTGCACTAAAATTCTTATTTTATCCTGTACTTACAGAAAAAAAATAAATAAAAGAAAAATGGTATAGGACCCCATTTAAAATTTTATTTGAAAAAACAATATTCGACTGTGTTAGGATGGAGGTAGATACGGGAAAGTCAGAAATCTTCGGACTTGCAGTTAATTAATAAAATTTATTCACGCCGACGTTTCAACTATACAATAGTCTTCCTCAGGACTAGAATGGTCTAGTCGAAAAAAGAAATCACATATGTGGATAACGGAACATACAACAAGGACAATTAATCTAAATTAGTCCACATTAGTCCTCAACTTTAATGTTTCATAAATTTTTATACATTACTTTAGTTATTTGTATTTCCATGTGTTTTGTATTCATCCAAGACAAGTTTTTAATTTCTTGACGATTTTCTCTCTGTGATATGTTGTTTTTAACTATTTATTTATTTATTCATATTTATTTATATTTTTAATTGTCCGTGCCGTATGTTCCGTTATCCACATGTGATTTCTTTTTTCGACTAGACCATTCTAGCCCTGAGGAAGACTATGGTATAGACGAAACGTCGGCGTGAATAAATTTTATTAATTGACTGCAAGTCCGAAGATTTCTTACTTTCCCGTATTTAAAATTTATATATTTTTTTATTATTATTAACCATAAAATTTAAACAAAATTACAAACAAATGAAATAATGTTTTTCCAGTCAGAAACTCTGTGTGAGTCATCACTGTACCATTTTTAACCCGCGATCGGTACCGCCTCCTATAATTACGCGATCGGTAACGCGTTAGATTTTTTCTAACATAGCGATTTTTATATTTATTCACCTTATTATGTAAAAATTATTAATGCTGACATTGACATGTATTAATTAGATTGATTTTAAATATGAATAAAACAGTATTTCATATTTTTTACGTTTTTATATTATGCGAAAATGTCAACTAAAACATACATAATGTAAACAAAAAAAAATCAAATCCAAAAAAGAAAATGTATATGTCCTCTTCTCGATTTAAACACTCCGTGCAGGTCAAAGCAATTTTAGTATGTTGTTATGAATACTGTGTTCTGATGGAGCGCCTTCACCTGATGAACGACATTCTTCTATTTCACGTGATGTATATAGCTAATCATCACCTTCTTCTGACAAAGCTTCCTCCCAAAGAGCTTGCAAATGTTTATATTCCTGTTCGTACGACATCACCATACTATTACTAAACCATGTTGTCAAAAAACTAAAGTTTTCAATGTAAAAATAGTAACTAACTTACAATTCTACGATAGGTACCGCGTTAGATTTTGTCTAACATGTTGACACGACTTGAAAAAATATGAACTGATCACGTACGCTGAAATTTTCCAATAATCTGGTACTGGGGATAACTGAGGGAGGTTCTTAGGGAGGCATAGCAGGACGGTCTGAGATGTAGGGCTAATTGTTTTAAAAAAATATGGATAAATATAAAAATGTTAGAAAAAATCTAACACCGGTACCGATCCCGGGTTAAAACAAAATTCAATGTAGATACTTTGCGTTGTCATTTTCATACACATTTCACATACCGTGGTACCAATCTGATAAAAAAATAAACTCAATCGAAAACAAATGCAGCACGATATTAAAACATTCTCGTTACTTTTGAATTAACCCTCCTACACAGTCAGATATTGGTAGATGAAACAAATATTATACGATACTAGCCCTAATCCATATTAGTTGGCCTATTTATTAAATTCATTTATCAGGATGTAAATAGTATTATTTCTAATATTAATAGAGGAAGTTTTTATTTTTTATTTAAAGTAAAGATATTTCCACATTATAACGTAACTTTAAATTATATTTCTAGCTAAACATACATCTTTAACGCTATAATAATAACTCATATTTATTAGTAAATTATTATTATTTAACAAGATTGGATAATTCGCCAATTATTCTTAAAAATTGCCGTAATTTTTGTGGTGTCTTATTTCTAAAGTCTGACAAACAAATGACGTCCATTCTTTTCAAACTTCATTTGTTTTTATTGTATTGTTAGTAAAGCTATGACTTATTTCGTTTGACATTAAAACAACAAAATATTTCAGAAAATATATCTTGCTATGTAGCACAAGAACCACAAAATATTTATAATATTAAAAAAAATACCGATAATTACATTAGTTATTATATATAATATACATATTACATATGCGCTAAATAAAATAAAATTTTAGCGATTAGGCCAACAATATGGATTAAGGCTCGTATGTGCAAGAACAGGAATTATATTTTTTATCTTAAATTAATATAACTAAACTGCATTTTTCCTGCACTACTCTCATTTATTAACTTCATTTTGAAGCAGGTACTAAATATTTGTAAGTTTGGTATGGTTATACTATAGACTAAGATACATTTTAATTAAAACGTAGGTTAGTTTAAATAAATTTTTATATAAAGTACTCATATGTAAAACATAATGCACTATAATCTGCCATTTTTGAGTACCTCAGGATTGAAGATTTAATCTAGAATAAAAGTTTCTCTAATGCATTCGTACGATAATGTTTAATGTACATAGTAAAAAATAATAATTAAGCATAAAAAGCAGGGTGTTGATGTCGGGTAAATCTCCATAATGGAGTTTTAGGTGCTTGATAAGTGCGCGTGTGCAATTTACATTTGCGCGGAGTCCATTTCATGAATCTACGCGGCTTAACTGAATCCCGACAAAACTGCCGCAAAACAATGCGGCGATAGTGGCGTTACAGAAACAGCCTTCTTGTGCACCGATCACTCATAACTCACCAGGAGGAAACACTAAGGACTCCTTAATAGACCGGAAGGATGGAGGATAACGGTTCCTATTTTTTCTCTGATTGGAATTTATTACCGGCTATTTGGGACATATTTCAAAGATAACTGTGTTTCTATTTCTCAAAATCGTTCTGGATTTAAACGGACATTACCCTCACATATATTGACCCTTACGGAAAAAGGGTAATAACTTGAACCAATAACCGTAAGATAAAATTTTCAACAGACAGGACAGAATGTGAGGAATTCTTACGTTAAATGCTTTCAAAATTCTTTGGTAATCCATTCTCTCATTCTCTCTCTTTCACTATGAGTAACTATAAATTGATTTTCAGTGATTTGCAAGTAAAATTCAACATACTCAAAAAATTGGACATAGGAGCCAATTTATTTATCTATTTGAGCACAAAATATTTAATTTTGCAATCAAAAATTTGACTTTCATTATTTCACCATTAAAATACACAAACTTTGTAATAGGATTAATATTTTTTTTTCTTTAAATTTTATTACTTTTAACGCGTGTTAAAAGTGAGTTGTTACCTTGGTAATGACGAATGGAACAACAAATCGACATTGTTCATGTGTCAAAAAATTATTAGAAATTCAAATTTAAATGAGAAAATAGTGTTTGTAAAAAATAGCGAGAAGACTGAACGCAATTTTTATTTGAAGTATTTTTCTCTAAAATTCATAAACGATTGACAGTGCTAAAACACTGCTAGTCATCTCGTCCTTAGTCATCTTCTAATTATTCATGCTACCACCCATCATGTTTAATTCATAAAAAATAACTTGTTTCAAACCATAACTGTCTAAGGCAACGAGCTATAAGTAAATATAGAGTGGCGGATGAGCGCTGTTGGCCGTACACAATTGGACGCCATGTCTACTATAACCTGCCAGGCAAGTTGCAGCCTACCAGTAATATTTCTGAATTATTTTTAACGAAATAATTTAACTTCTATATAGGAATTATAAATGAAAATACTACATTTTGTGGCGAAAAGTTTTATTCTGAGATATATCATTTTTCTAAATAAATAAATATATTAATACATATTTTAGTTTCACAGATATATAATATGGATGCTGTGAAACTATTGATAATTAATATAATTTAAGAATTTTTACTGTGAATCCTTATTTTGTTATAATATTTTACGATAATAAATAACAATTAATATGAAAAATGTAACTGCATTAATAATATATTGAAAAAATAGCAATGTAGGTAGGTAGATACATAAAAACGAAAATAGAGAAAATTAAATTATATATTTTATTATAACAATAATAACGTATATAAAAAATATAATATATAACACGCAATAACAAAAACATATTCTTTAAATGAAATAAACAAAATTGTGAAAATAATCACTATATGAACTAGAAAATAATGTTTTTATTGACCTTTAAATATGATTGTTTTGGTCAAAAATTGCCGAACGTTCGTTCCTTGAATATCTGTAGAAAAAGTCCTACTATTCACACAAAAAAATTGATTACCTATAATAATTGTTCTTGTATTTATTTTAATTACAACAGAAATTTTTGTTTCAATAAAGAAAATTTGATTGTAATAATAAATATCAGTAATTACATAAAAATAAATTTATTATAATCGTTGTAGGATTTAGGCGACAAACTATTATCAGACTACAGGCGGTAAAATCGTAAATCCGTCACTGATTAAAACTTTCGAGTTAAAATTTTTGAATATAAAATTTACCCGTAGCGCAACGTACAGCGTCTGAGCGCTCGGTTATAGTAATGGCCGCCGACCTAAGCATTCAACTGTGTACGGGTATAGTACGCGTTCAGCATGCGATGCACCACTCTATATTTACTTATAGCTCGTTGGTCTAAGGGCTTTAATTGGATGGATTAAATTTATAAAATTAGATTTACAAATTTAATTTTTTTTTAAATTTTTAAATCACATTAATCAGAATACAGTTTTTACCTTCCGTCACCCTTTAGGTAAGGAAGATAGTCTTTGGTCAAAAAATTCGGTGGTGAGTTTTTAATGAATAAGCACCTTTTAGGATCCGTAGAATGCGATTTTACTAGTTTTGATGTGTGTGTGTGTGTGTGTGTGTGTGTGTGTGTGTGTGTGTGTGTGTGTGTGTGTGTGTGTGTGTGTGTCTGTGTGTGACAAATTTTTCTCCGACGATAACTCCAATACTACAATTCAAAAAATTATAATTCTTTCGTATTCCTTTTCTTTACATCCTTATGAAGCTGATAAGATTTTGGTTATAATTGGTCAACCGGAAGTTCCCTTATTTGAAATTCTTAACAGTTTTTCTTGAAAAAACGCAGTTAAATATATTTTTTGACATTTTATATGATTATCAATATGAAAGAATGTCTTACTGTCTATACGGTTTGGTTATATATTTTCCTTCATATTCAATAGTTATTCGCGATGCAAGTTTAGACGTCAGCGCCTCTAGTGAACTTGTTTGGATGTTAACTTTCATAAATTAGCCAGCTTTGCTATAGTCATGGAAACAGCTGATCTGACAAATGCCAGGGTCAAGTGCAATTTACGTAGTATACGTGCTATAATATGATTGGAAAATAGTATATGTTTGCGTTACAATTTTAATGGATAGGTATATAGAATCTTTTCCAAGGAACTTTTGGTATGCGATTTGTACAAAATACATAGAATTGACGGAAGGTCTTGTGCTGGCCACACCGGCTTTTTTTCAAATTCAAAGCAACAAGTAACTTTATTAATTAAACAAATAACTATTTCATACTCAGTAAATATTTTTCTGGAAACTGCAATGTTCATTTATTATTTTTGGTGCTTAAATAATTTTGACGTAATCAATACTTGAAACTGTCAGAAAATTTTAGTGTTCACTTAAATTATTCCGCCCAAAATTCTGCTGCCGGAAGTTAGTATAAATTGGAAGCTTGCGTTTGAATAAGTGTTGTATTCTTGGCAGATATTTTCCGCTGAGTGTAGTATCTGTTGGGGATGAATTTTTCAGCGATGTGCTGAAAAAATCTACTCTGCGGTGTGTCTGAAATCTCACAGGCCATTCAGTTCAATTATCTGTCTATTCTGGTTCGACGAGCGAAGGCTAAGCTTGTCGCGGCGCGGTACCAGGCACGAGGCCGACTATCCCTTACCATCGATCCTGGGTCTTTTATTTGCTGTGGCATCCGCCATTCAGGCTACCGCCACGCTATTTTCAAATGAGATGGTAAATTAAACGAGAATAGAGTTTGTTTACATTTTGGTTGATACGTTTTGTTGATGGAAACAGTTTTTTCCCCGGTGTTTGATGTCGTTGGGTTTATCGAGCCTGTTGATGATTTAAAGAATTGTTTGGATCGACTGTTTAGATAGACTACGTCAATGGGAGAATGGATGTGTGTGTGGGATATTTTTATATTTATTTTCATTACTTGTTTGCGATAAATTCTAGCTGTAATCAATAGCGAATAAATCGAACTTAACTGGACTTTTTACCTGGGAATTTCAGCTGCTACTAAACCAATTTAGTACAAATATAGGTTACCAAAATTGAATTTTTTGTTATTATAAACTAGAGCAGAAATGAGTGCCGGGATATTTTCTCTAAATATTTTTAATAAAAATGTACAGGTGTCTAGAATAACGAGTCCATCATGTGGATGTCGAGAACTACAGGGTTGGGCAGAAAGGACAGACTTTTTTAAAACGTCACCAAATTGATACTTTTTGTTTAAGAAAAAAATTATTGACAGATTTGAGTTCGTAATGACATAGCATTTGACAAAATCAAGTGTGGAACACAACATCTTGCATGTGGTTGTCCATTATTATTAATACATTTCTGGAGGTGTTCTAAGAAGTTTGCAAAAGTTTCCAACATTGCTCTATCAATTTGAGCGACTTCTACGCCAATAGCTTCTTTCAATTC
This sequence comes from Ophonus ardosiacus, assembly GCA_943142095.1. Classification (NCBI taxonomy): domain Eukaryota; kingdom Metazoa; phylum Arthropoda; class Insecta; order Coleoptera; family Carabidae; genus Ophonus; species Ophonus ardosiacus. The sequence goes on along the minus strand of OW964830.1, from coordinate 13,913,118 downwards.
TTTCATGTGATAAGTACATACCAACACAAACCCCGTACATTGGAAAAACTGAAAGAAGCTATTCGCGTAGAAGTCGCCCAAATGGGCTATTCCACGACATATGTTTAATTTTTTTTTCTTGAAATACATAAAAATATAAGACCACATGTGAAAGTCTGAGTTAAAAATTCCTCCAAATAAGCGAGATATTAAGGTCCGAATTTTAAATCTACTTTGTGACGCAGGTAATGTGGATATACCAGAAATGAACAAACAGTGGTTCACAAACCACGAAAAATTGTTAAACAAATTACAAAATAATGTATATTTAAATTGTAATATTATAATTAATTATTAGAGGCATAAAATAAATTATTTCACTTAATTTATTTCACTTTTTTTCTCATTTTATAAAAATAAAGAAATTAGAACGTCACCCGAATAGCAACCGAACAGATCCGACACACCCGAAGAAGTATATTCTTAGTTAGGGCGGGGCTTCTCAAAATCGGAGGTCATACTTTCGATCCTATTTGCTCAAATACTCGTGTACATGTCCTGCATCATCAAAAGCAAAACTCCCCGTGTCTTCTAGAAGGAATAATTTATAATAAAAGAAATATGGTTTTCCTTATCCTTTAACTATTATCATTCTTATTTTCAATAAACTTTTACTATTTTTGATTACTGTGGAATAGCCTATTAACAGAGCGACGTTGGAAAGAGTGTTTGCAAACTTCGTAGAACTCCTTCAGAAATGTATTAATGATAACGGACACCACATGCAAGATTTTGTTTTCCACACTTGATTTTGTCAAATGCTATGTCATTACGAACTCAAATCTGTCAATATTTTTTTTCTTAAGCCCAAAGTACCAATTTTGTGACATTTTGAAAAAGTCCTTCCTTTCTGCCCAACCTGCATAAGAGAGATTCGAGGGTCGGTTAGTTTAGAAAAAAGTTGTCTAGAGGTCATGCTCAATTTTTCATTTTTAACTTTTATCGATAGAGGAATTAAAAATAACAGAACCGTATTTTTACTTTTGCAATTGAAAATTACATTATTTAAAACGCGGCTAAATTTCCCCGTTTCGTCCCTCGCCCGGTGACGTATGCTGCTCTCAGCAACGGCTATTTTGATTTTCATAACTAGTTCCTAAACGTGAAAGGGACATAAAGATAACTTGAAATTTACGAAAGGAACCATATCCCTGAAACCTTATGTACGTTGTTTTGTGCCATCCTGCCAAAATACTAGCGAAAATAGTGAGAAAATACATGCTTTTCTATAGCTACACTTCTAGCATCTAACCCCAAATCTTTACAAAGTACACAACTAATGTGACGTGTGGACAACTTCAAGCCAAATGAAAATTATATTTATAAAAATGAATAGAATTAAGTTATATAATAAATTATAGCATTTCTTTCAAATATTTCGATATCTAATTCTCAATTTATAGTCTATATATTTTTACCTCTCGCTAAGAGAGGTATTGGACTCATGCAAAAAAATCGCATATCCAGATTTTAGTGCATAAGCACGTTTTAAGACCCCTACATTCCGAATTTAACATTTTTACGATGGTGTGTGTGTGTGTGTGTGTGTGTGTGTGTGTGTATTGGAAGGACGATTCCGCAAAAACTATAAGTCTTAAGACCTGTTTAACTATGAATTCCTCAATCTGATATTCTTGGGAAGAGCTAAAAAGGTTTTGGTAACAAGAAGACAACCGGAAGTTGGATTATGCTTGTGCGATATAAATTGCGAAAGAGTGAAAAGGTAATGTCAGCCACCGGGTATTGCACTTTGCTATCGAACAGTCGTTTTATTACAAAACATTACAGAACTTTACCCAAATATTGTTTTTTATTGTATTTAACATGTGTTTTTTATTGTGTTTTTCATTGTATGAGGAAGTTTCTAAATGTCACTGATTCTTCCAATTCATTAACCAGATTGGCGGTATTTCTGATGGATATATGCATATTACCTATAATTTCAAATATTTAATTAATAAAACAATAAGAAAGATTAAATGTACTTCCCAGCAAAAGCTATCAAAATGTCACTAAAACTGTTGATTTTTGACACTGAAATCTGTCATTTACAAATTATGTTATAAACATTTGAATTTGTCAACTGGTTTCCTTAGTGTAGTTTCGCCTACTCGACTTGTTATATCTCGATATTCTATAGATTATAGCTTCTTTATCTCTAAATTTATAAAAGATTTAAATGTATCAGGTGTAGAATTTTGTTCTTCAAAATTAGTAATATCAAAAATTTTCAAAAATTAATATTTGGAAGAATTTCTTTTAAAAACTGCTACTTCCGGTTGTTCAATTGTTACCAAAACCTTTTCAGCTCTTCCCAGGAATGTCAGATTGAGGAATTCATAGTTAAACAGGTCTTATGTCTTATAGTTTTTGAGGAATCGTCCGTCCAACATCCAGCCTTACACACACACACATACACACACACACACACACACACACACACACAGACATCATTGTAAAAATGTTAAAATCGGATTGTAGTGACCTTGAAACGTGCTTATTCATTAAAATCTGGATATGTGATTTTTAACATGATTCCAATACCTCTCTTAGCGGGAGGTAAAAAAGGAACAATTATTTTTTGCATTTAACCGATGTATTGTTTATCTGGAAAAATGCATAGGTTTACTACATACAGACGACAATGTAAATTTTATAGTATTTGAACATTATTTAATTTAAAATTCTAAAAAATATGAACCGCATGTGTCTTATTCTCAATAATTCTACAGTGATTTTTGTCAATAAATTGTGATTAAATTAAAAAAAAATTCTATTTTGACAAATAGTTAATTTTTGAAAGAGATATTTCATATAATGGTGTTTTATGTAAGTACAGAATTTGGATTAGTATGGATAAAAAAAAAAAAAAACCGTAGGTACAAATGCAAATGGGGTGCAGAACACGAATGTAACATACATTCAAATCTCACAGCTTGTGCGTGTATTTCTACACAAGTTCTTTTATTCTTTAAGGAAATACAGCCATCAGTCATATTATTCTTTCCTATCTGTATAAGAATTTAAAAAGAAAATATATGATGCATAGTTCCGCTCAAGGAATGAAACAAATGCGGGTATGTGAAAAATATAAAATAAATATAATATAAAAATATACTTATTCGTTTGGAGTCAACTGGTAAATATAGCCCTGCAGGGTTTGAACTCGGAATCTCTGAATTACCTGAAAATAAAAAAAGCTATTAGCATAAAAAAAATATTTGCATTTAATTCGTGTACGTAATTTTATCAGCATTATCAGTTATCGAAAAGAATTTAATAGTCATCCGAGATTTGATAAAGAATTTGCTAAGAGTAACTCGTATGATAGACTATTGGTCTACGGCCCGGTATTTTCATCTCTGGTTAAACAGGCTGTTAATTTAGCTGTCAATTAAAGGAAAAACACAGCATCGATATCATATCCTGTAACGGCGAAAACGGAGACGAACAGCGGCCAACACCACTGCACAAAACAACCGGCTACACCGGTACGGTGCACCTTCTGCACTCTCTCACGAGCTGCCGGCACACACCAACAGCACTGAGTCAGAGGCAGCCAAGGTCATCCACAACCCGCTCACCTGGCCCTCACCAGGTTCGCAGAAAACGGCACACACCATCTTAGGCTCGTTGGAGAGCTAACGCTCCCTTGAGAGAGCACACACTCTCTGCTTGAAACTAATGCTCGAGCTTGTTTTTTATTATACCCAGAAAAACCGTTAAAAATATCAAAAAAGGTTCAAACACGTTTTTACTCATCCTGCAAATTCTCGCTAAGTTTGAATAAAAATATAAAAAATACAGTTTCATGTAGGATCGAACCGACGATCTCTAGCGTGCTGGTCCTCGACCCCACAATAGCTGACAGATAAACAACAATTTTATAAACATTAGCAGCTATAACCAAAATACAACAATACATTTTACAACAAACGGCATACAATATAACCACACAATTATATTGTATGCGTAAATGTAAACAATACAAACCAATAAAAAATGAAAAACAATATTTTTACTTGTGGGATTTGAACTTTGATTTAAATAATCAAACTTTAGCAAAAAAACTGACATGCTAACCACAAGGCTACAACGTTAAAGATGAAAAATAAGTTCAAATCTAGTGACCATCGTCACAATCCTAAATTGTAAAAATTACACATGTGTTAATTTTTCGATGCCGCATTGTTTTTATAATCGACAGGTAACTTAACCAGCAGTTTAAACAGAGATGAAAATATCGGGCCTAGGTCTCTTATGCTTAATTGCACCACTAACATTAAAATTTGAACTTTTTTTATTCAATTAGTGAATTCAATTTTACACTTAATTTATAAAATTATTCAGTTGCAATTAAAATAGCTGGTTTGGCGAACCGAATAAATGCAAGTTTAAATCTTAGGTTTAGGTGGTGTAACTGGGCCTAAGTAAAAATTCAGAAACCATCGATTCAAATCAAGAGTGAAGGGAAAATTGTTTCAAAAAATGTTTAACTACTGTTGTCTTTCATTACTTGTACTCGTATTAATGATAGTATGTGCGACACTATACTTTTTATAAACTTTAGATGATATATCTCCAGGTTTTATGATCAAAAATTCATTTATTAATATTTAGACATTGCCCTGAGGAAGTTTAGATTGGCTGTCGAAACATTGGTTTTTGTCATCAAAATTAAATAAAGACGAATTTTCCTCAAGACTGAGTTCTTCTTTATATTGTTCTACAATTACCAATCCAGTCAAGCAAGATTTTAACCTTATTGATGTAGGTAATGTTCAAGACGAGACGTGGGCGAATCCTGGAACTTCCAGGATTCGGTGGCTTCCAGAACGGTAAAATGATTTTCAAGGAGTGTTGTGTAGGCTTTTTAATCTAATACTGGCAATAGGGCTGTTGCAAAAATTATTATAAGACTTCGAAACACTAAATTTTAAAAGATATTGTTGCTTAAAGAGCCTCAAATTTGAAAATATCATTATATATCCGTTATCGGATACTGGCAATAGGGCTGTTGCAAGAATTATTATATGACTTCTAAGCACTAAATTTTAAAAGATATTGTTCCTTAAAGAGCCTCAAATTTGAAAATATCACGATATATCCGTTTGTGTAATATTTCTAAAATGTCACGTGATCTGAAACAGAATGTGACGTCAGAGTATATACAGTTTAACATGGTGACAAACTATCGACTACTTCTTTTAATATGAATGACGTAATGTACGTAGTCGACGTCACAGGAATGGGAGGTTGTTTTTCGTAACTATTTCTGGTGCCAATCTTTTTATTTAATTATTTCCGAAATAAAAATAAATTTTATTTTTATTTATTTATTATTACAAGATGACCTTGATCGAACTTCTTCAAAAACTAAAATGTATTTATTCGTTACACCAGTAATTTTTATAGAAAAGTTTCATGGTCTGCAACGAGAATTTTGTAGAAACATCTTGGGATATAAATTTTATCTGAAGTTTCGATTGAAATTAGTTGCTCGAGGCTAAAATGTTTGAAAATATTTTTCAGCTCTTCTGGTGCACTCTGACAATCAGCTAAAGTGCCCTTTTCGGCGAAGGAAGTTACTGCATATCACTATACTAAACCATGTATTTCGCCTAGAAAACGCCTTCTGAAACTATTTTGAGGCATTTCTTGGAGAAGAGTTTTGACGTCAAATTTGGACGTTTTATGATTTAAAACTAAAGTTTTGTATAAACTTCTTAGGAGAAAGAATTAAACATGAAATTTTGTTTGAACATAGTTGTTTGAGACATGACTGAAAATACTTTTTTGAGTATGTACAAGCTTCTTGGGGCCTCTTGTAGTGTACTTCGTTAATCAGCTAAAGTGCCCGTTTTTAGCGATGGAGGTTATTGCAAAATACTCTAAAATAATGTATTGTGCCTAGAAAATATCTTCTGAAGAACAGTTTTTACTTTTATATCACGTCAATAGGCGTTTTCGTAAAGTCGATCGGATTGATCCGATGCAATCTGAAGCGTTCGTAGAGTCAATAGGGTTAATCGTAAACTCACTCCGAAAAGTCAGACCAAGCAATCAAAAATTTCAACCATGATCCAGGTGGAGGGTTAGTACAAATTGCGCGCGCAAATTTAAAATTGTAAACATTTGTGTTTCAGATAATGTATTTATTTAAATATTTATAAACATTGCAGCACTATAGCAAGTTCTGAAGAAACTATGGCAAAAGTCTTTTTGAGTTATTACGAACAAATAAATGACCACATGAAATAATACCTGATCGAAATAATCTAAACAAATGATTGAAGTGGTCTTTCTGTCTCATCTTCAGAAACAAGCGCTATTTTCTTATCCATTTTAACAAGTTGAACATCTGTAATCTTAGATTTAAACATCAATATCATATACAGAGACCTGACGCGTTCGTAAAAGCTTGGATAATCGGATGGATCTGATATATCTGCTACGTTATCGAACAGATCCGTCGGATAGCTCCTTTACGAAAACACCTAATATCAAAACTTTAGTTATTTAGGTCTATCCTTGAATAAAACTGTCATAAAATTATTTATTGAGTATAATAAACATAAAGCAATTACTTGTTCACATTTTCCTGTAGTTTAGGGTGGTAAATCTCGGGGAAAAAAGCTTTCACGGTTGTGTTTCCTCCTGACCTAATACCGAACCACCCCTAAAAGCTTGTTGTTGTGGCATGAAGGATAGAATAAGTTTTTATTCGGTGTTTAGACTGTGGGAAGTTGGGACATAATAACCGGCGTGATGTACTACGCACAATGCGTTGCTTTGCTGGAAGCTTTACGAGCTTCACGTAGGAAGAACGCTAGCGCTCCCCGTGGTGCCGTAAAAACTAATCGAAAATCGCAATTTAGTTTTACAAATATTGACATCGCCCCGCATTCATGCCAAAGGATTTTATTTACTTCAATAATAACGTTCCATTACATGCACACAGCACAGACGGACGATTTATTTGCCTACTAAATGCAAGAATGGAAGAATTATTCAGTTTTAAATACATGTACAACAAGACTCTTCAATTAAACTGAGGAGAGATAAAAATGTTTTACTTTTATTGCGGAACAAAAAAGGAATTACATTTATTTCGTTTTTTTCTAAAAGGAAAAAGATTTATATTTTATTGTAACCATTACGACTACACAACTGCTTTAGTCATCTAAACATTAAAGACTGACATTGACAAACAATTTTTCTCGATTAGTATCTTCGAAATACTAAATATTATTATTCTTGTTTAACACTATAGATCACAGAAGTGCATTTATTTCTGAAAAGAGTATGCTTTCAGTATTCAGTATCTAATGCTAAAATTTTAATCAAATATATACAGGACAGACCACAAGTTTTTTTCAGAACTACGATATCGTAGGTTCAGGCAAAAACTAACATAACATAAATAATCCCATCTGAAGAATTTAATCGTAATATTCTCGATTTCTGGAATGTACCTGAAATAGGAGTACTACACTTAAGTTCAAATGGGAACCTAGGTTATGTTAGCCCAGTTAACAGAAGGTTTTACTATACAAAAGGTGTGGTAAAAACGATTTTAATATATGTTGTTAAGGTCAAGGAGACGATAAATTCAAATTTCTGACCTTGGGACGGTTCGGCGAGAGACGCCATCTTGGATCAAAGGTGCAAAAAAGAGTTTTTGGCTATTTCCTCGAAAACAGTGGGCCGTATCAAAATTTTACAAGAATACAAAATTAAAGCTTTTATTTTTTGCACAAAAATGGTTCCAGCACTTTTTTTACCTAGGATGAACTCTCAAAGAGTTATGTTCAAAAATAGTTAACCAGAATAACAATTTAAGAAAGAAAATTAAATCACTCAAAATATAAACAATATTAAATATTTAATACTTAGTCTAATAGCTCGTCTAATAGGTTTTGTTATTTATAACTGTTCATATTCGTCATCGAAAAAAGGTAAATTATCTATGATTTTTGAATAATATTTGTAAACGCTTTCCTACAAATTCACAAACCACTCTAACCCGGATAAAGATACGATACCGCGGTTTGAAAATTTTAATTCAGTTTGTAAATCTCCCAGTCATGTATTAAACGATTTTTGTTCCGATGAGCGGTTCGCGAGTTATTAACAATTTAAATTTATATGAAATTTCTCTAAAATTTGAAATATCTGCAAATCGGTTCAAATCTCTTTTTTTCATTTGAAATTTCGACAGGTATTAAATTTTAAAAACAAACAACTTTTGTTGGAAATATTTTTATATATTAGTTATTATTTACAAAATAAATATAGAAGTACTTTCCACCTTGATCAGTCAGTTTATTCCTGTTTTTCACTTGTTTAATTGGAGATTTGTTGATTTAATCACCATGTTACACTCGTATGTAGTTTTTGAATGTGACAACATGGAGATTTCAAACCGCGAAGGATTCGACATGCTGATGGTGTTATGTGAGGTTAGGTCCAACACGAAAGACAAGATTCGGGACGCCTGCCGCGCGCTGAGTGAAAATGTGTTAAGCCCAATCAACAACCTTCGAACATTTAAATAATTTTTAGTATCTATTTCGTCAATAATACCAATGAGAAAAATGTTTCCAACAAAAGTTGTTTGTTTTCAAAATACACATACCATGATACTACACATGACCTAGGTTCCTATTTGAAATTCTACACCTGAGTGTAGTACCTACTTCCATAAATAATAAGATGTGTACCAGGAGTTCCCCCAAATACATCATGCAGATCTTTATTTACTAAATTTAATATATTAGCAGTACCTTGCATATATATTCTTGAAACTTGCAAATACGTTTATATAAATAAAATCAAATTTAAATTAAATTCTACTTTCCATGATTTCAATACTCGCGGTAAGAATGAATTTCGAGTACCACTAGCAAAATATAAAAATACTAATTTTACTCCACAAGTGCAAGGCGTACGATTATACATTCACCTTCGAGTTGATATAAAAAATTCAAATTCTACGAAAACCTTTACTGCTGGTTTAACGAAATTCTTAAAATGCAATGGCTTTTATAATCTAGAAGAGTTTTATAATCATAATCATAGCTAGGTAACTACTCATTGTTCAACAATAATTTTAACTTTTATTGACATTTTCTAATATGTGGTTGTACCATTTTTTATAGAAATAAATAAATATTATTATTATTATTATTATTAATTCCGGAAATCAATACTTCTACGCTTCTACCATTAAATTCTTCAGATAGAATTATGTTGTACTAGTTTTTTTCCCGAATTTCTAGCACACCGTAATTCTAAAAAAAAAGCTTAGGACGAGTGGTCTGAAACCCCCTGTATATGTGCATGCCATAAATATGTCTGCCTATTCTTGATGAATATACTCGTAAACGCCAACAACTTACATGTTGCCCAGGCTCATAATAGGCTGGCTTATTTTCAACAAATTATAAAACCTACACAAATGGTGAGAAATTTCTATAAAACTCTGTTGGCCAAATAGTTCAACCGGCATTTGAAGGGTCTACTTCTAGTCCAGATTTATTTTCTACTGAGACCTTTTGCTTTTGGCACAATGAAAAGAACTTTGTAAAAATTAAATGCGTACGTAAAACCAATCTTGCAAAGATATATGAGACAATACTCTAACAGAAGAACGTGCAGGGCTTGTAGATATAGTGTATAATAGAATTTAAAGTTGATATTAATAATAAAGGCGATGTAACCCAATATTAAATGACGGAATACTAGAATATCATATTCAGGTTTTAATCTATATTTTAAACTGGCCGAACTATTATGAGCATGAGCTCGTAAACTATTAGTTTTCTTGTAGCTGACGTAATAATAAAAAGAAAAAAATCTGATGTGGCCAACACAAATCCTCCCGCTATTTAATTTTTATTAATTTAAATAGATACCTACGTATTTAGTAATGCTTCAAACTATATTATGTTCCATTGCATATAACTATTGCTTTATTTACGATTTTCTTTATTATTTAATATGTCACTGTTATTAATTTGAAGTGATTAGTTTTTTGACAATGACGTTTACCTGTCAGTTACATTCATTTGAAAAATACCCTGTGTAACAAAGGAATTGTGTTTATTAGGCTTCGGGATTAAAAAAAGAAAAATGATTTTTAAATTTATATGTAAAATATATAGAAAAAGTATTAATGTATACCTGTACAAAATTCAATAATCTATAATTTTACAATGACATTAAATGCGAAAAATGGCATTTAATGGTATTTTTTGAAGAAAAACCATTGTGAGCTTCAAGTAAAGTGCCATTTTCGGTTATCCGATTTACACCAAAATCTAATGGCATCTATTCCTATTAGAATAGGGCAGAAATACAAGGTTTCAGAATTTTCTGAATGATAGTATTTGAGTTAGAGTGCAAATAAAATTCGTACACATACACACATACACACATACACACACACACACACACATACACACATACACACATACAGACATCATCGTGAAAATGTTAAAAATGGATTCTAGGGACCTTAAAACGTGGTCATTTACTAAAATCTCGATATGTTTTTTTTAGCACGATCCCTATACCTCCCTTACCAAGGGTAGCGGGAGGTAAAAATCTGATATGGCCAGCATATTATCTTCCGTCAATTCCATGTATCTTGTACAATTCCCATGCCAAAAGTTACATGGGAAAGATTCTACATATCCAGTAAAATTGTAACACGAACATATTTTCTACAAATTCCATACCGAAAGTTCCAATAAATTTTAACACGAAGATACACTACGTAAATTGCACTTGACATTGACATCTGTCAATTAGAATTATTTGAATATATCAGCTGTTTCCATGATTATAGTAAAGCTGGTGGATTAATGAAAATTAATCTCATTATTCTTTAATTCTGTATCTATTGATTATGAAGGAAAATGCATAATCAAGCCGTATAGACATAAACTGTCAAAAAATTATATATAACTGCTTTTTTTTTAAAAAAAAAAAAAACTGTTAAGAACTTCAAATAAGGGAACTTCCGATTAACCAATTATAACCTAAATCTAATCAGCTTTTCATATGGATGTAAAAAACGAAAGAATTATAATTTTTAGAATTGTAGAATTGGAGTTATCGTCGGAGAATTTTTTTTCACACATTCAGACACACACACACACACACACACACACACATATATATACATATATATATATATATATATATATATATATATGTATGTATATACATGCATACATGCATACATACATACATACATACATACATACATCATCGTAAATCATATTCTCGAGACCCTAAAACGTGCTTATTCATTAAAAAAATTTTTTCCCAAAGCCAATAACTCCCTTATCTAAAGGTTACGGAAGATAAAACCACTAAGATTTTGGCTGTTAATGTGTTAAGATCTCCAAATGCATCATGAAGGTTGAAGGTCACGAGAAGATACTTGATGCTTTGCTTCTGCAAAAGCTATCGTACCATTGACGACAAGTGGATTCATATAAATTTTAAATTAGGTTTTCCAATCAACGGTTTCACGTCTCGGTATGACTGTACATTTTCTTTATCGTATTTCTGACGTCATTCTAATTACCATTAATGAAAATGTACCGTCCGCACTCTATATTCATTTTATGCTTTCTTTTTTCGCGATTTATATCTGCATGCATGGAAAAAATCAATTAGCCACGCTCCTGCTGTAAAAATGCAACATGCAAATTGATCAACACTTCCGCTGCATTACGCCAACTCCAGATAATCTCCTTGTTATGAAATTCCGGCATGGAGTTTGATACTATGCAGGCTAGACAAAGTTATCTTGAAGACACGCAGGATAAACTTTGATTATTTAGTTACGTTACTTACGGTATTGCATGCGATGAGGTTTGACAATATTGAAAAGTTTGTGCTTTAATACAATCTTAATACTGTTAAAGTGACATCAAGCGGTAAATTTACAGGGAAACTTTGAGCTTTTATTATTCATAAAAATTCACCAAGATAAAGCTGTCATAATAGAAATTGAAGACGTGACGGTATTTTTATTTAAAAAATGTTCTTATTACCAGATAATTAAGTATTATTTTTACATGTATTTCAATATGGGTGTTATTAGTATATGGAAAGACAAGTTTTTTAATGACCCTTTCGCATTAAATTGCTTTTATTTCAAAATTCTTATTAAAAATATATAAATATTTAAGTTGGTAACACTGATATTTTCAATAAACATTCGAAATTTAATTCATTTTGACAATAGTCATTTAGATGTTAAGTTAGAGTTAAAATTTAACAACCTTAAAATAAATATGGACATACTTTGAACTTTATTTAAAAAAAAAAAACTGATATGGTCAGCACACATTATCCCGCCATGTAAGTTTATGGATTTTTTTTTCATTTATTACGTCTTACGGCCGGTTTCATAATAAATATAAAGTCACTTTACTTTTAAAGTTTAATCTAAAAGTGAAGAAGGCGTTTCATAATTTTACTTGTAAATCAAATTTTAAAAATAAATTGACTTTATATTTATTATGAAACCGGCTGTAAAGTTGTTTTTATAAACATATAACTGATATGCAGGTAAAGCAGAACTGGATTTAACAGAGAATTTAATGTTCAATTTTTAATTTTTTCAATAACACAGATATTCCTGAGACATAACCTCAAACGTCAAACTTTAAACACATTTTACGTCAAAATTAGACTAAATACGTAAATTTGAAGCATATTGTATTATATTTTTAAAATGTTTTATGTAAATTTTAAGTAGTTTTGCAAAGAAATAAAATTTGAAGACAGCGAATAAAAAAATTGCAATTCATTTTCTATTTATTACTTACTAATAACATATAGTTTCAAATCATTTTAAATAGATTTAAATCATTAGCTTCAAACTTCTTGAAAATGAATTGTATACAAATTTTAAGCATTTTATGTTAATTTCATTTCAGAATGTTTTTTTAAAAAATATTTTACAATAATTTCAGTCTCACTCTTATAAACTTATCATAGTTTCAGTCGTTTTGGAATACATTCATGATAGGATTAAGGAAAGTTACTGTAATGTGACATTTGTAAACAACAATATAAAGAACTAAAATTATACATTAACTATGTTTATTACTTATTTAACATTTTTTACGCATTTTTGACACGTAAACGTAAAAAATATTTTTTTACGCGTAAATGCACATCCCTGATTAAACGTACTAATCATGAATAAAAAATAATTTTTCCAAAATTCGGAACATTATTTCTTATTATTTATGTACATTTTTAGGGACATACTGTCTGATATGAATTTTTTATTAAAAATAATGAATTATTTAATCACGTACCCAAATGATGTTGAAAAGACTATATTGTATATACATACAATACAAATTTGTAATTATTTTTCAAAAATTTTAAGTAGACCAGTGGCACTAAAAATGAACACTTCAAGGAATAAATAAATAAGAAATAATATTCCAAATTTTGGAAAATTAATGTATCTCCGGCAAAAACGACCATAATCCAAATTTAGTTTATTTGAGTTAAATGATGCCTACCAGTTTGATAAAACTGTTCCTCTCAGAAAGTATCTTAATCACAAGTTATTACATTGTAATAAAAAAATAATGGATTTTTCTGTTTGTAAATTATCAGTTTCTTACAAAAACAACCAATGCCCTATAAAAAATCTGTTATAAATAGGTAAGTATTTATAATTGTTTAATTTCTGTTACTTGAACATGAACTTGGAGTTACATTACAAAGATCTTTAACGGTAAGGAAGGTAGAAAGTTTTTGTTATTATCTCAGATTTAAAATAATAGATTAAGGTCGTTTTTACCAGAAGCTCCTATTATTATAGAATAATTAATGAACAAAATCATAAGAATTGTTTCATCTCTATTAAATATCGTTTCCAAGTCGAAATAGGTTATCGATCTGAACCTTCCTCTTACGAGCGAGGAGTGCATGTGCATGTATTCAACTTAATATTGCAATAGCAAATATACTCTCATGGTAATGGTAAAACACTAAAGCTCCGTGTGCTAAATAATAATTATAATTGATTAGTAATTAATATCAAAAACAGAAATACATAAGTATGTGTAAAAATCAGTATGATACATATTTTCATTTTATATTTAATGTATTTCCATTAAACAATGTCGTTAAAAATACGGTGCTAAATTAAACATACTAAAGCATCCGAATTGTGTATATACAAATGACGCTGTACATTCCATGAAAAATATGGGTAACAATATTTTCTTTCATTTGTTGGTCGTTTGAATGGAACAAGCTGCAATTTTCATTTTGTAAACACTGTTTACATACGCAAAACAAATGTTTCTGTGTATAAATATTGTATTTTTTATATCGATGGAAAAATATTAAATTTACGGTTATATGAAACTAGTTGGCGCTTTTCCATTTCAGAGAATATTAACAGGACGGTTGCTGACACATAACAGGATTACAGATAGTGATAACTTTTACGCCTATTTTACTCAATTAGTGTCAATTAAGGCAGTACACACGATTATAAACTACAGTTGAAATATAAAGGTAAAACTGAATATTTTTGTAAATTGACAACATAAATTCATCCGTAAACAATTAGTTAAACCATAAATTCAATACTAATTGTTTTGTACAGAGTAATCAAAAATAACTGTTTCAGATGGTAATAAAAAATTACTTCAAATTGGTAAGACTAAAGGCCCCATTCAGATAGAGCTTAGTGCAGTTGTATTGTAGTGCAAAAAGGTTGTATAGGGATAGTAAACGCAAGCGTCCATATTCAGAATTTCGTGTTAGTGCAGTTGTATTGCAGTACAAAAGCTTGCAAGGTTCAAACTTCTGCACTGCACTACCAACGCTGCGATGCAACGACCAATCAAAACGAGGCATATTATTTGAATCTGTAGGTAATGTAGAAATCCGAAATGTCATTATAATCTATGTGATTTCTTTTTGATTGTTGGGCCTACCATTGCTAATAAATTGTCATAATAACTTAATAAAATTATTGTATACAATGTGTCCCATTTAGAGGTGCCACCATTGGGATCTTGAGAACTATAAGAGATACGATGTCGGTTAAATGGAACTTTTTGTGCGCCTTTGGGAGGCCATCTCAGATGTGCTTTTGTTTTTCCAAAAATTCTCATAGGGCACTAGATAATGACGAAAAACTGAATATTGTTGATTTTTTCTATTTCAAATAACTTCTAAACTATTAGTAATTGAGAAAAACTTTTCAAATATCAAAGATAGATATTTTTATTAACTAACCAGCGGCGTACGAAATAAATTTTTATATCTGTAAATTTTCGAGATTTAACACAAACTTATATTTTTTTAAATGGAACCCATATCTGATTTTAGTCTCAAAAAAAATCATTATTTGTTTCTCTTTTCAACGATGTAAGGGTTATTATGTTTTATATTTGTTTTGCTCCTAAAATTTAATTTTTCTCTTTATTTTCCTGAACTTTATTATTATTTTCCAAAAAAACATTATTATTTTTATTAATTATATTGTACATCTATGACATACTTAACCTATTTGTATTTATTGTAAAAATGGCAAGCCAAATAGTATTTCCACCTTTACCAGCTGTGAAATAAAAAGATCTCATCAAAATAAATGTTAATTGCTACCGGTATAGGTCGTAAAGACGTATATATCAAACGCGTTGCTAAGCCGGCAAACAGTTGCAAGTAGTTCAGTATACAACAAAATACTAATCATTAAAGCTTTGTTACCCATTTCTGGGTACGTTAATCTATTTCTCACAAGGTTGCCGTAAAGACAGCATCACAGAAATCACTTTTAATTTATTAGAAAGTGAATATAATTTTTGTGTTTCAACAGTAACGTCGGTCCAAATAGAATCCGATCCATTCGGATCTACGCCACTAAGCCTGAAGGTTATAAATATAAAAATAAAGAAAAACAAGAACGCAAAAACTCATACATTACAATAAAGAGCCATAATCAAGTTTGTTTAGACTAACTTACAATGTTATAAATTTTTTATTTGCTCAGTCATTAATGAAATCACCAGTGAAATAATATTTGTCATAAAAGAATTATTGTTTTTTTGAATGATTTTCAATATAATGTTTTTGCAGTTGTTTTACTTTGATTGCGAGGGCATTAAAAAATCCATTTTAGTCATACATATATTCTCTCATTTCAAGTACATTTAAGGACAGGTAGGTTATTTTTATATTTTTTATTTCGTGTTTGCATATATTGACCATTAAGCCAAGATTTAAAAATATATTTTTTCATGCACTTCTTTAACATTGAGAAACAGTAATGTATGATTGTAGAATATCACATTATTAACTCGTTCGAACTTTTCTATTGCTGAAATAATTACTATTACATAATAACTATTAAAAATCCTGATATGCGCGTCTTTTCGTGGTCCAATAAAAAAAATGATTATCGCGCAGAGACAATTCGAGATTGTCAGGGGTATGTCTGCATCAATTTCTCTATTTTGGAATTTTTAACTCGTCCCGAATAATCATAATCCAATCAGTTTCACCAATTTCATCCTTTTATCAATTAGCCGTATGCTAAGTAAAAACTTATGTATTTGATAACGTCTGATTTCTGAACTACTCGCTGAGTCGCTGCCAGATCTCGGTCGATTTAATATTTTCCTCGTCAAAAATTTGACAACAATGCGTTGTGCAACGACATTCAGTACTGACCTCTACAGGTGTATTATAAGGAAAAAAGAAAGCTAACCCAATTATTTTCGGGTTAGTTATTTTTTTTTATCGACGTCTTAGTTGGCTTTGGTGCAATTCGAAAAAAGTGTTTTATTATGTTTAAAGTATATAAATTGGCGAAATGAGCAAAACTGAAGAAAATAATATCAAAAATAATCAAAAGGTGATAGGTAATAGTTTTTTTTCATTATCATCCCAAAAAAAATATTATTTCATGTTTTATTCATGTTTATAACAAAAGAATATAGACTTGTTATATACCATTGAAAAGCTTATAAAATAAGATAAAACTATTTTCAACATAGGTTCCTATTTAAAAAAAATTATAAGTTTGTGTTATATCACGATAATTAATGTTTCCAAAAAATCTAATTACGCAAAAATCGGTACATAATTTGTCCAAACATAATAAATAAGATATGAGATATTTTGGAAATTAGCTATGAGCCCGTGAGGTGACGCCTGGTAAGCGCCCACACGGTAAAATATATCGTCATCATTACCGATGTCTACATGTGTTGTAGATACTGGCACACCCAGAATGGGTAATATGCCGTGATGATATATATATATATATATTAGAGAGAAATATTTTTTTGCCTGTAGCTCAAAAACAAAACCCAGTAATGTGAAAACGGTTTTGCTCTATCGTTAATATTACCAGGGATACCTTAAAAAAACATGGAAAATGAGACAGCCTGTATATTAAAATTTTACTAGATTGCAGAAATTATGAGCACTCTCTTTGTACTTATTACTCAATTTGAAACATAAAACTAGAAAACAAACTGTTTAATTATTACAACCAAATTAGGGCTGTGAAAACAGAAAACAACAAGCATTTGTTTCAGTGCTGCCTTAATTATATTGGTAATCAAAGTTTGTACAAGTACTTCAGTAATTGAGACAAAATCCTATAATGGGTAGAAAATGCCCTTATAAATAGAAATATTCTGTTAAGCAAGATTACAAATTGAATAAAACTAAGGCAATTAAGGCTTTACGATCCAGTGTCCTGGTGGTATTAAAGAACGGGTGGTAGGCCTGCGAGAAATACGAAGTATCTGGTAATTTAAGATTTAATGAGCAAAAACAAAGAAAAAGTTTGAAAACCAGAAGAAGTTGGAGCGTCTCGCGTGACACTTCCAAAATTGTCTACTCGTGATTACATTATAAAAACGCAAGGAAAAAAGCTTAAATGGTCTTATGATTGACTGGGGAACTTCCCTGTCTTCGACAGGTTGGAAACCTTCATTTATATGTTAATTACACTGAAAGAAACCTTCCCTCAAATATTTATACTCCAATGAATTTTTATTTCTCTTTGACGTAGTAATTTCAACAAAACTTTTCTATTTACTTTGCAGCCACTAAATTCCAAATTCGTTCCGCACGCAAATACAAAACTTTGCTTGTTTGATTGTACGTAGAGTTGTAGAAATTAATTTACAAGTCATGAGACACTAACGAAGTTCAACAGGTCATGGCAAGGTCACAGGGCCTCTGGTTTCCCACGAGGTGCCTTGAAGATTACACCTTGGCGTGGGCCTTCGCATCGCAGCTTCAATTACAGAGTACAGTGAATACCAACTACCTACGTACATTCATTACCAGATCGGTTTCGATATTCGATATGTCAGATTCCCTACGATACTATAAAGCAAAGATAATGAAAAATTTAAAATCTATCTTTCTGAATAATGCAAACAAATTAAAAATATATATTCTTAAAAAAATCTTCTGAATACATGATTAAATATTAATAGAGTTTTTGGTTAAATTCCGTATATTTTATTTAAAAGATAGACAGGTGACACAGTGACAGTTCACGACATGAGACCGATACATTGCATTTAAATTAAATATACATAGGACTTTAACTAAAAAGTTTATCAACTTTTAAATTTAATATAATTAATCCAATACCAATTTTACTTTTCATTAATTTTCTTTTTAGTTATTTCAAACGATTAAAAAAGCAGTAATTCTTTTGTCAGATTATTAATAAAAAATCTGATGTGGCCAACACTATACCTCCCGTTATTTAATTTTTAATAATTTAAATACATATACCTATAGTAAAATTATTGAAAGAAGTCCGATCAAGGCCATCTACGAATTGTATCTATGAATTAAGATTTTATGCTGTCAAATTTAGTAGTGTCGTTTACATAGTTTTTATGAGGTACACAAGATATTATGTACCCTCATAAAAACTAAGTAAAAGACACTACTAAATTTGACAGCACAAAATCTTAATTCATAGATACAATTCGTAGATGGCCTTGATCGGACTTCTTTCAATAATTTTACTGTACATATTTATTAATACTGCGAACTATATTAAGTTCCTTTGCATATTGCTTTATACAGTGTGAACACTGAAAACCGTGACATAGGCGTTTAACATGGGAAAACGGTTTTTTTTTCAAATATTATCTGTCCCGCAAGAGTATAGTGGGAGTTTTTGATATGGTTAGAAAGATTATTTAATTTGGCATCAAAGAGTATCTAAATACTCCCAATTTAATTCTTTATTATTGAAATATTTACAAAAGTATAATGCTACTTGACAGTTATTACTTATAACGTACTAAAAACAGTAATCATGGAAACGTATTCGGTAGCTGACTTGATTAAATCAAGGCTCTATGATAATTTTACACTAGTTCAAATCCCTCCCGGGTCAAATTAATATTTTTATTATTTTTATATTTATTTTGTACAATGTATTATGAAATAAATTACAAAATTAAAACAAATAATTTTTTGGTACACAAGTATTTTATTGACTAAATGTACAAGAAGTGAAATAAATATGTAAATTTAAGGCAGATAAATAATTAAGTTTAGTTTTATGTTCGTCATTAACGCAACCGGTTTTTTCAAATTTTAAAATGATTCGTCTAATTTGTTCATGCGATGCAATTTGTCTATCAGGAAATATCCTAGCAAAAAAGTCTCGAATTTCTCGTAAACTCATCCCTAGATTGTAAAATTTAATTATACTAATTTTTTCTTCTAATGAAAAATCCATTGGATTTACAAAGTTTTCGGAAAGAATGTGTTTATAATACAAAAATAAATATAAAAATAATAAAAATATTAACTTGAACCGGGAGGGATTTGAACCAGTGAAAAATGATCATGGAGCCTTGATTTAACCAAGTCAGCTACCGAATACGTTTCCATGATTACTGTTTTTAGTAAATTATAAGTAAAAACTGTCAAGTAGAATTATACTTTCGTAAATATTTCAATAATAAGGCATTAATTTAGGAGTAGTTAGATACTCTTCGATGCCAAATTAAATAATCTTTCTAACCATATCAAAAACTCCCACTATAGTCTTACGGGACAGATAATATTTGAAAAAAAAAAAACTGTTTTCCCATGTTAAACGCCTATGTCACGGTTTTCAGTGTTCACACTGTATACTATTTTCTTTTTAACATGTCATCATTACTAATTTGACATGATTAAATTTTGACAGTGGCATTTATGTGTCAGTTACATACATTTGAAATATGAACTGCGTAACAAAGGAGTTGTGTTTTTCTTTAAAATCATAGGCTCTGGGATTTATAAAAAGATAACTTTTTAAATTTATCTGTAAAATATATAGAAAAAATACTGATGCATACCTGTAGAAAATTCAATAATATTCAATTTTTTTAATGGCATAAAATGCGAAAAATTGACATTAATGATATTTTTTAAAGAAAACCCATTATGAGCTTCAAGTAAAGTGTCATTTCCTGCTATCCGATTTACACCAAAATCTAATGGGTTCTTTCCGTATTAGAATAAGGTCTAAATTCAAGGTTTTCGAATTTTCTGAATGATAGTATTTGAGTTAGAGCGTAGAAAAAATCCTTATACATATGCACATACACACATACAGACATCATCGTGAAAATATTACAATTGGATTCTAAGGACCGTAAAAAATGGTCGTTTACTAAAATGTCGATATGCGATTTTTAGCACGATCCCTATACCTCACATATCGAGGATAGCGGGAGGTAAAAAATTGTCCATTAGTTAAGATATTTTTCTTTCACTCCTTCTAATAATAGCATTTAAAATTCTTTGAAATTAAAAGCTACAATTTAGTTTTAATTACAATAAAGCAACAAATTTATCTTTCTTTCTTCACGTACGAGTTGTAGGATTACTTATTTTTATCTTGCGGCAAACCAAGTTTAGAAATCATTGTCGTTGTTGCCGTTCATTTTAGATTGCTAGAAATAACGCTCCCGATGATCGTAATTCTTGCTATAACGCCAAAGTAAACCAGCGAACAATATCGCTAACGCCGTAATAAATTGACAGCTTATGTTCACTCAGGAAGTCGGACATAAATTTATAAAATTTACACTGCAATTAAAGCCACAACATAACTTAGCAGAACCTGCAATTTACTCTTTGGCAAACATATAAACACTGCTGTCGTATAGGATATCAATTAAATGCACTCGGACTTATAGAATTTTCTCTGCGAAGAAAAATGCTACTTCGTTGCACGAACAATTCAAAAAGGAAGATGATAGGATATCGAACAATAATGATGTGTTGGTAAAAATTATTGTACACAGTAAACTTTGGCATCTAAAAAAATACGTGAAAAATGACTATATTCATATTTTTACCTTCCGTCACGCGTCACCTTTAGGTAAGGAAGGTTTAGGCTTTGGTCAAAAAATTCGGTGGTGAGTTGTTAATGAATAAGCACTTTTTAGGGTACCTAGAATACGATTTTTATTATTAAAATATAACCAGGAAGTACATAATTGTTGTGCAGATAACTATTCGCGATGAAGTTCAGGGATTGTTCTGAAAAGAGCTGGGGTAAGTCCGAACAAATCTATGAACCTGCTGAATATGTAAAAATTGTAATCGTAAAAATGCTAATATGCCACTAGATATTAATCACCTTCCAACTGCACTTCCATCAGACCAGTTGTTCTTAAATACATATTCAGCATTGACAAAAAAAAATATATGTACACTTGCATAAAACGTAATCACACTTCGATTGGATTAGAGAAAATAGTTTATTCAATGATATGGTGTACGTTTCATGCTTAAAAAAAAGTCACGATTCTTGACGAAATTTCTGTGTGTCTGTTTATGCTTTTCCATGTTCATATTATTATCTTGACATTATCTGGAAGAAGGCGGATTTACCGCTGAAATGTAAGTCTTAATTATTCTGATCGATATTAAATAAATAATTTATTTTCAAAGAGTGACTCTTCCATTAATTTCCTACAATTATAATCGGCATTACCACATAAAACTTTCTTCTCAGATCGTCACATAGACATATTACATTATTAAATGTTACTAATGTAAAATAGAATTTATTACAATGTTCATTTTATAGATTAAAAATATTTATAAGCTATAATTATTTCCTTATTGACTAATATCCAGTATTAAATATGAGCTACAGAAGGCAATCTATTATATTACGCGTGGACGAACGTATGAGTGCTTGAATAGCATTTTATAATATTTTATTCAATTATGCCGTTTTAAACTGTCATTATTAAACTCCATAGCAGCAACTATAAGTAACACTTTATTCACAAGTGAATTAATTTTTTTTAAATCACTCTCACAAAATTTTAACTCACTCTGCAAAAAACAATGCATTTAAAATAACATCAGGTACGAAAATAACACTTACCATAATATTTATCAGACATTATCAGCCATTTTCATTATTTTTCACGGCACAAATGACAGACAATAAAGCATTTTACATAGATGATTTGACGTCTATCAGCGACGATTGTCATGCACAGCCTACTAACTGATCAGTTTTTTATTTTGTCAAAATTAAATATTATAATGATTTTTATTATTATTTCGTCAAAATTGAATAAAATATTGTACAAACCACGTGAGCTAAGAATATTTATTCACTCGAAGAAATTAACTTTCTTCTCATGAATAAACATTACTTTAGCTCACTTGGTATGTAAATATATATTATATCATTTTCTCTTATTTCGTTATAAAAATAGTTGACTATTTACATTAAGACGATCTTATAGCAGTCTTCAAAATGATGTGAAAAATGATATTCGCGCGAGACGCTACAGCCCGCACTACTGAATTATTCATTTCTAACAATACATATTATGAAAGAAGTATGATCTACAAATTAACCATATACTTTAAAAAAAAATTTAAGGGCGAAGTTATGACTACTTGAAAAAAAGCTATTTTTGATAGCTGATATCATCAGTCCTTTGCAAAATTTCAAAATTTCGTTTGGAACATATTGTTTATTGGTGTTATGTTAATAACACACTAAAAAGTTATATACTCAAATTCCAAGAAATAGAGGCGTGCGATAAATACTATTTTCTAGAATTCTTATTAATTATGCGCTCTTAGTTCAGTACTAAAGTCTTAGCTACGTGCTAAATTCACTTCGTTACGCTTCTCTACCTCAGATATACAGTAAGGGCGTATGGTATCAATATTGTGTCTTCTGGACTGTAGTTGAATCATCTGCATATTTTTGAACGCAGCAATTGCAATTCCACCAGTTTCTTGACCGAATTTTTAGTGGCATTTATTAGTGTGATGGTCATTAACATAAATAAGAGTGCTAGAATATGTCATTCTTATTCCAAAACAGATAAAAGAAATTTACGAGCGTACTTTTATAATAAAAGTGCTTTTATAGAGTGCGTTTTTACATTATATTCTTATGAGAAGTGGCTCTATAAAACCGTGCGTGTACTACGAGTCAATAGCTTGCGACAAATGGGTAGAAAAGTTAGTTTTCCATTGAATGGTGCCAGAAAAAAAAAAAAAATTAGGTATACCCATAATTTTAGACTAATATGTATATGTATTTGATGCTGGTTACATAGAATATCCTTGTTGCCTTTTAGTGGTTTATGGTGGCGGCAATTAATCAATTTGTCACACGTAACAATGTATCTTAACTTCATCAATATGAATTGGTCACAACAGGTACCTGTCGTCTGGATTCTATTATTGATGATATAATTTCTATATGTAGTAAGAGACAAAATTTCTATTTATTTATGGATAAGCTAATATGATGTAATAATATCATTTTCTAGATTAGATAATATTATTTTTGAGGTCTTATGCAACAAATAATTTTGGTGCAGATGATATGATAAAAACGAATAAAAAATTCCATACTCTGGCAAAATTTGAAAGCTATCGCGATCAGCAGCAAATAAAATTTATGCTTTTAAAAATTACTGGCGTTTTAATGTAATTTAAAGTGATTGAATTCCTCTTGCCCAACTGCAAAATAATTCTATTTACCTACTCGATATCCATTAGCAACGATATATTTATAGTAATGATTTTAACCTATATTTAACTGGTCAAACAACATGTTGAAATACGCCAATCAAATGTTTGTGTACAGAAATTTCATTGTAAAATCAATTTTGATTGGTGGATAATCATTCCAAATAGTTTTAATTGAGGTTGTTATTAAAACAACATTTCACAATACACCTACAGCGTTTCAAAAATCCTATGTTCCTTAATTGCTTGAAACATTATTCGACGATGCGTTGGCGTTTAGATTACTCCCTGTAGAATGGCTTATAAAACATGTGTCCAGTAAAAGCTATTATGAAAATAGGAGGAATTTACTGTACTTGTTTTTTCCACTTGTCCTATATTTTAAATTAATGTCTTGTTTACCTTATCAGTAAACTGAAATGTGGATGTATCCATTTTACGCCGATTATCAGAAATAATATCACAAGACCTCCTGATTTTATCGATAAATTTTTATTTTGCACGATATTTCTTTGCTTAGCAACAAACACGAAAGCAAATTTCATGGTATTTCCTGACTCCGAAGGAGGAGGGGTTTTACCTAAGCAAAAAAAAAATTAGTGCTTAAAAATAAAACTTTATCTGAGAAAATCTGACAGGTCGTGTGGTCGGAAAATTATCGGGGTAATGGGGTTTTATCAGTATAATACTGTTCCCATTGGTTGAATTTTCAAGTGTTTTGCATTATGATTGATTAAAAATTAGTCGTTGGAATTTATCGGGCTTATTCTGTAACAAAGAGGTTAATTTTTAAGTCATAGATTTAATTTGAGTTCTAAAATATTGTTCATTGCAAATCGAATAATTTCTGTTATACCTGCCGTCAATGACGTATGGACTGGGGGTTTCTATAATGTTGCCAATTTATATGAGCAATGTTGAAAATGCTAAGTTATGAAGAAGTGACAACATCGCATGGCAAGGGACAGGGTGCGGAGAAGTCCGTACTTGTCTGACGGCGAGTATATCAATATATTATCCACTATACTTTATAGAGACTATAATTTGAATTTGAATGTTCACATAAACGTTTATAGTTGATGAAGTTATATGTACTCGTATATGTACGCCATGTATATCAACAAGAAGATTGTTAATCATACATTATATTAATAGATTTGAAAGTAATTTTTTAAATAAGTCCTAAACTGTAAACGTACGAAGTAATACCATTTATGTTCGTGCTCTACTTAACGAACGAATGAACATTTTAATTCTCAAATGAATTCTATGTGTCATGAAAATGATATTTAGTAGAATTAATTTGAATTATGTGTTGGTATACCTATAAACACCTTTCAAAAGTAAAATACTTTCATCTGTACGAATGCATTATGCGGTACATGATTGTGATCAGGATGCGAGGCAGTAAGTAAATAAAAACAACGATCAAAGCTTACTTTAAAATTGACAATTTTAATATGGCAAAATAATTTTGAAATCTTTTCTTTAATTTTGTGCGTCGATCGAGCAAAAAACGTAATAAGCATTGCTGAAAGTGATCTTCCACTGGTATCGGATGTTTTCGAGATCTCGACTTCGCCTCGTTATCTAAAATCATCCTCAACCGATACGAAGCACATACTGCTCTTAATACTTAAATAATCATTCACAAATATTTCATGACAAAATTTTATTTAAAGAAATGCATTCATTAATTTGCGTCATTAATAAACGATTTTATAAACATTAATGAAACCCATAAATAAACAATCAACAGAAAATATTATTATTCTTTACTGGGTTTGCCAATATGTCTTAATTCGTAGATATCAGTAATGAAAAAATATCTCTTCCGTATAGGATGTTTACTAAGCATGAGGCAAAGATCACTAAAAGCAATAGTTACTTTTATATCAAGTGTCGAAAAAGAAACGTTACGTGAACGTCCAGAGTCGTTCTTACATTTTTCTAGGTTATCTACTTATAAATATTGCACTATTTCAAGCTATTTTCTTTATAATCGTCTGCGTCTACATTTGAATACTATTCTTTGTCTGCCTCTTTGGTGCTTGCTATAGTTGAAACAGGAATTGAAAATCCGCGCTGCGCGGGGTATTTAAATTATTGTCACAGCTAGTTTGTTATTGACAGTTTTGTAAACGAAACGTTTTGTATGTTTACCAAAAAGCACTTGTGCATTTGCCTCTTTTCCAGTCGTGTAACCAAGGCAATAATAGTTACGTAATAACAAATAAATAGCACAGAAAAATAATTTTCAAATTTAACTTCGATCAGGTTCGAATCTTATCAGTTAGTACCTACCATAATAGGTTATGTACTCGTATTCATCTTCATCAACAGTAATGAAATAAATATCTCCAATAAAATAAAAGAAATATTAATGTACTAAATTAAATAAATTTCCAAATAAATAAATAAATAAATAAATAAATAAATAAATAAATAGGAAATATATCTTCATGACTTTTACCCATTGCTGCCAATCTATTTTTAATTGTAAATTTCGGTAATAACGATATATCTGTAATATTGAAAATGCATTACAGGCGTTACCTCACCGGCTCTCAAAGCTATAGTAGAGAGAATATCACAGAGGTCACTTTTGTGTTATATGAAAATAGGGTATTCCACCATAACAAAAAAAATTTAAAAAATACAATTAAACATATAGTATGGCTCAATAAATAATAGTTAAAACAATGAAAACATTTTTGAAATAATTACTTTACGAGATATTTCACATTTGCTAAAAGGGATAATTGACGTCATACAATTGTTATCTTTCTCTCGCAGGGTACTCGGAGAAGTGTGTGTGAGAAAGACAAGTATAGGGGAAATGTGTCGTTACACTGATTTCTCAAAAATAAAATACTGTTAAACTAGGAACAATTAAGATTTTTTAATACTATGAATTGCAACAAAACTGAATGAAGTTTTATTTAAAATAATAAAAAAAATGAGTGGAATACCCCATTAGATATACGCAATTTTCGTATTTTATACATGTGATGATAAGCGACTGCATTCCTGCTTAATTCTTTCATATTTTATAGTAATAAAAGTAGTATTCGAACTTGGTCTCTCTCAGAACTACAACCGACTACTCAATGTATTCAAGTACGCGACCCCATATTCATATAATAAGTTTACTAATTTACAAATATTTGCATCACTAGATTCAAATTAAATTTCTTATGCTAACTTTTGGCCAACCCCAGTGGTGTAGTGGGCAAAGTAGCCGACTCACAGCCCAAGGGGGCCGGGTTAGAATCCCGGATAAGGTACGGTTGTTTGTGTGTGTTCCTTTCATAATTTCATCTTCATCAACGGCTAATTAAATGTATCAAATTGTGAAATGTACAAGGAAAATTTGTCTGATACTCATAAAATCACCACATATTTATACAGGGTGGTGGCGGTTAAGGGTGAACATAGGGATTTAACATAGGATTTTGTTTTATGCAATTTACTGTTCTCCTGTTTATTTTATGGTAAAAACTGTATAGGTAGAGTGCAACATTGTACAGAAATAAAAGTAATACTCGTATACAAAACTGTTCTTACATTTTTATTATGGTTTCTGTTTCTTCATAATTTTAAAAAGAAATTTCAAAAGTTCCGTTAATTAGCAGCAATAACCATGACTTCTTATGACACCGTAGAAATAGTTATTTATGCAACAAGAGTAAAAAGTATAGTCTTATATCACGAATAGGAAAGTTTGACCGAACAAACAGCAGGCGAGTTCGTCAAATCCTATGAGTGAAGTAAGACATTTTTTACTCGAGCTGTACATTTTTTTTTACACCTGCAATAAAAGTATGAAAGAAAGTGCCGTAAGACGTTTGCGTTAAAAAAAGTACACTTTTTTGACACTTATAAATTTATAAATCCATTTTAATGAAAAAAGTACTTTTTCTACAGACTTAAAAAACAATATTATTTTATTCATATCCTGTCAATTTTTGTTTGTAAAAACTAAATTAAATAATGAATGTTTATTCGAATATGAGATGAGTCATTGTTATAATGTGGTGGAAATTGGTATGTATCGAAGAATATTTTCCATAAGTTATATTGACGTTTGACGTTTAATAATAATTTATGAAAAGCAGATAAAAGAAAACAAGAGAAATTTTGAAATTTATTTTTAAAATTGCGAAGAAATTAGAAAAATAATAAAAAATATAAAAACAGTTTCACATACAACTTTTAATTCTGAACAACTTTGCCACTCTACAGATTTCGGCGTAAAATAAAAAAGGAGAGCAGGAAATTGCATAAAACAAAAATCTGTTGTGGTCAGCACAATACTTCTCGCCAATTTCATATTAGGCTATAAATATTGTATTTAATATTTCTGGTACATACAAAATATTTTCATTACATCTATTCTTTATTTTTCAATTCAATCTATGAACAAGTTTCCTCTTACTCTTCTAAATGTTCGAGATTCTTCCAATGGGGTATTCCACCATAACAAAAAAGTTTAAAAAAATTCAATTTAACATAAAGTATGGCTCAATAAATAATAGTTAAAACAATGAAAACATTTTTTAAATAATTACTTTACGAGATATTTCACATTTGCTAAAAGGGAAAATTGACGTCATACAATTGTTATCTTTCTCTCGCAGCGTACTCAGAGCTGTGTGTGTGAGAGAGACAAGTATAGAGGAAATGTGACGTTATACTGATTTTTCGAAAATAAAATACTGTTAAACTAGAAACAATTAAATTTTTTAATACTATGGATTGCTTCAAAACTGAATAAAGTTTTATTTAAAATAATAAAAAAAAATTGAGTGGAATACCCCATTCATTGAAGAGATTGGAGGGATTTCTGAAAGATATATGATGAAATATATGCATAGCAAGCGCGTGTTTATTTGAACTGTTACTGTAGGTACATACTGTGGCTTACAAATGAATCCCGTTTCTGTTTACACCAACTTTAGGTGTTGACGGAGTCTTTTTCTTGTTATATAAATAGCATATTACAATTACCATTACATCTCGACTTGTCCAAGTACGAATTTTAGGTTTTCAGCATTCAAGAACAGTGTCAGTTTAAAGTGCGGGTCCTATATCTATAATTTTAAATATTTAATTAATGATGAAATAAGAAATATTAAATGTACTTCCCGGAAAAAGCCTTCAGTAAAGTCTCTGGATTTTTGACACTGACAATTATGTCATTTACGAACATTTTAATTTTTCAACTGCTTTCCATGGGCAATTTGATGAATACAATGGAATATTTTATATATTTATAACTCACTATCTTTAAATCTGTAGAAGATATAATAAAAATGCTCAATATACTAGAAACAGAATTTTATATTCTTTACTATTTGTAATAACAAATTTCCAAGAAATAATATTTAGAAGAATTTTTTAAGAAACTACTACTTCCGGTTGTCTAATTGTTACCAAAACCTTTTCAGCTCACACACACACACACACACACACACACACACATACACATACACAAACATCAGCGTAAAAGTGTTAAAATCGTTTTATAGGGACCTTAAAACGTGCTTATTCATTAAAATCTGGATATGAGATTTTTAGCATGAATCCAATACCTCTCTTAGCGACAGGTAAAAACCTAATGTTAAATCCGTACATTCACCCTTAACCGCCACCATCTTGTATAAAAGAGTGTGTAATAATAAATAAAATAAAAATATACTAAATTTTAATTCACATAATTCTGAAGTATGTTCCCATCATTCTTTGAAAATAAAGTAATATTTATGAAGTAAGATCGAGTTGAAAAGTATTTGTATCTCAAAAATGTTCCTTTGTAAAAATTCCTTAGCAGGGGATATGATATTGAAAGAAATAGTTCGCTATCAGAAGAATGCAATTCTTTACAGAGTCCCGTTTCGTTGTTGGCGGATGCAACATCTTTCGTCGCCGGCTTTTTTCATTAGCGGATGCGACACAAGTGCTCGGGTATTATACTGTGACCAAGGGACCTACATTTGATATACTCCAACAGCACTGGGTGCTTACTACTTCGTATTGATTTGAAAAAATGCCAAGTCGAGCTCTAGGGTAATTGTTTTTTGAGCCACGATAAAAGATAAATGGAAAAGATTAGTTTTTTCTCTGTTATGAAACGAGCCAACTTTTAGCATTAATTTTCTAGGAATAAAAATATCGTGAAGTTAATACAGTTATTTCCTTAACACAGCTTACAATCAAAAGGAAATTTCCAAATTACAAATATGAAAAAACAAAATCTGATAATTTACGCTACAATCTAAAGATCTACACATTACGAGTATAATGAACAAAACATTGTAAAATTGCACAATTTCAGTTTTGTTTTATATTACCTACTACTATTAGGCAGACAAAACCTTTCTCAACTGTAAAAAAAAGTAATCAAGATCAAGACTTTTTGATGGACTAGGAGGAACCTACATAAAGCCAAGACCGTGCGTTTTTAATAAAGACAATAATAAATGCAAGATCAAAATATTTCAAGATTTGAAAAAAAAATATATGAATGATACACGACACATGTATTATAAATCACAAAAACATCATTTATGTCATATTGGTTTTCAAAACATTTATTTTTATAGAACAAAAATTGAAATTTTAATGTCGTAGAACTTTAAAATTGTGTAGCTGGTGCGCGTTGATTTTATTCTTCCCTTCAGTAGCTTCTTGGAAAATATCTCAAGGAATACATTTTTCATCCATTCTAGCGAATAAGAATGTAAACGAAACAAAAAATTAAATTCAATCTGTCAATCTGACATTTAATTTTTTGAATATGCCAAGCTAGCGTTGCTAAAGAATTCCGAACTGTTGCGACTTGGACTACTTAAATCTCATACTACTATGAATTTCTGGAAATCATTAAATAATTTGACAACTTTGGAAATCAATATGAAATAGAATTATGCATATATAATAGCTAACGCAATACAAAATATAATAGTCGCTACTACCTCCAACGTGGAAGACCACGTGGAATAGCCTACTATTTTACTTTTCGTAAATTTATTTCTTTAGTGAATTTTATAATTCTCAGATATTTTTACGTATCCATAATTTCCCATTATTATCAAATCATCACTTTCATACATATTTCACTTTCACTATTTGAATCCACTTTTCATGATTTCTAATATATTATTTCCTGCAACTGTCAATCATGATTCAAGAAATTAAAGATATTTTGGCTGAAGACAAGAAACTTTCTACCGAGAAATAGCCAAAAATTTACTTTTAAAACAAAATTTTCTTGAAGAAACGCTATTTAGCTGTACGTATTAGTAATGGTGAAGCATTTACCATTCGCCTTACATGACTAACAAATATATTAATAAAGATATCTTCACGAACTTTAATTATTGCTAGGTGTGCCAAATTAGACAAATTTCTAGAATCTGTCGTAATTCCCTTGGCCTGTGGTGTTGTCACTTCTTTATATCTTAGCATTTTCAACATGACCTCTGAAATGGCAACAATGTATAAATCTCCAGTCCATACTTATTTGACGGCACGTATAATAGTAGTTTTTTTTTTTCTCAAAAAAATATATATCTATTTATATTCTTGTTTTGCTAGCTTAATATATTTCACAATTGAAGCATTTCAATTCAATGTGCTATAAGCTAAACCAAATATTTAGAAATGGTATTAGTATTATAAATTTTCCGATGTGGATAAAATGTAAAGTCGAAAATAGATTTAAATATATAAAGGGTTGTAACAAAATATTGTTACAAGAAAAAATCAACCGTTTTTATAGCTTCACTACTATTTTATTTATTTTAATACATTTTCAGTATTGTCAGAGAGTGAGTGAATGAGTGAGTGAGAGAGTGAGCTTAAAATTACCTATAAGGAAACAATATCTTTAGTTTTATGTAAATACATAATTTAACTGTTAACTTACGGTCTAAGAATATTATAAATTGCTCCCAAATTATTATTTTTATGATTTTACACTTTGTTTTGTTGTTATTTTTTGACATGTACAAATTGTTTCTAAGAAATCTAGATTTAATTTTTTACAATTTGTTATTTGATATTACTAGATTATTTTATATTTTTTACATTCTCCCCCCCGGTACTTTGAGTGCAATGATTTAACTCAAAGTACCGTTTACATCTAATTTCGCCAGTTTTATTGCTGGACGTTTGTATATTCCCGTTGATGTTTGTACCGTAGCACTTCTAACTTGGCCATCTTTTCCTTTATAGGTTTCTATGATGCGTCCTCGTGACCAACTGTTACGTGGTGAATCTTTATCTACAATTATTACAATATCGTTTTCTTTCAATGGTTCACATGGTTGACACCATTTAAGTCTTCTAGTTAATGTAGGCATGTATTCCACTACAAATCTTTTCCAAAATCGACGAGCATAAATTTGTGACATTAAATAGTTTTGTTTAAGTGTCTTCGTATCATCACTAAAACATCCAATAGGTTTGACACCACTTGATGAGCCTAATAAAAAATGATTAGGTGTTAGGGCTTCAGATGTTTCAGATTCAATTGGCAGATACGTAAGGGGTCTTGAATTTATAATATTTTCTATTTCAATTAAATAACTCTGTAAAACGTGTTCAGAATAAAGCTGGTTGGATAAAACGGAATATAAAGCCGTTTTTACGGATCTCACTAGTCGTTCCCAGCAACCACCCATATGTGGAGAAGCAGGAGGGTTAAAATGCCATTCTAATTCGGAATTAATAAATTCTTTGGCTATTTCCTACTTGTTTAATGTTTTCAGATCTTCTTTTAATATACGGTCAGCCCCTATGAAATTTGTTCCACAGTCGCTGTACATTGCTCGAACTTGACAACGTCGATTTATAAAATTTCGAAAACAGAGGATGAATGAATCAGAATCCATAGAGTGAGCAACTTCAATATGTACGGCTCTTGTAGTAAGGCAGGTGAAAAGACATCCATAGCGTTTATAACTCTTTCGTCCTATTACACAGTTCATTGGGCCGAAGTAATCCACACCAGTATATGTAAATGGCCGAGTAAATGCAGCTAATCGTTCTTTAGGTAACGGTCCCATTTCAGGGGGGACAGGTTTCACGTTTTCATTCTTGCAAACCTGACATTTGCTTCTTATTCTTCGTATTACTTGCCGTAGTTTTGGAATCGCATATTTTTGCCGTATTTCGTTACATACAGTTTCATGATTAATATGGTGAAACTTTTCATGGTAGTATTGAACTACTAAATTTGTTAAAGGATGATTTCTTGGTAGGATAATAGGTCGTTTCGTGTTGTCACTGACACATGTTGCAGCATCTATACGTCCTTTTACTCTCATTATTAAATTCTCATCCAAATATGGAGACCACATATACAACGGACTAGATTTATTTAATTTTACTTTTATATAATTTGTTGCGCCAGTTAACTTTGATATTTCTGTAAAATAGCAATCATTCTGGGCAATTCTGTATAAAATATTTTCTGCCTTTTTCAGTTGACTAGAAGTTAGAACAGGATTCGAACATTTTGAAGTTTTTCTTACTTTCTCCAATAAGATTTCACAAAATTTAAATACATAGGCCATGGAATTCACTAATTTTTTCCACTTCGAAAATCTGTTGATGTCGATCAAATTACTGTTTTGGTGGTGAACTGCGATGAGAATTTCGTTATTTTCAATTTCTTCATCGATTGTTGAATCTTCTGGCCAGTCTTTTTCATCTTCCCATAAAAAACTTGGTCCTCTAAACCAGCGACTATTCATGTCAAATGTAATTGGTTTTTCTGATTTGGTCGCATCATCAGCTACATTTAATTTTGTTGGACAGTAACGCCAATTTCTTATTTTTGTGAGATCTTGTATTTCAGA
The DNA here is from genome assembly GCA_943142095.1 of Ophonus ardosiacus. Lineage (NCBI taxonomy): Eukaryota > Metazoa > Arthropoda > Insecta > Coleoptera > Carabidae > Ophonus > Ophonus ardosiacus. The sequence continues at coordinate 13,879,141 of OW964830.1, read as the reverse complement.
TACTCGGTATGCATTAAATTGTCCTTTGATTCTTTTTGCATCAGATCGCAACCAATTTATTACTGTTTTCGAGTCTGTCCAGTAGATAATTTTATTAATGTTGATAGTCAGCGATTTTACAATGTTTTTTCCTAATCTTGCGCCAATTTGTGCAGCTACAAGTTCTAATTTTGGTACGCTCGTTAATTTAATTGGTGCTACTTTTGTCTTTGCTCCAATTAAAGCACACTGAATTTCATTATTCCTTTTTATTCGCATGTACGTCACAGCAGCGCTACCATCTTTACCAGCATCTACAAATACATGTAACTGTACCTCACAATTCTGCCAATTTGGGAATTTTTGAAGATAGCATCTTGGAATATGAATATTTTCTATTTGAGACAAAGTTTTAACCCATTTCAGCCACTTTTCAAATTCTTCATCTGCAATTGGATCGTCCCAATCAACTTTTGTTCTCCAAATATCTTGCAGTATTACTTTGAGACGATTCAAAAAGTGAGCGATAAGGCCGAGAGGATCATAGATAGACATAAGAATGCTTGTTATTTCTCTTTTTGTTGGTCTTCTTTCGCCATGCAGAACGTCTTTATTACCCTTGTTGAATTTTAGCGAATATGTAAATTCATCGGTTTCCAAACGCCACCACATTCCTAATACTTTTTCTGTTGTTATTGTATCAATATCCATATTCACGAATCTTTCTGTAATAATATTACTTTCTTCCATTGTTTCCATTATTTGACGGGAATTGGATTTCCAGTTTCGAATTTCAAAGCTTCCTTGGGAATGAATGAATTTAATTTGGCGTGCTAATTCGATGGCATCTTCTTCTGTGTCGAAGCTGTCTAAATAGTCATCCACATAATGATTATGGATAATTGCGTGAACAGCTCGAGGATATTTATTTTTAAATCTGTTCGCGTTCAAATTTTTTACGTACTGAGCACTACAAGGAGAACAAGTGGCACCAAAAGTCATAACTTGCATTATATAGGTATCTGGGTCTTTTGATCTGTCGCACTCTCTCCATAGAAATCTCTGCACATGTTGATCTTCAGGTCGTATACAAACTCTGTGAAACATCTCACGAATATCACCACAAATTCCAATTTTACGTTCTCTAAATCTCAATTGATTATCAAATAGTGAAGCCATTAAATCAGGTCCTTTTAGTAACACTGAATTCAGTGATATTCCGTCAACTTGTGCAGCAGCATCCCAGACTAGTCTCACCTTTCCAGGCTTGTTTGGATTTAAGACTGGAAATACTGGCAAATAGCACAGTCGATTATGTTTAATTGACAGTTCTTCTGGTGTTAATTTTTTTATGTATCCTTGTTCGAGATACTTGACAAATTGTTCATCAATATTTCTTTTTAATTCTGGATCACGTTCCAAGCGTCGTTCCAGACCAATAAGACGTTTATAAGCCATAGGCTTACTATCAGGTGGTATCTTCATATTCTCAAATTTTTCTTTGAACAGTAAACCTGTTTCGAACCTATTACTAATACATTTCGTTGTGTTTTTTAGCGTCTTTATCGCATATTGTTCTTCCTTTGAAGCTGTGTTGAAGGGTGGAAGAGTTACTCCCATACTGTCAATGGTAAAGAATCTTTTCATTAATTCATGTAGATCTGGAAGCGAAGTATTGGACGTCTCACATCCGTGAAAACAGCAATAATCTTGTTTTGCTATTTCTTCACCTATTGTAGCAAATATTGCCCATCCTAATCTACATCATCTACAGCTATGGGTTGGTTAGCGCTTCCTTCCCGAATTCTCAGTGGTACTGCTAAATTCCAGTTTTTTAGTCCAATCAGGATCCTAGGTTTTGCATTTAAGTAAGATTTTACTGGTAGTCCACATAAATAAGGATACTTTTGCGAAATTTCATTATAATTTACAGTTTGCGGTGGTAAATCTAAACTTTTAACTGTTTGAACAGCATTCATTTTAAATTCTGTAGCACCGTCATATTGTCCTCTTATATTCACATTTATAGACATTGAATTCATCTCTGTGCGATGCATTGTGCCTGTCCACTTTAGACAAAGTGAGGTTCCAGGACCTTCTAAATTCAGTTTTCTTGCGTACTCTTCCTCTAGCAGTGTCAGGGAAGATCCTTCATCCAAAAAGGCGAGAACTTGTACTGTGTTATTTCCATTGTATAACGTCACTGGTATATATCGGAACATTACTTCTCTTTTGCTAGTATGACTACTACAGATTGTTTCATTTTTTATATTAACTTCTTGCTTCTCATTATCTTTATGCAGAAGTGGATGATGTTTACGTCTACATTCATTTATATTGCAAAATACTCGTCTATAGCATTTGAAGGGAAATTTTAATTTATGTCTGGATAAACACTGTCTGCATATATTTAAGTTCTTGATAATAGACCATTTTTCATTTAATGATGATTCGAGAAACTTCTTACAATCTTTTATTTCTTTACATGAATCATGGCATACCAAACATTCTTTGTGTTTTTCAGTATCTGTGCCATGAAAATTCATATTATTTTCTTTCTTCATTGACATTCGTTTATTAGTACTACCAAAATCATTAAAATTGTAAATCATATCAACACTACAAGCGTTTATAGCAATTGTATTTATCCATTCCTGAAATGTTTTTATTCCATAATCAGGAACAGATTGTTTATATTTGGCCCAGTCAAGTTTTAGTTCATTAGGTAGTTTCGAAACTAATTCCATGAGTAATGTTCTGTCCCTTTCGTCTGCTTGCATTCCTGTGGATGTAAGGATGGCACATAAATTTGCCACTGCAGTTGAAAATTCTACTATTGTTTCTAATTTTTCTATCTTCACTTGTTTCAGTTTACGAATTTTTTCTTTCTGAGCAAATATTATTTGTTCTGGTCTGCCAAATATCATTCGTAACGTATTGATTATATAAGGGACTTGAGAAGGAATGGTTAATTGACATTCTACTAGTTCCCTTGCTTTCCCTCTTAAGCATTTTTGAAGACGGATGAGATTTTCATAATTATTTAATCCACATATATTGGTTGAAGTATCAAAGGCACTTATAAATATTGGCCATTCTTCTGGCCTGCCACTAAATATCGGCAAGTCCTTCGACATTGAACTTCGTGATGCTAATTGTATTGGACTTGGAAAAGTTTGTACTTCGTTCTCTGGATACTGCTTAACTGACTTTGCAGACTTCCTATTTTCAGTCTTCTCATTTTCGAATGATGTTCTTTCAAATTCTTCGTCTTCGAAATCTCCAGCTCTGGAATCTTCGTCTGGTATTAAATCAATCAATTCTAATTGTTTTCGAAGATTTTCGTTCTTCTGATTTAATAACATTTCTTGTTCTTCCAACAATTTCAATTTTCTTTGCATACTTCTACTGCTACATTTAGATTTGTGTGACTTTGGAGGAACAGGATTCGATTTATCTGAGTGAATATTTTCGGGCATTTGTTCATTCTTATCCATATTTTGTAATACTAATTTACATTTATCGCAATACCAGTTACTCAGTTCTTCAGACGTAGGATCATCAAGTCTTAAACAAGTGAAATGGTAGAACTCTTTACACACTCCAGTACATTGAATTATTTCTTCATTGACCACTGTCTTTTTACATATTACACAAAGTTTGCTTCGTGAACGCAATTCAGGAGCCATTTTAATTAAATTTTCCGTGATAATCCAAACTAATAATTGTGTTGCAGAAGGCGCAACCTCGATTAGGAATCACAACTAAACAGAAGGGGTGTACTGACAGTTGAGATATTTTCTTTAAGTTCCAGATATATCACGTCTCGTAATTTTAAGAAATTGTAACAAAATATTGTTACAAGAAAAAAACAACCGTTTTTATAGCTTCACTACTATTTTATTTATTTTAATACATTTTCAGTATTGTCAGAGAGTGAGTGAATGAGTGAGTGAGAGAGTGAGCTTAAAATTACCTATAAGGAAACAATATCTTTAGTTTTATGTAAATACATAATGTAACTGTTAACTTACGGTCTAAGAATATTATAAATTGCTCCCAAATTATTATTTTTATGATTTTACACTTTGTTTTGATGTTATTTTTTGACATGTACAAATTGTTTCTAAGAAATCTAGATTTAATTTTTTACAATTTGTTATTTGATATTACTAGATTATTTTATATTTTTTACAAGGGTTGTATAACTAAACAAACACAAGTCGGAGCGTCGTAAAGACTACAGTCAAACCTGTACACGGTACATTAGTTCCCGAAGGATCCGTGTAAAAATAGCAAATGGGCTTAAGTAGTCAAGTGTGATGATGTAAGTTACTTACTTACTTAATCCTGCACCTTTCTACCCTCACGGGTGTAAGGCGTTCCCCCGGCCTGCGGGGGAGGGGGTTGAGTTCTGATTTGTTGGTCTTCTCCATATTTCTTTCCACTCTGCTCTATCTTGTGTTGCTGTCTTCGTTTCTTCCCAAGTTAGACCTCTTCTTTGCGCTGCCTCCTTTACTTCTTCCAGCCACGTTCTTCTTGGTCGTCCTCGTGGTTTCTTTCTTCCAATTTTTGCTTCAAACACTTTTTTAACTATTCTCTCCTCTCCCATCCTTTCTACATGCCCATACCATCTCATCTGTCCTTCTGCTATCTTATCTTCTATTGCTTTTACTTTTAAGTTTTGTCTGTAGGTTGTGTTTTCAATTCTGTCCAGTCTTGTTTTCCCCTCTATTTTTCTCAAGAATCTCATTTCGGTAGCCGTAATTTTTTCTTTTTGTCTTTGCGTTAATGTCCATGTTTCAGCTCCGTGTATGAGTATAGGTGTCACTACTTTCTTAAATATTTGTACCCTGGTCTCTTTCGGTATTTCTTTCTTTCCTAAGAAGCTGTGTTTGATGCTATTGAATATTTTGCCTCCTGTTGTTCTTCTTTCTTTTATTTCTTCATCAAATCTTCCATCTTCTGAGATCATTGCTCCCAGGTATTTAAATTTTTGGACTTGCTGTAGATTTTCATTTTTTAGTTGTATCGTGTGGTGTTGTTCATTTCTTCCTAGTATCATGGTTTTCGTTTTTTCTTTATTGATCTTCATGTTTAATTTTTGTAGCGCTTTATCATATATTTCTATATTCCTTATTAAGGTTTTTTCGTCTTCTGCTATGATGACCATGTCATCTGCATAGCATAATTCTGCTATTTCCACTCTTCTCAATTTCCAATTTCCTATGTAGTATTTCTTTACTTCTTTCTTTGTCTCTTTTATTCCTTCGTCAAGAATTAGCGTAAACAGAAGCGGGCTCAAAATGCATCCTTGCCTTACTCCGGCTGTAGTTTCAAATGTATTGGAGGTCTCTTGTTTCACTCTTACATAGCTCTTAGTGTTTGAATATAGGCTCTGAATTCCTGTTATTAACGTACTTGATATTCCCCTTTTTCTTAGCGTTTTCCATATGTCTTCTCTATTGATTCTATCAAACGCTTTCTCTAGATCAATGAAGCACACATGTACGTTTCTCCCTTCTTTTATTGCCTTTTCCCCTATTTGTCTTAGTATGAATATCGCATCATTTACTCCTCTATTTGGTCTAAAACCAAATTGAGTTTCCTCTAAAGATTCTTCCAGCTCTATTCTTAGTCTACTCTCCAGGATTCTTGCATATATTTTGGCCACTGTGCTTATTAGGGTAATTCCTCTATAGTTCCGGCACTCTCTGCTATCTCCTTTTTTAAATATTGGTGTTATGATACCTATTTGCCATTCTGCTGGTGTTATTCCTTTTAGCGTAGTAGTAGTAGTCAAGTGTGATGATGTAAGTTAAATACGTATTTTAGTTCGCAAAGATAACATAAAAATTTTGGGACTTATTGATAAAGATCTAAATATTAGAAACCATCTTAATGTAAAATTATGCGCAGCAAGATTGAAATTACGACAATTATTTCAATTTAAAAATGAACTAAATTCGTCAGTGAAACTTAAACTTATCAATTCACTAATTCTTCCACTGTTTGACTATAGCGCCTGCACTTATATTCCGAACCTCACACAGTCAGACAAACAGAGACTAACATTATTGCAAAATTCTTGTCTGCGTTTTGTATATGATGTGCGTAAATACGATCATATACCTAAATATCGCAAAATTTCTAAGATGCCCTCTGTTGAAAACCGTCTCAAATATCTTTATGCTTGCTACATAAAATTATATTGACAGGTACGCCATCATATTTATTTGACAAATTAATAATTAAACATTATAACTATTCACCTTCAGAAAGTCAAAATTTAAAGGTGTGTTTTCATATATGGCCCCCACTTTATATAACAGTGTTTCTGACTATCTGAAGATCCTTTCATTATCTGTAATTGATTAATTCTTGTAACGTGTCTATTACTTTTATATACATTTGTATATTATTTGTTTGGTTAGGTGAAAGAGCAGCCTTAAGCTGAACCTCGCCTTTGATTATATGTCAATAAAGTTTATTATTATTATTTATTAATAACAATTTAACACTTCTCTTGCTAGAGATTTGTTAAATCGCTATTGTTGCTCTATTATGCTATTGTAATTATTAATATAGGTAACTGTGGATACGATGAATGTATGATCATGTATGCACATATCTCTGTCCAGTTTCCACTGTCCATTTGCCAGCGGCACTGTCACCAGTTGACCACTGTGGCGTGGGATTTGCGCCACGTTTCCATTCCCAGACACATTGCGGTATGCCATTGATTCCCGCCACCGAGCCGGCTGATACAACAAATCAATCGTACATGAACAAGTTCCCCAAAGGATAAAATTTCACTAAAAATAGAAGAAATATCAACATATATTGTACAAAACATACATTGTACAAAAATGGTTCAGTAACGAAAATTGGTTGCATTAGATAATGTATACATTAAAAAATATGAAATCGGTTAAATCCAGAGGAATACTTGTATCTGCACATGATGGTGACGCTTAAGGGAGAACATAGGGATTTAACATAGTTTTAAGCAATTTACTGCTCTCCTGTTTTTACATGTTTTATTTATGTGTTTGGTTACTTCAAAACTTTAAAAAGAAATTTTTTTTTTTGTCAATTAGTAGCAATGGCCATGACTTATGACATTATAAAAACAAAATAATTTCATTCATGTCAAAAAAAATTAGTAAGAAGTAAATTAAATATTGATGATGATTATTCGAATGAGGAACGAGTCTTTGTCATAAAGAAATAGCATGGTTGAAGTAGTTATAAAAGAATACGGAATTTACTTTCCAAAAGTTAAGGTTGGCATTTGATGTTTATAAATAATTTATGAAAACCAGAAAAGGAAAACAAGTTCTATGGCTATTGCTACTAATTGACGGTACTTTTTAAAATTTTGAAGAAATCAAACACAGAATAAAACATGTAAAAACAGTTTTATATGGAACTTTTAATTCTTTAAAACTTTTCACTCTACAGTTTTTCCCCAAAAATGAACAGGACAGCAGGATATTGCGTAAAATTATAACCCCATGTTAAATTCGTTATTCGTATGTTCACCCCTAAACGCCACCACTCTGTATATAAAAAAAGAACCTATAAATTCGAAATCAAAGTTAGTAATTCTGTAATGTATCTATAAATTTAACAAATGTTCTACAATTTTTGTAAAATAACCATAAATTTTGATATAAAACTTAACCTACTTTACAAAGATCTTAGCTTTTGCAAAGAATGCAGTATATACCAACTGTCCATTTTAAATTTTTGAAGTCAACAACAAATATTCTGCTGTAATCAATGAAAATTTATGTGTACGTCTGATGTGCAAGTGAATGGATGTTATATGTAAGTAGTTAGGTAATATGACTGCAGTAAAATATCTGATGTGGACAGCACATGACTTCCTTGTACGCCTGTTACACTATACATATTTTGTTAATAATTAAAATATGTTTCTTATTATAACAGACCTAATCATAAAATTGCACGTATTTCACATAATTTGACATTGACATAAAATTTTTCATTTTTTTATTATTTTTTGTCCTAATTCATAGCAAACTTAATTACAGAAACCAAAAAGTACATAATTTTTAAATATACATATCTCGCTTATACAAAGAACTAATTTAATTATACTTGATATTTTCGACGCAGAATTTAATTCTCTAAAACTTTTATTTGAAGCATTTATTATGAAAATCAAAATAACACCATTTTTTTCAAGAAAAACTGATAACAGCTTCAAGTAAAGTATTACTTCCGGTTAGACTATTTTACCAAAATCTATTATGTTATTCCCATTGATATAAAAGTATTATATACCAAATTTTAAAAATTTAGATAATTTTTAATATAGTTTTTCATTAAAATCTATTATAGGCTTCAAGTAAAGTACCACTTCCGAAAGTTATGTAATGACCAAAAAGGGAGGTGCACAACTAGATGTTATAACAGTCCTAAATACAAAATTTTAACTTTCTACTGCTTCCCGTTTTTCAGTTATGCGAGATACGTACGTACAGACGTCACGACGAAATTAGTCAAAATGGATTCAGGGATGGTCAAAATGGATATTTCCGTTGAAATCCGGAAACCGAAATTTTTCGCGATTACAATACTTCCTTTACTTCGTACAAGGAAGTAAAAAGAGAAAGAGTGCAAAAGAATAACACTGTAAATTCAGATTTGAATGTGGATAAAAAGAAAATTGTTGCTTGGACGACAATGAATGGCTAAGGATAATAATTATAGGTTGACGCCAAGCTACATTTTTGTAAAGGAACATTATGCCTATATATAATATACTGGTGTGGACAACCATACTTATTAAAGAATCCTGAATACTATAATCGGCCGTCCGTAGGTTCAAATTTACCGGCCGGCTAAGAATGTAAAGCCCGATATCTTCATCTCTGGTTAAACTGCCGGTTAAGCTAACTGTGGGTTATAAGAACAATGTGGCATCGAAAAATTGAAACATGTATAATTTTTACAATTTAGGCTATAAAATCGATACTGTGTTTTTCTTTTAACTGACAGTTAAATTAACAGGCTATTTAACGGTTTAACCGGAGATGAAAATACCAGGTATTAGTGTAAAAAGTTAAAATAACAAACATTTGATCAATCTCGGGTATGATAACCCGATCATTTGCTCGACTTAAATATGTATACGTAATCCTGGCTAATTACACTGAGTACTCTGCTGCTGGATGGGTTACATGGTAAATAAGATTGTGATATAGATTTACGATTCCGTCTAGTGGTCATAGTAAAGGTAAAACTTATGAAATGTTGGTCGATAATAAATTTTCAATAAATAAATCCGATTTGGGTTCCAATAGAATAAGATTTTTACGATGATGTGTACTTTACGAGTGTGCGTTTATATGGTTGTTGGTCCACTATAAGTTTTTTCTTTTTACTCAAGGATTCTACAATCATATTGGAGCTGCAGCCAACCGGAAATGATATTACACTTAAAACTTATTTACAAAAATATACATACATACATACATACATACATACATAAAATCACGCGTTTCCCACTTAGTGGGTTAGCAAAAAACCGAAAACAATAAGAAAAGGGATGAAAGTAAGAGCTCCACTGAATCACTTAACTCTTTAAAAACATTCTTCTTTCGCCTTGTCCAAAATCATCATAACATTCATACAAAGAACATATTAATGTGACCGATTTTCGGTAGCGAATAACCGCATCCGGACCACAATAATAGTTACGCAACAATCATCCTTCGCCACACATTCCTATCCATGCACACTTCTTTCACCTCAGCCACATTCATAAACGTATTCATACATAATAACATATTAAAGTGACTGATTTTCGGTAGCGAATAACCGCATCCGGACCACAATAATAGTTACACAAAAACCATCTTTCGCTACACACTCCTATACAAACATACTTCGTTCTTCTCGTCCACATAAAAGTTCAGCTGTCTCTCCATTCTTATAAAACATTCTTACTAACAAAAATATGTTTGAATATTTCTCTAATAGCGTTTTCCATTATACAGAGTGTCTGTTAAATAGGGAAACATGGCTTAACCACAGATTCCTGAGGCTAAAATAAGACGATTGAACTAAACTTGCTTCTACCGGACTTATCAAAACTCACTTACTTGTAAAAATACAGCATCTTATTGGCTTAAAGGGTGCGAAATTTTTTTTGTGAGATTGTTTTGTCAAATTGAAACTTGGTAACTAGGTAGAATCCTGAATTTGGATTGGTTTATAAATGTATGAGTGAAATAGTCTAAAAAAAAATTGATGTAGCCAACAGAATACCTCCCATTTAATTTACCTCCCTCCATTTAATTTTTATGCATTTAAATATTGCTTTATCTACTATTTTCTTTTTAATATGTCACCATTACCAATTTGAAATGATAGATTCTTTGACAGTGCCATTTATCTGTCAGTTACATACATTTGAAATATGAACTATGTAACAAAGGAATTGTGTTTATTTTAGGCTTCGGCATTTATATAAAAAAAATATTTTTTTTAAATTTATCCATAATATATAAAAAAAATATGAATGTATACGTGTAGATAATTCAATAATCTTTAATTTTTATACTAACATAAAATGCGAAAAAATTACATTTAATAGTATTTTTTAACGGAAAACCATTATGAGCTTCAAGTAAACTGCCATTTCTGGTTAACCGATTTAACTTCAAAATCTAATGGTTTCTTTCCATATTAGAATAGGGTCAAAGTACAAGAAGAATTTCCGAATGTTGGTATTTGAGTTAGAGCATTGATAAAATCCACACACACACATCGTGAAAATGTTAAAATCGGAATCTGCGGACCTTAAAACGTGATCATTTACCAAGGGTTAGCGGGAGGTAAAAATGATAAAAGTTTATAAAATAAAAATTGAAATGAAGGAAGGAAATATGATATGGCCATACCATATTTTTTCTATAGGTAGGTACTTATTTTTAATATTTGAGGAAACAAAATTTTAAATTAATCAAAGTTTAAATTTTTCAACTTTATTTCACTCAAATACGAGTATAGTTGAAAAATGAAAAAATTTGTAATACCTACCTAGCCAAAAAATATCAAAATAAAATTTTAAAAGGAGAATTGAAGAGAAATAATGTGCTGCCCACATCAGATTATTTCATTTAATTTTGATTATCAATTAATAGTTTCTGGATTGTCTATACAAGAATTGTATGAATACAATCCATCATTTTACTAATCACTTCTCAGCAAAGTGAAAATGTACATCTTGTATATCGATCTAATATTGTCTGGGTCATACCTTTGTAATAACAAAAGAGTTGTTTGCGAAGTTCAATTCCATTAGCTCGGTATGTAATGTAGTTTGTGTATTAGAAACATAATTAGCTGTCATTACAGTATGTCCCATGCGATGTTTACCGTTCCACTCGTGTATTTATTATATTTTATCTGACCTGCGACATTCTACATTAGTTTAAAACGCAACGAGTCTATATTTTATGCATGTGCCATAAATTTTTACCCTGGCAAAAGCCCAATGTGCCTCAGCCACGCAACGTACTGTAATCCAATTTGTCCGACTAAGTTCATTTCCACTAAGAAACGAATTATTTTATTTTCATTTCACTAATTTATAGACTAACTTTTCTAATGCGAATTATATGCTAAGTAGGGCTCAAGATTCTACTACAACAGATTACAATGTAATACCATTATTAAAAGAAGGTATAAATCAAGGTTTTTATTAAAAAAAGGTAATAAAAACTGTAATGTGAAACCTTGAATATTATCGCGAATGATAAGCACACAACACACAATATTTTCAACATACTTTCAGTTATTGTTTGAACGAATTATCAGGCTAAATATTATTTATTTTGCACTATCGATCACTTTTTAGATAGGTGTATTTAATTTTGATAAGGCAATTAATAAATACATCATTTTGGTTATTTACTCATTACTATGTGTTCCAATTTGCTTTTTGTTAATGACAAGTATTATTAATATAAATTACCACAATTATACTTTTTATGGTTATGACAAATCGTTTACAGATTGACAGCGTAAATTTTTGTAATTAATTCATAAATGTATTGTATGTATATCACTTCAAACGATTCTATAATCAGTAAATCATTATTTTTTTTTGTATAAAATGTAAAATTATAAAAATTAGAATGAAGTCACCGTTCTGTAATTTTATTAGATTTTTTTTTAATACGTTCAGCGCTAATCTAAAATAACCTTACTTATAAAATAATATAATTATTAGTATGTTTCCGATTTGATAAGCATATTTGCCTACATTAAATTTTTCAGGTTGAACATTAAATATGTATTAATAAATATATGTGGGAAATTTCTCGACTGTGGTGCTCTTACAGATTAGGTGTTAGCTAGACGGGTATAGCAGAGTCAATTTGACCCTGCATAATTTTAGGTCGCTAAATGTTTGTGTACCTTACACTCTCCCGAATTGTTACTGCATGTAAATTCGTTTCAGTGTACGCGAAAACAGTACAGAGCATCAAAGTCTGCGGGGTTTTTCGGGGTATACCACTCAATTAAAAAAAAAAAAATTAATTAAAACTTCATTCAGTTTTGAAGCAATTCATAGTATTAACACGTTAACTGCGATACATATCGCCCGCGATATGTAACCAGATGGTGACATCGGGCGTAAGCGAATTTCGCCTTTTCATTCTTCAGGTGCGGAAAGTGTACAATTTTTATTTGTGGACAGATTTTAACGATTCTTGTAGCATTTTTAATGTCTTTTTCTACAGGATCATTAGATTATAATAATATAGTACATATCTCGGGCGATATGTAGCACTCACAATTAATTCTTTATTATTTCTATGCGGTACATGTTGCCGGGGGTTTGTAAAAACTTGCATGAACTTTTTATGATAACATATGTTTGGTTTCTTTTCATTGTCAGTCTAAACCCTGTGCAGTGTGAATTATTATATTTAGTTTTTTATAAGAATGTTGAGGGATCGAAAAAATCTTGAATTAGTAAAAAACACTTCGCTGAAAATAAAATGGAAAAATAATGTAAATTCACTTTATTTTTAGTTATTGATATTACCAGAATATGTAATATTATTATTTTTGTTGTATTTTTGTTAAATAGTACAATTACAATTCTTATAAGTAACTTAATCTCTCATGTATTCAATTATAATGAAATATTTGCAATGCTAGTCACTGCAGGTACGTACGATTAGAGTCTAAATAAGTTAAGATACCAACCTAAAAGACAGATACTGGAAAACAGGCAAAAAGTTACTTATCTGTACACAAGATGGAATTAAAGTCAACATCTACTACATATCTCCGGAGATATGTATCGCACCACAGTAAAAACAAGTTACATATCGCCGGGGATATGTATCGTTAGTCACGCAATACTCCTTTATTTTTGCTCCGTAGTTAACGTGTTAAAAAATCTTAATTGTTCCTGGTTTAACAGTATTTTATTTTCGAGAAAACAGGGTAACGTCACATTCCCCCTATACTTGTCTTTCTTACACACACTACATTGATTACGCTACGAGAGAAAGATAACAATTGTATGACGTCAATTTCCCTTTTTAGCAAATGTGAAATATCTCGTGAAGTAATAATTTTAAAAAATGTTTTCATTGTTATTTATTGAGCCATAAGTTAAATTGAAATTTTTCTTATTTTTGTTATGGTGGAATACCCCATTATTAAGTTTTTATTATTAATAGGTTTTATGTCCCTGGTGTACCAGATTAAAAACTAAATTTAACATTCATTATTTTTATTTTTCTGTACGCTATGGACAAGATATGCATAGAAAATATGTATCAGTAGAAGAACTAGCCGTTATTGTTGGTATACTGATGTCAAAACTTTTATAAATGTTTGATATCTATTATTCTAGCTATTTTGTTCTCTCTACTGTTAATCAGTTTATTACGTTAAAATAAAACATATATAGAATACGTGCATATTATTTGGTACTGACGTAAAAAACAAAAAACATGTAAAAAAATAAAAATTTCTCATTTACTAATGAATTTTAATTTAATTTTATTAATAATACTTTTAGTATTGAACTAAACATAAATAAAGAAATTAACTAAATATATAGTTAAATTTTCTATTTACTTATCTAATTCATTAGATAAATTACCGAAAATTGTAGGACAAAAATATAGCAAAAATAATTAAAATAAGTAATTAAAATAACCATTTGCATATTTAAATTAACGATTTTTTTAAAAAATATTTATTATCAATTTCGGATTAGTTAAAATGCTAAATTAAGATTTGTAAATTATACTAAATTATTAGACATATTGCCTAATAAAATAATATTTAATTATAATTAGACAAAATTTAAATTCTTTTTTTTTTCGTGTACGTTTGTAAATCGTTCATAAACCATCCTATGCGTTTTAAGTGAGTTTATAATCTAAAATCTAAATTATAAATTCGTAAATTAAATTCATCATAAATCAGTTCTTGCAGTTCTAAGGTTACTGCACGAATAAAAACTTAACAAGGATAAATCGTCTGTTGGCTTTTGAGGTAAAACCTAACAACGACATAAAAAGTAAATGCATAGATTATTTATGAGCGTAAATTTTACACAAAATCCATTCTAAACTTTGATAGTTACCCTACTTTCTTGTCTTAAATAGTGTAAAAAAATCTAGAAAAACAATCTTGAAGAATTTTAAATTAATGACAGTGTGGATTCCAACATTGATTGTTTCCCATGAACGATTAATTATGTAAAGCTCCAACGCTCTAGCAAGCTTCGTTTTTCTCTCTCTCTATTCGAGGAGAATGCAAGTATCTCTGCAGTGCACGAGCAAAAGGCTTCTAACGGTTCGCGGATTATTGCTCCGCAGATGGCGATATTGTATTTTTGTTGCGATAGAAATGTTCTATACGGAGAATTGAATTCGGAAATTAATGTTATCTGCACTTGCGTTTGATTAAATTTCATCTACCAGATAATAATAGCAATATTCGTGGGGAGTAAGAGCACATATAAAATTAGAAAGATAAAAATACGTATTTTTAGTTCAATATTGCAAAAGATTTATACCTGTAGAAGATTAAAATAGTTATTTTGCGCTACCGGATCATTTTACTGTACTTTTCGGTTATGTTTATAATTCCATACGTTCAATTTAATTTACCGAATTGACAGTGGTTGTTTATTCTCAACTGAAATGACCGATTGAGGCGCTGCAAGCACTTCCAATATGGCGGATGCATGACGGTAGGTGCACAATCTGTCACTGTCATATGATACAATTTTGCTTGTGCTTCTTGAAAATGAAGCTTAAGTATTTTTCAGATATTTGACTTTCTAAATGCTATTCATCTTTCTAGGATTATTGTTGAAGGTATGATTGTATATAATATTAATTTACTACTTTATTTAAAATATTAATCTTGTAAACAGGCGAAGAAGTTCTGAATGCGAATCACATTATATTATGTGGAATTACCGATAGTTATCGAGAAATTATAAATGTAACATCACTCTGTCTTCAAAAAAGTGCTCTGTCGTCACAAAGATGGTACAGCACTTTTTTTTAATTTCTCCGTTGAAAAGGAATTTCTAAAAATTTAAATAATCATAAATATGTTTCAAATATAATTATTAATAATATTACCTGGAAGAATAAAGTCACTGTCTTTGAAATGTCTCGAACATACTCTCATATACTTGGAAATTTGTTTTCCAGAAAGTAAAACATACAAGCTGCAATGTTTGTTGAATACCTGCATTTGTGGTTATACTAACTTTGTTTTTACCTGTTTTTGGAAAAATGTGGAAACTTAAATGAGTTTCCCTACTCATAAGCGAATGACACCCGTATACACAACACATAATATTGCTTTTACCGTGTTTTACAACATTCATTTTCCTATAAAAGAAATACTTTTAAAAAATGTATGCTAACATTATGTTGCATTTCCTCGTACCTACCGTCATGCACTAGTTCAAAGTTTAGTCACCAGATGTCGTATCCATTCTCTACAGTTGTCAATAGAAACAAGATCATTATGATTCATAACAATC
This sequence comes from Ophonus ardosiacus, assembly GCA_943142095.1. Lineage (NCBI taxonomy): Eukaryota > Metazoa > Arthropoda > Insecta > Coleoptera > Carabidae > Ophonus > Ophonus ardosiacus. Next base: position 13,863,084 of record OW964830.1, on the reverse strand, counting down.
CTATTTACCTATTTTTATTAAGTAGTATTTTGATGAAAATTATATTTCATAATATGGAATTCTCTCTGCTGGGAGCGACAGGTAAACCGTTATTACATATGTTTGTTTATTTTATATTTTTATGTATATTTTATTTCAATTCCATGGCCAACACTATAAAAAACTCTTACAAAATTATAAATTCTATATGCTCGGTTACAAAACATGGAAAATAAAATATGATATTGAATTGGGTATTAAATGTAATTATCTGACACTTTTATATGAAGCATTGCGAGTGTGACAGTTTTTGACAAATAAGTTAATAATAGAAAAATATGATTTATAAGATCTACGAATAGAGCCATCACATTAAAAGTATCATTATGGCTTATTACTCATTGCTAGGTGTGCCTATTTCGGTAATGACGATAAATTTGTACGGCATAAGTAGTTTCCCAAAGTTAGGTATAACTTTTTGATTAATAACTTGAAATAAATTACTCTAATCTATTTGAATTCTGGTCGTTAACCATTCACGATTACTTATGATAATATGTTGAAAATGATAGATAATTGCATATGTAAATTTACGGGCTCCATAAAAAAACAACAATGATAAAGTATATGTACTCGAACTTTATGTATGTAACAAAAAAATTATTACTTTTTTGCAAAAATGGATTCTAAAACGTTAACTACGAATTTTGCAATATGGACCATTGAAAAAAAATATAAAACTTTTCATTCAAAATTAAAAAAATATATTTGTCATGTCCACTTAATCACAATTTTTCAAAATGTAAGTCACAAACGTCAAACGCAATTTTTACCTTCCGTCACCTTTAGGTAAGGAAGGTATTGTCTTTGGTCAAAAAATTCGGTGGTGAGTTTTTAATGACTAAGCACGTTTTAGGGTCCCTACAATACAAATTTACTATTTTTAAGATGATGTCTGTATGTATGTGTGTGTGTGTGTGTGTGTGTGTGTGTGTGTGTGTGCGTGTGTGCGTGTGTCCGTGTGTGTGTGTGTGTGTATGTGTGTCCGTGTGTGACAAATTTTTCTCCGACGATAACTCCAATACTACAATTCTAAAAATTATAATTCTTTCGTATTCCTCTTCTGTACATCCATATGAAGAGTTGATTAGATTTTGGTTATAATCGATCCACCGGAAGTACCCTTTTTTGAAGTTTTTAACAGTTTTTCTTAAAAAAACGCAGTTAAATATTACTTTTTGACATTTTGTTATTATGTATATTAAAGAAAATACTCATCTCTATACGGTTTAATTATACATTTTCCTTCATATTAAATAGATGTAAATTTAAAGCATTATAAAGAAATTAATTTTCAAAAATTAGTCTGCTTTGCAATTTATTATGGAAACAGCTGACATAATTATTCAAAAAAAAATTAATTGACAGATGTCAGTTGCAAGTGCAAAACCAAATATGAAAAGTATAGGATCTAAAATTGGTATGTCATATTGTTACTCGCAAGTGACATGCAGAGAAAGGCCAAAGAGAAGATGGAAGGACATTACTTAGTGTAGTTTATGTTATAATTTTATTGGATTTAAAGAACCTTTTCAAATGAACTTTTAGTATGGAATTTGTAAAAAACAGTATGTGTTCGTGTTCGATTTTACATGATATTATATAGAATCTGTTCCAAGGACCTTTTGGTATGGGTTTTGTACAAAATACATCGAATTGACGGAAGGTCTTGTGCTGGCCACAACAGATTTTTTAATACTGTTTCCTAAGTAGATTTGATGGTTTCCTAAAACAAACTAATATTATTAGCAATACTCAGTTTGGTTTTAGAGAAAATATCTTGACTATTGATGCTTTGCATTATTTATATAGAAAAATTGTCGGCATTTTTCGCGATTTTAGTAAAGCCTTCGACTGTGTTCATCATTCGCTGCTGATTAACTTATGGGTATACGTGGTGGCGTTGCGTTAGACTGGATTTCATCTTTTCTAACCAATAGACTGCAGTTTGCGTCGATTAATCATTTTAATAATAATTCAAATAATTTTGCTTATTTCGATATAACCAGAACGCACTAAAAACTTCAATATCAAACTGCCAAACTATGAACACAAAACGCATAATTTATAAACCACGCTATAAACCAAAACAAACTTCATATCTCTGTTCTGGCAGTTTCTCCCCAGTTTTTGATTGACTAATTCGCTTCATCACGAGAGTGTCCGGAACTTATACTGGTGTGGCAGTGTTTACGGGAAGCGTATTATACTAAATAGTAGTAATACAGTTATAATTTAGTATTCGGTCAGCTCGGTGTAAACCGGGCCACTGAAATATATTATCTTATATTATTGACTGAAACTAGCAAACTTTATTAGTTTAGGCAGAATGAATGACAATGGTTGGATTGTTCGGGCACGTTCGTGTCGAACTGAACATAACCGTATAGTCGTATACACTACTCCCTACTACTCACGTACATTTTATTTAAAACTTGCGCCATGTCCACTAAAGCCTGTTCTACAACTGAGTCGTTTGTCGGTTATCGCTTGTCGTAAGTCGTTTGACGTTAGCAGCATTCGACATTGCTTTCTACAATAGTCGCAAGAGTCGGAAGCTGTCGTAGCGAACTGTCACTTTTAAGTGAGGCTATGGATACTATATCTCTTCAAACTTACTTTAACTTAATTGCAATATGGCTTCAAATAATAAAACTACGACGGATGATGCAAAAGAGAAGACAAAAAAATACAAGACGGTGGTGGGTAAAACCTCATATTATCGTTGATGTTAGGCAAAATTTTGGTGCGCACAGAAAATTATTTTCATATTTCAAGTCGTGATCACAAAGAATTTTTTTAATTTACGGGAATGTCTGTACAACAATTTGATCACTTGTATGATATTCTGAAACCACGATTACAGAAAAAAAGTCGTAGAAAACCTTTGCCAAGTGAAATTGAGCATGCTATAACACTAAGGTTAGGATTTGAAACAAATTACGATTATTATTTGTCCCCAAATATCTTTTTTTTTAAATCATTGTATAATTTATTTATTTTGTCATACAGACTATTGTTTTCTTGTACATAATATATTATTATTTCATCTAACGTCATTTCGTCTATTTTCAATTTTCTGTTGACGTAACCTTCAATGTCGTCGGAGAAAGATGCGAAGTGACCAACCTGCGTTCCGACTCCGACAGCCTACAGCCGACAACGCCTACCGCCAAATTTCTGCGTAGTGCGCACGCGTACGACATCCGACACCGACAAACGACTTATTGTAGAACAGGCCTAAACGCTTTCGTCAATTTACGAATTGTCCCGATATTTGCCTATTTGCCAAGAAGCCGGCATTCAATAAGCCTTCAGTATCACAGTATGTATGAGCATTCCAGCAATGAAATATTTTAGTGGTTAGAGTAGGTATTTTAACATAAAAGTAATGAACTTTTGACAAATTATTAGAATTCGCAGTTTCAAAACCAGATCTCATTAATTATAAAAACTGCATTACAAATAAATCTCTAACGCACTTTTCGCATTTTTAAACACAATTAAAATTGAAAACATAAACAAACGTACTTTTTATACTTTGTACGTTGTCGTCAGCCTACTGCTATTTGAAACTGAAGCCTATTTTTAAAATATTATATTTACAAAACAGCGTATGCAAATAGCGTGAAAATGTGAAAATATTTTTTACATTTACCGCTAGTCTTTCAAGAAAAAAATAAAGTAGAAAATGTGTTGGTCCCTATTACAACTTCAAATATTATTAACATTATGAAAATTCTACAGAATTGTATTTTTAGATAGAATTAACTTAAAACCTGCATATTGCCTGAAAGAATTCATACTCTACATCTACAGGAATGTATTTTTAAGATAGCACCGTGATAGTTTTGCGTGACGTGTTAAGTTAACATAATTTATTTGCATTTCTCAGTACTTTATTATTTTCTATTTTCATGTCATATTATTTTAAAGCAACTTTTATATTATCCCATTAAAAATAATTTCTAGTTGCACTTTTATACAATTTTATCTAAAGGAATAACGATTTCTTTTGATCTGTAAAAAGGCTAATAAAACTGCAAAATTTCTAAGGAATATTTCTTATTTAAGTGCGAACTGTGTTTCAAGATTTATTACTAATCACATAAACAGGGTTTTGTAGTTCACAATTTCTTCACTAGATAACGTATAGCTTAGCAATACATGCCAATAATAGCCCATAGTATTTCACAGTTTCTGAGTGGTTTCATGATTCTACTGGTCAAGCTACAAGTAAATATCATGAACCGTTTATCCATTTTAAAATTGTTTAGTGCGTGGGAACCTGGACATTCACTTTTCTTACAATATTAAATGGCAATAAAATTATGTTTCATCATGGTAGTCGACTTATCATTTACTAAAAAAAACTCGAAGCGCAAACTATTAGCGCTGTATACTTATACTGGGTGGTGAAAAAATAGATACTACAGAAACTTTTGAAATCCGCTTTCATTTCATAATTTGCAAGGTTCATTTGGGCATGGTGGAGGAGTCAGATAGATATTATTATAGTATGCTTTTAAACTATAAACTATATAAATTTAGGCGCTGAAATCAATACTTGTGAGTAGCTGTTTCGCAGATGGTTTTACATGGTTGAACAAAGGTTGAAATTGAAATTTCGTAGGGTGTAAAACCGTGTGCGGAACTGCGACTCACAATCTTTCATTTCAGCACCAAACTTTTAAAATACTGTCTATAGTTTAGTAGCTGTAGTCATTGCGACATAAAAAGAGAGAAACGAAATACGCGGCCGTTCAAAACATAATTTTATATATATTATTTTAAAAGTTTTAAGCATCTTCTACGTACAAGGGTATTGATTTTATGTTTGGGTTTGGGTTTTTCTAGGAATTTGTGTTAAAGTCATCTTTAGAGTGTAATTATGAGCAGATTTTAGTTTACATTATATGTAAATTAAAATAACAATTTACTACGAAGCTACACAGTGTAAATGTTTGTCAATAAGTTTACTTTACTAACATGTTATATCTAATATGTGAAATATATATAGATTAAAATTCTGCATCTAAATCAATAAGCATAATTAATTTTGAATGCTTTGTAACGGCAGAAATTAGATAAGAAAATGTAGAAAATTATCTCAAAAATAGCATAGTCATGGAAAACAACAAAAAATTAACAAATGTTGTTCAGTTGAACACAGATTATAAATAATTCCAAATAAAAATAAAATAACCTAAATTGACAAATAACTGCTTAAACTTTTGTCACTCTATTTCTTTCAATACCATGGCTATCGCTATTTTTGAGGTGTTTTTCGACATTTTCATACCTAATTTCTGCCGTCAGAAAGCTTGCAAATTAAGTTTTGCTAACTAATTCAGATGCAGCATTTTAAGCTCTATAACTTTTATTTGTAACTTTTTTACCTAAAATAATTAGGGAAGCAAATAACTGCACATAAAAATATTACCATTGAAACCCTTATGCTGCGTCGTCCAAGTCACCACAGTGTATATATATATATATATATATACAATATGTTAATTAAAAATCTGGCCATATGCGTTTAACATGGGAAAACAATTTTTCTTTGCGCAAAAGCCCCCAATTAATTTTAGAAAAAATGTTTCAAATAAATGTTGTAGATAATTATATTCTACGTCAAAATCAGTAAATAGTTTTAATTTTGTACGTTTGGTAACTTGTAAAATCTAATTTGAAATTGTATAAATATTGCTCATTTGTAGCGATACCCATGGAATTGAAATAAATTTACAAAGATATACGTATCCTCTGAACTGTCAGAAATTTGGTTTACAATTAAAAGTTGCAGATAATTCAATTCTGCATATAAATCACTAAATAGGTATTATTTTTAAAATCTAACACTTAAATAACTTTTATTTTATATTATTGTTTTCAAATTTTGTAACCTGTAAAATTAAATTTCTGACAGTTCAAACTATACGAATTTCTTTGTAAATTTGTTTCAATTCCATGGGAAACGCTACAAATTCGCAATATTTGTACAATTTCAAATTAGATTTTACGAGCGCCTATGTGCAAACAGAACAGATTTATGCCCATATTCATAAACACTCGTAAAGTTTCAAAACGGCTCGTTATAATTTTTGACAAATAGAATCAAACTTGACAAATAAAATTTTGGTTTTTCTTTCAATGTCGACTGTTTTTATTGGATAAATATTATACCGAATCGTTTAAAAATTTTACGAGTGTTTATGAATACGGGCATTAGTCTACTAAAGACGCCGATTCGGAAGGTTTTCCTATTGTGTTAAGAAAAAATATTGTACAATCATTGTTCCACTGTTAACGCAGTGACGCATCTAAGGAAAAGTATGTATTTAACAAAACGCATCGTAGAAATACTGAACCGAACTGCATTCTTTTTGCTTGCCAAGTAAAACCGACCAGATCATTCCTACTTGGACGGGCCTATTGTGTAAAAATGTTCATAACGAATAAGTATAACTTAAGACTTAAAAGAAAAATATAATTGTTCCATAAATATTTTTTTTACCTTCCGTCACCTTTAGGTAAGGAAGGTATTGTCTTTGGTCAAAAAATTCGGTGGTGAGTTTTTAATGAATAAGCACGATTTAGGGTCCCTACAATACGAATATACCATTTTTAAGATGATGTCTGTATGTGTGTGTGTGTGTGTGTGTGTGTCCGTGTGTGTGTGTGTGTCCGTGTGTGTGTGTGTCCGTGTGTGCGTGTGTGTGTCCGTGTGTGTGTGTGTCCGTGTGTGACAAATTTTTCTCCGACGATAACTCCAATACTACAATTCTAAAAATTATAATTCTTTCGTATTCCTCTTCTGTACGACCATATAAAGAGTTGATTAGATTTTGGTTATAATTGATCCACCGGAAGTACCCAAATTCGAAGTTTTTAACAGTTTTTCTTAAAAAAACGCAGTTAAATATTATTTTTTGACTTTTTGTTATTATACATATTAAAGATAATACTCTTCTCCATACGGTTTAATTATACATTTTCCTTCATATTCAATAGATGTAGATTTAAAGCGTTATAAAGAAATTAATTTTTAAAAATTAGTCAGCTTTGTTATTTATCATCTAAACAACTGATAGGTATATTCATAAAATTTTAATTGACAGATGTCAGTTGCAAGTGCAAAACCAAATATAGAAAGTAAAGGATCTAAAATTGGTATGTCATAGCGTTCCTCGCAAGTGACATCCAGAGAAAGGCTTGAGAAAGAAAGGAATGTGTGAAGAAGATCCATTGAACAGGAATGAGTGGAAGAGAAGATGAAACAGCGACCCCTAATAAAATAGGGGAAAGTTGAAGAAGAAATGAAGGATGTGTCAAGTGCATTTTACTTAGTGTGTGTTTATGTGATAATTTTATTGGATTTGTAGAACCTTTTCAAATGAACTTTTGGTATGGAATTTGTAAAAAATAGTATGTGTTCGTGTTCCATTTTACATGATATTATATATCTGTTTCGAGGATCTTTTGGTATGGGATTTGTACGAAATATAGCGAATTGACGGAAGGTCTTGTGCTGGCCACAACAGATTTTTTGTTGTGTGAACTTATTTTCTAAGATCTTCAGTTTACAGTACATAAAACTTGAAATATAGGCTTTGGTTGTCAATAAATTACTATTTTTGCTCTTGAATATATGTTTGTATTTTTGCTATGTATATGAGTCTGACATATGGGTAAGATTTATATTCTCTAGGTTCGCCTTTTTAAGCATCTAGTGGCGGGTTAGTGATTATAAACGATAGTAAGTTCCTCTTGTCTGTTGTTGTATACGGAACAAACGGCAGCGCGCAACTACATTACGACAAGATGTATTGTTCGTTAGTATTTACTCGAACAATCATTATTCAACAAAGGATGGGCTGCTAGTCATTTATCATTGAGATTGTAATGTAATGACTCTGCTATAAGATTCCTTAATGTTACTACAATTCAAAGCAAAGCAATACGCGGCAATGGAATGCCAAGACCTTACCAAGGTCTTATCGTACAAACAGATTTTTATTACGAACACTATGCAACAAAGATAAAGTAATGGTTCATACATTTACACTGAAATAAACGTAATAGTCATAATGGAAGGGAAAATATCATCATGATTTTTAAAACATTGCTGGGAGCGCCAATCTGCTTTTCTAGAAGAATTCTTAAGGTGGCTTTAGACATTTAGACGATCAAAAATTTACATTAATTTTTAAAACTTCATATTGTACTAAAGATTCCGTAACTTTACATGTTAAAAGAAAATTGAACATTCGATGTTCCAATAATTCAAATTCCAATGTTCTACATATCAAGGTTAGTTCAGTCAATAGAGGTTTTTACCCTACAAAAGGTGGGGAAAAAATGATTTTAACATATGTTGTTTGGGTCGAGATGGGGATGAAAAATTCAAATTTGTGACCTTGGAGAGGCTCGGCGTGAGCCGCCATCTTGGATCAAAGGTGCAAAAAACAGTAGCCCGTATCAAAATTTTACAAGAATATAAATTTAAAGCTCGTTACTTTTTGTACAAAAAGGATTCTTGCAGTTTTTACCTAGGATGAACTCTCAAAGAGTTATGTTCAAAAATAGGTAACCAGAACAACAATTTATGAAAGAAGATTTAATCACTCAAAATATACACAATATTAATTTTTTAATACTTAGTCTAATAGATTTTGTTATTTGTAACAGTTTTTATTTGTCGTGGCATCAAAAGAAGTAAATTATCAATGATTTTTAAATAATTTTTGTCAGCGCTTTTTCACAAATTCATCAACACTCTGACCCCGTTCAAGATACGGTATCGCGCTTTAAAAATTTTAATTCAGTTTGGAATTCTCCTTTATGTCATGTTAAACGATTTTTGCTCCGATGAGCCGTTAACGAATTATTAACAATTTAAACTTATATGATATTTCACTAAAATTTTAAACATCTCCAAATCAGCTTAGTGTTCATTTTATCTTCTGAAATTTGGACACGATTAAATATAAGCTTTACTGTGCATTTAATACGTGTCCAAATTTCATAAGAAAAAATGAAAACTAAGACGATTTGCAGATGTTTCAAATATTAGTGAAATTTCACAGTTTAAATTGTTAATAATTTGTTAACCGCTCATCGGAGCAAAAATCGTTTAACATAACATGAAGGAGAATTCCATACTGAATTAAAAATTTTAAACCGCGGTACCGTATCTTTAACCGGGTCAGAGTGGTTGATGAATTTGTGAAAAAGCGCTGACAAAAATTATTTAAAAATCATCGATAATTTACTTCTTTTGATGCCACGACAAATGTAAACTGTTACAAATAACAAAATCTATTAGACCAAGTATTAAAAAATTAATATTGTGTATATTTTGAGTGATTAAATCTTCTTTCATAAATTGTTGTTTTGGTTACCTATTTTTGCGCATAACTCTTTGAGAGTTCATCCTAGGTAAAATATGCAAGAACCTTTTTGTACAAATAGTAACGAGCTTTAAATTTGTATTCTTGTAAAATTTTGACACGGGCATCTGTTTTCGAGATAATAGCGAAAAACCTATTTTTTGCACCTTTGATCCAAGATGGCGGCTCACGCCGAGCCTCCCCAAGGTTACAAATTTGAATTTTTCATCCCCGTCTCGACTCAAACAACATATGTTAAAATCAATTTTTATTCACCTTCTGTAAGGCAAAGGTCTTTTTTGGTTTCCATTGACTGGACTAGGTTAATTACTTCAAATTTTAGTTACTTCTAGGGATTATTTTTCGTAGGTGCCCTACTGCATTTTGTGATGTTTCCATAAATTCGACAACAGAATCACTCATATAATACTATAATAAGACTACTTAAAAGCTGGGCAACCGGAAAAAACATGTTTCTACGCAAACCAGACGCGCATAGCGCTTTTATCGTTTCTAAACCACAAAAAAATGGTTGTTTTCCTGTTTTGTCGACTTACGGCGAGGAGTGATTTCATATCTTAGAAGCGTGTGTTAATATAAATATATTGTTATAATTATTTAATTTGTAATAATATTTCGGTCTTTTATTATAAATTTGTCAAAAAACTCTTAAAGCAAACATTTATAATTATAAAGCAAAGTGTAACACACTTAAAAGTATTAGAATAATAAATACTCATTGTTTGTTTCCACAGTCATGTAAATATATTGTTATAATTATTTGATTTGTAATGATATTTTAATCCATTATAATAGATTTGGTGAATTACTCTTGAAATAAACATTAATAACCAGAAGGATTTAGTTTCCCACAGTTTCAACAGTTTTCCACCAACAACTTTTTTTAATATTTATTAATAGTTATTTATTATACATACGGATTAAATGAATGTTTAATGGGGGATACGTATAGACGCGTGTGCGCGGAGCGCAAGCGTCTTAATCCCGCGAGTTAATCATTCTTTTAACCGCGTTGTAAATACAATTGTTTATTCAATTTTGTCCTAATAACCTTCTCCGATTTGAGTGTAAGATTTTTATAAATGAAATATATGAAATAGTGATCTGTGGTTGCCATGGGTTGAATTGTTTATAATAGACTTTGAAATAAATTATTCTAATACTGTCTTTTTTTTCAGATGTTAACATCTCAATATGACATACAATATTTTATTCCAACAATCAATGGAATCAATGACATAAGTTATTACAAAATTGAAACATTCTTATTCTTATTAAGGCGAAATTTTTTCCAACAATTTTGGTTGACATTTGACATTTTAAAACCGCTAGTGAGAGAAAAAATTTAAAACGCTAACGAAATAAAATTGTCTATAAAACCAGAACTTTAATGGTCCGCATACAAGGAAATAGACATAACTTTATAATGCAAAATTGAATATTTTTATATTGTATAGATATTCTCGTACAATGTCAATGTTCATTAAATAAATAGTTTATGATACAATTTGTCTTTTTTAGTTAAGGTCGATTTATGGAAACGGAATTAAAATTCAATTCTGAATTTTATTAAATTTAATTTTGTTTCTGTAGAGGTATTAAAATGAAACGTTTAATTCATATTTTAATTTCGTTTCTACAAATCGACTATCAATTTTTAATCACCTAATTTAAAATGGGGAAAGTAATGCACGCCAAATTTTAAAAAGTTCTCCCAGTTAGCAATGGTGCGCTGCACTAAAAACTTGTTGCCAACATTTTCTACATAATCCACACGTCTATTATAGTTTTATTTTGTCTAAGGTATCACCCAGATTGAGATAAGAGTGTACACAAACTTCGTTTGACTGAGTTTTCGATTAAATCTTAACACCTAATTTATATCATAGGGGATAATTTTCGCACATTTATTGTTCAAAACGATTAATATTAGAAAACAAGATATTTTCCACAAATGGGTACAAAAAATAGGTTGTCTCCTACTTCAAAACAAACATTCGCAAGATTTAAAATGAAAACATGAAAGCTCTGTAGACTGTAGCGCATTTTCGTCTATTATCTGGTTTTATTTTCTTTCAAAATGCCTCGAAAAATTAAATCCAACAGATTCAGATCCGGGGTTCTAGGTAAACCTCCACTAATCCACCTTCAAGGGAATATTTTGATTCAAGAAATTTAATCTAGCTGCTAATGAAACTCCACGGAGCAATAACAGTGGTAAATTTTCATTTAAAAATTGGAGATGCACTGCTGAATTAAGTAGGTTAGGTACAATGTGTGGACCAATTACATTATTATTTACTATCGTAGCCACCGACCTAGGTGGCGTAGTGGTAACGTTATTGCTTCACGACCTGAAGGTTCTGGGTTCAAATCCCGGGTAGGCATGGATATTGTACATGTCTTTCAAAATTTCATTTTCATCAGAATCGTGAAAAATGGTATAATTACAAATACAAAGAGGAAAAAACTGTCTTTTACTACGGCATTAAACAAAAATGTTCTTCGGAACGTACAAAAACATGTACATATTATGATTTTTCGAAAAATTACACCATTGTATGTAAGAAAAATTAATGAAACCGGATTAATTCGCGCGGCGTGTTTCAGAGTTACAAAAACATTGATTAAATTTGCTATAATTCATCAAATATATTTATAAATACGTGTATGGAAAGAAAAGGTTGCGACCTGTTACTGAAAGACTGTTTCTAGAAACGGAAATTACTTTTATATTTCAATATTAACTCCACCGAACTATAATGAATTTTATTCTTCAAAGTTTTAGCCCGGTCCCACATCAGTTGGCCGGCTTGCTAAAAATTCATTTATCGTGACGAGTTATAGAATTCGTATTTTTATTTAAAATGAAGATATTTTAACATTATTGAATTGCATTATATTGTGATGTAAATTCCTTTCAAATCTCTTTTGGGTTTTCTTCTGTTGGTATGCATTATTTCGCTTCACGTCGAAACAATAAATGAAAATCCAAGTTACTTTACTCGGAGTTTACTATTTCAACCTACTTTGAGCGAGATAGGTAAGTTTTATTCGACATCAAGTATATGTAGTGTCATTCGTTGGTTGTTTATGGTCACTGAAATCAGTGGATGGTGTTTTCCGTATCTGACCACACAAATTACACAAAACTCGATATCGTTCATCAAATGTGTTTACTCAAACAACTTTAATGGTCACGCCCATTACCTGACTCTAATTTCTGTGTAAATTTGTGAACGTACCACTTATAACTACTATGGTCATACTCAACCCACTATAACACAAGTTGTCTCAAGCGGTTTTCCATTTATATACTTTATATTTTCACCTTTTTTGAATCTACATATCGTGTGAAGCTGCGTGATTTGGCCCCTGGCAGCAATCATTATTCTCTTTTTATTTCATGTATAATAAATGTAAATGTAATGGAGTTTGCTCGTCACATGACCAGTAAGATAGCTTGTTTGTTATCAGTAATTATGAACCGTCCATTCGACGTGTGAGAGTCAATATTTGTATTTGATAATTTGCAGACGAGGCGATATACTTCTATAGTAACGTATATGGAGTAACGGAAAACTCGACAAATATAGCATGATTTCAGACGCCAACAATAGCTGCGTTATCACTAAGCAACTAGAACAATATTTGTCTATGAGTCGTTGATGACCTATTAAATATTTCAACCTTTATTCTAGGAAGACTAAAATAAAAACCTCATAAAATAGATATTCTTTCTACTACGAATGCTATTTAGTTTTCCTTGTACTAAAAATAGAATGAATTTACTTTCCTCTTTTGAAGTGTACCAATCACGTATAATGAACAATTAAGTAATTGTGCCAGTGACAATTTTACTTGCATTGCACAATACCGATTCTTGTATAAATATTTTTTCCTACTTAATGTACATACTTTATGCACTCTTTACAGTGTGTAAAATATTACTTTTCAGGCACTAGTGTGTGAAAAGTAAGTCGGCGTCGCTAGGCAACGTTTACTTTATCTGTCAAGTAGATACTTAGATAATAAATATTATTGTACACTGCAATTAAAACAAGGCTAATCATTTTTAATAACAGATTGAGTAATAATCTAATTCTTAAGAACAGTCATATTTTTTTGACATAACGAGTACTAACCCTAACCTAATTTTGAATATTAATAATAAATGTACAATTTGTACAATTCTAGAAGACTATTCCATCTGTTAAGATTCTTTCGCATGTGGAAGTTAAATTTTGTATTATGAGAAATAGCACTAACATATCTGTTGTACGAAAAATATTGTATGCAACTCGTGTGTAAAATAGTATTTTTTATCTCGTGCTAATTTTTGCATTTGGCTGCGCCTTAGGCGTAAAACATAGCACTTGACCAAAAACGTACTACTTTAAATAATAATAAATAACTATTGTTCATACTACAGATACTTTTGATGAACCCAATGGCTGGTAGTACGAGCTCGATTTTAACTAAAACGCTGTTTTAAGAAATGTCAAAATTCATTATTTAATAACAAAAATAAATAATACCAAATTTATCAAAATATGATTTTTAAGCAGAACATAGTTTGTATTCAAACAAATATTTTTTTAAAAAATTGTTCTTTAAACATAAGGATAAAATTAAATATTGAAATTTGAATTTGACATTTCTTAAAACAGCGTTTTAGTTAAAACCGAGCTCGCACTACCAGCCAATGTGTCCAAGATCATTACCGTTCAACGTTCAACATTTTAATTTTGCTTTAATTTTTGAATCACTTTTTTATTACTAAAATATATATGTCTTGCTGATGTACCTATACAGCGTGTACATGAAAACCGTGATATAGGCATTTAACATGGAAAAACAGTTTGTCTAAAATTCTATCTGTCTGTGATAAAATTTACGCCTCTGGTGTCTCAGTAAATTTAATTTAAAGACGTGGTAAGAATTTAGAATAACAGATGGCGACCGTTTTAAAGCCCGATATTTTTATTTCTGATTAAACTGCCGGTTAAATTAACTGTCGGTTATGAGAACAATGTGGCATCGAAAAATTGACACATGTTTAATTTTTACAATTTAGGCTACGATATCGATGCTGTGGTTTTCTTTTAACTGACAGTTAAATTAACAGGCTGTTTAACCCGAGATGAAAATACCGGGCCTAAATGTGATAAATAAAAGGATTTAAATTTGTGAAAACAAACTTGGTTAATAATATAACTGTATTTTTTCTCTGCAAAAATATAGGATACCTACCTAAATATAAAAAATAACAAAGACAACAATGAAAAGTAACATTTATTTCTGTCGATTTTACTTGACAACTAACATCTGGTACCAGCCAATTTTTCGCTTTTGTAAATTCGGGTGTATTTCGACCAATCAGAGAGCAGAATTATTTCCCAATCTTACCCGTTCTACATACTTAATCTAAATTGAAATCTCGAATGAAACGCAGTGTACTTGTTCATAAGATCTTAGATTTATGTAAATTGAAAAGGTCATTTAAATCGTGATTGAACAAAAACATGACATATACCTACATTAAAATTTAAATTTTTTCGAAAACCTAAAAAACATATCAATGTCTTAACTGTTTAAGCAGCAATACAATAGCTATACCTAAGATTAATATAATTTGTTTTCAGAACATTTTATCTCCGTAATTATTGGTGAAAATCATTCCAAGAGAGATTTAAAATTGTTTTCTTCAGATAAAACATCTTACATCTCATCTTACATAGTTAAAACATCAAATAAACTTCTGATTTGTTTACGCAAATACAATAATTAAATTATTAAAATCGTAAAAATGTTAAAATCAAATTTTATTTAATAAAATGTGTTTTCCAGATCTGCTTATAAAGTAGCACTTTACTGAAATCTTATTAATAAAATTAAAACTTGAATGATGAAATTAAAAATTCTTTAAACACTATGGACTTAAATTAAGTAAATACCCATAGCAACCACCAAAATTTGTATAGGAAACTATAAAACTTCAAAATAAACAGGGTTGGCCAATTTTTCCCCTAACCCAAAACTATTCACACGGTTTATTTTTTAAAACACATATTTATGTTACCTAACAGTAACAAACAATTACCTAATATTTAATGTCGTTCATAATAAACTTTTTCTTCACTGTAACACATTAATTTAAAATTAAAGTTGTGTTGGTTACATAATAAAACATAACACTTTCGAGAGCACTGAAGCATTACTTTCAAATAAAGATAAAGTCTTGATTTTAATTAAAGTCTTAAAGTGAACCTGATTATGAAAACGTCCCAAGATTTAGTAAAATTTAAACATAATATATAAACAAAAAAAAAAATCCTAAAAATCCTAATAAAACTAACTAGGCTAGTTTACTCATTACTTTCAAATAAAGATAAAGTGTTGATTTTTTTTAACTGGGCTAGTTTACTCATTTTAAAATAAAAACTCTAAATAATATATTTATCCATGTTTTACAATCAAAAAATTTTCACCTCCTGAAGAAGACACATGAGGTGTCGAAACCGGTAGAGGCGGAAAATATATTTAATATTTGAATGAAATCCAGTAATTTTCTTTAATTCCAAAACTCTAAACATAAATGTCAATTATTATTCATAAATGTCATTTTTAATTTTAGTTAAAAATATCCTTGAAGGAAGTTGTTGAAAACTAAATTATTTGCCGAACAGTCAAAGCATTTTACGATTTTACCTTTTTATCCACTCGCGGAAATTAGCATACTTGGTTTTTTGATTAACACCTCGTGTGCTAAATTTTCCGCTAGTATGTCTTCATTTGTTATACTCCTAAAGAGATTATTCACAAAATTATGTTATACGATTTTTAACATAATCAGCATATCTCCCTTCACCATAGTCATACATACTCGTAGTATGATGGACATAAAAATATAAGCAGATTTGGTGCACATCAAATACTGAATTAGTGTAAAACAAAATTTCTGGAACTTTTTTTACGCGCGTCTACTTTTTGAAAGACAATTTTTTAGCAAAATCCTTCATCTTCGATTCTTGAGACAAGTTGAGTTACGTTAGGTTAGAATAAACTTAAACATTTTTTTAGGAAAGATAGTAATTATTACTTAACATTAAATTGTCAATATCCTGTAATATTGCAAAAAAATATTGGGTGGTAGTATGAACAAGTGATTAAGTGTGATTAGCTAGGAGATGACTAGCAATGTTTTAGAGCTGTCAATCGTTTATGGATTATTTTAGAAAAAAATACTTCAAATAGCAGTTATAGAAAAATTAATTGTACATAATTTTTATTTCTAGTATTTTTTTCTAAAATAATCCATAAACGATTGACAGCGCTAAAACACTGCTAGTCATCTCCTAGCTAATCACTCCTAATCACTTGTTCATACTACCACGCATAGTCATTATAATTTCAATTATTAATTTTTTACTGAGCAAAGAATATGCGTAAAAAGCGATTATTAAATGGATTATTATTATCTCATAAAAGTCTTCGACGAACACAAACATTCTATGAGTAAATGTTTTGTTACCTATTTTCAATTTCTTCCTGATTAAAAATATAAATAATAAATTAATTAACCGTTCAATTAACGGATTAAATAACGGGAAGTGAATAGTTATTGTTCACGAACTACTTATGATAACGACAATACGTTTTCAATATAACGACATTGGTTTTAGAAAACACGATTTTTGTAAATTATCGTTATCTAACAACTTTTTATCATAACGTTACTTTATGGTATAACATTTTTATAGCCCGTACATACAGATGTAAATATAGATGCAAAATATAATAAATATTGGGAACGGTTAATAATCTATAAGCGACAGCATTTCCCCCAGGCAAGGGAAAGAAGAAGCGTTGGTTCAAAGCAGAAGAAAATTTTATTTCAAATATAAACTCTTATTCGCTCGCTTGTACGGTTATTTGGATGTAACCTTATTACAGATTCCGATTCTGCATTCTCTGTTTTGTATAGGAATTGTGCCGTTACAAGAGCAAGATGTGTAAAATTATTTACATTGTAGCAGTAATCGTTATTTTCTGTATAGCTGCACACAATGCACGTTGTGCTATGAATAATCATGAGGATTAATTCAATTCTCAATGCTGCAATTTCTATTTATGGTAATAATTGAAATATGCAGATCTAGGTTACCTGTAGGTATGACTCTGAATCAACAATCTCACTGTTTCATTCCTTGAGATTTCGCAGTTTTTGCAATTATCACCTAATGAATCATATGTGATGAACGATAATAATGTAAATTAAACTTAGTCATGCTTTCTGGGCTTAATGTATTGTGTCGTAATGCTCGCTCCGTTTAGAGTAAACGTTATTGACCAGAAACCAGAAACCAAAACTGTGTATACTTGGTTATTTTCGACGATTTCGTCATTCTATGATTGTTTCTCATTTAATTTCACCCTATACAGCGAACTAACAATACAGCTTATTATTATTTTAAATGGACTTTTTGTATGGAAACAAAATAAAAGCAGCTGTAAAATTTTAGGTAACTGATTGAAAAATAACCTTTTCCGTAATACTTATTTAGCTGGAATAGTGAACAATGGAGTCCATTACCGATATCGATTAATTTAACAGTTAATTTTTTCATCTACTCCTATTGAATAATATTAATACATTCGACATAGGCATAATGTCATTGTATAAAGCCGAAAATGAGTTAATCCCAGGACATACGCATTAAAGCAGGATTTAGCTCAATTGGATGTTGTAAATTTACAAAAAATTGTATTATGTATTATTATTAATATTATATTGACATATTTATAATAATTACGAGTATGTATTTACACAACTGATGGTGACTGCATGGCAGTTGAAATGTACATTTTGATTTAAAAACATAATGGCTCGTAGTATGATCACGGTTTTAACTAAAACACTGTTTTAAGAAATGTCAAATTCAAATTTAAATATTTAATTTCACCATCATGTTTAAAAACCTTTTTTTAAATATTTGTTTGAATACAAACTATGGTCTGCTTTAAAATCATATTTGGATAAATTTGATACTATTTATTATTGTTATAATGAAATTTGATATTTCTTAAAACAGCGTTTTAGTTAAAACCGTGATCATGCTAAGAGCCAATGTGAAGAAAAGTTGTCTATTGTTGTTATTCAATAATTATTTGTTTCTTTAAAAAAAAAGACATTTAAGGTGATCTTTCAAAGGTAAACAAAAAAGTCTCATTTAATCGATGTAGTAACTCTTATAGTTGTTGAGATAGGAGAGGTAAACCCCGTAAAAACTTATTTTTCACTGCCTTAAATCTCGAAAACCTACTAGAAAACTATTGAAAATCAAATCCATGTTGATTAAGCTGTTTACAGTTTGTATTTGAAATTGTGAAACAGCCGGTGTTTTAGCTGTGTCAGACCCCAAATCTAAAAATAACATCAATATTAATAATTTGTGCTCTTGATGTATGAACGAGAAACATATCATTTGTGTTAATAGTTTTTTTCTTTGGCATTTTTTAAGTAAATAAACCAGTCTTTGTAATGGGTGATCCAATTTGCACTTTAGGATTTGTTTTTTTTTTGAATAAAACGTACATACAGTGGTGGACAAAAGTATGGAAACTTTTAAATATTTCATTTTTTTAATATGTTTATAGATGTCGCAAATTTGAATCATATTTTCTAAAGTCGATATATCGAAGAATATATTCACAAGAAATCTTTTGATATTAACTGTACGATTTAAGTGAAATAACATATACTCGTTTTTTCGGTGGACAAAAGTATGGAAACATAATAGAATATATGATTTTAATTGTCTTACTTTCAGCTGTATTTTGTCATTTATTTAGTATATTGTGTGTGTATGTGATGTAGGATTACTAGGAAAAATAGCCGTTTAGAAACCTGTACTATCAAAGAAAAACAGGAGGGCCAAAATTGCATTTGCTGAGGAACACTCATCGTGGATGACAAAATACAACTGAAAGTAAGACAATTAAAATCATATATTCTATTATGTTTCCATACTTTTGTCCACCGAAAAAACGAGTATATGTTATTTCACTTAAATCGTACAGTTAATATCAAAAGATTTCTTGTGAATATATTCTTCGATATATCGACTTTAGAAAATATGATTCAAATTTGCGACAACTATAAACATATTTTTAAAAAATGAAATATTTGAAAGTTTCCATACTTTTGTCCACCACTGTATATTGAGAAAAAGAAATTTATTGCTATCAATGTAAGTAAAGTAGAGTTTTGGTAATTATGAGAGAAAAAAGTCCAACAGGGTTAAATCGCAAAACCTCGGTGGCCAATTGACATGACCGGGAAATTTGACAGGTGGATCCATCCTGCTGAAACCACATGACCTTCAAGTTCAAATTGTTGAATTCATTAAAAAAAGTTGGTCAGCATCTGACGATAGCGTGCCATGCAATTATGAGAAAACGTTATCGAAAATTTCTCCAAAAGAATATGGTATTATTTCAGCGGAGTCGAGGAGAACATTTTGCTGATATTATATTCTACATTAATAGCAATAAATTTTTGTTTTCTTAATATTTGTACATTTTATTCAAAAAAACAAATCCTAAAGTTCAAATTTGATCACCTATAGAAATGGATTGCCTATACGGTTATCATTCTATTAGCATTAACATTAATCTTTCCGCTACTGCGGAAACTTATATATCCCATCTGTTATAATCATTTGCTTACATAGTTTTGTTTATATCATTATTTGTTACAAATCGTACGGCCGATAGAAAAAAAAAATTAAAAAATAATGACATCCTGTGATTTTTTAAAGGTTTTTACTTGTGTTTTTCTAGAATCAATATTCACAATGAAATCCTTACAAATCAGATAGGCTATAGAAGTCACTTTAAGTCTCTCTGTATTTTCTTCTTCTTTATAATGCCTCCTCAATTGAATTGTAAAACTAGCACTTGTGGAGTTCTTAGCATCTTCCTGTTGTAAATTCCTGGTCCAGCACTGTCAGCATTGCAGGATGCTAGCTTTGCAGGAGAATGTAGACCACGTCAAATATTTACTCGGACTGAAAGCCTGAGGGGAATTCCTACATGCAGGAGCAGGAACTATGCAGGGAGACGACGTGTGTCATTAGGAAACACCATGTTGATGGGGGATGAGGTAATAAATATATTAATATCAAAGTACAAAGCATGAGGGGAAACTGATTTTTCGTAGGCTAGACAGTTTGAAAGCTTTTCACTGCACTAGGCGAGTATTAATATTATAAATGTCTATGATGGATCAAGACAGTAAACTCGCTTATTTGATTTATATTTGATGTAATTTTATTCATATTTTATGGTTATAGAAATAGTACCAACGTAACGTATATATTAAACTTTCCTTAAACTGATAATATTGTAGCGAAGTGAAATGTTAGGTAAATGAATTATTTTAATAACAAATTTTCGTTTTGAAATTTTTTGTTTAAAGTTAATTAAAATGTAATACTTGCTATACTCGCCGTCAAATGATTATGGACTGATGTTCAGGATGTAACGCTAATTTTTGAGTGTACATTGGCAATAATAGTATTTTCCTGCCCATTTAAATCATATTTTCCTAATCGTTTTTAATAAGAACCAGGACTATTTAATTCAAGAGTTTCACCCTTTTTCTTTTCAAAAGTCTAAATATAATGCAATTTACAGGATTGGGAATAAAAAGTGCACGCAAGTACTAACGAAAATGTCAGAATATAAAATGACATTGACAGATTACAGACATTTGTACAGGTAGACACTTAAAAAAATCTGTTGTGGCCAGCACAAGACCTCTCGCCATTTCCATATTAGGCTATATAAGTATTGCATTGCACTTCGCTTTCGAACCGTCGTTTTATAACAAAATATTATAGAACATTACCCAAATATTGTTTTTTATTATATTTAACATGTCTTGTACACACATATAATTCTAATTATATCTATTTTTCATTGTATGAGGAAGTTTCTAAATATCAGAGATTGTTCCAATTCATTAACCAGATTGGCGGTATTTCTGATGGATATATGCATTTTACCACAATTTTACCTATAATTTCAAATATTTAATTAATAAAACAATAAGAAAAATTAAATATACTTCCCAGTAAAATCTATCAGAATGTCATTAAAACTGTTGATTTTTGACACTGACATGTGTCATTTACAAATTATGCCGTAGCCTCTGCGATTAGTTCACTCTATAAATTATAGCGTCTTTATCTCTAAATCTATACAAGATATAATAAAATTTTTAAGTGTATTAGATGGAGAATTTTATGTTCTTTAATATTTAATAAAAAAACCTCCCAAAAAAATATATTTAGAAGAATTTTTCTAAGAAACTACTACTTCCGGTTGTTCAATTAATCGGATTCTAGGGACCTTAAATCGTGCTTATTCAATAAAATCTGGATATGCGAATTTTAGCATGAATCCAATACCTCTCTTAGCGAGAGGTAAAAATTGGCATCAGTGTAGAAATCTCCAGGCCATAATTATTTGACGGAAAGTATAGTGAAAATAGTAATAAAACGCAAGTTACGAACGGTAACCTATTCTAACAATACAAGAAGATATTCAGACACAAACTGACTAACAGAGAGTGGGCAATGGAATTAGTCCTTGAATAGTCTTCACAAAAGTGACCACTGTGGTCGATCTCCACCCCAGGAATGAGTGCCCGTGCCCGTCTTGACATTTAGTCAGCCCCAATGATGATAGTGTTGTTTCGACAAGACCAAGACGAGACGAAACAAGACCAATACTGGTCTTGGTTTTGCAGCTTGCTTTATATTACATTTCTTTATTCCGGGTTTCCTGTTCATTATTTCTTTACAATGGGGGATTACGGTTCAATTGAATTAAAGGAAAATAGTAAAAAAATACGAATGTATATGCTGAGTAACGAATATTAATAAAAAAATGAAATGGTATAATTGAGATATATTGGAAATAAAGGGTTTTTTGTTATAACGCTTCGACACTAATATGAAAATATTTTGATTAGCGACCGACAAACCGCCTATAAATGCATTACAAATAGCGTGCTAGGAGGTGGGAGTTACTACCAATGGAAGTTAAGAAATTCAAATTCGAAAGGAGGGGCTAACATTCCTGTACTACACTTTCCAAACAGTTTTTATTTTAACATAAATTTCTTGCATTAAACTTAATAATTTAAATACACCTGTAATTATAAAGTATGTATACTTATACAGTGTTATAATATTCATTTATTTTTATGTAAATATAACTTAAAATAGCATATATTTCAAAAACATTTAGGTCCATGATGAAAACAGTTTGATATAAAAACACATAAATGTGACGTCACGTCAATCTTTTCAAAATTCGGGAGACCATAACTCGCTTATTAATAGGAATTTTTTCACCGGATTTTCATCAATAGTCTTAGTTTTCCTAATATTTTCAGATGAAATTATAAAAAAAAAATGGCGTAATCCCCCATTCTCATTAAAACAAATTTTTGGTGGAATAGTTAGGTTGGTGACAGACATTTCTGTTTTATATTATGTATAAGTAAACATTAAAAGTTAATTTACAAAGTTTTATAATTATAAAGAAATTAATTATTTCATATCTAACCTGTTACGTACTCGTAGAAAAGACTGAAGCAATCAATGGAAAATTATATCGGAACAGCACTGTAGATTTTCATTGTACACACCTAAAACAAAGAAAAAACAATTAAAAACAAATCAATCAAAATAAAATTCATACAAAGCATTATTCGCTTTTAGATTGAAAAGGTAATTAATTTACTAACTCAACAATTAATTACACTGAAAGATGTTTCAATACCAGACAAAATAAATTTGAATAAATGACTTTCTCTCACAATTTTTAAATAATTATTGAAAAATATATTTTTGTTTTGGAATTATATAAAAAGTGAAAAATGTTACAAAAATATAAGAGTATGAAAAGAACTGCGGAAAAAAGAAAATATTAGAACCAACGTCAAGCCAGTTTGCAAAATGATCGACCACTTCTAACTCTGGTAATGGACATCAGCCAAAGCACGTTCTATATGTACAGATCTAGCTCTGACCAGCCATTTCTAAATATGGTCGCAACAAACTGGCCACAGCCTGAAACTGATGAACTTGTAGTCCTGACTGACCAGCCAATTTTTGGTATACAGAGTATCTTGTATCTTAAAAGTAACGCCCATGCTTTATAAATGTCATACAGGGATCAAGGGGGCTAAAACAAATAAAAAAATAAAAGTGGAAAATTATTTGGTTGTTCTTCTTTTTCAAATTATTGATAAAAACAAATATTAATAATTAAACTATATTAAAAACGAATAATCGCAAGAAATTGGTAATAGTAATATAAATAAAAAAATGAAGCTAATCTAATCTTAATTCCAAGTAACATATTTATTTAATTTTTAATATGATAAAACAATGTGAATTTCAACATGCTTCTTGAACTAACGAGGTTGTCCTGGCCAATCCATGCTTTAAGGGGCTTGACATCGAATTCTTAGTAATATTTTGTATTCTAATTAATAAGTACAGTTCGCCAATGAGTGACGATGCTACTCAAATTACAAAATAGCAGGTTCAGCATAGAAGAATGAATAAAATTATCAAATACACTGGTTTTAGAAATGTATATAAATAAATAAATAAATATATCATCACGGCATATTACCCATTTCTGGGTGTGCCAGTATCTACAACACATGTAGACATCGGTAATGATGACGATATATTTTACCGTGTGGGCGCTTACCAGGCGTCACCTCACGGGCACTCATAGCTGGTGTGGAGAGTGCACCACAGGGGTCACTTTTGTGCCATTTAAAATTGGAAATATTTGGCGTCTGTCGGGATCGAACCCGGTTCCCCCAGGTTCGCGACCAGACAATAAATAAATGAATTTGACCATGGCCTTGGTCCAAGTGTGAAAACTTAGTATTTATAACATGTTGTACTTTGTTATTTATGTATTTTAGTTATATTTCTAAATTAATCATTTTTATTTGTAGCTATTCTCGCATGTTACAGTTTACAGTCCAACGTCTTAGTATAATAGATATATTCTGTATCTTTGTTTTTAGTAGTGTAAATCAGCAGTAGCATTATTTAGTTTGTCAGGGGTAAATTTTAATTTTACTATTAATTATATTTAGCCTTATGGTTTCATGAAAATAGTTTAAAATCTTAATCAATGATTATATTTTAACGCCTAGTTAAATACGATATTTTATTTCATAACAGATCATTAGCTTTATCGGAGTGTCAAAACGCCGGTCAATTTAATCAGTGAAATTTAGCTGGTTAAATTTTGACAAGTCAATTAATTGCACATTGAAATTGACTACATATTTCAATCAAAGGCAACCTTAACGTACGAGTCTAAGTTTGGAGAGCCTTCTATTCCATTATATTCATTAATTCCGTAAGCTTGTTGAAGGAATGTAAATATCAGAACACCTAGCATCCAATGCGATATTATTAAAAATTGTATATTAATGTCACATTAAGGAATTCGTAGTTGGTCTTTAGTGTTATAGAATTTGAGAAACTGTCCCTCCAGCCACACTCTCTCTCTCTCTCTCTCTTTCTCTATCTTTCTCTCTCTCTCTCACATACAAACACTCACACACCGACACACACACACACACATATATATATATATATATATATATATATATATATATATATATATATATATATAGATATCGTAAAAATATTATAATCGGATTCTAGGGACCTTAAAACGTGCTTATTCACCAACATCTGAATATGCGATTTTTAGCAATCCAATATCTCGAGAGGTAAAAATGAGTATAGGTTCCATTGTATTTTTCGCTACTCGCAACTGGTTTCAACTTTTGTTTGCATTCTTCGCAATGTAATTATGAATTTTAAAATTAATTAAATTTCCTTTTGTTATACAAGCTAATTTCAAACATACTTCTAAAAATAATATCCACAAGTTTTCCGATTGATAATTTCTGCTCATCCACTTCTGGCTAATGATATTCTTCCCCTATACATCAAATAGAATTTATTTACCATAATCCAAGTGCATAGTGAATAATATGTTGTGGGTGTTGAAGGGGTTAATAATGGTAGTGGTGTCTTGTTGTGTATCTGACGCCTCGCCATTATGTAAAGCAACTAAACACCAGTTAACAATTCATTAATACCGTGTTATCCTCGGTTAGGCAATACATTTTAATTACCTTTGTTATCAGACCTGCATATTTCATACGCTAATTAATCTAAGTAGCTAACGTACGTATCTTTACTTCTTCCTTTCCAATTAGTTCTGAAACAGAAGAAGCTTCATTATCTAGCACCAGATACGAACTACAAGCCAGTTTCACAGGAATTAAGATTTTCAACAAGGTTTTGTAGGTTTTTAACTATTCAATAAATAATTAATATAATCTTAATGTACTTTCAACTTGTGCGTACCATAGAGCAATAAGAATAATTACACAGGATGTTCCATGACGAGCTTACACACAATGCCGGAGTAACCATTAGGCCTCAAGCGATATATTATGATATTTGTTACATAGATGTCACTATTGTAACAAAACATATTGACTGGTGATATGAGCGCGAAATTTAAACAATAAAAATATTTTTATTTTTTTTTGAGAATTTTGTGGTGAAATATGATGAATATACTTTGCATATTATATATAAAACTATTATTTTATTCCTACTTTTTAGAAAGATTAGAGGCCCCTCGGAATTTAAGGCCCCAAGTTGTAACTTATTTAGTTTAACAGTTAGTCCGACTCACGTGTTTTCCGACGTGTTTATTTCAACTAGGATATTTTCAAAATGTACCTAACACTTGCGGTTTAACCGGAAGAAGCCCAGAACTTTTTATTTAAATTAGAATGCAAATATTTTTATTATACTATTCAATTCAGCAGTTAATTTTATATATGAAACAATAAAAACATTTTACTTATGACCAACCACCTCCGACGTACTACAACTTTTTACCTCCCGCTACCCTTGGTAAGGGAGGTATAGGGATCGTGCTAAAAATCACATATCGAGATTTTAGTAAATGACCACGTTTTAAGGTCCCTAGAATCCAAATTTAACATTTTCACGATGATGTCTGTATGTGTGTATGTGTGTGTGTATGTGTGTGTGTATGTATGTATGTATGTATGTATGTGTGTGTGTATGTGTAGGGATTTTGTCTTCGCTCTAACTCAAATACTATCATTCAAAAAATTATGAAACCTTGTATTTATACCCTATTCTAATATGAAAAGAAGCCATTAGATTTTGGTGTAAATCGGATAACCGGAAATAGCACTTTACCTGAAGCTCATAATGGTTTTTCTTCAAAAAATACCATTAAATGCCATTTTTTCGCATTTTATGTCTTATGAAAGTTAAAGATTATTGAATTTTCTACAGGAATGCATTAATACTTTTTCTATATATTTTACAGATAAATTTAAAAATAATTTTTTTTATGAGTCGCGTAGCCTAAGATAAACACAATAATTCCTTTGTTATACAGTTCATATTTCAAATGAATGTAACTGACAGTAAATGTCACTGTCAAAAAACTAATCACTTCAAATTAATAATAGTGACATTTTAAAAAGAAAATAGTAAATAAATCAATAGTTTTATGCAGTGGAAGAGTTTGCAGCGTTAGTAAATACGTAAGTATGTATTTAAATTAATAAAAATGGATAGGGATATGTGTGGAAGGATGATTGTTGCGTAACTATTATTGTGGTCCAGATGCGGTTATTCGCTACCGAAAATCAGTCACTTTAATATGTTCGTATGTATGTATGCTATGATGATTGTGGACAAGGCGAAAGAAGAATGTTGTTAAAGAGTGAAGTGAGTTAGCTGAGCTCTTACTCTTATCCCTTTTCTTATTGTTACTATTGTTCTGGGTTTTTGCTAACCCACTAAGTGGGAAACGCGTGATTTTATGTATGTATGTAAAAATTAAATAGCGGGAGGTTTTGTGTTGGCCACATCAGATTTTTTTATTTTGTGTCCAAAAATTGCCACACTTTTATTACTCTATGGCCGTATTTATTTTGGACTTTTAGGGTTGGTAGGTTAGTTAGGGTGAAGAAATTGATAAAACAAAGCCAACATGTCGTCAGTAATGTATGCGCAAAGCGGTCCCAAGGCGATATGGGTTAAAGGAAGGGTGGTTTTAGCCGATAAAAATCCGGCACAACCAACTGTTCCGGACGGGAGCTGGTGTCTTGTGAAGATTTCCACCCTACCCACGTAAAAATTCTGTTGTGGCCAGCACAAGACCTCTCGCCATTTCAAAATTAGGCTATATAAGTGTTGTACATATTTGAAATTTCTGATACACACAAAAACACTTATTTTTTATATATTTTTATATTGTTTAATTCATTGTATTCACTCCTATTCTTTTAATGTTCGAGATTCTTCCAATTCACTGATGAGATTGATGATATTTCTGAATGGTATATGTAATATATAATTATAAATATTTAATTAATAATAAAATAAGAAATATTAATTTTACTTCCCAGAAAAAGTCTCCAGTACTGTCTCTGGCTTTTTGACACTCACATTTATCTGTCAATTACAAACATTTTCATTTTTCCACTTGTTTTCCATGGGCTGCGAGATTCATTTACAACCTATTATATTATATATGTCTCTATCTTTAACTCCATAGAGCATATAATAAAAATTTTAAATGTATCAGATAGAGATTTTTATATTCTTTAATATTAGTAATAGAAATTTTCAAAAAATAATATTTAGAAGATTTAAAGAAAGTATTACTTCCGGTTTTCCAATTGTTACCAAAATCTAATCAGCTCTTCCCAGGAATATCAGATTGAGGAAACTGCAGTTAATTATTTTTTTGCCCTCCTGAAGTGTAATGGGAACTTTACAATTGTATACACAGCAAGTGTAACCTACATTTTACGCTTACTGTGTTGTAACTTGTCTAACTATGCGGTAAAATAATCAAAATACACTGGACGTTTATGGGCATTTAGAAAAGAAATCATCTTTACTATAATAAAGTTCATTTAAAAAAGTAAGTACTACCTACGTAAGTTATTTTTTTACTTTAATATTTCCTAAATTTAAAACTAATTTATATAAACTAAAATCACGACAGCGACATTTGTCATTATTGTAAAAATCCGCCGTTACCGACATAGTCACCGAGCGATATACCTGTCAAATACGCGAGGCGAACATTGATGAAATGTCAAATATCGACACCTACCTATTATTTATTACGAAGAAAACATGAGCAAATAAATATATTATTATCAGTCATAAACAACGTCTATTATTACAAATAAATTTTCGCTAGAAGAAGTACTCTAATGAAGGTAAGTAAAATCAAATTTGGAAATTGACTTAACCCCAGTATTTTAAACTAACCCTTTTCAGAAGTACAACTTATCTCATTAAAAAAAGTGATTTTCATTATCGTCGGCCAAAAATTTTTATACAATTCTCGTGCGCACTCGAATGTAAATAACTATTAACCTAACTAATAACCGTGGTTCCAACATCCACTTCCAAACACACAAACACACACGGACATCATCGTAAAAATGTTATAATAGGATTATAGGGACCTCAAAACGTGCTTATCCACTAAAATCTGGATATGCGATTTTTTGCATGATTCCAATACCTCTCTTAGCGAGAGGTAAAAAAGGTTAGTTATGTTTAGTTTGCACATTTTACGTAACCCAAAACTAAAACTAGTCATCTTGCACATTTACACGGTTAATAGATTCAACCAGTCTACTCTCTCTTTCACAGAGTTGTATTCTTTATTCATTTCTTAAAACTGTTAGACGAAAATTGCACATGGATTTGTATATATACAATCAGTTTAAAAAGAGCCAATTTTACTACCAATGATAGAAATAAATTACGTGAATTTGAATTTAAATAAATTCAAAACTATAATTTGTTTGGCAGTTACAGAGGTTGGTTAAAGTGTTGCAATAGATCATTTGTTGAGAATCGCATGGGGTCTCTTGGCCGCGTGCCTGAGTGTCCGGTCGCGAACCTGGGGGAACCGGGTTCGATTCCGACAGATGCCAAATACTTCCAATTTTAAATCGCACAAAAGTGACCCCTGTGGTGCATTCTCCATACCAGCTATAAGTGCCCGTGAGGTGACGCCTGGTAAGCGCCCACGCGGTAAAATATATCGTCATCATTACCGATGTCTACATGTGTTGTAGATACTGGCACACCCAGAAAGGGGTAATATGCCGTGATGATATATTTATTTATAGATCATTTTAGAAAAATGTTATTTATTGTTATTACTTGAAGTGCATGCAATACTTCATTTCATCTTGCGCTGGAATTTGTACGCTTTATGAACTTGTGGCACATTAAAAGTTCTTCTTGATGTTAACCCTCAACGAAACAGTATTTTTGATATTTATACATTTTTTCGAATATGTACATATATAAAATTAATAAACTTATTTGAATAATTAGAATTATGTACTCTTAAATATGACAAAGCAATTTCAGTTCAAATTAGAAGATGACATTTATGTGTAAGTAAAGAAGATTTCTAACCTTACATGCTGAGACATCTGGCGGTTGACAACTTCGTAAATACGATATTTTTGATTAGTTGTCACATTTTCTATATTTATACACCGTGGTCTGCAATTATTTAGTAGACTTCTCATACGTCATTTGATTACAGAAAAATAAAATGATGTATGAGAAGCTTACTATTTATTGATCGTAGAAAAATAACTATTTTCTAGCAATCAATCAGGCAAAAAATAGGATGATATACACGTTTTATAAAATAAAAGTTAGATTTATTTCAAAACAAGCAAAAAGTGAATATAACGTAGAACAATAGTTATTTATGCAACAAGAGCAAAAAGTTGCGACACGATACATAAGTGCATTATACTTCAAAACTAATAAAATATAGGAATAATAGATTTTCAATTTAGAAAATATGTCATCATCACTACCAAAATCTGTGTATGAAACAGACTGAGACTCAAAAATAGTTAATATGCCGTGATGATATATTTATTTTATTTATATACACATATTACACAAAAAATATTAAGTTCTATACCGGGTGTCTACTTGGAATCCGTTAAATAGGGCACAAAATGTTATTTTTTTAATTTGCTGTAGTTTCAGACATTAATTTTAGAGAAAAATTTTAAATAAAAATCTGATGTGGTCAACACAAAACATCCCGCTATTTAATTTTTATTAATTTAAATACATACCTACGTATATACTAACGCTGCAAACTGTTCCATTGCAGAAAACTATTGCTTTATTTACTATTTTATTTATTATTTTATTTTACATTTAATGGTATTTTTTGAAGAAAAACCATTATGAGCTTCAGGTAAAGTGCCATTTCCGGTTATCCGATTTACACCAAAATCTAATGACTTCTTTTCATATTAGAATAGAATAGAAATACAAGGTTTCAGAATTTTCTGAATGATAGTATTTGAGTCAGAGCGAAGACAAAATCCATACACATACACACATACAGACGTCATCGTGAAAATGTTAAAATTGGATTCTAGGGACCTTAAAACGTGGTCTTTTACTAAAATATCGATATGTGATTTTTAGCACGATCCCTATACCTCCCTTACCAAGGGTAGCGGGAGGTAAAAACGCTAATTAAGGGACGCAATTTACAGCATATTTCAGAGTACCAATCAATTACTGATGTTTTATTTGTATTTATTTGACATTAAACTTTTGACTCATTATTTTAAATGTTATAATAATATACAAATTTTGAATCATTTTATACCAACTTTTTGTGTTTAATTACACTTTTAATAATTATGTAAAATTATTTTCTGACAAGAATGAAATTATGAGACCTGTCAAATAAAATAATTGAATGGCATTCTGAAATATGCTCTAAATTGGGAATTTTAATTTGCATTTTTTTTTTTGTAAAATAAAAAGAAATTGTGATTAATTTTAGTCTCCTATTGTACAGTTTTTAAATCTGAACATTTTTTTATTTACAACTTTTCTTTAAAATAACTACAGCAAAATGTGAAAATAACATTGTATTCCCTATATAACGGATTCCAAGTAGACACCCGATATAAATATATTTACTCTAAAGCTAATACTGTTAAAAATAAACTTTTCTAACATATTTGTGAACATACCAACAAATATTTATTCAGTATTTAATGTAGTTGTATGTACTTATTTGTAAACTGATAAAATTCCTAATAATTAAATGTAGAATGTATGAAGCATAAATATGCTAATTATTTATTTACACAGTTTAATAAAATACCTCAATAATTTCATGTACGTGTAGCGGAAAACCGTGTAAAATATTAATGATTATTTCGTACCTATATCGTGCACAGACTCATTACACGGAAATGTTTTTTATAAATCGCTATAAATTAATTGAAAAATAGATATTTCACGGAATTATCAATAAAGCAGATTAAGGTTTAATAGAATCCATTAGAACAAAATTGTAGCTGGGAGAAAATTGTTTTGGTGTTATTCATGGCGAAGTGTATATTCGCTGCATCTAAATTAGATAATAAAGTTTAGTTGTGTACAGAATCTTTATGGTTCGAGTTTCATGAAATTCCAGTAATGCGATACGGAATGAACGTAGAAATGTAATACACTGCCTCTGAGGGTATAACGCTGCACCAGAGAATTGTACGACGCGTCATACAGCAAGAAAAATGCAGGGCGCTTTAAATCGAGCTGCATTATTAAGAAATAAGACAAACAAGGCACACGTTATACGTTTTCTAGTAAGAAAGATAGATTGATTTTTAACAAAGAAAAACTAATACGAGTACCAAACAAAGAATTAATTACATTAAGATAAAATATAGTGTATCAATCGAAAGGTAACTTGAGAAGAAAATACAATGTAAACAAGGTCTTGCCCTAGAGATGTAGGAATTCTAGACAATACTGAAAAAATTCAAGTATTTAATTTCATTTCCATTGATGTAGTTCACAACAGCGAAAAAAATGTCAGTCTTAAATTTCTAATTTCTAGTACTCAAATAAAAACAAGAATAATAACTGATAATAACATTCAGGTACTGTATATTTTTAAGTTAGTATCATTTTACAG
The DNA here is from genome assembly GCA_943142095.1 of Ophonus ardosiacus. Taxonomy (NCBI): domain Eukaryota; kingdom Metazoa; phylum Arthropoda; class Insecta; order Coleoptera; family Carabidae; genus Ophonus; species Ophonus ardosiacus. Next base: position 13,830,436 of record OW964830.1, on the reverse strand, counting down.
ATAAGATTTTCAAAAATACCTGTAAATTATTTTTTGCCCTCCTGAAGTGTAATGGGAACTTTACAATTGTATACACAACAAGTGTAACCTACATTTTACGCTTACTGTGTTGTAACTTGTCTAACTATGCGGTAAAATAATCAAAATACATTGGACGTTTATGGGCATTTAGAAAAGAAATCATCTTTACTATAATAAAGTTCATGTAAAAAAGTACTACTTACAGAAGTTATTTTTTTACTTTAACATTTCCTATATTTAAAATTAATTTATATAAACCAAAATCACGGCAGCGACATCTGTCATTATTGTAAAAATCCACCGTCACCGATCGATATACCTGTCAAATACGCGAGGCGAACTGGCGAACATTGTTGAAATGTCAAATATCGACACCTACCTATTATTTATTACGAAGAAAACATGAGCATATAAATATATTATCAGTCATAAACAACGTCTATTATTGCAAATAAATTTTCGCAAGAAGAAGTACTATAATGAAGGTAAGTAAAATCAAATTTGGAAATTGACGACCCTAGTATTTTAAACTAACCCTTTTCAGCAGTACAACCTATCTCATTAAAATAAGTGATTTTCATTATCGTCGGCCAAAAAATTTGATACAATTCTCGTGCGTGAAGTATTTTACAGCGCTCCAGCTAATAAGGCACTCGCCTTATCGCGCTGAAAAATACACTTACACGTACTTGAATGTAAATAACTATTTTATACACTGAACTGGTAGCATCTTACCGAAAGTGAACAATTATCTATTTAAATAAATAGATAATTGTTCACTTGATCAGAGGTTGCAATTAGGGTTTCCAATCCGGGATCCCGGGCTCCCGAAATCCCGGGATCCCGGAAGATTTTTCGTCCCGAAAATTCCGGGATTAAAAATCGGGATCCCGAAAATCTAAATTTTTTAAATGATGAAATCCGCTTTATTCCTTTTTTCTTTATCCGCGTGTTATTTAGCTTTACCCCGGTAATTTACGTATGTAATATGTACACCTACCGCCGGACGGGGATTCCCCTATCGGAACATTTTAAGACAAATATAATCATAGATTCGGACTCTGATGAAGATATGCCTCTGTCTGAAATACAATAAAAGCCGACACAGATTTTAACCCTAAAGCAGAAACTTCAGGAGGCCATAGGGTCTGTTACTACTAAAAGTAAACCTAATTAGCAAAAATTAGAAAATCCAAAAGGTTGTCTTAACACACTTAACGTAATTAAAAAAGAAATGTCACTATGAAAATGGAGGATTAAAAGGCTTATATTTGCAACAGTGTTACGAATATTTACTGACAGTACCACGACCACCTACGAGTGTGAAAGCTGAAAGAGCCTTTTCTTCAGCGGTCTCATTTGCGAACAAACTTAGATCGCGCTTAAAAGACTCGAGTCTAGACGTGTTTCTAAGGGCATATTTTATTTTATCAAGCAGAACGCAGATGTTTAAAAATTATTTTAATTGCACATTTGAATAAAACTTTCCTCACTGTTTCTGTTTCTGTTTCTAGTTCCTAGTTTTATGTTTTATAACCAAAGATGATTTTTTAAAATTTTACTTCTTAAATGTAAAAAAAAAATATTTTTTATTTTTGTATTTTTTTTTTTAATAAAAACGTTCTTTTGTTTGATGTATTTCTGCATTTTTGTTACTTCTGTTGCTAGTGTTAGATTAAAAAAAATATATTGGAGTTAATCCCGGGATCTAGGTTTTTTATCCCGGGACCTCGAAACGGGATCCCGATCCCGAAAATTGGAAACCCTAGTTGCAATGTAATAATGAAAATAAAATATGAACCTAACTTGACAGAAAAACCGTTAACCATTTGTTAATTTATTTGTTTGCGATATTTTCATACCAAATTTCTGCTCTTACAAAGCATGAAAATTTAATTTTGCGTATTGATCCAGATTTAGAATTTTATGCTCTATTTAAAAATTTTTACCTAAAATAATTAGGGAAGCAGGAAATTACGAAACTATTACCTGCTAAAGTTCACTATATTCGGTGTGCATGCATTCACCAGCTACATATCCATACGGAAATACTGACTATTGATTAGGTAGGATATAATATTGTGCCAAAACTAAAAACAAAAACATCATATTCTTCTTATTTTTCATCCTTTCTCGTCCAGGCTCACAGGGCGCCGTAGCGATATCTGTGTTGGAGTTTATTTGACGACGGCTTCGCAACACCTGTGCATCTTGGATATTGCTCGTTACTGCTATGCACTTGTTCAATGTTTTACTTGTTTTAAACTGTTTCAATTTACACTTAGGGCCAGTTTTACAATCTCTGGTCAGAATTTTAACTGTAAGTTAAATAAACAATATTGAATCGGATTATTGACAGCAATGATCAATTTGTCATTTGACAGTTCATTTCGCTTCAATTTTGTTTATTTAACTGACAATTAAAATTTTAACCCGGGATTGTAAAACTGGCCCCTAATGTTTACTGTTTGTAAGCTCTATTTTAAGCGTACTTTTATATAGGTATCTAAAGCTGGCTGATATGGGGTCCCGTGGCCGCGTGCCTGAGTATCTGGTCGCGAACCTGGGGGAACCGGGTTCGATCCCGACTGACACCAAATATTTCCAATTTTAAATGGCACAAAAGTGACCCCTGTGGTGCACTCTCCACGCCAGCTATGAGTGCCCGTGAGGTGACGCCTGGTAAGCGCCCATACGGTAAAATATATATCGTCATCATTACCGATGTCTACATGTGTTGTAGATACTGGCACACCCAGAAATGCGTAATGTGCCGTGATGATATATTTATTTATTTATTTAAGCTGGCTGATCAAATTCTAACATTCACAAAATAAACAGTAGTACGTAGTGAGGTTTACAAACTTTAAATTTACTGAAAATGGTACATTTGCCCTTATTTTACATTCCAGTGAGACGAATAAACCTTTATTTTGATTTTGGATTGTATGATAATTTGTGTATTATAGAATATCCTAAGCTTTACCTAATCACAAACTTTGTATACATAAATTTTGTGAAGATATGGTAAGTGAGAATAGAGAGTATTTATTTAAAAAAATAGTATCTATGAAAAGAAAACATCAAAATCTTTCACTTTTGATTCTTCCCTTATATTTTAAACGTCGTTTATTATATTATTCTATAAAACAATATAGTAATTATTATTATCACTATAGTAAAGAAAATTTTAAGTACTTTTCAAAAGTATGAAAAATGTCCCATTTGAGAATTTCAAACTTATTATAGTATACGTAGGAATCGAAAGTAATAGCACATTTTTGGATATAGCAACTTTTTGTCCATATCCATAATAAATTTGGTTATTTGAAAAAAATCGATTGATTTTGATTGATACTTAGTGCCACAGGCAAATCCTTAAACTGGCCCTGTAAGAATGAATTTAAAATTAAACTAAAAATTTATAGGTATTCTAAATATATTACTGATCTGTGTAATTATAAAGGAAGCTTATTCGTACAAAATGTAGTGACATATTTCTTTGTATGAATGTTGTTTAATATACATTCAAATAAAAATTTTTTTTTCCAGGAAACGGTATGAAATTTCCACAGTTTTATTGCGGAAAGAATTACTTGTTTCTATATTTGAACTACATGCAATACAATACAAAACAGAATTATCCAACAATCCACTTAGCGTCTGGTGTGTAATCAAAGAATATTTATAAGTTTTTTTTTTTTTGTCAACATTCAGTTGTAATTCGTACTTTAGGATCAAAGCTGCCCCGAATGCAGCATGACTCTAACGCTCTAACGTAATTATAGTAAAGGTGCATTTACACTGGCGACACGAAATCGCTGGAGATCGGTACTGATATAAACTCTCCATGTTTATTAATGTTAAACAAAATACTAGAGAATTAAACTTGACCTACTCCGGTATTTCAACACGCACATTATTTAGCATCGACCCGGAGTTATTATCATTTTCATTTTTAATGAACACCAGCGAAAGAATATCAAATCTTTATTTCGACCTTTACAAAAATCGGTTTACAATTTCATAAATAATGGGATATCAATAAACATTGGATTAAATCCGGAAGGCTCTCCGGAATCTCAGTTCCGGAGGGAATACCAAAACAGAAGAATTATTCAACATTTTGAAAATTGAATCCATCGTTTTGCCATTAAAGTTTTTTGCTAGGCAGCTAATATTTTCCAACATCGTACAGTGACCGTTTTTCAAAGTTAAAAACAATTTCTTCAATTTCAATTCGGAACATTTATTGTTTTTCTTAGCATTTACAAATATTTACATGGTATAGCAAGATTTCACCGGACTTCATCAATTAACAGAAGATGCACTAAATGGGGTCATACCACATTTTCCAATTTATTTTTTTTATGAAAATATACTTAAAACCACTTATAAAAATATATATTTTATGTCATATAAGTTTCTAGTTTTACAGAAATAATTTTTTTAAGTTTATATTAAATTTCAAATGACGTCACGGTTTTGCGACCGTGACTGTAGTCCCTCCTATCGAATAAAAATGGAACTACGTTTGACGTTTATGTTATTTGACTTGAAAGCAAGTTATTTTGTACCCGTGCTTTTGTTTTTATTGTATATTAAATAATTTGATTATAGAAATTAATTTTGAAGAAGCGAATTCAAATAATTTGCAGAAAATAAATTTTCGGCATCTTCTTCAAGCTATTGAATAAAATAAACAAATGTATATCAACGAAAATTGTTTTTTTATTAAGTTCTACTTGCGTTGAAATGATCTTCACAAACATAAGCAAGACTACCCTTTAAAATTTTTGGAGTATTTATTGCATTATACCATCTTTTCCTAATATCTCGAGGTTTAGGAATACGAACAAAAACTTTATTTTTGCTTCTCAACGATATGTTCTCGCAAGACGGCACAGAATAATATTATACAACCATGATAATATCTAAATCACACATAATTTGTATTTATTTATATTTATTAGAACATTTCGTTATTTGTACTTACATTTAAACAAAAACAACTTGTTGCAAAGATATTTACTTTGAAAATGTTGGTTATGTTCGAAAAATGTGACAACTCTGCGCTACATTCATGTACAGTACGTGCACGAGTACATGTGTGCGTGACTATCATTGTATGTGTGTACAAAACCATGACGTCACAAAATAAGACTCAAAATGTTTAGAAACAAAATTATGAATGAAAAGTATAAGAATATTAAATATTTTTCATGTATATATGTATAAAATTATGTATTTTTTTAAATTATATAAAAAAAATCAATATATATTTTTTTTGGTATGACCCCATTGGATAGGTAAGATCAAAAAATATTTAATTTGTCTTGTTTTATTATTTTTTTGTATATTAATTTATCGAATTTGTATTCTTTCATTCGAAATGATAAGGTATATGAGTATAATAAATAATTATAAGCTGCTATTTTAGGGAAGATCTCTCTAAAAATAAATTGGATTTTTCAGTCATTTTTTATATATTTTACTGCCATTTTTTGTGGGGTCTCATGCCTGAGTGTCTGGTCGCGAACCTGGGGAACCGGGTTCGATCCCGGCCGACGCCAAATATTTCAAATTTTAAGTGCCACAAAAGTGACCACTGTGGTGCACTCTGTGAGGTGACGCTTGGTAAGCGCCCGCACGGTACAAATATGTCATCATCATTACCGATATCTGTGAAAACAGATTGGCACACCCATAAATGGGTAATATGCCGTGATGATATATTTATATTATTTTTTATTTTTTATACAAATTAATAATACGACGGACGAAATTTAAGGCACAACGTGGTGCAATATTGTCAATTTAAGGAACGCTTAAAATTTACGTTATGTTTGTGCAATCATGCAACCGGCCTTTATTAATGTTCTTTAGGTTAAGTAATATTAAATCAATTTAGCATTTATAATGTTTTTAAAGTCTAATTTATGGATTCTAGATATTAAATAGAATATTATACCAACATTAATTATTTTTAAGTATCATTTGGAAATATTATTTATGTATTATTTTATTACCAGCCTTAAATATAAATTATCATACTATTAATACTGAAATGATATATTATCTTTGTTACATTTACGACTGCGTAATTGTTATAGCGAGTACCCATCATGTTACTGAACATGTTTACTTGGCTATATAAATCATGTGCTTGAAAAATTTCTTACCGCCGCCCCTATATTTATAGTCAGTGATAACAAAAGATCTGTACAATATTAAAAAAAAAAAAAACTATTATGGCTTAACAATTAACAACAAAGATATAATTTGCTTTCAGTTTAATTGAAGTTTCATAAAAGAAATTTACATAAATAGTCAAGGATCCCATGAATTATTTTTATTCAATTTTGACGCTTTAAACTGTCATTATTAACTCCTTAGCAACAACTATAAGTAACACTTTATTCACAAGTGAATTAATTTTTTTTAAATCACTCTCACAAAATTTTAACTCAGTCTGCAACTAATAATGCATTTAAAATAACATCAGGCACGAAAATAATACTCACCATAGTATTTATCAGACATTATCAGCCATTTTCATTATTTTTCACGGCATAAATGACAGACAATAAAGCTTTTTAAATATGTCATGCACAGCCTACTAACTGATTAGTTTTTTGTTTTGTCAAAATTAAGTATTATACTGGTTTTTATTATTTCGTCAAAATTGAAAAAAGTATTGTATAAACTACGTCAGCTAAGGATGTTTATTCACTCGATGAAATTAACTCACTCGCTCTTACGGGCTCGTGAGCTAAACTTTCTTCTCATAAATAAACAATATCCTTAGCTCACTTGGTGTATAAATATCTATTATTTCTTCCTCTGTAATTCACTTGTAAATTTCATTTATTGTTACCGTCTACTACTTTTGAAAATTAATCAGAGGTGACAGGCTCGCCTACTCGGCCAATCATTTTTTTCTTTCAGCAGAAAAAAAACTGTTTGTCTTGGCTTGTAATGTACTACTTCTGAAAACTAGTTATTAACTTGTAAAATTAACAGCTAACTTCTTAAAAATTTTACAAAATAAGGCCGTTTTCATAATAAACTTTATCTTCACTTTAACGCTTTAAATTAATATCAAAGTTGTGTTCTTTTTCATATAATTTTAGCATTCGCTGTAGCATTTTGTCAAAATAAAGATAACGTCTTAAAGTAATTTTAATTAAAGTGTTAAAGTGAGCCTGATTATGAAAACGGTCCTTAGTAACCACGTTAGTAACGTTGTTGACATGTGAAAATTGTGTTTTGTTAATGTCATATACAGGTTGTATCAAAAATAAGTACATTAAATTTAACCAGTAATAGAACTAGTCAAAATTAATAATATTTCTTAGTAATTTTTTGTAAACCTTCTAGATATTGTGTTAAAAATCTTTAAAGTTTTGCAAAAAAAAATCATTACCGGTCTAAAAATACTAAAAAGAAAATTGAGAATTCAAAATATGTTACTAAGAAAAATTGTTGTTCTTGACGGGTTCTGTCAATGGCACTTACTTTTTTTCTATTTCACCAGTATATTTCTCGAAATTGGAAAAATTTTTCCCAAAAAACAAATGCGATTTCGAGAAAAAAAGTTACTAAGAAATGTTGTTGCTCTTGAGTTCTATCACTAGTTAAATTTAATGTACTTATTTATGTTACACCCTGTATATTTACCTATTAAAAATAAATGTCAATTGCAAAAATATATTATTCCAAAACTAAAATAAATCATCATAAAATCTGTTAAAAAGTAAAATTCACACATGTTATTATAGATAAAAGAAATTAATGAAGATAAAAAATTTGATTATTTTGCAACTGCCAGTTGTAGTTATCCAATTTTTAAAATATTGTTACACATTGGAATTCACTATTAAAATTATATCATTCCATTCTTTATTATCTCGAATATTTTGCGGTTATTTATCACAAATGACTACTGTCTGCTACTACATATAATTTTAATAATATTTACCAGTAACACATTGCGACATATATTCTGAACCACAATTATTCATCATAAAATTGTTGACTGTGAAAAAATCCCAAGCAGACAAATAAAAAAATAAATTAATTTCGTTTTCGAGTAAGAATACATTTTCAGTGTGTTGTGATCTAAACAAAAGATTGTTAACCAAACGTCAACTCTAATTGAAATTAATTGTTTTGGGGGAATTTTTCCTTTAGGAAAGATCAATTTTCCAGGTTTTCGTTGTTTTTTTTCCACAGGAATTTTTTTCTTGTTTGCTATTGTTGAATAGAAATGTAAAAACAATATTGGAATATGACATTCTTTGTTTGTTTTTGTTGAATAAATATGAGTACTGTCCGAACCAAATTCTTATAAATAAACTCCGCAAAAACGATTCCATCCCTTGTTTTCGTCGTTTTATATGAATAAATAAAATTTAATTTAATACGCGGGCAAGAATGATTTTTCTTCCTGCACGTCACAGGAAATATTGCAGGAGTCCAGGTGCGCTGAAACTGTGTATCATGGCGTTTAAATGAACTGGAGCATGAGGGAGAAAATTGTTATTGACTTTTCAGCTTCGGAATATTTATTGCTGAACTTTATTTAAATTTATATTTCAGTTTAGCTTCTGTGTAAACATGAGGAAAAACTGTTTCAATATCTCACGTTGTTAAGATACTTGGAGGTCATTTCAATTATAAAGTTATTTATGACTTGTTAAATGACTTATTGCATGACCTAGTATCTGAAGATCTTAATTAATCAAAGACAAGGAAAATAAAATTGTATCTGCTGTGGAAATATCTTCAAAACTTGTATTTTCAACACGCATTTTCCTCATATTTTTCGCGGAAACTCTATTTAAAGTAGATCTCTTTAAATAGCATGCCTTTCTAATAATATCTTAAAAGTATTCATATACAGATTGAAGAAATATAAAGAAATAGTAAACTTCAATAATGGGGTCATGCCACATTTTCTGTTTTATTTTTTTCCTGGAAGTCTACCGGTTACAGTACATGTAAATAATATTTTCATGCCATTTGCGTGCATTGTTTTGCAGATGTAATTTTTTAAAAATAGGGGTCAATTTCAAATTTCAATGAGATCACGTGAGCGCATATACGTCATGTATCTGAACGATTCCAGTTCACCCTGGCAGAAAAAATGTAAATTAAGATTGTTTATAAATAGTTTTTTTTTGGGTTTTTAATGAATTGTTTCCACAGGTTGGAACTGTACAGTTCTTTTTCACCATGTTTTATCTGAATATAAAAATACAATTATTGCACTTTTATGTATTAAATTATGTATCAAGCACACAAACCTGCAATTATTAATAATATTTCTCTAATGAAATAATTAAATCTTTATGAAACAAAAAAGATTGAATAGAGCGCACTTTTCCTCTGACAGCTTTATAAATATTTGATTAGTTTACTCGGATCTGACGTTTAATTTCGCGTTTGAAGTTTGTGACATTGTGGTCGTTGTGTGTGTAGCCGATACATGACGTCACAGAAAATCACAGCGGGAATATCTTTTAAGTAAATTATGAATGAAAAGTATTATATTTTGGGATGTTTTATGTTGCACTATGGATAATAAGTGTCATACATTCTATTTTTATAAAAATACTAGCTGACCCGCCCCGGCTTCGCACGGGTAAAGCCAGAATAACAATTAGCTACACGTGTACCAGTAATTTTTCAAATTACTTCGGAGACATGCGCTGCGTAGGGAGCCGGCAACCTGCCTCGCATCGTACATGTAACAAGCTCCGCCCACTGCCCTCCCGATCCCCACACCGCACCTAACAGGGCCCTTTTCTAAACATGTCTCGGGTACTTTTACATATGTACATATGATGCAAGCAATCTCTCCGACAAATATCGAAAATCTTAAACTTAACTATAGATACAAAGATAAAAAAATAATTGAAATCATCCTCTATAATACCGCATTGAGGAATGATTTTTCAAAAACGCTAAAGCAATCTTTATTTCTTACCAAAAGCATAAATAATTTTTTTTATATCCCTAACTTGAGAAATGATGAGCTCTCCATACAAACTTTCATCCCTTATTTCACCCCTTCAAATTTTATTTTCTCGACAAAAGGTAGCCTATGTCCTTCTCAAAGATCCAATCTATCTCTATACCAAAATTCATCAAAATTGGTTCAGCGGAAGAAACGATGGGTTCTCCATACAAACTTTCATCCCCTATTTCACCCCTTCAAGTTTTACTTTCGCGACAAAAGTTAGCCTATGTCCTTCCCGAAGGTCCAATCTATCTCTATACCAAAATTCATCAAAATTGGTCCAGCGGTTTAGGCGTGAAAACGTAACAGACAGACAGACAGACAGACAGAGTTACTTTCGCATTTATTATATTAGTATAGATTAGCAACATTTTTTTTTTTGCATGACCCCATTATAACGTAGCATACTTTGATCTACGAATTTTATTAAAATAAAAATGATGAGATATTACTTCCTTGTAATAACAATGCTGAACTGACTGTGACCAGTCCCAAATCGGTTATTATCGTAAAATTGCGGTTGAATTCGGGCGAACTAGATCTACTATTCACTGTTTTTGTTTAAATTCAAGTTAAGAATTATAGCAACATTATTTAATGACATTCTCAAAATGTTTCATGATATAAATTGAAATAATATTTTCAGAAGACCACTTGAGAATGTTGAAATTATCGTACGACTAGCATAAATGAATATCGTACAGTAGGTACTGAATTTGAAATAAAATTCTTGAAAATACTTATGTTATATTTTTGTGGACTTTAAAAAATAGTGTTCATAACTCGCTCAAAAGTAATATTGTATTGCTCGCACACTTGCACGATATTTCTCACTTTCGATATTCGTTATGAAATATATACTAACATTAAAATTTTATTTTTATATTAAGATGTGTGAAGTTGACGCTTTACACACTGCAGACTGTGTGTAAAGTAAACGAATTTCGTATTTCATTTACTTTACACATTACAGAGCTACGACCATCAATACACCTGTGGCAATTAAATTATCTTCCCTAAATTTAGTTTTTTTTTTCCTGTATATTCATGTAGGTAATATTGGCAAAACTGCACTATTCAACTTCAGATCTGTTATCTGTCAAATGTGAACTTGGTATTTGGTGCGTTCAAATTGTGTCTGTTATATTTTTTATTTGTTTCAGGATTGTTATATAAGGTCGTGTAATAAATATTGTATGCAACTATTATTTCAAACATTTTTCTGTATTTCAGTAATTAATTAATTTGACAAGGGAAAGAAGATTTAATAAAAATAAATGAAAACATATAATGCAGACAATGGAGATATCCCTAGAAATAACTGTTTGGTAAGTATAACGACACAAATAATTTGAGACATTCAAATATTCATATCTCGCTTACTAATACGAATTTTATTATCGTGTACCTATATCTAAATATTCTTAGTTTTATATATTATCAGAAAGAAAATTTAAAAAAATCATAGTATACCCCCATTGCTTTCTTTATTATTTTAGACTTACATAGTTTAAATAACAAAGTTTACTATCCGTGCAATATAATGGTAACGCCATATGATAAACGACAGATTTGCACAAAAAAAACTACCTACCGGCACTAGAACTGACAGCTTAAACATGACTGTAAAAAAAAAACGTCCAGTTACAGTAATTCTCTTCAAAAGTTGTAAAATATGTGATATTCGATGGAATTTTCGCAATTATTAAAACAGTTATATATTTCTCGAATATAATTAATATTTTTTTTTATTTTTAAATGATATTTACAAATAATTTAATTCTGTAATTATCCCTAAACTATTTAAATTTAGACTATCTATTTTTATAAATTCTTCTACTTAGGGGAACTTTTGTATGAGACTATCATGATAGAACCACCTTAACTTGGCCTACAACTTTGTCTTTTAAACTAACATACATAATAAAGAAAATAACTATTTGTCCCTATTTTTTTTTCAATCACTTGTATCCTATATATCAACAAAGTATATATCAGGACATTTGATCTGCAAGGTTGGAATATTATTAGTATTAATTTTTATTATTGTTATAGCATACTCTTAAGTGTAGGTACTTATTATTCTTATTATACAGGGTTAGTTAAAAGTATGGAGACGGCGATTTATTGTCGTTAATATTCATTTTAGGAAATTATGTTCAATACAAAAGTTTTTTAAGAAATTTTGATCTACATTTGAGAATACTTGAATTTTTTTTTTCTTCAATTGTTTTTGAGTTACGCTTGTCCGCGTAATTTTTTCAAATGGGAACCTATTAATTTTACTCTACCATTCGATAGAGTGTTTTTTTTTTGTTTAGAACAGTATGTTTGTTTTTCTGTTTTTCAATTTATTTTAATAACATTTTTACAAAGAAAAACACTGGTTCAAGTATTTACGAATAGTAGGTACATCTAAGATAAACAAAAGCGAAGCGATAAACAAACTCGAGCGATGTAATTTACTTAGTTATTAATTTGTTTTTAATGATAAGATTGTGACCGACAACTTTATTGGAAATAATGTCTACCTTAGATGAACCTACTATTCGTAAATACTTGAATCGGTGTTTTGCCTTGTAAAAATGTTATTAAAATAAATTGAAAAACAGAAAAACAAACATACTGTTGTAAAGAGAAAAAAAAAACAATCTATCGAATGGTAGAGTAAAATTAATAGGTTCCCATTTAAAAAAATTAAGCGGACAAGCGTAACTCAAAAACAATTGAAGAAAAAAAAAATTCAAGTATTATCAAATGTAGATCAAAATTTCTTAAAAAAACTTTTATATTGAACATAATTTCCTAAAATGAATATTAACGACAATAAATCGCAGTCTCCATACTTTTAACTAACCCTGTATATGGCTATATTGAAATAATTTTCAAATAATACTCGTAATGTTCACAAATGAAAAATTATAAGGAATTTTGAGTTTTCAACATATTGTATGTGATAAAGTAGGTATGTACTTACAAGTAATTCCACTATTAAACCATAGATTAATTTTTTCACAAGAATACGTTCCCTTGTCGGCTACTTAAAACAACTGATAATGTCTTATTATTTTATTTTCCTTATTATGATAAAACGTTTTAAAATTAGAACAAATTTAATAAAACAATTAACTGGATAATTATCACCAATATATACAATTTATTTGTTTCACTTTAATAACCTCGATTCAAATCTATCTGCCGGCTAAGTGCGTAGTCGTTAAAATGGCTATTGTATCACAGATGATAATGATTAGATAATGAAACCTTATTAATTATTGATCTTTTGGAAAGTACATTGGGTGTGAAATATGTTTTGTGAATCAAAGCTCCGTTGAACAATATTTGAAGTATTGATCTGTCTTCAGGTATTATTTATTAAACTGTACCCCTCAAATACAAATTTTGATTCTGGGAGAGTAACAAAAAACCTTGTTAATTTATAGAAATTAATTAATTATTGTGTAATTTAATTATCTTTATTGAACTGTTTAGGAAAGTCAAGCTGATTCATTATATAGAAAATCGTATACAAATTCTGACATTGAAAATTTGGCAAAAGAAAAAATATGAATAGAAGTTTTAGAATATTCGAGTTTTTTTATGTCGTTAACATCTACATTGCAAATCTACTCTATTCCATAATCTTACCACTTTCAAACTTTCTGCTATCGTCTTTTTGAAATCCGGAATCCATTTTGAAGTAAATGAATACAGAAAATGATGAAACAACGAAATAAAAACATATAACAATGATTTGAATTTGTAATGCCACGCCAGATACATATATGTATATTATAGTTTTTTGTCAAGAAAAATGCACATTGACTTTTCAGTCCATATTAAACAGTAAGTACAAAGTAGGTATTAAAATTCATAATCAAGTTATTGCAATTTATTATTCAATAGTATGTAAGTTTTGTTCTTTACAAATTAACACTTGCAACAAGAATAACGTGAAAGTAAGTTTTGCGAAGTTTATATAGACGAAATACATTAAAATATTTTAACTGTATTTCCCGGTTTGTACTCTAAATTTGGTAACCAGCTACTGGCCTTATCAGGTAAGAAAATACTCCGGGGTGCGGATTGGGCAAGCTTAAAAAGTCGAAGTCAATGTGCATTTATCTTGAAACAAACTATACATGCATTAGTATGAAAATAAAACAAATGTTGAATGGTCAAAGGCTGCCAGTAGTAATCAACTCTTGGACTATATTTTTTATTGTACTCGTATTGAATAGGGCTGTTACAAGAATATTTATATGACTTCTAAATACTAAATTTTAAAAGATATTGTTCTTTGAAGAGCCTGAAATTTGAAAATATCACGAAATATCCATTAGATATTTTACAATTAAATATTGAAAATTGTGTTAAAGTCACGTGATCTAAAACAGATTGTGACGTCAGAGTACATACAGTTTAACAAATGACAAACTGTCGCCTACTTGTATTTATATAAATAACGTACACTGTTTTTCCTATTGGCTATGAATGACGTTATGTATGTGCTCCGACGTCACAGGAGTGGGAGGTTGTTTTTCCGGCACCAATCTTTTTATTGAATTATTCACGAAAATAATAATAAATTAATATTATTTTTATTATTACTATGAAAAATATTGCATAAACTCTCATTTAAAATATTTTTAAAAAATGTGAAACAAGCTCATTATTTATATATTTATTTATTTATTTATTTATTTATTTATTTGTTTGTTTATTTATTAGCAATCTGATTTACAAAATATTCTATAAGCTAATGTGCTGACTTAAGATGATTGGCTTGATGATGACTTCCTCGGATTACATTAGAGTCGACTCTCTCTAAATCAAACCCTCTCTTATTAGACTTTTTCTCTAAATCGAATAATTTTGTTAACATGTTCAACTGTATATGTTTTTATATGTAAAAAATATTCTTAAAATCGATTTTTTTGATTCGAACTTTAATGTAATCGATTTAAACTTTGGGCATTTGCCATTAATTTCAATGAAATTCGCCTCTCTATAAATCGAATTTAGATAAATGAAATAGGTTTGTTTAGGACAGTTGGTATATTTCAATTTGTATATATATATATTTACTAGGTATATTTACTGAATAAACGTTGTTTGCCAGTGCATATACATGCTCTTTGTAATATATGCAAATGTTCATTTAATATTTTTGTACTCTCTCTAGTTCGAATTCTCACCAATTCGAACAAATTTAAATTCCCATTGCGAATTTGATTTATAGAAAGTCGACTGCATATGTACCTAGTTTTTTTTTTATTATATATTTTATTAAATTGATTATTATCCGCTCGTATTTCAAATTATTACAATTATTTTTTTGTTCACAAAAAGAAATAAGTAAATCCTAGAATATATCTCGACAACAATCACTTACTAAATGAATATATTATTTTATTTATAAATATTTATAGCTGTCTGAGATATCTACATGAACAAATATTTATATAACAAAGAAATGTTTAGAAAATTCCAATAAAAGCAAGATTAAACCATTTATCGTGTCTAATATGTTTTCTAATCTAGATAAAACAGTGATGAAACATTTATTAGTCAAATACTGAATCAAGAAATATTAATTTTATTATGTTAGCTGCAGTTACAAGAAATGCAATGATTGTTCTGTAAACAATCGAAGCAAAATTTTATTCTAATAATAGTCTCTTATCTCTGTATATATGTCAATACAAAGTTTGTTGACTGCAAGAAATGTTGAGATAAAAAAACCGTTCATGTATGATTCATTCCCGTACGTTTTTTCATCTCGAGAACAAAAAATAACTTCTTACTCTTTTTTCTTAATATTTCAGACTTTCTACTTAATCAAGAAGGCAGTATTTTCTTTTATTTTGCATTAGAAATTTGATATCTTCGTGGAAGGAAAAATTCTTTGTCGACGATTTGGCTTCCTTGATTTATTCCAGAGAGATGATTCAACCCAACCGAGACATTGTTTGAGTAATAAATGTCAGGAATTTGTGACACAATTGTGCGAATTTAGCTTTAGAATTTTACAGGAAAAATTTTCGCAGGGAAAAATTAAAAACACCAGAATTTTTTATACTTCGCCTTTACGATTTCATAATAATTGTAGGGTACAATATTAAGGATGTTTTTAAGTATTATGACATAGGAATGTTTCAGTCACATGTAACATGGCACATATAGAGTGTTACTAAGTGCTAAAACATTACACTCAAGTCTCAAGTTTACTTGTTCGCACATTTACAATTAATGCCCGTATTCATAAACACTCGTAAAAATTTTAAACGGTTAGTTATAATATTTATCCAATAAAAACAGTCGACATTGAAAGAAAATCAAAATTTTATTTGTCAAGTTTGATTTTATTTGTCAAAAATTATAACGAGCCGTTTTGAAACTTTACGAGTGTTTATGAATATGGACATAAGTGTATTAATAAGATAATTATTATACAGATGTTCCTTGAAAGAAAGTTAATATTTAAACCACATATTTGTTAAATAATTTTGATTAGAAAAAAAAAAACACTTGAAGACAGCCAAGAAGATATATAAATTAGTCTCTAATGGAGGGTCACACGCAAGAAAGAGAGAATTGATGTAAAAGTTGAGATGGAAGATCATAATACAAACAAACCATCACCAATTTTAAAGTTCTATCTTCTGTGAACTGTGTTTTAATATTTGAGTTCTACATAATTTAATATCTTCGGATGGCTGTGGAAACTTAAAGAATTTCTCATTTGTCATGTATTCTTTATAATTACAGCGGGTGTCAATGTTACAAAGACCTTACACTCACTTCATTTTTCATATTTGCACCATCTTGTTTCTACTGTCATCATGAAAGCGATTTGTTTGTATTACAACAGGTGAATCATGTGTAGTTAATGGAAAATATCAATAGATGGCAGCACGAAAATATGTCTCTGTATAACACTCCATTTGAAAACGATTATATGTACGTACAATTAACAGTAGACTTTATTTTATAAATTTTTGTAATCTTTCGCCGCACTCCCTGATTGGTTACTGAAGAGATGTGATAAAAACAACGGAAACTTTTTATGAATTCTTTTTGTCGCCATTCTCCGTTTTCGAGATAATTAAATTTAATCAAGTTTTTCGGTCACCGATTTTTTTAAGTACGTTATTTTTACATTAGCAATAAATAAAGTTTTTATTGAATAAAAAATCTGATGTGGCCAACACAAAATCTCCCGCTATTTAATTTTTATTAATTTAAATACATACCTACGTATTTACTAACACTGCAAACTGTTCCATTGCAGAAAACTATTGCTTTATTTACTGTTTTCTTTTTAAAATGTCACTATTACTAATTTGAAGTGATTAGTTTTTTGACAGTGACATTTACTGCTAGTTACATTCATTTGAAATATGAACTGCGTAACAAAGGAATTGTGTTTATCTTAGGCTTCGCGACTAACAATAAAAAAATATTTTAAAATTTATCTGTAAAATATATAGAAAAAGTATTAATGTATTCCCGTAGAAAATTCAATCTTTAATTTTCATAAGGCATAAAATGCGAAAAAATGGCATTTAATGGTATTTTTTAAAGAAAAACCATTATGAGCTTCAGGTAAAGTGCCATTTCCGGTTATCCGATTTACACCAAAATCTAATGGCTTCTTTTCATATTAGAATGGGGTATAAATACAAGGTGACAGAATTTTATGAATGATAGTATTTGAGTTAGAGCGAAGACAAAATCCATATCCAAACACACACATATATACATACACATGCAGACATCATCGTGAAAATGTTCAAATTGGATAATAGGGACCTTAAAACGTGGTTATTTACTAAAATCTCGATATGTGATTTTTAGCACGATCCCTATACCTCCCTTACCAAGGGTAGCGGGAGGTAAAAAACCATCACGGTATATTACCCATTGATAAGTATGCTAATCTGCTTTGTACACCAGATTTCGGTAACGATGGTGATATATTTGTAACCGTGCGAGCATTTATCAGGCGTCACCGCACGGACACTCATTGCTGGCGTAAAGGGTGTACCACTTTCAAATGAAGCCAAAAAGGAATCAATAAACCCCAACAATAAAAACCATTGTTTCAACATCCACCACTCTTTCGGGAGTTTTGAATTAGATTTTTTCTGCCAAAACCTTTTCAGCTCTTCCCATTAATGTTTAGACTAAGGAGTCCATTCTTAAATTGGTCTGTAGGCTTATAGTTTTTGAGGAAACGTCCTTCCACCATCCACACACGCACATATGCACACTTCATCGAAAAAATGTTAACATCGGGTTCTATGAACCTCAAAACATGCTTATTCACTAAATTCTGGATATGCAATTTTTAGCATGAATCCAATACCACTCTTAGCGAGAGGAAAAATGACAAGGAAGACATTGTTATAACGATAAAAATGTGCACAGATTTACTATGAAACTTAAATGGAAACTAGTGCAGGATATAGTATAAATAAAACCAGAAAAAGTTTCTAATACGAAATTTGGATGCGTTAATTCATTATTACATTAGTTTTTTACCTCCCGCTACCCTTGGTAAGGGAGGTATAGGGATCGTGCTAAAAATTACATATCGAGATTTTAGTAAATGACCACGTTTTAAGGTCCCTAGAATCCAATTTTAACATTTTCACGATGATGTCTGTATGTGTGTATGTGTGTATGTGTGTATGTGTGTATGTGTGTGTGTATGTATGTGTAGGGATTTTGTCTTCACTCTAACTCAGATACTATCATTCAGAAAATTCTGAAACCTTGTATTTCCATCCCATTCTAATATGAAAAGTAGCCATTAGATTTTGGTGTAAATCGGATAACCGGAAATGGCACTTTACCTGAAGCTCATAATGGTTTTTCTTCAAAAAATACCATTAAATGCCATTTTTTCGCATTTTATGTCTTATGAAAATTAAAGATTATTGAATTTTCTACTGGAATACATTAATACTTTTTCTATATATTTTACAGATAAATTTAAAAATAATTTTTTTTATTAGTCGCGAAGCCTAAGATAAACACAATAATTCCTTTGTTCATATTTCAAATGAATGTAACTGACATTAAATGTCACTGTCAAAAAACTAATCACTTCAAATTAATAATAGTGACATTTTAAAAATAAAATAGTAAATAAAGCAATAGTTTTCTGCAATGGAATAGTTTGCAGCGTTAGTAAATACGTAAGTATGTATTTAAATTAATAAAAATTTAATAGCGGGAGGTTTTGTGTTGGCCACATCAGATTTTTTTGACTAAAATTTAGTTACTTTAGCGGAACAAGATCTTACCCACAAAAAGTATTAACAATAACAATAATTATATATTTTAATATTAAAGTTTCTACATGCAGACAAAGAATTTGCAATTTATAACCTTTGATTTAAATGTAGAGATATTTATGAAAATATTGAAATTTTCCATTTCGACATACATACCTATTTAACTTTTACCGAAAGTATTTCCAATTAATTTTTACCTCCCGCTCCCCTTGGTAAGGGAGGTATAGGGCTGGTGCTAAAAATCACATATCGAGATTATAGTAAATGACCACGTTTTAAGGTCCCTAGAATCCAATTTTCACATTTTCACGATGATGTCTGTATGTGTGTATGTATGTATGTGTGTGTGTGTATGGATTTTGTCTTCGTTCTAACTCACATACTATCATTCAGAAAATTCTGAAACCTTGTATTTATATCCTATTCTAATATGAAAAGAAGCCATTAGGTTTTGGTGTAAATCGGATAACCGGAAATGGAACTTAACCTGAAGCTCATAATGGTTTTTCTTCAAAAAATACCATTAAATGCCTTATTTTCGCATTTTATGTCTTATGAAAATGAAATATTATTGAATTTTCTACAGGAATACATTAATACTTTTTCTATATATTTTACAGATAAATTTAAAAATAATTTTTTTTTATTAGTCGCGAAGCCTAAGATAAACACAATTCCTTTGTTACACAGTTCATATTTCAAATGAATGTAACTGACAGTAAATTAAATGTCACTGTCAACAAAACTAATCACTTCAAATTAATAATTAAGAATATAGAAAATAAAGCAATAGTTTTCTGCAATGGAACAGTCTGCAGCGTTAGTAAATACGTATGTATTTAAATTAATAAAAATTAAATAGCGGGAGGTTTTGTGTTGGCCACATCAGATTTTTTATAATAATATGAAACAATTTCGCAGTAGTTAGAGTGTTGTATTGAATTCCGCATCTAATTTGTGATTTTGCAAGTGAAGCGATTGAGATCAAAGCACCTACAAACTAAGTTACTTTAATTACAGTTGTGAATTTAAAATGTAAGAATAAAAATATGCTTCAACAATTTCAAATACGAAAGAAACTATAGCGAAGAATTTTCAGTGAGTGGAGAAGTTGGAAAATAAAACACCGCAAATTCCGACGTAAGATTGCGGATTATCATTTTAATTACAAGCTTTTATGCCGGAGAGGCGAAGACACCAAGGAAAATTCTTTTATCTGCTGGTAATGAAATTGTACTTTTTCCTTTTTATACCAAAACGAACTGAAAGTTTTCGAGCCATTCGAAATTTAAGCGTTCGCCTTTGTTCTGTCGTGCATAAAAAATATGTCAAATTAATATAATTAACTCAGTGATAAATCCACAAGATAAAAAGATGTTAACATTTATCTTGCCATCAACAACGTGGCCTTTAAAATGAAAATGAGTTTGTAACTTCTAAATTGCTAAAGTGACGCACAACTTAATAATAATATTAAAGTTTATAAAAAAAATAACCTTGAAGTTTCAAGTCAAAACAAATTTTTCTATTTATATAAACATGGATACTATAGTTTATGACTATGAAACATTTCTTAATATAAGGTATGTGATGAAATAAAAATAGGCTTTCGTTCTAGAGCGTGTTAAAAGTTTTTTTTTCTGTGTCTGTAATGCGAAGGTAGTTTTACATGTAATCTCTAAATTAACCAAAAACACTTTATTAGCGGCAAAAAGTAAGTACTTTTATGGTTAAAGTGGCATTACAGTTCTGGTGAAATGCCAATTTCTAACTATTTTGAACATAAGAACTAGCAAAATAAATATAAATTTTAGAACTAAATGGTTACTTAAAATACTCTTTTTAAAGTTATGTTTATAAAATAATGTCAAGTGACATTCAAATCTTATGATATTACCAACGTAAAAAAAAAACTAGAATTTAATATTTGATAGAGATATCTATTGATTTATGTGTATCATACGTCCACAAATTACTTTGCGAAAATATACTCACACTCGTAAAAGCACAGTTTCTAGACTACAAATACAAATAACTATTATTCCGGGTTACTAATGGCATCCTGAAATATGACAGTTGATATTCGATTGTAGAAAATTTGTGTGCAACGCTCGTAAATTTAATTGCATAAATAACTATTATCGCTACTTCTGTTAAATAATATGTTCATTTTATATTCTTTTCTAGATAAGTAATGTCATACATATAGACGTCATTATATATAGGTATAAATATAGGTATAAATAATTAATAACGGTATACTTTATGATGATTATGTTTGCTAATCACACAGCTGAAACCTGGAACCAAAGCTAATGTGTAATCGCTTCAAAGTAAGATGATATTGTATAACTGACGATATTTTGTCATGTTTATATTTTGAATAGGGCTGTTGCAAGAATTTTTATATAACTTCTAAGTAATAAATTTTAGACACTGTTTTTTAAAGAGCCTCAAATTTGAAAATATCACGAAATATCCATTAGATATTTTATAATCAAATACCTATTGAAATTTGTGTAATACGAGTATTTTGAAAAAGTCACGTGATCAGAAACAGAATGTAACGTCAGAGTACATACAGTTTAACATGTGACAAACTATCGCCTACTTTTATTTATTTTTTCATCAAATTTTCTGGCGCCAATCTTTTTATTTAATTATTTATGAAAATAACAATAAATTATTATAATTTTTATTATTACTAAGAAATATATTGCATTAACTTTCATTTAAAATTCTTTTTAAAAAATGTGAAACAGGCTCATTGTTAAATTCGTGATTCTATCCAGGCTGAAAAATGTCACTTTTTATTAATTAGTCGTAGATAAGTAAAATATAATAGTCTACTCGTCTGCATTAGGATCAAATTTATTTTTCTAAGTAAATTCACATTGCAGGAACTCCATGAATTATTTGAATATTAAAGTTAAAGAGCCAGGATAGTACGCAACGCAAAACGCAAAAATATGAAATATATGCAAAAATATTTATAAAATCAGCACGTGTTATAACAGGAGTTTTCCTATGAATGGTTCATGAGTTAAAAATAGAAAAACACTATTTTTATTTTTATTTTATTAATCATTTCATATTTCTGAACACGTTTCAAAAATAAAAATAGGGCAATAAATGTTAAATACACTTTTTCTACATCAAATTTTTTATGATATATATGTAGGGTTGTGCATTTGACCAGTCAAATATTTTTCGGTCAAATGACGGACTAATTGACGGTCATTTAATCGTTAACTGACCAAGGAAGAATTTATTAAAAATTACAATTAAAAATTAAAATTGTCATTTATTTATATAGTACCAAATGTTTACTACATTCAAAATTACTGAAAATGAAAAACAGTCAACAACTAATGAACAAACCCACTAAAAATTCAAAAAAAGGGGAAAGTAAAGTAAAAGGGGCAATGAAATACGTATTTATTCTATTAAATAATAGTAAGATAACAGCACAGTATATAGTTATCTTCATATCTTCAAACTAGGTATATTCACGTTATAACTGTAACTAGTACATAGCTACTTTTATTAAACAACAGATGTCGTGGTAGTTTCATTTAGATTATTTGACTTGACCGTCATATATTGTTGTGTCAATTGACCGGTCAATTGTCCACGGCACAACCCTATATATATATGTAGATTTTTTAGATGATTAATTTATAAAGAACATATTAATATTTTATTATTTTTAATTTACATTAATCGAATTTTGTTTCAATTTATATACATACATATTAAATTTTATTATTAAAATTTATAACATTTTTTAATCTGTTTCACCTAACAGTAGCATATTTAGAAATGTAAATTACGAGCAGATAAAAAATCTCAAAAGAAAAGGAGATACATGAATTTTTAACTATCTACAACAGTTATAAAGAGATATTAATCGTTCGTAGCTTTTTCTCTCTATTCATTTATCTGAGTTGATTAATAAAGTTTAAAGGAAATTGGGCTTCAAACTATTTTTAGTGACAAAGTAATAAGAATTCATGAATAATGAAGATTCTAAACGATGAGTAATTGTTTATTGAATCATAAAAGACGACGTTTTTCAGTTGGATTCAACATTACATATTTAAAAAGACAACAAAAACCGCATGAAGCCACTTAATACAAAAATTATCAATATTCACAAAATATTTAAATGACCGGTTCGAATTCAGTTCTACCAAAAGAGATACATACAGAAGCGCCACTCTTTGTCGGCACCTTTGATGTCATAACATGAGTTTCATTGACCTTGAACGTGTCATGCCTTTGAATTTTTTTGTACAACTAACACGGTCAATTTAAAATGTTTACTTCTAGCTTAGAAACATGCGTTTGTGTTCTTGAAACAACGAATAGAACCCGGTTAATCCTGTAGTAAATGCGTCGAGTCTTTAGCTTGACTTTTTAAATATTTCTAAAATGTGAACATGAATAGTTACGCCACTAAACGACTTCGTAGCCTATTTAAATAATTTTCATAATGTACACAAAAAAGAAACTATATTTGCGTGAAACGCGAAAATTTTCGCAGTATAGTCAAAAAATTGACTCTGTCAGGTTCAGCAATAAAACGCAATGCAATGCAAGCAGTAAGCGACATGCCGCTTTGTTATAATTGCGATATTTATAGTTTTATTGCTGGAACCGACAGATTCAATATAGCAATGATTAGTATTAGTATTAATACGGAGGATTTAAAAGTCATTTGTTCAAATGTTTTCTGGACGAGCTTTAACTAGGGGGCGTCAAACTGTGAGTCAAAAAAGAAACTAACAAATCAACTATTTTTGTTTTTTGTTGATTAATATAAAATACATAAGAATGAGAGTTTTGTATTTTGTTCAGTGTTTACAGATTTAAAACATGCAGTTTTGAGCATAAAACGGCCCTAAATATGGTATATTTAAAGTATTACAAAAAAGAACATTTTTGAAAAAGTAGCAGTTAAATAAGATTCTTTTTTATGACATTGCTTCCACAGTTGGTGTAAAATATATCTTGCTAATTCGCAACCAATGTCATTTTAGTGAAAAATATATTTATTTGTACCTTACCGATAATCAAAGTTAATTTTATGCCACGGAATACTGTAGTGGTGTAGTGTCACAGAATACCAAATACATAGAGAAGCGCCAGTCAGAAAGAGAAGCATCAATAGAGAGAGAAACGGTGCCCATTATTCCTACCGTGAATTCGAACATTAATTTTTCACGAGCGAACGCGTTGGATCTGTGATACCCAGATTAAGAAATATCATATGTATAAAGCAAAACTTTATTGAACGAAACTAAGGACTAATCAATGCTATTTAACTAGTAATTAATAAATTATTTGGACATAATAAAATATCACTTTGGTAGCGAACGCGTTGGATCTGTGATACATAGATTAAGAAATATCATATGTATAAAGCAAAACTTTATTGAACAAAACTAAGGACTAAACAATGTTATTTAACTAGTAATTAATAAATTATTTGGACATAATAAAATATCACTTTGGTAGCGAACGCGTTGGATCTGTGATACATAGATTAAGAAATATCATATGTATAAAGCAAAACTTTATTGAACAAAACTAAGGACTAAACAATGTTATTTAACTAGTAATTAATAAATTATTTGGACATAATAAAATATCACTTTAGTAACAAAAAAGTAATGTAAAATGTATAATTTTTATAAAATACCCTGTGTACTATTCTGTAATATTTTCACTACATATTTGGCGTATAGAAAGAGAATGATCTGATCTAAGTACATGAATTTTTTTGCATAACTTACTCGAAAATCGTATTTTGTGATCTCCACAGAACATAGATCAACCTCTTTTGTTTCCTATTATAGTATGGGGACTTTTCGATTTTTCTTTTTATTTTTTATAATTTTTACTGCAATCTTATGCTCTTTTGTCGTATTTAAAGAAAATGCTTTAAATCTATACCCATCAATTTTAAATTATTCAAAATTATTATTAGAAAGCTATTTTAGAGACATTATCGCTAAGTTCACATATTTTCGTTATGTCGGCTTCTGAATCATCTTCGTCAATATTATTTGGCATTCCTTATACAATTTTCTTTGCCAATCCATCTCTTTTACCTAAGAATAGTCCATTTTGTCTACAATAACGATGAGTTTCTTATTATGCGCGACCAATATTGTTAACATATGGTAAATACAAACAATATCGGTCTTCCTCGGTCATTTATATCAGATCACTTTGTAATTCAGAAAAACTTCAAGTGATAAAGTGAAAAAATTTCACTGAATATCACTTCAGTGAAAATTGAGAATTGGGCCCCAAGTCACTTATGAAATGTAAATATGGGTTGCCTATTTTTAAACTTGAAGGCGGGAACTTTTAAAATCGGCATTCTGTATAATTGTAATATTGTTATCAATTTCAAATTAATTTGCTCCAAGCTTCAAAATTCTTTTGTTTTCTCATATTGACACTGAGATGCAATATGAAATCTCATAATAACTGTTATATGTTGTAATCCTTATTATAGTAAAATACACGTATAAAATGAAAATTATGATAAGACTTTTTTGACACATGTAATTATTTTTACTATCGAAAAACAATATAATACCATCAATATGTTACATGACATCAATTAGGCTGGATATAACAATAACAAAAACTCAATGGGTGGAATTCAGTGGGTTGTATTAAGGTCTGTATTAAAGCTTGTATTAAGTATATGGCAACATTGTAATATTTTGCACATGGATCAATGAGATTCAATTGTGATTTACTAATTTTACCACAGGGAAAAGTAATTCAGATATCCTTTAGTCAAATGAGGAAGTATTATTGTAAATGGAAGGTATAAATGGAAACTCATTATTGCAAAATTAGGTTAGAAATATGTCAAAATTTATGTGTCAAATATTTCATACCTGAATGTTAATGAATTTTAAAATATCTCAAACCCCGTTTTGAGCAGTTTTGACATTTGTCCTTTTTTTCTTACTTCTGTTAATAATATTTTTTTCTTTATTTGATCCTTTGGTCTCTCACTTTTTTCTGACAGGTATTACAAAGTTGCCAAAATATTTTTGACAAAGGACTGTTTTAGCTTAAAACACGCTAATACAACCCACTGAATCGCACCCATTGTATTTAAATAAAATTGTAAAAAATCCATATTGAAAGTTTATACAATGTAGCCCGGGAAATGAAAATGATCGCGATTATTCGTAATTCCCAATTGTAACACAAATACAGCCCGTATTTATTAGAGTCTTTTACAAACCTCCCCTCGTTGTCTTACGTCCCGCTCCATGATTCTATCTATCATTATGTTTGCATCTGTCATTAGTGTTAAGCTAATTCTTTGTGATTTGTTCGTTGTGTTCAATAAAAAAGAGTTTAAAACCACAAGATGTGCGTGGGGCAACCTTTTTTGTTTGATAATATTGAAGATCATTCAATTATTCAACTAAAACGATGGCTGGAGTCTAGAAGTCTATTGCTGATGACAGGTCTTTGATTGCAAGTGATAACCATAGCAACCTTTAGTTCTATGTATAGTGACTGTATATACATAGTGTGGCCAACCGCCACCATGTTTAGGCATAATGCGCGGGAAATTTGAATTCATATGATGTGATAACTAATAATTTGATAAACAATTAATGAAAGAGCATATTAAATGGAAACAATATTTATTTTCATTTTAAATCCTTTCGAAGAACTGTTTTCACAACCAACCGCCACGCAACCAGGCATCTAAATTATATACCTTAATATTAGACATTTTTAGTAATTTTGACAGTTAACCTAAAAAAGATGTGATGTTAAAAAATATGTATATATTACTTTGAGTTATAAATATACAAATACACGTGTAATTTAATTATTTGCACTATCTAAAATATAAATATAATATAATTACCTTCAATTCACGTAACAAATCTGAAAATGTCACTTTGTCGGCATAATATCCGCCATATTTAGGCAAATTCGCGCCGACCAATCAAAATCGATCCCCCTATTGGCCACACTATGTATATACAGTCACTATAGTTCTATGCTTTGCTGCAAGATGCGCTTTTGCAAATTGCAATTGTGTAAGTGTCTATTTACGTTGTGTATGAGGGTAAGTAAAGCGAGATCGCGTAAAGATGTATGACGAAAGTATAGTTGAAGAAGGCAGTTAAGAGAGTAGGTCTGAGTCATTGCCCTGAAAGTTTATTGTTGATTTTAAATTACTCAAATCAAAAAGTACGAATTACTGATGACACATGCGTAGTGCATTTAAAATGAAACATGTTATAAACATCCAGTGCATGTTTGTTAGCTGTCACTGTCAAATAGAGAGGCAACTGTTTGTTTGCATATATTTGCAAACGTACATTTCCAATAATTCTATTATTATTAATAATCTTAATTTTTTATATCCATTGTACTTACACAGACAATTTTTACAACTCAAAATATAAATATTGGAATTTGGCAGACTGCCCTGGCAAGAACTGACGATCGTAGTAAGTGCAAGATATTCCGCACTTAGTAAGGTTCAGTTCACTCGAAAAATATAAATGATACACGCAAAACTAGGGCGCACTGGATATGTGTACAAATGGAAAACGAATTATGCATTTATTGCAAAAAAGTTCGCAACAAATGTACATATAAATGGAAAAAGCTATGAGTGAGCCACAGAAATACAGGATGTCTCTTAAATAGGGGGGCATGGCTTAACCACAGATTCCTGAGGCTAAAATAAGACGATTTAACCAAACTTGCTTCTCCCGGAAAGTGTACCATTTAGCCAGAATTCTGCTTCAAAGTTCTTCGAAAAAAAAAAATTTTGCTTATAATAATCGGACGCTTTATTCGATTTGGATGAAATTTGGTATGACAGTTTATTTGGTTATAAGTCATCTTTTAAGGTGATACTTGTTATTAATAGTGAACCACTTTGTATGAAACTTAGGTGACCCAATATTAATTAGACCGTAACTTTTTAATGGCAACGCCGAAAACGTGAAATTATTTCTCTTCAGAAAGATACATTCAATAGTAAACTCTCTGTGTAATTTGTGATATCTGTTACGGTTCACACAGAAAAATATGAAATCTGAGTGTCTGCATTGCTAAATTTTTAAAATAAATTTAATCTAGCGGTCTATCCAAAAGTCAAACAAGTAATTTTTAATGACAGTAACGAGTTGACAATCTTCACAACTTGTTTAGGAGTAAGCTGAGATATGTAATCGTCTTATTTATAATAATGTTAGTAACATATTATTAGGCCGAACAAACGGATGTTACTAATTTTAGAATATTGCAAAGAAAATTTTTGACAACCCGTAAAACAATTGTTACTGTCATAAAAAATTACTTGTTTGACATTTGGATAGACTACTAGATTAAATTTATTTTAAAAATTTAGCAGTGCAGACACTCATATTTTATTTTTTTCTGTGTGAACCGTAACAGATATCACAAATTACACAGAGAGAGAAAAGTTTACTACTGAATGTATCTTTATGAAGAAAAATAATTTCACGTTTTCGGCATTGCCATTAAAAAGTAACGGTCTAATTAATGTTGGGACACCTAAGTTTCATACACTAGTGGTTCACTAACAATAACAAGTATCACCTTAAAAGATGACTTATAACCATATAAACTGCCATACCAAATTTCATCCAAATCGAATAAAGCGTCCGATTATTATAAGCAAAATTAATTTTTTTGCGAAGAACTTTGAAGCAGAATTCTGGCTAAATGGTAAACTTTCGGTAGAAGCAAGTTTGGTTAAATCGTCTTATTTTAGCCTCAGGAATCTGTGGTTAAGCCATGTCCCCATATTTAAGAGATACCCTGTATACCTTTACTATCACCATTTGACTTGTCAAGTTTGTCGCAAACAGCACTGGAATATATTTGTTTAATAAATAAAATACTCCCATGCTTCGCATAGTAAAAATATGAACATCTAATGATGTATCAATATTTGTACAAAATTTAACGGCTATCTTTGAAAAGAGTTGTCAATAATATATCACTCAATATCGCTCTACCTTATCTAAAGTAAACTGAGATAAACACTGATTATGTGTGTAAAAATAAATCTACGTGTTTTCGTTGTCATATTTAATATTTTATTGAGCCATCAATTAAGTTAAACGAATAACGGGATTAGCGTAAATTATGATCGCTATTAGGTGGTTGTAATTAATTTATTAGTAAAAGTGGAATAATTTATTGCAATACAAATATCCAGAAATATATCATGAGTAGAAACAACTCGTAAATTACACAAGAATGCTGACTGATTCCAATAATTTGTTTTTAATTTACACCTGAGGCAAATGTTTCGATACAGAATGAATGTACTTGAAATAGAACTGCCAGACACAATGGAGATACTTGTGAAGTTAAACAATTCAAATTTAAACTCAAGATAAGAAAAGTTCACGAAATTTGTACATTTACTAATAGTGCAAGTGTGCAAATCGTAAAAATGCTATAACATTAATCACTTGATCACACTTGAGCGCATTTATGTCACTTGGTATTCCCCTTCAAATGTATTTTATCTATAAACCGTTTATAAACTGAAAGTAGTTAATGAAAAAGTCAGATTTACACGTTACACCACAAAAGTCCGTAAAGTAACCACAATAAAGTAAAAATATTATGAAAATTTAAATCTTTAAAATGTGGTAATGTCAAACAATTTGTTTTTCGTAAGAAATGTTTTGTTTACTTCGCAAATATGTTTGAATTATTTGTTAAAAGAAGTTATATCATATTTTTTTGTAGTATTTAAATCTTTAAATTGTGGTAACATCAAACAATTTGTTTTTCGTAAGAAATGATTTGTTTACTTCGAAAATATGTTTGAATTATTTATATCATAATTTTTTTGTAGTACTTCGTTTCAGATTTAAACAGATTTGGACATGCGGACATGAATTCTGTCTTCCGATTGGTCAAAATGTAAACCGAGTTCACAATAGTGAAAAAGATTGTTGATTTTGATTTTATATCTATTAAAAAAACTCTCAAAAATATTTCTTGGCAATTATTTTCGGATTAGTTTTTTATCGATGTTGTAGTTGTCTTTGACACAAATCCAAAAAAATTGGTCTA
Source organism: Ophonus ardosiacus (assembly GCA_943142095.1). Lineage (NCBI taxonomy): Eukaryota > Metazoa > Arthropoda > Insecta > Coleoptera > Carabidae > Ophonus > Ophonus ardosiacus. Next base: position 13,799,953 of record OW964830.1, on the reverse strand, counting down.
ATATGCTTTCTGAAGTATAAATTATAAAAATTAGTATAAATGAAGAAAGAAAAATTAAAAATAAACACATGATAATCTGCAATTAATTTTTTCATTTGTTTCTTAATAAATTTTATTTTTTTTTTTTCACCCCAAAAAATTAAAAATTCGTGTTTTATTCATGTTCAAAACAAAAGAATGTAGACATGGTATACATCATTGAAAAGCTTATAAGTTAAGAAAAAAGATGAGACTATTTTCAACACATGTTCCCATTTAAAAAATATTGTTATATCTCGAGGATTATAAAGTTTTGAAAAAATCTAATTGCACCACGTTATTCTACGTAAAAAACCGTATAAAAATTATCTAAACATTTTTTCTTTATCTTTTATAGTAAACGAGATATGAGGAATTTTCAAAATAAGCGAAAATCAAAATTGCCTATAGTCCAAAAACAAAAGACGATTAAAGTTATCTCATAAAGTTGTCCCATAAAGACCTACATCAATTTTCTGTTGCGTGAACAAAAAGAAAGTTTTTCATACAAATTTTTCCACCCTGTACACCTTGAAAAAAAAAAAACATCTGGTATATACATTCGTATAAAAATTAAATTTTACCAACAAAGTCGACAAGGTAATGTATAATTATATTTATTTATTGCAGAAAAGGTATTAAACGTTTTATCTCTCTGCCGAGCTCTGCGCTTTGAGCTATTACTATAAAATTATCTATTGTGCAATTTTTTTTCTATTGCAAAAACTAAAAGAATTAGCTGATACTGTAGTATATGTTTGAATCATTCCTACGTAAACAGTTTTTTATTGCATGATTCACATTTTTCAATCACCTGAATATCAAACGAATTAATCACATACTAGGAAGTTGATGGACATTTGGATAATTTGTAAATAAATTTTCTATAGGTAAAACTGATAATGTACATATCTATTGATTTGTTAGTAAAATATTTTCCTGGAAAATTACAAGTGTTGTACTAATATGAGTACAGATAATGGTTTATAACCTTTTATCTATACTTATCTTGTATCTACAACTTAATTGGTTTAAACAGGTGAAAAATAAATACGTATGGGTGCGATGGTTTTACTACAAACAGATAGCACAACTAATTTGTCAATATTTTAAGAAATGAATTTGTGAAACAAGCACACAATCTAAAGAATTTTTTTAGTGCAAATAACGGTATCAACTATAATTATTATATTTAAAAACTTATTAACGTTTTTGTGGAATATGAGACAGGAATTTCTGCGTAACTAGATGAGAGAAATAAAGAATATAGATAATATTAACAACACGAATTTTTTGATAATAAGCACGTTTCAAGGTCTCTAAAATCAAATTCTTATATTTTTAGGATGACATCTACCTACATATATTAATAATGAAATTCTGAAAATTGGTATCTAAACTTTCTACTCAAATGGAGAGAACTCGTTACATTTTGTGTAGTTTCTGTTTTTTTTTCTTTTTTTTTGCAGTTACTCTCGCAGTTACATATCTATTAAGTTTAGAGGAAATTGGTATCTTACTACAAAAAATCTGTTGTGGCCAGCACAATCCCTCTCGCCATTTCCATTTTATGTTATATTGTTGTACGGCACTTCTCTATCGAACCGTCGTTTTATAACAAAAACATTACAGAACTTTACCAAAATATTGTTTTTATTGTATTTAACATGTCTTCTGCACACATACAATTCTAATTGTATCTATTTTTCATTTTATGAGGAAGTTCCTAAAGTCAGAGATTTTTCAAATTCAAAGCAACTTTCAGATGTCACTAAAACTGTTGATTTTTGACACTGGCATCTATCATTTACAAACTACTCGTCTGTTATAAATATTTGAATTTGTTAACTGGTTTCCTTAGTGCCTTGGCCTCTGCAATTAGACTATTCTATATATTACAGTGCCTTTATTTTCTTCAATAATAGATTTTTTTAAAGAAACGATTACTTTCGGTTGTCCAATTGTTACCAAAATCTAATCAGCTCTTCCCAGGATAGTCAGATTGAGGAAACTGCAGTTAAATATTTTTTAAGTCTTATAGTATTTGAGAAACCGTGGTTCCAACATCAACACATACACATACACATACACACACACACACACACACACACACACACACACACACACACCACACACACGGACATCATCGTAAAAATGTTATAATCGGGTAATAGGGACCTTAAAACTGGATACGCGAATTTTAGCATGATTCCAATACCTTTCTTACGGAGAGGTAAAAAGAAAAATAAAATATGCAATTTGCACCATATTTCAGAATGCCTTGGAGCCAGTGATGTTTTGTTTGCTATAATAGATTTTTTCGTAAAACAAATAAATGTTGACTTAGGTCTCATATTAAGTAGTTTTTATTTATGAAAAAGTTTTAATTTACAACTTTCGTCTAAAATTAATAGTTAATTAAATTCAGCAAAATAAAAAAAATATTATTGTATTAATCTATTAATAAATTTCAAGGTATACCTATTTTTGTAAAATTTTATAAATTTAGGAGTTTGGAATGTACGTATAACATTTGTAATACGTTTGTCAGCATTATGTTCGTATAAATTCTTAGAACAAGAATGGCGGGAAGGAATGTATTTTTGGTTAAGTTTTATTGTGGCAGAAAAATTGAATTCAGAATATTTCGATTTTATCCGACGAATTATTTTATTTATGTTAATAAATTTATCATGATAAGGTTTTCGCACGGAATTAGACATTAAGACTAAGCCACTCAAACAGAGGAATTTAATTTAATTAGTAGTTATTGGGAGTTAAAATCAATGACCTTTCAATTGTAAATGTAAAAGTTTCTTCCTTTTCTTTGTGAAAAATGAAGCAAGAATTGCAATTGAACCAGTCCAAAAGCTTACTTAAAAAATGACAACCAAAAATTTTTATTATGTCAAAACAATTTTCAAATCTTCTATTTTTATATTTTGTTCGTCGATAGTACAAAAAACGTAATAAACATTGCGGTCAGTCAGTGCTCTTCTATCGCTATCGGATGTATTGGAGATCTCGACTTTATCTCGATCTCCAAAATTATCCTCAACCGGTAGAAAACACTTACTGCTTACTGCCCTTAATACTATAGCAGCACATGCATGGTTTCAGTCGGTTTCAGTCCTGCAGAATATATATTTATGGATTTTGTAACGGAAATGCCAGAAGAAGTACTGCAATCAAGAGATTATGGGTCTCGATTTTACCACTGATTATACACATAGTCAAAATATGTCAATAATATTATTGAATTATTTTGTGGTATGGTACTTTGGTACCCATATCGTGTTTTGTTTTCCCATGATTTGTTCAATTGCAAATTTTAACTTCTTTTATTTTGTAGAAAAATGTTGTTCGTAGGGTACGAACAACATTTGTCTAGTTTTTATAACTTTACGCTATTACGCTGACGATATATGTATATTTTCTTTTATTTTGGTTGCTAAAAGGAATAAGTCAAACTCACTCTGCATATAAATGTATTGATGAAAAATAATAATATTACGCACTGAAATAAACATTAAATAATATACGTATATCAAATAAATTGAAGTATTAGACAGAAATAAATAATAAGTACATGAAAGTTTGGAAAATACAATATCTTTATATTCCATTCAGGTCCGGCATTTAATATTTTCATATCTGGTTAAATAGTCTGATAAATGTCAGTTAAAACGAAAAATGTTCCATTGAATAATTGATACATGTGTAATTTTTAAAATTTATGCTATAATATCGATGCTATATTTTTCTTTTTAACTGACAGCTAACAGATAGTTTAACCAGAGATGAAAAGATGAAAATGCCGGTTCTTACACATGTAAAAATTTATGTATAAAACTAAAGTTATAAAATATTTTCTCTAGATGGAGATGGCATGAAATCAATCCTGCGAGCTTTGTTATGCTTTGTTTTGTTTAAAGTGCATCTGAATCATAAATTGGTAGCACGATATAACCTTAAATGTCTTTATATATTCTCAATTCTCACCTAATATTTCGTCCTTTTATGCATCACTATCCCCATATATCCTCACTATGCACTATTCTACACTTTTCACTATTCACATTCACTCATGTGTGTTCAGTTTCACTCACAACTAATTAGATAAACCTCACGTACGGTTTGAGTTTCCACGATATGCACGTACACGTTCACATACTGTACTCTACTATAGCTCACTGACTGCAGGAATGCCGAGAACCGGCTCAGTCAGTTGACTCGCTGAGTTGACTCTTGACTTCAGTTGAGTCAGGAGAAGAGAGGAGAGAAAAGTACTCAGAGAGGAGAGGGAGTGATTGAGGTGATTGGTAGTAGCTATACTCTCTTCCAAATTGTATAAGCAGTAGTAATTCTATGATTAGTAATAAAACGTTCACTTAAATTATTTAGGTTTCTCAATAAAAGGGCTTTTACGGAGCACACCCCTCAAAAGAATATAAAGTAAAAGCGCACTGCATAAAAGCACTTTTATTATAAAAGTGCGCTCGTCATTTACGGGCCTTTTGTGTTCATAAATATGTAAACTCAATTTCTACATCCGAAAGCTATTAAGTAAAATATATATTTGTTTTAGAAGATTCTATTCAGAAACCTGAAAAAAGTATGAGTACTATTTTTTACTTCATGTAAAAGTTAAATAAATTCTTAATGCAAACTCGTGCAAATAATACTTGTATTTGTATGCATATGTATTTGTTAACCGACTATCTTTATCAAATGCTGAGTAATGAGTAATACTTTGATAAACTAATGACAACGTATAAATATATGTACTTTGTACTGTACTTAAAGTGTAGGTTAGATTTTTAATATGGATATTAAAATAGGTGTAAAATATTAAAGGCAGCTAATAAAATAATAAAAACTACTATATGATATATAAAATTTACCGACCCTGGTCTCTGGTAGTAAAGTAGGCAACGTAGCAGACTTACGACCCAAGCCCAAGGGTGCCGAATTCGAATCCCGGGTAAGGTAGGATTGTTTGTGTGCCTCTTTATCATATCATCCCCATCAATGCAACGAAGAAAATATAAAATAACATACATAACATCACCGCTTACACCATAATGTAATAAAAAGCGATTAACAATAAATTAAATTTTTAATTATTAACTAAGATTTATAGAAGATGGTGACAGGCAGAACAGAACATAGGACTTGAAAATATAAAATCATATTTTCGTATTTTTCTGTTATCCTAATAATTTTCGGAAAAAAAGCTTCATATTTTCATACCTAATAGGGCTGTTTGCAGGAATTTTTATATGACTTCTAAGTACTAAATTTTAAAAGATATTCTTCTTTAAAGAGACTCAAATTTGAAAATATCACAAAATATCCTTTAGATATTTTACAATTCATACATGTGATCTGAAACAGAATGTGACGTCAGAGTACAGACATCTTCAGCGGTTCTAATTGGTCCGTTTATAATATATAAAATTTTAAAAGATATTCTTCTTTAAAGAGACTCAAATTTGAAAATATCACAAAATATCCTTTAGATATTTTACAATTCATACATGTGATCTGAAACAGAATGTGACGTCAGAGTACAGACATCTTCAGCGGTTCTAATTGGTCCGTTTATAATATATAAAATTTTTTGTGTTTGGTATCAATGTCAAAGTAGTCATACAAGCGTCAAATTTTTAAGATTGGTTCAAGTTGTATAATAAGTAGGCAATAAAAAGTTTAAAATAAAATGAGTACCTAATTTACAATATTGTATTGTGCCTACTTTACATCTAACTATACATATATTATTTTCTCGACATACATAGATTTACATATCCTATAGCAGATTCAATGTAAGAATCGCGACCAGAACTTTAAAGTAAAATATATTATCAATTTATACAGTAAATACAGTTTTTATATTTTATTTTACTTTAACTCTTTAACACCCCTTATTTCGGCAGCAGTAAAAGTAAAACAATCGTTCTCTGATATAAATTCAGCCACCATCCAGCTTTCGACCTTTGGTAAATTGTCCGACTTAGCTTGAGTGTAAATTGAATTAATCATTATTACTTTATTATTCACTTACAATGAGAAATGTCAGCGTCAAATATCAGATTAGAGGATTTTTTATTAACATGTGACAAATTATAGCCTACGTTGATTTATATAAATAATGTGAATAAACGTAGGAGATGGAAAAACTATTTTCCTATTGGCTATTAATGACTTAATGTATGTATGTCTACGTCACAGAAGGGGGGGGGGGTAGTTTTTCATTACGCCAATCTTTTTATTTAATTATTTCCATAAATAACAACAAATTGTTAAAATAAAAATTATTACTAAGAACATTATTGCATAAGCTTTCATTTAAAATGGTTTTTGAAAAATGTGAAACAGACTCATTGAGGCCGTTACAAAGCATGCAAAATCATTTTTATTTATTGATTGAGATGCAAAATTTTATTATGAACTTTAGTTTGAAGATGTTTACGTGAAATAATTAGGAAAAAGTTAATTACGAAAGGATGATTTTACATGTTAAAGTAAAGTCCTTTCTTCGACATATCTGATCGAGTTGAAAGTTTGCATACCTACTTACATAGTAATATTTTTGTGAGAATATAATTCGTTAGTCACGTGACATGTGTTCCGTCAATCAGCATTCAGAATCTCCCTAGTTATATATCTATCACAGCGATGATAAAAAAACAGAGAAATTATCAACTTATTTATATTCGTTACTAAGGGATTTTTACAACAAAGACAGTTAATTTTAACAAAAATTCATTATATTCTCTCATTAAATATAAGCTAGTAGTGATATGATTAATAATTGAAGATATTGCTCGTGAAACCGAAGCAACATACTTCACTCGTCTGCAATTCAGGTCCACTAGAAAATATCATCGATGATAATAATATCACTTGTTATATTACGTATGAAAATATTAAATTAATTAATGCTAGAATTACTTTTAATGAAAATAAAAGCAGATTATTCAATTTCAACTCAACAGATTTATTTATTCCACAATAGTTGAGATTAATACATTTAATCGAGTGTCCCAAATTTTCATTGCCATTCTGAAATACCCGCCTCGCGACGCCACCATTAAGATCCGAAAAATCTTGCTCAGCATTCGCAATGAATGCGACTTTGTTTGTGACGCCCACGCTGTTGATATAAGCTGATTTTGTTTATAGACTGCTTACATTAATTTTTTTAATTAATTATATCCGATAGACTTGTTTTTATACAAAATACTTATTTGGAATGCCTGCAAGGGGATCCCAAGATCTATAAAAAATATTAAGTTAAAAAATACAAAAAAAAAATCTTAAAAGACTTTTTCGTAATACCATAGTGTTGCTATAATATAACAGGACTAAAAACAAAAGTGGAAAGATAAAATAACGGCCGCCGGCCATTATTTTTTATGCCAGTCTCCTACTATTAAGGATCACGTGTTCCTAGAAATATAACAGCATCTTGCTGGACCGATGTCAAGGAGAATTTATAAATCAACAAAAAAGTTGTTCAGTATGACAGAAAGAGAAGAATTTTATTATTCCTAAAAGTTTAAATTTTATGTTATTACGAAAAATCTTGAACGCCGATATGCAAGTAACGAACTCGGCTGATTATAAACCTCAGCCGCGTCCGTTATTTGCCTCATGTCGGCCTAATGACCTTAATAACTATTTCAGTGATGTAAGTATTTTTGTTTTCTGAAAAACTAATACATTGTTTTCTGGATATAGGTATGTACAAAAAACCAAAATTTGGGAAATATTATTTTCGCAAATAAATTAAAGTATGACCATTTTTATTAAGTTGCAACAATATATAAGTTATCTTTGTACATTTGATTTAAATCGATAAACACTTATTAATATTATTGGATAAAAACAATGGTAAAAATAATGGAGCATTTTATTTTATCAATCTCTGTCTTTTAGTTCCTGAGACTCTCACGCAAGAGGAACATTATACACCCTGTATTGTATATTGTGAATTATGCCGTATTAATAACAACAAAATGCAGTGCTTTTTTTGTAGAAAAAAAGGTACCGGAACGTACATTTTATCAGTGGGAAAAACTTTGGTGGGTCAGGGTATCACGAAAAAAGGCCAAATGCCTTATAATTGAAAGTTAATTTTTTTTAAGGGATGTGAAGCAGCATGTTTTTACCCTTTCATGTACAAAAATAAATAAAAAAAATAATTTTGTGGTTTTTTTTTTGGAAAAAAAATATGCTGACATTAATTTATGGCACTAATAAAAATTCATAATAATTTCCACCTGCACAGCTTGTGTGTAAATATTTAACAGAGCGTATATTTTTGTCATTTATTATTATGCGCATACGTATAAACCATGAGTCGAAGTTTAGGCGATGTGCTGTCAAATTACTAGATAACAAACACCGCTGAGAAGTGCAATACTGTTTATAATTATATTTATACTGTGCTCTAGATGTGTGAATATTTCATTGGCGTAATTTTTATATCCGCAACTTAATAAAATTATCAAAATAAATAAAATAGTAAATAATTTTCAAAAAAAAACGAAAACCCGTCGAAAAAAGGTGCCGGAACGCCGTTCCGGTGCGTTACATTACAAAAAAGCCCTGAAAAATGAATAATAATATGAGAATTCTTCGAATGGGTAAGTAAATGACTAGGAAAAATGGACAAATCAGTCTTGAAAATTTATGAAAGTTTTTATTACAAATCAAACGTTTTAACCCTTGGCTCTGAAGATGTACTGTAGGATAAACATAGGGATGTACGAGGATGTACGAATATTTTTTAAAATTTTCACTATATTAAATTTTACATTTATCTGAGGAAGGCAGATTGGCTGCCGAAATGTTGGATTTGTATTAGGAACATTTTCATAAATGTTCAAGTCTGATTTCTCCGTTTCTCCCGATCAAAATGAATAATGCACCACCTACTAATTCCATTTTTATTTTATAAAAGTAATGTTTTCTGCAAAAAGATATATCTTCGTATTTCAAGTAAAATTATTTCTCTGGCAAGCTATTTAAATTACACTTTATGTTTAGACACTGACATTTATCTTGCAATTACAAACATTTGAATGTCTGTTTAGTTTGAAAGAGCATAAGCTGCGAGATTTATGCCCAGTGATTATTAAATTATCCACAGAAGATCTGAAAACTGAAAGTAATCTGAAATATTCTTTAATGTTAGTATTAAAAAAAATATATATTTTAATAAAAATCATTAAGATTTTTAATTAAGGAATCATTTTTTTAGTACCTACATATTTTTTCAAATATTACGTCATTATATAGACGTGTCTGAACATATTGTATTTAAAAACGGAGCCTTAACAAAAGATTAAAAACTTATTTTTGAGCTTCACTTTTAAAAATACTTAATTAAATCCTGCTACATATTTATTATTTTTTCCAATGTTTTAAACAGACATAGGTGTGTACTTTACTAATCCAAATAAACTTTTGTGGAAAACAGTCTCCTCTTAATGATGCAGTTTAGAGACTCATCGTTTATTCTAGAGTAACAGTAAACAATCTGGTCTCCTAGCAACGTGCATTGTTTGCAGTGAAGTTCAACGTTCCGCCGGAGCACGAAGTGTAACAAATAGCACGACCGACGACCAAGTACAGATAGACTTAAGTCAGCAACAGCAACTTGTATATACTCGCACTCAGAAAGAAACTGTAGAGAGGAGATTTAAGATAATTTAAGAAAAGAGAGAGGAGAGAGCAAACTATTTTTAAATGATTAACAGGAACAGATAATGTAGGTATTAAGAGATACAATAGTGGACTTTGTTAATATTAGCATTGTTAATAAGTTATGAATCAAACAATGATAATTATGGTTAATATTAGAGAGGGAAGTCAGGAGAGAACTTTGAAACGAAAATGGTCTGATAGAATATATCGAATATTAAATATATAATATAAATTCCGTTCCGTCTTTCGACCAATACGGCCTGTAGCTAATATGAAAATTTCAATAAATTTCATGGAATGTGTAAAATAATCAACATAATATTACCTACTAATACTAAATACATACATATTCAAATTTTTGTTTGTTCTAAACTCGAAATTTTTCGACTAGGTATATTGGAACAGCAACAGAACTACCACGCACTATGAAGTCACACAGTTACTCCATTCAGAAAGCAGATACGAACCAGATCTAAACATACGTTTAAATTTCAAAAAGCAGCAAAAGACGAGTCTACGAATAGATACCATATTTGAGATTACTAATGGGGTATATGACCAAATTTTGATTTTTACATAATGTGATACTAGATAAAAAATTAAATACCCGTATTTTTTAAAATAGATTATTTGTAGTTTACGAGAAATAGATTATTAAAGTTTTGGAGAAGGGATATCATGACGTCAGAGTGCACAAAGCGCGAAAGACAGTCTCATAATGGTAGATGTAAATCCCCTTACACAGTCGCGTCGCCGTATCCCCTCTTCAAAACAGGAACTTTATTATTAGGAAATAATGTTTAATTTTTATTATTACTACTATGTTCGAAAATTCAACCGCGGTTATCCTGGTAATTTTACATGGTAACTGAAAGATTACGGTTCTCGCGGTAAGCAGTCGAACGCATTGGTAATTTATGGTTTTTGATAGCTGCTAAAATCATTTTAGTATACATCGCAGGATATTTTTGTTCGATTCTATTTGTTTTTGGTAGCATGGAAGGGTGGTTGTTTTTAGATCAATTTATATTAAGTGACGATAGTAGTTCCGATGAAGATGAAAGAGGTAATTTACCTATATCTGTATAGATACATTAATTTCATACTTTTAAGTTTTCAATAAGAGAGCATGCATACAAAATTATTTGTGTTTACATCAAAAGTTAGGTTAGACTACAAATTATCACAAAAACCGTGCCTTGAACACGGTCACGGCGGTAATTAAAATTTACCACACATTTCAGTTACCGCGTTCGAAAATACTACTGGTAAACTGAAAAATTTTACCGGTAACGTCGTGGTTCAATTTTCGAACATATGTAGTATACAATGAGAAACTATAGTGGTTATAATTTACATATTTTATGATCCATATATTGAAAATCCATTATGGTCACGAACCCCATTAAAATATCTTTTAACAAATATTAAATTAGTATATTATGTAACGAGTTGATAATGATAGCTATTAATACAACAGCATGAAGTTCACGATACGAGCCATGGCGATTATCGCAATTCGTGTGATTGTGTTAATAGTACTGAGTGGCATAATATACACATTATTTGCTCTACATAAAAATTTAAAAAATAAACTATAAATCAATAAATTGATTTAAAAATCCTGTGTATCATAACAAAAAAAAAAAAAATGAAAATTTGTATCATAATTAGTGTCATTCAAGTACAAATGACATATATATATATATATAATAAGTACATTAAAGAATAGGAGTAGAACAAATAGTTTTATTAATGTTTTCATTCATATATTCACGTCACTCCACTACGTTTTTGGGAATTAAATCTATTTAGGAGTTGTAAAATAATTATAAGAATAAATTGCATATTATAATTTCGATTTATTAAAAATTCAAAGTATTTAAATATGAACTCAGAATTGTAAAAAAGTTAATAAACTATTTTAAGACTCTATTAAACAAATTGAAGAAAATAATTTATGAACAAGAATTATTGACTTTTAAGTTGCAAATAACTTATTATTTGGGAAAATTATTGTAAATAGAACATCAGTTTGTATGAAAGAGAGGATAAAAATGTTCCCAATATAATAATCAAAAATATAGGTATAGTTCCATATAAAAAAATATATATACGTTGTTAACCATATTACTAAAGTTTCAGCATATTATGGTACATTCTGTTTAATTAATCAAACTCATATCTCACAAAATAAAAATATCAATAGTGAGCAAGATTGCTAAAACACATTGTATACATACCTAATTATCTATGTGTAGGTATCTATATCTATTTCAATCACTTTTTGCACAGATCTTTTGTAGTTGAAAATAATGTTTTGAACGCATGATGACCATTGAAATAATTTCGCAATTACACGATCAATTTTATAAAATTGTTGTTATCCAAATAACTTGTCAATAATAACATTTTTTGACATGCATCATAATAAATTCATAAACAAATGTCAGTAATTATATGGAAATAAATGACCTCTCGTGCCCTCAAAATTTCCGTATAAAATTCCCCTATCATATACTTATCATCCACAAAACAAACACAATGTTTGTTTGGAGGGGTTTGACTCGAAAAAACTCAATAAGATTAATCTTTACCCCCTGTGATTTCAGAGCGCTTACAAGGGTAGGAAGCAAGTCAGTAGGGTGACCGATGCTTATTAAGGGTTATTATACGCCCCTAGTCAGACAGCGAAATTGGTTTGTTTACAAACATCGACTCGTGGATGTTTTATATAAGCAACATAGTATAAATCTTGGACAGCCCTACTTGTGGGAATGTAAGGGTCACATGGTTGACCTCACAGATGAGCAGATAAAATTGGAGCACTTTTTGCTCGTAGAAGAAGATTATGATGTAATGATAGTGTTTAACATGATGCCTTTCACTCAGAATAAGAACATACATACATGACATGCATTTTAAAGTTAATATATTTTTTTTTTCACTACTAGCCTAGGAACCCACTATTATTTACCTTTATTTGACATGATAAATTGTTTTTCAATGCCGCTTGTTTGTAACCATGGTAACCTAGGTCAATAATAATTTATTATTAACCTTGGTCTATAATGCAAACTGTCACTTTTCAATCAAACTAAAGCCTCCATATCCAAATATTATTTAACTCATTATACTCAAGAAAGGTGTTAAGTATATAATTTAAATTTGCTACTATAATTTTAAATTGACCTACGCTGCCGCCTCGCCTGGCCACTGTGCTGTTTTGGTGAAAATGTGAAATATTTGTAGATGTAGGATTGAACAAACAAATTTTTTTGTATTCGTAGGTAAATACATTTCAATAGATTTATTTAAAAATAATAATAAACTAATAAGGCTGCTGACTGTAACAGCACAAAGTATTTTTATTAAATAATTAAATCAAATACAAATCAAGGCCCGTAAGTGAGGTTATCAAACCAGCAAAATGAGCAAAACGTCAGATAAAAACAAATGCAGCCTACTTTGTTTTTGTGAATATTAACAAATAAGTAACGTTATTATTCATGTCAAAATTATTGTTATTATCAATAAAAAAAAATTCAAAGAGAATTTATGTGCTAGTAGTGAAAAAAATAGTATATAAACCACGGTTGAGAAGATCATTATTGACCAGGCGCCTTATATTCCACGGTCTTCGCCCTCGGGTTACAATAGGCGCTGGGTCAATAATGATTATCTTCTCAACCTTGGCGTATAACATAATATTATTTAGAAAGTATCTACGTTTCCTCAAATAATTTTATTTGAAATCGTCATTAAAGAGCACAGAAATCAGCATTCAAAGCTCAGAAATCGGCACTAAAGTAATCCATTATGCAACGATTTCATGCAATTGCAGTGGTACCAACCTTATGGTAATGCTGTAAATGTAAGATAATTTAGGCAGGTACACGATTTACAGTAGTAAATTTGTACGTAAAATGACGAAAATATAGACAAGAAGAACGAACTAAATAATTCAGATGAATAAGTTTGATATAAAACACATAATTTTGAGTGTTCTTTACGATAACTTCAGTGACCAAGATTAGCAACATTGAATGTCAAATTGACGGATTATATTTACACCTAAACAATAAAATAAATATTCCACTAATTTTCACAATTTTTCGATTTCAAATAAAATTCAACATGCACCTCAGCACTGAAGTTCCTTTTTATCACTCATATGGTTTATTTTCCTCGGCCTTACGGCCTCGGCATCTAAATTCCACATACGTTATAAAGAGAAGAACTTCAGCACCTTGATTCATAAATAACTATTATGTACTATTACATAAATTCAGTTAAAATCTACTATCTATTATACGAGTATATTTCAAAATTAAAAGCTAGTACAGCTCAATTACTCTCTCTCTCTCATAGAATAGATATCAGCTTTGTTCACAGAACGTTTTGCAAACGATTAGAATTTGAGATCCAATGCGCATGCCCGGTTTCAAACTAGTTGCAAATCAAACGTTTAAATTTTTCTGTGAACACATAATAAAAACTAGTGAGCATTTATAAGCATCTAGTATGCAGTTTTCTCCAACTTGATGATGGAATTACTATGAAACAATGAAACTGTAAATCTTACATTAATATCATTTGCAACTTGTTTGCTGACACGAAGTGTTCAACAAAATCCTCAGAACTCTGTGATATTGTCATTTCAAAATAATTCTCATTTTTTGTTTTTATTTTAATAGCCATTATTCCAAGTCGCCTTCACTTGAAGAATCATTTAAAAATCAAAATTTCCACTGGAAATGCCTCTATCCGAATCCGTCATACATTATTAAGTGTGATTTTTAATATTATATCTGATTATTTTGCAATAATACACTCACACTAAAATAATAATTATAAATTTATTTTTAATGTATCAAACAGCAATTTCACTTTCAACGTAATTTTCTGCAAAAGAAACAAACTCAAAAATGTGGAAAGGTCAAAACTTCTGAAAAATATAAATAAATAAATAAATATATCATCACGGCATATTACCCATTATTGGGTGTGCCAGTATCTACAACACATGTAGACATCGGTAATGATGACGATATATTTTACCGTGTGGGCGCTTACCAGGCGTCACCTCACGGGCACTCATAGCTGGCGTGGAGAGTGCATCACAGGGGTCACTTTTGTGCCATTTAAAATTGGAAATATTTGGCGTCAGTCGGGATCGAACCCGGTTCCTCCAGGTTCGCGACCAGACACTCAGGCACGCGGCCAGGGGACCCCATTCTGAAAAATATGAATGCGCATATCTCACACTATAAATTTCCAGCCGAGTTGGAAATTATTCTGACCGTTGCTAACTAATTCCCAAACAGTCAGAACCAACTAGTAGTCAGAGTTTGAATTTTGTGACTCTTTGAGCACTTTTATGTAACAGCGCATGCCTCTTGACTGTTACGGGCGGTTTCAAACCGTTCTATGAACAAAACTTATCTTGTACTTTTAAATATGTAAGTATTGTGCAATTCAGCGTTCTCGTCGCTTGGTTCTGTTTTATTCGTTTACTGTTATTCGTTATTTTTACCTCCCGCTACCCTTGGTAAGGGAGGTTAGGGATCGTGCTAAAAATCTCTTATCGAGATTTTAGTAAATGACCACGTTTTAAGGTCCCTAGAATCCATTTTTAACATTTTCACGATGATGTGTGTATGTGTGTGTGTGTGTGTGTATGTGTGTATGTGTGTGTGTGTGTATGTGTGTATGTGTACGAATTTTGTTTGCACTCTAACTCAAATACTATCATTCAGAAAATTCTGAAACCTTGTATTTCTACCCTATTCTAATAGGAATAGAAGCCATTAGATTTTGGTGTAAATCGGATAAACGGAAATGGTACTTTACTTGAAGCTCATAATGGGTTTTCTTCAAAAAATATCATTAAATGCCATTTTTTTGAATTTTATGTCTTATGAAAATTAAAGATTATTGAATTTTGTACAGGAATACATTAATACTTTTTCTATATATTTTACAGATAAATTTAAAAAGAATTTTTTTTATCAGTTGCGAAGCCTAAGATAAAAACTATTCCTTTGTTACACAGTTCATTTTTCAAATGAATGTAACTGACAGTAAATGTCACTGTCAGAAAACTTATCACTTCAAATTAATAATAGTGACATTTTAAAAAGAAAATAGTAAATAAAGCAATAGTTTTCTGCAGTGGAACAGTTTGCAGCGTTAGAAAATACGTAGGTAGGTATGTATTTAAATTAATAAAAATTAAAAAGCGGGAGGTTTTGTGTTGGCCACATCAGATTTTTATATTGTTGTTTCGTTGTATGTTTGTCGTAGGCAGTTTATAAAATCCGTCTTTTCATAACATGGCTAGTTTCTGTTCTGGTCGTTTTCAAAATGATGAGGCGAATTATAAAATTATGAGTTTTTGACTTAGTTTGCATATTTTTCTAAATATATATATTCCTTACTAAAGTTAATATAACCTAACCTAACTCACAAGCTCGATTCGAGTTTTGAAGGCGTGAGTTTTATGCGTTAAGTTGGGTTATGTTAAAGTATGCAATTCAACTATAGTACTTTTGAAAACGATTTGGCATTTTATAAAAAGACGGATTTTACAATGTGCCTACGGTATATAGGAGCACATATTTCATTCATTTTAATTCCAATGTAAAATACGCTCGAAAATATGTAAATATTTTTCATTAATTATTAGCTACCTACTCCGATTCGATTGTACTTGTCTCTATTTGATATTTTATTTACTTTATTCGCAAAGATGACTATGGGAGGTTCAGAAAAGAGTAATAGTGCTTGTTAATTTGAAAGACTTTTACAATTTAAATTTTAATTAATTTTTTAAACATGCCGTTTTTTTACCTTTGTCCTACCTTTAAAGAAAAGGAAATTATTAAATTTCTACTTAATTAGCATCTCTTGGTTCTTGTTTAATTCAGATATATTAACAATATACTCTACAATTTCTAAAATTAAAATTTTTAATACTTAGGGTTTCTGTATCTATGTAAAAATCTATAAAGTATCAACCAGAAGTGATAGTTTCCTTCTTCTTTTGTAAAAGTTTCATTTTTGCATACATTGTTACAACTTGTTCATATTTTACAATAAATAACTTTCATTTTAACTTAAATTAAGTACTATACCAATATTCTTTATTTCGAACAATGTTACTTGAGATTAAAACCTTATTTTTATACTTTGACTTTGTAGACTTAATGATGATGCTAGATTGCGTCGAAACGACCTCATTTTATAATAAAACCGTCCAACAAACATTTTTAAATAAAGAGAATTTATTTTAAAATGCAACATTATAGTTCATCACTTCCATGGTTACTCAGTATTGTCAAAAAATGACAGCAATGTAATATTTGTCCATTTTAAAATGCAACATTATAAATAGTATTGCAACACAGGAGATACCTCCAGAACACATCACAAATGGTGTCAACCGATTAGAATATTGCCTCAGAGTGATTGGCGGTATTTTTTAACATTTATTACATGAAACTTATGAATTTTTGTAAGCTAAAGTTTGTTAAGATGTACAACATTCATGTTTTGTTTATTTGTTAATCGTATGTAGGCTAATTTATTGGAAATTAGTTTTAATAATACAAAACTACAAATTTTGTATGTTGCATTTACAAATATTACATTGCTGTCATTTTTTGAAATAGTGAGTAACCATGGAAATGATTCGCCATATGTTGCATGTTAAAATAAATTCCCTGTATATTTTATTACATTGATCCTACGCCACTTTTTTCCACATTCATCAAATTCTGCTGGACCACCAAAACATTTATCAACATTTACTTGAATCGCGAAATCGTTTTTCAAGTAATAATATGTTTACATCTTGGTTTACAGAGATATGGTTTTTAACCATTCATATTATTATAAATATCAGAGAATTATCTATAAGCTTGCTTAAAGCATTGATAGCACATTTTGTTTTTAATTGATTTGGAGATAAACATTTTACAAATCAGTTTTTATAAATCTTGCAACATACAATATTCCAAGAAAAACAGTTGCGATGTTAGAGATATTCAAATGTCTGAAATCGAGAGATACGCCAGATAAATATCAATGTCAGAATCAGAAAATAAGGTGTTGTTTACATAGCATGACCATGAAATATGAGTAGGTATTTTAATGGAAAAATATTGAACTGAGAACTGATTCAATTTCAGTAAGAAAAAATTAATAACATACATGCAAATACGATTTTTCACCTGTTGGTTTGACTCGATAACGTACTTTTTTTAAAAAATAATTGCAATCGCATATTAAATCAGTTTTACTACGTTTAAAATTAAATTCGGTTTCCAAAAGTGTAAATCCAAAAATTTTCTCAACAAAAACTCAGATTTTTACCTCCCTCTACCCTTGGTTAGGGAGGTATAAGGATCGTGCTAAAAATCACATATCGAGATTTTAGTAAATGACCATGTTTTAAGGTCCCAAGAATCCAATTTTAACAGTTTCACGATGATGATGATGATGATGATGATGATGATGATGATGATGATGAGTGTGTGTGTGTGTGTGTGTATGTGTGTGTATGGATTTTGTCTTCGCTCTAACTCAAATAATATCATTCAGAAAATTCTGAAACCATGTATTTCTACCCTATTCTAATATGAAAGAAACCATTAGATTTTGGTGTAAATCGGATAACCGGAAAACTTTACCTGAAGCTCATAATCGTTTTTCTTTAAAAAATTCAATTAAATGCCATTTTTCGCATTTTATGTCATTATCAAAATTAAAGATTATTGAATTTTCTACAGGTATACATTAATACTTTTTCTATATATTTTACAAATATATTTAAAATCATTTTTTTAATTAATCCCGAAGCCTAAGATAAACAAAATTCCATAGTTACACAGTTCATATTTCAAATAAATGTAACTTTGTAAAAGACAGGTAAAATCACTGTAAAATACAAATCACTTCAAATTCATAATAGTGACATTTTAAAAAGAAAATAGTAAATAAAGCAATAGTTATATGCAATGGAACAGTTTGCAGCATTTGTAAATACGTAGGTATGTATTTAAATTAATAAAAATTAAATAGCGGGAGGTTTTGTGTTGACCACATTAGATTTTTATTTTCTAATACTTCATATAGATACTCGTTGAAAACATGCATGTTAATCTGCTTTATTACGATATCTCCTATTCACTCTGAATAATATTTTTATATGGAGATGTTCTTGTGCAAATGGTATGTAACTAGATGTTGTTGAAATGTAAACGAAAGATATGAGCACAACTCGGTTCCTGTACAAGCAGTAAGAGTAGATAAAACGAGTACCTAGGTACAATTATTCAAATATTTTCATGTTAGCATAACGCGAGTGTTTCGCTCGTATATAAACAAAATGGATGCGAATATTAATAAGGGGAAAAGATACAAACATCATTATTATTATTATTTCTAGCAAAACTCATTTGTTGAATAACTTCAAACATAAATATATATCATTTAATAGATATTTATACACCAAGTGAGCTAATATAATGTTTATTCATGAGAAGAAAGTTTAGCTCACGAGCCCGTAAGGGCGAATATTTAATTTTGACAAAATAAAAAACTAATCAGTTAGCAAGCTGTGCATGACAATAGTCGATGATAGACATCAAGATATCTATTTAAAAAGCATTATTGTCTGTCATTTGTGTCGTGAAAAATAATAAAAATGGCTGATAATATCTAATAAATACTGAAATTAGTGTTATTTTCGTGCCTCATATTATTTTAAATGAATTATTTGTTGCACAGTGAGTAAAAAAAATTGTGAGAGTGATTTAAAATTTTTTAATTCAGTTGTGATTAAAATGTTACTTACAGTCAGAGTTGGCATGATTACATGTTTTAACCTGTTTGATTTAGTTAGACATGGTTTAAAAAGATGCCCGCGCGTGGTCGCGTTATATAGTACCTACGTATAAGCAAAAATTCAAATGCACCCTTTGGGGTTTATTACAGATTTCGTTTTCCTTTATGAAATAAAATATATAAATTGTTTTTAAAACAATTAAAAAAGTGCAATAACACCAACAGATCATGAAAAATAAAAAAAAAACAAAAAAAAATTTTATTTTTAAAATCAATGATTTTTGATTTTTTTAAATAAATTATGATTTTTGCCAACCCTGCTTACAGTTATTGCTATGGAGTTAACAATGACAGTTTAAAACGTCAATATTGAATAAATTACGCTGAACTTAACTTCAATTATGAAATTTAATTAAAAATGAAAATATGTAACAGAAAACCTAAGTTGAAAGATATTTATTTCTATAGTTTATGTTAAAATTTGTCCTATATTAGGACTTGTTTATTTTTAATTTAATTTATAAATTTAAATTTTGAAATTTTGATTTAAAATTTATAATTGTCTGTTCGATGTTAAAATTAATACAATAATTTTCAAATTTTTACTACAATAAATAGCTATCCCTATTTGTACTACAAATTGTAGTTAAAGATTTTACAATTGTTATAAAAATACCTACATTTTTTTTTCTGTGTACAGGTTTTAAGCATGTTTATATTTTAAAATCTAAATTATAAATCTAAAATAGAAAAACTACAATCCAAATTATAATTGTAAATTCGTAAATAAATGCATAATAAACCTGCCCTTATCATTAGAATAGAATAGAAAGAATTGGGTCACAAAAACTAATTTCCTCCTTTTTGTTGGTTCCTGAAAAAATCGTTCCGCCCTTGCTTTTCCCACGTATTCCTATCCATGGCACGTGTCCTTGTGTGTCATCGCAGTAGGCCTAGACGAATTTATGTGGGAATGGTTTCCCGCTAGACACATTATAATTTAAAGGGGAATTTCAACTTTGCTCCCCAGATCACTATTGCCTTATCGCGGCTGATAAACGCTCGCCAATTGAAAAATTAATTAATGATCGACATCTGGGTCGAGCTGCGACGGACAAGATGTTATTTTTTGATAACGAAGCTAATTTTCATACCATGTCTTAATTGGAAAGTAAATATTTTGATTTAATTAAAATTCTTTGAAGGAAAACACTGTTTGCAATGATAGGAGATGAAATGTTATACATATATGATAAGGTGTTTTGCAGAAAAGGATTGATGTTTTTATTTAATATGTCTTGGAATGTCTGAGTCATTTAACCTTCATCTTAATGCATAAATGGAAATAAATAACAGTTTTGTTTTTCATTAATTAAACGTTTATGAGTATATCACGCAGTGAAGGCAAAATTTTAATATTATTATTACCAGTGGCCTTGGCACCGTGACACTTGCATTTTCATAATTAATATTTTTTTAATTAAAGCTTTTGTTCAAAGAAATATGTTCTTAACTTGGTTAAGTGAATAGGATCATTATTTTCCTTAAAGGGAAATTCATTGTCTCTTAATTATTTGCAACAGAATTTTATATTTTTTAATAAAGGTCATGCCCGGGTTGTGCTAAAGGTCGCAAATCAAAATTCTGATAATTAAGCCTGTTTAACCCTTAACCAGAAGTATGTGTCTGACAGATACGTACTATTTTTACTTTTGCAATACTAATCGTAATAATACTGTAATAATCAAGAAAACTATGGAGGATCGACGACAGATCAAGGTGGTGGTAATTTTTGATTGATTGACGGGATTGTCAAGTTTTTAATGTAATTTGTCTTATGAATGTATTTTATTGCCTGTAAAAGTTGTAATATAAAAGAAGAGTTTATTAAATAGTTGGTATTTGCGTAAATCTTGTTATTGCTGTTATTTTGAACCCACAAAACGTTACAATTTGGTGTCAGGTGTGGGGTACATAAAATGAAGAAATTACTTGAACTTAAAGTTAATGAGTTAAAACGCGAGTTAGAAGAACGCGATGAAGACATCTCTGGAAATAAATCAGTTCTTCAGTTGAGGCTAAAAGAAGCATTGATTCGGGAAGGACATGACCCGAATAATTTCTTGTTTCAAGAAGAAGTAGATTTGACAGTATTATGCGATCGACTGAATTCCATTCATAATGAATTTGACGGCCTTGTTAAGAATTTGGATGATCGGTTTAGTAAGACTCTGGACGAACGTTTTGAAGTTTTAAATAAAAATTTTAACGAACGGTTTGAACGAATTAATAATGATTTTGACAGCCTTTCAAGGAAAATGAATGATGGCCTTACTGAAGTAGAAAAAAGGTTGGAGTTTGACATCAAAAACATGGGAAGCCAATTTGAAGAAGTAGATGATAAAATAAAGAAATTAACAAACGAAATAAATTTTATTAAGTTGGGATCTTTTCCAAATTCTCAGAACTCGTTACCGGCTTCAGCAAAGATTAGGAAAGTAAAAGCTCCAGTATACGATGGTAAAACTCCATGGAACATTTTTAAGAAGCAATTCGATCGAGCAGCTGACTATAATGAGTGGAATAATGAAGATAAGTTAACTAATCTAACTTTGGCGCTACAAGGAGAGCCTGCTGTTATTTTAGGAACAATTCCTACAGATAGTACTTATGAAAATTTAATTGAAGCGTTAGAGTCCAGATTTGGAGAAGAACATCTTCAACCACTTCATCGATCTCAATTCGCTGCAAGAAAAAGACGCCCAAGAGAATCACTTCAGGAATTTGCTGCAGACATAGAAAGACTGGGAAGATTAGCTTATGGACATCTTCCGGATAATGCGCTTCATCCCATAATGATACAGGCATTCATACAAGGGCTGGACGTAGCAGAGATGGCCGCAGCAGTAACTATGGCTGAGAAGACGAAGTTTTGGCATGCTGTTGGAATTGCACTAAATTACGAAACTGTGCGGAAAGCGTGCCAACCATTATCTAAAGTTTATAGAGTTGTAGGAGAAGAAGATGAAAACTTAAAAATAGAAGAAATACGGTATGCTCCAAGACGATTAATATGCTACTATTGTCTTGATGAGGGACATGTAAAAGCAAGATGTCCTAAAAGGAAGAAGGAAGAGATGTCGTCGGAAAACTAAACTCCGCCAATAATGTGGGGCCAATGTTGGCGGGCAGCAGTAAAAGCCCCAAAATTTCGGAAATCAAAAGCACAGGCAGCAATCTAGTCGCGGAAGGGTTGGTTGAAGGAGAAGTACGTTATCTCACTATAGATACTGGGGCGAATGTGTCAGTGGTTCGACCGGACATAATTCAATCTGCGAAGATTCGACAACTTACTAATGTCCAGCTAGTCACAGCCACTGGAAAGAGAATTGAAGTTGTAGGAAGAGCGAATATCTCCATCTCGTTAGGCACAAAAAAATTTCGTCATTCTGTAATTGTAGCAAATATAGTCGATGATATCATTTTGGGTATTGATTTTATGAGACAAAATGGTGTGGTAATAGACTTTAAAAGTGGATTACTTAAAATCAAGAATGAAGAAATCATCATGGCTCTACCTGCTGCCCTACAACTTGGACTTAATCTTATAGTAAATTCAGACATCGTTCTTCCTCCAAGAATGGAGAAAGTTATCATGACCACAAAAGAAAATATCTCACCCGCAAAAATTGGAATAACAAAAGCCGAATTAATAAGAAAAGGTGTTATGGTAGCAAAATCATTAGTAAATCTAGAGCAAACAATACCAGTGCGTATTATGAATAGTAATGATTATCCAGTAAATTTGAAGAAAGGTTCAATTATAGCTAAAGTGGAACCAATCACATGGATTGTTAATTGTGACAAAGAGCAAAAGGCATCGAAATATTTTGGCAAATTACCCGATAAATTAGAACAGTTACTAGGCTCAACAGCTCCTAATTTAAGTGTTGAAGAAATGAGTCAGCTTCGCATGTTGATATCAAATTTTCGTGATGTATTCGCTATTAACGAAAACGAATATGGAAGAACCAATATTGTTCGGCATCGAATTAACACAGGAGAAGCGGCACCAATACGACAACGTCCTAGACAAGTACCATTAGCAAGAAGAGAAGAAGTCCAAAGTCTTCTAGATCAAATGCTCAATGAAAGAGTCATAGAACCATCAAATAGTCCATGGGCTTCGCCAATAGTTTTAGTAAAGAAAAAGGATGGATCTACTAGGTTTTGCGTGGACTATAGAAGGTTAAATGATGTAACCAAGAAAGACTGCTATCCACTTCCACGAATCGACGATACATTGGATACATTAACGGGTGCGAAATGGTTCTCAACGTTAGATCTTAAAAGTGGGTATTGGCAGGTAGATGTACAAGCAGAAGATCGAGAGAAAACAGCATTCACTACTGGAACCGGATTGTGGAAATTCACTGTTATGCCTTTTGCACTATGTAATGCTCCTGCCACATTCGAAAGGTTAATGGATTTCGTTTTAAAGGGCTTAAATTGGAAAACGTGTTTAGTGTACCTAGATGATATCATTGTAGTTGGAAGATCTTTCAAAGAGCATTTAAATAATTTAGAAGAAGTGTTCTGCCGATTTAGAAATGCTAATTTGAAATTAAATTCGAAGAAATGCTGTATTTTTCAGAATAAAGTTAAATTTCTTGGCCATGTGGTATCACCTGAGGGAATCTCTACAGATCCAGACAAAATAGTGGCTGTAAAAAACTGGCCTATTCCTAAAGACAAACAGGAAGTACGGAGTTTTCTAGGACTGTGCTCCTATTACCGCCGATTTGTCTTTAGCTTTGCGGATATTGCTAAGCCACTTTATAAATTGACTGAAGATAAAACAAAATTCGAGTGGTCAGAAGACTGTAATGAGGCTTTTAGACAACTTAAAGAAAAATTGTTACAGGCACCAGTTTTGAGTTACCCACAGGCAGATGGAAAATTTATTGTGGATTCTGATGCAAGTAGTGTGGGAATAGGAGGTGTCCTATCACAAATGCAGGACGGGCAAGAACGTGTCATCGGATACTTTGGGAAAGTATTGTCAAAAGCTGAAAAAAACTATTGCGTCACAAGGAAGGAACTCTTGGCAGTGGTGAAAACCGTAGAACATTTTCATAAATATCTTTATGGAAGAAAATTTTTGTTGCGTACTGATCACGCGGCTATAACATGGTTATTAAATTTTAAAAATCCTGAAGGACAAGTAGCTCGATGGATCGAGCGTTTGCAGGAATATAATTTTTCAATACAACATCGAAAGGGAAACTCTCATCGTAACGCTGATGCACTATCCAGAAGACCATGTCCTCCAGAATGTCGTAATTGCTGGCGCGCAGAAGAAAAGAAACTAAAGATTCAGATAGCTCGAACTAATGCAGAAACGGACCAGACGCAAGATAACCTAATTCGAAAGAATCAGGAAATAGATCCCGAAATTGGACCAATATTACAATGGAAAATTGATGGTGTACGACCTGTATGGAGAGACATAGTAGATCGATCTTCAACTGTAAAGAGTTATTTGGCGCAATGGGACTCTCTTATAATAGAGGATGACATTTTGAAAAGAATTAAAGAGAATCAGTACGGAACAGATAAACTGAAGCAAATAATTCTTCCAAAGAATCTTCGCACGGAAGTACTTTATGAAATACATGATGGCACTTCTGGTGGACATCTCGGAATTAACAAAACCTTGAATAAAGTACGCGAACGATTCTATTGGGCCAATTGGAAGACTGATGTTAAAAGATGGTGTCAAAAGTGTAACACATGTGCTACTGCCAATGGTCCTCTAAAGAAACCTAAAGCCCCCATGGGTAAATATAATGCTGGCAGTCCATTTGAAAGGGTTGCGTTAGATATTGCAGGTCCATTTCCGGAGACAAGGAATGGCAATAAATATATCTTAGTTGTTATGGACTACTTCAGCAAATGGCCAGAAGTATTTGCTTTGCCAAACCAAGAAGCTTCCACAGTAGCAGAAATCTTTTTAAGAAATTGGGTTTGCCGATACGGAGTTCCGTCGGAAGTACATTCAGATCAGGGCAGGAATTTTGAATCCTTTTTGTTTAGAGAACTTTGCAAATTATTACGTATTCACAAAACTCGGACAACTCCGTTACATCCACAATCGGATGGTATGGTAGAAAGAATGCATCGGACTTTAGTTAATCACCTGACTAAAAAAATATCATTGAATCAGAGGGATTGGGATAATTATTTGGATCTCTTTTTAATGGCCTATCGTTCTTCTGTTCATGAAAGTACAAAATTTACTCCAGCAAAAATAATTTTTGGACGCGAAATACGTTTACCTATTGATCTCATGTACGGAAGTCCTCCTGAAAAAGAACATCCTGGAATAAAATATATTGAAGATCTAGAACAACGAATGAATTCCGTTCACGAGTTTGTTCGGAAGAATATAAATAAAGCAACAGATCGGATGAAAACGTACTACGATATAAGAGCCAGTGGAAAAGTGTATGCAAAAGGCGATCTCGTGTGGTTATATAATCCACAAAGAAAAAAATGCATGTCACCTAAACTACAAAATAAGTGGGAAGGCCCGTATGAGATAGTAAAAAAAATAAATGACTTAATATACCGAATCAGAAAACTACCTAAAGGTAAACCAAAGGTTGTTCATTACAACAGATTATCACCCTATCTAGGAAATAGAGAAAAACTGCATGAAACTGATCGGGACGATCAGAACTTTAAGGGGGGAGTAATGTAATAATCAAGAAAACTATGGAGGATCGACGACAGATCAAGGTGGTGGTAATTTTTGATTGATTGACGGGATTGTCAAGTTTTTAATGTAATTTGTCTTATGAATGTATTTTATTGCCTGTAAAAGTTGTAATATAAAAGAAGAGTTTATTAAATAGTTGGTATTTGCGTAAATCTTGTTATTGCTGTTATTTTGAACCCACAAAACGTTACAATACTTTAGTTTACCCCACCCTCTAGATATGCTCCTCACGTGACTTGAAGTGGCATTTAATACCAAATACGGCCAATTGCAATTTGTTGTTTGTTGAGCACAGGTCATTTGTGAAAAGTTACGGTGTCTGGTAGACACATACTTCTAGAAATGGTTATATTTTTCACTGTCTGTGAGACACATACTTCTAGTAAGTGAAAAGTTACGGTGCTTGTGGGCACATAATATTCTAAAAACGTTCGTATTGTTTGTTGTCTATTCGACAAATACTTTCAGATACGAAACAAAATATATTAGTAAGAAATAATTTTGTTGTTATTTATTTCGGAAATATTATTACTCAAACTTTTTAGACCTTTTGACATACACACAATGGATGCAATTACACACCTGCTACCGATAAACTTGAAAAAACCGAAATACGGGCTATAAATGCATAAAATGTGAAAAACCGATTTGTCTTGAATGTTCTAGAAAGTTATGTGTAACATGTTGTGAAGAATTATAATTTTTATTTTGAACGCAATATAATCCAAAGTTATAATTTACTTTTATTTAATATTTTATTATAGTTTCTGTTTTTATATATGTTTTCTAACTTGTAATAATATGAATAAATGTTCATTCATATCGTACATATCTTTATTGTTCCACATTCAGGGAAAATTCGTTGTTTTTTTAATTACGTGTCTGAGAGACACATACTTCCAAGAGTAGACTAAAAGAGGATACTTCTGGTTAAGGGTTAATGCCCTACAATTTCAATAGATTTGCGAAATATTTATGGTTTCGGCAGCATAAGCATTATCCTGAAAGAGGACTGCAGAATAACGTTTTAATTGGTTCATTTGATTTATCGTCTGTAAGCGATAGACACAGAGAAATAGTATTAAACTTTCTTTTCAAAATTATACATAACAAAATTGATTGTCCATACCTTTTGTCACAACTCTTATTTCGTGTGCCCAGACTGAGTTTTCGCAACAATGTCTTATTTTATATACCACCAGCCAAATGTAATCTGATGTTAAAATCACCCATTATGGTTATGTGCAATATTTACAACAATTTATGTAATGAAATCGATATTTGTGATCATAACGTTACTAAGTTGCATTTCATTTGATGTATACTTATGTATGTATATTTGTTTTATTATTACGCTGTAATTGGGTTTTGTACCTGTTGTGTAAATAAATTACTATTATTATTATTATTATTATTATTATTATTATTATTAAAAAAAACCCTAGGGATTTTTGGACTTCCTTGGTTTGTTAATACTGAATTTTCAACTTTATTGAATATAAAATTATTATTTTTAAACATTAATATAAATTTTATAAATGAAAAATTTTAATAGTTAAAGGTGGATTTATGCAGCCATTTTCATTTGCATTTATTTTAATTTAATTTTCATTAAAAGATAAATGTATGTAAACCAATGTAGCCATGCATACACCATTTTTATTTACGTTTTCATTTATCTCTCATTCTCATTTATTTTTAAAGATGGCCAACTTTTATCTAATAAATGAAAATTATAAATGGCGCATGCGTGTACGACATGACAGGGACGAGAATTTGAGTTGATCAGCTGGTTGTCATTATGTATCTCCGATATCGTTTCTTTTTACGGTTTTTTATTGCAATAACACGTTTAAAACTAAACTCATAACTTCTTCGCTGTCACTATTGTTGAATATTTTTATTAATAAATTTTAATCCAATGAAAGTCGGGTTATAACGTTCATCATCTGTCAGCGTATTTTTATATGTGCGCATGCGTTCATTTTCATTTATTTTTGTTATATATTTTTGTATGAATAGGTACATTTAAAAATTATAAATGAGAATTAAATGAAAATTAAATTAAAAAGTAAATGTAAATGAAAATGGCTGCATAAATCCGCCTTAAGTACGATGATCGACTGGTTGCAGAATGGAAAATAATCGGACACGCAGTCAAGCTAAATTTATTTATTTCCTGGAGTACGGTTCGACTGTACTACGGTACTACAGTCTTCTTCAGGCTTTTTTACAACTGACCATATCTAGCCCTGAAAAAGACTGTAGTACAGTCGAAACGTAGGCCAGGAAATAAATAAATTCTGCTTGACTGCGTTTCTGATCATTTTCCATTTCTCCATTTCTTTCTAAATTTATTAAATTATAATATTAATTTTTATTATACATATTACTAATACCTTGGCTTAAATAGATTTTGGTATTGAAATCCTAATTGAATGAAAAGCTAATTTATAATGCTAATATATATTCGTTATTAGCTGATATTTAATGAATTGTGTTTACTTTGAGTTTATTTATAAAACCGGGTGGGCGGATTTTTACATTATTTAAATGATATTTCTGGGCGTGAGCGGCTTACCTCAAAACATCATATCAAATCATTTTGAAAACTCGTTTCCAACTTGCTACAAAAATGGAAAGAACTCATTAAATTTTCAAGTCAATCGACCAATCGGAAATGGCACTTTATTAGAAGTTCCGAAATATAAATTTTACAGCAATTTTAAACCAATTTGTTGTAAATAGTATTTTACATAACAAATCGGTAAAACGGTTTCTACTGCTGAAAGGAGGAAATAATTGGCGAGCCAAGTAGGTGAGCCTGTCACCTCCTTGAGGCAGTAAAACAGTTACTCTGGAGTTATTGTACAATATTTTATTTGTTACTCACTTGTAAATTAAATTTAAAATTATAACACAGAATACATTTATACAGAAGCGACACTCCTTGCCGGCATCATTGTTGTTGCGATTTTACGTTTATGACCTTGAACTGTAAATTTGTTGGCAAATTTACGCCCGAAATTTAAATTGTTTTAAATGGTAAAAGAAAAATTAGAACATAAAAGTACTAAAATTTTAATTTTATTAACGAATTAAAAAGAGATCAGATAAAATTATTAAACAAATACCTGAATTTTACAAATTTATTACAATGCAGAATTTTCTATATCTTTAATGTGGGAAACAAACGTCAGACTCGATGAATATGTCCCATATATCCTTCTCCATCAAATCTTCTCTTCCACAGGCCTTGAGCCACATTTTACACCTATATTTATATACATTTTACATGATATGGTAGTCGTTTTACACAACTTACATTTCTGGATCTTTCGGAAACGAAAAAAACTTACATTTCCCTTTCTCCATATTTTAAATCTATTTATACAGTCTTTATATGAACAAACAAGTCCTCCCGATTCTACTTTCTTCATTTTATCCATTTAATTAGAAACTTACACCACTTCTAAAATTCACAAACAATTCACAAAATGACATATGTCAAAAGTGAGAAGACGTGTTTGGTTTGCTTGAATTAGCCATAACCCTAAAATACATGGGCGTGACAAGCTGAGACAACAGCTCTTCCAGAATACGTGAAATATAATGATTTTCCTTATGATAACGATTTTTCGTATCGTTTGTTGAAAATATAACATATTTGTTTTTATTAGAAACCAATTTGTGTTTCTCAATATTCTTTTATTATTGACCCCTAACGGAAAATGTTCACGTCGAGATAATGAAAAGAACAAAGAATCGTAAGATACGAACATATGCCGAAACAATCCGATTTTATCCGATTAGCCCTTTAAATTTGTTGGCATACTTTTTCTCTCTCTAATTTTCGTTTCTCTCTCTGACTGTCGCTTCTGTATAGATGTTTATTCTGTGATTATAATCTAAACCTGCCAGTTGCAACTCACATTTATTCTTAATTCGCATGACAACAACAAAATACAATAACGTGGTAACTAACATGTAAAATTTTAAAAAGTTAGCAATCAATTTTACAAGTTAGTAATTAGTAAAGATTAATTTTGAAAAGTAGGAGCAGGTATCAATAAATGAAGTTTACGAGTAACAAAAAAAAATCATTTACCTACTTAATTCATTTCAAATTTATTCTTAACAAAAACATACACATATTTTAAATAAAATATATGACTAATGCACTACGAGTTCAAATCGAGCATATTAGTCCAATCGCGGAGTATATAAATAAGTTTTTAATCCACAAATGGTCGGGTATTTTATATTTTTCGATATGTTTTATATTTAGAGGTGGTAATAAAAAATCCTATATTTCTATCTTAGTGTACTTCTGGAATTACTGCCATCTTGGAAAAATGATGCAAATAATCATGTTTTTAAAAATATCTCCTCACCAGTAAGTATTAGAGCAAAAAGAGTTATTATTAGTTTTGTAGAAGACAAAATTTCCCATAACTCTGATCTATTTTTTTTTTACCAATAGATAGCGAGAGACAGCGTCTTCTACAAAACTGATATATCTATTTTTACTCTAAAGTTAGGTTTCCACATGCAAAGATTATTGGCGTCAATTTGTCGCCACTTTATGGAGCCAATTTTAGTGGCACTACTATATGTTTCCACAATTTCTGTCAATTTTCAACTGTTACCAGATTAAAAATGGTGTCAGTTGAGTTACTTCAAGCAAGCATTAATATGGTAGTGCATATTTTGTCTATTTTAGCTTTAGCAGAGTTTACATCAAAATCTTTAGGGAGTGTCTACTGCACTGTTCAGTTCTCGAACAGAACCTAAAAATCGCTGTCTACCAATTATGTATTGTCAGTTAGGTATTGTCATAGTTTGTCTTTTAAAAAGAACCCAACCAAAACAATACCTAACTGACAATACCTAAATGGTAGACAGTTTGTTTTTAGGTAGGTTCGAGAAGTGGCCGCTAGAATTGTCCGCTAGGTTCCATCTGGTCCAGGTGCGCCAGTTCACTATTTTTTTTTTGCGGCTCTGTGTAGACAATGCGGTAGACACTTCCAAATCTTTAATTGAATCAGACATAACCTCAACAATTTTTTTCAATGCATCTTCTCTTTTATTTCGATCTTCATGGGATGATTTGTTTTTATTCCAAAGACATGGATATTGCTCATATGCCTCCAGAAACTGGATTATTAATTCCGACAACCATTTTTTTTAAGCTTTTGCCATTGTACTGACGTGTTGTGTCTCTAAGTAGCGCTAAAAAGTATAAATGCTTTACACTTTTACTGGCGCATTAATTAGAGGCGCCAATTGAATTAATATGTTTCCATATGCAACTAAATTGGCGCTAGTCTAGTGTCGCCGATAATCTTTGCATGTAGAAACCTATCTTAATACTTATTGATAAAGATAAAACATATCCAAAAATCAAAAATACCCGAACTGTTACAATTTATTAATTTTTGTACCTACCCGACTATTTTAATAACCGTTTTACTACGATTTATAAATATGTAGATTTATTTAATCACAAGTTTATTTCTAGTCATATATATTTATTTAATACATATTTATGAATTTTAATTAAGAATGCGAAGTTATTATAAAAATATCTACATTTTTAGCTTTTACTAAATTATATCTCAGTTTAATAATATACTCAAATATAAATTAAATATCAACTATATAATATTCTCTTATTTTTTTCCGCTTTCGAGTTCATATTTACTCACAAATTCCGAGTAAAATTAATTTCAGCTATAAGCACGCGAGCTGAGCTTTATGTCATGTTAAAATCAAAATATTTAACGTCAAGATATCAAATTTACTTTCCAGAGCTGTGTTTAAGCGAAATTCGGGAATGAAAGACACGAACGAGATATATTAATTGCTGAAGAAATAATTTAGTAGCCAGATACTGGAAAAAAAGATTTAATAAAATATGAAAATCTAACCTTATAATGAAGGCAGAACTAAATGGATAGTTATTGATGATTACCTGAAACAAAAATAGAAAAATTAATGAATATTTACTAAAATACAATATGTATACACATATCACGTACATAGTAGTTTTTTGTTTGTGTTTTATGCAAACATAAAAGGTTTTCCTGATCAGTCAGAGCTATCCGACGTATGTGTTCGATGACGGCACAGATGTATCAGATCCATCCGATTATTGAAGCTTTTATGGATGTGCCAAATGGCCAAGGTTCTATAAGTATGATTTTGACGTTTAAATTTGAAGTTATATTGGAATACAAAATATACATAAATAAAAAAGCAGATTTTTCTGGGGCCGTTACACGACTAAAGTGAGAATTAAATGGCACTTGAATTGTTGTTTAGATTAATCTCGATCAGAAAATTTTACTTTTACATTTAGAGTACTATTAAATGATTCCATGTGGACATTTATTAGTTCAAAACAGGAACTTGGACCGAAATGTATTTATGGTTCAAATTTAGAAAAGAAATATCGGTTCAGTTTCGGTTCAAGAAAATGGAAATTATAACAGTTCATGGGTTTTGGGTTCGGATTCGAATTTCGGTTGAAGGCCGATAAAAGTATAAAGAGATAGTGATGTAAATAAAAAGTACAGTAATTGCCTGCTTATTACGAACCCGGTTACAGCAAACTTGCGGGTAAAAGGGACTAATTTAAAAATTACCCTTGGAATACGTTCGAGAAATTAAAGTTAGCTACTGGACATGATCATTGGAGTTCAGTTTGAGTAAACACATTTTAAGAACGATTTCGAGTTTTATATAATTTGCATATTCAAAGATGAAAAACAGCTAAATAATGACAGGGGTACGTTCGAAAACTTACACTAAAATTAGAGTCATTATTGGGCTCCGGTGGCTCAATGGTTAGAACAACGCCTCTTAAGGCCGTATCCCACGATGAAAAATACGAGCAACTTATTATTCTATCCCACGGAATGTATGTTCCCTTAAAATCTAGGGAAATAAGTTACTTAAAGTTTCTACCAGATATAGGGAAATTTTGATATTTGATCTTTAATATCCCACAAAGCTAGGTAACTTTTCATGAGGTTGATCAGTTCCTCTTCCACATGTTTATTATTTAAAATATCAGTCTTCAATTGTATGTACTTAATATGCGAGCACACGTATTGTTGACAATAAAAGTATGATTTTGACAACAATGACGCCTGCGTGATCATACGATGTTCCAAACATAAGTTATTTTTGGTTGTTGCATGCTGCATCTGTGATCTAGCGCATGCGCTCAAACGAGTTGCTCCTAGAAAGTTGCCGTTATCGAAAAAGTTGCCTAGCACACAGCGTTTTGTCACACATACGAGCAACTGTTGCAGTTAACTGCAATAAATTGCCGATACGTTGTATCGTGGGATGCAGGCTTTAGTCATGAGTGCGCTAGGGGTTTTGGGTTCGAATCCCGCTCAGGCATGGATGTTTGTGTATGTGAATATACTCAGTAATTGAGATTTAATTATGTTGAGAAGTTTTTAAAGAAAAGAAAAAAAAGTTTGGGAAAATTCGTTTTACGAACGATTCAGAGTTTTTTGAAATTCGTGTAGTTAAAAATGAAATACATTACTGACCACGTGTCTACAAAAAAAAACTAAAGAATGGCATTACATTTACTTGATATATTTCTGCGCATGTTGAGTAAAACTTGTCAATCTCGCTCGAGGTGAGTGACATGAATTTTCGAACGCTAGATGCCTGGTGAAGGTAGAGCTAATTCTATAATATTCGAATTTTTTGATCGGATCGCTCAATCAGATTGATCAAAGTGAGTTAATGAAAGCGACAAAATAATTAAGCCCCATTACCACCGATTGTCCTAATGCGTAAGAACTATAATTAATAACTAAGCGCAATGCATAAAAATGTTTATCATATGGCAATGTTTACTACCATTTTCAGCTTTGCATAAGACTTAATGCTTAAGAACTAAGAGCAATGTATAAGAACAAAATATTGCAAACTTCTAATCTGAACTGTCAACTGTCAGTCTATTTTATAATTATTAAATTTTTAATTTTTCGTTGTGAATATAGAAACAGAATATTATGTATATAACATATTTAAAAAAATCTGTTGTGGCCAGTACAAGACCTCTCGCCATTTCCATATTAGGCTATATAAGTATTGTATTGCACTTCGCTATCGAACCGTCGTTTTATAACAAAATATCACAGAACTTTACCCAAATATTGTTTTTGATTATATTTAACATGTCTTCTGCACACATATATAATTCTAATTATATCTATTTTTCATTGAATGAGGAAATTCCTAAATTTCAGAGATTCTTCCAATTCATTAATCAGATTGGCGGTATTTCTGGTAGATATATGCATTTTACCTATAATTCAAATATTTAATTATTAAAACAATAAGAAAGATTAAATATACTTCCCAGAAAAAACTATCAGAATGTCACTAAAACTGTTGATTTTTGACACTGACATATGTCATTTACAAACTATGGTATTTGAATTTGTCAAGTGGTTTCCTTAGAGCCTTAGCCTCTGCGATTAGAATATTATATATATTATAATGTCTTTATCTCTAAATCTATACAAGATATAATAAAAATTTTAAGTGTATTAGATGGAGAATTTTGATCTTCAATATTTGTCATAACAAAAATTTCCAAAAAAATATATTTAGAAGAATTTTTCTAAGAAACTACTACTTCCGGTTGTTCAATTGTTACCAAAACCTTTTCAGCTCTTCCTAGGAATGTCAGATTAAGGAAACTGCAGTTAAATATTTTTAAGTCTTTAGTTTTTGAGGAATCGTCCCTCCAAAATCCAGACACACATACACACACACACATCATTTTTAAAATGTTATAATCGGATTCTAGGGACCTTAAATCGTGCTTATTCAATAAAATCTGGATATGCGAATTTTATCATGAATCCAATACCTCTCTTCGCGAGAGGTAAAAAAAAATTGGTACCTACTAGAATGACAGTCTGCGAAACAACAAGAAATAGGGTTAAAAATTGTGACATTTCTGTTGAACCGTCATTAAACAAAGTAGCTGGAAATGATATCCTAGTAAATTGTCCTATGCACTAATCACTAATCATTAAGCATCAAAACATTCGGTGGAAATGAGGCTTAACTTTTTAAAAACACGTACATTACTATAAAAATTAACGTCAACAATTATTTTTTATTAAAGCTTATAATTATAACGTGTAAGGATGAATGGTTATATTATAAAAGCCAGAATAAATTCTATATTTAATTAATTAAAAAATCGGAAAAAAAATTGTTTTACTCAGGCCCAGGCCTTTCTATAACTTGACAAACTTGGCAGTTGGAGTTAAATATTGAGTACAACGTTGTGGCGATATATTTATTTAATGATAATACCTAATTATCACTTCTTTGTAAACAATTCCTTCTTTGCTGACACCTTCCTCTTCCTAGAACCCTTAATCGTCTATTCCTCTGTCTGGTCTGAGTCACATCACATAAATATGATACATCGCTCTTATCTCGTACCCCGTGCTCGTACATGGTGCGCGGGCGTGAATATCGGTTGGTCGCTGTTTAGTGACCATCCAGGGATTACTTACCGCGACTTACAACTGCCTGAATGGCCGATCTGCGCCCCTGATATACAAGCCGTGCGTTTTAAACAGACACGGAGAATATGCACCGAATAAATAGTCGAGGTAACATAGTGTAAGTAGTTAAAGAGTGACAAATTGGGCTATTACTTACAAGACTAGAGGATAGTTTATGTAAACTATGCTTTAAATATATTATAATGTTTAGGGCAAGATCCCTATTAGAATAAAATATGAAGTGCTTTGCATAATTTCGAGAAGATGCACTATTTATTATCATATGTGAATATCAAATGATCATATAAATTTATGCACATTTTAAATTTTAAAGAATAGAACTGTATAAGATATCACACGATGACTTTGTCCTATTTTATTTTAAAAGCTATACAAAGAGCGCGTTTTTGGACCATTGGGATCTCGGATAACTTGATAGATACAGAGTCGGTTACATTAAGTAGATGGGCATGTTTTTTTCTATTGCACCTACAAACTGCGATGTATCTTTTATCTGCGCTGCATTGACGTCAAAGCTACATAGGATTAATCGCAGAACTGCAGTGAATCAAAAAAACGTTTTTGAATAACATAACTTTTAAAAATATGTAGGTATGTACGGTTTTCTTGATCCATTCCTTTTAAATGCTCAACATGTAAACCTGTCAAAGAAATTTGCTGCCAATAGTTCACTAGGAGCAGCCACTTTTGAGTCGGATGCATATCTCCTGAGCAGTTCCAGAAAAATCTGCGTAGCATAATAAATAAAAATATCTGATGTGGACACCACATGAGTTCCTTGTATACCTGTAACACTACAGAAACCAAAAAGTACATAATTTTGAAATTTATATATCTCACCTATACAAAGAGCTAATTTAATCATACTTGATGTTTTCGACGCAGAATTCAATTCGCTAAAACTTTTATTTGAATTATTATTAAAATTAAAATAATACCATTTTTTTCAAGAAAAACTGTTAACAGCTTCAAGTAAAGTATCACTTCCGGTTAGACTATTTTAACCAAAATCTATTGTGTTACTGTCATTGATATAAAAGTATTATATACTAAATTTGAAAAGTTTTGGATTATATTTTAATATAGTTTTTCATTAAAATCTATTATAGGCTTCAAGTAAAGTACCACTTACGGGTAGACCATTTTAACTAAAATCTATTATGTTATTCCCATTGATATAAAAGTATTATATACCAAATTCGAAAAGTTTTGGATTATATTTTAATTTAGTTACCACTTCCAAGTAGACCATTTTAACTAAAATATATTATGTTATTCCCATTGATATGGAAGTCTTATATACCAAATTTAAAAAGTTTTGGATTATATTTTAATATAGTTTTGCATTAAAATCTACTATAGGCTTCAAGTAAAGTACCACTTCCAAAAGTTAGGTAATGACCAAAAAGGGAGGTGCACAACTAGATATTATAACAGTCATAAATACAAAATTTTAACTTTCTACGGCTTCCCGTTTTTCAGTTATGCGAGATACGAACGTACGTACGTACAGAAGTCACGACGAAATTAGTCAAAATGGATTCAGGGATGGTCAAAATGTATATTTCCGTTGAAATCTGAAAACCGAAATTTTTCGCGATTACAATACTTCCTTTACTTCGTACAAGGAAGTAAAAACGGTAGTCTGCACATTATACCTTGGATATTCCCGTATATCTGCTAAATAAAAAAAAAAAAACATGGCCGATCATTTTAAAGATGAATTTGTGTTTCCTGAAAATGCATAGGTCACTGGATAAGAAAAAAATTAAAATTTTGCTGACTGAAGTATTAAATAATATGGAATTTTAGGTTGCACTCCTTTAGGACACTTTTTCATGCTCTTTTGAAAGACGATAGTCATGTTTTGTATCAATGTTGAATTTTGGTGTAAGTGGAAAGTTATACCAAAGATGTATAAGTTATATAAGTACACGTTGAATTAAAAAAAAAAATTATTGAATTATAGGTTAAAAATGGTTGTGACTTGTGACAATGAAACAACTGCAATCATCAGGTACGTATTATTATTATCTTTCCACACTTTGTTTTCAATATATGTCATCCTCCTCGCCCACATAAAAGTATTAAACATAATTGAAGGATATTTTGAAAAATAAATAATTGTGTTTTCATTTATTTTTGCCACAATCACTGTTTTTATCGTATACATTTAATAATTTTTACTATTTGAAACAAATGGACATAAATAAATTTTATGCACAACTATTATTGTAATATGTCGATTCCTAATTTTCTAGGAACGACAATCTCTTGGGTGGAAAATGACCGATCTCGCTTCCAACTCATGGGTGGAAATTGTAGGGTTGCCTACCAATATTTTTATAGGTCCCTATAATAGAATAGGCTAAACAAATTGTAATAGACCTGTCGAAAACATTAATAAAATTAAAGGTTATAACTCAATTAAGTATTCATTTTGAAAATTATTGATTTAAAAATAGGATGATTGTGAATAAAATAGTATACATACCTCGCGCTGTATCCGACCTCGAGGCTTCGCCTCTCGGTAATCTACACAAGTTCTCGGCTGTAATGAAACATCGCCCACTTCGGATTTAATTTACTGTTACATCGCTAGGTAGCAAAAAAATTCTCATTTCAATAGGGTAATTTCCCTGTCCAAGTCTATATAAAAATTAAAACTGTGACTTTGTATTTCGAAACCTAACAGTGATACAAAAATTTGAGCATTGTCGTTCAAAACATAATAAACAAATGCCCTATATTTAGTTGCTATCTGCACAAATTTTGCAGAAAAAACATTAACACGTTCACTGCCTATGACACATACGGTGTGTCATCTGGTATTTTGCGTGCTCTGCCGATGACACAACGTCTGTGCCATCATTATATACATTCTTCTATGCTTCAGTATCTCACAGGCATTAGGAACTTACAATTGCGCTCTTATAGGCACCTCAGGTACACTTTATACAGGTACATAGTTGGTTTTGGGTTTTAGTCACTCTGAGTTCTACAATGGACAGTCAATTGCCGGGACCATCGGTGCAAAAGAAAGTACGTTCTTGTCCTAACAAAAAGCTTATATCAGATGCAAAATTACAGAACAAAAAAATTGGAGAAGTATTAGAAAACCAAAAGCGATAATATAATATAATCAATATGTCGGGAGTAAATTGTCAGGAGTAAATGCTGACATGCCAGTGAAAGGATGACCATGAGCTGGTATAAAAAACTTATAATACATCTCACATCACTAATTTCTAGAGTCCCATTACCAAAAATGTAATGACACAAGTGTTCTGTCATATGGTATAGTAAAAATAATTGTGATATAGTTAGTTTCCACAACTAAGACCCGGTATAACAGGCAGTAACAGGGCAGATGATCGGCAGTGAACGTGTTAATGGTTGCATTAATCGATTTTATATTTTTTAATGTAATATAACCGAGATCCCAATCGAATAATAGACACATTTGATTGTTTCATAAATTTATTTATTGAATGACGGCCATTTTGTCTTTGCGGACTTCATCATATTATATTGAATACATTCAGTATTAGAACAAAGTAAATAATGGTACCTAATTATTTTTTCATTAAAAAATGTTATCAACTTTGATCTATCTAAAAATAAAACTATTATTCATTATTATATCACTAATGATATTCTAATTTTATTTACATTTATATGCAATCAAGTCCAGATATTAATATTGATATTGTAGTTAAATGTACATCGATTTTTCCTATGAATAATACATTCTTGTAGCCTAATTCTTTCAAACAGTAAATGTTGTGTATTTATTTCTTATCTAAATACTAACGGTACCATTGTCCGACATATGTTGGAATTAAAAGAATACATACATATTCAACAACCGTAAATATAATTAACTGCATATGGAATATTCACGACATTTCTTGAAAAAATATAGTTATAAAATTTTTCAAGGGGGTTGTTTTGTAAAGCAGGACAACTTTCACTTCTCGTGACCAATAAATCTAAGTGTCTGGCAACACGCAACGGGGGTGGAATAGCGAGTGAACCATCCCCCGATGCAGGAAACTTAAAATTAGTGACTCTACTTGCTAATAAATGGTGACATTGAATTGGAAACGGTTTGTGCGTTATTAACGAACTACTATTACTCTAGGAAGATTTATAAACCCGCCTTGAGCCCGGAAGCGTATTTGCATTCCCTACACGCACGCGGAACAAGTTGTTTGTTTTTTAAATTGAATTTCGCGGGATTTTTTCAGGGTGTTTTGAAGATATACAAGGAAAAGTGGAAAATAAATGAAAGACATACAGATAAGCAAAGAGTAAACAATGATTTAATACGAATATTATAAATAAAATTTTTCAGGAATATATAAGTAGTTCCAAAAGAGAGCACAATACTGACCAAAAATATAGATACAACTGAAATAGTTATTTACATTCGAGTGCGTATAAGTTGTATTTTACAGCGCGACAGCTTTGTTTAAGGCACGAGCCCTTAAGGCGAGTGCCTTATTAGTTGGAGCGCTATAAAATACTTCACGCACGAGAATTGTATCAAATTTTTTGGCCGACGATAATGAAAATCACTTTTTTTTAATGAGATAAGTTGTACTTCTGAAAAGGGTTAGTTTAAAATACTGGGGTTAAGTCAATTTCCAAATTTGATTTTACTTACCTTCATTAGAGTACTTCTTCTAGCGAAAATTTATTTGTAATAATAGACGTTGTTTATGACTGATAATAATATATTTATTTGCTCATGTTTTCTTCGTAATAAATAATAGGTAGGTGTCGATATTTGACATTTCATCAATGTTCGCCTCGCATATTTGACAGGTATATCGATCGGTGACTATGTCGGTAACGGCGGATTTTTACAATAATGACAGATGTCGCTGCCGTGATTGTGATTTATATAAATTAGTTTTAAATATAGGAAATGTTAAAGTAAAAAAATAACTTACGTAGGTAGTACTTTTTTACATGAACTTTATTATAGTAAAGATGATTTCTTTTCTAAATGACCATAAACGTCCAGTGTATTTTGATTAATTTACCGCATAGTTAGACAAGTTACAACACAGTAAGCGTAAAATGCAGGTTACACTTGCTGTGTATACAATTGTGAAGTTCCCATTACACTTCAGGAGGGCAAAAATAATTATTGTTCTGGTACCATCTTTTCTTTCTACTTGGCGTAAGCTTTTACTTGCCATCACCAAGTTATGGCGAAAAATTCCTTTTCTTATTTCGAACTTTTTAAAAATAAAATCTCGTATGTGACGTTTTTTTAGAAGAATATTCTACAAATACTGACTATAAACTTGAAATCTAACGGCATTATTTTCATTTTAAAAGGAAGCAAATGTAACCAGGGGCAAAAATAAGATAAATTGAGTGTTTTGAACTGGAACGCTCCGTAAAATATTTAAAACAATCAAATATTGTGTAGTAGGTTTGTAAAACAACTTTACTGGATACCTATGTATATATATATATATATAGGTGTCCGTATATAAATTAGCCAGCAATTATCTTTTTCAAATTTTTGACAAGGGTGGCCATACATAATATTTTGAAGCGGCCATGCCAGTTTTTTTCATAACAACAACCATTTTTCGCAATTCGTTTTAGGTTTCAAAATTGCTTTTTCCCGCTATTCCCGCACGATTGAAGAAAGAAATAACTGATTACTTAAATAAAATACAAAAATCATAATTTAATATTGAAGTACAATAGCGACCTCTCTGTGAAACAATATCTAATAAATTATTAAATTATTAGCAAACACTAGCCATATTTCACAAGATTTCAGGATCTGAAAAATGACCGCGATGTTGATCAGTTGCTGAAATTTTGTGAAACATGGTGAGTATCTTTTTAATAATTTATTTCATATTTTGATTAAAAATAACACAAAATGGTCTTTAGTTTTCTTATGATCCACTAGATATTTTTTATATATCTACCTATAACTAACATGATAAAATTTTAGTATAGATATTTCGTTACGTTATATTGTGGAAATATCTTTATTTTAAATAAAAAAATCTGTTGTGGCCAGCACAAGACCTCTCGCCATTTCCATATTAGGCTATATAAGTATTGGTATTGTACTGCACTTCGCTTTCGAACCGTAGTTTTATAACAAAATATTACAGAACTTTACCCAAATATTGTTATTGTATTTAACATGCCTTCCGCACACAAATAATTCTAATTATATATATTTTTATTGTATGAGGAAGTTTCTAAGTGTCAGAGATTGTTCCAATTCATTAACCAGATTGGCGGTATTTCTGATGGATATATGCATTTTACCACAATTTTACCTATAATTTCAAATATTTAATTAATAAAACAATAAGAAAAATTAAATATACTTTCCAGAAAAAGCTATCAGAATGTCACTAAAACTGTTGATATTTGACAATGACATGTGTCATGTTATAAACATTGGAATTTGTCTACTGGTTTCCTTAGTGCCTTAGCCTCTGCGATTAGTGTACTCTATAAATTATAGTGTCTTTATCTCTAAATCTATACAAGATATAATTAAAAATTTAAGTGTATTAGATGGAGAATTTTATGTTCTTCAATATTTAATAAAAAAAACTCCCAAAAAATTATTTTTAGAAGAATTTTTCTAAGAAACTACTACTGCCGGTTGTTCAATTGTTACCAAAACCTTTTCAGCTCTTCCCAGGAATGTCAGATTGAGGAAACTGCAGTTAAATATTTTTTAAGTCTTATAGTTTTTAAGGAATCGTCCCTCCAACATCCAGCCATACACACACACACACACACACACACACACACACACACACACAGACATCATTTTATATATTCATCATTTTTATAATCGGATTCTAGGGACCTTAAATCGTGCTTATTCAATTAAATCTGGAAACGCGAATTTTAGCATGAATCCAATATCTCTCTTAGCGAGAGGTAAAAACAAAAACTTCTTCCATTATTGTTAGAAATAATACTATTTAAGTCACGATAAATGAATTTAACAAATAGGCCAACTAATATGGGTTAAAGTTCGTACCATAATATTTTTAAAGTTTTATATTTCCTATCATATCATATAATTTTATTATTTGTTACTATGGTTAAGAACCGTAATGTTCCGATAAAGTGGCAAAGTAAATTATATCTTTTATTCCTCCATTTTACGTTTGTATTTCAATATTATATTTCCTGCATAGGCGACTGTCTCGATTAAGTAGAATACACAGCAAAACTACGAAATTTAATTTACAGTGTGGTCTAAAAATATCCCTAAAAAATGCTGGCTTATAACAAACAAAGTTCCTAGGCCATAACCCCTTCAGGTATTAATATATTAATGGTGCTTGCCTTTGCAGGACTTTATGGATTATAGAGAGAGTTGACGTACTAACGGTGGCTCGGCCATTGGCTGTATATACCGGTACGTGTTCCTAACTCTATACATAATGTATTTAGTATTGAAGTGCAATCTTGTACGGAAGTGGTGTATTACACTTCGATAGGTATTTTAAAACGTCCTAGTTTCAAAATTATCCTGAACATGATCGCAGTAGCTCGATTATATGCATAGTAAATGAGATATAACCAATGTTAATAGAAATGTGTCATATACAATAAACATATAATTATGAACATGCAAATTGTTGATATACCTACATTCTGAATTGACAGTTTGACACGTTTATCCAATATGACACAATATATTCCGGTTTAATCATGTCACTCTTCCATTTCAATTATTAAATTTAATAAACTAAGTGAATTTTACATAAATAAATTACTTAAATTAATAGCGGAAAAATGAGGTGACAATATGATGCATTCTCTCTATCATTTTGACGGGTTTATGTAAATAGTTTTGTAGAAAAAGTAAAAATTGGAAGGTTCGTTATTACCGCAATTTCAATCGCAAAGTCAATTTGAATTCCTAGTGGCTTCATCCGAGTTCGATTTAGTTTTTTAATTAAAAAAATCAGTTAAGCTAATAGCAAAGTTACGAGGAAGGGAAATGATGATCTGCTGTAATCAACCTAATTACCATGCAGATGGAGTGATAGCAAGACAAATTAGTCCACGGAAAAACAATCATTAAAAAAGGAATCTGCCGCGAACATTTCCTATTAAAATTTTAATGGAAACTA
Source organism: Ophonus ardosiacus (assembly GCA_943142095.1). Lineage (NCBI taxonomy): Eukaryota > Metazoa > Arthropoda > Insecta > Coleoptera > Carabidae > Ophonus > Ophonus ardosiacus. The sequence continues at coordinate 13,755,854 of OW964830.1, read as the reverse complement.
CCTACTTCAAATCCTTATGTGAATACACTTCAAAACTATAATATATGTACATATTTTCTACATTCTATCTTCGAACAAAACAATAAATTCAATTTCATAGCACAAGTAAATACATCTTACCAGTCCTTAAAAATTCTTATCATATCCATTTTAACGGTAACGGTGTCCCAATAAAATCGCCGGATTTAAATTTAGCGCCATTCTTTTTCTATTTGCTTGGTATTTCTGAAATATTGACATTTGTAGTCTGTCACTGTTCCAATTAGAAAAGATGGAACGCTTCATAAAACAACAACGCGTTATTATTGACAAAACGTATTAAAAATGTAATACTTTTTTTTGAAAATTGGACTAGGACCTCTGTGACGGTAAATGGTGTTCGTTACCGCAACATGACTACGGGGTTCTGGATTCTTCTTGCATGAACTGGTTGCTATGAACCCCACTGACACTGAACATAATTTGGTTTTTCTTTTTCATAAAGAAATTAATGTATTGGGTTTATGAAGAAATATAAATTAAAGAAATATTAAACCAAGAATGAAATTAAAATAGAATTTACATTAATTAATTCTACACATTATTGGAACAATAATACAAATAAAATAGTAATATCGTATCACCGCGGAAAAGTGATATAACTCAAAATCACTAGTTTTTAGAAAACCAATTATAAAATTTTATAGAAAATATAAATTGTTGCCTTTTGAATTGATCCATCCTCAAATTTGGCACACAATATAGGTGGTAAAGTGGCTATTATACTAACTAACAACGATATAGGCGTTTAAAGTTTAGATCTCAGCGCCACTGCGGATAACATTTGAAACCCTGCGAGAGACATTCAGAGTTTATAACCTAAGTTTACAACGAACGTGTAACTGCATTTTTTTTCATTTTTCTTATTTTGTTTTAAGTTTTAGTGGTGTATTTTTGTAATTTTTTATTGTTTCATTAATATATCAGTTTGATATTTACCAAACAGTCTTTTTTAAGACTAATTTTCGTGTGTTTATAGTTTCTTTTATCATATTATTTCTTATATACTTTTGCATCTATATTTCTTTTGCAATATGTCTAATTCATAATATGGTGTACCGATGTGCAATTCATAGAAAAAACGTGCTCCAGATTTACACTTTTATCAATTTCCAACCGATAATTCTAAAGTACAAATAAAAAATTATTTTGACAAATACGAATTGGTCAGTCGGAAAAAAGTGTGGATAGACGTATTGAAAATTGGAAAAAAAGTGAGCCCTTTCATAAAAGTGGGCTCCTTACATTTTTACGAAGAAAGTTTTACTTTTAGAGGTAAGTGTGTACAAATATTGTGCAAAAAAAATATTTTTATGCAGAGTTCAATCTTTTGATATGCCAATTATTTATAGAAACAAGATCCAGTAACCGTAAATTTCTAAAGAAAAACACAATACCGACATTAAATTTACCAGAAGATCCTGGCCCATCTAATCGACAAAATCGACCAATTATTGTGCATTGTCCACAAAAACTAACTTTATGTAATTTTGTAAATGACGATAAATCTCTTAACAATCTGACAGGGTTATGTAGTGAAAATTTACTTAATTCGACATCGGTACACAACAATATGAATTAGACATATTGCAAAAGAAATATAAATGCAAAGGTATATAAGAAATAATATGATAAAAGAAACTATAAAGTATAAACACACGAAAATTAAAGACTGTTTGGTAAATATCAAACTGATATATTAATGAAACAATAAAAAATTACGAAAATACACCACTAGAACTTAAAATAAAATAAGAAAAATAAGAAAAATGCAGTTACACGTACCTTGTAAACATAGGTTATAAACTCTGAATGTCTCTCGCAGGGTTTCTAAAATTCGCCACCAGAGTACATATTGCTGGGCTGGAAATCCCTATTCCAATCAAATATGTCCCTCTTACTGACTGAGCAAGCGCACAAGTTGGGCTAATTCAGAAATCACACTTTAGCCCATGGTAGTTCAGAAAGTATGTATGTGAAATTTTTGTCGAAGAAAATCTATGTATATTGTATAAATAACGATTTTGAACACTTAACACTGTTCATTGTAACCAAGTTACAGAAATTTACTGTTGAAATACATCTAAACAGTTATTTACACAAAATCTATATTGTTGATGAAACATTATTTTCATTACCTATGTACAAAACTAAAAATCTGTTGTGGCCAGCACAAGACCTCTCGCCATTTCCATTTTATGTTATATAATGTATTGCACTTCGCTATCGAACCAAAGTTTTGTAACAAAAAAATTACAGAACTTTACCCAAATATTGTTTTATATTGTATTTAACATGTTTTCTGCACACATACAATTCTAATTATATCTATTTTTCATTGTATGAGGAAGTTCCTAAATATCAGAGATTCTTCCAATTCATTAACAAGACTGACGGTATTTCTAATGGATATATAGGTTACCTATAATTTAAAATATTTAATTAATAAAACCATAAGAAAGATTAAATGTACTTCCCAGAAAATTGCTTTCAGAATGTAACTAACTAACACTTTTGATTTTTGACACTGATATCTGTCATTTACAAATTATGTTATAAACATTTGAATTTGTCAACTGGTTTCCTTAGTGTAGTTTCGCCTACTCGACTTATTATATCCCGATATTCTATATATATTATAGCGTCTTTATCTCTACTTAAACTACTACTTCTGGTTGTTCAATTGTTACCAAAACCTTTTCAGCTCTTCCCAGGAATGTCAGATTGAGGAATTCATAGTTAAACAGGTCTTAAGTCTTATAGTTTTTGAGGAATAGTCCCTCCAACATCCAGCCATACACACACACATATACACGTCCACACGCACATACACACACACACACACACAGACATCATTGTAAAAATGTTAAAATTCTAGTGACTTTGAAACGTGCTTATTCATTAAAATCTGGATATGTGATTTTTAGCATGATTCCAATACCTCTCTTAGCGAGAGGTAAAAATTTAAAAACTTCGTCTCGTGTCACTTTTGTCGAGAGGGTGTGAATATTCATATCTGACAATGAATCCTAACTATAATAAGTACTCTTTAGTTAGCTGAAATCTCTTGCGTGCATTTTTATTATAAATCAAATAAAACTTGTTGCTATAGGTTTTTACTGCGTTACTTTACGTGAAGTGCTATAATGAAATCCACGTTTCACGTATGATTAAGAATATTGTCTACTACTACCAATACTTCAATAAAAATTAATTATATTAAGGAACGGGATTTTATAAACATCCTATTAAAATTATGAAATATTTACACTAATTGTAGTTGCAGTGAAATGAACAAATTCCTATAACCTTTAAATCATATTTGTGAGAAGATCGCATTTTTCTGTAAGAACACGATGAAATAAAAATTTTAGTGCAAACGCGACTTTAACTAATTTTTAATAAGCGAGATATGCATTTTTAAAGTTTAAGATTTGGTACGTGACGTTGCAGGTACTGACCACTGATCGACAAACTATTAGTTATAGAGGGGACAATTTTTTTCATGTTTGCATAGGTAACTGAAATATATTTTATATTAAAACTTATACGTTATATTCACGAAGAAATTATTATTAAGCATAAATAACATAAATAATAAGCATTTTTTCCTAATAAATTATAGAACATTGTTTGTTTGTTTCGAAATTTCAATGTTTCCAATTTCTGTCATTATTATTAATATAATTAATATTACAAATTGATTTAATTATAAATACATTATTATTATTAATATTACTAGATATTATAATTAAACAAATGCGTCAAACACAAAATTGTTAAATTTTTTGTCAGGTTATACATCAACATGACATTTCATAATCTTTTATGACTGCAGCAGACGCGCGAATCTCCTTTTTAAAATCAGGCGACCAATCAAATTCTTGGGACCTAACGCGTCATGCCCAATTAGTAATCAACTTCAATCGCTTGTAGTTTGCGACCTAATTAATATTTAAACAAATTTTTTTCACTAATACTCATTAATTTATGTATATTTTCGTCTTCTTATTTCTTCTTTATTTAAAATTTGACTATGGTATAGCGTACCCTATTACCCCAAAATGTTTTAAACTTATTAGGTGAGGTGATTAATTCTTCAGCTGCAGGTAAATATGCTAATAGTCATAAAGTGTCCATTAAAATATATTATCAGTGAAATTTGTCTAAGTATAGAGTAGTCGTCATAATTTAAAACATGGTTCGAAAATCAGTTAACGAGCTTGGTTTTCGTTTATTTTTGAGCTTGATCGTTGGAGTATATAACTAGTTAGCTGTCCGTTTGAAGCTGAAGCCTCTGCTGAAATATTCGTGCACGAATATAATATTTAGTTCTCGCACGAGTTTTATTGCAGTGCACCGAATCCGCATAAATATTTAAATTGCGAGTCGTTAGTTGTGAGAGCAGTCGTTAGAGTGGCAACACCGTCGCACGTTAACGTTTTAATGACGTCACAGAAAGCTCTCCGAAGCTCAAAGCTGTGTCTCCGAGCTTTTTTCAGCAATATTAATAAACAAACTGGGTAAAGGAGACACATTACGGGAACAACAGTTTTATGAATCTAACTTCCAAACTAGCAAACTTTTGTTTCTTTCTCTTGCCTGAAGCCTGAACAACTGAGAGCTGAAAGGGTGCTATGTGTTGTTTTTATAGCTAGCATTTGTTTTGCCCGCATGCCGCAAAAACAGGATCTTAAAATTCTATTTCTTTCCTATACGCACGATTTATTTCACAACAGGAAGCTTGCACTTTCATTTGTCTTTTCCAGTCCGCCAATCTATTTTTACCCTTGTTTCTTTTAGCTTGATAATTTATTATTAATATATCCAATATACTTTTACTCACATCACCACATTTTAATATTATATTCTATCGCTTTTAAAATAATACCTCGAATAGTAAGTACGTAGGTAAGTTTTTTTTTAAATATGCAAATAAAAAAATTGTAATCTAAATATGTATAGTCATGATAATACTATTATATGAATCATTAACTGAAAATTATTACCATGTGCGAATGATTTCGAATACCATATAAACTGTAATCTGAAAATCTGCAGATTAAAAAACAAGATACATTGGATATCCAGTGGAGTGGAATTCAGTGAATTGTTTCAATAAAATTTGTATAATAACCCGATTTGTAGTAGCTTATTTTTAGCAGCTTTATATAGTTTTTTAACACGTTCACTGTCTTTAGGGGTGATTTTGTTTGTTTTTCAACATTCCCGTGGTGAAAAAAAGTCAATGTCTAATTACTATTTTGTAGAATTTCATTCATTTCCACGGTAAATAATTGTAAAAGTTAGCATTTATAAGCTTATTATCTAGTCAATATATTGTGTACAGGGTGGAACAAATTCGAGTTCCTTATATGAAAAACTTTCTTATTAAGCATACTACAGAAAATTGATGTAGGCCTTTATGAACCACTTCTTTGAGACAACTTTAATATGTACCGGAATTTTCCATCGTCTTTTGTTTATGAGATACAGATCAAAATTAGTTTTTCACTTATTTTGAAAATGCCTCAAATCATAAGAAAACATGTTTAGATACTGTTCATACAGTTTTCTTTTACCTCCCGCTACCCTTGGTAAGGGAGGTATAGGGATAGTGCTAAAAATCACATATCGAGATTTTAGTAAATTACCACGTTTTAAGGTCTCTAGAATCCAATTTTAACATTTTCACGATGATGTCTGTATGTGTGCATGTGTGTGTGTGTGTATGTATGTATGTGTGTGTATGTGTAGGGAATTTGTCTCCGCTCTAACTCAAATACTATCATTCAGAAAATTCTGAAACCTTGTATTTCTATCCTATTCTAATAAGAAAAGTAGCCATTAGATTTTGGTGTAAATCGGATAACCGGAAATGGCACTTTACCTGAAGCTCATAATGGTTTTTCTTCAAAAAATATCATTAAAAGCCATTTTTTCGCATTTTATGTCTTATGAAAATTAAAGATTATTGAATTTTCTACAGGAATATATTAATACTTTTTCTGTATATTTTGCAGATAAATTTAAAAATATTTTTTTTATTAGTCCCGAAGCCTAAGATAAACACAATTCCTTTGTTACACAGTTCATATTTCAAATAAATGTAACTGACAGTAAATGTCACTGTCAAAAAACTAATCACTTCAAATTAATAATAGTGACATTTTAAAAAGAAAATAGTAAATAAATCAATAGTTTTATGCAGTTTGCAGCGTTAGTAAATACGTAAGTATGTATTTAAATTAATAAAAATGGATAGGAATGTGTGTCGAAGGATGATTGTTGCGTAACTATTATTGTGGTCCAGATGCGGTTATTCGCTACCGAAAATCAGTCACTTTAATATGTTCTTATGTATGAATGCTATGATGATGGACAAGGCGAAAGAAGAATGTTGTTAAAGAGTGAAGTGAGTCAGCTGAGCTCTTACTCTTATCCCTTTTTTTATTGTTACTATTGTTTCCGGGTTTTTGCTAACCCACTAAGTGGGAAACGCGTGATTTAATGTATGTATGTAATAGCGGGAGGTTTTGTGTTGGCCACATCAGATTTTTAAAATATAGAATAACGATTTAATAAATCTCGAGATACAACACGAACATAATAGTCTCATCTTTTTCCTTATTTATAAATTTTTCAATGTCTACATTCTTTTGTTTTAAACATGGATAAAATTTGAATTGTTAATTTTTTGAGGTTGTTTGTGATATATCCCGTGAATTATTAAGTTTTGAAAAAATGTAATTACATCACTTTATTGTCCGTAAATAATAATTGTATAAAAATTATCTAAACATTTATACTTTATCTCTCATAATAAGCGAGATATGAGATATTTTTCAAAATAAGCGAACAAGTTTTCGCCTGTACCTCAGAAACAAAAACGACAGAATATTTCAGTGGTACCTATTAAAAGTTTATCAAAAAGTTGGTCTATAAAGACCTACATCAATTTTCCGTAGCGTGTAAATAAGAAAGTTTTTCATAGAAGAAACTCGAATTTGTTCTACCCTGTACACATAGAGATGAAAATATTTAAATTAAAAATTTAAGGACAATGTATCCCTCACCGCAGAATTGAATTTGATATATATTAGGGACCAATTTGTATAACCGCACTATCGTAAAACTCGAAAAATTTCCTCAAAAGTGAAGCTGTTAATATGCATATTTCTAAATGAAATATCCATTACAAATTTTACCAAAACTAATATAGCTTAAATAATAAATTAAACAATACAAATTAACGTTACATATACTATGATGATACACTATTTATTACGATTATTCATAAAATTGTTTTCATAGTCCTATGAGAGTGTTTCCATGTTCATGTCCTTTATAGGTACCTACGTTTATGTTATCATCAAAATATATTTTAGTTTTTATCCCTATGTACAATATAGATTTTCCATTTCGCTGTTTTTCATGTATCGAAAATAAATAACCAAATACTAATATATAATGTATACGTGAAAAATTATATTATAATTGAAAGCTAGATCCTCTACACTTTGAATTTCAGTTATAATTAAATTTAAGCTCAATTTAGCTTTGAAAGCTGATAGGGAGTATTCAAAGCTCTTTGCTTAGCTGTGATTAACAGAGATATAAATGGATTTATTTACCGAATTAATATTGTCATGAGATGATTTAGTCTTGGAGTAATATTAACTCATATTCCAAGTATGTTCGTACGGAGGACCAAAGATTAAATTGGAAATTTAGGAGCTTTTTTAGGCCGGAGCCTGGCTACCAGTATGGGCCAGAGAAATACTTGAACCGAGACTTGAACCCTTCAGAAATGAATAGAAGATGACATGTTTATTTATAAAATTGTGTACTTAACGAGTATGTTTCAACAAATAAGCCTCGGTATGCAATGAGCTACGATCAAACCTTTGGTATACAAAAACTATACTGCTCCTTAATTCTGACTCTTTTGTAAATACATAAGTACATACATGAAATATCCTGTATCAATTTGCATTGTCATTCGCAGATTCGGAAATGTAAGGAACATAATATATGATACTGCGAATAAAAGCAGATTGGCAAACATAGAAATGGGTAATAAGCCGTGGTGATATATTACTACTCTTTTTTACCTCCCGCTACTCTAGGTAAGGGAGGTATAGGGATCGTGCTAAAAATAGCATATAGAGATTTTAGTGAATAAGCACGTTTTGATGTCCCCAGAATCCGATTTTAACATTTTTACAATGATGTCTGTGTCTGTGTATGTGTGTGTGGATTCTGTGGACACGATTACTCACATACTATCAATCAGAAAATTTTGAAATTTTGTATACCCATTCTATACTAATGTGGGAAGAGTTTATTAGTTTTTAGTGTATATCAGATAACCGGAAGTATCACTTATACGAGCTTTTACCAGTTTTTCTTGAAAAAATTGCATTGAATATAATTTTTCAGCAACTTTTACTATTAAAAATATAATACGAGGGGAGTTTTTTATGTTATCTACCTAGCTATGAAAACAATATGCTATCGCGACAATTTTCTTGTGATAAGTTGCTGTAACATTTTCATGTCTACAAAGACACAATTAAGAACTTGAAATCGGTTATACGCGAAAAAAGACCCCACATTTATGCTCAGAAAATGCTGCTTCTGCACAACAACTGCAGGGTGCATAAAACACGAATTGTTCAAGCAGTAGTCAATGAATGCGGCTTTGACGAATTACAACATCCACCTTACAGTCCTGACCACGTCCGACCAGTGGCGGCTGGTGATATCTTTGTATGGTAGGGCACAAAAATTTAAAAAAGTAAAAAGAGTATATTAAATTATTTAATCTTTAAGATACAGAAGCCATCTTCGTAATTAAATGAGTACTAGACCATTACAATTCAACAATAACAGATTACCTCGGAAAATGCCGGACATACTCGGGCATCTTCGTTTAAATTGGGCTGTGCCCGGAACAGGCTTAATGCAGTCATATGCAGCTTCGCGCGCTTCGCTGCTATTGGTCAAAATTCGAGTAAAAATAGTGGGAGACCGGGGCAGAAACATTTGTGCCCTAGCTTCTAGCAGCATATCGGTACGTGCACACGTCAGTATATAGGCTATCTAGCTATCGGCGGTGTAGTAAGAATTGCATAATAATGAAAGTAAATAAATAATAATTAATGTATTTTTAAAATGTGTATGTACTCGCTTATTTCTTTTTTTCTTGTCTTTTTATTTGGTAGGGCTGCGCCCTTGTGCCCTATAGCACGAGCCGCCACTGCGTCCGACTATTATTTCTTTGCAAAACTCAGAACACATTTGAGAGAGAGTCGTTTTTTATCGAATAATGACTTGGAAAACGCAGTAGAGTCGAATTTTGCAGAATTACCAAAAGATTTTTTTTGCAGGCGTAGCTTTATTAGAAAAACGTTGGAATAAGTGTGTTAGTGTTAAGGGTTCTTACGTTGAAAAATAAAATTTTATTTGTTTTCTAACTCGTTGTTTTCATAGCTAGGTAGATAACATAAAAAACTCCCCTCGTATAATGGTACAATCGTCAATTCTACGACAATATAACTTTAAAAAACGTTAAATAACTTTAAATATAAATTTATAAAATAATTTATTTTTGTACATCATCTGACCCATGCGTCAAACAAAAACATAATACTTTAATAAAATTTTGACGTATTTAAACAAATGTCACTGTCACATTTACATTAATAATGAAACCGTGTTAAGATGAATTAAGTAGAAATATATTTGATCTGTCAGTATAAGTACGTGTTTTCAAAATGTCAAATATTGGTTTACAACTACACATTTACGACATGGATCATGTACGGCAAAGAATTTACACAGATTGCGTTTTTAGAGCACTTGGAAGTTGATGATGATTTTTCATGGATTATCTTTTTCTTTGGTGGGGCACATTTTCTCCTCTCTGTGTATGTTGATAAGCAAAATTGCCAGATATGGGCAGACGAAAATCTTCATGTGATTTACGAGGTACCATTACATGTCCAAATGAGACTGTTTGGTGCGAACTATGGTCAGGTGGCGTCATTGGAACTTACTTTTTCGAAAATGATGAAGGTCGAACTGTTATAGTTGATGGTGAGGCCCATGACAATCGATTATTTTTGGCACGAAATGAATTTCGTATGACAGACTTCTATTTATTAAAACAACAAATTAGATTTTGTTTATAAACGATCAACCGGAACGGAAAAAGATACTTTACTTAATGCTCATTACTATTTTAAACATGGAATTTTCGGGAGGTCATGTGCTGGCCACATCAGATTTTTTTTTTGGTATTTTTATGAAGATCTATAAGCGCACCAAGTCATATTTTTGAAAAGTCGTCTTTTTAAAAATTCTCATTTGTAAAATTAGATATATAGCGTGTTCAGAAAAAAAAAACCTAATTCGCAGTAGGCTATGAACACAGAAACATATGTCTGATCATTATTCAATTCAAAACACAAGTTGTCAAAATTGATAGTGAAATGTAATTTTAAGGAGAAAAGATAATAAAGAAGGATACAGAATACTGCCATTCACCGTTTTCTATTTTTTTCTATTTCTAAAGTACGGATTCAAAAAGAAAAGCTTTGATTTTTTAAATAACATTTTTGACAATATCTCGTGTCATTTTGACATTTAATTTAATAGCCTACTTCGAGTTAGGATTTTTTTGAACACACTGTACTAAAAAAAACATGTGTCATAAGCTGTTAAAGCACTCGTCCTTTGTTGGACTCGTACGATAACAGACTGCGTTAAGATACTTGTTTTTTTAATGTACTAATTTATTATATCTTGTTAATTTAAAAAGTACGATAAGTATTGTACGAAATAACACATAAATTATTTATAAAAATAATAATCTATTTTACCTTCCAACAAAACTTATTACTCTGGAGAGAGTAAATAAAAACTGACATAAAAAATAGATAAATTGAGATTATTGGGTTACATTATTAATTGTATTTTAGTTATTTACATTTCACGTTGCATGTTTAACTTTTTCTTTTTGTCTGTTAAATTATGTAGGAAGGACCCAGACCACTAACAATAATAGTCGCCTATTTGACCCCCCCCCCCCCACTATATAGTTGTCTTGTTGTAAACAACGTGTTATTGAAAAACTCTTATCCCAGAACGAAATTAAATGTTTTGAATTTACAGCAAATGCGTGCTTCCTTGTGCCATGATTCTGAACATTGTTATCCGTTATTGCATTGCAGCTTTGCATCCTTATCTGAAATCATTGAAAAGATAAAAATTGTAGCAACATTTCAGCGAATCCGTCCTCGGGCACGTACTGTCACAAGCACTTTTCAATTGTTTGTTTTCTTAAATCACGGCCCAGTCTCTCACCTCACGATTGCCGCTTGTTTAGTCTGTGGAACACGTGCACAACAAAGACGCATCGAGCAGAGCTGGACAACCGACACCACAGAAACAAAAACAAGCTCGTGTGGGTTATGAGATCGCGGCTAGCTCACATTCACTTGTTTTTGCCCGGGAAGGAAAAGGAAATATGAAGAGATAAGGAAATCTCAGAAAGGATAAATGAAAGTGCTGAGAACTGAGAATTGGCAAGTTTTTCTTATCCGAACTTCGCACTCCTTCAAGACTTTCAACAAAAAATTTACTTGATTTGAAACTAGATCTAGAAACCAAGAATTGAACTCCTACGAACTTTACTATAAATTTCTTGTTTGCTACCTACGTAGATCTTAGTGTTAGGCCACTATACTCGAAGAAAATACTAAGCAGTGGAAGCAGTTGCAGGCCTTATGATGAATTTAATTCACGAATTTACAATTCATTATTTAGATTTTAAAATATAAATTCATTTAAAGTGCATACGATGGTTTATGAACGATTTACAAATTTAGAAATTTGAAATTTATATTTGGAATATAACAATATTTTATATTTCCATATGTAAATATCAAATTCGACTAATCACTAGAGAGAACTATAAAACATGGAGATATGGTATCACTGTGTTTCATCCGTCAACTGTCTTTTCTGTTTGTGAGTTGTTGACATTTTGAAAATGGATTCACAGGAACAAATTCTTATTTTGTTTTTTGTTGATAAGGAGTATTCGCGAACATAGTAATTTGTACTACAAAGCAAATGAATTGTACAAAAAAAAGTTTGCGTAGTTTCAATGAAACGAGGGATACCAAGGAATTAAATCATGCATACTCATACGTGTATATTTGAAGAATTGTTCATGATCTTGTTATTTCACTTTCAGAAAAAAAGATACTGCCCGTTGACAAATCAATATGTTCATAGGCCTAACCACGGCCTAACAGACCGACCACCTACTTTTTTTTTAAGTTTGTCTTTCTAATTATTTCTCTGTTATTATTAATGAACAATAGTAAAAAAAAAAATCCGATATTATTAAAAAGTCATCTTGTTCATTAGCGTCTAACAAATTCATGGCTAAGAAAACATAATTCTAACCTAAAATCTGAACTGATGACTGGTGAAACGTCAAATAACAAACAGGGACAAGTTACGTGATGTATTCTGATTGGTCAGATCCAGAAGTTCAAAATCGAGCATAAACCAGAGAAAAAATTGTAAATTTTAAATCAAAATTTCTAAATATAAATTTATAAATGAAATTCATCATAAACTATCCCTTACCGTTTCATCGATTTATTTACATATCTCTTTTAAAATCCAGGTTTTATTGATAGTTGTAGCAGGAACGAAAAATAAAATACAACGTAGAGTTCAATATGATGATAGGTGAAGCTTGAAGGAAAAAGAAAAAACACGTAATATTTTTTTCATTTTTTTTTCGTTCTAGCTACGATTATCAACAAAACCTGGATTTTAAAAAAGAATTATTTATTATTATTCACTCGTTTTTGTAAAAGAAAAATCTATTATTGCTGATGATGGGCTATTTTTTGCCCACAACATCTACAAGGTACGTATTTTTAAATAAATCGATGGATCATTAAAGCCTACAACTCATTCCACATCAGCAAGAAACCATACTAACATAAGAATTCAAGTTGTTGAAATGGAGAACGTATTTTTTAAAGCGATTAAAAAATCGTTAATTATCGTGTAATGTAGTTAAGCAAATGCATTTCCTCTTCTTTTTAGAAACCGTCTAAAAACAGAAAATAATTTGTTTCACTTAATAATTACCGGTCTTTTATGGCCAGTCGCACCGATGTAATCTTATGTTCTACTTTGCTAAATTATGCTTAAAGTTAAGGTTCGCCATAAATTTTATTCTACAGCCCATGTAAATTTTACGTTTGGAATTATACTTTCTGCTTGAAAGATATTGTGATGTTTCCCGATCTTGAATTAATATCATAGATTACGCACCAACACATGACAAAAGTTACTGTATTTTATATATTTACGTTACGGTCATTGTGAGCGTACTTTTTACCTTCCGTCAAAAGGAAGGTATTATCTTTGGTCAAAAAAATCGGTGGTGTGTGTGTGTGTGTGTGTGTGTGTGTGTGTGTGACAAATTTTTCTCCGACGATAACTCTAAAACTACAATTCTAAAAATTATGATTCTTTCGTATTCCTCTTCTTTACAGCCATATGAAGAGCTGATTAGATTTTGGTTATAATTGGTCAACCGGAAGTACTCTTATTTGAAGTTCTTAACAGTTTTCTGGAAAAAACGCAGTTAAATATCATTTTTCGACATTTTATGATCATTAATATGAAAGAAAATCTTATTCTCTATACGATTTGATTATACATTTTCCTTCATATTCAATAGATATAGAGTTATAGAGAGATTAAGAGAGGTTAACTTTCAAAAATCAGTCTGCTTTGCAAAAATTATAGAAACATCAGATATATTCAAAAAATTCTAATTGACAGATGTCAGTGTCAAGTGCAAAACCAAAGTGGAAAGTATAGGACCAGAAAGTAACATAAGTGACAGAGTGTCCTTCGCAAGTGACTTGCAGTTTCAATGCCGGGAGTACGAGGAAGGCCAAAGAGAAGATGGAAGGACTGTGCAGCAGAATATTTGAGAGAGGAAGAACTGTGTGAAGAAGATGCGTTGGATAGGAATGAGGAAGTGTGAAGTGCAATTTACAGAATGTATATTCGTGTTATAATTATATTGGATTTATAGAATCTTTTCAAAGGAACTTGTAATATGGAATTTGTAAAAAATAGTGTGTTCGTGTTATAATTTTACAGGATATATAGAATCTTTTCCAAGGAACTTTTGGTATCGGATTTGTACAAATACATCGAATTGACGGAAGGTTTTGTGCCGGCCACAACAGATTTATTTCTTATGCAGTCGTTACTCTAACGATCATTGTGAATTGGTGCTAGAATAGGATCTGGTATAAAAGTCAACGTTTATGATTTAGGTAATACAGGAATGCAGTTAATTTGACGTTAATCATTTGAATTTTTTGACAGTTTATTATTTAACAGTCGCAAAAATTGTTATTAAACGTTATGAATAATAATATCATCTAAATTTATTATGGTCATAATATTAATGCTCGTTTTATTAATGCATAATTTGTAAAAATCACAAATAAATAATTAGGGTGATTAAGCCAGGACAGTTGAAAGCACTACCGTAGGACCAATACATGGCAAACTGGCATCTAAAATTTCCGCAAAACATATTAAAAATGCGGAAGATCAGAATCAGTAGGTTAAACGTTATTTGCACTAACCTAGTGGCCTAGTGCTAATACTAAACTATAGTTTGCAAAACTTCAATTAAAATTAAAATTCATTATCAGCTATAATATCCCGAGGACATTGATAATTACGAAATAAATTTATGACAGTTAACGAAAGCGCGTTGCTTAGTAACCGCCCAACGCCGAAGGCGGAGGGGTGTTACCTAAAAGCAACGTGCTTGAGGAAGTTGCGATAAACTATTTATCAATGATCGAGGGGTATTCGGTGAGAATTTTTTTTGCAGTTTTAATATTAAATTTATCTTATGTGACAGAATTTTTGTGTTTAATATAGCCCAGTAGATATCACTAGTAGCTATGAACGTGAATGCGGCTATGAATGTGTTCAATGTGAAGTGTGCAATGAGATTGAGATCTTTTTGAGTGAGACCAAAGAGAATAAGATAAGATACACAAAAGTCCATAAATATTTTCTACTTCTAATTTTTTTATTTAATGAAGTATTTTTTATGTGTTTTCTTCAATAATTTTGTTGATTGAATCATTATTTTCATCGCCAGCGTGAAAATGACATTTTCAAATTAAAACAATTAATCTTTAATTATCTGTCAAAAAAGTGTTTGTTAGCAATTTAGTGACAAAAGTGATAATTGTCTTAGAATAATTGTCAGTGTAAGTTTGTTTTGATTGATTACTTTCGTACACATGATCAGAAATACCAGGATTCAATTAGATAATTTTTTAACCTAAAATTTTTTATCGTAATCATATCATCATATCCATTGTCAAAGTCGTTTTTAAAGTTTAATTACAGTACACCTTAAGCCTCAGAAATTCAAATCTTAAAGTAAGTATATAGGTATATTAGAATACTGTGCAATACATTTTTAAAATTTAGGTTCCACTTAATGTTAAGTTATACTTAAGAGAAGAGATGCAAACGGCAATTAGTAAATATAAAGTTTTTCATACGCATGAGGACAAGATCAATAACTCAATCAGACACGTGTCCCAGATTGTACAATTTTCGTAGATATTGGTAATTTGATTAGAAAAGAGTGTCATGTTACAACCGAGTCGGTTTAACTGAGATAAGTCTGTAGTAAAAATATGAAAATCGTCAAGCCAATTGTTAAATTTTCTGCTTATTATTTGTATACTAGTAGCATTTGACATGCAACAATTATTTTAAAGTAAATTTTACAGTAACGTGACTACTCCTATTAAACTCGCGGCAACATGCGCTACTTTAGGAAGTTATTTTTATTATTTTATTGGGTTAATTTTAGTAAAAACAAACAGTTTGAGAATCAGATCATCAAAAGTCATTTTCAATTTTTCATATACATGCAAAAGTAATATACAGTACGATCCAAAAATATGGATACACTTGTTAATTGTTCTGACATCGTTCAATGAAACACAAACTTACGAAAATTGCGTGTCTCCGTATCATTTTTAGTATTTTTTTTTTTTTCTTTTTTAGTATCGAATAGTTTTAGTAAAGCCCAAAAATTGTTTCCCCATATGAGACATCTCTGGTTGAGATACAGAACCATTATATATATACTTCTTTTGTTTTATTGCAGTATTTCCTGGAAGATATCTGTACTCTTTAATTACATATTTGTATCCCTAATCGTATGCACGAAAACTTATCGATGGATCAAAATGCAGAAAATAATACAGTTTCTTTTCTCAAAAGCTAAGTTTTTGTAGTGATGCTGTTAATCCACTCACCGATTCAATAATAAAATAGAAAAAATTAATTAAAAAAAATAACCTTGTTTTAAATTTACTTTACAAATATGAAAGTTATTTGAAATTTCGAAAGAAACAAAGGTAAACAATTGCAAAAATAATTCAGTTATTTACGAGTACATAGTATTTTTTGTAACTTTCAGCTAGAGTACCCATATTTTGGATGGTTCATTAAGTAGGTAGCAAAAATTATGTATGAATGTCATTGAGGTCAAATAATAGCCCATGTCTTCCTCTATAAACAACAACTCGACCTTTACTAAAGGACGTTAAATTTGGTAGATAAATTGTAAATATACGCACGTGTATTATTACCTCTCGCTGAGAGGTATTGGATTCATGCTAAAATTCGCATATCCAGATTTTATTGAATAAGCACGATTTAAGGTCCCTATAATCTGATTATAACATTTTTAAAATGATGTCTGTGTGTGTATGTGTGTATGTGTGTATGTATGGATGTTGGAGGGACGATTCCTCAAAAACTATAAGACTTAAAACTTAACTGCAGTTTCCTCAATCTGACATTCCTGGGAAGAGCTGAAAAGGTTTTGGTAACAATTGATCAACCGGAAGTAGTAGTTTCTGAGAAAAGTTCTTCTAAATATAATTTTTTGGAAATTTTTGTTATTAAATATTGAAGAACTTAAAAGTCTCCATCTAATACAATTAAAATTTTTATTATATCTTGTATAGATTTAGAGAAAAAGACACTATAATATATAGAGTAATTTAATCGCAGAGGCTAAGGCACTAAGGAAACCAGTTGACAAATTCCAATGTTTATAACATAGTTTTTAAATGACACATGTCAGTGTCAAAAATCAACAGTTTTAGTGACATTCTGATAGATTTTTCTGGGAAGTATATTTAATCTTTCTTATTGTTTTATTAATTAAATATTTTAAATTATAGGTAAAATGCATATATCCATCAGAAATACCGCCAATCTGGTTAATGAATTGGAAGAATTTCTGACATTTAGAAATTTCCTCATACAATGAAAAATAGATATAATTAGAATTATATGTGTGTAGAATGTTAAATACAATAAAAAACAGTATTTGGGTAAAGTTCTGTATTTTTTTGTTATAAAACGACGGTTCGAAAGGGAAGTGCAATACAATACTTATATAGCCTAATATGGAAATGGCGAGAGGTCGTGTGCTGGCCACAACAGATTTTTTTTTAAGTAGCTCTGTTATTTGCACCTTAATTTAATATAGGTACATTTCTGTTTTCTTATGCACCCTATTAACATTGTTATAATTTTGTTTGTTAGTAGCTGCAATCTGTTGGTCATATTCACCACATTTAGAGTTGGTAACCCCAAACTTGTTGAATTGGCGTCATTAGCGAGTGTTTTTTGACATGAGTTTGTAGTTCGCGCCACTACAAACCAAAACCGCATGTTAAAAAGCTCGGCTCGCAGTGGTAAATAAACTTCATTAATATTAATAACGTTTCCATCTTACTTGGCGGTGCGGTGGAATCCGGTGGTGGGAATTAATGACATCCCGGAGTCCGGAGTTTTATCTCGTGATTCCGGGCAGATGTTGATTTCATAATTAACTCCTTCGCGAAGCACGGCACAAGCACACTCGGACGTTTTTCCCCACTTATTACAACCGTTTTCATTTAGGAGATACATGATCCTGATTGTCTCATTTATTATCACGATTCCGAACTTAACTTCGCTTAATTTCCGATAGTGTTTTTTCTTTGTTCTCAGCTCTATAAATAATAACATTATAATTGAAACAAAGTTTTTGCTCCAATTTTCATTTTCTAGAATTGGAATCTTTCGTGTTTACCAAGAATCTTAAAATCTAAAACATTGAGACATATAATAGGAATTTTTCATTCATAATCTTCTTAAAGACATTTCTGCTACGGTTTTTTACCTTCCGTCACCATTAGGTAAGGGAGGTATTGTCTTTGGTCAAAAAAATCGGTGGTGAGTTTTCAATGAATAAGCACGTTTTAAGGTCCCTACAATACGATTTTACTGGTTTTACGATGATGTCTGTATGTGTGTGTGTGTGTGTGTGTGTGTGTGTGTGTGTGTGTGTGTGTGTGTATATGTGTGTCCGTGTATGTGTGTGTGTGTGTGTGTGTGTGACAAATTTTTCTCCGACGATAACTCCAAAACTTCAATTCTAAAAATTATTATTCTTTCGTATTCCTCTTCTTTACAACCCTATAAAGAGCTGATTAGATTTTGGTTTTAATTGGTCAACCGGAAGTACCCTTATTTGAAGTTCTTAACAGTTTTTCTTGAAAGATCGCAGTTAAATAACATTTTCGACATTTTATGTGATTATCAATAGAAAGAATATCTTATTCTCTATACGGTTCGATTATACATTTTCCTTCATGTTCAATAGATATACAGCCATATTCATAGTAAAATAGAAAAGCCAGGTCTAAACACGAGTTTAATAGTTCAGGTTTAGTCTAAGACCAAAATGCCCTATTCATAGTAAAATTTGTGCCAAGTTTAAATCTGGGTTAAAAAGTTCTAGATTAAACTCATCGATCTACTAGGACTTGGTCTTTTTCGATATCCGCCATGCGCAATAGCACAGTTTGTGACAGTTGTCAGATGATAATTATTTGTTTTTAAACCAATCTACAAAATTAAACTTGTATGCAGTTGGCATTTAAATTTAAATAATTGTTATAATTTGAAGGTCCATAAGAGAAATACAGAAAAATGCGTAATATTTCTTTTTAGTGTGATATATTCAGACTTGCAATGAGTAAGCGAGAATCTAATTGGACATAAAATGAAAAGAATCTGCTTTTGGAGCAAGTGAAAATCCATGCAAAGGTTATGAAAAATATAACTGTAAATAGTGCAGCCAATTCCAAAAAAAGAAGAAGCTTGGAAAAGTATATTTCATATATATATTTGCGGCTTACGGTTTTGCAAGGAACAAAAAGGAAATAAAGGAACAATGAAAAATAATGACGATGACAGCAAAGTAACTACAAAAGCAGTAACATCAACCCCAAAGAATTAAATTTTATTTGTTATAATCTTTCATACAGCATGTATTTTATTTATGAATCATGTTTGCCTGCTATTTTAATAAACTTTGTTAATTAAAATGTTTCTATATAGTTCCGTCTAAATATATTTCTTGTGTCATTATCCTGTCTTTCGTCGTTTTGTTCTTCATTATCCGGTTCATAGGAATCTCCGCTACTTACATCATCTATAAAGAAATAATATAATATTAATAAAGTTATTTTACTTCCCAATAATAAATATACCGTCTCTATCATCCATTGTTTCACAGCTATATTGTGAAGAACTGCCAATGCAATAATGCTAACTTTAGCTGTTTCTAAAGACATCTGCATTCTAATTACAAAACATCTAAATTTATTTTTCCATTGGCCGAATTATCGTTCTACAACGTTTCTGGTTCTGATGTGTGCTTCGTTGTATCGTTGTTCCGCATCTTTAGTAAAGCGAAGATCTGGAATAAGCATAAAACTCCGATGATGGATATCCATTGTCTCCTATGAGGATTCCATTGATTTCACTAGATTAACATAATTTAATATTAGAATTTCGTTTACATAAATGTCTGCCTGTTGTATAATGTACCTAAAATCGTGGCTTCAAGTTGCAATGATTCCATATTCTTGAATCTTATGCACTGCTCCTCCATCGTGCAACAATATCCCAGATCTTGGCATTTGAGTCACAAACAACCTACAACCAAGTAATAACTGTTACACAGGGTATTAATTAAAAAGCGGGCCATAGGCGTCTAACATGGGAAACTTATTATTTTCTTTTTACGTAATGTAATATATTTTCGTGATAAAATTAGACAATTACCCATGTATATATTTTTCTAAATTCAGTTTCGTCATATTTTTCAATGGGATTAATGTGTTGAAGATATATCTTTTGCTTCCTTCTGCTTTCAATTACATCCTGAATTCTAATCACATAATCTGAAAAATAAATTAAAAATCATTAATATAAATATATTAGTTATATAGGTAGATATATATTAATCAATAAAATAAATATCTACTTACATTTACTTCTATAATAATATTTTCAAATATAACCTCACTGGCTTTCTTCTTGTTGACAATTGAACATCTGCATTTAAACCAGCGTAAAACTAGGGGTCTGCCAGGTCTAAATATCAGACCGTATTTAAACCAGCACTACCGTTAGTCCAGTTCTATGAATAAGAGAAAAGCCGAATCTAAACTACTATGCCTATAGACCAGGTTTAAACCGGCATATTTTTACTATGAATACGGCTGATAGAGTTATAGAGAGATTAAGAGAGATTAACTTTCGAAAATCAGTCAGCTTTGCAAAAATTATGAAAACAACAGATATATTCAAAAAAATCTAATTGACAGATGTCAGTGGCAAGTGCAAAACCAAAGTGGAAAGTATATGATCTGAAAGTGATATAAGTGACAGAGTGTCCCTCGCCAGTGACTTGCATTTGCGGCCTCGCCTCAAGATAGGAACTTATAATGCCAGAAGTACGAGAAAGGCAAAAGAGAAGATGGAAGGACTGTATAGCAGAAGATCTGAGAGAGGAAGAACTGTGTCACGAAGGTGCTTTGGACAGGAATGAGTAGAAGAGAAGAGTAAGAAACAGCGACTACTAATAAAATAGGGAAAAGTTGAAGCAGGAGGAAGTGTTAAGTGCAATACATAATGTACGTTCGTATTCGTATTAAAATTTTATTAGATTTTAGAATATTTTCAAAGGAACTTTCAGTATGGATATGTAAAAAATAGTGTGTTCTTGTTACAATTATGCAGGATATATAGAATCTTTTTCAAGGAACTTTTAGTATAGGATATGTACAAAATACATCGAATTGACGGAAGGTTTTGTGCTGGCCACAACAGATTTTTTTTATTATAGTTTTGTCATTTAGTCGCTAGTTACACAACGGTAACTCACACTGACGCACATACGGCGATTTCGAGCGACATACCCTTTTACTTGATGTAGTCAGTGGTCGCACTAGAAATCGTCTGGTTGACTTGTTGGACATGGCAAATTAAAATTGTAACAACCAATTTCTTTGACAGTCAAAATATATGTAAATAAGCAAATCAAGTTGTGTTTATATTTAGCACTGCAGGATAAAATGAAATACTCTAGTGTTAAATAATAAACAGTTATTTAAATTCTTTTATAAAATAAAAATATTCTGATTTTTACATCAAAAGAAAATGACGATAGGTAATATAATAAAAAAGAGAAATAGAAATAATGAACATAGAGGTCACCCAGCTCTCAAAATCAAACCTATTCAGTTGTCATCAATGTAAGCTGTTTCCAGCACCCTAATTTGTGAACGCATCTGAACGCTACATACCGCAAGTGAACGATTGTCGCCGGAAATCGCTTATTCATACATATGCCACAAACATCAACCGCAAGGTCAAGCTTCAGACTATTCTAACCTAAAATCATTAACCATAGCAATATCGACTTTTACAAATAAAAAATCTGATATGGTAAAATAAACAGGTTGTTCATTTTAAATGAGCCACCTTTGCTATCTCGAGGGCTATACGAGCTACAATGAAGGTTAAATGGGCAAATAATTTCTATTTTAAGAAACATGTATGAACAAAAAAAAAAATTGTTTCGACCAGAAGTACTCAGAATATGGAACCTACCTTTTAAACCATGAGCATAAACCGTAATCGGCAATCCTTTCTTTCAGGTATAAAATAAAACAGAACATGTGGGACCCATTAAAGTAATGGTAATGGATAAGATGGCCTGATACCAATCTTGATTTTTATAACAACTAATAACTAAAGATCAACGAAAAATACAGCCTGATTTAATGGAATATCGGATCAAACACAAACACAAACAAAAATATCTATATTAGTTCACCACAAAAAGAATGCTAGATAGTGGCCATGATGAGCTATCACTTAATTTTTATTCGTATGTCTTTTCTTTATTGTTATTTTAACGTATTTGAAAAAAATTATATTAAATTTGATATTGCTTTTAAAATATGTAAGGGAAAACCCTGAGATTCCTATTTTTAAATATAAATCCCTTTTTTTATGTACCGTTCAACTGTCAGATGCAAGAATGTCTGGGTATTTTATTTTTAGAATAGCGCTGTTAGCAATGTTAAATATTATCACAATCGGTATATTAACAATTTGTAGTAATATTTCAAAACTTATATTACGTTCAAATAAAGTAGTAGGTAATTGATAAATGCTCTAATATTTTATATTTATAATTACAATTACAACATATGACATGACAAAAGCCTCCAGGAATTTTAAAATCTTACAAATAGATGAAAACAAGTTCACTATAAACTATAAGTTTGTTGTACTAATAGAAACTTAAAAAGCTAGAGATTCTTGAAATATAAGAAACAAACTAGAGTACATATAAAATTAAATGAATATAAAAAATCTGATGTGGCCAACACAAAACCTCCCGCTATTTAATTTTTATTAATTTAAATACATACGTACGTATTTACTAACGCTGCAAACTGTTCCATTGCATAAAACTATTGCTTTATTTACTATTTTCTTTTTAAACTGTCACCATTATTAATTTGAAGTGATTAGTTTTTTGACAGTGACATTTACTGTCAGTTACATTAATTTGAAATATGAACTGTGTAACAAAGGAATTGTGTGTTTCTTAGGCTAAAATATTTTTCAATTTATCTGTAAAATATATAGAAAAAGTATTATTGTATTCCTGTAGAAAATTCAATAATCTTTAATTTTCATAACGACAAAATGCGAAAAAATGGCATTTAATGGTATTTTTTGAAGAAAACCATTATGGGCTTCAGGTAAAGTGCCATTTCCGGTTATCCGATTTGCACCAAAATCTAATGGCTTCTTTTAATATTAGAATAGGGTATAAATACAAGGTTTCCAAATTTTCTGAATGCTAGTATTTGAGTTAGAGCGAAGACAAAATCCCTACACATATACACATACATACACACACACACATACATACACACACATACACACATACAGACATCATCGTGAACATGTTAAAATTGGATTCTAGGGACCTTAAAATGTGGTCATTTTCTAAAATCTCGATATGTGATTTTTAACACGATCCCTATACATCCCTTACCAAGGGTAGAGGGAGGTAAAAAGCTTAATAATTAATTTTATTTTAATAACGGTACAAATTGTTTGTCTCAATAATAAATTTCTATTTTTACTCTAAAATTGTCTTTATATTATCGAACAAATAATATTCGCTTGGCCTAGCACAATACTTCTCGCAATTCCCATTGGTATTTTACTTAACATTTCTGATACACACAAAAAATTCCAGTTGGTAGATTGGCAGTATTTCTGAAGGATATGTTATAGGTATTATGTATCTATAATTTTAAATATTTAATTAATAATAAAATATTAAATGTACTTCCCAGAAATAAGTATTATCTCTAGATTTTTGACACTGGCATTTATGTGTGAATTCAAATATTTTATTTTTTCTACTGGTTTCTATAGAGTTGTTTAGGCTATGAGATTCAATAAAATAGATAATTTTATATATTTATATTTCTGTAGTTGTAAATCTATAGAAAATAATAAAAAATTTAAATGTATCGGATAGAGAATTTTATATTCTTTAATATTTGTAATAACATAAATTTTTAAAAAATATTTAGATTTTTTTAAGAAACGACTACTTCCGGTTCTCCAAATCCTAATCAGCTCTTCCCAATTATGTCAGATTGAGGAATCCGTAGTTAAACAAGTCTTTAGTCTTATAGAATTTGAGAAATCGTTTATCCAATATCCACACATACACATACGCACGCACATTGTAAAAATGTTAAAATCGGATTATAAGGGCCTTAAAACGCAGGGTTGAAAAAACCCGGGTTTTTTATAAAAAACGCAGCCCACCTGGGTTTTATTACATAAAAGCGGGTTTTATTGACAAACATCGAAATATAATATGTATTATTTTTAACTTTAGTTTTATAAAGTCTCTTAATACACATACACAAGTCGGCGTAATAGATAATAGATATTAATATTATTAATATTTTTTTAAAGACTGTAATGTAATAAACAATAAATTAAATAGAAAGTGTACATGCGTATAAGTTACGAATTAATATTAATAGTTGCAATTCTGTGCAATGCAAGTGTGTACAAGAATAAGATCCAAGTGTCACAACTATTAGTATGTTTAATACACAACTCAAAAAATAATGAAAATGTTGACACCAGGATTGGAGTTGTTCAAATATAAAAGAAACACTGTGCAAAGTTCGCACAGCAATGAAAAATATATTAAAAATGATCAAACACGAAGTACACAAAATGAAATTGATTGTAAAATGTTGCCGGTGACAAAAATTTATGTATATATGTGTGTAGCATATAAGTATGTACCATATTTAATTAATAAAATATGATTTCATAAATGTGGGTTTTTTAGATGGGTTTTTTTGGGTTTTTTTAGATGGGTTTTTTTGGGTCGGGCAAAATTACAACAACCCTGTTAAAACGTGCTTATTCATTAAAATCTGATTATGTGATTTTTAACATGAATCCAATACCTCTCTTAGTGAGTGGTAAAAAATTATAAATGAAAAGTGTTACATTTTTCGGTATTTCTAACAAAAAAGTCAATAACTTATTTTTTGGTTGACCCCATTACACCGCTGGTAACGATTAGAGTTGCAACATAAAACGACCTGGATAAAAGATGGGATGATAAAAATAAATATATTGTCATGAATTCACACATTCCTAGTCATAGGTGTGTTTGCCTGTCTGACATTGCTTTTGGTAATGATGATATATGTTTACGGAAGAGGGCGTTTACCAGACGTTACTTCACAACAGGAGCTGTTGTTATGTTTCTTTATACGTTAAAATATGTTTCTTATAAAATATTTTCACATCGTTTATTGTTGTATGCATACTTATTCGGATTTGCAATTTTCCTCTTGTGTTAATCGTACGAGCAAGCTATAAGCTTCCCGTAATCGTGTCTTGCGTCGAAGAATATGAAATGGGTTGAAGTTATGAAACTAGTTCTCGCATGGTGTGAATTTTTAATGTGCGCAGTTTAAGTTGTAGAGCCGCATTGCAGCAGGACTGCAGGAGTTAGCAGAAGCTGGAGCACAATAACGCCAACTCTCCCACAGTTTGGGGAAGTTGATGAATGCCGGCTGCGGAAAGCATTAGAGGATTCATTATTCACCACCGTAATGAAGTAATGCATTTTAATGGAACAATGTTCCGCTTTTTGTTGCTGGACAAATAACTAGCCTTTGTTTGTAGAGAGAAGAGATCGCCCACCAGGTGAGCATCTCACCTAAGCAACGCTACCCTAACGATAACCACATCAACAGGATTCCTTTCTATTCTACTCTACTGCTTACTATTTACTAGCAAAGGATCGATAGAAAATGATAAAACAATATTCAATTACGAATATAAAAAATCTGATATGGCCCGCCAATTTCATGTTTAAAATAGCAGTGAGCTTTAAGTAAAGTATCACTTCCGGTTGATCGTTTGTAAATAAAATCTAATTTATTATCCAATAAATAGAAAAGTCTGTAATACGAAATTTTGGATTATGTTTTATTGTTTTCGTCAAAAATCTGCTAGAGCTCCAAATTAAGTACTACATCCGATTTATCATAAATGGTTAAAATCTAATATGTAGTTTCAAATTATATATGACTTTTTAATACCAAATTTAAGGAAAAATCGTCACACACACATTCTTATAAAATCAGCATCAACTTCTAGGTGCTCTAAAACGCAATCTTTGTAAATTCTTCGCCGTACATGATCTATTTCGTAAATGTGTAGTTGTAAATTAATATTAATTTATAGTGCTGCAAAAATAGAAAAAAATTAAATCAGATCATCTTGTACATCTAATATTTATGTATGATGGAAAATATATTATTTTTATTTTTACAAACCTTAATTTCATTAGAATTAAATATTTTACCATTATATTCCCCTTAACACGGTTTCATTATAAATTTTAAAGTAAATGCTTCCTGACAGTGACATTTGTTTAAATATGTCAAAATTGTTATAAAAAATTATGTTTTTGTTTGACGCATAGGCTAAGTGATACATGAAAATAAATTATATTATATATTCATATTTAAAGTTACTTAGAGTTATTTACTAAATGTTATTATCGTAGAATTGAAGAATGTACAATTATATTCAATTTTAATTAGTAAAAGTTGCTAAAAAATTATATGCAATGAATTTTTTACAAGAAAAACTGTTAAAAGCTTGTATAAATGATACTTCCAGTTATCCGATATACACTAAAAACTAATGAGCGCTTCCCACATTAGTATAGAATGGGTACACAAAATTTCAAATTTTTCTGGTTGATAGTATTTGAGTAATCGTCTCCACAAGATCCACACACACGCACACACAGATACACACACAGACACACACACATACATACCTACAGGCATCATTGTAAAAATGTTAAAATCGGATTCTGGGGACATCAAAACGTGGTTATTCACTAAAATCTCTATATGCAATTTTTAGCACGATCCCTATACCTCCCTTACCTAGGGTAGCGGGAGGTAAAAAGAAAATTATAACCACCATAAATCACATGGCTAAGTGCCTTATATAACAGGTGGTGGTTCTGGTAACCCGGCTCCGAATATTTACTTACTTATAAATTAAAATGTAAAAATTGTCAATTTTAGTTCATCTGGAGAATGAAAGTTGCTGTTGCTCCATGATAAAGCATTGTTAAAACTAATAAATAAATAAATATAATATAATAGGTACTTAAATAAATATAGTTATTGAAATATTAAGTGCAGTAAGTATTTCCCACCGGTAGAGGATGATCTTAAATACATCCGAAATCGATAGAGGAGCAATGCTTATTACGTTTTTTTTTTGCATGATTGACGCAATAATAAAATTAAAATTCAACAATATTTTAAAATTATTTTAACATATTAAAAAAATATAGTCGTCATTTTTAAAGTAAACATTAATCATTGTTTTATTTACTTACCGCCTCGCCTCCTGATAGGTATTTAATCACATAAACACAATCACTTACCGATCAGTAACTTTTAATGTTAATGTACTACCTCGGAAACCCCACTGGTAAACAAAAACCCTGATCGTGCAAAATAGTTACTTAAGTATTAAGGGCAGTAAGTGCTTTCTCCCAGTTGAGAATGATATTGGAGATCGAAACTAGAGATACGTCATATGAACACAAACCCCGCACATTGGAAGAATTGAAAGATGCTATTCGCGTAGAAGTCGCTCAAATTGACAGAGCGGTGTTGGAAAAAAGGTTGCAAACTTCATAGAACGCATTAATGCGTTCTATGAAGTCAAATCTCAAATCAGTCAATAATTTTTTTCTTAAGCAAAAAGTATCAATTTTGTGACGTTTTAAAAAACGCCAATCCTTTCTGCCCAACCTGAATATAACAGAAAGAATGTTGATGGATCATGTTGCAGATAAACATAGACCTGAACAGAAATTAACAGAGTTTAACAAAAATAATGGACGATCCGGCATTTTTTAGTATGAATGATATATAAAAGTATAAAGGACGCAAGAAATTCCTGACCTCCTTCATGCCAATGAAAACAGTTAAATTTTCAGAAAAACATTCAATACTGGTATCGTTGTCGTTACTTTTGCCAGGACTTCTCTCATACATTTCTCTCCTAAGTTGGGTAAATGAGCCATTTTTGGATACTACCTGACGATAGTTCTGTTTTTCATCAGATTGTTCTGTCTTCTGGCTTCATCCCAAATTAGACGTCTTGTATACTTAAGTTCTTATTCGAGGATGCATTGAGATGAGGAAATTGGTGTCAGGATTTGATTTGATATTGAACAAGTTCTTGATGGAACATTGGGAGCCTAGAATTATTCTGTTTACAGCGAAATATCATAAATCGAATGTACAACCGACAATCGTATAATTTTTGGAGGAGCTATGCTGCTAAGCGGGTAGAAATGGATTGACGTAGGTTTCAAGCAACCAGTTATTATTCGGCAAGTTTCGTTTAATAGGGGATACAGCCGTTTAGCGTTTAACTCGGCACATGAGTAGGACGTTAATAATAAATTTTCAACAAGTCCCTTTGTGTTTCAGGATTTCTTAATGCATTTTCACACGAGCTTTGATCTCGACAACTTGTTGTCGATTTGCAACTTCGTGCTTTTCGAGCAACTTTTCTCCTCTGATAGTGTGTGTGACTCATTTGAAGAAATTAGTTTTCTTGTTTGAAAACTTTCGTGTCAGTTGTCGATTTTCAGAGACTGCGCATGAGTAGTTGGATAGAATAGCTGCAAATTTATATAAATATTTAAACGTTAAATTTACTTAAATACTTAATCAAAATGAATAATTAATTACTTTAATTTATAATTATCCAAATAACAACAATAACTACATTCAGATAACACCGGTAACAGTAATAATAGTGCGAAAGTTAATAATTTGAAAAAGTTATTGTGCGAACTGATAAAAACTAAATATGTACCTAAAACTCTGTAACGCATAAAAGAAAAAGGTGTCAATTTTACGAATGTCTGCCACATAGTCGAAATATTTTATTGTCTGGTTAAGCCTTTATAGTTCTATTCTAAATTCAAATTTTATTTTAGTCGCTGGTTATTTCTTATGATTGCGATTGGACTTTCTTGTATTTTTGTTATAATATGACATTGTAGAATTTTAAGATATTTTATGTTAGCCCGTGTCAGACGATCAGTTTATCAATAAGTTTTATTTGTTAAACTTTGAATGATGACGTAACGTAACATTAGTTAATTTAAAGATTCTTGTACCTACTCGTATCTCTTTTTAGTCGATATGAAGAATATTGAAAATAACTCAATCCTATTTTCAATCCAGTAGGATCTTTCAAGTCATAATATAGATCACATACGAGCTTATTTGTTTAAGGTAATATGATCACTGCCTTTTAATTGTATCAAATATCAAACACAAATAATTATTATACTAGTATTAGAATTCCTAAATAATTTATAGCAAAGCGTGTTTTACATTATACAGTATATTGTGCCATTTATTATGAACAATAAATTTTGTAGTGTAATATGTAGTTTCATACTATAAATTGAGTACAAAATTGAATTGAATTCATTAAATTATAACTAGATCTGTTTCCGCACAATATTGTCGCCGCGCTTGTACACTACGTTAGTTTTTTTTGCTTCATTTTTATTAATTTTACATTTCGCTGTGTTTATAATTCTAACAAAAGCTAATATTACTTTTAAACTCATTTATTATTATGTTTCAAATATATAGAAAGTCAGATAATTTATTAACCCGTTGTTGTAGTTTAGTAAAAGACAATTTAATTATATTGAATTGAGTAAGTTCTATAGACTAACCACTTTCCATTCCCACTGGTGAGAAAGATGGCGGAAGTATCATGAAACAATAGTGTTATCAGGCCCGGGAAACGCAAATGGGGGATACCGGGATAGCATTTTTAGTTTTGCTTCCATACACTAGATATGGCGACACCAGTATCATTAGTGTGTCATTTATTACATTTTTTTTGCGCAAATTTTGACACTTGTCATTTTCATTTGAAATAATTCTGAATGTCATTGTGAATATATTTTTTGTATTATAAGTAGTTATTTTGTGTGAAAAAACTTGTTAATATTTAAGAAGACAAGAATAAAGTGTTGTGTACCAAATTGTACTGCTACCGGAAAGTGAAAATATATTTTTATATAATTGTATTATTTTATACCAGTAGAACATATTACAAAATCGTATTCTAGGAATAACAAACTATAGATTTCGACAGTCTCGAAATTATCGGAATTTATTTATCAAGTGGTTGGAAGTTTTAAACATGGATGAACTGCTATTAAGTATTGTATCTTTCCTAAATGAAATTACAGTGTTTTCAAAAATGCATTATTTTTTACTCATTTTATGTAATCCTTTTAAGACTGATTTGTAGTTGAAGTAGATTTTTCATAAAATACTATGCAATGATAGTATTTTGTGAAAAAATGCTTTACCTACAAATTAGGGGTAATTAATAAACTGAATATACCAATATTAATTGTAGGTAATGATAATACCGACCGAGTTTTATATTTACTTTTGCTTCCATACACCAGATGGCGACATTGATATGGTATCGATGCTTAACATGTACGTTTCCAATCTAAAATGGTGTATATGGTCTGTGAGTGTTATAATGTCACTGGTCTTGTCACACGTGACGTTATTATCCTCCCACATTTTCATATCTTGCTTAATATAATGAATTTTCATGTGGGGTTATATTAATGGCCATATCTTTATTTTAGTTTAATAAAAAATTAATAAAATTGATTTATTTATATTTACTACATTATTTTCGTACGACATGGCGTTTCGTTATGAGACCGGTTGCGGTTCTGATGGCCGGGTTTAAATCCGATTGACGTCTCTTGATGTAGCACTAATTCAACTTGTCAAATGTGAAATTTAATCTAAACAAATAAAAAGAAATGAAATACCACTAATTTCAAATATTGTAGATTTAATTTACAAAAAAAATATACCTATTCTTGCTTATTCAAAAAACAAAGTAAAATTTAAAAAATCGAAATAGTTTTCCCACTTTTGAAGTAATAGTCTAAAATACCATTCCAGTTAAGAAATTATCAAATTTTGATTCGAGCTGTCAAGTATGTGTTGCACGAAACAAAACTATTTCATTACTTTTATATGTGTGAAACGGGCTGGCCCAGAAGTGCCACCAAGTCTATTCTTAACTGAAATACAATATAGATACTTCTATATCTTTTCAATTTCAATATCGGAAAATGTAACTTCAATTTCAGAAAAGTTAACTTCAACTTCAGAAAAAGTAAATTCAATTTCGAAAAAAGGTACAATCAATTTCAGAAAAAGTAACTTCAATTTCAAAAAAAAGTAAATTCAATTTCAGAAAAAATAACTTCATCTTCAGAAAAAGTAAATTAATAAAAAAAAAGTACATTCAATTTTGGAAAAAGTAACTTCAATTTCAGAAAAAGTAACGTTAATTTAAGAAAACGTAACTTCAATTTCAAAAAAATTATAAGAAAATGTCAAAATGCCATTTCCGAAATTGAATTTACTTTTTCTGAAACTAAAGTTACTTTTTCTGAAATTGAGGTTACTTTTTCCGAAATTGAAATTACCTTTCCTGAAATTGAATTTACTTTTTCCTAAACTTGAAATGGGGTAGAGGTGAGAATAAGGATATTTTAGCTTTGATATTATACATTGGCATTACTTTTTTGGAGAACTGTCAATTTATAAGTATTTTCAACAAAATTATTAGAAAATATTTACAAATATTACACCAAATATAAATATGAAATTATATTTGAACTTGCAATACAACACTAATAAAAACGAGTTTGTTGATTTGTCAAGTTATGATTATAAATCCATTTCATTTGAAATTCAAATCTTCTGATGCTTTCGACGTAAAAAAAAACCCTAGTATTTAATATTTGGACAGAAAATCAAATTCGTTTAATAAATTTACAGAGAAATCGGCACAAAAATTCTTCAGTACTACATGCCCATAAACTGCTTCACAAGAGCTCGTATTTGCATAAAATATTCATATACTCATACTTGTATAAATGAGCAGTTTTTATACCAGTGATATAAATAACTATTAATATTGCCACTATAAATTTAAAAACCCTGTTTAGAAACATTGCATTAATACTCCAAATCTAGAATATACCACTGACCTTATGGGAATTTAGGAAAAAAATAGTATCTGTAAATCTGTAAATAATGAAAAATTTCGCAACGAAACTAGCCACTCTTATGTATAATTTTATATTAATGATCAAAACTAGATGTGTTTTTGTCAGTTTTTTACAGATTTACAGATCTGTATGGCTTACAGATTTGTTCAGAATTGCCCTATTAATTTGACAAAATTTACAGATAAGTACCTATTTCGTATTTTTATAACGATATATTTTGAATAAAATTTTCTTAGAATATAGTTGCGATATTTCTTTTCTAGTATCCAAATCATAAGACGCAAGTTCCTGAAAACCCTCTCCTGAATTGGTGATTGTTAAGCAGTGTTCTCGTCCCGTATTGGTGTCTGTTTTGTATGTTATCATTTGGCCACAGCTGCTGTGCAATGATAGCCGGGCATCATTGTGGCTTGGTGGTCATCCAGCGCTGTTGCAGCGTGCAGCTGTGATTTATTCACGGCTCCAATCATTCCCGTCTATTCACCGACAAGATGCTATTGTATCCGCAGTAATTGGATCAATGCAGCACAACAACACAACACTAGGAAGACTCTCTAAATTCTAACAAGATCATTATTATTTTTATTAAAAGTTCTTTCGCTTATGTGCGTTACATTATTCGCCATGGGGCTATTTTATTGTGGAGTTTTAGCTTTTTGCACAGCTTTAAAATAGCTCTAATTTTAAATTTATACAGAAGGTAAAATTTCTTTTACATTTGGGACCAATGCATTTGTCACCTGAACCACGTATTGCTTCAGTTTCTGACTACAGATTTAGAAATTCTTTAAAATAACTCCTAATATTGCCGTAGCATCAACTCTTTAATGAAAGAATGTAATGAATCAGTTTAAGTATACGGCAGTTTTGAAAATATACATAAAAATCTGTTGTGGCCAGCACAAGACCTCTCGCCATTTCCATATTAGGCTATATAAGTATTGTACATATTTAATATTTCTGGTACACACAAACACAAATCTTCTTTATATTTTTTAATTCATTCTATTTACAAGTTTCCTCTTATTCTTCTTATGTTCGAGATTCTTCCAATTCATTGATGAGATTGGCGGTATTTCTGAAGGGTATATGTAATATATGTATCTATAATTATAAATATTTAATTAATAATAAAATAAGAAATATTAAATGTACTTCCCAGGAAAAGTCTTCAGTAATGTCTCTGGCTTTTTGACACTCACATTTATCTGTCAATTACAAACATTTTAATTTTTCCACTTGTTTTCCATGGGGTGCAAGATTAATTTACAATTTATTATTTTATATATTTATATGTCTCTATCTTTAACTCTATAGAAGATATAATAAATATTTTAAATGTATCTCATAGATTCTTTAATATTAGTAATAACATAAATTTGCAAAAAATAATATTTAGAAGATTTTTTAAAGAAACTATTACTTCCGGTTGTCCAATTGTTACCAAAATTTAACCAGATCTTCGCAGGAATATCAGATTGAGGAAACTGCAGTTAAACATTTTTTAAGTCTTATAGTATTTGATAAACCATGGTTCCAACATCCACGCATCCACACCACACATCCACACACATATATACACACACACATACACACACACACATCATCGTAAAAATGTTATAATTATAGGGACTTTAAAACGTGCTTATCCACTAAAATCAAGATATGCGATTTTTAGCATGATTCCAATACCTCTCTTAGCGTTAGCGAGAGGTAAAAATCTATTGTAGCCACCACAAAATCCCCTACCAATTTTATTTTATTTTATATAAAGTAGGGTTACCATATTATTCTAAAACGTCCAAATCAGTATACGGTTTTAACAAATCCCTTTCGCGAATACTTGCATTAATTAGTCAAAATTAGATAGTTTTCATTAAAAGAATTTTTCTCGAAATATACCAATAACTCGACCCGAGTTATCCAGGCGTGACTTTCGTATATTATATTTATTTCGTATATATAGGTTATTGTTGTTATACTTAGAGAAAAATCATATATATCTGAACATGCAAAAACGGATTTAATTAATACATTTCAGTCAATACAATTTTTTTCCTAAATTCCCATAGTGAATTATGGTGTTGACTAGTTAATACCAGTATTAACTCACGAAATGAATTTGTTAAAACTAATTTTAACTAGGCAAATCGTGTATTCACTGATTTCGGGTTTTACGGTAACATATACAAATTCCATAAAAAAAAAAATTTTAACTGTATTGCACTTCTTATTTCTAGAAAAATTATATAACGAATTTAACTGGAAGTGGAAGATAAAAAAATCTGATGTGGCCAACACAAAACCTCCCGCTATTTAATTTTTATTAATTTAAATACAAACCTACGTATTTATTAACGCTGCAAACTATTCCATTGCATAAAACTATTGCTTTATTTACTATTCTCTTTTTAAAATGTCACTATTATTAATTTGAAGTGATTAGTTTTTTGACAGTGACATTTACTGTCTACTGTCAGTTACATTCATTTGAAATATGAACTGTGTAACAAAGGAAAAGTGTGTTTGTCAGGCTTCGGGACTTGTAAAAAAAAAAAAATATTTTTATATTTATCTGTAAAGTATATAGTAAAAGTATTAATGTATTCCTGTAGAAAATTCAATAATCTTTAATTTTCATAACGACAAAATCAAAAAAAAAATGGCATTTAATGGTATTTTTTGAAGAAAAACCATTATGAGCTTCAGGTAAAGTGCCATTTCCGGTTATAGGGTTTAAATACAAGGTTTCAGAATTTTCTGAATGATAGTATTTGAGTTAGAGCGAAGACAAAATCCCTACACATACACACACATACACACATACAGACATCATCGTGAAAATGTTAAATTTGGATTCTAGGGACCTTAAAACGTGGTCATTTACTAAAATCTCGATAAGTGATTTTTAGCACGATCCCTATACCTCCCTTACCAAGGGTACCGGGAGGTAAAAATATTGGTGACATATGAATATGTTTTATGTGGCATTATAATCTTAATAGTCGGCAATATTTTTCAATTATGTACATGCAATATAAATTTATAATGAAATATCCTACAGACGTATGAGTCACAACATATGAAATCATTTTAATTAAAATTGATAGAGAATGATTTAATACAAAGCACAAATAATAGCAATACTGTTTCGATTGCGCTGTCATATCTCATACTTGAATTAAATTCAATATCTGTACTAAAATTACCGAAACGCATAAAATGATTCACTAGTTTCAGTGATGCAACAAGATTTTGCATAGAATTTCTTGAATTTTTAAAATAACGATACCAGATTTTTTCTTTGTAGAAAATTAAGGATTCCAAATCTCAGTAGTTCTTTTACTAATGAAAATATATAAAATACATAGCAGGTAATTTTAAATATAAAATCATATTTGTACTGCATCCATTTATATTAAATTATGAAGACGATATGATGACACAATACATACAATTTTCAAATTGGTTCGTCCAAATGACAACCGAATGACAATATTGTGTATAAATAATTTCGAATTGATTAATAATTCATAATTTTATCAAGGAAATTAGTTTACCCGGGTAATAAATTTATTCATAATTTACAGTATGATGCGTTTAACGTAAATATAATTGCGAATAACG
The DNA here is from genome assembly GCA_943142095.1 of Ophonus ardosiacus. Classification (NCBI taxonomy): domain Eukaryota; kingdom Metazoa; phylum Arthropoda; class Insecta; order Coleoptera; family Carabidae; genus Ophonus; species Ophonus ardosiacus. The sequence continues at coordinate 13,719,898 of OW964830.1, read as the reverse complement.
AAGATAATTTATTTTAGATTAACGATGTAAAACATGTATTGAAAATTAACATAACTATACTATTAGTTACAATAATGAACCTGGCAGAATCACTATGGCCGGTAGCACAAGCCTTGTTTTAACTAAAACGCTGTTTTAAGAAATGTCAAATTTCATTATTTAATAATAAAAATAAATAATAACAAATTTATCAAAATATGATTTTAAAGCACAACATAGTTTATATTCAAACAAATATTTTTTAAAAATCGTTCTTCAAACATAAGGGTGAAATTAAATATTGAAATTTGAATTTGACATTTCTAAAAACAGTGTTTTAGTTAAAACAAGGCTTGTGCTACCACCCAATGAGTCTATTTTTATATTTTCAGTTTATGAGGACATTTAAGAATACATTGATAAATTTAAATAGGAATCTACTTATTAAAGCCAGTTATGATTAAACTCCTTTAGTTCTTTAGAGAGTAAACTTAAATTAATAAACATTATGTTGCATACAAAACAAAAATCTAGAAATTCTAACGTTCTACTCGAAATCAATAAAGACAAGATGAAACATTTCTCGTCTATTCACGTTTCAAAGCAAGACCAAGAATACTAAAGTTTAGTTTATGTCTTGACATATTTCACCAGTGAAATGTACTTAATTAAAAACTTGTACCTATTCTTATGCTTAGATTTTAAACAAACATAAATATATCATCACGGCTTATTTTATTACACATTTCTGAGTGTGCCAATCTGATTTATTATACACAGATTTCGGTAATGATGGTATAAGAAACCACCAAATGTTATGGCGGTTAATACCCCTGGGGCCATGTTTGTGCGATTTGAATAATGGAACTAATTTTCTTCACAATCGGTCAGTAATATGTGCGTTTCTAACCTGCCAAACAGTTATGGGAAGTGACTTATTGTTTAGTAGCTAGCTGGAACAAATGAAATGTGCTGGGTTTATGCAGCATGTAAATTATAAAATTAAATTAAGCCACCAAATTAAGAAACTAAATTAAAATAACGTCGTTTATGCAGTAAATTAAAATTCAGAATTTTATGTTTGACATTTCGTATAATCTAACTTTTATAGGTGAAATTGTGATACATTATATTTATATAGGATACAAAAATAAAGGTAGGTAAACAATTTGTTGAATAATTTTCATTGGTTAGGTGTGAAAATCTGTGAAAGTGCGCGAATGGCGCAGGCGCAAAACTAAGAAATTACCAAATTAAACTAAATAGCCAACTTCTTAATTTAGTTTCATTAGTTTAATTCTTCAGTTCAGTTGCATAAACGTTGTCATTGATAACAATAGTTTCTACTTGTTTAGTTTAGTTTTACAATTTAATTTTTTAATTTCAATGCCTGCATAAACCCAGCATAACTTTCAACAGCTAAAATGTGATTCTGATAAGTGAAATTGTAATAAAAAGGTCCGTAATAAAAAGAATGCTTTGTTTAACAAATAAGGCAACAGCACACAATAAATTAGTAAAATTATAATTATTTAGAATACCGGTAAACCTTCAAAACAGGTTAAAATAACACAACTGACAGAATCAATAAATTTATTTTGTCGTTACCTAGCAACATTGCCATATGTTAAAGTAGACTAAACAAATTATAATAAAACTCTGAAAAAATATTAACAAAATTTATGTTTAAAACTCAATGATTAGGTACTAATTGATTATGAATAAAATAGTATACGTACTTCGCGGATGTGCTAACTCCAGCCTCGCGCTCATAGCTAATGCATCTAACGCAGCACTAGTCTGTGATGGAGCATCTCCCGACTCGGTATATAATATACTTTAAAGTTGTCTGGTTGGATTCGAACCTCGATTATAAGATCCACGATGCAGTCCTCTACATAATCCATCCCAACTGATCCAACAGTCAATTTTTGTGTTAATTGATCCACTTCTATCAGTTCTATCTAAGCTTTTTATTTCCATGTATGTATATTTTATCCACAACCAGGGGTCATCAGAAGTAGAATATTTATTTTAAACATATTTGTAGGGGGCAAAATTTATGAGATAAATAATAAGTATGTTTTCCTACAACTGCGCGATTTATTTGTTATAACATAACTATTATTGTCTTGGTTACGGCTGGAAAGGAGGCCAATGCATAACAAGTGCTTTTTGGTAAACATACAGCACAAGTGCAATTCGTTTACGAAACTGTCAAAAACAAACTGACAGAGACAGCGATTTAAATAACTCGCAGAGCGCGGATAACCTCAATTTCTGTTTCAACTATAACAAAGATCGCACAAAGAAACCAACATAGTGTTCAAATATAGACGATATTCTATATTGAAGAAATTAGCTTTAAATAACAAAATATTTACAAGTAACCTAGAAAAGTGAAGAAATATGCAATCAACAAACCATAGATACGCCAAGACAATGCTGTCAAACATTGTTATAGTGTATTATCGTCAAAATTTCGTCAATTCCGATAATATTTCGGTGATTTTCTAAATTATCATTGTTGGAAAAATGTTGTTTAAAGATTACGTGCAAGTGCATATTACCGAACTCGGAAAGCCTTCTGCGTGGCACTTGCACATAACCTATAATTGAAGGAAAAAATAATGAAAAGTAGTTCTCTAACTTTTCTAAACATACTGTAATAAACCCTTAACCTAACCTCTTCTTCTTCTTCTTCTTTTTCTTTATTGATAGGCTTGTCGCCTGTTTTTCTTCACATTTAATGGTGTGTCTTAACCTAACCTAACCTAAAACACAAAATTCACATCTGCTAAATTCGGGTTGAGGTATTTTCATGCGGTTCCCAGTCTTGTGGGCTTTTTTTTCTTTTGTTTGCATTGCACATGTAATCTATTATTTTATCGCTCAAAAGTCCAGCACCCACTTGGTTATTGCCTAGTTGACCATGGCCCATTTATCTGTTGCTCATTCGCCGTCGCGAATTGATGACTGTGTTCGTTTATTTCTACTACCATAGGAACTAATATACTTTTTTGATGTTTCGGTAAACCTTTGACGCAAATGTGCAAAAAGTACAAACCTAATGCCAACATATTTGAATTTACCAACATAAGTTTTTGATATGAGTAAATAACTAAAACGTTCGACCACGTATGACATTTGATCCCCATCTATTCCGCAGTCAAATGTTTTCTTTTTTTTCATTAATTCTGCCAACGCAGCACTAGCAGAGGAAAAATAAAAACAAATCAAGTGTTGTCAAGCGTTTTTCTATCTTTCAGCAGTGGCGGAAATATTAATACATTTGGATATCCGCAGCAAAAACCAAGGGACCGTCCGCATATTGCGCCCGGAAGAGACGTCGACGTCGGCGCGCAAGTGGCGCACTCAGCGATGGCGTGGTTGCGGACGGAACTAGAACTAGAGGGTAGATGTTTTTATTACCGCACAGCTTTAATGTGCATGAGAAGCTTCAATGGATATTAAAGTTGGGATATTGTCGGGTTTCATATTTTTATGAGGATAGATACATAATTTCTATTTAAGTCCCACTTTATTATTGTCTAACCACAAGTTATGACGCCACTTTTCTCTTATGTGGTGCAAGAGATAGCAATTCACTACACAACATTATCGAGTATATGTATATTACGCATTTATATATGCAGCGTTATCTTTCACAATTTCTGCAAAATAAAAATCTATATATATTAAAAGTTTCAATAGCTATTTGTGTATTAAGAGCGCAAAATGCGACATTGTCGATTGCATTCTCTCGAAATCGACAATGTCCATTTGCGCTAGGAACATACACAAGATTTTTTCTACACAATGGGATCCTCCACCATAAAAAATAATAAAATGTACACTTTATACTTATAGTACTGCTCAATAAATAACGATTGGCTAATACAAAAGATACGGTTTAAATTTAAAAAGGCTTTTAAATGATTATATCGTTACATTAGCCATCTATTCCATAAAAAAAACCAAAATTAGAGCGTGGAAGCAAGGATTTGTGATGATTTGATGAGTTTTTGTAGCAAAATGTGTGGTTAGTTGTCACGCCTGTCACACTGAAAAAATTAACAAATATTTCAAGGAATTTGTGATTATATAGACATGTATGTGCATTGACTGACTTCTCGCAATTATTTAAGTAACGAAATAACTAATAACTTTATTGTAATCAAAATAAATAGTTAACTAGAGATCAGATGTCAGTACGATTCGCAACTATTCTACCGCCATCTGTGTACAATCATTATTATTACTAAACATAACTGTTCACACAATTTATTTTATATTTAATTTTATTTTATCGTTATTTTCCATTCTTCTTGAGTTTTTATTCAATCTAATCTAAGCATTTTATACTTTCGTTTTTGTAAATGAATGCCCTATTTCATTTTCACAGCAGTGTGGCATTTTGTTAGGTTATGTTATACCGACAGAACATATGTCAAATTGACTTGTGAACGAGATAAATGTGTAATTACAGTGCCATTAGTTCCTAAGTAAACATTTTCATTAAGAATGTAGACAAGTGACATTTCTCAACAATGTATACTTAGAAATTTGGACAGCGAGCGCTTTTTCTACTTTGTCGCGCATGAGCGGCAAAGTGACATTTTGCGTGGACAAAAGAGAGCGCAATGGGGGATTACGGCTCAATCGAATTAAAGGAAAATAGTAAAAGAATACGAATGTATATGCTGAATAACGAATATTAATAAAAAAATGAAATGGTATAATTGAGATATTTCGGAAATAAAGGGTTTTTTGTTATAACGCTTCGACACTAATATGAAAATATTTTGATTGGCGACCGAGAAACCGCCTATACGTGCATTACAAATAGCGTGTTAGGAGGTGGGATTACTACCAATGGAAGTTAAGAAATTCAAATTCGAAAGGAGGAGCTAACATTCCTTTACTACAGTTTCCAAACAGTTTTTATTTTAACATAAATTTCTTGCATTAAACTTAATAATTTAAATACACCTGTAATTATAAACTATGTATACTTATACAGTGTTATAATATTCATTTATTTTTATGTAAATATAACTTAAAATAGCATATATTTTAAGAACATTTAGGTCCATGATGAAAACAGTTTGATATAAAAACACATAAATGTGACGTCACGTCAATCTTTTCAAAATTCGGGAGACCATAACTCGCTTGTTAATAGGAATTTTTTCACCGGATTTTCATCAATAGTCTTAGTTTTCCTAATATTTTCAGATGAAATTATAAAAAAAAAAATAGCGTAATCCCCCATTGGCTACTTTCTATAGTGACTTTAGACAAAATAGTTTTCAATTTTATATTATTTCTTATTATCGTGTATTATACGACAGAATGAAAAATTCTAAACAAATCCGTACGCGAAATTTTGTTCGCCAATATTTGTACGACGGAAACTTATACTGTGTACAGGAGGCACATTTTCGATGTTTTTTTTTTTTTTTTTTTAGGGAAAAGCGCAAAACTATTTGCAGATTACTTTTCGAGTAAAGTTTAATAGCCACCACAGGTATTTTCGATCTTATTTTGTTTCTGAGCCACAGATAAAAACTCGTTTTTCGCTCATGTCGAATATATCGTCATATCTTATTTATTACGGTAATTGAAGAGGAATATAACACAAACTTATGATTTTTTAAAAATATAACCTATGTTGAAAATAGTCTCACCTTTATGCTTGTTTTATAAGCTTTTCAATGATATATTTGCAAGTCCACATTCTTTTGTTTTAAAAATGAATAAAATATTAATTATTAATTTGAAAGAGTTTACTAAAAGACAAAACGTAGAGACTTAATTCCTGCTCTTTGCTCAACACTGGAGTTGAGGTTAATCTTAATAGATGTGGTACAAGGTGATTTTCCTTCCAAGAAAAATGTTCAAGTTATTATATTATTTAAAATAAATCTCATCTCCGAATACAATTTTCCATCGCTTCCTAGGATTCGCGATATCATGTGAGATATGTGCGTCACGTGATCACATCCGGAACTAACCTTCCCTTCCGGAGCCGAAATCCGGTAGATTGAAGTTGCTCATTCGTTCTCCAACCCGAACATGCATTCAAACACAGATAGAGAACTCATTATTTATGTTGTCCGAGTGGTAGCCGTGAGCGGCAGAGTAGTAGACTGCACGTCTAGTAAAATGATGAAAATAATAATAACAATTAAAGTGATAATCACTGCGTTTGCTGCTTTTGTATAGTTTTGAGTACGAGAAAATAAATGAAATAACGAAAGAGAGTAAATGGAGCAATAATTATCCCAGATATAAAGATAAGAGGAAATGAAGAAGATACACCGTCATATTTACAGTGAAGCTTTGGTGTAAGCATTTTTCTAAGGAATCAGTAAAAACAATAACGAGGAAAAACGTTTTGGTTTTGACAGAACGAAAGATGAAAGTTTTATGCAAATAAATTGGGGATAACAGAAGCAACTATATAAATATAAAATATTACATCTCATATAATTTATGAGCTATAATTTCATGGCTAGGTAGATTACGTAAATAACTCGAGAGCATTGAGTACACCAATTTTTCGCCTAATACATAAGGTATTTCCAGGATTTAACAAAAATTTTAAAATTAAATAAAATTTCACAAATCCTTCGTTTCACCGAATTTAATACGAAAATATTGTGTCTGTGTTGTCAAGATGTGAATCTCAAAAAGTATTAATTTCTTAAATTCATTGAATTGTCAAAGGAGGCAGTAGAATTTATCACAAACTTTTAATAAGGGCTTAGAAAACCCCAAGGTATTTTTTTTAAAACCGAACCAGTTTTTATGGGTTTAAATTAGGTTTTTTTTTTGAGTTTTATTAAGCTTCTTTTGGGGGTTTTTGTGCTGTTTATTATCAACTTATAAAATTATAAGTAAATTAATTTATTATTTTATCATCAGAAACAAAAACTGTTCATTAGAATTAATTTAAATAATTATTCCATCTAATCCTTTTTTTGTTGAATGTCATAATGACATTCTTTTTAGCATTATTGCGTTTATCTGTCTCTTGATAATAATGCATAAAAATGACAGGTAACCTCTAATATGGTAATTCATTATTTTTTTCTCTAAAAGGTATTAAAAAAAACCTTGTATGATTTGTTGCAAAATCGTATTTTTCGCATATGACGTGTTGCCGAACTAGCGCGAAAAACAACATCAGTTTGCAATTAAACATATAAATTGCTTACCTGGATTTAATGACTTATATGCCCGTATTCACCAACATCAAATAAATCTTGGAATAGCTTATTCATTGAATAAGAGAAAAATATCGCATCAAAATATGACATCTAGAATAAATACCTTCATTTGTGTTATGGTATCGATGCGATATTTTTCTCTTATTCAATGAATAAGCTATTCAAAGATTTATTTGATGTTGGTGAATACGGGCATTAGTGTTTTTTTTTTTTTCAAACCGGGTGTATTTTTCTGGATTAGGGAAAATAAGACCAGCCCTGCTTTTAATTATTAAAAATTAGGATTTGATTTTTGTGACGTTTCTTCTCCAGGTGATAAAAAAAAAATAGATCTGCAGCGCATGATACTAGTTTTCACTCGGTGCTTTGTCGCCCTCAAATTGCGCTCTCACGTTTTAAAATGCATCTCCAGAAACATTTAATGCATTTCTCTCTCTCTCAATGTTTAATATCCTATTTTAGTTTTCATGATATGGATTTTTTCCGAAAAAAAAACTACATTCTTTCTGGCCAATTAAACAAATGTGCTAACGAGTTATTCACATGTAAATTTCCTTGTACGGTATTTCCGAAGTAAAATAGAAAAAGGTCTTCTAAATACCAATTGTTGAGTTTGAACATAAAAGTTTTTAAATTTATTGCATTTTTAAAATCTAATCAGGCTTTAGAATTTACTCCTCCTTGCAAAAAAAACTATACAGTTCATTAAAAAGAGAACAAATCATATTCCTGCTCTACATAAGAGCACAAGTAAAAAGAATTCACGATATTATTTATATGTTTAATTTGTATAATTTTAAACCCGCTACACGGTAATGAATAAAAGAAGAGAAATTAAATTTAAAAGTGCATTTTCCAAGGGATTAATCTCCTGAATAATATAAAAAAAATGTAGAGTCGTAAAAAGTTGATCGCTGTTTCATGCCCTACCTTCCAGGTGTTTATAGACGTTTTATTTCCTTGTTTAACTAAAGAAACAAATTAAACACGAATTACTTTTTCCACTCTGAATGCAACAACAAAAAACTAATTCCACTGCGACTACAGTGTTTATCGGAAAATCAAATTGTGATAATTGAAATTGAATGATTAAAATGTGAGAAAATGAATAATTGAAAGCAAGCTGTCAGCTAGAATATAATATTATTTTTAGAAATTTGATTAGTGATTTGAAAATGAAGAAATACATTTCGTATCATTAATCATTTCTGGGTATACTCGTAAATCCAATATTTTCAAGAACGCATTGTTCATATATTATTTTTTATGCTTAGCAGGTAAATTTGTAGTAGGGTAGGCATATTTTAATTTGTTTTCAATACCTACCTAATATTTTTCTCCGATATGTATATATTTCCAAATTACATTTGTCAATTCAAATCTTATTAATAAAACTAAATTTAATGATAAGATGGATAAAAACTTCTTTAATCATTAGTTACAGTAAATTCATATCCAAAACAACAAACAAGATTTACCTTGAAAACTGCAAAAATAAACTATAAATGCCCAATATAGTTCACAAATGCCATCTATAATTTTAATCAAAAGACACTTATGGCCCGATATTTTCATCTCTGGTTAAACTATTTGTTCATATTTTGTATGTTTAAGTAGAATTGTAGGAATAAGTGAGGGTTGCCACCCCCACCCCTTCTAAGTAAGACATTTTTGTATCGACAGTCAGTCATAAGAATCACCCCAAGTCATTGATAATAAATATTCTTATTCTAAAAAATCTCATTTGTTTATATTAAAATTATTATAAACAACACTACCTTCTCCAGATCCCAAACAATATTTGTTAACCTAACTGTCAGTTAAAATGGAAAATGTCGCAACAAAAAATTGACACATGCGTAATTTTTAAAATTCGTGCCATAATGATACCATTCGTTTCAACTAGCAGTTTATAGGTGACGGGAGGTAAAAGCTTCAAATGTAAATTGTAGAGCATAAAATTCTGCATCTGGATCAATAAGCAAAATTAATTTTATATGATTTGTAACGCCCGAAATTAGGTATGGAAATGACGAAAATGAGCGCAAAAATAGCGATAGCCACCGAATTCAAAGGAAATAGTAACAAATGTTAACGATCTATCTATTAAGCTAGGTTACTTTACTTTTTTAATTTTTGTAATTGTCACGGAATGGGGATACCAGTTGAAAATCAAACACTTTATACATTGTTTTGCCGATGACCAAGTGGTCTTGACTCAGGACTCTTATGATCTCGAATTTATGGTCCGACGACTGTATAAAGAGTACGAAAATTGGGGTTTACAAATAAGCCTACAAAAGACGGAGTACCTGGTTGTAAACTCAGACGCAAAGTCCGAGGTCTTAATTAATGACAACGTCGAAGTCCAACAAGTTGATAGTTTTAAATACCTGGGTGCACAAATTGATAAGAAGCCGAAAAATAATAGGATTCCGAAACTCTGTATGGTGGGACAAAAATATCTCGAACAAAAATAAAAAGTGTATAGGCCAATCTATGGTCGAATCTGTGCTTTGTTATGGGTCGGAAGTATGGACTTTAAACACAGAGATGAAAAGGAGACTCATAGCAGTCGAGATGGACTACGTAAGAAGAAGTGCCAGAATCTCCAGGTTGGAGAGAAAAACTAATGAAGAATTTAGAACTAGAATGAATGCTAGGGAAACAGTCATAGAAAGAATTGAGAGGAGAAGCTTAAAGTGGTTCGGACATCTTCTAAGGATGCCAGAGGAACGATGGCCGAAGAAAGTATACAAATGGAGGCTGCCCGGGTGAAGAAAAAGAGGACGACCAAGGCGATCATGGAATGAAGGCATCAGACATGCGATGGATGAGAGAAATTTAGAAGAAGCCCATGCCATGAATAGAGAGGTTTGGCGGAGGGGAACAGGAATACGGCAAGAAGCTGTCCACGATATGCAATAACTATGTAGTATTATAAATTCTCATATGTATTTTAATATTGTACCTGTAATATATATATATATATATATATATATATATATATATATATATATATATATATTACCGCCGATGCGACGTTGTATTTATCCACAAATCCGTGGAAATGCTGACCGAAGCAACAAATGTGTATTTGGCTGCTTACTAGTGCTGTTACAATTTGTCGGTTTTCTACTTACTATCTCTAGTTAATGTTCATCTATTAACTAGCTATGCTGTACTGATGAGCTCTAATAAGAGCGAAACACGTGTCTACAGCTGCTATTGAGCGATTACCCTACGAACAATATTTTTCTAGTTTTTATAACTTTACGCTCACGATATATGTATATTTTTATATATATATCTATATCTATATATAATTTTTGTAATTTCTGTTCAAGTGAACAATTATCTATTTACACTCATAAATAATAGATGGTATAGTATCTATTTTTCATAGCTTTCTCATTTAGCATTCATCGTAATGACTTGCTTGACTTTATAGTTCATATATAAATCCATGGTGACAAGGTCAGGTCATTTCATAATATACCGTAAATATTTTCAAATGTTAACCATCTATCTATCAAGTGAACAATTATCTATTTAAATTAATAAATAATAGATGGTATAGAATAAATTTTGCATAACTTTCTCATTTAGCATTCATCGTAATGACTTTTGCTTGACTTTATGAATCATATACAAATCCATGGTGACAAGGTCAGGTCATTTCATAATATACCGTAAATATTTTCATTAATATGAAATTATAATGAAAACAGTGATCAAAATGTAATAACTGAAATAGAATTATTAAAAAGGTCAACATATGAATATTTGATGATCATATAGTGGACAAGAGAAGTATTAATACAACAATCATAAGGATATCAAATCGTTCAGAAAATAAAACGATAATATTAACCATTTATTATATCTCAGTATAATCAACCCTTCACGAGCTGTCCCATCTTATAAAAAAATATAATTGGACGAGTTTATTTTTCTTCCCATACGGCTTCTCTTTCTACGTTGCGTGTGTGTTTCGATTGTTGCCGAATGATTTTCTCGGAAAATTGTTTTGTGTGCGTTGGAAATATTGATAACTGTTGAATGAGATATAAAATTCCATTCCCTCATGCGGAGAATTGAAATACATTACATAGGGCATTGAGGTTTAAACTAATGATGACTTCTACGAATGAAAACTTTCCAAGAGGAATTTGCGGATCTTGAACTAACTCAGAACTTCTCAAGAGTGTGTTGTATGTTATTACACATGATTACTTGACTTTGAATTACATTTCGCTGTAAAGATTTTTCAGATTTTGTTACTGTAGTTTCAAGAATTCTATAACAACCTAGCAAGTAAACTTTCCAATAAGATTTCTGCCTTTGATATTCAAGAAGTCCAAATGATTGTGACTATGACTTGATTTCTAAGGCGTAATATGTAATCTATGTAAATATGTTCTCCTGAATTTTATAGTCTGCGCCTTCAAGAATTAAATGAGGTATGGTGAACGTGTTAAAATTTTACACGTTTCAAGATTTCTAGAATTCAATTGTAATAACATATTTTTAAGATGAAATCTATTTCTATGTAATCGGAATAATATATTACGTTCCAAGTTAGGAAAACTGAAGTTATTGTTTTTTGTATCTTACAACCTCCAAACAAATTAATTTTTGGAGATTGATTTACAAAATTATGGATCTAGATGATGAAAAGAACAAGGTAAATAATTTAGAAGATAAACAAAAAATAAAAATAAACAATTCCTTGTGTCAATATGTATTTTAATGACAAAACCGTTGCTATGCAGTAACGGTTGCAATGTTAGAAAGTAACCCATTACTGTACGATTTAGAGTACATTTACAAATTACGAAAAAAATTATTTGTTAACAATTTGTTTTTGATATATTTAGTTCTTCTCTCTCTCATTTGAAGTTATTACAAATATTACGTAATATTTTACTCTTTTTAACATTTGTCTAAATTTTTAAGTCGACTGCAGTCTAGAATGGAGAACAAGAATGGTAAGAGATATTTTGTCAACAAATAAAACTTTTTATTTGGAGATAAAACTCGTTGAAATTTATAGGAAACGTGTAAAAATAACTAGTAATAATAATCATTCATTTACCATGTTAAATACAGAGTTTTGTAACTAATTGAACACAGCCATGTTGGTGCATTTCGGCACAATTGTACTTGGAGATCCAACTTAAAGTTAAAAGTTACATAATCTTAAAGGAAACTTTTATACAAAATTATTCGCAATGTTCTATCTTATTGGGAATATTTGAAAATTCACATTTTTCCGAAAAAAAATCACCTCAAATTTCTTCAAAATTTGAAACTTTCGCAATAAACAAACTAACCTCTATCTATAAAATCTGAGCTTATGAGTATATGAGTCAATATACGTGCCATTTCTATAGTTTTTTTTTTTATCTGTCTCTATGTAGAGCCTTCTACGTAAAAGTTTTCAAGAACTTCTTAAGGCGCTCAGAAATACCAGTATTTGAAAAACAATTAAAAATAATAGCAAAAACATTTTAATGAACTTGAAATATTTTCCATTATTATCAGATGTAAACTAAACTGTACAGTCTAAAACATATTAAAGCGTTAGTGAACTGCGCAATAGACACTTACAAAATTGACGTCACTGCAAGAGAGAGATAGAAGATCATGCATCCAAATAAACCTCCCCTCGTTGTCTTGCGTCCCGTTCCCTGTTCCTATCTGTCATTGTGTTCGCATCTGTTATTCAGTGGTAAACCTAATTCTTTATTGTGATGTGTAAGTTGTGTTTAATAAAAATGAGTTTAAAACCAGAAGATGTGTCTGGGGCAACTTTTTTGTTTGATAATATTGAAGATCATTCGATTATTCAACTAAAACGATGGCTAGAGTGTAAAGTCTACGGCTGATGACAGGTCTTTGTTTGGACGGGGTAACCCTAGCAACCTTGATTTCTATGCTTTGCCGTTAGAGGCACTCGTGCAAATTGCAATTTTGTAAGTGTCTATTGCATTTATTGTGAAATTCTTTTTACATAATAATGATTCCGCTACTCATACTAACGGCGTAACGTGAATGTAGGCGCCTTTTATATTAAATTAAATGATAAGACTTAGAAATATGTTAAATGAAAATAAGTTACTTATTTTCTAATTACAAATGTCTAATGAATACTCCTGTATTTGTATTTTAATGATGTCAGCCTTTGTGAAGAATATACAATCTACACTATAATAAAGTAGCTATTTTTGGTTTATTATACTACCTACTTTTCCTTTCAAAACGAATTAGTAATGGTTGTTAAATATAATGAACTGGAATATTAACTGTTCTAAATTCTTTTATATTTAATTTGAGTAATATGACTGACTATTAAAATAATTATCTGATGTGAAATTAAAATTATACATGGTTATGTTTAGTAAAATTATTCTTGCAATATTGAAATGAAAGTAAAACTGTCATTAAAACAAGCAGAATTTTTGCGCGTGCTCTCCATAAATAAAGAGTTTTTTTACAAGGTTAAACCACGAGATTTTGATTATATTCAAAGCCCTGAGGGTCTAAGTTATGTTCCTTTAAAACATATAACAAGTAACATGTCCATGTAGTTCCTCGAGGGTAGGTAGTATAAGAGCCGAAGTAATTACCTGAACGATGCAGTTTAATAACGCAACACAGCTAGGGCTCTGGTACACAAATAATGTAATGTGTGTTCTGATAAAATTGGAACAGGGCCCAAAGGCGCGATAAAACCACGCGGCGTCTTTTTCTCTTCTTTCTTCGTACCCCAGTCGATACGCCGTCATCTGACACACAACGATCTCACACTGTTACAGACACTCAATTGGGCAGCACTAATTTTACACAACTTTTACTAGTTATCAAATTTTAGAGATTTTAACCGACTTGAAAACCTGTTGTATTTTACGTAGTTTAAAAGTTTAAGTTTTATGAGGTCGCGTGGTTGAATAATGGGATCGATTGTAGTTTTGACCACACCGGACCGGGTTTAAATCCAACGGGAGTAAATTTGAAAATTATTTTAAATATTGACATAACACGATAGTAACCCCTTTGGTGCTCTTTCTGTGACAGCTGGTAAATGCCATCTATGTTTATTTATTTTAGAAAGTAATCAAAAAAGAAATGATGCTGTTAGCATAACAATTCCGGGGGATTTTTTATTCCACAGTTTACACAATACCAGGTGAAAGCGGAAATACGCTTTGACATGTCATTTTGACAAATATAAATAGGTTATTTCGGAAGTGGGGCCAGACAGCTAATAGGATTTCGAGTGATTGATGGGGTCCCGTGGCCGCGTGCCTGAGTGTCCGGTCGCGAACCTGGGGGAACCGGGTTCGATCCCAACAGACGCCAAATATTTCCAATTTTAAATGGCACAAAAGTGACCCCTGTGGTGCACTCTCCACACCAGCTATGAGTGCCCGTGAGGTGACGCCTGGTAAGCGCCCACACGGTAAAATATATCGTCAACATTACCGATGTCTACATGTGTTGTAGATAGTGGCACACCCAGAAATGGGTAATATGCCGTGATGAAATATTTATTTATTTATTTATTTGTGAATGCTTTATATTATTGCTTATCGGTAATGTAGGATATAAAAGTACTCGAGTAAGGGAAACAACAACCATTTTAATAAAAAATTGTAAATATACCCAAATTTAAATTTTTAAATGTCACTGTCAACAACAGGAAATAATTTTCTGTATCAGTGTTACCAATTTCAAGTAATTATTTGTTATTGCTAACTGAATCACCAGATATAACAAGTAAATCTATATTCAACTGTTTTTATACCGTTTTTATTATAACATTCAGAACCACGAACGATTCAATTAATCCAGGTGAAGGTCATGAATATTTCACGAATATTTCTGCGTATTTAAATAATTGAATCGTTCGCGGTTCTGGAATGATATAATAAAAACTGTATAAAACAGTTGAATATATGTGTAGTTACTAGGGTGTGGTTCCTAAACCACAGCGTGTGTCGCGCTGTCTATTAAGTACTCGGTACTCCGAAAGAAGGGTATACTTGGATATAGACTAGCATTAATGTAGGTGAAAAATTCATTCACTTTAGTGGGATATCATAGCTCAGGTGGGAGAGCATCGCACTAATCCATTTTTCACAAATTATTTCTTCGTGTAGATATACTTACTTAGATTAGGTATCGAAATCTGTCAGCTGAAGCACATTGGCATACTCAGCAAAGGGTAATGAATAAGTGGTGGTAATATATTTTTAGACGACCATTGTGATAAGTATGACATATCAACATAGTATCCTAACACTGAAAGTTGAACTTAGCTCGTGTGTATTGACTTGCACTCCGCTACGCGTCGTGCGTCAATTTACACTCGCATGATATTTGGTATTTTTCATAACTTGTTACGAAAATAACTATTTTTGCACGATCGGGTTTTTTAAAATGTTTACCGATAGGGTTTCCAAGGCAATAAGCTTTATTTACAAACTATTAATCGGTGATGTGAATCACTTACCGATAAGTAGGAGGACGCGGTAAGTAAATAAAAACAAAGATCAAAGATTACTTTAAAAAAATTACAACCACAAACATGTCAAAATAGATTTCAAATCTTATTTTGTGCTTGGATCGTGCAAAAAACGTAATAAGCATTCGGATGTATTAGAGATCCCGAATTCGTTTCGATCTCCAATTTCATCCTCAACCGGTAGGAAGCACTTACTGCCGTTAATACTTAAATAACTATTAATTTTATTAATACAAAATAGAAAACAATTTTATGAGATAATTTTTTGGTTTACACAGAAAAGATATTATTGCCATTTAGAAGTTATTATTTTTATTCAATTTTGACGTTTTAAGCTGTCATTATTAACTCCATAGCAACAACTATAAGTAATACTTTTTTCACATGTGAATTAAAAAAAAATTAAATCACTCTCACAAAATTTTAACTCACTCTGTAACAAATAATGCATTTAAAATAACATTAGGTACGAAATTAACACTCACCACAGTATTTATTTATTATCAGCCATTTTCATTATTTTTCACGGCACAAATGACAAACAATAAAGCATTTTAAATACACGACTTGACGTCTATCAGCAACGATTGTCATTCTCAGCCTACTAACTGATCAGTTTTTTATTTTGTCAAAATTAAATATTATAATGGTTTTTATTAGTATTTCGTCAAAATTGAATAAAATATTGTACAAACCACGTGAGCTAAGAATGTTTATTCACTCGAAGAAA
Organism: Ophonus ardosiacus; assembly: GCA_943142095.1. Lineage (NCBI taxonomy): Eukaryota > Metazoa > Arthropoda > Insecta > Coleoptera > Carabidae > Ophonus > Ophonus ardosiacus. The sequence continues at coordinate 13,703,424 of OW964830.1, read as the reverse complement.
TTAACTCACTCGCCCTTACGGGCTCGTGAGCTAAACTTTCTTCTCATAATTAAACATTACCTTAGCTCACTTGGTGTGTAAATATCTATAAAGTTGCTGACTTGACATAATTTAAAAAATATATAGATATTTAAATTAGTTTCCAAGACAAATAATATCAGAAAATGAATAAAACATCTAGCGACATTTGGCGAATTATTTCATTTTTCACATACATTTTCATAATTTTTACATGTTAAATATAAAAATAATGTTTTTCCAGATAAAAAAATCTATTGTGGCCAGCACAATACCTCATGCCATTTCCATTTTATGTTATATAAGTATTGTATTGCATTCCTCTGTCGAAACGTCGTTTCATAATAAAAAAAAATACAGAATTGTACCCATATATTGTTTTTTTATTGTATTCAACATGTCTTGTATACACCCACAATTCTATCTATTTTTCATTGCATGCGGAAGTTCTTAAAAGTCAGAGATTCTTCCATGTTACAGTTACTAACAAGATTGGCGGTATTTCTTATGCACTTTATCTATAATTTTAAATATTATTTAATAAAACAATAAGAAAGATTAAATGTACTTCCCAGAAAACGCTTTAAGCATATCACTATAACTGTTGATTTTGACATTGACATGTATCTGTCATTTATAAACTATGATACAAACATTTGAATTTGTCAAATGGTTTCCTTGGATTAGTTTAGCCTGCTCGACTTATTACATCCCGTTATTCTATATATTGATATAAAAGATATAGGTAATAAAAATTTTAAATGTATCAGATGTAGAATTTTATGTTCTTCAATATTAGTATTAGTAATAACAAAAATTTTCAAAAAATAATATTTAGGTGAATTTTTTTATGAAACTATTACTTCCGGTTATCCAATTGTTACCGAAACCTTTTCTGCTCTTCTCAGGAATGTCAGAATGAAGAATCCATAGTTGAACAGGTCATAAATCTTATAGTTTTTGAGGAATCGTTCTTCCAACATCCGCACGTGCACACACACACACACATACACACACACACACACACACACACACACACACACACACACACACACACAGAGAGAGAGAGAGAGAGAGAGAGAGGCATCATCGTAAAAATGTTAAAATAGGATTGTAAGGACCTTAAATCGTGCTTATTCACTAAAATCTGAATACGCGATTTTTAGCATGAAACCAATACCTCTCTTAGCGAAAGGTAAAAACAGATTTATGTAGATCTTGTGCAAAACGAATACACATGTTATTGTATATGTGATATTAAGTAAAATATCCTTAATTTTTTCAATTTATAGTTCAATAGATTGATGCAAGGACAAAGACTGTTTAACTTTTACCTGATTTATTGGTTACTTGTGACCATCAGTTTATTGGCGCATGTAAATAGAAAAATATGTCAATTTATCTACAATAAATATAAAGACTGATAAATTAATGAAAATTATTATTTATATAGTGCGCTTTTCCAATTATAATTCTTAACAACCGTGGTGTACTGGTATTTTATATTAAATAGTATATAATAATACGCCACAAAATTATTTTTGTAGGATAGGCATAAAATTAAAAATATCTCGTTGTTGGCACCAAACAATGACAATTTTAATTTTTAAGTTGATCGCTATTTGTTCAATAAAAGTAAAATGATAAAAAATTGGAGCGAGTAAATATATATGTTGACTCTTTTATCTGTCAATAAAATGATTGATTTATCGGCAAATGTAAAACTACTCTGAAACTGGAACAATAAATTGTGCTGTATAAACATTTTAAATACGGCATACATATTCAAAGCAATCTTTCTGTTTGCATATGCGGTAAATAGAACCCGCACATAATGAAATTTCCATCTCGAACTAGATTCTCCTGTTTTACAATTAAAATCTGGCGTACTACGAATTTCATCATAATGCATATTTCATAAAACCATAGATACTATGACTAGACGAAGTAAACCAGAAATAATCATGAAAGGTAGTATTTACAAAAGGTAAAAATAAATATATTTACTGATTCACATGAAAATTCTTGGTGTACACAACATAAATTAAAATTGCAAAGTAATTGCAGGCAGAAGTAAACACAAAGCAAGAGAGGAAATTATTCCGGCAAAGTAAATACATCTTGATATGATAAAAAGAAGAAGAGCAGAGCTGTAGCCTTGGATTTACTTCAAAATATCAAACAAGACTTTATGAAATGCTTCTCACATCTAATTTGAATTTCAAAATTAATTTGTATACAAAATATTCGCATCGACGTCAAGGGTCGATATGATTGCATTGTTTCTAGGACGAAGCAGAGGATGTTCAACAATATAACGTTATAACCTACTTCCTTCAAGATGTATGAGTATTCCATTAGCCAGATTGAAAAATATATTACATATGCAAGAAGCAATAGCATTTGACATAACAGAAAATATTCTGAATTATTTCGAAGTTATGCGAACGGTTGTGATTCTGACGACTCGCGTTCGAATCAATTTTTTCCAATTTTCAAATGACACAACAAATTAACCTATGTGAACAAATGGTCATGTCAGTATGTGATACAATGACGACAAGAAATAACCTTGATGATCAGACGTTCAAAGTTGGTATTGGTAGGTAATTGCCTTCAGTTGGCAGTAGCACGATCTGAAAGGAGCAATCAACATAATGAGAGACAACCAGGCTGCTTCAAAGATACTATAGGTAAATGCATGAGGTCCACTTTTACAATTGATGGATAAATTAGGGTATAGCTATCGAAGGTATAACTTTATCTTAGCAACTATTCGCGATGCAAGTTTAGACATCAGCGCCGCTAGTGAACTTGCTTGGAGGGTATTGACATCTGTCAGTCTCTGGATTACTTTGTAATATTTTTGCGTAATTTCTCTTATATTTGTGTTATTGTTATTAATTTAAGTGTTTTGCGATAAGAATATACAATACTTTTGTATATAAGCATCGTTTTCATCTATCTAGTATTGATATTGGAACTTTTATAGTAGGTAATACTTACAAGGTTATGTAATAATTTCATTGTGATATTTTTATATTATTTCAGTTCCATTGAAAATTCAGTAACATCGTAGTTATTATATTATTATTATAAACCTGTTTATATAAAAATTAAAAAATAAAGCGAAATTACACAAAAATATGACAAAGTAAACACGAGATTGACAGATCTCAACACCCACCAAAGAAGTTCACTATTTAGTCACTAGCGGCGCTGTCGTCTAAACTGGCATCGCGAATAACCTTCGATAAACACGACAATACAATGCATTTTTATCTATTAAATAGTTGTCCCAGGAATACCGTTCAATCACTTTAGGTTGCTATTGACACAATAAAATTGTATTCTTGTTAGACTTACACAGCCATATTTTCAAAAAAAATTAGGCTAATCCTCAATTATGGGTTAGTGAATTCTATTCTATTCCGGTATTTAAAATTTAATATACGCAATATTATGAAAAAGGTAGATACTAAGAATAGACTATATTTTAAGATATAAACTGTCAAAATTAGAGTAGAATTCGCTAATCCGTTTTTGAGAATCGAGCTGACAGTGATGACGAATACTTGACATCTGTCAAACATATGAATAACAACATATGGAACCAGGGATAAAGTAATTCCAGATATCCAGATATATGCGACCGATTACCATGGAATAAGAAATATAGTCATTGACTCTGTCAGATCCAGCAATAAAACTATAAATATCGTAATTATGACAAAGCGGAATATATCCATTGCTTGCATTATAACACTGGGTGACAACGGGCTATTATTTGCGCCGCTCTGTTGACATGAAAACATGCTTTGTTAAGTAAAATTATCTTACTGTTCCTTTAACATAAATGCTATTTTTGTTTAAAATAATATCTTATGAAAATGAAAACTGGAGCTCCAAATATTATTTACGTTAAAGGAACAGTAAGATTGTTTTGCTATACATAACACTCAAATTAGATGGAAGTACCAGGTGTTGATTGCCTTCATTCCAAAAGAGCGGCGCAAGTAATGGCATGTTTTGTATCTAATATTATAAAGCAAACAGTAAGCGATATGTCGCTTTGTCATTATTACGATATTTATAGTTTTATTGCTAGACCCGATAGAGTCAATTTTTCTAACTATACTGGTGTTTATTCCTTAGTTTATACTATCTAAGTTTTATCCGAAAACAATTTTCAATTTTATACCCGGAACAGCGGTATATGAGCTCTATGTAAAGATTGTAAAGTAACCCTGAGTCAAATTTAGTCTGAAAATGCAGGAATATTCTTCAGCTTCAATAGCTGGCACAAGCACGTCAGATTGTCGTGGGTACCGGTGTAAGAAAGGGTTTTAGGCAATGAAAAAGTTAAAGCTGATGAGCTTGCTAAAAAGGAAGCCAAATTACCGCTTTAAGTTCATGAACCTTCTTGTGGTCTTTTGAAAAACCATATAAAGGTGAAATCAAAAACTGAGAATAATCTACCATAGCCTCAGACTGAAAAGACATTAGTTAAACAAAGAAGTACATTTCAGTCTTGTCGACAATCTCCCAGCAGCAATTAGCTCTTAGAAGAAAGAAACTTAGAACTATGACAGATTGTCTTACTGGTCATTGTCCTCTGAAATACCATCTGTGTAAGAGGGATATAGCGACGACCAACATCTTACGACTCTGTGAAGAGGAAGAAGAAACTTTGTAACACATATCATCCAGCTGTAGTCGTAAGTAGATTAAACAATCTACTAGTATGTATAAGGTATAAGGTACCCCACGGTAAATAAGATCAAGACACTGTCCAATGAAGCATTTACAGCAAAAACTGTTTAAAGATAATCCTATCCTATATCGACGAGGCAATTGTTGCGCTTAAAAATATGCAGATGATCCGACTACAGTCCAGAAGACATAGTACTGATACGTCCCCTACTGTAGATACGAGCCCTGCGTCAAAAGAATTCGCCCACATCTATTTATTATCATTATTCATATAAAAGGAAATTGTTTACACTTATTCAATTATTATTCCTAAACTTACTTATTTTATGTTATTATAGTTAATTAATAGCTTACATAAAATGCGCTATCATAATTAATAAATAATAATAATATTTATTACCATTTAAGTAATAGGCGAGGTTCAGCCCAGGGCTGTTCTTTCACCTAACCCGATACAGTACAAAAATATATGACAATATAATAGAATCATCAAACGCTAGACACAATTTAACAAATATTGAAAATATTACAATTACTTTCAAAAATAGTTCACAAAAGAAAAAAAAAAACAAATATGGAAAAGAAATAGAGAGGCGGTCTTAATATAATTTTTTCAATTTGAATTTGAAAGCAGTTAACGGTAAAGACTTCAGGGATTCAGAAATATTGTTATACAAAGTAGGCGCGAGATAGGAAAATGATGCTTTAGATTTTGACTTTCGAAAGGAAGGAACAATATATAAGTTCTTCATACGGAGAGTGTAATTGTATTCCCTTGGTAGTAACTTGTCAAAGAGATAATTAGGAGTTCTAGTTAACCTTACATTGTGAATTAAACGAAGATAATTAATTTTTAGTCTTTCATCAACAGATTTCATATTAGCTGCATTCTGAATAAGAGTTATTCTATTTTTATCCGTTAAAGTTAGATTTGGTATGTAAGAACAAGAGCAGTAATCAAACGTTGATAGAATTAAGGAGTTTATTAATTTTAGTTTTATATCAGTATTAAGATCTTGGCGAAATTGGTATAAATGCCGAAGAATCAATCTAGCAGACATTAGCTTCTTGTTAAGATGTTCTCTAAACATCAGGTCATAGACTATGTAGCTACCTTGTAAAGAGAAGGGATGTAGGCGAATTCTTTTGACGTAGGGCTCGTATATGAGGGAGAGAAGCGTAACGAAGTGAATATAGATAACTGTACTACTGAACTATGAACGCAAATTAATAGGAATTATAGAAAATAATGTTTATTGAGCGAAACCCTCAGCCTCTATTTCTAAGAATTTGGGTATAAATTTTTATTATGTTATTAACATAAAACCAATGAACAATATGTTCCAAACGAAATTTTGAAATGTTGCAAAGGACTGATGATATCCACTACTAAAAATAGATGTTTTTCAAGTAGTCATAACTTGGCCCTAAAAAAATTCAAAAAGTGTACAGTTAATTTGTAGATCATACTTTCTTCTTTCATAATATTTATGTATAGTTTGTAATGAATAGTTCAATAGTACGGGCTATAGCTCTTCGCGCGAATCTCGTGTTTAGTGATTCTGTCGAGACGAGATATTTCTCGATTCTCGTCTCGTCTCGTACTCGAGATTTCTCGTCTTGACGAGACGAGACAGAAATGTAAAAAATATTTTACGAGACGAGATATGTTTGCCGAGATCTCGATTCTCGATAACTGTTTCGAGATTTCTCGGTTGTTATTTTCTCATGAGTTATATTTGCAAAAGTGTGAAATTTAACATTTTTAGTGATATCTGTCTCTATTTAGCTATGGCATTTTTGAACAAAAAGATAATAAAGTATTTGACATTTTATCTGTCAGAATTTGTTAAGCGTGCATTACACGATAAAGTTTTTCTTTTTAAGTAACTTAAAAGTTTTCTCTCACGCACAATGACATGAGTGCAAGAGAGACAAATGAATAGGTATTTAACGAAAAACTTTTAAAGAAAAACTGAAACATGCGCTATAATTTTTAACTGTCAACTAACTGTCAAATGTCATTTGTATTTATATTTTTGATGTATACAAGTAGTGTTATAAGTGATCGATATTAAACTGAAAAATGGCAAAATGGGATAGAGAAGTAACTGAATTCTTAATATACCTAAGTATACCTTTAATTTTGACACTTGGATATTTTAAATCACGCAAAACTTGATCGTGTAAATATACATGTAAAGTCACTTATAAAAACACTTTCTTTTCAATTCACTTGAAAATAAAAACTTCATCGTGTAATCCAGGCTTCAGGTACGTTACTTTCTTTAAGGGCCGAGATATCCACCTCCTAATAACTTTATTTGGCGAATAATAACCATGGATACAATTGTATCAACAATTATTACCATAGAAATTATTAGCCAAATAAAGTTATTAGAAGGTGGATATCTCGGGCCTTAATGTTTTATAACAGATTAGAAAATGCTAGATAAATATTAAATTAATAAAATTATAACAATAAAATTTGCACAAATTTTAGGTTATATCAAATTTTGACAGATAAAACTACAAATATTTAGCTTTTTCTTCAAATTACTATTAATACAAAATTGTATAAATTTAATAATTAGTTTATGGGACAAACATATACCTACATATTAAATTTCCATCGAGAAATCTCGGCGAGAATCTCGGCCGAGACGAGACTATATTAAACGAGACGAGAAAAATTTCGAGACGAGACATAATTTTATGAATTTGAAACGAGATGAGACGATACAATGAATTTCTCGTCTCGTCTTGACCGAATCACTAATGTTTTACATCATTTTGAGGACTGCTATGTTGAATCGTCTTAGTAACACAAATAACCCAAAAACAATTAGATAGATCCCTTGATTATAATGTTTTTTTGTACGACTTCTTCCAAACTACGCAAAATTTCCAACAAAAGGTTCTAATAAAATGAGTTTGGATTCATTGTGTGTTAAATAGGCTGTTGATATGTGATACTATTTATTCTCCCCAGTAATTATTACCACCGTGATCATTTAGTAAAATGTCAGCAGCTGTATAATAACAGCGTAGAGCTTGACTAATTTCACAGCCAGAACGAATCAATTTAAATTAAAAAGCGGTAAAATTTCGATCGCTTTCTGTGAACTCATTAACGCTACGCTAATCACCCTCTGCATTGCTGTCAACAAACTTTTTTCAGATACAACTGATTGTATAATGAACGAATACGTTATACGTTACGGTAAATGAAATTGGCAATTTCATATACCGTCGCAAACTTCTTGAGGTTTTGTAATAACGTTTTATTGAAACAAGACGTGGATGCTTTGTATATTACCCTAAGAAATATCTATATGGTTACATCTCGAATATTGCAAGTATTATACTTGTAAAATATAATTCTTACATTCTCGAACAATATTGAAATGAATGAATATATAAAATAAATATAAATAAATCAATATACAGGATTGGGCAGAAAGGACGGGCGTTTTTTTAAACGTCACAAAATTGATAGTTTTTGCTTAAGAAAAATTTTATACAAATTTAAGTTAGTAATGACATATATTTGAAAAAAACAAGTGTGGAAAACAACATCTTGCATGTGGTGTCCGATATCATTAAAGCATTTTTGGAGATATTTTACAAAGTTTGCAAACACTTTTTCCAACATCGCTCTGTCAATTGGGCGACTTCTACGCGAATAGCTTCTGTCAGTTATTCCAATGTGCAGGAATTATGTTCAAATACAATCATATTGGAAGAATTGAAAGAAGCTATTTGCGAAGTCGCCCAAATTGACAGAGTGATAAATAAATTAGGAAAGAGTGAAAAGATAATGTCAGCCACCGAGATTTGAACCCAGAACCACTGTCAATGCTCTACCAATTGAGCTATGGCGGACTCTTCCCGCTGGCTCACATTATCTTCCACAAAGGTTAGACCGAATGATTCTCTTTATGAGAATACTTAGCGGCACTCTTTCCTAATTTATTTAAAATACAGTGTGTCCCATTTAAAAGTGCCACCATTGGGATCTCGAGAACTATAAGAGATACGATGTCGGTTAAATGGAACTTTTTGTGCACCTTTGGGATGTCATCTCAGATGTGCTTTTGTTTTTCCAAAAATTCTCATAGGGCACTAGATAATGACGAAAAACTAATTATTGTTGATTTTTTCTTTTTCAAATAACTTCTAAACTATTGGTAATTGAGGAAAACGTTTCAAATATAAAAGATAGATATTTTTATTAACTAACCAGTGGCGTACGCAATAAATTTTTATATCCGTAAATTTTCGAGATATAACACAAACTTATAATTTTTTAAATGGAACCGATATCTTATTTTAGTCTCAAAAAAACAATAATTTTTTTTCTCTTTTTAATGATGTAAGGGTTATTATGTTTTATATTTGTTTTGCTCCTAAAGTTTAATTTTTTTCTTTATTTTTGTGAATTTTCTTATTATTTCTCAAAAAAAAATATTATTTTTATTAATTATATTGTATTTGATCGATATAATTTATTTTATGCCTTTTTTACTTAATATTTTTATTCTAGACTTATAATTACAAATTACACTATAATGTGCCAAGGGCGACCTGATATAAAATATTATAAAAATTAATTTGTTACCAGTTTTTAGCAAATTTTTCTAAAGAAATAAATTATTTAAGTACAAGAAGTATTTCTAAATAGAAATCTACCAATATTTTCAAAATAATTGTAAATGTAATACAAAATAAGGAATAAATAATAATTTTGAAGGCAAAACAAATATAAAACATAATAATCCTTACAATATTGAAAAGAGAAAAATACAGTTATTTTTTTGAGACTAAAATCAGTTATGGGTTCCATTTAAAAAAATATAAGTTTGTGTTATATCTCGAAAATTTACTGATATAAAAAAAATTTTCGTACGCCACTGGTTAGTTAATAAAAATATATATCTTTTATATTTGAAACGTTTTTCTCAATTACCAATAGTTTAGAAGTTATTTGAAAAAGAAAAAATCAACAATAATTAGTTTTTCGTCATTATCTAGAGGCCTATGAGAATTTTTGGAAAAACAAAAGCATATCTGAGATGGCCTCTCAAACGAGCACAAAAAGTTCCATTTAACCGTCATCGTATCTCTTATAGCTCTCGAGATTCCAATGGTGGCACTTCTAAATGGGACACACTGTATATAGGCTGCATACTCAATGTTCATTTCATGACAGAGTGATGTTGGAAAAAGTATTAGCAAACTTCACGGCATACTACTCATTGTTGCGTGCGCCAATCTGCATTGTACGTACGCATATACTGATTGGCACACTCAGAAATGGGGAATATGCAGTGATGATATATTTATTTTCATTTATATTATTCATTCATTTCAATATTTTACTAACCAAGATGTAACCATATTTTTCCGTTCGGCCTTTGCAGAATAATGTTGTGTATCATTATGGATGTGAAGTGACTCATCGCAAAAAAATAATTTTTGCTATGCATAAGTTTTATTTTATTTTATTGACTAATATAATCCACTTATATTATGGTGAGAGACCATGATTGTTTAATATCAATATTATGGAATTATTGTAGCTGAAGATTGAGCAAAATTTAAGCTCCAAAACGTCCAATAAAAATATATTTTAATTTAAAATTAAATAAATTGATGGATTCCCAAGGCCGAACTTCCTTTTTCTGATTAACAAGTTCAGGATTCAAATTTTAACCTCGCTTATAACATGATGACATATTTTATTTTATTTTTATATAGATTTTGATTTGACAACTAAAAATCCAAGTTTTATTATGCTATTTTACTTAACTGGTGAATCTTTTGAATGATTTGCTAAAAATTAATCGCAAAGTTACAGAGTAAGCAGAAATTTGTATTGTTTTTTCTGTCATTCTAAAATGCATTACTAAAGCTACCTACAAACTAATTCATTTTACAAGGTATATTTTGTTTCATAATATGTACTGTATATGTGCTACTATTTAACACTTAAACAATTAATCTCTTATTAAGTACCTATGTAATTTCATTCCTGTCTTAATTCTTGTTACATATGAATTAAAGTATCCAATTTCTTTTCTGTGTTTGTGAGTCCTTCCGTAATGAATATTTGAGTTGTGAGAAAAATTGTATGGAACAACATGCGAGGAATATCCGACAAGTCCAGAGTCCTGTGTATTTATAAAGTATGCAAAGAATAATCCCCGTCAAGACTCCGTGTAATCCAGTCAAGGTCACGACAACATCTCCAGCAATGTTGGTTGGCATTCATCTCTTACAATCTTTTCTCTCTGTCTGGCTAATTGGTAGCCCCAGGCTTCTCGCATGACTCCATGCTTGCTTTTTTCACAGGATTCCTTTTTATTTGTGGGACAAACCTCTAATCTTACATCCAGACTGAGTTTTAATGCAAATTAACTTTGGAACTTTAAGTTATGGCAGACAATGTTTTAAATTTTCAAGTAAGGGATGGGAAGAAGTTTTAATTATAACTTCTGGTGCAGATTTTACGCGCGAATAAGCGGAAGAGGACTTACCGGTTATTATAATTTATAAATATATAACTTTGGAGGATTGTCGACAATGTCTCCAATTATACAAATAACAATTATTGCCAAACTTCAGCGCTGCCACCAATTTTCTAACAGGACTCTTCACAACAAACTTCAAACTTAATGTACGACATTCGTTAACTCACATCTTAAACACTTGTGAATTTTATTTTTTATTATATAACAAATGTACAGCCATAACGATACTTAATAAGAGGGTCGTTCAAAACAAAATCGTAAATTCTTTCTTTTTTAATTAAAATTGTTTATGGTAAACCCAATTTCTACGATTAAAAGATGTAAAACTCAGAAATTCTGCAAACTGCAATTTCTGAAATTATTGTAGGTATCTATTGAATTTATCGTGAACGAAAATAATCTTCTAACACTATACTCGCCGTCAAATGATTATGGACTGATGTTCAACTTTTATCCCTTTCCGCACCCTGTCCCTTGCCCAGCGGTGTTGCCGCTTGTATCTTGACATGACCAGCAATAAACGCAAATGTCATATAATACATTTCAAACTAATTAAAATTTTTAATACATCGTAAATGAAGAAAATATTATAACAAATAAGTAAGGTAAAACAATAATACTTGGTATAAAATATAAAAATTGTTTCTAAGGAAAATATATATTTATATTTTGACCAAAGTTTCCACACATCAATCTAAGATCGCGTTTGCGTTAAAATACGATAATCGGTGAAATCTAAATAAAAGGTAAGAATAATTGATTATTAGGTGAACAGTAGATCTGCCAACACAACATGCTTCTGCAGTCAAATCCAAAGTTTTCTTGTTATTTAATAAATTATAATTTTTTTTTCAAAGATGTAACGCCAATTTTTTGAAAAAATTGTGTACATTGACAATAATTGTTTTTGTCTGACCATCTAAATCTTGTTTTCCTAAACGTTTTTTATAAGAACTAGGACTATTTAATTCATGAGTTTTACACATTTTCTTTTCAAAAGTCTAAATATAATGCAATTTATAGGATTGGGAATAAAAAGTGCACGAAAGTACTAACGAAAATGTCAGAATATAAAATGACATTGACAGGTTACAGATATTTGTACAGGCAGACACATAAAAAATTTGGCATCAGTGCAGAAATCTCCAGTCCATAATTATTTGACGGCAAGTATAACACACAAATGTATGTACATTCATACATCAACATAAAGTGTACAATAATTGTATCTTAGCAACTCGTCATACAATCTTTAGTCCAATGACAATACCTCCCTTGAATAATGGGCTGGAACGAAAAATTAAAAATCTGTTGTGGCCAGCACAAGACCTCTCGCCATTTCCATATTAGGGTATATAAGTACATATTGTATTTAATATTTCTGGCACACACACAAAAATTCTAATTATAGCTACTATTAATATATTTTCACATTTTTTAATGCGCTTTATAAAATTTAATGACGAGTTTGGCGGTATTTCTGATGCGTATATGTAATATACTTATTAAGAATGTACTAATGTACCATCGGTAATTGAGTATATATATATAATATATATATATATATATATATATATATATATATATATATATATATATATATATATATATATTAATAACAAAGTAAGAAATATTAAATGTACTTTCTAAAAAAGCCTTTAATAATGTATCTGGATTTTTCTGTCAATTACAAACAATTTAATTTTTCAACTGGTTTCCATGGAGTTATTTGGTCTATGAGATTCATTACAGATTCTTTTATATATTTCTAATTCTTTATCTCTAAATCTATAGAAGATATTATAAAAATGTTTAATGTGTCGGATAGAGAATTTTATATTTTTTAGTATTTGTGAAAACATAAATTTCCAAAAAATAATATTTAGAAAATTTTTTTTTTAAGAAACTACTACTCCCGGTTGTCCATTTATTACCAAAATCTTTTCAGTTCTTCCCATTAATGTTATATTAAGGAATACGTAGATGAATTGGTCTTTAGTCATATAGAATTTGAGAAACCGTCCCTCCAACACTCACACATATGTAAACACACACAGACATCATTGTAAAAATGTTAAAATCTGATTCTAGTGAACTTAAGACGTGCTTATTTACTAAAATCTGGATATGAGATTTTTTTGAAAGAATCCAATACCTCTCTTAGCGAGAGGTTAAAAGAAAATTTAGAGGAGCGAAGTAACCTGTACAAATTTCCCACTCAATGTGAACAAAATATGGAAATTTTACTTTGTTCAGGAATTTATGAAACACATGAAATGTTAGCTCGTGTGAATGGAGACTTTTCACGAATTCGAATAATTAACGACGCGCAGTATGTAAAGTTTCGTTTCCCGTATAGAAATCCTTGCATTTGTTCTCACTGCTGTGCTGTCCGATTCATCTCGTTACTAATTTCCATTAAAAATATTTTATGATCCAGCGAAGCACGAGAGGATAGGAAAGTTTTAAGAACTTTGGACAAGTTAATCTAATTAAAATGAAACTATTTCAATTGAAAGTTCGCAACGACTTATACAACAAATGATTAAAGCTGATATTACACAGTCCATTCCGCCATTAACGCAGAGAAAGTTTCAGCCATCAATAACGGGAGGCCTACCGTTATTGAAAAATAATAGGGAACTTTCAGCCGTAATATATGAGGCCCTTTGGGAAGTAACAAACATGAATTACTCTTGTTCCCTAAAAAAACTTTAAAAGTGAAATGAAAAGGCTTAAATGAACCACGCATGTTATAAAATTCTTTAATTGCAGACGTTTCGGGCTTAAGGTAAGCCCATCTTCAGCAAAATGTTCTCTAATCTTCCTGTAAAATCCTGCTTAGGAAGATTAGAGGACATTTTGCTGAAGATGGGTTTGTCTCTTGCCTTAAGCCCGAAACGACCGTAATTAAAGAATTTTATGCACAAACATTATAGTAATATACCGATTCCTAACCTTTTGGAGGTAGGGAAATATACCATTCCTAATTTTAATGACAATCTCTTGGGATGGAAATAATAGATTTCACTTCCATCTCCTGGGTTAGAAATGATTATGTGTTGCCTAGCAACATTGTTATAGATCCTTAAGACATTATGGTTGATGTTCATAGCTTCTAAAATAAAACATAAATTAACGTCAACTGTCATTTAATATATTTATAATTAATAAGCAATAATAACAATTTCATACCTTTTAATGCACTGTAAGTAATCATAATTTAAGAATCTTCTTAAAACAGCTTTTTAAAATTATATTTAAATTGAAATCCATTTACCAGAATGTCAAATGACAGCTCAAATAACAGTTGTTATGTATACAGGGAATTTATTTTAACATGCAACATATGGCGAATTACTTCCATGGTTACTTACTATTGTCAAAAAATGACAGCAATATAATATTTGTCCATTTTAAAATGCAACATACAAAATTTGTAGTTTTGTATTATCAAAACGAATTTCCTATAAATTAGCCTACATACGATTAACAAATAATCAAAACATGAATGTTGTACATCTTAAAAAAACTTTAGCTTACAGAAATGCATAACTTTCATGTAATAAATGTTAAAAAAATACCCCCAATCACTCTGAGGCAATATTCTAGTCGGTCGTAATAAGAATTGACACCATTTGTGATGTGTTTTGGAGGTATCTCCTGTGCTGCAATACTATTTATAATGTTGCATTTTAAAATGGACAAATTTTACATTGCTGTCATTTTTTGACAATAGTGAGTAACCATGGAAGTGATGAACTATAATGTTGCATTTTAAAATAAATTCTCTGTATGCTTATTTTTGTGTAAAATATTTAACATTTGCAAATCCTTTTGTTTATGTCTTATGTTTAATTTTATTTTCGAGAGCTGTGAACACTTTCATAAGAATCTTTTGTTTATATCGTTATTTTTATTTTTATGTATAATTTTATTTTTATTTTCGGAGCTGTGAATGAGGCTTTATAATAAAGTAGGCTAAAATAAATTTCAGGAGAGCTGTCAAAAATATTACTAAAATTAAAGGTTAGAACTCACTGATTTATTTTGAAAATTATTGATTTAAAATGAGGATGATTGTGAATAAAATAGTACAAATAACCTCGGTGGGAGTTTCATCACAGCTTCGCACTTCATCTCACCTCGGCTGTAATGAAACATCTCCCAACTCGGATTTAATGTACTATTATTAGAACATACATGGGCAATACACATCTTTTCATTTCACTTTTAAACTACTCAACGTTTGGCCCTTCCATCCCTCCAACAACTAAAAAAAAATATCTTTTAATTTCAATCTATATACAAGCAAGAAAAAATAATATGTTTATGATATACGAGTATAGAGAGATACACACCGATTTTTCACACTTGGTCGTTACGTCATAGTTTGATGTTCTTATATTAGATATACGTATCGAAGACAGAATGTAGGGAAGTAAGACAGAGATAAACATACAATTACTTGTTATTTTGCTGTTCAGCAATTAATGACGCAATGGTCAAGTATGAAAAATCGGTATATAATCACGTACCAAAAGAAACAAGAAAAAAATGTTTTGAACATTGATTTCTTGGAAACAAAAATGTATTGACTGTAATGGAGAATATTTATTTATCCATCCATATTACTAAGACTTAAATTCCATAATTTAGTTTTGGTGTAAATATATTTTCTAGATTCTGACTTTTAATTTTATTCCTCCTAGTATAAAAGCAGGATGTAGATAAATGTGTTAACCATTAAATTACAATTGTCCTTTTACTAAGGAAATAAGAGTTAAGACGCACGTCGTCGCAGTGTTAAGGAAATTAAATATTCCACGCGCGACGCTGTTACTTGTTCTACTAATTATACAAGGACGACAAATGAAAAACTCAGGGGCTAAAGTTATTTATGAAGAGATGATTAACTGAAATATAAATGAAAGAATTTAATATATCACACGACTTCTATGTAGGGCAAAAGTGTAATAACTGTATTTTTATGATACATTACACTATAATCGAAGATATAATGCTACAACCGCTACCAGAACGAGTGCCTATGTCATGTTCTAGCCATTTCCGGAATCCTTAGGGTCGATTTTAAAATATTTTCGCAGCATTTATTACAATTATTATTATTATTTTATTTATTTAATGATATTAATTAGTTGTTCAACACGTTAAACATTAAAAAAAATAATCATTATAGTAATTAACGTATCAAGGGTGTTATAAGGACAATAACGCCTGAGGTCAACAGTGTACTCTCCGAGGGCCTCTGGCCCGAGGTGGGTACGTTGACCGAAGAGGTTATTGTCCGTTTAACACCCGTGGTGCGTTCAACGTTTAACGTCCTACCGATATATTATTTTAATAAAGATTTTTATCGATTTATGTCTTGTCATTGTGATTTGTGTTAGAGATATTAATATGCTTACTTAAACGCTGTAACTAGGAAACGCGATATTTTTATTTGTTTACAGTACCGATTTCATAGCAACAATTTTATAACAACCCTAGGGTGTTATTTGGTATATAACATACCAGTAGGACGTTAAAATATTTAACATGGAACAAGAATCGTTAAACATAAATGACAAAAATAACAAAAGAAAATGTATCCTAATCATAATAAAAGCCTCAATAAAAGCAATATCACGTTGTAAAAATGCATTGAAGAAAATAAATGATTTAACAATAAAAATGAATTAATTAATAATAATAATAATAATAATAATAATAATAATAATAATAATAAAAGAAGATCGTCATATTTTTCATATTGGTAATATTATTACTACTTTTTACAGACCACATGTACTACAAATTATATTTAAATGCTATTACCTTTACCTGAACAATACAACGTTTGTTAAAATGCGGAAAAATTAATATAGCGAATATTACTCTATTTTTTATATACCGAGTGTAACAAGAAAACCGGGCCATAGGCGTTTAACATGAGAAAACAGTTTTTCCTCTATAAAATTCTGTCTATAATTATGTCCATATTTCTGTCCAGAATTATAGCTCGTGACATACGGGCTTGAGCATTTTAAAAATATTTTTGGTTAGGTAACTAAAATAAAATAATCTGGAAATTACAAGTGTAGACATGATAGATACTAATATTACAAACCAGTCGTCGAATAAATCTAGTGACTATTTTGGTGTTTTTCTACAATGCATATGTAACTTCACCATTCTCTGTCTGTAGTTTAAAAACAGACTATAGCGAAGTATATATCCGACGTTGTATTTATCATTAGCCCTCGGCTTCAGACACACGCACAAATACAAACATGCTCAGACATAATCGTGAGAAGGTTAAATTCGGATTACGATATTGTCATTTTAACAAACGATTAAAATTTGGCTATAAGTGGTGAAACAGCATTTATGCACAAGGTATTTTGGTTTCAAAAAAATATATTATAATTTTTAATCTTTCGTAGTAGGGTAATCTTTACGATCACCCTATCTGCAAGAGAACTACATTCAAACACGGAATGAAATCGTAAAATTATTCTATATTATTTTTCTGAGTACTTTTGAAATAAGTTTTATTACAAAGCTATCAAATAAATTAAAATGCACTACATCAGGAAATATAAGTATTTCTTTCTAGTGTTGGATGATCAATATGCACGCATATTTACCTGTCGTGTTGTGCGAGTTCTTATACCTGTGTGTATGTGCGTGACTGTAACAGCACGTGGACCCCCAGACACGTATGGTGTCATTACTTTATGACGTCGACGTGCACAGAGAGCCAAACACATATGTGATATATTGTTTATTTTATGAAAGCTCCTCTTGCTGTTGTTTCATCCCAGGAATTTTCATAAGGGAGGTCATTTTAATGATTTATTACACGGGAAATTAATAGAAGTTGTAACAAAGTTTTCATAAATAAAGTAAATAAATATAACACGCTGACTATAATGCATTAGAGCGAAGTATGAAACAGTTAATTTATTTAAAGTTTGATGTACAACACTAAATATATTATAAAAGCTTTTATAAACTAGAAATAGGGTAAGTTTACCGTGTAAAAAGTTGGGTAATTGTGATTTTCGGATATTTTTACCTCCCGCTACCCTAGGTAAGGGAGGTATAGGGGTCGTGCTAAAAATCGCATATAGATATTTTAGTGAATACGCACGTTTTGATGTCCCCAGAATCCGATTTTAACATTTTTACAATGATGTCTGTGGGTGTGTGTGTGTGTGTGTGTGTGTGTGTGTGTGTGTGTGTGTGTGGATGTGAGGATCCTGTGGACACGATTACTCAAATACTATCAATCAGAAAATTTTGAAATTTTGTATACTCATTCTATACTAATGTGGGAAGAGTTGATTAGTTTTTAGTGTATATCAGATAGTCGGAAATATCACTTATACAAGCTTTTACCAGGTTTTCTTGAAAAAATTGCATTGAATATAATTTTTCAGCAACTTTTACTATTAAAAATATATTAGCATGGTATAATCTTCAATTCTACGATAATATAACTTTAAATAACTTTAAAAAACTGTAAATAACTTTATATATAAACTTATAAAATAATTTATTTTTGTTCATCATCTGACCCATGCGTCAAACAAAAGCATAATACTTTAATAACAATTTTGACATATTTAAACAAATGTCACTGTCACATTTACATTAATAATGAAACCATGTTAAAAAGGATTTAGTAGAAATATATTTGATTTGTAAATATAAATCTGTCAGTATAAGAACTTGTTTTCAAAATGTTAAATATTGGTTTACAACTACACATTTACGACATGGATCATGTACAGCAAAGAATTTACACATATTACGTTTTTAGAGCACTTAGAAGTTGATGATGATTTTTCGTGGATTATCTTTTTCTTTGGTGAGGCACATTTTCACCTCTCTGGGTATATTAATAAGCAAAATTGCCAGATATAGGCAGAGGAAAATATTCATGTGATTTACGAGGTACCATTACATGTCTAAATGAGACTGTTTGGTGCGCACTATGGTCAGGTGGCGTCATTGGAACTTATTTTTTCGAAAATAATGAAGGTCGAACTGTTATAGTTGATGGTGAGCGCTATAGGCACATGATAATCGATTATTTTTGGCACGAAATTAATTTCGTATTACGGACTTCTATTTATTAAAACAACAAATTAGGTTTTGTTTACAAATGATCAACCGGAACGGAAAAAGATACTTTACTTAAAGCTCATTACTATTTTAAACATGGAATTTGCGGGAGGTCATGTGCTGGCCACATCAGATTTTTTATATTTAAAGTACTAATAAAAACAAAAACAAGTTTTCTACCACTTGCGTCGCCATCGTGTACCTACTATCTTTTTCAAAATATATTTTCGCCATTAGGAATTCGAGAAAATATTTATTATAATATAATAACTATTTTTGCTCCAAAATCTACTTATGTATATTAAAAAAAAAGATTATTCACGTCATTTTTCCACGATATTAAAAAATTTCAACTATCCTACCAACATGCCATTTTTGTGTCGTGAAATTGTTTTTCACTACCGCTTCCTTAGTAACAGTCAATAATGGATTATTATTAACCTAGAGTTTAATTTGTGAACTGTCATTTTTCAAAGAAATTATATTTTTTTGCCAGAAATACCTATATTAAATTACACATTTTGTGCGACTTCTTTAATTTCCGGAGGAGTATAAATTTTTATATTAGTCTCCAAACATTACTTATTTTTACTCTTTTATCTATGATTACCACCGCATTCATATGTAAACAATTTTAAAAATAAAAAAGTCATTTCTGCCTTCTTAGTTTCTGTAGATATTGGTAACTGTTTGTCAAATAGATTTTAAGAGTCAGTAGTGACAAAAAAAAAACACTGTATAAACAACGACCTCGCGAATTATATCCCTTGATTTCTACGGGATTATAATCTTTTCCCTCGGTCAATAATGATATTCTTCATAACCTTTAGGGAAGCATTCGGGTCAGGCCGAGTCGGGTTTTGAGGTTTGGATCGACTCTGCCCGAAAATTAAACTTGCCGGTCAGACTTGAAGTTCGACTCGACAAAAAATTAGCCGGCTTGGCTCGAAAATTGACTCGAAATCAAGCCGGGACGGACCATTGCTCGAAACTGAGTGCATCCGGCAATATTATACACACGAACACTATTTTATTGTAATCATTCATACTTATTATATAAATAACTATCAAACTTACACTATTGCTGTACTACAACTACGGATCATTTTTGGAAAGTTGTCTTTACCTGAAACAAACAAAGAAAAACGTATTAATAAACCTAAAAAAATTAATTAAAATTATTACTAATACTAGGATAAAAACCTATTAAGTTTTATTATAACGAGCGCTTAGAAGAGACTTAATTGAAATTGAATTGTTGTTTTCACCATAACGTTTAACTAATAAGCCCTGAGCAGAATTTATTAAAATTAAATTGCAATCGAAGGTGTAACACTAATACAATATATACGGGTATTGTGCTTTCATTTCAAAGCTAGGGCTTTTGTGCCTAATTTAGAGTATTAGTAACCAATCACCGCAAGTTTTAACAACCTGTATTTTAAGTATTAAACCAAGTAAAAATAAATAAATATTAAAAGTTCAGTAATAAGCTACTCGTAGTTATTTTTAGATTGGCCGACTCTTTCTAAGAAATGCAACAGTACAAATTCTCTAGCACTTCTAAGAAGTTAAAAGAAAATAAAATTTTAAGTGTTTCCGTCTGGCGGGACAATATTAGCGAGTAAGTACTTTAATTAAATATCTAATTAATTTAGAATCTCAGAAACTACTTTGAACTTTTCTAAGACTTCTAGAAATGCATTTACCTACGTAGAATAAATATCGGCTTTCTCGGTAATTAACCCTTATTGGCCTATCGTCTCGTGTCTGATATCCAATACGCGGAAAATTTAATTTCATTCTGTTGGTAATACGTTCTCTAGAATTATTTCCCAGGAGAAAACCGCCATTTTCATTACATTTTTTTTTCATATTATACTCAAAGTTCTGCGACGAAATTTAATAAATATATAATTACAACAAAAATTCGGAGAAAGAGAAAGAGGACCTTAATTAATTCCACACGATGGCTTTTACGGATAATTGGATATGTTAATTTGCTTTATGAAAATATTATTATTTTGTCATATAGAAGGCATTTACCAAACTCCATAGTCACAAACAAATTGCCGCTAAGTTTGAAATATTAAATTTTAATAGGATGCTCGCAAAATTTTTGTATTTATAAAAAAAAAAACACTATATCCTTGCAATTTTGCTTATTTAAACATTATTTATTGGGAAAATATTATAATAATTCCTATAAATAATAAATTATTAATATTAAATTTGTTGTAATATGTAATGTTCTTAACTAATAAATATTATTAAATATCTATAGTTCTCACAATTTCAACATTTTTATTAAATTTTCTTGTCCAAATATTAAGACTGTGTCCGATGTTGCACTTTTATCACTCTAATATTTAAATCCTAAATTTAAATGCCCTAAATCTAGTGATTATTTAGGATTTTAGGAATTAGATATTAGGGTTTTGCAGGAGCACACTACGCCTTGAAGTTGACGCGCACTAATTAAACAAATCATATTCGTTGCTATAATTTGTACAAAAATTTACTGTCAAAGAATAACTTATTAGCTTCTATTTTATGAAATATAGTATTAACATTTACTCTCAAGCATAAAATTGAATCGAATTGTATAATTCATTTTTGTTATTTTTAAGTGTTGCCATACAAACCAACGGATATCATTAGCCCACTAGTGTATCATTCGGAGTTACATTTATGCGAACTAGACCTAAATCGTAAATACTAAATTCCAAAATGCGACATCGGACACAGCCTAAATTAGGGTTGATATAAAATTAAACAATATTTGGGTATAGTTCTGTATAAATTTATTAAATACAACAACGTTTCGACAGCAAGGTGCTGTCTTCTTCAGGTTTTTATAATAATAACATAAATAAATATGTAGTCAAGACTACAAGTATATAAAATCATAGATACATTGATAAATGGTAAAACATTAAACATACAAATGATTAAGAAAAAATTACGAACGAATAACAGGGTACCATGATTTATTTAGTTCATAGCCTGTGTTAAGATTGATATTATTAGGTGACTTCTGGATTTCAATAGCTTCTCTTATCAATCTTCTAATCCAGTGGTTTTCCTTAGCTAAAATTTTTGTATTTTCAAAATCAACTCCGTGTAGTTCCTTTATGGCATGTTCAGGAACCGCTGATTTATCAGGCTGATTAAGTCTTATATGGCGCTTGTGTTCCTTTAATCTTGTAGCTACTGTTCTTCCAGTTTGTCCAATGTACACTTTTCCACAATGGCAAGGAATCTTGTATATACCAGAACATTGTAGAGGAACTTTATCTTTAACGTTACCAAGAAGATCACGGATTTTTATACTTGATTTATAAGATGTTTTTATGTCATATTTCTTTAAAATTCTGCCAATTTTGTCAGTAACATTGGCAACAAATGGTAAGGTGGCATATAATCTTCTATCTGTAATTACTTGTTGTAGTTGATTATTCTTCGTCTTTAAGGCTCTTTTAATTTGAGCTTTACTGTAACCATTTTTTAGGAACACATCATCCAAAAAATTAATTTCTTCTTGAAGTTTACTGGGATGACATAAAGTCGTTGCTCTCTGATACAATGTTGGGTTGATATAGTTTAGTTTTTTAAATGTATGATATATGAATACAAATAATAATAATTAATATATTTAATAACATTGGCTGGTAACACAAGCCTTGTTTTAACTAAAACGCTGTTTTAAAAAAATATCAAATTTCATTATTTAATAATAATAATAATAATAATAATAATAATGATAATAATAAATATCAAAATTATCAAAATATGATATTAGTGCACAACATAGTTTATATTTAAACAAACATTTTTAAAAAATCGTTCTTTAAACATAAGGGTGAAATTAAATATTGAAATTGGAATTTTTTAAAACAGAGTTTTAGTTAAAACAATGCTTGTGCTACCAGTCTATATTTTCATCATACAATATGACGTAAATTTTTATCAATGTGGACCCAGCTTTACGCAGGCTATGAAATATTTACAAGTTTGAATCGCTTACATGTACATACATGAAGTGCCACTGTAAAAACGGCACAATTTTTAAATTTGTTATATTTATTTTAATTCAGTTTAATGAAAAAAGGCAATTATTTGAGAAAATAAGTGTTAAATATACAGGTGTATATGCATACAACTTTTTTTGTAGTTATATAAAAAAATTATAATAAAAATATTTAAATAATTATTTAACAGTATTAAAAGTATA
This sequence comes from Ophonus ardosiacus, assembly GCA_943142095.1. Lineage (NCBI taxonomy): Eukaryota > Metazoa > Arthropoda > Insecta > Coleoptera > Carabidae > Ophonus > Ophonus ardosiacus. Next base: position 13,679,793 of record OW964830.1, on the reverse strand, counting down.
TATTTTACTGTCTCAAAAAAAATCGCCGCCCCTAAAATTTGCTGCCGTAGGCACTTGCCTACTGCGCCTAATTATAAATCCGCCCCTGGCCCTGGACACATAATTGTCTCGAATTTCGCCAAAAGAAGTACAACATAAAACTTGCTTAACAAATTGTCACTTTTATTTCAATTTTTGTCGGAATAGAATTTGCTAAATGTATTTAACGAAACAATAAATGAAATTCCTAACCAATGTTCCATATAGAAATTGTGAGATACGGGTATATTATAATACTGTTTATAAATATGAATATTTAGTTATTAGTGTTTGCAAAAGTATTATTTATTGGAAATTTATGGTAATGTAAAATAATAATTTGCTACTATATTAATGTTCATTTTATATAATACTATTTAGTTTTTCCACGATATAATTTGGTTTTAAGTTCAAATAATAATTCGTATGTAATAATAAAAAATTGTTATGTATCTGCATAAGTACATTACTACAAACTAAAAACAAATTCAGATGCCGGATTTACACCATGAAAAAATACAATACATTTCGCCGTCAAAAAGAAAAGTGGTACAACTCGAAAAATTCAATGTGACATCATCAGAAGCATAGAATAATATTATTAATCATAGATAGTACCCACAATGACCAGTTGTTCTGTTCCAAATTGTGCAAATCATTCGAGAAATGCTTATAAATTTCACAAGTAAATATGAGTGTTTGTTTTATTATTTATACAATATATTCTTTTTATCTTTTTAATCAAAATATAATCATCAAATAATTAATAATCTTTTGTATAGATTACTGGCAGATGGTTAGTAAATTGCAGAAAAAAAAATATTTAACTTGAAAATTTCAATTAAAATTTTACAGATGTCACAATTAAGTTTGAATTATATAATCGCGAATATCATCCGTAATGTTTTTATTTTAAATAACCATAATATGACAAACATGAAAGTTTTTTTTTTTAATTATGAAACAAATAGTTACTACATAAACTTCTAAAACCCAATTTTATTTCATAATTAGCAACGTTCATTAGAGATCCAATATGGCGGACTAGTCAGCTAAGTTTTATCTAGTAGCTGTAAAAAGCATGCTCCGTGCGTTCGAATCCCACCGACCAACAATTTGTTCGTAAAAAATAAATACAGCTATTTTTGTCACACTCGCATACCTACATTTTAAATAAAATGTTGCATTGAATGAAATCTGTTATGATCTAGCAATCTAGAAATGATAAAACATCAAGTATGTTCGATCAGAACATAATAACAAGTTGAATGTTTTGTTTATAAATAATAATAAAGTGTTTATTTCGTTTTTGCTTCTAAATTAATCATTATCCATTTATGTTTATATTTTAATTATACAAGTTTCAATTTCACGATTATACAAGTGTAGAGTGGTTTATAATACTACAGTATATTTGGCACTCTACAAATCTAACCGGCAGTACGGTAATGAGAAAAATGAGAAAAAAGCTCGGTGAATTAGCTATAGTTGTACCTATAAAAGCTTTAGGTAGATACAGTTATGCACGGAAAAAGATTGCCAAAAAAGAAATATTTTCACAAGAAAATCATCACATCTATACTTACAATTGTAGCCTGCAGGTAGCAGTGTCAGTGTCACTTTTCTTTCGAACACACTTAGTGACTGTGTTGGGAGAAGAGCGTGACATTTTCTGTTGATTCGTTACCTGTCAGTTAAACAAAGTGCATGAAGTTAATTTAAGTAATTGAGTTTTACAATCCATTCTCTTGAAAAATTAACTTTTTTGAATTGTGTCACTCTTTTTCCGGGATAACGATTTAAATAATTAAACTTTCAGTCTAGAGATTATAAAATGTAATTAATTTTGAGCGAGGCCTGTTTATCTTTTTCTCTGAATAAACAATAGAATTATTTTTAAATAAATAAATATTTATTCGTAGATTTCTGAGTCGAGTGTATTTTCCAGTCGTCACTTTACGGGCGTTCAAAGCTGTTATGGAGAAATCACCATAGGAGTTATTTTATGATTTATGCTATTTGATAATTGGAAATACTTTTCTAGTTGCTAGACTAATACCCGAGACAGACGACAAAAATTAATGATCATTAACGGTTAGTTATAGTATGCGTACCCAAAGGTGATACTGTTGACAGATGTCAAAATTGCGTCTATTAATAAATCAGAAAATATTGACTGTAGCACGCACGTGCTACTTATTGTTTTGTACTGTACGTGTAAAATACAATAATTGGAACTTGCTTACTACATTCAATATTTTTTTGTTTGTTAATAGACGCAATTTTAACATCTGTCAACAGTATCACCTTAAGGTACGCATACTATAACTAATCGTTAATGATCATTAATTTTTGTCGTCTGTCTCGGCTATAACGTCTGTGGATATCAAACAGTCTTCAGTCTCCAATCAAACTAATTTATATTCGTGACATAACACTATAACAAAAAATCTCCCATATTTCCGATCCGAACTATTTTAATAATATTTTATTTCTTTATTAATATTTAATTACGTCACATGTGCGAATTAATACAAACAATGAGAGCGAAAGAGATAGGTAAGCACAAAACAAAAACCTAACTCTTTCTCTCTCGGTGCTTGTATTACTTCGCACAGATGATATCACAGAATTATAACGACGTCTTTCTCGAATAATATTTAAGAAAATTAAAAAGAAATAGTATATTAATATTTTTTTTCTAAATTTGATCAAATCCACGTACCCAATTGTATAAGGTATTAAATTTTAAAATAATATAGTTATTTCCATGTTTATGTCGAATTATTGCATTAATTAAACGAAAAATAAAAACCTAATGTTAATATCAGTATCCAGAAATTTAAATACCAAAATATCCGTTTTTAAATTCTCCATATATATCGCAAATCTTACGAATGATACGTACTCATTTCATTTAATAAAAATATGGTTATCCTATTCATTACGGATAATGCAGATTGTTGGTAAAAATGTGAAAATGGATTATATCCTGTTGGTTTTTCGTTGGGATTTATGCATGTATTTGTTTTAATTTCCGTTTTATATTATAATCGAAAAGCTCTTACATTCGCTTTAATAAATAATTCAAGCTAAACCCCGCTAAATTCGTTTCCACAATCAGGGCATAAAACAAAATTCACCAAAAATTTAAGAGCATTATACGCCGGCTGCTTTGACAGTATAATCTGATTCTTCTCTAGTGTCAACAGCATCCGCAACAGCTGACGGCGCTGCTGTCGGCGTCGTTACGATGCGTCGCACGCGTCCTCAATGGCGCCTTACAAATTGCTCCATGAAACTCGAATTTTGTCCAAACGACCAATGAAGCCATAGCTGATATTTAGGAATATACGGACATGCTTCTAATAACGGCTTTTTAAATGGCTTCACTTGGATACGTTATCGGTAGCACGAATATAGATTCCAGCAGTGCTCTTTTTTATTTTATCTAAGAAACTTTCCGAGAATTATACTAAGGAAAGCACTTCTAGAAGTTGTAAGTAATATGGAGAGCCATACACCGATATGTGACCTGAAAGATATCAAACATATGGAATTTGTTTTATGAAAAACTTCTTCCAAAATGTACTTTAAAAAGTTTTCAAATTTATAATGAGAAAGAAAAGAATTATTTACTGACGACATGAGCCGTTCCACAAGAGTTGGCTCACCCGATTTAAGTTCATTTTAGTTAGTTAATTAATGATACAAATATGTAATAACTAATTTAAATTATCCGCAATTTTTATTATTTTTATAGATATTTTATCATTCTAAGTTATATAATCATGTAACATCAGTCATAGCCGTTGAACAGCGTGGATTTGTTGAACAGAAATCTACAATTGACTACATTATCTCAGGACATCTCGTCAGCTATTGACAATAACAAACAAACTAGATGTAATATTTACTGATTTTAGTAAGGCTTTTGATGAAGTTAGTCATGAGATTTTAGTAAAAAAATTAAGTTCATTTGCAATTACTAATTATCTACTCCTCCTGTTTAAGTCTTACTTATCAGACAGAGTGCAGTATGTTGAATACAATAAATGCAAATCAAAAGAATTTATTCCTTCTTTTGGTATGCCTCAAGGCTCATTATTAGGACCACTGTTCCTTCTTCTTTTTATAAATGAGTTGCCTGAACATGTAAATTATAGCAAACGTCTTTTATATGCTAACGACCTCAAAATATATAAAGAAATAACTTTAGCTAGGTAGAGAGTATCTAACGGTAATAATTGAAATAACCTATTGATTTGTATTATATAGTTTAATTTAGTTTTTAGCTAAAATTTCATTTTAAATATAGCTTATGATGTTCATATATCTTTTAATTTAAATAAAAAGTAAAGATTTATCTAGTTATTATTATACAGAAAGATCAAAAATAGTTTAAGGTCACGTGACCACTTTTGTTATAAAATAATGCCAAAATTTTATTTCAATTTTCCATTATTCTTCACTATTATAATCCATATGACAGATGATGGCAGGTGCGTGACATTTTATTAATATCAATATTGTATATGGATTTATTTGAAATTTGTTTTGCAAACTTTCGTGTAAAATCTTTAATTTAATTTCATTATGGCTTTTAATGAAGAGCTTAACAATTTTCTTCTTGAACCATATTTTCATTCAGGAGTACATAAATAAGACAGATTATTCTCATGACAGTTGCAAAATTCGAAAGGTACGTCCATGGAAATAGTAATACCATCATATTAAGCAAGCGGCAAATGTTAAAATCGTATGGAGCGTCGCTTTACATACATCCCGTAGAATATGCAACACTTCAAATAATCTGCTTCATATCATCACGGTTTTAATCAATTATTGAATATGCCAATTTGTTTGTCCACAGTTTTCGGTAATGATACAGTAGTTCGTTAGATGGTATAAGCAATATTAAGAAAGAAGTATTACGAAAGAAATGGCTTTTCCATTGTCGAAGGTCGAAGTTTAAGAAAACTTTACCATTAATACAGAAAATGCCAAAAGAGACAAACATCGTCAGAAGCAAATATAGGTATGTAACATAAAAAAACTCAGGCCTATAGGCATGCTATAATATCTAATAAATAAAGTCGGAAGAGCCATAAAATTAATATATATAGTTGTGGAAACGAAGTAAATAACAAATCTGGATAAAAGAAGTACGCATTTGTAGCTTCTGCAGGGAATCATTTACAATGTAACACTGCACATCTACGTCCATGTTTAAATTATGATGTCATTCAATAATTACTGTTCAGTTAAAGCGTTTCTTTTTACAAACTATGATGTAATTATTCTTTACCCTTATACCAGTCTTAGACTGACTGGGTAAACAAATATTGTATAGTTTTTCTTAACAAGAATATAGAATGGGGAGTCACATATCTTTTATATAACTGCATAGATCTTGTAAAATCAAAAACAATGAAAGTAAATTGTAACATGGATTATTAAAATTAGAAAATATTTAGTAGGTATTAGTCAAAATGACTAATACTAAAAATATTGTTGAGAACGCAATAGAATTGCATGACGATGAAAATTTGTTTAATATTTGCAAGTTCATGCAAGATAATGATCCAAAGCACTGTTTCCGATTGGTAAATTGGTGGCTTCACCACAGAATTGGCCAGTAAAAAGACAGGAATTAAATCCGTTAGAATATTTATGACAGAATTAGTACTTTTTTTCTGTGAACGGACCTGTTGAGGATATTCTGAATAAATAAATAAATGTTAAAGTTGTAGTAGCAGACAAACAACAACCAATATTTATGTTATTTATCGATAGATGTAATTAAATATGATATTCAAAGCAGAAAAAATATATATTTAGTATCTCTTTTGAAAGTGCCACTATTGGTATCTCGAAAACTTTAGGAGCTGCGACTTTGATTAATGTGAATTTTGTGCGTTTCTGGGAAGATTATGTACTTTTGTTTACCCTAAAATTCTTTTTTCAATAAAAGTTGGATATTTTTTAGTCTGTCCAATGATGTACAATATTATTTTTTACGATAATTTTCGAGATATGATTCAAATATTCAAAATTATATTTGTAAATGGAAACATTTAATTTTTAATTTAAAAAATCTCCATTTTTCCCTTTATTTCAATGATATAAAGTTTATTTCGTTTTAAATTTGTTTTGCTTCAACATATGAAAATTATTTTGTACTATTTAAGTATTTGTCGCTTTTCTTAATATTTTCTTGATATAAGTACGAAAACAATTTTATGATGATTTCCTTTTAAATTTAGATTGAATGTTACGAGTATGTTTAATATATTCAACAGTTTTTAAATGGGGCATTTCACATTTTCTAATTTATTTTTCTCTTGAAAGAATAGGTCAAATTAAATATGTAGGTGTTTTACCTCTTACAAGTCTTTAGAATATGTGATATGATTTTTAAAGGTTGCGTTTCATTTCAAATATTTCAACGGCTGACGACTGACGACACGGTTTCATAGATATGACAGCCGAGCTCTATCGGTTTAATTTGGAACTATGATTGTTTGGTTTGGTATTTATTTAAATAAATGTTTTATTTACATACCTTATACTGAACTAGTACTTTTAAAGAAATAGAAAGTAATAATAATCTTCTCAATTGTATATTTTGATGTCAGCTGTCACAATTTTAGGTTAGATTACTGTTTCATGTTCTGTGTGTGTGGGACAAAAATGTTTTCGTGTGAGTATGAAACCGCACAAATTTAATAGTCCGTGTTTACAAACGCGAAAGTTTATTAACAAATTTATGAATGAAAAGTCGCATCTTTCAAATTATTTTATATTATTATATTTACTAAATGAGATAGATTTCATGACATTATAAAAAAATCGACATTTTTATTTTAATGGCCTTATTTCTATGCATTAATTCTAATGGCACCACTGCTAGTATCTATAAAACTGTATGATATATTTATTTATTTATGTTTTCATTGTGATGAATTTCTGATTTTTGTCTCCCGTATATTTTCTGTATCCTTTCCTATGTAATTTCTTACGTACGTCTTCTTCTCGTCCAGAGTGATTCCTCAGCGTAATCTTGTGGATTGATCGCAGGATTCGTGTCCTTTTAATATACAATCAGAATGTATACGTCGCTTCCCAAATCCTTTTGGACGTGACATCAATTATTTATAACATGAAATACATGAAAAGTCCAAGGGACCAAGAACCCACCAATGCACTGCGAAATTAAAATGGAGAGATAACAACACACAAAAAGTGAAGAAAGTCTTAAAGAAACTGTGCGTGATCTTTTTCTCATAATTGTCACAGACAAAATGACTATACATAACATAGGCGCCGACTTTTCATATTAGGTACGGGTGCACAAAATAATAAAAAAATCTGTTGCGGCCATCACAATACCACTCGCCAGTTCCATTTTGTTACATAAGTATCGAATTTAAATTTTCTTATTCACACAAATCATTCTAATTATGTCAATGAGTACATCATGTCTCTTTATTACAACAATACTGTAATTAATTATTTATTAAGTAAACATGCCCCGGAGTGTGGAGGTTTATTATGTTGTAAATCGTGTAGCACCTAAAAAGGGAAATATGGCTTTTCTACATTAAATATGAGAAAACACACAGAGAAAATTGAACAAATGATTCAATTAATTTCCAGTATGTTTTCCTAAAATCATTGCATAAGTATGCTGAGAACTACTTTTAAATTTCCCGCTATTCTCCAAAGCGACAGAGGCGCACTACACAAGTCTGCGACCTATTACATGAGATCTGTCAAATGTAAAGTTCGAGTTGCATACAAACAATTCACCAGTTACACGATAGACGGAACTCAATCGTAAACACCTGGCTACATCTATCTATGTATAATTGTGCATTTAAATTATATCGCAACTAGTGGGACCAAAGACGAAAATAGATTATAAATATTACTTACTGAAATATTACATTTATCTAAAATGCAGAAAAATCTTACGAGTGCACTGCACCCTTGGGTATCAAGTTACGGGTGCATGAGCACCCCTGGCACCCGCGTAGGCGGCGCCTATGATACAGAATAGTTTATTTATTAAGTCAGAAAAGTCGAAAGTAGGATAATTTTTTTTAATTTACATTTTTTACGAAAAATGCCAAAGATTCCACCATTTTGAAATTGTCTTTTTGTCTTGGACGAAACTATACTGGGTGATGGCTGTTAGGGGTATACATAGCAATTTAAAATAATGGGGTTTTAGATTTCTGTTCTCCTGTTCATTTCATAGCAAAAACGAGAGTGCAAAGTTGTATTAAAAGTTGCATACAATACTATGTTTACAATTTTTATTACGTTTTTGGTTTCTTCAGAATTTTAAAATGAAATTTCAAATATTCCATTATATAGTACGAGAGCTGCTGGAAAAGTTTCTGCAATCTAATAGTTCTAGTAGTGACAGCGATTTTCTACTGTCATATTCATAAAATATGACATTTTTACCTCTCACTAAGAGAGGTATTGGAATCATGCTAAAATCGCATATCCAGAATTTAGTGGATAAGCAGTTTTAAGATCCGTATAATCCGATTATAACATTTTTACGATGATGTGTGTGTGTGTATGTATGTGTGTGTGAATGTTGGAACAACGGTTTCTCAAATACTATAAGCCTTAAAAAAATATTTAACTGCAGTTTCCTCAATTTGACATTCTTGGGAAGGGTTGATTAGAATTTAATAGCAATTGGATAACCGGAAGTAATAGTTTCTTTAAAAAAATCTTAAATATTATTTTTTGAAAATTTCTGTTATTAATATTAAAGAATATAAAAATCTCTATCCAATAAATTTAAAATTTTTATTATATCTTCTAAGACGTTAAAGATAGAGACATATAAATATATAAAACAATGAGTTATAAATGAATCTCGCCGCTCATGGAAAACAAGTGGAAAGATTAAAATGTTTGTAATTGATAGATAAATGTGAGTGAGTGAGAGTCAAAAAGCCAGACACATTACTGACATTACTGGGAAGTACATTTAATATTTCTTATATTATTTATTAAAAATTTATAATTACAGATACATATATTACATATACCCTTCAGAAATACCGCCAATCTCATCAATGAATTGGAAGAATCTCGGACATCAGAAGAATAAGAGTGAATAGAATGAATTCAAAAATATATAAAGAAGATATGTGTTTTTGTGTGTCTCAGAAATGTCAAATATGTATGTACAATACTTATATAGCCTAATATGGAAATGACGAGATGTCTTGTGCTGGCCACAACAGATTTTTAGGAAAAGTTATTTTTTGAAAATATCGAAATTTCTCTTGAAAATTTTCGTTCCATGATTTTTTATGATTGATGCCGAAACAGTGCATAGATCGACAGTTTGTAATTGGTTTGCAAAATTCTAGCGTGGACGCACCATTCTCTATAATGAGTCTATAGGTTTGTTCGAACCTACAGTTCTAAGCATTTCACGAACTAGTGAGCATGCGCATTTCACTTAAAAGCGTTCGAACTCTGTAGTTCTGAAATTCGAAATTCTGAGAACTATCAGTTCGGCGTTCGAACAGGATAGAACTTTGAATTCAAATTCTCGTGGAACGGTTCTACCAGTTCGAGCAACGGAGCAAGTATTTCAAATTCTAACCATGCGCAGTGAAGTTTTAAGATTCTGTTTGACGTTTAGAAGGCTATATAGAAATAATGGATTAATACACGTACTAATTTTATAATTTTTTTTTATTAATAATTATTTTGGTTAAGGAAAATTTCATAAGTATGTATTGTCTGATATTGTTAATGTTAAATATTTTTAATATACAAGAAAAGCTACAGGATTGTAAGACATTCATCCATATCATTAAAATATTAAAAATTCTTTTCACAATTAGCGACACTATAATCATATTTATTGCGTTTTATTTCGTTTAAAATATACATTTTCATTCTTCGTATTATATTTGTTTCTACTTAACTTTTGTTTACTTTATACATATATTCACTTCAATTTTGTTGTCCATGCTTTATACTCCTTTTGAGGAGTATGTCCAATTATTATTAGGAACATTGAAAATTTATAATATGATATTTACAATTATTTATACCTAATTTATTTAATTATATGTATATTTTCTCCTTGATCTCACATTTTAAAACAATTTTTGTTTATTAAAACAAATGTAAGTGACAAATTATAACCAATATGAGCGTTCGAACCTGTCCATGAGAGAACAGTTCCGAATTCATTTTCTTAAGGTTTGTTCGAACCGTCAATTCGGAACTGTTCCAGAATTAGGAGTTCTGCGCATGTTATATAAGAAAGTGAATTCAGAACTGTTCTCTCATGGACAGGTACGAACGCTCATATTGGTTATAATGTGTCACATACATGTTGTTTTAAGATGTGCGATCAAGGAGAAAATATACTCGTACATATAATTAAATAAATTAGGTATAAATAATTGTAAATATCATATTTTAAATTTTCAATTGTACCTAATAGTAATTGGACATATTCCTCAAAAGGAGTATAAAGCATGGACAACAAAATGTATAAATTAAACAAAAGTTAAAAGTAGAAACAAATACAATACGAAGAATGAAAATGTATATTTTGAACGAAATAAAACGCAATAAATATGATTATAGTGTCGTTAATTGTGAATAGAATTTTTAATATTTTAATGATATGGATGAATGTCTTACAATCCTGTAGCTTTTCGTGTATATTAAAAATATTTAACATTAACAATATCAGACAATACATACTTATGAAATTTTCCTTAACCAAAATAATTATTAATAAAAAAAATTAATAAAATTAATACGTATATTAATCTATTACTTCCATATAGCCTTAAACGTCAAACAGAATCGTAAAACTTCACTGCGCATGGTTAGAATTTGAAATACTTGCTCCGTTGCTTGAACTGGTAGAACCGTTCAACGAGAATTTGAATTCAAAGTTCTAGCCTGTTCGAACGCCGAACTGGTAGTTCTCAGAATTTCGAATTTCAGAACTACAGAGTTCGAACGATTTTAAGTGAAATGCGCATGCTCACTAGTTCGTGAACTGCTTAGAACTGTAGGTTCGAACAAACCTTTATATGTCATGCGCGGAACTCCTAATTCTGGAACAGTTCCGAATTTACGGTTCGAACAAACCTTTATATAGTTTCGTGAAGGTCGTCCATTCGCTTTTTTGGTGTTGCCACTAAAGTTGATGTTGTGCGGCGAAATGGATAAGCAAGATCAGCAAGTGACAATATGACTCAAACTCAGGTACCCAGGTACCAGATTTAGAGTGGAAAAACTGCTTCCAAAATTGGTTCGAGAGATGCAAAAGTGCATAAATGTTAAAGGAGAATATTTTGAAAAACAGTGAAGCATTTATAATTTTTTTATAGGTCTTCTTTTACATCGTTTGCAGAAACTTTTCCAACAGCTCTCGAGTAATAGCCATGACATAAAATTATACTTAGACAATAATTTAATTGATTCATTGCTACGAATTAACAGAAATTTTGATATTACATTTTAAAATTGTGAAGAAACTAGAAACATAATAAAGAAATCTTAAGTGCACATTACCTTCCGTCAATTCTATATATTTTGAACAAATTCTTTTCCAAAAGTTCCTTGGAAAAGATTCTATATATCCAGTAAAATTGTAACATGAACATATACTATTTTCTACAAATTCCATACCGAAAATTACTTGGAAAATATTCTATAAATCCAATAAAATTACACGAACATACACTATGTAAATTGCACTTGACACTCACATCTATCAATTAGAATTATTTGAATATATCAGCTGTTTCCATGATTATAGCAAAGCTGGCTGATTTATGAAAGTTAATCTCTTTATAATTCTTTAACTCTATATCTATTGAATATGAAGGAAAAAGTGTAATCAAACCGTATAGACAATCAAATGTTCTTTCATATATATAACAGAAATGTGAAAGAATTATAATATTTTGAATTGTAGTGTTGGAGTTATCGTCGGAGAAATTTTTGTCATACATACAGATATCATCGTAAAATTAGTAAAATCGTATTATAGGGACCCTAAAACGTGCTTATTCATTAAACACTCACCACTGATTTTTTTAATCAAAGACAAAACCTTCCTTATTTAAAGGTGATGAAAGGTAAAAACGCAAAAAAGCTTTCATGCTGAACAACTTTGTGCTCTATAGTTTTTGCCATAAAATGAATAGGAAAGCAGGAAATTCCATAAAAGTAAAATCCCATGTAAAGTTCCCATGATGACCGTAATCGCCACAATGTAAGTATACCGATTAATTATTTTATTTGTATTTTGTCATTTATTGTTTTAGTTTATGCTACACTGGACAAAAATTAATATTTTTCAAAAGACTAAATAAAAAGGGTATCAATAATAAAACCATTTAGCTTCTATAAACATTGCTCCAAATTTCACGTAATTTTTATTCAAATAACAGAGAAAATTTTGATATTAATGTCTATATTAATACTGTGACTTTAATGCTTACTTGATACTTGATGATGGAAATACTAGATAAAGTAGCTATAAAATATTTATTTCCATAAATAGTTTATTACCGCATATGTATACGATCATTAATTAACGCGAATAAATGAAAAGTGGAATACAGCATTTTCAAACAATGAAAGTGATTTAGTATGTTTATCTAGACAAGAAAAAAAGCATTACTTGCGTTAGGTGGGGGTATTCGTACGACTACATTTTCAAATGAATATGTATTCTGTTAATAATTTTTATTTGAATTTAGAGATTTGAACCCGAGACCTCTGAACTGCTGCTCTTATATATGAGCCGAGTATCCTTAATTTCAAATGGCTACATTTTCTTGAAAATGTTTTATCTCGAAGAAAATCCTGGCCCTGGTAATAAATAATTCTTAGTTTATGTTCCATATAAATTATCAAAGTTATAAAATTGTGAAGTAATGAAAGCAATAAAATAGTCATATTGCGTATTGAAACAGTATAGTTATCTCGGTGTAAAAATTAATTAAAATATTGTGTAGCGAAGCGCCTGAGCTGATAACAAAATAAATGGAACTCATTAGCCGTGCAGCATGGAACAAATGCTGGCGAATTTCACATTGTAAGTTGGCGTTGAATGAAGCCAATACGAGCACAATGCGGATAGTTTTATACCGAGTAACTCTTGCACAAAGCCAGCCAATTTAAAGCCCTCTATATTTAGTTTGCGAAGGTTCAACATTGCCTTATCATTTCTAAAGCGTCGGTTCTGCGAATAAATAATTCAATTTTCACAAGCAACTCATTTTAATAAATTATCATTCAAGTTAAATTTTAATTACTTTTAGTTTTCCCAAAGACCTAGAATATACATGTTTCATTTAACAAACTATGTAATAATAATGCTTCTGCAAGGGGTTTTATTGTTTAAGTACCTCATAAACCGCTTACACAGACCAATTTTCTGGATAAGAACAAAGAAGGATTTGTGAAAAATTTATGTTTCGTACTGAGATTTAAATCCACGATCCTCCTACATAACAGTGCAGAACACGATGGTCCACTGGCCGACAGAAATTTTGAAAATGTTTAGTAGGCATACAATTTTGTGGATATTTTTTTGCAATAAGTAAAATAGTTTTTTCTGATACCGGAGCGAAAGCACTATTTCCGCGCCCAAAATGTGGAGCGAAAGTTGTATTTCCCTGACCAATCAAGAAAAAATTAAAACTTAAAAAATTATTGGATATTAATGTTTATGGTAGCGTTGTTTACATTAGATATGTTAATCCCACACAACAAAGCGTCTCGAACAACAACATTATTTACAAAAAAATGCACATGGACGCACCAAAAAATGCAGAACTGACAGTAAATTCGTTTTTGATTTACTAATTACCTTTGTAACGAGAGAAGTACTACTAGATATTTATAGAATCAGTTATAATTATTAAATTTGAAATTAATTTTTTTATAATCAAAAACTAATACATAACTCGTCAGTAAAATGTCTGTACTTGACTCGGAGCCGTAAAATATTTCAATATGGCTCCTCGACAGTAATGTATCATTTTCCTGACTTATGTAAATAACTATTAAGCGATTTTCTAAAAAATATACACACGTTAACATAAGGTGTTAACAAATATTCGAAATCGCAGTCAAAGCATTTATTCTTACAAAACAGATGCTTCAGTGTACACTTGCCCAACAGCTTACTTAGTTTGTATATTTCTCTAAATAAGACGTCAGTACCGTTAAGCCGTGACCACACATTTGGATTATTCGCCAATTGCCGAATGTGTGGATGTGCTGTTTGCCGCGAATATTCGGTGTTTGTCGTATCCAACTTCATGCCGGTTTTTCGAGCCAAGTCAAGGTGAACAAATATTTGCCTATACGAGTATAAGGGTATTTTAAAATGAGCGCAAGATTTAATTTTTCAATAAAAATTTCAAATATTTTTATTTGAATATTAAGTACTCTTATGGCGATTTTGTAAGGACTTATGGCGATTTTGTGAGGAATACAGCATCCAATAAATGGCCGCCACGGCTGGGCGAGACACAATGCAATTTTTGCATGAGAGATTCCCTGGTCGGGTAATCTTACGCACTGGCGACCAGAATTGGCCACGGAGATCGTGTCAACAAACGCCATACGACTTCTTCCTGTGGACTTTTGTGAAGTTTTCCGTCTCTACCAACCAACCAACCACAGTTCCTGAGCTGAAGGAAGAAAATCGACGTGTCATTGACGAAATGAGCCTGTTTCACATTTTTTTAAAAGTATTTTAAATGAAAGTGAGGTGGCCCAAAAAAACTTTAAATTATACACCAAAGAATAGAAGAAGGAAAGGTAGGCCTACAACATCGTGGATACAAGGAATAAAGGAAACAATGGACGATCGAGGAATAAATGAAGACGACTGGAGAGAGCGACATAGATGGCGAACGAAATGAGGGGTGTTGTAGGACCCCGCCTGGATGGATGGACAAATGAAAGTTTATGCAATATTTTTCGTAGTAATAAAAAAATATTGTTGTTTTTGTGAATAGTTCAATAAAAAGATTGGCGCCAGAGCTAGTCCTGAAAAACAACCTCCCACTTCTGTGACGTCGGAGTATATACACCACGTCATTCATAAACAATAGGAAAATAGTTTACATTATTTATATAAATAAAAGTAGGAGACTGTTCGTCACATGTTAAACTGTACGTACTCTGACGTCACATTCTGTTTCAGATCAAGCGACGTTTTTAGAATATTACACAATTTTCAATATTTAATTGTAAAATATCTAATGGATATTTCTTGATATTTTCAAATTTGAGGCTCTTTAAAAAACAGTAAGTTTTAAAATTTAGTACTTAGAAGTTATATAAAAATTCTTGCAACAGCCCTATTGAAAGGGAAATATGCGAAAATGTAATCAGCAACTTCTCCAGGGGTGCGCCAGCAAAGTCGTGGCGTCCATGGATGTTCTATTCCACATATACTCGCCATATATATACTTTACAATAGAATAAAACTATATTTGTAATTTTTGAGTGAATGATGTGTTTTATTGAAAAATTAAATTTTGTGCCCATTTTGAAACACCTTTGTACAGAATTGTACAGAACCGGCTAATCGATGCTCGGCAGACTAAGCAAATATTCACCAAATGCCGAATGTGTGGATGAGATGTTTGCCGCGAATGTTCGTCATTTCCCGCTTCGTGTCTGTTTTTCGAGCCGAGTTAAAGTGAACGAATATTTCCTTATATAATTGTATAACCCACAAAATCGATGCTAGGCAAACTACGCATGTCTGTACAGGATTAGCTCGCCAAATGACGAACATTACTCGGCGAAGGCTGAATATTCGGCAATCAGGGAGAACCGATGCCTGGTTCCAGCTTAAAGCTCAAAACAAGACCTGATTTTTTCCAGGGTTAGTTTTGTGCGTTAGGTTAGCTAATGGTAAGGAGAATTTAGAGAAATTTCATAAACCACATACATAACTCTTCGAAATTTTTTTAACGATCCCACACTCGGGACTGTGGATAATTCCTATACTTAAATCGTTCACGATAAAAGAATGTTACAGAAATTAACTCTTAAAAACAGTCCTTAATGTAATTCTGGATTAAAGTTAGTATATAGTTCTAAAATCACAAATGTCCCTTTCAAAATATTCCCTATTTCTGAATCACGTAAAGAAAACCCAAACAGCAAAATATATTTTTCGGATGTAATCTTCCCTCGTGATTGGTAAAGAATAGGAGTGGTTGAAATCTCTTCCCCTATTGCCGACGATAGGGGGAGGGGGTGAAACCTTTTGAGTGCATCTCCGTGTTGAGCAGAAATAAATACGAAGTGTCCTCTTGAATTTGGGGGAGGACACGTGACAGGCTGAGAACAATGGACTGCTGATTCCAGAGGATCTGTCCGTGGTCAAGTAGGCGTTGATATGCCATAGATTCCCCACTGTTTTGTTTCGGGGAGAGAACGAAGATAAACCACAAGAAAGAAGCCCTTGTATTTATTAATTAGTAAACTTGACATGTTTAATAATCGTAACAGTTTCTAATCCACAGAGAGCTTTTATCAGGACATTGCCTTGCAAACATTAATATATTTTTCAACACAGCTGAATAATTCACCAAGTACAAATAAAAATTTCCCCGACTCCGGTAGTGTAGCTTGCAACGTAGCCGACTCACAACCCAAGGGTTCCGGGTTCGAATCCCGCGTAAGGTATGGATGTGAGTGGTGTGTCCTTTCATCAGCTCGTCTCTATCAATGCAACGTGTTTAAAAGAAATCTCACCCCCATCAAATCATCAAAATTGTAATAACTTTGTAAGATGAATACAATAAATTATTATTATTATTATTTTGTTTTGAATGTCACTGCATACTATGACGTAAATAAAAAAATAACTTTTTAATTAATTGAAATACAAAATTTTTTTATAAAAATTTCATAGGTAACTGAATTAGGAAATTAGCAATGCAAATAATCAAAATATTATCAAAAATGAATGTTATTCCCTTTTTTTCTTTATTGCTGCAACCATTGATTTACGATTAACCGAATATATTTGTTCTTTGAAATGAATGTACATAAATAAATTACACATTGTTGAAGAGTAAAAAATACTTTTCCCATTCCGATAATGATTCCCATTTGATACCATAACTCGTAAACGAGCTCGTAATCCAACAGTGACAAAATCAATACTTGTAATTATTAATTTCCATCTAAAACGTTGTTAATACGATTTATTTAATTTACCCTAGATGTGTATAAATCGAGGGAAAAAGGAAATTTTATATGTCGGAATTTCCTAAGTCCGGAAAGAGAAAAGTGTCAATTGTTAGCTAAATGGGATTAGAAGATACAGTTGGGGAGAATGTAATTAAATTACGAATTGGAAAGAAAGTTGGGAGTAAATATATGTCCACGTGTCTCCAGCATTTTGATGACACTAATTATATTTTTCCAAGAGAGGTTAGGACCTTGACCCTTGACATATATAATTAAAGTGTGTCAGAAATGGTGATATTTTCTATTGTCTTGTTATGCTCGGGCAGAAAAAATGAACTCTGAGAAAAAACTTACAAGAAAGGAAAGAAAAAAGTAAGGAAAAACTCTCAAGTAGGTAAATAACTAATATGTTTCTCAATATACAGAACAATATTACTATACAAGTATCTACTTGAAGATTAGATATTGGGTTATAATCTATTTTTACCTGCAGGAATTTTTATATAATACTTTATTTATATGGTAGGTATATAACACAAGTTTTGATACAAAAATCATCACTTAATTACTTATATGTTGTTTGTCAAATGAATTTACTGTCACCACTAACAACAAATAAATGTGTTTTTTATTATTCTTAACCATGCCAGTTTTTTTCAAGTTCATAAATAATTTCGAACAAGTTAAGTTTATGGATAGGTATTTATTTACAATTTAATTGTACAAAAATGCCCCAACGCGATTTTGTAAAAATTTATAAGAACCATAATAGGGCTGTTACAAGAATATTTATATGATTTCTAAGTAGTAAATTTTGAAAAATATTGTTCTTTAAATAGCCTCAAATATGTAAATATCACGAAATATCCATTAGATATTTTACAATTAATTATTGAAATTTGTGTAATTTTCAAAAGGTCATTTTATCTGAAACAGAATGTGACGTCAAAGCTCATACAGTTTAACATGTGAGAAAGAGAAACTATCGTCTACTTCTATTTATATAAATAACGTAATTGGACAAACTGTTTTCCTAATGTCTATGAAAACGTGTTATATGTAATTTGACGTCACAGGAGTGGGAAATTGTTTTCCATAACTTTAATTATGTTCGAAAATAACACTAATTTATTATTCTTTTTAAAATGACAAGTATTTCATAAATTTTCATTTAAAATACTTTTAAAAAAGGTTAGAACAATATACTGAACTACAAGGGATTGCGAGGAAGGTATTTCATGTCTTAATCTTTTTAAAAGAGGCCGGCCTCGGGTTTTGACTCCTACAAATTAAATGCCCTTAGAATGGTGGGGGCTCTGACAAAAACATAATTGGAACATCTAGTAAAAAAATCTGTTGTGGCCAGCACAAGACCTCTCGCCATTTCCATATTAGGCTATATAAGTATTGTATTGCACTTCGTTTTCGAACCGTCGTTTTATTACAAAAAAAATACAGAACTTTACTCAAATATTGTTTTTTATTGTATTTAACATGTCTTCTGCACAGATATAATTCTAATTATATCTATTTTTCATTGTATGAGGAAGTTTCTAAATGTCAGATTATTCCAATTCATTAACCAGATTGGCGGTATTTTTATAATGGATATATGCATTTTACGACAATTTTACCTATAATTTCAAATATTTAATTAATAAAACAATAAGAAAGATTAAATATACTTCCCAGAAAAAGCTATCAGAATGTCACTAAAACTGTTAATTTTTGACACTGACATGTGTCATTTACAAACTATATTATTAACATTGGAATTTGTCAACTGGTTTCCTTAGTGCCTTAGCCTCTGCGATTAGATTACTCTATAAATTTATAGTGTCTTTATCTCTAAATCTATACAAGATATAATAAATTTTTTTAAGTGTATTAGATGGAGAATTTTATGTTCTTCAATATTTAATAAAAAAAACTCCCAAAAAATTATATTTAGAAGAATTTTTCTAAGATACTACTACTTCCGGTTATTCAATTGTTACCAAAACCTTTTCAGCTCTTCCCAGGAATGTCAGATTGAGAAAACTGCAGTTAAATATTTTTAAGTCTTATAGTTTTTGAGGAATCGTGTCTACAACATCCAGACATATACACATACACACATCCACACACACACACAGACATCATTTTTAAAATGTTATAATCGGATTCTAGTGACCTTAAATCGTGCTTATTCAATAAAAATCTGGATATGCGAATTTTAGCATGAATCCAATACCTACCTCTCTTAGCGAAAGGTAAAAATAGCTAGAAATAATCCATATTATCGAAAAAGACAAAAATGCACTAAATGTACAGCTGCGCAACTAAAATGAAAACTTAGGTGTTGCAGAGCTTTTAGGCGTCGACATTTTCAAACAATAAAGATATGATAAAAGATGATGAAAAATGCTTCACTCATTCTAGTACAAAAAATTAAATTTTTTTGGGCACTGCTAAGCAGAAAAATATACGACAATGGTTGGAAAGCACCAAATGATGAGCAGAGCGCACCAAATTATATTTTACAAAATATTATAATTTATTCATTTGTAATTAATCAATGTCTATTTTAATAATTAAAATCATCAAAATAATGTAATAGTGTGAAATCATAGAATGCAAACAGAATACTATAACACACCAAACTGGGGAGTCAAGATCCAGTTGCTGCAGAGTTAACATGTACACTTGCATCACGAATTGGTTTAAATTATGCATCGGATAACAACTATTAACCAAACAACATTGGTATGCCTAAGTAGTTCTGAATGTATACTAAATATTTAGGTCATTCGCAACGGCTATAATTTAACAACTTGCATTACGATACAAGTAAAGTTTAACAAGAAACAACGTATCAACTATAGGATGTATAATATTACTGGATAAGGTAGTTCTTTCAATGCAAGGAAATGATTTTCTAGAAGTGCTTTCAATAATATATGAAAAAATAGACCGATTACTGAAATCAATAAAAACAAAATATCAAAATCAACTAATTTCCAGGTAAGACTTCTTTATTTATATGTATATAATTTTTATAATAATAAAATTCGGTATTTCTTATATAAACAATATCTAAAATCCATTAAAATAAATAATGTACCGCAAAAGAATGTCAAACTGAAAATACATACCTATTGTCCAAACAAATTTCATCAAAAATTTGTAATAAAAAGGTGTATGTTCGATATCGGCTCCTACGAGTGTTTTAAAAAAATTGGTAATATGACCTAGAAATTTGTATAGCTCCAATTATTTCGAAAATGGTGGATCTTTTCTAATGTCAATAAAAGAGTACATTTTTTCTTTAAAATATCCAAGACTTTTAAATGAAGTCAAACAATATTCATTAAACTTTAATAATACAAAATTTTCATTGTTTTCATCCACACAATAGGCCATTCCACCGTAATCAAAAATAGTAAAAGTTTATTGAAAATATGAATAATAATAGTTAAAGGATAAGGAAAATTATATTTCTTTTATTATAAATTATTCCTTCTAGAAAACAAGGGGAGTTTTGCTTTGATGATGTAGGACATGTGCACGAGTGTTTGAGCCACGTTTGAGCAAATAGGATCCAAGTATGCACTCCGACTTTGAGAAGCCCCACCTTAACTAAGAATATACTTCTTCGAGTGTGTCGGATCTGTTCGGTTACTGTTCGGGCGACGTTCTAATTTCTTTGTTTTTATAAAAAGACAAAAATAAGTGTAATAAATTAAGTATAATAATTTATTTTATGTCTCTAATAATGAATTATAATATTACAATTTAAATATACATTATTTTGTAACTTGTTTAACATTTTTTCGTGTCTTGTGAACCACTGTTTGTTTACTTCTGGTATATTCACATTACCTACGTCACAAAGCTAATTTAAAATTCGGACCTTAATATCTCGCTTATTTGGAGTAATTTTTAACTCGGACTTTCACATGTGGTTTTATATTTTTATGTACTTCAAGATAAAATTAAAAAAAAAAATATCGTGGAATAGCCTATTCTTCAGTAATCAATCGAGGAATGTTGCGAAAAATTTAAAAAATATCCCAACAATTATTCTTATGATGTAGCATATATACCAGATTTTATAGTGTTATCTATAACTATTTTCAGATTAGGGGCCAAAATATACAACTCTAGGGACAACTTCAAGAATTGGTACTCCTGCTAAAGACGAGATTGGGTAGTTTATTATTTGCATAAATATCTATTGCCTGAAACGAAGATTGTGCAAATGTCATAAGCAAACTGTTAATGCATTTAAGTTTTATAATTTTGAGAATTTAATAACTATGTTAATAAAAATGCAAGTATTTGGCATCCCTATAAAGCTAATCTAAATTGCTTTCAGAAAATATTAAAATTCATTTAAAAACCGAAACCGGACGTAGAATTTAGGATCTTTTCGCACCAAATTTAAACTGTAGTTGTAAATTAATAATAAATAAAATAGCCATTATTTGTCCCTATTTTTTTCAAACAGGCAGGGAGAAATACAGGCTGTATTACTCACTGCATCTTCAATTTGTAATTGAGAAAGACCTTTTTGGAGGGTTAGAATTGCACCACTGATTTAGGGAAGTCCCCTACGGCTTGTCCTAATTGGATGACTAACGGTTCTTGTGCTGTCTTATTAACCACGAGATAATTTAAGATATCGTGTGTTCACTTCTATTACTGCCAATTTCACTTGGAAATTTTGAGTAAGCGCTCTACCGGGAATAGTTGGCCATGGATTAACTTACTTTTCTACACTGGCAATGCCATAAATCAGATATAGTTGCAGAATTACGTAGGACATTTCATTGTATCAGATTAACACGGATATCTGGAGTCTATAACTATGTTATATACGAGGGCTGTTTTCTTAATATCGAGTCGTGATTTTTTCACAAAATTTACTTTATCTTTTATCAAATCAATAAAAAAACATATTGAAAAAATATTTCGGTGTACGGAAGCCATGTTCTCGATATATTCCACATGATTTAACACCAACTCAAATAGCAGATCGTGTCAATTGGTGTAAAGCCATTCTTGTACGCTTTGCTTACAGATCCTTTCATCAGGTTTAATTAAAACGTTGTGACAGGCGATGAAAGTTGGGAATATCTGAAAAAAACAATAGTAGGCTGTCAGGGGCGGATTGGAGAAATAAATCGGCCCGGGCGATTATTCTTAGTCTGGCCCTTTCCAAAGTGAAAAGGATATAATACATGCTAGTATATGTATAATAATATTTATTTATGAAAATTATCACATTGTTATATCTATAGGTATATATTTTTTATATCTCCATCCGGTATAAGTAAATGTGTATAATGTACCTATTACAAAATTGTCCAGAAACATATTACCGGCCTAAGCATATAGACCAATAGGATGTCTTAATTAGCTTTGAAATTCAAATTTCCTGATACTAACGTAAAAAACCCTAATATTTAATATTTGGAACGAAATGCATTGGCAATATCACCTGGGGTAAAAAATGCAAATAATTTTTATTTGATAACTCGACCTTAAAATTACTCGAAATTCTTGGTAACAAACCGAAAACTGGAATCCATCAGAAAAAGAACTTCGTTAAGTCGAATATTTTCGAAAAACTCCTAGTTCTTTATTTAGTTTATATTGTGTTTTGAAACTGGACGAAAAATGTATATGTGCAAGAAGAAAAATTCTTTTATTCCAAAAGATATCCATTTTATAAAATATCCCCTACATATGTAAGTGCATATACCTACTCATATACTACGTATCTTTCTTATTTATTATATTGGAGTATTAAATTTAATGACTCGAAGTTTTGATAACGCGAACTTTTTTGTGGCACATTCAATTTCGAGTTATCGAAGTTCCACTAAAAAATAACGATAAGTTTTCCAAATATTAGTAATAATTCTTCAAAATTTATATTTTTAAATTATAAAAATATATATCTTATGACTACATTATTTAATTGAAGGCGGCCAACCGGCCCTTTGGACCACTCGGCCCTTCGGGATTTGCCCGATCGCCCGATAGGACAATCCGCCCCTGTAGGCTGTCTAGGTTTTCCAAATTGAGTTTACTCCAATTTATTGTCATTTCTAAAACATTAAGAAAGAGATATAAAGGAAACAATATGAGTATAATAATTTTTACATAAGGTCAGGTTACCTGCCATATTTTTAGCCTATATTGTACATATGCCTAGTAGTTATAACAAAAGAGTGTTTCATTCATATCGAATTTTTATATAAATTATATACATAATTATTTCTTCCCATGTAACTGTATTATTGACGCAAATTTCTTTTCTATATGTTTTAATTTTTTTTATAAATGCTAAAATATATTACACACTTTCAAAACGCGCGGATTTTTCCGGGCTTGATGACGCAACCGAACCCGGTTTTCTTTTATTGGCCGACACTGTAAGTAGGTGTTCCCAACATCAAATCAGTGACTGCCAGACTGTTCCACTGGAGTATTTGGTTATGGGTTTATTCGGCTACACACCATTATTTTTTACAAATACTTAAATACTAATGAACTATAACTGCACTTACTAAATTTAAGATAAGTAAAAGAAAATAAAAACAAAATGAAATTTTTAAATTTAACAGCCGCACAATATTGACAAATGGTTTAGAACCTCTGATAACAACAGCCAAGACAGCAACTGCTAAGAGAGAAAGCACGATATAGTCTGGACGATATTACTTGGCGAACAGAAGTAATAAAGGATTTCTCTGTGGTTACGATAAAGGTATAAAAACCATAGGCGTGCCGGAAAAAAATCAATTTAATAAATGTACAAACAGTACAGAAAATAATATATATATATATATATATATATATATATATATATATATCATCACGGCATATAACCCATTTCTGGGTGTGCCAGTATCTACAACACATGTAGACACCGGTAATGATGACGATATATTTTACCGTGTGGGCGCTTACCAGGCGTCACCTCACGGGCACTTATAGCTGGTGTGCACCACAGGGGTCACTTTTGTGCCATTTAAAATTGGAAATATTTAGCGTCTGTCGAGATCGAACCCGGTTCCCCCAGGTTCGCGACAGAAAATAATAATTTATTTATTACATTTAAAAAAATAATAATAAAACAATGTCAAGTACGAAATGCAAATAAAAAAAATAAAATAAAATACATAATATGTATTGATATTATTCGTATAATAATAACATTGCATAATTTATATAAGAGTTTTTCTTGTAATTTGTGTTTAAATCTTAGTCTTTAGGTTTAGATTATAATTACGAGCAGATTTTAGCTTATATTATAATGTACATTACAAGTTTACTACTAGCTACAAAATATAAATATTTGTCAATACGTTTACTTTACTAACATGTTATATGTAATATCTGTAATAAATATTCAAAAAAATTAATCATTTGTAGATTTCTTATTGCCAGTAAGAAAATTTATGCACGCCTATGTGCAAAGAGAACTGCTTGAATATAAGTGTCATAAATCGAGCGGTTCGGAATGTTTTTCTATTGTGTTAGGCCATAAAAGGTCGTAAAATCAGTATTTTACTTCTAACGCAGTGCGGTATCTAAGAAAAAGTATATATTTAACATACCGCATCGTAGGAACTGTGAATCGACCTGCATTCCTAAGGCTTGCCAAGATAAATCGTCCAGACTATATAATGTCATTGCTCGCCACCACTGGGTTCCCTTACGTCCTAAGGCGGGAAACGCTGGATACCAAATATTTGCAATTTTTTCTCCCATAAGAAGCCGAATTTTAAAAAAAGAAAAATTAGGGAATTTCTTAATTTAAAAATACTATAACATATAAAAAAAACAAAAATCGTGGAATTCCCCATTCTTATAATTTATTCTTTAAAAATATTCAATATTTTGAGACCTAAGAAAAAGGCAGCTATACTTAAGAAAAGACAAGATAATTGTATATTTATTTATATTTGTAGGTGGAAATATAACAAATTATGTATAATTGTTGTAATTGATTTTTTGAAATATACCTGATAAAGAACAGTCCTCCCAGTTTCAAATAAACATGTTAAAAGTATAAGAACACTTTTATTCGTGTTAGTATTAGTCTCCAATCGATTTCAGAAGCTATCTCCTCTCAAAATAATTTCTCTGCGAGTCTGAAATCGCGGAATTTCTAACAGTGTGTCACATTCAAACTTGTCATTGTATCCATAAAATTTCATTTTTCAGCTTGTGAAGACTGAAGTTCACAGAAGACTGGAGTGTCAACAGCTCGCTGACGGGCTGACACAGACAGCTACAGCGCCGTCTACATAGCGACTCAAACTCAAACCACCCCCAGCCCTAAGGCACCCGCTACAAGAGATGCGAGATAGTGTTTACACGATGGATGGAATTTTTCAAACTTCAATTAAGATTTTGTCAAGATATTATAATAGCGAAAAACGAACAGAACAAATTTTCAATATTTTACTCTGCAGTAAAGATGAAGTTAAAAAATTGTTATGTGGATTTAATGTAGCAAACTAATTTTTCACGCGTGGCTGAGTACGTAATGTAATCGGTTGTTGTTATGACGAGCAGTACTCTCTCCATGATAGTTTCGACAGCCCGTGAGATGGGACCTAGTAAACTTTACGGTATACAGAATGTCCAAAATTAACTTGCCATAACATGGTGATCACGAGAATATAAAATATTCGACGTAGTAGGTTATATTAGACGTAAGTTGTCCTATTAAATTTCAGTTTTAAAAGTAGGTATATCGTTATTTGAGGAAAAGTGAAATTAGATGTAAGCGAAAATGTATACGTATTGGTATTGGCTTTTACCTCTCGCTACCCTTGGGAAAGGAGGAATAGAGATTTTAGTAAATGACCACGTTTTAAGATCCCTAGAATCTAATTTTAACATTTTCACAATACTGTCCGTTTGTGTGTGTGTGTGTGTGTGTGTGTGTGTGTGTGTGTGTGTGTGTGTGTGTGTGTGTGTGTGGTTTGATTGTGAGTTGGTGAATACTCTTAACGCTCTAAGTCTAATACTATCAATCGAAAAATTTTGAAACCTTTAATTTCGACCCTATTCTAAAATGGAAAGAAACCATTAGAAATTGGTGTAAATCGCATAACCGGAAATGACACTTTACTTGAAGCTCAAAATGGTTTTTCTTTGAAAAATACATTTAAATGTCATTTTTTCGCAATTTATTATTATAAAAATTAAATATTATTAAATTTTCTATAGACAGGTATGTATTCATACATTTTCTTATAATTTATATATAAATTTATAAAATAATCTAATTTATAAGTCCAGGAGCCTATGTATCAAAGATAAACACAATTCCTTTGTTACACAATTCATATTTCAGAAGTATAAATGTCACTGTCAAAAAACTAGTCATTTCAAATTAATAATGATGACATTTTAAAAAGAAAATAGTCAATAAAGCAATAGTTATATGCAAAGGAACTTATATAGTTTGCATGATTAGTAAAAGGTATGTATTTAAATTAATAAAAATTAAATAGCGGGAGGTATAGCATCAGATTTTTTAATTTTACGAAAACGAATATCTGCCAAGTGTAAAATAATACTGAATTTTAGTTTGAATATTCATATTTAGGGAACTTTTTTATGTTGTAAATATTTCTGATTAATTAAACCTTCAATTGACGATGGTTTCTTTATTGGAATTTTTTGTTTATTACCCACAAGAATTTTTCTAGATTCTTTCAAATAACTTTTTAATTTTTATGTGCGCGCCATATTGGAAAGTAACACCATTCAAAAAAGAATTTTTCTAGCTTTCCAACAATGTACTTATCTACGGTGATTTACATCAAACAGCAAAAATGCAACAATAATTAAATTTATTTACAATTTAATTAAATTAACTGAAATTCGCATGACACATGACTATAAAATTTTGAGAATTAAATTAGGGAAATTATCAATGAAAACAATCAACTTATTATATTTAAATGTGTTTTTCATCTGTTTATTTCACTTTTAAGGTTGTGAGTACGAAAAAGGCTTTATATTAGATCACAATAAAATTGTTAGAGACAGACGGTATTGTTAATAATGTGAATTTATAATCATTATCTTAATCAAGAAATGCATGGAATGAGTTTATTATATTTTTGAGACTATTACTGCTGCGAAAATGGCCATAATGCTCATGTTGTTCTCAGACATTTATCAACGTTAACAAAGCCATTGGCATTTTATGAATTAATTTGAGAACCGAATAATGAAGAATAATAATTGAATTTAGTGGTTGTAATAATGAAATATCCGTTATACTAGTATTACTCCTTTCTGAAGCTTCAGCGATTATTAATTCAGATTTGACAGTTGGTAATAAAGTTTGAATTACGCCTGCAAAGGAATGAGACAGTCCGTCTAGGTTAGGTTTGGTTCGGAAACACTCACTTCTTGTCTATTGATTGCAGAGCGGCGATGCATTTGACAGCTTGTAATTAATTTAAGTGACGTCGAACGCGATTTCAAATCTCACCTTCACGTCAATTAGTTTTAACGAGAGCAGCTGAAGAAATGGAAATCATAATTTTATATTAAAACGGAGAAAGCGTCGCAGCGCCAAGTGCTAATAAAAATATTAATTTTTAACGGAAGCGAATACCTGAAGAGATTTATGGAAATTATTTTCCAAGCAGAAAAATGTAACTCTAGAAGTAGAAGCAGAAGCAGAAATAATATAATATTTACCAGATGAGAATATTAAAATGTACCAACAATCACTTAACCAACCTTTAAAAACCGAGTCATCATTGTACTGAATGGATGGTTAGAGTTTTGACGTCACAAGCAAGAAAGAGAGAGTTGATTTAAAAGTTAAGATGGAAAATCATAATACAAACAAACCATCACCATTTTTAAAGTTTTGTCTTCTGTCACTTTTGTTTTGATATTTGAGTTCTACGGGTGGATGTATAAATTTAAAGAATGGGGATTACACCATTTTTTTTTATAATTCTATCTGAAAATATTAGGAAAACTAAGACTATTGATGAAAATCCGGTGAAAATAAGCGAGTTATGGTCTCCCGAATTTTGAAAAGATTGACGTGACGTCACATTTATGTGTTTTTATATCAAACTGTTTTCATCATGGACCTAAATGTTTTTGAAATATATGCTATTTTAAGTTATATTTACATAAAAATAAATAAATATTATAACACTGTATAAGTCTACATACTTTATAATTACAGTTGTATTTAAATTATTAAGTTTAATTCAAGAAATTTATGTTAAAATAAAAACTGTTTGGAAACTGTAGTACAGGAATGTTAGCCCCTCCTTTCGAATTTGAATTTCTTAACTTCCATTGGTAGTAATCCCCACCTCCTAACACACTATTTGTAATGCATGTATATGCGGTTTCTCGATCGCCAATTAAAATATTTTGATATTAGTGTCGAAGCGCTATAACAAAAAACCCTTTATTTCCGAAATATCTCAATTATACCATTTCATATTTTTATTAATATTCGTTATTCAGCATATACATTCGTATTTTTTTACTATTTTCCATTAATTCGATTGAGCCGTAATCCCCCATTGACATTTGTCATGTATTCTCTATAATTATAGCGGGAATCACTGTTGCAAAGACCTTACACGCACTTCATTTTTATTATTTCACACCATATTGTTGCAACTGTCATCATGAGCATGAGAGCGATTTGTTTGATTATTTGTATTATAACAACTGAGTGACGTGTAGTTGAAGGAAAGTATCAGTAGATGGCAGTATGAAAACATGTCTCTGTATAACCCTCCATTAAGTATATTAGTAAAATTATTTGTTCGTGCCTAAAGCGGGTAATAATGTTTTGTGAAACAGTACGAGCGAATATAAATTAAAAAGAAATATTTTTTTTAATACGTATGTTGTTTTACTATTGGATATAGATACTACAATGTTGATACGAATGCTAATTCGAGTAGAATTTCAATGATGTATAAAAAACTGATTAAACTTCAATAGGGGATTTCGACATTGACCATAGTTTGCTACACCAGTGCCATTTTTAGTGAACTAAGCAGACAAATGAAGCATGACTCAAATCGTAAATATAATATTTGTGTATTTGTGAGATTTGTGTTGAAAACCATTTTTTATTAAGCCAGATATTGAACGTATCAGGTGCAAAATTTAGATATGATAATGTCGAAGAATTGAGAAGGAAGCTTAAATACAAAGGATTAAATAAAACTGGGAAAACAATGATATTATATAAAGGTAACTGTGCGTTTTGTATTTATTCAGAATTATTTAATTGCAGCTGTGAAAATTGCATTTAATCCGGCCATAGTGATGAAATTTATAGTGAAAATTATAGATGGAGGAAAATTGATTGGCCACGACAGTATAAGATGCTAGCAGTTAATTTTAAAACATTTTTTGTTTTGTACATATGAAATTACTGCGGGGACTATTTTTTAATGTAAAATTTTTGCGGTCCCCATGCCTGTAACTATATTTTACATTTTTCATGTGGTTTTGAAAACGGAATGAATTTACTCCTATCATGATCTCATATGGTCTTTATGTTTATATCTTTAATCACTTCGTCAAAGTCTATATGCAAACCTTATACCCATTGATATACCCAAATCATTCAAGCAACCAATGCACGTCATTAATAAAAATTGAATTTTAGTAACTAGATTTGTGACGTCATGTACTGCTAAGTTTGCAGAGGATTTAGAATCTTTATGAAAAGAATTATACATATTGCAATCTATATTATCGACATGTTCATGAACTGTCACATCTACAAAATAAATACTATATTTTCGTCACTGTCCATTTCTATTTGAATTATTTTATAATACTAACCTTATTTATACTTATGTATGCCGTATAAAGGCAATAAATAAAAGTGAGCCGAATTTCAAAGAAATATATCGAATTCTTCTGATTGATTAGAAGTGATATCTTTGGCAGATTCACAGATTTTGTGTTTGCGTTAACAGTCACGTTGCGTCGTTGCGTTGCGTTTAACATTACTTTATTATAAGTAGACCTTTACAACGCACAAAAATGTTTTAAACACGATACAAATATTTTTCAAATAATAACTTTGACAGTATGAACATACAAATTATCAATGTTGCCAACTATAGCAACAATTAAACGAATAATATGACGTTGATGTTCATTATTTATATATTATTAATGTCATATACTATAATTAATGAACTCTACTATTCATCTTAATAATTACTATACAGGGTGTCTCTTAAATAGGGGGACATGGCTTAACCACAGACTCCTGAGGCTAAGTTCTTCGAAAAAAAAAATAATTTTGCTTATAATAATCGGACGCTTTATTCGATTTGGATGAAATTTGGTATGACAGTTTATATGGTTATAAGTCATCTTTTAAGGTGATACTTGTTATTAATAGTGAACCACTAGTGTATGAAACTTAGGTGTCCCAACATTAATTAGACCGTAACTTTTTAATGGGAACGCCGATAACATAAAATTATTTTTTTTTTTTTCAGAAAGATACATTCAATAGTAAACTTTTCTCTCTCTGTGTAATTTGTGATATCTGTTACGGTTCAGACAGAAAAAAATAAAACCTGAGTGCCTGCATCTTGAATTTTTATAAAATAAATTTAATCTAGCAGTCTACCCAAATGTGAAACAATTAATTTTTAATGACAGTAACGAGTTATCAATCTTCTCAACTTGTTTAGGAGTAAGCTAACATATTTATTCGTGTTATTTGTAATAATGGTAGTAAAATACTATTAGGCCGAACAAACAGATGTTACTAGCTTCTGAATATTGCGAAAGAATTTTTTTTACAACCCATAAACAATTGTTACTGTCATTAGAAATTCGTTGTTTGACATTTGGATAGACTGCTAGATTAAATTTATTTTAAAAAAGTTCACGGTGCAGTCACTAAGGTTTTATTTTTTTCTGTCTGAACCGTAACAGATATCACAAATTAAACAGAGAGAGAAAAGTTTACTATTGAATGTATCTTTCTGAAAAAAAAATAATTTCACGTTATCGTTAATTTTTTTTCGAAGAACTTTGAAGCAGAATTCTGGCTAAATGGTACACTTTCCGGTAGAAGCAAGTTTAGTTAAATCGTCTTATTTTAGCCTCAAGAATCTGTGGTTAAGCCATGTCCCCCTATTTAAGAGACACCCTGTATAAGGCTATACACTTTTTGATGGTTAAAAATAATTGAAATTTTATTTCATTTTTCTCTATTAGTGATTTTAATGCATTAAGGTTTTTACACTAAGTGATGACGTGCATTGGCTGCTTGAATGATTTGGGTATATTTAAATCTATACACAGCTATTTAGAAGAGTGTCTGAATAGTTCGCAATAGAGATGAGCAATTCTTCACTACCGGTGATTTTTTTTTATCGTGATGTACAAATCACTGTTGGCAACGGTGAAAGAAAACGTGAAATCAACGTTACAGTGAATTTACATTTAAATACATTTTGTATCAAAAATGCCGATAATTAATTTAATGAATATATTACAATTTATATTTTTTTAATCTTTAAATATGTTAAAAAAAATTTACACATTAAAACTTTGAAATATCAGCATCCCACCCATTCCTAGCATGAATCATGAAGCAAAAAATGTCAGGCAACATGAACAGTGATCGCCTAATCATAGTTCCGACGTTCCGAGTCTGTTGATGGCGTTTACTATTCGGTTTGAATTAAAAGTTACTAGACAGCTAACAGTGTTCACGTCACCGTTTAAAATCACCGTGATTGAAAAAGAACGCTCACTGTCACTGTTCACGACGTTCTTTATAAATCATTAAAACTCTTAGTAATCAAGAATAGTTTCATTTAAAGTTCTACAGGCTCAAGTGTAAAAGCATACATTTATAATTTGGTTAACCATACATTTTATATTATTTCATTAATAATAATAATAATAATAATTATTATTATTATTATTATTATTATTATTATTCAGACCGACGTCTAATTAATAATTTGAAAATTATTTTCAATTTTCAAATGGCTTAAAGGTAACCACCTGCTTGTCCGTCCGACCCCCCACCCCTGGCGCCTGGCAAAAGCTGTTCTGCACAAAAAGTCGTCATTATCAAAATTTGCTATTAGAACCCTTTTTGTACTGATTAGTGTATGTGTAAATATCAATCATTTGCATATAGTGTGATTTAACAACCTATATTTTAAATTAGTTTATACGCATTACGTCATAAGTTTATTGACATTCAACAGTGCTGTTTTGTTCACAGCAGTTATTCTTTATTCCTTTACCTAATTTCATTTATTGCTCATAACCTTTTTACAACTCGTCATATAAAAATATACATCGTTCGCTAATGTATACAGTACACGTGGTATATGAAACGTCATATTAGAATAATTAATGGCGTTTGGAATGATGCAATTAGTCTGCTTAAAAATTTCATTTACATCATTAAAGTGGATTCATGTATTCACACCTATGTATTATAAAATACGTGCATAATTAATAAATAAAAATAACATCGTAGCTTAGGGGGTAATCAATCAGTATTTTATAATAAAATTGTAACAACTAAATATATGTGTTGTTGACGACATTACTAATTTACTATACTCGCCGTCAAATAAGTTTAGACTAATGCTCAACTTTTTCCCTTCTCCACACCCTGTCCATTGCCCTGCGGTGTTGCCGCTTCTTCATAACTTAGCATTTTAGACGTTGCACTGAATTGGCAACTGTGTAGAAATCACTAGTCAGTACTTATTTGACGACAACTATAATAGTGGACATTAACTAGGTATGATGTATGAGGTACTGATGAACTCTTTGAAGAGCGAAACACGTGTCTACAGATGTTATTGACCGATTACCCTGCGAACATTTTTCTAGTTTTTATAACTAACGATATATAATGTTTTCGTTTATTTACCTTGGGGTCCAAGTAACGGTGGCTGGTAAGTGGTTATAAAATATCTCCGCTGCGACGATATATTTAGCCACAAATCGGTGGAAATTTGACCACAGCAACAAATGTGTATTTGGCTTCTTACTAGTGCTGTTACATTTGCCGGTTTTCTAACTACTACCTCTAGTTGATGCCCTCTTATTAACTAGCTATGCAGGGTGTCTTAGGACGAGCTTACGCTATCTATATTTTAAATACTAATTAATATAATTTAACGAAATTTGGTATCTAGGGGTTATCCAACATGCCCGTTTTAACTAAAATATTTTCAAAGCAGTAGCACTTCCGGTTTGACCGGAAATTGACCTCAACTTTCTTATTTTAAATGGAATACGCTATATTTTATTTTACCATTGAATGCAGCGGAAAATTTTACATATGAAGCAATAAAAACATTTTACTCATGATCAACTACTTCCGGCGTTATACAACTTTTTTTGATTTTATGTCTGAAATCCGGCACATTTTCAAAACTCTGTATATCGGGAACGAGATCGAAATTTTATAAACTGAAAAAAGCCTTTTATAAAAGAGACTTTAAGCTACATTATCTATAGAGGAATCCTCGATTATTTATAAAAATGTGACGGGTACGTTACACCAAAATTACAGTTGACAAAATTAAAAAAAGACATTTTTTTAAATGGAACCCCCCCTTTTTTATTATATAAATGTGTACTACGACAAAAAATAAGGGTACTTTATGTAACATGTCCTATGTTGAAAGTTGATAGAATTTCAGTAAATTAGAAAAACATGTAATCTGGGTATAATTATTTTATTAATACGGATAAGTAAGCCATGGAAAAACAATGTTTGTTTTTACAAACTCATCTACTTGATTTCTTAGATAATTTATCGTTGGATCAAAGAAATTTAATATGGTACCAGCATGGTGGCGCTCCACCCCACAATAGCCATAGAATAAATACTTTTTTGGAAACAATTTTTGAAGATAGGTGGCTGGCAAATAATGGACCACATAGGTAGCCTTATCGTTCACTCGATTTTACTCTTGATTTTTTTGTTAGGGGTTACATTGAAAACGTAGTCCATCAAAAACCTTTAACTACTAAAGAAGATTGCCAACATAGGGTACGAACAGCATTTAACAACATGTCTCCTCGGATGATAAAAAATGCTACACAAGAAGAAGTATTGAATAGAGTAACAATGTGCTTACATATGAATGGAGGACAGTTTGAATATGTATTAAATTAATCATAGTTTTGTATTTAGAATTTATTTGTTTTTTCCATGGCTTACTTATCCGTATTAATAAAATAATTATACCCAGATTACATGTTTTTCTAATTTACTGAAATTCTATCAACTTTCAACATAGGACATGTTACATAAAGTACCCTTATTTTTTGTCGTAGTACACATTTATATAATAAAAAAGGGGGGGTTTCATTTAAAAAAAATGTCTTTTTTGAAGTTTGTCAACTGTAAATTTGGTGTAATGTACCCGTCACATTTTTATAAATAATCGAGGATTCCTCTATGGATAATGTAGCTTAAAGTCTCCTTTATAAAAAGGCTTTTTTCAGATTATAAAAATTCGATCTCGTTCCCGATATACAGAGTTTTGAAAATGTGCCGGATTTCAGACAAAAAATCAAAAAAAGTTGAATAACGCCGGAAGTAGTTGATCATGAGTAAAATGTTTTTATTGTTTCATATGTAAAATTTTCCGCTGCATTCAATGGTAAAATAAAATATAGCGTATTCCATTTAAAATAAGAAAGTTGAGGTCAATTTCCGGTCAAACCGGAAGTGCTACTGCTTTCAAAATATTTTAGTTAAAACGGGCATGTTGGATAACCCCTAGATACCAAATTTCGTTAAATTATATTAAATAATATTTAAAATATAGATAGCGTAAGCTCGTCCTGAGACACCCTGTACTGTAGTGATGAGCTATAATAAGAGCGAAACACGTGTCTATAGATGCTATTGAGCGATTACCCTGTGAACAATTTTCTAGTTATTATTAGTTTTATTAGTTTGTACATATTAATACTGATATGCAATATAGAATATTAAAAACGGTTGGATATATCCATTATTGTAGATATATCGAACGTTTTGCTTCATACGAAAATAAAATTAATTGGGACTTTCGTATAGCAAACCCAGTTTATTATTTTTGAACTTCTAATGGTATTTTTATTTACATGGTTTATTTATTAGTTTCAGGAATTCTGTTCCATTTACTTTCTTTTCTTTTAAAATTGATTTTTATGAAATGAAGACAACTGAATTTTCTGTAGCATATTTAAGTAGGAATATGAGTAAAAGAGACGTACAAAATAATTCAAAATGACAGCTATGAGGCGTCAAAATGTCTAACCTTGCAAGATGAGACATTTAGCGAATCTAAATTCCTAAGTAAAGACATTTATTTGTTAAAAGTAATAAGTTACAGTATTTTCACACCGGCAAGAGACATTTATCAAACTGAACATTTGGGGCGCCACGTGGTTAACATTTTTTCGTTAGGAATAGTCAGTGATTTATTTTAATAATTCTTGTTAGTCCTTCTCCCTAAGATGCCCGTTTCTGTTTCTCTGTTTTGTGGGGTGGTGTTGGTTGGATGATTTGCATGTTGATTGTGTTTGTAGTTGCGGCATTGTTGCGTGAGTTTCGAGTTCGCTAAGACACGAGGCCAAGGCCTACTCTGACCCGCGGAGACCCACAATGTTATTAAGGAATCCCGAAACGGAGGGTTGCTACAAACTGTGAAATATCACTACATATTTCAGATACGTGTCTCTGCCTCTAGATGAAATGTATCAGTCTCACTGGCCATAAGCTTTATTAAAGAGGAGAAATCAAAATTCCACACAAACCAAATACAGTTCAACAGATTTATATGAACGAAAATAATATTAATGATATAAAAGAATCAGGTTTCCCACATTATTTGTGTTAGATTAAAAGCACAAGAAATACGCAGTTGAGTTGTGGACTGTAGTATAGCACAAATTAATGTATTCCAGTCCAGTTGTATCCAAGTCATAAAACGTGAGATGTGCTCTGCATAGTGTACGTACGAGGTGTGATCAAAAAGTAACGAGAATTTTTTCATTTCAAGCGTTATTCGTTTTCAAGTTCATTTTATTATCACAAGTTCATTTTATTATTACGGTCTGTAAAGTATAATATGTCCGGTTTCATTCATATTGGGCGCGCAGATAGTGTTGACATCTACGTATTGACCAAGCAAACATTAATCGCCATCTTTAATATACTTGATAGTAAAATAACTATAAAAAGGACGGCAATTTTTACCTCCCGCTACCCTTGGTAAGGGAGGTATAGGGATCGTGCTAAAAATCACATATCGAGATTTTAGTAAATGACCACGTTTTAAGGTCCATAGAATTCATTTTTAACATTTTCACGATGATGTCTGTATGTGTGTGTATGTGTGTGTGTATGTGTGTGTGTGTGTATGTGTATGAATTTTGTCTTCGCTCTAACTCAAATACTATCATTCAGAAAATTCTGAAACCTTGTATTTCTACCCTATTCTAAAACGAAAAGAAGCCATTAGATTTTGGTGTAAAACGGATAAACGCAAATGGCACTTTACTTGAAGTTCATAATGGTTTCTCTTCAAAAAATACCATTAAACGCCATTTTTTCGCATTTTTTTCATTATAAAAATTATAGATTATTGAATTTTGTACAGGTATACATTAATACTTTTTCTATATATTTTACAGATAAATTTAAAAATCATTTTTCTTTTTTTAATCCCGAAGCCTAAGATAAACACAATTCCTTTGTTTCACAGTTTATTTTTCAAATTAATGTACAGTAAAATTTTTGAAAGAAGTCCGATCAAGGCCATCTACGAATTGCATCTATGAATTAAGATTTTATGCTGTCAAATTTAGTAGTGTCCTTTACATAGTTTTTATGTACCCTCATAAAAACACTACTAAATTTGACAGCACAAAATCTTAATTCATAGATACAATTCGTAGATGGGCTTGATCGGATTTCTTTCAAAAATTTTACTGTAACTGACATTGTCAAAAAACTAATGACTTGAAATTAATAATAGTGACATATTAAGTAATAAAGAAAATCGTAAATAAAGCAATAGTTATATGCAATGGAACATAATATAGTCTGAAGCATTAGTAAATACGTAGGTATGTATTCAAATTAATAAAAATTAAATAGCCGGAGGTTTTGTGTTGGCCACATCAGATTTTTTTATTTAAAAAGGAAGAAGAAAGAATCTGCATTAAATTTTGTGCTAAATTGGCATAAAGTGCAGTGAAGTAATGTTGGAGAAGAGCTATGTCAAAATTATTATAATCAGTAAAATTATGCATTTTTTTTTTAACAAAAGTAAAAGTACAATAGCGAACTCCAGACGAAACAATGTCTAATAAAGAATTAGAAAATACTCGCCATGTTTCATAAGATTTCAGCATTATATAACAGGACTAAAAGCAAAAGTGAAAAGATAAAAAGAACGGCCGCCTACAATTAAGGATCAAATGTTCCCAGAAAAATCATAGCATCTTGATAGACCGTTGTCAAGCAGAATTTATAAATCAACAAAAAAAGTTGTTTAGTATGACAGAGAGTGAAGAATTTTATTATTCCTAATTGTTTAAATTTTATGTTAATATAAAAAATCTTGAACACCACATGGCCGATATGCAAATAACAAATTCGGCTATCGCTTCGGTTTACAAACCTCAACCGCGTCCGTTATTTGCCTCATATGGGCCTAATGACGTTAATAACTATAACGAAACTATCCAAAACATAGTCGTATTGACATTTAATAGTCATTATTTAAACAAGCAAAATATAATATATAATATGATTTGATCTTCAGTACTCTGATTTGTATATAATTTGAATTAATATAAATATACCTATGTTCTCATTTAAAATATGAAAATTGTATCTAGCACTCTGATTTGTATATAATTTATAATATGATTTGATCTTCAGTACTCTGATTTGTATATAATTTGAATTAATATAAATATACCTATGTTCTCATTTAAAATATGAAAATTGTATCTAGCACTCTGATTTGTATATAATTTGTATTAACTTAATATAAATATACCTATGTTCTCACAATATGAAAAATGTATCTCATATTTTGAAAACCACTTGTCAAAAAAATTATTAATATTTTTGTAATAGCTTTGCAAAATAGCATTTCTTCGCTAATTTTACCAACTTTATTGTCTATCTTATAATTCTCAAGATAGTAATGGACGCAAACTTAAATTGAACATTGTTAGAAACAGCTTCCGGCCTCCTTCATGTGCAGATCTACCCCTGACACAAGTTCTTATATTTTTTGCACGATCAGGATTTTTTTTATTGTTTATCCGATAAGATTTTCAAGGCAGTCGGTTTCATTTACAAATTACAGATCGGTAAGTGATTGTGAAACTGTGTGGAAAATTAAGCAGTATTTATAGATAAATTCTAAAGTTTATTCGATTAACATTTTTATGGGTTACCTACCTGGTATGAAGCTTGTTCTTTCAGAGATATTAGAAATTTGCCACAAAGTAAATTAAGGTTAAAATCTTGCTAAAAGTACGTCGTATTCCCATTTTAGTTTCCTTCACATACCCACGTTAGTTCATACATTTCTACATTTAATTTTCATTGAACATTACGCCTGCCATTACTCTTCTTGTCACAAAACAGATTAATGTTTAAAATTTAGCACTACAACTCCCTAGTTCTAGTCGTCGAATACAGCTATTAATTCTAGAGTAGTATACTTTTTATTACTATATGTAAATAGCTTTAAATTATTGCCTGATATTATTCCAAGATACACATTGCAGACCAAAACTTTCCGGACACTATAAATTTATTTTATGTGAAAATGTAAAACACAAATATTTGTTGCAAAAATGGGAAATACATATATTTGTTTTAGGGTCAATAAATGTTGTGACCACTAACTTTAAAAGAATTTTCATGATATAGTTAAATAAAGTAATTTTATTATAATATTAAGATAAGTATAATTCATATATCGTAAAGCATATTTAATAAATTAGTTGATAGAATATTTGCAATACACAGCTTATTTTGCAATTGCATTCATGTAATAAAATTTAAAAGAAAATATTCTCCGGGTCATTTTAAGTAAAAATGCCTCCAAGTATAAAATGTTATATTTCTTGTTTACTTTTTCAATAATCTGTTGTGGCCAGCACAAAACCTCTCGCCACATTAAGATATATAAATACATATTTTAATTTACATTTCAGGTACAGAAAATATTCTCCGGGTCATTTTAAGTAAAAATGTCTCCAAGTATGAAATGTTACATTTCTTGTTTACTTTTTCAATAATCTGTTGTGGCCAGCACAAAACCTCTCGCCATATTAAGCTATATAAATACATATTTTAATTTACATTTCAGGTACACACAAAAAATTCCAATTACATCTATTATTAATATATTTTTATATTTTTTAATTCACTCTATAAATAAGTTTCTTCATACTCTTCTAAATGTTTGAGATTCTTCAAATTCATTGACGAGATTGGCGGTATTTCTGATGCGTATATGTTATGTATATATAATTTAAAATATTGAAAAAAGCCTTCAGTAATGTATCTGGAATTTTGACGCTATTTTTGTGTCAATTACAAACATTTTAATTTTTCAACTGGTTTCCATGGAGTTATTTTGGTTGTGAGATTCATTATAGCGGATTATTTTATACATTTATAATTCTCTACCTCTAAATATATAGAAGATATAATAAAAATGTTCAATGTATAGGATAGAGAATTTTATATTCTTTAATATTTGTATTAACATAAATTTCCAAAAAATAATATTTAGGAGATTTGTTAAGAAACTACTACTTCCGGTTGTCCAATTGCTACCAAAACTTTTTCAGTTCTTCCCATTAATATCAGATAACGAATACGTAGTTAAATTGGTCTTTAGTTTTACAGAATTTGAGAAACCGTCCCTCCAACATCCACACACATATACACATAGATATTGTAAAAATGTTAAAATTTGATTTTAGAGACTTTGAAACGTGCTTATTCACTGACTTCAGGATATACGATTTTTAGTATGAATCCAACACTTCTTTTAGCGAGAGGTAAAAAGCACAGTCGTGAACCAACTCATATACAGTGATATATTTTAGTTATTAATATGTTTTTAAGTGTGGGATTTGTGAATCAAAACTTTGCGCTTCCGCTTACGAAGAAACTTAGCTAAAAATAAAATAATGTGGAAAAATTGTAAGGAAATGATAGTTTTTCTTGGTGACATTTTTTGCAACGTATGCTGTAGGTTATCGAGTGAACATTTGTCCTTCAGGACTTGAAGGAAACATAAAAGTAAATGTGAGCGCAAATGTTAAGGGTAACATTTTTATAGCTGGAAATTTGATCCCTGGTTTTCTTAACGTCGTTGTTAATGGAACGTTACGACTTTTACCCCAAACAAATTCAAATGGATTCATTACCGCTACGTCTAATCAGCAGAGAACCTTTCAACAAGAAACATAAACAAAATACCGCCATTTCACCAACAACTTTTCATTAGTTAATAAATATTTCATCAGAAGAACTAAAGAAATTTATTTAGGACGGTAAAAAAATAAAATTTCAAAGAATCACAATTCGAAATAACTCATAGGAATATACGAAAAGAAAAGAACAAAGTACAAAGTGAAATAATCGTTTTATATTTGCAAAACAAATTTGTCCTAACCAGTTGTCTTCAGGCAATATTAATAGCGTTGGACCATCAGTATTGTATTGTTCTTACTCTGGCAAAATAAAATTTGGCTAGACCACTTAGCTGCTACTAAAGAAGAGGCGTTCTTCCTGTCCTAGTTAATGCAGGACAACGCATAAGGCTTAGTAATATATAAGCCTTGTGATGACCAATATTTTGTATTTCCTACGTATTTATACTTTGGTGTTTTGTGTTGTTACATCCTTATGTGTATGTTTATTATATTGTACCATTTAATTACGAATAATAATAACAACAACAATAATACTAATAATGATGATAATAATAATAATAATAATAATAATAATCGCTATATTCTTCCACTGTGGACTGTGGTTATGTACTGAAAAAGGGAATAATTAATGAAGTTTCAGTCACTTTATGTAGTCTGATTGTATTAAAGGGGAATTTTAGTTAATATTACCGACGTTTCGATTCCTAATGAACTATTGTCAGGGTTATGTTAGATTTTAAAGTAGAAATTTTGAAAAATGTAATAAAGTTGGTATATCACAAAGATGAAGATATGGTCACATAGAGTTAAAAAATTGTTAAAAGAGCGTACATACATATTAACTAGTCCCAAGTTTAATCTAACATACGATTTGTTTGATTTTTTCTTCATATTCAATATATTTACAGATAAAAATTATAAAGAAATTAAGTTAAGATGTTCAAACATTACTAACTGAAGATATCAGTGTCCAATGCAATCTTTGTCAAATAATTTTACTTAAAATATATAATCTGTTGCAAGAAACTTTGTAAATAGATTTATGTAAAATAAACTGATTTTACAAGGATTATTTTTACACAATTTGGAAATAACACAGTTTAGAAAAACGTCAATTTTGTACCCTATTTTATCAAATTTTCGTATTTATAAATCTAAAATAATTATATCTTACGACTATGTATGTTTTTACGTTTTTTTTTTTAACGGATTCTTCTGGAACGGATAAATAATGTAAAACAAGTTTGAGTGTACATATATAAAATTGACAGGAGGTGATGTGCTGGTTACTACATTTTAGAGATATATTTCACATAAACTGATTTTTTCTTTCATTATTAACGATAATAGCAATATTATTCTTAGAATTTGCACCGAATAATATGAAACTGAAAATATTTAAGTCCAATGATTAGATTCTTTGGCATCTATTTCCTTCTTTATATGTTCGTTACTAGATATATCTTCCAAGCAAAAATTTTTACCTACATAGAAATTTCAGAGATTTAAGATCAACTTAATGTGTATACAATTTTTCTGTTTTACTCCTGTTCTGTCACACAATCTTGTTTAGTTTGGTAAATAGCCAATTATTAACTTTGAAAGCTGATAATAGAACTATTTCATAAATTTTCTATAAGTACTTTTGCTGAAAGTGCATAGGTAAATATGGTTGTAATAATGCAAATGCTCCAAAATTACTTTTTTATTTGTATTAATATATGTATACAGGGTGTTAAAAAATAAGTCGGCCGGACGTTAAACGTTGAACGCACCACGGGTGTTAAACGGACAATAACGCCCTTGATACTTTAATTACTATAACATACATCTAACAAAATTGTGGACATCAGTTTTGTGTGTTGGGTTTAGATGTGTTTAGAGCTGTAAGCGGAAAAATATAATACAATACTACAATAATAAAATAATTATAATCTTCATTATAAAATGTCTAGGAGTTGATGTAAGAAAAACTTGATTTACCTAAAATTGATATTGCATGTAACGCTTGCAGGAAGC
Organism: Ophonus ardosiacus; assembly: GCA_943142095.1. Lineage (NCBI taxonomy): Eukaryota > Metazoa > Arthropoda > Insecta > Coleoptera > Carabidae > Ophonus > Ophonus ardosiacus. The sequence continues at coordinate 13,636,995 of OW964830.1, read as the reverse complement.
ATATTTTAATGCACTGTAGAACAACTTTCAAGTTTGAACTGTCAAGCAACTTGCACGTCTCATGCAATATATATGTAAATTTTGCACTTGTTACATAAATAACTATGTATAATAAATAAATATTTGGTTAAATTTGTAGGAACATTATATACAGGGTGTCCCATTTAAGGTACGAATGCATTGGTATCTCGAGAACCGTAAGAGCTACGAGGTTGGTTAAATTAGACAAAAGTTGCCCCATTAGGAGGCTATTTTAATGGTGTTTTGTTATTTGCGAAAAAATGCATAGGTCACTAGATATAGGTGAAAATGTAAATTTAGCGATTTTCTTTTTTTTCTTATAACTTTGTTATATGAAATAATACGAGATTCTGGTTTGCACTTTCTTAAGGCACTTTTGTATGGTGAATTTGCAGAAGTACTCAAATTTTTTTTATATCTAACCATTTACGAGTTACTGATAGCAACTTTTATTTTTCATATGAAGGTCATATTAAGCTATGCCATTTTTAAATAGAGATTTTTTTTAGCTTTACAATGATATAAAACAATAATAATTTATTTTTATAATTAACAGAAAAATGAACAAAAATTGTTATTTATACTAAAATTAAATTGAAAAAAGTAAATCGAAGGCTGCTATGGAAACAACGAACAACAAAAAAGTGCAACAATTGAATTTCTGAATTTTACTTGACAATAGTAGATTATTATGAGAAATAAAAATGAATTTTTCTCGTTGGGAAAAATATATGTTGAGTTGTTACATTCGTTGTCAAAGTTCGTTTATTACTCGTAATAATCTACTATTGTCAAGTAAAATTCAGAAATTCAATTGTTGCACTTTTAGTGCAAACCAGAATCTCGTATTATTTCATATAACAAAGTTATAAGCAAAAAAAGAAAATCGCTAAATTTACATTTTCATCTATATCTAGTGACCTATGCATTTTTTCGCAAATAACAAAACACTATTAAAATAGCCTTCTAATGGGGCAACTTTTGTCTAATTTAACCAACCTCGTAGCTCTTACGGTTCTCGAGATACCAATGCATTCGTACCTTAAATGGGACACCCTGTATACGTAGATTCTTCTGAAAGCGAGAATGGTGTTTTATTTCTTGGTTCACCACGTTATACAATTCTGAAATGATTCTCCTTTTTGCTGGTCATCAAATTACATATTCTTGATAATTCTCTTTTTTTTTGCTCAATCAAATGTTACTTTTTGTTTTGGGCTCGCCAAAAACTGCTGAAAACGTAAGAGTTTCTCTGCCACTGTTTTAATTTCAATGGTAATCAAAAACCACTGTACGAATAAAGGAAGACTCTTAACAGAATGAAATGTACAAAACGACACTAGAGTATAATTACGAAAGTAATTCTAACGCGGTAGGCCATCATTTCATTTTGCGTAAAATGTATTCAGCTAAAAGCAACATTTCCTGAAGTTTATTGCTCAGCAAGATCATATATTCGAAAATGATAGGGTTTAGTAAACATATGTTCGATACTCGATGTATTCGTATATTTCCACATAAAAATATCATACGCATTTTACTGCGAGCACCAGTGATACTGATAAGTGGCATGGCCGTGCAACTGGGGCATAGGGGGCTTATTTTCGCCCCATTCGCGACACTGGCTTTCAATCGTAAAATAGAAACGTGCACGATTTTATTGTTTCTAGCGAGATATTTTCTATAAATAAATATACTCTGAAATATTTTACAATGTAGACGACAGTTGAGTTGACTTGCGACAGTAGGTGTATTAAACAAAAGTATAGACGAACTGAAGAAGTATTTGTATGTACTTGAAAGCATCAAGAATAGTACAGATGAAAACAATACTCCATATTCTCAACGTCTTCTTAATAAAAAGATAGAAAAAGAAAGTATTTATTTGGTTACAGTTCTATATCGAAATAAACCCAAATAAATTATTTTAAAATATTTATTACAAAATAGCTCTTTCTGTATTTGCGCTAGAAACACACAAAAAATATTAAAATGTACACTTTGTTCTTACAGTACTACTCAATAAATAACGATTATATTTTTAAATTTTAATTTATAGTTATTTTCCATTCTTCTTGAGCTATTGCTTCAATCTAATCCAAGCATTTTTTTACTTTCTTTTTTGTAAATGATGTCCTATTTTATTTCTGTATTCCTTTACACAGCAGTACGGCATTTTGTTTGGTTATATAATATACCGACAGAGTAGTCATATGTTACAACAGGGCCATTAGTTCCTGACTAAACGTTCCCATTAAGAATATAGACAAGTGACATTTCTCAACATTTTATAGTTAGAAATTTGGATAGCAAGTGTTTTTTCTACTTTGTCGCGCATGAACGGCAATGTGACATTTTCCGCTAGCAAAAGCAAGCGCAAATCCCTACTTTGTATATAGACTGTAGAAAATAGATATTTGTGTATCAAAAATTTCATACCTGATTGGTTCATCTTGTAGAGTAATATTCTGTCACCCATACATTATGTTTACTTCTCAAAATATGTTATAACCAAAAAGTGAAAAGAATAGCTACATTAATAATAAATTTGTATAGCAAGAAAATAAGCGATGACGATAGCGACAACGATTTTTCTATTATTTCGTCTACAATTTGCAAAGCTGCAAATAGTGTAATAAATATTAAATTTATTGGCTCCTCGTAAAGTAAATAAGAAAATACGACCGTGAAGTCAAAGTGACCGAAAATATGTTAAAAAAGGAACACTTTACGACTGTCGCCAAAGGATATGTAAAACAACATTTTTATGTAATAGCTGTCTAAGAACAAATTTACTTTAGAGTGCATACGTCGAGAAATATATAGATGTAGAAATAGGTATGTGTGTATAATCAAGCGAAAATAATAGAGCCAACATTTTCGTTTTAAAATAGTGACAGGGATATATCTCAAATAATCACACGGTAAAAAAATACATTGATATTCCGGACAAAATTTAGTTAGCTGTATTTGTTTTGTTATTTCAACAATATGTTTTTGCCGTGTATACGAAGAACTTTGTATTTTAAGTTTCCAAAACTAAACAATTTTTGTTGTGTATAAAAAGTATTATTTGCTGTAAAATATTAGTCATGGTAGCAATTATTATTGGTAGTACTAAGCAGTTATTTTGTTACCTTGTTCAGATTACAAAATCATTTTGCAACAATTAAAAATATTTAATCTGTTACTGGGACAAATTTTATTTTTTTGTATCCTGTGACATTATATTTTGTAAAGATTACAAATTCTTCTTTCCGCCATACACTTTGTACAGGTAACTAAAACTTTTGTGTAGACAGGGTATTCCCTGGTATACAGTATAATTCACTGTTCGTGTTATACTATACTACGTCTTGTCGCATTTGCTTGCGCTGTTAAGTTTTAGCCTGTCGAAAATTGTGTTTTAAAAGTGCTTGTTTCTTGTGCCCGTCAATAAAAACGGATGATTTTGTAAAAGATATTTTAAAACAATGGCAATTAGTGTCTTATTGAGAAATTTGAAGGTATGTATCGATTACTGATAAATCCGTATAATTTAAGTGACAATTGTTTCATATGTTATTTTTTATATCATATTTGTTATATGTATATAGATTATAATTATAAATAAATAAAATTGTTATAATACGCATGTATTTAATTTTTACCTTACTACCTCATTAATGCATTTGTATATCTATCAAAAATTATTAGTTTCCAAAACAAATTCATAGTTATTAATGGTAACTTATTTTATTTGTTCGCATAACAAATATCTTTTGTTATATATAACACAACTGTATTTGTTGCCACAACAAATATATTTGCTGGTCCTATATTGACAAAAAAAAATTGCTGCTGGAACTCATTTTTGGTAATCACAACAAAATTTTTATTTACCGTGCAAGATAATGTAGACAATGTGGCGTTATACTCACTTTAAAATTTTAAATGGATTCAATATATTTAATTTTTGAAAAATTCATGAAATAATTTTTCCTTTATTGGTATAAACATTCAATATTATACTCGAATCCGCACATTATGAAAGTTCTGATTGGCTGAACAAAGTAATAAGTGGTCAAATAATTAACTTTTCATAAATTTATAATCAATAAACAATGAGCCAAATGTACCTACGCATATGAAATTTATCTCTCATCAGCTTTAGTATAATATTGTATTGTATTTAAATGTAATTATAGTAATGTGGGATTTTAGTATTAAAATCTCTGAGTTCATTGGAATGAAAGCTTTAACCTTAATGATCTTTAATTAATTAAAGCTTAACATTATGAAGAACAAAGACAAATGACAAATTCAATTAGTTAATTTGAGGGAAATGATTAATGAAACAGAAATTGTATTAGCACAAACCAAAAACCGTAAGACACTAACTTTTAACATAATTTTGTAATTGTTTTAATATCTACAAGTACAGTACATTATTACATTTATTATTACAAATTCTTTGTTTACAATTTATGCAAAATGTTTAAATGTCCCCTCATTAAGAAGATTTCGTCAGTGCCGAATGCGCGTTAAAATATTCAAACTCATTTTTAAAGAGAAACTTTGATGATGAATAAAAAAATCATCGGAATCCTCTGTGATGGTAATTCATCGTGTGACTTGGAAATCTATGCAAATTGATTTAATATTGAACTGGATTAAGACGAGGGGTAAATATATCCCGTGGAAATTCATTCCTTAAGACTTGACTACATGTTTTCATTACTTCGACACAGATAATTAACTTAGCGGATTAAATCTCGCATCTCACGACTGTTATTCATGATATTGATCGCCGGAAGAACAACTTTAATTCGCTCATATTTGATGCTTCAAATTATTTAACACCGGCCTAAATTTCAAAGACCCAATTTTCAGTAATTTGCCTCGTAACATGAAAGTAATCTTGATATTTAATTTCAATATCCCAATAACCAAATCACTAATCTAATTTTAAACTAATTGTAATACTTTGTACTATTTATAGCATTATAAATAATTTAAATAAATATTTTGTACTAATAGAATAGAAGGCAACTATTCAAAATCATAAAAAATACTTAATGCTTAGTAAAAAACAAACGCTGAGTAAAAAATCTGTTGTGGCCAGCACAAGACCTCTCGCCATTTCCATATTAGGCACTTCGCTTTCGAACCGTCGTTTTATAACAAAATATTACAGAACTTTACCCAAATATTGTTTTTTATTGTATTTAACATGTCTTCTGCACACATATAATTCTAATTATATCTATTTTTCATTGTATGACGAAGTTTCTAAATGTCAGAGATTCTTCCAATTCATTAACTAGATTGGCTGTATTTCTGATGGATATATGCATTTTACCACAATTTTACATATAATTTCAAATATTTAATTAATAACACAATAAGAAAGATTAAATATACTTCCCAGAAAAAGCTATCAGAATGTTACTAAAACTGTTGATTTTTGACACTGACATATGTCGTTTAGAAACTATGTTATAAACATTGGAATTTGTCAACTGGTTTCCTTAGTGCCTTAGCCTCTGCGATTAGATTACTCTATATATATATTACTGTCTTTGTCTCTAAATCTATAAAAGATATAATAAAAATTTTAAGTGTATTAGATGGAGAATTTTATGTTCTTCAATATTTAATAAAAAAAAAACTCCCAAAAAATTATATTTAGAAGAATTTTTCTAAGAAACTACTACTTCCGGTTGTTCAATTGTTACCAAAACCTTTTCAGCACTTCCCAGGAATGTCAGATTGAGGGATCCATAGTTAAACAGTTCTTAAGTCTTATAGTTTTTGAGGAATCGTGTCTACAACATCCAGACATACACATCCACACACACACAGACATCATTTTAAAAATGTTATATTCGAATCCTAGGGACCTTAAATCGTGCTTATTCACTAAAATCTGGATATGCGAATTTTAGCATGAATCCAATACCTCTCTTAGCGAGAGGTAAAAAATCTGATGTGGTCAACACAATACCTCCCGCTTTTTAATTTTTATTGATTTAAATACATATCTACATATTTACTAATCTTGCAAACTATATTAAGTTCCTTTGTATATTTCTATTGCTTTACATGATCCATTTCGTTAATGTGTACCTAATTGTAAACTAATATCTGACACTTTGATAACAGATATCAAATTTATATGGGATCATTCTGTACATCTAATATTTATGTAGGTATGATGGAAAATATATTATTACGAAACTAAATTATTTTACAATTTAATATTTAAAGTTATTTCAAATTATTTACTATTATCGTAGAATTGAAGATTGTACCATTATATCCAATTTTTATTAGTAACAGTAGCTAAAAAAATTATACTCAATGAATTTTTACAAGAAAAACTGTTAAAAGCTCATATAAATGTTACTTCCGGGTATCCAATATACACTAAAAACTAATGATCTCTTCCCACATTAGTATAGAATAGGTATACAAAATTTCAAATTTTTCTGATAGATAGTATTTGAGTAATCGTGTCCACAGGATCCACACACACACATACACACACATACATACCCACAGATATCATTGTAAAAATATTACAATCGGATTCCGGGAACATCAAAACGTGCTTATTCATTGAAATCACTATTTCCGATTTTTAGCACGATCCCCATACCTCCCTTGCCTAGAATAACGGGAGGTAAAAAACTAGATTAGAAGATTAGATTATTTTTGGTATTTTTTTTTCTAGCAACCCTCTTCAGATTTCAAAAATTCTATGCGCCCCCCTAAATCCCTCCTCGTCTCCCTAAATCCCTCCTTTTCAGTAGTTTTCGATCCCTAATAATTAATTTCTGTTCGCGCTCCATTGGAAAAATTTCGCGCCCTACAGGTTGGAATTGGAAAAATTTCACGCCCCACAGGTTGGAAAACACTGCTCTAGATTATAGTAGTTTAAGGTTTTACGCTTTGTCTTTAATGCTTTCTGTAGACTTCTGTTAAAATGAAATAGATTTATTAGCAGAATACATATCCTTCTTTATTGCAAATTTTCCATTTTTACTCCGCAGCAGGTTTATTTATAAAAAGGAAAATTACAGTTTTTTAAATTTCTTTTATTCTTATGATATTCCTTGCATTTATATTGCGTGCACTATAATAATACGATATCACCATTTTATGCAATATGTAAAAATAAATAAATAAATATATCATCACGGCATATTACCCATTTCTGGGTGTGCCAGTATCTACTACACATGTAGACATCGGTAATGATGATATTTTAAATGACACAAAAGTGACCCCTGTGGTGCACTCTCCACACCAGCTATGAGTGCCCGCGATGTGACGCCTGGTAAGCGCCCACACGGTAAATATTTAATATGTAGATATACAAAATGCAATCTTCATCCAGTATTATAAAGCAAACAGTAAGCGATATGCCGCTTTGTCATAATTACAATATTTATAGTTTTATTGCTTGACCCGATTGACTCAAATTGTCTTACTAGCTAGAGCCTCCATTAATTTGGTTCGCTAAAATTCCGCTGATGTGGTATGATACTTTACGGATCCCAATTATCATCATTTACGTTAAATAAGGATATGTCTATGTCGAGAATCGCATGGGGTCCCGTGGCTGCGTGCTTGATTGTCTGGTCGCGAACCCGGGGGAACCGGGGTTTTAGTGTCTCTAAAATACGATTTTACTAATTTTATGATTATCTCTGTATGTGTGTGACAAACATTTCTCAGACGATAACTCCAACACGACAATTCTAAAAATCATAATTCTTTCACATATCTGTTATAAATATGAAAGAACATTTGATTTAAACATAATGGGGCCCCGTGGCCGCGTACCTGACTGTCTGGTCGCGAACCTGGGCAACCGGGTTCGATCCCGACAGACGCCAAATATTTCCAATTTTAAATGGCACAAAAGTGACCTCTGTGATGTACTCTCCACATCAGCTATGAGTGCCCGTGAGGTGACGCCTGGTAAGCGCCCACACGGTACAATATATCGTCATCATTACCGATGTCTACATGTGTTGTAGATAGTGGCACACCCAAAAATGGGTAATATGCCGTGATGATATATTATTTATTTAGGTATACGTTAAAGAAGAAATAAATTATAAATACGTAAATTTTCTAACTCCTGGATTGGTGCTCCTTACACACAAGTTCAGGTTTATCTATACTACCATACTTCTTCATAATTTTGGCGAAGGCGTCTATATCTAGTTGTACTTATTGCTTCTAATAGTAACTAACCTTTTAATCTAATCTCTTGAAATTGATGTGTGTGGCAATTGAATCCGCCCAGGTCATTGGCAATCCATGATAAAGCGTTGTTTCGGGTCGTAAATATCGCGATACCGCCTCATACAATTATTGTAAAAATTGGTGTCCGCCCGGTGTGAAACAATAAAACGCTAGTCCTGCAGGGGTGTATGTGAGTTATAACCCTGGTGTACAGCTACACTGCAGGCGCAGGCTTCGTGATACATGGCTATCTGCGTGACAAACGGATTGTTGCAAGCCGTGTACTCACTTCAAATTGCCCGGGACTTATCACTGAACAAAACTCACATTTGATATACAAAGATATTCAATGCAATACAAAAGGGAGTTAATATGATAATCTCATTGAAATTGCTCTTCCTTTCATTGCAGCAGACGTTTTGATATACTGGATAACAATTACTCTAATAATAACATAAATTGCCACTGGCTTTATCTCACCTCCATGGATACGTAGATAGAACCTTAAAACTTAGAGTCTGAATTTATTTTAGAGGCAAATAGTTTTCTTCTTAGACAATTCTTGAGTTAGAGAATGAAGATTTTCATGGCAGCTTGTTAAAAAGTATGACCTTAAGTACCTTATGCTGTTCTATTATTAAGATAATGTGTAAATGTAAAGAATTTTGTTGATTTAATTTATGCATTATATACTTATTTGATGTTTCTGACTTATTTTACGCATGCGCGACGTTATAGAGTAATAAGTGAAATTCATGCATTTTACTTTGAATTTATTTAGGACAACTGTATTTTTTTACCATTCATAGTTGTTTCTCAAACGGAAAATTAGTATAGTTATAGTATCGAGAGACATGCATAAGCAGCTTAACTGCCTCTATACCATAAAACTAGAATGGACTAGTTTAGTACGGTACACCACAAATTGCTTTAGTTTGTGTGCAAAACAGTGACAGTATTCAGTCGTATTATTTATGATCCCTACACAGAAAAAACAAACCTTCTAAATGGTAGTTAAATCAACTAACAACTAAATAAATCTGTGATTTTCAGCCTTCTAATATGTTTTCATTAAATTATCTAAGTTAATTTAATTAAATTTTCTAAATTTGTAATAACAAATTACAGTAAAATTAAATAAAAAAATAGATTAAATGACTACATTTAGTATTGAACTAAACATAAATTAACTAAATATATATTTAAATTTTCTATTTACTTACCTAATTTATAAGATAAATCACCGAAAATTGAAAGACAAATATAATGAAGATAAAATATAGTAAAACTAAATAAAATAAGTAATTAAAATAGCTATTTACATATTTGAATTAACGTTTTTTTACAAAATATTTATTATCTATTTCGGGTTAGTTAAAATGCTAAATTAAGATTTGTAAATTATACTAAATTATTAGACATATTGTCTAATAAAATAATATCTAATTATAATTAGACAAAATTTCAAATCTTTTTTCTCTGTGTAAAGTACTTAATTAAATATCAATTTGACAAGAGATATTGTCAAAAATGTTATCTAAAGAAATCAAAGTTTTTCTTCTTGAATCCTTATTTTAGAAATAGAAATAAATTAGAAAACGATGAATGGCAATATTCTGAAACCTTCTTTATTATCTTTTCTTTTTGACATTAGATTTCACGATTAATTTTGACAACTTGACTTTTAAATTAAATAATGATCATTCACACACACAATTCTGTGTTCATAGCCTACTCTGAATTAGGTTTTTTTTTTTGAGCACACTGTAATTAGTTTAAGAACAGAATTGTCATTTTCGAAAATATTTATTTAAATCTATATAAACATCTCTTAAACAGTATATTTTTACATTGAACAATGAATAAAAATACTTTAAATAATAATGGTGCACTTTTGTAGAGTGTTATGTCATAAAAAACTATTTGTGTCGATTTTCACTTTTATTCATTATTATTCTATTTCCTTACTATAATTTTCATCGTAATAATTCATTTCCTCGAACATAAACTGAAATTATCACCGCTTGGTCGAATTATACTAATTTCGTCTACGCATTATCTTTATTAGCTTGCCAAAACATCATTACACAAATTATGAAAATTATAACTGCCCTTGACCAAGCAGTAATGTCAAAGAAGGCTCATTAGTCCCCGAACGCCGGGACTTCCTGTACAGAATGTGAAAAAGTTCCCGCAAAACGACTTGGCAAGAACATAAAAACAATTCTCGCAGACATCGGGGAATTGTATAGATGCAAAACGCTCAATAATGTACAATTATTATGTGTTTCGACAAACAAATCATAATTAATGCAAATCAATATTGTTTTTAACTGGGAGTTATAAATAAATTCATTTCCATAAACGTAATATTGAGGAGAAATACCCTATGATAATGCAGATAATGTTTTACAATATTTATTTATTTATTTATTTATTTATTTATTTATTATGCATTCAAACATTATTAAAAATGTATGTATTTATTCGAGGTTATTATTTTAATTCTTAATACATTTATTTACAATACAAATCTGCATAATTTGGTATTTAAATGAAGTTGTATCCAACAATTTTCCAACATATATAAATAAATCGAATTTTAGACAATATAATTACAATTTATTAATCTCTATTTAATAATAAATGTTACATACACTCTATTTCCCCGAGTTGATGATGATATTCACGCCTTCAATTTCTATTGCAAGAATTAGTAAACTTTTATCTAACATTTTTGTCGGTTGCATCTCGGGATACAATCTTGGTGCGAGGTTAATAATGACAGTCTTCTCAACTTTGGTGTACTACACTAAATTGTAGTTTTGTCTTCAATCGTTTAAACTTTAAAGTTAGATATTTACGATTTTTGTACATTATATTCTTCCGAACTGAAACCACGTTCTAATAGTTCTCGTCGATATGACAGAAATATATAAATTATTTTTTAACAATTGATAGTCGTTTTATAAAATGATGAACAGATTACGGCCAGCTTGCGTTAGGTAACGTAAGGTGTTTTAAGAGAAATAGCCACGCCATTTAATGACCAGTTGCACCAAAAAGGTTTAAATTTAAAGCGATTCTTAAACAACAAAAAATAATAATAATAATAATAATAATAAAATAAAACTTGTGGCCAACACAATAACTCCCGCTCTTTGATTGTTATTATTTTCTTTTTAAAATGTCATCATTATGAATTACAAATGATTAGTTTTCTGACAGTGCCATTTATCAGTCAGTTATATATATTTGAAACATGTACTGTATCACAAAGGAATCTTTAAGTCATAAACTCTGAGATTTATAGAAAAGATTATTTTTTTTATTATCTGTAAAATATACAGGGTGTCTCTTAAAAAGGGGGACATGGCTTAACCACAGATTCCTGAGGCTAAAATAAGACGATTTAACCAAACTTGCTTCTACCGGAAAGTGTACCATTCTGCTTCAAAGTTCTTCGAAAAAAAATAATTTATTTTGCTTATAATAACAGAACGCTTTATTCGAATTGGATGAAATTTGGTATGACAGTTTATATGGTTATAAGTCATCTTTTAAGATGATACTTGCTATTATTAGTGAACCACCATCGTATAAAGCGTTCTGTTATTATAAGCAAAATTAATATTTTTTTTTCGAAGAATTTTGAAGCAGAATTCTGGCTAAATGGTACACTTTCCGGTAGAAGCAAGTTTAGTTAAATCGTCTTATTTTAGCCTCAGGAATCTGTGGTTAAGCCATGTCCCCCTATTTAAGAGACACCCTGTATAAAAAAGTATTAATATATACTTATATATATATATATATATATATATATATATATATATATATATATATATATATATAAAGTGCCGGTTATACGATTTACATCTATATCTAATGGTTTCTTTCTATATTGGAATAGGGTTGAAATACAAGGTTTCAGAATTTTCTGAATGATAGTATTGGAGTTAGAGCGTAGACAAAATCTATACACATACACACACATACATACATACAGACATTATCGTGAAAATGTTAAAATTGGATTCTAGGGGATTCTAGGGACCTTAAAACGTGGTCGTTTAGTAAATCTCGATATGCAATTTATAGTACGATCCCTATACGGCAGGGGGAGGTAAAAATGCAAAATTAAATTTTGACAGTAAAGCAAAATCATTCATTTGAGATTTCATTTCGATGTAATATTATCAATGTAAGGAACTCTAAAAATTTAAGTTACGTTAGTGCAACTGGTCATGAGTCCAAAACTCATCATTTTACAATCCGCCCAATCATTGCTCTGTATATTACAAAACGATCATTTTCGTAATTCGCCTGCGACATAACGGAACGTCCAGCTGTTTTATAAAACGACTAGTCAACTTGTAAATTACGCTAAGCGAATGAAGATTTGACAGTCTAGCCGTGATTTATAAAATATCTCCGAGCGTAAGCTATTATGGAACAATTTGAAAGTAATGACTATTCTCCTTTGCTTTTATGGACTAAAAGGTTAAAGAAATTATCGCTATAACAAACGAGGGTATGGCTTTTCACTGCCCTGGTTTTGCATACCACGCTTCGATTTTTATTACTGTTAGTTTTTCGGACAAAATCTCTTCGGATGAATTGCCCCTTGCGTGACGCATGACCCACGTCACCGTGCTGACGTCATGTGATGTGGGTCTGGACTAAGATGGAGAATTTTTGCTGGGATTACTTGAAACTGGACAAGGTTTTACTTTCCAGTTTCCGGGAATTATCCAGTATTAGAGGCTTCATTGTGCGTTTGTTTTTTTACTGTTTTAATAAATTGCCGCAAAAGATAAGACATTTATTTATGTTCTCCAGACTAGTAAGGTGTCACTTTTTCGGTGATTCTTGCAACAGTATGATGGTTGTGCTTCCAAGAGAAATATAACACTATCTGCTTTAAGGGTAGCCCTTAAAAGTGTTGAAATATTTATCTATTTCACTAAGAGCACTTCCTGCCATTAAAGTTACCCTCTTAATACTACAAAAATATTTGACTAAGGGGTGCATAAAATGCAGTATTCAAAATACCTAACTTTTATCTTAACAAAATATACAGTCTGTAAAAGCAGATTTAAGAAAGAAAAGATAATAAAGTTGATAATATAAAAAACATTTTTATTTTAAAAATTCAAATTCACATAAACTTAGTTTAAAAATGTATACCGCCGAGGTTGTATCCATGACTGGTCGTATCAATCTGTTTTCCAGGATTTTATGAATAATGTTACAGTGGACTACCGTTTATCCGGACTCGCTTTAACCGGCCTTTGCTTTCACGTTCACAGCGGAGAAAAAATTTCGTGTTTAATATGATAGTTCAAATTATACACTTTAATATATGTTTTACGTCTGGCAAGTGTATACTTTTCAAAATGTTAAAAAAATTCTTATTTCAAATTTTCCCGTTTGTGACGTGTATAAGAACATCAAACTATGACGTAACAGTCAAGTGTGAAAAATCGGTGTGTAGTATAGTACATTTATAGTGTAGTACGTAGTGTAGATAGAAATATGTGATAATAAAAAGATTGTTACAATTTTAAAATAAATATTGAGCAATATTTTCTAGTTTTTCAATATATGATATTTTCACTTAATTTAAGGTTAGTGGTAATTTTAAATTTTATAATCTATGTTCTTCAGTTTTGAGTGTTTTGTCCGTAAAAATATTGAAGGCACAATGGACGTAAAATATAGTTGATAACATTTTTATATTTTCGACAACTACATCAGTTTAAATTTGCTTAACTGATATCTATTTTTATATAATTTGTAACAATACATGTTTAATAATTTTGATAAACATTTTTCTACAATTTGCAACTATTATTAAAAAAACACATTCGAAATATAAACAATTCAATCACAGATAAGATGATGGTATTTCCATTTAAACAAGCTATTTTATTTCCTGAGTAGTACGCAGTGTTAACTTTTTACCTTCCGTCAGTTTTAAATAACAGAATCACAAAATTTGAATGAAGATTTTTTTAGTAAATATATATATTTACGTCTGTGTTTCTCATAAAGGATTAAAAATTAGATAATCAATTATTAATTTTATATTAATTTTTGAAAGTCATTTATAATCCTCGTCAATAAAAAAATGTTCCTGTATAAGGGATCCACATTATTTATCCACTTAAATTTATCGATTTAGCTTTAGCTTCCAAAGACAAATTATACACACAATAAACTCTTCCGTAAAAAAATACCAATAAAAATACATAGAAGAAAAATGAACAAGAAGATAAATATATATTTCAAATTTAATTTTCTGTCTAAATTTAAAAAATGAATAATCAATTTATATTAATTAACCAATCACAGTTTTTCTTGCCCTTCGCTGTACGCCCTCGGTAGAGTAGCACTAGTTCAAAAGAAATTATTCATTTCCACACAAATTCATTACTTATATTACCTTGTCTTAAATTTGCTGATATAGAAAAGAAAAATAAAATATGTTTTTAACACGAATTAGTCATCCTACACGTAAAACATAGGTTAAATATAAACTAAAAATGACATAGTATGTACACATTCATTGGAGTGTACAGATCAGCGTATAAGTTTGTTATTGGCGAAGAAAATCTTGAAAATATCTGGTATTCAAGTAAATAATTATAAAATATACGTACTATTAAATAATACTTTTGTATATGTTACTTTACTTTTATAATTATATTGTAAATATTTTTATGATACAATTAAAACAAAATTCAAATTCTTCGCTTTGTCCTGGTATTACATCAAGCTTGTATAAGTCATACAGACTTAGTCGAACTATATTATTATTAATAATCTACGTCACAAGGATTCCACCGCGAATTTTATTATGAAAATTTGTATGAAAAGTTTTATATTTTCTAATAATTTTTACATTAATATGCTTAGAATTAGTTTAAATTTCATAATTAATAGGAAAAAATAACATTATTTTTTCGCAACTACCCTATTGTGGTGCGGTAATGATTCGGCAGCATTCATTGCCTCGAATTCGCCTCGGTAATGAAACCGCAGTCTCCTGTAAATCTGGTACTTCGGTGCATAATTAAACAAATAACATTTTTTGTCTGCAAAATCATTTGAACTCAAGCCGGAGGCAAATTCTAACCTCACTTTTCTGGACAATTTGAAATTATTTCCTGAACAGAGTTACGACATACCTAATTCGTCTTATGAACAGTTTCTATAACCTGGGTAGCAAACAGAAATTACTTCAATTACTTATGGCGTCAAGAAACATACTTTTTATTGTGCAATGCCATTCGTACGTGGAGAATACTATATGATGTAGATAAAAACAGTAACCTCATACTTGTGCAAATTCTTCGGGAAATAAAATTAAAGCAACACTAGTGATTAAGAATCTCTCGGTAATAGAATGTAATTTCGTTCCAGGACAAATGAATTTGAAATTAACTTTTGTTTCCCATTCCCAGTTAAAAAAGTTTCAAACTTACTGTGATATACAAGACTTGGAACTTGTTTTGGAAATTTATTTTAATTAATCTCTTAACTATAATTGCGTTTGCTACGTTATTTAGCGACCACTATTTGTGGGGAATTCCTTCCTCTTTACAATTAAATTAAAACTTTGCCAGTTCGTTCAAATAAAAACTTTCGCGAGGAATATATATTTTATGTTCTCCCGATAGGATCGCTCATGGCTGCAGACCTGTTCCAGCTATTCAATTTTTGAGGGAGACAATACCAATAATGAACTAATGTATTTATTTATAGCATATGAGATAAGAATGATAGAGCACATTATAAGAGATATTATCGGACATTTATGAAACATAAAAGGTACATTATCGTATTGTCTTGTATACTAATGAATGGGTATGATATATCTAAATTTACCAATCGGTTTAATTGATATACGAGTATAATATACTGGATGTCAGGATTTCGAAGGCCACCATTGGACTCTCAGAAACTATACGAGATACGACTTCATGGGCATCTAGATAATGGGGTCATTTCACACTTTCTGATTTATTTTTTTCTTGAAAAAATAGGTCAAATTAAACATGTATGTGTATGTTTTACATCTTACAAGTCTTTAGAATCAGAGATATGAATTTTTAAAAGTTGCGTTTAATTTCAAATATTTCAGCGGCTGACGACACATATTCACGGATACGACAGTCGAGCTCTACCGGTTTAATTTAGAACTATGATTATTTGGTTTGGTATTTATTTAAATAAATGGTTTATTTACATACCTTATACTGCACTAGTACTTTTAAAGCAATAGAAAGTAAAAATAATCTTCTCTCTTGTATATTTTGTTGTCAGCTGTCACACTTTTAGGTTAGGTTACTGTTTCATGTTGTGAAGCTTGTGTGTGTGAGAGAGAATTGTCTTTGTGTCAGTATGAATATGTGTCGTCACAAATTTAGTCCGTGTTTAAAAGCGCGAAAGTTTATTAGCAAATTTATGAATGAAAAGCCGCATATTTCAAATTATTTTCTATTAGGTACCATATTTATTAAATGAGATGGATTTCATGATTTTATAAAAAAAAATCGACAATTATTTTTTTTGAAATGACCCCATTACGAAAAACTGAGTTTTGTCGAAATGTTCATTTTCAAATAATTCTTAAACAATTGGTAATTCGGAAAAAATTTTCACATCACTTACCGATCAGTAATTTGTAACCCACTGCCTTGGAAACCTTAACGGCAAATATTAAAAAAACTATCGTGCAAAAATAGGTAATTAATATCACTTGTAAATATATATTCCAGATACTTCCAAATAAATACGAAATTTTATAATATAATAATCTAACACAAGGAGGGAAAAACATGTATTTTTTAAAAGTAAACATCAAATATGGGTTCCAGGCAAAAAATATAATATTTTATTACATCTCGTAAGGTTATCAATAAAAAATCTATTTTACTACTCCACCGGATGATCAATGAAAATACTTTCTTATTTGAAATATGTTTAAGAATATTATTTGAAAATGTTTTCGTCATTATCTAGTAATCTTGTCATTTTGGCCAATCTGTGTATTATAGAAATTATGTCATTGCATTTTTAGTAGCTTCGGCAAGATATTCAAAAGCTTTTATATGAAGTAAAATCTTTTGTAAGAAAAATAATAAAAAAAAATTCTATAGGTATAATACAATGTGTCCCCGGATGGACCTAACTATACTTGGAAACTTCCCTTATTTTGCATTTTAGGAAGAACAGTCACTCTTCATAAAAAGTTTTGCTTCATCTAGCAAGTCCGCAGCAAGTACCAAAATTTCGAAATAACATACAGGGTGGTTACAATTTATTACACAATTTTTACAATACACAATAACAAAGAAAATTTATTCCGCGTATTGCCCGCCTATTCTTACACATTTTTCAACGACTGCTCTAAACTTTTCGAACACTAGGTGAATGGTATCTCCATTTATGTCCGCTATAGCTTCTGTAATTTTCTGTCAGAATCAAGAGCGATCAATGCAGCGGCATCATTTTGATCATGAATGTGTTTTTGCTTCTTCAAATCTGTTACACTGCCTGTTCTATCAAACTACCTTACTAATTCTCGAACACAATTTACAGAAACGTATACTCCCGATATTTCCTATTAAAAAGTTCAATGGGCCCATAAACCATTATTTTTTTATAAAATTTTAAATAAAAGTTCCTTTAATTTTAAAGCAATTCGTGGTATCAAAAAGTCATAATTGTTTTTTGTATAACTCATTTGATTTTTAAAGAAACCTATAGCTATCTTTCTCACACCAGTTTTTGTAGTAGGCTGCGCGAGAAAGATACCATTAGAGTAACGTCATCTGTGACCCTGGAAATAAATTTAAATATCTCGCAATGTAATTATTAAAAAAAATGTTTATTTTTCTTATTCGTTATTAATTGAGTAGTACTTTAATAAAGTGACCATACGTCCCGAATTTCCCGGGACAGTCCCGAATTTTCAGTCCCTGTCCCGATTTTTTACAATTCGTTTTTTGGTCCCGAATTGATAGCATTTGTTCCGAAAAACAGTAGTGTAAGAATGTAAAAGTTTAAATGCATATATTTGTTTAAGTAGTGTAGATTGCAAACTGAATTTTTTTATTCTCAATTTGTAATTGTTTAGCCCCGATTTGAAATAGTTTAGTCTCAATTTGAAGTTGATTAGTCTTAATTTGAAGTTGTTTAGTCTCAATTGAAGTTGCTTAGTCTCAAATTGAAGTTGAAATGATATAGTTATGAGACAAAGCTTAAAGTGGACAATATGAAGGAATGTTAATCACTAAAATAAATTTGATGAAAATTACATGGACTTTTATAAGATCAAAAAAGAAAAAGATGTTCTAAAAAATATTCATGTTTCAGAGAAATATAAGGCTACTTCATCAAAATAATTTAGAACGGTTACAAATTTATTATTTTGTTTAAAAATGAATACTGCGTTTTGATTTATTTTTTCTTTATTAAAAAAAAATATATATTACTATTTAAAAAGAAAATAAAAATTATTTATTTTGATTTAGTTATATTTCATATTTCGGAATCTGGTCACCTTAACTTTAATGATAAAGTGTACATTTTATTATTTTTTGTTATGATTTTTGGACCCATTGCATACCGATATGATACTTCACCGGTACCGTAGCATTTCACTAAATAAATTCTTTGCTCTAAAGACAAAATAATTGAAAACATTGACTAACAATTAGTTGACATGCAATTAATCAATCAAGGAAGTTTACAAGTATAGTTAGGTCCATCTGGGGACACACTGTATATCTTTAGAAGAAATGATAATAATATTAATATCACTAAAAAATAATGTATTTTAATAATAAAACCTTATTTGGAACAACTGGAATTGTCTAAGATTCAAAAAAGAGTAGAATTAAATGCTAGTTAGTCTAATTCTTTGTCATATCAAAATAATCAAAATATAACAAATGACACATAAAAGACACACAAGGAAACATAAAAATATTCCCTGAAACAACGAAGATACAGATGTCATGACAAACTGATAATGCATTGAAGCTTCATCATTTAAAAAAAATCTGTTGTGGCCAGCACAAGACCTTCCGTCAATTCCATGTATTTTGTACAAATCCCATACCAAAAGATCTTTGGAACAGATTCTATATAATATTATGTAAAATCGAACACGAACACATACTATTTTTTACAAATTCCATACCAAAAGTTCATTTGAAAAGGTTCTATAAATCCAATAAAATTATAACATAAACTACACTAAGTAATGTCCTTCCATCTTCTCTTTGGCCTTTCTCTGCGTGTCACTTGCGAACAACACTATGACATACCAATTTTAGATCCTATACTTTTTTCCATATTTGGTTTTGCACTTGCAACTGACATCTGTCAATTAAATTTTTTTGAATAATTATGTCAGCTGTTTCCGTGATAAATAGCAATGCTGACTAATTTTTGAAAATTAATTTCTTTATAATGCTTTAACTAAACATCTATTGAATATGAAGGAAAATGAATAATCAAACCATACAGAGAAGAGTATTTTCTTTAATAAATATAATAACAAAATGTCAAAAAATAATATTTAACTGCGTTTTTTTAAGAAAATCTGTTAAAAACTTCAAATAAGGGTACTTCCGGTGGATCAATTATAACCAAAATCTAATCAACTCTTCATATGGATGTACAGAAGAGGAATACGAAAGAATTATAATTTTTAGAATTATAGTATTGGAGTTATCGTCGGAGAAAAAATTGTCACACACGGACACACATACACACACACACACGGACACACGCACGCACACACACACACACACACACACACACACATACATACATACAGACATCATCTTAAAAATGGTATATTCGTATTGTAGGGACCCTAAAACGTGCTTATTCATTAAAAACTCACCACCGAATTTTTTGACCAAAGACAATACCTTCCTTACCTAAAGGTGACGGAAGGTAAAAATATATATATCTATATTAGGTTAATTTTTGATGTAAATGCAAGTATTTGGCAACACTATTCAGCAAATACTTTCAGAAAATATAAAAATATATATCATTGCATTTAAAAAATCAACAATAATATCGCTTCAGGTAAAACCGAAAGTAGAAACCAGCACCTTTTTACACCAAAAGTGGCATTTTTGTAATTTAAACCATATGCCCAAAATCAAAAATAAAGAAAATGACTATTTGTTGGCATTTTTCAATCACCTTGTAAGTATAACCAGATTTTTGTAGGAAAAAGTGAGTATTACTACAAGATACCTAATACAGAACACTTATATTATTCTATCTGGAATTGTGTGCACAATCAATCTTGTTTCGTGTGCGTTTTCTATCTCCGCGAAGCGAAGAGTGAATTAGTTTTTTAATTATTCTGCGGGGAGGTGATGAAAGCAAGTGGTTTTCCGTATTATTCCATTAGTGCCTGATGCACCCTCCTACACCCACACAGCGTTTATGTACGGTAACAAAGCGGAGATACAAGTTTTAATTTCGTTAAGATGGTTTTAAGAAATTGCTGCGCATACTAATACAATACGGGAAACAAATAGAACACCAGCTGATTATTTCTTGTTAACTAACAGTGTTTATTTTGTAGATACAAAAATATAAAATCGTCATGACTTTTGGAGCAGTTCTGAGTGTATTCGTTTACTTTAAGTTTCAGTACACAAATTTTGGTGGGAAAGTGAAATTTGACCATTTGAAACATAGGTGAACAATCAAGGAGTTTAACGTTTAAAAAATTAATTGAACAAAAAAACAATGACGTCTTTAGGCTATAAAATATTACGGCCCAGTCGTGGGATAGATGAATTATCCAGCTCGGCAATTGACGTTTTAAAAATCTGTTGTGGCCAGCACAAGACCTCTCGCCATTTCCATTTTATGTTATAAAAGTATTGTATTGCACTTCGCTATCGAACCGTCGTTCTATAACAAAAAAAAATACAGAACTTTACCCAAATACTGTTTTTTGTTGTACTTCTGCACACATACAATTCTAATTATATCTATTTTTGTGTCAGAGATTCTTCCAATTCATTATCAAGATTGGCGGTATTTCTAATGGATATATTCATGTTACCTGTAATTTTAAATATCTAATTAATAAAACAATAAGAAAGATTAAATGTACTTCCCAGAAAAAGCTTTCAGAATGTTACTAAAACTTTTGATTTTTGACACTGACATTTGTCATTTACAAATTATGTTATAAACATTTGAATTTGTCAACTGATATCCTTAGTGTATTTTAGCCTACTCGACTTACTACAGCCCGATATTCCGTATATTATAGCGTCTTTATCTCTAAATTTAGAGAAGATATGATAAAAATTTTAAATGTATTAGATGTAGAATTTTATGCTTTTCAATATTAGCATATATCAACATTTTTCAAATAATAATATTTAGAAGATTTTTTTTTAGAAACTACTACTTCCGGTTATCCAATTGTTACCAAAACCTTTTCAGCTCTTCCCATGAATGTCAGATTGAAGAATTCATAGTTAAACTGGTCTTTTGTTTTATAGTTTTTGAGTAATCGTCCCTCCAACATCCACACATACATACACACATACATACACACATACATACACACATACACATTCACACACACACACACAAAATCGGTTTATATGGACCTTAAATCGTGCTTATTCACTTAAATCTCGATATGTGATTTTTAGCATGAATCCAATACCTCTCTTAGCGAGAGGTAAAAAGTCATACGCACCAAAACATAGTTATGTTATAACGTTTATGAAAGTCATGCGCAGCGAATGTTTAAAAACGGCACTCTATACAATGAGAAGGGTATATACTCAAAATAAACATAGAAGTTGTAATAATACGTTAAATCTGTAGATTACTCAGTTACTTCACTGGCCACTTTATTTTCCTTACCTTCTAACTTCTTAAATTTGGATATCCATAAATGTACATTACAAATTGGATATAAATTTTAATAAAACATCACAATACCTAACATATGTATCTCCATGTTCGGCATGTACTGTTATTTATTGGTACCCAAATTAGACAAGTTTAGAAGTTAAAGCTCATTCAGTTCCGAAAATAAGAAATATAAATAAAATTATAAATAAGACTTTATAGTTGGTGTTCACAGCTTCGAAAATAAAACGTAAATTAACATCAACTGTCATCAGTATATTCATACATAATTAACAAGCAATAATAACAACTTCATAACTTTTAAAGCACTGTACGCAATCATATATGCGAACCTTTGTCTTAAGACAGCTTTTTAAAATTATGTTGAAATTGAAATCCTTTTTACCACAACGTAAATTGACAGCTCAAATGACAGTTGTTAAGTATGTGCTTATTTTTATGTAAAATATTTAACATTTGCAAATCCTTGTGTTTTATGTCTTAAGTTTAATTATATTTTCGTGGGCTGTGAACACTTTCATAAGACTCTATTGTTTATAGCGTTATTTTTAGTTTATGCAAATTTTTATTTTTATTTTCGGAGCTGTGAATGAAACTTTTTTAAAGCACTATATTGTTATGGTAATATATGTAATACATTTACCAAATAGGTAATATTTTAATACCGAGAATTTCTACGTACATATCTCCGCTATATTTATTATGCAAGTTACATATTCTTGAGTACAACATTTTGCTTTTCCCAGTAATACATTATGTGTATCTCTGTTTCATTAAATACTCGCGTAATATGTACTTAAATTTTTCTTAAACGCATATCTGTAATTTCAAATGCACTGTACTGTAATACCACAATGTCATTTCGAGAGCACTATATTTTATGAGTTCTGCCCATGGCTATATAGGTAACTCTTCATTTTTCACGTATTACGAAAATGTCGAAGTTCAAACCGAATGAAAATGTTCAGCATTGAAACATCGCGTGGTTGTTCATGGAACCTCATTCGTGTTAACCACTTGATTAGCAATTTTTCGTTTTATCAGTACTTTTCATCTCAATTAAAGACAAAATAAAGTTTGATAATGACCAATTGCCGCATTTAATGACACTGAGAGGTTATATTCTCCTAATTATGTCATGTCATAAGTGCGCTACATTTTATTGCGCAGATCGTCAATTATATTGGAGCCATCTACAATTTTAAATCTAAACCATCAGAGTTTCTCATGCGGGTATATATCACCATTATAGATAACTTTACTTTACTTTACAGTTATAATAAAAATAATAATTATTAAATAATATTCGTAATCAAATAAATAAATAAATATATCATCACGGCATGTTACCCATTACTGGGTGTGCCAGTATCTACAACACATGTAGACATCGGTAATTATGTCTTTAATTATAGAAATACTTTTATAGGTGAGTAAAGGACGAACTTTAGTTTTCATATACAATATTTCATTGAAATGCCGAGTATACTATTTAGAAATTCTAAATACCTACCTTGTAGTCTAATATTTTCATAGTAACTTTGTAATTCTTCTATGCACCTGCATACATACATTTATGCAAAATTACCTCCACTTCTTTTCTAAAGTTTCCCTATACGAGTAGGTACTCAATCTATAATTTCCGCGTTCAAAAGTTCATACCACGTATGTATACCATGTATGTAGTTTATAGTTTACTGACATATAATTTTAAATGACATGTGATATTCAAACTTAATATCGTAACGTGGTATTTGACATTTGTAGATAATAAAAATCTACTACAATTTACCTTTTAATTTCATGTGAAATGATACAATTTTCTTGAGAAAAGTATTTTTATATTTAAAAGAAACTATTCTCGATCGATATAATTGTTAGTAAACTTTTGAATTATTTATTATTTCAGAGTACGAGATACTCTAAGTTTAATATAAAAAATCTGTTGTAGGCAGCACAAGACCTCTTGCCATTTCCATATGTACATATAAGTACATAATGAACCTGTTTCACATTTTTCAAAACCTATTTTAAATTAAAGTTTATGGAATGATTTTCTTAGTAATAATTTTTATTTTAATAATTTGTTGTTATTTGTGGAAATAATTAAATAAAAAGATTGGCGTCCTGAAAAACTACCCCCCACTCCTGTGACATAGAAGCACATACATTACATCATTAATAGCCAATAGGAAAATAGTTTTTCCATCACCTACGTTTATTCATATTATTTATATAAATAATCGTAGGCTAAAGTTTGTCACATTTTAATAACACAATCTTTTAATTTAACATTTGACGCTGGCATTGCTTATTGTAAATGAATAATAAAGTAATAATGGCTAATTCAAATTACACTCAAGCTAAATCAGACAATTAACCGAAGGTCGATAGCTGGATGATGGCTGAATTTATATCAGAACGATTGTTTTACTGCTACCGAAATAAGGGGTGTTAAAGAGTTGAGGTAAAATAAAATATAAAAACTGAATCGTGATTCTTATTTGACACTTGTTTGACAACTTTGACAATACACTTGACACCTTAGAACCGCTAAAGATGTATGTACTCTGACGTCACATTCTGTTTCAGATCACGTGACTTATTTAAAATTTTATCCAAATTTCAAAAATTAATTGTAAAATACCTAAAGGATATTTAGTGATATTTTCAAATTTGAGGCTCAGTAAAGAACAATATCTTTTCAAATTTAATACTTAGAAGTCATATAAATATTCTTGCAACAGCCCTATTGTATACACACACAAAAATTCTAATTACATCTATTATTAATATATATTTTTATATATATATTTTTTTATATATATATTTATGGGATCCCGTGGCCGCGTGCCTGAGTTTCTGGTCGCAAACCCGGGGGAACCGGGTTCGATCCCGACAGGCGCCAAATATTTCCAATTTTAAATGGCACCAAAGTGATCCCTGTGGTGCACTCTCCACCCCAGCTATGAGTGCCCGTGAGGTGTCGCCTGGTAAGCGCCCACACTGTAAAATATAATCTTCATCATTACCGATGTCTACATGTGTTGTAGATACTGGCACACCCAGAAATGAGTAATAATGCCGTGATGATATATTTATTTATTTATTTATTAATATATTTTTCAATTCACTCTATAAATAAGTTTCCTCCTACTCTTCCAAATGTTCGAAATTTCTCAAATTCAATTAATAGATTGACGGTATATCTTGTATGTATCTAAAATTTTAAATATTTAATTAATAAGAAAATAAAAAATATTAAATGTACTTCCCAGAAAAAGCCTTTTGTCAATTACAAACATTTTAATTTTTTGACTGGTTTTCATGGAGTTCTTTGGGCTGTCAGGTTCATTAGAACGGATTGTTTTACATATTTACAATTCTCTATCTCTAAATCTATGGAAGATATATATAATAAAAATGTTCAATGTATCGGATAGAGAAATTTATATTCTTTAATATTTGCAATAACATAAATTTCCAAAATATTATATTTTCACTCTTTCCATTAATGGCAGATTAAGGAATACGTAGTTAAATTGGTCTTTATTCTTACAGAATTTGAGAAACCGTCCGTCCAACATTCAGACACACACACACACACACACACACACACACATACATACACACACATCATTGTAAAAATATTAAAATCGGATTTTAGTCACCTTAAAACGTGCAGATTCAATAAAATCTGGATATGCGATTTTTAGCATGAATCGATACCTCTCTTTGCGAGAGGTAAAAGAGGAATTATGGGACATCACTATATTTTCTTTTTTTAATTATAAGCCGAAATGATATATTTTTCTGTATTTCAAATTATAATGTATGCAATCAATATTTTTCATACGTAGGTACATCTTAACGCCATATAAGATCTCATTTCCTTAGGACCTACAAAAAATAAACCTACTTCAGAAAACCTTATTTCATAATTCGTTCTCCCTGTACGGTCTGCTAAAAATTCCATATGCTTGCAGATCTCATTCAAATAATCCACAATCACAAACGTGAGCAGACTCCTTGTGCAGGAGACAGCAGAAAGCAGGAAAGCAGCAGGAATCCCCGAATCATCTAAAAACACTGGCATCCCATCTCATAACCTGGATACCGGCTCTTGTACTCGTATGCAATCGTTGCAGGAAGAAAATTTGCAAGAAAGGAAATATGCTGCATAAAAGATGGTTACAACAAGAAAATTGTATAATATAGTGAAGATTTGCAAATAGTTTTGGATACGGACGGATACTATTTGTTTTAATAGGATTCTGTTTTGTATTTGTTCAACTACTCTCTCGACATAGAACTTACACTTTATATTGCTTCCAAAACTATTTTAATACCATATTTTTACCTCCTGTCATCTTTAGTTAAGGAGATATTGTCTTTAGTTAAAAAAATGTGACGGTGAGACGATATTATAGCATAAGTTGTAATAGTTATTTACGTTATATACGTCCCGTGGCCGCGTGCCTGAGTGTCTGGTCGCGAACCTGGGGGAACCGGGTTCGATCCGGACTGACGCCAAATAATTCCAATTTTAAATGGCACAAAAGTGACCCCTGTGGTGCACTCTCCACGCTAGCTATGAGTGCCCGTGAGGTGACGCCTGGTAAGCGCCCACACGGTAAAATATATCGTCATCATTACCGATGTCTACATATATGTTGTAGATACTGGCACACCCAGAAATGGGTAATATGCCGTGATGATATATATATATATTTTTTTTACGTTATAATAAAAAAAAAAAAACAAATAATCAGAAATGTTCCACCAAGTACAGACTACAAATTCTCTCTCAGTTATTTATGTATAGAGGGCCGAAAGAACAGGATTATGCATGCGGACGAAATTTTATTCCTCCAAGGGTGTAAAATTCTTTCGGCCTGTGGTATGTACGACGTTTTACGTACAACTGCAATCAAGTGAAATGTTTTTAAATAATTTTTCATATACATCCAAAGTTTGTTGCTATGCAAAAATATTACGCGGCCAGGTAACTTTATTTTGTCGATATATTATAAATAATTAAAGAAATACTTAAAAAAATCATATAATTAAATAAAGGTTAGTATCATTACCGGGCGTTTTGGCTTTTTTACAGCCTGGCGGGCTATAAAACTGGCAAAAAAGCCCGGCGGGCTTAATGTTTAACTTTCCGCCCTGGTACCTAAGATGTAAACAAATAATTTGAATGCAGTTGAGCGTAAAATAACATTCGGGCTGAATCAAACGTTGCACTTTAACATGTAAAATTTCATTTCATTATATCGAGCAATATATTCATTTTTGTATGCAAATTCAAATACTCGCCTACGGCTCGTACTTGAATTCTGTTAGTACTGTATACACTTTGAGGCGTGTTAGGTTTTTGCTTACAACGATTTCCATTAAATAAAAATAATGTCAATAATTTTTGATTTCAAATAAGTTATTATTATTGATAGGAGTAGTTTTAATTCTTTACCTTACTTGTCCTGTAAAGTCTTTACATAAGTTTGTTGTAAATATTTTACTGGTTTAGTAATAATAATAACAATAATAATAATACTAATAATAATAATAATAATAATAATAATAATCTAATCCGTTAATGAGTACCTGGATGTATATATACTCGTATATATTACTTGATAGCGATATTTGAATTGTTTCTGCAGAGTTAATAAGGGCCATGGACAAATCTCGGATGAGAACTGAATTATTCATTTTTTTTTTACGTAGGAGCTATCATATTGTTACAAATAACAGAATTACTGAACGTATATTTTCACGAATTAATTGGTCATGACATTTTTGATGTTTCGCTAACGGCGTCATTATTTTAAATTTAATTATTTTATTAGAGATACATATTTTCATGGGTAAATTAAATATATATATATATATATATATATATATATATATATATATATATATATATTTCTACTTGTAGCCTGGAGCATAATTTCCTATTTGTTTTAATAATATTTTTTAATTTATTTTCAGATTATATTTCATATAATTTAATAATGTAGATTATTAATCCAAAGTCTCAACTGGGAGTTAAACTAAATCACTACCTATCGCTATTCATTTACGAGATACCTATTGGTTTTTTTTACATACCGTGTGTATCGTAGATTAAAGGATATGAGGATAAGTTACTCTAGAAAATTCCACTATGGAATTATGAATTCGAATGAAGGGAGGGGAGTACAAGGGTTTTTCTAACCGGTATTATTGGGATATAAAGACACATGGGAAAAGAAAAAAAAAATAATACCTACTATTACAAAGTCTTAGAAATACTTGACCGTTCCAACTTCAATTTACTTTAAACTAATAAAACTAAAACCAGGCATTGAAAACTTATTGGTAAAATATATATATTATCCTTAATTTTTTCGATGTCGTAAAACTTATTGGTACAATAATCAATCAAATATCTTTAGAGAAACACAAACAGACAATTTTAGTCTACAAATAGATTATATTCCATATAATTCAAAATATGTAATTTAGAATAAAGTTCCTGTTTTATACAAAGACAAACTGTTGTATAACTTGCACTACATTGTGTTCATTATAATGTGTATTGTAAACACTCTTAAGATTGAATTCGTCCTATTTCTCCAATTCATAACTAAAATGCAAACAACCTATCTGCTATTTGTATTTGTAGTGGAGTGTATTAAGCAGTATGAATACTGTTGTGTGCGTCTCGCTCAACTCATTTCCTTATAACCTCACACAGAACATAATGTAAGTCGCATTTAGAACGAGCAGCACAGAACAGTCTACGTAGGGTCGAGACAATCGCGCAGCGGCAACAATTTGCTCCGAGGAAATCAATTTAAGTTCAGCGGAGTCCACTCCGAGTCCACCAGAAATTGCATTTCAAATTTCAACAAGTTTGCTCAAAAACCACCCAACCAAAGAGATTTACAAATAGACAAAGGAAACAAGAGATTGCAGATGTTCAAATTTAAATAAATATATCGCTTTGGTTGGTTTTGAAACTAGTTTAACCGAACTTGACGGAATCAAGCCTGGTCTGGATGATTGAAAAATCGGATAATACGGAAAACTGTGTGTATTTTTATTAGGAGTTGATATATTAAGCAAAGAAATTAGTACAAATCAATAATTATTCGATATGGCTAAAAGCACAAAGGTTGTATGTCTTTGCTGGTTGAAAATCGAATTATTTTTTAAATTGAATTCTTTAATTTGGACTTTTCTTTAAACGAATTAAATTATTGGGCATTTGTTATCAATTTCAAAGAAATTCACTTCTCTATAAATGGAATTTAGATACAATTCTAGACGCGTTCGATCGCCCCTCTTGAGCACCTATACCGATATCGTATATAATTTTATTTTTATTTGAAAACTGTCTGAGGCATATTCGGTTGTATGTTGGTTATCCAACCGAGAGGAATTTAGAAAGACCAGTGTAGAATCTTGAAAAATAATACCGAAATTTAATACAGAAAAAGAATATGGCACTAATTAACAATATTCTCTTTTATTTTTAAAAATGTTTAAAATTTGTTTCTGAGTGTCTGCGATATGACTAAACCTTACATAATTTTATTATTTGTAACTTACTACTACATAATCGCGGGTGGCATGTCAATTCCTCCAAAGTGATTTTAGCTTAATTTTATGGGAGACGGGAGACTCATTGTAGCTAAATATGGAAGATAGGAGATATTGTTAATAACAAAACTTATAATTTAAAAAGTATATAGCAATGTAATATTCAAATCTATTAATAACTTATTTTCGATGAACATTATAGATAATCATGCCTATTCTATAACAATGTGGTTAATTTTTAATAACTAGTTAAAAAAATCTGATGTGGCCAACACTTGACCTCCCGCCAATTCCATGTTTTGAAATAGCAATGAGCTTTAAGTAAAGTTTCACTTCCGATTGATCGTTTGTAAACAAAATCTACTTTGTTTTTCCAATAAATAGAAAAGTTTGTAATACGAAATTTTGGATTATATTTTATTATGTTTTTCCTGAAAAATCTGTTAGAGCTTCAAATGAAGTACTAAATCCGGTTTATCATATATAGTCAAAATCTAATATGTTGTTTCAAATTATATAAGAGTATTAAATACCAACTTTGCGAAGTTTTGGATCATTAATATATTTTAAGGAAAAATCGTCACACACACACATTATTGTCAAAATCATCACCAACTTCCTTATGCTCTAAAACGCAATCTGTGTAAATTCTTCGCCGTACATTATCCATTTCGTAAATGTGTAGTTGCAAACTATTATTTGACACTTTGAAATCACGTTCGTATTGATAGCTGTTTGATATATAATGCTGTAACATCAAACTTAAATCGAATTATCCTGTATATCTAATATTTATGTATGATGGAAAATATATTATTTTTACAAACCCTAATTTCATTAGAATCATATTTAAACTACTAAATTCTTCTTAACACGGTTTCATTATTAATTTAATGAAAATTGCTTCGTGACAGTGACATTTGTTTAAATATGTCAAATTTGTCATTAAAGTATTGTTTTTGTTTGACGCAGAGGCAAAGTGATGTACAAAAATAAATTATTTTATAATATAATATAAAGTTATTTCAAGTTATTTACTAAATGTTATTATCGTAGAATTGAAGATTGTGCCTTTATATTCAATTTGTATTGGTAAAAGTTGCTAAAAAATTATATTCAATGAATTTTTTACAAGAAAAACTGTTAAAAGCTTGTATAAATCATACTTCCGGTTATCCGATATACACTAAAAACTAATGAGCTCTTTCCACATTAGTATAGAATGGATATACAAAATTTCAAATTTTTCTGATTGATAGTATTTGAGTAATCGTGTCCACAAGAATCACGCACACAGACACACACACACACACACACACACACACACATACACAGACACACACACATACATACCTACAGACATCATTGTAAAAATGTTAAAATCGGATTCTGGGGACATCAAAACGTGGTTATTCACTAAAATCTCTACATCCGATTTTTAGCACGATCCCTATACCTCCCTTACCTAGGGTAGCGGGAGGTAAAAAATTCCAAAAGATAGATTTGACAACTAAAAAACTAATATTTGTAATTTCGCGGATCTAGCACAAGGTTCTAACAGCAAGTTTTGGGTAAAATGAGTTTTTGTATGGCTAGGTTCTATCAGCCATATTCTATCTCTTTCTGAAATTAGTTTTTAGATATTGTTATCCATTTTTGAGATCGTAGAGAAACAAAGTTACATCTGCCAAAAAAAGAATGAAACGTGTAGAGACGAAGTTAAAGACTCGGATGGAAAGAAAACACATTATTATAAGACAAAACAAATTTATATTTAGAAGTTACAGAATAGGCCCGAATATGAGGTATTGTCCGGATACCCCTGACATAAGTTGTTTTTGTTGTAGAGTGCCCTAGTGCCCTTTTTAAATTTATACAGTAATAAACAATTATTATTTTATATATATAATAAACAATTATTATTTTATAATATAAACTCCATGTACGGAAAAATTAACTACGTGTTGCACACAACATATTTTCTACTTCTGTTTGGAATAAGGGCCAAAATGTCACTGTTAATATTTACAATAAATAGCTATTTGTTTCAACAAAAAGTGGTAGTTTTCCGTACTGAAATATTTTTCCACACAAAATGCTAAAGAATAATACTTTTCCTAATGCATATAAATATTCAAACAAAGAACTATTAGGAAAAAAACTAGTTCTAAATGACAAAATGTAACATGTGTAACTTAATTTTCATAGATACTTTGTATTATTTTAAAAATAAAGGTAAGATTGAAACGTAAGTAGAATAGCACTCTGAGAAAAGTAAAGACTGCAATTTTTCTCCGAAAGATATTAAATGAAATCCATTGTTGTTATTCCCGTTCATTTATTTTCTTGGTATGTTCGTTCGTCATTTCTACGTAACGCAGACATCGTTCTGCGAAAAGCCGTAAATAGATGTAAAGATATTAAAAAAAAAATCTGTTGTGGCCAGCACAAGACCTTCCGTCAATTCCATGTATTTTGTACAAATCCCATACCAAAAGGTCCTTGGAACAGATTCTATATACTATCATGTAAAATCGAACACGAACACATACTATTTTTTACAAATTCCATACCAAAAGTTCATTTGAAAAGGTTCTATAAATCCAATAAAATTATAACATAAACTACACTAAGTAATGTCCTTCCATCTTCTCTTTGGCCTTTCTCTGCGTGTCACTTGCGAGCAACACTATGACATACCAATTTTAGATCCTGTACTTTTTTCCATATTTGGTTTTGCACTTGCAACTGACATCTGTCAATTAAATTTTTTGGAATAATTATGTCAGCTGTTTCCATGATAAATAACAAAGCTGACTAATTCTTGAAAATTAATTTCTTTGTAATGCTTTAACTCTACATCTATTGAATATGAAGGAAAATGAATAATCAAACCATATAGAGAAGAGTATTTTCTTTAATAAATATAATAAGAAAATGTCAAAAAATAATATTTAACTGCATTTTTTTAAGAAAAACTGTTAAAAACTGCAAATAAGGGTACTTCCGGTTGACCAATTATAACCAAAATCTAATCAGCTCTTCATATGGTTGTAAAGAAGAGGAATATGAAAGAATCATAATTTTTAGAATTGTAGTTTTGGAGTTATCGTCGGAGAAAAATTTGTCACACACACACACACACACGGACACACAGACATACACACAGACACACACACAGACACACACACAGACACACACACAGACACACACACGGACACACATACACACATACAGACATCATCTTAAAAATAGTACATTCGTATTGTAGGGACCCTAAAACGTGCTTATACATTAAAAACTCACCACCGAAATTTTTGACCAAAAACAATACCTTCCTTTTGACGGAAGGTAATAATAATAAAAATAATTCACATAATTCGAAGATACGAATGATTGGGATCATGATGAAGAAATTTCCACTGCAATTATTACTCGTATAAATATAATTCCATAAATTAGCACTGAGGTAGACACTACGTATTATTAAATTCCATGTTCATGTTCTAATTTGATTGGAAATACTTCAAGTCGAAATTACCAATTTGCTAATTGTAAAAGTAACAATTTAAAAAAATACGGGTATTTTATTTTTTGGTCATCATATATGTAAAAATCAAAATTTAGTCACATACCCATTAAATTACCGATGATGACTGTAACCTAAGGACATAATTTCGTTTTTTTTTTTTTTGTAAAATGGTGATTATCTACGTTACTTAAACACAAGTGGAAAGTTCATGTAGGTAAATAAATTAATTGTTTCAGATATATTCGCATGAGAAGGTATACTCGTAACTGGCGAGTTTTTTTTTTTTTTAACATTGAAATATAACTCAAATTTAATTTTATTTTACAAACTTCACCGCAGATATCTATAGTTTCAGCATCGGTTTCAGCCCAACACTTTCCAGTGATTATTACGCAGAACTAAAATATTTTTCATCTGAATGTTTAAACATCATGAAATTTTCGTAAATAATATAATATAATAATATAATCCAAATGAGGTGAAAATGATACGGATTTCGAAAATAAGTCTTCCCTCACGTTTTAATTTTATTAAATTTCGAGTATTTAGATATTCATCATCAGGTACAAAAACAAAAGTAGAGGTTTTAAGTTGTTGAATTGTTACAGAAAGAAAAACACTTGAATTTTGAATCGAAACCATCCTGGTCCATTTTGCAAGGTGTTTTCGAATCAAGCAAGACTCATCGTTATCATTAATTTCAACAATCACTGTTATTTTCTTACTACGTAGTTACCACCTTCTCCTGCAAATATCTTTGAAACGAAGTTTTTGAGAGATTTTGCTTACCTTCATGAATTTTTCCATTTATTTTTATGTGCTTTATTTAAAGTGGTCCACAAAAATATGAAATTTGTCAGTATAAAGAGAATACAATTTGTTTTTAAGTTCTATAAGCATTTGAAAATATTGGATAGGAATGTATGGTGAAGGATGATTGTTGCGTAACTATTATTGTGGTCCGGATGCGGTTATTCGCTACCGAAAAACGGTCACTTTAATATGTTTCTTGTATGAATATTATGATTATTTTGGACAAGAAGAATATTATTAAAGAGTTGTTATTCAGTGGAGCTGTTACTTTCATCCCTTTTCTTATTGTTTTCGGGTTTTTGCTAACCCACTAAGTGGGAAACGCGTGATTTTATGTATGTATGTATGTATGTAGAAAATATTGAGTATGGTTTGGATTGAGAAAAATATATTAAACATTCATTATTCTATTTTTAACCGTGTTACAGCGGCAAGGAAAAATGTGAAATTCAACGCGATTAAAAAATTCATAGAAAAAAAATAGTGAATTTTAACTACATTCATCGGAAAAATGCTGACATGGCATGACACATGTTAAATTTATGAATTTTTATGTGCTTCATATTTTTCCATACCATTCAAATACTTTAAGGATTGAGTGACTGTATTTGTTCTACCAGAGGGCGTTACTTATACGACATCTCGCAGGTATTTGTTTTAAAGAGAATACATTATTTTTAAACGATAATAAATGTATTCAAATAAAGCAAACAAGTTTTAAGAGATTGAAATTAAATTGTAAATAGCAGATGTTCAAATTTGCATCTGATCACGATTAAAATCTAAATAATTTGAATAACAATCTAACCTTGTGAAGATACCAATACAGATAGAGAATTAGCATACAAAAGATGCAGAACGTACCTGTAACAAAACGTATGGATTAGCATCACAAAATGAAGATTACATAGGCGTTTACACATATTTATTACATGTACACTAAATCTGTACATTATTCAAAATTTAATATATCGCCAGAGTCTGCATGTTTATCTATTTTTTCATATTCATACAAATATAGACTGATTTCATAATATTTGTTTTAAACGAAAAAATGTATATGTACATAATAGTACATTTGGCATACAATACTTTTCAGTTTATTTTTTAAAATTTTCAACAATATTAGGATAATTCGAAAAAAAAAAACTAAATATGCTGAATACCAACATTGTTTACTTTTATTTATTGATTATTCTGGATCGTGTTTGTTTAAATTTATTGTACAACATTTCTATTGCTGTTTAAATAATCTTCATTGTAAAATAATTCAAGCTACATTTTTACTTTATTCGTGTATATCTATCGGTATATTGTACAGTGCCGAACTGGCGGGCCGGGCGATCGGGCGTTAGCCCGATGGGCCGGCATTAAGTTACGAGAAAATGTATGAAATTTATATAATTTACTGCTAAAAAAGTACAAGTAACTGTAACTATGGGTACCGTATATCTTAAAAAAACCGAAGTGTACTTATGTGCAATAAGAATTTGTAGCTCTGTTTTCTGTTGTATTTTTATTTTTGCATATTATTTGCAAAGTACTGAATGTATTTATAAAAATTAAATAGTTCTAATTATTTAAAAATATGAAAGACGAAAGACCTTCTAAAAAATCAGTTGTGGCCAGCACAATACCTGTCGCCATTTCCATTTTATGTTATATAAGTATTGTATTGCATTTCGATTATCGGGCCGTCGTTTTATAACAAAGAATTACAGAACTTTACCCAAATATTGTTTTTTATTGTATTTAACATGTCGTCTGCACACGTACAATTCTAATTATATCTATTTTTCATTGTATGAGGAAGTTCCTAAATGTCAGAGATTCTTCCAATTCATTAACAAGATTGGCGGTATTTCTGATGGATATATGCATTTTACCTACAATTTTAAATATTTAATTAATAAAGTAATAAGAAAGATTAAATGTACTTCCCAGAAAATACTTTCTGAATGTCACTAAAACTGTTGATTTTTGACACTGACATCTGTCATTTACAACCTATGTTATAAACATTACTATGCTATAAACATTTGAATTTGTCAACTGGTTTCTTTAGTGCCTTAGCCTCTACGATCAATTACATTAGATTATTCTATATAATGTCTTTATCTCTAAATCTATACAAGATATAATAAAATTTGTAAGTGTATTAGATGGAGAATTTTTTGTTCTTCAATATTTGCAATAACAAAAATTTTCAAAAAAATAATATTTAGAAGATTATTTTAAAGAAATTATTACTTTCGGTTGCCCAATTGTTACCAAAATCTAATTAGATCTTCCCAGGAATGTCAGATTGAGGAAACTGCAGTTAAATATTTTTTAAGTTTTACAATATTTAAGAAACCGTGGTTCCAACATCCACACACACATCCACACATACATGGACATCATCGTAAAAATGTTATAATCGGATTATAGGGACCTTAAAACGTTCTTATCCACTAAAATTTGGATATGCGATTTTCAGCATGATTCCATTACCTCTCTTAAGAGCATTCTCTACCCGTTTAATTTAACTACAGAAATGCATTTTTGTGTATACCTATAACTCCAGTATTACATAAATATTTTATTTAAAACTTAAATCACATTAAACGTAAAGGATATATCCGTGGTTCTACAGTGTCACTTTTTTAAAATTGTTAACGTGTATGACAATAAATTTGTTAAAACATCAAAGAAATTCAAAGTTTTAAAAACATTTTTTATAATATGCACAACAAAGATTTGAACAAATAGCGCTGTAGAACCCTAAATTGAACTTTCATGAACATGTTTTCATTTATATTTCATTAATTTTATATTACATATTGTAAATATCGTACTACGATTTTGTCATTGAAAATGATTTTAAATACTCTAGTAAGTATTGCTCTCTAGCGGCGTAGAATAGATTTAGAAAATCGATGGTAGGAACATATAGTTTTCAGTATGAAAGTTTTACTATAAATATTGTTCAACACGTGTTCCACTGATTGTCATTCCCGTGAACAAACGAAATAATTATGTCGGATGATTATAGACATGGTAAAAAAAGACGTTTATATTTAACAGCAAAACGGAAAAAACAAAGAAATTTAGAAAATTATAACCGGTACGTATGCTAAACATATATCTCAAAATTTATGATTATATTTTGAGTGTTTGACACTAGGTGCAGAAAAACTGACTTGCCTTATGTGAAAAAGGAGGTGTCGGAAAATTTTGAAAATGACGTTGAAACAAAAAAGTATGTACATAATTATTTGAATTCTGGATAGTTGTAATTTGTTGTACTTGCAATTATGTAAAGCACTGTTATGTTGATTTAGGAATTCGGATGAAGAACTTTTAAATCCACAGCCAGGTTGCAGTTCTTGGATCAGTCTACAATCAGGTATAACCGACTTTCCATATTTAAAAATAGGTACCTAATAAAAAAAAATTAAATGTGTTTCATAGATTATGATAATCTGAGCAACAATATTGGCATTGACAATGAAAGCAACGCATATACTTTAGATATGGAAATTAAAAATGATGAACAAATATTTCCGGCGTTACCTGAAATATCTACAAATAATAACGTAGTTTCGGATGTCACAGTGCATGGTCGTCGCATTGTAGAAATACAATATTTTTTTAATAAACTACGTGAAATAGCGAAACATTCCCCTGAATTTGGATGTTCTATTGATAATTTACAATTAGTTGGAGAAAGAAGACAAGGGTTAATGTCAATTTTTAAATTTAATTGCAATATGTGCAATATGACTTTTCATATTTCATCCGAAGAGACAGGGGAAAATAAATTAAATGCAAATGCAGCGGCTGTAGCAGGTATCATGAGCATCGGAGGTGGAAATTATAATTTGGAAGAATTTCTAGGATCTCTAAATATTCCATCCATGGCAACGAAAACGTATCAAAAATACCATGAATTCATTGCTGACGGTTGGGAAGAAACAGCAGTGAAGAAAATGGAAGAAGCGGCTTTGAGGGAAGCTAATTACGCGAAGGAAATAAACTCCGTGGACTCTAAAGGTATACCTGTCATTACAGTAGTTGCCGATGGCTGTTGGTCTAAGAGGTCTTACCGTAAGAACTACACAGCTCTATCTGGTGCAGCAGCTATTATAGGTGATCACTTTAAAGAAGTTTTATATATTGGGATAAAAAATAAATTTTGCTGCATTTGTGCAAGAGCTAAATCAAGAAATGAAGATCCAAAAGAACATATTTGTTACAAAAATTACAAAGGAAGTTCATCTGCAATGGAAAGTGATATTTTAGCTCAAGGTTTTAAAATGAGCATGGAAATGTATAATATCAAATATGGAAAATTTATCGCCGATGGAGACAGCAGCACCTATAAAAAAATTTTAGAATGTCGTCCGTACAATAATTTAACTGTTGAGAAAATAGAATGCACTAACCATCTACTTCGTAATTTTTGTAACAAAATGTATCAGTTTGAACAAGATAATCGTTATAATAAAGTTCTAAAAACAAGAATTGAAGGGAAATCATTAAAGTTAAGAAATGCTGTAGTTGGAGCAGTAAAGCAGTGGAAGAACCATGATAATCAACAATACGCCATAAAAAAATTGAGAAGTGATATAACAAACTCAATTCGTCATATTTTTGGGGAACATTCGGAATGTGCGGATTATTTTTGCTCAAAAAAGAATGAAGAAAACTTTTATACAGTGCTCAAATTAGAATTTCCAGCAGTTCACACCAAATTGGAAAAACTTGTACAACAACTAGCATTACACGCAAGAAGTTTAATACATAATTGCAACAGTAATGTCGTTGAACAATTTAATTCCATCGTAGCAAAATTTGTTGGTGGCAAACGCATTAATTATTGTAACAGGCGATCATACACATCGCGCTGTTATGCAGCCGTTGTTTCATTTAATACAAGGAAACCTCACTATGAATTGCATAAAACTTTGTGTAAAGGACAAAGTCCAGGAAAATTTACAAAAAGTCTGGAAACTCGACGCATTCAGAAACGCTTAAACAAAATCCCGAAGAAACGAATAAAAAACAGAAAAAATACACAAATAGATAAAACCAGCAATGATTTTAATTATGGTGAGCACTGTCAGAAACCTGACCTGTCAGATGAAGAGTTGAAAGAAGAAATGGAAATATATTTACAGAATTTGAAAAGAACAAAACAAGAAATTGTGGAATTAGAACAAAGTACATCATTACAGGCTGATAGCGGAATATGGATGGAGGAAAGAAGAAAAATACTAACTGCGTCCAATTTTGGGATAATTTGCAAAAGGAGAGAAACAACTAGTTGCTGCAAATTAGTTGAGAAACTATTATATAAATCTATTTCTGACATACCAGCTCTTTGTCATGGAAGAGAAAATGAAAAACACGCCATACAATGCATCGAACAGGCACAAAATACTACCATCAAACCATGTGGATTATTTATTCATGAAGAAATTTGTTATTTAGGAGCAACACCCGATGGGATTATCGATAGTAACACATTAGTGGAAGTTAAATGTCCAATGTCTGCATACAAATTAATTCCCGAAGAAGCCATTAAAATGAAAAAGATTACGTTTTGGAAATATCAGGAAGAAAACGATGAATTCGTAGTAAATATGAAACATAACTGGTATTATCAAATACAAGGCCAGCTAAATATTGCCCAACGTAATGTGTGCATATTTGGTGTTTGGACTGGCAACGAAATAATACCAATAAAAATAGAATTTATAAAAAAAGATCCATCATTTTGGTCTCATATGGTTACAAAGTTAGAAAGATTTTATTTTAATTGTATGTTACCAGAACTCGTTGACCCGCGCTACACAAGAAATATGAATATTAGAGATCCTCAGTATATTACTGAAGCCAAAGCACAGCAACAAAAGAAATGTGTTAAAAAATTATTTTGATTTATTTCATGTACTGATTGTATAAATATTTTTCTTTTTAAAATAAATCTGTATTATCCAACAGTATAAAAACAGCTTATGTTATATTATTAAGTTATATAATATTTTCAATTTTCAAATTGCAATTTGAATTTGCCTATCTGTGTGCCGAGTCGCCAATAGAATAAGTTTCCGTGCAGCGCTCCTTCCGACCTATCAAGGAATATGGCTCAGACTCCCTACACGTATACTTCTATTCTGTTGTCTCCCCACTACTTGCAAACGACTGAAAACTATCTATGATCACTGTATGACAGCCTAAATGTATCCGCCCATTCCGAGCACATGGCGTAACCCCCTTCATACCGACCCCGCATTGCACCACTATCATAAAGTGTAGAGAATGCTCTTAAGGAGAGGTAAAAAATGCTGAACAAGTTGCGTAGGGGCCGGAGTGTTCGTGTTATTTGCCCGGGCCGGTTTGGCAACCCAGTCCGGCCCTGATATTGTATGTCATACCAGGCGAATCTTACTGATTGTTTGATGACGTTATGGCGTCACTTCTATTCTAATGCCCATATTCATAAACACTCGTAAAGTTTCAAAACGGTTCGTTATAATTTTTGACAAATAGAATCAAACTTGACAAGTAAAAATATTGATTTTTCTTTCATTGTGGACTGTTTTTATTGGATAAAAATTATAACAAACAGTTAAAAATTTATGTGTGCTTATAAATACGGACATAAGAGAGTTTGTTCCGATTGTGGCTGTACTTATAAGAACCCATGGGCAATGGGCAGAAGTCAACAAGACATGTGGTACTAACAAATAAAACTTGGACTTTAAAGTAGCATCGAGTCCTAAAGGGTTAGTTACTGTTTATAGCCAGAAAAATTGAATCTGCGGGTCCAGCAGTGAAACTACAAATATTGTAATTATGACAAACCGGCATATAGCTCACTATTTTCTTCATAAAATTGAATACCACCAGGTTATTACTTGCGCCGCTCTATTCGAATTCGACTTCTACTAGTGCTGTGAGGATCCGACAAAACATGGATCCGAGGTCCCGGATTTCAAAATATCCGGTTCCTCGGATATGGATCTGGATCCTGATTTGGGTCCGGATCCCATTCGGATCCGGATCCGGATTCGATGTGTTGTTTACGGATCCGGATCCAAATTTTAGTTCTGGATCCGATTCATCATTTTGAACGTAAAGGCAAACATCTGGAAGTTAGTTCAAATTCAAACCGTTACAGTGGGTCTGTTTATCTCTACAGCGGTCTGTAAACAGCAATAAATTTTATAATACCCCTCTAAAATAGACAGGTAGCTGGTGCAAATACGAGAAGGATATTTCTTAGAATATTGAATTCTTTAGTTCTAAAATTTTAACATTCATTACAACAAATACTTCAAAGAAAACGAGATTAAGATTAAATTTGAGAAATAATGGTTACAGGTTTATTGCAAGTGTCGAAATACCTATTTATTTATATCGTGCAAGTGTTTCACATCAAAGGGATTGTTTTTCCATGTCTAAAATCCGATACTCATACTCATATTCGGATCCGGATCCAAAATCCAATACTCAGATTCGGATTCAAAATCCAATACTCAGATCCGGATCGAAAATCCGATACTGAGATTTGGATCCGAGATCCGGATAGTTCAACATTTAATTATCCGGATATTTTTGGATCCGCAACCAAAACTATCCGGATCCGGATCCCACCACTAACTTCTACCTGCTCCGAGTGCTCTGTATAGTAAAATAATGTTATTGTTCCTTTAACATAAATCCTATTTTTGTTTGAAATAATTTTTTAACCTATAGTTTTTTTTTTATGTTAAAGGAACAGTAAGATTATATTACTGTATTTTACCATACATAGTTTATCTTCATTTTAACAGAGCGGCACAAATAATAGTTCGTTGACATGCAATGTTATAGTGCAATATGCTGCTTCGCCATAATTACGATATTTATAGTCTTATTGCTAGTCCCGACAGTCAATTATTTTGACTTGATTTATTTGGGTAAATATCAAATAAATATTAATATTTAAAATAAAAGTTTATTAAATTATTATGAATAAA
Organism: Ophonus ardosiacus; assembly: GCA_943142095.1. Taxonomy (NCBI): domain Eukaryota; kingdom Metazoa; phylum Arthropoda; class Insecta; order Coleoptera; family Carabidae; genus Ophonus; species Ophonus ardosiacus. The sequence goes on along the minus strand of OW964830.1, from coordinate 13,594,845 downwards.
CAAACATTAAATACCAATTAAAGACAAAGAATATTATTAAACACTTAAAACTGATATCATTTATTTAAACAATATTTATCTCACTATATTTATTTATTTCATTAACTATTTATATCCCCACGCTAGCCGAGCGACTGACTAAAATAGATTCGACTTGTAGACTTACTAAACTCAACTGACTGGACTGCCATAAAACTATTAACTTGCGCAGAGACACCTCAGCTTATGGCACCGTGTAGTTTCTAGAAAGTTTCGTGAAACGTTTGCGCACAAAGTTATGCCACGCTGCAGGCAACCGCGGGACGATTACGTCATCGCCATCGAGCAGCTTCCAGTTTGCGGGGGGAACATGTTTGTATTCCCAGAGCCTCAGGTCCAGACCCGTTCGACCAATGGCGTCGGAAGCATGCAAGCTACATTACGGTATGTGCTAACATAATTGTAAAAGATGTAACCGATAAATTAAAAGTACAAGTTCTACGAAAGTAGGAGTTCACAAAGTAACAACAAATGTGAAAACAGTAATAAGAATTTTGACTAATGTCAACATACAATGAAAATTTCAGTCACATAGACATTTTTCATACAAATTTCATTGCATTTAAAAGGGAAATTTTGTAGTTTTGCTGCTTTAATAATTAGTTTATCATGTATGTCAGTGTTTTAACACTTATTTGTTTGTATTCACATATTCACAGTTTTTTTTCTCAATTATTCATTGTTCGTTTTTTTTTTTTATTTTTTTGTTGTGCTACTTTTGTAGATTGTAGATGCTCGTTTAATTGATTTCCAATTAATAAGATATTTTTATCCCTGTAATGATGTTATTCTTTTAATTTATTTTAATACTGATTCAGAATTGCGAAAAAATCATTTAAACGATCTTTATGATTATTATTACTCTGAATCAAGCGACAATTTAATTAAATATGGATGTTTACCTAATAAAATTATGAGTAGAGAAGATTTTTATGAGAGCATTAGGTAAGAACATTTATTTTTCGACTTAATTTCATAAATTATATTTCTTCTTTTTCAGAATTACCAAGCCTGACGCTTTAATGCACGTGTTATGTGCTTCTTCTCTTGTTTATTTGCCAAAAACTACATTGGTCGAATCAGTAAAAGAAAACAATGCCCAAGGATTTGAACACATAGTTAAAGATAATATGAAAGTAACGTGCGACGCGTTTAGAAATGATGAAAGATATCACAGAATAATATCAGAGTCTTTACAAGATTTACGAACTGCTTTAATGGATGTTAAATAATTATATTAGACCATAATTTAAGGAAGATAAATTCTGTATTCAAATATGAACTTAATATAATATGTATTTGCAAGTATCCTTATACATTTTTATAAAGTATGTAATCAAATGTACAACTATAATAAATTTTCTAAGATAAAAATATTTTAAATTTGTACAAAAAAAAAAAACATATTTAAGGGAGGTAATGTTTTCGATCCAAAAATTCGATAGTGAGTTTTCAGTGAATAAGCACGAATTAGGGTACCCACAATCAGTGGCGTAGCCAGGATTTTCAAATATGTATTAATATTACCAATGGGGAGGGTTTAAACTCGAAAACACCCCACTTGGCTACGCCACTGCCCACAACAACTGTCTATCTGACTGTGTGTATGTGTTTGATGAATTTTTGGTCCACAACTCATATCAAACTTTCAAATTCCGTATTCAAACTTCTTACATTTATATAAAGAGTTGATTAGATTTTGGGTAAAACTGGACAACCGGAAATGATACTTGAATCCCATAACAATTTCTAATGAAAAACTATATTAAATACAATCCAAAACATTTTTAAAAATTTTGGTAGGTATTTAAAACTTTTATTACTATGAGAACAACATATTATATTTTGGCTAAAATTGATAATCTGGAAATAATATTTTACTTGAAGCTCTGACCAGATTTTCTTCAAAAAATATGTTAAAATATGATCCAAAACTCTCGAATTTAGTATTTAAAACTCGTATATGATTAAGAACAACATATTAAATTTAGACTATATATGATAAACCGGAAGCGGTACTTTACTTAGCTCTTAATAGATTTTCGAAGAAAAACAATAAAATATAATCCAAAATTCCGTAATATAGACTTTTCTATTCATTGAAAAAACAAATTAGACTTTGTTTACAAACTAGTAAACCAATTGAAGAATAAATTCACTTGGTGTTCAATATCACATTTTCTGTTAATAATAGTTGAATTTGTATTACCAAAATTTATTTGGATTCCAATAAAACATTTATAATTTTTAACAATAATGTTTGGTAGTAATGATTTCCTTTTTTGTCGTGTGAATATATTTATTTGTAATTTTATATAACATTCATCATTTTCTACAAATAAATTCATAGTAAACGCCTATTAATTGACAATTTGTTTTACAGATATGTTATTTAAGAGACCAGCAAACTAAAAGTGTACGCTGCTTGCTTACTATATAAATTCTTTGAAATTTTCAATCTTTTATTTAATTCTTAAACTACGTATGTTTTGAGATAAATTTACAGTAAACAAATCATTTTCTATCTACAAACTCGTAGTAATTTGCCTTATAGTTGTTAAATTGCCATACAAACTTATTGTTTGGGAAATTTATTGCCAATGCTCACTATATTAAAATAGTTTAAAATTGTCATTATTTCTTAATTTAGCTCCAATTTTTGTGAATTTGTAGCAAAAAACTCACAATCTGAGCCATATAACATTCAACAATAATATCGTGAAATAATACTGATTAGATTATTATCAATAAAGTGATAAACATTTACCTTTAAAAATTTTCAAAAATGATTGCAACCAAACATCAATTTTTATAACAGGATCCTGTACAACAATATTATATTGTTTTGGAAACAATTTAAGAATAAATAAATAATGTATTTTTTGTAATGTATTTATTAAATTCTATAAAACAAATTGAAGTTTAATTATAATTTATTAAAACGTATCATTTGTAAGCGAGGAAAACATTTGAAAATAATATATTTTATAAGTCAAATTTAACATTTAGTGACTTTTTAATTCTAGAATTAAAAGTTAAAATAATGTGTTATTTTTAGTTTTTCTGTTTACCGTACTCTGTTATTAATGAATATAATTACTTATTTTATTATCTATTATGGCTTGAAATCAATTAACAATAATACTGAATTTAATTATGTATTATTATAAAAGTTACACATTACAGAGGGTATGCGCGATGCTGCGCTCAACACCCCCACTCTGGACAGACATTTATTTAAAACAAAATATTTCTTAGAAATTTTAAACGTTTTTTTTGCCTGCTTGCATAAAGCATAGTTTATCATGCAGGCAGTAATTACGTTGTTAACTTTGACAGCGCTTGTATGTACCCTAATATATTTTTGATTCGTAACCATGGTTACAATGTATCAGTAATTATGTGATCAGCTAACAACGTTTCATATTCACACTAGTACAAAGGTCAATGCTTTTTAATTCATTGTTGTCTCCAAACTTTCATTTGCTAAATAAAACTAAGCCATGATTACGACCGCACTTTTCTAATAAAAACGGAAAATAAAAGCGTGCTATTGCACTATGTTCTTATGTTTAAACTTTAATATTAAAAAAACTGCAAATGAAAGAATGATCGTAACATGGGTTTTAGTACGTGAAGAATTTCTAAAAGTTATATACGAGGGTGATTTAGAACATGATCTACTCACTACTCAGCCATAAAACAAAAGACGACCATTTTTTTTTCTGTCAAGTTAGTGTCTGTTAACTTACCACGTTTGGCTCAAATTGAAAGAGTTCTGCAAAGATTTGAGTACAAGAAAATACGTGAAATGAAATAACTTTATACTCAAGTTATTGACAAAAGAGCGAGATGAATAATAAATTATTCATCAAACGATGATTGGGCTATATGGAAAAAAATTTGTTGTGGCCAGCACAAAACCTTCCGTCAATTCGATGTATTTTGTATATATCCCATACCAAAAGTTCCTTGAAAAAGATTCTGTATATCCTATAAAATTGTAACACGAACACACTATTTTTTACAAATTCTATACCGAAAGTTCCTTTCCCTATATTATTAGGGGTCGCTGTTTCTTACTCTTCTCTTTTAATCATTCCTGTCCGATGCATCTTCTTCACACAATTCTTCCTCTCTCAAATCTTCTGTTACACAGTCCTTCCATCTTTTTCTCTTTGGAGGGACACTCTATCACATTCACACATAACTTTCTGACCCTATACTTTCAACTTTGGTTTTGCATTTGACACTGACATCTATCAATTAAATTTTTCTGAATATATCTGTTGTTTCCATAATTTTAACAAAGCTGACTAATTTTTGAAAGTTAATCTCTTTTAATGTCTCTATAACTCTATATCTATTGAATATGAACGAAACTGTATAATCAAACCGTATAGAGAATAAGATATTCTTTTATATTGATAAATTCCAACGACTAGTTTTTAACCAATCATGATGCAAAACACTTGAAAATTCAACCAATGGGAACAGTATTATACTGATAAAACCTTGTTACCCCGATAAAACCCCGTTACCCCGATAATATTCCTCTACCAAGTAAATAAACAGTTGTTATGGTTTATAACTGTCAGTGTGACAATTAATGTGTCAAGTTTCATTTTGCGTTGTCTTTGGAATTTATCTCACCAAATACCACACGACCTCTCAGATTTTCTCAGATAAACTTTTATTTTTAAGCACTCATTTTTTTTTGCTTTTAAGCAAAATCACTCAAGCAAACTGACATTAGGTAAAACCCCTTCTCCTTCGGAGTCGGGATTTTACCATGCAGTTTGCTTTCGTGTTTGTTGCTAAGCAAAAAAAATTCGTGCAAAATAAAAATGTATCGATAAAATCAGGAGGTCTTGTGATATTACTTCTGATAATCACAAAATGTCGAAAAATAATATTTAACTGCGTTTTTTCAAGAAAAACTGTTAAAAACTTCAAATAAGGGTACTTCCGGTGGATCAATTATAACCAAAATCTAATCAGCTCTTTATATGGATGTAAAGAAGAGGAATACGAAAGAATTATAATTTTTAGAATTGTAGTATTGGAGTTATCGTCGGAGAAAAATTTGTCACACACGGACACACACACACACACACCCACACATACATACATACATACATACATACATACATACATACATACATACATACATACATACATACATACATACATACATACATACATACATACAGACATCATCATAAAAATAGTAAATTCGTATTCTAGGGGCCCTAAAACGTGCTTATTCATTAAAAACTCACCAACGAATTTTTTGACCAAAGACAATACCTTACCTAAAGGTGACGGAAGGTAAAAATCCGTCAAATTTTATAATGAAATTATGGTGTAAGCAATTTCGATGGAGATTGGAAATCGATTGAAGGTGATCCAAAATACGGAAAGCCTGTTGTAGAGTAGAGAACGAAGGAAAATATTTAAAAAGTTTTAGTAATTGTAAATGAAGAGGGGATATCACAAGCTTTGTCAAAAAATTCATATAATTCTTTCGTGCCTCTTTTCTTTACATCCCTATGAAGGAGCTGAATATATTTTGGTTACAATTGGTCAACTGGAAGAACCCTTATTTGAAGTGCGTAACAATTTTTCTTGCCAAATGCAGTTAAATATCATTTTTGACATTTTATGTTATTATAAATATAGAAGAATATTTTTTTATAAACTATACTCTATATTTTCCTTCATATTCAATAGATGTAGAGCGACAGAATTATAAAGAATAACTGAAATAAACCAGCCAGCTTTGCTATGACTAAGCAAACTGCTGATATATTCAAATAATTCTAATTAACAGATATCAGTGTCAAGTTAAATTTACATAGAATATGTCCGTGTTATAATTTTATTGGATATATAGAATCTTTTCCAAGGAACTTTCGTTAGGTATGGAATTTGTTAAAATTAGTATATTTTCGTATTACAATTTTACTGGATAGGTCTTTTCCAAGAAACTTTCGGTATGGGTTTTGTACAAAATACATAGCATTGGCGGAAGGTAATGTGCTGGTCACATCAGACTTTTTCCCTGTAGTAAAATGCGTTCTTACTATTCTAGTTTAATAACAAATAAATATTGAGAACCTTACTTCCATGTGCATAATAAGTTGCATTCAATTATATTATAAAAATATCCTAGTCAAGTAAGTCCTACACTCATAATTTTATAATTCAGTTAATTATTTTGAAAACAACTATGACTTTTATAAAAAGACGGATCTCACAATCCGCTTATGTTATTTACACTAAGAATCTCTTGCACCTATTTTATTGCCTAGCCTGTATATTACCAGATGTCACATCAGGAACGATGATACAACAGTATTCAATATATAATGCTTAGGAATAATGAAATAACGATAAAAATACAGAATGGATATAGGCACGAAGTTTCGAGAGAATGTAAGTGAATGTTCTTTTAAAAGTGGCCGTTTGTGTGGGCGTTTTCAACGTAAAAATTTGGCAAAAATTTCTTGCTAAGCGTATAAATTTAGTGTTATGAAAGAGGTACACGAGCGAGGAACAATATATTCATATTACGCGCTATATTGTGTCAGGACGCATTTTTACACATAAAATTAAAGCCGCATAAAATATGAGTAGCGCATTCACTCCATCTCCGGCATATTGTGAATTCTCTTTCACGACTTGCAGGTTTCATGGGAGTTTAAAACTCGCCTTTGTTTATTAGCGCATTGTTCTTTGCACAGGCGCACTACACGCTGCCTGCCTCCAATCACGATGGCCCAGAGACTATGTTTATAATCATATATACAGCAGTTCTTGCTTTATTCATTATAGAATTAGCTTCCTTTTATCTTTTTAAAATGTTGACGAATTTAAAACGCCTACGGGCTTTCTCAAAATATTTACGGCCAGAAATAACTTCAAACAACTTTACTTTGTTATGTCGAGATACATTTTTTCAAAGACAAATATTTTCTGCACCTTTTTCAACGTGAATTCACACAAAAATACCAAATCCCGGTGGTTCTTTTTCACCAACAACTTCACAGTAAAATTAAATTCAGACTGAAACTTTTATACGTGCTACTTTACTTTCTGTGGAGTGGAAATTAAAATTACATTGAGATATATTACGGTAATGCTATTTTTAACACTAAAAATAGTGTGGACCTGAGGTACACTAACTAGTTGTACCATTAGATCTATACTAGGCAGTGGCGGATCTAGATTATGTTAGCTGCAGTGGCTCAGCATTAAGCGAGGTAGCGGGAGGCAAATCTTTGCGAGGCCCTTTGGTGAGGTAAGGTATGCATAAAAAAAATGCGCCGCAGACGAAATTTTTTTTTGTTCAAGGTCAAATGCCTTAAAATTAAAAGTTACATTTTTTTCAAGGGATGTGCAAAAGCATGTTTTCACCCTTTCATGTACAGAAATAAGTTTTAAATATCAACTTTTTTCTACTCGGGTTGTTACGTGAGGCCACCCCCTAAGACCACCACTGAAGCGTAGGTAATTTTTTTGAAAGTTACCATTTTTTTCTGAGATGAAAAGCTACAATTTTTAGGTACTTTATTCTCACAGTATTTGGACATTGAAGTTAATGAATCTATTGTTTTGAATTATTTAATTAAAGTTTATCTGCAATAAACAACAGATGAAATTAATGTGAAATTAAGCACAAGTAAAAACTATTTCTAATATTAATACTACATATCAAGTTATATATAATATAGACATGTCGATTCCTGGAAGCCTGGGTGTTCGCATGCGATGCGCCAGAGCGCCAAACCCAAACGCAATACTAAACAACAAGAAAATCACCATGTAATACAGATCATTTCGAGTTAGTAATCTGATATATTTCTTTTAATTCAATCAAAAATAAGTAAAAAATAATATGCAAATAAAATGATTTTTGAAATATTTCATTTACATTTATAATAATTTAAAAAAAGTTACAGTGGCTCAGAGAATTTTCACAGTGGCTCGAGCCACTGTAAAAAGGCCCTAGATCCGCCACTGATACTAGGTATAGAATTTTTTGTGTGCATGAGACAGTCTCTGCTGTATTCATATAAGAAATTTGTAATACATCGAACTATAGATAATGATATTGTTTTTTATACAGGTGAGTCAGAAAGAATCTGCCACACTAAACATAAATATGTGACTAAACCCAAAACTTGTAATCTGTTTTTTATTTGTTTTGCAGTTAGTAGGTATCATAAATGTTTAATTATATTTTTTCTTCAAGCGTATTACAATATTCACATTTTGCTACTGTACAGACACTATAGACGATATTTATTATTTTACTAGTAAAATAATGTTAGCTTCTTAGTTCACGGCTTGCGGCAGCATTCACCGCAGCAACACAAACCATAATGAAATGAAAATGATAATCTGTATCATAATGAGTGTCATTCAAGTACAGATGACACATACTTAATAAGTGTATTAAAGCATAGCAGTAAAGTGTATTTTTACTTCCTTGTACGAAGTAAAGGAAGTATTGTAATCGCGAAAAATTTTGGTTTCCAGATTTCAGGAAATATCCATTTTGACCATCCCTCAATCCATTTTGACTAATTTCGTTGTGACGTCTGTACGTAGTACGTACGTACGTATGTATGTACGTATGTACGTATCTCGCATAACTGAAAAACGGGAAGCCGTAGAAAGTTAAAATTTTGTATTTAGGACTGTTATAATATCTAGTTGTGCACCTCCCTTTTTGGTCATTACATAACTTTCGGAAGTAGTACTTTACTTGAAGCCTATAATAGATTTTAATGAAAAACTATATTAAAATATAATCCAAAACTTTTCAAGTTCGGTATATAAGACTTTTATATCAATGGGAATAACATTTTAGATTTTAGTTAAAATGGTCTAACCGGAAGTGGTAGGTTATTTGTAGCTTATAATATATTTTAATGAAAAACGATATTAAAATATAATCCGAAACTTTTCAAATTTGGTATATAATACTTTTATATCAATGGGAATAACATAATAGATTTTGGTTAAAATAGTCTAACCGGAAGTGATACTTTACTTGAAGCTGTTATCAGTTTTTCTTAAAAAAAAAAATGGTGTCATTTAGATTTTAGAAATAAAAGTTTTAGAGAATTGAATTATGCGTCTAAACCACCAAGTATGATTAAATTAGCTCTTTGTATAAGCGAGATATGTAAATTTAAAAATTGTGCACTTTTTGGTTTTTGTGATTAAGTTTGCTATGGATTAGCCAACAAATAAATAATAGATATTTACACACCAAGTGAGCTAAGGTAATGTTTATCCATGAGAAGAAAGTTTAGCTCACGAGCCCAAAGGGCGAGTGAGTTAAATTCTTCGAGTGAATAAACATTCTTAGCTCACGTGGTTTGTACAATATTTTATTCAATTTTGACGAAATAATAATAAAAACCATTATAATATTTAATTTTGACAAAATAAAAAATTGATCAGTTAGTAGGCTAAGCATGACAATCGTCGCTGATAGACAAGTCACATATTTAAAATGCTTCATTGTCTGTCATTTATGTCGTAAAATATAATGAAAAGGGCTGATAATGTCTGATAAATTATGTGGTAAGTGTTATTTTCGTTCTTGATGTTATTTTTAAATGCATTTTTTGTTGTAGAATGCCAGAGCGAGTTAAAATTTTGTGAGAGTGATTAAAAAAATTTTTAATTCACATGTGAAAAAAGTGTTACTTATAGTTGTTGCTATGGAGTTAATAATGAGTTTAAAACGTCAAAATTGAATAAAAAAATTAATGTCATTGTCAGTAGGTTTTTATATGATCTGTGTTTGTCAAATACGTGCAATTTTATGATTGAGTCTGTTATAATATATTCTAATTATTAACGAAATATGTATAGTTTAACAGGCGTACAAAGAAGTCATGTGATGCCCACATCAGATTTTTAATTTATGTTGATTGTCTTTCCCGCTAACTTTACAGATGAAAATTCATTGTGGACTGCCAGCAATTTGAGGTTATATGTCATTTATCTGATTATCTCCTACGAAATGAAGTTGCACATCTCGACTGTTCACTTCTGTTTTGTGCGCCTCATTTTAAGCTATGTGCCATGTACAGTATATATTACAGAAATTTAGCAGATTCCTACTGACTCACCATATATATTATAAACCAAAAATTTAATACTGACAGTAGATAGCATATTATATTTGCTATTATTTTTAAATAAAATAAATATATCATATCAGTTCCCTTTTTGCTATTAATTACCATGGAAATTATAGTTTCAGTAAAATCGAAAATAGGCATTAACTTTTGCAGCACTATGTGTATGTAATAAAAAAAGAATAAAATATTTTAAAAAAGTTATATTATTGATTGTATCAAATCTATTGAAAATTACAAAAAAGAAAAATCTGATGTGGCCAACACAAAACCTCCCGCTGTTTAATTTTTATTAATTTAAATACGTACCTACGTATTTACTAATGCTGCAAACTGTTCCATTGCAGAAAACTATTGCTTTATTTACTATTTTCTTTTTAAAATGTCACTATTATTAATTTGAAGTGATTAGTTTTTTGACAGTGACATTTACTGTCAGTTGCATTCATTTGAAATATGAACTGTGTAACAAAGGGTTTGTGTTTATCTTAGGCTTCGGGACTAATAAAAAAAAATATTTTTAAATTTATCTGTAAAATATATAGAAAAAGTATTAATGTATTCCTGTAGAAAATTCAATAATCTTTCATTTTCATAAGACATAAAATGCGAAAAAATGGCATTTAATGGTATTTTTTGAAGAAAAACCATTATAAGCTTCAGGTAAAGTGCCATTTCCGGTTATCCGATTTACTCCAAAATCTAATGACTTCTTTTCATATTAGAATAGGATAGAAATACAATGTTTCAAAATTTTCTGAATGATAGTATTTGAGTTAGAGCGAAGACAAAATCCATACACATAAACACACACACACACATACACACACACACACACACACACACACATACAGACATCATTTTGAAAATTTTAAAATTGGATTCTAGGGACTTTAAAACGTGGTCATTTACTAAAATCCCGATAAGTGATTTTTAGCACGATCCCTATACCTTGCCAAGGGTAGCGGGAGGTAAAAATGGCGCCAACAAAATAACCTCGAAAATAATTGCCTCACAATATTCGTAAAAACATTTGTTTTATATATGAGAGATAAAGGCAAATAGAAAAAAAAATGTAAATTCATTCAATGATATCTAAACAATAAGCAAGTTTATATATTTTTTGAACGGATATTTGTGAAAATGATAAAATTTATTGCCAGGAGCATTATAATGTATTTATTCACAAAAATCTCCATACGCAACTTTCGTAGGTACGAGCTCTATATCACTCGTAGTAAGATAAAATACTGCTATATTTGAATTAGTACATAGTGCTCCGAATATCGGTAAATCCAACAGACCACCCGCTCTCCCACATTTCAATAAATACGGATCGGAGTCTATTCGTAAGAACCGTATTACCCAGTAAGACGTATTTGACCGTTATCAACTTCACATACCGCTGTTTATTTATTTGATTAAATGTTTGACATAAATAGTTTTAAAAATTAAGTTAGTAATTTGTATATAATAGAATTAAAAAAAAAAATATCGATTTGAAATAAGTAAGACACCATTATGAATAGTCTAAATGTGTATTTAAATTAAATAATTACACATAACGTCAAGTCTTACGGGTAATACGGCTCTTACGGTTCTAATGGATCTTACGGGTCTTATTGGAGAAGAATCGATCCGTAAGCCATTTGGTTCGGGTGGGCGGGTTTTTTCCTTTTAACTATATACCCAATTGTAAGTCCTAGCCCTAATTTGAATTGTACGGGCTAGGGTTGCGCAAAAACATCGATGTGATCGATCTAATCAGAAAATCGATTGATCGATCAAAATGATCACAGGCACTAAGCGATCAGTAAATCAGAAGATCGATCCAACAGCTGGCCAAAGTTTATGTGTACCCACTAGAGATGCAACAGATATCCGGTTACTATTCTTGAAAATACAATATTTTCCACCAATGATAGTGGTTGATTATCAAGGGCAATTATTTCTGCAATCAAATAATGATAATCATTAGATTTTGAATCGTTAATGTCCCAAATAATTTTTCTTTCCACAGTTTCTGTCAAACTTAATTATTACAGTTGACTTTTCGGAGAAATAATCGAAGCACTCTTAGGCGTACAAGAAGTTGAAGATCCAGCTTCAACATTCATTCCTAATTCAGTTAACTTATTTTTGTGTTTCATTGTAATATTGTTTTTCATAGCCGATGTACCCAACAAAACACTCACGAAATCTTATCAATTAAAACGCATGAATTAGAATAAAGTACAGTAAAATTTTTTAAGAAATCCGATCAAGGCCATCTACGAATTGTATCTATAAATTAAGATTTTGTGCTGTCAAATTTAGTAGTGTCTTTTACTTAGTTTTTATGAGGGTACATAATATCTTGTGTACCTCATAAAAACTATGTAAACGACACTACTAAATTTGACAGCATAAAATCTTAATTCATAGATGCAATTCGTAGATGGCCTTGATCGGACTTCTTTCAAAAATTTTACTGTACCTGCCCCTGTACCCTTTTTTCTTTCTCCTCCACGAGAAATCTTTAATTGGGAAAGTAAACATTCAGCATACCGGCTATTGTTCTCGCAAACTTCAAAATATTTCCACAGTCGAGATCTTTTCTTGGCAGATGCCACCTTGTTCCAATAATTACAAATGAGACACTTATCCATCAACAACTCGTACTTACCGACTGACTATCCGCACGCATCAACTATGAGTTGTGAGCAAGTTTGAGCTTGTAGCTTATGCGTACAATTTTTATTTATTGAATTGCAACCGAATATCCGGTTGCCGGATATCCGGCAAGGAAGTAAACCGGGTATTCACTATCTGTTGCATCTCTAGTACCCACATACTACATTAGTTTTTGTTATTCTGATTATTATAATGTTAAGAAAATTATTGGCCAGTACTAAAAAAATATATTGGTATATTTATTGAAGATACCTACTCTTTATTCCATTAATATTTAATAGAAGTAGCAGTAAAATCATTGATCTGATCGATTTATGTAAATCAATTTGATCAAGATCGATCAAAACTATGGTACAATCACAATTTTTCAAGAACAGTCCTAGTACGTGCAACGCTATAATAGCTTTGTTCGATGACATGTACTAGGCCGCCCTAGTGTTAACTTTCTTACACTAACATGTTTTATGAGAAACGGGCAGCTTCTGGCAGGCTGTTAGATGACAAAAATTTTAAGAAACTAGTTAGCCTAGCCTAGCTAGTGAGCCTAGTGAGCACTAGGCTCACGTTTCTGGCCTGACTCGCGAGGTGGTGTAGAAAGTGCAGACTAGGTGTGGGGGGTAGCTAAATGTTGTTCGGTAGACATTTTAATTCTATCCTATCTATACATCTGTTTATTTAACCTAAAACTTTGTTTTGTTATATAAAGAATTAATTAATATATCTGTCTCTGAATATGTTGAAGAATCAAGTGATGATTGATCTTCGTCAGAATCGTTTATTAGTTCACTATGCTCTTTAAAACAGACATTTCTGCAGTCACTTCTTTGCAGCTTTATGATATGACTGTGTTTATAAACAACCTAACCTTTTACACCTTTGGCTACGCTTGGCTTGATTACTCACAGCTGAGCAAACTTGCCCAAATATACACTAGTGTGTTTTATGAAACTACAAGAATTAGACTGTACTAGTGTACACTACACTGCACTGCACTATTCTACTCTGCACTTCAAGCACTTCTCATCGAACAGAGCTAATGTTTAAGTGCTTGTGTTGTGCAAAGCCAGTAGGAAAATAATTGCTCTTCGTACATAAATACGTAATCATCCCCTGTATTTAGTATTGCTATATGAAGGCAGGCCCATTTATCTACTATAAATAAAGTTTTTATTAGGTATTTTAGAGCCGTGAAAGTTTTAATTTATTTTAACAGCGCATCTGCCGTGTAACAACTCCCGTACAACACAATTAGCCGGAATAACTGAGTTTTATCGTCCATCAACGGCCCGCCGGTCGCTGCATAAAAATTTTATTCCCTGAATCATAATGCCGTGGGGTCGAAGTGCATAATCGCCCGTGACTCAGCACAGCACTCAATGAAAAATTTATACTATTGCTTGGGCCGGAAGTCTGCCATTGCCGCTTCCTGTTGGAGATTAATTGATGAGACTTACCGCTAAATTAAACCAACAGTAATTAAATTATTAACTTAGACAAACACATAACTCAATATGTAGTATGTACACGATCTATGTCGTTCGAAAGTGTTAAACAAGATTCATGAAATAATTGCGATGTAGAGCAGTGTTTCTCAAAGTGTGGTCAGCGGACCCCTAGGGGATTCTGGGTCTTTCTGAAGGGATACTACGAACTTCTTCATAAAGTTCGAAAATTATCTAAATTTACTTTCTAGGCCAACGCCCGTATTCTGTACATAAATTAAAGTCTTACAGATTTGCAAATCTGTAAAAAAAAATCTGATGTGGCCAACACAAAACCTCCCGCTATTTAATTTTTATTAATTTAAATACATACCTACCTACGAATTTACTAACGCTGCAAACTGTTCCATTGCAGAAAACTATTGCTTTATTTACTATTTTCTTTTTAAAATGTCACTATTATTAATTTGAAGTGGTTAGTTTTTTGACAGTGACCATAGACAAATAATACTCTTTAGACCGGAAACTTATGTGTACTTATACTGAACATTGCACCTGGTGGTTGGAATAGAACTAAAATGTAAATTAGGCAACCTGCTTTTGAATTTTATACAAAATATTGTAGTTTTGTTTATTGATATAAATTTATTTTGATATTAAAATGCATGTCCACACATTTAAAGTTGAATTATCCTTTTTCATTTATACATAATAAAATTTTAATTTCAAAATAGACTTATGTCCTCTTCATTGAAATTACTGTAACGGTTTAACAAAACACGAATTTAATTACTTATATGAATTTATCAACACATAAAATTAAACTATGATACATTAAAAACTTGCCTAATAGACACACACATGTTACAATGAATAATCAAAGTGAATTATATAGAACCGTGATAGAATCGAAAACACAATTCAAAATTTGTCAAATTCATAAATTTACGTCAAATTCAAATGTTTCCCACGCATCCTTATTTCCCACCTGAGAAAAAATATGTGAACCAATAGTTGCTTAGTAATAAAAAATGCAAGTTCTTAAAGCGAAGTCCAGTTATTTAATTTAAATAAAAATTTTTTTACCTATTTATATTTTTTAATTTCTACTAAAATAACGGTACTTAAATTATGAAAAAGTAAGAGGGGGGAAGGATATTAAAACATAGGAGTAGAAAAAGGTTTTTACGGGTCTTGACTCGTTTTCACAAAATTACGAAGGGTTTTGTAGGTAAAAGACGAGGTAGTTAGTTGGCTGGACCGTTCAGTTTACCCCACTACTAAATTATTTTAGCAGTGGGTATATTATCTTTTGAAAAAACCTCGGATGACTTTTTATGACTTTTAAAGTGTTTTTATCCGGGAGAGTTTTTTTTGGGTAGGAGAAAATTTGACCAGCCTTGGTAGGTACCAAAAAATAACCTAGACAAGAATCTTTTTATTACCAGGCTTGAAATTCCAAACTAACAAAAGGTGTTCACTGCAATAAGTTTTCTTTTCATGGTGTTCCCAAGTAAATTAAATACTCATCCAATACTAAACGAGCTCAACTTTACTGAATTCAGTAATCACATACAAATCTACACATCTACCTCTGTACCTATCTAACAAAGCCATTAGCGATACTATTAACATTTCTGTTTGATTTAATTTCTCCGTGAATAGCTTTTGCTCTATTAATCCTTCTGCTTCTCCTGCTGTCTGGCACACTATTGCTGCTGCATGTGATGCAGGTCGACGTCGCCTCGGGCATATATCAGGCGTCGCAACGTCGACGCCCGTCACTCGTGAGGTATTTCAATATCATTCAGCGACAGACGAACGGACGTGCAGCCGCACATACATACCAGCAGACAGGATGCTCTATGTCCTGCCACAGGATAATGGACAGCAAAGATAATAGGAGATGGACGGTACGGTAGAGACAAAACGAAGAAATAAAGAGTTGGTCGTTCATTGCAGCCGGATAGTTGGTTTGAGATGAAATTAATTATTTATAGCGAAAACTTAATTCCTATGCTCGTAGATACGGTCAACAATTATTTTTGCCTCCGGTATATAACGAGGAATAAAGGATGGTCTAATTTAAATCACAATTGAATTATAACTTCTATCAAGTGAGTTTTAAAAAAAATCTACAATTTTACATTAATTTTAATTCTTTTATAGTACACTATAGTCCATTTATAAACTAAGAGGAGTAAATTTAAAATGTCTCTAGTACAATCTATACGTTGAGTGGCCACTGCTCAGCTGTTATTTCCAATGCACGTAATTCTTTTATGCATTCCTCAGTCTTCTGAAGATAGTATAAAATGAGCATTGGCCAGTGTTTTCCTGCCCAAATCATATGCAAAGAAATAAATTCTAGATTAACTAAAATGAGTGCGGTCGCAAAAACGTTAACATTTGATAAATACAAAAATAAATTATCAAATCGCTAGATGATCAAAATGTAAATAAATAGTAAGTACTATATACTTAAAATACGAGAATATTAGTAGCAATGCTTAACATAAAAGATAGAAATATGCACAATATACGGTACAACAAAACAAAAAAATCTGATGTGGCCAGCACATGACCTCCCGGCAATTCTATGTTTAAAATAGCAATGAGCTTTAAGTAAAGTTTCACTTCCGATTGATCGTTTGTAAACAAAATCTACTTTGTTATTCCAATAAATAGAAAAGTTTGTAATATGAAATTTTGGATTATATTTTATTATGTTTTTCCTGAAAAATCTGTTAGAGCTTCAAATTAAGTACTACATTCGGTTTATCATATATAGTATCTAATATGTTGTTTCAAATTATATAAGAGTATTAAATACCAACTTTGCGAATTTTGGATCATTAACATATTTTAAGGAAAAATCGTTACACACACATTATTGTCAAGGTCATCACCAACTTCCTTATGCTCTAGAACACAATCTGTGTAAATTCTTTGCCGTACATTATCCATTTCGTAAATGTGTAGTTGCAAGCTATTATTTGACACTTTGAAATCACATTCTGATTGAGAGCTGTTTGACATGTAATGCTGCAAACATCAAACTTACATCAAATTATCCTGTATATCTAATATTTATGTATGATGGAAAATATATTATTCTTACAAACCTTAATTTCATTAGAATCATATTTAAACTACTAAATTCTTCTTATCACGGTTTCACTATTAAATTTAATGAAAATTGCTTCGTGACAGGGACATTTGTTTAAATATGTCAAATTTGTTATTAAAGTATTGTTTCTGTTTGACGCAGAGGCAAAGTGATGTACAAAAATAAATTATTTTATAATATAATATAAAGTTATTTTAAGTTATTTACTAAATGCTATTATCGTAGAATTGAAGATTGTGCCATTATATTCAATTTGTATTGGTAAAAGTTGCTAAAAAATTATATTCAATGAATTTTTTACAAGAAAAACTGTTAAAAGCTTGTATAAATCATACTTCCGGTTATCCGATATACATTAAAAACTAACGAGCTCTTCCCACATTAGTATAGAATGGATATACAAAATTTCAAATTTTTCTGATTGATAGTATTTGAGTAATCGTGTCCACGAGATCCACACACACACAGACACACGCACAGACACACACATACATACCTACAGACATCATTGTAGAAATGTTAAAATCGGATTCTGGGGACATCAAAACGTGCTTATTCACTAAAATCTCTATATCCGATTTTTAGCACGATCCCTATACCTCCCTTACCTAGGGTAGCGGGAGGTAAAAATATGAACGCTTATCTGGACGAAAAGTTCTGGGGACAGGCCGAACTATTGAGTACGCTGTCGTGAAGATGGTGGCGGTACTTCCAAGTGTTTCTATGCCCAGCCAGACGAGAGGTGCGATAGAAAAGTATCGATATTGGACTACGACGGCTCCAAAACCCCTACATTTCACACAAGTGAGATGGGTATGCGTGGTCGTATATTCACGTCAAATTGTGGCTACTTGTCCCGCCAAATACTGACTGCACGATACAAAGAAGTATGCAACGTGAATGTTGAGAATAGCTGAAAACAATAGTATTTCTTGAGCGCAAAATTTGTAAACAATTCTTTTTTCCTAGGGTTATCGCTCAAATGCAGCTGTAGACACGTGTTTCGCTCTTATTAAAGCTTATCAGTACAGCATAGCTAGTTAATAGATGGACATTAACTAGAGATAGTAATAAAAAAAAAAACTAACAGCACTAGTAAGCAACCAAATACACCTATGTGCTTACTAGTGAAGTTACACTTTGTCAGTTTTTTATTATTATTATTATTATTATTATTATTATTATTATTATTATTATTATTATTATTATTACTACCTCTACTAGGAAAAAACAATTGTTTACAACTTTTGCACTCAAGAAGTATTATTGTTTTCGTATATTTACTTTTGGGGTCCAAGTAACGGGTCTGGTGGGTGGTTATAAATTACCGCAGCTGTGACATTGTATTTATCCACAAAGTGTGTGGAACTGCTGACCGAGGCAACATAGGTGTATTTGGCTGCTTACTACATATTAACTAGCTATTCTATGCATTCTCAATAAAGTACGGTACGGATTATAATCTAGTTACGTTCTAGATTGATGGTGTAATATCCATAAATGTACAGCCAGAGCGGTAAAAAGTACACGGCAAAAGCATTCGGTGAAAGAGATAGGTAACGATATAATTAGGCGGTAGCCTTAAACTAATAGAGATAGTCCTTATGAAATTACAACCATTTGTAGAAGGTAAGTTGCACGTGGTAATATATATCACCTGAAGATCTTAAGCGGCTATAATTGCATGTTACAGAAAAATTGAGCTTAAACCCCGAATTCCTCCGGCGGAAACACATTTCCAAATGCGCTGAACGTGACCCAAATCCCTCCAAAGAGGATAACGCCAGTAATCGGCCCAAAAAATTGCCACATCCAGCACTCACAACATCTCAACAGGGAAGAATGATTTTTTTTTTACCAAAAAACTACTAAACCTCAACCTTCAACCGAAAGATCGCGGTAAGATAAAATATAAAACTACCAAAATTACTGGAACGTCGACCAGACTGGCTAAAATGAGGGCGCTACGAAATCGAACTGTAACAATACACTGTGAAAAAATTCTCTGTAAAATTACTATAATGGGCTACTTGCGTGGTACTGAAAATCCGATTTCTATCACTATATATGTAATGTTATGTTGAAAACATATATAAAAATATAAATTTTATTTAAAAAAAAATATTTGTTTTTTAGTAAATTAAGAAAGAAAATTTTCTGTGACGTCATTATATTTAACTGGAGAACCATATTTAAAAATGTAAAGTATAGATGGCATGCGAGAAAGTTTTAATTTGAATTTGACATTAGTTCATTTTTCTCTCTCTCTGGGCTCTCAAATATATTAATTACTTCACAAATAAACACATAGGTAGTTACATGTAATTTAAAATATCGATACCAAAAAGATAAACTAAAATACTAACCTCCAAACTATTGTTGAAATGTCAAACAGGAGATCTGCATTACCTGTACAAACAAACGCAATGGCTTTACGACCATTCATTGGTGCGGCGTAATTCTACGTCATACATGGCGGGAATTCAAATAATCAAATTTCATTTTTTTTTTCTGGCTAATTAACAAAAATTTTGTCAAAAGAAAAAATACGGGTAGCAAGTTTTTACCGGCTCTTCAAAAATATTAAATAAAAAAAGGTACGCAAGTAGCCCATTGTTATTGGCGCCCAAATGAGGTCATGCACGACTTTTTTTTATAATTTTAATCGATAGAGTAGTGAAAAATAATAGACCCGTATTTTTTATTTTTCCTCAAATCGATCTTTAATCATGAAAAAATTGTAATTGAAAATGACATTCTTTAAAATGCGGCTGAAGACCCCCGCTTCGTCCATTGTCCAATGACGTCACAGAGTGAGAAGCACGACCATTTTGATTTTCACATTGTCTTAAACGTCAAAGTGACATTTAAAGATAACCTAAAATTTATGAAAGTAAACATGTTATTATATTTATAAAAATAAATAGAACGATATTATATTAATATAAAATAGCATATTTAGATATGTAATCCTCAATTTATAGTTTATATATATTTTTCTTTTAGAAATTATGTGTCCATATAAAATGTCTGTTTGAAATGAGTCTGAACTTCGTTCGTAACGTTGTGACGACAAAACATGGCTGGTTTTTGCAACTTTTTAAAAATACCATACTTTAAAACGATTTTATACAACAAAAAATATAAATAAAAAATAATTTAATCAGACTGATCGATGAATTAGACTATCCTTTTTCGATTTAAACAGAAAAAAGGTACAATTATTTTTTTTTGCATGACCTCATTGCCTACGTGAATTATAATAAATTTACAGTTAAATGTAATTTTGTCTACCATTTTTAAAATTACATAAACATAAATTCCATAAAAATTTTGATACATGCTTTAAGTAAATTTACATACTAATAATATACATAATTTTTTTAAAACATAATTTAGTAAAAGTACATATTTTTCATTATATTTTAAATAAATTTCATGTAGTAATAGATCATGTGTATGTTTTATTTTCCCCGGGCTTAAAGCCTAATTTTCTACTCTGCCCTAGTCCAATCTCGCTAAGCCTACCTAAAATCATATAAATCTATAATATTAGTAATTAACTCTAAATTTGTAATAAATAACATACAGTATTTTAAATTTACTGCAATAAATTTAGAATTTACTCCTATTTCATGTAAAAATACATACTAGAATAAAACATTGAGTTTTTACATAGTACTTATAAAATTTGACAAAATTGTCATAGAAATATAAATATATCATTGTAAAAACACAAATATTTGTAGTAATTACCTCTAAACTTGTAATAAATACATATAGTATTTTAAATTTACTATAATAAATTTAGAATTTGTCCATAGCTCCTGTAAAAATAGAAACTAAAATAAAAAGAATTGAGTTTTTACAGAGTTCTTACAAAATTTGACAAAATTGTTATAGAAATATTAACATATCACTGTAAAATTTCATATATTTATTGTGATATGAATATTACATAGCAGTTCTAGTAATTTTTTATATTTGTAAGTGTGAATTAGCAAACTTATAGAATTATTTACTATGTAAATGTAAGTCGACATAGTTTATGTAAAATTTGTTATTGCATACATATTATAGTAAAAAATTACTATAACTTTTCGACAAAATCGCTATTATTTTTTACAGTGTAGGTTGCAATATAAATATTATTATCAATATATTTTATCCTAAATACAATAAATATGAAGAAAAGTGTAATCAATCCGTAAAATTATTCTTTAATATTTATAACATAAAATGTCAAAAAATAACAATTAATTGCCTTTTTTTGAAGAAAAACTGATAGAGGTTCAATTAATATTTCCGCTTGACCAATTATAATTAAAATCTAAACATGTGGATGTAAAACGTGAACGTGGAATACAATATATTGTAAATTTTGGATTTATTGTATTGGAGTTATCGGAGACGAAAAGTGATGAGACACACGTGAAGCTTTCTGTTTGAAAAATGTTTTAGGCAACAAATATAAGTTAAACTTTCCATAGATGTTTTCAAATGTAACTTCTCGTTACGTATTATTTAAAATATCTTATGCTGTTGCTCTTCTGTATATAAGAACATAATTTAGTATTACAACATAATGTAACCCAAAATTTGCAAGTGATCATATTGTCTCCTTTACCGCCGCTCCTATGTTAAGTTTATGTATAACGATATACCAAGGTATAAGGTATAATAATCCATATTGAATTCCATTCCCTGTTAAGATTTCAAACTCTGCGAATATTATTAATAGGTCGTATTATGCTCCAAGTTTCTTGAACTACTACATCTCGTGTATAGTGTAAGTCCACCCACGACTACTCTAGAGCAAGTAAGAAGCAAAGTTTGCAGAATCCAGGGCAGTACTGAATGAGTTTGCGGGTTTTATGCTACCACGGCCACGTTCCACTAGGTTTACATGGCTTGGGTTGGGACTGGGAGTCTTGGGACGTGAGCACAGGAAAGGATATAACTAAAATCGTGACTTCAAAACAAAACAAAACAGATACAAAATGAATGAAGAACAAAAACTTATTAATAAATTGCCGATGGACTTGGCAGAGGATAAGTAAACTTCTATGGGAACTGTAATATTAAGAAAAAGTGAGTACCTCGGTGAGCACAGTTAGTACTTCAATAAAATTAATAGACCGAAAATGAAAATTCCAATTTTTTGAACCCGTTCCTTAAAACGTAAGTCTAACCTAACCTAAAAAGTTTGTAATAATGTTAACTTTTCATTTGTGGTATTCAGTATTTTTATCATAATGTTACACGTTAATAAGTATAAAGAAAAAATAATAGTGAACTGTACAAATACAATACAGAACGTGTCAAAATATAATTCGACAATTAGCATTAACTATTTTATATATAGTTGCTAGTCATTAAAGTTTAAATCTTTGCCGGCGACAGTGAAAGATACTTTCACTGCCAAATGCAAGGAAGTAGGGTTTTATTGTCATTTAGTAATTGTCAATAAAATATTTCAAATTTATTTTTACATAGGAACCCTATATAATATCATGACAAACATGGTGGAAGTAAAATAAGGAGAAGTCTTTAAATACAAGCACTCGCAAAGCAATTTCTAGACGTGATAACACAAGACTTTTTGTGACGACTTCTCCCTAAATTTAATAAATTAATTTTATTTATTGTCTCAATGTGAAATACTAGGGATTTTTTGTGTAACATCGAAAGATATAAAATTACTTACCTTTAACTTAAAATGTATTAATTTAAGTTACAATGAGCCTGTTTCACATTTTTACCTCTCGCTAAGAGAGGTATTGGATTTATGCTAAAATTCGCATATCCAGATGTTATTGAATAAGCACGATTTAAGGTCCCTAGAATCCGATTACAACATTTTTAAAAATGATGTCTGTGTGTGTGTGTATGTGTATGGATGTTGGAGGGACGATTCCTCAAAAACTATAAGACTTCAAAAATATTTAACTGCAGTTTCTTCAATCTGACATTCCTGGGAAGATCTGAAAAGGTTTTGGTAACAATTGAACAACCGGAAGTAGTAGTTCCTTAGAAAAATACTTCTAAATATAATTTTTTGGAAGTTTTTTTTTTATTATATCTTGTATAGATTTAGAGATAAAGACACTATAATTTATAGAGTAAACTAATCGCAGAGGCTAAGGCACTAAGGAAACCAGTTGACAAATTCCAATGTTTATAACCTAGTTTGTAAATGACACATGTCAATGTCAAATATCAACAGTTTTAGTGACATTCTGAATTCTGATAGCTTTTTCTGGGAAGTATATTTAATCTTTCTTATTGTTTTAATAATTAAATATTTGAAATTATAGGTAAAATTGTGGTAAAACGCATATATCCATCAGAAATACCGCCAATCTGGTTAATGAATTGGAAGAATCTCTGACATTTAGAAACTTCCTCGTACAATGAAAACTAGATATAATTAGAATTATATGTGTGCAGAAGATATGTTAAATACAATAAAAAACAATATTTGAGTAAAGTTCTGTAATTTTTTGTTATAAAACGACGGTTCGAAAGCGAAATGCAATACAATACTTATATAGCCTAATATGGAAATGGCGAGAGGTCTTGTGCTGGCCACAACAGATTTTTTAAAAAGTATTTTCAGTGAAAGTGTAGGCAGTGTAGGTATGCAATATTTTTCATAGTACCTACTTAATAATAAAAATTTATTATTTTCGTAAATAAATAAAAAGATTGACTTTAGAAATATCATGAAAAACACCCCCCGCTTCTGTGACTTCGGAGTACATACAGCACGTCATTCATAGCCAATAAGAAAACAAAAATAGAGGAAGGTTTTTTTCGTAGTAACTCGCATAATAAACGACAGATTTGTAAGAAAAAACTACCTAACGACAGTTCAAGTGACACATTATACATGAATGCAAAAAAAAACGTCCAGTTACCAGCTACTTTTATAGTAATAGACACTTACAGAAATGACATCACATGCAAGAGAGAGATAGAAGATCATGCTTCCAAACAAACCTCCCCTCGTTGTCTTATGTCCGACTCCCTGATTCTATTTGTCATTATGTATGTATCTGTCTTTCAGTGTTAACTTAATTCTTTGTGATTTGTTCGTTGTGTTCAATAAAAATGAGTTTAAAACCACAAGATGTGCGCGGGGCAACTTTCTTTGTTTGTTAATATTGAAGATCATTCGATTATTCAAGAGCTCTATGGCTGATGACAGGTCTTTGTTTGGTAGTGGTAACCATAGTAACTTTTAGTTCTATGCTTTACCGCAAGATGCGCTCTTGCAAATTGCAACTGTGTAAGTATCTAGTATCTATTCTCTCCGAAAGTTGGAAAATATTTGATCTTCGATGGAATTTTTGCATTTATTAAAACAGTTAGGTATAGTCTGGACGATTTATCTTGGCAAGCCTTAGGAATGCAGGTCGATTCACAATTCCTACGATGCGGTATGTTAAATATATACTTTTTCTTAGATACCGCACTGCGTTAAAAGTAAAATAGTGATTTTACGACCTTTTATGGCCTAACACAATAGAAAAACATTCCGAACCGCACGATTTATGACACTTATATTCAAGCAGTTCTCTTTGCACATAGGCGTGCATAAATTTTCTTACTGGCAATAAGAAATCTACAAATGATTCAATTTTTTGAATATTTATTTCAGATATTACATATAACATGTTAGTAAAGTAAACGTATTGACAGATATTTATATTTTGTAGCTAGCAGTAAACTTGTAACGTACATTATAATAGGTAAGCTAAAATCTGCTCGTAATTATAATCTAAACCTAAAGACTAAGATTTAAACACAAATTACAAGAAAAACCCTTATATAAATTATGCAATGTGATTATTATACGAATAATATCAATACATATTATGTATTTTATTTTATTTTTTTTATTTGCATTTCGTACTTGAAATTGTTGTATTATTTTTTTTAAATGTAATAAATAAATTATTATTTTCTGTACTGTTTGTACATTTATTAAAGTGATTTTTTTTCCGGCGCGCCTATGGTTTTTATACCTTTACCGTAACCACAGAGAAATCCTTTATTACTTCAGCTCGCCAAGTAATATCGTCCAGACTATATATATTTTTCGTGAATATACGTAACGCTTTTTTTTTTAAATTTTATATGGTATTTACAACAATTTAATTTAGTAATAAACCCTAAACTATTAAACTATTAAAAAATTAGAATATCAATTTTTATAAATTCTTTTACTTCGCCCAACTTTTGTATGAGACTCTCATGATCGAACCACCTTAAACAAATGACTGTTCTTTAAAAATATTGGCATTGTTGAGATTCGGACGGCCCGGTTTCTATTGTCATCGGACTTGAAACTCGAAAATTATTTCTAATTTTCAAAGAGCACAAAACCACTTTCAGAATCTTATATATAAACGCCCTCTACTGAAATTTGCGATTGTAACAGATTAGTATATTCAGAAAACTGTGTTCGCATTATAATAAAATTTGTTCAATGTAGCTAAATATATATTATTTCAACTAAATACAAATTTCAATCAATATTCCTCCAATCGTGTCGGTTACGTAAAAAAATTATGTGACATAAAAATAGATTACGTTTCCAATACATAACATAATAAAGATAACACTGGCATTAAATGTCCAAATATGACAAATTGATTTGAAATCAGACCTCTGACCAAAGTCAATTATACGAAATATTAAATTTCATAAAATATTACGATCTCTGTTAAAGGTCATACTGTAAGTTACGGAATCAGATTGGCATATTTAGTAACGAGTAAATCCTATAATAAATATTTATAATTACGTATGGTTCATATTTTACATTAGGTTTGTTCCAACACACTATACAGTGTCCCACACTCTATGTTCAGTATAGAGTCTTATGGAGTACCATGTTGCCATATTTACCTGCTGTAAATCTGCAAGATAGAAAGAGCAAAATAGATGCCCAAAAAGAGATGAAATATTCTGGGTACTTCATTGAATGTGTTTATGACTGATGTACTTTCAGTGTATCTAAACCGGTGGGTGAAAAGAAAAAAAATTAAATTAAATAATGAACTGGCCAGTTTAATAATTTACAAAAAATATAAAATAATACAAAGACAAAATGTAAGTAGGATATAAAATTATAACAAGCGTAGGTAAATGAAATGAATTAACATATGAACTCTAGTCAATTTAAAGTAAATAATATAAAACATTTTTGTACTTTATTGGACATTTTACAATCGTCGTCAACAATATAAATTCCCTATGTTACATATTTCCATTCTACGAAAAGATATAAAATTAATACATATACGAGTACAATATATAAATGTAAAATAGCACAGGTGCGAAGAAAAAAATGAAATTGAATAACACACTGGTCAGTTTAATAATACATATTTTTTATTTAATTTATATCTTCTTATTTGATAATTTACTAATATTTTAAGCTTGATAGAAATACTTTATATATTTTACATAGTTCATAAGTTTTTATTCTTTCTTTGTAATCTCCGATTTGAATTTATAATATTTTAAAATTCTAATTTCTAATGCATTTAATCAAGATTAGTATGCTGGGCGGTTTTAAAATATTATATTGAAATATTACTTATTACAGGTACAAATAGCCCTGTATATAAAACTATTTAGACAAATATACAATAAGCCCTTGGGTAAATAAGAGACCCTCATAAAATTGTACAGTATTAACTAATTTTGGTAAATCGGTCACAATAATATGTTCTTTGTATGAATGTTATGATGATTTTGGGCAAGGCGAAAGAAGACTGTTTTTAAAGAGTTAAGTGATTCAGTGGAGCTCTTACTTTCATCCCTTTTCTTATTATTTTCGGGTTTTTGCTAACCCACTAAGTGGGAAACGCGTAATTTTATGTAAGTATGTTTATGTATGGTACAGAAAACCTCCATAAGAATAACATTATCTCTGCCACACTGAAGATAGAGTGTGGGACACTGTATAGCAAACCAATCCGCAACTATCCGAGGCATGCGTACCCGCATGCGTAGTATTAAATTGGAAGGCTATGTTAATACTGCGCATGCGTTTTACAGTTCCGGATCGGTTCCGAATTGGTTAGAAACAAACCCAATGACTACTCCTAATTCCTAATGCCTGTATTATATATTGCTTATATTTACAAGAAAACGTCATCTAAATATCTGTTGATTTTATTTCAAAACCAGAAGATTTATTTAAAGACGAAAACAACTCCGTTAAAACTTTGTCTAAATGAAATGATGACATATTTACTTTATTAATGTGTTATTCTTTGAAACACAATACAATATATGGTTTCCTTATGTAAATAATCAAATCCGGTCCAGCGTGAAATCTACACTACCTATTACTGCCCAAAATTCCATAATATCCACTCTACATTCCACACTTACAACATGTCCTTGAAATGCCAACAGTAATCGCTCTAAGGGCTAAATATTTCATATAGCAATTCAATCAATACCACATACATACTTATCTACCCAAATAAATTAATATATTTTAATAAACAGCTACCTACCACATTTAGGTATAATATAATATTCTTTTAAATATAGGTGACAGGAAATTTTATTTACAAACTATTGAAAATTATATAAATATTAGGATTAAGGATGCTTTACATGTTCAAAAAATTAGAATGTTCAATGTTCTAATGATATGATATAAAAATTCCCACTTAGAACAAGTTCTAGATTTCAACAATAAAAAGATCTGTATTTTACATTTGATTTTTATACGCAATACGACTTGTTTCCTTAGCTTGGTACACATTACAAGAAAATTGTTGTAAATATGTAAAGCTAACAGCAATTGTAAGAGCTAAATATAATATTTAGCATAATATTTCTGGATTCTTTTATACGGATCTCGACAATGTAGGTACAATAAAATAGATCGTACTATACTTCCAAAACAATATATATATATATATATATATATATATATACAGGGTGTCTCAATAACCTTGCTCACTATTGGTAACTTTTTTATTTGAAGAGATACGAGGTTAGTTAAATGAGCAAAATTGTGCCATTTTATATTAGAAAATTGGTCAGGTAGACAAAATAAAAATTGTGTCAGCGGTTCTCAAAATTTGGGACAAAATATATATATTTTAAAGGGAACCATATATTTTTTATTCTCTTATTGGAAAGAGTATTTTTTTCTCATTCCAATAAGGTAATGTTGTTTATGTACAATTTTTTCAAATAAACGAGTTATTTACGGTTAAAAATTAAAATTTTGTAAACTGTTTTATTAGTTTATTTAGCCAAGTAAGCCATGGAAACAATTGATTCTTTGTTTGTTTGACGTTTAATAATTTCTCCCGAAAAGTTCTCTGTGTTTAATAATGTTTAATAACTTTACAAATGAAGAAATATTAGATATGATCTTGCTATATGGAAAGTTATATCTAGACACCAGTTATGTGGAACAGTCGGCTCTCTTTCCAAAAGAGCTGAAATATGCGAAATGGCTTTCAATTTGAAAATTTACTGTAATTGTTTTGTTATTACTGTAAAATAAGTTAATAAAATAAAAAATTATAAAATACAATTGTTTTCATGGTTTACTTGACTAAATAAACTAATAAAAAATAATTGTTATCTTTAAACGTAAATAACTCGTTTATTTGAAAAAATTGTACATAAACAACATTACCTTATTGGAAAGAGAAAAAAATACTATTTCCAATAAGATAATAAAAAATATATAGTTCCATTTAAAAAATATATATTTTGTCCCAAATTTTGGGAACCGCTGACACAATTTTTATTTTGTCTACATGACCATTTTTCTAATATAAAATGGCACAATTTTGCTCATTTAACCAACCTCGTATTTCTTCAAATATAAAAGTTACCAATAGTGTGCAAGCTTATTGAGGCACCTGTATATATTTCTTGAGGAGTTGTACTAGTTTATAGCGTACTTTAAGGTTACAGCTTCTGCAAGAAACCTAAAGGTTAAACTAATTATTTAGGGTTTACAAACTTAAATAATATACACTTGATGTAAAAAAGAGATCCGCATTTAATATAGAGTAAAATATCAGGTTAATATTATGTGGTTCTTATGAAAACGGCCCTTGAGAGATTAAATTAAAAAATTTATTAGTTTACAGAATATGAATATCTTTCAACAAATTTTGATAGCTGATACAGGATACAGGCGAATTGATAAAATGAGAAAAAGTGATATATCTGTATTGTTTGACAGAGATGTTCCATTTCTACAAGTTTTGTTTTTACTTTCGTCAAAAGTTACATCTGCTTTTCCTATTGAACCACAAAGTTATGATCATGAATAAACTATACCCAAATGATTTATTTTATCTAGGTACTTTAGAAAAAGAAAACATATGTTTGTTCTGCGTATATTTATACAGTAATAAAAATTATATATGTACCTTATACGTTGTTTGAATTAATTCTTTCATCTCCACATGGACAAATCTTGGATTATAAAGATCACATTTTTTAAAAACTGTTCACATACAATTCAGTCACAAACTGTTTTATTTTTCTCACTTTATTATAATATACGAGTTTCTCCGAAAACAAAAAGTCATTTGCAATGTTTCAATTGAAGGTTACTCACTTGTTATTAACAAACTAGCCAACTAATGGAGCTATGTCGACTATACACGAAACAAAACGAATAATTGTTAAAAACAATTATAGAGGGAAGTTTAAATGTAGTTTGCGAATCATAAATTTCATTTCACGAATAAAATAATTATATTTACAACAATATATTTATATATTATTAACAGATTTGTAAATTAAATGATTAGTTCACTATAACTATAACAATATTACACATATTAAACACTTGAAAAATTTGCACAAAATATATTTATATATTTTGTTTTATATTAGTTATTACTGAAAGTATGCACATTGTTACATTTATTTTAAAATCACAGTCAGTATATTTCACTCTCAGCACCGACCACTTGAAATCTCAGTTCCGAACTAACCACTAACCATCGATGGTTCTGGGAACAATCTTTTACGGTTTGTCGGTCTACCTGGATACCTGAACCACTGCAGGCTATAGCAGATGTTTGCCAGGGTTGAAATAAGGGGAAGTTACACGGAAATGTGAACAATGAAATGTAAAGTTATTTTCTTATAAGTTAGGGTCGCATTGTTATGATGAATAAATAATTATTGGGTAAATATGAATCAGAATAATTTTTGCAAGGGACAGTTACGAGCATGGAGTGATTTGCAGAGTTACTAAGAGCGGTTGAAATATCCTCGGCTGACTATTGGAATGAACCAAGTCCGGTTTTTTGAGGATATATATATATATATATATATATATATATATATATATATATATATATATATATATACCGTGAGTATTTTTTAACGTGAAACATTGGGTTTGTCATATCCAATGGTTACGACTTGACATTTGATTGACAGCAATGTATTTGCCCGTTCCATTTAAAATGAAACATAGGGAACGAATTTGACATTTGATAAGACGTCAATAGAGGTTAATTTTGTTTAAATAATTATACGTGCATTCTAAATTAAAATAGAAATAGAAAAAATACTATGTGCACCTTGTGCCCGAAATATGGTTAGTGCTCTCGAGTGATTTTCTGGCTCCGCTAAATTTCTTACAATATTTAAATATAATACTTCTGTCAGATTCGTTCCCTATGTTTCATTTTAAATGGAACGGGCAAATACATTGCTGTCAATCAAATGTCAAGTCGTAACCATGGATATGACAAACCCAATGTTTCACGTTAAAAAATACTCGAGGTGTATATACAGCGTGTAAATTTTAAAACGGGTCATAGGGCTATAACATAGAAAAACAGTTTTTTAGACGCCAAAAGTTTCTATAATAATTTATTGAAAAAATAATTGGTGCATGTTATAAAGAAAAAAATTACGAATTTTTTAATACCAAACACATTACATTTCTGTTTTATATAAAGCCAGAAAATAAATTTAAAAATTTGTACATTTGAGAAAAAATATCATTAGCCGTGAAACTGACAGTAACAAAATATTATCATTTTTTACTAACATGATAGGGAACAATTAAAGATTAAAGTTATTAATTTATGAACTAATACAAAATAACACAAAATAAAGAAAACAGTAGGATATTTATTTAAGAAACAATTATTATTTATTGTAATAGGTATTTACAAATTAAAGATGATCTACATGTAATAAGAAATAAGATAAGGTACGAGGAAAACTGCAAACTACAAGGAAAAAATTAAAACCATTTAATAATTTGTATTTTTTTTTTTCATGAGACAAATTATCCATGATGTCTTCTTAATAAAACGAAAATAAAAATAATTTAACAAATAATATGCAAAAAACGATTATTAATGAGCGTCTTAAGTCAACAATTGTTTTGTTTTGTTTCTGTCAGTTTCACGGCTAATGATATTTTTTCTTAATTGTGCAAATTTTTAAATTTATTTTCTGGCTTTATATGAAAGGGAAATGTAATGTGTTTGGTATTAAAAAATTCATATATTTTTTTCAATAAATCAATATAGAAACTTTTGGCGTATAACAAACTGTTTTTCTATGTTATAGCCCTATGATCCGTTTTAAAATTATATCAGTATCAAAAATCAAAAGCATAGTTTATAATCATAATTATAACTTATTTAAATTAATTTTTCTGGAAATGAAAAGTGTAATACGGCCAGAAAGTATTTTTACCTTCCGTCACCTCCAGGTAAGGAAGGTATTGTCTTCGGTAGTTTGTTTTTAATGAATACGCACAATTTAGGGTCCCTGAATACGATTTTACTAGTTTTACGGTGATGTATGTATGTGTGTGTGTGGTGTGTGTGTGTATGTATGTGTGTGTGTGTGTGTGTGTGTGCGTGTGTGTGTGTGTGTGCGTGTGTGAGCGTGTGTCTGTGTGTGATAAAAATTTCTCCGACGATAACTTCAATACTATAATACTAAAAATTACAATTATAAGTGCTGATTAGATTTTGGCAATAATTTGTCAACCAGAAGTTCCCTTATTTGAAGTTCTTGCCAATTTTTCTTGAAAAACGTAGTTAAATTATCATTTTTTGACATTTTATGTTATTATCAATGCGAGATAATATCTTACTATCTATACCTCGTCCAGATTTCATTTGAACAAATGACTTTTAAATCCTATGTGTTAATCCTAATCTTTGCTACTGTGAATATTTTTACGTTTCACGCAAATATAGTTTCTTCTCAAAGTACATTATATGTCTATGAAAGTTGAAAATTGCTTTTAACTATTTAAAAGGGGAAATGTTTTATTGGGGTATTGGGGTATAACTCAATACAATCCTATACCTCGTGCATATTTACATTTTAGCACTACCAGTTGTTCAATTCAGTAATGAGCGTTCATTGTTAAAGCAAGCATAACATCTTGGATAAGAATTGTACAGGTCAACTATGATTCTCTGGAACCCCAATAAAACTTTTCCCCTTTTAAATAGTGAAACGTAAAAATATTCACAGTAGTAAAGATTAGTATTAACACAGAGGATTTAAAAGTCATTTGTTCAAATGAAATCTGGACGAGGTATACACGGTTTGATTATAAATTTTCCTTTATATTCAATATTTATAGAGTTAAAGAAATATAAAGGGATTAACTTTCATAAATCAGCCAGCTTTGCTATTATCATGAAAACAGTCGATATATTCAAATTATTCTAATTGACAGATGTCAGTGTCACGTGCAAATTACATAGTGTATATTCGTGTTATAATTTTCTTAGATTTATAGAAACTTTTCCAAGAAACTTTCGGTATAGAATATGTAGAAAATAGCACATGTTCGTTTTACAATTTTACTGGATTATATAGAATCTTTCCAATGATCTGTTGGGATTTGAACAAAATACATAGAATTGACGGAATTGGAGTGAGATTTTAGCCACAAGATATTTTTATTATATTTTTATTGAATGATGGGTGTATATTTTACCGTAAATATAAGTAATGATGAATATTACAATAACGTAGACAGCGCTTACTAAACATCATTTCATGGATACTAAAAGTTTTTATGAAGCAAATGTCACTGAAACAAATTCAATTTTCTCATGCTCCACTCCACATAAAACTTAAGCGAATTATACAGTTGCAAAAGAAGTGTTTGGTTATGAATATGATTTATATGTTTGTGATTTAACTCTAATAGTATGCTATGAGAAACAGGGGTCGTAAAATAAAAAAATCTGTTGTGGCCAGCACAAGACCTCTCGCCATTTCCATATTAGGCTATATATGTATTGTATTGCACTTCGCTTTCCAACCGTCGTTTTATAACAAAATCTTACAGAACATTACCCAAATATTGTTTCTTACTATATTTAGCATGTCTTCTGCACACATATAATTCAAATTATATCTATTTTTCATTGTATGAGGAAGTTTCTGAATGTCAAATATTGTTCCAATTCATTAACCAGATTGGCGGTATTTCTGATAGATAGATGCATTTTACCACAATTTTACCTATAATTTCAAATATTTAATTAATAAAAGAATAAGAAAAGTTAAATATACTTCCCAGGAAAAGCTATCAGAATGTCACTAAAACTGTTGATATTTGACAATGACATATGTCATGTTATAAACATTGGAATTTGTCAACTGGTTTCCTTAGTGCCTTGGCCTCTGCGATTAGTATACTCTATAAATTATAGAGTCTTTATCTCTAAATCTATACAAGATATAATAAAATTTTTAACTGTATTAGATGGAGAATTTTATGTTCTTCAATATTTAATAAAAAAAAACTCCCAAAAAATTATATTTAGAAGAATTTTTCTAAGAAACTACTACTTCCGGTTGTTCAATTGTTACCAAAACCTTTTCAGCTCTTCCCAGGAATATCAGATTGAGGAAACTGCAGTTAAATATTTTTTAAGTCTTATAGTTTTTGAGGAATCGTGACTACAACATCCAGACATACATACATACATACATACATACACACACACACACACACATACATCCACACACACACACACACAGACATCATTTTAAAAATGTTATAATCGGATTGTAGGGACCTTAAATCGTGCTTATTCAATAAAATCTGGATATGCGAATTTTAGCATGAATCCAATACCTCTCTTAGCGAGAGGTAAAAAGTATTTGTATGATTACAGTCCTAAATTGCATGTCTGGAGTTGTGTCTACGAATACATTGTACAGATTAATTGTGGCTTGAATATAAAAGACCATTCAACAGACTTTTATCTTAATTATAGGGGGTGCATTGTTAAGATTTATAAGGGTATGAACTATTCAAATTCACATGCAAATAATATGGCTCAAGTCAATTATTTTAAATTATTTATCCCACACGAACGAGAAGCAGCCCCTGTGAAGGAGTCACAGTGGAGTATCTAGGTTTCAGTAGTAATAATTTTCTGAATATAGTTATGTAAACATATTAAATAAAATCGTTAATAATTTAAGAAAACAAAATTAAATATTTAAAACTTTAAATTTAGTCATGAACTCTTTCTAGATAATTCGTTGAAAATTTCATCTGTTGATGGTGTTAACTACATATGGGTACTTAATAAAGCCAAGCCACTTTATCGGTTTTCGGACAATGAATTTCGCAAATAAGGTTTGAGTCCTAAAGTCGAAAATTAACATCCACTTCTGCAAGATGTTACGGAAAATATTGCCAAAATAACAAGAAATATGAATAGCTGGGGGTAAA
Source organism: Ophonus ardosiacus (assembly GCA_943142095.1). Classification (NCBI taxonomy): domain Eukaryota; kingdom Metazoa; phylum Arthropoda; class Insecta; order Coleoptera; family Carabidae; genus Ophonus; species Ophonus ardosiacus. The sequence continues at coordinate 13,559,634 of OW964830.1, read as the reverse complement.
TAATTTTATTGCACATTTCTAATGCTTAAAAAGAGTAACATGGCAGTTTCTTCTACATTTATAATTGTTATGTATAAAGTATAAGTTCAGTATGAAATACTTCAATTGTAGCAGTTGCTTGTCGTATAAAAGTAATAACTAAGTTTTTTTTTATATTCAAAATAAGTAACATGATTTTTTTCTTCAAATTTATTTTGAGGGGGCAGTTCTAGCCCCCCAAAAAAGCCCTCTATGCCTGTATTAAAAATAATTTGGTATTTTTAACAATAAGATAAAACACTCATACTGCAATGTAGTATGTAGTTATTTATATTTTACTATCCGTCACCTAATAGACAAGTAAAATACTGTCAATAAATAAGCACGTTTTAGTAGAGTTTTCTAGATTATTATTTTTCTATTTTTACGAGTTCGATGATGTGTAAGAACTAAGGTCAGTATCTCAGATTATTTCAATTCCAAAAATAGCTATTTTTCAAGTTTTTTGTTTACTACATCTGTGTGAAAACTGATTAGTTTTTGGTTATAACTAATCAACGAAAAGAAGTACTTTTCCTTTTTAAAGGAATGAAGTATCATTTTTAGGAATTAATGTTATACAAAATGTTTCAGGACTAGTATAATAAATATTATCAGTTTTTAGAGAGGTCATTTTAAGTGAAAAAGGTCATATTTACTTCGATCTTGTCTCCTACACGAATAGGTACCAAAAAAAAAAACGTATTTCAAATACAAAATAAAAAATACTAAATATAAGTATTTCAAATGTTTGATCAAATAGAATTATTATTTTAATATTTGAAATATACCAATATTTCAAATACTTATTTCAAACACATTTACTTTTAATTATTTAAAAATTGAAAAAAAAATGTAAGAAACTCCTACATTATTCCATGTTATATTACTAACTGACCACACATGACGGAGGATTTGAATTTGAAATACATAAATATATTTCATATACTTGTGTGTTTTTAATTTAAAAAAAAGTATTTCAAATAAAAAATGTAATTCAATTATTAAAAATTAGTATTTCATATAAATAATAGTATTTTAATGTATGAAAATATAAAATACTTTTGAATAGTATTTAAACTAAAAATAAAAAATACTTTTATTTTCAAGTATTCAAATAATTACTTAAAATACTATATCAATTTCAAAAACATATGTATATTTCAAATACTATACTATGCAACAATGAAATTTTGGTCCCTAATTAAAAACTGGGTGTAAATAGAAATATGAAACCGAGTTATTGAGGAGTGGCGGGGATAAAAGACATTTTATTTTTTAATTTTATAGTTTGATTCTCCATTATTGTACTCAGTGTAACACGAAAACCGGACCATAGGTGATTAGCATGGAAAAACTCTGGAAAACAGTTCTTTCTTGCGCAAAAGTGGCCTATAATAATTTCAGACAACAATACTTCAAATAAATATTGTAGAGAATTAAATTCTGTATCTAATTCAATAATCACATTTTGTTTTCCAAGTTTCATAATCGAACAAATTGAATTCAAAATATTATGAAACTGACTTCTTTGTTCTTTCTAGTGTTGGAAATGGTTTTAAAATAAAATCACATACAAATGTAATGACATTTTCCCTTTTTTATGATTTTATTCAAAACCATTACCAGCACTATAAAGAAGTCAGTTTTATAATATTTTGAATTCAATTTGTTCAATTTAATTCTCTACAACATTTATTTCGCACATTATTGTCTAAAAAGTATATGTCACTTTTGCGCAAAACTGTTTTCCCATGTTAAACGCTTATGGTCTGCTTTCCTTGTTACATACCCTGCATATTGAATAATAAAGGATATATTTTTGCAGTATATTTTAACTGTAATTTTTTCAATAAATTATAAAGAAATGAAATATAATATAATAAGTTTTATAAATATTCTAACCTCTGTTACACCGAGAAAAACAGATGAAATATGTAAAAGTTACAAACACAACCTACATTACATCTTTGGTTCGTGAAATTATTTTATTAAACAAATATATATATATATATATATATATATATATATATATATATATATATATATTGTAACGATTTCAAAAATCGTTACGCGGGTTTTTTTTTCAAATCTTTAGTGTTAAATTTGATTAGCGACATATTTTGTGTGTTTCCGCGTGAATTGAAGAGTGGACGAGCACATGTTGTCACTTCACTTCGAGACGAGTCGTGTTCTTGGCGTGACGGAGACTACACGTGTGAGCTGACTGTATTTTTCCAAATTTTGCTGTGATATTATTTTTATCTTGTATCATCGGTGTTATGATACACTTTTGTTATCTTTTATTCATTTATTTGGCTAGTTTAACATCTGATTTGGTAAGTTTCAATTATATTTTTTTGTTCCTATCAGTTGTTTGTCAAAATTTTACATATACCGTCAGCGCATGCCGTAACTGCACCGCCAATAACTCGAACGGCTATCGCCTCCCATTTGGCTTATGGTTATTCAAAATTAAGGTTTTTTTGTAATACGAGGCGATAATAATTTTTCTGTTTAACTATTACTTTTTCTGCTGAACCAATAACCAGTACGGTTCACCGGTCCCCAGCGTTTAACGCTTTCACTTTTGCTTTAAATTCCTTTTTTTGTCTCGTAATATTCTGCTTAACTTTTTGTGTTTTTGGCAACCTTTTTACTTGGGTTTAATATTTTTAATGGGATTAAAAATTGGCTATTTGTCAAATCTTTTTATTGTCCAAATTTTTATAAATTATATTTTTTGTCCAATAATTTTTGTCCAACAATTTATCTCTAAATTTATCTATTTTTATAATTTTTGGCTAAAATTGTTTGGGTAATTTATATAAAGTTTTTAATAGGTTTTTGGGATCATATAACAAATTTGTTATTAAGTTTTACTACATTTTTATACCGCTCGTTAGCTATCTTATACGGGGAGTTGCAGACGTGGCTAACGCTGATTTGACGTCACAGTAACAAAATTGTATTGTTGCTCGTTCAAGTTAGTACGAGTTTATCTTAAAACTATCTTGAAGTATCTTCGATTTCTGGGTAAGCCTTTTATCTATCTTATCTTTTATCTAGTCATTTTTAGGCTACCTAGATTCATAATTTTGTTACTACAAAATTCCGCCGAGTAGAGAATTTTCTCTTAAAGCTAGAGCTCAAATAATTTTACTAACCCTATCTTCTTCTAATCTCTTCTCTCACTGTCCACTACAGCTTGGCCAGCTGTTTTCTTGTTTGTTGTGCACAGTTTTTTTAAAAGGAAAATTTATTTTTGACAAGTAGTTTCACATTTTTATCCGAAATATTTTTACTATACGATTGTTGTAGATACGATTCTTTTGTATTTTTGTACTAAATTTTTTTGTAGTAACGCCTAAAATTTATGGTCTTTTTTTTATGATTTTTCAACGTCCCGGTCCGGATGAGTTGTTTGGATCGCTGGGGCGGGGAATCATCTCCGCAAAGTTCCCATTGAGACGAGAGACCGCTTCCGCAAGCTATACACACTCGCTGCCTGAAATTGCCGTTCCTAAAACTTAGAGCGATCACCACTACGCCTAAGCCCTACGTGCTCTGGATGCCGCCCTGCGTTTTTAACGTCACCATCAGCGTGAACCTGCTCTGACGAGAGCTGGACAACGTTTCGGCATATTCAGAGAGAAGGACTTGGCAGATCGTAGCCGTCATCAGCGAGGCGGACTTGGCAGATCGTAGCGTCATCAGCGAGGCAGTCGGTCCGAACTACCACGACGCCGTGCGACAGGTTTCCCCCCTCCAGCGGCCCACTCATCTCTAGGATCCATCAGTTTTTTTGTAATCCCAAATCAGGTCTTCAACCAGGTGTGTACGACCATATTTTTTTAGGTTGTTTTTTTTGCAACTAATAATTTGAATTAAAAATTATCTTAAAAACTATTTACTAAATATTTTAAATAAACTTAAAATTTTATTGTAACTTCTTTTGAATTGTTGTGTCTTCTCTTAACCCGACATAACTGGCGCCCATCATTTCATCCCTGCACAACCACCCTTTAGGAACCCTCGACCTCGCGCAACCACGACCAACCATTGAGCTGCTGAGGGTAAGTGTGACGCGTGATTTTCCCTCAGAAAATCACGGCAAAATTTTTTGTCAATTTTTTACTTTATCTATTACGTCACAATATATATATATATTAATGTCAAAATCGTTGAAACCAGTATTCAAATAAAAAATAAAATAAATGTGAATGACTGGAGGTAATATGTTGGTCATATTCTATTTTACACGGATTTTTATGCGTGCCCCTAAGTTGGTCCCTGTTCAAATATCATAGCCTTCCTCACAGCTATCCAGACTGCACTTTAACTCCAATGACAAAAAAAGTAAAACTAGAGATAAATAGAAAAATAGCGCCCTTACAATGTGTGACGTCATAGATGCATTCAATACAATGAAAGATCACGTGTTGAAGCACGGTTCTCTTGTTTTATTTAATAAAGTTGAGAAAATAAAAAGGATTATTATTAGAAGGGTATTAAAAGTTTCCGAAGATTAACTTTAACGATGCTAAACTTTCCGTATTGATATAGTTAGGGAAATTATTTTTGTAACTAAACTGCTATTACGGGAACTATTTAGCTTATGAGATGTTCTTTAACAAGGATTTTATTTTAACTATCCGCAAGAGAATTGGGAGATTAAAGTGAATCTATTATAATTTTTTTAATAAACCATGAGTTACAAAAAGTAAAAATATATTGATTTAAAATTGCACCTGTTCCTTGATAAGCTTTTTTAGAATTATAACCTACAGCCTCTGTAAAAGACCTACAGATTATAGTGTCTTCCGAACTATTCCAACACACCAACATTTTTTGGGTAATAGTTCTTTTTGGGTCTGCGATTGTGTGGTACAAATCTACCTGTCGTCTATTGTGTTTGCAAAAACATAATCACTTGTTCGTTTTAAAAAGTCCTTAAGTTTAAAGAGCATCTACTGAGCCGCCTTTTGAAACGATTACTTCTTGAATGCGCTGCGTATTTAATTTTTTTTTTTTTTAATCATTAGAAGCATTTATTTCAGCATAGGTCTAGTGGAAATTATTTGTCTAAATGCTGTTTCTAATGGATGAGAAAGATATCAACAACAAGGGTAGATAAAAAATAACGAGAATTTCCATTGGTTTCAAAAAATATTAATTTATTCATCAATATTAACATAGTCCCCCTCAAAGTATTCTCCATTAAGCCTCATTCCCAGCTACTTCACTAACACATAATGGATAGTGAGTTATACACAAAAGCAAACGTAATTTATTTTAGTGCTTAGTAGGAAGTTTTTAAACCATTCCCAGCTAATGTTTCAATTCGTAAATCGACAGTAGCGACATCAGGATATCAATTGTAATTTCAAAAAATTCCTATAATACCGACTGTAATTTGTTTGTGAATTTAGCGACACGTGGAACATTGGGACGAAATGAACTATTCTTTTTAATTCTCTTTTCGATAAAATTTCGTCAAATTATTATTATTATTATTATTATTATTATTATTATTATTATTATTATTATTATTGTGTAATTTCTATTTATTGGGTGAACCGACCACCGATGTTTGCGACGCTTTTTTTCTTCTTTGAACCATGGCTTCATATACTATCTGATTTTCAGTATTCATTTCAAATATTCTAGTTCACGGTTAGTACAACGAAATATTTTTAATAGGTTAGGCTATAGTGACTGTATATACATAGTGTGGCCAATAGGGGGATCGATTTTGATTGGTCGGCGCGAATTTGTCTAAATATGGCGGATATTATGCCGACAAAGTGACATTTTCAGATTTGTTACATGAAATATACGTGAATTGAAGGTAATTATATTATATTTATATTTTAGATATTTGTATATTTATAACTCAAAGCAGTATATACATATTTTTTAACATCACATCTTTTTTAGGTTAACTGTCAAAATTACTAAAAATGTCTAATATTAAGGTATATATTTTAGATGCCTGGTTGCGTGGAGGTTGGTTGTGAAAACAGTTCTTCGAAAGGATTTATAATGAAAATAAATATTTTGTTTCCATTTAATATGCTCTTTCATTAATTGTTTATCGAATTTTGTTTATTTATCACATCATATGAATTCAAATATCCCGCGCATTTTGCTTAAATATGGCGACGGTTGGCCACACTATGTATATACAGTCACTATAGGTTAGGCAAGTGACATTTCGAACAAAATACAAGGACAACTATATATCTCTATCTTTTAATTACGTCTATGATCGCAAAACTTTGTCCTTTCAATGTCACTTTAATCTCCAGAATAAAAAGTCCAGGAGGCGATTTCTAGAGAATAAAATGATTGAGGCATCATGACGGGTGATGGTGTTGTTTTTGAAATACCTCCCTTAAAGGTTTGCCACAATTTCATCGGTGGTCAATTTACTACGAAGCTCGTCTCTTTTTTCTACGTCACTGTTTCAAAAAGGAAGTGCCGCGAATATCTTTAAGTATGCCGCGAAATCTTACAAAAATTAGGATTTTCAACATTCAACCTTCACTGACATGAATAATCACACTGAAAAATCTTTTTTTATAAAATGGCGTGTATTGCAAGTTTTGTTGAAATTATTTTTCGTTCATTTACTTAATTTATATTATTTTTTATTCTTTAACGTACGTTTGCCGCGGAATATTTTTCTTTGTGAAGTGTGCCGGGGGTGTAAAACGATTGAGAAACACTGTCCTACTTCTTGACGGACCTCTTGAAAACAATTGTACTATTCATAAACCCTTGGTTTCGACATAGCTTCAGTGCCAAAAATCGTCGCCAAAATTTGGACCACATGCGCAGTTTCATTTTAATTGTTCGCGGTAAGACTCCGCCTGAAAATTTTGTATTCGCGGCTTCGCGGAACACCAGGGACTGATTATTTAATTTACATAACCTCAAAGGTCACGCATTCGTATTTAACGGCTTATAAATTAGTACGGAATAAGTTTGGGATTCGTCATAGATTCTTACCGCGAACAAACCTAATATGTAGACTACACGTCTACTATAAATGAAACCTAACATAATATTCGTACTTGCACAGACCGTGTCACCAACATGTTAAAAAAATAGCTCACAACGAATAACGCTAGAAATTAAATTTTCTTTTTTAACAAAATCTGTTTATTTGCAGTTTTCAAAATGTTTTCAGTTTTCAGTCAAAATTACGGGAAACAGTTTACATGCAATTTTCAAAACAAGTCTGCAGATTGATTTGAAAACAGGCGCATTTGGTTGATGTAAGTGACATATCTTCTTCACTCAAAATAATTCGTTTTGCCATTATTCCTTTTTACCTCCCGCTACCCTAGGTAAGGGAGGTATAGGGATCGTGCTAAAAATAGCATATAGGGATTTTAGTGAATAAGCACGTTTTGATGTCCCCAGAATCCGATTTAAACATTTTTACAATGATGTCTGTGGGTATGTATGTGTGTGTGGATCCTGTGGACACGATTACTCAAATACTATCAATCAGAAAATTTTGAAATTTTGTATTCCCATTCTATACTAATGTGGGAAGAGTTGATTAGTTTTTAGTGTATATCAGATAACCGGAAGTATCACTTATACAAGCTTTTACCAGTTTTTCTTGAAAAAATTGCATTGAATATAATTTTTCAGCAACTTTTACTATTAAAAATATAATATAATGGTACAATCTTCAATTCTACGATAATATAACTTTAAAAAACTTTAAATATAAATTTATAAAATAATTTATTTTTATACATCATCTGACCCATGCGTTAAACAAAAACATATTACTTTAATAAAATTTTGACGTATTTAAACAAATGTCACTGTCACATTTACATTAATAATGAAACCGTGTTAAGAAGAATTAAATAGAAATATATTTGATTTGTAAATATAAATCTGTCAGTATAAGTACGTGTTTTCAAAATGTCAAATATTGGTTTACAACTACACATTTACGACATGGATCATGTACGGCAAAGAATTTACACAGATTGCATTTTTAGAGCACTTGGAAGTTGATGATGATTTTTCGTGGATTATCTTTTTCTTTGGTGAGGCACATTTTCTCCTCTCTGGGTATGATGATAAGCAAAATTGCCAGATATGGGCAGACGAAAATCTTCATGTGATTTACGAGGTACCATTACCATGTCCAAATGAGACTGTTTGGTGCGCACTATGGTCAGGTGGCGTCATTGGAACTTACTTTTTCGAAAATGATGAAGGTCGAACTGTTATAGTTGATGGTGAGCGCTATAGGCCCATGATAATCGATTATTTTTGGCACGAAATTAATTTCGTATTACAGACTTCTATTTATTAAAACAACAAATTAGATTTTGTTTATAAACGATCAACCGGAACGGAAAAATATACTTTACTTAAAGCTCATTACTATTTTAAACATGGAATTTTCGGGAGGTCATGTGCTGGCCACATCAGATTTTTTTTCTTCGTTGCGTACCACTACGCACTAAAATTACAAAACTAAATCAGTTTATTTTGTTAGTAATAACACAGAAAGCAGTAGAAACTTTATACTAAGGTAAGTAGGTATCGGCAATGTCGAATAAATATTTAGATGAGTAGTTTTGAAACTAGTTTTCAAGTCAAACTCATGAATTTTAGATTCAAAACCGTTTTGACACTGTATACATGGCGTTTTCAAAACGTTTATAGTTTCGAATACTGTTTCAAAACTGCATATAAACTCAGTATAAGTGAATTTGAAAGTAGTGTGCTTCTTATTTAACAATTTTTTGCGCCATACTACTGAATGTCTGACTTATTAACTGAACTACGTAAAACATTTTCATACATTTTCTAATTTTGAAAGAATAATTATTCGCTTCTGTTTTATTTAATGTCAAATACTTGTAATAAATTTCATGCTCTCTCATTCACAGTGATAGTGATGTAGTGTGATGAAATAAAAGTAGAGACAGCGACTCCTGACAAAGTTTACACTTCGCTTGAACATTACTCTACTAACGATAATCGTCCAGTTGTCCTAGTTTTCCAATGAACATTACGGACTACGACAGACAAAATTGCAATACAATTACAGGACGAGGGAATGTAAACTCGACGAGAACTCCACCGAGGGTCAGTACGGATTATTTTCGCTTCTTATCGATCGCGGAGTATCAGCCAATCAATCATTGTCACGATATTATAATATGCACGATATTCTACCCTCGAATTATTACAGAATGCCTTATTAAGGTGCGGATCATATTTATTTTCAGTAAAGACGACTTTTCATAATATATTTTAACAAAGATATCAATCTGAAAAGGAAGTGACGCAAAAATCGATAAACTTTGAATAAATATGTAACAACGTTTGAGAGAATGGGATATTGCACTGTATTTTTTTTAAATATTTTTTATTGATAATATACAAAGTGGCGCGCTTAAGACGATCCACTCTTAATAATTTTGAAACGAATTGTAATAGACATACCCGGTTTACGCTAAATGTTGTACCATCTAGGGGGTCATATTTTATTAATATATATGTTTTCAATTCACTAATCTCGTCCCCCACCACTCTCAACTTTTAAATCTTAAATGGCAATATACCCCCTGTGACATATCAAATGAAAGCTCTTGAAAAATGGTATACAGGAATGTCAATAAATTGATATTTGAATAAACTGTTTTAAAGTTAGAAACAATAGTTTATAATATTTTAATGCATGCAGTGCCATGGAAATGAGAAAATGAAAAAAAAAACAATGGATTGGTCGAAGGGGGCCAATTGATTGGCCCGCTAGGTCCCCTGATCTGGCACCCAACGATTTTTTTCTTTGGGGCTCTTTAATAGTTATTTATGTACCTAGGACAAAAAATTGCATATTACAGCAGAGCTTGAGTTTGCTTTCCGAGGCGAAGCCAAGGTAAAGCAAACAAGCGAGGCTATAGGGATTTGCAGCTCAGCGGTACACCGTCTAGCGGGCTATAAGCGAACTAGCCTAACAGAGTAACAGACATTACGCTATCTTACCATCCTTTACACTTTTGCGTGAGACTTGTGAATTTTGAATATTTCTGAAGTTAATTACATAAAAATCATGGCAAATAGGTATTGTTGTGTACCGCAGTGTAATTCGTGGGACAAAAGAAACCCTAATTTAAGCTTCCATCACTTTCCCTCGGATAAAGAAACTGTCAAAGTTAAATCTACTTTTGGGGGTTATAAAACACTCAATAGAAAAAAAGCTTGGATTAATAGTTTAAAATAGGGAAAAAAGTAAGTGCCTGTATGGTAGTATGCTCCTTGCATTTCGTAGAAGATGACTTTTTCAAAGATAAGTAAATGATGAGTAATTTTATCGCAAAAATCTTATATAATTTTATTTTAGCAACACCGGTCAGTAAAAGAAGAAAATTAAAAATCACTGCAGTACCTTCGGTAAATTTACCAGTACCTAGTTGCCCATGGAAGCTCAAAATTTACATTGGTGCCGTCTATCTCCCAGACCAACAGGGCCGAACGGCTAACAAGAAGAAATCAGTTGCTGCAATTAAATAACGTTCCAATCATAGAACAATTTTGTGAACATATTGACAGTGAAGAAGGAGATGTACATAATGAAGTAGAATTTGAGGCTGCTACTGCGGTACTATCTTTATTAGATAGTAATCCACAATATAAAGGATCAAAAACAGTTCGTGATTTTGAAGTGCAAGTGAACACTGCAAATAAATTAACTCATTGCCATTTTATAAAAAGTGATACTGCAATGACTAATTTCACGGGTTTATGTAGCCATCAGATGTTTAATGCCATATTAAGCTATGTAAATTTAGTGTATAAAGATACATGTTTACATAAATTATCAATAAAAGAAAGGATAATATTAACATTTGTCAAGTTAAAATGAAATTTAAGTTATTCTATGTTAGGTTATAATTAACAATAAGCATCGGGGGATACTTAAGCATATAAAAAACCATTAAAAATGTACTATATAAATATTTGTCATTCAACTCGTTCATAATATAATCCTTAGTAATGTCTCTTAGAGTAGTTCCATAACACGCCGCGGTGGCGCTGGAATCTTAAAAATAAATCCCAATATGCATTTTTTGCAGAGGTACATATTACATTTTTCTGTCTACCTTACTTTACGTAATAGATCTAGAAATAAATACACGTTTTTTTAAATTCGTAAAATCTTATTATTTATTATATGAATAAAGATTGGATAATATATATCTTCTGCCATTTTCACAAAATTTTAATTCTTAGCTCTGTTTTAGTTTGAAGGAAGACACACTACACTCACAGACACATCATTATATACAAAAGTATTGTATATTCAAGCACTTAAATATGTATAATAACACAAATATAAGAGAAATTGCGCAAAAATATTACAAAGTACACAAGAGATTGACAGATGTCAAACCCTCCAAACAAGTTCACTAGTGGCGCTGACGTCAAAACTTGCATCGTGAATAGGTACCTATATATTTTTTAAATGGAATGATACATTTTTATTATTCTATTGAAAAGGTAAATGTTTCTCTTTTCATCAAGTAATGTTATCTAGTGTACAATATTTTCAAATAATCAGGTTATTTGCAATTATCCATCATTTAATATCTTCTACTTGTTTATCAAAGTAAAATTTGGAAACAACAAATTCATGGCAAGCTTTTTATCGTTTTATCGTAAAATTATTGACTAAAATTAATTTGAACACACATGATACAAAACAGATATTTAAGTATTACACTGTTAAACAAACAATAATGTAATAATTATTGTTCCCAAAGCTTAAAATTTTGAAATCTTGCCTCGGGATATTTGCTCGTATTTATAACAGAAATTTATGAGAAGAGGAATTACCAATTATACCATGAAATAAATACAACATATCTCTACAATATTCCAGAACAAAATATTAAATTAATTATAATATTCTGACACCAACTTTATAAATTTCGTTATAGATATGTTTTATACAGGATGTAACATGATTAGTGTAAAAAAATTAATAGCGTATTTCTAAATCAGTAGTACTCTTTCAGAAGGCTTTATTGCATATCGACAATTTATTTCAAAAATTTAGTGACATTTTTAATAAACATTAATAGTGCAGAACATCAAATTTAATAAAAAAGGTTCCCCCGATAACACTAATGATGGGTTTATGCTGAAAAATTTAAGAATAGGAATAAAAATAAGAATAGTGTTAAGAATAATTTTAAACATAACGATAACTGGTGTTTATGCTGCCAGTTATAAAAATAAGCATAAGAATAAGATTAGTGATATTAAAGTTTTTAGGTTAGTGAAAAGTAGTTACAATTATTATTCTCATAGTGGTAGCAGCGTTGCTTTGACATTTATAAGATTTATAATTTTATTATTATTTTTTAATTTGTTAAAATGGAGTACAATCAAAATATTATTTTGTCTGCACTAATTCAATTAATTGGGAAAGCAGAGAATCCATCACTAAATTTGACATAATTATGTTTCGCCAACCCCGATTATTATGACTGAATAATGAATGACCAATTGTTTGTTTGAATTATTTGACAGTTGACACACGTGCGCACTTCGCTAACAGGAATAAGAATAAGGCGTAAAGTTAAAAGTAAACGAACTTTGTCTTAATCCTTATTCTTATTTCTTATTCCTTATTCTTATTTCTGCAGCATAAACCGAGTCGTATGTTATAACTGTTTTAACTTTATCACCATTCTTACTCTTATTTTTATTCTTAAATTTTGCGAGCATAAACCCACCATAAGTTTGTTGTTGTTTTGAAATTATTCAGTCCTTAAAAATGTGAAATGTTGACATAGGTTTTTACATCCTGAACATTTTATCCTATTTCCTTCAAAATAAAAGATATGTTGCCATATTAAAACCAATGTTTTATAACAACGGTATTAACGTAATTAAATAGCTTTTATTGTGAAATTTACCCATAGATCGGAATAACCTGTAACGTAACTTCAAAGCGTTGTCCTATCCTATACGGAGTTTATTTTCACATCATTGGTTGGTGGACTGCACAGGCGAATTTACACTGCAAATAAAACATAAAGCTCCCCAGAACTTTTACCATTAGCAAAAGCTGAACCTACGCTAACCAACTGCCCGCGAAGTATGAAATTAATATGAACATTTTCATTTATTTATATATAAATTTCTCCTAAATTTAAATCTAAAAAATCTGTTGTGGCCATCACAAGACCTCTCGTCATTTCCATTTTGTTATAAAAGTATTGTATTTCACTTCGCTATCGAACCGTCGTTTTATAACAAAAAAAAAAAAAAAAAATAACAGAACTTTACCCAAATACTGTTTTTTGTTGTATTTAACATGTCTTCTACACACATACAATTCTAATTATATCTATTTTTCACTATATGAGGAAGTTTCTAAATGTCAAGAGATTCTTCCAATTTATTAACAAGATTGACGGTAATTCTAATGGGCTGTTACCTATAATTTTAAATATTTAATTAATAAAACAATAAGAAAGATTAAATGTACTTTCAAAAAAATGCTTTCAGAATGTAACTAAAACTTTTTATTTTTGACATTGACATTTGTCATTTACAAATTATTTTATAAACATTTGAATTTGTCAACTGATTTCCTTAGTGTATTTTACCCTACTCGACGTAATACATCCCGATATTCTATATATTATAGCGTCTTTACCTCTAAATTTATAGAAGATATAATAAAATTTTTAAATGTATCAGATGTAGTATTTTATGTTCTTCAATATTAGTAATAAAAAAATTTTCAAAAAATAATATTTAAAAGATTTTTTTTAGAAACTACTACTTTCGGTTGTCCAATTGTTACCAAAACCTTTTCAGCTCTTCCCATGAATGTCAGATTGGGGAATTCATAGTTAAACTGGTCTTATATCTTATAGTTTTTGAGTAATCGTCCCTCCAACATCCACACATATATACACACATACATACACACACACATACATACATACACACATCCACACACACACACAGACATCATCGTAAAAATGTTAAAATCGGTTTATATGGACCTTAAATCGTGCTAATTCATTTAAATCTCGACATGTGATTTTTGCATGAATCCAATACCTCTCTTAGCGAGAGGTAAAAATGACGTTTCAAATATTGCACTTTACAGTTCTCATATATTTATTTTTCACAACCAGGAGTAAAAAACGATATTATTATCATGATAAAAGTAGAGAACATTTTTTTAATCTCCAGCGAAAAAAATGTGAAAAAATAAACGCTAGGAAGGTTATATTATACAGTTCTATTGTGTAATACAAGTTATTGATTGTTTACAATAAAAATCTGTACGTGGCAAAGATGATAGTCAAATTTGATACAAGCATTCAATTCTCAAAAATTTAAATTTTTGTGATGCTTTTACTTTCGGTAAAAATAAATAGTATAAGTACATATATCTACACCTCAGAAGGGAATGCTATTTTTCCTTCGGTGCTTTATATAGTCCTCGAGTAGATCTCTCTGGCACCATATCACCTCGAAAAAAATTATGCATTTCTCACTCTTGATGTATAATATTCTACAGTGTGTTCAAAGAAAAAAATCTAACTTGGAATAGGCTATGAACAGAGAAACGTATGTCTGATCAAAAGTGAAGATGTCAAAATTTTGCTTGAAATGTAATTTTCGTGAAATTCATTGTATTAGGCTGCAAAAGAATATAGCTATTCGCTGTTTCCTAATTCATTTCCATTTGTAAAATAAGAGTCAAGAAGAATGGTTATAGATAAAATAAGAATCTATCAAGGAATAGATTTATACATGATGACAATATTAATATTACTAGGTTTTATTTCGTTTAGTATAAATTGACTTAACATTATCGCACGAAGATTGGAATCTACCTATAGGCACTTAGTGGTAAAAGATGTCCCTGAATTAAAAATGAAATATCTCTTCCTCATCTGGGTAATTATATCCTGAAGTTCATTTAATTCCGCATTCGCGGTAAGTGCCCTTTGGAGGAATAAAACAACTTCACTGGAGATTTCCTTATAAAACCATTCCTTTGTTAAATTCAGAACTTAATAAACTTTATGTAATTAATTTTTTCTTCCCCCCATTCTAACTTTATAAACTCTTTTCATCTTTTTCCGTTTTTATGAGTTTTGTAATTTCTTCCACAACTAGCTATTATTGTTCCGAACCAATGAACTAATTACAATTAGGGAGAATTTATCCAAGAATTTGTTACAGCAAATTTTTAATATTTAAAAATAAATAACCATCACCATCTTTCATTAACTGCCTCACTCCTCAATGTAAATTTTAGAATACTATAAAATGAGTTTCATGTTTATCTGTCTGTGCATAAATCTAAAGATACTAGTGTCTTAACTTCTACTTAACATCGTGAAATTTTAAATATAAACTCACCAGGCTACCAACTATTTTTTTAGGTATCGATTATAAATAATATTGTTGCCTAAATAGTAGTTTGGCGGAGAAATAAAAGGTATTTGGAGATCACATCAATATGACATTGGTGCTTGGTTAAATACAATTCATGAATGTCCAGGAATTGTTGCACTAACAAGGCTTAAATTTTAAGGGCTTAAATAAAGGAAATGCGAATTGACGTTTTGGTAGCAATATATTACAATTCAATTGACATTTCATTATTAACTTGGCACTCACAAAATAGCATGTGTCAAAAATCATTGTTTCATTTAGCTTAAAAAGAAGGACTCATGTAGTGATTTTGACATTTTATTTAAAATGTTAGAAAAATAAACGAATTAAAAAAAATTAATAATGTACTTCTTTCTTAAAGAGTGTACGAGTACAACAAAAAGTCAAGAAATATTCCACAATTTTTGACAAAAAAGAATAAGTTAATCACCTGAATGTATGGAAAAGAAATTTTTCTACATTCTATATACAAAGTAGGCATTTGCGCTCGCTTTTGTCAAAGCAAAATGTCCGAATTCCTATTCTAAGTATAATATGTTGAGAAATGTCACTTGTCTATATTCTTAATAGGAATTTTAGTCAGGAACTAATAGCGCTGTAGTTACTTAAACATTTACCACCTCCACAAGTCAATCTGACTTACGACTGCTCTGTCGGTATATTAGAGCATTCATTTACAACAACAAAAGTAAAAAATGCTTAGATTAGACTGAAGCAATAGCTCAAGGAGAATGGAAAATAACAATAAATTATATTTAAAAAATATAATCGTTATTTAATGAGTAGAACTGTAAGTACAAAGTGTACATTTTTTTTATCATGGTGGAGGAGCCCATTGTGGCGACTATAGAAAAACTTTTGTGTGTGTTTCGAGCACAAATGGACATTGTCGATTTCGAGAGAATGCCGTCTCGACAATGTTCCATTTTCGGCGCTTAATACACAAATAGCTATTAAATATATCGCAAAACTCTAACGTTATAAATAAATGTTTACTACTTGCATTTCGCAACGGATGATTATAATACAATTTTGCAGGTTTGTAGTGTCAATACAATTATTGACAGTATTGATTAATAAAATATTTAGTTTCATTAATTTTATAAATATTTATCCCTTGACTACAGAGCAGTCAGAATTGTCGTAAGTCAAGTTACGCAACAACTAGTAATTAATCCCAAATTTGGCTTGTTGCCCTTCAAACTATGTTTCTTGATGAAAGGTTCGACTAAACAAAATTAAAAATCGTATTAGGTTGCACTGTTCATAATTTTTCGTGTAAGAAAACACTCATTCAGAGTCTAAACAAAACTAACATGTCGTATTAAGCGCCATGACAGATGCGCTTACAGCATCGCCAACGAATTCTGCGGGTATTTGTATTTTCATTATAGCATTTAATTTATTCTCTTTCTTAAGTAATGCGTAATACGTACTGCTTGAAAAGCTACTGATCTTCAGCTAACCAGTTTTTCCTTTTTTCGTGAAAAGCCGACTGTCATTTCAAATATTTTTATATATTGTAATCGTATTAACTTAATATACGAACCCAGGCTCATAATAATTCGGCCGGTTTACATTTTCAAGAAATTATAAAATCTATACAAATAGTGACAAATTTCTACAAAACTTTTTACATAAACTGTGCTCCAAATGGCTAACGATAATAGTTGAACCAGTATTTAAAATTTAAAGGGTCATCTTTTAGTCCAGATTTATTTTCTACCGAGACCCTTTACCCTTGGCACAACATGAAAAACTTCGTAAAAATCCAGTGCGTACGCGTAGTAAATCGCACACGATTTGTGATTTTATTAAAGGCGATTAACCCAACTATTATGAACCTGGGTTCGTAATTTTACCTCAAAAATTACACGAATTACAAAATTACCTGTATGTTAAACATTTCGAAATAATTAACTTCAGCTTTATATTTTTTTAAGCAAAAATTCTCGTTAAACTTTAATGTTTCTGATGTAATTCCTATCTCGAAATGACAAGCTAATCCATTTGCAAATGAAATATAATTTTATACCTGAATTTCCTTTTGTAATATTAAAAATAAATTATTTACACAAAGGAGAATTTAATAGGTTGTGGATTGTGTTCCTTTATTTGTTCTTCTGCGTTTGTAGGTGAAAAAGTACCCTATGTTCGTTTTCTTTTTACTGTTAGAAAATTACCTTACAGCGGCGTCCGAGGCTTATTCCCACGATACTGGATTTTGCAAAGGCGATTTTCACGAAATAAAAAACGGAAAAATAGAAGATACAGCTCCATATGTTAACAGTGTTATGTGCATTGTGCCAAAGGAGATTTTAATATTACTTTTTTCAAGTTGCAAAAGTTTTAAAATGTATGTTCAAAAATAGTGAAAAAGATATGTGAGAAATGGTGGAGTCGCCAATGTCTCAAGTTTTTATCTTCCAAAGTATAAATTTATAAAGAAAATTTCTTATAATTTGAGAAGAATGTTCCAAAATAAAGCCCAAATTGAAGTTTTAAAATCCTCTTATCCTTACGCTTTACAGCACATAATATTACTATATTCATGTCATACTAATCGATAGATTTTTTTGGTTGGGTTATGGATGAAAAATTTGTAGGTATAGACTTAAAAGGAGTCCTTCTTGAAAAATAAAAATAAAATGACCGAAAAATACTTGTTTCTATGTTAGGGTAAAAACTTATCAATACCCAGTCGTACGTCATGTAAAATGAATAAAATTGATTCAAATTTGATAATTTATATAAATTTACTAAAGGAGTAAATTTAGATTAGATATGGGTACGTCTGATGATTAAGGGAAAAGCACTAAAAAAACGAAAACAAAAACAAAGTTCTAGGGAATAATTTCCTTAAAAAAGAACATTCGATTTCGAGTCGATCATCGAGACGGGCCGGAGATATTTTTTCATCGGGCCAAATCGGGCTAATCATTTGCAAAAGTTGAGGCGAGTCGGACTTTTGATTTTGGGCCGGCCCGAAAATTCAAGCTTTTCGGGTCGGCCCGAAAAATCTTATAGTTCAATCAAAAGAAAGTATCCTTAATATTTTAATGAAAATGGATGGAGTTAAAAAGGATCAAAATGATTTAATAACAACATACTTGACATTTTAATAAATAAAAATATGTTATTTTACTTAAAGAATTCAAGGTTATTCATTAAAGCATACTAATGCTATTGTGATATTATTATTGTTACTACTCGTACACTTAAATAAAAGTGATTTTTGTTCCTACCATAATTTCTTGTCTAATTTTTGAGTAGAAACATAGATAAAAAACATACTTATGTAAATATTTTTTTGTATAAAGTTGTTCAAATTTTCTAACGCCTTTGGTAAACAATGTTAAATACTCGTAGGTCTGTAATTTTTATAACAAACTTACACTAGAAATGTCTCTTTTTCAATAACTTATGTTAACTAATGTTGAACGTTATAAGGATGTAGATGTGTTTTTTAAGTTTGACACAAAAAGGTTAAACATGTCGCTTCACATAAAAATCAAAATTAGGAATGCCGGATGCACTGAATTTGGCCCGGCCCGGTCCGAAGCCCAGCCCGATTTCGAGTCAATTTTCGAGCCAGGCCAGCATTTCTTTTTTTTTCAGTCGATCTTCCTCTTCTGGCTTTGATAACGGCTTAACAACTTCTAGGTATTCTTTGTTTTAATTTTTGTAGAACAACTAGAAATTTATTTCTGCAAAATCTCCGTCAAATGATTAATATTTGTTGATTTGCCTGTTTTTTTCATTCCACGAAAAGTTCAAAAGAAACACAAATATACAATGGCAAAAGTAAATTACAATGTTCAATTTTATTGCTATTTTCATTACGAATTATTTGAGGGAAATGATTTTGAGTACATTGATTTTAAAGATGAACAAGTGCCGAATATACCCATATGTTATTAGCCATGGTAATATTCATACAGTTTTACATATCGTAATGAACCTTTTTAGAAAAAAGTTTACTTCAAAGCAGAAAAGAAGTACAAAATACGTGAGATATGCATAAAAAGCAATGATATTCCTTTGAACTGTATTACATTAAAATATAATTATAAATGAAACAACTTTTAATTTGATTCTTTAAATTGATGCACGTGTTCATATTTTTTGAAAGTATTTCTTTTTCCCTGCTTTTCGTTCATATATTTAATATTTATATTTTGTTTTTTAACTGCCAAAAGTTTCTATATTAATTTCAAGAAAAAGAATTCATAATTTCGCAAATTTTTAAATTTATGTGGCTTTATAATATGAAACAGAAATGTGACGTGTTTAGTATCATTTTCTTTATAAACCATTTCTTTTTTCTATATATTAATATATAACTTTTGGTAGCTAAAAAACTGTTTTTCTATGTTATATGACCCGTTTTAAAATTTACATGCTGTACTATTTTTGATTTTCGGTAAATAAAAATTCAATAAGAATTAAATAGGACTTTTAATTGGTAAAACCAAAGTTCATTCATACCACTACCCAGAGCTGGGCAAGTTACTTTTAAAATGTAAATAGTTACAGTTACAGTTACCTCCAAAAAAAAGTAACTAAGTTACTTAAGTTCCAGTTACTTTGGTGAAAGAACTAAGTTATTTACTAGTTACTCATTAAAAGTAACTTAGTTACCTTGAGTTACTTTCTAACTACTTTTAATGGCGTGAAGTGTAGAATTAGACTGTTGACTTAGTTATTGTGTAGTATACATATCAGGGAGTTTTATTGTGTAGTATAATATAAGGGAGTTTTTGGACTAACTACGTTAATCTAAATTTTAACGTTATTGCTTGGCAACACCCAATCAGATTATTATTGTTAATGTTAACGGACCTACAGGGCCTTATTACCGCCTAGGTCCACGAGGCCACGGCCTAGGGCTCGCTTTGACAAGGGGCCCGCAGGGCCCAGTTGCTGTGATTTTTAAAAATTTATTAATTTATTTTTCAATTTTGATTTCTTATACCAAAATATAAAGAATGTACTTTCTTTCTAACATGACATGACCATTATAATGTATAAAACATGCAGACATTATTTCCTAGACTTATTAGTGGATAATGATTAATTTATTGGAAACCGCGGATCAGACGTCGATTTTCTTGTGCGAAGGGAATTTGCAAAAATGAGACGAATTCAAGTCTTGCAACCCTTGGAACAACGAACAAAATACACTATTTTTTGTATAACCTGAAAATTGGAATAATTTTGATGATTTAGTGGCAGTTTAATTATAATTTATTAAAACGTATCATTTGTAAGCGAGGAAAACATTTGAAAATAATATATTTTATAAGTCAAATTTAACATTTAGTGACTTTTTAATTCTAGAATTAAAAGTTAAAATAATGTGTTATTTTTAGTTTTTCTGTTTAACGTACAAAGACTCTATTATTAATGAATATAATTACTTATTTTATTATCTATTATGGCTTGAAATCAATCAACAATAATGAATTTAATTATGCATTAAAATAAAAGTTACATATTACAGAGGGTATGCGCGATGCTGCGCTCAACACTCCCACTCTCGACAGACATTTATTTAAAACAAAACAGTTTTAGTTAGTGTTTCTAAAAAAGGCATCAGCCTCAACAAAATATTTCTTAGAAATTTTAATCCTCCCCGTTACTTTTTATGACTAAGTTACATTCCACTTTTTAAGCTACTTTTACTAACTTAAGTTACATTCTAATTTCTGAGCTACTTTAAGTAACTTAAGTTACTCAAGTAACTAGTAACTAAAAACCGTAAAGTTACCAACTACTTTTCCGCAGCAAGTTAATTTACAGTTACCATATTTTAAAAAGTAAACGTAAAAGTAACTAGTTAGTAACTAACAGTGGCGTGCGGTGCGTTTCCGTGTTGGGTGTGCAGATTTTTTTAAAAAAAGTATTGTGTAGGTAGAATCTTAGGTTAACAATTCAGAACAATCTTATTTTTTTATACTATGTCCCTTCTAAAAAATGGTTTCTTCAGTAAATCCGCAATTAGTAATTCACTTACAACTTCCATTCTATAAATTTTCATAAATACAAATATAAGTGAAATAAATAATATATAAATTATATACCAAATCTGAACTTGTTTATGCTTGTGAATACTACCAAAAGTAATTTTACGGCGATACGTGCACAAAATATGCTGCACGCTGGAGAGTGCGATGGGGCGATACGTATGTCTAATATTTTATCCTTGCCTGTGCAAATACACTGTTCCTATACCCTCCCAGTGTAAAAACATGCGCATCGAGAGCAGTGCGGAGACCTGCACCCTGCACTTGCCCGGCAACCGGCAATCCACGCATTCTCTGATAGGCAACCAAACACGCTACTATTCGTTATTGTCCCATGATTGTATTAATTTTTATATTTTGTATACCATATATTAAGATCAAATCAATTAAATAATTTACATTTTAATGCAATAAATTTTGAAATTATTCGCAGGGTGTGCAGTGCACACCTTGCACATATGGACTGCACGCCACTGGTAACTAAGTTACTAAAGTAACTAGTTACTAAAGCAACTAGTTACTGCCCAGCTCTGCCACTACCACATATCTTTTGCTTAAAAACACTACCTGAATATAAAAAATCTGTTGTTGCCAGCACAATACTACGCGCCATTTCCATTTTAGGCTATATAAGTATTGTACATCCGTAAATAGTTTTAAAAATAATTTTAAAAAATATCTTGTACAAAAATGTTACTATCATGTCAATGAATTTCTGAATGATAAATAGGTAATAACTTTCTTTTTTAACCTATGCACGAATATTTTGTGTTTGTAAATTTTGAATTTTCCTATATCAATGTATTTTGATCTTTGGAAATAAAGAATTATTATTATTATTATTATTATTATTATTATTATTATTATTAACATTTCTGATACGCACAAAAAATTCTAATTACCTCTCTTCTTTATATACTTTTATATTTTTTATTTCATTCTATGAACAAGTTTCCTTTTACTCTTCTAAATGTTCGAGACTGTTTGACACTTGACACTTGTGGAATATGCTCTGTAGCTTTTGTTTTGTCAGATAATTATTAACATAAAAGAAAATGAACGAAAAACACCGATTTAATGATGTTTCTGATCATGAAATAAATCAAAAAATTATAAAAACCACTTCTGGAAACACCGTAATTAATAATCACTGGGTATGAAGGCGATTATTTATACATATTTATTTTGCTCTGTCAGTTATGTTCTATTTGTAAAAACTGACTTGCCAGCTGCCCATGTAAATGAATGAAGCTAGTTAATTACGACAGTATAGCAAGATAGCAAGATAGTGGCTTTCCATTGTTTGCAAAAAAAATGTAGATCAAAAATAATCTAATTAAATATAATTCGAGAGTTCGATAAATTAGAAACTCAAACTTATTGCCCTTTGGCAATAGCAACATAAGCCCTACGGGCTTTTGTGACTATTGCCTGGCATCAAGTTTTCGAAAAATCTGTCAAATTAGTTTCAATTTATTCTCACTCTTTTGTTCTATTACTACTGAGAAAATATAAACATAATTCATTACACAAGAACATAAACTTCGTTATATTTTGAAAGAAAATATTCTGATGTTTATACTCGTACCAATGTTGGCATTATTGCATTGTACGCGTAGTGCACAGAATTGGATATGAAACTTTAATGAAAAATAGCATTAAAGCTAGTTAAAAAAGAAACAGTATAAAATTAGGTTGCGTTTTATTTTGTTTTATGTTACACTTCTTTTGACTAACATCAAATTATAGGTAATATTGAAAAAGTGTATGTAAATTAAGCTTTATAATATAATAGGGTTCATTACACAATTTTTCACATGAAACAGTTTATTTTTCCAATAAACCTATTAGAATCTAACATAACATTTGCGTTGTCCGTACAATAATGAGTATGTAAAATCAATAGTCTGCAAATTTGTCATAATAGCTCGGGGTTTTACATGGCAAGTACGGGTAATGTAATGTGGAGTGGCATCGCCTGTAATAAATATCTTTTCCGATATTCCGGCAAGGAGCTTCGCAGAGCTCGGCGAACGCCTCTTCAATGTCTGCTCCGATTACCAACAGGGTTTATGGCCATTTGCATGGCGGAGGTCACGCTCAACATCTGCAAGCTGGATTCCGCAAAAGACAAGAGAGATAGGACACTCACATAAGATTAGTGTAAGTACTTGTAAGGATTCCAGTAAGAAATGGTCAGCTGTAGAATGGATGGTGCGCTTATGTTACGCTTCCCATAATTGATCAAGTGAAGCACTAATTGTCAGTGTTAAGACATAGTTATTTATAGAATAAGTGACAAAAACAATATTTTATAAAGAAACGAAAAAAAAATTAGCCAAATGTATTAAATAGGCCTTCGAGTTATTTCAATGAAATGAACGTTGAACTATCAAATACATTTTTTCTGAAATATTACTCGGTTGACAGTTTACCCGACATTCATTTTTTTTTTAAATATTCATATATTATAAAAGGTTTTTCAATAAGGACGCTCGATTTTTAACTGTAAATAGAACAAGTTGTGTGTGAGATATAAGAATATTTTATGGCATTAAGTATGGAATATAACGTCGTTCAAATGTCCGCCGCGGTTTTACTTGGTGGAACGTATTCGGAAGGTCCAATTTTCGATGACTTTGTCATATAAATCTGGCTGAATTTGCTAAATGGCATTCGTTATGTTGACTTTGAGGACATCAATTGTTTGCGGTTTATTCGCATAGACCTGCGATGTAAGATAGCCCAAAAAAAGAAGTCTAAAGGCGTTAAATTGCACGATTTCGGTGGTCAGTTCACGTCGCCGGCGCTAGATAACCCTGCCCTCAAATCGCTCGTGCAAAATATCCATTAGGCATGCGCTGTGTGACGCGTAGCGCCGTCCTGTTGGAACCACATGTCGTTGGAATCCATATCATCCAGTTTAGGCCACAAAAAGTTGCTTATCATCGATCTGTAGCGATCGCCGTTGACGGTTATAGCAATGCCAGTTTTGTTTTCGAAGAAGTACGGACCGATGATTGCGCCAAACCAAAATCCAGTGAATTTCTCAGAATGCATTCGGTAGTAGTGTATCTCATGTGGATTGGTATCGTCCCAAATCCAACAGTTTTGCTTGTTCACATATCCACTCAGAGCCCAATCAGCGAGCACGCGGCGTTGCCTATGGTCGTTTTCCTTAAGTTCCTGGGTCAGTTGGATTTTATACGGGTGTGGACACAAATCTCAACGCAAAATTCGCCAAGTTAAAGTCGCAGAAAGGCCAAGTTCTTGTGAACGACGAGAAATTGACTGCCTCGGGTTTTCCCGTACACTCTCACGCACAGCAGCGATGTTTTCAGCAGACCTTGTGTTTCGGTGACGTATGGGTGTTGGATGATTATTTACCGAACCGGTTGACTCGAATTTGGCCACCGAACGTCGAATAGTTGACTCGGTAGGACGGTTGTGGCGAGGATAAAAA
Organism: Ophonus ardosiacus; assembly: GCA_943142095.1. Classification (NCBI taxonomy): domain Eukaryota; kingdom Metazoa; phylum Arthropoda; class Insecta; order Coleoptera; family Carabidae; genus Ophonus; species Ophonus ardosiacus. The sequence goes on along the minus strand of OW964830.1, from coordinate 13,534,641 downwards.
TCACATAATGTGACTAACGTTCTTCAAACAGAGCACTGATTTTGAAAATAAAATTTGATGATTTGCAAACGTTGTTTAACACTACAACCTTCCATGGTGATTTGCCATACACTACTGAACAGTTGACAAAAAATTTGACAGATAGTGCTTTAACAACATGGCTTCTATAACCTAACAAATTTCGAGCGTCCATATTGAAAAACCCTTTCCAACAAGACGATTGAAAATTCTCGATAAATACAAAACGTGTTGCCTGGAAACATGACGAGACCGAAGGTCGAGTGGTATTTCCAAAAGGCAACTCGTTCAGTAACAAATTTCGAGCGTCCATATTGAAAAACCCTTTACAACAAGACGATTGAAAATTCTCGAAAAATACGAAACGTGTTGCCTGGAAACATCACGAGACCGAAGGTCGAGTGGTATTTCCAAAAGGCAACTCGTTGAGTTGAATTTTCTATTCTATAATTTTTTTCTTAAGAAAAAGTATAATTTTTTGACTTTTTAAAAAAGTCTGTCCTTTCTCCCAACCTGTACATATAATGTTAGTAATAACAAAAAAAAATAGTAAGTACACAGAGAGAAATATGATGGCGAACTACCGGGTTTATAGCTGTCAGTTGGCCGCTGCAGCACGTTGCTCTAATTACTAAAAAGAAATAATTTAATAATCGTAAATAATGGTTGTTAATAATCGACGACTACGATTAGCCGTGAAATGATCATAATCGGCGATTATGATTGATCTTAATCGTAATCGTTGCATCACTAAAATAAAATCACTTTCAACACGTATATCAGATAATTAATAATCTGCAACACTATTATTTTATTCAAATTTGTATTACTAATAGGTTTTGACATGCCAAAAAAATCGATTTATTGTTACCAAGCTAAATAATTTACTTTTAACACTGATATGTCACTTTTAAGACTCATGTATCACTTAAAACCGTACCTACCATAAAATGGCATTTTCTACGATCGATAGAAAAGTAGGTTTTTTGAACCATTTTGTTACAGAAATTGTATTATTACAGACCGAAGCTCTTTCAGATCGTTGCTAATATTAATTATCTACAAAGTAGGACTTGCAGACCAGTATATTGTTGTTAGAAAAATATCGTGATTACTTTTGATTGAAAGTATTTTTGCAGACCTCACCTAGTTGCAGGCCTCGCTCCTCTCGGGCGACAATATTTAGCCTCGATCTGTAAAAAGCTACTTCAACCTCTGGTATAGAAATAATTACTTTAGCTCTAAAATCAAATTCTATAAACTTAATTTCAATAATGTTTGTAAAGGGTGGAACAAATTCGAGTTCTTTATATGGAAAACTTTCTTATTAAGTACGCTACAAAATAAGTGAAAATCAAATTTTAGCCTTTCTTTAAAATAACAGAAGATAGAAAATTCGTGTGGTACCTATTAAGGATGTCTCAAAAAATTGGCCCATAAAGATCTACATCAATCTATCGTGTAAAATAAGAAAGTTTTTCATATAAGGAACTCAAATTTATCCCACCTGTACATAAAGATATTTTTATTTACCGTCATCTAGGTTCGAGATGCTCAGAATTCTAAATTTAGAACTTATTTTTATTACATAATAGTTTTTTATTAAAAAAAAAAATCGACAATACATGTTTGTCAAAACGTCGTTTTTATAGATGGATTGATGTTATTTGTGCAATGAAGAAGAAAAAGTTTCCATGTAGGTATTCAATATACCAGAGAAGGATTTATAGATATAGAATCGGAAAAACTTGTTCAACGACGGTCTTAACACCGTGAATGTATCTATAGACTAGTAAATAATTGAAGTGAAAATCAAAACAGTTAGGACATACCAAAATTTGTAAACGCTTAGAAACATCACGTTTTCACGTTTCATTTGCGAATAGTAAATACTATGAAGTTTGCGAATAGTAAATATTATAAAGTTTGCGAATAGTAAATATTATGAAGTGTAGAAAAAACTTTAATTTGTAATAAACACTAAAACTTCAAATTGTCACAATCTAAGTTTAATAAAATAATATCTTTATGCATACATATTTCGAAAACAAAGTTCTACCTAGTAAAGTACTGGTGTGAGAACTACATATATGCTCTATAAAAAATCTTACATGCAATTCGAGAGAAAGGTAAATATCTATGAACAATCTCGAACTTAATTGACAACCCTCGGTTCTCTCGGGTGCCAAGCACGTCCTCAACTGATAAATACAATTTAGCTCTCTTATAGCATAAATAACTACTATATACTTACTTGAAAATATTTTAATAGAACTATTGTTAAGAAATAATTTGAGATTTTATTATTTATGTACCTAGTATTAATAGGTGTCAGAAAAAAGTTAAAATGGTTCGGCCATTTAGATACAATAGCGGATATACGTTTAATCAAACGTATATACATAATATGTATATTGGTGAGATTGGGTGTGCACGCTTGCGTGCATGTATGTCCGATATATAATAGACGGATATTATACAATACAGTACGGTCCAAAAATATAGATACATCTACTGATTTCTAAAAATCAATGAAGATACTCAAATTGTTCCTTTTTTGAGAAGCAAATCAACTAATGTTAATCAGCTCTGGGAGAATTTACAAAACATTTGGAAATTATTTTACAAAAACTAATATAAAATATGACCACAGTCGTTATTAAGTCAGAGTAGATGATGTTCCTGAAGAATCAAAAACTTTGATTCACTAAGGCCCAATATTTTTACCACTGTTTCAACTGCTGGTTAAGTTATAAGAAAAATTGACAAATGTGCCATTTTTACTATTAGACTATGATATCGACACTGTGTTTTTCTTTTAACTTACAGTTAAATTAATAGGCTGTTTAATCGGAGATGAAAATACCGGGCATAAGAATTTTTTTTCTCAGCTAAATAGTTAGATATAATAATTGTCTGTTTTATTTTGGAATTTATAATTTTTTAGTTGTTTATTATTGCTTAATCGTTGCATGATTTTGAGTTAGTGTTAACGCGCTTGATGAAAAATGTATGTATTATTATTTGTGGTACGTTATAATCGGATATGGTTTTGATGGTTCGATTTCGAATCTGAGCGGCGTCAAACTTAGTGATGCCGCGAGACGAGATATGGCGAGAAACAATCCACTCTCGTCTCGTCTCGAAACGAGATTTCTCTGCATCTCGTCTCGTCATATTTTCTCTTACTTCCTCTCGATCTCGACTTGAGAGTCTCGTATTTCTCGGATTTTTAATTAGAAATAGTAAATAAATTAAAATTACAAGCAATATGAATTTAATAAATGGATTAAAACATTATTTTACTAAGTCTGGTGTTTGAATGGTAGCTAAAAAATTGGTAGGTACTCTATATTACTCGTTGTTCGGTACAGTAATCTGTTTTGTACGCTAATATTGGTAATTATGATTTTTATGATTTTATATTCGTATGTTATTTGTGCAATGAAGAAGAAAAAGTTTCCATGTAGGTATTCAATATACCAGAGAAGGATTTATAGATATAGAATCGGAAAAACTTGTTCAACGACGGTCTTAACACCGTGAATGTATCTATAGACTAGTAAATAATTGAAGTGAAAATCAAAACAGTTAGGACATACCAAAATTTGTAAACGCTTAGAAACATCACGTTTTCACGTTTCATTTGCGAATAGTAAATACTATGAAGTTTGCGAATAGTAAATATTATAAAGTTTGCGAATAGTAAATATTATGAAGTGTAGAAAAAACTTTAATTTGTAATAAACACTAAAACTTCAAATTGTCACAATCTAAGTTTAATAAAATAATATCTTTATGCATACATATTTCGAAAACAAAGTTCTACCTAGTAAAGTACTGGTGTGAGAACTACATATATGCTCTATAAAAAATCTTACATGCAATTCGAGAGAAAGGTAAATATCTATGAACAATCTCGAACTTAATTGACAACCCTCGGTTCTCTCGGGTGCCAAGCACGTCCTCAACTGATAAATACAATTTAGCTCTCTTATAGCATAAATAACTACTATATACTTACTTGAAAATATTTTAATAGAACTATTGTTAAGAAATAATTTGAGATTTTATTATTTATGTACCTAGTATTAATAGGTGTCAGAAAAAAGTTAAAATGGATCGGCCATTTAGATACAATAGCGGATATACGTTTAATCAAACGTATATACATAATATGTATATTGGTGAGATTGGGTGTGCACGCTTGCGTGCATGTATGTCCGATATATAATAGACGGATATTATACAATACAGTACGGTCCAAAAATATAGATACATCTACTGATTTCTAAAAATCAATGAAGATACTCAAATTGTTCCTTTTTTGAGAAGCAAATCAACTAATGTTAATCAGCTCTGGGAGAATTTACAAAACATTTGGAAATTATTTTACAAAAACTAATATAAAATATGACCACAGTCGTTATTAAGTCAGAGTAGATGATGTTCCTGAAGAATCAAAAACTTTGATTCACTAAGGCCCAATATTTTTACCACTGTTTCAACTGCTGGTTAAGTTATAAGAAAAATTGACAAATGTGCCATTTTTACTATTAGACTATGATATCGACACTGTGTTTTTCTTTTAACTTACAATTAAATTAATAGGCTGTTTAATCGGAGATGAAAATACCGGGCATAAGAATTTTTTTTCTCAGCTAAATAGTTAGATATAATAATTGTCTGTTTTATTTTGGAATTTATAATTTTTTAGTTGTTTATTATTGCTTAATCGTTGCATGATTTTGAGTTAGTGTTAACGCGCTTGATGAAAAATGTATGTATTATTATTTGTGGTACGTTATAATCGGATATGGTTTTGATGGTTCGATTTCGAATCTGAGCGGCGTCAAACTTAGTGATGCCGCGAGACGAGATATGGCGAGAAACAATCCACTCTCGTCTCGTCTCGAAACGAGATTTCTCTGCATCTCGTCTCGTCATATTTTCTCTTACTTCCTCTCGATCTCGACTTGAGAGTCTCGTATTTCTCGGATTTTTAATTAGAAATAGTAAATAAATTAAAATTACAAGCAATATGAATTTAATAAATGGATTAAAACATTATTTTACTAAGTCTGGTGTTTGAATGGTAGCTAAAAAATTGGTAGGTACTCTATATTACTCGTTGTTCGGTACAGTAATCTGTTTTGTACGCTAATATTGGTAATTATGATTTTTATGATTTTATATTCGTATAGTGGCGGCACTTGAGGCTAGCGTAAAAAGTATACCATAGATGCCACTTTCGAGCATTTTCTTTTTACTAAAACGCAATAAATCTAAAATTAATAAATAAATATGAATGTAAATGAAGAGGCAATTAAAATATTTATTTATAATGACAAATATTTTGCTATTTTGTATATTTTAATTAGAAATATTTACGTAATATAAAAAAAAGTACAATCGAGATCTCGAATTTATACTCTCGTCTCGAGCAAATCTCGAGGGCATTACTCTCGTCTCGTCTCGATATTTCAAGGCGAGAATAAGGTTAATCTCGTCTCGAAAATTCGAGAAATTCGAGACGAGACCTCGAAAATGCGAGATCTCGCGGCAGCACTAGTCAAACTCGAAAACTTTTGCCCAATTTTTTAATACAACTGTATCGTAATTACCGAAAGCTGAGAACAAAGTTAGATTAGCATACCTAAAAATGGGTAATAAGCCATGATTAATCAACTGTATATGACCTTAGCAGATGGGCAATCGACAGAGTACCTAATAGAATATTGGATGAAGAATGAAGACCTTCCTAAAATGAAATTTGTGTTCCAAATTACATCAATATATTCCACTTCCTTGGGTATTCAATTATCTTTGTCTATACTATAGTCCGGCCTTTCTTCTAATCATATTGTTGTAGTGTGTAATTGAAACGAATGAGGTAAAGTTTGGTGGTGATTGCTGTCAGAGCCTCCCCTGAGCTTCTATTCGCCAGCAGGAATAACAGGATAATTTGTTTACGACAGGGAATTCCCGTAAAACATTCGCAAATCACGGAGGGCTGTAAACACCAGACGTTTACGTCCTGTGATTCCTTTTTTACAGACAGCAGGACAACCTTTCAACAAGGAGGTGACATTTCACTACAGGATGAGTTTTACGTTAAACCGAATTGGAGAAATATCATTTAGTAATATGAATCTTTGAATCTTTGATGTTCATCTTTCTTTTAATATGATATCTGATATTGCGAAAAAATATTTCTTAATATTTGTTTTCATTTTTTAATATTTTTAATGTTGATGGATTTGTCATTGGATATTTCTCTGATTAAAATGATTCCATGCGCGAGCATAAAATATTTTGGCGCGGCCATTGATTACGAAGGTACATATTATACAGGCTGATCACGCGAGAATAAATCAGCAAATCTCTTTTATTAAGGGAGACACGATTTATTATCTTCAAATAAGCAAACTTACTATTATAGACAATACGGACAAGATGTCGCATCAAGAAGTTTTATATTACTTCCTATTCCGGAGTACGTGATAGTAACTTTGAAATTTCAAAAGGAATATAATGTTTTTTTACATTTTTGCAAAATACCCACAATTTTCTGTGCAGTGGTGGTAAATAAGTATAACACATACGGCACTAATAAGTATACTCAAACTTTATAGAATACATCATATACTGTGGTGCAAAAACAAAAATCTGATGTAGCCAGCACATGACCTCACGCCAATTCCTTGTTTAAAAAAGCAATGAGCTTTAAGTAAAGTATTAAGTTGATCAGTTGTGAACAAAATTTAATTTGTTGTTCTAACAAATAAAAAAGTCTGCAATACGAAATTTTGGATTATATTTTATTATGTTTTTCCTCAAAAATCTGTTAGCAGTTCCTAATTAAGTACTACATCAGGTTTATCATATATAGTCGTTGTTTCAAATTATATACTAGTTTTAAATACCAAATTTGAGAAGTTCTGGATTATATGTTAATAAATTTTAAGGACAAATCGTCACAAAGACATTATTGTAAAAATCAGCATCAACTTCCAGTTGTTCTAAAACACAATCTGTGTAAATTCTTCGCCGTACATGATCCATTTCGTAAATGAGTAGTTGTAAACTAATATTTGACACTTTGAAAACATGTGAAAATACAGCTGTTTGATTTATATTGCTGCAAACATAGCAAACTTAAATCGGATCATACTGTAAATCTAATATTTATGTATGATGAAAAAATTATTATTATTACAGACCTTAATTTCAAATATCTTACTACTACATTCTCCTTAACACTGTTTCATTATTAATTTTAATGTAATTGCTTTCTGACAGCGATATTTGTTTAAATATGTCAAAATTGTAAATTATTTTATAAATTTATATTTAAAGTTATTTACTAAATGCCATTATAGTAGAATTGAAGATTGTATCATTATATTCAATTTTTATCAGTAAAAGTTGCTGAAAAATTGTATTCAATGTATTTAAAAACAAAAGACACTGTTAAAGGCTTATGTAAGTGATATTTCCGGTTATCCGATGTACACTAAAAACTAATGAGCTCTTCCCACATTAATATAAAATGGGTACACAAAGTTTTCTTGTTGATAGTATTTGAGTAATCGTGTCCACAGGATTCACACATACTCACATACACACACACACAAATACCCGCAAACATCATTGTAAAAATGTTAAAATCGGATTCTGAGGACATCAAAACGTGCTTATTCACTGAAATCTCTATATGATATTTTTATCACAATCCCTATACCTCACTTACCTAGGGTAGCGGGATGTAAAAATCATTAATGTAGTAAATATGGATGCCTTAAAGCACATAACAAGTTTCCTATTTAATTTTGCCAATTTCGAGTTACTTGCGTAAAAACAATTGAATACTCCCATTATTCAATCAGTACCCATATCAATAGATTATAAATCTCCCTAGCATACGCATAATCATTACAAAGATCGATATCGTTATAAAAATAGTAAATATGTATTCTACTAATGGTCAAATGTGCTTATGTACTGAAGACTCGCATCGAATTTATTGAACAAAAACAATTAATACTCTTCGGACATGTGTAGGTTGTAGACCATACTTACCTGATTGAAGAAAAAAAAAAATAGGTACAAAAAGTTAAGGGAGGTACTGTTAGCTAGGAACTACTCGTATTTGGTAATAAATGCCTGTGTGATTAAACTCCGCGAGTTATATGGATCTGACTCCAGGAAGTGATTTGTAATTATAATGCGGGTTGTTTGAAGGGAGTAAACGTTGCTGTGTTTATATGGAAATGGAACATCTCGCGAGAGAGCGCTATTTATTATTTAGAGACGAATGTGTATGCAAAATTTTATGTCGTTCCGTTGCGTAGGAAACTGGGTAATTGAGATATGAGGAGATTCCCCATTCGTCAACTAGAATTGCGGCTTAATATTTCATATTTTGTTTGTCTGCAGGAAACTTTTAACAAGACTAACTTTGTTCATTTATTGCTGCTTTTACTTCCCTAAACTAATTTTCATTCGTGTACCTTTTGTATTTTCAAAGGTCAACGAAATTACCGTCACTGACTATATTTGACAGCCTCACAAAGTATTATAAATTAAATTTTCAAACGGGTTATTTTAGAATTTCGAAATAAAATTACTTTCAGCATTTTTTCATTAATTTTCCTCATAAAAAGTTTGATAGCATTTCTATTTCTGATTGATGGGAACGATAATCGACATACAATGACTATACTCAGGACTATTCAATTTCAATAAGGAGTAAAAATACAGAAATCAACATTCTAAAATTAAAAATAAAATAATTCTGACAATTACAATAAATGTTTTAACCATTAAATTTAATCATTTCTGCATTGTTGTGTTTGAAACAAATGAACATAGTAATAATAGAACAATTGCGAACTCTACGTGAATGGGGTCCCGGGCCGCGTGCCTGAGTGTCTGGTCGCGAACCTGGGGGAACCGGGTTCGATCCCGACAGACGCCAAATATTTCCAATTTTAAAAGGCACAAAAGTTACCCTTGTGGTGCACTCTCCACACCAGCTTTGAGTGAGGTGACGCCTGGTAAGCGCCCACACGGTAAAATATATCGTCATCATTACCGATGTCTACATGTGTTGTAGATACTGGCACACCCAGAAATGGGTAATATGCCGTGATGATATATTTATATTTATTTATTTATTTACGTGAAACAATGTGTAATAAAGTATTAAGAAAACACTCGCCATGTTTCACAAGATTTCAGCGTCTGAATCGACCTTTTGGTCATCATCAAACGCCGGCCGTGCTCAGCTAGTAACTATAGACGTGTTTCGCTTTTGTTGGAGCTCATCAGTGTGGTGTAACTGCCGTCTCTTTGCAGAGACAATTCCCAAATAAGCACGGCGAGAAATATAAACATCTAATATAAGATAGTTGGCTTAAGAGGTAAATGTAACCACATGCAGAGCCATCTATCGAAGAATCGCCAAAAAGCATTGGCAGCAGGGATGGGCACGTAAAATACGTCACGTATTATACGTTATTTTTTACATTGATAATATTTGCGAATTTTTTACGTAGATGATGTAAAATATTATTATAATGAGTATAATTTTTTTTATAAAGCAAATTTTCTTTTATACTGTAATGAATATTTCAGAACAAGCAGTTCACGTCCTTATGACATCGACAAATGTTTCTTTGGGACCACTTTCAGACAAACAATTAGGGATCATCAAATTGTCAGCTGTCAGATTAGTAGGGAAGTATAATCCTGAGACATAATCTCAAACGTCAAATTTTAACCACTTTTTACGTCAAAATTAGACTAAATACGTAAATTTGAAACATATGAAAGTATATTCGCTCTTCGCATCATAAAATTATGACCTTTATAAACAACACGTCATCTAGTGATAAAATTATACATTTTTTACTTATTTAACATTTTTTTACGCATTTTTTACACGAAAACGTAAAATATATATTTTTACTCGTAAATGCACATCCCTGATTGGCAGCTTTTGAAATAATAATAGTACAATAGCTAATTCTAGGTGAAACAATATTTAATAAAGTATGAAGAAAACACTGATAATTGCATTAAATCATGTATTTTCTTTTGCTTTTAACTCGTACATAAGAAACAATTGAACAACAAACATTGTACTGAATCGGAGCAGTTTTTCATTTTGAACATTTTTCTCCTTTACACTTTTGTTAAATTAATAGGTAAAGAGATATTGCCAAATCAAAATTTTAACATTGAATTTCCTATATTCCCTTTGGTTAATTTAACCGACTTCGTACCTTTTTATAATTCTCGATAGTCGAGATCACCATGGTGCACACGTTATCCTGGACTCCTAGACACCTTTATAAATTTGTATGCTGTAGAAATACTTAATAATTATCTGTAGTAATATAACAAGAGTGTGAGAATAAATTTAAAATAATTTAACTGCCTTGCTATTGTGTCGCCATCTACTGTCGTAATTAACTAGCTTCATTCATTTACATGGTGCAGTTGGCAAGTTTGTTTTGACAACTAGAACATAACTTTGACAGGACAAAATAAATATAAATAATCGCCTACATATCGAATGATTATTAATTACGGTGTTTCCAGAAGTGGTTTCTATATTTTTTTTAATTATTTCATAATCAGAATTTTCACTAAATCGGTGTTTTTCGTTCATTTTATTTATGTGTTGATAACTATCTGACAAAACAAAATCTACAGAGATTATTCCCGGGAATAATCTCTAGAGCTTTATTCTCACTACAATTATAGCAGAATTGGTTAAAACGCTGACACGTGACAGGTAATGGAACATTTAATTGATTTTAAGAAATGTCAAAAAATAATCGAGATAAATATTTTGCATCTCCTCCTGTGTTACAAATTCTTCCTGTCCAAATAATTCTTCATTCTTGTATAATGACAGTAACTAGCTGATCTATTTATACCCTAGCAAAGTACTCGTAAACAGTTCAATTAGTGATACAGTTTGTAAAAACATCTCGACTCAGCTGCGTCGGCTGGCAAGGCAACATCTTCTCATGTCACACATGCAGACGGTCGGGACATAATCGCCGGTATTACTCTGTGACAGCCCAGCTTCCGGGTTCACAACACTGTCTAACAAGTAATTACGGCAGGAAGCGACGTCTACAAGATGGGAAAGTGTCATGGTATAGGGATTAAGTTTATGCAGAAGACTTACGGCACATACTTGCAAGAAACGGTGGGGAAATAAATATATAAATAATTGAAGATAGTCTTGCGCACATGGCGATTACGACAAAATTCTTTTCTTAAATACGCTTGTTAAGTCAAGAAGGATCAACTGGAATATCGTGGATAAAGCGAAAAAAGCCTTGGTGGTCCAGAATTTCTTTATTTTTAACATTTGGACGTTTCGAACCTGTAGTAGTTCAGCCTCAGCACATTTACAAAAAAAAAAAAAAAATATTATATAAATCAAATAATGTATTAGACGTAACATCTTGTCAAGAACTTTAGTTAATAAATAAAATAAAAGTAAAATGTAATGTAACTTGTGTACCTATAATTAAATATGGACTTTCTTGTTGAACTGACTTAAGTATCATAAAAGATTTTTTCTACGATCACCATGAAAAGGTGACATTTGTGCTCTATTTAGTCATCGTAAAATTGATGGTTACTAAGGAACGAGCAAAAAAATACTTTACCGCGCGTCTCCCATAGCAACGCGCGGTAAAGTGCTCAATTTGCTCGCTTAGATAAATACATATTTTTGCTGAAATCTTAATTTATTAAAATAATACTTACGAAATCTAAAATATAGGTTAGGTTCATTTTTACACTAGAAACGTGCTACAAACAATATACCTGAAGTTAGCTATATTACCAATTTAGTTAGGTTAGGTATTTAATTATATATAATAACAACTCTACTGGTGAATGTATACTGTATTACAACTTTAAATACAACTTTAATAACACACATTTCATAATTAACAAAGTTATTGGATTTAATTATTGGCGGATAATGTTAAAATTGAATGTGCACTTTTGGCAGTTTTGTATATTCATTCCAGAACTTGAAAACATCTGACGAAGATAAATTAGATTCTGTGACTGTGACACTCACTAGAGTTTTCAGTTCTTAACTGCTAGTGTTGATTTTAGCATGGAATAAATGGACCAAAGAGAAGACGATTTCATTAGATTTTTACAAAAAGTAAGCTAGTAAGACATTTTCACTGTAATTCTTGATTTTTTTTTAACTTACACCATTCAATGGAGAGGTTATAATTCTTTTCGTATAATGCTTTTGATTTTGCAGATAATAAATTCAAGGAAGTATTTTTGCGCCGTTTCAAATATATCTGGAGGAGTGCAGGAAAAATCACTATCTTTTACTGACAGAATTTTGTATTTATTTGCTTGGATACTCACATCGTCATGGTTACACACAACACAAAACAGAAATTGGTTGAGGTTGAATTGAACTTATTTTTATTTTTTTCTATTTTGGTTAGTAAAGTCGTAGAAAAAATTATGTGTGCATCTCTAGCGTAAAGTATCCTTATTGCTCTCGCTCGATTGTAGCGCTCGCTACGCTCGCGCTTCAATTTTCGAGCGCGGGCAATAAAGATCCACTTTACGCTCTTGATACACAAATAAATATTATGTATTGTAAATGTGCTGAGGATGAACCACTACATGTTCGAAAAGTCCAAATGTGAAAAATATCCACGATTTCTTAAATACAGATACCCGGTTATAGAAAAGTTCATCAATTCTTCGATCAACAAATGCAACGCCATTTTTTGACAGAAATGATTTAAATATGATAAAAATGAACAAGGAAACTGATTCGAATTTGTTTATTTCGATGGTCCGCCAACTGAACAAGAAATTGATGAACGTTTCTGTAACCGGGCAAGAGTGTTTTCTTTAAAACAAATAATGCATTTTTGGGCGACCTAATGACTTTTGAGAAAAATGTTATATATAAAAGAAGATCAAGAATAAAGGGCTAATCAGTAATAATAAACCGAAAATTCATCCAGTGGTTCTCACACGGTAGAACAAAATTATATATATATTTTTTAAATGATATCAGATGTAATGTTTCAGACCCAATTCTTACCATCTCTGGTTAAAATTTTAAATGACTAGTAATATTAAAATATAGTCATCAAATGTATTAAAGTTTTACAATAATTTGTTTAATGTCAATCTGACATATTTATACAGAGTTAGTTAAAAGTATGGAGACGGCGATTTATTGTCGTTAATATTCATTTTAGGAAATTATGTTCAATACAAAAGTTTTTTAAGAAATTTTGATCTATATTTGAGAATACTTGAATTTTTTTTTCTTCAATTGTTTTTGAGTTACGCTTGTCCGCGTAATTTTTTTAAATAGGAACCTATTAATTTTACTCTACCATTCGATAGAACAACAGTTTACAACAGTATGTTTGTTTTTTTGTTTTTCAATTTATTTTAATAACATTTTTACAAGAAAAAACACCGGTTCAAGTATTTACGAATAGTAGGTTCATGTGATATAGACAAAATTATTTCCAATAAAGTTGTCGGTCACAATCTTATCATTAAAAACAAACTAATAACTAAGTAAATCGCTCGAGTTTGTTTATCGCTTCACTTTTGTCTATCTTAGATGTACCTACCATTCGTAAATATTTGAACCGGTGTTTTTCCTTGTAAAAATGTTATTAAAATAAATTGAAAAACAAAAAAAAAACAAACATACTGTTGTAAAGAGAAAAAAACACTCTATCGAATGGTAGAGTAAAATTAATAGGTTCCCATTTAAAAAAATTACTCGGACAAGTGTAACTCAAAAACGATTCAAGAAAAAAAAATTCAAGTATTCTCAAATATAGATCAAAATTTCTTAAAAAACTTTTGTATTGAACATAATTTCCTAAAATGAATATTAACGACAATAAATCGCCGTCTCCATACTTTTAACTAACCCTGTATATTTATTTTTATTAAAATGTAACAACATGACCAATACACAGAAAAAACAAACCTTCTAATTGTAGTTAAATTAAATAAATCTGTGTTTTTCAGCCTTCTAATATGTTTTCATTAAATTATTTAAGTTGATTTAGTTAAATTTTCTAAATTTGTAATAACAAATTATAGTAAAATTAAATACAAAATTAGATTAAATGACTACATTTAGTATTGAACTAAACATAAATAAAGAAATTAACTAAATATATATTTAAATTTTCTCTTTACTTACCTAATTCATTAAATAAATCACCGAAAATTGAAAGACAAAAATAATGAAGCCAAAATATAGTAAAATTAAATAAAATAAGTAATTGAAATAACTATATACATATTTAAATTAACGATTTTTTACAAAATATTTATTATCAATTTCGGGTTAGTTAAAATGCTAAATTAAGATTTGTAAATTATACTAAATTATTAGACATATTGCCTAATAAAATAATATCTAATTATAATTAGACAAAATTTAAAATCTTTTTTTTCTGTGTAGCTGAGGTTGATTGTCATTTACAATCGAAACGTCCTAATGTAAAATAATATTTGTAATCAATAAGCACAAGATCCAAAAAGCCTACAACAATTTATTTAACTATATTAATTAATTATATGAAATGGTCAAATAATTCCAGCAAGTACCTAACTATTAACTGTCATTGGTTGGGCGCAAATATTTCTCTGAGGGAGAGACACAGCTTATCTCATGATCTGATTTAGAATATCGTTCGTGACATTCCTCACTCGTCCCTAATTGACAAAGTCTTGCAGTTGCCTCCAGCTGGAGAATTCAATTATTGCAGTTGTGTCCAGTGTGCAGATAGCTTTCAAAACTCCATCCGAGGGGTAATAAAGTAAAGTGTAGCAGTAGTGGCAGTGGAGTCCAGAGCTCTGCACACATCTCCTAGGAAGAAAACGAACAAACACCGGCCACTTCCAAACGATGCGATGCGCAGACTTATTGAAAGCTTCAATCAAGTTTCAACAACCTTTACTCCACGGCAAAGCACCTATTCATTACTGGCTTCAAAAAATAAAATACCGTAAAAGAGAAAAAATGACAAACGTATCATTACAAAAAGAAGATAAATCATTGATCATTTATAAAGGATGACTATGAAAAGCACAATACTGAATGGGAAAGGGGACATTAATTTTAAACGAATTTCGAGTGTATGAAAATAAAAAATTTTAGTTCAAGGCCCCAAGGCTCATAATGGTCCGGCCGGTTTACGTTTTGTGCAAACAAATTATAAAACCTACGCAAATGGTGAGAAATTTCTACATATTTTTGTCGACTACCTACTTTAAAATATAGAGTTTAAATCAGTGAAATATATACTAACTGGAACTCGCATACTCTACCTATCAGCGTACGCTGAACTGAAGCCTCATTGAACAATAATGGCTGGTCCTGTTCGCACACGTTCGTGCCGTACCGAACCTAACCGAATAACTCGTATCATAGCTGATCGCTTTGTTTTCATATTATGCTTCATTTATTTAAACATGCGCCACACAAAATAATTTTCGTCTACTCACGAACTGTCTCGAACCTAGCCGAATAACTCGCATCATAGCTGATCGCTTTGTTTTCATATTATGCTTCATTTATTTAAACATGCGCCACACGAAATAATTTTCGTCTACTCACGAACTGTCTCGATGTTTGCCGACTACTCCAGCAGCAGGATTTCAATATGCTTCACAGTCACGGTTCGTACGCGCATTCCAGTTAGTATATATTTCGGTGGTTTAAACTTATAAAAACTGAATATGGTATTCAATTATTCCGCCATTTAACATCGCCTTTATAAATAATAATGGACCGAATTTAATGATGAATGGTATGTATGCGAGTATGCGTGTGTATATGTATGTGTGTGTGTATATATGTGTGTGGAGGTTGGAACCACGGTTTCTCAAATTCTATAAAACTTAAAAAATATTTCTGCTCAATCTGACATTCCTGGGAAGGGCAGATTAGACTTTGGTAACAATTGGACAACCGGAAGTTAGTTAAGTTTCTTTAAAAAAAAATCTTCTAAATATTATTTTTGGAAAATTTCTGTTATTACTAACATTAAAGAATATAAAAATCTCTATCTGACATATTTAATTTTTTTATTATATCTTCTATGGAGTTAAAGATGGAGACATACAAATATATAAAATAATAAGTTGTAATTGAATCTCATATAGCCCATGGAAAACAAGTGGAAAAAATAAAATGTTTGTAATTGACAGATAAATAAGAGTGACAAAAAGCCAAAAACATTACTGAAGACTTTTTCTGGGAAGTACATTTAATATATATTTATTATATTATTATTAATTAAATATTTATAATTATAGATACATATATTACATATACCCTTCAGAAATACCGCCAATTTCATCAATAAATTGGAAGAATCTCGAACATTAGAAGAATAAGAGTGAATAGAATGAATTAAAAAATATAAAAATATATAAAGAAGATATGTGCATTTGTTTGTATCAGGAATGTCAAATATGTACAATAATTATATACCCTAATATGAAATGGAGAGAGGTCTTGTGCTGGCCACAACAGATTTTTCTTATTTATGTAAGATAAAAGTTTCCCTTTATTTTGTTATTTTTAGAGAAGCTTCTTTAGGTAATGAAGAGTACTGACTTCGGCCCAATAACTAATTCTACAAAACATTGAATCCAGAAGCCCTGTACATTCTTCTGTTACAGTATTGTCCCATATATGCCTTGGAAGGACGATTCTACTGTACGCACTGAATTTTTTACGATGTTTTTCATGTTGTGCCCAAAGTAAAAGGTCTCGGTAGAAGAAATATCTGGACTAGAAGATGACCCTTTAAATGTCTGTCGAACTATTATCATCCGTCATTTGGTCCACTGTTTTTGTAAGTTTTAAATCTGTATTTAAAGTAGTCGAAAGAATTTTATAGAAATATTTCACCATTTGTGCAGGTTTTAAAATTTGTTAAAAAAAATTAAACCGGCCAAACTATTATGAACCCGGGCTTGTAATAATATGAAATGGGATCTTTTTTTTTTAAATACATAAATCCCGATATAGTTTGGTACTCATACGATGAAACGTGGTTTAGTATATATTAAAAATGTTTGGAACGTGCAAAATAATAAAGAACCCGAACGTGGGACTGTTTTCTTGAACAGCTTACGCTTACATAGCTTGCAGGTTTCTTTAAATATAACAATAACCTAACCTAACGTACAAATTCTACCCGAATTTTCAAAGTGTGTTTTGTATTAGGTTATGTAATGTTGAAGTGTATTTAGAGAAACTGCATAAACCACGGCCCATTGGGACTTTAGTTTTTTAAAGATAATCCCGCGTTCGGTATATGTACGCTGTTTAGTGGAAAATATCTCAAAATCTATTAAAATATACGAGTATTTTCTAATATTTTTAATTAATTTGCAAAAACTGTTATATCTTCACGCCACAGAAAGTCTTTAAAAGCTGTGAAGTAGAAGGACCCAGATAGAAAGAGACAGTGAACCCAGATAGAAAGAAAAATAGCATGATCAACAGCTCAGCTGTTGTATTAGAGTTAGTTTATTTAATGCAATAGGTTTCAGGTGTTGAATCCAGAAGTGATTTATTATGTCTGTAATACATTGTTGGTTTGTCCATAGTTGTGATAATAGATTTGAAGTTCCATTTCGACACTATTTCGATCAAAATGTCACCAAGCGACCAAGTCATTCGTAATGCTGGAAATTGAAACTACTTATACAGAGTACAAAAGTTGGGCTTTGATCAATCAATTTCGTTATAAAATCGAAACGACCTGAAATGCCCCATAAATGACATCAGAAAATATTTAAATATAGAAACAATTTTCAAAAACATATTTATTTGTAACTCAAATAATTTTTAACTCGGATAAAGAATAACTTATAAAGGTATGTATGCATATTAAATCGAATTTTGGTATCTAAATTCATGGGCTTTATTATAAAAAAAAATTAACTACCTTTATTAAATTCAACAACAAATA
The DNA here is from genome assembly GCA_943142095.1 of Ophonus ardosiacus. NCBI lineage: Eukaryota > Metazoa > Arthropoda > Insecta > Coleoptera > Carabidae > Ophonus > Ophonus ardosiacus. The sequence continues at coordinate 13,516,573 of OW964830.1, read as the reverse complement.
CAAAATAATAACAAAACAAGTTACAGTAATTGTCACGTGCCTATCACTCTGTATAATAACGAAGAAATCTCGAAAGAAATATATCATCCGTAATTGAAAAAGTGTTTCATGTTTATTTTTTTTTTAATTTTAGCAAATTATTGAGTTTCAAACCCAAATGACTATAATGGGGAAGTTTAGCATGGTAAAAATTCTACATAACATACTATTTTCTCACAAATATAACACAAATGACTGCTTAAATTGAAATTAAAAATTAAAATTATTGCTCCATTTATTTATAATTAATATTTTTTGGGTAAACTCTAAGTACGTCACAAGTTAGTTATGCGCAAACTCAGACAGAACGGTGAAAGCGAACCACTTGAACGTAGGTCGAACAACACCTTAGTCTCAAGTGACTGGTAACCGCAACCGCGTGCGTCAATGTATAAGAGACATACGTTGTACCAAGCCTCTACGACGTCATCACAGCTTAAAATCGGCTTTTCCGGAAAATCTGGGCATTTTTGAAAAAAATAAAACATGTTACATCATTTTTCAAGTCATTTCCCATGGAGTAAAAGAATAAAAAAAAAAAACGCTAAACTTCCCCATTATGAATCCAACAGTAGAGCTTATCACGTCCTTTTTTGCACTTTTTGATACATGAAAGGTTAGCAATCCTCATTCAAAATTTTTAAGGAATTCTACTGATAGTCATAATCATTCTATTTGTGATACTTTTTATTACATCAGATTTTAGGAACCTTAAATCATGCCTATTGGAAAATAATTATAAGCGACTTTTAGTACAATTCTTATATTTTCCTTATGTCTACGATATGTGAAAGGTAAAAATTCATGTAAATATGTGATCTAGTGATTGTACGTTGTACGTATGTAAATAGGAGTGTATAAAACAACACCTCAAAATTTATTACAATATTATCTAGATACAAAGAAAATTACAAGTCACAGATTTTTATTACGCATAAAAAATATGATAACTTCATTATGATTTCTTTATGGATTACATATAGTAATTTAATTTTTTCAGTGCGTATTAAATAATTAGATCTCCACATATGATATTTCTTTTGTGTTCTAATGTTTCAAAATGTAATTACCTCTAGAACATATTCGAGTCCATTTTATGCGGTCGTACACCACAATTAAATATACTGAGTATGTAATGAAAGAAATATAAAACAATCTGCAAGGTTATCACCAGGACAGAGTAGGCTAGGGTCAATATTATGCTAACCAGGACGCGTATTTCCAACCCTTGCATACCAATGAGATCCGTTGCGTGTTACCAAACACGCGAGATCAGATCAATGGAGTTTTTACTACATAAAACTATTTTTTACTTTACAGCTCGTAAAAATAAATTCACGGCCATAATGGAAGAGTTATTTTATTCCTAAAGTTGTAAATAATGTTTCAAAACGCAATACTCGTTGAATATATTTCTGAATACTGTTCATAATTTCATTATGTATAGTTGAATTCAATTAACAAGATTCTATTTAACTCACTTTCAATCTTTTAAGTTATGCACGTAACTTGTCCAGACAGGACAAGGACAAATAATGAGTTTTCGAGAACTAGGGTCAACTGTGGTAAAGATGAAATATAAAAATATTGCAATAAATATGACATACTGGCGCAATTTTATTTCGAGTTAAACTAAAGTAAATAGGATATAAAAATGGCATGTGTCCGCAAAAACCTCGTTTTATTATTAATTTGGTAATTCTGATTTATTATTTCAATCTACAAAAATTATTTAGTGTGACTTAATAAAATGTGCTAATAAAAATAATTTTGGCTTGATACTTTTGCTGTATTTAATGCTGCAACAAAAATTAATCATACACTTTATGTATAATATAAATCAAATATATTGCAGTAATACATTATTAAAAATTTTTCGTACTGTTCATTTTACCACGGTGCTTTTGCTATATACTCGGACTATGTAATAAAGGACGTTCCACTGTTTTTCAGTGGTGTTTAATTTTTACGCCAAAATTCTGTTGTACCTGAACCACAATTATTCTCTATTTTTATATTAATAATTGTAGCATATTTATCCTGAAATAACACACTCATTTTTTTTAAGTTTCATTATTGATAATTTTTTGTACGTTGTCCAATAATTATGACTAGCAGTCATAATTGTCTTTGAAATAAACTATTTTTGATCCTACCAGAAGTTATAAATGAAAGAATTAGGCCTTAAGGATCACGGAGAATATTAAATAAACGACGAAAGAAATTATGAAAAATTCAATCCCTGCAGAGTCATTGAATTTTTCATAATTTCTTTCGTCGTTTATTTAATATTCTCCGTGATCCTTAAGGCCTAATTCTTTCATTTATATTTGTCTTTATTTAAAAAATAAGACGCTTCGGACAATATTTGTCCATCTTCATCAGTTACATAGTATTTGTTTTAATATTGTATAAAAATTCTTTATTATTTACACATTTTTGTGAATGCCCAAATCTTGTCCAGAATTATAACCAAAATAAAGACAATTATGACTGCTAGTCATAATTATTGGAACCTAAGGCTTGTTTTTTCCTTTATTGAAACAAAACTTGTTTCATAATTAGGCCATTTTAATTATGTATTTATTTAATTTTGCAAAGAATTAAACTACATATAAGATCACGAAATATATTGACTACACGGCTATGTGTATTCGAGTAATCAAAATTCGAAAATATTTTGCTTGCGCTGTCTAAATCAACAGTCAAAAACAATATTACAGCTATCTATTTAAAATTTTATCCGTGTCAAAAAGTCTACGGTCTTTAATGGGAGTAGTGTGTAATATAAAATGTAATATAATGTAGTTAGTAAAAGTTTCATTAACTTAAAACTTACAAATATTTCCAAGAATAGTTGAAATCCTCCGTTACCTGTAAAAACAAAAAAAAAACCTTGTTACTGTTATTAATTAACAAACAATACATGTTTTATATTTAAAATTCGAGTATAGACTGTTCCAACATAGTATTATATGTGAACTGCAATTTTAAACAAGAAAATGGAGTTTGCGATGATGCAATCACTCGAGTGTACAAATCAAGCACGTGTTGCGTACTATACTCAAACTCAAGAGTTTGCGTACTACAGTCCAATGTATGAAGCTACTACTTTACATAGGGGAGTAGAAAATAGTTATTTGCATCACTATTCAAGAAGCAGCACTTTTGCGAAAGTAAGTTTTAAGGCGAGGCCTTTAAATACGAGCACTCGTAAAGCACTTTCTGGACCTGTGACACAAATGGTTATGTGCCAATTTCTGCAATTTATAATGAATTTATTGTCCAAATATTAAATAATAGGATTTTTACCTTTCGTCACCTTTAGGTAAGGAAGGTATTGTCTTTGGTCAAAAAATTCGGTGGTGAGTTTTTAATGAATAAGCACGTTTCAGGGTCCCTACAATACGAATTTACTATTTTTAAGATGATGTCTGTATGTATGTGTGTGTGTGTGTGTGTCTGTGTGTGTGTCCGTGTGTGTATGTGTGTCCGTGTGTGACAAATTTTTCTCCAACGATAACTCCAATTCTATAATTCTAAAAATTATAATTCTTTCGTATTCCTCTTCTGTACATCCATATGAAGAGTTGATTAGATTTTGGTTATAATGGATCCACCGGAAGTACCCTTATTTGAAGTTTTTAACAGTTTTTCTTAAAAAAACGCAGTTAAATATTATTTTTTGACATTTTGTTATTATATTTATTAAAGAAAATACTCTTCTCTATATGCTTTTATTATTCATTTTCCTTCATATTCAATAGATATAGAGTTAAAGCATTATAAAGAAATTAATTTTCAAAAATTAGTCAGCTTTGCTATTTATCATGGAAACAGCTGACATAATTATTTAAAAAAATTTAATTGACAGATGTCAGTTGCAAGTGCAAAACCAAATATGGAAAAAAGTATAGGATCTAAAATTGGTATGTCATAGTGTTGCTCGCAAGTGACACGCAGAGAAAGGCCAAAGAGAAGATGGAAGGACATTACTTAGTGTAGTTTATGTTATAATTTTATTGGATTTATAGAAACTTTCCAAATGAACTTTTGATATGGAATTTGTAAAAAAAATAGCATGTGTTCGTGTTCGATTTTACATGATATTATATAGAATCTGTTCCAAGGACCTTTTGGTATGGGATTTGTACAAAATACATGGAATTGACGGAAGGTCTTGTGCTGGCCACAACAGATTTTTTAAGTTGGGATCATCAGAAAATTTGAATGTCACATGAGATGGATTTATAAACATAACCAAAAAAATTAACAAACATTTTTTTTATCGATTTTTCATTGCCAACTCAAATATGTCTACTTTTATTTAACTAAAAATGTGTTCATTGAAGATACAATTAACGATTTAGTCCTAAAATTTTAAACATTTTGCTAATTCTTGTGTTGAAAGCAGATATATATTGATATATCACCAACATTAATGTCAAATTATAACCATCAAAGTTCCACTATTTGTGTCGGTCTAGGCCAGTAACAAAGTGTTTCTGCACAATTTGGAGATATGTGAAAACAGTTACAAAAAATTATTATTATGTGGTTTCGACTATACAATTCTTATTGTTTGACTTTTTCATTTTGTGTAAGCGAATTTCTGTCTTTAATCTTTGAATGTACAGCAACACAAATATGAATATTGTATTATTTGCCAGCACAAGAGCCGATTGTAAACAGCGAAGTCGGTACCGCAAGCTGACCGAGTCCAGTCTCGTCGCCATTGTGACTATTTACACAATGTGCATTTTGCTGTTGCACTCTAGACTTGATATGTTTGTTAACTTGCCCAGATACCACACAACACAACCGCTCTATTTACACCAAAACTAAAAATATGGTCTCCTTTGTTAAACAGTAAACAGAAACCAAATTTCGAGACTCTCATGCGAAATAGTAAGCAATGGATGCGCAATGAGAAAAGTTAGCTAATGTATGGATGACTATTGGACTTAATGACAACAGAGTTTAAATATGATTAAATTCAGTTGTTTGTAGTAAAAAAATGGTATTTGCTCTACATCAAGAGATAAAAATATATTGTTTATTGTTATGATGGCCGGTTTTATAAATGACAGATAAATTTACTTTCAATGAAAATAAAATCTATTTGTTCAAATGACAGCAGAACTTTTGATAGTGATGTTATAAATGGCGTAAATGAACAAAACTGATTCGAATTTTTTATTTTGAATAAATTTACTATCGAAGTAAATTTATCCTGCTTAGTATAAAATCGAGGGTGATACGTACAAAACAAGCACATATTATATCAAACAATAGTTAAAATTGGGGATAATATACTTATGTAGGTACTTTTGTACAGTAATATAAATTTTAATTATTTTAATAATGTCTTTTCTTAAGTAATTTTAACTAAAGCAAAAGTAATTGGTTGTGCATAATTTTAAGAAATTATTTAATAGATATACTATAGAATCAATACAAACAAATAATGATCTGTATAGCTGCTCCGCGTGAAGTTGAGCTGACCTTGTATGCGCAGATCCTAAAATTTGTATTGGAACTGGTCGAAAAGTAGAAGTAGGGAGGTTAGGAAATTGATCTTTTATTTTGTTTCTTAATTTTTTTTAGTAAATTAACAATTCTTGTTTTAGTCATATCTAAAACAAAAGAACGTAGACAATAATAAAATAAGAAAAAATAAGAGACATTTACAGCAAGTTCCCATTTAAAAAATATTATGTTTGTTAAAGTTAGGTATACAGCATAATTGCATAATAAAAAGAACTAGGTCATTTTTTCATGAAATTAACTCGGAAAATACAAGTATTTGGTATCTCTGAAAATCTAATTTAAATTACTTCCAGAAAATATAGAAATATATGTATGATTTCATTTAAAAAATAAACGATCATATCGATTCCGGCAAAACCGGAAGTAGATTTGACGTCCTTTCCACACCAACAACTGGTATTTAAGTTCGACTACAACTTCGTAATTTAATTGGAGTAACGATGATCGACTGGAGATTCTTGTGTGGAGAAGAAAATAAAGTACTCGGAAACTGCAATCAGTGTGGTTGACATAGAAGACCATTGTAATGGTCGAAACGTAGGTTTGAATCAAATAAAACCATACTGACTGCAGTTTCCGAGTACTTTATTTTCTTCTCCACACATTTGTAATTTAAACTATGGGTTCTGTTCACATCTGTAAGTCTTACAGATCTGTAAATCCTGTAAATAATGAACAAAATCGCAACGAAAGCTGCCACTCTTAATGTAATTTTACATTAATCAACAAGAATAGAAGTATTTTTGACACTTAAAAAAAAAATATAGATCTGCAAGACTTACAGATGTGAACAGAATTGAACCATAAAATTAATCAGAGCGTACAATGAGAAAATTATTGAGTTTCTATGAATCTAATTAAACTACTTTATTTTACGTAAATATTTTTCTGCACTTCTCAAAATAAACGAGATACGAGTATTTTTAAACAAATTTTACCATATAGTTGAAAATTAAAAGGCAATAGAAAATTCTGTGGCGACTTTTAATTTTGTCTAAAAAAAATTGACTATCCGAGGTAGGTACCTTAAAAAAACTTGGGAAATGAAATATCTGTACAATGCATAATTAAATATCTTAAAAAAATACACTAAATAGCGAAAAAAATAAATAAATCGTATTATTCAACATAAATTTTTATCATTATTATGTATACTATGTGAAATTTCACAAATTTTAGTATTGATTTTTAAATACTACTCGCCGTCAAATAAATATGGACCGATGCTCATTTTTCCCTTCTCCCCACCCCGTCCTTTGCTATGCGGTGCTGCCCGAGGTACTGCCGCTTCTTTATAACTTAGCATTTTCAACATGACCAACGGAATTAGCCACAGAGGAGAAATCTCCAGTCCATATTTATTTGACTGCAAGTATAACATATTTCACCAATTATAAATCGGTTTTAGATAGTTAAGAATTTAAGTCTTTAAAGGACAATATAAACAATACAAAATATAACCTATTGATATTTGACTTCACAAAGCAAAATATGTTATAATTTTCTATAATTTGGTTGAAAAAAGTTCTATCGCAAGCAAAATCGCACGGTATATGTACTTGCAAAAAGTATACTTATTGCGATTTTTATGCATGCAACATGTTCTTTTACACTTTTTACCTAAATTACTCTTACAAAAATATTGTTAGAATGATATTTAAATTGCTAGAGGTGCTAGAAATTTAATGAAAAACATTGCTGTGTATTACGAGTACATTTTATACAAAAGAAACGAATGGTAATAAAATGGTGGAGGCGCCCGTATAATGTCGTGTATTCTTGTGCAAAAAGAAGAAAACATTCTCTTTAAGTATGCAAATTAAAATAATAATCTTAGAATGAAATTGTAAAGGTATAATTGAAACAAGAGTTTGTTGTAGTTATACAAACAGTGTACGTATATTTCTATATGTAATAGTTCACCTCCGTCCAAAGTATATTTATTCTGGTGCTGTCTGTTTTAGTTTGTAGGTGAATTTTGCATTAGTGCAGCAAGACTAGGAGACGTGTTCTCGGCACATATTGTTAATGCACACTTCCTAAACGAGAAATTGAATGGGTGCACCGCGGGAATATCGAGTTAAAATTAGCTCACTTCCAGTAACAATATTTGCTTTGCTCCACGCTTTCATATACACGAGCATCGTTATTCAATTGCCACTTCAACCGGGGTTTCATATAGAGAAATGTATACATACAAGACCAACTATAACATCGGAATGCAAAATACTTTCATTCAATTCCAATACAACTCTAACCCATTAGAATTCAATACATTTCTGTAAAACATAATAGAATAAAGGCATACCTGTATCAACGCGCTTTATTACACATTTCAATTTGCGTTAAATTATAGAGAGATGTCACTTTAGAATTAAATAAAACTTTTTACAATAACAGTCAAAAGTGGCGCGCCGACTTTAATAACCTTCAATGGGCAGATTTTGATTTTAAACCTTTTCAATTAAAAAAAATAAAAAAAAAATATGCGCAGTGGGATCTACACCTAGTAAGCCAACTAATGGCAGGAGTCACGTGCTATATATATATATATATATATATATATATATATATATATATATATATATATAGATGAAAGGTAATTACGACTGTAATTAGTTAAGGAAACTGGATAGTGGGTTTGACAGGCAATTTGTAGGCTTAAGTGTAGTACACTCTTTTTAATTTGTCAAGCTTTCGGTTATATTTTTAACCATCCTCAGGACACTGTAATACAATAATGAAATACGTACAATTTGTTTAAAAATTAAATTTGGTTTTTAGTACTCATATTAGTTGAATTTTTTTTGTAGAATTTACAGCATTTACAAACATGTAATTTTTAACATGCACACGCGCATGATATAGTACGAGCCCTGCGTCAAAAGAATTCGCCTACATCCCTTCTTTTTACAAGGTAGCTACACATTTATTAATTATGATAGCGCATTTTATGTAAGCTATTAATTAACTCTAATAACATAAAAGTAAGTTTAGGAATAATAATTGAATAAGTATAAACAATTTCCTTTTATATGAATAATGACAATAAATAGATGCGGGCGAATTCTTTTGACGCAGGGCTCGTAAAATGATAAGTCGAAATAACTAAATTACATATTAAAAATTTTGGCCAAAATAGTTATCACAGTAAAATTGATAAATTACAAACTAATAAAGTAAACAATTTTGTTAAAATAATGTTAAACTTTTATAATTGTGCACAAATTGTCGAAGTAAACACGTGTACAACACCATTTTGTGAAAATTTAACTCTCAGAAAAATCCACTAAAAGATAGAAATAGTTGTTCCTAAAAAGTGTGAGTTCAGTAGTTTCATGTTATTTAATAGTAAATAAACAAAGGAATGTTTTTAATTTTTTTTTTAATTTAACCCGGATCTAGGTGTGGTGGATTGTGAATATTATTCGATAATTTTAACAGGTAAGTGTATATATGGCTCAGTCCATCAATGTCTCTCCGTTTGTTTATGGGGTTTTCGGTATTGTTGATACGAATCATTTCTAGAAATGTACGTTTTAATAAATTTTGTTCTTTATCTAATATTTCAGCTTCATCGTATAACATTTTGTGTTTGTATTTATTGCAGTGTTCTGCCAAAGTACAAGCTGTAGGTTTAAGTTTAGTGTCACTTTTGTGAGATGTTATTCTACTCACTCAAATATATGCTTATATTATGTTTGCTCAAAACTTAGCCACAAGCAGCGCATTTTCTGAGGCCTGGTGTAGATCGTCTACCGTACAAGTAGATGCACACAATGGACACTGAAGCATGTGCCTCATAGACTGGCCTTCACCACAATCACATTTTGTATCATCTAGTCTAATGTAGCCCTATTCTGCTAAATGTATTTTTGACCTGGCCCCTCCTGACCTCAGTCTGTTCAAATACCAACCACCCCTCGTTGTTTCCAGGTGGTAAGATTTCATCAAAATTTTCCCAACAAGAGAGAAGGGGGTACTTTACATTTCCATATCTGAAGCCTGGCCTTTTCATCAGAATATAAAGTTCTTTTGCAGTTTTTAAGAAACTTTTCCTAGATTTTAGCCTTTGCACAGGAACTACATGACCAAATAATGGATGAAAACTCATATGTTCCATTTTCAGTCTCTTCTTATCCACAGCTTCTTCTTTTCGAACACATGGTAGCGCAATTCCTGTGAGGTGATAAAGCCATTCAACTGGAGTGGGCTTCAGACAACCAGCTATCAATCTGAATGTATCATCTGTTTGGTATGTGATGAATTATACCAGACAGGACAAGTATACTCTGCACCAGAAAAACAAAGTGCCAATACCGAAGTTCGGATAGTTTGTGGTTGACTACCCCATTGTGACCCGACCAGTTTTCGTAGTAGATTGTTTCTACTGGAAACTTTCAACATGCAATTGATACAGTGCTTCTTAAATGTGAGATGTGCTTGTCATGAGATTTGTGGCGTTTTGGTTTTCAAAATTTAGACATATTACCCTAATTCTCTAAACAAAGTTGTGAAATTTAATAACCATTTTCAGTTGTTAAATTGAATATCAGTTGCTTAGTTCAAAAATGCAATTCACTATTACATCAAGTTGCTAAAATTTGAACATAGAACAATCTTTGGCAAATGGTATTTGTTGTAAATTTTAGGTTAGGAAATGAACTTTTATTTGAAATAAAGAAACGGCAGCAAAGCCAAGTATTTTTAAAATAATATACTCGTATATCTATGTGATAAACAATTATACCGTGAGTATTTTTTAACGTGAAACATTGGGTTTGTCATATATATGGTTACGACTTGACATTTGATTGACAGCAATGTATTTTCCCGTTCCATTTACAATGAAACATAGTGAACAAGTGAACGAATTTGACATTTGATAAGACGTCAATAGAGGTTAATTTTGTTTAAATAATTATACCTGCATTCTAAATTAAAATTAGTTGTAGAAAAAATATAGTGTGCACCATGTGCCCGAGTGGTTTTCTGACTCGGCTAAATTTCTTACAATATTTAAATATAATACTTGTCAAATTCATTCCCCATGTGTCATTTTAAATGAGACAGTCAAATACATTGCTGTCAATCAAATGTCAAATCATAACTTATAGGAAAATTCAACGGTTATCTGTCATATTAACAAGATGTCATTAGAGATTAATTTTGTTTAAATAATTATACCTGTTTTCTAAAAATTAAATTTAGATGTAGCAAAATATTGTGTGCACCTTGTGCCCGAAATATGTTTATTACTCTCGAGTGGTTTTCTGACTCGGCTAAATGTCTTACAATATTTAAATATTCTTCTGTCAGATTCGTTCCCTATGTTTCATTTTAAATGGAACGGGCAAGTACATTGCTGTCAATCAAATATCAAGTCGTAACCATGGAAATGACAAACCCAATGTTTCATGTTAAAAAATACTCACTGTATACATTTTTAAGAAGATTTTAGAATTATGCAAAGAAATTTGCAAGGTGCTAGTAATCCATTCTCGATATCATAATAATTAATTACAAAGATATTCAAAGTGAGCAATGAGTTCGTCCATGATTTAATTCGTGAACTGGATAGTCTCATGTCACAAGATCAATGATTTACATTTATTCCAAATCATTTTAAATTGAAAGATAAATTTATAATTTAAATGTTTTAATTCTTAAAAAGATTCTTTTTACACTTAATTTCTACGCCTATGGGTCTTATAAAGGATGACAGAGCAAAATTTCAATTTTCCGTGCAGTCAATGAACGATTTCCAAAATTTCCAACTAAACTGTAAAACTAGCTTTATATAAATTGATTTGCCCAAATTCATCCTTTTATAATTTAAATCAAATATAATAATAAAATACCTTTCTTCACAAATTATTTTTTATTTTCAATATTGTCTCGTGGAACATCGCATCGCGAATTATCTCATCTCTCATTATTAAAAATCAAACGTCAAACTAATCACAATCTGGGCGAGTTTCTTTATTCAGCAACAATTAATGCGCTGAATTACATCAGCAATTGAAAATGACGTCACGATGAATAACTGATGGATCCGATGGATAGCCGCTGCGACCGAATAAAGAAACGGGTTGCTGAAAAGTGCGATGAATCTCCTAATCTTAAATATCAACTGGCAGTTAACCACCACACCAGTTAACAGATATGGAAACTTTTATAGTTAAAAGTGTGGTTAAAAGGACCGTCGCTATATTGCAATCATTAGATTCTTCATCGAACAATAAAGAATCTGATAACAGCAATAACAGCAGTGATGTGGAATTCATAATTATAATAAAAATATCTACCTCTATAACCATCTACTTTCCGTTGTGAACGAGATATGTTTTTCTTTTATTTGAATCATGCATTTTTTCTATAATCTTATACCTTCAACCATGAAACAAACGCAAATGTCAAAAATATAACCTAAAAACATTTCCTTAGACCCCCCCACTACCGATCCATAGGAAATCGTAAAATCCATCGGTAGTCAAAGCCGATGCATGCGATGAATTTACGATGGATAGTGCGCGGTAATTAGAAACGGTATGATGAATTTCATCTGCAATTCAGCAGTGAATAAAGAAACGGTGTGATGAATTTACGATTCATGCGCATTAATGCGCACTACTCATCGGTGAATAAAGAAACTCGCCTTCTGTCATTTTACGTTGTCAATAGAGTAGAAATAAATATGTACAAATATTGAGACTCAACATGCTTTTTAACTCACTTGTTAATAACTTCACTTTTAAACTTAACAGCGATTGTTCACAACGACCATTTTTAACAATATCGTTAGTTGGGTAATTACTGAATACCAGTTGAGTGACAGTTGTTACAAGAATTGCTAAAAATCGTTGTTAACTCTCTGTTGTTATATACTACCTTAGTGAATTAGGCCTAGTGACGAAAGTCTTTGACGACTTTAAAAAACTTCTCAAAAGAAGTTACAAAAGCTTTTATTGAATCGATGTAAATTTTTACCAAGAATAGAGTTATTTTAGTGATTACAATATTTTTGACGTTTCGTTCGATAGCCCAGTTGGCAGTTTTAGGTGCCATTTTTCTTAATATGTGCAGAAATAAAAAGAGATTACTGTTAAATTGAAAAGGTCTATTAACAGGGAAAGTTTAAAACTCACGCTCGCAAAATTCTACCCGAACACAGCTTTATACAGTTCCGAGGTTTTCTGTAGTATCTTGCGTTAGCTGTATTATATTTATGGAAAATTGTCATTAGATTACGTTAAAGATATGTTTAGCAAAGTCAGAGCGTTACTTTTAACTATTTTTTCTTTTGATTGTACATAAAAACGAATAAATAGAATAGAATACAAAAAGTTTTATTTAATTCTGAGCAGGAGGAAAGTTTTTTGAAGTTTCACCTCAATGTGGTTTACGGAGAAGTCGGTTAAAACTATAATTCAAACAAATGAAATAAAATATTTGAGTAAGTAAAAACAGAAAATAATGGATAACGAATTAAGAAATACGGCACGAGATGGAGATCCAAAGTATAAATAAAATAGTAGAAAACAAGTAATTACAGTGTCTGGAGCATTTATTTGTATTGAAGATGAGCAAAGAAAAACAAGGCAAGTTTTGGTAAGAAAATAAATTTTTTAAAGGAAAATGTGAAGACTACAAAAAAATAAGAGATATAATATTAAGAGACAGAAGAATAAACACAAGAGGAATAATACAAAAGTTATTTGTTTGTGTTTTACAGTTCAAAAAAATTCAAAATTTTGTAGGAAATAATAACGATAGCTGGAACTCCTTTCTTTATTTATATTCTTATCCATTTTGCTTAAATACATACTGAACATTTACCAATCTTCAATATCAAAATATTTTAGTATTTACTTGCACTTGTTTACCTACACAATTCTTTGTTTATGTAGTATATATATTTAACGTACGGCAATACGAGTACAATTATCACAAAATTTAAATACATATGCAACAATCATATATAAAAAGAAAATAATTTGTTGAACAATAGTGCATTAAAACATAAGTTGCAGTAGATAACGTATTTTGTTTGAATAGCATTCTGTGACGAGTGTTTTATACTATTATCTCTATTTCGGCATTCATTTACATTATTTCTTTATAAAAAATAGTTGACAATTTTCATTAAGAGAGATATTTGAAAACAATTACGTAGGTTTGTGACAGTGATTTGTTTTTACCTCCCGCTACCCTAGGTAAGGGAGGTATAGGGATCGTGCTAAAAATCGCATATATAGATTTTAGTGAATAAGCACGTTTTGATGTCCCCAGAATCCGATTTTATCATTTTTACAATGATGTCTGTAGGTATGTATGTATGTATGTATGTATGTATGTATGTATGTATGTATGTGTGTGTGTGTGTGTGTGTGTGTGTGTGTGTGTGTGTGTGGATCGTGTGGACACGATTACTCACATACTATCAATCAGAAAATTTTGTATACTCATTCTATACTAATGTGGGAAGAGCTCATTAGTTTTTAGTGTATATCGGATAACTGGAAGTATCATTTATACAAACTTTTAACAGTTTTTCTTTTAAAAAATTCATTGAATATAATTTTTTAGCAACTTTTACCAATACAAATTGAATATAATGTCACAATTTCAATTCCACGATAACAGCATTTAGTAAATAACTTGAAATAACTTTATATCTTAAATTATCAAATAATTTATTTTTGTACATCACTTTGCCTTTGCGTCAAACAAAAACAATACTTTAATAACAAATTTGACATATTTAAACAAATGTTACTGTCACGAAGCAATTATATTAAAATTAATAATGAAACCGTGTTAAGAAGAATTTAGTAGTTTAAATATGATTCTAATGAAATTAAGGTTTGTAAAAATAACATATTTTCCATCATACATAAATATTAGATATACAAGATAAGTCGATTTAAGTTTGATGTTTGCAGCATTATATATCAAACAGCTCTCTATAAGAACGTAATTGCAAAGTGTCAAATAATAGTTTGCAACTATACATTTACGAAATTGATCATGTACGGCGCAGAATTTACACAGATTGCGTTTTATAGCATAAGGAAGTTGGTGCTGATTTTGACAATAATGTGTGTGACGATTTTTCAGGAAAAATATAATAAAATATAATCCAAAATTTCTTTTTACAAACTTTTCTATTTATAGGTACAACAAAGTAGATTTTGTTATAAACGGTCAATCGTAAGTGATACTTTACTTAAAGCTCATTGCTATTTTAAACATGGAATTGGAGGGAGGTCATGTGCTGGCCACGTCAGATTTTTTTTTTATTTTGTCGTAATTTTGATACAATTATGTTCATAGGTTTGGATTTTACAATAACATTTAACTTGTCATTTGTCATGTTAGTTCCAAAATGTTATGTGGTAGAGCACATTGTGGAAACACTGCGTGTAAGGTTAGAATCTCGGCCTACTTATCGCCGACATCAATATGTCAACAAAAATTGTCCCACCTTCTATATTTATACACCGCAATTTTCCACATACATGAAATAATACGATCGTCGAATAACATGGTATATAAGGTACAAAAGGCTGGACACCACTGCCGTATAATAATGTGATATCCAAATTATGTACAGAGTGTAAATCGAAAAGTGAGACAGGCGTTTGACATGGGAATTCAGTTTTTTTTTGCGCAAACGTTACCTAGTTATTTTATGCAAAAATACTTCATATAAAAGCTATATGGTTTTTAATTTTGTATATAAATAATGTGAAATGATTATTCTAGCTCTTCATGTAAATGTAAATATTAATTATAAACTTACAGTTTTTATGAGCTTTCCGTGTAGGCAGTTATGGATTCATGACAAAAAAATAAACAAATGCATTATTTTTAATTGACATTTATAACTGAATTTGGATTGGAGCAGTAAATTAACGCAAAACACAAAAAGGCAAAATTTTTAGTTCTAATTGACAGTTAAAACAATGCATTTGTTTATTTTTGTCATAAATTCATGGCTGCCTAGATATAAAAATTGTAATTTTATAATTAATTTTTACGTTTAAATGAAGAGTTAGAATAATTGTTTCATATGACTTAGATGCAAAATTTAAATATCTTACTTTCATTTGAAGTATTTTTGCATAAAATAATTAGGTAACGTTTCCGCAAAGAAAAACTGAATTCCCATGTTAAACGCCTGTGTCTCACTTTTCGATTTACATTCTGTACATATTTGAAAACACCGTCATATTCTTGGTTCAGAAAATAGGTAATAATAAAAAAAAAAATAACAAAGTTGCTATGAGTACAATATGGAATCCATTTGAAATATTCTTATATTCTTTCTTCGATTGATCCCTTTTCCATCTTTTAATCCTGCGTCTATTTACCTCCAAATTTATTTATTTAGGTCATTCGAAAAGTCGTAAAAAAATGAGTAGGCTATAAACCTTCGCACGAACCTTGCCTGCTGCCCTTACACTCCTGCTGTTTCCTGCGAATTCTGCAGAGGAATTTACATGCGGGTATCGATCCTGCATCACATCCACACCAGATGACGCTAATTATAATTGAGATACTGGCCAAGGGTCACACAGGGTTATTGCTAGTTTTATTCCCGCCCTTAAACCTTAAACCGCCATTATTTAATATGTATAAGATGTTACACGAAGGCTATGCATTTAGGATAGCACAAAGTATCCCATTATATCAATTAGAAATAGGGTAAAATGTTTATGCACTAATAAGACATTAAAATTCAATTATTTTTTTTTATTCACTTTCATTATAATATTTTGGCGACAGGTATAAATACTTCATAAAAAATCTGTTGTGGCCAGCACAATACCTCTCGCCATTTCCATTTTATGTCATGTAAGTATTGTATTGCAGGTCGTTAACGAACCGTCGATTTAAAACAAAAAAATTAAGAACTTTACCCAAATATTGTTTTTATTATATGTAACATGTCTTCTGCACACATACAATATTCTAATTATATATATATTTTTAATTGTATTAGGAAGTTCCTAAATGTCAGAGATTCTTCCAATTCATTATCAAGATTGGCGGTATTTCTTATAGGTATATGCATTTTACCTACAATTTATTTAATTAATTAATAAAACAATAAGAAAGATTAAATGTACTTCCCAGAAAAAGCTTTCAGAATGTCACTAAAACTGTTGATTTTTGCCTTGGCCTCTACGATTGATTATTAAAAACAGAAATTTTCAAAAAATAATATTTAGAAGATTTTTTAAAGAAACTATTACTTCCGGTTGTCAAATTGTTATCAAAATCTAATCAGCACTTCCCAAGATTGTCATATTGAGGAAACTGCAGTTAAATATTTATTAAGTCTTTGAGAAACCGTTCCAACATCCACACATACACACGGACATCATCATAAAAATGTTATAATCGGATTATAGGGACCTTAAAACGTGCCTATCCACTAAAATCTGGATATGTGAATTTTAGCATAATTCCAATACCTCTCTTAACGAGAGGTAATTTTTGGGTATAATTTTTTTTTTTTAATAACTGTTAGAGTTTGTGTAGTCGGTACTTGATGGAATATTTTAAAAATATAATTATTGAAACGCAACACTCGATTATTCCACAGATTTTATTTATTATGTAACGATCGTTTCGTCTTTTCGGACCTCATCAGACAATAATACAAACATAACAAATAAAATCTGTGGAATAATCAAGTGTTGCGTTTCAATATTTTATTATTATTTGAAATTAAAATGTTTGAATTTATGTCTTTCATAACAGAGTAAACTTAATTGAAAGACATTTAAAAATGGATTTAGTTGTAATTATTTCAAAATATGAGCGTTAGGATAACCAAAGTAATAGTTTTTTGTCTAGTCTATAAAAAGCACTTTTGTGTATGTGAATATATATAAGTAAATTTTGGCAAGCCGTGCCGGACACAAGCCATTAAAAACGAGCACGAACACTCGCAAAGCATTTTCTGTACGTGTAATACACATATTTTTTTGTTCCGACTTCTCCGTAAATTTATTAAATGAATTTGATTTATTGTCCAAATATTAAATACTAGGATTTTTTTACGTTTGCAGGAAGATTTGAATTTCAAATGACTTGAAAAATCAACAAACATTTTTTTATTGGTTTTTCATTGCCAGTTCAAATACAATTACTGACATTTAACTTATAATGTGTTCATTTATGTAACAATTAACAATTTATAGGGCAATTCTGAACAAATCTGTAAGTCTTACAGATCTGTAAATCTTTAAAAACCTGACAAAAACGCAACTACTTTTGTTTATTAATATAAAATTATACATTAGGGTGACAACTTTCGTTGCGATTTTGTTAATTTATTTACAGATTTACAGATCTGTAAGACTTACAGATTTGTTCAGAATTGACCCATAAGTCATAAAATTTGTAAAAATTTGGTAATTCCTAATGCGCTTGTTGAAAATACTCAAAAATTGGCAGTTCATCAGAACAGTAATCCTAAATTGTAACCATAAATTTATTATTAAGTTACCGTAGAAAAATAAACCAAAGGATTTAAATCTAGGGATCTAGCTGGTCATGCGACAGGACCTCCACGTCCAATGTCCAACCCAGCCATCAGGATAGTGAAAATTTTACCAAGCACTTGTCTTCCATAATAGGATAGTGCACCACCATGTTTAAACCACTAGTAAATTTACTAAACCACTAATGCCCGTTTGCACCAACAAAATTTAAGCCTCGACTTTGCTAAGTTAACTTTAACGTTAAGTCAGACTTAAAATATAAGTCGTTTGCACAACGAATATTTGAGCTGAGATTAGGTAAGCCGAGATATTCTAGGGAATTTCTCTAATTACTAATTTCACACTTATTTTGACACATGCGTAAAATATAAAAATTAATTATTAAATAACATAAACATGAATTAATAAGAAAGAATTATATTATAAATGTCAGTGACTATTCACTTATAATCTTATAATTAAAGCATTGGTTTTGGGCAAGTAAAATTTATAAATATAACATAACTGGAAATAATATTTGGGATTTATTACTTTAGCGGTGTTTGAAAAACGAAATAGGAGTTCAAATGACACACCTGGGGATTGTATTTTTATACCAGTATCTACTGAAACTTACATTAAATACATTATTAATTCTTCTGAATAAATCAGTAGAGTAAATTATTTTAGAATTATGTATGTAGGTACTTACAACGATTTGATTGACAATAACAGAAAAAATCTCTCCAAAAAAATCTGCAATACTGAGCAAGTGATTTCCAATATGTAGCGGGAGTTCGCAAAAAAATAACAATTGATTTACAGGAGACGAACTATCATGTATGGAAAAAATATTATTTCAAAATAAAACAATTATCACAGTTAACTTATCATTTACGAAGTCGATGTATTGTTCGATAATTTTTAATAAATCATGCTTGGTTACGTCTGAAAATCGAAATTCTTTAAAAAAGTTATTTTTGTTAAATGTGCAGATTGTGCAGCTCTCTTGTAAATTGTCGTCAGCGTCATAAACGTTAAAATTTACCATGTTAGTAATATGAGATACAAAAACTAAACACAGGTAGTGACGATTTACAAGCTAAGTCTAGGTTAAGTCGCCAACTGCCGGGGGCTTAAATTTAAGCCTGGCTTAAGATTTTAAGTTCCTAATTTGTACGTGGTGCAAAGAAATTTAGGTCATACTTAAAATTTGAGAAGACTTAAAGCTTAAGTCTTGTTGGTGCAAACGGGCATAAGAAACTTTAACTTCTTGACCTAATAGAGCCTATATTTATATGACATTTTTTACTCGAAATAATCTCCCCAACAAACAGTTAAAGGTTAAAGAATTTTACACTCGATAATAATCACCCAGAATAATGATAAAAATATTAAATATGATTTTGTGTTTCTTATTGTTATAGTCCATGGGCATTTAAAAAACAATGTATTCAAACTGTTTCAAAAATATTGCAAATGATTAAAGATATTGTACATACTACTATCTAATATGTGCGCTGCTTTAAAATCCATATGAAATACAATTAATTTACTTTGCGCTTACCTAATATAACATATAACAATTGCCCAAATAAGCATCCCCAAATAAGTAAGAAGCATAAAGTTACTGTAAAAATTATTTTTAACGGCATCTATGGAACATTACGAAATAAGAATTTCTTTCCCTTTACCCCTCAGCTCACAGCTCAAGAATGGTGTCTCGCACTGTAGGCTTTTCAAGCAATATACTTAATTACTACTCCTTGTTCCACACTCAGGTTGCGGAATATATTATAGAAAATATTAACATAACGGAGTTTGTCCGACAGGAAAAATCCTGTTTTAAACATAGTAAAACGAGGTAAGACTGTTCGTATAATGTTCAGTCATGTCGGCGCGAAGACAGTACAGTTAATGTAACTCCAGTAAATGAAATATTCAGAAAAAACGTCTTGAGTTGTTTTTTGCGTAATTAGTTGTAGGAAGCGTCACGGACGTCTTCCAGGGAAAAGAAAACACAAGGAGAAAAAAGTCAATTCATAAGTTAGCATTATTCATTAGTGTCGTCGCGGGCAGAAAAAAAGACTCTTGAAAGAGTTCACTTACGTTTCTGAATATAAAGTGCTTGATTTCCCATTGATCGCTACCCTCACTCGCAAATGGCGCATCTAAATTGATGAATAAATCGCTGCCGATATCCAAGTGTAAATTGTTTTTGTTACGTGATTGTCATTACGCGAGCAGATAAAAAGCTTATTATTGTTTCCATGTACAATGCGATACTCCATTTTTTTGTGATCACATATGTATGGCTTCGCTATTTACCGAACATTTTTCATGTGTCAACGAATATCAAAACACTACAGGCAACGAAATTTAAATATTGTGAATTAAAAACAATCATTACCCTCTCGAATTGAAATTGTACCAGTGATTTGAATTTCAAATGAATTTGCACAGGTAGCAACACATGCATAATATTTTTAAAATTAATAATATATATTTTACAGTGCTGCATGAAATATTTCCTGTGAAATAAACAATACTTTAATAATACTAAAATACCTGAAAAGTATTTATAAATATTTTCATACGTAATATAACAAGTGATATGATTATTAGTTGTATATTTATTTATTTATTTATTTATTTATTTATTTATTTGATACAATGCCCTACAGGCGAATGCCCAATTACAGGGTAAGGAAAAACTTTGATAAGTACAAGATACATTCAAGTGAAATAAATTATACAGTTTTTGATGTCTTTAATATTGTTGTGAAATAAATCAATGTAAGGCTCAATAATATTGTAACTAGTAAACATAAAATGAAGAGGTGATTTAACCAAAGAGTTGGACCTGGGAGCTGGATAATAAAATGACATGTTGTTATTTCTAGATGATAATCTTGGAACTTGAAGCGGAACTTTACTTAAAATGGCTGGACAGTCAATGAGGCAATTGATAATTTTAAATAATAAAACTACAGCATTAGTACTACGTCTCTGGTGTAGTAGTTGTAAATCGAAGGAATCGACAAGTACTTCTTGTGGAATATTTCTAATTGGATATGACCCTTCAGTTATGTATGTAGCAGATTTTAAAAATAATCTTTGAATTTTTTCAATGGATTGCTTTTGTTGGTCATAAATGGGATTCCATATTACTGAGCAGTATTCTAGATGGGGTCTTACTAAAGATATAAATAACAACCTCAAAGTATATTTATTGAATTGTTGTGTATTTCTAAGTATAAATCCTGAGCACCTGTAAGCAGTTTTAACAACTGCGTCCGTGTGCGATGTAAATGTCAGTTTAGGATCGAATATAACACCCAAGTCTTTGAAAATGGGCGGCCTGTTCAAAATAGTAGATCCAATTGAATAATTAAAGATAATAGGCTCCGATTTTTTTGTGAATGACATGATATTACATTTTTCAATATTTAACAAAAGATTATTGTCGACACACCATTTGTGGATCATATTTAAATTATTCTGTAATTTTACGCAGTCAGTAACTGTAGAAATTCGAAGGAACAATTTTAAATCATCTGCGTACAACAAATGTTCAACATCAATATTTGTAGTGATGTCATTTATAAATATATTGAATAGCAATGGTCCCAAGACCGAACCCTGCGGCACCCCTGATTTTTGTGGAAATTTTTCAGACTTAAAGCCATTGTAACATACATATTGATACCTTTCGTGCAGATATGAGGACAGAATAGCAATAAGCGAGTTAGAAAAGCCGAAGAACTCTAATTTACGTAATAAAAGTTGGTGGTCTAGCTTGTCAAAGGCTTTAGAAAAGTCCGTGTAAACCACATCCACTTGACTTTGTTTGTCTAAAGCTTCGCAGATAGATTGAGTGAGGCACATTAAGTTGGTTTCAGTGGATCTACCTTTTATAAAACCATGTTGATTAGCTGACAGTAACCCGTGCACATGGTTGTATATTTTATTGTGAATAATAATTTCAAAGAGTTTACTGAAATTAGAGATAATGGCAACTGGTCTGTAATTTTTTACATCATTTTTGTCTCCTTTTTTAAAAACTGGTGTTACACGTGAAACTTTCCAAGAAGAGGGAAATATAGATGTTTTTAAAATTAAACTAAAAATAATACCTAAAGGCATAGTAAAAACTGAAGCACAGTCTTTTATAATAAAGGCCGGAAATAAATCTGGTCCAGCAGTGAAATTGTCTTTTAGTTTTTTTATAGCGTATATAATATCTTCTTCACTGATTTCGAAACAAGCCAAAGTAGGAAAAGAGTGAGTTAGTAATAACTGATTACATGTATTTGATGTATTTGCAGTAGGGCTCGTAAAAGAACTAGAAAAGTATTGAGCGAAACTGGAAACTATTTCTTGCGGTTGATCCAATTCTATATCGTCCATAGATTTTATAACAGATGGAATTGAAGAAGTATTACGCTTATTATTAATAAATGTCCAAAATTTCTTGGCATCGAGACGAATATCATTTTGAATTTCATTACAATAATTTTCATAAGCAAGTTTAGTTTCAGTTTTTATTTCTACCCGTAATTTTTCAAATTTCATTTTATCATTCACGTTACCAGTCTTCTTATATGCTCTCCATGCTTTGAACTTATTTTTGATTTTGTTAATTATAGAGGCGTTATACCATGTGGGGTAAGAACTTCTACATTTTCTTTTCTTAGGTACATGTTTTACAACAAGCTCATTTAAAATTGAATAGAAAGCGTCAACTGCAGCATTGACATCCTTGAAGCTATGGAGGAAATCCCATTTAATGTTAAGGAGATCATTATATAGCTCAGCAAAATTAGCCTTTTTAAAGTTAAAATTCTCATTACTGATGGATTGAAATTTATTCGTTTCCGGCTTGAATTCAAATTCAATATCTAGTGAAGGGTGATGGTCATCTTCATATATTATACATTCAGTTGATCGAGAGACTAAACAGTTGTTATTACTTAAAACAAAGTCAAGTATTCGATTATTTTTATTTTCGATAAAGTTAAATTGCTTTAAGTTTGTTAAGTGCAGAAAGTTAATAAAAGAGTTATGAAGTGAGCTGTACGAAATATTAAGTTCACAATTTAAATATTCTGTAATATTAAAATCTCCAAAAATAATGATATTGGAGTCAAATAATTGGTGAACTGCAGAAAGTGAATCAAATAGAATGTTATAATCATTTAAGGAGCATGATGGTGGTATATAAATATTTAAAACATAGAAATTAACATTTTTTACAGAAAGTTTGACTAATAAACAGTCAATAATAGGTAGATCGAGTAATGCAGGGCACAGAGAGTAAAAATCTACAAGCGTTGCTTTGATATTTTTCTTTATGGCTAATAAAACACCACCGCCGCATTTTAAATTTGTTTTTTCGAAATCACGGTCAGTACGAAAAACCAGAAAATTATCTGTATCAAAAAGTTCACCATCTAAAATTCCTTGATTACACCAGGTTTCAGTAAGAGCGTAAACTTGGTATTGTGGCGCATTTAGTGAATTTGAGAATAAAACTTTGCATTTTGTCTTTAATCCCCTGACATTCTGATAATAGCATGATAAATTGTAGCGATTATGATGATACGCATATTTTGAGGTATTAATAGAGGATTGCTGGGCAGTGTTCTGTAATTGCTATATATATAATTGGTATCTCGCTAGGAACCCACTGTAGACCGATTTTTATTGAGTTATTAGAGAAATTACTGATGTAATTCATTTCAAAAAGGTCATACACTCACATCTTGTTCAGTGTTAGTCATTATAATATTTATGAATTCATGTCTTAGTACTTCCAATTCGCAATGTCTTGTAACCACATAATAGACAAATAAACTACTCTATTCTATAGGGCACCTACACGTGACGTTTCAACATGGCGGCCACCAGCTGATCTTAGACAACCAAACCTTCAGTTTGCATTGTGTCTTACGGAGAAATATCGTGCCGTAAGCTTTTATTGTGTTTTTACGGCACTTGTTGTTTTATTTGGAAAAAACTGATTAGAGTGTGTAAAAGTGAGCATATGAGGAGTGTTTTCCGTAAAAAATAAGTCAGGCCATTCTTATTATTTAATGAGTTCCAGGTTATTAAATTAAAACTAATCCAATCATATGCATACTTTTATTGCATATAAAATAATTTAAACATAATCGTATAGGAACATATTGTATTAATGTTTAAATATATGTAATTTTCTTTAATAATATGTATAAAAAACATGAAAAAATATTTTTTAAATGACAGAATTACAAATTTTGAATGAAGTTTTTTTTTTATTAACAGAAAATATATATATATATATATATATATATATATATATATATATATTTGTATGTTCCTCACAAAGGTTTAAAAATTAGATAGGTAATCAATTATTGATTTCATATTGATTTTTAAAAGGCATTTATAATCCTCGTCAAAAAAATGTCAATGTATAAGGATCCACATTATGTATCCACTTTAATTTATCGATTTAACGTACTTTGGCTTCCAAAGATAAATTTTTGACGTATAAACTCAATAAGCTCATTTATATATAATAAAAATACACAATATGACAATAAGAAAAATGAACTCGAAGTTAATATATATATTTCAAATTTAATTTTCTTTATAAATTAAAAAAAATCTAATAATTCAATTTATTTTAATTTCAATATTCATGTTTTCATTTAACAATGCACATAAAAAAAAACTTATACAAACTCAAATGAATGTAATACAACCTGATGCTACAAGCTACTTATTTCAATTCAATATTTTTAAAAATATATTTATAAATACAACTGCTTTGTTTTACTAGTAAATAATTCATACACTTATCTTTAATTATGGCTAATTACATTTTAAAATAGCATGTATAAATTTAGGAAAAACTGAATTTTTTGTACAGAAAACACATTCGCTGCATAAGACGCAATGTTAAACTGAAGCTTGGTTGCCCGAGATCCACAGACAAACCCGTGCCGAGATCAGCTGATCATCCGCCATGTTGTGACGTAGGTGCAGGTGCCCTATTCTATCATCGATGATATTTTCGAGTGAAATATGCTGCATCGGTTTCACGTGCAATGTCATTGATTATTTTTCATATCACGAGCTTATATTTAATGAAAGAATATAATGACTTTTTGTTAAAATTAACTGTCAATGTTGTAAAAATCCTAGTAACGAATACAAAGATGGTGATAATTTCTTTGCTTTTTTTTATCATCGTTGTGATAAACATGTAACTAGGGAGATTCTGACATGACGATTGAATTATATTCTCATATTATAATATAAACATCGCCAGTGACCTTTTGATAATAGATACGAGAGTAGATTGAAAAGTTTCCGGAATGACCATGAAAACAAAATAAATCTGATTCAAGTTATGTTTTATTTTTCAACATATTCCCCTCAAAGATAAACGTTTCTCCAGTATTAGATTCTCTGCCGAAAGTGACTCTCGAAGAGGTCCCAAAAATAACCTTTTACAGCCTTGATCAGCTCTTCATTGGAGCGAAATCTTTCTCCAGCCTGGAATGTTTTGAGCTTCGGGAACATATCGAAGTCCGAGGAAGCAAAACAGGTGAATACCGTGGATATGGAGAAATTGCGAACTTTAATTCCGGCAATTTTGGCTCACTTGAATAAATAGGTGAATTTTTGTGGCGAAATAATACTTTTTTCAGGCGTTTTTCCTAAATTGTTGCTTCGTTGCCTAGAAGAGTTGTGTGGTACATATTGGTCAGTAATAGGTATTTTCTCTTTCAAGAAAAACAAGTAGCAAAATTCCGTAAGCTTCCCAAAAAAAACTGAAACCATTATTTTTTCTACCGATCGAATGCTCTTTGCTTTCGTCGAAACTGGTTCACTACTTCTAGTCAACTAGTTTGATTGTATTTTTGTTTCTGGTGTGTAATGGTGAATCCAAATTTTATCTATAGTCACGAATTGTCGTTTCGTATAACCCATTGGATTTCTCTAAAATATCACTTGACAGGTTCAAGATTGAAAGCGCTTTTTTTCTGGATTGAATAATTTCATATAATTCATTATATAAAATATAAATTCATTTCCATAATTTCTCGCATTTGCTCGGCGATCTGCTAAAACTCTATCAATGATTTTACCTAGATTTCGGGAAGGTTTTATAAAGAAATTCAATCTTCATTTGATATTTAGTTGTCAAGTAAATTTAATGAAATGAACAAATTCGAATCGGTTCCTCTGTTCTTATGACATTTAAATCATTGCTTCAACATAACGCTTTGCATTTTTTCATTTTCACTCACATGTCACATGTGCAAACGGTACGATTACTTGAAATTCGACGGCGTGTGAAGATGATGAATTCAGAAAAACGTCATCTAATATATAATTTGTATTTGAATTTAGTTGCAATTTTCCCCCAAATAAAAAAAAGGATGAAAACGCATAAAGTTGTTAATATGTACATATTTTTGTTTTATTTCAGATAAAGGTTGTTTAAATGTCCTAGACATTTTCGTGTTGACAAGTTTATATTTGATAAATAATATTTAAAATAACATGATATATCCTAAAACCAACTGTACAAAGTTCAAAGGTTGATAATTAAATTTTGACATTTGTACCTATTGTTTACACATACTATAAAACGTGTAAAATAAAATCCGTTAAAACATTCAAAAAATGCGATTATTTGAATTATATAAAAAATCCCAAAATTATTGAATACAAGCACTAAAATTAATCAACTACTTACATTTGAAATATTAACTGCTTTTGTAAGTGTAACAAGTACCTATTTTAGAATACTCTTAAATTTTAAAAATATGCAAATAACAATTCTTACGTGATAAAGATGATAAATATGTCTTAATTTATTTCTCACTTCTAGATTTGCTAATCTATTGTGGAGAATATATAATGGCACGACAAAATTAATACATATGTCGTAAAACAAAAAATGCGGCATGACAAAAATAGGACATAATCTTATTCAACTATGAGTTATTGTGTTCTGAAAAATGTCAGTTTAGAAAGAACAGTAATTTTAGAACAAAAATAGGAATAGCTGTTTTTTGTCGTTAGATTACATATTGTCATTTTTTCAAATATTTGTAGCATATTATATATTTCTGTTCCTCAGAATATTAATTTTGTAGTGAATTCTTTTCGACGGGCTGTAAAATAGCACCCATCTGTTTTTTTTTTCAGATTTCAAAAACACATTTTTCATTAATTGTTAATAACAATTTGGAATCGCGTTGCTGAATGCGTTATATGTATGTGATCAGTTATGGTTCTAAATATCTATATCGAAAACTATAATACCTTTAGATGCTCGTGAGGTGACGCCTGGTAAGCGCTCTCTACGGAACAAATATATTGACAGTATAAAATGAATAATATATGTTTGAGTTTAGAAATAAGACACCATAAAAAAATACGGCAATTTTTATGAATAATCGGCGAATTATCCAATCTTGATAAATAATAGAAATTTACCAATAAATTTGTTATTATTATACTGTTAAATATTTATGTTTAGCTGGAAATATAATTTAAAGTTACGTTATAGTATGGGAACATCTTTATTTTAAATAAAAAATAAAAACTTCCTCCATTATTATTAGAAATAATATTATTTTAGTCACGATAAATGAATTTAACAAATTGGCCAACTAATATGGATTAGGGCAAATATTGTTCATTTCTGCATTGATCAATAATAATTATTTTATTATATACGAGTACCGACTGTCAGGTATAATTAATTCAGAATCCTATACAAAATATATATTCTTTGGACAGACCGCAGTCTGATAATACAAATATTGTTATCGGATTTCTAGTTTATATTCAACACTATTCCAGTCCAGTACCATAGTACATCATCTTCGAGAAATGAATACCACCACTGTATCAAAAATATTGCTGCATTTTAGTTTGAAATCCAATGAGTTATCTTTTAAAGTGCTCGTAGTCCGATAAAATTCAACCAGTACTCGCATATAATACTGGCACTTAACTAAGTAGAATTCACGGTCCATGTTCCAAATGGGAGAAACGCAACTCCAATCATCTCCTCCAATAAAAATAATGGATTGAATGAGTCATAGGCACGCGTCTTCGTCACGTCCAGGAAGTGAGGAAAGTCTCGGCGTAAGTTTGAGTCTCTGTAATTCATCAGAGAAGTGAAATATATCCGGGCAGGTACAGTACACCTGCAGGCCGACAAGGTCTCGAGGGAGAGAACCACAAGCCAGCGGGATTAACACGTAGCCCTTGTCGCCGCCCATGTATTGTAATTAAACTCTACAAACACTCTGCCGCCAGAACTAATCACACACAGCGAGACCAACTCACAAACAGAAATATTCACATGGAATGAAGGGAGGGCCTGAAAACTGGAGTGTAATAAGATAATTACGAGTAGAAACAGATAGAACCTAGAGTTTCTTTCAATTAGGATAAATTAATTGAAATGTAGGTATCTAAGCTTCTAATCCATAAAAAGTCTTTACTCTCATTTTGAATTAAGAAGTGTAATTAAATAAACCGAGACAGCATGTAAATATGCGGTGATGCAAGATTAATAAGTGCACACTCCAACTTCAAGCTTCGAATGCTTGTGCAGTGGCAACTACAAAGCACCCACAACGGTGTATATATAACATTATTATCATTACAAAAATTTACAATTAAATCAAATTTGCACGCATTTAAATGCGTAATAGTACGTGACAGCATATTAACAGTTGAAATTGGGATTATATTATCCTAACCTAAACTAACGTAACCTTGCGCTTGATGGCACCAAATCTGTATCCAGTCTAAAACTTCCTGAGAAGTTAGGTTAGGTAAGTTCAATTAGGATAATGTAATCCCAATATAGACTGTTAATAACCGGTGTATAAAACAGCACAAACTATTTAAAAAGCTTCAGATTGATTTCAAGTATGAAACAATTAAACGTAACCTACAAAAATGTAATATACATTTATTGAATGTATTTTATATATAGTTTTTTTGTTGCTGTAAATCTGACTTTTGAATTTACTCCTCGCAGTTTAAAAACTAAAATATACTCATGCAAATGCTCATAAGGTTACCAATTTAATTATTTCATCAATGCTGCATTAGTACTCCTAAGCCTGAGGTCTTCGAAAGGTATTCTTATCTAGGGATGCACTCGATCTCGCCCCGGCCCGATGCTCGCCTGGATTTCGAGTCGATCATTCAGCTAGGCCGAAGATATTTTTTATCGGGCCGAATCGGGCCAATCATTTGCAAAAGTTGAGGCGAATCGGACTTTTGATTTTGACCTGGCCCGAAAAATCGAATGAACAGCTTCCTTAATATTTTAATGAAAATGGATGGAGATAAAAAGGATCCATATGATGTGATAATAATAATAATAATAATATTATTATTATTATTATTATTATTATTATTATTATTATTATTATTATTGTCACTTCTCGCATACTTAAATAAGTGATTTTTGAGAAGAAACATAAAATTAGATACGTAAATTATCGCATATTTTTACCTCTCGCTAAGAGAGGTATTGGATTCATGCTAAAATTCGCATATCCAGATTTTATTGAATAAGCACGATACATTTTTAAAATGATGTCTGTGTGTGTGTGTGTGTGTATGTGTATGTGTATGTGTGTGTGTGTGTGTGGATGTGTATGTGTGTAGATGTGTATGTGTGTATGTGTGTATGTCCTGGGAAGAGCTGAAAAGGTTTTGGTTACAATTGAACAACCGGAAGTAGTAGTTTCTGAGAAAAATTCTTCTAAATATAATTTTTTGGAAATTTTTGTTATTAAATATTGAAGAGCATAAAATTCTCCATCTAATACACTTAAAATTTTTATTATATCTTGTATAGATTTAGAGATAAAGACGCTATAATATATAGAGTAATTTAATCGCAGAGGCTAAGGCACTAAGGAAACCAGTTGACAAATTCCAATGTTTATAACATAGTTTTTAAATGACACATGTCAGTGTCAAAAATCAACAGTTTTAGTGACATTCTGATAGCTTTTTCTGGGAAGTATATTTAATCTTTCTTATCGTTTTATTAATTAAATATTTGAAATTATAGGTAAAATGCATATATCCATCAGAAATACCGCCAATCTGGTTAATGAATTGGAAGAAACTCTGACATTTAGAAACTTCCTCATACAATGAAAAATAGATATAATCAGAATTATATGTGTGTTAAATACACTAAAAAACCGTATTTGGGTAAAGTTCTGTATTTTTTTTGTTATAAAACGACGGTTTGAAAGGGAAGTGCAATACAATACTTATATAGCCTAATATGGAAATGGCGAGAGGTCTTGTGCTGGCCACAACAGATTTTTTTATATAAGACTTGTGAAAAAGTTGTTTAAATTTTCGAACACCTTCGGTAAACAGTGTTACATACTCGTAAGTCTGTAATTTTTATAACAAACTTACACTAGAAGCGTATCGTTTTTTAAACAATTTATGTTAGTCAATCAATGTTGATCGTTATAAGAATGTAGTTTTTTTTTTAAGTTTGGCACGAAAAAAGTTAAAGATTTCGCCTCATATAAAAATCAAAATTAGGAATGCCGGATGCACTCAATTTTGAGCTTTGGCCCGGCCTGGCCCGAAGCCCGGTTCGACTTCGAGTCAATTTTCGGACCGACTCGATCCAAACCTTAAAGCCCGGTCCGGCCCGCTCAAATACATCCTTATTCTTATGAACATATGCAGTAAATATAAACCGGAACACCCAGCAGTGGATAAAAATGATGGTATTATAAAACAAAAGTTTATACTGCTAAAGAATTCTTTATATATTATGTATGTACCTACATGGCGCTGCCACCAAAAATTTTATGCAACTTTTATTCCTGTATTCATAAAAATAAGATGAGGTAAGAATCCATGTTTCAGAGACAATTTACTTCTATTTCACAGAGGTTTCAGCAAGGGGAGCACAGTTTACAGTGTCTCGCATTCCATTCCAAAATTCCAGGCATATATTATTTACTCCAATTTCCGAATACTGTTGACATATCTCCCGGTATAAATATATTCGAAACTCAAATTTAAATATATCTTGTGTTCTCATAATAACTTTTAAACTTTTTTTAAATTAATATTTTATTGTTTACATTTGTATTTTTATCATACTTTTAAAAATCGCAATTATTAAGTACACTTTAAGAAATATATTCAATAACGTAATTAAATAGTTTTAGAAGGAAATAAGGCCTTTGAATTACAATAAATAATCTATTATTAAAAAATCTGATGTGGCCAGCACATGACCTCCCGCAAATTCCATGTTTAAAATAGTAATGAGCTTTAAGTAAAGTATCTTTTTCCGTCCGGTTGATCGTTTGTAAACAAAATTTAATTTGTTGTTTTAATAAATAGAAGTCTGTAATACGAAATTAATTTCGTGCCAAAAATAATCGATTATCATGGGCCTATAGCGCTCACCATCAACTATAACAGGTCGACCTTCATCATTTTCGAAAAAGTAAGTTCCAATGCCGCCACCTGACCATAGTGTGCACCAAACAATCTCATTTGGACATGAAATGCTACCTCGTAAATCACATGAAGATTTTCCTCTGCCCATATCTGGCAATTTTGCTTATTAACATACCCAGAGAGGAGATAATGTGCCTCGCCAAAGAAAAAGATAATCCTCGAAAAATCATCATCAACTTCCAAGTGTTCTAAAAACGCAATCTGTGTAAATTGTTTGCTGTACATGATCCATGTCGTAAATGTGTAGTTGTAAACCAATATTTGACATTTTGAAAACACGTACCTATACTGACAGATTTATATTTACAAATCAACTATATTTCTACTAAATTCTTCTTAACACGGTTTCATTATTAATGTAAATGTGACAGTGACATTTGTTTAAATACGTCTGAAATACGTCAAAATTTTATTAAAGTATTATGTTTTTGTTTGACGCATAGGTCAGATGATGTACAAAAATAAATTATTTTATAAATTTATATTTCAAATTATTTAAAGTTTTTTAAAGTTATATTATCGTAGAATTGAAGATTGTGCCACTATATTATATTTTTAATAGTAAAAGGTGCTGAAAAAAAAAATATTCAATGCAATTTTTTCAAGAAATACTGGTAAAAGCTTGTATAAGTGATACTTCCGGTTATCTGATACACACACACACACATACACACACACACACACACACACACATACATACCCACAGACATCATTGTAAAAATGTAAAAAATCTGATTCTGGGGACATCAAAACGTGCTTATTCACTAAAATCTCTATATGCGATTTTTAGCACGATCCCTATACCTCCCTTACCTAGGATAGCGGGAGGTAAAAACGTTATATTTATAAGTGATTTATGGTAAATGGTTAACAGGGGTGCCCCGATCTCCGTGGACACCCAGTATATACTTAACAACTAGAAACTTAAATTATATAATATTTATGAAAATAGTTTTAAGTACATTTTAACAAAAAATAATAACTGGAAAATGTGGAATGACCCCATGCTAACCAAAAAAATTAACCCCGTTAGCTGCAGCTTTAATCTCTGGATCTTTATATAATATAGGTACTTAGTATCCTTGGCAACACATTAACAGTTTTATTCCTTTCAATCGTTACAACTAAATCCAATACTCTCCCTTCCCCTTTCTAGTTCTGTAACATTCCCTACACGATATTATTTTCCGTAATCTTTCCCTAACAACTTTTCCATTTTACTGTTAATAGTCGCCGCAGCTTGGCTCCTACTCGCAGGATCTAATCCGAATTAACATCCTGCTGGTTCTTGCTAACAGGATTGCGTGGCGCGAGCGTGAAAAATCCTGCGATTCCTGCGGAAGATGGATAGCGGACTTAAGGCGACAGGACGAAACAATCATATATCTTAGAAATGTTGCACACGATATTTTTATGAAATTGACTCAGGAAGAGATAATTAGTGGTTATAATTTGATGAATTAGCGAGATAAATGCTATACCACTTACATATAACACTATGAAAAACGTGATTTCTATTAATCGAACAATTTTCTATTAAAATAAGAAAAAATTAAACACGGCACTCTAAAAAATTCGGTGTTAATTTTTACTCAATACACCCTAAGAATAAGAATTCTATATAGGTCCACACAGATTTTGGTATTAAGTGGAACACTTTTTCTGAAGTAAAAATTTCAACACAGATTTAACACCTTTTGTGGTGTTATTATTAACTGAACAATAGGAGTAAATCGAACACTATCAACAGAGGAATTTTAATACTTTTACGCAGGAATGTAACACCAACTGGATTAATAATTTTACTCAAAATGGAGTAATATGAACACCATCAACAGTGTAACTTTAATACTTTTACATAGAAAAGTAACACCAATTTGATTAAAAATTTTACACAAAATGGGGTAAATTAAATACCACCAACTGAGTAATTTTAACGTAAGTATATTTATTACTAATTTATTTATGGAATTACAATATAATATTTTAAATACTCGTAACATAATTATCACTGGAGTGATAATAATCCATATTCAGAAAAGACTTCCGATAGTTGACGAATTTGATAGTTATTTTGCTACTTGATAGCATTATTATTTACTCAATATGAAATATTTTTATAATCATATTTCAAAGATATGGAGTAGTTTTATTCCATAATAATAGTAAATATTTTATTCTACACACTTACTAGAAACTACGTTGCGAACTAAGCATTAAAAATTAAGTAAACGTCCGGGTTAGATGTTACCATTAGAAATTAGATTAAAATTTAATATTAATTGAGTGAAAGGTAATACTAACAGAGTAAAATAACACTGTCTATTGACAATTTTAGGAGTATTGCAATGTTGCAAAAATATATGAAAAGATATTTTTTTGCTATGTAAATCAGAGATAATATCTGATAAATGGTAAATATAAATAAATAAAATAAATAAATATATCATCACGGCATATTACCCATTTCTGGGTGTGCCAATATCTACAACACATGTAGACATCGGTAATGATAACGATTATTTTAAATGGTAAATAGGGATATTACAAATTTAATAAACAAGTGAAATGAAACAAAAATAAAACTTAACATAAAATAAATAATATGAATGCACGTAATATGCACAAAATTGCAACAATGTATAAAAGTCTTTTAATCCGTTCGAAATTTAACACATTTTTCATTTACCAAACTGAGTAGTGTTAGAACCAGTGACCTCTATATACAAAATGGACCGGCGGCTAGAATAACTTGCGTGTATCCACCGATAATACCACCCGCCTGCCTGGTGGGGTGTCTATCTCTCTCTAACTTTCGTGTATAGTTGGACCAAGCAGATATGCGAAAAGTATTTAAGCTTTCTTCTTCATGTTCATCGTTAATTCGTCGTACTGGTACTAGCTGACGCATGCGTAATTCTCACTGTTAGAAAGAGATAGCCACTCCACCATGACAGTTGAGTGGATACAGCTCGCGCCGTTGTAGAGATAGGAGTCGCCGGTCCATTTTGTATATAGAGGTCACTGGTTAGAACGCAATAAATTGGGTTAAGTTAACACAATATATTGTTACCAATTACACAATTTAATTTTGCATGGCAAATTTTTTAGAGTGTTTATTGTATTCCTCGTAAGAATGGAGTTATAAGTAACACAGGGCTTTTGGTTCCAGCTTTCTAATAAAGGGTTATACACAGACATATTTTCGTATCGAGATCTATTAATATTTTCCTTGAACTACACAAGATTCACCTGTTGTAATACAAACAAATTGCTGTCATGATGACAATTGAAACAAGATGGTGAAAAAATATGAAAAATGAAGTGAGAGTGATTCCCGCTGTAATTATGAAGAACACATGACAAATGAGAAATTCTTTAAGTTTCCACAGCCATCCGAAAACATTAAATTATGTAGAACTTATATCAAAACACAAGTGACCTTTCATATCAACTTTTACACCAACACTTACCTATGACGTCAAAAGTTTAACCCTCTATTGGTCTAAACGTTTCATAAATCGAAAAATTTGTCAATTGTCAGCTGTCAACTAGAGTTGTAGTGCGAATGTCGTAGCAGAAATTAAATAAGTATAGAAATATGCAAGGTAGACGAGCAATATCGATGTTAAATAGTATTCTGTGGAATAAGGTAATATAAAAAGAAAATTTTTTGACGTTTCGAACTGTCAAGTATGTCTTACACGAAAGAAAACTAATTCATAAATTTTATGTGCGTAAAACAGACTGGCCGGCCAATTAAAGTTGTCTAAAAAGTTGACCTAAAAAGACCTACATCAATTTTCTGTGCTTAATAAGAAAGTTTTTCATATAGGGAACTAGAATTTTTTGCACCCTGTACATGTAATAAGGACAATACGATCTTTCCTCAAATCAAGAAAGCCATTTACAATGGCTATAACCTTATGAATGAACAGTTAGACCTTTGTCCATCTCCGAATCTGGATTGTTTATTATCTTGTATAATAACATGTTTTATCTGTTTAAGCATTCTGAATTTTAAAATTCATTCTTGTAATTCTTTTAATAACGACAGCAACGCCGAAATTGCAAAAAATAATTTTGTGAGATCCACCCGTATATTTAAAATTTCAAACTGAATGCACGCGTTTGAATGACAGGGCTGACATTGACAGGTGTAAATAACTTTAGTTCTTGCTTTAGGGTTTGTCTGTGCTTTAGGTACCAAGACGCGCACATATTAAAGCTTCGACGTTATTTTAATAACCATTCTCATTTGGAAAATGGAATAAATGCTGTAATTCATCATTTTATTCAATCTTTCAGAAAAAAAAAATTAATCGAAAAATGAATACCGGATCCCATTCTCAACACCACAATCCACAAACACACTCTAAAGCAGAAATAACAAAAGGCGCAATTACTGTGAAAATCAATGTTGCCTCCAAGCTATCATTCCACAAATACTTTTGTGAAAACATTGAATTTACCTCCGAACAGGAATTTTTAAACTTTAAACTTATGTTACCGTCAAAATTTAAAGTTTCTTAAACAAAAATTAAAAAACTGTACGTCTGACATCGACTTTACTAAACTTAAACCATTATTATTCTATGATTAATTTATGTCATTCATATTAGTTTTACGCTCGAGTCAGATGGTTAGTTTTTCTATCAAATCACTGTTTTGAATGTCAAATCGTTTGACCTGACGTCACATCAGAGAATTTGATAATAATTCTATCATTCAAAAATGACACTTCTTGTATTCGAACGTTTCCTAGCTTGGTTAAACGAAGGTCTTTTTTAATGAAATATGTATTAAATATTTTTTTACCTACGTTAAAAAAATTACACCTTTTTCATTAATATAGATTTATAAATTATGTCTTTTTTAACTCAATAAAAGTGTAAAAAGTGCACTTTTTTAAAAAAGTAAAGTGTCTTATTTCGCTCGTATTTGACGAACTCGCCTCGTTCGATCAAACTTTCCTATTCGTGAAATAAGACTATACTCTATACTCTTATTGCATAAATAACTATTTTCGTTTACGAATTAGCTTGAATAATAACATTTTTTTATTGTATTAATAGCGACAAATAAATATCAAAATGGCAATTAGGAAACAAATAAATAAATTTTATTTACACAATGGATTTGTTTATTATAAACCCAGAAATTCAAAAATATAAATGGAGTTTGTGGCGATTGTAACCAAGAGTAGGATTGAATATGAAAACTGAATACAGTGGATTTAATGAGCTTTGACAGAGCACGAATTATAATCAATACAAGAGATGGGAGAAACATCATGGGATAGGAAGAACAAAATATTTAATAAAGAAAAATAAACAATATTCAAAATAAAATTTACTTGAAAACTGGAACCTACGTTTTGGAATCGATTTTAAAATGGATTTAGTGGGTTTGTCGACAGAATTTAAATATGTATATAGAATGGTGAAGAAATGTAAGAACATTTCCATATATTTAAATCATTTTTAACAGAAAAGGAATTCAATTATTGTAAAAACTACATCAATGAAAACAATGACCATCTGACACACCCTTCAAATAAGAATATTCAAATTCACTGATGCTACGTCATCATTAATTCACGTGTCGTTATCTTCATTTGTGAAGTCATCATTAAGGTTTCATAAATAAAGCTGATCACGGTTTTGTTTTACTTAAGCCGTATTTCTTCGGACTGTGATTCGTGATAAAATTGAACAAAGTGAGAGTGAAAGAAAATTGTTTCTTCGTTCGTTATTCGTTATGCCCACTCTTTCATTTCGTGATCACAACACGCCATTGCCCTTTCCCTTCTGAATCAGTCTTTTCGCATGATCACTGTGATTGAAATCACAGGCAGAAAAAGAAAGTGTTTACCACAGCCATATACCTATTAGATAATCTATCTAATAGGTATATGAACGTGGGATAAAAGGCGAGCTAAACTTTTTATATAGACACATTGAGACCCACCATACATTCCATGGAAATGAATATACTTACTGCTGGTAAGGAAAATATGTGAGGTTTTGTTGTGTTAAGAATATATTTCGAAATTGTTTTGTTTTTTACCACAGATAATTCATTTCAATTAAACTCTTTCGATTTAGGAATTACATCAATCAAAATAGGTGACTTATCATTTGACGTGTGCTGCTAGTTTGTTCAACGTTGTGTAGGTTTCGCGTCGATCGAGTTAGTTTAGTTATTCCTTTGGAATTTAATCATGATTCGAAGGAATCATTATTGAACAAATCATTATTTAGAAAATCATAATCGCATTCCGAAGAAACACGGCTTTAGTGTGGTCATCATTTAACAATAAAACCATGTATAGAAATTTCTGGAAAAATATTACAGAAATGCTTCTCTTCGTTTTTGAACACAGCGTTCCATTGCTCTAATTGATTAATGCTTTTTTCATGTTTACGGTAAGCAATCATCTTTGTTTCCAAATTGACATTTGACCTCATAGGTTATTTTTTATGTGTTCCTTTGTAATTTAAGTTAGAACGGTATAGTATTCAATCTTCCATCTCTTTGGAATGCAAATTAGCCCTGACAAAGGCGGTGATTTTTATCTTGAGAGTTTTTATTATTATGGAAGGTGAAAACAAAAGGGAAATCAGAGAAGATTTACACTAGAGGAAACAGCCTGGGGGAAAGAACAGAACACGATTGAACAGATGGAAAAGTCAAGTAGCGCATCTGTCGCGGATTACACGAGAACTATTTACTGCTTCTATTTATATCACACGCATACACAGTTTCCCTCACCCCACAACATTCCTGAACTTCTTTTCCCTGCGAAATTTTCAAAAAATAAACAAAATCATGATTCTTTTAGAAACTACAACCCTTGGAATTATGCGAAGTTCCGAAATGTTTGGGAAACAAGAATGTAGAACCTGCATTTCAAGAAACTAAATTAATATAATTATAATAGTACCTACAATTTTCAATACTCCCCAAATAAATTTTCCTTATTTATTCTAGTATGAATCTTAACAATTACATTCTGTTATATAAATGAATTTTGTAACATGTGTAGCAAAAGAGTCTACTTCATTTACGTATGTCGCCAAGAATCATATACACTTTTTAGACGACCATTGTGATAAGTATGACATATCAACGTAGTATTCTAACACTGAAAGTTGAACTTATCACATTAGTGTTACGATATATTTCATATCGTAATAGTTGACACGGTTGCTAGGTTACTATGTCGTTATTTTCTGGCTATATGTATACATTATTCATTTGTCAGCTGTCAGTACGTTTGAACCTAAATTTCAGTTTTGAAAAAAAAGTAAAATTTATTTATGCTCGTCTAAAAAATAATTTTCATAACTTATATGAAATTCAAATATCTTAGCTCGTGTGTGTTGACTTGCACTCCGCTATGCGTCGTGCGTCAATTTACACTCGCATGATATTTGGTATATTTCATAACTTGTTATGAAAATAACTATTTTATTACGCATCGACATTTTTGCGTGAAGAACACTATATTTAGCATAGCAATAATAAACCAATTGAAGTACAATGGATGAAATTATTTATTAAAAATATTAAACTTTTCATTGATAATTTTGTTACAAAAAGTATTGAGGCATCAACATGTGACGTCACTGAGCGATGAGTTTCGCAGTTCAACCAAGTTAGATGGTATATCATTTACTTTTCTTTTCATTGTTGTGAATATGATTAATAATAATATTTACTTAATTTCATAGAGATGTTGAACTATTAATGAATTAATGTAAGTTTCTATTTTCTGTGAATTATAAATAATATCATATTCACTATGTTTCCTCTTTCTATTTTGTCACTCTACACATACGTTTGTGAAATGTCAAATGGAAGTCATATATGTCATATGTAACCAAACATGTTGTCAAAACAAGTTCCTTCTTGATTATCTGAATATTTGATCATTTTTATCAGATAAACTTATAAATTTAGTACAATGGTGTGTTTAAATATATATTAAAGACACTTATATGCAAAAATGATTGTGACATAGTAGTAGTTTCATATTTGGCCACTGGAGGGCAGTGCTGCCGCATCGGTCGTAAAGTCACTAGATATATAAAGTACCGCAATTGGCCGCCATATTGTGTCGAGCTTTTGCGCCAAATTTAAAATGGATTATCTTGAAACGAGTGCGTTATTACAAAGAAAAATAATCGGCAGTGAAATAAATCTATGAAGATAATTAATTAATATTGATTTTATGTACATAATTTTTATAATATGCATACATATAAATACAAAATATAACTGATCAAAATTATAAAGAAAATATTAAAAAAATAAGTACAATTAAGGTTAATTTTCTTCAGGTCGTTTGACATGATGACAGCATTGACGCTAAATTCCCCAGATACCTATAGTGACTTTTATAGGCACAGCCAACTACAACTAGACCCTGATTATCCTGATTTCGCCAATATTCAATAAATTTGACCTCATTATTTAAAACTATTTTTCCTAGAAACAAGTTAAAAAACAAATCATATTAAATAATTTTAAATAGTGTTGGCAGATTTATTGAATATGGCTGTCAGTAAATTTTCAACTTGATCAATATATTGGCAACACTTGTTTTCTTCACAAACATGAAGTATGTGTCAAGTCGTTGACATGGTTCTAGTTAACACCGGTGTTAGAACCACGCTTGTACTACTAGCCATAGTGTCTAAAAAAACGTTCTTCTCTCTCTAACAATTGCGGTACTTTATATATCTAGTGACTTTAATAGGTCGTCACCGTGGTCGACACACAAGAACATTTAAAATAACATTAAAATTTTCAAAAATTCGTAGTTTAAATATTAAATACTTCTGGAAGGTAAAATATGAACCTACATTTATAACTTTGCTTACATTTTCAAAATATAAAAATAAAAAAATTGTGGAAAGACCCCATTGTTGGCCATCTTAGAAACGCCGTCTTTGAAATATCAAAATACACAATACGAGTATAATACGATGAACTATCAATGAACCACGAACAAAAGTAGCCAAAATCACTTTAATCACCACATGAATGACGGAGGGTCAGTTTTATAACACTTTCGCTGCGTACGACGCACACGTTGCGTCCCGTATGTTGTCGAACTATTGCGCACGCCGCATCAGGTGCGTCCAGTACTCTATCTTGTTTCAACCGGCATCGTTTCGTCAGCCTTGCAAAGAGAACACTGTGCGTTGGTCAGCATTGTCAGACAACTACAGAATAGTGATTTGTGGGGTTAGTTTACAGTTTGTTTTTTTTTTGCGTCATGGGAAACAACAACCAGGGCTATTTACAACTCAAAAGGTCTAAAAACACAAAAATTAAAATAATGGCTATTACATAAATAAAAGATAAAACATCAAGCAAATAAACATGAATTGTCTAACATGTTGATTTCAGAATTCAAGAGGCTGGACGCATAGGTGCATCGTTAGCATTGCCGAACAAAAGGTGTCCACAATGCTGCCGACGCACCGTATGCGTTAAAAAAAAATACAGAAAAATAAGAGTAAAGACTTCTACATACACGCAATATTAACAAATTGAGAAAAAAAAAACTAGAACTGCACTAAAACTCATTACCGCGTTACGGGTGAGACGCATGCATTTATACGCAACGAAAGTGTTAATAGCTGGTTAAAATTTTAACTAAAAGTTAACAAAACTGAAACGAAATTAACTGTCAAATGACAGACTGTCAACAAAACTATCCAATATATGTTTACTTAACTAGAAGTTAAAATTTTAACTGGCCCAGAATAACATGATTATTCAAATGATTCCAATATTTGAAAATGATATGCGTCACCGCGGTTACAGTACAGTATCTATTTAATTTTTTACCGTTGCTTGGACGAAAATAGCGTACACCCCTCTGTGACATGTTTGATAATGAGATGGCAAATAAAAGCCTCATATAATGTCATGAGTATACCACAAAGATGTTAAATAAAAGTTTAATAATTCTTGCAGCAAAAATTGATGAATTGAGGATCAACTCGGGGACACACAGTGTACTACTTTTTATTTATTAATGTGAAAAAATAAACCTAACTACGTACACGTACTTTTATGTATCCAGACCTAAGCCTCAACAAAGGAGAAAATTAAAATTAAAAAAAAATGTTAGCTGGCAATAAAACGTTAATTTGAAAATAGTGTATTGCATTCAGCAAATAATTGTAACAGTTGAGCTGCTATTAAATAAATAACAATGCAATAAAATTAATTAATTCAATTATTTAACCCCTGTGTTGCACGTTTTATAAGGTAATGTCTATTAAATGTATGTCACGGTTCATGGTCGAAATAAATACAATAAACACCCACAATACAATGGGTTATAAGCTGTGCTGAAGATGATGATATACAATACAGGATGTAGTTTGTAATACAGAAAATAATCTTTTTAATGATATTTTCATTCAATGTATATTAATAGTTTTAAATTTATTTATCTCTTTATTGTAAATTTATCCTGTAATTGGTATTCTGTTGGGCAATAAATATTATTATTATTATTA
This sequence comes from Ophonus ardosiacus, assembly GCA_943142095.1. Classification (NCBI taxonomy): domain Eukaryota; kingdom Metazoa; phylum Arthropoda; class Insecta; order Coleoptera; family Carabidae; genus Ophonus; species Ophonus ardosiacus. Next base: position 13,474,395 of record OW964830.1, on the reverse strand, counting down.
TTATTATTATTATTATTATGCAATTTCCTGCTATCCTGTTCATTTCACGAAAAAAAAAAACTGTAGAGTGAAAAGTTTTACTGAATTAAAAGTTGCATACAAAACTGTTTTTACATGTTATAAAAAACATTATAAAATATAAAAAACAAAATTATTTCATTCTTGTCAAAAAAAAAAAATAGTAAGAAGTAAATTATAAATTGATAATTATTCGAATGAGGACCGTGCCTTTTTCATAAAGAAATATTACTTATGGTAGAAACAGTTATAAAAGAATACAGGATTTATTTTCCAAAAGTTAGGTTGACGTTATAAATAATTAATAAAAACCAGGAAAAAGAAAACAAGTTACATGGCTATTGCTACTAATTTGTGGTATTTTTAACTCAGTTTTATAAAATTTGTACATTCTATCTATTCCGTTTATATTATATTTATATAAAAAATAGTTTTCATCACTATTATAACTGTGTGTATTTCACATATTAATCATCGATGTTTGTTAACGGTTGTTACAAATATTTCATTATTTTTTCTGACTTGATTTAACCCTGAAGAGGATTATAGTTATCATCGAAACGTTGGTTTGAAATCAATAAAAGCATACAGACTGCAGTTCCGAATATTTTCTTTTCTCTCACATTAATCTCCAGTCGATCTTCGTTACTCCAATTATTCTGCTTGTTTTAAACGTTATTCTCAAAAAAATGAAGACAATGAAATTTTTAATTTATTGTCCCATAAACGAATGCAAATAGGTATACCCTATTGAGATAAGGATTTTATAGATAGTCTTGTATTCTTCATAAACGTTATACGAGTAGTTACCTATAAAATGATATATAAAAGTAAACATTTCAGAATTTATTTCCAAATTAGTTGTTTTCATTCGTTAACTCGTTATAATTAAATTTTTATAAAAATAATATAAAGTAGCACCTCCATAAAATATGACATAGTAAATCACATTTATGATAAAATCATGACAAACATGTTCATGTAAATATATAGAGAAGTAAGTATAGTGTCACACACATATAGTGTGACATTTACCCTCGTGTGATAATAGATAAGAGCCCCACCTAACTTTCTACGCTAGAGACTATGCATTTGCGTGTAAATAACTGTATCCACAACAACAAACTTTCACAATTAGATGAATAAATCATGATAGAATTCATAGCCTATACCAACAGCATGCTAATTTGCAATTAGCCCATAAAAATACCTACTCTACTACACTACTGACTGAATCGACAAGGGGTAGCAATACTAAGGAGAGCTGAAAATAGAATGGGGTGAAAATACACAAAATTAAAACGGAGGAAATAAAGAATGTTTCCTAATTTAGAAGGGGCTTCGAAGGAAATTTATTAAGATTTACGGAGGAAGGTGACAAGTCATTTTTATCGTCTAAAATTAGCAGGCAAAATTTAGACATCTCAGTTTAATCTTGGCAATATATAGGTTTTAAATAGAATCAAAGAACCATTCATATTTTAATAAAAATAGTACAATAGCGAACTCTAGGTGAAACAGTGTTAAATAAAGTATTAAGAAAACATTTGCCATGTTTCACAACATTTCAGCGTCTGACCCAACCTTTCAGCCATCATCAGACCCTGACCGTGTTCAGCTAGTAACCATAGACGTGTATCGCTCTTGTTAGAGCTCATCAGTTTAGTGAAAGTGCCGTCTTTTTGCGAGACAATTCCCAACTGAGCAAGGCGAGAGATCTTGTAAAACATGGCGAGTGATTTCTTAATACTTTATGTAACATTGTTTACCTAGAGTTCGCTATTGAACTATTTTTATTTCAATAGCTGCCAGTGCTTTTGGCGATTCTTCGATAGGTGGCTCTGCATGTGGTTACATTTACCTCTTAAGAAGTGAGATGTTTATATCTCTCACCGTGCTCAATTGGGAATTGTCTCGCAAAGAGACGGCAGTTACACCATATTGATGAGCTCCAACAAGAGCTTAATGGGCATTGCAAAAATGTTTAGTAATCCTTTGGTACTCAAACCACTGTACTTTGCTTTAGTAATGAGTAAATTTGATTACGCCAGTTTAATCTGGTATCCTTTTTATGCCTATCAGTCATTGGCTCTTGATCGTGTACATCGAAAATTTTTAAAATTTATGTCATTCAAGCTAGATGGTGTGTATCCAGCAAGAGGAGTTGATCAAAATAGCCTACTTGAACGTCATTCTATACCATCTTTATTGGACAGAAGAGAAGCATCCAGTTCTAGGTTCTTGTGCATATTAATACACAACAATATTGATGCACCATATTTACTTTCTTGCATCCCTATCCATATTCCCAGGTTTGCTTCCAGGTATTCGAGGACATTCTACTAGGCCAAAACCCGTACAAATATCCTTCGGCGTTCACCAGTCCATATCATGTGCCGCAATGCTGATGTATACATTGAAGACATTTTTCGGGTGTAACAATGCTGAAAGAATGTACTCCATTTTGAATATTATTGTGTATACTCGCATATTGTTACTATCTTAGGCAGTTTTCAATTTATTAATTTTGTTTCATGGATGGCTCCATATCGATATCTATGTATATTTATTTACTTTTGTAATTCATATATTTATTTATTACTTTTTATTCTATCTTTGTCCTGCAATTGGTTTTCTTGTAAACTGTTGGGCAATAAATAAATTTATTATTATTATTTATTATCCCGTGGCCTCGTGCCTGAGTGTCTGGTCGCGAACCTGGGGGTACCGGGTTCGATCCCGACCGACGCCAAATATTTCGAATTTTAAATGGCACAAAAGTGACCCCTGTGGTGCACTCTCCACTCCAGCAATGAGTGCCCGTGAGTTGACGCCTGGTAAGCGCCCACACGGTACAAATTTGTCATCATCATTACCGATATCTGCGATAAAGCAGATTGGCACACCCGGACATGGGTAATATGCCGTGATGATATATTTATTTATTTATTTATTATAAGAGCGAAACGCGTCTACGGCTACTAGCTGAGCACTGCCGGCGTCTGATGATGGCCCAAAGGTTGTCAGAAGCTGAAATCTTGTGAAACATGGCGAGTGTTGTCTTAATACATTAATTATCATCCATATTTTATAAATATTTCATACAATTTAGGAGGCCTGATGTGGTCAGAATATTACCTCCCGGAATTGCTATTTTCACGCTTTGTAAACAAATATTTAACTATGCTGGCAAATGTTTGTATAGTTATTAATTCTTTTTTTGTGAATAAAAATTATTTGTCCAATTGGGACTCGTAGAATAGTACGAGACTATTATTAATGGACACTTGTATGGAACCTGTCAAACAATCTTTTGGTCTATCAGAAAAAAATTCTGATGTTTTTATTTTATAATTTCATTTAACAATCAAATCAAAACGTTGATTCTAAACATGAATACATTAAACACTGATTATTATTGATTTCGTGTCGAGAGCATACAATATTATTAAAACATATAAAACATATTCCTGGTACATTGTTTGAAGTAGTTTCTCTTTAGTTGTACACATTCCTTCAATGTTAATAACACTGATAACAAGTATTGTATGTAGAAATTTTGGATATAATAACAAAAAAAAATCTGTTCTGGCCAGCAGAATACCTCTCGCCATTTCAAGTTTGTTACATAAGTATCGAATTTAACATTTCTTATTCACACAAATAATTCTAATTATATCAATGAGTGCATCATGTCTCTTTATTATAATAGTACTAATCTGACAGTCCTGGTCCTACTATTACATTATATAATTTATTTTTGACAACCCATATATGTATAATTATGCGATGACACCTTTGATATATGTCACATTCTTACCAGGGAAGTGGAGTAAACGACATTTTCATTGGAAATTGATTAATAATGGAAAATGAGTATAATGCGTTTTTGATTTACATTGACCATACATTGCCTACACTGCTTACATAAAAACTAAATATTTGAACACAATAATATTGTTTCATGAATAATTTTGATATGCAATATTATATTTCATATTCTTGTATTTTATGATGAAAATTATTTTTATTTCTTTGTGCAAAATAAGCTGTATATGTTTTTGTAACATAAATATAATTTGTTTTTGTTTTGTCTCTGAAAATATTTTGGTAGAATCTGCTTTAATTATACTTGGGACGTGATATGCATAAATATTTGTTAACCACGTATTCGTGGGGGTGTTAATTTGCATTTTAATAAATGTTGAGGCACATACGACATTCGTCTTGAATTTCCCTGTGATTACGTACGAATATTTTAATTTTAAATCTGACTTCTAAATGAGTTTCATGAAATCTCTAATTATAAAAGTAATAAATTAGGTTATTTAAAAATGTCGCATAGGTCGCGTGACTCTGTTGTTGATACAAAAGAAAAATCATAATGTGGTAACATACACAAATACACTCTGTTGCTTAGCTGCTTTGACAGAGTGTAGTGATTGATAAGATGAAAAACGAAATTTGCAGCAAAAAATAAATATTGAAGCGGAAAATTACCTATCTCCAGTTTTTTAACTAAACTAGAAAAGAAGAGCAAAAAATATTGATTCTAAATTCCTGGTTGACACATTGTTCATTCTCTTGTTTCATGTTTATTTTTTTATAGCTATCGGGCTATAGGTATTGTCTGGTTCTGGTTATACTCCAAGACTAAAATATATAAATTTTAATTTTAAGTACAGAATGAACGTCTAGCAACACAATAAAATTGGAAGCAAAAGATTCTGCATTTTTGTAGGTATTAATACAAATAATTCCTGAAAATGTAAGCAACGTTTACCTTTTACTCGCTTTTACCTTTACAATTAATATTATGAATGGGGTATTCCGACATTTTTCAAAAATATTTTTTTACATTAGTACAGACCAGTAGGACTCTGAATATCTAACTTTGAGTAAGAAAATATATGCATCACATGATATATGAATTTTAAAAAATTTCATCGCAATTCAAATTTTCTTATCATGGCGCGCTTATGACGTCAACTCGATGGTGACATCTGCAACGAACTTCAGCGCCAAAATCCACATGTTCATGACAGCCATTTGCTTGTTTACATATGATTTTAGTAGCAGCGTGTATTTCGGTGTTTGTCCTGTGTTTGTTTGTGGTAAAAATAGGAGTAATAATTATAAAGTGTACGAAATGTCAAATAATAATTATTTATATAACTTTGTGCTTCTAACTCATTGTGTACGATTAAGATCCTAATGGATCCGAATGTAAACAAGACAGGAACTGAAACTAACAGCAATTGCACAGATCAACTGCCAATATAAGAAAGGCTGCGTAGCTTTAAAACTTATTTGGGCAACTATTGCGCGAAGTAAATTAATTGTATTTCGTGTGATTTAACTGCAAATCTTCGCCAAAACCAAAGATGGAAAGTATGGGATCAGAAAATCAGAAGCTGGTATACCTAAAATATTCTTCGCAAGTGACATGCAGTTACAGCATCGCCTCAGGATAGGAACTTTCAATATCGGGAGTACGTGGAAGGCCAAAGAGAAGATGGAAGAACTGTGTCGCAGTCGCAGAAGACTTGAAAGAAGAAGAACTGTGAAAAGAAGAATAATTAGGGGAGCAAATAAAATCGTATTCTAGGGACCTTCATTAAAAACTCACAACCGAATTTTTTGACTAGACAATAGGTACCTAAAATAAATAAATATATCATCACGGTGTATTACCCATTACTGAATGTGCCAGTATCAAGAATACATAATATACACATTGGTAATGATGACGATATATTTTTACCGTCTGTGCGCTTACACGGGCACTCATAGCTGGTGTGTAGAGTGCACCACAGGGATCACTTTTGTGCGATTAAAAGTCTGTACTGGCCGGGATCGAACCCGGGTCAACAGATTGGCAACCAGACACTATATATGCGCACGGCCACGCGACCCCATAAAGACAATATCTTCCTTATCTAAAGGTGCCGGAAGGTAATACGATAATAATTTATTAATAAAATAATATTTTAATGATGAATTTTGTAGAAAGTACATTTTTACAATTTCTTATAATTTAGTGTGACACGAATTTTAAAACCTTTTCCTCGTACATTAGGTCTTTAAAATTGATTTTATATCTTCCTTCCTGCGTACCAGACGACACAGAATAGTATTTTTACGATTCGTATCCATCCATCTATCGATTTCCATCAGGTAGGTACGTAAGTCATGTGCTCAATTTAATTAAGCACTCAACCGGGCGTCACTTTTAGTTTAATTAAACGTCTTTTGATGAAAATACGGGCGAGCGTCGACGTCGGCATCGCAGGTAAAGTGCGTGTCGCGTCTGATTCACCGACAGATCATCACGCACCAGATAAGACTTGCCGACCTGCCTTCCGAACTTCCAACCCACTTCCTTTCAATTATGGAGCACAAACTTCAAGAAAGAGGAAACTCTTCATTGCTTATAACTTAAAATATAACATTATCGGCAGAATTTAAAGGTGGTTTAGTAAATGGGAATTAATAGTAGTAGAAAATCATTTTCGCTGTTTCGGAAGAAGAATGTCATATTTTAGCAAGCATATTGATGCTGGAAGAAGATTCATTTTTAAATGATATTCGGTGACAGTAGCTTTGTTCGATGACATGTACTAGGCCGCCCTAGTGTTAACTTTCGTACACTAACATGTTTTATGAGAAACGGACAGCTTCTGGCAGGCTGTTCGATGACAAAAATTTTAAGAACTAGTGCTCACGTTTCTGACCTGACTCGCGAGGTGGTGTAGAAAGTGCAGAGTAGGAGTGGGGGTAACTAAATGTTGTTCGGTGGACATTTTAATTCTATCCTATCTACACATCTGTTTAGTAACCTAAAATTTTACACATTGAGAAAATAAAATAATGGATTCAGATATAGTATATTCTCTTTGTTTTGTTTTATAAAGAATTAATTAATATATATATGTCTCTGAATCTGATGAAGAATCAAGTGATGATTGATCTTCGTCAGAATCGTTTATTAGTTCAAACATTATGCTCTTTAAAACAGACATTTCTGCAGTCACTTCTTTGCAGCTTTATGATATGACCTAACCTTTTACACCTTTGGCTACGCTTGGCTTGATTACTCACAACTGAGCAAACTTGCCCAAATATACACTAGTGTGTTTTATGAAACCACAAGAATTAGACTGAACTAGTGTACACTACACTGCACTGCACTATTCTGCTTAGCACTTCAAGCACTTCTCATCGAACAGAGCTAGTATGTTATTTGGGATTGCACTAAATACGTAAAATATCTTAGCAACGGACAGAATAAAAACGCAAATCAATGTTACCAGTATAACTTTGTAGCCCTGAGGGAAAGTGTGTTAAGTTCAATTTTGAGTGAAACTTATAGTCCGGATGTTCAAGGCGAAAATTTGCATTAATGTTAATAAATTAATTGCCTTGATTCACAAAATGCAGGTTGAACTCCTTTAACATCAACTAGGACTATTAATATGGTTTATCATTCAAAAATTTACTGCAAAATGTTTGACTTAAAACATAAAATAACTGAAATAGTGACAGCTAGAGGCATGTAACCATAGACAAACGTTTAAAATAATTTTACACTTAATTTCAACCATTGAACATTTGTTGTACGTACCAATGAACTGTATATTTATGTAAGGTATTTATAGTTTTATGGCACATTCCAGTATACTGACTGCCAGTTAAATTTTGAATAAATCAATTTTAGTTTATTTTTCACTGCCCTCACTTAGTAAAATAAATATCACATTTATTTACGTCGGTATACATGCATAGTTTATTTTAAAAAATAATAGTTGTATTTCAAAAATAAACAGTGAGAAATAAAGAAATATGTTCACATGTATAATTTTTAATTAAAATTATATATTTCACATTTATTCTGATATTTAATATATAAATATAAAAATATATTTTTTTAAATACCTATTCTAAATATATTTATTTCAAACTAGTAAATGCATATAAAAATTCGGCCGAAGAAACCAAAGAGGAATATCGGTCCTATGTTCCAATTAGGAATTTCGGAAATTAATGATAATGATAGAAAAGGTTCCTTGACTGGATATATTGATGAGATAATAAAAATTTCTGGATTGCAGTCACAAAATTTTATTTACTAAATTCTCGGGTCGACCGGTTTCGAGAATTTAGTAAATAAAATTTTGTGTCTGCAATCCACAAATTTTTATTGCTTCATTAATGATAATGCATGCAATATACATATTTCAAAAAACTAATAGCACTGAATATGTAAATTAATGTAGTTTACTCACAAATGTTCCCGAAAAATGGTGATGGCAAACTCCTTTTTTACCTGTAACATAAAAAAAACATTATTAGTGACATTAACAAAGAATATATATACAAGGTGTCTCTTAAATAGGGGGACATGGCTTAACCACAGATTCCTGGGGCTAAAATAAGACGATTTAACCAAACTTGCTTCTACCGGAAAGTGTACCGTTTAGCCAGAAATCTGCTTCAAAGTTCTTCGAAAAAAAAATTATTTTGCTTATAATAATTAATTTTTTTTCAAAGAACTTTGACGCAGATTTCTGGCTAAATGGTACACTGTCCGGTAGAAGCAAGTTTAGTTAAATCGTCTTATTTTAGCCTCAGGAATCTGTGGTTAAGCCATGTCCCCCTATTTAAGAGACACCCTGTATATATATATATATATATATATATATATATATATATATATATATATATATATATATATATATATATATATATTATTCAATCTAAGTATGTAAAAACTATTTTGTTCAATTTATGTATCATAAATCCGTTTAAAATTATTATTAGTAATAATTATAGCACAAATATGTTACATTGATATTGAAGAAGATATAACCCGATAAACTGCAACAGGCAGCGATTTTTTATAAAGCCGGATAACGAATATTCAGCAATATACTGTAAACAATGAAAATTGTGTAACTACATCAAAATTTAAATTGAATACAAAATTGATTTGAATTGAAAAAGTGTTCTATGTTCATATAATAACATCAATTTTAAATTAATTCAGAAATCAGGAATGTGCAAGAAACGCTTATTTTCTTTTTAACTCATAGTATAATAATTATTAACTATGACAGTTTACTAACAAGTTACAATTATTACACACAATTCTTGCTGTATTTCAAAACCTATTCCTATCTTCTCTCAAAGAATTAATTTCTACTGTTACAATTTCTTTTCTTGGCAACTTTTTTTTTGTATTTTGAATAGCTTCATTATATTCAACATTTACGTAAAATTATAACTTGCAGGTATAAATGTTTTTAATCAAAATATTAACACTAATAAATTCAGTTTAATATTAATGTGGTAATTATGAAGACCTGAGAAGAAAGCTTAAATAACACTAACTGTAAACATTACATACCTTATAATGTTGATTGAAATTTCACATCAGGAAGCAAAGATAAACAGAAGCAAAAATAAAATGAAATGTTCAGTTTATTTGTCTTTTAAAACTTACATTACGAATTATAAGAGGGATAGCTTTTCAGAAATCAGCACTTGTATCAATATTTTTAGACGGTAGTGTAAATATGTATATTATCATAATGGTTTAATATTCACTGCTGTATGTATTAAAATCTGATTAAAGTAGATCGCAGTAATAAATAGTGATATATTATTAAACAACACGAGCACTAGTTTTTTGTGAGAATGGGGTATTCTAATGAAATAAATAAAACTAAAGGTAAAAATCTGTTGTGACTAGCACAAGACCTTTGTCATTTCTATAGTAGGCTATATAAGTACATTTCTGGAACACAAACAAAAATTCTAATTACATCTATTATTTATATTTTAATACATTCCATAAACAAGTTTCCTCCAACTTTTCTATATGTTCGAGATTCTCCAAATTCATTGACGAGATTGGTGGTATTTCTGATGGGTATAAATAGGCTAACCATATGTACTTATTTTAATAGGACAGTACTTTCTTTTTGAATGATGTCCTAGTATACTTAAAACGCTCATTAAGTACACGTAAATGTACTTCTTTTTAGAACAATAGTTTGATCGAGTCAAACTTAACGTAATTAGCTATGTATTTGTAAATATATATGTTGCGTCTTACACTGGTCAGATTCGGCGTCGATCGAGTATTTTTTGTTCTTCCCCCTTATCACTAAATATTAGTTCTAACATTAATTATTTAAGTATTTTATTCATTTCTGACTTGTTTAAAATTTTAAAGCGACAAAAAAAAAATTGTTTTAACATGCCAGTGTCTCGACAAAAGTTTTATTTCAATCTAGAGTTCATTTTTTGTTTACCTGGACAAGCGCATCAAATGCTGAAATAATGAAATGTTCTATTTACTCCAGAGCAGTCCTCAAATTTTAAAGGCGATTTTAAATTCCCAAAAGTACTAGTATCAAAAGACTGGTACAAACATGATGCGGAACGTAATAGGATTTTTTTGTAAAAATCAATTTTTGTGTTATTTTGTTATATTTTATGAAACCTTATGTTTTACTTGACTTATATGTGCTTATTATTAATTACTTTTTACATCAAAATTGAACTAAAACGAAATAAATTTCTAATTTTTATTTTCAATTCTGCCTCTAGTATTTTTCGTACTGTTTTTTCTAAAAAAAATTATGGTCACCCTAGGTATAAGTAATATATGTACGTATCTATAATTTTAAATATTTAATTAATAATAGGTCTACTGACCCCAGAAATATATTGTCTGTTGTAAGAGCATAAAATCAAGTAATTTTAAGTAAATTTATTTTTCATTCAATATAACGAATACAGTATTTTTCTGAGTAATAAGGTATGTCAAGTTTACTTAACGAGAGGTACATATTATAAATTAATAAATAAACCCAGAGCCAACAACGAAAGTATGTATCCTTTTGACTTGTACAAACATGCTTGAATTTTCAATATTAATTTCGCGAGTACCACTAGCACTCTCATTCATCCCTTTCTAATTAAGATAAAACCTGTGTGGAATTTACTACCCTTATATTTATTTATATCCTCCCTTTGACAATCATTCCACCAGGTATAAAAATAAAACAAGTCGAAGCAAAAAGAATGGAATCCGTCCGCAATACATTTCCATTCCCCTATGCTACAGGCACGGATTAGGGAAGGGGAAGAAATATATAGAACTTGTAATAAACATACGACGAAATCTCACAACGAATTCCGAGCTATTTTAGGAAGGCGCAGAAAGAAGGAACTTAGTCAATGGGTTTATCAGCATGGGGACGTCAACTCGTTTAAGAATTCTAAAGTTGGGTAAAATAAAAACAATTAGTAAAAAATGCGCTATTTGTATAATCTGAGCAGCCATAAAATCGCTTGCTATCATTTTCATTAATTTTATACAAGTACGATATTTATAAAAAAAATTATAAATAATTAGAAATAAAAAAGTTATACTTAGTTAGTGGCCCGTTTTTCAATGTCACCCTGTATACCTACATATAGCATTATGTAACGAAAATCACTTAGTATAGTTGCCGTCAAATAAGTAAGGACTGGAGATTTCTACACTGTTGCCAGTTCAGTGACAATGTAAAAAATGCTAACTTATGAAGAAGCGGAAACCCCAGGGAAAGGAACAAGGTGCGGAAAAGGAAAAAAGTTGAGTATCAGTCCAGTTGACAGCGACTATAGGTGTAGATAAAAATTTTTAAAAATCTCAATTCTATGTATTTTCTACAAATTCCATACCGGTAGTTCATTGTAAAACGTTCTATATATCCAATAAAATTATAACACGAACATACATTAAGTAAATTGCACTTGACACTAACATCTGTCAATTATAATTATTTGAATATATCATCCGTTTCCATGTTTAAAGCGAAACTGGCTGATTTATGAAAGTTAATCTCCTTATAATTTTTTAACTCTATACCTATTGAATATGAAGGAAAATGTATAATTAAACCGTATAGAAAATAAGATATTCTTTCATATTAATAATCACATTAAATATCAAAAAATAATATTTAACTACATTTTTTCAAGAAAAACTGTTAAGAATTTCAAACAATGGAACTTCCGATTGACCAATTATAACCAAAATCTAATCAGCTCTTCAAATGGACGTAAAGAAAAGGAATACGAAAGAATTATAATTTTTAGGATTGTAGTATTGGAGTTATCGTCGGAGAAATTTTTGTCACGCACACACACACACACACACACACACACACATCATCGTAAAGCTAATAAAATCGTATTTTGCCCGACCCTAAAACGTGCTTATTCATTAAAAACTCATCACTGAATTTATTGACCAAAGACAATACCTACTTTATTACCTAAAGGGACAAAGGTGCAAAGACAGACTGCATTTTTCAATAACATAAACATAAAATGGAAAATCTAAAGCTACTTTTTGAAATCGATTTTAAAACGGATTTAGTGGGTTTTGTCAGTATTTAAATCCAAAAACCGGTGAAGAATTGTCGTAAGAACATTTCGATGTATCTAACTCAATTTTCACCAAAAGTAGATTTTGATCCTAAAGAATTCAATTACCTATAGAGCGGAAGGGATGGGACCAGAGCAAGACCAATCTTTTTCGCTTTCGTTCCTTTTTTACCTAGCACAGTTGACGTCACAGAATTTTAAAACTGTTTTTCTCGAATTCTATTACTACTTATTACATAAATTTAAAATACGGGTATGCTGTTCTTTATAAAAATAATAACATATTAATATTTTCTTTAAATGCGATAAAGGTCACATACTCCATTCAGGAAAAGCTGCAATGCGAAGAGCAATAAACTTACGGAAAATAGCCTACCTAGGAATTCTTGGAACCAATTTAGTATAACTAGCATAAAGTTTGAAATGATCTTTTGTTAAAAAAATAAATTGTAAATTAATTTTGTTTCTTAACTTCTGAAAGAGTCCCTTACATCTACCTATAAAATTATATATAGGTAAATAATTTCAACACTATAAATATCATTTATTAGTTGTGACGATAGGCCCTTTCGTCCAGCAAGGGTTTTCCTTCCTTTTGTAAATCTGTAGTAGCACCGTCACAGTTAGATTGTTTAGTAACGTGTTTTTGACAATATGCGTTGATTATTTATTGTTTATGTATTGTTTAATCTGAAAAGTAAGATGTATTTGTAATATTGGTAAAATATTTAACGAAATACGTACCTGTAAAAGAAAATATCCGACCGTCGTGATGTGAACAGACAATAAAAACATGTGCACAAGTCACCATAACCACAATTGTTGTTGTTTTAGCTACAAGTAAATGTATTTTATGTAAAAATAGCATTGTGGATATTTGTAATTTAACTTACAATAGTGTTGTGAATCAATGTAACTCTCGTTTACACATTTGATTGCATTTTTGTGTTTGTTTAGTTCTGGAATATTCTGACATTAGTAACCTTGTAAATGTTGACGAGTCCGTGATTCACAACATGATCGCGCGTGGCGCACCGCACATGTGAATGAAATTGTGTTTTATTTGAAACAATGTTTATAAATTATTTCATGCTGTAAAATGGATTTAGGGTAAAGAAAAGTGACCAGAGAATTTGTATAAATTTTATATAAATATTATTTATCACTTGAGACAGTAGCGACCCCCTGTACTAAGTAAAGTCATCCCCGCCGCAATTTTAATGAGAAGCACCGTTAGTTTGGGTTTATAAGCCGCTGCAGAGGTCCGTGAAGCCAGAGCGGGTTCGCCCGTTCTCAGAGTCGTGCAGGCTAGGATTCTAAATAGGTCCTCCTAAACGCCTCTAGTGAGAAGAGAGTCCTGAATAAGGCTCCTTCGACCCGCCGAGAAGTCGAGTGCTGTGTGTCAGCTGCCGTCCGTTAGAAGAATCCGCCGTGTGTAGGCTGAGTACGTCCGTAAGGCTCAGCCGCCGTCCGTCAGAGGAATCCGCCGTGTACATCGCGCCGCTGATTGTCCGCTAAAGAAATTGTTAGTTTTCTTAAAGTAGTAAATTTGAATACGCGTACTTACCGTGGTAACTCTGGTCACAGTTCTGCAAAGAAGGGTGATGTATTTGTTTATTTATAAACTGTGTGTCTTTGTTTTACATATCTTCGTATGTTACAATATATTTATTTAAACTACACGTATTTTTCTGTTGATATCAACCAACCCTGCGCCCTCACCTCCACTAGGCTATCCGAAGGCACGCTCCTTTTGTACCGCTGTAAAAATGGCGCCCGAGCATACCGTTAATACCCAGGATTTAAAGGAGCATAATGATGACGTCATCCATCGACCTCCGAGGCGAGAAGGTGGCTGTTGTCACATAGTATAGTAGAAATAATAGTTATTTGTGTATCAAGAGCGTAAAGTGGAGCGCTACAATCGAGCGAAAGCAATAAAGATACTTTAAGCTAGAGATACACACATAATTTTTTCTACTACTTTACTAACCAAAATAGAAAAAAATAATAATACTTATTTAGTAAGTTCAATTCAACCTCAACCAATTTCTGTTTTGAGTTGTGTGTAACCATGACGATGTGAGTATCCAAGTAAATAAATACAAAATTCTGTCAGTAAAAGATAGTGATTTTTCCTGCACTCCTCCAGATATATTTGAAACGGTGCAAAATTCTTCCTTGAATTTATTATCTGCAAAATCAAAAGCATTATAGGAAAAGAATTATAACCTCTCCATTGAATGGTGTAAGTTAAAAAAATCAAGAATTACAGTGAAAATGTCTTACTAGCTTAATTTTTGTAAAAACCTAATGAAATCGTCTTCTCTTTGGTCCATTTATTCCATGCTAAAATCAACACTAGCAGTTAAGAACTGAAAACTCTAGTGAGTGTCACAGTCACAGAATCTAATTTATCTTCGTCAGCTGTTTTTAAGTTCTGGAATGAATATACAAAACTGCCAAAAGTTCACATGCAATTTTAACATTATCCGCCAATAATGAAATCCAATAAGTTTGTTAATTATGATATGTGTGTTATTAAATATTTAAAGTTCTAATACAATGTACATTCACCAGTAGAGTTGTTATTATATATAATTAAATACCTAACGTAACTAAATTGGTAATGTAGCTAACTTCAGGTATATTGTTTGTAGCACGTTTCTAGTGTAAAAATGAACCTAACCTATATTTTAGATTTCGTAAGTATTATTTTAATAAATTAAGATTTCAGCAAAAATATGTATTTATCTAAGCGAGCAAATTGAGCACTTTACCGCGCGTTGCTATGGGAGACGCGCGGTAAAGTATTTTTTGCTCGTTCCTTAGTAACCATTAACTTTACGATGACAAAATAGAGCACAAATGTCAACTTTTCATGGTGGTCGTAGAAAAAAATACTTAACAATGAGTAAAAAAAAACATGATATACTCGCATTAAATTTATTTATTTATTACCTAGCATATGGATGAAGTAATATAATATATGAATAAATAATACATACAAATGATTTATTTTGTGAATACATTTGCATGAAATATTGTAGAGTATACATTGTTCTTTATAATTCAAATAGAATTCTGTAATGCTACTATTGTGATTAAAATGAAATTTTCCGAAAGCTATAATTTTCTCTGCAGTAATATATTGTTACAAAACCAATAAAAAGCAACCACAAATATAATAGATTAAAAATATATTTGATATGTGACATTTTTGCGGCAGTACGAAATTTAATCAATATTTTGGAGGTCATGCAAATTAATTTCCACAATCAGAATAAAATATTTACACGTATTAATCACGAATCACTTCAGGAAAACCTGCAGGAAATTACAAATCGACCATCAGTTCCTGCTTAGAGTTTCTTTTTGCTGCACGAAGCACGAAAGTCCTTGTTGACGAATATGATTCTGAACACCCAGATTTGAATTTATCAGAACAGTAGATACTTAGGCTGTGCCCGATGTCACATTTTGGCATTTAGTATTTAGATCTTCTTCACATAAATACAACTCCGAATGGCACACTAATGGCATCATTGGTTTGTATGGAAATACTTTACAACAACAAAAATGAATTATACAATTGGATTTAATTTGATGCTTCAGATTAAATGTTAATATTATATTTCACAAAATATAAGCTAAGAAGTTATTCTTAAACAGTAAATTTAACGTTTTGCACAAATTATAGCAAGGAATATGATTTGTTTAATTAGTGTACGTCAACTTTAAGAAGTAGTGTACTCCTGTAAAACCCTAAATTCTAATTCCTAATATCCTAAATTGCCACAGCCTTATTCAGTAAAATAGTTAGCAATTTATGCATGCATTAATCATTTTGGTTCTGGGGGTCCCGCTTATCTAAATTATTGCACACTTAATTTGTTAAATATTATTATATTAAGAATTGGGATTCTAAAATACAAAAATTTGATGTGGCCTACACAAGACCTCCCGCTATTTAATTTTTATTAATTTAAATACATATTTACTAATGCTGCAAAAGATAATATGAGTCAACGAGAGGAATCCGCCATAGCTCAATTGGTAGAGCGTTGTCCCGGCAAGACATTGGGTCTGGGTTCAAATCCCGGTGGCTGACATTATCTTTTCACTCTTTCCTAATTTATTTAGAATATATAGGCTGCGCACTCAAAATTCATATCAAATATTTATAATTATAGATTATGACAAGTCACTGACGTTTAAATGTAGTGGTTAAACCGTAACCCCACATCAATACGTGACGCTGAGTATTCTCAAAAATGAGAATCTTTCAGTCTAACATTTGTGGAAGATAATGTGAGTCAACGGGAGGAGTCCGCCATAGCTCAATTGGTAGAGCGTTGTTCCGGCAAGAAAATGGGTCTGGGTTCAAATCCCGGCGGCTGACATTATATTTTCACTCTTTCCTAATTTATTTATATTAAGTTCCTTTGCATATATGTAACTATTGCTTTATTTACTATTTTCTGTTTAAAATGTCACCATTATTAATTCGAAATTAGTTTTTTGACAGTGATATTTATTTGTCAGTTACATACATTTGAAATATGAACTGTGTAACAAAGGAATCTTTAAATCATAGGCTTTGAGATTTACAAAAAAAAATCTGTAAAATACATAGAAGAAGTATTAACGTATACCTGTATAAAATTTAAAAATCTTTAATTTTTATAATGACATAACATTCGAAAAAATTACATTTAATGGCATTTTTCGAAGAAAAACCATTATGAGCTTCAAGCAAAGTGCCATTTCCGGTTATCTAATGGTTTCTTTCCATATTAGAATAGGCTCGAAATACAAGGTTTCAGAATTTTCTGAATGATAGTATTTGAGTTAGAGCGGAGACAAAATCCATACACATACACATACACACACACACACACACACACACACACACACACACACACACACACACATATATATATATATATATATATACAGTCATCATCGTGAAAATGTTAAAATTGATTCTAGGGACCTTACTTATTCACTAAACTCTCATTATGTGATTTTTAGCACGACCCTATACCTCCCTTACCGAGGGTAGCGAGAGCTAAAACGTACAAGATAAAACATTGAATTCTACCTCGGACAAATGATAAATATTTATGTTATCGGCTAAACCCGATTTTAGGACAAAGTAGTTCTGTCTATTAAAATAGTCAAATAGATCATATTGTTTCTCAGTATTTTGTGAGATACATTAGGTTATGTTATATAAAATATCACTTAACATAACCTAACCTAACGCACAAAACTTATGGTTGATTTACCCTTAGATAGAATTAGTTTGTCCTAAAATCTGGTTTAACCGGTACCATTTATATTGGTAGAAATGGTTTGTTGTAACTAATATAATTTTTCTTGATTTTATGTAATTTATATTCCCTGCACAGATCAATTACATTGTGTGTCAAGTACAATTTACATACAAATAATTACTAAAAATGTAAAATCTGTTGTGTTGCAAGAAACTTTTTGTAATAGATATGTATGTAGAATTAAGATAATGTGCTGGTCACATCATATTTAAAAAAAAAAATATTAGAATTCCAATTTCTGCAACAGTCTTTATGTAAACATATTCCGCTTCAGTGAATTTATACCTCGTATTGAATAAAATATAAGACTTTAATCTCGCGTACTTATCTCAGTATTTTTAAAATGTGCGATGAATTTAATGGATTTTTCTCTGAATTTTTATTTTAGAAACTATAAATAATATCGTATGAAGCATTAATAACTATTCCCAGAAATATGAAAATTTCTAAAAATAACTGGATACGTTATTCAATTCAAACCAAAAAGCACAGGATATTTATGAATTTATTCCTGGAACTATATCATCCTATATTTTTGTATGAAAAGTATATATTTTCGTACCTATATTAAAATATGTACTAAAATTAACTTATAGGAAATACATTTACATTTAATCAAATTAAACGAATAATCTTCGCTAGTCAATGTTTCATTATAAATACATATAAACATTATTTTCCAGGAAAATCTAATAAAAAATTAAAAATAATAATTTTTTTATCTTTCTAGGTACTTTAGAAATGTTATAATAATTACCTAATGAATTACCTAATTATTAATTTATCCATTTTCTTTACTTATAAACATACTTCCAAGTATATAATATTTTTGCATTTAACCTCGCACTTAACTTTCGAGTTATTTTAATAAGACATGTTTTCACACTTAATTGTTTGGAATCTAAATTTAATAGTTTTCAATATTTTATCTGCTGTTTTGGGAAGCATTTTCAGGACAACTTCTAGGAAAGTTTCACATTACAAAACTAACCTTCAAATTTTTTCTGTATTTGCTGGATTTGTCCTATACATTTCAAAGCTATACTCTTTGCCCGGAAAACCAGTCAATAAAATTAATAGATTTCCTGTTATAAATTGTAGTAACGGGCCAGATTTTAGTAAACCTGACTCAACTTATAGCAAATTAACTTGATTTTAAAGGTAACACTGTTCATATTGTTCATACAACATAAAACGGTTTGAAACCGTCAGCAACCGTCCAAGACAAGCGCAGTTAGATAAAAGCGTTCACAGAGTCACAAATTTTAAACTCTGACTAGTAATTGGTTGTTCACAGAAGTTTTCTGATTGGTTGCGGACTGGTTGGCAACGGTCAGATCAGAATATTTTCCAACTCGGTTGGAAATTTTTAATTTGAGACATAAGCATTTATTTTACAGAAGTTTTGACATTTCCACATAGTCAAGTTTGTTTACGTTTGCATAAATTAGATTATCTGTGAAATTACAGTTTCAAACATTAGAAATAAATTTAAATTTTATATTTTAATAAATATTTTAAGGTATATTATTGCAAAGTAATAATACATCTACCTATAATATTAAAATTCACTTAATAGATGAGGGATTCAGATATTCGCATTTCTAGTGGAAATTTTGACTTTTTAAATGATTCTTTATGGGTAGATGAAAAAACAAAAAATGAAAATTATGTTGAACTGATAATACCCCAGTATTCTGAAGATTAAACACTTTATTTTATAATATGGCAAACTACATGCTTACAAACGCAAAGTAGTTTTCATTATGTGTTCACAGATATATTCAAACTGTTTCTTTGCAACTAGTTTGAAACCGGGCATGCGCATTGGATCTCAAACTCCAACTGTTTGCAAACCGTTCTATGAACCAAGTTATATATCATTTTCTTGTTTTTACCTCCCGCTACCCTTGGTACCACGTTTTAAGGTCTCTAGAATCCAATTTTAACATTTTCACGATGATGTCTGTATGTGTGTATATGTGTGTGTGTATGTATATGTGTGTGTATGTATGTATAGGGTAGTGGTGGGAACCGGTTCTGGTTCCAAAATTACCCGGGTACCCGGTTCTTTGAATGTGTAACTACCCGGTTCTCGGTTCCGATTCCAAGACTACCCGGTTCTCGGTTCTGGAACCGAAACTCATCGATTCTCGGTTCTGAAATCGAATCTCATCGGTTCTCGGTCCTGGAACCGAAACTCATCGGTTCTCGCTTCTGGAACCGAAATTCATCGGTTCTCGGCAATGGAACCCGAAAAGATTGAGTCTTGAATATAGGTCAGAATATATGTGAAGTGCATACTAAGTGCATTTTTGCATATTTTTAAGAAAATTGAATAATACATGTGCAAAATAAAACACGTGTGCATATAATATGAAAAATTTTGACAATTATGAATTATAAATTATTACTTTAAAGAAAAACTTTTATTAAAAATTTTATGTTCTGCTATGTGTAATTTGTATTTATATACATTACCAGGTATTTCCACTTTTACCACGGAATTTTCCCATTTCTCTATCCAACTCTTTGGTGTGAATTTGCAGTAAAGAAAATGAGACATATAAACAAAAACATATAATTGTCTATGAAACAAAAATGATGGATTTAAAATTTTTACATAAACAAACAAAATATTAAATAGCTATATTGATTGTATTTAATCGAACTGAAGTCAAGAAATTAAGAAATATTCCTTTATATTACAAAAGTGAGAGATCAAAATGTAAAGATTAAAGCAGAATGTATAAGTAGCTCAATGAAATTCTAGGAAATATTTATTGCTTTGTCCCTTCATTTTATGGTCACTATTGTCATTATGTAGGTAGGTACCGATATCTTAGAACATCACTCAAGGTCAAGCTACTGTAATAAACCATATTGAATGAAAATTGAAAATATATAATATGAAACTGAAAGTGTAAGTTGCAATTATGCAGTTACATTTTCTAAAATAAAATATCATCCTCCTGCATATGGTATAATATTATTTACACATTATTATATGCAATTAAGTTACAAGAAAAAAATATCTTTCAATAATATTTCTCAAATAAAACAGAAAATCTGTTTATTTCTCAAAAATAGTGAGGCTAATTTAAAATTATAATTGAATAATATCATTAATTCCATAACCCGAATCTGAAATTCTATTCCAGAGAACCGGTTCCACTACCCGGAACCGGAACCGAAGATCGGTTCTATTACTCGGAACCGGAACCGACGATCGGTTCCATTACCCGGAACCGGAACCGTAGATCGGTTCCATTGCCCGGAACCGGAACCGATGACCGGTTCCATTACTCGGAACCGAAGATCGGTTCCACTACCCGGGTACCCGGATAGTTTTGGAAGCGGGTACCCGGTTCCAAATTTTTCCGGTACTTGATTTGTAGTACAAATAACTATCTATAGAATAGTTATTTGTAGTTCCATATGTATTGTACTCATCAAAGACAAGTTTTACATTTTTTGACGATTTTCTCTCTGTGATATGTTGGTTTTAACTATTTATTTATTTATTCATATTTATTTATTTATTTTTTTAGTCCGTGCTGTATGTTCTGTTATCCACATGTGGTTTCCCTTTTTCGACTAGACCATTCTAACCCTGAAGAAGACTATTGTATAGTCGAAACGTCGGCGTGAATAAATTTTATTAATTGACTGCAAGTCCGAAGAATTCTTACTTTCCTGTATCTACCTCCATCCTAACACAGTCGAATATTGATTTTTCAAAATTTTAAATGTTTGAAGCAGTTTTTCTCGAAAGTAATATTTGTGGACATAAGTAGTATATTCCAATGGTCGGCCGACGATATATAAAATAATTAGAAATAACACTAAATATTTACATTAAAATTGATTGTGAAAGATGGATTTAAATAATATTTTTAGGTAAATAGTAATATGATGACGCAGACAGGTAAATTTTGTCTGCAGCATATCACCAGACATTCCAAGGCTATTCACATATGTAAATTATGAATGCATCACCCAAAATGACTAAGATTAGATTCTGAATATTTTTCTCCTCTAATAAATAACCCTCTTCTATGACAACAGTTGAATTCTTTTTGGAATTCGTGCCGGGAATATGATTTACAGTAGTCCACGTAAAGTTTCCCTCATAATCCCCATTAATATATTCCGAAACGGCAGTCGATCTGTACAAGAAATCTTAAACGTGACGTTTATTCGCATCGCGATCTGACACGCGATGCCTCGTAGTTCAAACCCGGGCAAGAGGCGAGACAATGAACATGGAAACCACTGCGTAGCGGTGGAATACAAGGACGAGGAAGTTATCTTAATTGCGTTTTTAATCGTGACGGCACAATTGCAATGTTTTAATTTATGGAAAAATCCAACAACAATCTTTTTGTAAAGTGATAATGATAAACAACTATTTATTTACAAAAAAACATGGAAATATAGTTAGTAGAAATAAATATTCATTGTATTATGAAAGATATAATTTGTAGGAAGTAAACAAAGATCTATTATGCTTACATAAATTTAATGTATTTATTGTAAAATAACATCCGTATAGTATAATGTAGGTTTGTAAATATTTGTATGTGTACCCGATTTACCAAGATAATTATATTTACCCTTTGTTTAAACAAATTTTTGATATATGGTACCCCTATGTTTTAATTTTCGAGTAAATTCAGCTGATATTTATGCAGAGAAATGAAAAGCACACCATTTGAAATTATCGAAAATAATATACAATTGTAGAACAAAGGTCTGCTTGGTGGTCGAGCGGGCAGGTTTGTGCCTGGAATCTATGCCAAGTAAATTACATCATTGTTTACATGTAGTCAAAATGTAGTTTACGTTATCAGAATTTATTTATTGTCTACGCCCATGTAGATTACATTTATTTTTAATGTTTTGTTTAAAAGAGGGTAAAAAATATTACTATTTGTTATGTGCTTTAGAGTAGTATAATTAAATTTTTTTATTTTCCATTTTTGCTTATTTTTTATCACTGATTGAGGCTATCACAATGCATTCTGTCAAATCCATTTAATTTTGGAATTGCCTTGGCTGCCGGAGCCAGTAGTCTTGAAAAACCCAAACGATAGTCGGTGCCGGATACATACATGGGAACTGGCGTTTCGTGCTTTAGATTGGGTTATGTTATTAGTTTTACTATGTTATATAGAGATGCATTCGGGCCGGGCCGGACCGGGCTTTGAGGTTTGGATCGACTCGGCCCGAAAATGAAAATTACCGGCCCGACTCGAAGATCGACTCGACAAAAAAATTAGCTAGCCCGGCTCGAAAATTGACTCGAAATCGGGCCGGACCGGGCCAAAGCTCGAAATTGGGTGCATCCGACATTCCTAATGTTGATTTTTATGTTAAAGCGAAATGTTTAACTTTTTTCGTGTCAAACTTATAAAAAACCTCTACATTCTTATAACTTTCAACATTAGTTAACATAAGTAGTTAAAAAAGAGACCCTTCTAGTGCAAGTTTGTTATAAAAATTACAGACCTACGTATATTTAACACTTTGTTTACCAAAGCCGTTCGAAAATTTAAACAACTTTTTCACAAATCTTATATTAAAAAATATAATTTCTGCTCAAAAATAGGACAAGAAATCATTATGGTAGGAACAAAAATCACTTTTATTTAAGTATACGAATAATAATAATAATAATAATAATAATAATAATAATAATAATAATAATAATAATAATAATAATAACATCACAATATAATTATTATGCTTTAATGAATAACCTTGAATTCTTGAAGTAAAATAATACATTTTTATTTATTAATATGTGAAGTGTGTTGTTATTAAATAATTTTGATCCTTTTTAACTTCATCCAGATTAAGGAAACTGTGCATTTGATTGAACTATAAGATTTTTCGGGCCGGCCCGAAAAGCTCGAATTTTCGGGCCGGACCAAAATCAAAAGTCCGACTCGCCTCGATTTTTAAAAATGATTAGACCGATTCGGCCCGATAAAAAATATCTTCGGCCCGGCTCGATGATCGACTCGAAATCGAGGCGGGTTTCGGGCCGGGCCGGACCAAAGCTCGAAATCGAGTGCATCTCTAATGTTATATTATTAAAGAAATAGGCAAGTCTGAACTTATCATTTTGCAATTTAGTGCAAAGAAAAATAATTGTGGCGCAGGTAAGCTCAAGAGAGAGCAATTATTGGCATATGAATAATAATTTTAACATAGAGAGACAACTTCATTTAGTTGATGCCGGCTGCAGATATGGAAACTGGCGCCGTCACACAAATAGAAAATTAAGAGTAAAAAATTTTCTGAATGTCCTTGTTATCAAGTTATTGATCAAAATGTAAATAATAAGTTTTCCTACAGCTGTCCGATTTCTTTGTTATTACCTGACTATTATTTTTTTGATTACGCCTGGGAAGGAGGACAATGAACAACAACTGTTTTTTTTTTATAAGTACACGTATCGCACAAGTGAGTACTATTTACGTATCTGTCAAAAACAAACAGTGACATCAATCTAAATATTCCGACGAGCGTGGAGTTTCGTATATCAGCTAGTGTACTGTGTTTTTTTTTTTTTTTTTTTTTTAATTTGGAGGAGTAATTCAAAATTACGCGCCTGAAAGGTGGATTGGGGTTGGCCTGTAAGTAGATTACATGACCGCCATGATTGCTACAACAGATTATTAGCTTGAAATAATGGTAAGCACCCGCACGGTACAAATATGTCATCATCATTACCGATATCAGCGATAAAGCAAAATTGGCACACCCAGAAATGGGTAATATGCCGTGATGATATATTTATATTTATTTTATTTAAATAATGATATATTTATAACCCATCGCCAAGACAACACAACAATTAGAAAAATTTTCCATTCTTAATTTTCGATTTTTTAACCCTATAAATCAAATCCCTAACGAGCATCATATTTGAGAAAGAAATTTGTATAAAAATTTCATTAAACTTTTTTTGGCAGTATGACACTTTTTATTTCCAGTAAAATTATAATACGAACTTAACATACGAAGACAAATGGTTGCACTCGGGCGTTAAATGTTTCGATTATTAATTGCCCTTTGTAACACATTTGAATATTTTTTACGGACGAAATTTTAAAACTTAAGCAGCACTATTCTCTAAAAAGTTTAACCTCATCCTCATTTTTGGATTATTGAATTCTATTTTATACCGGTATTTAAAATTTTATCTTATTATCAGAAAAGGTAGATATTTTAGGAATAGATTACACTATATTTTAAGATATAAAGTGTCAAAATTAGAGTAGATTTCGCTAATCCAAAAATAAGGATTAACTTAAACAATCAAGCTGTAAAAGTTCAAGTACTATTTATTTGGATGACTATAGGTATATAAATACGTTACATAGGTCTCTATACTAGTATTGGCAACAATCTTTAAATCCCAGAGTGTATTATTTATTTTTTAATCCGCATTGCATTGTATTTTACCCTTGCATATAAATAGAAAGTTCTAGTATAAGTTCTTGTTGACTGTAGAACCTTTGGTTGGTTTTTCATTTTGAAGTCTGATTACATTCTGCGATTCGTTCCGGAGTCCCGGTCTTGTGCATATCGGGCTTGTTGCCGCAGGCTTACCAACATTTACAATTCATTTTTTCTTCCTATTTCCCTAGATTACGTATCGATCAACATAGATTGATGGACCCGTGCATCTGTGCCACAAAAAATTCCATCTTCTTCTTTTTCTTATTGCTTCTCTCTTTGTGAATTTCCAAGAATATTTGATTCTTGACCCGATGGCAGAAATATTGCTGCGGTTTTGTTATTTCGTTGACAAATCGTAATTCTACAAGTAAACAAGATATTGGAATGAGCTTTTGTATTTCTGCTTATTGGAAACATGTTCGAATATAGGTACGTAATTACTACCAAACACAAATTGCTTTTCTTATTTATATTTCATAAAATACATTATTACTAAACCGCAAAACAGAGTTCATTAAATATAAAACGTTGGTTCGATTCAACTTTTGCATTCAATACTCGTAGTTAATAACTAACAACGGAATAATTGTAATTGAAGGAAGGATAATTCTTGCGCCGTACTATAACTATGGGAAACTTTATCAATCACTGGTTGTTATTTAATTTATTTTGTGAGTAAATATATATTTTACACAAGCTAACTACGAGTTAAACTTCCAGCAATTTAATTGGATATTGATAAATATTGAAAATACAAACACACATTATTGAGAGTGGATTGCATGAAAGTGGGTTAACCCTCGAGTTACGCTAACCCAGGGTTACGTACACAAACAGAGGGTTACCAGCCTGTTTGACAGCTAATGTTGGGTCAAAGAATAACTCACCGATTTGCACGGGTTAATCCACGAATAGGTTAACCCTCGAGTTACCTAACCCACGTATACACAAACAGAGAGTTACCAGACTGTTTGACAGCTAACGTTGGGTCAAAGGGTAACTCGCCGATTTGCATGGGTTAATCCACGAATAGTAAGTTGCATATGGCCGACAGTTATCATTTCTCGCGTCATATTTAACACAAAAAAATAAGTTTGTTAATACTTTTCTTTCTTGTATATATATGTATATATGACAACTGTCGGCCATATTTGCTAGATTTTCTTACAAAATTTACTCAAAATAATGTCCTTGAACCTGTAAAAAAGCATGGCAAATTTTATATAACAAATTTTTATTATTGAATCATATTTCATTTTTATAACAGAAATTATATGCATAGCGCCACTTAGGCTTTTAGTAGCATCTCTTGCAAATATATGTGAAAAGCATTTGCGAGATTTTGCGTACATAAACTTGTGTACTTAGTTTTAGTTCCTTTTTCCATTAACCTTGAAATAGAAGACAGAAAATTTTAGTAAATTACCACGTTTTAAAAATCCTAGAAACAGGCTTTAACATTTTTATTATGATGTCTCTGAGTATATAAGTGAAGATTTCTAAAATACTATGAAACTAAAATTTACGCAAGCTAATAAAATCGTCATACATTCACACATAACTACATCGTCCATGCTAAATTCGTAATCTAGGGTCCCTAAAACATGCTTGTTCGTTCATTGATATCTCATTATTGATTTTTTGAACAATACCTCCATTATTATTTGTAAAGGAGGTGAAAAGTAGGTAATATATCATCACAAATTATGACCCATTAATTAATATGTCAAAGTACTTAACACAAATTTCGATTATGTCGATATTTTTGTACCGTAGAAGGTATTTAATAAAGACGTTAATTTTAACCTGATATTAGTTAGTTTTAATATAAATTTGAAAATATACCTATCACTTATGTCAATAAATATACGGTGTGAACAAGATATTCCGTGACATAGCGTTTAACTTGGGAAAACAGAATTTTTCAAATATAGTCTGTCTCTGAATAGTGTATTTTTATTTAATACTTTATGCAGGGTTTTATACATAGGAAGTTTGAGGAAATTTTTGTAGGATTCAGAAAAACCCGGGTTTTCTTTAAAAATACTGGTGATTTATTTTTAAAAAACCAAGTTTTATTGCTTTTCATTAACAGACATCGAATTATAATACCTATGTATCAATTTTAATTTCAGTTTTACTTAAAGTATTTTTCAAAAAATTCTCTGCTGCTAAAGCAAAATGTGACAAATTTAAAAAAGGTCCAAAAACAAATGTTTTTAGAAGAAGTTTGCAGATTTTTAATTAATATTCAGTCTCGCCCAGCAATCTTTGCATGCATCGATTGAGAGAATTTTCTCTCAGATTTAGGAGGTAGGGAGAAGACTCAAAGAAATTATAGAAAACTGGGGATCTTCTAATTAAAAAAAAAATGTAGATATAAAATATGATACAATTATATATATATATATATATATATATATATATATATATATATATATATATATATATATATATATATATATTATCATAAGTATATGTTTTGTTCATTATGTATTATGATTTTGTTTATTTTTCTTTTGTTTCGGTATCAGAGTTTAGAATTTAGACCAATAAAAATAGACCATATAAGAATGTTTCTGCTTCATATGCCTAATCTAATAAAATGATTTTATAGAAGTATTTCTTTTTACCTTCCGTCAAAAGGAAGGTATTGTTTTTGGTCAAAAAATTCGGTGGTGAGTTTTTAATGAATAAGCACGTTTTAGGGTCCCTACAATATGAATGTACTATTTTTAAGATGATGTCTGTATGTGTGTGTGTGTGTCCGTGTGTGTGTCTGTGTGTGTGTCCGTGTGTGTGTGTGTGTGTGTGTGACAAATTTTTCTCCGACGATAACTCCAAAACTACAATTCTAAAAATTATGATTCTTTCGTATTCCTCTTCCTTACAACCCTATGAAGAGCTGATTAGATTTTGGTTATAATTGGTCAACCGGAAGTACCCTTATTTGAAGTTCTTAACAGTTTTTCTTGAAAAATCGCAGTTAAATATCATTTTCGACATTTTATGTGATTATCAATAGAAAGAATATCTTATTCTCTATAAGGTTCGATTATACATTTTCCTTCATATTCAATAGATATAGAGTTATAGAGAGATTAAGGGAGATTAACTTTCGAAAATCAGTCAGCATTGCAAAAATTATGAAAACAATATATCCAAAAAATTCTAATTGACAGATGTCAGTGGCAAGTGCAAAACCAAAGTGGAAAGTATATGATGATATGAAAGTGACAGAGTGTCCCTCGCTAGTGACTTGCATTTGCGGCCTCGCCTCAAGACAGGAACTTATAATGCCAGAAGTACAAGAAAGGCAAAAGAGAAGATGGAAGGACTGCATAGCAGAAGATTTGAGAGAGGAAGAACTGTGTCACGAAGGTGCTTTGGACAGGAATGAGTAGAAGAGAAGAGTAAGAAACAGCGACTTCTAATAAAATAGGGCAAAGTTGAAGCAGGAGGAAGTGTTAAATGCAATACATAATGTACGTTCGTATTCGTATTAAAATTTTATTAGATTTTAGAATCTTTTCAAAGGAACTTTCAGTATGGATATGTAAAAAATAGTGTGTTCTTGTTACAATTATACAGGATATATAGAATCTTTTTCAAGGAACTTTTGGTATAGGATATGTACAAAATACATCGAATTGACGGAAGGTTTTGTGCTGGCCACAACAGATTTTTTATTTTTAGTTTTAGGTTTTTTTTAAAAAAAAAACTAGATCGAGCAAAATTATAACAACCCTTTTTCTTCATGGACAAAAATACCAGGCATCCCCTTGCAGGCATTTAAAAACTGCGCATATATTTTTATATGGAAATAGCATCTCCATTTTTCTATAATTTAATAGAAATAAAGTGTCTCCCCGGAAAAATAAAATAAGCTAGGATTCCTATTCTTTCAAACAGAATGAAATGTCAGATTGAGGCAATAGAATTTTATTGCATTTGAGAACATATTGGATATGCATCCTTTTATACCCTTTCAACAGTTGTCCGATTTGAACAATCCAATTTATTTCACTGCTCCGACATTTTCTCTATTTATGT
The DNA here is from genome assembly GCA_943142095.1 of Ophonus ardosiacus. NCBI lineage: Eukaryota > Metazoa > Arthropoda > Insecta > Coleoptera > Carabidae > Ophonus > Ophonus ardosiacus. The sequence continues at coordinate 13,445,068 of OW964830.1, read as the reverse complement.
CTATAATTATAGAGAAGGTGCCAATCTCTAGCCTTGCCTTGTTTTGTATCATAAATCAAGCACTTGTGTAGTAATTTGTCAGAGGCCAAAGTGTGTGGTGGTACAACGGTGTAGACCAGCGGCTATAATTATCTACAGGATAACGGCAAGGACCAAGGAATAGAGTAGGGAATTATCAGGAGGGTAAAGGATCATCTACCCTTCCTTCTTGACCTCGGGATAGAGTATTGAATACTGATGAACATCTAAATTATTATAAATAGGATTACATCGCTTCCTATACGTAACGTAATTTTGACATTTTAAGTGGTACAAGGGGCTGAGATTTATATTTAATTTTTGACAATCTATTCATCAGAGCAGATTAGATTAACGCTTCTCTTCACAGTAAATTCTGTTCACAATAAAATCCTGGATACTCCAGGCTCATCAGCTCACCCTACACAAATCACTACCAACCGGCCTCTTAATTATATTCACTGTGCGGACTAGAGACGAGATATACGAACAGTAATCATCAACCAAAAAACAAAAAATCTGATGTGGCAAGCCCATAACCTCCCGCTGGGTATTTAACCACGCAGTACAAAGAAAGTAACCATTATGTTCAAATATTTTTGCATTCACACATAACAATTTTTATTTTACATTTAACAAATATATCATACAAAAAATAAATTTCACAAATATTGACAAAAATAATAGAAACACTTAACAAAAATCAAAATCGTACTTGTATCTTGACACAAAGTCTTTTCTAACCCGTATTCTGGAAGCCAAAAGCCAATGAAGCAAATCAATAGTAATTCTAATATGTAAGATTGAAAATATATTATTTTTACTAACCTTAATTTTATTAGATTCAAATACATATATTATTACTACATTCTCCTTAACACGGTTTCACTACTAATTTTAATGTAATTGCAACCTGACAGTGACATTTGTTTAAATATGTCAAAATTGTTATTAAAATATTGTTTTTGTTTGAGGCATAGGCAAAATGATATATGAAAATAAATTATATTATTAATTTATATTTAAAGTTATTTAGAGTTATTTACTTAAGGCTATTATCCAATAAATAGAAAAGTCTGTAATACGAAATTTTGGATTGTTTTATTGTTTTTCCTCAAAAATTTGTTAGAGCTCCAAATTAAGTACTATACATCCGATTTATCATTTATGGTTAAAATCTAATATGTTGTTTCAAATTATATATGAGTTTTAAATACCAAATTTGAGAAGTTTTGGATCATATTTTAATAGGCTTTAAGGAAAAATCGTCACACACGTACATTCTTATAAAAATCAGCATCATCTTCTAGGTGCTCTAAAACGCAATCTTTGTAAATTCTTCGCCGTACATAATCCATTTCGTAAATGTGTAATTGTAAATTAATATTAATTTATAGTGCTGCAAAAATAGCAATTAGCAAATTTAAATCAGATCATCCTGTTCATCTAACATTTATGTATGATAGAAAATATATTATTTTTACAAACCTTAATAAAATATTTTACTATTAAATTCTCATTAACACGGTTTCATTATTAATTTTAATATAATTGCTACCTGTCAGTGACATTTGTTTAAATATGTCAAACCTGTCATTAAAATTATGATTTTGTTTGACGCATAGGCTAGGTGATACATGGAAATAAATTATATTATATATTCATATTTAAAGTTATTTAGAGTTATTTACTAAATGTTATTATCGTAGAATTGAAGATTGTACCATTATATTTCATTATTATTAGTAAAAGTTGCTGAAAAATTATATTCATCGAATTTTTTTCAAGAAAAACTGTTAAAAACTTGTACAAGTGATACTTCCGGTTATCCGATATACACTGAAAACTAATCAGCTCTTCCCATATTAGTGTAGAATGGATATACAAAATTTCAAAATTTTCTGATTGATAGTATTTGAGTAATCGTGTCCACCAGATCCACACACACATACACACACACACACACACACACACACACACACACACACATACATACCCACAGACATCACTGTAAAAATGTTAAAATCGGGTTCTGGGGACATCAAAACGTGCTTATTCACTAAAATCTCTATATGTGATTTTTAGCATGATCCCTTACCTAGGGTAGCGGGAGGTAAAAATCATAAAAAAAATTACCGACCTCAGAGGTGTAGTGGGCAACGTAGCCAACTCACGACCCAAGGATCTCGATTCGAATTCCGGGTAAAGTATGGACGTTTGGGTGTCTTTAATCATGCCATCACCATCAACGCAACGGACAGCACAATACCTCTCGTCATTTCAATATTAGGCTATATAAGTATTGTATTTAACATTTCTGGTACACACAAAAATTTCTAATTACATCTAATTCTTTGTGTATGTATTTTTATATTTCTTAATTCATTCCATGAACAAGTTTCCTCCTACTCTACTAAATATTCGACAATCGACATTCTTCAAATTCAATTACATGATTGACGGTATTTCTGTTGGGTGTATGTAATATTTGTAGATATCTAAAATTTTAAATATTTAATTAATGATGAAATAATAAATATTAAATGTACTTCCCTGAAAAATTCAATAATGTCTCTGGATTTTTGACACTGATATTCATATGTCAATTACAAACATTTAAATTTTTCAACTTGTTTTTATGGAGTTGTTTGGGCTATGGTATTAAGTACAACATCAACAGATTATTTTATGTATTCATATTTCTCTATCTCTAAATCTACAGAAGATATAATAAAATTTTTAAATGTGTCGTGTGGAGAATTTTATATTCTTTAATATTCGTAATAACATAAATTCCCAAAGATTACATTTAGAAGATTTTTTTAAGAAATTACTACTTCCGGTTGTCCAATCGTTACCAAAACCTAATCAGCCCTTCCTATTTACGTTAGATTGAGGAATCAGGAATCCGTAGTTAAACAGGTCTTTAGTCTTACAGAACTTGAGATATCGTTTATCTAACATACACACACACACATACACCCGTGCGCATTCAGACACACACACACACACACACACACACACACACACAAACCACATACGTAAAAATGTTAAAATCGAATTGTAGAAGCCTTAAAACGTGATTATTCATTAATATCTGGATATGTAATTTTTAGCACATCCAATCCTGTTTATTGAGAGGTAAAAAGTACAAAATATTGAATATTGACTCATTCCCATATACACATCAATGGGGTCATGCCAAAAAAAAAATGTTGTTAATATTTTTATAAAAATAGAATCTATGACACTTATTATCCATATTGCAACATAAAACATCCCAAAATATAATACTTTTCATTCATAATTTACTTAAAAGATATTCGCGCTACGATTTTCTGTGACGTCATGTATCGGCTACTAACACAACGACACTAGTCACACGTACATGAAGGTCACAATGTCACAAACTTCAAACGCGAAGTTAAACAGAATAAACTAACCAAATATTTATAAAGTCGTCAGAGGAAAAGTGCGCTCTATTCAATCTTTTTTGTTTTATAAAGATTTAATTATTTCATTAGAGAAATATTATTCTTAATTGTAGGTTTGTGTGCTTGATATATAATTTAATACATAAAAGTGCAATAATTGTATATTTATAATGATAATAGTGATAAAACATGGTGAAGAAGAACTGTGTAGTTCCAACTTGTGGAAACAATATATTAAAAAACCCAAAAAATCATTTATAAGCAATCTTAATTTACATTTTGTCCGCCAGGGTGAACTGGAATCGGTCAGATACATGACGTATGTGCTCACGTAACCTCATTGAGATTTGAAATTGACCCCTATTTTTAAAAAATATATCTACAAAACAATGTACACAAATGGCGTGAAAATATTATTTACATATACTGTGACCGGTAGACTTCCAAGAAAAAAATAAAACAGAAAATGTGGCATGACCCCATTATACTTAATAACTTTGTAAAGTAGAAATACAATAAAAATTATTTTTATAAAAAAAATATTTAACGTTCAGTAGACTGCACAACTTTTCACATGGAAATATAGGCTAGATGAATATTTACCTCACATCACCGCAGGTGTGGGAGCAATAGAAATAATCCTAGAAATCGTATATTGAGATTTTTGTCAATTAAGACGTTTTAAGGTTTCTTGATGCCCGACGCCCATTGGCTACTGCCCAGATAACCATCGCCTAGGTGGCTAACATCCAGTCGCCGTCGCTCAATTAAGCGTGACCGTAACCGTTACGGCTCGTGGCTTACTGGTGTGTCTTGTTTGTACTGGTTCAGACGTGTTAAGCCTAGCCATTCTCGTAAAGAAGACTATAATATTTAATCGGAATATTTCGATCCCTTATTATGGATATGCTGGAACGATCCAAGCCTAGAGAGAGTGGCGCGTTCCCTTTAACTCGTGTCTAATTAACTAACAACTGACGCAAAGCACGAAACAAGCTACCGAGCCACGAGAAGTCTTCAATACAATCGACGCGAGGCTCGCCAAAGTCAGGTACATATTCTCAGATCCACGCATTGCGATCTTGCTTGGCGTATCGCTCCTGATCGACTCGGCTTGAGCCTTCCCACTCGATAAATGAGACAGAAGTTAAAAGGGGTGAGCCCTTCTTCAGCTAAGCCCACTTCCCACGACGCGTGACTCGGCGAACTTTAACATTAATTTAGCAAGCCACCCGCCGTGCTCACGGGGTAGCCTGTTCGAGCCAGTACAAACGAGCCATATACCAACCACAAGCCACGAGCCAGGCGCTGTGAGAATGATCAAGGAGCGTTAAAGCTCGTGTTCGATCAAGTCCATGAGCGGCGCAAGGCTCACCGAGCCAGCCGCCGAGGGAACCTGGCTGCATTTATAAGTTTTATAAAGATCAAAAATCTTCACTTAATTTTTAGTTGCCAAGCAAATTTAATGAAATGGACAAATTCGAATCAGTTTCTCTGTTCTTATGGCATTTAAATCGTTGCTGTCAAAAAACCGCGTTGCATTTTTTCATTTCATTAAGTTCAGTACGGAAGTAAATTTGAAATGTAGATTATTTTTTTTTTCATAAAACCAGCTCTTATTTTACAAGCCAACAAGGCTCGCAAAGTTTTGCGTCGTGGAAGTCCGGCTTTTTTAAATATTGACAATGATTTCTTGCCCTTATAAACAAAATTGGATATTAGAGTTTTGAGAACAATTCTTATAGGATAACAATGTTGAAATAGGACATCCTGGCGAATTTCCCTTTGTATATTACATCATAGGTACATATTTTGCTAAATGGAAGAGTTCCATAACCATTTATTTCCAGAATGGTACATACAATTCGTATAAAATACATTAACACGTTCACGCGGAAATTTCCCGAGCTTTACTGTAGAGCGATTACATATGATTGGCCCCTAATGTCCAATTCTGCGGTAAGAGTTATTTTGTCCTTAAATTTTTATTTTAAATATTTCCTTTGAACGGTATAAAAATTGACTAGAGGAACGGTTTTAAAGTTGGGAGCAATTATGCTCGTTCAGATCTTACGTGCAACCGACATCGAAGGACCTTATTTTGTCGCCTATATCAAATACAGGTGTAACAGAATTAAGTACATTAAATTTTACCAGTGATAGAACTTATAGAGAGCAACTGTATTTCTTAGTAACTCTTTTTGTAAACCTTCTAGATATTGCATTCAAAATCTTCAAAGTTTTGTAAAAAAAAGTTCATACCTGCCTAAAAATACTAAAAAAAAAGTTGTTAAAAATATTGTTGCTCTCGATGAGCTCTGTCAATATTACTTTAGCCTGTTTCACCATTATACGTCTCAAATTGGAAATATGTTTTACTAAAAAATAAATTGCAATTTCGAAAAAAGCTACTAAGAAATATCGTTGCTCTCACTGGTTAAATTTAATATACTTATTTCTGTTACACCCTTTACAATGTTTTAACGGAGTATTTATGTTTAACGCTTCTTCTGCTAAAACAGAATCTTTTCTAAATACTAATCGTCTTTAATCGCATATTAGATTAATATTTTTCAAAATATATATATTGTAGGTCTAAACACCTCAAACAAAGTGAACTTTAGAAACGTTTTCTCTTAGTAAACATCAGAATGTTGCCTTTAGCTATTAATTCGCGAAGAAATTACTGAAATAGTAAGTTCCCAAAATCGTAAATAACACTGCGGATATGTATAAAAAGGAACAATGTAACTAATATAACTTACTCATTCACAGATAAAGGGGATGGAACAACGAATTAGTTATAACTTGATAGATTGGAGTAATAATTTAAGCACAAGTCTAAATGATATTTGATTCTGAAGAATTTGTATTTCAATTATCTAATGGAAATGTTGGTGGTAGAGAAGTTTGACCGCAATGCGATCCACTTAAAATGTTTTGACACCCTTTGTAAATCGGTGCCAAACATAAATGCCTTGTTGGCCTTTATTTCTAATGCGGCCTGGCATTCAATAATGGATAAAATCCAGAACTAATATACTTGAGTAAACAATGTTCAACATATTTGTAAACAAGAAGAAATTAAAAAGATTAATTTATTTCCTTTGAAAAGCTGAAAGATCTTGAAGGTTAGACTTTTTGTGTAGTGACACAAAAGAACGAATTGCTTATTCTGATATCTGGGGAAGAAGAATCTGGAAGTGGTTGTGGTTGTGTTTGGCTAAATAGGCAAATGCGGCAGTAATTTTCATATTATTCTGATTCAGCATGGATCGTTGTGTTTGAAGGCCGTTTGTGAGTGTTGAGAGTGAGAGAAAGTGCGTGAAAAATGCTTTGTGGTTCCTCAGAAAGAATCGATAAGTGTCGGGCGCGTTCGCTTCAATGCCCTTTGCAGAATGCTATTTTCCGCATGCAAATTTCCCACGCTGTTTTCCATGACATGGACTTGCACTCCGTCTCGCAATTACAGCGGCAAAAATGGAGAAAAACTGCATTAAATAGCGCATTATTTCAACACGACGACTCAGACATCAGAGTAAATAGTTTACTAGAAGCAGCATTCTTACTAAAGATAACAACTGTTACCAACTGGTGTTCATATCATCTAAATTATAAAATAAAGCCAATAAAGTAACAATTTTGCAGCTAAACACAAAAATAGCTGTTATAAGCTAGTATAGCAAATTTAAAATTTATTATGTTGTATTTATTTTTATATTTTATTAAGTAGGGTTTGAAATTCGCATAGAATTAATGCACCAGAATATTAAACAATTTGTTATTTTCCAAGATTCAGACAGAAAGTCGGCTTCCACGATACCAAAATCTAGACTGAAATAACACATTTTTTCCCCACGGACAGGAGTAGCTGCTTCTGCCCCACGGGAAATAATCTAAGCAATTACATCCGACGAGCGAAATGCACGCAAAACTGCCACAATATAATTAGTAATTACTTCTGTACTTACATATAATTTAGCATAAATTAAATATTAGTCATGTATATATGCTGTATATTTATGTTATTTTAATATTTGTTACAGAACAAGAAATCCAAGCGTTACTATAGCATTACAATTCGTATTATTTTAAGGTACTTTTTATTTTATTCATAAGATTAGCAAAGTTGTGGAAAAATCGTATATAAAACTAGTGGGTGAATTGTGTTTTTTCTACGTTTTATTAGTTGTATTTCGAATTTCCCTTGGGCCACAATTTTACTCTTCGGGAAAGCAATCAAGCACCTCCCCTTGTTGCTTAATAAGTGTACAGTATTTATGGTAACTTCATTGAGCAGTAGTTTTCCACCGGGGTCTCGCAAATGCATGACAAGGGTGCCAATATTGAGGTGAAATATTCGTGTCAATTTTCTCTATTCATTTGGAATATAAGTTAAAAAGAAATGCTTAAACATACGAGAAAGGGCACTTGCAGTTTCATTATAATTTTTTTAATTCTTATTTGTGTTAGAGGATTTTTATCGCTAGTTAATATTAAAATCATGAAATAAAATTTCAAATCAGTTGTATACTTAGTTGAATATTAATTAAGAGTATGTTTATTAAATAGTCGATCTAATTTTAAAGAAATAAGCAAAAAATGTCAAACTCAACGTTCTCATTAGTAATAAAAATATATTTGCTTTACAATTTTTCTATTAGAATGTCGTCATATAAAGAACGTTGAGAACCTTTAGCCATAATATAGACTTAAGCCTCATTCACTGCTCCGAAAATAAAAATAAAATTATTCATAAAAATAAAAATAACGATATAAACAATAGATTCTTATGAAAGTGTTCACAGCTCTCGAAAATAAAATTAAACATAAGACATAAACACAAGGATTTGCAAATGTTAAATATTTTACACAAAAATAAGCATATACGTAATAACTGTTATTTGAGCTGTCAATATGGTCTGGCAAAAGGATTTCAATTTAAATATAATTTTAAAAATTTTCGCATATATGATTGCGTACAGTGCTTTAAAGGTATGAATTTGTTATTATTGCTTGTTAATTATGAATATATTAAATGACAGTTAATGTTTTTTTTTTCGAAGCTGTGAACACCAACCATAAAGTCTTATTTATAATTTTATTTATATTTCTTATTGTCGTAGCTGTGAATGAGCCTTTATGAGTATCATCGTTGTTACCTTAGTTACATACATATATTAGTAGTCAATGATTGTTTTACGGATTAAGGACCCAAACTGAATTGATATTTATCATAAGTAAAAATTCGTGGCCCATTTCCACATAGAAATTAGAGGAACTCATTGCAAACTTCTAACCTGAACTGTGAAATGTCAATCTATTTTATATATTAAATATAAAATTTTTAATTTTTCAGTATGGATATAGATACAAAAAATTATGTATATCACATATTTCAAAAAAGATGAATTGCTTCTGCAATTGCAGTCTGCTAGACAACAAGTAATAAGGGAAAAATTGTGACATTTCTGTTGAATCAGTCACTAAATAAAGTAGCTGGAAATGGTAAATCGTCATAATGCATTAAGTCTTATGCACTAATCATTATGCATTAAGCTATAAAACATTCGGTGGAAATGAGGCTTTAATTTATTTATTTTAAGAGTAAGATCGTCTTAGGAATGGAAAGGAATCCGTGATAAAATATTATGTATTTATTACTCATAGATTAAACAATGCATTAGATAGGTACTTCATTCGTTATATGTATTCGATATAGTTACAAAATCCTTGTACTTTAGTTTGGTATTAATTTCTCATAATCCTACGCCTACCGACGTCATTGTATAAGCGTGACACTATTAACTTGTCTACTATTTGAAATATTGTTTAAAAACATAGTATAAATTATTATCATCATCCATCCTAATCTGTGTGCTGGTCATAATGACACATTTTTCAATAAAACGATTATTTGTCGTACTTAAAGCGGTATAATAAATAGTCCATTTGTATGAGTTATGAACACATGACAAATAATCAATATAAGAATTATAAGTGTGAACTTTCGACATTTTAGAAAATCCATAATAAATGTGATACTTTACAAGTAGTAAAGAAAACTAGTCAATGTGGGAAGTATGTGAGCGTGGGTGGGGAGTAATTTGTCCGTGAATTACCCGCAAATGAAAGTAGAAATGAATTCGTGACGAAAGTTATTAGTTCACGCACAATAGTTTTCTTTTCAAGGAACAAATTTGTATCATTTGTTTTGATAAACCGCAGGACATCACCATCTTTTTTCAAATCTACCCTTAACAAATCGTCACAACGAAAAATTATCTTAGTTTATAAATATTCATAAACTATTTTTCAACTGTCTCTTCTGATCTCTGATGAACCAAACTACAAGCATTGATTAAATAGTATATATATAGATTGGCAATGCTATAGTCAAACCGCGTAACACATTTTTATTCTGTAAGAACGAGAGCCATCTGTGTGGCGGTTGTCTACTATACACGTGTTTAATTCGCTACAAGATAGCAGCATGATAGAACTCGTCGGCGGGCGGGGCTTCAGGCGGAGCCAATTAATCTTATAATTAGAATTTGTTAAATTTATTTCGTCATTTTATCAGAGAAATTTAATTTAATTATACATTTATTTTTAATACATGCACATTACATATTCAATAACATTTTTAATATATCTAATAACAATTCATTTATCATTGAATCGAGAAACAATTTAATATGAATATACAGCGGTTATATCTGTTATGATCTAGCAATCTAGAAATGATAAAACATCAAGTATGTTCGATCAGAAAATAATAACAAGTTGAATGTTTGTTTATAAATAATAATAAAAAGTGTTTATTTCGTTTTTGCTTCTAAATTAATCATTATCCATTTATTTTTATATTTTAATTATACAAGTTTCAATTTCACGATTATACAAGTGTAGAGTGGTTTATAATACTACAGTATATTTGGCACTCCACATATCCATATATGCATTTGAAGGTTTGGACCACACTGCTTCACCAAATTAAAATGTCACTTTTAATATAAATATATCATAAATAGCTATTCTCTTTTAAATAAAGTGTTTACGAAGCGTCATTGAAACGGGTTTCATTAGAATGAAACCCAGGTAGTTAAAATCAAACCAGATCACTTGACACGCATAAAGTTATTCATGTTTAAATTTTGGGAAGTTTATTAGATTATAAATCTAAGCAATCTTTTCAATATCTTCTTTGACCACCAATATATAATTAAAGAAAAAGTAACAATTAGAAAAATATTACATTTATTTAAAAACTATTAACCTAAAGATTTATTACACTTTTCAATAATTCAATAATTATTATTTTTTCTACAAATATTTATTTTTCTTTTAAAAGATTTTCTTGCAATATCTGCAATTTCCATTTTAAAGTTTTTAAAAGTTTTATTTGAATTAATGTTTTTATAATAAAAATTTTATGCTCAAAGCATCCATCACTTTTATTTAACCAGTTACTGGAATGTGAATTTATGCACCGTATGCATTTTTTTAAATAATTTTCTGGTTATATTGTTTGAATGTAAATATTGCTTTGTACATTCCAAAAAAAAAAAAAAATTCAGTAATTCTGACACAATCTTTACTATCTCTTCATTCGGTCTGCAAAGATATTGTATATCATTCACTTTGTCATAATCTTTTAGAACTAAATAAATTTCCTTTTCACCAAGAAGGTCATTTTTCTTTAAAATTTTATTACAATTTTCGCAATTATATTATTCAATACAACGAGAAACCAAATATCCAGTGAAGTACAACACAGCAAATTCTTCATATAAATTATTTGGCTATTGAATTTGAGATTCATTGACATTATTTTCACTGTCTTCAACAGTTTTTGGTCGTATAATTTCACAATTATCAGTTATTTCACATAAATTTTCTTGAGGCGTGTAATGTATTCTGATATTTCTGTATCAATAATTTCATCTTCATCTATTTCACAGTTGCCCCTTCCAACTGGTTTTATAATTCTTAAGTTCTTAGTTCTTTGCAATGTTTGCTTAAATTATTTTGCAGTTGGATTTAGATTGTATCCGTCTCTATTACTAATGATCGAAAAATGGTTTTCCGAACAATCTTGTTGCAATCTATTTGTTAATAAAAATATTTAGTTCTCTTCTTTCTAACAATACAAATACAAAGTACATAGTATTTGATGGAATTGGATGCATGTCACTACCAATTTTATATATTTTTTCTATTTCGCTGTTCTTTAAGCCTATAAAAGCACTGTTAATACGTCGTTAAGAAGATCTGTAAGCGTACAAAAATCACAACACAAAATACACAAACCGTCAAAATGTGAAATTTCAATTGTTAGTGGGAAACGCTACCAATATAACCGACAAAAATGCACCAAGTCATATTTTTGATGTCGCACTTTTTTAAAATCACATTGTATAAAATTACCTCAATAGAAAAAAATATATAAAAGGTATGTTTCATAAGGCCTGGTGACGTACGAGTCCAAGTTTAGAAAACGAACCACGAGGCGAGTTTGACAAAGGACGAGATTGCCTTATGATACTTTTTTTGGATTTTATTTCTTTTTTACTTGAAAACATAAAATTGTAAGAATTATAAAATTGTACATTATGTATGTACCTTTCTGTAAATCCATAAAAAACATATATGTATACATAGTACAGTTGGAATTTGAAAATTTTCCAAAAAAGTATATTGTCCAAATATATAATTAATGTATTCTATGAGATATTTGGATATGTATTTATTTGATAAATAGCTTAAATTATTTCATGCATATATAGTACATTATAAAAGGGTAAAAAATTGAGAATACCTATACACATTTCGATAAGTTAATTCTCAGTCAAAAATATATTTTTCTTCATTCACATAATTCTAGAAGTTCATTTTTAGTGTCCGTAAAAATAATAATAAATTAATTTATTTCTTATTCAAAAACAGTTACGTGATCATTAAATATCTAATTATTTTTTATTAACAATTTCGTGTCTCCGACTTCAAGCGGCTCTACACGAATACATCCGAACATAATTACCGCCAGTCTTATGGAATGTTAGTACGGCAAAATAATATAATTATTAAAGGTGGCAGCATAATACGTCGCTGTACAGTGTGCTACGTAAATGCCCATAAGGTTGCCAATCTATATACATTATTTAATCAATGCTACAAGACTATCTGTTTGATGGTTAAATGCTTGTTAGTACACGTACAACTCCTGCATGGAACATGGATCAGGAATTCTATCTTTATTTTAACAAGATTAACGTAATTTTTTAAATTTAGTATCTGCAAGAAACTTATAGCTTTATAATATCTCCCGAAATAATAAAAAATAGTAAATAATCGTACTTTTAAGATATGTTAGTTAGTTAGTCCTAGTGAAAAGTTTTATCAGATTTTATTAATATCCTTTCAAGAGTACTTTATCTTACAGTGCCTCTAGGCGATTAAATATGAGATTATGTGGAAGATAATATATATATATATATATATATATATATATATATATATATATATATATATATATGTATATATATATATATATATACATATATATATCATCACGGCATATTACCCATTTCTGGGTGTGCCAGTATCTACAACACATGTAGACATCGGTAATGACGACGATATATTTTACCGTGTGGGCGCTTACCCGGCGTCACCGCACGGGCACTCATAGCTGGTGTGGAGAGTGCTCCACAGGGGTCACTTTTGTTTAAAATTGGAAATATTTCGCGTCTGTCGGGATCGAACCCGGTTCCCCTAGGTTCGCGACCAGACACTCAGGCACGCGGCCACGGGACCCCTATTGGTAGATTGGTTTGTTATAATAATAATAATAATAATAATAATAAATTTATTCTGCCAATAGACCAATTACATTGATATGTGGCTCGTCATTATAAAATACAGTCATAAATTAAATACAGAATATTACATTTATCTTTCATTAGTTTAATGCTAAATCATCATTTAAATATTCGTCCACAGAGTAGTCACACTTGTCAATTATGAAAGCTTTTAATTTATTTTTAAATAATGTTTCCGATTTTAAAATTCTTTATAGTAAAGGGTAGTTTATTTACGAGTTTTACTCCCATTATGTTAGGATTGTATGTGCATAGAGATAATCTGTGCTTAGGAACAACAAGATAATTTATAGTTGATAAGAAGAAAGCACTTATTTCTGTGATCATATATAATTTTACGCACAACTGCATTAAAATTGTTTACATCTTAGTTACCAGGGCCGAAAATTCAATATTACGCCCGCTAGGCTTTTTGTCAGTTTTACTGCCCGCCGGGCTGTAAAAAAGCCAAAACTCCCGGTAATGATACTAACCTTTATTGAATTTAACCTAGCCACGTAATATTTTACATAGCAACAAGCTTTGCATGTATTTAAAAAATAATTTAAAAACATTTCATTTGATTGCAGTTGTGCGTAAAACGTTGTACATATACCTCAGGCCGAAAGAAGTGTGCACCCTTGAACAATAAAAGACCTCCGCTACGTATCGGATTTCAAATATCGTCCGCAGGAGTAAACCTTTTCTTTCTGCCCTCTATACGTAAATAACTATTTTATACGACTCAAGTGAGAACGAAATGAATTTGAATAGATTATTTCGATGCTTTTACATTTAAAGTTCTATTGAATTATTCTATGTAGTTATTTATTTGTTCAAAATAGCATATCCCATAAAGCAGGGCTGGGCAAACTACGTCCCGCGTTACAATGTTACATAAATTTTTATAATCTTTAATTTTTAACACCAATAAAATATATATAGGTATCCTTTTCCCTGAATTTCCATGTCATTTTTGTGTAGTATGACATTAGCAAGATTTTCAGTTTTACTTGGTGGAGACCTTTTTCGTAGTCACATTCGGCCATGTTCATGTTACAAATATCCATGCGGCCCACTGGTCATATTACACACAACCATGTGGCCTGCGGGAAAAAAAGTTTGCCCACCCCTGTCACAAAGACTACAAACTCTCACAATATCGTCCGAACTTACCATAGTGCTGCAATATTTTATAATCAGAAACATGTAAATAAAACATTTTCTGAAGACAAACTGCAATTTCAACTATGCACGTACAATCTATAGGTATTAACCTTGAACGTAGAAAAATTTTGGATCGGAAGGCTCGGTATGATCAATCCGATCGACTTCTATTCGTAAATAAATTTGTGTATAAAATGTATTTGAAACCAATTTTTCTACATTTACAAATTGAATTATGTACATTAAATTGGGGTTCATATAATGAAGACTGCTTTAGTACCAATATTATTAAATGGTTTATTATACGTTTTCTTTTTGTAATAAAATATAAATAAAGTTATACCTACATAATCGGTCCTCATCTACCCTTTTGTCATCGACGTATATCTTGGCAATGTTCTTGGCGCACTGGATTTTTGCAGACTTTTCTCCAATGGATACGATCTGATTTTAAGGTTCTTGCTACTAAAAGTTTATGGTATACATTTTGAAATTTTCAAGATCATTTACTAAAAATGTGTCGATATAAAGCGACAGGCACAAATTTCTCCATAATTCCATTAAATGTCATTTTTAAAATTACATTGTTCTGTTTGGTTTCATTGAAGTTTTGTAATGAATTTTTATTATCTTCATTTCCGAGTTTTTTCCACTGTCATCAAGATGAAATTAATTCGAAACATTTATTCGACATTTGATAACACGGTCTGCATAACATTATTAGGAATAATTTCCGTAACTTTGGATAAAAAATTAATTATAGAATTAAATTGTACAATTTCGCTCATGAGAGTTTCCGTTAAATCTTCTTTATTGAAAATAATGATATTAAAAACCATTCAATCATGTTCTGTACGAAACAAAAAGAAGTATGAATTGGATATTAATTTCAGTTAATGTGTATTAATAAGAGCGCTTAATAATCGAGCCATTTTAAAGCACGTCGAGATTATTAATCGCCGATTAACATAGGCGTTAATTACAATATTTTTCTATTGAACGTTTCTTTTTAAATTAGAAAAAATCTAATTTTATTCCACGGCAATTATTTCTTAGGTTAGTACCGTTTGACACAAGTATAAAATTGTTTTTAAAAACATTCATTAATTGGGAACATTAATAAACGGTTTTCTATACATTAAGGAAACTCATAAATAAACGATCAACGTAAAGCATTTTTTAAAAGAAGTTTTTTGTGAAAAAGTGTGAAAATGTTGTGGGAAGAAGTGAGCAGAGTAGAATTTTGGTCCATTTTCGTGCTCGATATCATCAGGGTTATGACTTTGCAATAACAGTTTGCGGTGCGTGAACGAGGTTCTCTTCTTTCAACTCCTAAATTGATAACATAAAACGTGCCGACCACGAACGTACACGTCTATGTTTATCTACACATCCGCTTTACATATATGTATTAATTGAATGATGCCGTTGGAAATTATTTAATAACTAAACTGTTTCGAGTGCCTTAATATGTCTCATTCAATTCAGCTGTTATTATATGAGTACTATTATTAACTTAAACACATAATGAAACAAAGATTATCGTAAATTTAATTATGTTCCTAGAAGGGTTATTTATTCCTACTACAAATAACAATCATAATTAGTTATAGTTATACCAATGACCTTGTGATTTAATGAGTGAAGCAAAGGTAGAAACAACATATTCATATTCAATATAAGGATTATTTAATAAGAAGTGTTGAAACGTATGCATTAGTCAAACACTGACTAATTTTATTAGATAAGTACGATACTTTTATAACAATAAAATAATTATTTATGTGACAAAAGTGTGAACATAAGCTATATGACAAGGCAAGTTACGAAAATTGTTGACCGAATGCCATAAAGCTTGTTTACACTTGAGTTGCGTACAATATTTTTTATACGTCTTTGTATAACATTCCTGAAACAAATTAGAAATTTAACAGACAACAATTTGAATGTACCGAGTTCACATTTGATAGACAACATATTTGAAATTGAAAACTGCAGTTTTGTCAGTATTACCAACATGAATATTCAGAAAAAAAAAAAAAATAGAAGGACAACTTAAATGCCACACGGGTATATGGTGACAGCTCTGCAATGTATAAAGTAAATAAATACAAAAAATATTTACTTTACACACTGTCTGCAGTGTGCAAAGTATCAATTTTACACATCGGATTATAAAAAATATATTCTAACCAGCACAATACCTCTACCTATAGCCAATTTCATTTTATTTTATATAGATAAGTATCGTATATAACATTTCTCGCAAAGAAATTTATTCAAATTCCATTAAAAAATATTTTTTGATCGTTTGGCACTTTTTTCCAGAAAAATATTATATCAGTACTCAATAATACGAGTATAACTTACTCGTTACTATTGGTTTTTGAAACAGACATTTATCTGCCTACTAAAAATATATGAATATCTCAACTGATTTCTCTAGGCCCTGGGATAATGTGGACTGTGAATAATGATTTTTTTTGTACCAAATAGACAATTTAATGATAAAATATTACTAGATTGCAGTAAAATTTACCATATCCCCATCAAATAATACAAAAATTTCCTAATTTTATTAATTTGTATGTTATTTAGTTTAATTTCTGTCGGTTTGGTTCTATCACATAGCGACATACCATGTTAACATGTACAGGATGGAAAAAATTCGAGTTCCTTATATGAAAAACTTTCTTAATATGCAAGCTACAGAAAACTTATGTAGGTCTTTATGGGCCAATTTTTTAAGACAACTGTAATAGGCAAAACAGGAATTTTCTATCGCCTTTAGTTTTTGAGCTTCTTTACACCGATATCATATACATGATTCGCCCTCTGAATAAAGAACACTTTGTCGTAAAACTATTTAGCAATTGCACCAATAAGTCAACAATGGTGACCCTAAGCTTGTGGTTGCCGATCCCTAATAAATCATAACACCAGGCTATTCCAGGTTTGGTACTGTTATGATCTATTAGGTATCGGTAACCACACCACCATTTTTGGCTTATTGGTGCAATTGCTAAATCGTTTTAAGTATTCTTGTTATATCAATTTCACTATACCTAGTTTTTAGATGTCGCAAGGCTAGGTAGAAGTGGATCACTTATATCTAAAATGGGCTATTTGAATAGTAGGGATCAATGTATGAGAATAAATTCTAAAATAAACCGTAAATATTTCATGATTTCCTTTATGTTATTCCTCTGCCTGAATATTCCATTTTAAGTTGCGTTTATAAAGCTTTAGTGTAAAGCAGGATAAAGCTCTAAGGCTGTCACCTAATTCCCGAACAATTACCCCGTCTTCGGGTATAAAAGAAGCGTTAATTAATGAATTCCTTTAAAGGCAACCTCGCCCGAATAAATGCTAAAACAATATCGCACTCCCTACGTGTTTATTCAATAGAATAACTCTATTCAACCGCGTCTTATGAATGAATATATTAACGTTTCTATCCTGCATTCATCTGACCCCATCAATTAGCAACCATATCAAACAATGTAAATTACTGCGTAACCAAAACTCCAGGATCTAGGGCTTGCAGCACACGAGACGGATGCAGACTATGGTACGAGATGTTTTCATAGCTCGTCTATATATTATAAGGCTAGCAGGATATTAATTACTGCAGTTAATCTCAACAGCTGAACAATGTAGACTACGAAAGTTCCCGGCTTTCAGATGAGAGATGAGAAATCCATAAGGACACGATAAGTAAAATTTAAATAAAGAAATCATTACAGGAGAATATGTTTCAACTCCTATACCTATGTGCACTATTTGGAGCCAAGTTTCTAAAGCCTTGTTCACAATACGAAATTAGTAATTAGCTTGTCATTGGATGAACATGGCAGAGTTTGGAGTGCTACTAACAGCTATGCTGTTCACTTTTCGAAACATTTGGGATAATACTCGTAGTTAGTAGAGTAGAATACTTCATTTTGAAACAATACAGTGCAGTGCTAGTAAACTTTACCTAACCAATAATACCGCTAGCCTGTATTCCACCAGTGTAAACTTGTTTAACTCGGTAAAATAGAGATATCAAACAAGATTGTGTCTGTCAAACGATAAAAATCAAGATGAAGTGATCTGAAATATGACTTAACAGAACCTATTTTGTAACTAGAAAGCGACAGCAATTATGAATGCAACATGGCGGGCAAGTTATTGATAAAACGCTATCTTATTTTCTGTTCATTAATCATATGACTAATTTCTATTATAGGAGGTATCAATGAAAAAAAAAATTTTGTTAATTGAATCAGAAACAGTTTCTTTTATAACTGATTATAGCATAAATAACATAAAAATATAAAAGAAAATGTATATAAACGTTCATAAAAATATAAAAGAAAATTTATATAAACGTTAGTATTGAAGAAATTTTCAAAAAAAAAAAACTGGTACCATAAAAATCAAGGTGTTAATTAAAGTAAATATTTGCTTTTTCAAATTGTTTAAGATTGTGAAATGTCTATTTATTGAAAGGTTAGTGATATTAATGAAAAGGGGATTTAATAAAAGTCCTGGATTGCAGTCAATGAATATTTATTCAAAATCGGCCTCGACTAGTTTCGGTAATTCATTTGCCGATATTGAATAAATATCCAGTGACTGCAACCCAGGACTTTTATTAAATCCCAATAATCCATTCAGTCAAGAAGTTTTCAGTTTTATTAATGAAAAAGTATAATAAATAACAGCTCAAATAAAAAATTATAATAATAATAATAATACACATTTGTATTAACATATTAAATTTGCCTCTTCAACAAGTATCATTTCCCTTTAATTTACAGAGCCAGGGTTACAAAGATATTTTTTTAGTCACTTACCAGTTACCACCGTTTTAGAAGGTAGCAGCGAATATTTTTTAATGATCACTCTAGTGTACACAACATTTATTATTAACAAACACAAAAAAATAAAGTTTAAAATCAAATAATAACAAAAATGCATTGAAAAAGTAATAATACAATCAATAATAAACTCATACTAAGCATACTAAGAAAATGTAAATATTGGAATAAGATAACATGGTTGACAAAGAGTAATGGGGACTATTTTATTAAGTATGAATTGTATGCGATATCATTTTTTAGTTAGAAAATATGCCACTGTAGAAATATGTAGCGAACTGCCAAGCCTATCTTGGTATATCTTATGGCCGGTTGCATCAACGTTATTGAAATTTAAGCTTTCTTTAAATTAGACAATATTGGATCAAAATCGACCACTTCGCAGTTTTGAATTCGCCCCATTTCTGTAAGAAAGTTGTTAAGTATTAACAACGTTGCTATAGCAAATAACCAATAATAATTGCGAACACTGAATAAAATATGAAAATGACAGGCTTTACATTTGTTTTTATTGGTTACAATTTTTAGCTAGTTGCTAAGACTTAACAACTTTCTTACAGAATTGGGGTGAATATTACATCAAAATGAAATGTCAAATGCATTAATATACTTACGTGCATAGAACAGACTACTGCGCATTTAAATATATTTTTTATTTTGATCTCGGAATAAAATAAAACTTATGCTCTATGAGACAACATTTATCCCCATATTCATAAACACTCGTAAAAATTTTAAACGGTTTATTATAATTTTTATCCAATAAAAACAGTCGAAATTTTATTTGTCAAGTTTGATTCTATTTGTCAAAAATTATAACGAACCGTTTTGAAACTTTACGAGTGTTTATGAATATGGGCATTAATATGCTTAAACATGTGCCTAAATTGATTAGAATTCCTTTCGTGTTCTCAAACGAAAAGTTCTAATTATGTGCAAATTAATACAGACAATAACTATCATCTGTTAAACCTGTGTTATACTTGTGATAGCAACTACGTAAATATATGCACTGTACAACCAAGTAAATATGTCCTGTGGAACCACTTAATGCGCTGTTTTTTACATCGGTTTCTGCATTTGATAAAAAAATAAGCACTCTTGATAAAATTTAGACATGTTAAAGAGAAATAAATGATCTTTTAAACAGTATAAGTTTTATTTTAATCTGAGGTCTAGTTTCTAAAAAAATAATTAAATTTAAAACTGTGAAGTGGCGGGTTCTATGCCATCTATGTATGCAAGTGTACACTGATTTCAAAATTTCTATTTGCATTTTTTTGTTTAAGGGTTGTTTAATTTTGAAGTCTTGTTTGTGAAATACGGCATTATTCAATCAAGCATTACATATTTCTACTTTTTTCATTTCTACCGTAGAATCGCCAGGTTTTGCACTTTTATACTGAATTTCTCTTTATTTTCCCTAATTTATATATTTTTTGACACTGGACCAAGAATATTGATCCTTATCACCTCATCGTGATTGAACTTTAATAGTGAATATATGAAGCACTCTCGACTCTCCTAAAAATGCTAGAGTAATGGCAAAAAAGTACTCTAATATATTAAGCTGTTTACTAATGAAAACTATACATTCTGGTATAATTAAAGGAATAAGCTTGACCTACGTATTTGTACAATAGTATTCACATTCACAACTTCGAAATTAACCTAACGCTAGTTTGTAAACTCCAAACTTACCGCTAATGGTTAACAGAAATAGCCAATCACTTAATAGAGTAGAACATTTGTTGAGTTTGACAGCTACATAAGAAATAAATTGCTTTCGTATTCAATTGAATCAGAAATTGACATTGATATCATTCTGTTGCGACTTGGCTTTTTATAAATTTGATATCTTATTGTAAAATAATATTTTATCGGCAAAGAGGACAATGAAGAATGACACTCATGTTAAATATTTTTATTATAATATGTATAATTATATAAGATATAGTATGTAACCAACAACTACAAATTTTGTTGGGTATGACATTTATGAAAATTTTGATTATTATACTCCAAATTATAATTGACTTCTCTACTCATAAACTGAAATTAAAATTGATAACCGTTAATTGACTATATCGTAATCACAGTTTTTAATTTCTAGCTAACCAAAACTACTAACATAAATTGACAATTTCGGTATCACAATGAGGCGTTACTGTTTCTGTGACATTTGTCAATAATATTATGATAAACATCCTACTACATGTTGAACCACGCACTAATACATTAGTAGTTCTTAAACTAGTTGTCAAAGTTTTGCTTTGTGCGTATCGAGTTTAAATTTGGCTGAAGTTAAATTTAAAAATCTGATGTGCCCAACACAATACCTACCTACATATTTACTAATGCTACAATATATATTAAGTTCCTTTTCATAACACTGTTGCTTTATTTACTATTTTCTTTTTAGAATGTCACCATTATTAATTTGAAATTTTTTTTCTACAATGATATTTATCTGTCAGTTACATACAGTAAATATTTTTTTATATAAAATATATAGAAAATGTATGAATGCATATCTGTGGAAAATTTAATAATATTTAATTTTTATAAAATAAATTGGGAAAAAATTACATTGAAATGTATTTTTCGAATAAAAACCAATTTGAGCTTCAAGTAAAGTGCCGTTTCTTTCCATATAAGAATAGGTTCGAAATATAAGGTTTCAAAATTTTTCGATTGATAGTATTAGAGCGTTTAAAGGATCCAAACACACACACACACACATCATCGTGAAAATATTAAAATTGGATTCTAGGGACCTTAAAACGTGGTCATTTACTAAATTCTCGATATGCGATTTTTAGCACAATCCCTATATCTATCTCCCTTACCTAGGGCAGCGGGAGGTAAAAATTACTTCTCATTTTTAAAATGCACAAAATTTATCCATGTATTACACTTTCCACAATATTTTGAGTGTCCATGAGGTAACGCCTGAAGAGCATTCCCAATGGTACAAATTTATTAACAATACCAAAATGTGTAGATCTGTACAACTACAATGAAAAATGAGATAATAAGCAGTAATTATATATTTTTATATTTGGTTTTGATATTGAATCTAGACAATCCAGCCAGAAAACCAATTTTTAGGTTCCGGCAGAATTTCTTGAAAAAACATTGAAAATGTTAATCCGATAATAATTTTCATGAATTAAATAAAATAAAATACTTTGGATCAGAAAAATGGTTAACTATAGTTCTTCTACGGGGACTCGTGGCCGTGTGCCTGAATGTCTGGTCGCGGATCTGGAGACCTGAGTTCGATCCAGACCGACACCAAAATCATTTCGTATTTTAAATGACACAAAATTGACTCCTGACTCCTGTGATGCACTCGCCACGCCTGCAAGTAGTGCCCGTATGGTGACGCCTGGTAAACGCCCGCACGTTATCATCATTACCGATATCAGCGTACAAAGCAGACTGACACACTTACCAATGGGTAATATGCCGTGATGATATATTTTTTTTTTTTACTTAAAACATATTTGTATAAAAGTAAAGAGATAATGAAAGGCCGGCTGTGAGACATTCTTGGAATAAAATCATATCATTCATTCATCAGTTCTAATCTACCTTTTATGACACGTAGCTCGTATTTCGTCATTTTATCTACTAAAGTAAGACGAAGCGTAACAGAATAAACCGATTTTAACGAAAATAACCGAAGATCTGGCGAAATTCCAGGATTCGGTAATCAGGTTCTTCGTCGATCCGTTTCATTACTAATTATAAAGCACATATCTTGAAGAAATATTGTTAGCAGACATTTCAATCCCAGTTCAATTTGTGTAGCTTTCACCATTATACCTCACTTTTCATTTTTTTATTTCTTTTTAATCCTTTATGAATTGTGTCCTTGCGAGTTCTCTGCTATTCATTCCTAGTTAATATCCTGTAATCAGGCGGCGAAGTGCACGTTTATCCTCTCGAGTCCTGGCGAGTGCGCGATATCCAACACAAAGGATAAAAACAGAATGGAATGGCGACATATCGCGCCACCGCTACCACAAATGCCTGTTTACACTCACACAAGAAATATTAAAAATGTTCTCGACACTTGCAGAATATTTTCATAAAATGTTACTTTGCTACATAGTGGCTTTAAATTAAAATAGTTATAACTATTGAAATAACTAAAAGAATATTTCTCAGTACCTGTGCTAGTACGATTAGTAATATAGTTAGGCATTGATGGGGTGTATTTTAGTATAACCATAATAATTTTAAAACCAGTGGTAATTCAATTAATGGAACAATGTTTTTTTTTTTAGATGGCATTATATATTTTTTCCACAATCGTTAGCAAAATACCATTATTATTCAACTTAACCCATTAAGTCCCAGTGATCTCATACGAGATCATAAATTCAATATTTTTTTTCTTCAATGTATTATTTTGTTGATTCAGTAAAAGAACATGTAATATATCTATATGTTCCAAATTTACTAAAAATCATTGTTTTAATATTATTTTCATTTTGTATATTAATTTATAGATATTTGAATATTGCAAAATTTCTACTTCTAGTTCCTAATATGTATAAGATAATATATTTTTTTAACTATCTTACAAAAAATTTTCTTTTCTTTTTTGTTTTAAATATAACATATGCATTAACAATAATTGGTTCTTAGCTGTCAGATTTATTTAACAAATTACCCTAAAATTAGTGCCTAAACTTGCTGATCTCATATGAGATCATTGGGAACATTCATATATAATAATATAACAAGTTACAACAAGTTCTCTTCGAAAGTATATAAAAGTATAGTAACCTTTTTTGAGTTGTTTAGTTTGTGAAGCAGTGCAAATAAATACAAGTACATCTAAAATGAGTGCTAATGTTAAAAAATATTTAACACTAGAAAAACTAACTTCTATTATAAAATGAAATGATAATAAATGTATTGCGGCGGGCTCAAATTTCAATACTGTAGAACCATTTACAAATGCGTCTCGATGGGATATACAGAAAAAAGAGAGAGCTCCAGTTCAATAACCAAATGTAATAAAAAATTACAACTAATATATGGGAGGTGTCGATCACCATGATTGGCTGATTGGTACCTATTGTACACAAGTAAGGGGTAAAAAATGGTACTGGCCCCTCTTTACCAGGCTTTTGGATATGGTAGTAGTAAATTTCTGGATTTTATATAAGATGGTAAATGGACCTACTGCAATAAACCTCCTGGAATTCAGGAGATATTTTGCAGCATATTATTTAAAAATGTCCGCGAAACCAAGAATGTGGCGCCCAAGTAAGAGCGGAAAAAAGGACCAAATTTCGATGTACGTACAGACAAAATAAATCATTTCATAATGCAACGGGAAGAACAAAGGCGCTGTCAAAATACAAATTGTAAAAGTACACCCAGAACATATTGTGAAAAATGTAAGGTTACTTTGTGCGTTCAATTTTTTAAACCATATCATAAAATAAATATTTTATATTATTTACTTTTATTTTATTATCTAAGAATAACTATTTCGTTATGGTTTTTAATTCAGAATCAATATCAATTTTTTTAAAAATTTGTTATCTTGGTACTTACTACCCCTGTCCATTCTACACAAACACTAGATACATAATGATATACTAATCGAATTAAGTAATATTAATATACTTAATGTCCCAGTGATCTCATATGAGATCGCATAATTACTCAAAATGTAAGTTATTCAAAAAAAATATACATATATATTCTCTTTAACTAAGCCTAGGTAAGTATTATTCTATTAAAAAATATTTATTTTTTTCTCAAAAAAAAAGTTGGGACTTAATGGGTTAAAATAGTGAGCAAAGTAGCATGTTAAATCACAAGTGAGCAAAGTAAATAACTTTCTTCACAAGTGAGCAAAATATACAGGTCTATAATAATCTACCTACGTCAGAAGTCATAAATTCTGATGGAGTTACAATAAATATCTACCATTCTACATGAAGGAAAAATAATTTTTTGTTGTTAACTTTACATTATATTCACTTATAAACATATTATGTACTGTTGAGTTTTTAATTAATAAAAAAAGTACAATATTTCGTTTTTTAGAAAAAATTATATTTCAAGATTGTGGAAATAGTCATGTTTAGCACACGCAGAGCTGGGCAAGTTACTTTTAAAATGTAACTAGTTACAGTTACAGTTACCTCCAGAAAAAAGTAACTTAGTTACTTAAGTTCCAGTTACTTTGGTGAAAGAACTAAGTTATTTACTAGTTACTCATTGAAAGTAATTTAGTTACCTTGAGTTACTTTCTAACTACGTTTAATGGCGTGAAATGTAGACTTTGACTGTTGACTTAGTATTGTGTAGTATACATATCTAAATTTTAACGTTATTGCTTGGCAACACCCAATCGGATTATTATTGTTAATGTTAACGGTCCTACAGGGCCTTATTACTGCCTAGACGCTTTGACAAAGGGCCATTAGGGCCCGGTTGCTGTGATAAAAAATCTGATAAAAAGGCCCTGCGGACCTACATTATAATATAATATAAAAATTAAAAGTAACATTTTATCTTATGAGAAGGGAATTTGCAAAAATAAGACGAATTCAAGTCTTGCAACCCTTGGAACAATGAACAAAATACACTATTTTTTGTATAACCTGAAAATTGGAATAATTTTGATGATTTAGTGGCAGTTTAATTATAATTTATTAAAACGTATCATTTGTAAGCGAGGAAAACATTTGAAAATAATATATTTTAAAAGTCAAATTTAACATTTAGTGACTTTTTAATTCTAGAATTAAAAGTTAAAATAATGTGTTATTTTTAGTTTTTCTGTTTACCGTACAAAAACTCTATTATTAATGAATATAATTACTTATTTTATTATCTATTATGGTTTGAAATCAATCAACAATAATATTGAATTTAATTATGTATTAAAATAAAAGTTACTCATTACAGAGGGTATACGCGATGATGCGCTCAACAACTCCACTTTTTAAGTTATTTTGACTAACTTAAGTTACATTCTAATTTCTGAGTTACTTTAAGTAACTTAAGTTACTCAAGTAACTAGTAACTAAAAACCGTAAAGTTACCAACTACTTTTCCGCAGCAAGTTAAGTTACAGTTACAGTTACCATATTTTAAAAAGTAACTAAATTACGTTACAAGTTACGTAAAAGTAACTAGTTAGTAACTAAGTTCCTAAAGTAACTAGTTACTGTCCAGCTCTGAGCACACGTGAGCATGTCTTTTTCTCACTTGTCCAGTTGGCGCACCGGCTCCCTCTCATGCGGCCAATTTCCGGAAGCGTAAGAAAAAGACATACTTTGCTCACTTGTACTAAAAATAGCTATTTTATTAACTCATTAGATAGAGATTTTTCTTCTGAATTCAACGCTGAAATAATATACCTTATACTGCGAAAAATTGATAAAAATTAATTGAAAGTTAATATTCCATTTAAAACAAACGAAAATTGATGAAAAATATTTCGAAATGTTCCAAACTTCGTTATTTTTATTTCGCGTGATTACTTTACTATTCAGTCTTGATTAATTAGGATAAATTTCTGGAAATAAATTGCATACTAGAAATGCATTTTGATGTGTCTTACATCAATAAAATAAATAATCTGCATTTGTTAAATCTGATGTCATTATTACATTAATTATTACAAAGGTAACGAAAATTACTTTAATTATAATAATGGGAAAGAATGACATTCAAAAATACAGTTAATTTTCTTTTGTTTTAATGATTGGATGTTGTTCATCTTCATCCTACTTAAAAAATTAAAATATAAAAATGAAATACTAATTTTGAATTAATTTTTATCAAATTTTTCACAATGTAAGGGTATGATATTATTATATCGTTGAATGCAGAAGAAAATTATCTATTCAATAAGTTAATGAAAATATATAATGCCATTTAAAAAAATATAACATTGATCCAATAAGTTGAGCATCATTGGCTTTAAAATAATAAAGTTTATGCCAAAAGGTGCCTTTCAAAATATCTTAATCACTTTTTCGTGTAACTTTTCATATACACGGATAGAAAACATTCCATTATCTTGATATATCCTGTAAAGACCAGTATTGTGCAATATATTTATGATTTTATGGGGTCTCATCCCCGAGTGTCTGGTCGCGAATCTGGGGAGCTGAGTTCGATCCCGAGTTTGTGCAATATTATTGAACGACTAGGGGCACCTTGGAGCTTATAGAATTGTACAGAATACGAGTAGAGGCATTTAGTGTAGATATCTCTACATTCGCAATACATTGTTTCATCTCAACTGTAATATAGGAAATGTTAATGTAATGACCAGTTGTTTAACAATATGTATCACAAACTTGTGTCTCGTAACATTTAGATACGCAAGCACGCAATCGAGGTTAAGACTCCATTATTTCAGGCAGTATGTAAGGTATGATATAATTTGGAAATATATTCTCTGAAACAAATATGTGTTCGTGAAACTTTTGGGTAAAATACACCATTCTATCGTGCGGTATTTTATGGAAATTATTCTCATTAATATTAATTAAAAGTTTACATGTTTGAATGTAGAACATTATTTTTTTATCTGAAATTTTGTTGGAGGTAATAAAATATGCTATGTTTATTTCGTTATTAATATCTGTGTTGCAAATAGACAAGAGCGGAATTAATCTATGAATAGATTATGAACAAGGATTTTTTTGTTAAATCCCATAGGTATGTAAATGTAATAAATAGATAATAGGATTTTGGGTTCATAGCAAATAATAAATAATATTGTCATATGATTCGTACGAGTACATACATATGCATATTTTTTATGAAGATTAAATATTCATAATTAACTATGTAGTAATAAAATATGGTAAAATTAGAATTGCAAATTGCAATATACTGCAATAATTAGTTACATTTGTAAATATTTAATATATCTATTGAATATTATTCTAAAACTAAAATACATTATTAACTCTACCATGATTTGTTTGAAAGTTACATACGTACATACATACATGTGTAGAGGAAAAAAATATAATAAATTTATTTCTATAATTTGCGTTCATATTGAAGTCATTATGAAACCCAATTGCATGTCGAAAGAGCCTTCATTTCAATACGCAATTTTTTGTTTACTTAAATTTTCGAATGTCATAAATCAGAATTGACATTCCATCCCTTTATATTTTTTCACTTTTTTGACAAAAATTGATATATGTATTAATGCTATTTTTTGTTACCACCATACAGGGTGTTCAAATCATAAAGGCCACGGATTTATAGGTGAATAATACATCTCAATACAACAAAAAAAAAGTTCATACATACATATTTATTTCTGTTTTACAATTCATACTTTTAACATTACAATAAAATCATAGTGGCAGTTTATAATGGAAAACAATTAAAAACAGTCTTTTGTTTTTCCTTATTTGTCATAATTATTGTTATTGTTTGTTACAAACACAATTTTATCATGAATAATTTCACTTTTTCCGAATTAGCAGATATGCATTTAATGTTCGGTCGGGCTCGCGATGAGAAGAATATTAGAATGTTGTATTGAAGTTTAAGGTGGATATTTTGATCATTTTTATAAATAATAATTGACTGTTTTCCATTGTAAACGGCCACTATGATTTTATTGTACACTGTAAAATATAATAGCGATTTTGTCGAAAAGTTATAGTAATTTTTACCTCCCGCTACCCTTGGTAAGGGAGGTATAGGGATCGTGCTAAAAATCTCATATCGAGATTTTAGTAAATGACCACGTTTTAAGTTCCCTAGAATCCATTTTTAACATTTTCACGATGATGTCTGTATGTGTGTATGTGTGTATGTGTGTATGTATGTGTGTGTGTATGTGTAGGGATTTTGTCTTCACTCTAACTCAAATACTATCATTCAGAAAATTCTGAAACCTTGTATTTCCATCCCATTCTAATATGAATAGAAGCCATTAGATTTTGGTGTAAATCGGATAACCGGAAATGACACTTTACCTGAAGCTCATAATGGTTTTTCTTCAAAAAATACCATTAAATGCCATTTTTTCGCATTTTATGTCTTATGAAAATTAAAGATTATTGAATTTTCTACTGGAATACATTAATACTTTTTCTATATAATTTACACATAAATTTAAAAATAATTTTTTTTATTAGTCGCGAAGCCTAAGACACAATAATTCGTTTGTTACACAGTTCATATTTCAAATGAATGTAACTGACAGTTAATGTCACTGTCAAAAAACTAATCACTTCAAATTAATAATAGTGACATTTTAAAAAGAAAATAGTAAATAAAGCAATAGTTTTCTGCAATGGAACAGTTTGCAGCGGTAGTAAATACGTAAGTATGTATTTAAATTAATAAAAATTCAATAGCGGGAGGTTTTGTGTTGGCCACATCAGATTTTTACCTCCCGCTACCCTTGGTAAGGGAGGTATAGGGATCGTGCTAAAAATCTCATATCGAGATTTTAGTAAATGACCACGTTTTAAGGTCCCTAGAATCCATTTTTAACATTTTCACGATGATGTCTGTATGTGTGTATGTGTGTGTGTATGTATGTATGTGTGTGTGTATGTATGTATGTATGTATGTGTGTGTGTATGTGTAGGGATTTTGTCTTCGCTCTAACTCAAATATTATCATTCAGAAAATTCTGAAACCTTGTATTTCTATCCTATTCTAATATGAAAAGAAGCCATTAGATTTTGGTGTAAATCGGATAACCGGAAATGGCACTTTACCTGAAGCTCATAATGGTTTTTCTTCAAAATATACCATTAAATGCCATTTTTTCGAATTTTATGTCTTATGAAAATTAAAGATTATTGAATTTTCTACACGAATACATTAATACTTTATCTATATATTTTACAGATAAATTTAAAAATAATTTTTTTTATTAGTCACGACGCCTAAGATAAAAACAATAATTCTTTTGTTACACAGTTCATATTTCAAATGAATGTAACTGACAGTAAATGTCACTGCCAAAAAACTAATCACTTCAAATTAATAATAGTGACATTTTAAAAAGAAAATAGTAAATAAATCAATAGTTTTATGCAGTGGAACAGTTTGCAGCGTTAGTAAATACGTAAGTATGTATTTAAATTAATAAAAATGGATAGGGATGTGTGTGGAAGGATGATTGTTGCGTAACTATTATTGTGGTCCAGATACGGTTATTCGCTACCGAAAATCAGTCATTTTAATATGTTCTTATGTATGAATGCTATGATGATTGTGGACAAGGCGAAAGAAAAATGTTGTTAAAGAGCGAAGTGAGTTAGCTGAGCTCTTACTCTTATCCCTTTTCTTATTGTTACTATTGTTTCCGGGTTTTTGCTAACCCACTAAGTGGGAAACGCGTGATTTTATGTATGTATGTAAAAATTAAATAGCGGGAGGTTTTGTGTTGGCCACATCAGATTTTTTACTATAATATGTATGCAATAACAAATTTTACATAAACTATGTAGACTTACATTTACATAGAAAATAATTCTATAAATTTGCTAATTCACCCTTACAAATATAAAAAAATACTAGAACTACTATGTAATATTCATATTACAATAAATACATGAAATTTTACAGTGAAATGTTAATATTTCTATAACAATTTTATCAAATTTTATAAAAACTATGTAAAAACACAATTCTTTTTATTTTAGTTTCTATTTTTACAGGAGCTATGGACAAATTCTAAATTTATTATAGTAAATTTAAAATACTATTTGTATTTATTACTTCTTTAGAGGTAATTACTACAAATATTTGTGTTTTTACAATGATATATTTATATTTGTATAACAATTTTGTCAAATTTTATAAGTAGTATGTAAAAACTCTAGTATTCTAGTATATATTTTTACATGAAATAGGAGTAAATTCTAAATTTATTACAGTAAATTTAAAATACTGTATGTTATTTATTATAAATTTAGAGTTAATTACTAATATTGTAGAATTTACATGATTTTAGGTACGCTTAGCGGGATTGGACTTGGGCAGAGTAGAAAATTAGGCTCTAGGCCCGGGGAATATAAAACATAAACTACGTGAAAATTATTTAAAATATAATGAAAAATATATACTTTTACTAAATTATGTTTTAAAAAGATTATCTATATTATTAATATGTAAATTTACTTAAAGTATGTATCAAAATTTTTATGGAATTTATGTTTATGTAATTTTAAAAATGGTAGACAAAATTACATGTTAACTGTAAATTTACTATAATTCACTTAGGCAATTTGGACGCCAATAATAATTATAGTAATTTTACAGAGGAATTTTTTACAGTGTAATGTTAAAAGTATGAGTTGTATATGACAAATAAAATATTAAAATTGCTATAGCTCTGAAACTAGGCATTTACGGGTATATGTTTAAATGAACTTTTTTTATTGTTTTGAGTTTTATGTTATCCACTCTTAAGAGTCCGTGACTTCTATTTTTTGAACACAATGTATATTTATTCCAAAGCCACCTACCTATGTAAATCACTTTCCATAATAAAACATAAAGTATTAATCTTCGCATTTCTGCAATTTTCGTTGAGGTCAAGATAAAAATAGAATATTCACCTCAAGAGAGAATAACATTTTTCCTTAGCCCTCTGGCTACAAAGTACAAGATAAATCATGCATTTCTCTCCCTTGATATATAAAATCCCTTACTATCTGCCCCACCTTTTCCCTGATTCTACGCTCATGTTTCCTTCCTTTATATGTATTATCAGTCTAGCATCTGGCCACGTGTGAAATCTATTTCCAACTGGCAACTGCCTATTCATACACATACCCATGTACGTACTATCTATAACGCATATGGCATACGAGTATTACTCCACCGTTCTCGTTCTGTTCACCCTATTTAGGCAACGTATGACTATACTACTATACCAAATACTGATGAGCGATAAGCGTGCAGGAATCATCAAAAGACCATGCGATCAAATGCCGACAGCCGACACGATTATGGCGAAGGCTAGATCAATATTAGTTCATATGAGAATGAAAAATTGAAGTAGTAGAAGATATTTTAATGGAAATACAAGGTAAACATTTGCAGGTTAATGCATTATCCGCTATGTGAACTCCTAAATGTACATAATCCACCGTATAAATTTGTTGATAACACTTAATAATAAATATTTATACTTACATTTTTACCTCTCGCCAAGAGAGGTATGGGTATCCAGATTTCAGTGAATAAGCACGTTTTAATATCACTAGAATTCGATTTTAACATATATATATATATATATATATATATATATATATATATATATATATGTGTTTTTATTCCTGAATCTGGCATTAATGGGAAGAGTTGAAAAGTTTTGTTAACAATTACGGCAACCGGAAGTAGTAGTTTCTTAAAAAATATTTTCTAAACATTATTTTTTCAAAATTTATGTTATTACAAAGATTAAAGAATTTAAAATTTTCTATCCAATACATTAAACATTTTATAGATTTAGGTCCGGTTTTTCAATGTAGTGGCAAGTGTCTGTTAAGTCTGTAAAATTTATCCTCATGGTAAACAGCTACTTCAGTTTTTCAATGTCATGTTAGCGTTGCCAACAGGATAAGTCTTAGCTAAACAAGGGGATAACGTAACAGACACTTTGACCTACCGATAAAATTTTACCAGTAGGATAAATTCAGCTGTTCTGACATATTGACATTGACAGTTAAATAATATTCGTAGAAAATTATAGAAATATGTATACAATAGACTTATGTAAATGTGTTTTTCGATAATAAAGACAAGGACAAGGAAAAATTGGAAGATTTCGTTTGTTATTATAATGGTAGTGAATCGAAGACCACATAATGAAATGAAGCCCGAAAGATGCATACATGTAATAAAATAAAATCCATAATTATATGACAGTCAGTATTAAAATAGTTTTTTCCAATCTTAAGTTCATGTATTCTTACCAAAAATTGCTACAAACTAAAGCAAACTTTAAATTTGCCTGAACGTCACAGATTCAGTTCTGTCAACAACTATAACTGTCAATCATATTCGAAACAAAATGTGTGGAAATTATGTTCAAAATGACACATGAATCGTTACGAACATAGCAAATATCAGCTTATAATTATTGCCAACCTTACAGTTGACAACCAAAAGTGTCTGTTACTTACCGGACAGATAAATTCGTATTGAAAAACGCATTTTCATTACCATGGAGTTTATCTGATGGATAAATTTAATCTGCTAGGTAGTTAACAAACACTTTAACAAGCGATTGAAAAACCGGCCCTTAGAGATAGAGAATTAAAAATATATAAGATAATGAATCTCCATGGAAACCAGTTGAAAAATTTTTCTAGGAAGTATATATGTATATGGCCAATATCACCAACGATTCTTAAACCGTTGCCTACCAAGGGATTTCCTAAATTTAAGAACTGCCTAAACTGATACTTATCTGTTTTGGATTTCACCAAACAAAGCAATACCCAGCTAGGAATTACTTACGTAGGCATCGGATTATTAGTTGCCTTTGTGATATTATATTTGTGAACTGAAAATAAATGAATAATTTTTATAATTTATGACATTTGTCAATTATACATATTTGTCAATATTGACATTAAAAATTATGTGGAGATATTATTATTACGTTGAGGTATATAAAATAATTAAATTTTTAAAGAAATTTCCTTTTCATATATATTTATAAACTTGTATTACAGAAGTGAAAAATATAAATGAAACAAAGATGAAAATTAACGAGAAGAAAAAAATATAAATGGAAAAATATAGAATAAATAATACAATAACAGAAACTGAATCCTATGATTTCAAGAAAAAATTTAAAATATGACAACCGGAACGCATATTTATGATATTTGGCTATGGCATTTTTGTAGTAAATATAAAATAAAAAATAAAAACGATATATTTATGTATTTACTAATTAATTTTATATCATATAAACTCGTATAGGTATATTAAATTCTGTTTGCTAATGAAAAGGAAATCTTTTCCAAAACCATTTTTCATCACAGCATTCAAAACAATTTGTTCTTTCTTTTCGATCTTATACATGTCTTTCTATTTCTTCGTTATAACTATCAAAATATTCAATAAAATTGTACAATTTTCATTTTGAAGTGTCAGCTGTCAAACGTTAGTAAATACGATTTGGGTATCAGAAAACAGATACCTAGCAAAGTAATTTTTAAATCGAGATAGGCAATACTTAGCGGTTGGTGAAAACGAATTTTTGCTAGGTAATGCCATGTGGTGCACATCGGGTACATAAGCATTACTTAAATTTTAGGAATCGGTGGTGAAATTATTATTTCTTTTTTTATTATTAATTAAATATTTAAAATTATAGTTACATATTTTACATATACCCATCAGAAATACCGCCAATCTTGTCAATGAATTTGAAGAATCTCAAACATTTAGAAGAATAGGAGGAAACTTATTTATGAAATGAATTAAAAAATATATCAATAATAGATGTAATTAACTACAAAACATTTAAATAAACGTTTTAGTAGAGACCAGTAAAATAGTTTTAAAATAGAATCAAAATGTTTGACACGTCAATCTTAAATCTGACAACTTGTTGTCAATAATAATGAATATTTGACAAATAATAAAAACCCGGAACCCTATTCTGTAACTTTTGTCACTAGAGATAGGCCTGAAACGTCGTATATGACGTCATAGATTTTGATGAGAGCTGAGAAAACCTCATTAGCAGTAGAGGTAGTATTACGGCCATATCACTAGTCTTATCTTGTTTTCGGCTTTGTATTTAGGCGTCATTTGGATTTTGTATTGATTTTGAAGTCAAATTATCGGTTCATAAGGTAAGTTTATACCATGAGAACATAATAAAAATAATTTAGAAATTAAAAGTGCTTATTTGTACTAGTTATTACAAATTATAAGTAATATATTATAGGTTATGGCTTTCTTCTATAACATAAATAATTTTTTTCTGTAGTACTGTATGTACTCAGAATTATTTAATACTACTAGTCTACTAAAAAAATAACTACAAAAGACAACTAATACCATTACTATTAATACTGAATAATAATGCAAAACAATAACAAATACAAATAAATTACAAAAAAATTAAAGAAAACGATAAATGATTTACAATTAATACACTAAGAATATAGTAACTACAGTAAATAAAGAAAGAAATTTTACAAAACTTACAGAACTACTTAACTATTACTACAGAAAGATTAATGATAAATTAAAAATAATAAAAAACTAAAAAGGAATTACAAAATTTATTATAAAAAACTAAAAATCAAAACAAGATCAAGAACCAAGCACTCTGGCTCGCTGAGCGCAGAAAGTTTTATAACTTTTAAATACTTACAGTTACAGTACCACCACTTTTACAATCCATTAAAAACATAGATAACTAAAACTTACTAAAATATATTTTCATCTCACATTTTCTGTTTTACTTTATTCTGGAAGAATGGGAGACTATTGGTTACAGTATATGCAAATAATGTTTATTCACAATCGGTTAGTAATATGTATGTGCGTATCCACACTTCAAAACGTTGGGAAGTGAATCTTTGTTTATTTTACTTTCCAACAAGCTGGAAAAAAATCCCGCTAGCTAAATGTTTCTAAAATTCCATTCTGTCATTTTAACAAGTCAAATTGTAATGAAAATGGTCAGGTAAACAGCTGTTCATCAGGTTACAGCTACCGACATAGATATTTTAAGAACCCAAGTGGTAAATAGGGTAGATTTATAACCTATGAAAAGCAGTTGAAAGATGAAACAGATTTGAAATTTGACGTAGTTAAACGTTATCTTGTCTCGACTTCTGTATTATCACAATTAACTTCTGAAACCTACTTCCGATTCCAACTTCGCTTGTCACCTCTACCTTTTCTTGAGGTTAGATTCTTCATTTACTGCATTTACCAGCTGAATTACTCGATCCACAATTCATGGATCCGGTAGATGGATATGGTAGATATGGTACAATTTTCGAACACGGTGACTATTAACCACTTGTGTGTGCTGTATCTAGTAACATTTTCGTAAATGCCTATGTTTGTTTTAATAAAGGAAGGAACAAATGGCGAAGTGTAGGTATTATTGTAGAACGGAATTACTTTGAACATATTTAAAATAAAGTTCTAAAAAATATGAATCATGTGTCTTGTTGTCTACAATTAAACCGTGACTTTCTTATTTATTTTATTTGTTTATAAATGAGAACTATTAAATATACGGGTATAATTAATTTATGAGCATTTAATAAATTTATTCTCGTTCGTGATAAACGGAAGGTTGTTTATCGTAACAATTACAAATTGTAATCCAGAATTCACCTGTACATACAAGGTCACTTTATACAATGGAATGTAGTCGTCCAAGGCCGTGGAATCAACGACGATTATGAATCAAATTCAGAGTTCAGAGCGCTTCTTGGTCGCTTCCAGGCCAATTTCAGGGGTTGGTCATCTGGATGTTTTTATTAGGGTTCTTCCCCAAATGCCGGCTCAGGATTGGTTTCTTGCTGTACCGGGTTTCAGACAAACCGCATTGGGCCAGGATTCCGCAAAAGGAAAACAGTTAAAGTATGGGAAGTATGTGAAAGCCAGCTTAAAGAGTCTGACAACCGTAGCGGAATCGATGCAACTGCATTTATACTTCTTAGAGCACTCTGTCCTAATCATGAGATTTATGTGCTGTGGTTTTAGTGCGAATATAAGATTTATATTGTGTGACCAGCAAGGAAAGCGGTTTTTAACCCGGCTTTTTTACTGCAATTATTTATCAATTTGTTACCTCCGCACTACAAAGGATAAAATAGGAGACAACCAGTAATCCAGCTTTTAAAGTGTGCGAAAATATCGAGTATTGTAATTTGCACAATAATGAATAGGTAATCCTTTTTCAATGACTAAACAAGAATATGTATGTCAAAGGAAACATTACTGGTTACTGGTTTGAAGTCAAAAATTTATTTATATCTCCACGACTGGTTTAGAGATTTAAATAAAGTTCTAACTGCAATCCATTTAAAGTTTTAGACTACACAACGTCATCCTACACAATTAAGGACACATTTTTACTAAAGAAAATGCATCACCTTTCTTTTATGAGTACGTGACTGTCTGAATTAAGTATTCGATTAAGATTTTAACAATTTAAGTTTGGGTCCTACAACTTATTGTTCCACCTTAAAAATAAAAAATCGTGTAAAATAATATGTTAAATGTTTTTTTTTTTCATAATATACAAACTTACTTACTTACTATACCGTGTTTTTAAACTATAGACAGCACTAGACGAAGTCAAATTTACACCGCTAGAAGTTACCAAAAAAAAGTCACTAGATTTATTTGGCGGGGGAATTGAAATGTTAAAATGAAGGTCATGTCAGCATTTACACTTTCCAGGTTATATTTTCATTAACCAAAACTATTATAGATAATCTACTTAATTTATTCATATAAAATCATAAATAAATAACTTTTAATTATAAATTAATTAATTGCATTATTTTTTTGTAATTCCTTGATGAAAAATTTATATATTACCTATAACTGATTTATTCATGAAATATCACAAAAAAGAGAAATGAAACAAAAAACACGTGCAAATTCAACAAGTGATATGACAACTAGTGAGAGTTTGACGTTTCAATTACGTTTGAAGGTTAACTTGAAATTTCGTCTGGTTAAATGCGGCTTCACGAAATAGCGCAGCAGCCAATCACAGGCTTTGATTTTGTCACTAGAATTTCTAGTTACTGTACATAGTTTAAAAACAGAGTAGTAATAATAATAATTAATAAAACGCCCCTTTAGTGAGAAAACTCTGTCGGGTCCAGCAATAAAACTATAAATAACGTAATTATGACAAAGCGGCATATCGCTTACTGTTTTATTTATCATATTGTTTAAAACAGGCTATTATTTGCGCGCTCTATTGAAGTGAAGTCATGCATCGCCTGGTACTTCTACCTGTTTAGTAAAATAATCTTATTAGTCCTTTAACATAACTGATATTTTTGTTTGAAATAATGTTTAAATAAATAAATAAATATATCATCACGGCATATTACCCATTTCTGGGTGTGCCAGTATCTACAACACATGTAGACATCGGTAATGATGACGATATATTTTACCGTGTGGGCGCTTACCAGGCTTCACCTCACGGGCACTCATAGCCTGCGTGGAGAGTGCACCACAGGGGTCACTTTTGTGCCATTTAAAATTGGAAATATTTGGTGTCTGTCGGGATCGAACCCGGTTCCCCCAGGTTCGCGACCAGACACTCAGGCACGCGGCCACGGGAACCCATAAATAATGTTTGGAACTACAATTTTCCTTTTCATAAGATATTATTTCAAACAAAAATAGCATTTGTGTTAAAGGAAGAGTAAGATAATTTTACTCTATGTTACTATACAGAGCATGTCTTCATTTCAACAGAGCAGCGCAAATAATAGCCCGTTGGTCCCAATGTTACAATATAAGCAGTGAGCGATATGCCGCTTTATCAGGATTATGATATTTATAGTTTTATTGCTGGAGCCGTCAGAGTCAATTTTTCTGACTATAGCTCAAATATCTTTGCGTCTACTATAAACATATTTTAATTATTTGAAATGTACGATTTGAATAAATTTTCTGTATGCGTTAAACACACCTATTATTTATTTTTCACGGCGTATTTTCCAGTTACCTTTCATTATAATTTTTTCCTCTGAAGTAAAATGCGTTCTTACAATTCCAGTATAATTATCGTCTAATTAACTTGGCAATAACAAATAAACATTGCGAATATTACTCCTATACGCATAATGAGTTTGTTGATATATTTATAATCTCTTGCACCTATTTTATTGCAAGGACTGTATATGGAAAGGACGGATATCCGGCGGTACCAGTAAAATCGGCTGATCCGTTTTAAAAATCGGAACTATCGTTCTTGCCGGACTGTGCTAGAACTCTGCCGTATCGCCCGGCGAACGTATGACGTAAAAATGACGTCACTTTAACATTTCGGTAGTTCTTGCCATATAGCTTGCGGACACTCACGTGACGAAGAGAATTAGCCAAACAAAAACTGGGGAGAAACTGTCAGATTGAAGGAAGGGGAGCTGAAGTTTGCATTGGTTTAGAGCGTATTATGCGTTTTGTTTTCATAGTTTGGCCAAAAAATATAAAATAACTCAATACGCACTAAAAACTTCAATATGAAAACTACCAAACTATGAAAACAAAACGCATAACCTCTGAACACGCTACCAAATCAAACTTCAGGGTTGCGTTCCAAAACCCTACTGCAGAGTACGAAATTACTCAAAATCGTTCCAAAACTAATAACCTTACTCTCAGAGGGGGCTTGACATTAATGTTGTAATTATAAGTAGTTTTGTTCATTTTTTAAAATTAATTTTAATTTAATTTCAACTTTTTACTCCAACACAACTCATTCTTCCAAAACACGCTAAAATCTTGTCCGCAAGCTATAGCCTGGCGATCTTGTGACGTCATCTTTACGTCAAGCGATCGCCAGGCGATACGGCAGAGCCCCAGCACTGAACTTATGATTCGGCTAAAACAGACCAAATTTGTTCAGACTTTAAAAAATAACATTTTAGAGTTTAAGAGCGAAAATTACTTGCGCGTGTTTTTCTAAAATAATACATAATACTGTACAATTCTTTATTCTATAAAGCGAAGCTTTTCTGCATTCTTTGATTTAGACCTATTTTCAACATACAAATTACAGAATTCTGAAAATAATCGTTCAGAATAGACACTACCTCCTGACTGATAAAATCTGCGAAGCTATATTACTTATAGCTTATAGCAGGAAAGGTTTTTTGATGATTATATCATAAAATTGAATTTGATATTCAATCTACAATTGCCATTCTTTAGTAATGATTAAATTGATCAAGTAGGTTAGTTGTTCCCAAAATTATTACTGTGTACAGGTACATGATGAAAGTGACAAATCCCGATCCGGTATATCCCTAGTTTTGAGATAAAACATTTTACTACACTATTGCACTCAATAACTATTAGTTTATAATACGATACATATGGCGTTCATAGACCTAGTGAAAGCCTATGATACGGTACCAAGACCGAAGCTATGGGAAGCCTTAAAATATCTCGGCATGAATGAACACTTACTGCATATAGTAAGGGAAATGTACAGAGATAATGTTGGACAAATTAGGAAAGGACAGCAACTTTCTGAACCTATGAAAATCACAAAAGGACTTCGACAGGGGTGCAGTATGCCTCCCCTTCTATTTAATCTCTATGTAGAAGTAGCTTTGAGAAGGTTGAAGGCACATTCTCACGGAATGGGTATACCAGTTGAAAATCAAACACTTTATACATTAAGTTTCGCCGATGACCAAGTGGTCTTGGCTCAGGACTCTTATGATCTCGAATTTATGGTCCGACGACTATATAAAGAGTACGAAAATTGAGGTTTACAAATAAGCCTACAAAAGACGGAGTACTTGGTTGTAAACTCAGACGCAAAGTTCGAGGTCTTAATTAATGACAAAGTCGAAGTCCAACAAGTTGATAGTTTTAAATACCTGGGTGCACAAATTGATAAGAATAGTTTGGGTAACACAGAAATAAGACAACGGATATACCAAAGCCGAAAAATAATAGGATGCCTAAACTCTGTATGGTGGGACTAAAATATCTAAAGTATGGACTTTAAACACAGAGATGAAAAGGAGACTCATAGCATTCAAGATGGACTACGTAAGAAGAAGTGCCAGAATCTCCAGGTTGGAGAGAAAAACTAATGAAGAAATTAGAACTAGAATGAATGCTAGGGAAACAATCATAGAAAGAATTGAGAGGAGAAGCTTAAAGTGGTTCGGACATCTTCTAAGGATGCCAGAGGAACGATGGCCGAAGAAAGTATACAAATGGAGGCCGCCCGGGAGAAGAAAAAGAGGACGACCAAGGCGATCATGGAACGAAGGCATCAGACATGCGATGGATGAGAGATATTTAGAAGAAGCCCATGCCATGAATAGAGTGGTTTGGCGGAGGGGAACAGGAATACGGCAAAAAGCTGTCCACGATATGCAATAACTATGTAGTATTATAAATTCTCGTATGTATTGTAATATTGTACCTGTAATATATATATATATATATATATATATATATATATATATATATATATATATATATAATACGATATACCTAACGAATCCACTGTATATGAAGTATTATAAAACATTCACCAATGATAATTTGATTTACACATTTTACATATATTAGTTCGTGGGATTATTCAAATTATTTGAATTTTCGGTATCCAAATAAATTTATTTTAATTGTTTCTTTAAATCAGATAATGAAATATTTATTTATAATAAAATTGTTTCCATGAATAACAAATATTACTAATTATAATTAATTTTCATACATTTTACAGTTTCATTTAGTTGTAAATAGGTACATGGTACATATATGAATAATGCGGGACACCAATCTTGACCGAAGGGTAAGGGAAAGAAATACTCAAAAACGCCGTCAAATAATAATAATAATTACAATAACTTTGTGCTCCTAACTCATTTGTGTATGCTTATGATCCTAGTGTAAACAAGACATGAACTGATACGAACACCAATTGCACAGATCAACTGCCAATATAAGAAAAGCTGCGTAGCTTTAAAACTTATTTGGGTAACTGTTATATGTTACATTAGGTATGCGAAAAGTAAATTAATTGTAATTCGTATGGATTTAAACGGAGCGCATATATTAGACAGTGATTTGTGCTAACATATTTTCTATAGTACATGTAGTACAGTTTACTATGTCGATGGCTTAAGTGCAAAATGTCGTATCCCCAATAATCACAATTATTCAGGATAAACAAAAAAACATTCTGGTTTTAAAAGAACTTTCTGTAAATCAGCATTTCATTATTAGGTATATGATTGCATTGAATTATTCGTAACATTTTCCAAAATCATATTTAATTTAATTTCAATACAATGTCAAACTGTGGCTTACAATGTTTTACATAATATTAAATAACGCATTCTATTGATACGACATTTTGTTTTAGTGCATAAAATGAATTTTTAAGGCGGCTATGACTTACGATGATAGGCCGGAATGTGCGGGTTAACCAGGGTTGAAAAAAACCCGGGTTTTATTAAATAAAAGCGGGTTTTATTGACAAACATCGAATTATAGTATGTATCATTTTTAACTTTATACACAAGTATCGTAATAGATAATAGATATTAATATTATTAATATTTTTTTTAAGACTGTAATGAAATAAACCCTTGGGGTCCCGTGGCCGCGTGCCTGAGTGTCTGGTCGCGAACCTGGGGGAACCGGGTTCGATCCCGACAGACGCCAAATATTTCCAATTTTAAATGGCACAAAAGTGACCCCTGTGATGCACTCTCCACACCAGCTATGAGTGCCCGTGAGGTTACGCCAGGTAAGCGCCCACACGGTAAAATATATCGTCATCATTACCGATGTCTACATGTGTTGTAGATACTGGCACACCCAGAAATGGGTAATATACCGTGATGATATATTTATTTATTTTATTTAATGAAATAAACAAAAAATTAACTAGAGACACACAAGTGACGAATTAATATTAATAGTTGCAAGTCTGCGCAATGTAAGTGTGTACAAGAATTAGATCCAAGTGTGTAAGTTATCACAGTAGTTGTTATAGCCGCGTTAAACAAATAATATGTTTAATACACAACTCAAAAAATAATGACAATGCTGACACAAGGATTGGTGTTGTTCAAATATAAAAGAAACACTGTGCAAAGTTCGCAGTGCAATGAAAAATATATTAAAAATGATCAAACACGAAGTACACAAAATTAAATTGATTGTAAAATGTTGCCGGTGACAAAAATTTATGTATATATGTGTGTACCATATAAGTATGTACCATATTTATTTAATAAAATATGATTTCATGAAAGTGGTTTTTTTAGATGGGTTTTTTTAGACGGGTTTTTTTAAAAAACCCGGGTGGGTTTTTTTGGGTCGGGCAAAATTACAACAACCCTGAGGTTAACCCAATGCTTCGACTCTTGGCGCCAAAATCGAATTTTTGAATATTTGGTGGGTTACAACGTTTTTCACTTAAGCCATCGATATTTTAATTTAAAATCTTCTCATATTTTAAAAAAATTATCGTTCTTATACACAATTTGATCTCTTTCTGAAATCATTTTATTTATAATTTTTTTCTTTTCAATAGGATGAATCGGACGGGGATAAATTTCTGTCCCAGTGGCGTTCGTGACCGCCTGATGCGGTTCAGTGTTCGTGTCTACCCCCCTCTCTACGGCTAATTAAACCAACAGGATGTTATGGTTTTTGTTGGCATTTTTAGCCGGGGTTTGTGTATATACTGTTGTAGTACGAGCCGAATATCTGACACAATTCCATTCTGTTACACATGGATTCCCAAATCATTGCTGGTTACAATGTCAGTCAACAAATGTAATATGTAATAATGTTTAATATTAGCGTTTAGCTATCATTGTTCTCGCAACATTGATATTTGATATATGCAAATGATGAAATTTAAGAGAATTTTAATTATAATTATGGAAATATAAATCAAAAATAAGGTTAATACTTGATAATCAAAATTCAATTAATTTTAATCTAAATATGCATTGTTATCAGCATATGTATGTACTTAACTGTGTCTCATCACGTATTCCATACCTATATTATGTGACTATACTGATAATAAAACATTATTAGTACGATATACAGAATACAAATTAATTTTAGATAATAATTACCTTACAAATTTAGTTTTGTTGTTAGTTCTATATGAAACAATTTGGCAATACAATAGACAAATAAACAGCTGAAGTTCTGAAAACTCGAATTCAAATACTGACAGAAGTAGATCGAGAAGTAAATTAGCAAAACTCAACTACCTAGTTCCCATTCCCATTAAGATATATTT
Organism: Ophonus ardosiacus; assembly: GCA_943142095.1. Lineage (NCBI taxonomy): Eukaryota > Metazoa > Arthropoda > Insecta > Coleoptera > Carabidae > Ophonus > Ophonus ardosiacus. Next base: position 13,400,691 of record OW964830.1, on the reverse strand, counting down.
ATTCTTCGATAAATACCGGGATTATTGCTCTCATAGCAATTCTACTAGAATTGGGTCACAAGATTTAATACAAATGTGATTATTTTATAAACCAACTCTTCAAACTAGACTTAAACAAAGAAATGTGAAATATAAAGGATAGAAATTCAAGAACACGAATTCTACTGCTCCAAACCAATACAATTTAAAATCTACTCTGAGAAGAAGTGGAGGAAATCTGCATTGTTGAAAAATTTGATTGTTCGAAAAGATTCATTCATCATATCAGTCAGTAGGTTCTCAAACATTCTACTAATTCGAACCGAAGTAAGACGAAGATAGCCGAGCGAATTTAATAGGAGTGATAGCGGTCGGTAATTTAGTGAATAGGAATATTCTTGTATCTACATGTGTGTATATATATGGAAGAGTGTAGAAAGTTCTGTAATTTAACTAGGGGTTAAACAAGCGTCAAGGACAGTATTGGTAATAATCATACGATACGAATATACATCTTATTATTTTTATAAATCATTACAGTTGTGTGTTTTAGTGTGTACAGGTTGTCCAAAAAGATGTTACCACTTATATGGTACAACATAATTTTAAATTTTCTTTTGTTGTAGACTAGATATGGCCATCCGACTTACTTTGGAAGAGAGAAGGAAAGTAGCAGCTTGGATGGAAGTGTTTGGGTTACCCTCAATAGTAAGAAAAATTTAGACAACATTGTATGTAGTGTAAATATTAGAAAGAAATATTAAGTAAATAAACAATTAAATAAATGAAAACCGTTACAATACATGAAAGAAAAGAAAATAAATTACAATTTGCAGTTGTTAAAACGTGGAGATATTTCATAGACAACATGATTTTTGTGGAAATCATAAATGCCATAAATTTAAACTTCTCATCTATTTGTTTTTGTGGATTTGAAATAACGGTTAAAGAAAAATAGTGCATAAAACTTGTGTCAAAAGTGAATTTATTTGGCGAATAGGATACTTTATGACACATAACAAAATGACACTAGCATAACTTAGCATAAAATTTCTGTGGTACTGTCGCCTCAAAAACTATGAGTTGTTCTCGGAATAAAATGCATCTTCACGGCTTCATCCATGGGCACTCAAAGCTATTGTGTAGAGCGTACCACACCACAAATATTACTTTTATGCGATTCGAAAATTAGAAATAATTTTCAAGAATAACTTCAATCAGATTTGAACAACAAAACCATAACCGGTCAGATACGTATTTATTTATTTATATTTATAGTGTCTTTGGAACGTTGAATAACCATTTCCCCATTAAAATATTTTGTAAACTCGGTCCCTTTTATGGCTTGTTAAGCATCTATTTATTATCCCGATTGTTTATTCTCCTTCGTCAAATTTCACAGTCGAGTAGATTTTAACGTCTTCTGCTTCACATATGGCTGGTTCCGTCACCCTGTACATGGCCCGCATTGTGTATTTACGATCTTAGAAGGGATAAAAAAACGTTTGTCTCCATACAGTGGCCAGCAGTCAGGGAATTTATGAATAAAACATTCAATAACCAAAATTACAATTCTTAAAAATATAATGGCAGGCGAGCTGAAATGGATGGCGTTTTCTACGTTTACATGCAGCGAGATCTAATCACAAAGATTTAGTTCGCGCCCTGACGTTTCGTCCGGGGACGAATTACATACTATAAATAATATTAAATTCTGTGTATACCAAATTATTAAATAAACAAATGTATTATTTTCAACTACAGGATATTTTACATATGTCATTCTCTTTCTAATGACAGTAATGTCCTTCTCTTCCTTAAGAGAGTAGGGAAAATCAGTGAGTTGTTACTTAATTCTATTTCAGACTAGATTTTAGAATATTCTTGGATATACTCCTCACTGGTTTTCCGATTTGTTTTGGCTACAATAATTACATTTTATTTGTAGCGAATTATAGCCTTATTATTCATATTTACATATCTCACCCTCAAAATAGGTTTATAAATAGTTATTCAATAGATCAGTTAGGTATTTTCCATCAGAAATAAATAAATAAATAAGACGTTCTAGGAAATTCTTGAACTTAATAAAGTAAAGCGATTATTTTTCTTTATTTAAAGATAGTTAGTTTAGCTCTATAAAAGTAGCACTAAATGATATACCTATTAAAAGCTTTCAAATATGGAAGTAAATTACCTAGCAAATTACCCTAATTGGATATTTTGGAAACAATGAATATAAAAAAGTTGAATTCTATTAGGTAATAATGAAAACGATTTATTAGTAATGTATTTATTAATGTACAATATTCGATCATAATTAAATAGAAACTAAGTATAAAATAATGTCTTTTTCAGCTTAATTAATATAACAAAATTTATTTGATATTAGTTGTACGTATTTCATTAAACGTAGGTACGTATCAGCGAGTGAGTCACCTTCTGGCCTAGAAAAAAAAAAAACAAAAAATAATAACAAGAAACAAAATAAAATTACATTGATAAAGAATTAAAAATTAAAATCTGTGTACTCATTGTCACAGAAACAATATGAATTTTACAAATACCTACGAGTAATAACTAATATCAAACAAGTTTTATTATAGATCAAAAGCATAAAAAGATCATTCCTTTTATATCTCAGATCCATATTTTTTTAATAATCGTATATAAAACAACCTTCATATAGGTAAGTCACAACGAAACTGAGCTCTTTTATGTATCTAGAATAATAGGTATCATTAAAACATCTGAGTTCAAGGCCTACTACTTTAGTGCAATGAACTACATGAAGCTAAACTAGCTTGTTCGAAAAGTGAAAATACAGCAGCACACTTTCTTGCAAAATACAGACACACATGTTATTTCCTTTAGAAACTGTTAGTAAAAGTATAAAATTTGTACAGATTTTCAGCGAAAACCTTGGAAAGTTCTACTATATAATTTTGAACTTGCATGATTTAATACATTGATAAATAATACAGCACAAAATTTTTACTTACATTATGTGAAGTATAGGTTATTTTGTATGGTTATGTAAAAAGAAACATGAATAATTGCTGTATATGCAACAATTTGTTGTTATTTCATGCATAATTTCACATATTACAGGAAATGCCAATAGATCAAAATATTTTAATGGTGAAACATACATAACCTTGTTTTTTAAATGGTATTTAGATCGAATCATGCTGTATTTACAAGCTAAACATTAGCAAAATATGTATACTATTATGTATTAACTGTTTATGGGCATAATTTTGTATATAATTCGAATAAACTATTAATATTTATAAGGCATTGTTTAAATATAAAGTGTTTTAGTACGTTAATTCAAAATTTCTATAAAAACAAGAATTTTTTCATTAAAATTCATATAACTGCGGTACACTCGTTATAAATTATGTATTTTATGCATTATGTATATAAATATACATATATTTTATATTTAAAACAGAAAATATTGATTCAATTTTTGTTTTCCAAATTATAACAATATGATAAAAAGTGAATAGTATTTGTTATAATATATAACTTTATTTCATGATATTTATATATTTTTTATAAAAGGAGAAATAAGATTTTATAGCTATTTTTATAAAAATACAATTCAACAAAAAAATTATGCAGTGCGTATGTAAGTTTTCATTTATGTATTTGTCAATACACATATTTTGTATCCCTTTAAAGTTTAAATCATCGAAAACTTATGTTCTATATTATTTTATCTAATATAATCTCAATTACTTAGACTTTATAACCTATTTTCATTCCTCACCTTAAAGTTTGAATCCTCATTCCTCGTGTGCACACTTCACAAACCACTCGAGCACAGTGTATATATTTCACAGTCACAGCACTCCACAATACGGCAATATGAGAAAGAGAGATGCAGCAACTTAACTACACGGCGGTTCAAAAGCGACTGAGCGGCGTTCTACGCGCCGACCAGCGCATGGAAATACAGGAGAGACGGTTCTGGATACACACAGAAAGGGATTGAGGGCAAATTGAAGGAAGAAGGTAATCCAGAGGGTGTGGAAAGAATTAAGGAACAAGATTTGAAGGAAATTAGCCGGGTGTTTTACAAGTAAATGACCGGGGGTTATTTTGACAACTCGAGCGCGAATACGAGCGATAAGGATTTGTCGTTATCAGTTGAGAAATAAATGGTATATAATTAACAATTAAGTATATCGTTAATACACCTTTTCCTTTTATTCATATTACTAAATGTGAGAGATAAGAACAAACAATGCCAATGTTTCATACGTGTGGGAATGACAATAGTCTTACTTTAAGGGATGAGAGATTTAAAAGCAACAAAAAATTCCACATATATATACGAGCCCCTTCTCACATCATTTGGCCCAATCCGCTTAATTTAATTTTATTTAGTTAATATATGACACAAATAATAACTAACATAAATTATCACCAATTTTTATTAATATTACAGACATTTTGTCGTTTTATGTTTCCTAAAATATTTTAGTGTTTCAATGTAAAATGAAATAATACTTAGTTTCAGGAACAATCCAGGAAAAACTGAAAAAATTAGACGAATTTAAGTCATAAATTGTAAGGTTTTATTAAATAAAATGTCTAAAAGATTTACAGTAACAATTTACATTTAAAAGCGACGTTATTCATTATTGATTAATAATATGTAATTAATATATTAGATTTGCGTTAAAGTTATACGATTAAATTTTTAATCTTGAGCTAAAAATTGAATTTAAAATGACGCTATAATGCGGAAAATCTACATTTTAAATAAAAAGTAAAGATTTATTTTAGTATTATGAAAAATGCTATTATTTAAGTCAGCATAAATGAATTTTTAACAAATGGGCCAACTGAAGTGAGAAGGGGGTCGTATATATATATAAAATATCTCATCGAAACCCAAATGCATCGCAATAAGCAGCTTAAACACCCGTATACTATAAAATTACAAAGGAACGGGTTAGTGTACCGCAAATTGCCTTAGGTTTGTTACAATACTTGCAATTCCCAGGGTTGAATTGAAGGACAAATCTTATGAGACAATACACTTATGTATTTCTTAATCCTAGACAAAGATGCTAAAATACTTATTATAAAAATAAGTAGTTATTATTGGTGTCTTACTTTGGTTTGAATTTAATTAAATTATCCTGGGTTAACGCAGCCAGTTTTCAGTGTTATTTATACTGACGACATATTATTATTTCGATATATTTAAGAAACTCGGAAAGTTTCTAAACTAAATTAGCAACTAAACCCGGATTAAATTTTCCCCCTACTATTTCATATAGTACGGGACACAAAAGATGAACTATGAAAAATATGTTAGCACAAATCACTGTCTAATATATGCGCTCCGTTTAAATCCACGCGAAATACATTTAATTTACTTCGCGCATACCTAATGTAACATATATAACTTCGTCTAAATTAATTTTAAAGCTACGCAACCTTTCTTATATTGGTAGTTGATCTGCGCAATTGCTGTTCGTTTCAGTTCCTGTCTTGTTTACATTCGGATCCATTGGATCATAACCTTACACAAATGAGTTAGAAGCATAAAGTTATTGTAATCATTATTATTATTTGACGGCGTTTATGGAATATCACGATATGAGCATTTCTTTTCCTTACCCCTCAGGTCAAGTTTCATGTCCCGCACTATATTTACTCCATATAAAACACATTATAAGAAAAACTTAGTTCTGATACAACTTCTCTATTAGTAATGTTCGAATTATATATAAAAAAAAAATCACGTGGCAACCATGGGTTTCAAATGATGGTGACGTATCTGATGTAAGTGATAATGTTAATGAACTAGACGTTTCTGTGAGAAAATTTAATGTTTTTAAAAGAAGTTGGATATCACAATGTAGTCGATGAAATTAATTTGAATAAAATTTGTTTAGACTAACATGCGCAATGAATTGTGTCAAATATTTATAATAAGTGCGCAATTTCATAATATTTTGTTATGAGAGACCAACTCTATGTATAGCAGTGACAGCATTCACAATCTTATTTATGAGGGGTGGAAATTTGGGTTTCTTTGTTAACTTAAGTGAGAGACGTTATGGTTTATTGAGATCCTTTGGGTTTCGATGAGACAGAATATTCACATCCATGCCTTAGTGAGATTCGAACCCAGGGCCGCTACTGGCTAATGATTAAGAGCCGATGCTCCATCAATTGAGTTATTGGAGCAGTGTTAATAACATCGCGATAGTACATTTCTGTAAGACTTGTTATTTTGAACTATTAATGTTGAATATAAAAGACATTCATTTTATTTTGTGGTTTTAACTCAGCGTTTCTTAGTCCGAGGACCGTGAGACATCTTTAAGGAGTCCACAACAGCGCAACAAAATAAAAGTAATTCATCACAACAAAAATACAATAAAACAAATTGTTTATCGATGGAGATGTAAAACGAATCTTCAAGGAACAGTCTTAGGAATTTTAGGATACCTTTACTTTCTTTAGTATTACCTTGATTTAGCGAAGAAGATTTTGAAAGTACTGATCCCATTTGTAACAACATACTTTTGTCTTTTGTGATCACAGGATACAACTGTCAACAACTAAACCTGATATTAACAAACTTATTAGTTAAGTTACGTTCCAATACTTTTTGTGTGCTAATCGTGTTTTACAATTATTTTATTCCTATTGTATTCCTTTTTTTGTTAGATAAGTCTCGTTTTTTAATAATTTTCCTTCTATAAAAATTTTGTTAAAAAGTAGTCTTCCACACTACAAGTACTTGTGTTTTTAAAGTTTTAATTTCTAATGTGTCCGCTTGTCCCCTATCTCAAATGTTAATACAATAGGGTCCGCGGTATAAAAAGGTTAAAAAACGCTGGTCTATAACACCAAAGCCCTTCGAGATTTTACTTTATTAATCCGATTATTTATATAGTTCTTTTTTCGAATTTGTTTTCCATATTTCACCTCTTCGTTTTACTTTCTTCAGTTAACTTATTGACTTCATGCCACATGTTTTACCTCTCACTGTCACACTCTTTGTTACTACTTTCGTTTATATTTTTTCCGGTCTGTCTCTTCTTCTCTTGCCTGTTGCTTTTGCTTTATCATCCATTCTTTGTAGGTGTCCTAGACATTCCGATTACACAAACAATTTAAGTTTAGTCAAAAATTAAAATTGGTTATATTTGCATTAAGCCACATCAAAGCCTGAAATCCCGTACAAATCCCACAAGCCAAAATCCCAAAGACCTAAAATCGCTTCATGATCAGCAACAAAAAAAATATTTATATACCCTCCCTAATAAGGGAATTATCCTCATTTGATTTACATTAACGATATCCTGAAGTTATAATTACGATACAGTATATTGATTCTACTGAAAAATATTGTATCGTAGCTGCAGTACAATACTAGGGTGGAGGGTTGTATTATTCGTGTATTATGTTTTCTTGTGCCCAAAATGCCAATTTTTATTTTAAAATTTTTCTACAAAACATTAATCAAAATGAACTAGATTACTAGTAAGTACTGAGAAATATTTATCTCTACGTTAACCCAGCCAACCTTTGTCATGAGTTTAATCGCGTAGTCTACAAGTGTAGACCGTTTAAACTTTGTTAATAACATTTATTTTAATAAAAAAAATATTTGAGATACCAATATACAGGACGCGAACTAAACATTTCGTAGACGCAACACAAGCCGAGAAATTGTATGTGACCTACAATGAATTTGACACTTGAGAATTTAAACATAACCTATAAAATAAATATTCCTTTCATTTTCCCAATTTTTCGATTTTAAATTAAATTGAATATGCACCTGGGCGCTGTAGTTCATTTTTATCATTCATATGATTTATTTTCCTCGGCCTTAAGGACCTCGGTAAGTAAATTCCATATTCGTGATAAAAAATAGAACTTCACTGCATTGATACATAAATAACTATTTACGAAGCGGTGTTGGAGTGGAGTGGGAGTAGAGCTGGAGTTGGAGTAGATCGAGGGAACAAGGTACACTCCTTTATTTGTGATTAACTGAACGAGTAGAGTTAAAATTTTGGTGCACGAATATAATAACCTCCTTTTTTGACAATCTGATATACTGCACTACAAAAAAAAAGTACCATACAGAAGTTATTTAGTTTGATATTATTCTTTAATGATTCTGAAGAAAATATATATATTAGAAATGGTACAGAATTCTTACCGTTCCGACACACTGTGCCTTGTTATATTACAAAACAATATTATAAATATAAAATAATTGTGTATAATAAAATATTTCAACATAAAAATACAAAATGATCTGACAGATGTCAAATAAAACAAAAAAACTCCATGTATGCTTGTATATCGAGGTTGGACTTATGGAGTTAACACTTTTCACTCCACTTGACTCCATTCTGCATTTGCCGAACGCTCCATTTTAAGACGCTTCTCACCCAATTACCGAACGGTGCTAGGAGTGTATAGAGTGAACAGATCTCATTTGCCGAACGCACCTTTAGAAATAACTTTTTTCTTCTTTTCAACGATTTTTTGCAAAACTAATTATTTTGTTTCTCAAATATCAATCCCATCAAAGCCACCTTTCTATTTCAATAAATTAAACTACATATTTAAATGCAATAAAATTTGCAATTACCTGGTAATTACCTATACATATTTTTTAGGGTTGCTTAAAAACGGAACGCTAAAGAATGATTTCGCGGCCTTGATAGACAAATAACTATTATCATATCAGCAACCTTTACTAGTATTAGCATTAGCTATGTTTGAGGTATAAAAGCACTAATAGCAGTGCGTAAGAACAAAAATTTGCAAACTCCAAGCTTTAAAGCGTAATGCCTAAGCATAATTGTGAGATTGATATATTTGTTAAGTGTCCATCTAAATTTTCTAATCTAAATTGTCAGTATATTTCTTAATTAAGTTTATAATTTTTCGGTATGGGTATAGACACAGAAAATTAGGTATATGACATATTTAAAAAAAAAAGTGGTTGGAAATAATAAATTGTCATAATGCATTAAACCTTATTGGTGGAAACCAAGTTTCAATGACGCCCAAAGAAAAAGGACAAATAATGGGTATTTGCAAAAATAATAAATCTCAAAACGGAAGTAAAATATAACACGGTTAGTCGCGTGGCCCATAATAGTATAACTCTTACATTTAAAATGCACAAATGCAAAGTACTACTCTCAAAGAATGAGTTTAGCATGCTAAAGTGATAAAAGATCGTGTAGTCAACACTCAACAGTAATACAAAACAAGGCCTGCAAATTATTATTGTTTGAATTGAATTACAGTAGCAGTAGTCTCTTTGTTATCCGATCCAGACGGGAATCAGACCATGGTCAGTGTTAAACCGAAAATTGAGCTGTTCTTGAAAACTTAGGGGTGAATTTGATGATATACAAAGTAGAATTGTAAATAAATGTATTTTTTTTAATGTTTTACATTGTTACTTGAAATTGAAAAAGCAGTGAACAAACAGTGAACAGTGACACGTTACGTGTTCTGCATAAAAAAGACACATCTCGGTGGTCGCTGGAGGAGTACCAATGTGAAGAGAAAATATAGGTCGGCTACAACGGTTGCCGGTTAAAGAGCGAACGGTTAATATAGTTACTGTATTACTATTTTAAGGCGCGTGGTCTACGTCTGTTAATTGCAAGACTAAAGTAGGGTTAAATATTATTTTAGGACGATTCTTGTTCTTTGCGTTTTACAAAAAGTAACTATTAATGACATGCGTTGTACCGTACACAGAGACAAAACGGTATCGTATCGTCTTAAGACAGAAATATAGTCCAATGTAAATGTATTATAAATTGATCACATAGGGATGATTCTGTAAATTGTTTTGAACACTTCTATCTGACTTCAAACCTGCGGCTGTTGACATTGTGACCTTTAAATAATATGTATTTTGGGAAGACTAGGATCTTATTCAACTTTTTTATAGAAATCATAAATCATGTTAGAAAAATTTATTGAAATTAAATTGAAATATCATCTTAATGTTTCTGACTTCCTGATATTGATAAAAAAAATCTGTTGTGGCCAGCACAAGACCTCTCGCCATTTCCATATTAGGCTATATATGTATTGGTATTGTACTTCGCTTTCGAACCGTCGTTTTATAACAAAATATTACAGAACTTTACCCAAATATTGTTTTTTTTTTTTGTATTTAACATGTCTTCTGCACACATATTATTCTAATTATATCTATTTTATATCATTTTCATGTCAGCGATTGTTCCAATTCATTAACCAGTTTGGCGGTATTTCTGATGGATATATGCATTTTACCACAATTTTACCTATAATTTCAAATATTTAATTAATAAAACAATAAGAAAAATTAAATATACTTCCCAGAAAAAGCTATCAGAATGTCACTAAAACTGTTGATATTTGACCATGACATGTGTCATTTACAAACTATGTTATAAACATTGGAATTTGTCAATTGGTTTCCTTAGTGCCTTAGCCTCTGCGATTAGTTTACTCTATAAATTATAGTGTCTTTATCTCTAAATCTATACAAGATATAATAAAATTTTTAAGGGTATGAGATGGAGAATTTTATGTTCTTCAATATTTAATAAAAAAAAAACTCCCAAAAAATTATATTTAGAAGAATTTTTCTAAGAAACTACTACTTTCGGTTGTTCAATTGTTACCAAAACCTTTTCAGCTCTTCCCAGGAATGTCAGCTTGAGGAAACTGCAGTTAAATATTTTTTAAATCTTATAGTTTTTGAGGAATCGTGTCTACAACATCCAGACATACATACACACATACACACATACACACATCCACACACACACACACACACACACACAGACATCATTTTAAAAATGTTATAATCGGATTCTAGGGACCTTAAATCGTGCTTATTCAATAAAATCTGGATATGCGAATTTTAGCATGAATCCAATACCTCTCTTAGCGAGAGGTAAAAAAGTTGGGCTGAAGATAGTTTGGCCATCAGGACATTAGGTTTTGAACGACACCGATATTGGCAAACAAATAATCCAGATGATATTAAAAAGTCTTTTTCTATTCCTATACTTTATAACTTATGAAGTATGCGTACTTGAATGACACTCATTATGATACAGATTTTCATTTCGATACAGATTATTATTATGATAGATTTTCTTTTCATTTCGACACAGATTATCATTATGTTACAGATTTTCTTTTCATTCGATACAGATTGTCATTATGATACAGTTTTTCGTTATCGTTTCGTGGCAGAGTAATAAGTATTGCCAACCAGGTAGATATATCTGATAGTTTTCAAATCTTTCTAAAACAGAAATAAGTGTGCAACAACAATGGCTAGTAATTTGTTACCACAAAAATAAAGAAACATACATGATAAATTCTATAACCAATTTATTTTTTATAGTTTACTTTTTAATTATTATGAATAGTCGCATGTATTACGATACTCGCAATGGCCATGGCTCGTGTCGTATACTTCATACACGTGAATTAATAGCTCTCATTATAAACTTGTTGCATAATAAACTACTGATATAGAAAAAAGTATTTTTAAACAATTTGCTGAGCTGTTTTTATATTGATTTATGTAAATACCAAGCTATGAATTGACAACTGGCAATCGCAAGTTTTTACTTTCAAGTTACATAGACATTGACATTATTTGTCTTCTATCTTTTCTGTTTGATTTAAATTAAAACAGCTTTGTAGTTTCTGCAAAAGTCTGAGTCCAAAAAACTGAGTGAATGGAGTAGTGATATCATCTTGACAAAAGAGGGCAATGAACCAAAATTATCCGCAAAAGGATGATTGACGACGAAGGACGAAATGAGAGATGCGCTGCCATAATTTACAGTGAAATATTGATGTAAATAATTTTAAGTATAAATAATGAAGAAGGATTTGTGAAAAATTTACGAACCCACGACCAACTGAGATCTGAATTCAGGATCCTCCCATTTCTAGTAGGATTAGGATACTCTATCAAGAACGAAAGAAAACTTCAAAAAGTTGAAGATTTGGCAGAACGAAGGAGGAAATTTCAATGAATGAAAATAAATTGGATATATAGGAGCAACTATAAATGAAATATTACCTACTCCACATTCGATAATTTTCTATCAGGGCTACGTACATTACTGAAAAAACTGCTTTCGATTATTTATTTCATAGCCGAGTGTTTCATCATTTGTGAATTCTGTCTTATGACAGGTCTCAACAAAAATGCAGCATTCACGCAAATTTGTTCTGCGCCTCTCTCTTCACTCCATCGTAATTTCCTCTCTCCTTAATAACTGTTAGCATTTAAAATTTTCTTTTTCCTCTTTCCCTTCTCTCCTCTATTTTCTCTTCAATTATAATTTTCTGAAAATAATTCATTCTTAAATATCCAATCCATTTAGCTTTTCTCTATCTTATTTCTCTAAAAAAAATCTCTTCTCCATTGCTTCGTAACATCTATTCATTGCTGACTCTCTGTCTCCACCAAGTTTTCTCCAACCGTCTTCATAACCACATCTCAAACCTTTGCAAATATTTTTTTCTTCCTTAAGGTCCATATTTTACATCATAAATAAATCAATAATTATATCATTATAACTGATATCTCGTTTCGGTGCCTATGTTTATTTTCAAAATATTAAGCATGCTACTTTAATTTGACCCTATTAATTTTATACGTTGTTTTATTATTTGTTGCTAGTACGATAATATCTATCAAGAGAAATAATGTATTTTGGAGGTATTTAGGTACACCTAACTGGTAGAATGACAAAATTGTGTTAGGATTTGTCAGTGGTTGAAATAAACGATTAATATCCAGTTAACTGCGCATTCACTGTTGCTGCAAAATACACTTCTACTTATAAACAAACAATAAAATACACAAATATTCTAAGTCAAATTCTTAGATACATGGAAAACAATGATTTCTACGTGAAAAAATCATATAACCTCATGACAATGTTACCAAATATAAAAATTTGATGTGGCCAGCACATGACCTCTCGCCAATTCCATGTTTAAAATAGCAATGAGCTTTAAGTAAAGTTTCACTTCCGATTGATCGTTTGTAAACAAAATCTACTTTGTTGTTCCAATAAATAGAAAAGTTTGTAATACGAAATTTTGGATTATATTTTATTATGTTTTTCCTGACAAATCTGTTAGAGCTTCAAATTAAGTACTACATCCGGTTTATCATATATAGTCAAAATCTAATATGTTGTTTCAAATTATATAAGAGCATTAAATACCAACTTTGCGAAATTTTGGATCATTAATATATTTTAAGAAAAAATCGTCACACACACATTATTGTCAAAATCATCACCAACTTCCTTATGCTTTAAAACGCAATCTGTATAAATTCTTCACCGTACATTATCCATTTCGTAAATGTGTAGTTGCAAACTATTATTTGACACTTTGAAATCACGTTCTTATTGAGAGCTGTTTGATATATAATGCTGCAAACATCAAACTTAAATCGAATTATTCTGTATATCTAATATTTATGTATGATGGAAAATATATTATTTTTACAAACCTTAGTTTCATCAGAATCATATTCAAACTACTAAATTCTTCTTAACAGGGTTTCATTATTAATTTTAATGAAAACTCCTTCGTGACAGTGACATTTATTTAAATATGTCAAATTTGTTATTAAGGTATTGTTTTTGTTTGACGCAGAGGCAAAGTGATGTACAAAAATAAATTATTTTATAATATAATATAAAGTTATTTACTAAATGCTATTATCGTAGAATTAAAGATTGTGCCATTATATTCAATTTGTATTGGTAAAAGTTACTAAAAAATTATATTCAATGAATTTTTTACAAGAAAAACTGTTAAAAGCTTGTATAAATGATACTTCCCGTTATCCGATATATACTAAAAACTAATGAGCTCTTCCCACATTAGTATAAAATGGATATACAAAATTTCAAATTTTTCTGATTGATAGTATTTGAGCAATCGTGTCCACAAGATCCACACACACACACACACACACATATACATACCTACAGACATCATTGTAAAAATGTTAAAATCGGATTCTGGGGACGTCAAAACGTGCTTATTCACTAAAATCTCTATAGCCGATTTTTAGCACGATCCCTATACCTTTCTTACCTAGGGTAGCGGGAGGTAAAAATTCCTGAAGGATGTGTTCTCATTTAGATGTCGTATCACTATTCACGAATATCCCGCTAGAATTAGTAATCAATGTAGTAAAAAAATGGAATATCATATGTCTAAAGACTAACATACCGAATTTATTGATCTGATAACATTCTGGTATAATAGTACCTACCTTTTCTTTGATAACAAGTATTTCAAACAGGTATTAGGCATGGATTCATCATTCCCTAGTTAATAATGGAGCATGTAATCATATCTATACTACAAAACCTACCATTCAAAATTGAATTAATCAAAAAATACATTGATGACTTAGGTGCAATAATCCCTGAAGATAAAATAGAGTACGAAAAAAAAACAATTCAACAAATTCCATAGCAGTATACAATTCACAAATGAAATAAAACATACAATCAATTACCATTTTTAGATGTCTTATTAATAAGTACAGAAAATAAAACAATAGAGACAAAATGATACAAGAAACCAACCTCATCCACTCGGAATTTAAATTAAAAATCAAACCATCCAACACATCAAAAATTAAATACAGACAGAAATTTAAAAACGAGAGCACTAAAATTAACAAACACAAAATACAAAAACGAAATGAAAATTAAACTTAGAACGCTTTTAAATCAAAACAATTATCCTAACAGAACAATTAAATACAAGCTTAAATAATTTAGAGGCCACAAATGTCAACCCAAATAGAAACAAAGTAAGACACTTCAATGACGTAGCATGTAAACATTACAAAACAATTAACAATTTATTCAATAACATTAAAGATGACACAAACAAACAACAGAAATTAAATGAGATAAAATTCCTTGTAAAAATTGTATTAAAACTTGTACAGGGCAGACGAAACGCTATCTTAAAACAAGAATAAAAGAACATAAAAGAAATGCTACTAGGTAGTTGATCATGTGAAGACCAAGAGTCATGAGTTTGATTTCGATAAAACTAAAAGTTTACCATACGAACATGTATTACAGAAAAGACTTACATTAGAAATGCTGCACATAACATCAGATATAAACAACATAAACGCACAGATATCGATAACCTAAACAGCATTATGTACAATAACATTAAAAAAAAAAGCACAATACAAATACAAATAGATAAACAAATAACTCTAAAATAGAAATAAAATTAGATATATTTTTAAACAATACAAACGTGTAGCAGGGCATATACATTTAAGTAAATTTAAATTTAATAGGTTTTACATTGTTGATTGTGATTGGTTGTTCATTTTAAATTTACTAAGTAATTATCGGATTTTATCAGTTTTTATCAGTCGTTATTGTAAAGTTGATCATAATTGTATTATATCTTGTCCGTTTTAATATTTTTTAATGCAGTGTACGTTAATAATTTATTTATATCTTATTTATTTATTTATCCCGACCGGCGCCAAATATTTCCAATTTTAAATGGCACAAAAGTGACCCCTGTGGTGCACTCTCCACACCAGCTATGAGTGCCCGTGAGGTGACGCCTTGTAAGCGCCCACACAGTAAAACATATCGTCATCATTACCGATGTCTACATGTGTTGTAGATACTGGCACACCCAGAAATGGGTAATATGCCGTGATGATATATTTATTTATTTATTTATTTTATTCATTTTAAAGAAAATATTTTAAAATGTTGTATTCAGTATTTTTACATCATCATTACCGATATCTGCGATAAAGCAGATTGTGGCACACTTATTGAAATTGGATGAAGTAATTATTGTATATATTAAAATATTGTCCGTCTGTACCTATTGTTAATAAAATTATAGAGCACTGAGGATGATCATTGTGTAATTCAATAAAGAAGTGACTGCAGTTCCGTGTATTTTTTTTTCAAACTTTTTCAACTCCAAAACCAGGTGATTATCGTTCCCATCAAAATAAACAAATGTTTGGCATGAAAATATTTTATTTCCAACTCATTTTAACTCATGATGTTGTTTATGAACAATTTTTGTTTTGTAGTATATATACAGGTAAATAAGGGAATCCGTGACAGGCGTTTAACATGCAAATACATTTTTTCTCATTAACTATCTGCCACGCATAATTTGGGGAGAGTTTTATAGATAGAATTTTAGAGCATAAAATTTTTAACTTTCTGACGCCTAAATTTTTTAAATTGGGCTGCTAGTGACCGATTTACTTTAATTTAAAAGCATGATAAAATGCGATTATTTAAAAATAAAATAATGTCGGATATTTCAAGTAGTACGTTCTGCCTAGTACTATTTTTATTCCAAATTAAGTTTACTCGGTCACCAAAGGCCTACATTTTATCACTGTTTTCCCAATTTCCTACGTCTATTTATGGATTCTCGTATTTAATTTGTATGTTAGAAGTTGGAAATAACGCCAAATTGATGTGATAAATCTACGAAATATTGTATTAAATATCATTAAGAATTATGAAGCTTGTTACATTTCATTTACTGTCTTTATAAATATTTGGATATTTATAGCCTACAGTTTTTCTAAATATAAATTTGTTGCAGATTTACCACATCAAATTGATAAATCCTAGGTTTAGCGCGCCAATCCGCGGATTAACCTATTTTCAGGCTTCTATACTGTAACACACAGAAAACAAAAGAATTACTATACATTTGTAAGTAAATATTTACACAATATTTATACAAATAATTATAAAATATGAAAATTAAAATTTTGAACATACCGAATCGGAGCATCGTTTTATTAAGCAGTTCCAGCATGCGATGATATGTTCCACTACCTGGACCCGAATATCGGTTCCATATCTCGGTTCCAAAGACCGGTTCCGGGTATTTGAGTACCTGGTAAGTTTTGGAACCGAATATTCAGTTCTATTTTTTTCGGTAAAGTTAAAATACCAAAATATTTCTATTAAAACAAACTTAGTGAGTATTAAAAGTGAAACTATTACGGGAACTTCGAATAAAGCAGAAAGTACCAGTACCAATGCCCCTTTTCTTTGATCGCAATTAAATGATATTTATTGCACAACATACGACAAGTTGCGGGTGTAGAATAACTGTAAATTTTTGGTAAAATTAGATTTTTGTATGGTTCTATCTGCCATATTTTATCCCTTTCTTATACTTACTGATAGTAAGGAAACAAAGTTCTATCTGCGAAAAATTGAAACAAACTTATGGTGACGAAGTTCTATCTGCAACATAGTACAGATAGAAGTACTTTAAAATAAGTATTTTTGATCTAAAAAGAGATTCAGATATTAGCATTGAGAAGCGGACTTCAGAAGCAATGATGGCTCTAAATACAGTAACAGAGCAAGACCAAATATACGATAAAACAATATAAAAATTAAATTAGATTTTTTGTAATAGAGAGAATTAATGTCTCAATTTGTTTTATTATTATTAATATTTGTAGCACGTAAATTTATTATTTTCATGTTTTATTAATAAAAATAAATAACAATTTTGAGGTACTGCTAATTTTTCTAATATTTTTCGATAACTAAGCATTGCATTGTAATTTTTCTTGCATATTCTTATAAGGCCCAGTTTTATAATCGATGTTTATGACTTATGGTTAGTTGAACTTAACTTGCAAGTTAACTTTGAGTATACTTAAGAAGTGTTTTTCAATCATTTTTGAATTGATAGTTTCTAAATTGTAAGTTAACTCAAAGTTGGTAATGACATTATCTAAAGTATGTTGGCAACATTGATGATCTGTCAAAAATTTGAATATATTCATATTTTGATTTCAAAAATTCAAACTAATAATTTATGTTGTGAAAGATTTAATATAGCTAACAAATGTAAGTACCTATTTTAATAGTAACGTAATGTTAAAGTAAGTGCCGCTCCGTGGGCAAAAGGCGCGTTTGTACAAAATTATATTTCAGCGAACTGGCGCGCCTCGGAAAAGGGTTATTTCGTAAATTTTCATTATTTTGTCTATGAATTACGTAATATTAAATTTAAAGCAATCTTTAAACTATACTTTTTATTCTTCGCTGTTAAAGATGAACGAAATTTTTCATAACATTTACACAGTCCTTTTTGACAACCTACAGCGATTGAAAAAATCCAAATGATCATACTCTTCAAAAAAATTTGGTCTCTGTCTGATTATTTTGGGACGTCGAACTGGTACATCTCCATCTTCACTAAATACGTTTACTTCATAATCGTTTATTTTTAAATAAACAATAATATATAAATAATATACACATACAATTCGCAATGTCACAATACAAGATTAGGAAGTACTAGTCAAATTAGAACTTATAGTTAACTACAACCTATTCTTATGGTAAAAGTAAACTACAAGTTAAATCGTAACCAACATTTGAAAAACGGAACGAGTATGTTAACTTATAGTTAAGTGCAAACTCGAAGTTAACCATCGATTGTAAAACTGGCCCTAATAGAATTAAATGCATTTTTTGAGTTAAAAAACGTTAATTGAAAAACAATATTTTTAATAATTGTGATTTAAAATTTCAAACTAATTTCGCAATTCATTTCTAATTCGAACAACGTTTTGTGAGAAGCAATAAATA
This sequence comes from Ophonus ardosiacus, assembly GCA_943142095.1. Taxonomy (NCBI): domain Eukaryota; kingdom Metazoa; phylum Arthropoda; class Insecta; order Coleoptera; family Carabidae; genus Ophonus; species Ophonus ardosiacus. The sequence continues at coordinate 13,381,987 of OW964830.1, read as the reverse complement.
GATGCAAAGAAATTAGTAAAAGAAAAAAGTTCCAGATAGTTCGGAGGGTAAATAGAGAATTCAAGTATGAACAGTACTATCTCAAGATTGTGTTTTACATTAGCAATGATAAAGGACGAGTTTATTGTAATAGGCGGGCCAGTTCGATGTGTGTTTTATGCCTTGGAAATGTATGTAAATCCTGCGACAAGCATAAAATATATGATGGTTGTAATTTGAGTGAGTGGCTGCAGATAATAACCTGAACAGCCCTTCACTCAGTGGGTCAAGAACCGGCCGAAATCCAGAGGAGAAAAATATTTCAAATATATTCACGTGGGCGGAAAAACGTCCGCAAACGTGTATAAGAATTCTAAATTTACCATCAGCTATATATCAGCCACATTATAAACCTTTCGCTCTACCTGCGATTTGAATAATGCCGCCAGCAAAAAATACCCCGAGCAATATGCCCGGAATGCCGAATCGGAAATATTCCTGTGCCCGCGCCCGTGCAGTGCGAATCATTTCATTTCTCAAATATTTGCTGCATGCACCCACAACTACCAATACATTTTTATCCGCGAATGAAGCCCGATACATATTTACAACTATTCCAAATTCAACAACATTTTCGCCAAACTCAATTTACTCGACTACAAATTACAACATTTCGATTGTAAACGAATAATATGTTAGTTTGTATTACCTCTGCACTATTAATTGAAATTAAATTCCGAGACTGATTTCACAGATATACATAATAAATATTTTGGTACACTCTAAGAAATTTAATTTTTAATTTAAAATTACTCAATTTTAACAACCTAAGAATACTACATATATGTTCACACAGGTTTTAGTGTTAAGTAGGACACCTTGGCTGGAGTAAAAAATTCAACATAGATTTAGAATTAATTTTGAGTAAGGGTTATTACGTTTTGTGGTGTTATTATTAACTCAACAGTAGGAGTAAATCGAACATTATCAGCAGAGTAACTTTAACACTTTTACACAGGAATGTAACACCAAATGGATTAATAGTAAATTAAACACCATCAACAGTGTAATTTTAATACTTTTACATAAGAAAGTAACATCAACTTGATTAATAATTTTACACAAAATGGAGTAAATTAAACACCACCAACTGAGTAATTTTAACGTAAATATATTTATTACTAATTTATCTATGGAATTACAATATGATATTTTAAATACAAGTAACATAATTATCACTGGAGTTTCTTTTATTGAATTTCCCTAGGGTTGTATTGGTGCGGTTTCCTATAATCCATATTCAGAAAAGACTTCTGATAGTTGTAGAATTTCATACTTATTTTGCTGCTTGATAGAGTTCCTACAAAGCAATTTATTTTAAAAGAAAATCTCGATTATCAATATCATTGAATGTTATTTACCCAATATGATATATTTTTATTATCATATTCCAAAGATATGGAGTAGTTTTATTCCATAATAATAGTAAACATTTTATTCCACACACTTACTACAAACTATGTTTCGAACTACACATTAAAAACAAAGTAAATCTTTCCTAGTCCGAATTAGGTGTTACCAATTAATAAATTAATGACATTTTTAGGAGTAAGTATTACAATGTTGCAAAAATACCTACATGAAAAGATCATTTTTTTGCTATGTAAATCAAAGATAATATCTGATAATTGGTATATACGTACATATAGATATTACAAATTTAATAGACAAGTGAAATGATACAAAAATAAAACAACAGAATAAATATTATGAATGAACGTAATGTTTAACACATTTTTCATTAACCAAACTGAAGATTGTTAGAAGATCACAATAAAGTGGGTTAGGTTAACAGAATATATTGGTACCAATTACACAATTTAACTTTACATCGCAAATTTTTTAGAGTGTGACAATAATGAGTGAAGTTCGATATGGGTTGTATTAAACTGTATTCCCGCATAATGTGCTATGCGAACATGAAAGATTTGCACTATCTAGAACTAACAATTTGTACACTACTGATGAGGACACGTTTAAAAATTCATATCTCGCTTATTTCGTAAAATTTTTAAGTCGCGTTTGCGCTAAAATTCTCAATTCATCCTTTTCCTTCAGAAAACAATAAAAAAAAAATCTGTTGTGGCCAGCACAAGACCTCTCGCCATTTCCATATTAGGCTATATAAGTATTGTATTGCACTTTGCTATCGAACCGTCGTTTTATAACATAATATTATAAAATTTTACCCAAATATTGTTTTTTATTGTATTTAACATATTTTGCACAAATATAATTCTAATTATATCTATTTTTCATTGTATGAGGAAGTTCCTAAATGTCACAGATTCTTCCAATTCATTAACCAGATTGGCGGTATTTCTGCTGGATATATGTATGCATATTACAATATAATTTCAAATATTTAATTAATAAAACAATAAGAAAGATTAAATGTACTTCCCAGAGAAAGCTATCAAAATGTCATTAAAACTGTTGATTTTTGACACTGAAATCCGTCATTTACAAATTATGTTATAAACATTTGAATTTGTCAACTGGTTTCCTTAGTGTAGTTTCGCCTACTCGACTTATTATATCCCGATATTCTATATATTATAGCGTCTTTATCTCTAAATTTATAGAAGATAAAAAAATTTAATGTATCAGGTGTAGAATTTTGTTCTTCAAAATTAGTAATATCAAAAATTTTCAAAAATTAATATTTGGAAGAATTTCTTTTAAAAACTACTACTTCCGGTTGTTCAATTGTTACCAAAACCTTTTCAGCTCTTCCCAGGAATGTCAGATTGAGGAATTCATAGTTAAACAGGTCTTATGTCTTATAGTTTTTGAGGAATCGTCCGTCCAACATCCAGTCACACACACACACACACACACACACACACACACACACACACACACACACACACACACACACACATACACACACAGACATCATTGTAAAAATCTTAAAATCGAATTGTAGTGACCTTGAAACGTGCTTATTCATTAAAATCTGGAAATGTGATTCTTAGCATGATTCCAATACCTCTCTTAGCGAGAGGTAAAAATGGTATAGAACCCCATTTATTACAAATCCTGTTTTATAGGTTTTTGGAGGCTTGTAAGTACAATATATTTTTAAAATTTATTTTTAAGAGGTAAGATACCTATATGAGATTAACATGTGTATGGCTGTGTACGTTAGGTGACCGGTTGTGATTTGGATGATTCAAGTTAAACTAAAAACTTCAATTTTCAAATAATAGCATAAAAGTGGGTCATTGTGATGCCTTCTCCTCGCCAAGTTTGAGAACACGCATATGGTAAACGCTCTCAATAGTACAGATATATCTTCATTACCTACTGAAATCTGTAAAATAAAGTTCGATAAGCACACCCAGGATTGGGTAATAAGTAATAAGTCGTGATGATATATTTATTTTGTTATTTATTTATATTGTTGATTATGATCCTGCTATCCTAGGTATGGGAGGTTTAAATATGTTGAATTTTTGTCCCTTTTGAAAAGTATGTTCTTAGGCGTACGATTATAGATACAAAAAGTAAGATAAATTGACTCTGTCAGGTCCAGCATTAAAACTACTACTAATACCGTAATTATGACAAAGCGGCATATTGCTTACTGTTTGCTTTATAATATTGGATACAAAACAGGTCATTATTTGCCCCGCTCCATTAGAATAAAGACATCGCCTGGTACTTCTACCTGTAGTGGTAGCACACACTTTAGTATTCTATAATAGAAAGCAGGCGAATACGATTTTACTTTTACGAATCTTGGTAGCATGCACTTTAGAATTCTATATTTATTTTTTGATTCGGAAACCATTGGATTTTATATTATTAAAATGAAAAATACTATGACAGTTATATATAATAAATGTATAAATTATATGTAAATTGGCATTGAATAGAATTGCGGCAAAATAATGACGTTACTTTGACACTTTCGCCTCGAGTCGTACGCTTGCAGGCAAATATTTTGATAGACGCATGCTACCAAATTTTCGATTCGTGGCGAAAAGCGAAAACAAATGCCTTTTTTAATAGAATTCTAAAGTGTGTGCTACCACTACTGGCCTGAGCGTTCATAAATGCTATTATTGTTTGAAATAATTTATAAAACTACAGTTTTCATAAGAAATTATTTCAAACAAAAATAGCGTTTATGTTAAACGAACAATAAGATTATTTTACTATATTTTACTATACATAGTATGTTTTCATTTCAACAGGGCGTCGGAAATAATGACCCATTGACAGTCAATGTTATAATACAAGCAGTGAGCAATATGTCGCTTTGTCATAATTACGCTATTTATAGTTATATTGCTATCCAACAGAGTCAATTTTTCTGACTATAGTGTAGTATAGCTGTTAGTTTTTTTATGGTCGAACAAGAACAGGTAGTTTAGAAAATAGGATATCGTACAAAAAGAGAGTTCTACTTTTGAATATTCTGTTGGTAAATTATTTACAGCATTCCTAAAATAATTGGGCACCGGAAATCCGCTTTCCATTTTTGCTGTGTATCGCTTAATCCTTGTAATCTCCCAATCAGTCAGGTATCGCTGCAAAATACTCAAAAACCCTCAATCCCTTTACCTTACTGCGGGTCACGTACTCCAAATATAAAATATCGATAGTGGAGAGGCATTATACTCAAATGCCCATGTTTATAAACAACCGTAAAAATTTTAACGGTTCGTTATAATTTTTATCCAGTAAAAACAGCTGACCCCGAAAGAAAATCGAAATTTAATTTGTCAAGTTTGATTCTGTTTTTTTAAAGGAAAATAATGAAATGTACATGTTAAATTTAAAGTGTTTTTCATTGAAATAATGATAGAGGTTAATACTCGTTAATTATGTGATTAATTTACTAAATTGCAGAAACAAATACAGTCCAGATATTTATTTTGAATAATGCTCACATGAACAGTATTTTTAACCACTCGCTAAAAATCGCATATCCAGATTTTTGTGGATGAGCACGTTTTAAGCTCCCTATAATCCGATTATAACATTTTTACGATGATGTCCGTGTGTGTGTGTGTGTGTGTGTGTGTGTGTGTGTGTGTGTGTGTGTGTGTGTGTGTGTGTGTGTTTGTGTGTGTGTGTGTGTGTGTGGTGTGTGTGAATGTGTGCATGTGTGCATGTGTGCATGTGTGTGTATGTGTGTGTGTTTGTGTGTGTGTGTTTGTGTGTGTGTGTGTTTGTGTGTGAGTGTGTGTGGATTATGGAACCACGGTTTCTCAAATACTAGAAGACATAAAAAATATTTAACTGCAATTTCCTCAATCTGACATTCCTGAGAAGAACTGATTAGATTTTGGTAACAATTGGACAACCGGAATTAATAGTTTCTTTAAAAAAATCTTCTAAATATAATTTTTTGGAATTTTTTGTTATTACAAATATTGAAGAACATAAAATTCTCCATCTATTACACTTAAAAAATTTATTATATCTTGTATAGATTTACAGATAAAGGCACTGTAATACATAGAATAATAGAATAATCTAATGTAATACATCGCAGAGGCTAAGGCACTAAGGAAACCTGTTGACAAATTCAAATGTTCATAACATAGTTTGTAAATGACAGATGTCAGTGTCAAAAATAAATAGTTTTAGTGACATTTTGAAAGCTTTTTCTGAGTACATTTAATCTTTCTTGTTGTTTTATTAATTAAATATTTAAAATTGTAGGTAAACTGCATATATCCATCAGAAATACCGCCAATCTTGTTACTGAATTGGAAGAATCTCTGACATTTAAGAACTTCCTCATGCGAGTACAATGAAAAATAGATATAATTAGAATTTTATGTGTGCAGAAGACATGTTAAATACAATTAAAACAATATTTGGGTAAATTTCTGTAATTTTTTTCTTATAAAACGACGGTTCGATAGCGAAGTGCAATACAATACTTATATAACATAAAATGTAAATGGCGAGAGGTATTGTGCTGGCCACAACAGATTTTTCAGATTAAAAATAGCAATCATTTTATATTCTGTAACAAAAATCAAACTCTATATAAAATATTGCAGTTAAGAACTGGGCATTGTATGTTTGTGAGATCATATTTCGTACTTAGTTAATTTTCCCTCTAAAACTGTTTGTGTTTTTGTGAAATCATCCTCGTATGTTCTTTCTTATTTGTTAATTGCGGAAGCAATTCCCGCTAATGTTCCTCCAAGCTGGTAGTGGCAATATTTCAGGCATGGGCAATATTAGAATCGAAGGCAGGCAAAAAGGGAATTTGTGTTTCTTGCGGGCGCGCTGCAATGAAGCTACAAATCTTGCGGCTCGTTGGCGTCCGCATGGCATCATTTTTTGTTATGCGGGAGCGCCCGAGCGCCAGCCATTTGAATATTTATTTACTGCCATGATTTGTTTTCTGTTTCTTCAATTTCGCACTCGACGAATTTTTCTTGTTTCAAATGTGAAAACTTTTAGATTGGACCAGTAAGTGCTGATTATTGAACGATGCCTGATTTATAACAAATTTTATTGAACAAGTGAATCAAATTTTGTTAAGATTTACCTTTTATAACCATTAATGCAAGGACGACCAATATCAACATGTAGTTATATTACTTTTAGAAAATTCTATGTATTTTTTACAAATCCCATAACAAAAGTTCCTTGGAAAAGATTCTATATATCCAGTAAAACTGTAACACGAACATATACTATTTTCTACAAATTCCATACCGAAAATTCCTTGGAAAAGATTCTATAAATCCAATAAAATTATTACACGAAATGCACTATGATTATTTTCCAATTTTTTCATTCTGCAATCAGTCGATCATCATATAATCAACCAATACCTTCCTTACCTAAAGGTGACGGAAGGTAATAATGGCTTTACTACGAGTGTAACCTAGGAAACAGTCGTGTTGTGCCTATCTGAATATAGTAACATTATTTCTATTTTTTTTAAGCCAATAGTTCACCCAAAAAAGCACTGGTTATTTTAAAGGAAGCTCCCAGTTTACATATGAGAATTTTTTTCATTACATGACAAGGTTGGTTCCATTAAGGGTATTTAACAGACGTCACTTTACGGGCACTAAACACGGGGACTTATATTTATAGGATACAAACAAAGTTTGAAATAATTGAATGAATCTGATTAAAACTAGGGTCGTCAAAGCCATAATCGGTAACTTATTGCTGTTTGTCACGTACCCCAAATATTAAATATCTTAAATAAAATAAAAATAAATTAATTTTTATAAATAGTCCTTTAAGAAAACTGCATGAATAAAATATTAATTTATGTTTTGTTATTTCTAAAAATGACTTGACATTTATGTTTCGAAGGAAACTATTACCATATAAGAAATCAATTCAAATGTTTTTATATATGACAAATATCAGTGATTTTGTAATATCGTATATCAATAGGAATATTGTTTTATGGAGACTTGTCTGCGCTGTTTAAAAATAGTAGTCTAGACATCAAATGCAGCGATTTTTTTTTTGTTTGTCAACACTTGTCTTGTTTGTTATGTTTGTGTAGTATTTACAAAACAAAAACGTACACATTCACTTGAAATTATCTACAAAATCTGATGTGACATATACAATACCTCTCGCTATTTAATTTTATTAATTTAAACACGTTCCTACCACATAAATATTTACTATTAGTAGTATTATCAGTATTCGTTTCCTATAATGTCAAATTCTAGTTTAGTTGTGTTTATAATAACCAGTGTATCAAAAAATGGTAATTGTTTATTGGTTTCTTTCTTCGTAAATTTAATTGATGGAAAAACTGAATTTAATCTGGCTAAAAAGTTATTTAAATCGCAAGTTTTGGTATTAATAATGAGAAAAATATTATGAACATATCGAATCCAAACTCTAGGAAAATCTTTATTATTTCTTTTTACCTTCCTTCACCTTTAGGTAAGGAAGGTGGTGAGTTTTTAATGAATAAGCACGTTTTAGGGTTCCAAGAATACGAATTTACTATTTTTAAGATGATGTCTGTATGTATGTATGTATGTGTGTGTGTGTGTGTGTGTGTCCGTGTATGTGTGTGTGTTTGTCCGTATGTGTGTCTGTGTGTGACAAATTTTTCTCCGACGATAACTCCAATACTACAATTCTAAAAATTATAATTCTTTCATATTCCTCTTCTTTTCATCCATATGAAGAGCTGAATATATTTTGGTTATAATTGATCTACCGGAAATACCCTTATTTGAAGTTTTTAACAGTTTTTCTTAAAAAAAACGCAGTTAAATATTATTTTTGACATTTTATGTTATTATAAATATTAAAGAAAATACTCTTCTCTATACGGTTTGATTATACATTTTCCTTCATATTCAATAGATATAGAGTTAAAGCATTTTAAAAAGATTAACTTTAAAAAATCAGTCAGCTTTGCTATTTATCATGGAAACAGCTGATATATTAAAAAAATTCTAATTGACAGATGTCAGTGTCTAGTGCAAAACCAAATATGGAAAGCATAGGATCATAAAGTAGTGTAAGTCATTGTGTTCCTCGCAAGTGACATGCAGTTACAGCCTCGTTTCAATGCCGGGAATACAAGGAAAGCCAAAGATATGGTGGAAGGACTGAATTGCAGAAGACTTGAGAGAGGAAGATATGTGTGAAGAAAATGCATTGGACAAGAAAGAGTAAGAAACAGCGATCCTTAATAAAATAGGAAAAAGCTGAAAAAGAAAGAAGTGTTAAGTGCAATTTACATAGTGTACATTCATGTTATAATTTTATTGGATTTATAGAATCTTTTCAAAGGAACTTTTGGTATAGAATTTGTATAAAATAGTATGTGCTCCTGTTACAATTACATGATATATAGAATGTTTCCAAGGAACTTTTGGTTTGGGGTTTGTACAAAATACATCGAATTGACGGAAGTCTTGTGCTGACCACAACAGATTTTTTAATTTTAGTTTCGAAATGACTCATGAATAAGTTAGCAAAAAATCATTATTAGGTATCCACTCACCTATGACTCCTCTCCCTGTACGAGTATAATCCGAATTTTCTTCCTTATTTCTCAAAGCTGTTTTGACCACTGGCATGGTTTACATGCTGAGTAATCTTATCTTCTCTGTCTTGTTATTTTGTAGTTTCTACTGATGGGAGACGTAGTTCTCGAAATACGTATACAGATTTTTTTTAAAATTATTGTTAAAGTTAAGGGATTTTCTTTTTTTGGTTATCCAATAGTAGTAAATGTGAAATTAGTATATCACTTTGTATTTCCGTTACACCGTTATATATATATTTAATTTAAAATTATGTTATGATGTTGAAAATCGGTCACTTTAATATGTTATTATGTATGAATACGTTTATGAATGTGGCTGAGGTGAAAGAAGTGTGCATGGATAGGAATGTGTGGCGAAGGATGATTGTTGCGTAACTATTATTGTGGTCCGAATGCGGTTATTCGCTACCGAAAATCGGTCACAATAATACGTTCTTTTATGAATGTTATGATGATTTTGGGCAAGGCGAAAGAAGAATGTTTTTTTAAGAGTTAAGTGTTACAGTGGAGCTTTTACTTTCATCCCTTTTCTTATTATTTTCGGGTTTTTGCTAACCCACTAAGTGGGAAACGCGTGATTTTATGTATGTATGTATGTATGTATGTATGTTGAAAATCTTCATTTTAAATAAAAAAAAATATTAACTAATTCAAGATAAATGAAATTTTAAAAAGTGGGTCAACTGAAGCGAGGAGGTCAACCTATGTTACCTTCGTTGGCGAGAGGTAAAAATATTTTGTAATTTTTGGTAAATATTTGAATAAATTCTTTCAAACATTATCGTTGGGATGATTATAACTTAAAGCATATACAAACTTGCATGTAGTTTGGGAGCGTACGAAGCGAAACGAAGCGATTATAAAGATGACATTAAATGCAATATCAAAATGCACATATAAGATGATGGCAAATTCAATTGCCAGGAACTCTGTATTCTTGTGTGCCACTCGTATGCCAAATTTCATTACCTAATGCGCTTTGTTGTAGACTAATACACAAAGGTAAATACATTTATTATAATTGCCACAGAAAACCCAGCTTGCAAAGCACAATCCAACTAATATCATCAATACACTGAACAGAATTCGATGCTATAGACTATAAAAAAACACTTTTTATATTTCAAAATAATCCATTTGTTGTTAAGAAAACTTTCTATTTTCCTTCAAAAAAGTATTTGATAGTACTTTTTAAAATAAAATAAAAGTAAATAACTTTCTTTTTATTAAAATACTCTGGATACTCCGAAAGCTTAAAATATAGTAAATATCGTTTACAACGACGATCAAGGGACCGGACGTATTAGGTCGTTATATCCGTAAGTCGCTATAATGAAATACGTATATAAATGATGAAAGCAATTTTTATTTTAGAAAATAAAGAATTACAGTAGAACTGTTATCCGAATCAGTAACATATAAAGATAATTTAAATAGATATACAACTGAATAATAAAATATAGAATGTTCCATTTGAAAATTACGAGTTATAGTAATTTGAAATTGAGTAAATTTGGTTCGCTTTATTTAAAACCCTGTATAATAACATTTAAAAAAATATATAATAATATGAGAACATAGACTATATTTTATAGCTGTATAGAAAAAAAAAATACTATTAAAATAACTTTAGTATGCCTACATAAAGCAATGGGTGCATTAGTTCTTTTTTTACCTCCCGCTACCCTAGGTAAGGGAGGTATAGGGATCGTGCTAAAAATCACATATAGAGATTTTAGTGAATGAGCACGTTTTGATGTCCCCAGAATCCGATTTTAATATTTTTACAATGATGTCTGTAGATATGTATGTGTGTGTGTATATGTGTGTCTGTGTGTGTGGATCATGTGGACACGATTACTCAAATGCTATCAATCAGAAAAATTTGAAATTTTGTATACCCATTCTATACTAATGTGGGAAGAGCTCATTAGTTTTTAGTGTATATCGGATAACCGGAAGTATCATTTATGCAAGCTTTGAACAGTTTTTCTTGTAAAAAAATCAATGAATATAATTTTTTAGCAACTTTTACCAATACAAATTAAATATAATGGCACAATCTTCAATTCTACGATAAGCATTTAGTAAATAACTTTAAATATTGAATTATAAAATAATTTATTTTTGTACATCACTTTGCCTCTTCGTCAAACAAAAACAATACTTTAATAACAAATTTGATATATTTAAACAAATGTCACTGTCACGAAAAAATAACATTAAAATTAGTAATGAAACCGTGTTAAGAAGAATTTAGTAGTTTAAATATGATTGTAATGAAATTAAGGTTTGTAAAAATAATATATTTTCCAACATACATAAATATTAGATATACAGGATAATTCGATTTTAGTTTGATGTTTGCAGCATTATATATCAAACAGCTCTCAAATAAGAACGTGATTTCAAAGTGTCAAATAATAGTTTGCAAATACACATTTACGAAATGGATAATGTACGGCGAAGAATTTACACAGATTGCGTTTTAGAGCATAAGGAAGTTAGGTATTTGATGATGATTTTGACAATAATGTATGTGTGACGATTTTTCGTTAAAATATATTAAGATCCGAAACTTCGCAAAAGTTGGTATTTAATACTCTTATATAATTTGATTACGTTTTAGAGCATAAGGCAGTTGGTGCTGATTTTGACAATAATGTGTGTGTGACGATTTTTTCTTAAAATATATTAATGATCCAAAACTTCGCAAAGTTGGTATTTGCTGACAGATTTTTCAGGAAAAACATAACAAAATATAATCCAAAATTTCGTATTACAAACTTTTCTATTTATTGGAACAACAAAGTAGATTTTGTTTACAAACGATCAATGGAAGTGATACTTTACTTAAAGCTCATTGCTATTTTAAACATGGAATTGGCGGGAGGTCATGTGCTGGCTACAACAGATTATTTTCAGAGTAAAACTGACAAACTGAGTAACTTGGAAATGACGCGGAAAACCAAAAAAACTTTATGTGCGTATAGGTACATAATATACAGATCAAAATATATGAAAATATAGGATGTTCCAATTAAAAGAGACAAACAATTCTCGCCGAGCCGTTATGCAACGTCGTGTATGTTTCTCAAGTTAGGCATATAAAAATTCTTATTTATGCTTTTGGTAAGAAATAAAGAGTATTTTAACGTTTTTGAAAAATCATCTCTCAAGGCGATAGGTACGATAGGGGATGATTTGAATTATTGTTTTATCTTTATGTGGCAATAATTTTAGGTTATGCTCCATGGGTAAAGGAATAAATTCCGTCAATAAATTTTTGCTCTATTTCTAACTATAAGGTAGATATCGAAGAAGGCCATTACAAAGTCATCTTGTATAAAAAATAGTACAAAGGACTCATTTTATAAGACTTTTTCGCAGTTGCCATTTAGAAAACTCGTCAGGGCTTGTTTCTAAATTTTGACGCGGGCGAAAAACATGTCTTATAAAACTCGTTCTTTAAAATATGTAATATTTCAAAGAAAATATTAATAGATATCGAGAGATGTTGTAAGAAGAATATCTTGTGTGGTGTATAAAATTTTGATGTATCTGTGTGCGTGATATAGATGTAGTAATCCGCACCTTCGTTTTATTTCGTGCACCTGAAATATTAAATCGGAATACACATCCCCGCTAACATTTCAATTTAATAAATTTAATTTGTCACCTGTCATTGCAGAATCCCCCATTTCATTTGTTCCCCATTAATTTTAAAATTTTAATTTGTTTTTGTATAAACATAATATTGAATGTATAATTAATAACTGAAATACATTCATGGTGCTGAAATATTATTTACTAGATTAAAAATTTGAATTGTGCAATTTGCTTAGTAAATTATCCGTGATATATTTTCTATTTTGTTTATAAATTCATGTTTCATAAACTAAATTTACATAAAATATGTTATTGTGTCGCGCAGGGCTGTTTTTAGTGATTCATTATTCAAGCTGCTGAAAATGCTTAATTATTAATGAATTGTACGATGAATTCATAAATTATTGATGTCACATTGACAGCTATAATGATTTAAATTATATATAAATATATTTTCACCTAGTTACACTCTTACACAATCTGCCAATATTATTTAACTAAAATCCTATATCCTATATTGAAGGGTAACTCCATTTATTTCATACATGAAATTTATATTAAATTGTCGAAAGTATAAATATTTCATGCATAATTAATGAAGTAGACATATGTTTCTACAAATATTTTTGGATATATTTACTTCCTTATTCCGAATGCCTTTCTACCCTTTTGGGTGTAACGCTGTATAGTAAGTACTAGGCTATACTTCTGGTTTCCTTCTCCATATCTTCATCCATTGTTCTCTTACTTTGGTTATAGGTCTAGATTCTTCCCACTTAACACCCCTCTTTTCTAATGTTTTTTTCATTTCTTCAATTATATTATGTGTAGGTTTTATGTGATTTGTTTTTCTAATATCTTTGTTTCTTATTTTGTCTATGATTGTTTTCTCTTCTATTTTTCTTAGGAATCCCATTTCCGTACTGATTAACTTGCTACGATGTCTTTCTGTTATTTTTCACGTTTCTGAGCCAAAGGTTTATATAATTAGTATATTCTTCTTCTACTTGACATCGTTAACTTGTCGAACTAGTATTAGCTGACGCATGAGTATTTGTCACTGTTAAGGCCGTATCCCACGATGAAAAATACGAGCAACTTGAGTTGCCGATAGCGGCAACATGACGATTATTCTATCCCACGGAATGTATGTTCCTTTAAAATCTAGGGAAATACGTTGCTTAATGTTTCTACCAGATATAGGGAAATTTTGATATTTGATCTTTAACATCCCATAACTGGGTAATTTTTCATGAGGTTGATCAGTTCCTCTTCCACATGTTTATTATTTAATATATTAGTCTTCACTGTATGTACTTAATATGCGAGTACACGTATTGTTGACAAATAAAAGTATGATTTTGACAAGAATGACGCCTGCGTGATGATACGATGCTTCAAACATAAGTTATTTTTGGTCGCTGCATGCTGCATCTGTGATCTAGCGCATGCGCTCAAACAAGTTGCTCCTAGAAAGTTGCCGTTATCGAAAAAGTTTAGCTGCATACGTCTAAACTAATTGCAGCTAAAAAGTTGCCTAGCACACGGCGTTTTGTCACACATACGAGCAACTGTTGCCGTTAACTGCAATAAATTGCCGATACGTTGTATCGTGGGATACAGGCTTTAGAAAGATACAGCTTCGCCATAAGAGTTAACTGGATTCCCCTCTTTCAATGTAAATGTATAGGAGAAGACGCCGGTCCATATTGTATACAGGATGATTTTTTTTTTTCAAGGTGAACATAGGAGATTAATATGGGAAATCAGTTTTTTTACAAACCGTTTTAATTTATAGCAATAGTTGTTGTCTCAATACAAAGAAAAAAAAATTCCCCATTCGAAAATACCAAATACGTGGAAATTATCCAATATTTTAGGCCCATAATATATTTTAAAATTTATTCATTTTCCTATTAATAACAGTAGCTATGTCAATTTTGAACAAAAACATAAACAAATGGTTGACATTTTATCTCTCAGAATAGGTTATAATTGACATTGGCCCGAGATATCCACCTTCTAATAACTTTATTTGGCGAATAATTTCCATGGTAACAATTGTTGATACAACTGTATCCATGGTTATTATTCACCAAATAAAGTTATTAGGAGGTGGATATCTCGGCCCATTGTCAAGTACTATTTAGTTATGTCAATTAACCTATTCTGACAGATAAAAAGTAGCATTTGTTTATGTTTTTGTTCAAATTTGGCATAGCTACTGCTATTAATAGGAAAATGAATAAATTTTAAAATTAATTTATGGGCCTAAAATATTAGATAATTTCCACGTATTTGGTATTTTCGGATGGGGATTTTTTTTACCTTCCGTCATCTTTAGGTAAGGAAGGTATTGTCTTTGGTCAAAAAATTCGGTGGTGAGTTTTTGATAAATAAGCACGTTTTAGGGTCCCTACAATACGAATTTACTATTTTTAAGATTATGTCTGTTTGTATGTGTGTGTGTGTGTGTCCGTGTGTGTGTGTGTATGTGTGTCCGTGTGTGACAAATTTTTCTCCCACGATAATTCCTACACTACAAATCTAAAAATTATAATTCTTTCGTATTCCTCTTCTGTACATCCATATGAAGAGAATTTTTTAACAGTTTTTCTTAAAAAAACGCAGTTAAATATTATTTTTCGACATTTTGTGATGAAAGAATATCTTATTCTGTACACGGTTTGATTATACAGTTTCGTTCATATTCAATAGATATAGAGTTATAGAGACATTAAGAGAGATTAACTTTCAAAAATTAGTCAGCTTTGTTAAATTACGGAAACAACAGATATATTCAGAAAAATTTAACAGATGTCAGTGTCAAATGCAAAACCAAAGTTGAAAGCATAGGGTCAGAAAGTTATGTGTGAATGTGATAGAGTGTCCCTCCAAAGAGAAGAAGATGGAAGGACTGTGTAGCAGATGATTTGAGAGAGGAAGAATTGTGTGAAAAAGATGCGTTGGACAGGAATGAGTAAAAGAAAAGAGTAAGAAACAGCGACCCCTAATAAAATAGGGAAAGCAACTTTCGGTATGGAATTTGTAAAAAATAGTGTGTTCGTGTTACAATTTTACAGGATATACAGAATATTTTTCAAGGAACTCTTGATATGATATATACAAAATACATCGAATTAACGGAATGTTTTGTGCTGGCCACAACAGATTTTTTTTATCTTTGTATTAACAACCCAACCATTGCCGTAAACTGATTTTCCATGTTTAATCCGCTATGTACACCTTGAAAAAAATTACCGTGTATAGACGTCACTGATTTGCAAGCTTAGTTGTTAGTCGTTCGCTATATTACGAAAAATAAGAATCTAAGTATGAATTTTTACTAGTGGGTATTTTAAAGTAAGAGGTTTTACGTTAGTCTTTTTAATAAGGGAGCTATAATATTACCATTACCTCACCAACTAATCAATCAGTCACAGTCGTATTTCTGATTAATAGTTGTTGATGCGAACCCTCTATTTCTTGCTTACTAATTTGAATCTTCTTTTTCTTTGTGTTGGAGTTTGTGACCTTCCTATAGAGAACTTCTCGAAGCAAACAAGTGGCGAGAATTTCATTAATAACTAATTAAAGTGTATTATTTGTGTTCTTCAAAGACTGCACTGATTCGTCTTTCCCGTGTTCATTAGACAAGTATTCGAGCCTTTCTATGCCGCCGTTTTATTTGCTGTTAACTACACTAAGTACTAAACTAGTCTTATATATTCCTGCTAGGAAAATTCCCTGTTAAATGAAACAACTTGGCAGAATTCAGAGATTTCAGCAGGAATCTGCTTGCCTTCGAGAATGGGACACGAGTTTTAATTCAATCCTTTAAAGTAAGAACTTAGTAGTTTTGTGGGTGTTTGCCATTTAAAGTTTGTTAAAACTATGACGGTATAAGAACTTAGAGAGAAGAAGTAATAATTAAATATACATGTGAAATATCAACTACTCGTATACCAAAATTTCTACAGTCAACTTTACATTTGATGAATAAATTTATTACAATAAGAGATGGACTATGTGTCATAAACGCTCTCTACGTCGTTGGCGACCAGAAGTTTCTGGGAATATATATTTTCTTCCATATCAAATTATAAACTATTAAGATTACTGGGGTTGGGATATTCCATAATTCCACTGCAAAGAAATAGTAAACTTCAATAAAAGTAGCATACTTTAAATTATGAGTTTTGGTAAAAAGAAAATTATCAAATATTACTTTATTGTAATAAAATGCTTAATTATTGCGAACGAAATATCACTGGCCCGATTCGATTATTATCGTAAAATTTCGGATATATTCGAGCGATCTAGATCTACTATTCTCAAAATGTTTCATGAAAGAGATTGAAATAATATTTCTTTTACATTTTAAACAACAACAATAATAATAACAATAATAATAATAATATTAATAAAATATTTTTCTTTATATTTCTGTATTCATTACTAATTAATTTGCAAAGGGAAAGAAGTTTTAATCAAAATAAATGAAAATGTATGCCTAATTCAGACAATGTAGATACAGTAAAATTTTTGAAAGAAGTCCGATCAAGGCCATCTATGAATTGTACCTATGAATTAAGATTTTGTACTGTCAAATTTAGTAGTGTCTTTCACTTAGTTTTTATGAGGGTACATAATATCTTGTGTACCTCATAAAAACTATGTAAACGACACTACTAAATTTGACAGCATAAAATCTTAATTCATAGATGAAATTCGTAGATGGCCTTGATCGGACTTCTTTCAAAAATTTTACTATACCTCGAAAATTAAATGTTTCAAAATATAACAAATTCGTGCCCGTAATGTCAAGGATAATTTTGAAATAATAAATTTATATCTCGCTTCTTATTTCGAATTTTAACATCGCATTTTTACCATTGCTCATAGATAGGTATTTATATATTATCAGAAAAATAATATAAAAAATTGCGGCAGAATACTCCATAAATATTTCATTACAGAAACTAATGACTTATTCAGGATTCGCTCGGGAGAAATTTTAAATTATCTCCGAAAGTATTATTTAAGCGAGGTTTTATAAGATCTCCTTGTAAATGACATTAGTCATTAGTCTCAAAAAACCGACTATATTTCCTAAACTACAGGGATTGAAAATAATAGTAATAATAATGCACCCTACAAGCAAAATGCTCAATTACAGGGTAAGAAAAAAAAAACTATTTTAAAAGAAATATACGCATTGCTTATACTGTTAATACTGTCATTAAATAAATCGATATGGACTTTTATTGAATAGTAGTTGTTAACAGAGCTGGGCATACTTGAAGTAAATTACTTCAAAAAAGTACTTCAAGTACTATTTTTACTTGAAGTATTTTACTTGAAGTACTTTTCAAAAGACTTACTTGTACTTGCATGTGCAAGTAAAAATCTTAAATACTTGAACTTGGTACTTGAAATGTGAGACAAAAGTACTTCAAGTACTTTATAAATACTTCAAGTACTATAAAAATACTTCAAGTACATGAAAGTAATTGAAGTACATTTGAGGTACTTAAAATATATAATAAGTACTTCAAGTAATACACATGCGGAATACTTCAAGTAAATTGAATTTACTTCTAGTTCTTTACAAGTACTTGAAGTACCTGGCAGCATTTTTGTTTTGCAAGATTGAACTTGTATCATTAGGCTATTGGACATATTCGGCATATACGCACAGTGATTATAATTCAATTGGTGGATTTGAATCATGAAAGAGAGGCAGCAGTATAGTAAATTGTACATGTTAAAAAGATATAGATACTTATGTTGTGATTTTTCTTGTTAAAACTGTAAAGCACAAGGTATGATTTATGTTATTGTGTTGCATACATAATGTAGTGTCTTGCTAACATTATTTGGTATCGTTCTGTTTAATATTAGTGCTGCTATTGCTGCTGCTGCTGTTATATTTATTTATTTATTTTAATTCCAATATCAAAAATTATGGTTTAAAGTGTTTTTTATAAAATAATTTATTTTCATTTGTATTTGCCAGAAAATTATTCAATTAAAATTAAAAAAAAAAAAATACAAGAAAATTGTGTTTTATGCCCACATTGCCGCATTCCATATCACATAAACCATAACAATGTTATTAGTGAATCGATTCTAATTTTAAATAATGTATGTTTCGTTATGTCATAACTCATAAACATCAACTTTATAAATATGAATTCACTTGAAGTACCAGAAATTAATTCAAGTAAACATAAAAGTACTTTAATTAATACATATAAATGTACTTCAAGTAATATAAATGTACTTCAAGTACTTTATAGTACTTCAAGTACCACAAACTATACTTGAAGTAATTTACTTCGAATTTTTGAAGTACTTTTTTAAAGTACTTTAAACTTCAAGTACTTTTAAAAATTTACTTATACTTGTACTTGCAACGACAAGTACTCATAGCATTACTTAGTACTTGGTACTTGAAGTACTTTAGCTGAGTACTTTGCCCAGCTCTGGTTGTTAATCATGTGGGTATTGTTAGAGCGGGCCGAAAATTTGGGTACTTGTAAGGATAATTTAAGATAGTAAAAATGGACAATCTAGTATGTTATTTATTATTCTATGTAGCAGAATAGTTGCATGTTTCATCTTTCTTTCAAATAAGAAATTGTGATTGAATTTCTCTAGTAAAATACACTGTGATGTACCCCTTTTTGAATAAGATCCTTCAAGAATAATTATAGCTGCTTTCAGAAATTTCCGTTGCACCCTTTCAATTGATTGAGCAGCATTTTGGTGAACCGGGTTCTAAATTAGGGAATAACGTTTGAGGTGAGGCCTAACCAGAGTAATAAATAACAATTTTAGAACATTATCTTCCTTAAAAAAATCAGAATTACGTATGATGAATCCTAAGAACTTGTATTTAGTAGATATTTTGGCTTCAATATATTTAGTAAACGTTAATTTTGGATCGAAACTACTTCCTAAGTCAGTAATTACTGGTGGTCTATTTAAAATGTGACAAGTTAAAGTATGATTGTATTTAATTGGTGATAGTTTCCATGTGAAGATCATGATATTACATTTTTCGAAGTTTAAATTAAGTTTATTCGAAACGCACCATTTATGTAAGATGTTTAAATTATGTTTAAGGTAGGTATTCACAGTCTTTTACAGTACTAATTCGATGGAAGAGTGTCTAGTCATAGGCCTAAACTATGTATTTAACTTCCAGGTTAGTTACTATGTCGTTGATGAAAATTTTGAACAATAGTGGTCCAAGAATCGACCCCTGCGGTACGCCAGAATTTTGTAGAAAAACATCACATTGGAAGCCATGAGATATAGAAACTGATATCTATTGTGAAGGTATGCTGATTAAAGACTGACTAGAGAAGAAGGTAATCTATAGGATTCAAATTTTTGAATTAAAAGAAAATGGTCAATTTTGTCAAAAGCCTTAGTAAAATCTATGTAAATTACACCGATCTGTCTTTTTAAAAATGGCTTGTGTGTCACTTCATATGATTTTGACATTTATTCCTTACTTAGTATGCCAGCAAATTTTGCCGTCCTTTGTAACTGTCATAAGAATAATGCGTCGTAGTGTTTATCGTCACGTGAATGAAAATACGCTTCAAGAAGAAATTTGTCGCACTTTTCATTAAAAACCATAATAAAATGAAATTAATTAATATGAAACGAATATCATGCACCTGTCATCATCTGTCACGTGTAAAAGAGTTTTGATGAATTATGGAAAATTGAAATATAATTTGACATTATTTTGGAATAAACTAGGCCACGTCATCTTCAGCCATTGTCGATCCTACTGTATAAACTGAAGAAACAATTTATTTCGATAATAATTAATTTAGTATTTCAAACAATGGTTCGGAAAATTAATATTTTCACTGAGAAGTGTAAATAAAAAACACTTTTGTGGGCTCTCTTTTAAAGATAGGTTTACACAGAGAGAGAGAGAAAGAGTGATCGTCAATAAGAGTCCGGTACCAAGAATATTTTCAGAGATACAAAAAATGTTAAGAAGCTAGGTTAAACTAGACAAAGGGGCTCATAAGATTATCGTAGCAAAAAAATTGTATTGCTTCTGGCAAGTGCCTAATTTTTTTAGTGACCAACATATATTGCACACAAGTGTAATAAAAAAGGTTTGTCCAACACATTTCTTAAATCATTTTTATCAAATGTTATATTTATCAAATATCATTCTTTTCAAAACTGATTACGTAAATAACTATCACCTACATTAGTTTTGTTATTTAATGTGACAGTGGCAATAAATTATTTATTATTTATAACAATATAGAGCGTCACATATATGAACAAATGATTGATACGGTTTTAATAATCCGAAAATGTCAAACAAATTCTTTTCCAGCACTTCAACTAATGTAGGTAAATACCTACTTCTATTTTGTTTTAAGGTTAAAAAATAGTATGACGTGACCAGCACATTAACTCCCGCCATTTAATTTTTATTAATTTGAATAATAATAATAATAATAATAATAATAATAATAGGTAATAATTCTTTTTTATCCAAAGTGTTTTACACATATTGCAATTGATAATATAAGGGGGTTAGTCATTTTTGCTATATATTTTGAAACCATGTCGTTGTATATATCACAGAGATGAGGATGAGGAAAGGGACACAGACGAACATACATACCTTATCCGGGATTCTAACCCGTGACCCTAGGGTCGTGAGTTAGCTACGGTATTTAATAAATAGGTGTCTGCATTATCTAATTACTGATCCAATTTTAAATGCATTATCAATATTTTGTTCTATTATATAAACTAAAATTTATTATATAATGTGACGATTATGTCCTGTCAGCTGCAAATATATAAACGTGTTTTGTGGATTATATCTTTTGTAAATTAATGTTTCTAATATTATCATTATTAATTTAAAATGATTATTTGTTGACAGTACACTATACTTGTCAATTACATTCATTTGTTCTTGTTCCATTCTTCCTAGTATTGAAATAAGTTTCTTACTTGGTTTCATAACTTGATATCATTTACCCACTCAAGTTATTTCTGCAGCGATGGGCCGACGTAAGCATCGAACAAAATTTTTTCAGCCATCCCCTTTATCATTGCCGAAAGTGCGAATAATGTACAATAGAATTCATAATATGTATTTATTTTGATAGAAATTAATTTCACACTGACGAAAACAGGATGACGGCACATAATTTCATAATTTATAAAAAAAAGGCAAAATAATTTTCTTGTAGCAGCGTAACTTGTTGTTTTATGTTATTTGCACTTTGAAACGAACATTGTTAGCTAACGTTTTCTGTTTTAAGAAGCAGAAGAGCAGTTTTCCTTTTGTTAGATTAGCAAATCGAAGACGCTATTTATGAGAATATCACCATCAAATTTTTAATAAATTTAATTGGATCCAAACTTCTTCTCCAGGACACAAAGTTCCAGAAAAAGTATTTCTGTAATTGTAAACACTTAAGGCTTGTTTATTATAGATTTAAATTATAAATTTAGGTACATTTATGAATTTAGATTTATAATTTAGAATTAGTGCACTGATTTATGATGAATTTAGATTTACAAATTAATCCAATCAAATAATTGATAATTTTCAATGATTTTGTTTTCTTGTAGTGCAAATTACGGAGCAATTTTACATAAAAAAGTTCCAAACATAATTTATATTGAATATCCATTATGAATTACATTTATTATATAAATTACCTATTTTTGACGTATTTTTAATACTGTAAATAACTGTCACATCATTTTGTTTACTTAGTTATTTGTTGCTATGAATTTGAAAGAAAATTGTATTCTGATGGGTGAGATTTAAAAATTTTAAAATATAGTTTCAGATATAAAAATTTGTAAAATGCATCATGAACCAGCAAATACATTTATTTTTCTAAATTTAAATTAGAAATCTAAATTTATAAATTAAATCCATCACATCTTCCTACAAAATCTACAAAACAGCAATTAAGTGACTGTGACAATATTATTGACGATTTTGCTAACAAAAGAATGAAAAACTTCTAATGTATAATTTGAATACGATACATTTTAATATTCTTTTACAGAGATGTACAATTTCAGTAACTGTATCTTCAAAGCGCCAGAATATTTTTTTAATTATATTTTTGTTAAACTGACTAAAGGTGAAAATATTACAATAAAATTTATGTTCAATAAATACGTGCTACAACTTAGGCTGAACATTAATAGAACAGCCCTCGCAATAAAAATGTTGAAATCGTATTCTAGCGACCTTAAAACGAACTTACTTTTCGGAATCTTGGTATGAGATATTTTGGACGATCCCTGTACTTCCTTTATCTAGGGTAGCGGGAGATAAAAGCTTTAATGATATAAAAACATAACTACATTAATTTAATACAGTTAGTAATAATAAGAAGAAATATGGCTTAAAATTTTGGCGGTTCATATATATTATATGACCTTCGGAACATACTTGTTTCAACAAACAATTTTTTCGTAAGGTGTAAAGGAAAAAATGTGTTATTTAAAATTATTTTAAAATTTCTTTAAAATTCAGACGACATTTGTTTCAGACTGAAAATTACGTATCAATTTTATTATATGACAACCATTATTGTATTTATGTCTTACTAGTATGTTATTGTTTTATAACAACCTCAACATTAGGTCCGTTATTGAGTAAATAATACCCTAGGGCGTATTAAGTTGCTATGGTAATGTTGACAACGAACTGAGGTTAATAATACTGATACTAATATAAAGTGCAGTTAAGGTTAAGAAGCATTGTGAATTGTAGTCGTTTATAACCATATTTGTTTCATCACAAATACAAACTAGCATACTTCTTATTCTTAGCAATAACATTGCTCGTCCATATTGACAGAAAAATACCACAAGAAATATATTTTTTGTTTGAAAATGCTTTGTTGACAGAAACAAAATATTATCTAGATACCTCATTCACAGGCTATTTTGTAAGTTGTATTAAAATTTTGTGATTTATTATTTTTGTTTGATAAATTCTAGTCAGACAAAATGTTTATTAAGAATTTCTAGTAAGACCAAACGTTGAAAGCACCACGGGTGTTAACCGACAATAATGCCTTCGGTCAACGTACTCGCCTCGGGCCAGAGGCCCTCGACAGTACACTGTTGACCTCAGACATTATTGTCATTATAACAACCCTTGGTACCTTAATTAGTATTGTTTCTCCATGTTATTTATTATATATTTTTATACGTCACAATATCAATTTATGTTAAAAATTTTCACGTAAGTTAACACCTGTTTTTTATCAAATTTATCCATAACATCATTGTAAAAATCTTTGTAGCTCCTGAAAAAGGCACATGTGGTGCCGAAACTAGTAGAGGCCGAAAATATATTTTTCAACCATTGACTGATTTCCAGCAGTTTTCATTTACCTATTATATTTCCAATCAAGAAGTCTAAGAATATATATTTATTTGTTTATAACAATTTAGATAAATTTTCTTGTTTTAGTTAGTAACTTCTGTCCGACGTCGTCTGAAGTGTTATTCTGTAGGTTCCAGTCCTGTTTCCGTCTAGTCGACCACTTCTGTATTTCTCCAGAGGTGCTTCTCCCTAAGGAATGAATACTCGACTGGAGCAGTCGTGATTTTTATTTTCTTCCTAAATCACGTTTTACTTCTCTAGACGCCAGACTGCATGTCCACGTACAGGACTTGTTCCTGTCATTTTACACGACTAGACGCAAGGCTAATAACTCAATGTAGGTAGACGGAGCTTAAATGGAATTCACTTACGATTTGTCTACAACAAGGAAACAGCGAAAAGTTTTGAATTGTGGTTCTTCACAACAGTTTGACATCTTTAATAAAATTATAATAAACAAATATTTTTTTGTAATTTTCTAATAATAGACATGGCATATTAAGAATTATTGAAAGGAGACATGATGATATTATAAGAATTTTGTTTATGATTTATACAGGTGTCTCAGGACGAGCTTACGCTATCTGTATTTTAAATACTATTTAATATAATTTAACGAAATTTGGTATCTGGGGGTTATCCAACATGCCCGTTTTAACTAAAATATTTTCAAAGCAGTAGCACTTCCGGTTTGACCGGAAATTTACCTCAACTTTCTTATTTTAAATAGAATACGCTATATTTTATTTTACCATTGAATGCAGCGGAAAATTTTACATATGAAGCAATAAAAACATTTTACTCATGATCAACTACTTCCGGCGTTATTCAACTTTTTTTGATTTTTTGTCTGAAATCCGGCACATTTTCAAAACTCTGTATATCGGGAACGAGATCGAATTTTTATAATCTGAAAAAAGCCTTTTATAAAGGAGACTTTAAGCTACATTATCCATAGAAGAATTCTCGATTAGTTATAAAAATGTGACGGGTACGTTACACCAAAATTACAGTTGACAAACTTCAAAAAAGACAATTTTTTTAAATGGAACCCCCCCTTTCTTTATTACATAAATGTGTAGTACGACAAAAATTAAGGGTACTTTATGTAACATGTCCTATGTTGAAAGTTGATAGAATTTCACTAAATTAGAAAAACATGTAATCTGGGTATAATTATTTTATTAATACGGATAAGTAAGCCATGGAAAAAACAAATAAATTCTAAATACAAAACTATGATTAATTTAATACGTATTGAAAACTGTCCTCCATTCATATGTAAGCACATTGTTACTCTATTCAATACTTCTTCTTGTGTAGCATTTTTATTTGATGTACGTAGCTAAAAGTTTGATATTAATTTTTTTTAATTTGAATACGTACAACAACCATTTATAAAACAGTTTTTTGTTTGAAACAGAAATTATAAATAATTTGTCAAATTTTGACGTTTATCAATTATGTCTGGAAACATGGATATCAGTTTGAACATTTATTATAAATCGAATATTATAATTATAATTATTATTATTTCTGTTATTTTTATTACTACATAAATACTCAAAATATCGTTTACATTGAATTTTTTTAATTAATAAAGCAAAGCTGGTATCTTAAGTAAATAAATTCAATTCCCAATTTGAATTTCCACTGAGTGTACTTATGTCAAAATAATGTTGACATAAAATTCATACTGATTTGCATAGCTACCTGATAACTACTACAACATTTTGATTCGGTGTTGCCAAATTTACATTTCTTTGAAGTACCTCGTGTGGCTTTACGAAGGGCCGTACAATTTTTTTTAGGATTATCGACTCAGAATTAATCAGAATTAATCAAAGAATCGTTTTACCTGAAGCTTTTCACCCATTTTCAGAATACCCTGTATTTAAATTTCAAATATCGTATCATATAAAACTGTATATAGAAATGTATTTACTATGTTTATGAACATTAGTTGTTTCAGTTACTTTTATTTAGTTTAAATATTTTAAAATTCCTTATATTTATTATAGCATTATCCTATCTTGTAGTAATTGGTGTGCTTTATTCAGTTCTTTTCTCTCGTAGGCCTAGTGTTTAAGGAAGAAATCTTGGCACGTTTGTTGCTCGGCTCAGGGCGTCTTTGCCGAGTGGGTGACGGGCTTTGCGCAATTAGCGCCGCATTAACCGAGCGATAGCATCGCATCGCATCGCAACGCCGGCGTCTCGGCCACTGCTAATTACACACCGGGTTTTTACTACCCCCTACAACCCGAGAAATACAGAAATAAGAACGGTGAAGGATGTACTTTGGTGGCAGCGCGCAAACATATAAAATATAAAGTCTGTCGAAGACGAATACTTTATAGTTTATAATACCACAATGAATAATATTTATATTTACATATATCAATGTGCTCTCTTTGTAAAAATGAATCCCTATTTGTTTGTTACTAATAAACAAGCTACTGGTATGTATAACACATGCAATGTCAATAATAATTTATTTGACCCTAAATTCAGAACTCAGTTTCAAAACTTTGAAATTTAAACTAACACAGTCTTTACTCAATAAATGTTTTTATTCAATCGACAACTTTCTAGACAATTAATTACTATACCTGTTCATGTGTAATTTTATGTATATAATTACTTTTTTGTATTTTGCTGTTTTTTGACATTTGCTTACTTTTTACCTCCCGCTACCCTTGGTAAGGGAGGTATAGGGATCGTGCTAAAAATCTCATATCGAGATTTTAGTAAATGACCACATTTTAAGGTCCCTAGAATCCATTTTTAACATTTTCACGATGATGTCTGTATGTGTGTATGTGTATGGATTTTGTCTTCGCTCTAACTCAATTACTATCATTCAGTAAATTCTGAAACCTTGTATTTCTATCCTATTCTAATATGAAAAGAAGCCATTAGATTTTGGTGTAAATCAGATAACTGGAAATGGCACTTTACCTGAAGCTCATAGTGGTTTTTCTTCAAAAAATACTATTAAATGCCATTTTTTCGAATTTTATGTCTTATGAAAATTAAAGATTATTGAATTTTCTACAGGAATACATTAATACTTTTTCTATATATTTTACAGATAAATTTAAAAATAATTTTTTTTATTAGGCGCGAACCCTAAGATAAAAACTATACCTTTGTTACACAGTTCATTTATCAAATGAATGTAACACAGTAAATGTCACTGTCAAAAAACTAACCACTTCAAATTAATAATAGTGACATTTTAAAAAGAAAATAGTCAATAAAGCAATAGTTTTCTGCAATGGAACTGTTTGCAGCGTTAGTAAATACGTAGGTAGGTATGTATTTAAATTAGTTAAAATTAAATAGCGGGAGGTTTTGTGAAGGCCACATCAGATTTTTTAATTTTATTATTTAATCTTGTACCTTTTGATATATTTTATTATTACGTACTGTTTTTTACTATTTTTATATTATCTTATAATTTGGATTTTTTTAATTATGTTCTGTATTTCTCTTTGCCACATTACTTTTGTATAACAAGAGAATTGAATTTCTATTTAACTTATGGCAAATAAATTATAATTATTATTATTATGGAATGGTTTATCATTTTATTTATTGTACCCGTAAAAATGTACCAATTTCTGTATGAAATGATAATTTATTTAAAATTTAGTTTATATTAAATATTTATACAGGTGTGCCACGAAACGCGGAACATAAGAGTTTAACATAGGACTTTAAAAATGTGCGAAAATTGACTCTCCTGTAAATTTCAAGCAAAACCAGAATTTAGAAAATAAAATGTGACATTTTCGTCAAAACTCAGATAGCCATGAAAATAAAACAAATAGAACAAAATCTAATATCATTCTGACAGTTCGGGGTGGGCTTCTGTAACTCATCTGATATCAAACGTAATCGTTATCACTACAGAAACGTATTTTTTTTTTATAAAATGAATGGTATATTTACGCCATAATTGTCAAATAAAACGTAATCTTATATGTAACCATAGTGATATCGGTACCGATTACTATCGGACTAGTTACAAAATACCACGCCAGTTTAGTGTTACTGATGTTAATTTTTATAAACATTATGTCTACATTATTTACTTTATTGTGCGTTTGTGCATTATAAAATGGATTTGTTCAGTAGCGAAGAATTTGTGATTTATTTTATTATTAAGTACATGACATATATTTAAGATAATTTATCATTTTTAATATAAACGAAATGATAGTTAAGTTCACTATTATTAATCTTATTGTTGTAATGGGGTCCCATGGCCGCGTGCCAGAGTGTCTGGTCGCGAAACTGGGGAACCGGGTTCGATCCCGACCGACGCCAAATATTTCGAATTTTAAATGGCACAAAAGTGACCCTTGTGGTGCACTCTCTACGCCAACAATGAGTGCAGAGAGCAGATTGTGGCACACTCAGAAATGGGTAATATGTCGTGATGATATATTATTATTATTATTATTATTATTATTATTATTATTATTATTGTAATTAGCTTTGTTCGATGAATAGTGCAAGAAAAGCATGCCAGAATAGTGCAGTGTAAGACATTACAAAAGAGTGTACACTGGTTCATTGAAAGTCATAGAATACTTCAGTGCATTATGGCAGTAACATAACCTATAATTTTATTTTGGTATTTTGAAAATGAAAGCTACAGCGAAGAACATCATCACTGACATTTTGGATTAATCTAGTGGTGAAGAATCATTACATTTTTTAAATTCTCATCATCTGAAACAGACGATGAGATTTTTGCAGTGCTTAGCAATTACAACAAGAAGAAACGTAATTGCATTAAAAATTACTTTGAGGAAATTGTACCTTCATATATAAATGAAGAATTCATTAAACATTTTAGAATTTTCATTTATTTTATGTATAAATATAACCAAACAAACACAGCTGGCTGAACAGGATAGATGAGAAATGCGCAATATCCCCACTCCTACATCTTGCACTAACTTACTCTACCTCAAAAGTCAGTGTAGATAAGTGCACCACAGGTTTAAAAATATTTCTCATCGAACGTCAAGTCCTAAACTACACTATTAGTTATAGAACGGAATAGTGCAATAAGTTGTACCCTAGAACCATCTAGTTCTCCCCATCGAACAAAGCTATTATTGTACTTACAATTTTTATAATTCAGCATTCAATATTTAAGTATTATTTATCTGATTTTTGGCGAAAATCATATTTTACTTTCTAAGTATCTAGTGCTGCAGATATTCTATTGTGTTAATTGACGAATTTTTAAGAGTAAAAATTAATTCTAAACAACATTTCATTCTTGTATTTTTGATGTCCATACAGGAGAACCAATTTTTAAAATCCTATGTTAAACTCTTATGTCCTGCGTTTTGTTGCACACTCTGTATATACGATGTAACACGAAAAGAGGTCCATTTGCGTCTAAAGTATGTAAGGATTCAAAAAAATTCATTATTTTATACTCTGACTCCACTACAAGAATTTAATTTTGAGATTTGCGAGGACATCATAATCAGATTGCCTTATGCTTCATAAATAATAATATTGACGCTCAAGTCTTACAATCTAAATTACCGTTTCATGTACCCTCCACTGCTTCCCGAACCTGACTGCAGGCGTTGATTATGTCACCAGTTGTTGTTGCGTGCACAATTTTAATTAAGTTTTGTTTAATGTATAATATTTTTTGTATTTATATAGCTTTGTTTTTTTGGCATATTATTCACATTTTCTTATTTTGGGTGTATTCCTGTTAGGAAAAATATTATATTAATAAACAAGTTTCATATCGCAGCCTGTTAACGTAGGAGTCCAAGTTGACAGAGGACGAATTGAAGTAATTTTATAATTTTTTATTAGTTATGTTGGTAGCGCTTCCCGCTAACTTCACAGATGGAATTTCATTGTTGACACTGACATCAATTTGAGGTTACATGTCATTATATGTCAGTTTTAAAGGTAGTCATACCACCTCTAGGTAAGAAAAAGCACCAAAAACAGTGCGTTTATAGATCTTTTTACGACGTGTTTCCATTGCGTTTATAAACTCATAAGAACACTGAAATAAAAAAAAAAGATTATTATTACCCATTATTAACACTAGAAAACAGATCATCCTTCGCAAAAATAAATTCTTAATTTTGACTGATAATGCTTCAAATAATTTTTATAAAGAATTTTATTCTGCATACAATTAAATAATCACATTTAATTTTGCATAAAAGTTCTTTATAGTGTTGGCCAGGGAATTGAAATAAAATAAAAAAACAAATGTGATAATGTTTTATCTGACATCCATTATTAAATATAATTGATTTAAATAATGCGTAGTAATAATAAATTAATTAGTGACATTTTTTCGTGTACAATAGTATACGTATACTTATTTTTTGTATATGGCAACAATTCTCTTCCTGGATAGAGCTCACAACATAATTTTGTAATGGAAAACTATTATCAGATAACAGATAAAAGATAATAGAAAAAGATAACAGAAATTGTAATAGTTACATTTTTTAATAATGTTTTTTATTACTCTTAATAATGTTTTATTATAGGTACTTCAGTATTACGACTGACCTGTGGGAATTTCCAGGACATGCCTTTTTTAAAATGTATATGGCATATGAATTTAAGCCTTAAGTATTTTAAATGTGAAATTAAAAATAATTTAATAATGTGATAACACAGTCCCATTTATGTTATACATGTGGAATTTAATAAAGAATCAAATAAAATTTACAGAATTTTATTGAGAATTTATATAATAAATTACTTGATTTACTCTTTTTATTTTCTTTGTCATTCGTAATATTGACTTACGGTGGATAAGTATCTATATTAATAGTTCAAAAAATAACTAAAACGAATAGTTATGGACTTCTGGTATGGTTGACATACTGAGTAATCAAAATCTGCTCTTTTCTCAGATTTGATTTTGAACCTTTGGCATGGTTAACATGTTGAGCAAACCAAAACTGATCTCTTCTTAGACGTAAGTTTACTGATGATGGCAACTTAGTTACCGAAATACCTACGTATCTAGTTTTAGCGTTTTTAGTTATGGTTTAGGGATTTTTAAACTATTATCTATTTAACCTTAGACTCCAATACAATTTTAGTATCTCAATTTATGGGGCTATTATGCCACAAACATTTATTATCGATAGTAATACCACTAGAGGTTTGATTTGGCCGGATATTTTTTTATTTGTATGAACACTTGGTTGCTTGGGTGATTTTGACAGGACAAATCTTTGAAACAAATTGCCATAAAGAAACCAAGTGTGAATATTTATAAATAAAAAAATATTCCGTGCTAAAAATCAAACCTCGAGTGATATTTGTCAAGATAATTCCACGAGTAAATCGAGAATTCAATTCTTCTTCACGTAGTAAACAGAAAAGAAAATAAATTTATTTATTTGACATATCAAAAATATTGACAATTGAAATATCCAATTTATCCACTTTTATTTTGTCTTCCTTCCTATTTTATCGATAGCAAACTGTGATTTTGACGTTTTTGAATGTCTTTTTTATACAGTAGTGGAATTATCTAAAATATTATTAATTGTTAGAATAATAAAAGAAAATAGTGATCTAATATTTATGTTTCTAAATCAACATATAAAAAAATTAAACGACCGTGAAAACCACCCTTTAACTAATGATCCCGCCCAATGATACTTGATATTTTTAATGATAATTCAACCAGAAGTTAATTGTATACTTCAATCTTAAGCTGTAAATAATTTTTTGTGCTCCTGAAGTGTAATGCGAATTTTACAATTGTATGCACAGCAAGTGTAACCTACTTTTTACGCTTACTGTGTTGTAACTTGTCTAACTATGCGGTAAAATAATAAAAATACACTGGACGTTTATGGGCATTTAGAAAAGAAATCATCTTTACTATAATAAAGTTCATGTAAAAAAGTACTACCTACGTAAATTATTTTTTACTTTTACTAACAATTCCTGTATTTAAAACTAATTTATATAAACCAAAATCAAGGCAGCGACATCTGTCATTATTGTAAAAATCCGCCGTTACCGACTTAGTCACCGATCGATATTCCTGTCAAATGCTCGAGGCGAAGAATACTTAAATGTCAAATATCGACACCTACCTATTATGTATTACGAAGAAAACATGAGCAAATAAATACATTATCAGTCATAAACAAAGACTGTTATTACAAATAAATTTCGCTAGTAGAAGAACTCTAATGAAGGTAAGTAAATTTAAATTTGGAAATTGACTTAACCCCAGTATTTCAAACTATCCCTTTTCAGAAGTATAACCTACCTCATTAAAAAAAAAATGATTTTCATTATCGTCGGCCAAAAATTTTGATACAATTCTCGTGCGTGAAGTATTTTACAACTTACACGCACTCGAATGTAAATAAGTATTTAAATTTCCTATAATTTTTCTATATTGTTGGTTAAATTATGTATTAACTTCTTTCAATTTTTTAACACGAAAGTTATTAAAACATATTTTTATACATGTTGAAACAGTGACTCCAATTATTAGCGAACTCTATTGTTTGAAAACAAAATGAGAATATCTACGGCACAGAATAATAAAAAATATATAGGCTCAACGAATAACATATTTATAGACCTAGAGATCGTTTTTAATTTATATGAAGTTTCACGAAAATAAATAAAAATTATATCAACAATAAAAATAGTGAAGAACTTAATGAACGTTAGTTATTATTTTTTAAAATTTATGAAATGAAATTAAAGCGAGTCAGCCAAATTTGGGGTTCGTTATATACATAAGTAGGTATCTTATTTTAATAATACCAATCAGTATGCATTCACTTACGGAAATTGTAGACAGTTAAGAAATTTTGTAAATTAACATTGTTGGAGCAAGTGCATATAATGTAGAAAATAATTGGAATATAATAGGAAAGTGACTACTCGAATTGTTCTAGTTTAAAAGTTGTATAAACAGTCACTTAATCCTTGTAATGAATATTACCCAGCGAAGTGAATAGAATAAATGAATGTAGTAATACAAACTTGCAGATTGAAATGAAGTCTGCAAGTGGCCAGAATGCGGTAATTACAAAGTTTACCCGCTAAATATATAATGATTCATACCTACAGCTTCAACCAACGGTTTCAAACTCCATAGTTTAAATTAAAAAACTTGAAATGAAACTCTTGTCAAGTGCAGTTTCTTTATTAAAACCATCTCATATGAGCTAGCGTACAATATCAGGATTATAAAATACTTTATGGCTCACAGAATGACCAGAAATATTTGTTACATAAAAACGTATTAGGTATATAGTTAATGTTCCACATTTTATGACATGTTTAGGTTGTCGTTATACTTATACATACGTAGTTCATTACATTTTCATACTCTGAACATATAGTGCCTCAGTAAAGACACATGCATTAAATACTAATGGTTTTTAAACTAATTGAGAGCTATGACACTTTTAACAATATCAGAAAATATATTAAAAATGTATGTAACATACCCTATTTAAAAATGTAAATGCTGTTTCTATTTCATATCCACAATTATAATTAATTATAATTTTTAATAACCATAAACATAAATATTGCTTTTTTACCTCTCGCTAAGAGAGGTATTGGAATCATGCTAAAAATCGCATATCCAGAGTTAAATATGTTTAACTACGGTTTCTTGACATTAATGGGAAGAGCTGATTAGATTTTGTAATAGTTTCTTTTAAAAAATCTTCTAAATATTATTCTTTGAAAATTTCTGTTACTACTAATATTAAAGAATATAAAAATTTCTAACCTATATATTTAAAATTTTTATTCTATCTTCTATGGAGATAGTGACATATAAATATATTAAATAATAAGGTGTAAATTTTTCTCGCAGCCCATGGAAAACAAGTGAAAAAATTAAAATGTTTGTAATTGACAGATAAATGTGTGTCAAAAAGCCAGACACATTATTGAAGACTTTTTCTGAGAAGTACCTACATTTAACATTTCTTATTTTATTATTAATTAAATATTTACAATTATAGATACCTATATTACATATACCATTCAGAAATACCGCCAATCTCATCAATGAATTGGAAGAATCTCGAACTTTAGAAGAATAAGAGTGAATAGAATGAATTAATAGATATTTACACACCAAGTGAGCTAAGGTAATGTTTATTCATGAGAAGAAAGTTGAATTCACGAGCCCGTAAAGGCGAGTGAGTTAATTTCTTCAAGTGAATAAACATTCTTAGCTCACGTGGTTTGTAAAATATTTTATTAAATTTTGACGAAATACTAATAAAAACCATTATAATATTTAATTTTGACAAAATAAAATACTGATCAGTTAGTAGGCTGAGCATGACAATCGTCGCGAGTATTCCCTGATCGTCGCTGATAGACGTCAAGTCATGTATTTAAAATGCTTTATTGTCTGTCATTTGTGCCGTAGAAAATAATGAAAATGGCTGAAAATGTCTGATAAATATTATGGTACCTAAGTGTTATTTTCGTACCTGATATTATTTTAAATGCATTATTTGTTGCAGAGTGAGATAAAATTTTGTGAGAGTAATTTAAATTTTTTTTTATTCACATGTGAAAAAAGTGTTACTTATAGTTGTTGCTAATGACAGTTTAAAACGTCAAAATTGAATAAAAAATATATAAAGAAGAAATGTCAAATATGTACAATACTTATATAGCCTAATATGGAAATGGCGAGAGGTCTTATGCTGGCCAAAACAGATTTTTATATACAACCTAACGCATACACACAAATATCATTTGATTTCGGTCTTTGTGCGTTCAATACCACCTAAACCAAAAGCTCTTTTTCCTCTTCTTAAGAAAGCATTATAAATATTCCGTGTGACGTCATCCTTCACACCTTCGATCAGAGCACAGGTGTGTTACCCTCGGGCGCCTGCGTCCCGGTGCCGAAGACGTCCGACCTGAGCCGAGCCTCGCCGAATGTAGGGCAGGATTATTGTCATATACACCCTGCACTGACCCATCTAACATAGCAGGAAAGAGGGAGATATGTTTTATTTTATCGCGCAGGGCAGATAGCGAAACAGGAGACAAAATAGTTAAGAATTCATAGGAGATTTATCTTTTGTGCTACTTAATGGAATGGAGGATTAGTTCATATTTAATGAAATATTTCTGCAATTTCAAGGAACGTTCTTCTTACATTCCAACTAGTTTCAAATTACAAGCATTCCTGTATTGAGAAAAACAATTAAAGAAAGATTATTTTCTGGAATAAATTTAAAAAATCTGTTGTGGCCAGCACAAGACCTTCCGTCAATTCCATGTATTTTGTACAAAACCCATACCGAAAGGTCCTTGGAACAGATTCTATATAATATCATGTAAAACTGAACACGAACACATACTGTTTTTTACGAATTCCATACTAAAAGTTCATTTGAAAAGGTTCTTTAAATCCAATAAAATTATAACATAAACTACACTAAGTAATGTCCTTCCATTTTCTCTTTAGCCTTTCTCTGCATGTCACTTGCGAGTAACAATATGACATACCAATTTTAGATCCTATACTTTTCATATTTGGTTTTGCACTTGCAACTGACATCTGTCAATTAATTTTTTTTGAATAATTATGTCAGCTGTTTCCATAATAAATTGCAAAGCAGACTAATTTTTGAAAATTAAATTCTTTATAATGCTTTAAATTTACATCTATTGAATATGAAGGAAAATGTACAATTAAACCGTATAGAGAAGAGTATTTTCTTTAATATATATAATAACAAAATGTCAAAAAGTAATATTTAACTGCGTTTTTTTAAGAAAAACTGTTAAAAACTTCAAAAAAGGGTACTTCCGGTGGATCCATTATAACCAAAATCTAATCAACTCTTTATATGGTTGTACAGAAGAGGAATACGAAAGAATTATAATTTTAGGAATTGTAGTATTGGAGTTATCGTCGGAGAAAAATTTGTCACACACAGACATACATACACACACACGGACACACACACATACGGACACACACACACACACATACAGACATCATCCTAAAAATAGTAAATTCGTATTGTAGGGACCCTAAAACGTGCTTATTCAATAAAAACTCACCACCGAATTTTTTGACCAAAGACAATACCTTCCTTACCTAAAGGTGACGGAAGGTAAAAACATGTAATCATGCATTTTACATTTATTTAAATTGTAATAGCTTCCTTCTCATGTAAGAACTAAATGAAACGTATTGCTACATTAGATTCAATTAACTCCGTTTAGAAAATTTTGGTACGAGAAAAAGAGACTAGGTATGATTATATAGATGGCCTAAAGCCCATTAGTCGTTTTTAAAAATTGAATAATTTTTTGCGTGTTCATTTTTACCTTCCATCGTCAAGGAAGGTTTTATTTATGGTCAAGAAATTCGGTTGTGAGTTTTCAATTAATAAGCATGTTTTAGAGTCCCTGGAATACGATTTCACTATTTTTACGATGATGGCTGTATATATGTATGTGCGTAAGTAGAGTAATTCCGGGACAGGTGCCACACCTTTTTCAAAAGTTTAAAAACTCTTACCTAAATAACAGCAAAAAATT
This sequence comes from Ophonus ardosiacus, assembly GCA_943142095.1. Lineage (NCBI taxonomy): Eukaryota > Metazoa > Arthropoda > Insecta > Coleoptera > Carabidae > Ophonus > Ophonus ardosiacus. The sequence continues at coordinate 13,345,295 of OW964830.1, read as the reverse complement.
ATTACAATATTATATACATGCAGTAGTGTTAGTAGATTATAATTGGCTTACTTTTAAAAAGCTTTAATAAAAATGACAAAACATAAAAAATTGTAAAATACCATCTCTTTCGATTATGCTGAGAGAGAATTACTTTATTCTGTAGTATTAAAATAGAAACCAAAACATATTATTTCTTAATTATATTTGAAAACTTAAAAACTTGAAAAAATTAAATATCCTTTCAAAAAAAATTATTTTATAAAAAATGAAGAAATAACAAAACACAGGTATAAAAATTCTAAAACTATGATAAAGTACGTAAAATAAAACTGTGTTGTTTGTACAGAAAAATTTCTTGTCCGTGTCATCTTTCCTGATTTTGTGGGTGAGAAAACAAATGTAACCCTTATTCATATAAAAAATAAGAATCTTTTTATAAAAACTAGGTAAACCTACGTTACAACTAAAGATATGATGTCACTCTTGTGTTATTATTTGACAGTTGTGGATAAAGTATTGTATTCTATTCGCATGTAATTGCTATTACTCATTCGAATTATTCACATCAGTCGCCTTCCGGCTTGAGATGCAAACATCATTCTCATGAGTAATAGCATATTTTACAGGTTAATTGATAATATACTATTTCATAGCTTGCTATTTAAGCTAATTGATCATTGCGTTCTCCTAAATAAATTATCCCATTACTCCTTATCGTCATCTTTAATTTCACTACTTTCATCCTATCTGCAGCATAGAGAACTTTCCGTACAATTCCTCTACATTCACAGCTACGTCCGGTGTCCCACAAGGTTCAAATCTAGACCCACTACTGTTTCTGTTGTTTATTAATGATATCACTACGGTACTACACTGTGAAAAATTACTTTTTGCTGACGATTTTAAGATTTTCTATCAAATATCTTCTCTACTTGATTGTTTATTATTACAAAGCGATCTTGATACCCTCCATGAATGGTGCTCATCTACATCTCAATCTTACGAAATGCGAAGTTAGTTCTTACACTCGGAAACTATCTCCAGTTATCCACAACTATTCTATAGACAATAATATGCTTAATCGTTGCAACATGGTTAAAGATCTTGGGGTGAAATTTGATAAAGATCTTACATTTGTGCCACCTATAAATTATATTTGTCAAACGGCTATTCGAACGTTGGGTTTTATTATTAGAAACACTCGATCCTTTAGTAATATCTTAGCCATTATATGTTTGTACTACTCCCTGGTTCGCTCTAAATTAGAGTACTGTTCTATTATTTGGAGTCCGTTCGCAGAGGTTCATCAGGATAACATTGATAGAATACAAAAAAAGTTTTTGAAATATTTACATTTTAAAACTTTTAAGTCTTCTGGAGAGATGCAATATATATTCAGTCTATCATCTTTCTAAAATAATACACAACAATCCACAATCTCTATCACTAATAAACTTTCATGCTCCCTTGTATCTCACACGTCACTCATTTAGTTTTTACTTGCAACCGGCTCGTACAAATGTCTTCTTTACTTCACCTATTAACAAAATGTGTTACTTATACGACTTAAACTTTTCTTCTCATGACATATTTCTTCCATCGCCCAAGCAGCTCTATCGTCGTCTTCTCCACAAATAATTTAATTTAGTTCTTTTTTTATTTCTTTTTGATTGTTTATAGCTGTACACGTTTAATCTTTGTCTTTCATCTATACTGTAATTAGGCTTCGCCTGTAGTATAGAGTATTTAATAATAATAATAATAATAATAATAATAATAATAATAATAATAATAATAATAATAATAATAAAGCCGGGAGTTATACGAGATTCTTCCTAAGATCATTTTATGAGTCCCTTTGTCTAGTTTAACTTTGCTTATCAACATGTGCCTGACTTTTGACAATCAGTCTGTATATGTAGTTTGTCAATGTAATTCGTACCTATTGCTCCATACAGAAATTGTGTGATCTGTAATAGACTACAGACTACATAATAAATCAAAACTAGCCTCTTATATTAAATTAACGAGAGATTGCCTGTAATCAAAGATATTAGGCCTGTTGAGAAATTAAACTACCCTCATGATGTTTCTCATATTGTAATTAGCTTTACCAGGGCAACAATCCAAGGGCTGTATTATTAAAATAAACAACTGTTTTGGATATCAGAGGAACTGTACATGTTGATTCCCCTCATCAATTCAACAATTACATTCAATACATTTAATTACACCGCAATAACTCTCTGTAAACCAAATACACCACACCATGTTAGGAGGAAGTAACGCCGTACTTGTTGATAGATAAAATATGTTAACGGATTTCTCGGCGGTGATTGCAAGGAATTATATTGTTGTTATTCCATAAAGTAGTTAATTTTATTTAAATTTCCAATATTTCGTTGCACATTTTGTAACTCTATCAGGCAATACCAAAATGTTCATAATTTTGTAAACAGGTAAGTTACATAATTGAATTCGTTTTACTTTCTTAAATGAATTTCACTTGGCAAATAGTTGAATTCAGAAACATTCAATTATAAAAAATTTTTTTTTAAATGTTTCACTGAGTTACATATTCATATCTAACCCTATATTTTTAGAATATTCTCGTACTTTTCAGTCAACATCATACAGTACTTTATACAACTTTTTGTAAAAAAATCTTTTAATGAAACTAACATGTTTTGTGTAACTTGTCAAAATTTTTCGAATAATATATAATTTAGGGCCAGTTTTATAAAGCTGATCATGTGGTTAACTACACATTGTAACCATGGATACGTATCAAAAATACATTGCAAAATAAGCCATGTCAAAGTTAACAACGTGATTAAAGTTAAAGTTTTATGCAGCTGGGCCTCAGTGAAGTATTTAAACAAAAATATTTTAAAATTGAATGTTTCTGAATTTAACTATTTGCCAAGTGATTAATACAGTTAAGACTATTTATAAGTAAAACGAATTCAGTTATGTTACTTACCTGTTTACAAAATTATGTACATTTTAGTATTCCCTGATAAAGTTACAAAATGTGTAACGAAATATTGGAAATTTAAACAAAATTAACTACTTTATGGAATAACAACAACATAATTCCTTACATCACCACCGAGAAATCCGTTAATATATTTTATCTATTTACTTTATTAGAACATTTAATCCATTATATTTATTTAGCTGTGTTATTTTTTTTTTAATTAATATATTATTGCAACATAATACAATTTATTATTCTTGGACTTGTAAAATTTAATAAATTTTTAATTTTTTGACAAAAATTCTAATAAAAAAAATTGCGTGGTCCTCTATAGATTTTTAATTAAATGCAAAATAAATTTTCTGCTTAAACAGGTTTTAATTTTTTGAATTTTTCAAATGTCTACACACGTAAAAATATTAAATATTATTAAACATTACATAATTGAGTTTTGTCTAGAGATTTATAATATCTCAATTTTCCTTTTATATGCTGTAATGCTGTATTATAATTTTTGAAAAAAAAGTACTAGAGTTGTAGCCACGAAATAATGATAATTCAAGGTCACTTATTAAAAGAAAGTGTAAAAAAAAATTATTAAAAAAGAAAAAAGTGAATAAATACAAAATAACGATGAAAAACGTTAAAGGCTTCCCTATATACGATGCCTTTAGACAACAGAAAGTAGAAATGTACACCCCCTTTTCCTTCGTTTTAAATTCGAGTGCATCTGGTACCAGAGTTATTAAAAAAAAATTTTGTGGCCAGCACAAAACCTTCCGTCAATTCAATGTATTTTGTACAAAACCCATACCAAAAGTACCTTAAAAAATCTGTTGTGGCCAGCACAAGACCTTCCGTCAATTCCATGTATTTTGTACAAATCCCATACCAATAGGTCCTTGGAACAGATTCTATATAATATCATGTAACAACACATACTATTTTTTACAAATTCCATGCCAAAAGTTCATTTGAAAAGGTTCTATAAATCCAATAAAATTATAACATAAACTACACTAAGTAATGTCCTTCCATCTTCTCTTTGGCCTTTCTCTGCGTGTTGCGTGTCACTTGCGAGCAACATTATGACATACCAATTTTAGATCCTATACTTTTTTCCATATTTGGTTTTGCACTTGCAACTGACATCTGTCAATTAAATTTTTTTAAATAATTATGTCACCTGTTTCCATGATAAATAACAAAGCTGACTCATTTTTGAAAATTAATTTCTTTATAATGCTTTAACTCTACATCAATTGAATATGAAGGAAAATGAATAATCAAACCATATAGAGAAGAGTATTTTCTTTAATAAATATAATAACAAAATGTCAAAAAATAATATTTAACTGCGTTTTTTTAAGAAAAACTGTTAAAAACTTCAAATAAGGGTACTTCCGGTGGATCAATTATAACCAAAATCTAATCAACTCTTCATATGGATGTACAGAAGAGGAATACGAAAGAATTATAATTTTTAGAATTATAGTATTGGAGTTATCGTCGGAGAAAAATTTGTCACACACGGACACACATACACACACACGCACACACACACACACGGACACACACACACACATACATACAGACATCATCTTAAAAATAGTAAATTCGTATTGTAGGGACCCTAAAACGTGCTTATTCATTAAAAACTCACCACCGAGTTTTTTGACCAAAGATAATACCTTCCTTACCTAAAGGTGACGGAAGGTAAAAAGATTCTATATATCCTGTAAATTAGTAACACAAACACACTGTTTTTTACACATTCCATAACGCAAGTTCCTTTGAAAAGATTCTATAAATCCAATAAAATTATAACACGAACATACATTATGTAAATTGCACTTGACACTTCTTCGTTCCTATCCAACGCATCTTCTTCACACTGTTCTTCCTCTCTCAAATCTTCTGCTACACAGTCCTTCCATCTTCTCTTTGGCCTTCCTCGTACTTCTGGCATTGAAACTGTAAGTCAATTGCCAGGGACACTGTCACTTATACCACATTCTGATCCTATACTTTCCACTTTGGTTTTACACTTGACACTGACATCTGTAAATTAGATTTTTTTTTTAATATATCTGCTGTTTCCATAATTTTAGCAAATTTGACTGATTTTTTAAACTTAATCTCTCTGTAATTCTACATCTATTGAATATGAAGGAAAATGTATAGGTAAACAAACCGTATAGAGAATAAAAATTTTTTTCATATTCATAATCACATAAAATGTCGAAAAATGATATTTAACTACGCTTTAAAAAAAAAAAAACTGTTAAGAACTTCAAATAAGGGTACTTCCGGTAGACCAATTATAACCAAAATCTAATCAGCTCTTCATATGGTTATAAAAAAGAGGAATACGAAAGAATCATAATTTTTAGAATTGTAGTTCTAGAGTAATCGTCGGAGAAAAATTTGTCACTCACACACACACACACACACACACACACACACACACACACACACACACATACACACACACAGTGACGGACACACGGACATACACACACACATATATATATATATATATACATCATCGTTAAACTAGTACAATCGTATAATGTAAAATAAGATTTAGTAGAAAATCTGATGGTTTTATGAAATAAGGATTAGTTTATTTTCATAAAAAAGTTTTATTATTGGCAATCGATTTCGTCGCAACGGACATCATCAGGCCACAGCTGTAATACAATATATTTCTTGTAGAAAAAACATATAAATTTTTTTACATATGAAAATTATATAGAATTATTTAAATGGTTGGGATAAATTTAGAAAATTATTTTAGTTTGTATTACAAAAATATAAATGTAGATAAATATATGGTTATTAATAATAATGAATGATAAAATGTTAGAAAATAGAAGACAGGTTTATGAGATGATTAAAATGGATTTCAAAAAAGTTTTTGTAAGGTTAGGTGAGTGAAACAATCATAAACTTTAAATGTATTTATATAAAATTGAAAAAACTTACCGTCAATTAAGTAATTAAACAGAAGTATATAATATTTTCATTTTGAAAATTTTTAAAAATTTAAAAAATATGAAAAAATATGAAAGGTGTTGAAAACGTGTGTTTTCACAACCAGAGGAACAAGATTTATGAACAGCTGAGCGGAAACCGGAATTAGATTTTAGTGTTATTTATTGTGTTAAATAGTTTTTAATTTTTAATTTATTTAAATGGCGCGAGATTTTTGAAAATATATTGTTCTGGAAAATCTATGACTTCGTTTAAGAGCGGTTTGTTGTCTTTAATATGTTTTAAGATTTCGTATTTTTCGAGTATAATTAATTTATGAAAGTCTGTTTCTGAATGTAATAGTTTTATGTTATTAAGAGTGATAGTATGGTTTGTATTGAATATGTGAGTGTTAACTGCCGAAGGAGGATTATGTTTTATATGTTCTTGGAATCTAGTTTTTAAATTTCTGGTTGTAAGACCTATGTATGAAAATTCACAGTTACTGCATTCTATTTTGTATATTCCACTTTTTTCTAAATAGTTGGTTTTCGGTGTGTTATTTTTAAGGATATTGTATAGATTTGGTTGTGATTTAGAAGTAGGTAAGTGTTATGTTATTTTGTTCGATTGGTTGTTTTAAAGAAGTATGTAGTTTTTTGTGGTATGGGAGAGATATGTAGTTTCTTTTTTGTGTAATATGTTTGTAAATTTTGTTATTTATTAACTGTTTATGTTTTATGTTACGGAAAATTTTTGTTATGTATGTTATTGGGAAGTTGTTGTTTAATCCTATTGTTGTAATTGTATTAAATTCTTTTTGAAAATCTGGTTTTGATAGTGGTGTATGTAAAAGTCTATTAAAAAGAAAATTGAAAGCTGTATTTTTAATTTGAGGATTATGGTATGAATTGTATGGTATGATTATATCTGTAGAGGTGGGTTTTCTATATATATTGTATGTTATACTGTTATTGTTATGTTTGTTTAAAGTTAAGTCAAGGAAATTAAGATGATTTTGTTGTTCTATTTCAAGTGTGAATTTTATATTAGATAATGTATTGAGTGTGTTGTGAAAGTTGTGTAATTCTTCGAGAGTACCAGTCCAAAGTATGATAATGTCATCAACATATCTTTTCCAGAACAATATATTTTCTTTATGTGAAGTTTGCATAATTTTTGATTCTAAATTATCGATATAAATATTTGCTAGTAAACCACTGATTGGGCTGCCCATGGGAAGACCGTTGTTTAATTTATATGTTTTGTTATTGAAATTGAAAAAATTTTTTTTTTCAACACCTTTCATATTTTTTCATATTTTTTAAATTTTTAAAAATTTTCAAAATGAAAATATTATATACTTCTGTTTAATTACTTAATTGACGGTAAGTTTTTTCAATTTTATATAAATACATTTAAAGTTTATGATTGTTTCACTCACCTAACCTTACAAAAACTTTTTTGAAATCCATTTTAATCATCTCATAAACCTGTCTTCTATTTTCTAACATTTTATCATTCATTATTATTAATAACCATATATTTATCTACATTTATATTTTTGTAATACAAACTAAAATAATTTTCTAAATTTATCCCAACCATTTAAATAATTCTATATAATTTTCATATGTAAAAAATTTTATATGTTTTTTCTACAAGAAATATATTGTATTACAGCTGTGGCCTGATGATGTCCGTTGCGACGAAATCGATTGCCAATAATAAAACTTTTTTATGAAAATAAACTAATCCTTATTTCATAAAACCATCAGATTTTCTACTAAATCTTATTTTACATTATATATAATTAAAGTCTGAAAATGGAGTCATTTATACGAATCATAGTACAATCGTATTCTAGGGACCCTAAAACGTGCTTATACCTTATACCCTTCTTACCTAAAAGTGCCCTGAAGGTAAAAATGAGTCTGGATGAGATGCAACTTCAAAGGGCTGTAACTCTGTTAAGGAAACGTTTCCAGAGATTTTTTTACACAAAATGAGCTCGTCAATATATTATATGATTCAATTTTGGCACAGCCGTTATGAAAAAACCTGTATACAGGGTAGGATTCTGTAACTCGGACGATAGTAATCGGTACCGATATCGTTATGGTTACATAGAAAATTACATTTTATTTGACAGTTATGACGTAAATATGCCAATCATCTGATAAAAAGTACGTTGCTATAGTGATAACGGTAACGTTTGATATCGGACGAGAGGATTCCACTGAATGTCTGTAATCATTAAATAGGCCTATTTTGTTTTTGTTTTCAACGACATAAAACATACACTTGTATGTAGGAGTTAAGTATAGAATATAATTTAAGAAGCCTATGTATTGTAATTAGAAGATGTTGGATATGTAAATATGTAATAGATATTTTAAAATTTAAATAATTAAACCCATCCAAACATTTTTGCTTCTTCACACTTTTCTTTTTACAAGGAGTCATTATTTCTACCCTCGTAATAATAAGGATAGAATCCTTGACTGTGCGTTATAATGGGATGAAATTACTGCGATTTTTATCCCTAAGGCAGCAAGGCGGCTTCAAATTATCGCATTTTTAACAAAAAATACAAAATATAACCCAACTTTAACCTCGAGTATTATTTCTTTCCTAAAATTTGCATCAATGGGGTGATTTTTCTTAGTCACAATGTTCGATTAATCTTTATAAATGTACACGAACACGAACTGCAGATTAATTTACGTTAATGGAGAAATTTGTTGGTGCTTCTACCAAAATTTAAAATCATATATACAATAAAGAATATCATTGCAGAAGGGTCACACTATACCTTTTACACTACAATTACAGAAAAAATAAATTCAGTTTAAGAAGAAGTACTCGTATCATCAATTTGAGAAAAAGTAAATTTAATTTCCGAAAAAAATTACATCAATTAAAAAAAAATCAATTTCATAAAAAGTAATATCAATTTCAAAAAATTTTGATGTGGCCAATACAATGCCTCCCGCTGTTTACTTTTTATTAAATTAATTTTTTTATTAATTTTTATTAATTTATAAACATACCTACATATTTACTAATGATGCAAACAATATGGAGTTTCTTTGAATATAACTATTGTATTATTTACTTTTATCTGTGTTACAAATATATATTTGAAATATGAACTGTGTAACAAAGGAATTGCGTTTATCTTCAAAACATAGACTCCGGGATTAATAAACGATTATTTTTTAAATTTATCTATTATAATCCGACACCCCAAAAAATTTAAGGAGAAGAGACATAAAACGTTAAACATATGTACAAAAATGTGATATTTCCATATATTTTGTCCGTTATAAAAGTTTTCATAACAAGTAATAATTTTATGTTAATGTTTTTTTTTTTTCTAAATTGAATTGAATGCATTATTTAGCTATATATCTATTTGTAAATAAAGGCGTGATACGTAAAAAAATATATTATTTTACTTATACTAACAGATTCAGCTGTTGATGCGAAAATGTAACATTATTTATTTTCAAAACTATAAAGAAAAAAAGTTAAACTCAATTTTGTTTTAATTATTGTGTACTAAACTAATATTGACTTAAATTAATATAAAATAACTGTCAGTTTGTTGCTTAGCGGCTAATGGCTTAATTAGAATACTTCTGTTCAAAAAACTTTCATACGAATGATTGCATTAAGTTTTGTACTTAGCGTAGTAAATATTGTCTGCGTTGTTTTGATGGACCTAGTGCATGGCGGAGGTAATAAAGCAAATAGGGTTTTCATTTACAAACAAGCAAATTAAATGGCAATTTTCTTCCAAACTAACCCATTTTCCAGGCGCCATTGATTTTCTAATCCAATTAGTTAAAACTATCAGAGCAAAATCCAATAAGAGCATCGAATTAATTTGAGCGGAGGAAATATGGCCGGGAAACAAACACGATTAAAAGATTTCCATGAATTTTTTGTTGCGAGTCGAGTATTACATCCATTAATTATAAAAACGTATGTTGGTTAAATGAGAAAGCAAGTAGGGCGCGAACACGAACAGGAACGCGAGGATTCAAAACAAACAGAATGCAGGCAAATTCATTCGCACATTTATACACTCACTGCGACTTCGAAAACAATACACACTAATTACAGCAACATCGGCTTTCAATACACTATTGAAACGCATACTTGTGGTACACATTATTTATTATAATGTGTCCCACCATTCCTGCGTAAAACAAGAAGCAAGAATATTATTTAGCGTTAAAAAACATTTACTTTGAATTTTATAACATGCTTATAACCAGGAGCGGATTGTGGATTTTGTAAGCCCTCGGCTAACACTGTTTGGGGAGTACTAAAGAAAAAATATAAAGCAACAGGCTTTGAAGAACTTTTTACCTCTCGCTAAGAGAGGTATTGGAATCATGCTAAAATTCGCATATCCAAGTTTTAGTGGCTAAGCACGTTTTAAGGTCCCTATAATCCGATTATAACATTTTTACGATGATGTTCGTGTGTGTGTAAATGTGTGTATGTGTGGATATGTGGATGTTGGAACCACGATTTCTCAAATACCACAAGACTTAAAAAATATTTAACTGCAGTTTCCTCAATCTGACAATTTTGGGAAGAGCTGATTAGATTTTGGTAACAATTAAACAACCAAAAGTAATAGTTTTTTTAAAAAATCTTTTAAATATTATTTTTTTAAATTTCTGTTATTGTTATTATTATTATTATTATCATTATTATTATTATTATTATTATTATTATTATTATTATTATTATTATTGAAGAACATAAAATTATACATCTGATATATTTAAAATTTTTATTATATCTTGTATAGATAAAGGCACTGTAATATATAAAATAATCTAATTGCAGAGGCCAAGGCACTAAGGAAATCAGTTGGCAAATTCAAATGTCTATAACATAGATATCAATGTCATTGTCAAAAATCAACAGTTTTAGTGACATTCTGAAAGCTTTTTCTGGGAAGTACATTTAATCTTTCTTATTGTTTTATTATTTAAATATTTAAAATTGTAGGTAAAATGCATATATCCAGAAGAAATACTGCCAATCTTGCTAATGAATTGGAAGAATCTCTGACATTTAGAAACTTCCTAATACAATGAAAAATAGTTATAATTAGAATTGTATGTGTGCAGAAGTCAGAAGACATGTTAAATACAATAAAAAACAATATTTGGGTAAAGTTCTGTAATGTTTTTGTTATATAACAACGGTTCGATAGCGAAAGTGCAATACAATACGTATATAACATAAAATGTAAATGGCGAGAGGTAATGTGCTGGCCACAACAGATTTTTATTATATCATTCAAGTAATAAATAATAAATAAAATGACACTTAAAGACAATATAAATAAAACATTTTAGTAGTTATATAATCTTTAAAACATTTTTGTCGTTTTCCAGTTTGCGCCTTTACGTGCTAACAAGTGAAAAAGGGGTTATGAAATTTTTTAACAGTGCAGTAAAACACTTTTTACGAAAGTTTCATATTTTTTACGTCAGTTAAAAGTACAATTTTTTCATTAATATGGGTTCATGAAGTATAGGTATATTTTTCTTTCACAACAAACGCATGAAGAAAAGTGCAGTGGAAAAAATAAAATACCATGGAACTTGTTTTACGCTTTTATTGTCTGGTCAAACATTACTATTCGCGAGTAAGAATATACTTTTGGTCATGTTGCATAAAATACTATTTTAGATCTATAATAAAAGCGTGAAAAAGTGCCATAGTATCATTTTTCATCCACGTGCATTTTTTCACGATTTTATATGCCTTATAAATTCATTTTAATGAATAAAAGTAAACTTTTTAACAGACGTAAAAAACATTTAAAGGCTAATTTTTAAACAATTTTTCGTTGCTAATTTGCTCTTCACATTGTAAGTCTTTGGTTACATTCCAGTTTATAGAACAAATTGTTAAATAATTTAATCTTTCACTTGTCATTGTTGTTCTATATTTGTTTTCTACCGACTGTCAAATGCTATGCCATTACGAACTCAAATCTGTTAAATTTTTTTCTAAAGCAAAAAGTATCAATTTTGTGACGTTTTAAAAAGCGTCAGTCCTTTCTGCCCAACTCTGTATCTCTCAATGACGTTCTTCTACGGCTCTCAGAAATAACAGTATTGGGAAATTAATTAAAAATATTAGCAAATAGTCATTTACATAACAAGTGTGTAAAGTAGGTACTTTTTTGGTAGAGTGCGAGCCGAATGCGGAAATTAGCACAAGATAAAAATACTATTTACACACGAGTTGCATACAATATTTTTCTTACAAGGGAAATGTTGGCGCTGTTTCTAATAATACTGAGTGTGACTGTACAGGCATCTTCAAATATTGTTAGTGTTAGTTGACAAGTATTTTATTATCACGTACTAATGCTTGGAAAAAACTTTTCACGCACTTGTCTTTGAAAAGTGACACTTTACACATCGCAAAGAGTGCGTAAATAGCTATTTACATTCGAGTGCGTGTAAGTTGTATTTTACAGCACGACAGCTTTGTTTAAGGCACGAGCCCTTAACGCGAGTGCCTTATTAGCTGGAGCGCTGTAAAATGCTTCACGCACGAGAATTGTATCAATTTTTTTGGCTGACGATAATGAAAATCACTTTTTTTAATGAGATAAGTTGTACTTTTGAAAAGGGTTAGTTTAAAATACTGGGGTTAAGTCAATTTCCAAATCTGATTTTACTTACCTTCATTAAAGTACTTCTTCTAGCGAAAATTTATTTGTAATAATAGACGTTGCTTATGACTGATAATAATATATTTATTTAGTCATGTTTTCTTCGTAATAAATAATAGGTAGGTGTCGATATTTGGCATTTCATCAATGTTAGCCTCGCGTATTTGACAGGTATATCGTTCGGTGACTATGTCGGTAACGGCGGATTTTTACAATAATGACAGATGTCGCTGCCGTAATTTTGGTTTATATAAATTAGTTTTAAATATAGGAAATATTAAAGTAAAAAAAATAACTTACGTAGGTAGTACTTTTTTACATGAACTTTATTATAGTAAAGATGATTTCTTTTCTAAATGCCCATAAACATCCAGTGTATTTTGATTATTTTACCGCATAGTTAGGCAAGTTACAACACATTAAGCGTAAAATGTAGGTTACACTTGCTGTGTATATAATTGTAAAGTTCCCATTACACTTCAGGAGGGCAAAAAAGAACTTTACGCACGGTTGTAGGAAATAGTTATTTGTGTACTAAGGGTGTAAATTGCTACATTGGCGCACGAGCATGAAATTTGAAGCTCGAAGCGCAGCTGAGAGCTTCAATGATGCAAGAGAGGCAATGTGATTTTACACTCGCGGTATACACACAATATTTTTCCTACAACTGTTCTATAATATTAAAATAAAATAAATGAATTAATATAAGTAAAATTGGATATTGTTACAGGAAGTAAAAATTCTATCCCAAACACAGTCGAATATTGGTTTTTAACTCAAATAAGTAAAATTATTCCAATATTCTTTATTTGAGTACACTGATATGTTACTAAGCGACTAAAACATTTGTCACATAAACGTGGTCAACATAAACAACTGTTTATTGTTTATCAATGAAAATTGTGTCATTGTGTGTAAAATGTGCGACATTAAAAGTGACTGTGAATTTTCAGGTAATCATCCAGAATTATCAGAAGCAGCAAATTCTGCTGTTTTAAATTTATTGCCAGCTAAATCCAGAAATAAATATGAAATTACTCACAATCATTTTAAAGAATGGTGTATTTTTATCCAATTTTGTGACAGTGAAAAAAGTGTGCCTAGGTAACATAAAAGTGTGCCTAGGTAACATTGATATTGGAGTAAAGATGATCGACTGGAGATTGATGCGTGGAGAAGAAAATAAAGTAATCGGAAACTGCAGTCAGTAGGTACGCTCTTAATTGATTTGAAACCTACGTTTCGACCATTACAATGGTCTTCTTCTTGATTTAACCATGAAGAAGACCATTGTAATGGTCGAAACGTAAGTTTCAAATCAAATAAGAGCGTACTGACTGCAGTTTCCGATTACTTTATTTTCTTCTCCAAACATTGATGTTGTTTAAAAATTAAATGTTTTGCGTTTTGAAAACATTGAAAAAAATCTGATGTGGCCAGAACGTGACCTCCCGCCAATTCCATGTTGAAAATAGCAGTGAGCTTTACGTAAAGTATCGCTTCCGGTTGATCGGTTGTAAATAAAATCTAATTTATTGTCCAATAAATAGAACAGTCTGTAATACGAAATTTAGGATTATGTTTTATTTATTTTCCTCAAAAATCTGTTAGAGCTCCAAATTAAGTATCACATCCTATTTATTATATATGGTTAAAATCTGATATGTTGTTTCAAATTATATATGAGTTTTAAATACCAAATTTGAGAAGTTTTGAATAATATTTTAATAGACTTTAAGGAAAAATCGTCACACACACATTCTTATAAAAATCCGCATCAACTTCTAGGTGCTCTAAAACGCAATATTTGTAAATTCTTCGTCGTACATGATCCATTTCGTAAATGTGTAGTTATAAATTAATATTAATTTATAGTGCTGCAAAAATAGAAAAAATTAAATTAGATCATCCTGTACATCTAATATTTATGAATGATGGAAAATATATTATTTTTACAAACCTTAATTTCATTAGAATTAAATATTTTACCATTATATTCCCCTTAACACGGTTTCATTATTAATTTTAATGCAATTTCTTCCTAACAGTGACATTTGTTTAAATATGTCAAAATTATGTTTTTGTTTGACGCATAGGCAAGGCGATATATGAAAATAAATTATATTATATATTCATATTTAAAGTTATTTAGAGTTATTTACTAAATGTTATTATCGTCGAATTGAAGATTATACAATTATATTTAAATTTAATTAGTAAAAGTTACTAAAAAATTATATTCAAGGTATTTTTTACAAGAAAAACTGTTAAAAGCTTGTATAAATGATACTTCCGGTTATCCGATATACACTAAAAACTAATGAGCTCTCCCCACCTTAGTATAGAATGGGTATACAAAATTTCAAATTTTTCTGATTGATAGCATTTGAGTAATCGTGTCCACAAGATCCACACACAGACACACACACAAAAATGTTAAAATCGGATTCTGGGGACATCAAAACGTGCTTATTCACTAAAATCTCTATATCCGATTTTTAGCACAATCCCTATACCTCCCTTACCTAGGGTAGCGGGAGGTAAAAAGTTAAGTTTTTACAGTTGTAGGAACAATATTTTATTGTATTTTTATTATTTAAATGTGAACTAATAAATCTTAAATAAGTTTACGTTTAATAACCCCATCATTATACAATAAAACATTCTGGATAAATGATTCGAGAATAATTACTAATGTTTTAAACTATTATTCATTACGTAAAAAGTTGTGGCGGTAGTATTATAATATTTTACAACTTACGGGATATAAGTGAGCTTTTTATGTTCATATTAAAATGAAATGATAATCAAATGTAGAATGACATGATATTTTTCTCTTTAGTTGATTAAAAATGTATAATCATGTTGCGTACGAGTAATAATGTGTTTCTAAATCGAATATCACTTAATGCTACTATAAATGAATGTTTCCTCAAAGATTTCTAATATACGATAAACATTTTATTGTAAAAGCTATTATCGCGGAAATGGTGGTAACTACTTACCTTTATTACATTTCCAACACAGAAATGCTTTTTATATGTGGCAAATGTAAAGCGTGTAACACCATTTTTAGAAAAAATCTTTATTGTGGTCAGTACAATATCTCCCATCAATAAGTATCATACACAGCATTATAAAATATTTTTTCAAAGATATTTGAATATTATTTCATTAAATTTTTTTATTTTTTTTCATGATATTCTTTTAATTCTATTATATCATGAATATGAAACGAAAATTGATTTTTGTTACTGCGATTTATTTGCCAGTTATAAATATTTGATTTTGCGTAGGTTTGCAAGTATCACTAATTGTTTTTCAATTTGTAATAAATTGGCAATGAAACAATATTTAGAAACATTTTTTGTAATAATACTATTTTCGGTTGACAAATTGTTACCAAAAACAAATCAGCTGCTCCCAGTCCTATCCTTGTTCCCCATCCGCATATAAATGCAGACATATTATGTAATCGAAATAGTTATTTATGATATAAGTGTTAAAAGTGACATTTTATGAGTGAGTGGGGAAGTTTGTGAAACGAGGCGAAGCCGAGTAAAACAAACCCCACGAACGAAATAAAATCACTTTTAACACGAATATCACACACTATTTTTCCTACGACCCTAGTTATGTATTAGTAAAACTTAAAAATTATAGAATGACATTTATGACAGGTCATGGATGTATTTGCTATAAACAACTGAAAATTGTTTATTCTAACCTCTACTTCCAACAATACTGTTTAAAGTTCCAATTCTTCAAGCGCCATGCAAGGAATTACTATAAACAATTGTAATAATTGTACTATAACAATAAACGTTTCAATATAATGTGAACTTCTAATAAAATACCTATATAAATAATTTCAGTACAAAAATAAATATAAAATGAAACTACATTTACTTATGAACACTACATGTAACTAGATTTAGTTATATTTTTAACACTAAATGTAACTAGATTTAGTTCTTTTTTAACACTAGTGTTAAAAGTAAATTTGTTTTTTACTTTTAATCCGTTGTCAATGACAACGATTTAAAATTATTCACTGTATTATAAACTGTTATTTTTAACTCGCTAAGCAACCGTTAAAATGACTACTTTTAACAGTGGTCGTATGAAAAAAATATTAAAATCCGAGAGGCCTGAAAATGTGCTTATTCCGTAAAATCTCGATTTGCGAATTGCAACTAGTATTCCTCGTATTCCTCCTTTAACTAGGGTGGCGTGGGGTAAAAACACTTGACAGTTCGTATTGATGACAAACAATTTATTTAGTCATATAAATAAAAATATACGCTTCTATAAAAAAAATATTCAAAACCCAATGAACAAACATAGCGGTTAAAAGCGTTGGTATTTTATTTGTTCCTTGATAAGCTTTAGAGCTTTCGATAAACATACATATATGTACGTAATTGTTTTCTGGGTACTAATAAGTTCACCGTTTACCCCAAAAATTTTGTACAGAAAGTAAAAACTACGTAAAATTTATTTTTAAACACGTATTATACGATCACAATAAATAAAAATCTTAAATTTCGGTGCTTATAAACTTCAGTTCTATTACTTCCATTTGGCGGCAAATTTAAAATTTGTGAAACAAACAAACTGCTGAATACAGATAGGTATACATATTCCTTTATCTTCACTGTATGCATTAGCTCGAATTCACAATATTCACATTTACAGAACAATATAAAGGCAGCCAGGCAGAAAGTCTTTGTAGATGCACATTTCAATCTAAGGATCACTTGTGACTGCAGTTGCAATTTACTTCAATTATACAATTAATTGCGGAATGCTTCTGAAGGAAATGTAAGTGACAAAATGATTCTTTTTTTTATTTTATTGATTTAGACTCAATAGAAACGAAACAGAGGCGCAACAGAAACGTCAAATAAAACAAATGGGGGGAAGTTTGAAATAAATAATGAATTTGAAATGAAAAAGACAAAGATAAATAAGAAAAAGAAGAAGAAATGCTAAACACAGCCACTATTGGCCCATTTCACAAACGATTCCTAAAATTTAAGTAATGTGTACGTGTATGTAATGCACCTAGTATGTAGCGGACAGGCATTACTGCTTTATTTACGACATCAAATTTTCGTAACACAGCGTATAAGTATTGTCTATCTTGACTTAGATATTCCTTTGTCATTTCTAATTCTAATTAAAAAAATCTGTTGTGGCCAGCACAAGACCTCTCGTTATTTCCATATTAGGTTATATAAGTATTGTATTGCACTTCGCTATCGAACCGTCGTTTTATAACAAAAAATTACAGAACTTTACCCAAAAAATGTTTTTTATTGTATTTAACATGTCTTCTGCACACATATAATTCTAATTATATCTATTTTTCATTGTATGAGGAAGTTTCTAAATGTCACAGATTCTTCCAATTCATTAACCAGATTGGCGGTATTTCTGATGGATATATGCATTTTACCACAATTTTACCTATAATTTCAAATATTTAATTAATAAAACAATAAGAAAAGTTAAATATACTTCCCAGGAAAAGCTATCAGAATGTCACTAAAACTGTTGATATTTGACAATGACATGTGTCATGTTATAAACATTGGAATTTGTCAACTGGTTTCCTTAGTGCCTTGGCCTCTGCGATTAGTTTACTCTATAAATTATAATGTCTTTATCTCTAAATCTATACAAGATATAATAAAATTTTTAAGTGTATAAGATGGAGAATTTTATGTTCTTCAATATTTAATAAAAAAAAACTCCCAAAAAATTATATTTAGAAGAATTTTTCTAAGAAACTACTACTTCCGGTTGTTTAATTGTCACTAAAACCTTTTCAGCTCTTCCCAGGAATGTCAGATTGAGGAAACTGCAGTTAAATATTTCTTAAGTCTTATAGTTTTTGAGGAATCGTGTCTACAACATCCAGACATACACACATACACACATCCACACACACACACAGACATCATTTTAAAAATGTTATAATCGGATTCTAGGGACCTTAAATCGTGCTTATCCAATAAAATCTGGATATGCGAATTTTAGCATGAATCCAATACCTCTCTTAGCGAGAGGTAAAAATCTGATGTGACCAGCACATTAATTTTTGTCAATTCTATGTATTTTGTACAAATCCCATTTCAAATGTTCCTTGGAAATGATTCTATATATCAAATAAAACTATAACACGAACATATACTATTTTCTACAAATACCATACGGAAACTTCATTGGAAAAGATTCTTAAAATCCACACGAACATACACTATGTAAACTGCACTTGATTTCCATGATTTTAGCAAAGCTGGCTAATTTATGAAAGTTAATCTATTTATAATTCTTTAACTCTATATCTATTGAACATGAAGGAAAATGAACAATCAAACCGTACAGACAATACGATATTCTTTCATATTATAAGCACATAAATGTCAAAAAATGATACTTCACTGCATTTTTTCAAGAAAAACTGTTAGAACTTCAAATAAGATTACTTCCCTGTAGCTACTAAACTAAAATCTAATCAGCTCTTCAAACAAAGTAAAAAATCTGATGTGGCCAACACGAAACCTCCCGCTATTTAATTTTTATTAATTTAAATACATACCTCCGTTCTCCGTATTTACTAATGCTGCAAACTGTCCCATTGCAAATAACTATTTTTTATTTACTATTTTCTTTTTAAAATGTCACAATTATTAATTTGAAATGATTAGTTTTTGACAGTGACATTCACCTGCAGTTACATTCATTTGAAATATAAAATGTGTAACAAAGGAATTGTGTTTATCTTAGGTTTCGGGATGAATAAGAAAAATTGATTTTTAAATTTATCTGTAAAATATACAGAAAAAGTATTAATGTGCTCCTGTAGAAAATTCAATAATCTTTAATTTTCATAATGACAAAAATGCGAAAAAATGGCATTTAATGGTATTTTTTAAGAAAAACCATTATGAGCTTCAGGTAAAGTGCCATTTTTGGTTATCCGATTTAAACCAAAATCTAATGGTTTCTTTCCATATTAGAATAGGGTAGAAATACAAGGTTTCAGAATTTTCTGAATGATAGTATTTGAGTTAGAGCGTTAACAAAATCCTTACACATGCACACATACACACATACACACATACACACATACGGACATCATCGTGAAAATGTTAAAATTGGATTCTAGGGACCTTAACCGTGGTCATTTACTAAAATCTCGATATGTGAATTTTAGCACGATCCCTAATCTCCCTTACCAAGGGTAGCGGGAGGTAAAAAAGAGGAATAGGAAAGAATTGTAATTTTTAGAATGTGGTCATCTAATATAATTTTTTTATTATTTTAAATAAAAGTTCGTTTAATTTTGAAGCAATTCGTAGTATTAAAATGTCATAAATGTTTTTAGTGCAAATGCATTAGATTTTTAGAGAAACCGTTGCTATCTTTCTCGCACCAGTTACTATAGTAAACTTCGCGACGAAGATAGCAATACTGTGACGTCATTGTGACATTGAAATCAAATTCAAATATCTTTCAAAGTATTTATTAAAAATATTTTTTTTAAATTTTAATCGGTATTTAACGAGTAGTAGAGCTTTAAGTAAAAAGCGTACATTTTATTATTTTGTGCTATGGTGGAGGACTCTCTGCATGCGACACACATACACACAGACACACACACAGTCACATATACAGACATCATTGTAAAACTAGTAAAATTGCGTGCTTATTCATTAAAAACTCACCCACCGAAATTTTTGACCAAAGATAATATCTTTCTTATACCTTAAAGGTGGTGGAAGGTGTATAGATCTTAAACAAAGATCTGTAACGAGTATCAGTATACAAATTTTAATCGCGTGCAACATAAAATTAAGTCTGTAACCATTATTGACTACTGAACTGTTCTATATTCTTCTAAATATTTGTGACCTGCTTGTTTTTTAAATACGTTTATCTGTTGGTTGACATTGCTGTTGGCGATTTATCTGTGTGCGTGATCCTCTGTCAGCAGGAGTTAACGGCTGGGGCGCTCCGGGCGCGACGCCTGCTCCGGGCGGCATTAGCGGCGATCCGGAACACACATCACGACGCCAGAGTAACGTCACACCGCACCACAGCGCACCCCGTATTGACGGGAGCAAGGATGAGGAGCGGAAGACGGAAACAGACAATGGGTTTAAATTCTATATTCAACAATTTTCAATTAAAATTTTTACTGTGGTTAAGAAATGAGTTGAAGTTTTAATTTAATGTTATAATGCTCAAAGGAATAAGGTGCGTTCAATAAAGTAAGCAAATGAAGCAAATGCTAGGTAAGCAAACTAGTCTTGTTGTATAGTTCACTAAACGTTTTGCTAGCTATATGACGAACTGTCAGTGGCGGATTTACGCATAGGCACAGTAGGCACGTGCCTACGGCGGCAAATTTTCGGGGGCGGCAATTTCCTTTAATCAAAAATATATAATTCTATAAAGAATTGCCGATCAAAAGACGTGACGAAAACAATTACATCTCTGATTTCTGAACCAAATTCAGATTAAGAATTTTTTTTTTCTAGACATATTATTATTAATCCAGTCAATTTGTAATTATCGTCTGTTTTTCTGATACTTAAGTAATGGAATATGTGCTTTATTTTCAACAAATGCCCAAGTAATTGAACTCATATTTCAGATTTTATTATGTAAACCTCGTTATTATTATGTTACTGATAATTATAATGTAATTATTATTTGCCAAGATTCTAGAAATTCTATTTTTTTGTTGTAATATCTTCTTCTAGCTAAAATAAATGAAAACAAAATTAAAGTGTGGAGGCATGTATTTAACAGTATCTTGCAAAAATAAAGTCAGATTTTACCTATTCTAAAGCCTGTAAGTACTTGTGAAAATTATGATTTCTTTTCTTACAAATTTTCAAAAAATACTTTAATGTAACGGTAACCTAACGCACAGAACTTAATTTGACATAACGCGGATAGTTACATTCATTTTATGGGAATTTAACTTTTTTCAGAAAAAATGCCAAAATCACTACAAATATTGCTTTCCGCGCCCTAATTTATGTGAAATGTACCTAGTGTTTAAATGGTTTTGCAAGTAACCATCAAAATTAAATTATTGAGAGTTGGGTATTCTAGACTTTAGCCTTAAAATTATTTAAGCCTCTGGCCTCTGTTATATTTCAACAAAAATAAAACATGCGAAAAGTGGAAACATTAAAAAATGTATGTTTTAACATTTCTGATATTCAAATATCTATATAATCTTTGGTTAATATTTGAAAATTACGTTACTGTTCTGTTAAAAATGTATTTTAATATTATGAAAAAGCGGCAAATTTCTGAAAACGGCGGCAATTTTCTGGGTGCCTATGGGCGGCAGAACTATATCCGCCCCTGCGAACTGTCGTCCACAATCAAGAAAGTTATACAGCTGACAGATGTATGTTACACTCTCAGAATAGAATAATGAAAAATGCGCCAAATTAACTCATATTTTAATGTAGTAAAAGACCAACTTGGCAACACACTCTTTGATTTAAAATAAATATTTCAGTGATTGGAAAATATATCAGAAATTCAAATCTATTCTTCTTGGTGGGTTTGACAAGGAAATTGTTTTTCGCCTTCACAAGGTGTATTTAATTAAAAATTCTTTACAGGTGTATCAAACGTTTCGAGAGACCCACGGCTCTCATCATCGGCAGATTAAAACATTGAATATTTTCTAATTCAATTCTTTACTGTTATTGAATTTATATATACAGGTGTCTCTTAAATAGGAGGACATGCCTTAACCACAGATTCCTGAGGCTAAAATAAGACAATTTAACCAAACTTGCTTCTACCGGAAAGTGTATCATTTAACCAGAATTCTGCTTCAAAGTTCTTCGAAAAAAAATTAATTTTGCTTGTAATAATCGGACGCTTTATTCGATTTGGATGAAATCTGGTATTGCAGTTTATATGGTTATAAGTCATCTTTTAAGGTGATACTTATTATTATTATTATTATTATTAGTGAACCACCAGTATATGAAACTTAGGTGTCCCAACATTAATTAGACCGTAACTTTTTAATGGCCATGCCGAAAACGTGAAATTATTTTTCTTCAGAAAGATACATTCAATAGTAAACTTTCCTCTCTCAGTGTAATTTGTGATATCTGTTACGGTTCACACAGAAAAAAATAAAATCTGAGTGTCTGCACTGCTAAATTTTTAAAATTAATTTAATCTAGCTGTCTATCCAAATGTCAAACAAGTAATTTTAGCCTCAGGAATCTGTGATTAAGCCATATCCCCCTATTTAAGAGACACCCTATATATATATATATATATATATATATATATATATATATAACCCTTGTTGTACCTTTTCGGTGAAGGGTGCCGGGCGCACCGAGCCGCAATATGATAAATTTTTGTTGCTGAGCGTTCACCCATCCAACATACCGCTGCTGTGTAGCCTGCTCCGACTTACCGATTACAAAGCTGACACTCTAACCACACTGCCGTACTGCCGGCATTAAAAAAAATAAATGTTTAAATCCGCTAATAATGGAGCCGTGGGTCTTTTGAAACGCTCGATATTCCTTTTATTATTTTTTTTAATTTATTAAACACACCTTGAGAAGGCTAAAAACAATAGGCTCTTCAACCACATTAAAATTTAGCATATTTGGTACTAATTTTCAATAATACGCTTAAAAACAATGTCGAAAAATATAACACTTTATTTAAAAAATATGTATTACGCCTGTAATTAATTATTAAAAGTAGATTTATTTTACCTCCAATTCGACTGTGACGTCATACCGACTTGTGACAGAGAGAGATTGCGCGCGCATAATATTGGCGTTTGCATTTAGTCATCTGTTCTGTCACTATTTCTTAATATTATATTAGAATATTTAAATACAACTTTACACATAATACAAATATCAAACAATTCACAACGTAAAAACATCAGCTTTCATGTGTCAACTTGTTAAATGTTTAAAAGTTTGACTGAATAGTTCCGCAATTCTACACGAGCGGCGTTGTTCTGTCATCAGGCGGTATGACGTCACACTGTAAATTTCAATTTTGTATAGAATCTTTTCCAATTAATTACAGGCTTAATTATATCACAGTACAGATGAAAATATGAAAAATATTCATATATTCGCCCCAATTCTGTAAGAAAGTTGTTAAGACTTAGCAACATTGCTATAGCAAATAACCAATAATAATTACGAACACTGAATAAAACATTTGTTTCTATTGGTCATAATTTTTAGCAACGTTGCTAAGACTTAACAATTTCCTTACAGAATTGGGGTGATTAACGTCTATTTTCGAAAAATAAATTAAAAAAAAATTGGTTGAAGAGCCTATTTCCTTATCAAACAGAAATTCAAATCGGTACATAAAAGATAAATAAATAATAATAAAAAAATTGACTATTTTCATTTGAAATATTAATATTTAATTTTTACTTGATATTCGCCCCAATTCTGTAAGAAAGTTGTTAAGACTTAGCAACATTGCTATAGCAAATAACCAATAATAATTGCGAACACTGAATAAAACATGAAAATGACAGTCTTTACATTTCTTTCTATTGATTACAATTTTTAGCAACGTTACTACAACTAACAACTTCCTTACAGAATTAGGGTGATTGTAATTTAATATAATTTTATTTAAATAAATGTTTCAGTATATCTTACTATTTATTATTATAATTACCTATTTTTGCTTAAACAATATAAATAAATGGGAAATATGGGTCTCAATAACTTGACACTTCACGTGAAAACATGAGGGAGTTTACGTGACGTGATAATAGAGAGTTATTGCAGCTTCAACACAAAAATAACGTGCACTTTAAAGTCATGTGACAGCCCGAGTGCGCATGCGTACTAATAAGGTTCACGTTAAATGAATAAAGAGACACGTTATGTGCAATGGAATAGCGAGCGTTTAACGTAATACGTTCTGTATCTTTTGAGGTTATGTTTCGGTGCAAAGTGTGGATGTAACTTCGTTTGTGTTGCTTTTAGCGTTAACGTTAGCGTGAATACATTAATTAAATGCGGTAAACATTGAAATTGAAAGTCCTTTATTTCTAAAATAAAGTGTTTTTTACATAAGGTTAACGTTTACGTTCTTTCATCTTAGAAGTTGCAATAACTCTCTATTGTGTACATGTACCTTAAATGCTCTTCTACCGGTATCGAATGCAATGGAGATCATTCGCCCTTCCCCCTTATTACTTAAAAAGCTAATGACTACGAGAAAATAATGCTTAATTATAATAAAGAAAATTTGATTACAATAAACAAAATGATTAAACACACAAAAAGTTAGAAATATTGCTATTGTACTGCAGCTGTATATGTCTGTTGTAAAAATATAAATACATATATTCACAACCGATAACACCGATGAGTAAAAACAATACTGAAAACCAAAGCGGACTGTAGTCTGCAGTATATATTTTTTATTTTAATTTCCAATTACTGAGGCCGTAGGCAATGCCTGGGTTGCCAAATTCTCTATTGCTAAACATTTGTTTTTCTTTACTGCTTACATATTGTTGCTTACAAATTATTGTTTATATCATTATTTGCTAAAAATCGTTCTATTGATTGGCCCTATAAAGATAAAGCACAGATCTACCGAGTTCAGGAGTGGGATCAGGTAACTGTGAAAACGATATTGCGACTGTCGACAAGTGAAAATGTGATCACGTAAATAATGAAAACCGAAAACGATATCGTTTTAGACTGAAAAAAAAGTGAATTCTAGTCGACACTCTCAAAGCATGTGAAAACGATAGTCGTTTCTTACGTCTCTTTGTATTTTATACATTTGGGTATAGGTATATCCTTTTCTTATTTACTTGCACTAAGGTAAAAGAATGTAGTGAGCAGTGAGTTGAATTTGACGTTTTGGAAAGAATGAAAGGAATGTCATTATAAATGATTTAAAAATAAATTAATATTTTAAATTTGAAAGGTATTTTTATTATTTTATTTAGTAAGGTGAAAATGAAATAATAGTGATAAAATACGATAATTATAAAATGAAAATTGATTACAAGAATGAATCTAAGAAAAAAATTCATGAATATTTTAATAAGCATGTTGCGAAGAACCAAATGCTTATGATTTACTATATATTTTTACTCTTTTGAAATTTATGATAGAAAATTGAAATCTTGGTGATTAGATATTTTCTTATTTCTACTGAAATTTCCCTGATTTACTATTAAAATTTAGTGAAAGAACTACCCAAAAGAAATATTTTCGGGCAATATTGATATTCCAATAACTGTAAAAGTGTTGATTACAACAAAGCATATTTTGATTGATTACAAGAATAAATCCAAGAAAGAAAATTTTATTAATATTTTAATAATATTGTATTCTGCGAAGCATCAAATATAACGATTCTAACTTGTGTTTTGTGATTAATATTTTGTAGTTTTTACATAAAATTAATATTTGTGAATTGATCATTTTCTGCAGTCCGTCGAAGATTGTGCGCCGTTATTTAAATGTGGCCCATACTTTATTTACTTGAAATACAACACTTAATAAAAAACTAGATTAATTTAAAAACAATCTTGTATACTTGTGGTCTTAAAAGGTCTCTTGAAGTTTTAATTATATATTTAGAAATATTTTTGTTTACTTCATAAAGTTTTCTTCTGGAATGTCAAAAGGAACAAAATTAGATGATATATGGCATCTGTAACTAATTGATAATTTAACTTGTATCCTTCTTCAATTCTTACAGCATTTCTATTATGAACGAAATAAAAACGAAGGCCTGCCTGGGGCGAGAATAATACTTTTTGACATTGGATTAAAAATTTTAATGACATTCATATAAATTATCTGTCTAAACTACTATTTAATACAAAAACATTAGTCTGTAAACGATATCGTTTTCACAAAACGTAGTCACTTTACGGAAATAACCGAAGTTGAAAACGTAGTGAGTGACTAAGGCTGTGTCCGATGTCACATTTTGACATTTAGATTTTAGGATTTAGGTCTTCTTCACACATATATAACTCCGAATGGCACACTAGTGATATCCATTCGTTTGTATGGCAACACTTTAGTACAACAAAAATTAATTATACAATTCGATTCAATTTGGTGCTTGAGAGTAAATGTTAATATTATATTTCATAAAATAGAAGCTAAGAAGCTATTCTTTGACAGCAAATTTGGCGTTTTGCACAAATGATAGCAACGAACATGATTTGTTTAATTAGTGCTCGTCAACTTCAAGGCATAGTGTGTTCCTGCAAAACCCTAAAATCTAATTCCTAAAATACTAAATAATCACTAGATTTGGGGCATATAAATTTAGGATTTAGATATTAGGGTGATAAAAGTGCAACATCGGACACAGCCTAATTTTACGTGATCGCTAAGGAAACGAATGTCGTTTTCACTTCTCGATAATCGCAATATCGTTTTCACTTTTACGTGATCCCACTCCAGCCCAGTAAACTTAAAGGCCAGTAGAAGGAAACCAGCCCACCCTTGCCAAAAGCTGTGACCAACACTTAAATTTCAAATGATTGAACCTTTTTGTTTGTAGGGTCTTGATAAAGGTAGTATTGTTGAATAATTTCCAATGTTTCACTGTTTAATATGCGGGTTATAAGAGATACACTAATTGCATTCGATTCAAATGATTTGGTACCTACCTATGAATTTTGTATATGAATGATGGTGTGCGGATGTGATTACATGGAATTCCTTTGACATATACCCGCAAATGTTTGTTTATCGAAAGTTTGATGGTTAATTCACCGCATTCGCTATTATTACGCAACCAGCGGAATCAGCCATAAAGTAAAACTTTATCCGAATAAGCCTACATTCACTTCACATCTAATCATAAGCGATTACGTGCGGAATTAAAGCGTGACTATTCTACCAATTGCCAACAGAAACTAGGACAAAGAGAAGCCATCATTTTTCATATTATAGGGAACAGATTGAGAATTTGCCACGGATTTCATATTAAATTTGCAGATTTTTGTTTGAAAAACAAATTAAGTACTTATTTATAGAATTATATTTTCATACATGGTGTTATGTAAGTAGGTGTACAACGCTTACCCATGGTAGAACTAACCCCATAGTTAATAAATTTGAGAATAATTTTTGTTTAACATGCTTTTCAAGAACTTGAGGCTTTTAAAACTGACCAATCACGTCACAGTTCAAAATTTTGTAAAAAAGTAAAAATCAATGTGTTCTCTGGAAAATTGTCACATCTGTCACAAATGAGGTTAGTGGCATTGCGGCTTATTTCAGATTTTCATAATGAAAAACTATATGTTTATAAGCACTGAATATAAGTAATTAGACTAACAAATAAATAAAATAGATGAGTATAAAATATACTATTATTTGTAGTGGATGAAGGACTCCAGGCTGTTCTGCATGTTGATATTGTAGAGAAAAGAAAAATGCAAGGTTTTTTTCGTTGCAGAATGTATAAAAAATTGCCACTTAAATAAATATTTTTTATACATTCTGCAACGAAAAACCTTGGATTTTTTCTTTTCTCTACCCTTATACTATTATTTGTAGGATACATAATAAAAAATAATTCAAAATAATTTTTATTGTTGAAATATGTAGAAAACATATACACAGAAAAAAGAATTGAAATTTTGTCTAATTATAATTAGATATTATTTTATCAGGCAATATGTCTAATAATTTAGAATAATTTGCAAATCTTAATTTAGCATTTTAACTAATCCGAAATAGATAATATTATGTAAAAAATCGTTCATTTAAATGTGTAAATAGTTATTTTTATTACTTATTTTATTTAATTTTACTATATTTTGGCTTCATTATTTTTGTCCTACAATTTTCGGTGATTTATCTAATGAATTAGGTAAGTAAATAGAAAATTTAAATATATATTTAGTTAATTTCTTTATTTATGTTTAGTTCAATACTAAATGTAGTCATTTAATCTAATTTTGTATTTAATTTTACTATAATTTGTTATTACAAACTTAGAAAATTTAGCTAAATCAACTTAGATAATTTAATGAAAACATATTAGTAGGCTGAAAATTACAAATTTGTTTAGTTAATTCAACTATAAATTAGAAGGTTTCTTTTTCTGTGGATATTTATACATAACGCATATTCTACTTTCGCAAAAAACGTTTACGGTCAGTTTTGACAATCAATATTTTTTCTAGAAAAGACATTGACTTTTACTTTTTTACAAAATTTTGAACTTTGACGTGATTGGTCAGTTTTAAAGACATCCTGCTATTGTAGAAAGCATGTTAAACAAAAATTATGTATGGGGTCAGTTCTACCATGGGTTAAGCGTTATACACTTACAAAACACCCTGTATATGCAGATTACAAAGCATTCACTGAGTTTCGACATTCATAAAAAGTACGCAGTTAAATAATAATAATAATAATAATAATAATAATAATAATAATAATAATAATAATAATAATAATAATAATAATAATAATAAATGGTGCTCTCTCTCGTGAGGTGACGCCTGGTTAGCGCCTACAGGGTAAAAAAATATCGTCATCATTACCGATGTCATTATCAATAATCCTTAAAATAATTTTAATAACAGATAACAATTATTATGAATTTGGTTTTAGTTGATATTGTAAAATTTGTACTATTATTAAATTACATGTACTTTTATTATAATTATTATGATCCTCGTTAAAATATAATAAATATATTTCAAAGATTGCTCTTTCCTCGTAATAAAAACCAGTAAGTTGCTAATCGCCCATAATTGCGAGTTGTAATTTACCTTTATAAATTCTAGGGATCGGCATAAAAATAATAAACGCCCCTGGACTATGTAATTACAAAGAAAGTACCCTTACCACAAATTTCTTCGACAGTGCAATTCTGTCGCAAAATAATGTCGAATTCTGAAGCTTTCACATTTAATGTGAAATGAATTGTAAAATGGATATTTCTGTGATTAGTTGCATAATGATGGTGATTTTCGGATTAACAGTGAATATTGCTAAACGAACGAAGTGCCATTCAAAATGACAAACAAAAATTAAACACTTTTAATTAAAAAATGACATTTTTTCGCTTTATGTCTTATCTGTCAATAATAACACATACTGGTATTCATAGTTTTAAACTACGCAAACAACATTTGTAATGTAAAAATCTGTTGTGGCCACTCAAGACCTCTCGCCATTTCCATATTAGGCTATATAAGTATTGTACATATACATATAACATTTCTGGTACAAACAAAAACACATATCTTCTTTCGATATTTTTGTATTTTTTAATTCATTCTATGAACAAGTTTCCTCTTATTCTTCTAATGTTCGAGATTCTTGTAATTCATTAATGAGATTGATGGTATTTTTGAAGGGTATATGTAATATATGTATCTAAAATTATAAATATACAGGATGGTTGTTTATTCATTGTCCAGCTCATATCTTCTGAAATATTAAAAATACAAAAAAAGCTAAATACAAAAGTTGTTTAATACAACCTGATCTATAATTTAGCATAAACAATTTTTTTCCAAGGCCTACCTATTTTTTGGAATAATATTTAACTTTAATTTTTTAAATGGAACACCCTGTATATTTTGACAGAATAAGATTCTTAATAAATTTCTCTTTACAATGATGTGTAACAAGTAAGGATTTACCTTTAAATTATGTCCTATAAAACAAATAGAAATATGATGAAAGTAGGCTATGATATTCTATTGTTTCTACCTGTAACTTCTGTCACACATGAACATTGGTTACGAAGGGGTTTTTCCTTTGAATAAAATTATGTCTAATAAAGCAAGTAATAGAATTGCTAGCATTGATGATTTACAAAATTAGTAATACTTTTATTTAAATACCAAGTATCAAAATTTAATACAACATATTATTATAAATTTTGATACAGGATAGCAACCCGACGTTTATTATTATTTGATCTGTGTTTTCTTAGTTAAATAAGAATTTAACACCTTTCTCACTATTAAAATCAGTATTATTAAATCTGTGACAGATGTTACTGGTATAAACAATAGAATATCACAGCCTACTTTTATCGTATTTCTATTTGCTTTATTAGACATAATTTAAAGGTAAACCCTTACTTGTTATACATCATTGTAAAGAGAAATTTATTTAGAATTTTATTCCGTAAAAATATATGTTTATATATAGGGTTTATGCTAAATAATAGACCAGGTTGTATCAAATAACTTTTCTATTTAACTTTTTCTTGTATCTTTAATATTTCAGAAGATATAAGCTCGATAATGAAAAATCAACCAGCCTGCATAATAAATAATAAAATAAGAAATATTAAATGTACTTTCCAGAAAAGGTCTTCAGTAATGTCTTTGGTATTTTAACACTGACATTTATTTGTCAATTACAAACATTTTAGTTTTTCCACTTGTTTTCCATGGAGTGCGAGATATTACTTCCGGTTGTCCAATTGTTACCAAAATCTACTCAGCTCTTCCCAGGATTGTCAGATTGAGGAAACTGCAGTAAAATATTTTTTAAGTCTTATAGTATTTGACACATACATACACACAAACACACACACACACACACACAAACACACACACATACACACACACACACACGGACATCATCGTAAAAACGTTATAATCGGATTATAGGGACCATAAAACGTGCTTATCCACTACAATCTGGATATGCGATTTTTAGCTTTACTCCAATATTTCTCTACGCGAGATGTAAAAATATATTTTTTAGTCTCTTATGTAATTAATCGTTTGTTTAGTAGGGTAGCTCAGAATACGGTACATAAAATTGACAAACTACTTACAATATTTCTATCTTTTCTTATATGAATTAACTCTCTTTTATTTTGAATTCTTTCCCTGAATAATTTATGTCTTGCCTTGCCCCTAAATCGATAGTGGCACAACTCCACGTCTTATCCTGCTGACGACTCCTGCTCTCTCCTGCTGTGACTAGACACAGCAATGAGTTTATTATCATCCGGAAGCGGAAGACAGATGGAGGTTCCGGTTTGTCCGTTGCCAGACGAGCCCGAGTGGTCTTAGGAATGTAGACATTGCCTGTATCGCGCGACAACATTGTTTGATAATAGAGTCTCGTACAAAGAAAATTAGTTTTAAGGCATTCAATGAAAAAAAGAATGTATAGTGTCAAGATAACTTTGAAATGAAAATTTTTGTTAATAATGGGTGTTTCAAAATGAGAGCAAGATTTGAATTGGCCAGCATTTTATTTTAATCAAGGGTGCTGGACTAAAAAGTTGATAACTGTCAAGTAGATGCATCGCGATTATTAATCATGGAACGCTACACGAACGAACAGCGGATTTTAATATTGAAAACTTATTTAAAATATGAAAGTTTTGCGGAAACAGTTCGCAGAGTGCGTGCAATTTTTGATCGACAAAATGCACCAAATTGTTCGACAGTTAAGAGACTGATCGCGAAATTCGATCGAACTGGCTCGGTTGTGAACCAAAAATCATCAGGTCGTCCTCGGTCAGGCCGGTCCATTGAAAATATTGCCTCAGTTTCTGCAAGTGTTGATGAAAATCCAAGCACATCGATTCGCCGCCGTTCTCAGCAACTGGCCATTTCGACAAGCAGTTTGCAGAAAATTTTAAAGAAAGATCTCCATCTGCATCCTGTCAACCAACCAACCACAATTCCTAAGCTGAAGGAAGAAATTCGACGTGTCATTGGCGAAATTGGAGGAGCAATGTGCGAAAATGCAATCAACAACTTCTCTAAAAGAGCAAGAGTGTACCAGCAGAGTCGTGGCGGCCATTTGTTGGATGTTCTCTTCCACACATAATCGCCATATGTATACTTCATATTAAAATAAAAATATTTGCAATTTTCGAGTAAATTATGTGTTTTATTGAAAAATTAAATCTTGCGCTCATTTTGAAACACCCTTTATTTTCGACTCTCGCCAGTCACTATTGGGAGCTTGGTTTAACAGATACAAAGTGAATTCATTTAGGGTTACGTTGCCCAATAGAGTAATTGCGCATTTTCCCTTTTTTTTCTGAAAGAACTGTTCAAGTTATTCACTTTAATAAATGTTTTCGGTCTTGCAACTGTATATTTTTCAAAATTAAAAAAATCTTATTTCAAATTATCCCATGTGTGACGTTTATTATTAATACAAATCACAGTCTTTCTTGCCCTACCGGTACACTTTCGGTAGTACACTCTATACTGACGTTGTTTAATCACACATTACGAACTACACCAGAGAGATTGGGACATACAGCGGCAAGAACAACAAAGTGAGATAAACATCTCAAATTACAACAAGAGATATAAACTAATACAAACGACGTCAATATTAAGGTATTTATTGGATGAAAAGAAAAACATCAAGATGATTGCCAGGTTCAGATGTGGTAATGAAGAGAGGAACAATAAATAATGTCTATCAAGTGATGAGAGGAGTTGCAGGCTATGCGGGAGAGAAAAGGAAACTATCAGGCATTTAAGGATTTCGTGCAGGGAAGTTACGAGAGAAGGAACAATTTATTGTAAAATATATATATATATATATATATATATATATATATATATATATATAGGTGATAGGTAATTACAACTGTAATTAGTTAAGGAAACTGGATCGTGGGTTTGACAGTCAATTTGTAGGCTTCAGTGTAATACACTCTTTTTTTTTTTTTAATTTGTCAATCTTGACAAATTAAAAAGAGTGTATTACACTGAAGCCTACAAATTGACTGTCAAACCCACTATCCAGTTATATATATATATATATATATAATATGTAGATTCTAAGCCGGTTAGGCAAGAATAAATATAACAATAATAATAATAATAATAATAATAATAATAATAGTAACGTTGTTTACGCTTATAACAGTTTCGTGTGTGTGAAATCAGTTGTATATTCACAAGTTTCATTACCTTCTCTTAAATTTGCTGGTATAGAAAAGAAAAATAAAATATGATTTTAACATCAGTCGTCCTAAACGTAAAACAGAATAAATTTCAACTAAAAATTATATTTATATACATTCCCTGGAGTGTGTAGCCACCTGGTGGCAAAATTATGAAGTAGGCTATATAAGAACTAATCATCTTGAAATATTTGGTATTCAAGTTAAATAATACTTTTATATCTGTTATTTTACTTTTAGAATTATACTGTAAATATTTGTATGATACAATTAAAATATATTTCAACTTCTTCGCTTTGTCGTGGTATTACAACAAGCTTGTATGCGTCATACAGACTTGGTCGAACTATATAATTATAAATAATCTACGCCATAAGAATTCCACCGCGAACTTTATTTATAGAAATAATATTAGTAGATGTTTTTGTTTTTCAAGAAAAATGCAATATGGAATTTTAGTTTGCATTTCTTTCGGATATTTTCTCATTTTCTTTCTAACGACGATGATTATTTTTCGTATCACTTGCTATGCTTCGATTTCCTAGCGCCCTTCTTTTAGACAACCTGGTCGACGTTCCAGTAATTTTGGTCTTAGTGAATTTATCTTGCTGCTCTCTTTCAACAGAAAGTAGAGTTGAATTACTTCTTGCGACGGTTCGTAAAGGTTGAAATTGATATATTCAGTTTAGTTGAGGCTAAAAATATACCAATACCCGCTTGTATCAACGTATTATATTGAGACAGTCTCTAGCCTCCAAATGAATTAAAATGAATCTCTAGGTGTCACCACACAGATATTAAGCTGTCGCAGAGAATAAGTACATCACAGCATTTTTGTACTTTTAAAACTTGGAAACAATTTCCAAGCTCGACAATCAGATTCGAACTCAGACAGTCAGAACCACATTCGGTCAAATAAATCATAGCACACTCAATATATAAAATAACCATAATGTAAATCATAGCGCTATGCATAATATCGCAAATGAAATAAAACAATTTATTTGCATATTTACTACGATTAAATGCACATAAATTTGTTATATAATCATGTCATTTCAAACTGGCACTCAGTAAAAATGACATTTTTCAATAAATACATTATATTCCTACTACAGTTCTATTAATTCCAGTGTCTTACTTCAGAATACTTAATAATATTGTAATGATTTATTGTTTTATTCACAGACACTAATCATTTTTACGAAATTATATAGTATTAGAAAACACTTATAAGAAATAATTCACTATCAGAAAACACATAAGATTCATTTACTATCAGAATTGATAGTTTATGGAAAAATACCAACATTAAGTAACATTTAAATATACAAGGAAAACTATTTACTGAAATATAGATACAATATAAATTACGTGTTAATAAGGTATGTAGTACTATTTAATAAGAGTTTTAAAATTATTTATATCAAACGAGATTTCAAATGTACAAATGTATATAGTATGTCCCATTTAGAAACAAATAAATAACCCTTACATCATTGAAAAAATCTAATGTGGCTAACACAATACCTACGATATTAACTTCCTTTGCATATAACTTTTGGTTTAATTATAAATTTAAAATTATTTTGCTAAAATCACTATACTTTTTAAGCTATGGAAGTTTATAGAACAGGGCAAAACACCGAGCGGTCTGTTATTTTAGGGTTCCGTACCTAAGAGGTAAAAAGGAACCCTTATGAGCTATCGACTTGAAATTTGGCAGTTGTAGAAGTCGTTTGACCTCACCTATTCCAGGTGAACGTATTTCAGTATTTTCAGAAATATTTTTATTTTTATTCAAAATGCCAATGAGGACCGAAATGTAGGGTTGTCAAAAATGACAAAGTCAAGGACTTTGTTTACACATTTCAAAACTTTTTTTTTTTAATTTTTAGCCGCATTACATTCTTGAATTTGTAACTAGGTAAATACATGTAATTTTTAATTTTTATTATTTTAATGTTAATTATGTTTCATGTTTCTTTCTAAATATATGTTTTTATTATAATTAAAAACCATTTGATTTTTATATATAATTTTAAAATGTATATGTTTAGGGGGCGGCAATAAGTCTTTTTGTCCGGGGCGACATAAACGCTGGAGCGGGCGTTGCTAGGGTCCACCTTACAATGTAATGGTAATATTGACAAAGATGTACGGGCAAGAATTAAAGCAGCATGGATGCGTTGGAGAGAAGTCACTGGTATTTTATGTGACAAAAATATGCTGACAAAGCTAAAATCTAAAATTTATCGTACAGTAGTACGTCCAATTGCTCTGCACGGAACTGAATGTTGCCCTGTGATGAAGGTAGCTGAGCGCAGACTCCACGCCATGGAGATGTGTATGATTCGTTGGACTCTGAGAATCCCTCTCTTAGACCATATCAAGAATGAAAATATTAGGCATCAAATAGGTATTACATCAATCCAAGAAAAGACGGCGAACGAAAGCGTTGCTGGTAGTGCCTACTGTCTACAAATTCAAGGTCTCCGTCCACGTGGTAGACCTATGCAACGATGGCAGGATGTTATAAACATGGACATCAAAACTCTAGGTCTACGTCAAGAAAACGCGCTTAATCGAATGAAGTGGCGTATTTAGGATCCATACAGCAGACCCTGCTCCAGCGGGACAACGCTAGGAAGAAGAAAAAGAAAAAGAAGATATAGATTGTAGATGATTTAATAATAATTATTTGTGATCAATCCTAAATTTTTAATTCATAGAAATGGGCCTAAATGATCAATGAGATTTGAAATTAACGAAGAAATTTTCAAATTCTTTCTTTGTTCATTACCATCTCCTTGATCATTTAGGCTCATTTCTATGAATTAAACATTGTAGAGTAATGAGAAAATGCGAGTTACAAAAATATTTTATGTACAATGTTTTAAGTTTTAAAACACATTATTATTATATAAAACAAATTAATAATAATCTCAACTAATTAATGCAATAATATTTGAAATCAAAACATCTGCGTAACTGACTTCAGGCAATCAGGCTAATAATATTAATTGCATTGACAGTTTGAGTATGGAAGCAAATATTTATTCAACTTCAAAGTTTATAATTAAAAAGGTTTTGTATTATCAACATTAATTAAAATTAAATTTGCTAAAGAGGATTTTTAATATGGATGATATGTAGGTATGTAGATATTACCAGAAATGTTACAAATACTGATACAGATGACAAAATTAAAAATAAAGTTATAAATGGAGAAAAGTCTGGTAAGTAAAATTTCAATATAATTAGTAGAACCATCATAATATAGAGCAAAATATTAAGTAATTAATTTATAAATAGTTTGCAGATGACCAAGTAGTTATTGCCCAAGACACATTTGATTTAGAGTTTATGATTAGACGACTCTATTCAGAATATGAAAGAAGGGGCCTTCAAGTAAGTTTAGCTAAAACTTTTTGATTAATTCTGATGCCAGCTTTGAAGTGCTAATAAATGATGATGTTGAGGTCAAACAAGTTGATAAATTTAAATACCTTGGAGTCCTTGTGGATAAAAATGGCATAGGAGAAACAGAAATCAGACAAAGAATTCATAATAGCAAAAAAATTGTAGGCTGTTTGAACTCGATTTGGTGGGACCGAAACATATCAATAAAGAACAAGAAAAGAATAGGTCGAACAATGGTGGACACAGTACTGTGTTACGGAGCCGAAATATGGTCACTAAATGCTGAAGAAAATTAACGGCAGTTGAAATGGATTATCTAAGAAGGAGTTCGAGAATATCAAAATTACAGAGAAAAACGAACGAAGAAATTAGGGAACGAATGGAAGCAAGAGAGACAATAATAGACAGAATTGAGAAGAAAAGTCTCAAATAGTTCGGTCACCTTTTACGAATGCCAGAGGAAAGATTACCCAAGAAAGTGTACCAATAGAAGCCACCGGGAAAGAGGAAAAAAGGCAGACCCCGACGCTCGTGGAATGAAGGCATTAGGAAAGCAATGGAAACCAGGAACCTGCAAGAGGAAGATGCCCAGGATAGAGAGACTTGGAGAAGGAGAACGGGGATACAGTGATAGACTGTCCTTCGGTTCTAATATGTTTATGCTACTAATTCATGTAATAAACTTAAGGACCTGAATATACTTTGTAACACTAATGTATTAACCGAACCCGTAAATATATATAGTCTATAGTCCAGAAAAATTTTGTTCCAGCCGGAAAAAACTTTTCTCCTTTATGGTTATAGATTAAATTATACGTTATACAACGATTTCTTGCAAGTGCATTGTTGCCAACATTATTATCGTACATATAAGATAATTTGGGTAGCTGTACGATGTACAATAGTAAATTTAATTTGTACGTAAAATGACAAAAATATATGGAAGAAGAACGAATTACATAATTTCAATGATGAAATTTGAGGAAACACATTATTTTGAGTGTTTATTAGGAAATCTTCAATATCCGGAGGTTCACAACACTGACCATAAGTTCGTTTGTTTGACCGCAACTGACAGATATGTAAATAATAATAACCTATAATAATAAATATTCCTTTGATTTTCACAAATTGTCGATTTCAATTTAATATGAGCTTTGTTCGAGCAGACAATTTGCAACTGTTTGACGTACTGTTGTATTGCGCATGCGCCCAACTCTGATAGTTTCAAATTAGTTTCAAATTTTCGTTGCTCGAACGCGTTAGATACTTTTACCGGCGGTAGTTGTCTGTTGTTGACGCCAGCTGTTTTCTGTTTTATTTATCTCAGCTGTTTGGTGTTTTGACTGATGTCAGGATAAGACATTAATTTGAAAATCATGACATGTATTTTCTTTATTATACTACATGTTTTTAAACAATACGTTTATTGCAGACGTTAAAGATATTGATATACTAGACTCATCACTGCTTCATATATTTAAATCAGACATTTTAAAAATTACTTGCCATAAGAAATAACCTTATTAACGAATTATATTGTTATTCCGTAAAGTAGTTAATTTTATTTAAATTTCCAATATTCCGTTACACATTTTGTAACTTCATCAGGGAATAATAATAGTTTTAACTGGTGTAATCATTTCATAAATTCAGAAACATTCAATTCTGAAATTATTATTTGTTTACACACTGCATTGTTTTACATATTATTTAAAGAATTTTGACCATATACGTAGAACATGTTATATTAAAAGAATATTTAAAAAAAAAAACTTGTAAAATTTACCCTGTGTCACATATTGGCCGAATTCTCACACTTTTCTGTAAACATGTGACGCTCACAGAGTAAATTTTACAAGTTTTTTTTTTCTTTAAATAATATGTAAAACAATACAGTGTACAAACAAAATAATTTCAAAATTGAATGTTTCCGAATTTATCAATTTGTCAAGTGATTACAACAGATAAATTATTTTATTCCCTGATGAAGTTAAAAAAATATGTAACGAAATATTGGAAATTTAAATAAAATTAACTACTTTATGGAATGACAACAATATAATTCCTTACAATCACCGCCGAGAAATCCGTGAATACATTTTATTTATTAACCTTTGATGTCACCCAGAGTCACCGAAGTTTTCCCATGCGATTTGACATTAGAAATGCTAGTGCCCATGTCACGGATTTGAAATTTGCAAACAATCCTCAAATTCTCCTGACTGTTTCAAACCGTCCCCAACGGTTTCAAACCGTTGCACGAACACCGAATTCTTAGTGTGAATTTGTGATTTACCGCTGCTCGAACGCCAAAATTCTTATGCGCATGCTTCTGATAGTTCGTGACAGTTCCTGACTGTTGCTCGAACAAAGCTATGAAGTTCCTTTTTAATCACTCATATAGTTTATTTTCCTCGGTCATGAAAAAAATAAAATATTCATATTTTTTTAAATCGATTAATTATTCGTAATTTACGAGAAATAATTATTATTAAAATTATTAAAAATTTGGGGAACGAATATGTAACATCACCAAGGTATGATCGTGGAAAAAGACATATAGACTGGGAGAGAAAGAGATAGTTATAGTTAGCTGCCGCCAAGCCATAAACTACATCTACACAACATAATCGCGACACTGATTTATAACTATCTCTTTCCTTCAGTTACGACGTTATTGAGTTGAAATATGCTTTGTACTGTCAGTTTGACTAATTGCAACATACGTCCTTTTATATCCAATTTTAGAAGTTTACCATTAGATCCAGGAGCCCACGTTACTCGAATATATTGTAGGTTGCATCCTCACTGTTATAATACTAATAAAAAAGAAATTATCGAAACATGGCTCACAAAACTTGATAAACAAAATTATTTTTTATATCGTTTAACGGTTTGTAATACTGAAGAGAATTTTTTGTGAAAAATTTGACTTAATTGGGACTTGGGCCCAGAATTGTTTTTCGGTACTTGCACTTAAATTGTTTACGTTTTTGCATGTTATAAATATGTATACATACCTGTGTAAAAAAAGTTTGTAATATATGTAGTTTTTCTAACGAATGTCATTTAATTTAAATAATTCAAACTTGTTGCATTTTTTTACCTCCCGCTACCCTTGGTAAGGGAGGTATAGGGATCGTACTATAAATCACATATCGAGATTTTAGCAAATGACCACGTTTTAAGGTCCCTAGAATCCAATTTTAACATTTTCACGATGATGTCTGTATGTGTGTATGTGTGTATGTGTGTGTCTGTATGTGTGTGTATGTGTGTGTGTATGTGTAGGGCTTTTGTCTTCACTCTAACTCAAATACTATCATTCAGTAAATTCTGAAACCTTGTATTTCCGTCCCATTCTAACATGAAAAGAAGCCATTAGATTTTGGTGTAAATCGGATAACCGGAAATGGCAATTTACCTGAAGCTCATAATGGTTTTTCTTCAAAAAATACCATTTTTCGCATTTTATGTCTTATAAAAATTAAAGATTATTGAATTGAATTAATACTTTTTCTATATATTTTACAGATAAATTTAAAAATATTTTTTTATTAGACGCGAAGCCTATGATAAACACAATAATTCCTTTGTTACACAGTTCATATTTCAAATGAATGTAACTGACAGTAATTGTCAGTGTCAAAAAAATAATCACTTCAAATAAATAATGGTGATATTTTAAAAAGAAAATAGTAAATAAAGCAATAGTTTTCTGCAGCGTTAGTAAATACGTAAGAAGTATGTATTTAAATTAATAAAAATTCAATAGCGGGAGGTTTTGTGTTGGCCACATCAGATTTTTTTGTTTAATTCAAAGTTATTTGTGTTTACTAATATCTTACATAACACAAAGTTATAATAATGTAATATTTATTTAATGGAAAATACAAACGAAACAATACATATTTCTAAAGAAAAACATTTGTTTTATGTGATATTATAATAGAAATAATCATTATTAAAAGAAATATATTTGGAGCACGAATAATACAATACATAAATAATAAAAATATCATTGTTTTTTAAATTTTGGGTGCGTACGCAATAATGTTTTTAATATAGATTTCATGTCGATATATTTCGTAATGGACGTTTACCGATAACACACGTCAATGTTAGAGTAATGTCGTGCAGATGATGACTCATACAAAATATTTATATTAGAAGAGTATTCTTTACAAATAACAACAAAGCTTTATATTATTTTCTTCAATTTCCGAAATATGAATTAGCTGAATCAATACATGTTTAAATAATTTCCTGGGAAGGTCGGCTTCGTGGAAAAGTAGTACAAAATATTTAGTTTATCATGAGTTTTATGCGTCAATAAAGCTGTTTTTATAGCCTGAGCACTGGGCCAATTTTTAGGAAGTTATTAAATGATAAAGTGCACACAGTCTGGAGCTGGTAGCATAACGACTTGCATTATTTATCCTCAGATTAAGTGTCAAATGCAAGCAAGTACGAAATAAATCAACAC
The DNA here is from genome assembly GCA_943142095.1 of Ophonus ardosiacus. Classification (NCBI taxonomy): domain Eukaryota; kingdom Metazoa; phylum Arthropoda; class Insecta; order Coleoptera; family Carabidae; genus Ophonus; species Ophonus ardosiacus. The sequence continues at coordinate 13,303,748 of OW964830.1, read as the reverse complement.
AGCGGTTGATAATGAAACAAGCGACGACAGACGACATCGCCAAATAGGAGTAGGACACGCACAGAAAGAAAAATATATACGCTTTACCTAATCTTACCACATACAAGACTGAAATCCTTTTTATCTATTTATTAACTGCTAGAAATTTTTCTCTTTTTAACAATAGCTATTTATATATCAAGGCACTGAAGTTCTATTTTTTTTTTTTTTATCTCAAATGTGGAATTTATTTGCCGAGACCCCCAGGGCCGAGGAAAATAAGCCATATGAGTGATAGAACGGAACTTTAGTTCCGAGGTGCAATTACATTTTTTCACTACTAGCCTATAAACATGTCATTATTGTTCTGTAAAATTATTTATGCACGGACGTATCATAATTTGACAATTATACACGAATTTCTTTGACATAAACGTCATTTTATAGCCTGCGGGCCTCATTATACCCCGTCGGGCTATAATGAAACCCCAAACCAAATTATAACCTACAATATAAACAATTTCAACAGGCAATATGAAAAGTTTTTATTACAAATCGATTTTTTTTATATTCTTTAATGAAAAATGAAAATTCATTTTGTGATATTTATATGGAAAGCACGGAGATACACAAAATAAAACTCAAATGACATAACTAATAAACAAACAATAAACTGTTGTTCTCCGCTTTCATAGCAACACTAGATACTGGATGTACGAGGACAAATTCTTTTCGATACAATTTTTCTAACACTCATAATTTGAAAATTTTCGTCCGTGCATAAAGTTTTGTATGTACCACGAGCGTAACTTGGTTTTATGGCCTTTGACGTGTTTTTATCCCTCGGCTTACGCCTCGGGCTCAAAATCCCGCCACAGGCCATAAAAGCCTCCTTACGCTCTTAATACATAAATAACTATTTTCTATATCTAGAGATCAAAATTATTAACCTAGGTCAATAATAATGTCAAAATTATTAGCCTAGGTCAATAATAATGTCAAAATCATTGACCTAGGTCAATAATAATGTTAGTTAGTTGCCAATATAATGGGATAAATTGCATAACTAATGTTTATAATTAGATATATGCTAGTAGTGAAAAAAATAATATATACACCACGGTTATGAAGAACATTATTGTCCTCGCGAATTATATTCCCTCGTTTCCCTCAGGATTATAATCTTTCGCTCGATCAATAATGATTCTCTTCATAACCTTGATGTATAATATACTCTTATTTGAAATCGAAAAATTATGAAAATGAAAGGCATATTATTTTATAGTAAATAATATGCATAAAAAATACCGTTATAATTAATATGAATTTGAGCTCGTGTATAAATTCTAACGAATTTCCAACAAAAATTTGCAAAATAAGTAGTCAACTGTTTGCTGAAAAAATCGACAACAGAATGCAACTTAAGATTTTATTTCTTGATGTTTTGTAAGAATAAATACTGTATGACAGATTTTGGATAATTGTGTAAACTTATTGATTAAATAATATTTAAAATATCATAGACTCTTTCGGAAGATCTTCATACAAGTACGCATATTTTGTAAAACCCTTTTGACTTCTTGACACATGTGTCAGAGTCAAATTCATGTACGAGGTGTGGCTACAAAATAACGAGATTGATTTTAGAACATTGACAATTACACAAAACAAATATTGCCACCCTCAATGTACTCTCCTCCCCGAACTATACACCACCCGATGCGAATATTCCATTGTTGGAAACAATACCAGCAGGTCTTTTTTGTTAGGTTGTTCATAAGCTCTGTCGCTTTTTGTATAACTGCATCTCGGCCCCGAATGTGGCGCCTTTTAATGCAGATTTAATAATAAAAGCAAGTTACATGACACTAAATCAGGTGAGCACGGTTGATATACTAATACGATGTCTGTGTCTCGTCAAAAATTTCTTTATAGACAGAGCCATGAGGCGTTTTCCATATTTCAGCCCTTTTTCTTCTCACCCGTGCATGAAGGGTTATCAAAACCTTTTTGTAGTATATCTGGTTAACGAAATGCCCCTCAGGCACCCAATCTATGTGAACAATCATTCGGATTTCGAAAAAAAAATTGTCTGTGCACAACCGAGGCGCTAATCGTCTCCGATCTCTTTTCTTCCGTTTTTAAATCTTCTAACCTGCTAGAAAACTTGAGTACTAAATAGACCCTTCACCATAAACATTCTTCAACAAATCGTATATTTCTGTAGCGGATTTTCCAAGTTTCACACAAATTTTATACTGACACCAACATAATTCCGGCGCTGTACGAGAAAACGGTTAACTTCAATCAAAGGCCACCAGTTTATGGTGCCGAAACGTTGGGTTTTAATATTAAATAAATACAGAACTTAAAATAAAAAGGTAGTATTATTCCAATTTGTTTATTTAGTTGTTGAAAATCTCATTATAATTTCCATTTACGTTGTGATCATAATCAATAATTTTATAATGAACAATATAAGGTCAAATTTATTGAATATGGCTGTCAGTACATTTTCGACTTAATTCAATATATTGGCAACTCTTATTTTGTAAACAACCCTGAAGTATGTGCCAAGTCATTGACACGGTTCTAGTTAATACCGGTGTTAGAACCACGCTTGTGCTACCAGCCATCATGTTCTGATTCTTTAAAATATTTGCAATATACATACTATCTCGTTGGTCATTAATTAGAAAAGGTAGAGAATTTCACTATTTTATAAGAGGAGGTTAGGTTCATGCCTTCTTCGTAATTCTCAATTTCGAAGTGATCTGCCACTTCCGGTGTCCCTCAAGGCTCTAATCTTGGACCATTCCTTTTTCTAATTTTCATAAATGACGTTACGAGTGCGTTGCATTGTGATAAACTACTCTTTGCCGATGATATGAAAATTTTTTATACCATTTCTTCCCCAGCTCATTGCCTTCTGCTTCAGAATGATCTGAATAGCCTATTTAATTGGTGTTCTTTAAATAACCTCCATCTTAATATAAAGAAATGTACAGTTATGACATTCACTAGGAAAATGACACCTTTTTCATTTAAATATTCACTGATAATATAACCTTGCAAAGATCTACAGTAGTTAAAGATCTAGGTGTCAAATTTGACCCTACTCTATCATTTGTGCCTCATATTCGTGATGTTTACAACTCAGCTATGCGTATGTTGGGTTTCGTAATCAGGAATACTCGAGATTTCAATAATATTTCTGCTGTTTTTACACTATTTTATTCATTTATTAGATCCAAATTGGAATATTGCAGCATAATTTGGAATCCTGTTTACGAGACTCACCAAGATTTGCTGGAATCAGTTCAAAAAAAAATTCTTAAATTTATTTATTTTAAAATCAATAAATCTTACCCTGAAAGAAATATGCCTTATTCAGCCTTATTAAGCATGTTCGATGTAAAGAGCCTTTTGGAACGCCGGGAAAACACTCTTATTCTTCATCTATTTAGTCTCATTAATAATAGAATCGATGATCCTTGCTGTCTTGCTCTACTAAATTTCCACGCCCCCTCTATCTCTACTCGCTTTACCTCCATTTTTTATCTCCCTTTCTCCCGTACCAATCTGCTCATGTCTTCCCCACTCTTCCGTATGTGTGCTCTTTACAATAAGAAATTCTCTGATTTAGACATATTTCGCTTGAATTACAAACTTTTGCGCAATACTTTAAATTCGTAATGTTTAGTTATTTTTTTATCTTGTATTGTATTTTTTGTACCACTATCCGTTTTGGGCTCGTCCTGTAGGATAGTTTTTCTTAAATAAATATATATATATATAAATAAATAAATAAATAAATAAATAAATAAACATTATGTTATACATTCTATTTTGATCAGTAACCAATATATTTATAATTATTAAACATTTTTTATTATTAGTAAGTTATTCATTTCTTAATTATTTACGCATTTGCCAAGTATTTGCAAAGTTCAGTTCAGAAGTAAGTTCTTTAAATTGTGACACCCAGTTGTATACTATTTTGTTGTTAGGTTTGTTGTCCAAATTGACTAATCAAGTGTATCCAGTTTTTGTTATATGCGAGTCCTCTAATTTTAATATTCTATCCCACCAAGCTAAAGCTCTTTTAATAATCTCAAGTTTTATATCTCTTACTCCAGATTCTAATCTAATGATAAATCCCGGCGTAGATCTACGACAAAGCAACATAGATTTTATATATCTCAATTGACATACTTCTAGCCTTTCATAAGATCTCAAACCCTATACCTCAATAGCGTATATGGCGGTTATGTTTACATTTGATTTTAATAATATTTTCTTTCCACATACTTGAGTTCCACCAGCAATTTTTTAACATAGGTTGTAGCTGCAACCGCTTTCTTTATAGTATGATTTGACATTTCTAAAAAAAATCCTGAAGTTGTGAATATGACACCTAAATAACAAAATTGTTGCTATAAAAATTAATGAAATATTAAATTAAAATTCAAGAATATTTCTTCATTCTAGCATTTAATGTAATTACATACCTATACTTCTTCGTATTATACTTGTCGTCTAATAAGTATGGAAAGTTGAGTATCAGTTCATATTAATTTGACTGTGACTTATTAGCATTTACGAATATTTCTGTACCGATAAGTATAACATTTCTTTGTAACATTTTTACAAATACATATATTTTTAAATAACATATTTCATAATTAAAAACAAAAATAGGATTTTATAAAAATATACAAAATTTATTCATGTTTGATATATGAGTATTATTGGATTAAAAAATACATTTATTAAAATGTATGGTTGTAATCTCGGGTGTAATTATTCGAATAATACCTCCCAAATTTAAATTTAAATCCTGTTTCTTCATTCAGAAAAATTCCAAATATTTCCATATTATAAAAAAATATCGTATTCAATAACAATTATTTTAAATATTCAACTGCCCGCAAGTTAAGGCTGTTAACTTTTTTATACTTCACACAGTAGCAGTGAGATTTATTCTACGGGCTGCTAAAAAAAGGGTAATATAATTTAAGGGCTTAATGGACCGAAACTTGTCGAAAAGGACCTAATGAACATGGGTTCAGCTGTTACGATTATCAGAAATAGTGGCCATTTTATACGAAATTCTGAACATTTTGATCTTGAAATATTTAATGGCCAGTTGCACTGCACCGCTTATAATTAAATTGTTAATTGTTAGTTAAAGTGACAATATCGTATCAAAACGAAATGTCAAATGAGTTGTTAAATATTACTGCCAAAGTTTCAGTACGCACTTTTTTGTTAACCTGTAGTTAAGACATTAACTATAACCTGTACAACTGGCCATAAAAGTTACAATGTAGGTTAAATAAAATTCAATTTTTTTGATAGGATATTTCAAATTTAAATGTTCTTTTATTTTATTTATTTGTAGGTTACCTACAAGTAATGTAAAAATATTCGTAAAATTTAAATACCAACTCGTAATAAAAAAATCTGTTGTGGCCAGCACAAAACCTTCTGTCAATTCGATGTTTTTTGTACATATCCTATACCAAAAGTTCCTTGAAAAAGATTCTATATATCCTGTATAATTGTAACAAGAACACATACTATTTTTTACATATCCATACTGAAAGTTCCTTTGAAAAGATTCTAAAATCTAATAAAATTTTAATACGAATACGAACGTACATTATGTATTGCACTTAACACTTCCTCCTGCTTCAACTTTTCCCTATTTTATTAGAAGTCGCTGTTTCTTACTCTTCTCTTCTACTCATTCCTGTCCAAAGCACCTTCGTGACAGTTCTTCCTCTCTCAAATCTTCTGCTATACAGTCCTTCCATCTTCTCTTTTGCCTTTCTCGTACTTCTGGCATTATAAGTTCCTATCTTGAGGCGAGGCCGCAAATGCAAGTCACTTGCGAGGGACACTCTGTCACTTATATCACTTTCAGATCATATACTTTCCACTTTGGCTTTGCATTTGCCACTGACATCTGTCAATTAGATTTTTTTGAATATATCTGTTGTTTTCATAATTTTTGCAAATCTGACTGATTTTCGAAAGTTAATCTCTCTATAACTCTATATCTATTGAATATGAAGGAAAATGTATAATCGAACCGTATAGAGAATAAGATAATCTTTCTATTGATTATCACATAAAATGTCGAAAACGATATTTAACTGCGATTTTTCAAGAAAAACTGTTAAGAACTTCAAATAAGGGTACTTTCGGTTGACCAATTATAACCAAAATCTAATCAGCTCTTCATAGGGTTGTAAGGAAGAGGAATACGAAAGAATCATAATTTTTAAAATTGTAGTTTTGGAGTTATCGTGGGAGAAAAAATTGTCACACACACACACACACACGGACACACACACAGACACACACACACACGGACACACACACGGACACACATACAGACATCATCGTAAAACCAGTACAATCGTATTGCAGGGCCCTTAAAACGTGCTTATTCATTAAAAACTAAATAAATAAAATAAAATAAATATATCATCACGGCATATTACCCATTTCTGGGTGTGCCAGTATCTACAACACATGTAGACATCGGTAATGATGACGATATATGGGGTCTCGTGGCCGCGTGCCTGAGTGTCTGGTCGCGAACCTGGGGGAACCGGGTTCGATCCCGACAAACGCCAAATATTTCCAATTTTAAATGGCACAAAAGTGACCCCTGTGGTGCACTCTCCACACCAGCTATGAGTGCCCGTGAGGTGACGCCTGGTAAGCGCCCACACGGTAGAATATATCGTCATATCGTCATTAAAAACTCACCACCGAATTTTTTGACCAAAGACAATACCTCCCTTACCTAAAGGTGACGGAAGGTAAAAATGTTTTAATAAAAAATTACTTGTTAAATGTTGTTGATGGATGGAAGAACCAATCGTTGAGTAGTTTAAAGGTGAATCAAAAGGCTTAAATTGTCGAAGTAAGTTGTAAAATTATTTATTACGGTCTTTTCGGGCTTAAGGCAAGCCCATCTTCAGCTAATGGTGACTATACAATATTATTAATGAATTTTAAGATTTTGTGATAAAATTCATTATTATTATTGTATATTCACCGTTAGCTGAAGATGGTAAGGTAAAAACAAATTTGAATGATTTTATTGACAGTTACTATAACAGGCAATAAAAGTATATTATATATGACGTTCGCAGAGAAAGTATATTTGTCAATAAAATTATACTTTTCATGCTAATCAGCGATAAATATGTTTCTATTATAAACATATTGCTCATTTAATATGGCCTTCGAAAACTCACAGAAAGTATGAAAAATTTTGTTATTGTGTTAGTGTTACTAGTCCTGAAGATATTCACCGTTATATTTTATCATACAATATTAAATATATGGTGATTCATTATAAATTCCATTTATTTTATATTGTAGTCATGTTTTTAGAGTTCATAAATTTTTAATATTCCCTATGTTACTTTTCATGTATTATAAATAAATCTAATAATGAATTACATATAAACCGTGGAAATTGTTAATTTACAGGACCAGGTATTAGAATGAATGTCAGTCTGATAAAATTACTTTTTGAATATTACCGGCTACATACCCATGTTGTAAAAAAATTATTGAAATGGAATATGTAAAATTAAAAGAAAAAAGAAAATGTGTAAAATAAATCCAATTTACTGGATTAACCGTGTAAACATATATGTATATACGCGTATTATATTGAGATTTTATGACTTTATTCTGTTTTTAAAGGAATAATTTAAATGAAAACCAAAATTTTATTTAAACACCCACTTGTTCTGACTATTTCATAGGTTAACAAAATGCTACATGAGTACCAAATATAATAAATGAACACTATTTTTGTTATCAGAAATATATTTAGTTAGCATTAAAAATATGTATTTTACCGTAGCAAAATTATACCTTGAATTAATAAACCGAAATTAATAATTATGCTTTTCATGCTTACCTAAGGTCAATATTATGTGACAATATGAAATGCAGACGACAAATAAACTTGCCTGACAACGTCGCATGAATAAATTATCGTTGCACAACAGGTATAATGCAAGTTAAAAAGTTTTAAAGTAAATAGAACTAATAACTAACTGATTTGTGCTCCTTGGGGTACAATCAGCTTCTCAAAAAATTTAAGCTATTCCTCACTTTTGAATTAGGGATTTCTATTCCATTCCGGTATTTAAAAATTAATATTCAAAATATTATTAAAAAAGGTAGATACCAGAAATAGATTAGACTATATTTTAAGATATAAACTGTCAAAATTAGAGTAAAATTCGCTAATTCAAAATTGAAGATTAGCTTAAACTCATTGGAGAATTACAGGCAGAGTTAGAGCTACAATGTAATTCTGTAACATTTTAATCTTTGTTTAGTGTAATGTTTATTAATGGGTTAATAAAATGTATACCGTGAGTATTTTTTAACATGAAACATTGGGTTTGTCATATCCACGGTTACGACATGACATTTGATTGACAGCAATATATTTGCCCATTCCATTTAAAATGAAACATTGGTAACGAATTTGACATTTGATAAGATGTCAATAGAGATTAATTTTATAATAATAATAATAATAATAATATTCTTTATTGATGAGACATCAATGGCGAGGTTCATCCATAGGCTGGTCTACCACCTAACCATACAAATTTTTACATAATAATGCCAATTATTAATTTATAAAAATCAAAAATAATACAAATGTATTAAATCATAAATAAACCACAAATCTTTGTATGCAAAACAATATGCCAATTAATCAAATAATAATAATAATAATATGTATATTACACAGATATTACCTACGCAATTATATTTTTAATATGAATTTTAAACATACTCGGGGATAAGTTTTTTAAATTACAAGGTATGTTGTTGTACAATGACGGTGCCAAATAAGAAAAAGAGCCCTTGAATTTCGATTTTCTATAAGCTGGTACTATATATAAATCTTTAATCCTGAGCTTATAATTATATTCCTTCGGTTTCAATTTGTCAAATAGATAGTGAGGAGTACCAGTTTTCAGAATTTTATGTATTAAACAGAGATACATAGCTTTTACGCGATTATTTACAGATGTCATATTGGCTAGCCTACGATATTTGGAAATATGATCATACTTGCGTGCACCATAAACAAAACGCAGACAAGAGTTCTCGTTAAGTGTAATTCTATTTTTATCTGTTTCTGTAAGATTTGGAATATACGTACAAGCGCAATAATGAAATAAGGGTAGAATTAGAGTGTTAACAAGGCGTAATTTAACTGCTGAACTTAGATCTTGCCTAAATTGGTATAGGTGTCGCAAGCGAAGTCTCGAGGCTGTAAGTTTTTTATTTAGCTGTTGCCTGAAAGAGAGATTTTCATCAACAAGAAGTCCTAAAATTTTGTTTAAATAATTATACCTGCATTCTAAATTAAAATTAGTTGTAGGAAAAAAAGTGTGCACCTTGTGCCCGAGTGGTTTTCTGGCTCGGCTAAATTTCTTACAATGTTTAAATATAATACTTCTGTCAAATTCATTCCCCATGTGTCATTTTAAATGAGACAGATAAATACATTGCTGTCAATCAAATGTCAAAAAATCATAACTTATAGGAAAATTCAACGGTTATCTGTCATATTGACAAGATGCCATTAGAGGTTAATTTTGTTTAAATAATTATCATAAATAATTTTCTAAAAATTAAATTTAGATGTAGAAAAAATACTGTATGCACCTTGTGCCCGAAATATGTTTAGTTCTCATGAGTGGTTTTCTGACTCCGCTAAATTTCTTACAATGTTTAAATATAAATCTTTTGTCAGATTCGTTCCATACGTTTAATTTTAAATGGAACGGGCAAATACATTGCTGTCAATCAAATATCAAGTCGTAACCATGGATATGACAAACCCAATGTTTCACGTTAAAAAATACTCACGGTAAACCTCTAGAATATCTGTGTCCATATAATAAATATCGAAGTGTGTGTGTCTTCTCAATAAAGTGGTCGCCAATCACCCACCACCACCACCAATTAGTGAAAAGTGTCGTCGTTCGGTAAACCAAAAAGTCCACCAGCATCAGAACGTCGTTACCCCCCTTGTATTATATTTGTCACCTCTGGTTAAACTATCTGTTATAAGTTATAACTAACTATTAATTAAGACGAAAAATATAGTATCGATATCATAGCAAATGTGTGTGTGTTGATACCGGTAGAGGCGGAAAATATATTTAATAATTGACTGAAATCCAGTAATTTTTCTTTCCTTCATCACCTTTCCAGTCAAGAAATTCTTGCAGCCATTATAGCAAATATTAAAAATTACACGCGTGTCAATCGTCTTTCGTTTTAAATAACTGTTATGTTAATAGATAGTTTAATCATTAGGTTAGGTATGTTTAAAGTCAATGGCTGTAGCACAACACTTTTAAAAAAATCAAATTCAAATTTCAATATTTAATTTCATCCTTTAAAGAATGTTTTTTTTTTAATATTGATTTGAATGCAAACTATGTTACGCTTTAAAATCATATATTTTGATAAATTTGATATTATGTATTTTCATTATTAAATAATGAAATTTGACATTTTTTAAAACAGCGTTTTAGTTAAAACAGGGCTTGTGCTATGTGTTTATGAAAAATGTCAAAATATTAACAAAAGCAGCGCCTTTTAATGTTCAAATGTTGGGTTTCAAATAATATTTATGATAGCAAAATAAAATATTTGGTGCTCAAATTGATATACATTTAGTTTAGAAATAATATATGAACGTTGTTGCCAATTAGAGCAATATTGTTGTCTATTAACAGGCTTCCACTCTTCTAGACTCTAGTTTTGTGAGTATCAATTATCGATTATGTATATAAATTTGAGGCTGAATTTTTTGTACCCGTACATTAGGTTGGTTGTAGAATGATAATTATTTGGATATCATATCAATATGATTTTTGTGCTTAGTTGAATTAAAAAAAAAAATCAAAAAATATTTATTTTCTAGTCATCTAGTTGATTCTAAATAATAAATATTCGTTCCTACCTTAATCCTGCAGAAAACGTCCTGTATTGGTTTTCTTTCTACTATCCTTTTCTTCCTGGCGTCCGTTCCTGTAAAGACAATTAAATTTTAATCAGACAGTACAACACTCCATAATTTCTAACCAATATTTCTCCCGGAGGCATGAAATGACAAGCACATTGTTTATCGAAGTCGACACCGAGAGGTCAACGAAAATGTAAACTGCAAAACAGGCAGAAGTCCGGAGGAAATAATCTGCTAACATTATTGACAATTAAATCGCTCATTTATTATTAGAACGAACCGAAAGGGTGCAGTAAAATGATAAAGAAACATTATGAAAAAGATGGTTATGAATGTTGATTAAATTTTCAGTGAACGCGTAAATTAATTTTTCATGAGCGAACGCCTTGGGTCTGTAATACCCAGATAAAGAAATATTATATGAATAAAGCAAAAATTTATTGAACGAAACTAGATATTAAATATTTTACTTAACTGGTAATAAACAAATTATTTACATATATAACATCAAATACCGTGAATATTTTTTAGCGTGAAACATTGGGTTTGTCATGTCCATGGTTACGACATAACATTTGATTGACAGCAATGTATTTGCCAGATCCATTTAAAATGAAACATAGGGAACGAATTTGACATTTAATAAGACGTCAATAGAGGTTAATTTTGTTTAAATAATTATACCTGCATTCTAAATTAAAATTAGTTGTAGAAAAAATATAGTGTGCATCTTGTGCCCGAATGGATTTCTGACTCGGCTAAATTTCTTACAATATTTAAATATAATGCTTCTGTCAAATTCATTCCCCACGTGTCATTTTAAATGAGACAGACAAATACATTGCTGTCAATCAAATGTCAAATCATAACTTATAAGAAAATTCAACGGTTATCTGTCATATTGACAAGATGTCATTAGAGGTTAATTTTGTTTAAATAATTGTACCTGTATTCTAAAAATTAAATTTAGATGTAGCAAAATTACTGTGTGCACCTTGTCCCCGAAATATGTTTAGTTCTTTCGAGTGGTTTTCTGACTCCGCTAAATTTCTTACAATATTTAAATATAATATTTCTGTCAGATTCGTTCCCTATGTTTCATTTTAAATGGAACGGGCAAATACATTGCTGTCAATCAAATATCAAGTCGTAACCATGGATATGACAAACCCAATGTTTCACGTTAAAAAATACTCACGATATATTCTTTGAAGGTGTACAAATGGTAACAAAAAAGTAATGTAAAATTGTATAATTTTTATAAAATACCCTGTATACATATTTTTCTGTAATATTTTCACTGCATATTTGGTACATAAACAGAGAATGCTCTAAGCATATGAATCTTTTGCATAATTTACTTGGACATCGAATTTTCCGATCTTTACAGAACTCACATCAACCCGTTTTGTTTTCTATTATAGTATGGGGACTTTTTGATTTTTTTCCATTTTGTACCATCTTTACCGTCTTTGGTAACATTTGAAGTAAATGCTTTAAAATTTTCAAAATTATTGAAAGCTATTTTCCATTTCGTTATGTCTGCTTCTGAGTCATCTTCATCTTTGTCATTTAGCCCTTCTTATATAATTTTCTTTACCAATCCACCCATTTTACCTACGGCTAGTCCTTTTTATCTACAATAACAACTATGACTATAAAATAATTTGTATTGTACGACATAATGTATCATTGATTTGAAGGTACCTAGTTGCTTAGTGGCGTAACTGTTGACGTTCACATTTTAGAAATATTTAAAAAGACGAGCGGATCCCAGAGACTCGACGCGTTTACTACAGGGATAAACTTTTTTTTATTTATTTTGGTCAATACATACCATGGCTGTGTCCACTGATGCATTTTTATCACCCAAATATCTAAATCCTAAATTTATGTGCCTTAAATAAAGTCATTATATAGGATATTAGGAATTAGATTTTAGAGTTTTGCTGGAGCACAATATGCCATGAAGTTGAAGCGCACTAATTAAACAATTAATGTTCATTGCTACACGGTAAAAAATTACATTGATATTCCGGAGAAAATTTAGTTAGCTGCATTTGTTTTGTTATTTCAACAATAAGTTTTTGCCGTGTATACGAAGAACTTTGTATTTTAAGTTTCCAAAACTAAACAATTTTTGTTGTATATAAAAAGTATTATTTGCTGCAAAATATTAGTCATGGCAGCAATTATTATTAGTAGTAACTAAAGAAAAAACCCCTTAACCTTAACAATAAATTTAAAAACTATATACGTATTTCGAGAACTAAGTTCTCATCATCAGTAGAAACTACAAAGTGAAAACAGAGAAGTTAAGATTACTCAGCATGTAAACCATGCCAGAGGTCAAAACAGCTCAGGGTCAGAGTCTAATATTCCTAGTATGTACCTTTATTGATAATATCATGAAAATTAAATTTTAAAGACCGGAATAGAATAGAACTCACTAATCCAAAAATGAGGATTAGCTTAAACTTTTTTGTGAATCGGGCTGTATATGCATAAGTCTCAACGTGAATTGTTTATTCTATTGTAGGATATTGAAATAATAATAATTTTACTCACACTGTACAATCGTTTATTCGCAAACCACAACACGTAATACAAGAATGAGAAGGAGGAATATGTTCAATACAATTGGTTTTATACCTACTAGTAAGGAGTGGGAGCTGTACAGTGTACCAACCCAGTGTACTTTTACAACCCTATTTACAATATGTTACACTCCCCTCCTTATTATCTAACTAATAGTCTACATATTTACATTTCAAAATTTACTAATCATAGCCAAAACGATCCGGGGGTTTTACATTTCTTTTCGGTCTCAGATTAGGTGAATTATTTACGGTACTATCCGTTTGTATTTCGGGAGTAACCCTTTCTAAATTTTCATTACTATTACTATTGGATTCCACTGAGATTTCAGAATTAACTGTGGGTGGCAAATTGTTCACTGAATATTTTAATAGCTGATTAGCATGTCTTTTCCACGTCACATTTAATTCTGGAACCTTTACAATATATGTAGTTTTACTTAACTGTTTTTCAATTTTTGCTCGAATCCAACTAGGTTTTGTTACTATTTTGTAATCTCTAGCTAACACTACCTCGCCTACCGCAAATTGAACCTTCCTTTGGCCTCTAAAGTAACGTTTCTGTCTACTTTGAGCTTTCTGAACATTGTGCTCTACTTTATTATTTTTATTAGGCAATATCAGAGAAAATCTGTTTCTTAAATTTCTGCCAAACAGCAATTGTGCCGGTGTAACTCCGGTTGTACTGTGAACTGCGTTCCGATAGTCAAACAGGAAATTATTTAGAGCAAGATTTATATTATTATTTTCTTTATTGTAAAGAGACTTTTTTAAAGCTGATTTCACTAATTTCACTGAATTTTCAGCAGCTCCATTTGATTGTGCATGGTATGGTGGGCTTGTAATATGTGTAATATTATTTTTTGACAAAAATTGTTGGAATTCGTTTGATTCAAATTGTCTTGCGTTATCGGAAACTAAACTAATTGGTAATCCATACCGTGCAAATGTTTCCCGCAGTTTGTCAATAGTTAACTGAGCTGTCATTGTGGTAGTTACGAAAACTTCCACCCATTTAGTGTGTGCATCCATAATAATTAAAAAATATTTATTTTTGAATTCCATATAATCTATATGAATACGCTCAAATGGTGAATTTGGCCATTTCCACGGTTGTAATTCTAATTTTGGCGGTGTAATAAAGTTTGAGCAGCAAGCCTTACATGATTTAGTTATTCTTTCAATATCAGCATTTAATTTCGGCCACCAAAAATATGAACGTGCAAGCCCCTTCATTTTTACAATTCCCAAATGAGAAGTATGTAAAGATGATAACATTAATTCTCGTAATTTAAATGGAATGACAATACGATTGTTCCAAAACAAACAATTATTTTCACATGTTAATTCATTTTTGTATTTATGAAATTGTTTGATTTCATAATCTAATTCGCTATTTTTCGGCCAGCCATTTTGTACGTAATTTAAAACTTTACTTATTTCTTTGTCTTTAATCGACTCCTGAACAATTAATTCAAAATTTAAATTTATTTCTTTAGTATTTAAAAAATTAAAATAATTTAAATCTACATCCTCCCAAATTTCGGAATTTGCATTCATCGGTTCTGGCAATCGTGACAGACAGTCCGCAGCATTATTCGCGGATTTTACATATTCAATGTCGTATTTATAATTTGATAATATTATGGCCCAACGTCTTAATCTATTTGCTGAATGTTCAGGTATTCCCTTTTTCGGGTTAAATATTGAAATAAGTGCTTTATTATCTGTAATTAATTTAAATTTACTACCATATAGATACTGGTGAAATTTACAAATGCCAAAAATTACAGCCAGGCCTTCTTTTTCAACTTGAGCAAATTTACGTTCTCTATCGCACAAGGTTCTGGATGCATACGCCAATGGTCGTTCTATGTTAGATGGATAAATATGACTTAGAATTGCACCAATTCCTTTATCACTAGCATCTACTGTAAGTTTTAACGGAATTTTTGGGTCGAAATGAGCCAAAATTTCTGAAGATACTAATTTTTCTTTAGCTAATTCAAAAGAACGTTGACAATTTGAATCCCAATGCCAGGCACAATCTTTACGCAACAGCTTATATAAAGGTGCTAAAATAGAAGCTAAATTTCTTACAAATTTACCATAATAATTTATTAAACCAAGAAATGATTGTAACTGAGTAATATTCTCTGGAACTGGAGCTTTCTCAATTGCTCTAATTTTTTCGTTACAAGTATGAATTCCATTTTTATCAATAACATGCCCTAAATAATTTACTGATTTTTGAAAAAAGATACATTTACTCTTATTTAATTTTAAACCGCAATTTGACAATTTTTGAAAAACTAATTTTAAATTATTTATATGTTCAGTTTTATCTTTACCCGTTACCAAGATGTCATCCAAGAAACAGATGGTCCCTGGTATTCCCTGCAACACGGCCTCGATGATTTTTTGGAATTTAGTCGGTGCGGTATTCACGCCATATGCCAAACGGTTGTATTTGTAGAGTCCTTTATGGGTTGAAATGGTTAACAGTTCCTTAGAGGCCTCGTCCAATTCAATCTGCTGGTACGCTTGGGCAAGATCGATTTTTGAGAAACATTCTCCTCCCTGCAACTGGTTAAATAATTCATCAATTTTTGGTAATGGATAATGTTCCATTTCTATGTGGGGATTTACAGTAATTTTATAATCACCGCATATTCTCACTGAGCCATCTTTTTTTATGACTGGTACAATTGGCGTAGCCCATGCACTAAAATCTACGGGCGTTATAACCCCTAATTGTTCTAACCTAACTAATTCATTTTCAACTTTTTGCTTCAGAATGAAAGGCAATGGTCTAGGTCTTACAAACTTTGGACTAACATTATTATTATTAAGTTTTAGTGAAATTTTACCTTTAGTAAATTTACCTAATCCTGGCTCAAATAATTGTTTAAATTCATCTAATAAATTATTAACTTCAGGGTAGTTATTGTTCATAAAATTTAATTCATTTTTGTTACCTATTCCTAAATTAAATAGTGACATGAAATTTCGTCCTAAAATAGGTGGACCACCATTTTTAATAATAGTTAAATCTATTTCTCTGGTTATATTTTGATATTTAATCGTAACATGAATTTTTCCCATTGCTTCAATTTTACTATTATTGTAAGCATAGAAATATTTATTCGAACATTTAAGTAATTTACATTCAGGAAATTTTTTAAGTCTCATTTCTTCGGATATGGCCGATATTCGAGCCCCTGAATCAATTTGAAATTGTAATGGAATGTTATTTACTTCCACCTGCGCAATGAGTGGTTCTAAATTTGAAAAATTATCTTCAATTTCATTTATGTGAAATATAGAAATTAGATCTGAATCTTCCAGAAAATTTACTTTATGACTATGCTTAGTTGAATTAGGTTTTAATTTATTACAATTTGAAGCAATGTGACCTTTTTTATTACATTTAAAACAAGTACTATTTTTGAAAAAACACTTATCTTGTGAATGGTTGGTCTTGCCGCAACTTTCGCACTTGTGCGCGTGCGTATTTGAACCGCCTACTCCGCTGGGCTGAGGGGGACGGCGAGTGTTCATGGTCTTTCGACCTCGCATGAGCCGCATGTGGTTTAGCCCGGCATCGACTGGTTCCTGCTTGACTCCGGCTGCATCCGCCGCTGACCCTGAATTGAATCTCCTAGTGGATTCCTTGGCTACTGCGATCTCCCTCGCCCGCGAAAGAGTGATGTCCTTGCCCTCTTCGAGTAGTCTGTCCAAGATAGGGCCCTTCTCGTAACCCGTAATGAATTTATCGCGCAGCATGACTGTTAGTTCGTCACCGAAATCACAGTCGGCTGCTAAATTTCGAATTCTCGCTAGCCACTCGTTGCCCGATTCTGATTTACTCTTAATTGCGTGATAAAAATTATATCGATTAGCGAAAAGTGTTTTACGTGGTGCGAAATGATCATTTAAAGTCGTAATTAATTTTTTGTAGCTTACTTCTTCCGGTTTATCCGGTAGACATAGATTGTACATTAATTTGTATGCACTTTCGTTTAAAACATTTAGCAGAATTGCTCGTTTTTTATTTTCGGCAGTTATGTCGTTTGCCAGAAAATAATTCTCGACACGTGCACTGAAAATTGTCCAATTATCGATATCTGGATTAAATTCGCGTAGATGACCCGTCTCCGGCATTTTATTATTTATTTAAATTTATTTAGATTTAAATTTATTTTATTTATTTATTTATTTTTAATCCTCGTCGCCAACTTTTATGTAGGATATTGAAATAATAATAATTTTACTCACACTGTACAATCGTTTATTCGCAAACCACAACACGTAATACAAGAATGAGAAGGAGGAATATGTTCAATACAATTGGTTTTATACCTACTAGTAAGGAGTGGGAGCTGTACAGTGTACCAACCCAGTGTACTTTTACAACCCTATTTACAATATGTTACAGTTATGTTTACTTATTACCTACCACGTTTCATTGGGGGTAGATGCCGAACAACCTACGATTTTTACCGAAAAATTACGAACGATCCGGCCCCCGGAATTCCGGTGATGCGGCTAAATAAAAGGTCGGAATTCCGGGATCCGGTAATCCGGCCAAAGGTCGATCCGTTCCATCACTAGTTACATGTATATAGATTATAATTATAAATAAATAAAAATAATATAATACGCATGTATTTAATTTTTACCTTACTACCTCATTCTACATATCAATCAAAATTAATTAGTTTCTAAAACAAATTTATAGTTATTAATGGTAACTTATTTTGTTTGTTCGAATAACAAATTTATATTTCTTAATGGTTACTTAATTTATTTGTTCACATAACAAATGTATACTTCTTAATGGTAACTTATTTTATTTGTTCGCATGACAAATATCTTCTGTTATATATATATATATATATATATATATATATATATATATATATATATATATATATATATATATAACAAAACTGTATTTGTTGCCACAACAATTTTTTACCAGCAAATTTACCTTGGTAATATTAACAAATATATTTGCTGGTCCTATATTGACAAAAAAAATTTGCTACTGGAACTTATTTTTAGTAATCACAACAAAGTTTTTATTTACCGTGTATAATTTGTACAAAACGTCAAATGTACTGTTAAAGAATAGCTTCTTAGCTTCTATTTTATTAAATATAATATTAACATTTAATCTGAAGTATCAAATTAAATCGAATTGTATAATTAATTTTTGTTGTTCTAAAGTGTTGATGTCAGAAGTGTCCCATTCGAAGTTATATTTATGGGAAGAAGTTAAATAAAGGCCCGTATTACAAACTTATTTTTTTTAGAAGCGCTTTTATGGAGCGAGCTTTTACGTTATATTCTTATGAAAAGTGTGCTCCATACAAGCGCTTATATTATAAAAATGCGCTCGTAATACGGGCTATAGTTATTTTAGCATTCTTCACTTTGTAGTTCATCTGACATTCCCATTTTTAAATTTGACTTACCCCAATTTACCCCAATTTCCAAATTATGAATCTGAGAATATTTTAAATTTAGAACAGGCAGACAATATAGCCGTTTCGTAAACATTTTACTTATTGTACGACATGGGCATATTCTTATAAAAATCTATTGTGGTCAACACAAGACCTTCCGTCAATTCCATGTATTTTTGTACAAATCCCATACCAAAAGTTCCTTTAAAAAGGTTCTATATGTACAATAAAATTATAACATGAGCATACACTATATAAATTGCATTTGACACCTCCTACTTTCTTCGTCAGCTTTATCCAATTTTATTAGGGGTCACTGTTGCATACTCTTCTTTTCCACTCATCCTGTTCAAGGCAACTTCTTCACACAGTTCTTCCTCTCTCAAGTCTTCTGCGATACAGTCCTTCTATCTTTTCTTTCGCCTTCCTCGTACTCCCGGTAATCTGATCCTATACTTTCCATATTTGGTTTTGCACTTGACACTGGCATCTGTCAATTACAATTTTTTTGCATATATCAGCTGTTTCCATGATAAATACCAAAGCTGACTGATTTTTAAAAGTTAGTCTCTCTTTATAATGCTTTCATTCTACATCTATTAAATATGAAGGAAATTGTAAAATCAAACCGAATAGAGAAGAGCATTTTCCAATATTTATAATAACATGAAATGTCAAAAAATAATATTTAATTGCGATTTTTTAAGAAAAACTGTTAAAAACTTCAAATAAGGGTACTTCCGGTGGAACAATTATAACCAAAATCTAATCAGCTCTTTATATGGATGTAAAGAAGAGAAATACGAAAGAATTATAATTTTTAGAATTGTAGTATTGGAGTTATCGTCGGAGAAATATTTGTCACACACGGACACATACACACACACACACACACACATACATACAGATATCATCTTAAAAATAGTACATTCGTATTCTAGGGACCCTAAAACGTACTTATTCATTAAAAACTCACCAACGAATTTTTTGTCCAAAAATAATACCTTCCTTACCTAAAGGTGACGGAAGGTAAAAACACCTTAGTGGTTTTTTGTGACCCCAGTAACCCTTAATATACACATAGTACAGTATGTGAATACATTATCTCTTCTTGAACATGATGCAGTGATCCTATTCTGCATCTAGTATCTCTAGCTAGTCATAATCCAGGACAGGAGTAGCATAATGACGTGGGTGTTGTGGAGTCACCTTTGAAAATACATCACGTCCAGGAACGCATTACGCCGACAACCAGCCATAAAACGCGCCCGATAACACAACCAACAACACACATCAACCCTACACATCAATAACCACTGCACTACAAGACAACGTAACACAAGAATCTCACACAAAATCTCTCAAGAGTTCGTAATATACCTAAATGTAGGAAAACTGGTGCAAGTGTAAAACGAAATACAGATAATGTTAATTACCGAGAAGTTGAACCCGTTGAAACAGATGTAAATAAATTTAATTGTGAAATCTTTGCAAGTGTTTTTATCATTTTTATATACTCTTATATGAAATAATATGGTGGTAGCGCTTTAAATTCAGTCATATTACATCATATCATAGGGTAGTTCCTGTAAAAATGAACCGCGGCTTTATTATCCATTTCTAGGAATGACACTCAGGTTTAGTTCGCGGTTTTTATAATGTTTCACCAAGTAGGTTAGGTTTTTAAAATCCCAATTACAGAGTGAGTTCACATATACAAATATCGATGCCTTAGTGGGATCCGAACCCAGAATCCCGAACGCACTCACGACTAAGAGACGTTGCTTTAATCATTAGGTCTGTTCGTTTGTCATATTTTAAACAAGCTAGAGTACTCTGATATTTTTCACTTATTTACTTAGATCAGATTTGTGCATTTGCTCGGAGCGTTTACAAACGAACGCAATTTTTCTGTAGTGCAAGTAACTTTTCAAAACTTTAGTGCTATCGTAAACAATTGTTTTGGATTTTTAATAAAAAAAAACGAAATAATAAATTATGACAATGATATGTTTCTATATGAGACACATAATATGTCGTCGAACAATAGTCTGAAACTGTTCATAAAAAATAATTCATTAGTAGATCAATAACCGAATAATTTGTATAAGAAATTATGAATAGCTAAAAATATTTCATTCAAAACTTTTCGTTAATACTTGCTTGCTATTTGTTACTCCTCCTCTCTACGTGGAGTAAGAAAATCATGATCTAAGCTGATACGAGCAGTTGCTCAATTGAAACCGAATAAAATTCAAGTAATGCTCTGTGACAAACGAACGCGGTTTTAGGCATGGAGTAGAAAGAGTAAGACAAACGAACACACCTATTGAGCCACCGGAGCCGGCTAGACAAGAATATTAGTGTCAAAGTTTCTTGGGAATATAATAAAGATTTCTTGAAAGTTAAATTTAGGTATACATATACATATGTAAATTATAAAAAATAATACAGAATGTTATTTAAGTAAGTGTACAACGTTAAACCTATAGATAGTAAATATGACAGTTTTTGTTTTACATGCTTCCTATAAGTACTGCAGTCTCTTAAAACTGACCAATTACGTCATGGTTCAAAATTTTGTAAAAAAAATAAATAAATATCAATAAGTTTTCTGGAAAAAATGTTGATTGTCAAAACTGAAAATTAATTGTATATCAATACAAAAAGCGTTTCATGTCAGTTTCGACAATCAACATTTTTTTACACAATTTTGAACCATGACGTAGTTGGTTAAGATTAGGCATAAGTTAAGATAAAAATAAGAAATAATTGTCCGAATTTTGGAAAAATTCTTATTGATTGAGAATCAGAATATCGAAATATACACTTTTATTTTTTTTAACTTTTTTTAACACCTGTTATGTTATTCAACACAAACAAATAAACATACAATATGTTCCAATGAACTGTCCTTCTTCTCTTGTACATCTCTTCAGTAAAACATCAAAGCATTGTTACTGATTCTTTGAATTAATTTAATTTCTTTGTAATTATCTTATCATAACTCTATTGCTGTATTTTATTATTTTTACGTGCAGATAATTATTTTTTTGCATGTTAATATTAATTTATCTTAATCACAATCTTATTACATGTGTATACTTTTTTATTATACAGACATAGGTATATTGATTTGATACATACTTTTTAATGACAAAACATTATTCATACTCTATATTGGTTTACTGCAAACAAACACTAAATGAAAACAAAACAAATAAATACCATCTTTAATATATCTCATAATTGATAATAACTGACATTTAATGACTTCTCATGACAAAAACTTAACTGTTGAAATATTTATAGAACTAGTAATAATATTTGTTGATTTTTTTTCTATAAATGTAATAAAAGATTTGCAACTATGATGTTTCTGTATAAAGTTTTGTTCAGACAATAAAGAAATTAAGTTAAATGTCATTTTTTATTCTTCAATAAAATTAAGAAATTGAGTTTAATCCCATTTTTACCTCCCGCTACCCTTGGTAAGGGAGGTATAGGGATCATGCTAAAAATCGAATATCGAGATTTTGGTAAATGACCACGTTTTAAGGTCTTTCTCAAGAATCCGATTTTAACTCAAATACTATTATTCAGACAATTCTGAAACTTTGTATTTCGACCCTATTCTAATATGGGAAGAAACCATTAGAATTTGGTGTAAATCGGATAACCGGAAATGTCACTTTACTTGAAGCTCATAATGGTTTTTCTTCAAAAAATAGCATTAAATGTTATTTTTTCGCATTTTATGTCATTATAAAAATTAAAGATTATTGAATTTTATACAGGTATACATTAATACTTTTTTAAAATATATTTTACAGGTAAATTTAAAAAATATTTTTTTATAAATCCCAGAGCCTTTTACAAACACAATTCCTTTGTTACACAATTCATATTTCAAATGTATGTAACTGACAGGTTAATGTCACTGTTAGAAAACTAATCACCAAATTAATAATGGTGACATTTTAAAAAGAAAATAGTAAGTACAGCAATAGTTATATGCAATGGAAAATAATATAGCTTGCAGCATTAGTAAATACGTAGGTATGTTTTTAAATTAATAAAAATTAAATAGCGGAAGGTTTTGTGTTGGCCACATCAGATTTTTTATTCTTCAATCAAAGTTCATATTTTAAAAAGCTCATGTTTTTTTAATAATGTTTAGAAAAATATTCAAGAAAGATTTACCATTATTCTCGTTTGATGACTTGAAATAACATGTTTCGTTATTTCACTAATTGCTTTTTGTTATTACGAAAACTCTGCAAGGAACTTTTTTAAAGAACAATCTTAGTACTGCTATTTTAATTGATCATGCCACAGGTTTAACAAAAAGCAAGGAAGTATGCTTTTATAAAACTCTTTAGAACTTTTGGTGATTTGGTGTAGAACGTCGTAAAAAAGTTTTGTATGTCTGGCACAAAAATATGAAATTTATTAGATATTCTCGTTCCTGCTAGAGGTCTTTTGTTTATAATATCTTTGTTCAGCCATCAAATTTGCGACTACAGAAGCGCTTCTTAACCTGAATACCACGGACCGAGAAATAATATACCTAGAGTATCATCGAATAAATAAACAGATGGCCCTAAAAAGGCCTATGTCTACGATGCTAGAAATCGTTCCGAGTTCTCGATCACATTTTTTTATCAGAGACATTGTACTTGTATGACTACAGATGTCAGGTTGGTCGAATTTATGATATTAGTTTCAGTCATTTTACAGGCATATCCATTGTTTTTACCTCTCGCTAAGAGAGGTATTGGATTCATGCTAAAAATCACATATCGAGATTTAAGTGAATAAGCACGATTTAAGGTCCATATAAACCGATTTTAACATTTTTACGATGATGTCTGTGTGTGTGTGTGGATGTGTGTATGTGTGTGTGTGTGTGTGTGTGTATGTATGGATGTTGGAGGGACGATTCCTCAAAAACTATAAGACTTAAAAAATATTTAACTGCAGTTTCTTCAATCTGACATTCGTGGGAAGAGCTGAAAAGGTTTTGGTAACAATTGAACAACCGGAAGTAGTAGTTTTTTAAAAAAATTCTTCTAAATATTATTTTTTGCAAATTTTTGATATTACACCTTTTAAAGAACAAAATTCTACATCTGATACATTTAAATTTTTTATTATATCTTCTATAAATTTAGAGATAAAGACACTATAATATATAGAATATCGGGATATAATAAGTCGAGTAGGCGAAACTACATTAAGGAAACCAGTTGACAAATTCAAATGTTTATAACATAATTTTTAAATGAAAGATATCAGTGTCAAAAATCAAAAGTTTAGTTACATTCTGAAAGCTTTTTCTGGGAAGTAAATTTAATCTTTCTTATGGTTTTATTAATTAAATATTTAAAATTATAGGTAACCTGCATGTATCCATTACAAATACCGCCAATCTTGTTAATGAATTGGAAGAATCTCTGAGATAGGAACTTCCTCATACAATAGAAAGAAGATATAATTAGAATTGTATGTGTGCAGAAGACATGTTAAATACAATAAAATACAATATTTGGGTAAAGTTCTGTAATTTTTATGTTACAAAACGACGGTTCGGTAGCGAAGTGCAATACATTATTTATATAACATAAAATGGAAATGGCGAGAGGTCTTGTGGTGGCCACAACAGATTTTTTTTAAATAATTTTCCTTTTCAATTCTCCTTCCATGGAATATAAGTTAAAAAAAGTTCTATTTCCACACTTTACTAATGTTTTAAAAGGTTTAATTTCTAAGGGGTCCGCGATAAGAAATTAGGCACATTTTCACCTCTCTGAATATGCTAATAAGCAAAATTGTTACATAGGGGCAAAAGAAAATCTTAAATTGATTTACGACCTACTATTACATGACCAAATAAGACTGTAGTGCGCACTGTAGTTAGGTGGCGCTATAGGGTGGTTATGTACTGGCCACATCAGATTTTTTCAAATAATGATCGCCCTTTTCAATGTTGTTAGAGATGCTTTATATCTTGGTCACATGAGCTGTGGCCTGTTAGTTTTTTTCGTTTTCAAAATGTTCTTTGTACTTATGGTAAAGTAAAAAAGACAATTCATGTCGAATACTTCATATCTGATATCAAATTAAACTCTAAGTATTGCCAATTACGTTTTAGCGTGTTAGTTATGTAAAGTTATATGTATAGGTATAGGGTGATCGACGAAAGTTCGACATCAAGAATATTTCGTTTATTTTGAGAAATAGGTACAAAAACATGTTCATAATCGTAGTACGAATTTGTAATTTGTATCACATCCGGTTTTAGCGGAAATGGGTGCAACTTTAAATCTAGCACACACAGAAAAAATGACTTGAAATTTTGTCTAATTATAATTAAATATTATTTTATTAGACAATATATATAATAATTTAGTATAATTTACAAATCTTAATTTAGCATTTTAACTAACTCGAAATAGATAAAAATTATTTTGTAAAAAATAGTTAATTTAAATATGTTAATAGTTATTTTTAATTATTTATTTTATTTAATTTTACTATTGGCAAGAGCCAACAAAGTGTCTGACATCTGGTGGCAAAATCAAACATATAAGTAGTAGGGAAAACGTTTTGCTGTCATATAGGATTATAAGTAAACAACAACAAAAAATGACCAACAAATCAAACAGATATTGTTCTGTACCGCAGTGCAATAATTATGCAATTATGCAAAAAGAGAAAAATTAAAAAATAAGTGGAAAATCACGTTAAAAATCGGAAAGGACATATCACCGTTCATGAACGTTTGTTCACAACGTTTTTTACCTAAGCCATTTTATCCCATGTATTTATAAAAATTTATGCTTCAAAACATTATTAGATTGTTTTTGTAGTCATTAAAAAAAATATTTAAAAGAAATGATATACCAAGCCAAAAATTACCGTAAAGAAAATTCGACAAAAGCCCTGTACAGAGAAGAAAAAAAGAGAGACGTTACCTGTAAGTAGTAACTATTATTCTTTAATATTACATATTTATTTTAAATTGTTTATAGGAAAGACAGAGAAGAAGAAGAAGAAGAAACTATAAAAATACCAGAAATTGAGCAAGAGGAAGACGTGCAAAACAAAGAACATGATGTGCATTTGTATTTAAGTTATTACGATTGAGTGAGGAGTCCCTTTAAAATTAGATATTTGAACACACAGTTCATTTATTATTATATTATTCTGTTTATCTGTCTTATATCCGCACAAGATAATATGTCCAGCTAAAAATAATTAAATAAGTAGTTAACATGCAGATAACCTCAATTTTGAATCTTATTTTACCTTTATATACTACTTCTCCTTCGACCATAGGCCGCACTGCATCATTTAAATAAATGTATATATTTGACATTGTAAAAACATATTTGATTTCAATTAAAAATAGCAAAATATCCTCAAAACAAAGCATCAAAATACAACTAGCACAAAACACAAAAGTAAAATATAATGTTTTCCCTAGTCGGTCATTAGTGCTGCCATCTCTAGGATGTGGCTCTCCCGGATATTTTAGCTTCATTATTTTTGTCCTACTATTTTTGATTTATCGAATTAATTAGGTAAGTAAATAGAAAATTTAAATATATATTTAGTCAATTTCTTTATTTATGTTTAATTCAATATTAAATGTAGTCATTTAATCTAATTTTGTATTTAATTTCACTATATTTTGTCATTACAAATTTAGAAAATTTAACTAAATCAAAGTAGATAATTTAATGAAAACATATTAGTAGGCTGAAAATTATAGATTTGTTTAGTTAATTTATCTACAATTTAAATGGTAATTTTTTTCTGTGTAGGGAATCAGTATTTTTACATATTTTTTTCAAAATATACATAAAATTTGCTTGCCGTTAGCAAAATGGCGACCATTTATTTTCAAAATACATATTAATAAAATGTAAACAATTTTATTACCAGTACCTGGCTCTGCATTAATATGCTTTACACGAAAGTTTTCCCCTATATCTCCGTTTCTTATTCTATTAGGTATAATAATTTAAATAAATAGTTAAATTGATGATGTTTTTATTTTTTTAAGAAAACAAAGGTAATTTC
Source organism: Ophonus ardosiacus (assembly GCA_943142095.1). NCBI lineage: Eukaryota > Metazoa > Arthropoda > Insecta > Coleoptera > Carabidae > Ophonus > Ophonus ardosiacus. The sequence continues at coordinate 13,276,569 of OW964830.1, read as the reverse complement.
AAATCAATAGTAATATAAAAGTTTAAAGTCTTTCCAATTGTCATGTGCACAACATTAGTGAATATTTAATGTGTGCAAGTCTCGCAGTTGGGAGTAATTGCACATCAGTTAACAACGCTGCATGCAGGCTATCATTAGCCCGGGAGCCGGCCAGTCTGGAGACCCGCGAGATCGATTCATCGGAAGACGCACACTAACATATAGAATGCTACTTATCTCATGGCCACTTCACATATGCAAAACACTATACCAGCATGGAAAACTTCCTAATAAGCTAGACTGACGTAGTAGTAAAGGAAATGTTTTTGTAGAAAATGGATAAGTTTAGTTTAATGGAAGAAAGTAATAAAATATGAATTATAGAAAATACCTATATAGTTAGAAAAGTGTGATTAGTTTTCAGTTGAGAAATAGAAAAACTTATTAAGAACGAAATGAAAAATTCGTATTGAAAGATTGCTAGATGAATGGTATAAGTTTCGTGCCAAAACACCTGTAGGATATATGTTTTTATGCAAGGAAATAACACATGAAAAGAAATAGGTCATGAATTTAAATTGCATACCAAAAAACAATTAATTTAAAAATAACGTTTATAGAAGTGGTTCAAACAATTAGCTCGATGTCTACAGTATCGTCTAAAAATATAAGGCTACTTACTTTTTATAGCAAGCTATATTACCTTTATCTCTCAAAACATTAATTTATACACAAATATTATACGGAATATTTTTTTTTGTGTTGTTTTTCATATTGACATTATATTTGTTTTTATTCGGTTTTAACTTGCAATTTATTTCTAAATTCCAAATAGTACGATTGCTTGAGAGCTCGCGAGGTGATATCTGGTAAAGGCCTTCAACGGTACAAGTATATTGTTATTACGTCAATCTGCGAATAAAAGTAGATTGACTCACCCAGAAATGAGTAAGAAGATGTAATATATTTATTTATTTAAATTTCAATAATTAAATAACTATAACTATAAATATTTTTATATACAACCGGTAAATAATGTTAACTTTATTCTTATCAAAATCATAACCATAACTTAATGTGCTTCATTATTTATCGAGAGAAATAAAGTACTCCCTAGGGAAATAAAGTACTGCCTAGGGAAATAAAGTACTCGCTAGGGACATAAAGTGATTCAAGTCCTTTGTTAATTAAAATGCATTAACAAATAAGGAATCTTATTAATTATATTTATGTAAAAAATATTATGATTTTTGTAAAATTAAATTTAAAATAAATTGTTTTTTTTTCATTTATAGAAAAGTGCTTCATCCTTCGCCTTTTTCGTTTGTATATAAAATATTGTACATAACACGGGACTAAGGTGTTATTATTTGCCTCAAGCGATTCCATCTTTTTGACCTTCTAACTCCATAGGTATATAAGTAACTGTTTATTTGCTAGTGAATTAAAAAAAAAATAAGTCACTCTCACAGAACTCAGTCAGCAACAAATAATGCATTTAAAATAACATGAGACAGATGAGCCATATTCATTTTTGTCATAATTACGATATTTATAGTTTTATTGCTGGACCCGAAAGAGTCAATTTTTCTGACTGTAGCTAGCAAACTAATTAAATGATTTGCTAGATTCTAGCTCTGATCTAGCGATAGAAGAAATAGCTAGCGAGAAATATTTCGCTAAGACATCTGATAATAATTTTTTATGAGAATAAAAACTATAGTCACAAAAATTATTTAAAAATAAAATAGCATTTATGTTAAAGGGCAGGTAGACGTACCGGGCAATGTTTGTCTTTAGTCCAATACAGCGGCGCAAATAGTGGACTGTTTTATCCAATATTACACAAAAACAAACAGCAAGTGATATGTCATTTTGTCATAATTGAACGCGAGCAATGTGTTATGTGTGATGATCCGAAACAAATTTCCAAGAATACTAACTATAAACATGAAATCTAATGTTATTTCTTTATATTTCAAAGGAAGCAAAAATAAACAGTGGTGAAAAATAAAATATTCTGTTTTATTATATTTTGTAACATTGATTAAGAGTTATATGACAGAAAAAATTTGAGCAAGAACAATGATTTTTAAAAATCAGCAGATTTTCAGTTTTTTTTTAATTTTTGTTATTTTCTTTATTCTTTACTACTATGACATTAATTCTACACGCACTCTGAATTTGCTGAAATAAACTCCAAAGCTCGAATGTAGGAATGAAATGAGTTTTACTGAATGATACCACAAAACACAAATGTCATTTCTACAGATGCACAGCTGCAGCTCCTGAAACTTTATCGTCTACGAATAATGTTTTTTGTAAACTTTATTTTGTTTGCAAATAGATCAACGATTTATTTACTGATTTCCAATTGCTATGGTTTGACAGACTAAGCAAATTTAGACCAGAATCACCTAATATAGACGTGGTCCTAATATGAAAATTTATCTCAATATTTTTGAAAAATAATTATATGAAAATAATGCGCGAAAATCGTGTAGAACTTTTTTCTTTCGTTCGCGCTGCAATAGGCTGTGATCATTCTACTTTGGTATGTTCTCTGATGCTAACATGAATCGTTGTGGTATAGTTCTCGTCATCAAAAATCGAGGGACGGTCATAAACAGCTTAATCGCACCTATACTATAAAACTAGAATGGAATAGTTCAGCACGGTATACCACAAATTGCTTTAGCTTTGTATGCAAAACAGTGGCAGAATTCAGTCTTATTATTTATGACGGGCGGAAGTTTTATGTTTCTTTGAGAATTTAAGTGATGGGCGGTTAAGCTGTTTATGAACGTTCCTCGATTTTTGGTGACGTGAACTATAGAGGAGTTTATCCAAAAAGCTCCCGTTGCCAAGGACTAGCCTGCGGACTCTACAACGCAATAATAAAGATCACAAAGAGGAGAGTCCATGGAATGTTGTTTGTGGTTTTAAATTGTTTTATACATTTGAAAATGAGAGAATTAAATCTAGAACAAGAAATAGAAGAAAGAGTTGGAGCTATAAGAAGACTTCTTATAGTCTGTTCGCTCCTAGCTGAAACAAGCCGATATTTTATTACCCCAATAGATATTACCACAAACAAATAGAAAATCCTCAGGTAGTGTGGAATAGGGACGTATTCGAAATCTGCATAAGAAAGGGAAAATGTCATTATTATAAGTATACACCCACTTCTACAAAATGATTATACACATTTAATATAACTTGCTGCGTTTGTTCGTTGATGAAATATTTAAAACAATTTGTGTCTTCATCAATTTGCACAACGTCGGCATCGGTGTCACAGGTATTGACTTCGTCACTAACACTGGCAGAAGGATTGTCGACATCCCAGGTCCTCCACATTTCCATATTTAAAATTTCACTTACAACCGCTGCTAACTAATGTTACATGTAAACTGAGTTAAGACGAAAGAAAACCGGGATTATACAGGAACGAAATTCAATCAAGGGTGACTTAAATGAATAGTAGATTAAATAATTCCTAGAAATTATGATGATGGCCAAACCCGAAAACAATGTCATTAGCCGAAAACGTCTTTCCAGCTAATTCTTAATTATACCTATTCAATGATAATACCTAGCTGTAAATACATTCCAAAATAATTTCAAAAAAATCTCTTAAAAATTTACAAACGCATATATCAAATCGAAATGAATACAATCCTTGTTCAACACTCCATTTACAACTGACCGCCGTTTGATGAACAAAGGCTCAAGAAAGTGGTTTTTGGTTTGTGGTAATAACTATTGGGGTAATAAATTATCGGCTTGTTTCAGCTAGGAGCGAACAGACTTTAATAAGCTAAAGAATAAATCAATTCATTCAGAACATTAAAGGCATCGTTGCAAAAATATGAATTTGAACTTTGAGGCCAGATATATTAATAAAATGATTCTTCATTGACTGATGCAAGAGCGAAGAAGTTATATAAGAAACATTCATGTCTCCTTCGTCAAATTAGTTCAAAAATGAGGCCGCTCCGATAAGTCTACTGTCTCCACTGCATAATATATTTTCTTTGCTATTTCAATTCTTTAAAAAATGTAGCCTGCTCACTCAGTCCGCAGTCCGCAGACAGCTTTACAAATGCTTAATACACATGTGTTAGGTAGTACATAAATATGAGAAAAATACAGGATTTCGTTTTATTAATATATTATTTAGGGGTTAATATATTTTAAATTGTTTCCCGGTGCAAAAAAGGCAGCTCTTTAACCATTTTTAAAATGCTGCACTTTAACACGTTGACTGCCACTCTGGTCCCATGGGACCAGTACTGGTTTCTCTTACCACGCCACTCTGGTCCCATGGGAGCCGCAAAATTTTTTATTCTATACTGACCGCAGGTCTGAATTTATACTGAAATATGTATTGAATCGGATGAGCATGGCCAGGTAGACGAATAATCTGCAAAGATACTTTGAAAAAATTGTTTTACACTAAGTGTGGTCCCATATAAATAAAATAAATTATTTTTATACATTTACACACCTAATTGTTCATAACTCAAAAACGAATTAAGATATTGAGATTTTACATGTACGGTATGTTATCTCTGTAAGTCCTAAAATTATTGCAATAAATGCCCCATAAAGGAAACATCAAAATATGCCATGGCAGTCAACGTGTTAACTGAATTATTAAAAATCTGAAGTGGCCAACACAAGACCTGTCGCTATTTAATTTTTATTAATTGAAATACATACCTACATAATTAATGGTGCAAATTATATTAAGTTTCTTTCCATATAACTATTGCTTTATTTACTATTTTCTTTTTAAAATACCACCATTATTAATTAAAAATGATTAGTTTTTTTGGCAGTGATATTTATTTGTCAGTTACATACATTTGCAATATGAACTGTGTAACGAAGGAATTTTTAAATCATAGGCTCTGAGATTTATAAAATGAATTATTTTATTATTTATTATCTGTAAAATATATAGAAAAAGTATTAATGTATACATGTAGAAAATTTAATAATCTTTAATTTTTATAATGACATAACATGGGAAAAATGGAATTTAATGGTATTTTTCGAAGACAAACCATTATGAGCTTTGAGTAAGGTACCATTTCCGGTTATCCGATTTACACCAAAATCTAACGGTTTCTTTCCATATTAGAATAGAGTCGAAATACAAGGTTTCAGAATTTTACGAATGATAATATTTGAGTTAGAGCGGAGACAAAATCTATACACATACATACACACACACACACACACACACACACACACACACACACACACACACACACACACATAGACATAATCGTGAAAATGTTAAAATTGGATTCTACGAACCTTAAAACGTGGTAAAATCACATGAAATATATAAAATAAAATACTAAAACCTCGATATGTGATTTTTAGCACGATCCATATACCTCCCTTACCAAGGGTAGCGGGAGGTAAAAAGTGTAAAACTTTGATACGTTACATATTGTTTACTACACTGCACTATTTACAGAAAATCCAAAAAATATTTATTTAAGAAGTAACACAGTTTTTACCCCTGAAAAATTTATAAAAATGGAGCTGTCACACATTTTTACACCCGTGCCTTGAATTAGTCATTCAACTCGAATCGATTCAATGCAATTTTTAGTAGCCAGCTGAAGATGAAACGTTAGATTTTCAGCGGTATCTACCCCTAGCAGAGCTGGGCAGTAACTAGTTACTTTAGGAACTTAGTTACTAACTAGTTACTTTTACGTAACTTGTAACGTAACTTAGTTACTTTTTAAACTATGGTAACTGTAACTGTAACTTAACTTGCTAATATTTCTAAGAAATATTTTGTTGAGGCTGATGCCATTTTTAGAAACACTAACTAAAACTGTTTTGTTTTAAATAAATGTCTGTCCAGAGTGGGAGTGTTGAGCGCAGCATCGCGCATACCCTCTGTAATGTGTAACTTTTATTTTAATTCATAATTAAATTCAATATTATTGTTTATTTATTTCAAGCCATAATAGATAATAAAATAAGTAATTATATTCATTAATAATAGAGTTTTTGTACGGTAAATAGAAAAACTAGAAACTTTTAATTCTAGAATTAAAAAGTCACTAAATGTTAAATTTGACTTATAAAATATATTATTTTCAAATGATACGTTTTAATAAATTATAATTAAACTGCCACTATATCATCAAAATTATTCCAATTTTCAGGTTTTACAAAAAATAGTGTATTTTGTTCGTTGTTCCAAGGGTTGCAAGACTTGAATTCGTCTCATTTTTGCAAATTCCCTTCTCACAAGATAAAATGTTACTTTTAATTTTTATATTATATTATAATGTAGGTACGCAGGGCCTTTTTATCAGATTTTTATCACAGAAACCGGGCCCTGATGGCCCTTTGTCAAAGCGGGCCCTGATGGCACCTTGTCAAAGCGGGCCCTAAGCCGTGGTCTCGTGGGCCCTGTAGGTCCGTTAACATTAACAATAATAATCTGATTGGGTGTTACCAAGCAATAACGTTAAAATTTAGGTTAACGTAGTTAGTGCAAAACTCCCTGATATGTATACTACACAATAACTAAGTCAACAGTCTAAGTCTACACTTCACGCCATTAAAAGTAGTTAGAAAGTAACTCAAGGTAACTAAGTTACTTTTAATGAGTAACTAGTAAATAACTTAGTTCTTTCACCAAAGTAACTGGAACTTAAGTAACTTAGTTACTTTTTTTTTGAGGTAACTGTAACTGTAACTAGTTACATTTTAAAAGTAACTTGCCCAGCTCTGACCCCTAGCTATGAGACATACATTGCTAAATATCGTTCGTTCACTGTTAATATGATATTTGTATTCGCATTTGTTTATTACTTAATTTATTCTTATTAATAAAAGGACTTCGTGAATTTTTTACAAATCCTTCTACATGATTAATTATTTGTTTACTTTTGCATGTAATTATAACTTATAACCTACGATCGCAAATGGAGTACATGGTGTGTTTTATTCTATGTATAGGTAGGATAACAAAGCATAGAAAAAAGTAACAAAAAGAGCCGTAAAACAGGTATTGAATGGAATGAAATGAAAAAAATCATGCAGAACCGCCAAGGCGGAAATATGGAGAAGAAACCACGAAGACAGAGATTGAGAATCAATAAGGCTAACTCTTCTCCAAAAGGTAGATAAATCAAGGATTAAGTCAGAATATATGTGTAATATACATATTAATAAACACAAGAAAATAAATAAAAGAAAATCAAGTCATGCAAATATTATGATTAATGTTGAGTAACACGTAAGTACAAAAACAGTATTGTGAGAAAGAAGAAGAAATATATTTTAAATTAATTTTACTTTTATACTCAATTTATAGTTTAAGTTTACGGTTTATTATTCACATTAAAATTAACTGTATAGTATATAAGATAAAGCAGATTTTAAACCAATCTATATCTTAAGAGAATTTATATGAAACTGAGCAATAACAAGAGAAAATTTTAAACTTATTATGCCATGAAGTTAATATAAAAATATGTAATGCGATATAATATTTAAAGCATGCATTTTATATTATATTCTAAGTGCATCAACTCGTCCATGTTCACATTACCTTCCCACCTTATCATATTCGTTTTCGCCGTATCGCATTATTAAGTGTTCACCTCGTGACTGGAAATAAATCTTCTCTGTTTTCCATAACAATAACAATAAAAATAAGAGTGTCGGTGGGGCGTAAAAGTGATTACGGCGTACGGGGGCGGGGGTGGGGAGGTGTTGTGGCGTTATTTACAGGGGTGTAATTACACTACGGGGATGCACAATGAGCTCGCTCAGCTGATCAAAGCCTGGAATAAATAACTAACCGGGAACAGCACATCAGAAACTAAAACTACCACAGCAGATAATGCAAAACAGAGTTGTCGTTTTTTTACACTATTGTCATGAATACGAAACAACTGCCATGGAATAATTTAATTTGATTGATATACCTTCATGAAAATTAAGGGAAATAAAAATAAATTGTGCCATTTCAAACAACATTGGAATCTCATAAACTAAGAATTACGATATTTTTTAAATGGAACTATTTGTTCTTTCGATAATATACAAAAAAAATTGGCATTTTTATCTTTCTCAAATAACCGATTCCGGTACTGCAGTAGGCAACGTAGCAGATTAACAAACCAAGGGTTCCGCGTTTGAATAACAGGTAAGGGTATCATTTCATCATCTCCATCGACGCAACGTGAAAATTGAAATGTTACCAAATATAATGCAAAATTAATTGGCGACCCAGATGGAATAGCGATAGCGCTAATGCTTCACGCTTCAAGGGTCCAGGGTTCAAATCCCGGATAAGGCATGGATGTTGTGTTTGTCTTTAATCATTTCATGTTAATCAGCGCCACAAAAAGAAAAACTATGTTAAATTACAAAAATTAGAGGAAAACACTGTTTCATCCCCATATATCAATCACCACTTATATACTAGAAATGTATTTAATAAAAAAAAAATGTAAAATTAACTCATCCCCATATTCAGGGTGTTAAAAAATAAGTGTAAAAACTTTTGAGGACGTATAGTATTGACCAGAATGAGTAAAAAAGCTTAATCAACACGGGTCTGTACTCCCTCTGTTTCCGAGAAACAGGCCATTTTTTATTAGAATAAAAAAAACTGACAATGATAGTCCTCGAACAAAATTTTGTCTATGTCATTAAGTAGCCTATAAAAAAACAAAAAAAATATATGAAATATTTTTCTCAATTTCTAATACTTATGAACAAAACGCATCTAAGTTCACCTCTAAAAGATAAACAAAAAGTCTTATCTCGTAACTCTTATAGTTATCGAGATAGCAAAAGTAAACCCCATAAAAATGCATTTTTTGTTTCTTCAATTGCCGATGGTTTATTTATCCAAAAATCTTTACACAACAAAATTCCCACCAATAAAGATTATTATTTTATCCTTTTCATATAATTTCAATTAAAAAATAGACTTGATACTTTTATTATTCATTGTTAAACTAGATGGTCTTTAAATAATGAGATTAAAAAAATATTGAATTTCTCCAAAAAGTACCCATCAATTTAAAATTACGGCTGATATCAGTGTGAAAGTTTAAATTTTATTAATGCTAATATAATCGTAATTTTGTATTTATATTGTCTTAGAATGTAATACCAAGTTTAGTTGGTTATTAGTGAAGAAGAAGAGAATAACTAACAAAGAAATTTAAGTTATTTTTAGTAAACGAAACAAATAAATATAAAAATGCAAAATCCCTGTTTTTTTTGTGACGAAAAGATAAAGTTGTAATAATATAATTATTGCTAAAAAGTGTTTATTGAAAATATTGAATCGAAACAATATTTTAAAAACCTTGTATGTGACTTGAAAAGCATTATTTTTTTGTAACCAAAGGCATAAATAGCTAATATAAATAGGAATCAAGAACTGGAGACAGTAATGTTGAAGAAATGAAGTAGGTGATAAAAAAAATAACAAAAACAAATGATAGGAATTATATAATAAAGAAATAAATAAAGGATTAGCCGATAAATGTTATGCAATACAAAGGAGATAAACTGATTGTAAACGGCATAAAATAATTTTTCTATCTTACTAGATAAAGAACAAAAATACAAACAGAATCTCTTTAATGTAATTGAAATATTTTTCTCGAATATACATAATAATTATGAAATTCATAAAAAGGAAACAGTTTTGGAGAATATAAAATTGTATTATCCAGATTTCTCCTTTAATCGAATTCGGAGCTTTTATACCACGAAAGTAGGAAAAGAGAATAAGTAGAATAACAAAAAGAAGTTCGATAGCTATTTAAAGACAACATGGTTAATGAAGGAATAAAACAAACAATAGAAACAAATGAAAATAAATAGATAAATAAGTCCAGGAACTGCTCCCGAGCTAAAGAAAATGTTTGAATTTTTTTGTCCTTTAATTTTCAAGGTAGAATGCAAAAGAGGAAATTAATTCTAAACAAAGTAATAGTTATTTGTCAACCTAGACAGTGTTTTTTTTTTGCATGCGAGCGTGAAAAATATCGTGAAAAAGAAAATCATTTTCCTACATGGAGAACGAAAATACATATTTTTATTTCAAATATTTTCTCGAATACAGATTTAACGGAATTCGTGAAAAAAATAAAAATGAGAAAATAACAGTGTATTGAAATGACTACTCACATTTCTTATTCAACTAAATTCGAAGCTTCTATAGTTCCTGAAAACCTAATTGAACTAATGGAAAAACATAAGAACTATATAGATTCTATCAGAAACAATTTAAGATCAGACCCAAGCTCAGTACAACTTTTCGACTTGTTTCTTACCTCTCGCTAAGAGAGGTATTGGATTCATGCTAAAATTCGCATATCCAAATTTTATTGAATAAGCACGATTTAAGGTTCCCGGAATCAGATTATAACATTTTTAAAATGATGTCTGTGTGTGTATGTGTGTGTGTGTGTGTGTGTGTGTGTGTGTCTGTGTGTGTGTGCGCGCGCGCGTGTGTGTGTGTGTGTGTGTGTGGATGTGTGTATGTGTACGTGTGTATGTGTGTGTTTGTGTGTATGTATGCCTGGATGTTGGAGAAACGATTCCTCAAAAACTGTAAGACTTAAGACCTGTTTAACTATGAATTCCTCAATCTGACATTCCTGGGAAGAGCTGAAAAGGTTTTGGTAACAATTGAACAACCAAAAGTAGTAGTTTCTTAGAGAAATTCTTCTGAATATTTTTTTGGAAAATTTTGTTATTGCAAATATTAAAGAACAAAATTCTCCATCTAATACACTTAAAAATTTTATTATATCTTGTATAGATTTAGAGATAAAGACACTATAATATATAGAATATTCTAATCGCAGAGGCTAAGGCACTAAGGAAACGACTAGACAAATTCAAATGTTTATAATATAATTTGTAAATGACACATATCAGTGTCAAAAATCAACAGTTTTAGTGACATTCTGATAGTTTTTTCTGGGGAGTATATTTAATCTTTCTTATTGTTTTATTAATTAAATATTTGTAATTATAGGTAAAATGCATATATCCATCAGAAATAGCGCCAATCTGGTTATAATTAGAATTATATGAGTGCAGAAGACATGTTAAATATAATAAAAAACAATATTTGGGTACAAATTTGTATTTTTTTTTTGTTATAAAACGACGGTTCGATAGCGAAGTGCAATACAATACTTATATAGCCTAATATGGAAATGACGAGAGGTCTTGTGCTGACCACAACAGATTTTTTTTATTGCATTATTTTCATTAGAATATATTAACGTTTTTAACGGGCTGTATGTAGAATGCAAGAGTCGTGTTTATGATTCAATGCTTTAAAGTTAAAGTTAAACTAGGTCATAATCTCTATGATATATTTAAGATTTATTGTACAAAGTACAAAGGTAATGATAATTACATAATTTGTTAACACTTTTACTTTATTTTCTGCATCCTGGATGGATTCAAAAGTATGCAAATTAATTTTTTACTTTGTGAAAAATATATGCATAGTTACTTCTCGTTTATAACTTGAACTTTTCGCTTAATGTTAATTTGAAAAATATGAAATTCTCGCGTAATTTAATAATCTCAATATGCACTGAATATTTCTATTTGCCGCAACCGGCGAAGGAAGTTGTAAGCAAGTAAAAATGAAAACTGTATTTTTAATGCTGGATTTGCTCTATTTGGACAGATACGATGCTACTGTCAATTTGATTTCTTCAGGGGATTGATAGTTAATTGGAAAAGTTTTCATTTAATTCTGGAATGACGGATACATTTCAGCAACAATATCTATGTGGAAGAGCTCTGAAGGAATGTATCCTTCGTTTCGTAATAGACCCGTCCTGGATACAGTGAGAATAACAATCAGTACAACAATATTTTTTGATTAATATTAATTAAGATAGTAGCAAACATGTTTAGATTAATACGTTAAAATCCGTAAATTGTGTTACTCGAATTTAATTCCTTAAATAAAAGACCAAATATAGTTATTTATGCAACAAGAGTAAAAAGTACAGTCTTATTACACGAATAGGAAAGTTTGACCGAACATTTTTTACTTGAGTTGCATACAATTTTTTTTACGTCTGCAATAAAAGTGTGAAAAAAGTGCCTTAAAGTTTCATTGCACTCGCTTGCGTTAAGAAAGTAAACTTTTTTCACACTTTTATTGTGTTAAAAAAAGTTATAGTTTATAAACCTATTTTAATGAAAAAACATACCTTTTTTAACAGACGTAAAAAAGTATGTTTAACTCAGGTATTTGTTAACTACTCTTGAAAGAGTATATTAATTTTGGTATGTACCCGGTCAGAGACAGTGATACAAATTTCAGATTTGATATTTTGAAATTTTATAAATCTTGTTTATTTGTAGATAGTAATACCCGTGGAATTGACACAAAATTACAAATAAATCCATAATGTTTGAACTGCCAGAATGTCATTGAATTATTTGCAGCTTTTATTCTTGATAAAAACTTTATAAACTAAAACAGAAGAAATAGTAATATAATCATTAAGAAATCACATTTTATAACATAGGTAATTAAAATAAATTAATAAACTATTATTTCTGACCGTTTAAACATTATGCATACATTTATTTTTAATTTTGTGTCAATCACGGGTATATCACCGCAAAAGAGCAAAACTTATAAAATTTCAAATTCGATTTCAGAATATTACTAAAACTGTTGATTTTTTACACTGATATCTGTCATTTACAAACTATGTTATAAACATTTGAATTTGTCAACGGGTTTCCTTAGTGTACTTTAGCCTCTGCCATGTATTACAGCTGAATATTCCATATATTATATTGTCTTTATCTCTTAATCTGCACAAGATATAATAAAAAAATTAAGTGTATTAGATGGAGAATTTTATGTTCTTCAATATTTGTAATAACAAAAATTTCCAAAAAAATATATTTAGAAGAATTTTTCTAAGGAACTACTACTTCCAGTTGTTCAATTGTTCCTTTTCAGCTCTTTTTAGGAATGTCAGGTTGAGACATTTATAGTTTAACAGGTCTTAAGTCTTATAGTTTTTGAGGAATCGTCCCTCCAACATCTAGACGTACACACATCCACACACACACACGCGCGCACACACACACACACACACACACACACACACACACACACACAGACATCATTTTAAAAATGTTATAATCGGATTCTAGGGACCTTAAATCGTGCTTATTCACTGAAATCTGGATATGCGAATTTTAGCATGAATCCAATACCAAATGTCACTTAATTCTGTTAATTTTATTTTTCATAATTGACAGCTGACAGCTGATATATTTCGCACATTTGTGAACCAAGTTTGCATTCTGACCAATCAAACGGCAGAATTTATATCCTTATCTAAATCAAAGATATTTTTTTTTACCTGAAATGAACTATAAATACAGCAAAAAAAATTAAAATAATAACATTGTATACCCTATATAATTCAAGTAGACACCCGATATATTTCTATAAATTGAATTGTTTTTATAAATAAAATACATATTTTGTTATGAAAACCGTTTTTATTTTCTTTTTCATTACATCTGCATATTAAAATCGCAAAGGGAAACATGAAAAATACCCCAATATGATTTAAATCCTCATATTTCTTTACAGATATCAAATACCATTAAAAATAACGCAAGGTAAACACGAATAGCAATACAATGTAGCAGCACAAAATTTTTACAGAAATATTTGAATGTATCACTGTAGCCTTTAAAATATTTATTTATTCAGAAGCAGTACACCTGGAAATATTTCTAAAGGTAGATACAAAGTGTAGCTGGATATGACATGTTAATATGTCAAGCGACTTGTTTATTTGTTGCGATTTGATATATGATACTTTATAGGCTTTTTGCGGGTGAAATAAAATACAAAAAGACAAGCTTGACTGCGGTTGCTTTGACCTTCAATATATTACAAATTATCTGAAGTTATTAATGCCAACATTACAAAGGAGCTGGTTTCACTAATTTATTCCTTTTATCTTTTATATAGGTAGGGACACATTTTTGGATTATTAATTTCCTGCCAAACAATGTGTTTTACTATGTTCAAAATTCACAAATATTGTATCTATTATCGGTTTCAAAAGTAAAGTCCCCTTGGTTTGAAATGTAATAACTTTCATTATAATGGACAGAATATAATAAAACAAAATTGCTACGAAAGCTACAACATATTTTTGTAATATATAAAAATCAGTATGTGTTTACAGAATACAGTTTTGTATAAATAAATAAAAAAAATGTAAATTGGGAGCATGAAATTTCCATGTTTTCCTCGTTAACACATATTCTATCCCGAATTAATCAAAAATTATTCAATAAAAAAATATGTTGTGGCCAGCAAAATACCTCTCGCCATTTCCATTTTATGTTATATTAGTATTGTATTGCACTTCGGTATCGAACCGTCGTTTTATAACAAAAACATTACAGAACTTTACGCAAATATTGTTTTTATTGTATTTAACATGTCTTCTGTATACATACAGTTATAATTATATCTATTTTTCATTGCATGAGGAAGTGCCCAAATGTCAGAGATACTTCCAATTCATTAACAAGATTGGCGGTATTTGTAATGGATACATGCAGGATACCTATAATTTTAAATATTTAATTAATAAAACCATAAAAAAGATTAAATGTACTTCCCAGAAAAAGCTTTCAGAATGTAACCAAAACTTTTGATTTTTGACACTGACATATTGATATCTGTCATTTACAAATTATGTTATAAACATTTGAAGTTGTCAACTGGTTTCCTTAGTGTAGTTTAGCCTACTCGACTTATTACATATTATTTTAAATGTTTAACTAGAATGCGAAAGATTTCTTTCTCGAGTGTCGTTAATATATATTTCTTCCGTTTTGTTGATGATTTATTTAACTTTCTTTCTGAGGTATTTCCGATAAAAAATAAATGGTTCTTTAAAAATTAATTGCATGTTATCGTATTATTAAAACAAAAATTTCATAATTTATGAAACATAAATATAACGCCTGAATTTACTTCTAATTTAAAAACGGAGCGCAGTTTATAAAGATAGAGAATTTGATTGCTTTAAAACTAAGACATACTAGCAGCACTAAAAACTATCACAACTAATCTCAAAGACCATAAATATTAAGTCAGTTAGCAAAACGATTAAAAATAAAATGAATAGTTCTCCGATTGTTTGAAAAATTGTTTATTTGTACCTATAAATCTCAGTATTTCCAACATACATCTGTTATCCCTTCGGATCTGATCTGATCGGGACCGGAGTCGAAAAGACAGCATCTCCCAGCAAATCTCCGATTCGAATCAGTTGTTTATTCCACAGCTAGCTATTGACAGAAGTAGATAACGTCACGGCCATATCCTCGCAGCACAGCAATGCTGAATGCATGTGCATTTAGGCCATACGTACGTGCTTAGACTTAAATTGATTTCGAGTATGTGAGTATTACACGCTCATATGTGAGCTATTTATTGATTTTGTGATAAATATGTGCTTAGAATGTGATCAGCAGAGCAGGAATGGAGGAAATAATGACGCTTTTATTATTCAGATTTCAAACATGAACTGAACTGTCTGTGTATTTATTTTTAATACGGTAATGGCTTTATTATATCCGTGAATAATGCAAAGTAAACAAAATCAAATATGGTTTTATATTTTCTACATCAAATAGCTAAATGATTTAGCATTTATTCATAAATTTATTTGTTATTCTTTATTTCAGTTACAATCAGATTAAAAGACGCCTTAAATATGTATATAGATTTTAATTACATTAAATTAAGAAATTAAATTCGCGAAATCAATCATAAAAATAAATAAATAAATATATAATCACGGCATATTACCTATTACTAGGTGTGCCAGTATCTACAACACATGTAGACATCGGTAATAAAGACGATATATTTTTACCGTGTAGGCGCTTACTAGGCGTCACCTTACGGGCACTCATAGCTGGTGTGGAGAGTGCGCCACTGGGATTACTTTTGCGCGATTAAAAGTCTGCCCTGGCCGGGATCGAACCTGGGTCACCACATTGGCAACTAGACACTAATCAATCATTGAAAATTTATCGCATTCTTAAACGTACATAAATTACTTTTTAAATATAAAGTACACTTGTATTTGATGTTAACATTTATCTGTCAATTGCAAATATTTGAATATGTCTACTGGTTTCCTTCGAGTTGCATATAAATACCATAAAATTTGGGTCATCATATTATTCAATATTTATTTTTGCTTCTCTAAATTCATAAATAATATAAATGATGCATGCAGAATAAAATATTTCTTGTTATGTGGAAATTAATGAGAAATGTAATATTTTAATTTTTTTTTCCTACAGTATTTCACAAATCGTACTGCCAACATTCAAACACTTGTTTGTTATATTACAATAAATGCACAAAACACCTTTTTATTTCATAATAAATATTTGGAAATATTGACGTTGGTCGAAGTTAAGGTTATTATAGAACTACAACTAGATACCTAATGCCTTGTCTAGTACATTCGTCCTCTTATTAATGTTCGATATAATCTTAAGGTTTAACAAACTGCGCCAATAGCTTTATTGCCTTCGATTAATATGAATTATAGACTCTAGTAAGATTTAGTAAGATTATAATATAGATGAGTAACTGCAGAGAAAACAGTATCTATGCAATTACATAAATGCATAAAACCAATGTAATAGTTACAAAAAAGGTATTATAGTACATTCCAGGAAGTGAATGCTAAATAATCTTTATTACTAGGGGATACTGCAATGAAGCCCGTTGAAAAATTAAAAGATTTGTACTGATAAATATCAGTGTTAAAAATTAAATGTCGTGGCATCAAAAGAAATAAATTATAGATGATTTTTAAATAATTTTTGTCAGCGCTTTTTCACAAATTCATCAACCACTCTGACCCGGTTAAAGTTACGGTACCGCGGTTTAAAAATTTTAATTCAGTTTGGAATTCTGCTTCATGTCATGTTAAACGATTTTTGCTCCAATGAGCGGTTAACGAATTATTAACAATTTAAACTTATATGAAATTTTACTAAAATTTTAAACATCTGCAAATCGGCTTAGTTTTCATTTTTTCTTCAGAAATTTGGAGACGTACTAAATGCACAATAAAGCTTATTTTTAATCGTGTCCAAATTTCATAAGAAAAAATGAAAACTAAGCCGATTTGCAGATGTTTAAAATTTTAGTGAAATTTCATATAAGTTTAAATTGTTAATAATTCGTTAATCGCTCATTGGAGCAAAAATCGTTTAACATGAAATGAAGCAGAATTCTAAATGAATTAAAATTTTTAAACCGCGGTACCGTATCTTTAACCGGGTCAGAGTGGTTGATGAATTTGTGAAAAAGCGCTGACAAAAATTATTTAAAAATCATGGATAATTTATTTCTTTAGATACCACGACAAATGTAAACTGTTAAAAATAAGAAAATCTATTAGACTAAGTATTAAAAAATTAATATTGTCTATATTTTGAGTGATTAAACATTCTTTCATAAATTGTTGTTCTTGTTACCTATTTTTAAACATAACTCTTTGAGAGTTCATCCTAGGTAAAAAATATAAGAACCCTTTTTGTACAAAAAGTAACGAGCTTTAATTTTGTATTCCTGTAAAATTTTGATACGGGCCACTGTTTTCGAGATAATAGCAAAAATTTGACTTTTTCATCCCCGTCTCGACCCAAACAACATATATTAAAATCGTTTTTTCCCTACCTTTTGTAAGGCAAAGGTCTTTTTTGGTCTCCATTGACTGGACTAGTATCTGTTGCTTGAAAAATGATTTTATACAATTTAAACTGTCTTTACATCAGATGTAATACTATAACTCGTATTATTAATATTATTGTTCACAAATTTTAAATATATAAAACCAAATAAAATACTGAACAAAATTGAATAAAATAATAAACGTTTAAATACGCGAATTTACTGTATCAGGTAAACGAGGTACACTATTAAAATTGTTATATCTTTTCGAGTAGATAATTAATTAATTTTAGGCCAGGATTAAAATATGATAGTTCAATCTACGTAAGCGCACGTAACGTATCAAATGAACAAAAATATTTACTACCTACGTATATTTATTTAGATTCCAGTGTAAACATATAGTCCGAAGATAAATTTTGTTCACACTTGGTCTTCAAACCAGAATGTATGCACGGTGTAAATGTAATCGTAGTTTGCGCAAAAGGAAAATAATGCTAGAGAATTTTGTGTCCATAATATATATATATATATATATATATATATATATATATATATATATATATATATATATATCCACATGTAAGTCTCATTCAGAGAATTATTGATCTGCATACTTAAAACAGATGATGATTTGATTTTATTATATATTCTAGTACTAGAAATGATTAATTGTAAGTTTTCTCTTTGTCTAGTAATAAATTATTTGCCGTAAATCATCTTTTTCTGTAAGTAATAAATTAGAGTCACTAATCTAAATATTAATATTATTATTTTTGCTTAATAGATGGTAACAACGGCACAATGGATACTGTAGCAAGGTTGTAAAATACTAATGAAATAATTCATTTATATAACGAAGAATAAAGGATCCAAAATAGAGCCCTATAGTACATTTTTATGTTTCATCTTATTTAAAACTTATTCCCATTTACACAAAGCAATCTGATTTATAGTAGGTAGTACAGGGAAGTGAATATATTTCAGAAAGAGTCAGTTGTTTATTTATTAAAAAAAAAAATGAAGAATACCGATGTTTCGGATTCTAGTAATCCATCTTTAGAATTATGTTGATGTTTTAAATTTGAATTTGGATTAGTAGAATGCGAACCGTGTCGATATTGGGACTTTTCTTTAAATAAACAATCAAACAAGTGACTGTTTCCTCTAATATTTTCACTTCCCTATTTAAAAAAAGGTTGCTTAAACTGATTAATTATAGAATAGTATAGTTCAAGCCCTGAATACTATTTTCGATTGCTAAATGGTTTCATCAACACCACATTAATATTTTAAATTGGCCAGCAGAAGAGCATCATTTACATTCAATATAAAATTTATGGGAGATGTTAAAATCGGAATGCACTCGTTGAATTTGAATGAAATTCGGACAGTTGTTAATGAAGTGAGGCAAAACTTATCAATTAGTGGGTATAGTCATTTAATAGAGAATTTATAAAAAAATAAAATGCATTACTAGAAGGTCAGTTTTCCTTAATGCGACGGACTTATATTTTACAACGCCTCGTTTTTTCTGGTATTAAAAATGTGACATTCTTAGGGTCCCTACAATACGATTTTACTAGTTTTACGACGATGTCTGTATGTATGTATGTATGTATGTATGTATGTATGTATGTATGTATGTATGTATGTATGTATGTATGTATGTATGTATGTATGTATGTATGTATTTATGTAGGTATGTATGTATGTATGTATGTATGTATGTATGTATGTATGTATGTATGTATGTATGTATGTGTGTGTATATGTATGTGTGTGTGTGTGTGTGTGTGTGTGTATGTGTGTGTGTGTGTGAAAAATTGTTTCCGATGATATCTCCAATACTACAATTATTCTAAAAATATTGGTTAAAATTGGTCAACCGTAAGCTCCCTTGTTTGAAGTTCTTAACAATTTTTCTTGGAAAAACGCAGTTAAATATCATCTTTTGACATTTTATAGGATTATCAATATGATCTTATTGTGTATACAATTTGATTATACATTTTCCGTTATATTCAATAGATAATAGATATTGAATTAAAGAATTATACAGAGATTAACTTCAATGAATTAGCCAGCTCTGAAGCTATGTTTTAAAGATTTCTATGTTACACAATTCATATTTCAAATGTATGTAACTGACAGCTAAATATCACTGTCAAAAAACTAAACACTTCAAATTAATAACTATGACATTAAAACAAATAGTAAATAAAGCAATAGTTGTATGCAAAGGAACTTAATAATAATAATAATAATAGTAATAATAATAATAATAATAATAATAATAATAATGCTTTATTACTTAACAGGATGAACCCAATACAAGTAAATGAACAGATACAAGAGAAAAAGAGATATTCAAAATTACATGTTGTTATACAAAAAACACATTACATAAACAGGAGACTTAACTAAAATATTAGAGTGACACAATGGTAAATAAAACGTATTATGTGTACGAGATGTTGATCTGGGAACGTGAAAAGTTAATTTACTTAATAAGTACGGACAATCTATCTTATTATCAACAATATTGCATAATGTAGCTAAAGCGATATGAGTATGCCTGTTTTCAATCGACTCGACAGAGAACATTTCTAGCAGCATACGTTGGTTACATCCCCTTTCAGGGTACGACGAAAATTTTTTCATCCAAAGATATTTTAAAAAGCGACGTTGAACTTGTTCAATACTAACCTTATGAGTACTATATGGCGAATACCAAATCAAAATGGCGTATTCTAACTTTGAGCGTACAAAAGCATAATACAAAATTTTTAAGGTCTGCAAATTGAAGTAATTCTTAGGATTACGTACAATAAAACCAAGAGTTTTATTACACGCTAATACCGTTTCAGTTATGTGCATAGTAAAAGCTAGGTTGTGTTCAAAAATGACGCCCAAATCTTTTTTATATACACATTTATTTAAAGGTACTGTGTCGATTTCATAGATAAATGAAATCGGATTCCTTTTACGAGTAAAAGTCATAAATGAGCATTTTTCTATGTTTAGGGGTAAATTATACTTTTCGCACCATGAATGTATAAGATTTAAATTATTTTGTAATTAATATAGTTTTGCAGCATTAGTAAATATGTAGGTATATATATATAAAAATTAAATAGCGGGAGGTATTTTGTTGGCCCCATCAGACTTTTAAAAAATGTGAAACTGACTCATTATGCCATTTAGCAAATTTTAAGTCAGATGGTCCATATATATGAATATACATAAAATTAGTTCGAATCCTTTTGAGTAGTGTCAGATTTGTGCTAGAAACCTGGAGTTTACGCTATGTATGTACTCCTTTTCTTTTACGATAATTATAATTTTCACTACATTTTTATAGGCTAATTTAATACTAACAACATGTGTAAAATATTCAACACTAACTTCTAACTTCTCAAGATGTTTGAGATTCATTTCAGGTTTGACTCCATCTAACGTGACATACATGTTTTACGATTTCTCAAAAAATACCCTTACAATGTAATGTGTTATACTGTAATATTTTATATATTATTATTTTTATGTAGGTATTACAGAAAAAGTTTTATGTCAAATTAATGAACATTTTTTTCTTTCATTTCCTTTCACAAATTAGATATGGCTCACGTTTTGTTTGATAAGCATCTTACTGCCTAAATTTACTCACTCCTAACATTCTGGTGTATATTTCGGGTGTTCAAAGTTCATTGCAACGGATTACTAATGACTAATTGATTACAGTTATTTGAAGCAATAGAGTAGAGTAGAGAACCTGTTGAAGTGAATTCCTGCTCGTGATGTAGTTCTCTTAACCTATACCTACCCTAGTAAAGTAGGATTTCAGGTTGATGGATTTTGAAGAATATATTAAATTTGACAACGAAAACCAAAATAATTAAAAAAATCTGATGTGGCCAGCACAAGACCTTCCGTCAATTCCATGTATTTTGTACAAATCCCATACCAAAAGGTCCTTGGAACAGATTCTATATAATATCATGTAAAAACACATACTATTACTTACAAATTCGATACCAAAAGTACATTTGAAAAGGTTCTATAAATCCAATAAAATTATAACATTAACTACACTAATTAATGTCCTTCCATCTTCTCTTTGGCCTTTCTCTGCGTGGCACTTGCGAGCAACAATATGACATACCAATTTTAGATCCTATACTTTTTTCCATATTTGGGTTTGCACTTGCAACTGACATCTGTCAATTAAATTTTCTTGTATAATTATGTCAGCTGTTTCCATGATAAATGGCAAAGCTGACTAATTTTTGAAAATTAATTTCTTTATAAAGCTTTAAATTTACATCTATTGAATATGAAGGAAAATGTATAATCAAACTGTATAGAGAAGATTATTTTCTTTAATATACATAATAACAAAATGTCAAAAAATAATATTTAACTGCGTTTTTTTAAGAAAAACTGTTAAAAACTTCAAATAAGGGTACTTCCGGTGGATTAATTATAACCAAAATCTAATCAACTCTTCATATGGATGTAGCGAAGAGTAATACGAAAGAATTATAATTTTTAGAATTGTAGTATTGGAGTTATCGTCGGAGAAAAATTTGTCACACACGGACACACACACACACACACGGACACACACACACACGGACACACACACACACACATACAGACATCATCTTAAAAATTGTAGGGACCTTAAAACGTGCTTATTCATTAAAAACTCACCACCGAATTTTTTGACCAAAGACAATACCTTCCTTACCTAAAGGTGACGGAAGGTAAAAATAAAATATAAACCAATAAATAGGTTATAAAATTAATCTGTATTATAATGATAATCTGTATCATAATGAAAATAAAATTGTATAATGATAATCTATATCGCAATGAAAAGAAAATCTGAATCATAATGATAATCTGTATCATAATGAGTATCATTCAAATGCAGATGACACATACTTAATAAGTATATTAAAGCATAGGAGTAAAAAAACAATTTTATAGATGTTATTACTTAATCTTAATTTCTTCACTAGATTGAAAATTCAAGAAATAATGAAAACAACAATTCTGAAATAAAATTGGAGAACTTGCTTCATGGAATCATGGTAAAGTAAAACTTCAGAATGATCATCCTAGCTATGAAATTCAACAAAAAAATAAAAATAAAATAAATAAATAATAATAAAAAAAAATTGCATTAACATTTAAGGATAATTGGCATTCTGTAGGAAAAATATTGACCACATTTTCACAGAATCGAAATATATATATTATAAATAAGTGCTAATTCAATATTTAGAAATGGCAATTTATTTTTAAAAAAATTAATATGAAATATAGGGTGTTTTCAACTTCGGGTAAATTGATAAGTGAGATAATTATAGTACTGACGAAAATGAGAAAAAAAATATTAATCAACATAGATCTGAGCTTCAAATATTTCCCCACATGGATTTTTTTGGGACTGTAGAAAAATTATTTTAATACAAAAGTTGTTGGAATTTTTGTAGAATTGATAATAACTGGTGATGAGATTCTGAAAAAAAATTTATTCCCCAAGATGGCGGCACTACTGAAAGTACGCTAAGATCGATTTTTTCAAAAACTCCAGAATATGTACCAAAAATTTCCGAAAATCAAATCTACCCTACTTTTTATTGTCTTATTTTTATACCTTATTGTTGGATTAGGAAGAGTTTTCCCATTTTAGAGCGGTTCCCTATAAGGGATTTTTTGGGACTTTTTGTGGTAATTCTTAGAGACCTCAAAAAAATATTCCCGTTAACATTAGTTGTTTAACAATTAGTTAGTAGTTGTCTGCATCCAAATTTTGACATAAATTGACCATACTGCCAATCTGTGTAAAAATTTACATGAAAACTAAACTTTACAACTTTTTGAAGTAACATATTTGTCTATTTTTAATTTTCAGTATAAATTTTAATGGGGTATGTGACCAAAATCGAATTTCAATATATAAGTCATAATATATAAAAACAAACATCTATAGCTTCTCATTATAATAATAAAAACTAAACAATTACTAACATTAGTTTGTAATAATATTGTTATTAGCAATTTAATGTTTTGGAGAAGGGATCTGTGACGTCAGTAGGGTAGAATGGTAGAAGAAGACAGTTAGACTGAGATAGATATGTTGTGATAGGTTATGGCATGGCGAATGTGACAGCTATATAGCTATATATCTATCTCAGTCTAACTGTCTTCTTCTATCATTCTACCCTACTGACGTCACAGATCCCTTCTCCAAAGTTTTAATAATTATTTTCTCGTAAACTACGAATAATTAATCAATTTAAAAAAATACGAGTATTTTATTTTTAGTCACATACCCCATTGTAAATAAATAAATTTTCAAGATGTTGGTACTCCTGGAGAAGAGCAGATCGGGCAAATATTTATTTGAATTTTTCTTTTGTTTAAAATTATCCAAAGAATATATGATATGGGTGAATTATTGACATTCTATCGTGGGACAATATTTCACTAAATCATAGTAAATAATAGGAAGGCCATCTGAGGTAAAAGGAGCAAAAGAAACAAGTGATAAGTCCTCCAGGGCCCTTTATTACTCCGGGGTCGTTACCAATATCATCACAACACATCAAATATATCTGTTGTGATTTCTTTAAAACAAAATACTTGTTAATTGCAATATTGCAAATTCTAACAATGTATTATCCATTCTTGCCCAGAATAGGGTATATAGTAATTACCAATTCCCTCCGAAATTAATTAAGTTGAGCCCTGCTTGAGTATTCCAATTCTCCTATTATCATGTCACTAACTCCAGGTATACAGTACAAGTACAATTGCATAGTCGCCCGAAGCCGCTTGCTATTAGCATAGTGTCGCTATCAACGGTGCCGCACGTTCTTGGCGCCGTGGAAGAAATTAACACCCAACACACGGACATTACCATTGCTTAGCATTCTAATTACAAAAAATACACACAACGAAAACAGAATTTATTTTTCATCAAGAAAATAATGAGTTTATTGATTTATTTCTAACGAGAACTGAAGATTGTTGGAATGTCTAATGACAGAGAAGGTTGGATGTTATTATTTTGTTTACAATTTAAAGAAAAATTTGAAACTCAAATTTAATTTGGAAAACATAACAATAATTGAGTAATAGTATATTTACTTCCTTTTGATAATATAATATGCTCTTTAAATATTTGAACGAAATTTTTAACAGCCTGTACATTATTTTAATTTGCATAATTATTATTTTAAATTAATACTTGGTGTTCAATAAGTATTTACGTCTTGATTGGCGGTGGGATGTGAAACACATGTCTGTCTTTATTCAATTTAATCTTAAACAAAACCACAGAATAGACATTCATACAGAAGCGACACTCCCTGTCGGCACCATTGTTGTTGCGATTTGATGTTTATGACCTTGAACTTTAAATTTGTTGGCAAATTTACGCGCGAAATTTAAATTGTTTTAAATGGTAAAAGAAAAATTAGAACACAAAAGTACTAAAATTTTAATTTTATTAACGAATTAAAAAGAAATCAGATAAAATAAACAGATAATTATATTTTTATTAAACAAATACGTGAATTTTACAAATTCATTACAATGCAGAATTTTCTATATCTTTGATGTGGGAAACACAAACGTCAGACTCGATGAATATGTCCCAAATATCCTTCTCCATCAAATCTTCTCTTCCACAGGCCTTGAGCCACATTTTACACCTATATTTGTTAAATGAATATACATTTTGCATGATATGGAAGTCGTTTGCATTACTTACATTTCTGTATCTTTCGGAGGCGAAAAAAACTTACATTTCACTTTCTCCATTTTTTAAATCTAATTATACAGTTTTTATATGAACAAACAAGTCCTCCCGATTCTATCTTCTTCGTTTTTTTCCATTTTATTAGAAATTAACACCACTTCTAAAATTCACAAACAGTTCACAAAATGACATATGTCAAAAGTGAGAAGACGTGTTTGGTTTGCTTGAATTAGCCATAACCCTAAAATACATGGGCCTGACAAGCTGAGACAACCGCTCCTCCAGAATATGTGAAATATAATGATTTTCTTTATGATAACGATTTTTCCTATCGTTTGTTGAAAAAATAACATGTTTGTTCGTATTAGAAATCAATTTGTGTTTCTCAATATACTTTTATTATTGACCCCTAACAGAAAATTTTCTCGTCGAGATACTGAAAAGCCGAAACAATCCGATTTTATCCGATTAGCCCTTTAAATTTGTTGGCATACTCTTTCTCTCTCTAATTTTCGTTTCTCTCTCTGACTGTCGCTTCTGTATGAATGTCTATTCTGTGACAAAACCTCAAACGTCATTCAAAATGAGGAAACTGCATCTTTTAGAACAACACAGTGTTTCGTTAAAGTTTTATTACAGTAGATCTGAAAATATTACTGAGTAAACATTTTACTGTAAAAAAATGAATTTCTATTTTATTTTAAGTTAAATTTTATTTATGTCAAACAATGACATTTGAGTTTATAAGTAGGAATAATGTACAGACATGCGTTTCACAACCCATAGCCAACCACAACGTAAAGACTTATTGACAGGGATGGGCACGTAAAACACGTCACGTATTATACGTTATTTTTTACGCGTAAAAAATTATATTTTACATTCACAATATTTGAGAATTTTTTACGTAGATAATGTAAAATATTATTACCATGAGTATATTTTTTTATAAAGATATTTTCTTTTATACTGTAATGAATATTCCAGAACAAGCAGTCCACGTGACATCAACTTATTTCTTTGATTCAGACAACCAATTAGGTAGCTTCAAACTATCAACAATCAGATTAGTAGGGAAATATATTCCTTAGACATAACCTCAAACGTCAAACTTTAAACACATTTTACGTCAAAATTAGGCTAAATACGTAAATTTGAAGAATATTATATTATATTTTTAAAATGTATTGTATGTTTTATGTAAATTATAGGCAGTTTTGTAAAGAAATAAAATTTGAAGACATTTAAAAATAGACGGCGAATAA
This sequence comes from Ophonus ardosiacus, assembly GCA_943142095.1. Taxonomy (NCBI): domain Eukaryota; kingdom Metazoa; phylum Arthropoda; class Insecta; order Coleoptera; family Carabidae; genus Ophonus; species Ophonus ardosiacus. Next base: position 13,249,736 of record OW964830.1, on the reverse strand, counting down.
AAAAATTTGCAAAACTAAAATTTCTTTTTCTATTTATTACTTATTAATAACATATAGTTTCAAATAATTTGAAATAGATTTAAATCATTAACTCCAAACTTATTGAAAATTAATTTTATACAAATTTTAAGCAATTTATGTTAATTTATCTAGAGTTTCAGAATGTATTTTAATATTTTACAATATTTTTTTAAGTCTCTTATAAGCTTATCATAGTTTCAGTAGTTTTAGAATATATTTCTGATAGGATTAAGGAAAGTTACTGTAATATGACATTTGTAAACAACAAGTCATCTAGTGTCGTTATGAAGAACTAAAATTATACATTGTCTACGTTTTTTACTTATTTAACGTAAAATATAATTTTTTACGCGTAAATGCACATCCCTGCTTATTGAACACCTGAAATAATAAAATGGTTCATAATAAAGATAGATATTACAAATCGTAACTCTCCTGTATCAGGTACCATTCTGTACTATTAAATAAATAAAATCTTGATAGGGTTATTATGAGGGCTGGTCTTATTTTCCCCAATCCAAAAAGAACCGGCCCGGTTTTTTTCTTTAAAACCCACAAAAACGCCAATTATTTAATTAATCATCTTTTACATTAATGCGAAAAAAGTAACAGGCTATTGTTGATTGGTTGATTTGGTCACTTTTTCTCACTAGTGTGAAAAAGTTGAGATAAATGTACACGAAAAAGAATGTCATTTTGAATTTGCAATGAAGTATAATTAATACAGAAATTTATATAATGACATTAAGTTTATAATAGATATCCAATAAAGCAAAAAAAAAAAAAATACGAAAAGCTCAATAAAACCCAAAACAGCAAAATAAAATCCAATAGGCCGTTTTAATTTAAAAAAAAACCTGGATTTTGCCAGCCCTCTGGTTAATATGTTCTTTATTATAAATTACAAAATTGCATCTTGTTAACGCCGGGTTAATATGAGATTGAATTTAAATAATAAATAAATAATAATAATAAGTAAGTAAAACCACAAATAATAATTTGTTTTGCAAATAGGTCTACTAAAACAGAAGAAGAAAGTAAGAAAAGTAAATATACGATACTCTCAAATTTTTGCGATTATTGAAAAGTTACTAAGTAGTGTCATCATTTATCAATATGGAAATATTTAAAATTTTAAAGACATGAATTCATGTATATAGACTTTTGTATTTTACCTGTAGTGTAACACGGCTACATGAATAGGTACATCACAACCAGTGGCGGCTCGTGCTATAGGGCACAAGGGCACAGCCCTACCAAATAAAAAGACAAGAAAAAAATAAATAAGCGAGTACATATACATTTTAAAAGTACATTATTATTTATTTACTTTCATTATTATGCAATTCTTACTACACGGCCGATAGCTAGATAGCCTATATACTGACGTGTGCACGTACCGATATGCTGCTAGAAGCTAGGGCACAGATGTTTCTGCCCCGGTCTCCCACTACTTTTACTCGAATTTTAACCAATAGCAGCGAAGCGCGCGAAGCTGCATATGACTGAATTAAGCCTGTTCCGGGCTGAGCCCAATTTAAACGAAGATTTCCGAGTATGTCCGACATTTTCCGAGGTAATCTGTTATTGTTGAATTGTAATCGTGTAGTACCCACTTAATTACGAATATGGCTTCTGTATATTAAAGATTAAATAATTTAATATACTCTATTTACTTTTTTATATTTTTGTGCCCTACCATACAAAGATATCACCAGCCGCCACTGATCACAACATTGCTTACATATACACAGACGTATAAATACGTACACTTATAAATAAATTCTCTTCTACCCTTTGTGTGTCCAGTGTCAAAGTTTCCTTCTTTATTCTATATCTTCCCTAATTGAAGTTTTTCCACTCGATCCTTTTGTGCTAGGTTCTGTGTAGTCTTCTTTTTTAAATGCTTTGTCTAAAGACTCCAAACACTTGTTTCGTTTTCCGGACAACTTTGGCTGGTTTATTCTGTTGCATTCTTATAAACAGTTTTCTTCTATTTTCTCGTGCGATGACGTTAAATATATCTATTTTCTTTTTAAATTATATCATTCTCAACTTTATTTAGTTTTGTTTCTTGTTCTACTTTTTACCTTCCGTCAAAAGGAAGGTATTGTTTTTGGTCAAAAAATTCGGTGGTGAGTTTTTAATGTATAAGCACGTTTTAGGGTCCCTACAATACGAATGTACTATTTTTAAGATGATGTCTGTATGTGTGTATGTGTGTCCGTGTGTGTGTCTGTGTGTGTCTGTGTGTCCGTGTGTGTGTGTGTGTGTGTGTGTGTGTGTGTGTGTGTGTGTGTGTGTGACAAAATTTTCTCCGACGATAACTCCAAAACTACAATTCTAAAAATTATGATTCTTTCATATTCCTCTTCTTTACAACCATATGAAGAGCTGATTAGATTTTGGTTATAATTGGTCAACCGGAAGTACCCTTATTTGAAGTTCTTAACAGTTTTTCTTAAAAAATCGCAGTTAAATATCATTTTCGACATTTTATGTGATTATCAATAGAAAGAATATCTTATTCTCTATACGGTTCGATTATACATTTTCCTTCATATTCAATAGATATAGAGTTATAGAGAGAGATTAACTTTCGAAAATCAGTCAGCTTTGAAAAATTATGAAAACAACAAATATATTCAAAAAAATCTAGTTGACAGATGTCAGTGGCAAGTGCAGAACCAAAGTGGAAAGTATATAAAGTGATATAAGTGACAGAGTGTCCCTCGCCAGTGACTTGCATTTGCGGCCTCGCCTCAAGATAGGAACTTATAATGCCAGAAGTACGAGAAAGGCAAAAGAGAAGATGGAAGGACTGTATAGCAGAAGATTTGAGAGAGGAAGAACTGTGTCACGAAGGTGCTTTGGACAGGAATGAGTAGAAGAGAAGAGTAAGAAACAGTGACTTCTAATAAAATAGGGCAAAGTTGAAGCAGGAGGAAGTGTTAAGTGCAATACATAATGTACGTTCGTATTCGTATTAAAATTTTATTAGCTTTTAGAATCTTTTCAAAGGAACTTTCAGTATGGATATGTAAAAATAGTGTGTTCTTGTTACAATTATACAGGATATATAGAATATTTTTCAAGGAACTTTTGGTATAGGATATGTACAAAATGCATCGAATTGACGGAAGGTTTTGTGCTGGCCACAACAGATTTTTTGAAATATCATCTCTGTTGTCTGTAATTTGCAATGTTTTCATACAGTTCAAGATATTTGCTTAGTGTAAGTAGTTTTCTATAAACTTCGGTCTGTTTTCTATTTTTTGTTGTTCCAACAAAATGAGTGCATAGTAATAATAATATAGAAATATTTCATTTTGTTATTTATTTATTTATTTTTATTTTCTTCTCCTACGTTCCATACCAACAAAATATTTTACATTTGCTACATAAAAATGTTATATTACACTCACTCACTAACACTCAAGATATACGAGTAGCTACATTATTATGTTCGAAGCTTCATTTATTGAATTCAATATGAAACGTTATATCTAAGACCAACGTTTATGAAATATAATGTACTGCAGCCATTAATGAGATGGGACATGTCTTATGTGGGACTCGAACCCACATCCTTTGGGTTCCGTAGTGACATCGCTGATAACTACCACACTAGGAGTAAGAATTTTTAATTGTGGATGTTCTCCAGTTCATAAATAAATAAATATAAATAAATATATCATCACGGCATATTACCCATTTCTGGGTGTGCCAGTATCAACAACACATGTAGACATCGGTAATGATGACGATATATTTTACCGTGTGGGCGCTTACCAGGCGTCACCTCACGGGCACTCATAGCTGTTGTGGAGAGTGCACCACAGGGGTCACTTTTGTGCCATTTAAAATTGGAAATATTTGGCGTCTGTCGGGATTGAACCCGGTTCCCCCAGGTTCGCGACCAGACACTCAGGCACGCGGCCACGGGACCCCATTTTTTTTTCCAGAAAAATAACCATAGAGTGCAAAATTGTACAGAATTAAAAGCTGCATATAAAACTGTTTTTATATTTTCTATTATATATTAGATTTTTTCATAATTTTAAAAATAAATTTCAAAATTTCGGTTTATTTTACTTGCCGTTGAATAAGTATGGACAATATTGAAAGTTACAAAAAAGCGACAACACCACAGGGCAATGGATAGAGTGGGGAAAAAATAAAAAGTTGAGCAAAAGTCCATACTTATTTAACAACTTTAGTAGCAATAGCCATATAACTTGTTTTCTTTTTTCTGATTTTCATAAATTGGCAGAATGTTAATAAAATAATATTATTTTCTAAGTTATAAGTCTTGGATGTTGCCATTAATTAACTTAGCTTTTCAAGTTTTTTTTTAAAATTACCTTATTCTTCTTTTCCTTATACCCAAAATGGGTGTTGGATTTTGAAATTTGTTTAGCTTCCTACGTAATCCTTACTCGTTTCGTGACCTGATTAGTACTAGTGCATTACTTGTGACATGCGACAATCACTGATTCATATGCAAATATTTCTACAGCTAGTACCATCTATGTTTAACATGGACAACTGATCAGGTCATCGCATACGAGTGCGATTAATGACTGGCATGCTGGCATTTTAACGACTATACACTTAGCCGGCCGGTAGATTCGAACCGAGGAACCTCAGAGATAGCGCTTTAATGCACGCGGCCACTGCACCGACGACGAAACTAAAAATATAAAAAAATGTAAAACCGCCTTTGTTTGCAACTTTGTACTCTGCAGTTTTTGCTGAAAATTGAACAGGAGAATAGGATATTGCATAAAACTAAAATCCCATGTTAAATCCCAAGTTCACTTCTCACAGCACTCGCGGTAAAGAAATCAGAAAAACTTGGACGGGTTTATTTTGTCAACACAATTTGCAATTCATTGAAATTTAATTGTTCATCATACATCAGTAAAAAATATTTCGTCATTACTAGAATCTGTGTAAAAAATAAAGGCGCAGCTTGCTCAACAACAGGTAATTTGTACACTATTACATATTCAAAGATAAAGTCTTGTCATCATATGTAGGTACTTAATATATTTACAAAAAGTAGATATCCTTTTTATTTGCACCGTTCCTAAAATTCCCGACATCTAATCTTCTCCCTCTCCTAATCCGTACGGACCATTTCCCCGGTGGGTTCAGAACACTAAGCACCAAGCACTACTTCCGGTGCACCGGAAGTTGCAGCATGACGTGGAAATGATGTCAGCGCAACTGCTACCCAAATTGTTGATTCGCCGGGAAAGCGCGGTGTTGTAGTTCGTTCTTTCGGTGTGAGCAGCACCATACTCATGTTGAGCACAGATTTGTTTCCACCCCAGAAAATTCAAGATTGAAGATAAAATTTTAAAGGAGTTAACATATGAACATAAGGGACGAGTACAAGAAAATGAATATACCTTTTACCTATTTTCATATCAAAGTTCACACTTCACTATGTACTCAAATAATATTAAAATTAATAGTTCAAAGATTTAAAATTTGGTTGTTTGAGAGTCATTTCGTCCGTAAACATGTATTTTAATTTCCATACAGCGGTTTGAGTTGTAACGATGAATATTTCATACAGTTATACAAGTCCAACTCACTTATTTTATCGTCGACATGTATATTACGGTCCTAATCGTACCTATATAATCGAATCTTAGGGAAATTAATTTTTTTCACAATATCGGTAATTAATTATCTCTATAGTCTAAGGCCCGATATTTTTATCTCTGGTTAAACTGCCGGTTAAGTTAACTGTCAGTTATAAGAACAATGTGGCATCGAAAAATTGACAAATATGTGATTTTTACAATTTAGGCTATAATATCGATGCTGTTTTTCTTTTAACTCACAGTTAAATTAACTGGCTGCTTAACCTGAGATGAAAATACCGGGCCTAAATCATCGAAATAGACATTAGAGATCATAGAGAATTTTCAATAAACGAAGACATGTGAAAAATTTAAGAGCCTCGTTGGGATCTGAACCCAAGATCCTCCAATATCTAGTAAGATGTTCTAACCAACTGAGCTACAAGTTCCCATTGAAGTCAAAGAATCTTTCATAAGTCTTTTCGCAATTCGTAGAAGAAAATAAATTAGGCGGCGAATTGATTGAAGTGGTTTGTTATAAACGGTTATTTGGATTAACTAGTTAGCCAGTTATTGCAAATATCCAGATAGTTAGCTATTATAATAAATCCGGTAAGCAAGAAGTCTGTTACTGATTTTACAATAATAACAATAACTACCAGCGAAATTTTAATTAAATTGACTAACTTATTCATTCATACATTGTTTTTGATTTAGGGTCTGGTTTATACACGTTCACTGAAAATTGCCTCCACACCTCATTTAAAAAAAATAAATTTTATTCACAATTATTATAGTAATATACCAATTTCTAACCTTTTGGAGCTTGGGATATACTCCATTTCTAACTTTAATGGCAAACTCACGGATTGGAAATAATAGATTTCACTTCAATCTCTTGGATTGGAAATGTTTATGTAGATTGTAGAGGTTGCCTAGCAACAGTGTCATAGATCACTGAAATATATACTAACTGGAATGCGCGTACGAACCGTGACCGTGAAGCATATTGAATGCCTGCTGCTGGAGTAGTCGGCAAACATCGAGACAGTTCGTGAGTAGACGGAAGCCTGCTGCTGGAGTAGTTGGCAAACATCGAGACAGTTCGTGAGTAGACGGAAATCATTTCGTGTGGCGCATGTTTAAATAAATGAAGCATAATATGAAAACAAAGCGATCAGCTATGATACGAGTTATTCGGCTAGGTTCGGTTCGGCACGAACGTGCGCGAACAGGACCAGCCATTATAGTTCAATGAGCTTCAGTGCAGCGTACGCTGATAGGTAGAGTATGTGAGTTCCAGTTAGTATATATTTCAGTGTCACAGATCCTTATAATAAAGTAGACTAATACCCGTATTCATAAACACTCGTCAAAAGTTTAAACGGTTTGTTATAATATTTATCCAATAAAAAAAGTCGACATTGAAAGAAAAATCAAAATTTTGTTTGTCAAGTTTGATTCTACTTGTCAAAAATTATAACGAGCCGTTTTAAAACGTTACGAGTATTTACGAATATGGGCATAAAACAAATTTTAAGAGAGTTGTTAAAAATATCAATAAAAATAGAGGTTATAACTCATTAATTTATTTTGAAAATAATTGATTTAAAATAAGGATTATTGTGAATATAATAGCATACATAACCTCGGTGGGAGTTTCATCACAGCCTCGAGCTTTATCTCACCTCGAGGCTTCACATCTCGGTAATAATGTATATCCCACCGCGGATGTAATATACTATTATTTACTTTAAAAGTAAATTTATGTCGTTATAAAACCGGCCATTACATGTTTATAAAATCGGCCCTAAATAAAGTAGGTACATACAGTATTAGTAGAATAACCGGTTATTTGTAGTTAAATAGCAGATATTTCGTGGTTAGCGGGTTATTCGGATAATTGGTTGACCTAATTAGCCAGTGCGCAGTTAGGCGGTTAACTCGAATTAGGAATCACGGTTAACCGGTTAGGAATCACGGTTAACCGGTTACTACTTGGAGAATATAATTACAAAAAATGTTATATGAGCAAAGTTTATTTTAGATGTAGAAGTGTGTTGAAATTAAAATGGAAAGCCAAAGATGGTACTAATTTTATGAACAAACGGTTGTGTAGGTAAAGAAATGCAATTACCAAAAACGTCGAAGGTTCGTAAGTGTTTAGCATTATTTAAACAATCGGATAAAATATTAATAAAAGAAGAAATTGCATCGTACCTGTTTAGTGTCTCTTCCAAAATACTTTTTGCTGAATTAGTTTTTATTTTATTTCAGTGCTTCACAAACTACTCCCATTCATGAGTTCTAATTTATAAACCAATAAATAAACATTGAATTTTACATTTTATGATTGTTATAATAAAATTACTAATATATTTAAAAAAGGTCATGGATTTTATTGTATTGCATATATGGAAAACATTGTATTTCCATTATTATTTTTATACGTAAATAATGATTTTACATATACGACAAGCTGTGAGCTCTGAACATAATAACCTACATTCATTTTTATTTAGGTCAAATTCTTTCCGGATCCCATGTTATTTTGTACGAATATTGAATAAATATTTAAAGGAATATTATTATATATGTGAAATGAAAAAATGAAATTCTGATGTGGCCAGAGCCACAAATTTCATTTCCATTTTACGAGAATACATAATATACATAAATTATTTTTTATTTATATTGCATATTAACTAATCTGATGTGTTTATAATGTAAAAAATCTGATGTGGCCAGCACACGACCTCCCGCCAATTCCATGTTTAAAATAGCAATGAGCTTTAAGTATCACTTCCGATTGATCGTTTGTAAACAAAATCTACTTTGTTGTTCCAATAAATAGAAAAGTTTGTAATACGAAATTTTGGATTATATTTTATTATGTTTTTCCTGAAAAATTTGTGAGCAAATACCAACTTTGTGAAGTTTTGGATCATTAATATATTTTAAGGAAAAATCGTCATACACACATTATTGTCAAAATCAGCACCAACTTCCTTGTGCTCTAAAACGCAATCTGTGTAAATTATAAGCCGTACATGATCCATTTCGTAAATGTGTAGTTGCAAACTATTATTTGACACTTTGAAATCACGTTCTTATTGAGAGCTGTTTGATATATAATGCTGCAAACATCAAACTTAAATCGAATTATCCTGTATATCTAATATTTATGTATAATGGAAAATATATTACTTTTACAAACCTTAATTTGATTACAATTCTTAACACGGTTTCATCATTAATTTTAATATAATTGCTTCGTGACAGTGACATTTGTTTAAATATGTCATATATGTTATTAAAGTATTGTTTTTGTTTGACGCAGAGGCAAAATGATATACAAAAGTAAATTAGTTTATAATTCAATATTTAAAGTTATTTCAAGTTATTTACTAAATGATTATCGTAGAATTGAAGATTGTGCCATTATATTTAATTTGTATTGGTAAAAGTTGTTAAAAAATTATATTCAATGAATTTTTTACAAGAAAAACTGTTAAAAGCTTGTATAAATGATACTTCCGGTTATCCGATATACACTAAAAACTAATGAGCTCTTCCCACATTAGTATAGAATGAGTATACAAAATTTAAAAATTTTCTGATTGATAGTATTTGAGTAATCGTGTCCACACGATCCACACACACACACACACACACACACACACACACACACACACACACACATACCTACAGACATCATTGTAAAAATGATAAAATCGGATTCTGGGGACATCAAAACGTGCTTATTCACTAAAATCTCTATATGTGATTTTTAGCACGATCCCTATACCTCCCTTACCTAGGGTAGCGGGAGGTAAAAATGGAAAATAATTTTTGCTAACTTAATTCACAATTTTCATAGCCTGTAATTAATAAATGAAAGTAATAGCAAAAGTAGTAAAAATAATTTATGAGAAATACATGAACAATATAAATTTCTCATTCGTAAAATTAACCATGAATAGATGTTATAAAAAATGAAAGATATTTTATCTTTTCATTCAATTTTTACTTTATTTTATAGAACTTATTGTTCCCGTAGCCGTAGGAGTAGAAATTGACATCAACAAGTCTGATATCAAAATAAACGTTTTGCCCGTATGTTAAAAATACCTTAGCGAATTTATGTTATTTTCACAGTTCAGTTGTCTAAAATAGGTAAAATACAAGAGTGTAAAATTCAATTCAATTATAATAAAAGTAATAACTCAACAGACAGAATCAATGAACGCTTTGTCATATCTAGCAACACTGTCATAGATTCCTATGGTAAACCAGAGTAAATAAATTATAATAAATCTATCAAAAAATATTAATATAAGTAATTAACTCAATAATGTAATGGAGTATTTCTAGGCTGAATACACTATTACGACACAGGAATAAATATATATCTACATTAAAGTAAAATGGCATTTTCAGAAAAGAGCAAAAATCATTGATATACATATGTTTTTATTTATATACTATAAAATAATATTAAAAGTTAGAAGTAGATTTTGTAGTATTTCTTTATAATTTTTCTGTTGAAATTTTCTGAAGCTGTGGTTGGTAATAAAGTATTTAGGATTCTTGTATAAAGAATATTACACAACTGACATCTGATAAAAAAAGAAACAAAAATAAATCAATAATGATTTCTTTGATATTAACTTACGAATTATATCCAATTCCTCTACATAAGAAGGAAGATCTATATCGGTTTTAGTAGTTAGTCAGAACTCATTTTCAATGATGATATGTATGCACTGAATAAGCATTCAATTAAAAAAATTAATTAATTTATTTTTACGGCAACGCTTTGTTTGATAAATTGATTTTGCAATATTGATATTGAGCTGTCATAGTAAAACCTAGAAATTTGAATGTTTTAAAATTATTTAAGCGGAATTGGGTAAAATTTTTTACGTAATACGTTACGAAAAAATCGTTTTGGCAAATATTGTGTTTGTCAAACAATATTACTCTTTTCATAACTGATTATGTAAGTAACTATTAAACAATCTTTTGTTAAATTACATAGATGTCACACCTGATACCATGTTTCACAGACTGGTTTTTATTTTAAATTTCAGTCAAGTTGACTCTTCAGGCTGAATTGTATTAAAGGTTTTTTGCAATATGTTAATGTAAATTTCGACAATTTCAACTATTTTAACAATTGTTTTTCACTATTGGTAAGTTAATTTATAAAAACTAATTGTATCACTTCTTTTATTTTACATTGTTAATTTTTTTTTATAGTTCTGTAGACTTGAACATGGTCGTAACTGTGATCGAAACATTTACGTTGTCTTTGAAATTTTGATTTAATAAACACTGACTCATCGGTTGGAAGCTTTCTTTATCGAAGAATCCTAAATACTTCCTTACAATTTTTCAATGAAATGATTGTAAATAATCTGCATTGGAATATGTATTCTACAAGGCGCACGGCAGCAATTTTCCTCAAGATCTTCTAGCTTGTTTATTCTATAAAAGTAAAGATTCCTATCAACTGCATTTGCTGGAGTAAAAGAAACAAAATTATTCCCCGACATTAGCTTCTGACAAGTAACGAGTATTTACTTTTGCAAAGAACAAACTTTCAATAAAGTGCACTATAGATATCAGAATATCCACAACTGTCTGCAAACTCCCACGAAATTTTCAACTTAGAGAAAAGAAAAATGAATTATGAGTTTAAAAAGGAAAAAACTATTACAATTTCAAGTTTCTCGGATATACATAATTAAAAAACGAAAACCAATAAGACAGGATTGTGTTTTACCATGATGAGATAGTTGTTTACAAAATATTTGAAAGGATGTCATAGCAACAGACAAATGACAACATTGAATGTTGAAAGTTTTCTCAAAGGCTGGTGCGTTTAAAGCTCTTATAGATGATATATGTACCGCATGGAAAATGTTTTGAATTCTGCGAGATAGCTCGACAAATAAGCTGCTTCCATTTTTCAAATTCTTGCATAGGGAGAATAGATGGATTTAATAATGACCGTTGTGATTCCAGGCTGTTGCATAGCTCGCGCTACATTTATCACATTTGCATTTCTGCTGAAATATTCTCACTTCAAATTTAATTATAAATCGAACAGCACTCGTATTGTAAATCGATTTCAATGAAACCTTCAGCAATGAATAAAATATGAATTTCATTGTCAACTTCACTTGAATTTTAAGTTTTACCTGTGGTAAAATACAGTTTCCATAGCTATCTATTTAAAACAATCACAGCATTTAAAAATTTTGAAAATAACTACAATAGTATGTTAAAGAATAAGTTTTATAAGACATTGGCGAGTTTTCTAATTGACAAGTGCGAAAGAAAGTCTTATAAATTGAGTTCTTTATACCATTTTTATATATTTTGCGCCTTCTACATAATAATAGCTATTTATGTATTAAGAGCGCAAAATGCGACATTGTCGATCGAGAGGTTGTTGCCGCGCGACGAAGGAGCGCGGCATTCTCTCGAAATCGACAATGTCCATTTGCGCTCGAAACACACACAAGATTTTTTCTACAGTCGCCAAAATGGGGTCCTTCACCATAAAAAATAATAAAATATACACTTTATACTTACAGTACTGCTCAATAAATAACGATTGGCTAATACAAAAGATACGGTTTAAACTTAAAATGGCTTTTAAATGATTATATCGTTACATTAGCCATGTATTCCATAAAAAAAAAACCAAAATTAGAGCGTGAAAGCAAGGATTTGTGATGATTTGATGAGTTTTTGTAGCAAAATGTGTGGTTAGTTGTCACGCCTGTCACACTGAAAAAATTAACAAATATTTCAAGGAATTTGTGATTATATAGACATGTATGTGCATTGACTGACTTCTCGCAATTATTTAAGTAACGAAATAACTAATAACTTTATTGTAATCAAAATAAATAGTTAACTAGAGATCAGATGTCAGTACGACTCGCAACTATCCTACCGCCATCTGTGTACAATCAGTCCTACTACTAAACATAACTGTTCACACAATTCATTTTATATTTAATTTTATTTTATCGTTATTTTCCATTCTTCTTTAGTTTTTATTCAATCTAATCTAAGCATTTTATACTTTCGTTTTTGTACATGAATGCCCTATTTCATTTTCACAGCAGTGTGGCATTTTGTTAGGTTATGTTAAATACCGACAGAACATATGTCAAACTGACTTGTGAACGTGTTAAATGTGTAATTACAGTGCCATTAGTTCCTAACTAAACATTTTCATTAAGAATGTAGACAAGTGACATTTCTTAACATTGTATACTTAGAAATTTGGACAGCGAGCGTTTTTCTACTTTGTCGCGCATGAGCGGCAAAGTGACATTTTGCATTGATAAAAGAGAGCGCAAATGGCTACTTTCTACAGTGACTGTAGAAAAAAACATTTTTTTAACAAACTGCTTATATTAAACAGAGTTAATTTAGGGAAATTTGTAAGTGAAATGTTGTAGTTGGTAATACTGAATTGACCACATTCAATTATTATTTAAAGGTTAATATCATTTCATATTTAGGAACAAATTTAAGGGAATTGAAAATTGAAAAATTTTAAATATTTGTAAAAAAGTGAATTTAGAAAAAGTTAAGTAAATGTCATCTAGTAGGTACCAACCTTCTAAAACAAAAAATTGCGTATCGAAATGAAGGCGCAACATAATGACTTCATTATAAACGCAAAATCGAAAATTTACTTAATCTAAATTTAAGAATAGCAAGCTTGTGGGATATAAAGTGATCGTTTTCACGAGTATATGTGTCTGAATCAATCATGTTTGAAATTTGTTTCCGTCGTTCAAAAGTTCTGAAAATTTGCATACCTATATAAAATGACATGTTCGATCCATATTTGAATCCTCAAGTTCGTATTTGGTTTAGTTTTTAAGACATATTTTATAAAATACATTTGAAAGTTTCAATGGCTGTCCAAAATAAGTTTCTCAGATTTTTTTCAGCAGATTAATAAATAATCGTATCTTTTGAAAAAGATATGCTACGAGTACCTATATTTACAATACGATGATGTTAAAGTGTAATACTGGTGTAATAAATAATAAGAAAATAATAGTATATTATACGCCAAGGTTGAGAAGATAATCATTATTGACCCAGCGCCATTAACCCGAGGGCGCAGCCCGAGGGATACAAGGCACCTGGTCAATAATGATCTTCTCAACCGTGGTTTATATACTATTTTTTTCACTACTAGCATACAAATCCTATTTGAATTTTTTTATTGATAATAACAATAATTCTGACACGAATAATTACTTTACTTATTTGTTAATATTCAAAAAAAACAAAGTAGGCTGCATTTGTTTTTATCTGACGTTTCGCTCATTTTGCTGGTTTGATAACCTCACTTATGCCCAGTTGCACCACCAACACTTAAAAGTTAAACTTGCCTTTATTCAGTTGACCAAATAAATTAATGTTTGTTTATTTCTATTGCATAATTACAGTGTAAAATTGAATTGACTAACTGAATTAAACCAACCTTAAAGTTTAAGTGTTGGTGGTGCAACTGGGCATTATGGGCCTTGATTTGTATTTGATTTAATTATATAATAAAAACACTTTGTGCTGTTACAGTCAGCCGCCTTATTAGTTTATTATTATTTTTAAATAAATCTATTGAAATGTATTTACCTATAAATACAAAGAAATAGTGATTCATTCATTCCTACATCTACACTACTCATGTTTCACATTTTCACCAAAACAGCACAGTGGCCAGGCGAGGCGGCAGCGTAGGTCAATTTAAAATTAATCGGCAAATTTAAATTATATACTTAACACCTTTCTTGAATTTAATGAGTTAAATAATATTTGGATTTAGAGGCTTGAGTTTTATTGAAAAGTGACAGTTTGCATTATAGACCTAGGTTAATAATAAATTATTATTGACCTAGGTTACCATGGTTACAAGCAAGCGGTAGTGAAAAACAATTTCTCATGTCAAATAAAGGTAAATAATAGTGGGTTCCTAGGCTAGTAGTGAAAAAAAAATGTTTTTATTAAAAAGTAAAATGGTTCTTCTACAACTGTCTAAAAAAGTTGATGTTTGTGCATTGATATCAGTATGTGAAGTATGTCATTATTTCAATAATTATGTCGATTATGTCGTGTATTATCTCGCGCACACTTTCAAATTCAGACGAGTAACAATTTGCATTTTAAATTATGAAAATAATTATAATATTAATACATGTGTATATATTTAAATAAATTTTGTGTTAAACCCGTGTAAAAACTCAAAATTAAATATGACTGAATTTATTGGAAAATTCAACTGTTGTTCAATAATGTCAACAAAGGGTTTTTTTTAAGTAGTTTACCTATTTCCTAATATTAAGTTTCGTTGTAGAAAAAATATTGTCTACACCTTTTGCGCGAAATATATGTATATTCTTAAGCTTTCTTCCTCAGTAAATCAAAATTTATTTTTTTCACATAAGAAGTCAAAGTTACACTAGTTTTGTCATTTTCATACTTTTTTTTCTTCTTAAGCTTAAAATGAACTGAATAGTCGGATTTAAAATTTTCTGCTAAATGTCAAATCACAATAATTTTGTTACAACAGATGATTGCTATAACAACAGTCTATGTCTATTTCAATGCAAGAGTGGGATTCTATAACTTCGGTTGCTATCATTTGAACTTGATATGATACCAACTGCAAATTATAAGGTATAAAACATTTCGATATATTAAGTAAAAGATTATTATTATTATTATTATTATTATTAGTATTATTAGTATTATTATTATTATTATTATTATTATTATTATTATTATTATTATTATCCAAACCTAATATGACCAATTTAAATATGTAAATTATTTTGTTAATTTAGCATAAAAACTGTTTGTACTTACTGTTTTCATTCAAATAAATTAGCGAACTGTCAGATTTAACAATCCAATATGGCTGCCGATAGTGATGCCGCGAGACGAGAAACGACGAGAAACAATCCACTCTTGTCTCGTCTCGAATTCTCGAGACGAGATTTCTCTGCATCTCGTTTCGTCATATTTTTTCTTGCCTTCTCTCAATCTCGATTCGAGAGTCTCGAATTTCTCGAATTTATAATTAGCAATTATAAATATATTAATATTACAAGCAACATATAGGTAAAAAAAATACTCAATAATATCATGGCTTATTATCCGTTGCGAAATTCTGCTTTATTCCCAAATATTGGTAATAATGATTATATATTCGTATAGAGCGTAGGCTTTGAGCGTGGAGAGTATACCATTGAACTCACTTTTGTGCATTTTCTTTTACTAAAACCCAATAAAAGTAAAATAAATAAATAAATATAAATGTAAATGAAGAGTCAATTAAAATATTTATTTTTACCGATTAATATTTTATATATTTTTATTAGATATATTTATATAATATAAACAAATTTTACAGTCGAGATCTCGAATATCTACTCTCCTCTCGAGCAAATCTCGAGGGCATTACTCTCGTCTCGTCTCGAAATATCGAGACGAGAATAAGGTTAATCTCGTCTCGAAAATGCGATATCTCGCGGCAGCACTAGCTGCCGAACGGCTGGTATTTTGCAGTCGTTATTTATCAATTGGAAAATAACGTGAGCAACTGTTATCTGCAGTTGTTATTGCGATTACGTATTGTATTTGATATTTAACAAGAGCAATAGTTATTTTGTAGTTGTTACGAGTTATGGAATCCCACCCCAAATGTGTTACTGATATGTTATTATTTGACAGTAGTTTGTGGATAAAGTATAGTATTCTATTCGCATGTAATTCGAATGATTTACATCACTCGCCTTACGGTAATAGTCCTATTCAGAGGTAAGGACAGATTTATGCAGTTTAACCAAAATTAAATATTAGTTTAAGTACAATATATTTTTTTAAATATATTTTAAAAGCAACCACTAATAAAAACGTCTATTTTAAAAAGAGTGAAATATGTAATGAAAAGCATTATTTGTAGATTTTATTTTATACTTGAAATTATCTTTTTCCTTCTCATGTTTCTAATTTCTGATGAAGTTTCGGAGTCGAGATGTCAAAGAGCGAGTGAAGTTTTTGCCAGAAGAACATCTATCTATCTATTGATGATTTGTTCGAAGCCGGATGTAATTTGACGGATATTAAAAGAAAATTGAGAGCCAGTCTATGAAACTTCGAGCTTCGCTTCATACTAACGTTCAGTTAATCATTTCCTAGCTTTCTATCGAATTTCATGGACAACAAAGACAATGAAATTCCCAGAATTACATACATTTTTTGAAGCTGATTGCAAAATTTAATAAAGGACTTTGATGGAAAACCACGCACGCAGATAAAAGCATTTCCCAAAACTATTTATTGGTTAATAGTACTTGAATTTTCAAATAAAAAATATTATTCGGTAGGTAATCATACATATCCTCATAAATGAATGGATATAATTGATGTTGTTATGTAACAATTCGTATATATAAATTTAATCTCCATCTCTCTCCTGGTGAGCGCCCACACGGTAAAATATATCGTCATCATTACCGATGTCTACATGTGTCTACATGTCTACATGTCTGGCACATCCAGAAATGGGTAATATGCCGTGATGATATATTTTTTTTAATTTTATTTATCTCCATTAAATAGCCAAACTTAAAATATGAATTGAAGTCCTCAAACAGGGAGAATATATATTTTTTAAGGTAGGTATGCTAATATATGTTTTTTTTTTCAAAGCCAAATTTATAAACCTCTAAATAATTTACGTTCAAATAAATTTAATTAACTGAACAAATTTGAATAAATTTTTATGTTCTCAAAATCATAACTTTCAAAAATTTACATATATGATGTTTATAAAAAAAAACGGCTATAATAAACAAATTTAATACGATTTGAATATTTTATTTAAAATTATGAATAATTGAATTTTTTTAATAGTAATAGTAGATACATTTTTACCTCATGCTAAAAATCGCATATCCAGATTTAAGTGAATAAACACGTTTTAAGGTCCCTAGAATCCGATTATAACATTTTTCGATGATGTCCGTGTGTGTATGTGTAAGTGTGTTGGTGTGTGTGTCTAACATGGGAAGAAACCTTTAGATTTTGGTGTAAATCGGATAACCGAAAATGGCACTTTACTTGAAGCTCATAATGGTTTTTCTTCAAAAAATACAGTTAAATGGTATGTTTTCGCTTTTTATGTCCTTATTAAATAGCAGGTACGCATTAATACTTTTTCTATATATTTTACAGATAAATTTTAAAAAAATAATGGTGACATTTTAAAAAGAAAATGGTAAATAAAGCAATAGTTATAAGCAAAGGAACTTAACATAGTTTGCAGTATTAGTAAATATTTACGAATGTACATATTTAAATTAATAAAAATTAAATAGGGGGCCACATCAGATTTTTAATACTATGGATAACTTCAAAATTAAAAAAAAAAATCTGTTGTGGCCAGCACAAAACCTTCCGTCAATTCGATGTATTTTGTACAAATCCGATACCAAAAGTTCCTTAAAAAGATTCTATATATCCTGTAAAATTGTAACACGAACAACTATTTTTTACAAATTCCATATTATAAGTTCCTTTGAAAAGATTCTATAAATCCAATATAATTATAATACGAATGTACATTCTGTAAATTGCACTTCACACTTACTCATTCCTATCCAACGCATCTTCTTCACACAGTTCTTTCTCTCTCAAATATTCTGCTACACAGTCCTTCCATCTTCTCTTTGGCCTTCCTCGTACTCCCGTCATTGAAACTGCAAGTCACTTGCGAGGGACACTCTGTCACTTATGTTACTTTCTGATCCTATACTTTCCACTTTGGGTTTGCACTTGACGCTGACATCTGTCAATTAGAATTTTTTGAATATATCTATTAATAATTTTTGCAAAGCTGACTGATTTTTGAAAGTTAACCTCTCTTAATCTCTCTATAATTCTAAATCTATTGAATATGAAAGAAAATGTATAATCAAATCGTATAGGAAATAAGATTTTCTTTCATATTAATGATTATAAAATGTCGAAAATTGATATTTAACTGCGTTTTTTCCAGAAAAACTGTTAAGAACTTCAAATAAGGGTACTTTCGGTTGACCAATTATAACCAAAATCTAATCAGCTCTTCATATGGCTGTAAACAAGAGGAATACGAAAGAATCATAATTTTTAGAATTGTAGTTTTGGAGTTATCGTCGGTGAAAAATTTGTCACACACACACGGACACACACACACAGACACACATACGGACACACACACACACACACACACATACATCAATGTAAAACTAGTAAAATTGTATTCTAGGGATCTTAAAACGTGCTTATTCATTAAAAACTCACCACCGAATTTTTTGACCAAAAACAATACCTCCCTTACCTAAAGGTGACGGAAGGTAAAAATAGAGTGGAGAACCCCATTTGCCTGTAATTTTAGGATGAGAGTAAAATATTAATGTGCCTGGGTCACATAAGTCCCCGCAGTAGCGAAAGTGTTTCAATAATTAACAATAAATTTACCAGTAAAGGATGACTGTATACTATTTCTAACTGCAACATACTAACTGCTCGTCCTAAGTACATGTTATAAATTCGCTTAAGACGATTCTATAATCCTAAAATGACGCAAAACATGAGATTCGCGCGAAACGCAACAGCTCACACTATTGAACTATTCATTACAAACTATTCATATTATAAAAGAAGAAACGATGACTACTTGAAGAACAGCTAGTTTTGATAACTGATATCAGTCCTATGCAAAATTTCAAAAATTCGGTTGGAACATATTGTTTATTGATTTCAATTAATAACATACTAAAAAATTGTGCTCAAATTCCTAGCAATAGAGGCTGAGGAGTTTCGCGCAATATACACTATTTCTAGAAATTTTTATAAATTTGCGCTCATAGTTCAGTAGTACAATCTTAGCTAGGCGCTACCTTCTCTTCGTTACGCTTCTTTACCTCAGCTATACAGTAGGGGACGTATCAATACTGTGTCCTAGTTGAATTACCTGCATATGTTTTAGAGCAACAATTACCTCGTTGCTATAGGATCTCCTTAAGCTTCATTTTGGTTTATTCTAGAAATTTTCTGGACTACTTAGAGTGGTGCTACCATGTCGCGAGACGAGATATGGCGAGAAACAATTCATTCTCGTATAGTCTCGAATTATCGAAACGAGATTTCATTTTTCCATACTTTCTCTCGAACTCAACTCGAGAGTCTCGAATAACTCGAATTTATAATTAGAAATAGTAAATAAATTAACATTACAAGCAATATGAATATAATAAACAAGTACCACTGATTAAAACATTATTTTACTAAGTCTGGTGTTGGAATGGTAGGTAAAAGATAGGTATTCTATAATATCGTGGCTTTATAACCCGTTGTTGGGTGTAGCAATCTGCTGCGTACGCTAATATTGGTATTTATGATTTATATTTGTATAGTGCGGACACTTGAATCTGCCGTGAAGAGTATACCATAGATGTTCATTTTGTGCATTTTCTTTTTACTAAAACCCATTAAATCTAAAATTAATAAATAAATATGAATGTAAATAAGAGGCAATTAAAATATGTATTTATCGAGAGAATAATAAGGTTAATATCGTCTCGAAAATTCGAGAAAATCGAGACGAGATCTCGAAAATCACGGCATCACTAATTAAGAGTGTCACAACCTGCGTCACTGGTTTATAAAGTAGGTTGCCTATCTTAATAATAATAATAATAATAATAATAATAATAATAATAATAATAATAGTTATTTATTCCTTTCGAAAATGTGTACATTTTATAGGAAGCGTCACAATAATATATAATATTAGAAAAAATAAGACAATACAAATAAGTAAATTACGAAACATTATCACTGTACAAAAAATATTTGTTTATATTATAAAAACAGCTATCGAGAAGCATTTTTTTAAGTTTTGCTTTGAAATTATTTAAGGTGTTAGAGTTCTTAATTTCCAGTGGTAGTTTATTATAAATTTTTATTCCAACAACATTTGGAGAGTTTTTGGCACAATTTAATCTACTATATGGAGTTTCAAATTCATTTTTCCTTCTGGTATTGTACTGGTGATGGTCTTTGTTACAAGAAAATTTTGTCTTATTTAGAAAAATATATTTACTAACCTCATAAATGAAAAGACAAGGGAGAGTTAATATATTTAGATTTTTAAAGATATTTCTACATGAGTCGGTATTTCTTGTTCCAGTTATATATCTTACTACTCTTTTTTGAGTGATGAAAACTTTATCAGCGAATGTTGAAACGCCCCAGAAGACGATACCGTATCTCAATAATGACTCAACTTTTGCGTGATAGAACGTTAGCAATTGATTCAAAGACAAAATATGTTTAAGATGCCTAATTTGAAAACAGATTACATTCAATTTTGTAATGACAAATTCACATTGTTGTTTCCATTTAACATTCTCATCAAAGTTCATTCCCAATACTTTAGAGGAATCTACATGATTTAATTTATTATTTCCAATGGTTAAGTTCAAGTTTGTGTTATTTTTCGCTTGATGGAAATGAATATAGTTTGTTTTAGAGTTATTTAAATGAAGCAAATTTTCATTACACCATAAATGCAATTTCTCTAAATTTTCATTGCATCTTAGTTCCAAGAACTCATTACTTTTATCAGACATTACTAACGTTGTATCATCTGCATACTGCGAAACGATAGTTTCATTACTAAAAATGAGATTAAAATCGTTAATATAAATAATGAATAAAATAGGCGCCAATCTTAGTAGTCATAGCCGTTACTTGGTCATTTGCCAAGGAAACACTAGGAAATACAACTAACGTTTCCATTGATGTAAGTAGAAATTGTGACTGAAACAGGTGGATTTTCCGTCATCTTTACTTTTACGATCTTGCCTTCTTGAGAAATAGTTAGATATATAGAGAAATTAGGATAGTAAAGTTTGGGTATTGGTGTAATTTTAGTTTCCTCTATAAAAGCGAACATATAAAACTAGGGATTTTACAATGCAATATCAGCCCAGGTGTACAGCACTACCACAACTAGTGATAAAAAACTGTAATTCGCTCCAAGTTAGACGGGGAGCCCGTTAGCGTAAAATCAAACCGCTGTCATGTGCACAAAAATGCAATCTCGCCGTCTTTTCTTTAAACATTCAACGATTATTGACTCCGAAATAAAACCATCAAATTATACAGGATCCCGGATTTAAATAAGCAGCCGAGGGGAAGGGAAATTTGAGAATGAAAGCCGAGCTAATGGTCGCACTCATGTAATCAGAAATCTACAACTGTGCGTAGACAATCTGAATGACAAAACCTTTAATGCTACAAACTTTACAAAGCTAGGGTGACTCACCGGAGTAATATGCACCCCTCCAAATGCACTTAAAACCTCAACCCTAAGTGTAAGTTGTGTTTATATAAAAATACTCTCTGCGATGCTCTTAATGTGAATTGTAAGTTTTTCGTTGGCATTGGAAAAAAAATGTTTGTCAACCATAAGTAATAGTTATTTACATTCGAGTGCGTGTAAGTAGTATTTTACAGCGCGACGGCTTTGTTTAAGGCACGAGCCCTTAAGGCGAGTGCCTTATTAGCTGGAGCGCTGTAAAATATTTCACGCACGAGAATTGTATCAAACTTTTTGGCCGACGATAACGAAAATCACTTTTTTTAATGATAGGTCATACTTCTGAAAAGGGATAGTTTAAAATATTGGGGTTAAGTCAATTTCCAAATTTAAATTTACTTACCTTCATTAGAGTTCTTCTACTAGCGAAAATTTATTTGTAATAATAGTCGTTGTTTATGACTGATAATGTATTTATTTATTGATGTTATCTTCGTAATACATCATAGGTAGGTATCGATATTTGACATTTGAGTATTCTTCGCCTCGCGCATTTGACAGGTATATCGATCGGTGACTATGTCGGTAACGGTGGATTTTTACAATAATGACAGATGTCGCTGCCGTGATTTTGATTTATATAAATTAGTTTTAAATACAGGAAATGTTAAATTAAAAAAATAACTTACGTAGGTTGTACTTTTTTACTTGAACTTTATTATAGTAAAGATGATTTCTTTTCTAAATGCCCATAAACGTCCAATGTATTTTGATTATTTTACCGCATAGTTAGACAAGTTACAACACAGTAAGCGTAAAAAGTAGGTTACACTTGCTGTGCACACAATTGTAAAGTTCGCATTACACTTCAGGAGGACAAAAAGACAATTTATCAATTCGCGAAAATTTTGTAAACTCAGATAATATTAGAGCAAGTTAATATGTTAATAAAATATGTGTTTAGTAACATGTGCCATATATGATTATTAAACCATTAAAGTTTATTGCATAAAGAATTAGCGTGTTTAGATAAAATAAAAAAATCTGTTTTGGCCAGCACTGTATCTCTCGCCAATACTTCTGAAGATGCTGCAACTGACGAAATTGTAAAATAATGTAAAAATATACTTTTCTTGTGAAACTAATTCTGTTTTCTGTTCACATCTGTAAGTATTGCAGATCTATAAATTTGTAAAAAAAAGTAACAAAAACACATTTATTCGTGTTGTCTAATGTAAAATTATACATAAGAGTGGCAGTTTTCGTTGCATTGTTGTTCATTATTTACAAATTTACAGATCTGTAAGACTTACAGATGTGAGTAGAATCGACCCATAAACCGAGTGTTATTATTTTTATTTTCTTTTACTATTCTTTATTATTTTATTTACTATTATAATTTTCTTTTTAAAACCATTAATAATTTGAAATGAAAGGTTTTTTAACAGTGATATTTATCTCTCAGTTATATTCATCTGAAATCTGATCTGTATAACTAAGGAATTCTTTAAAACATAGGCTCCGGGATTTAAAAAAAAATTCTATAAAATATATAGAAAAAGTAAAAATGCATACCTATAGAAAATTTAACAATCTTTCATTCTTGTAATAACATAAATAGCGAAAAATTACATTTAAAGATATTTTTCAAAGAAAAACTATTGTGAGTTTCAAGTAAAGGGTCATTTCAGGTTACCAGATTTATACCAAAATCTAGTAGCTTCTTTTCATATTAAAATAAGGTAAAAATAGAAGGTTTCAGAATTTTCTGAATAATAGTATTTGGGTTACAGCGTTGACAAAATACATACATATATATATATATATATATATATATATATATATATATATATATATATATATATATATATATATATATATATATATTGATACCTGTTAAGGAGTCACTTCCGTGACGTTGATAGGGCGTCCTGACTTCCATATTAATTAATGAATATATATTATTAAAAATTATATATATAGGCTTAGGGGAACTTCTAAATTAAGGTTTTCAAAAGAGGGGTAAGAAAATATTATATTAAAAATTTATATACAATTGCACATACTAAAAATACGAAGTTACTTCCATCGCTGTAATTGTATACAAGATATTGAAACGTAGGGCTGACTTCCGCAGCGTTGCCAAATTTCATATCGGCTAAACTAGCAAGCACATATCAGCAAAACACCAAATAAAGTATATGATGAATAAGGGTCTCACTCTGTGTGAATGAAGTGCCACAATGTCGAATTTTGGACTATTATCTTTGTTTAAACAATCATAATTTTGTTGTCTTGGCGGAACCGCTCCAAACCACCATGCATGCCCAATTCTGATTTTTTTTACAAAAAATTATGATTTGTGTACTATTTAAGTGCCCTATTTGGTCTATTATATTTAAAAAATATTAAAAAAATACTAGATTGTTTGCAAGGCAGCAGATCCGCTCCAAACCAGTCAACATCAACTCTAAGTAATCTGGGACAATGTACGACATAAGGGCTTATTAAATGGGGATATACCTTATTTTGGGCTATGAAATTTATAACATAAAACTTTATGGCCAGGATAGAAGTTAACCGTAAAATTGTATTTATTGTATATATTAACAGATGACACAGTTATTCCAACTTTTAAATTTACAAATTTAAGGTGTTATGTTTACTAGTCACTAATTAAATTAATTACTTTACAAAAAAACCTAGTCCAAAGATGATGCAAAATTTGAGCAATCAGAAAATAAAATATCAAAGACGAAAGACGTTTCATGTAAGGAAAAATATTTCATATTTATCTTACATCCAGCAATACACATGTTGTACAACTTTTGGGGTTCACATATAATATTTAAGTGTGATAAAGTCTACTGTAAAAAATAATAATAAAAAAACTGAAATTTATTTATAGCTACGAGTAGTAATTGAAATGATGGTACTCTAAAGCTTGATGGTTTAAACTTAGTAAATTTGTAAAGATTTGTCAAATTACTATTTATTTATATAAAAAAAATCTGTTGTGGCCAGCACAATACCTCTCGCTATTTCCATTTTATGTTATACAGGGTGTAAATTTTAAAACGGCTATAGGGCTATAACATAGAAAAATAGTTTTTTAGATGCCGAATTCGATATTAATTTATTAAAAAAAGAATTAGTGCATATTTATAAAGAAAAACATTACGAATTTTTTGATACCAAATATATTAAATTTCTGTTTCATATAAAGCCAGAAAATAAATTTAAAAATTTACACAATTAAGAAAAAATATCAATAGCTGTGAAACTGACAGAAACAAAACAAAGCAATTGTTGACATGAGACGCTCATTAATAAACGTTTCATACACATTGTTTTTTAAATTATTATTATTTTCGTTTTATTAAGAAGAAATCATGGGTAATTTGTCTCATGAAGAAAAATTACAAATTATTAAATGGTTTTAATTGTTACCTCGTAATTTGCATTTTTTCTCGTTTCTTATAACTTATTACTTACTACATGTACATCATCTTTAATTTGTAAATACTTGTTACAATAAATAATAATTGTTTCTTAAATAAATATCAGTGTTTACTTTATTTTGTGTTATTTTGTATTAGTTTATAAATTAATAACTTCAATCTTAAATTGTCCCCTACCATGTTAATAAAAGATGGCAATGTTTTGTTACTGTTAGTTTCATGGCTAATAATATTATTCTTAATTTCACAAATTTTTAAATTCATTTTCTGGCTTTATATGAAACAGAAATGGAAGGTGTTTGGTATTAAAAAATTTGTAATAGGCACCAATTATTTTTTCAATAAATTAATATAGAAACTTTCGACGTCTAAAAAACTGTTTTTCTATGTTACAGCCCAATGACCTATTTTAAAATTTACACCCTGTATAAGTATTGTATTGCACTTCGCTATCGAACCGTCGTTTTATTACAAAAAAAAAAATTACAGAACTTTACCCAAATATTGTTTTTATTATATTTAACATGTCTTCTGCACACATACAATTCTAATTATATCTATTTTTCATTGTCTGAGGAAGTTCCTAAATATCAGAGATTCTTCCAATTCATTAACTAGATTGGCGGTATTTCTGATGGATATATGCATTTTATTTACAATTTAAAAAATTTAATTAATATAACAATAAGAAAGATTAAATGTACTTCCCAGAAAAAGCTTTCAGAATGTCAGTAATACGGTAATACTGTTGATATTTGGCACTAACATCTGTTATTTACTAACTATGTTATAAACATTACTATGTTATAAACATTTGAATATGTCAACTTGGTTTCCTTAGTGCCTTAGCCTTTGCGATGTACTACATTAAATTATTCTATATATTACAGTGCCTTTATCCCTAAATACATATATACAAGATATAATAAAATTTCAGATGTAGAATTTTATGTTCTTCAATATATGTAATATACATATTTTCAAAAAATAATATTTACAAGATTTCTTTAAAGAAACTATTACTTCCGGTTGTGCAATTTTAGCAAAATGTAATCAGCTTTTCCCAGGAATGTCAAATTGAGGAAACTGCATTTAAATATTTTTTAAATCGTAAAGTATTTGAGAAATCGTGGATCCAACATCCACACATACATCCACGCACACACACGTACACACACATACACACATAATCGTAAAATGTTATAATCGGATTCTAGGGACCTTAAAACGTGCTTGTCTACTAAAATCTGGATATGCGATTTTTAGCATGATTCCAATACCTCTCTTAGCGACAGGTAAAAAAAAATTTTACTTCTTGTATATTGTGGAGAAGGTAGGAAAATGAAGCACTCAATTAGAGAACAATTTCGCTTATAATTAATATTTAACTATATACATATTTCACGTTATTGGTTTTACTTATCAAATGAAAATTACAAATTTCATTTACAGAAAAATAATTTGTAAGTAACATGATGTAATTGGGAATTATTTAAAACTGTAATAACCTCCAAGACTTTAAATAAGTTAATGTCCGCACTTTTGCAATTTATGTCTGGTTTTATAACCGTTTGTTCAAAAATTAATACGTTTTCATCCAACCAAATTAAGTAGTACTTTACAAAACAGTAAAATGACACGTGCAAAATTCATTTCTATTTATTAAAAATTATATCAAGATGGTAATTTTTTAACATACCCTTTTGAAACCGGGCATTAGTTGTAAAATTAAGCAACTTTGTCAAAAAATTTCACCAATCGCGAATACTGACATATGACGAAAAAATAAATTGTCACCTGAAATTTTATTGCTTATTGCTTACAGAATGTTAAAAACTTGCTAAAAATTAATAAATCATCTTAAGAGAATTACCTCGATTGAAATTTAGAAACTTGTTAAAAATTATCACAAATAAATTTTAATATATAACGAGATATTTAATTGTTATTTGTTATTAATACTTATTGGCTAAATTTTTTAAATAGATGCTAAAAATAATCATTAATTCACAGAAACACTGCGTATGTGCTATAGATAACACAGGTAATTATTTTTACATTTTATTGTGAATTTTTCACTTATTAATTTTTAATACTTTTTTAATTGTAAATTGTTAATAAAAATGTATTATATTAATAAAGAGTTTCCATAAACTACAATAACGTACTGCAATACACTGTTGCCAAGTTTTGGAAGTGACTAAATACCTTCAAGTGCTATATACACTTCGGAAGTAACTTCGCACTGTGCGTACCTGTCACTAATAGCGACTACAGCGCCAGCGGTAAACGCTTGAACTAAAGTGACAATTTTGAGGGTATGGGGGGTACTATTTGACTTCCAACAAAATTTTCGTATTTAGACTTGTTTTGCCTTATAATGCTAGAAAAAATAAAATTACATAGGGAAACGTTGTCACTTCCATTTTCGGAAGTCACAACGGTATATATGAAGTCACAGCGTTGAGCAAATTCCCGTATATGAAGTGACCGCGTACCATGTATACATATATATATATATATATATATATATATATATATATATATATATATATATATATATATATATATACGGAAACATGCAGACATCATCGTGAAAATGTTAAAATCGAATTCTAGGGACCTTAAAACGTGGTCATTTACCAAAATCTTGACATGCGATTTTTAGCACGGTCCCATATCTCCATTGCCAAGAGTAGCGGGAGTGTGCCAAGGAGACGTAGAACAATAACAAGTAAATAACTTTTATATAAACTCTTCTAAATGGGGGATTCCAGCTCAATCAAATTAAAGGAAAATAGTAAAAAATACGAATGTGTATGCTGCATAACGAATATTATTTAAAAAATGAAATGGTATAATTGAGATATTTTGGAAATAAAGGGTTTTTTGTTATAGCGCTTCGGCACCTATATGAAATCTATATATAATATTTTGATTGGCGACCGAAAGACCGCCTCTACATGCATAACAAATAGCGTGTTAGGAGGTGGGGGTTACTACCAATGGAAGTTAAGAAATTCAAATTCGAAAGGAGGGGCTAACATTCCTGTACGGCAGTTTTCAACAGTTTTTATTTTAGCATAAATTTCTTGCATTAAACTTAATAATTTAAATACACCTGTAATTATAAAGTATGTAGACTTATACAGTGTTATAATATTCATTTATTTTATGTAAATATAACTTAAAATAGCATATATTTCAAGAACATTTAGGTCCATGATGATAACTGTTTGATATAAAAACACATAAATGTGACGTCAAGTCAATCTTCTCAAAATTCGGGAGACCATAACTCGCTTATTAATAGGAATTTTTTCACCGGATTTTCGCCAATAGTCTTAGTTTTCCTAATATTTTCAGATAAAATTATAAAAAAAAAAAATGGTGGAATCCCCCATTATAGTTTCAATATCAATATTTCAATTTTGTTATCTTTGTAAGTCAAAATTCCGTTTAGAAATAAATATCACTTTTCTCACTTATCTCTGTTTAGTCTAGATGTCAACCGCTTAGACAATTATTGTCTTGACAATTAACTGTATAAGTTATTGCAAGCTGAAGCGCAGGTTTGATATTTAGCTATGGATGCTTGTCTTTCATTCTAAAGTGAAATTGAATATTTTACGCTATTGTGCTTATTTATTTAATTGATTTTCTCTCCCTAGTAATCTCTGGAGAATGATAGAAATTTGTAAATTGATTGTAGGTAGATGGCAGATGTGGGTCACGTTGCATCTGAAGGAAAAGAAGCGAATTGAGGTGCCGGCACAAAGTGTCACATTAATAAGGCCCGTATCAGGAACGGCACGGAATTTGAATAACCCTTCCCGGGTGAAATTGATGTGTAGTCCTGATGCTTACACGTATAAATAGAAAAATTCAATTTATCGAAAGACTACGTATCGGATACAACACTACACACACACACACGAGGGAACTATATTTCATTTCAAGATTGAAAACGATTGCTTTGCAGAAAAAAGTTAACAACATTTATTTATAAAATCTATCATTTATTATGATTTGTCTGAAAATATAATTAATTACAAAAGCTACAAAGGCCGCATAGGCGCCGCCTGAATTTGTTCCAAGGGGAGCAAAAACTGATACATCTTTTTTCTGAACCTATTTATTTTATATTGAAAAGTACATTAATCAGTAACACTTACAAAAAATAAAAATATTTACTTATTCATTAAATAGAAATTTCAATTTTCGTCTGTCTTTTGCGAAACTATTTATAACTTCGTCTATAAACTGGTTCTGGTTATTTTCCATTCTTTTCTATGCACACTAAGGAAGCATAGTCCTGATAATGTTGCAATCAATTATATCATTGATGTAATCAAATTTGAAATACTTATTTATTTTATATTAAGTTTAGAAAGATATTCCCATATATTAAAAATATAACAATATAGCTCACGCTGTTTTAAAATTAATGGTAGAAATAAAACATTAGATACTTTCTTTCTCCAGGGGAAGGGGGGTGGGGCAACTGTCCCTTCTTTCTCGGGATTTAAGCAGCTAAATACAATTATTTTCCTTTATGTACATAATTAGGCGTAGATAAAATTGCGGAAGAGCTTGAGCATTCTGAAAGTTAACACCATAATTCAAATACCGACATAAACCAATCTATGTGCATATTTAAGTTCAGTGGTGATCTCCTTCTGTTAATCTGTTTCGTTTTTTTATGAGACCAAAGATTATTCTCTCCGATTTTTGTTTTCACGAAATTAAAATATATGTAATATACCTACATTCGAATTTCTGTATACAGTTACATGATTTGCATTAGTTTGCGCCAAATGTCTAAAAATGTGAGATAAAAACTCAGTCCAATAGTGAGAAAATTGATGAAGCAAGGTGAAATTACATGTCAAATCTACAACTGTTGATTTTCGATGGTAGAAATTCTAAAAATAACAATAATAATAATAATAATAATAATAACAATAATAATAAGAATAATAATAATAATATTAATAGTAATAAATCATGGACCGCAATACCCAGGTTGATGCTGTGTACACTGACCTTAGTAAAGCATTTGACAGAATAAACCATTCCATATTGATAAATAAATTAGAAATGTATGGAGTTCACGGCAACCTACTTAAATGGTTTGAATCATATTTGAATTGCAGGCAGCAATGTGTAACTGTCAAAGGGTTCAAATCTGATAATTTCCCCGTGACTTCTGGTGTGCCTCAAGGATCTCATCTTGGACCACTCCTTTTCATTATTTTCATTAATGATATTAGCAACATTTTTGAAAACTCGAAATTTACTATGCATGCTGATGATCTCAAGGTTTACAGTAAGATAACGTGCATGTTAGACTGCATTGCTCTTCAAGCAGATCTCGATAAACTAAATATTTATTTAACAGCAAATGATCTATCTGTCAATCATAGCAAGTGTTCTTGTATTTCTTTTTCTCGAAATCGGACCAAATTTGAATTTCAATACAATATCAGTGGAAATGTAATCAATCGTGTATCTCATGTAAGAGATCTTGGAATAATATTAGACAGTAAACTCATATATGACATTCACATTGACACTGTTGTAAAGAAAGCATATAAAATGCTTGGATTTATATTAAGAGTTGGAGCACTTTTCAAGAACTATAACACTATCGTTCAACTATATTATTCACTTGTGCGTTCACAATTAGAATTTAGTGTCGTTTGTTGGTCTCCTCATTACCAAATATATATTAAGAGAATTGAAGGTATCCAACGGAAATTTATTTCAGCTTTAAATTGGAAAATCCCTTTATAATTCTGTCAGTTTCGTCACTTTACAAAAACGTAGAGAAGTGTTGGATTTGACATTTTTATACAAAATCATAAATAATTATATAGATAGTCCCGTCCTTTTAAGTAAAATATCTCTGCGTGTGCCTTCCTATTCTACTCGTTCTCTTGAAACGTTCTCTTCTAAAAAAATATAAAACCAATGCTGCTATGTTTTCTACAGTAAATCGATTAATGTGTTCTTTCAATAACATGATTCTTAGCTATAATGTTCTAGATATTTTTAATTGTTTACTATTTAAGTTTAAATCATTTCTAAAATATGTTTTCTCGCATTCTTTGTCTGATCCTTAGTTTGTACTTCTCATTATCTATTATTATACTGTCTAGCTAGAAACTTTTATTCTTTATGTATATTGTTAACTGTGCTGTACTTTTATTGGGCCTTGGCCTGTTGTACGGCCTTTCTTTCTAAATAAAAAAAAAATGACGGCATATTATCTATTACTGAATGTGACAATTTGCTTTTTGTACAAAGATTTCGGTAATGATGATTTCTACGGTGCAGGCGTTTACCAGGCGTCACCTCAGGGGCACTCATTGCTCGCGTGGAGATATTTTTCATTTAGAATTTTAAAAAATCGCAAGTCCAAGTCTCTTATTTACTACTACTAAGTAGGATTATGTTTCTCATTTGTCCATTGACTAAGCATCTTTTCGTTATTTTCCAGATAGTGCCTTCCCAATATTAAATTTAATTTTCTTCCATTCTCAACTGGGTCTTTCTTTGCCTTCGTGTATTCCGTATTTCGTGAATAATTCACGCCCTCCTCTGTTTACTTTTAACACCTTGTCACACGCGTTTCCCTAACGATGTACACCCATGTACTCACACCTGATGCACCTCCGTTAAAGTTTTGAAGTGAGACATCTTATGTTGTTGTATTTATTCCTCGAATCTTATTTGTTACATTTTGATTGTTAATACAAACATTAGACGGAGTTTTGAGGTATGTTTACGTAGGAAGAGTTGGTTAATTTCTGTGTTTGTTTTAATTCAAAGTTTGTAATTGTTACGCCGTGTATACTGCTTCATTAAAATTCAAACATAACCCACAACATATTTTTATCTTTCCATAACGTATTTAAAGCGGAATATTCATATTTTCTAACAAAACAGTCAGCAATCCTGCGCTCTGTGTTAAATCCCTTACCATAACAATAAGCCTGTATAATATCTTCAAACCTTTTAACCGTATAAGTACTTTTAAATATTAATAGTAGACATTTCTCGTCTCAAACGATAACATCGTCAAAAAACTTTGATTCCTACGCCTGTTAATTTGTAAAAATCGATGTATGATGTACTCAAATTTTCTCCCTCATATTATTCTTCCTGAAAATTACAAAACTCATTTTACAACATTTTATCTTAATTTAATGCTAAACTACAGGCAACTTGCGTCTCCTTATTGCAGATTCTATAAGTTGTGTGACAAAAAGAAACCACTTCAGTTAGGTATGTCGTCAAGAATTATATACTTTTTTATTGACTAATGCCATTTTTACGTGAAGATTACTATAGTTGCAATACAAAACAAGTACAGGGTGATCAAAACCAAGTGATAGGCACGTGACCCGCAACTTTCCTCAATGACATCAAAACTACACTTCTAGGAAGAAAAGTTTGGTATCTTTTTTAACACATAAAAATGTGAAAAATACTGTTGTCGATAATGTAATTTATGTAAGCAAGTAATAAAGACGGTAAAAAGAAATAAAGAACGTAACGAATATAAAAAAGTTAACAGAACAATACACGCCTTATTTCCGCAAAGTAAAATATTGAAAACTACTCAGGTCACGTGACTATCACTTGGTTTTGATCATCCTGTATAACTCGAAAATAATATACGAGTACATATCTTTGTTGTAAACTCATATCGGTAAACTTTTAGTGTAACAGATATCTGTTTTAATATAGAGCACTCTCGTAACATTAATTAATTTTGGGTAGTAATTTAATTTTTTAAAAGGAGACAAGAAAGAATTTTAATTTTGTTACCAATTAATTTCTTAAGTCAAACTTCGTAAGTGAACCAATTATCATTAAAATATTCGGAAAGATGAGTTTTTAAGTAATTACTGAAAAAAAGTTTGGATTCCAAATTGCTAATAAGAATAATTTTAATATAGGTATAAAAATTATGGGAGGCAATACTTTCTAATTTTTAGAAAAATTAACCTTTAAATAGGGGTGATACATTTTTAGCAACAAACAATTCTATTAGATGCAACATAGATGTAGGAATAACGATGGGTACCCGGGTACTCGGAACCTACCCAATAATAATGTACCCGGGTAATAAATTTCTTACCCAATTACCCGAAATATACCCGCTGCCCGTTAATTACCCGAAATTTTTTCAGCTGCCGGAAAAATTATATCTAAAAGAAGAGCTTTTTATTACGATACCATAGGTAATTAATATAAGTTATGTTAAGTTTTTTATAGAGGTACAGTATATTATTTATTTGTGTTACTTTTTATTTAATAAATATATGTAAACAGTAATGAATTTTATTAAAAAGTAAACTGCTAATATAAGGGTAACTGGTAATTAACAAATTAACGAATTATGTATATGTACTTAAAGGATAACGGGTAATTAAAGGGTATCGGGTAATTAACGGGTAAAGGGTACTATCCGGGTAGTTGTTTCGGGTACTCGGTACCAAAATTATCGGAATTCGTCATTCCTACATAGATGTAAAAATTTTCATTGAAATTCAAACTTTCTTTACATTAATTCCTACTCAAACAGAATCCTGGTCAAATAGTCCTTTGGGTGCAAAAGACGTACCAGTATGGTTTATCCTGCAGGATCGTGGCCCTTGTACAAACATGAAATCTGCGAGTGTGACTGACTCAGGATTCTGATAGAGATATGGAATATTCCTGCGGCTCTTTGTCATACCTGAGCAGGAGAAGTCCTTGAATCGGAAACCTGCCTTGTTGCGAATCTATCACCTTATTTAATTCTATTTGTGTCTACAAGGAAGATATGTGTTTGGAATTCAAGATAATCTTGTACATCAACTATAGAGATGTATAATCTGTCTCATCGAAATCCAAAGGATCGCAATAAACCTTTGAAACGCCTCTCACGTAGTTGACAAAGAAACCTAAATATCCACACATCATAAATAAAACTGTGAATGCTGTCACTGCTGTACACAGAATTGGATTCTCATAACAAAAATATTATGAAATTACGCACTTATTATAAATATTTGACACAATCTGCTTCTGAAAAACGGCAAGCCGTAGAAAGTTAAAATTTTGTATATATGACTGATATAACATCTAGTTGTGCACATCCCTTTTTGGTCATTACCTAACTTTCGGAAGTGGTACTTTACTTGAAGCCTATAGTAGATTTTAATGAAAAACTATATCAAAATATAATCCAAAACTTTTCAAATTTGGTATATAAGACTTTTATATCAATGTGAATAACATAATAGATTTTAGTTAAAATGGTATACCCGGAAGTGGTACTTTACTTGAAGCCTATAATAGATTTTAATGAAAAACTATATTAAAATATAATCCAAAACTTTTCAAATTTGGTATATAATACTTTTATATCAATGGGAATAACATAATAGACTTAGGTTAAAATAGTCTAACCGGAAGTGATATTTTACTTGAAGCTGTTATCAGTTTTAGAGAATTGAATTCTGCGTCGAAAACATTAGGTATGATTAAATTAGCTCTTTGTATAAGCGAGATATGTAAATTTAAATATGATGTACTTTTTGGTTTCTGTAATTAAGTTTGCTATGAATTAGGACAAAAAATACGTGCAATTTTATGATTGGGTCTGTTATAATACATTTTTTAATTATTAACAAAATATGTATAGTGTAACAGGCGTACAAGGAAGTCATGTGGTGTCCACATCAGATATTTTAATAATGTGAACTTAACTAGTATAAACAACAATACGATTACGTGAAATACTTTCTTTACTGCACCAGTTTACTTTCGTGTCAGCAACTGCATGTCCCATTAGTTTTGGCACAAATTTCAATTTTTTTTTTGCAAAAAAATACTTTTATTTAATGTTTTGTAATATTTAATAATTAAATGTTCCATAAGCAACAAGGATTAGGTTTAGGACGACATTTACATTGATTTCTCGGATTTTCCTGGATATTTAGCTCCGAAGTTCCTCTTCATCCTGTAACGTAAACTTTTCGATATACTTTATTTAATCGCTGAGCTCTATTACCATTTCTGGTGTCGGGCTTTAGGCGGGTTTGAGCTCATTTGTACCAGTTTTCTTCTCCACCGCTTTCTGTCCTGAGTTTTGCTTTCTGTATCGTTCCTTCTTATTCCTCTTCTCTCTGCCGCTTTTTAAATTTTATCTATCCACTCTTTCCTAAGTGTCCCTCTTTTTTTCGATATAAAAGACCCCAAAAATCTTCTATGAAACGAGTTTGGGGAAGGTTAGATGGAGTGTCGTTTGTCGTTGTACGTTTTGGTCTCTGTTTGGCAAATTTAAGTTTGTCTTACATAATGACAGGCTGGCAGGACGCAAGATCTGGCCAAAACAAAAATCGTTCCCAGGTATTTAAGTAAAAATGTCATATTTTTATTGCCTTTGAAATTTGTTCCAAAACTTATGGGATATATGTTAGTGTGTGTGTGTTTATGTATGTGTGTGTATGTGTGTATGTGCTTGCCAGAGAGACACCCTATACATAGTTTGAAAGGAGTTCAAATCCCGAAAATCGTATACATAAGAGATATGCATATGCATTTATTACCTCTCGCTATGACGATTCTAGTTTTGCATAGACGCAGTCCATTTGCATTGCACATGAACTGATCTGGAACTAATGTGATTTGAACGTCATGGTTTTGAATAAAACACATAAGTTTATTTGCTACACTTCGCTTTACCGCAAAATGCGACATATACCGGTAGATTATGCAGATGCAGAACTAAATTTAAATCACTAAAAATTATATTTCCTTCTGCTGGAAATAAATGTTAGAAAATGCGAAACAAGTGCGAAACACAGCCAATTCCCGTCCTTAATGCGGAAAATAACTAAAAACACTATTATTTTGACAAAACATTTTTGTTTTTCAGCCTCTACCGGTTTCGACACCTCATATGTCTTCTTCAGGAGGTGAAAATTTGTAGATTGTAAAATAAATACATTGAAATAAGATATAAACCTTGATTTAACAATGGCACCCATATAACTGTTAATTTTTTTTTTTTTTTAATTTTGACGACCATTGTATGTTTTATATGTTATTTATTATTGTCTTATATATGTATCCATATTTTACAATCTACAAATTTTCACCTCCTGAAGAAGACACATGAGGTGTCGAAACCGGTAGAGGCGGAAAATATATTTAATAATTGACTGAAATAAAGTAATTTTTGTTTCCTTCATCACCTTTTCAGTCAAGAAGTTCTTGCAGCCATTTTTGTTTTATTCGTCTGTAGCAAATTATTTAATTATTTTCAAAAACACTTCAGGCTATTATAATTATATAGGAAACGCAGTGTAAAATATATGAACCCATTTACTCTACTATTTAGTTGGATTCACAAAAGATGACTTTTCAAATCCATTTGTTCGAAAGTATATAGTTCTCTATTATTTTGCGATTAAAATTTTTATAAACATGGGTAAAATAGTTACTTATTTTAACTAGGCATTAAAATACTAGAATTAATATTAATTTAGTGATTATTTTTAACACCTATTTTGAAGGTTATCGCCATTGCTATGCGTTTGTTAAATGGTTGATTTAAATAGCAACAACAGGCAATAGAAATATTTTTATTGCCTAGACAGTAAAAATTATATTTTACATGCTGTTAACATTCTTAATAGGTACATAGTTACTTGTGTACCATGTGCGCAAAATAAGTACATGTTTAGTGCATGAGCCGTATCAAAAAATCACTTGAGAGTACTGAACCTATTTCGCGCATAAAATGCACACAATATTTTTTCTACAACTAAAAATAGGTAAAACTATAGTGTGGCCAACCGCCGCCATATTTACGCAAAATGCGCAGGAAATTTGAATTCATATGATGTGATAACTAAACAAAATTCGATAAACAATTAATGAAAGAGCATATTAAATGGAAACAATATTTATTTTTATTTTAAATCATTTCGAAGAACTGTTTTCACAACCAACCGCCACGCAACCAGGCATCTAAAATATATACCTTAATATTAGACATTTTTAGTAATTTTGACAGTTAACCTAAAAAAGATGTGATGTTAAAAAATATGTATATATTACTTTGAGTTATAAATATACAAATACACGTGTAATTTAATTATTTGCATTATCTAAAATATAAATATAATATAATTACCTTCAATTCACGTATAATTCACATAACAAATCTGAAAATGTCACTTTGTCGGCATAATATCCGCCATATTTAGGCAAATTCGCGCCGTCCAATCAAAATCAATCCCCCTATTGGCCACACTGTGTATATACAGTTACTACAGGTAAAACTATTTTAAAAAATAACCTCTATTGACATCTTGTCAACATGTCAGATAATTTTGACAAATTTATTTTTGAATTTTTGAACATGTTGAATACAAAATTTGTTAAAATATAGAAATGTATTAATATTTAATCATTTTCATAATTTAAAATGCAATTTTTTGCTCGTTTTGTTTGATTTTGGAAGTCTACGCGAGGTAGTGCACGAAATAATCCGCCCAGTGTACGAAATAATGCTCCCAGTGTACGAAATAATGTTCCTAGTGTAAGAAAGAAATAATGTGCTCAGTGTGTAAAATACACATTGTTATGGTTAGGTAACTAATGAAATAATAACATATTTCGCATATTAATATCAATGCACAAACATTAACTTTTTTGACAGTTGTAGAAAAAAAATCTTCACTTAATTTATAAATATTTTATTTAAATGAACTCATAAATATTAAGGGCCGGTTTTTCAATGTTTGGTTAAAATTTTAACTGCTAGTTGTAAACAATATTGCATCGTTCTCTTGATAGCAGTGATAAATCTGTCATTTGACAATTCATTTCGTTTCAGTATTGTTTATTTAACTAAGAGTTACTGATAGCTGTGATCAATTTGTCATTTGACAGTTCATTGCGATTCAATTTTGTTTATTTACACTTAAAATTTTGTACATTTATTGAGGTACGTAATGAAGTTAGCTGTAATAATATTATTACACGGCTTATAAACGACCTTGAAATCATGTTAGTTTCTAAATTTATGGTCCATTCTTATCTAATTGAAGTATAAGCTGACTAATTTAAAGCGAATAACATTGCTAGCAAATATATGTATAATAGTTATTTATAGACTAAGGGGGTAAGATAGCGTTTATGCATGACGCGTGAAATTTAGAGCTCAGAGCGTAAGCCGATGACTCTAACACCCTGAGGGTCATATCCGCTAGTTACGATCAACGCTCGAGCTAAAAACAAAATTTTGTGTAAAATTACATATTTTATACATATGTCACACAAATTATTATAATAATAAATGTCGTCATTTTATTGTCACACTGACTCATAACTACCGTCCAAAAATATAAATTTACACCTGATAATTGTTCTGATACTGTTCAATGAATTATCAATCTACCGCAAGCTTTTGGTGGCATATTAATTTATTTTTAATCATTAATTGAATTTTTGCAATTTTGAATAAATGCACTAGTTTCAATAATTAAATAATATAAATAATTTTATACAAAAAATTAATATTGTAATAAATTCAACTTAATATAAATAACATTTATACAATGTGATATAAGTGACGACCTGAAATGAAACTTGAATAATACAGAATGTAAACTAAACCATGAAATTTAATGTTAACATTATTATTGTGCAAAAAAATGTTTCGTCACTAACTGCTTAAGTTATAGGTAGGTACCTACAGGGTGAGTAAAAAACGGGCCACACAATAAATTAAATATTCATAGTCTTTTCTATTTTCTTTATATATTTATAAATTAGGCTTAGGGACTCACAAATCCACTTCCAGTTTAACCGGAAGTGACAATATCTTTCATATTTCAAATGGAACACCCATATACCGGGTGTAACAGTGGTCTACTAATTTTAGAAAATATAGCTTCAATTAAATAATGTTATGGAGAATTAAATTTTGCATATACCCCAATTATCACATTTTATATTACACGATTCGCAACTGAAAAAATGAATTTAATTTTATAAACATTGCTTCTTTATAGTGTTTCCATGGTATTGAAATAAATACACTAATAAATGTAATGACATTTTTCCTGAAATCGTCATGTAATCGCCGCATAATCGACAAGGAAATTGAATTTCTCTGCCTAGGCAGGGAAGTGAAATGCACCGTTGCCATATTTATTTTCACAAACCTATTTTACGTTTTAATATGAAATACAATTATAAAATTAAAATAACTGTTGTCCAGTATACATTAGTTTTAAATTGTTTTACAATTTGAAATAGAGTTCCTTATATGTCAATGCGGTTTTGTTTGTTAAATGAAAATAGGTTATATGTACCATTCAATAATTTTGAATTCTTATACGATTTCAGAAAAAAAATAATACCTATCTCGTCATTCAAGTTCCTTTTCATGACTCGTCATGAAAAGACGAACTTCTCTGCCATGATAAGTAAATAACTATTACCTGTCTTAAACGTATCTGTCACATTATGATATATTTCACCAGTCAGAAACTCTTTGTTAACATTATTGAAAATGGAGAATTATTCACACGAAGAAAAGTAACAAATTAAGCAGTATTATTTTGATGAAAATTAGATTATATAATATCTGACATGTAAAATGCCATTACATTTGATTGTGATTTTATTTTTTCCCATGTTAAACGCCTATGCCTCAATTTTCGTGTTACACCTGATATATTTTTAAATATTTGGAATATAAGTAATATTAATAATTTAGCGATAAGCTTATAGTACATATTTATGGAAGATATAAATTACAAAAACGTAAGAGTATATTATGAATAATTAACCTGTTAAGAAGGCATGATATAAGTAGGCTGCAAAAACAGTTGCGATAATTGTGGACTGGAACAAAGTTATTCCTCATAGACAAATAATACTCTTTAGCGCTGAAATTTCTGTTTACTTACTGAACATTACACTAGGTGGTTGGAATAGAAATAAAATGTAAATTAGACAATTAGCTTTTGAATTCTATACAGAATATTTTAGTTTTGTTTGTTGATATAAATTTAATTTGATATTAAAATGCATGTGCACAAACATAATATTTTATTACACATTTTCATTTATGTATCATAA
Organism: Ophonus ardosiacus; assembly: GCA_943142095.1. Taxonomy (NCBI): domain Eukaryota; kingdom Metazoa; phylum Arthropoda; class Insecta; order Coleoptera; family Carabidae; genus Ophonus; species Ophonus ardosiacus. The sequence continues at coordinate 13,209,081 of OW964830.1, read as the reverse complement.
AATTTTAATTTCAAAATAGATTTATGTCAACTTATTTAACTGTAATGATGGAAACGTTTTAAAATAAAAAACTTGCTTAATAGACACATAGAAGTTACAATGAGTAATAAAGCGAATTAAATAGAATCGTAATAGAATCAAAAACACAAATGGAAATATGTCAAATTCACAAATTCAAATGTTCCCCACTAATTTTTATTTCTCACGTCAGAAAAATATGTGGACAAATAGTTCCTTAGTAATAAAATAGGCACGTTCTTAAAGCGACGTTAGTGACATCTGTTGAATGGAATTGAGTACTACTGGCAAATGACCGGCACTCGCCATATAAGTTTCCACAGGTTGTTATTTCTTGTCAATTATTTTTTTGGCATTGGGTGGTAGTATGAACAAGTGATTAAGGGTGATTAGCTAGAAGATGACTAGCAGTGTTTTAGCGCTGTCAATCGTTTATGGATTATTTTAGAGAAAAATACTTCAAATAGCAGTTATAGAAAAAATAATTGTACACAACTTTTATTTGAAGTATTTTTTTCTAAAATAATCAATAAACGATTGACAGCGCTAAAACACTGCTAGTCATCTCCTAGCTAATCACACGTAATCACTTGTTCATACTACCACCCATTGTTATTATGTTATGATCATATTGTTTTACAATCTACCTGGCTTACCATGCCTTTCCAGGTTAATTATTTATATATTTGAATTCGTAATTTTAGGTTGATTTCAAATATATACATATATATATATATATATATATATATATATATATATATATATATATATATATATATATATACCTGTTGGGTAAGGGGGGAGGGGCGTTTGAAATATAAAAGCGCTACCATCACGCCAGATACCATGATTTGTGAGCACCTAAACCTCGTTTACAAATACATAAAGAAAATTAAAAAATAATTATAAATGAAAAGTTATTTTGAGGGACCCGTTTTTCAGTATCACCCAGTATATCAGAAATGAATAAAACAGACCGTAAAAGTAACGACATATTAATTGCATGTATGTATTAATTTTTACATATTGTTCTAATGTTATACTTTCTACCGTCTGATAAAAAAAATTATAAATTTTCAAATATGCAAAATAGAAATATTTCACAATCTTCAATTTCTCATGTGGGGAACAAAGTCATATATATAAACTGCTCGAGTCGTATTCACAGAAGTCTCAGCCATTTTTTATTGGTCGCGAACAAACATATGACCCAATTCACCTTCAAGTTAGTTTTAATGAGAATAATGTTTTGAACTATTTTGATTCTGAACAACTAAAAAATATATTATTTTATAATTTTCACAATACATGAAACTTAAAAACAAGTGATAATAGATTACATTAATACTTAAATGATTTTCTTTTGCATTTCTTATAACCCGTTTTAATGTCCGTGTTAAGCCAATTGGAATCTTGTTCATTAATCGTGCAGTAGTCACGCATTCAAAGTATTTCAAACAATAATTTTACATGATATCTGTCAAATATTGTGACTTTTAGTCAATGAATATAAGCATTCAAACTGAATAACGATAATATTATTAATTTCATATTACTATTTAATTAAAATTTATTAATTAAAAATTAAGCATCATTATTCATTCCCATATTTAAGAAATTTTTTATCTAAAACAGTGAGTCGTTGCGATATTTGAGAGGATATTTTTTGGGCGCAAAAATCACATTAGTGAAATATATTTTTTTAAACAAAGATTATTTATATCTCGTTTAATTTTTAAAATTTTATATAATATATTTATCTAAAGTAAATACGAAAAATGAAAACTACAAAACATTATGTTGTCCAAGACGAACACAAAATTGTCCAGTTTTCGCAAAATGTACGATGCGCTAGTGTAGTATAGTTCGCGCGTTGAGACCAGCTGAATTACACTAATTTTCTATGTATATATATTTAATTTATCAATAAATATTGCTTACAAAAATTGAGTTTTCATTAATCAAACAAATAAAAATGTATATCCCAGTGGTGGCTTGTCAGGGTAGATAGGTTTGCGATTTGATACGTATGGCAGTGAGTCTTTAATTCTTTTGTTTTTTCGTTGTGTTTATAGTTTACTTACTTATGAAGGGTTTTTCTATTTTGAATTTTAGATGAAAACAAAAACAAATGTAATAGCTTCGGCTGGATACTCTAATTTAAAAGATCAACTTAGAATTAAGTAAAAATGTAAGGAATTCTGGAGTTATTGTTGACCGGCAACCTGTATTATAGTCGCGCCATATTGTGTTGTTTTTAGACTTTAGACAGTTTATTCACGTAAATCAACAATCCGTTAAATATATTCTCTTTTCTAAAATGTTCTGTAATCTGCCAATTTATTTTTGTAATAAAGGAGGAAAAACATGCTCACATCCCTTAGAAAAATGTCTCTTCCAATTTCAATAAGGCATTTGACCATCAATGGGAAAAATAATCGTCTGTGGCGCTTTTTCTCTAAATACCTTTACATGACTTATTGCTCCCCAACTCTCTGAGCCATCCCGTTCTGAGATAAAAAAAAAGTCACGTTAGAAATGACTTATTAGATTGAGTAAACCAAAAGGCGACTTGCGAGCCCGTGTGCTAACGATTTTTGTTGTAAGTACCTCAATGTTTAAGGTAGGCAGTACGTAAAAGTTGATTGGTGATAAAATTATGGAGGTATCTCTTAAAATGAGTAAAAACATTACGTTATTTCTTAAACAAATAACAAATTTTCACAAGCATAAACCATCTGGCCTAATTTCTAGATGATAATTCGTGTCGTCCACCTTCCTATTTCTGCTGTGTATTGTGGTGTGTCATACTCGCATGATATGGTTTTATTCCGTATTAACGGAGCTGTTAATGAACGCGTAGCCGTCAGGGCGCAGATAACGCCCACGCATGGCTGAACACAGGCAGTGGCGACACTAGCGCCGTGGCGCGAACTGGAACGAACTCACTACCTAACCACAAGAGACAGAAAACAGGAACACAGAGAAAAACAGATGAAATATGACAAATCGTTAACGGACGAGAGACATTTGCTGCAGTAACCCCATTTTTTTAATTAAATAGATTAGCAATAATACAAGTATTGTAAAGGTTTATTGTTTCATTTACTGTTAGGGAACACGAGAACACTAATTATACGTAAATAATAATTCATTATTTTATTTCAGAACTAATTAATTATTTAAAAATAACAAACAATAATTACACAAATACGAGAAAACTAATTATTTGCATACATTCTCATTATATTATAATATTGCCATGCTAAGTTGAAAGGTTTTATTTGCTGAGAAAATTTGAGAAAAACGCAAATAACTTTTATTTGTTAGTCACTTGTAAAAACTTCATTTATTGACACCGTCCATTACTTTTGAAATAGTTATTTACATTCGAGTGCGTGTAAGATGTATTTTACAACGCGACAGCTTTGTTTAAAGCACGAGCCCTTAAGGCGAGTGCCTTATTAGCTGGAGCGCTGTAAAATACTTCACGCACGAGAATTGTATCAAATTTTTTGGCCGACAATAATGACAATCACTTTTTTTAATGAGATAGGTTGTACTTCTGAAAAGGGTTAGTTTAAAATATTGGGGTTAAGTCAATTTCCAAATTTGATTTTACTTACCTTCATTAGAGTACTTCTTCTAGTGAAAATTTATTTGTAATAATAGACGTTGTTTATGACTGATAATATATTTATTTGCTCATGTTTTCTTCGTAATAAATAATAGGTAGGTGTCGATATTTGACATTTTAGCAATGTTCGCCTCGCGTATTTGACAGGGAAATCGATCGGTGACTATGTCGGTAACGGCTGATTTTTACAATAATGACATATGTCGCTGCCGTGATTTTGGTTTATATAAATTAATTTTAAATATAGGAAATGTTAAAGTAAAAAAAATAACTTATGTAGGTAGTACTTTTTGACATGAAATTTATTATAGTAAAGATGATTTCTTTTCTAAATGCCCATAAACGTCCAGTGTATTTTGATTATTTTACCGCATAGTTAGACAAGTTACAACACAGTAAGCGTAAAATGTAGGTTACACTTGCTGTGTATGCAATTGTAAAGTTCCCATTACATTTCAGGAGGGCAAAAATTAATCTTTACTAACCTGTAAAATTGACAGCTAACTTGTAAAATTTTTACAACGTTGTTGACATATGAAAATTGTGTTTTGTTACTGTCATGCATATTAAAAATAAGTGTCAAATTGATAATTATGATTTATAGTTATAATTTTTATTTGTTTCTGGAGTTTCATTACACCGCTATAATTTTATATACATTCAATGTGTTCAAAAAAAAAAAAAATCAACAGAGCAACGTATGTCTTAGGGCCCAATTCTCAATTTTCACCGGAGTGATATGCAGTGAAAATTTTTCACTTTATCACTTGGAGCTATTCTCAATTCCAAAGTGATATGATATAAATCAGTGAGAAATTTCAATTTTGAAAAAAAAGTAAAATTTATTTATGCTCGTCTAAAAAATAATGTTCATAACTTGTATGAATTTCAAATATCTTAGCTCGAATTTACACTCGCATGATATTTAGTATATTTCATAACTTGTTACGAAAATAACTATATCATTTCATATCATATCACAATGGTGAAAATTGAGAATTGGGCCCTTAATTTAAAATTATTTATTTAAATGTCAATTTGACACAATGTATTTATCAAAAATGTCATCATAAGAAATCAGAGCTTTTCTTCTTATTTATTATCTTATTTTAGAAATGGAAATAAATTAAAAAACGGCGAATGCCATTATTTTTTTCTGCCTGTTACAAACATAAATTCGATAGTTCGATATTCCACTGATTATGGACTTCGCTACTTCAGATGTTTAATATTTATTTATATTTGGTGCAGTAATTCTACACAGTATACAATATATCTGCATAAACAGATTTTTATGGATGATATGAATTATTTTATTGCAACATTTCTTTTTTAAAATGTTTACCAGAGCTCACAAGTATATAAATAATTTGTATATGTACATTATTATATTATTTTATAAAAATTCTGCAGAATAAAACTTACAGGATATTTATGTTTTATATACCTGGTGTAATTCCTGTTCATATGAATGTTATTACAAAAATAAAAGTATTAGTAATAATATTGTACATAAAACAGCGAGCCTTCAGCATAAACACAACATAAAATAAAAACGTATGAAAATATTATTGTAATTCGCAATAAAATAACCTGGTAAAAACAATACTACATTCATGCATATATCGCCGCTACAGGTAAGAGAAAATAAACAAACGGGTTCCGGTTCCGTTTGGAGTAACCAGTGAAATACCGCACTACTTCCGCCCCGAATGGTCATTAAAATTTATTCTATATCCGGCCCGCGGCTTAAATCATGTTCATTAGCTCATTATGCCCAGCGTATAATTCAGTGCAACAAGTTATTAACAGATTTCCATGTAGCCTGCATTGATAACCTGACTGGTATTATAAAGTTTAATTAATGGGAAGAATCAGCAATTACGCTAAATTTCAAAAATAGATTGCGCTACGCCTATAAATAGATCGCACAACAAAGTCAAAGTAATCTCCTAAAATTTGTAGGGAGTCTGGCTCAACCTGTATAATTAAATTTATTAATAATCCAAAAACGATTGACAGCGCTAAAACTATGCTAGTCATCTCCTAGTTAATCACCCTTAATCACTTGTTCATACTACCCGCCATTATTTTTAAATAACACATACTAGATTTACTTTTATTTTAACACATAGATAAATAGAAATACCTACATCAAGTTTATTTGGAATTTTATGCTCGAAAATTCTATGTAATCACTCTATAAAATTTAATAGATCATAAATAATATTTGAAAAAAAAAAGAAAATGTTTTTCCAATGTAAACGCATACCTGTATATCATGAATTATCGTGTAATGTCACAAACGCAAAAAAAATATTGTATGTAATTCAAACAAAAACTACATTATATCAATTATTTGGTTTCGATACATTTGCTTACGGTTTGTGATTCAAATTTTGATGTTCGTGAAATAATATCTACATTTTTTGCTCTTTTTTGGTAAATAGTTAGGTTTTAAGGACGTAATTCTACCCTTCGTAGGTGTATCATGTACCTTAAATCCACGTATTTATTTTATATACCTAGTGATTATTATTGTATTGTTTGCATGGTAACGTATTTCTTCCATAGGTGCGTTCGGTAAATCATACGGAGTTGGAATATTTACGGAGCGGTGTTGGAGTGGAGTGGGAGTAGAGATGGAGTTGGAGTAGATCAAGGGAACAAGGTACACTCCTTTATTTGTGATTAACCGAACGAGTAGAGTTAAAATTTTGGTGCACGAATGTAATAACCTCCTCTTTTGACAATCTGATATACTGCACTGCTAAAAAAATAAATAATGAACCGTACAGAAGTTATTCAGTTTGATATTATTCTTTAATGATTCTGGAGAAAGTATATATTAGAAAAGGTAGAGAATTCTTACCATTCCGACATACTGCGCTTTGTTATATTACAAAACAATATTATAAATATAAAATAATTGTGTATAATAAAATATTTCAACATAAAAATACAAAATGATCTGAAAGATGTCAAATGAAACAAAAAAACTCCATGTAGGCTTGCATATCGAGGTTGGTCCTTATGGAGTTAACACTTTTCACTCCACTTGACTCCATTCTGCATTTGCCGAACGCTCCATTTTAAGACGCTTATCACTCTATGTAATTACCGAACGGTGCTAGGAGTGTACAGAGTGAAAAGAGTGAACAGAACTCATTTGCCGAACGAACCTCATATAAACATTACCTATCATGTAAATATTTTTAAATATTAAACTTCAAGAGAATTGAATTTGAGTGGTCGCTTAAATTACAATAATTTCATGAACCTTGTAGTTCCCATTGTAAACTTTTTATTTGAAATTTTTCATGTCCATTTATCCCATTTTCTATCTATAATAGAAAAACCAGAGGACGAAAGTGCGCTATAAATAATAAATCTATGGGTCCATTTCCATGCATTTAATTCCCAATAAATTTTGCATTCGCTATCACCTATAATCATCCATAAAACTTTACTTGATCATACATTTACCATCTCACTGCACTTATTGCAGCCATTTACTTTTAACGACATATATGCCGGCTTCAACAAATTGAGACGTACATTTTCTTTTCTCCTACCCATCCTATTTGGAAAATACATAAAATTTTCTAATTTTAATTTTCATTAGATTTCATATTAAAATTAAATGAAAATGTTCTTCTCCATTTCTAATCGCCAGATGCCTATTGTTCCGATTTTGTAGGAATGTTCCCTCCTTTAAAAAAAATCGTAATATTTATTTTTCTTGAAAATATCACTCTTCTCTTATATTAGGTTTGTTCGAGCATGTGTATCACTTTAAAAATGTTTGCATAACAGAAATTTTAAATTTACGATTAAAAATCATTTGTTTGTTCAGAAAAATATTTCAATCCTTCATCAGTTTCCAACAGTCAGAATAGTCCGCGGATTCTAAAGAAATTTTTAGTTTGTGAGAAAGCAAATATTATTTATTATAAATTATTCCAAACCACTAAATATTTGCTTTATTGTCAAATAGATTCTCGAGTGTAAATTTAAGAGAACAAGAAATAAACGCAGGAAGTAAATTTTAATCAATAAAGCAAGAATATAATTCCATTATGTGACAATGACAAATGTCAACAGCAACAAACAACATAAGATAAAAACCTTTCTGTTACCTCCAGATGGTAATAAACATAACCTTTAATACTGTTCGCAGAACCCAAAAAATTCTAATCATTTTGAAACCACTTTCAAACTATGCACACGTACTGAAAAATTGGCAATTAGTTGCATATTTTGTTGTGCGAACAAACCTATTATCGAAAGTGAGTTTTTAGAAAAACAAAAATGCAGGCCTAAAATTAAGGACCCTTATGCCCGATTGCACCAACATGTCTTAAATATTAAACACTGATTAAATTGACAATAATGCATCGAAATGAAATGTTAAATGAATTATAATATATTGCTCTCAAAATTTAGATTTGCATATTCTTGTTTAAAAGTACCTAGATTAAACATAAAAAAAAAATATATCATCACGGCATATTACCCATATCTGGGTGTGCCAGTATCTACAACACATGTAGACATCGGTAATGATGACGATATATTTTACCGTGTGGGCGCTTACCAGGCGTCACCTCACGGGCACTCATAGCTGGCGTGGAGAGTGCACATGATTAAATATGATTAAAATTAATTTCATGTTGGTGCAATTGGGCATTAGTCTTGATTACAGTATTTGTTGAAATAAGAAAAGTTCATTGCTCTTGCAAAATAATACAAGCAAACATATTTCTTTCGCTCTCCAAGCTTCTATATTATTTCACATTCAGTTTTTCTCAAATTCTTTTAAAATTTAATTAATTTTAAATAAAAGGGTAGTTATTTTTAACTCTACGAGCATAATAATTTTGGTCACATACCCCATTCCAAGCATTATAATATTTCCTGTTTCACGTTTTTACATCCATAAGAAGAGCAGATTAGATTTTAGTTAAAATTGGTTAATAGAATGCGTCAGTTAACGTTATTAAATATATACCCGATTGCACCAACGTATCTTAAATATTAAACTAGGTTAAAATTGACAATATTGCATCGAAATGAAATGTCAAATGTATTATAATATATTGCTGTCAATATTTCGATTTACATTTTTTTGTTTAAACGGAGATTAAACGTGATTAAAATTAATTTCACGTTGGTGCAATTGGGCAATAATTTTTCGACAATTTATGTTCTCAAAGGTATTAAATTTATTTTATTTTTATGTTTTGATTTGCATACACAAAATGCATAAAATTATTTAAATTTAAAATGAATTCATTTTACGTATTCCGAACAAAAAAATTCAAACATTATCGTATATCATAAGGACATTCGAATTTTAAGAAAAATATATTAGCATACTTAATGAGAGTAGAATTGTAGTATACGTATGGGATGGGGTTAATTTAAATATATATATATATATATATATATATATATATATATATATATATATATATATATATTCGAAACCAAAGAATTTTTACAAAATAGAATAATAATTAATATAATCATTTTTTTTGTGTAATTCTATTATTTTAATAATATTTTATGACCGCGCAACAAAAATATCCCCTTTTTCCCTAGTTTTTGATTTTTCATCCTAGTTTAAAATGTTTTAGGATATAACTTAAGCTGGAATACATTATTCGCTAGTGAAATAGAGCAATATGACGTCTAGCGGCGAAAATATGAACTAGTGCATGGTAGTAAGTCCTAGCCGAGGTAGCGGCGAACGCATCGTGTCTGATACTTATTTAACAAATAAATCACGAGTGGAGTGAAATTTGTAGGCTATGCTTCATTTTACGTAAGAAAATAATAGATTGCTCTTAAGAGCCGACCGTTTTTACATGCATTAAATAATAAATATATTTAGCTGTAAAAATGTCAAAATCAAAAAGTGCAGCAAAATATGGTTAAACATCACTTAATTCTGTAGATTTTATTTGACAACTGACAAGTAATATTTGTTTCGTTTCTGTGAAATAGGTTTATATTCTAACCAATCAAAGGGTAGCATTTATATATCCCTAACTAAACCAACGCTATTCTTACGTGAAATAAAGTATAATAACAAAATTTAAAACTCGTTTTTGTTGCGTTTAACCTATGTACGTCATTAGCACGAAGAAATCCAGAAATAATTAATTTCCATAATTTCCCGAAAACAAGAATCTAAATTCTATGGAAAAATATATTAGAGAAATTTGCCAATTTGAAATAGTTGGTAGACGAAAGTTATGCATTCATCTTTTCAAAATGGGAAAGGAACCGAGTAAAAATATGCGTGCTTCTTGCATTTTGTAAAGCAAAAATTATATTTTGCCGGGTATAACTACAAGATAATAATTATTAGTGTCTTTATTAAAATACTTCGTAATGAAATCTAAACTTGTAGACCTGCCTGCACAAAGATGACAATAAAATAATAATACTTATCTCTCCATTAATCTACCAAAGACTGTAATAATGCAGTACTATGTAGATTCAAGAAAACAAAGACTCGAATTATGTAAATTCAAAATTCGAAAGAATGCTGAACATAATTTTTAGATGAAATGGACTAGTTCGCAAAATTCAAAATGTTATTCATACTAGAAACATTATATTTCTTTAATATTAACTATAATATTAATATTACTTTGCATTTCAAACTCCGCAGTGTATAAGAATAGACAGTTGTATATCGGATAACCGGAAGTATCACTTATACAAGTTTTTAACAGTTTATCTTGAAAAAAATATATTGAATATAATTTTTCAGCAACTTTTACTAATAATAATAAAATATAATGGTACAATCTTCAATTCTACGATAATAGCATTTAGTAAATAACTCTAAATAACTTTAAATATAAATTTATAATATAATTTATTTTCATATATCATGGCTCAAACAAAAACAATATTTCAGTAACAATTTTGACATATTTAAACAAATGTCACTGTCAGGTTGCAATTACATTACAATTAATAATGAAACCGTGTTAAGGAGAATGTACTATTTTGATTTTTGTTCAATGTTTCTATTAGTTTTGTCAATATTTGTTAAATTTATTTTGTGTATGATATATTTGTTAAATGTAAAATAATAGTATATTATACGCCAAGGTTGAGAAGATAATCATTATTGACCCAGCGTCTATTGTAACCCGAGGGCGAAGCCCGAGGGATATAAGGCGCCTAGGTCAATAATGATCTTCCCAACCGTGGTTTATATACTATTTTTTTCACTACTAGCACATAAATTCTCTCTGAATTTTATTTTATTGATAATAACAATAATTTTAACATGAATAATGACGTTACTTATTTGTTAATATTCACAAAAACAAAGTAGGCTGCATTTGTCTTTATCTGACGTTTTGCTCATTTCGCTGGTTTGATAACCTCACTTATGGGCCTTGATTTGTATTTGATTTAATTAAATCTATTGAAATGTACTTACCTACAAATACAAAAAAAATAGTGATTTGTTCAATCCTACATCTACAAATATTTCACATTTTCAACAAAACAGCACAGTGGCCAGGCGAGGCGGCAGCGTAGGTCAATTTAAAATTATAGTGGCAAATATAAATTATATGCTTAACACCTTTCTTGAGTTTAATGAGTTAAATAATATTTGGATTTGGAGGCTTGAGTTTGATTGAAAAGTGACAGTTTGCATTATAGACCAAGGTTAATAATAAATTGACCTAGGTTACCATGGTTACAAGCAAGCGGTAGTGAAAAACAATTTCTCATGTCAAATAAAGATAAATAATAGTGGGTTCCTAGGCTAGTAGTGAAAAAAAAAAAAAATTATTATGAGCCGATGTAAAAATATTTGAACATAATGATTGCTTTATTTATACTGCATGGTTAAATATCCAGCGGGAGGTTATGGGCTAGCCACATCAGACTTTTTTCTTTCTCTTCCAACTTTAAATGCAATATACATGTAGCTGTCAACTAATAAAAATATTTGATATAATTTAAACTCAAAGTGTCAACAACTATTGACAATTCAATTATCGATGCTTTTACTGTACTAGATTCTAATTCGAAAGGTACGAATGGATAAATAAATCTAATCCTGTCGATAATGTGTTTCTATTAATTCATCATTGTCGTATGTGTGGGTGTTAGTGTTTATACGTGTTCTCTTTGGTACAAATTCGCTGGTTGTGCGTTGCCTCTTTAGTTCTTTGTATCAGCTCCATCTGGTTTGAAGCTTTTCACTCGCACTGAATGTTCGAACTCGATGTGTGAATGTCCTTTTTGTACGCTGTCACTCGCGTTTTATTCCCAGATTTATTATGGCTTTTCAAATTATATTGCACTGTTTTGTCCGCTGCTAAGTATATCATGTAATTTACTTCAAACTCTGCATTCAAACTCGACTGTTTCATTTCAATGAAAGCCACAGAGAACCGAGTTGAAAACATTCAAGTCAGTGGCGTAACTAGAATTCATGAGTTTCGGGGCAAAAATTTTTTAAGGCTCTTAGGTAATACCTATATAAAAAATCTGTTGTGGCCAGCAAAAGACCTCTCGCCATTTCCATATTAGGCTATATAAGTATTGTATTGCACTTCGCTTTCGAACCGTCGTTTTATAACAAAATCTTACAGAACATTACCCAAATATTGTTTCTTACTATATTTAGCATGTCTTCTGCACACATATAATTCAAATTATATCTATTTTTCAATGTATGAGGAAGTTTCTAAATATCAAATATTGTTCCAATTCATTAACCAGATTGGCGGTATTTCTGATAGATATATGCATTTTATCACAATTTTACCTATAATATCAAATATTTAATTAATAAAACAATAAGAAAAGTTAAATATACTTCCCAGAAAAAGCTACCAGAATGTCACTAAAAGTGTTGATATTTGACAATGACATGTGTCATGTTATAAACGTTGGAATTTGTCAACTGGTTTCCTTAGTGCCTTGGCCTCTGCGATTAGTTTACTCTATAAATTATAGAGTCGTTATCTCTAAATCTATACAAGATATAATAAAATTTTTAAGCGTATTAGATGGAGAATTTTATGTTCTTCAATATTTAATAAAAAAAACTCCCAAAAATTATATTTAGAAGATTTTTTCTAAGAAACTACTACTTCCGGTTGTTCAATTGTTACCAAAACCTTTTCAGCTCTTCCCAGGAGTGTCAGATTGAGGAAACTGCAGTTAAATATTTTTTAAGTCTTATAGTTTTTGAGGAATCGTGACTACAACATCCAGACATACATACATACACACACACACACACATACACACATCCACATACACACACACACACACACACACACACACACAGACATCATTTTAAAAATATTATAATCGGATTGTAGGGACCTTAAATCGTGCTTATTCAATAAAATCTGGATATGCGAATTTTAGCATGAATCCAATACCTCTCTTAGCGAGAGGTAAAAATGTATTATCAAAAATGAAATTTTATTATATTATTAAAGTAAAAATGTAATTAAAAATTAAATAAATCGTCCATCTTGCATTGTAAAAAAGTACCAAAGAAATTAATGTCAACTTATTCCACAGAAAATAATATAAATAAGACAGCTTTCGAAAAAATCCCCTCATTGTAACAAATTATTCAATATGTCGAATGACAAAGATATAAAGAAATAATTACCCGTTTTTAAAATTAAAAATGAGACTATAAATGGTTTAAAAACAAAATTAATTATTTAAATACTCTTTGAGTTATTGCATCTGAAAATTTAGTTCATACTTTTTTACCTTGAGGCTTTATATTAATTATGTTAAATAAATCAATAACTGGCATGACATCTGCTCAAAACAATTCCAAGACATACGAGATTCATATTAAGAATGAAAATGAAGAAGACACAGAATGTTAAATTGTTTTATTTAAGTGGGAGTCGATTTCGATCCGTCTACAGGGTCCATCATCAGGCCAACGAGTCTTCAACATCTTTCCTTGGTGGATAGATTTCTATTTTGTACATATATGTAACTACACAGAAAAAAAAAACATCTAAATACAAAATTAGATTAAATGACTAGATTTAGTATTGAACTAAATATAAATAAATAAATTAACTAAATATATATTTAAAATTTCTGTTTACTTACCTAATTCATTAGCTACATCACCGAAAATTGTAGAACAAAAATATAATAAAATTAAATAAAATAAGTAATTAAAATAACTATTTAAATTAACGATTTTTTTACATACTATTTATTATCTATTTCAGGTTAGTTAAAATGCTAAATTAGGATTTGTAAATTATACTAAATTATTAGACATAATGCCTAATAAAATAATATCTAATTATAATTAGACAAAATTTCAAATCTTTTTTTTTCTGTGTGCATACTTATAAAAAATAAAAATTAAAATTTTAATCTATAAATATATATTCAACTCTTCTGACTCTTCTGTCTGATGGTGGATCCTATAGACGTTCCAAAATCGATTACCACTGAAATAAAAAAATCTGCGTCTTATTCTTTTTCAACCTCATGCAAAACTGCTTATAGTCCTTTTGCCAGTTTATAGTTTATACGAGATTCACTGCAATTTTAGAGTATTTGACTCTACGATTAATAAGAGATATCTTACATACTTAAGACTCTACACTACACAGAAAATAAATAACTCGGGGAAGTCCCAAGTTCGCTACTGCAGTGTGAAACTATCCAGCATTGTTCGATGAAAACCGAACCAAATCCTTTCATTCTCTCAACAAAACAGGCTAGAACCATCGATAGTAGAGGTATGTACGTATCGTTCAGTGAACCTGTACTTTTCTTTTGATTTTGGCGGCATAATTTTGTTAAATACTCTTAAATTTAAAATTTCTTTTTAACACGGAATGCTATAGTTTCAAAAAATCAATTGTTAACAAGTAAGACATTAATGCCCGTATTCATAAACCCTCGTAAAAATTTTAAACGGTTCGTTAAAATTTTATCCAATAAAAACATTAAAAGAAAAATCGATTTTTTTTTGTCAAGTTTGATTCTATTTGTCAAAAATTATAACGAACCGTTTTTAAACTTTACGAGTGAATGAATACGGGCATCAGGGCCGGTATTATAAACGTCCAGTTAAATTTAGTTACCTAGTAAATTTAATTAATTGGACAAATGCAGCGCGAATTTTTACAGCAATGATTTAAATGTCATAAGAATATAGGAACTGATTCGAAATTGTCCACTTTTTAAAATTTACTGTAGAACTCAATTTAAATGGATAATGGATGTTTATAGTAGCGGCCCTAAATGTATAAAATATTTCCTTCCGTATTTACTTTTACGAAATTGAAAATTGATTACTCTTTTTATTTTAATACATCGTTTATTAGTTTTAAATGGGGCCCCTAAAATTTGGGTCCCTCATACATCTGCCCGAATTGTCTTACGAGAGCAACGACACTGAATCAAGTTCATTTCGAAAGACCGACCAGTTTATCAAAGTAACTAGGTTATTTTTTTTAAGGAATTAATAACTAATGGATAGAATAATCTTCCTTCAAATTTTAAATACATTCACATTATAGTATCTACCAATTTTGGTTTTAAAAAATAAGTATTCGGAATTGAATCGCCTAGTTTCAAAACTCGACAAAACTATTTTGATATGTACCAAATGAATAATTATATAATAACATCAGCTCACATATAATGCTGATGATAAATATACAAAATCTACTTTGTTTAATAAGAAAAACTCATAATGAAATAATTTAAATTAAAAAAATGGATTTGTCGAGGTGTGATTTTGAACTTAGGATTTTCCGCGTTCTGTAACTGATTTCATTGAGCTACTGCCTAAACTTCTTTTCTTTGGATTTATAAGAAAACGTCATGGTTTTGTCCATTATATTAAAAAAATAAGTAAAATTACACTATCAAAAAATTGAAGATAATCTGACTTTAGATCGGAGATCTCTTCAACTGCTTCCCACAAAATGATACTGCATACAGAATCCTTTTAAATAGTAGCGACCTCTGAAGGATCATTGTATTTTTTAAGTTTTTCCTGAAAATAACACTCGGCAATTGTTTAATAATAACAAATTACTGAAATTATTTAAATTTTGATACTATTAATAAAACCCAATAAGCATTATTTGCTTACTAATTATTTATTACAGAGAAACATATGACATCCCTTGATTGGCTAATTTGGTTTTCCTGGAATAGATCCCAACTGGCTGTGGATTTGACGGGTTTAAAACTAATCTGATATTTTAAACGTAAATATCATATGGATTTGTTGTATTGTCATAACGTTATTACATAAGCTCTCTATTCCCACATTACAAAATTTGTCGTTGTTTTATTTAACATTTATTTTGACATTTGTCGTTTTGTTGTTACTATAAAGCCGACAGCGCAAACAAATATCTGTACAACAAGATTGCAGGTTTCGTTCTTCCAATTTTTTCTCGTCCTTTTGGCATTTAGAGCCAACCTAAAGGATGGTTTATGTAAGATGTAAACTTATGCATATGCCTTAGCATTAGCATTATGATTTTGCATTAAACTTTACATTATACTGTCCGGTTCATGTACTTCTTAGGGCAAACCAATAAAAGTAGGCCGGTAATGTCACTTTTCGTAAAATCGCCACGTTTTTTTTTATCATAAATATATCTATATTGTTCAATTAACTGTATTAGTTGGACATCTTATTCAATGACATTCATTTTTAAGTCAAGACAATGTGACAGAAATATTCAAAAATAACAAAATGTTGACAGATGTCAAATGACTGTCGTAAATATCGCCAGAATCAAGCTGTCGTCCACGAACATATACTCTTCTGATTGGTTGGCAGTAGCATTATGACTTAAAATTTAGAAATTTTCATATTCTGGGGTTACGGCATAATGCTAAGGTTAAGGTTATAGCTACATGTACCGCAGCACGCATTTGTCTATATGTATAGTTCATCTAGGGAACATTTTCCGAAGACTAGTTATCGTTTTATTATGGGTGCACAATAGCTAAAACCGCAATACCAAAATATTTCGGTCCGTAAGTTCAGTATTTGCAATGCTGGTATGTATTTTACGCCCAGTATTCGACTGTAGACCAAGACTGCACATTCCAGATTTTCTAAACCGATTACCAGGGCTGTATTTGCTAATATTTAAAATTTTAATGCGTTAATCTTTTGAACTTAGAATTTCCCTAATTTTCTTATAGCTTATTATAAGGTCTGTGAACTTGTCTCCAAAGGATTATAAAACCGTTATTTGTGGCTATGTAGGTATATAAATAGGTGGTGAGTTTAATTATTTTCACTTGTCATTTGTATCTCCTAACTAGTGTAGGAAGGCTAAAAGTGTTATTGTTTATACGATAGGCATATCATTATCGATATATCTTTAAGGGATTCAGATATGTCCGATAACAATTCTGAAGACGAGGACGAGTGCACTATGTCCGAATAAATATTCATATATTTTTTTTAAATGACATGTGGTTATAGGCCTCTTGGGGAAATCACCACTATGAACAAAGATTAACGGTCCGCAATCAGTACCTCCTGGGTGGTCACGGAAATCTGATTATACAATATATTTTTTAAAACAGTTAAATATTAAACAATTTTTTTTTACTATTTTGGAAAGTAAAATGTGTGAAATGAAATATTTCAAAACCCTACTCAAATTTTTCATCACAGCCCTGACACATGCCAGGCTATTGGGACCCTCTATTGTACTGCCGTAATACAACGATAACGAGTCTTCGGAAAATGATCCCTAGATGAACTATACTTGAATTATTAATGCAAAGTCATAATGCTAATGCTAAGGTAAATTCTTAAGTTTACAGCTTAGATAAACCAGTCCTAACGGTCTCTGGTTTAAATTTTAACTCCCAGCTAAAGAAACAAAATGACAAATTTATAATTGCTGACAATAATCGGATTTATTATGGTTTATTTAAATGGTAGTTAAAATTTTAACTAGAAATTAAAAGATTGGGCCTTAGTATTTTATAAAAATTATAAATTTCTTTTACCTAGCAATATTTAAGAAGCCGTTACCAATATATTTATTTATGACGTATTTCGTGTACAAAATTCCTCGTTCATGTCGATACAGAAGCAGTGAGAAGATTCAATTAAGGCAATAAACAACACATGCAATAAGCATCTGGCACGTGGTGTACAGGTATAAAGGCCGGTATACATTGAGCAGCAAGGCACATCCAGCACTGCGCACCTGAACATTATTTATCACACCAAGCACAGGGTAATGAATACCCGCCCGGCACGTACACGGCGAATTTCTATGCTGCCATGTATAATTTAATCACCAGTACGTACACACCATAGTAAGAACTCAGTATACTCGTATTTGTTTAAAAAGATGTCAAATAGAAAGAGTATCACATACAGTATGTTCAGAAAAAACCTAATTCGGAGTACGTATGTCTGATCATTATTCATTTCAAAAGCAAAGTTGTCAAAATCGATCGTGAAATATAATTTTAAGGAGTAAAGATAAAAAAGAAGAATAAAAAATATTGCCATTCACCGTTTTCTAATTTATTTCTATTTCGAAAATAAGGATACATAAAGAAAAGTTCTGATTTCTTTAGATAACATTTTTGACATTTAATTAAATACCTTCAAATTGACATACGTTTTTTTTTGTTCATAGCTTACTTCGAATTAGGATTTTTTTAACACACTGTATTAATGACTATACTCGCCGTCAAATGATTATGGACTGATGTTCAACTGTTATCCCTTTCCGCACCCTGTCCCTTGCCAAGCGGTGTTGCCGCTTGTAATTTGACATGACCAGGAATGAACACAAATGTCATATAATACATTTAAAACTAATTTAAAATTTTAATATATCGTAAATGAAGAAAATATTATAACAAATAAGTAAGGTAAGACAGTAATACGTAATATAAAATATAAAAATTGTCTCTGTGGAAAATTTACATTTATATTTTGACCAAAGTACCCACACATCAAGCTATAAGGTCGCATTTGCGTTAAAATACAATAACCGGTGAAATCTAAATAAAAAGTAAGAATAATTGATTATTAGCTGAACAGTAGATCTGCCAACATAACATGCTTCTGCAGTCAAATCCAAAGTTTTCTTGTTATTTAATAAATTATAATTTTTTTCAGGATGTTACGCCATTTTTTGAAGAATTGCGTACATTGGCAATAATTGTTTTTGCCTGCCCATTTAAATCTTGTTTACCTAAACGTTCTTTATAAGAACCAAGACTATTTAATTCGTGAGTTTCACTCATTTTCTTTTCAAAAGTCTAAATATAATGCAATTTATAGGATTGGGAATAAAAAGCGCACGCAAGTACTAACAAAAATGTCAGATTACAGATATTTGTACAGGTAGACACTTAAAAAATTTGGCATCAGTATAGAAATCTCCAGTCCATAATTATTTGACGACAAGTATAATTACAACGACCTCTTAGATACAATTTCAAATAGTATTTAATAATGTTGGATAAATTTGTTGTTCGCTATATAATTATTTATTTTTACCTTCCGTCACTTTTAGGTAAGGAAGGTATTGTCTTTGGCAAAAAAAGTTTTTAATGAATAAGCACGTTTTAGGGTTCTTAGATCTATTAGTTTTACGACCATATCTCTGCTCTCTCTCTCTCTATCTCTCTCTCTCTCTCTTTCTCTCTTTCGCTGTCTCTCTCTCTCTCTCTCTTGCCTTATTTAAAGTGTTATTAATAGTTTTTCTTGAAAAAAAACCACTTAAAAATTATTTTTTGATATTTTCTGTAATTAACAATATGAAAAAATATCTTATTCTCTATACGGTTTGATTATACATTTCCTTTATATTCAATAGATATAGAGTTAAAGAATTATAAAGAGATTAACTTTCAAAAATCAGCCAACTTTGCTATAATCATGGAAACAACTTATATATTCAAATAATTCTAATTGAAAGATGTCAGTGTCAAGTGCAATTTAATAGTTTATGTTCGTGTTAAAATTTTATTGGATTTACAGAATCTTTTCAAAGGAACTTTCGGTATGGAATTAGTAGAAAATAGTATAGGTTCGTATTAAAATTTTACTCGATATATAGAATCTTTATCAATTAAATGGAACGTTGCACCGAAAAAACTATCACGTCAGGTTGGTAACGATCATTTCAGTTGAATTCAAATTTTTTAATAAACATTATTTAAATATTATTAAAAAATAATGATGTTTAATTTGCGAATTTATAAATATTTAATATTAATAATTAGGAAACGATTGAAAACTACAAAATTTTAATTTATGTAAGCCAAACCACAATTATCTAGATCAAAAGGAGTCACTTGTGAGCCCAGGATCCATTGGATTATTTTCCATTACTTTTAAAGGCGTTATAGAATAAATTTTGCAGTTACATTTTGAATATTTTTGTGATAATTTCGCTGATACAATTTTTCCTAAATTGTTTTCTGTAGCGTGAAATTTCCATTTGAAATCATTATATCTGGCTATCAGCTCTTAACAGTAATTAAATTTTTAATTTCATCTCCAAACTCATTCAAACAATCCGCGATAATTTTTATTGTTTCGCAATTTCAGTTACCGAATTAAATACAATACTTAAGAGATTCTAATCCTTGGTTACCATAGCTACCACATCTTCGTTGTCGCTTCAAATTACAATTCTTCAAGACAATAACTCGCGATTCAATTCATTCCCCGATAATCAAATCTTGGGAATGGGAAAGAATAGGTATAATGAAGGGAATAATCGAGGCGAAATGGAGGAAAGGCGACAGATAACGTTATAGTTTTCGCCGGTTTTCGCTAATTCTTTCTACAATAACTGTCAGCATATATTTAGTTTAAGACGCTCATTTTCACAGGATACTTTGCCGATGGAAATTAAAAAGAATGATGTAGCTTGCTACTTTTCGCCAATTCTACGTATTTTGTACAAATCCAATACCATGGAGATCACCAATGAACTTAAATATGCACATAGACTATTTATCTCGGTATTTGAATCATGGTGTTCACTTTCAGAATGATCAAGCTCTTCCACGATCGTATTGGAGCCTAGTTATGTACATAAATGAAAATAATTATATGTATTAAGCCGAGTAAATCCCGATAAAGTATTATTCTTTATCTCTATTTGAGTCCTATGCAACCTACGAAATTACAATAATATCAATTCCAAAAGTTGCCTGCATGTACTCATCGAATAATCGCGCAATGAAAGAGATTCTTATGCACGTAATTCATGACAACACAGCCGTTAAAAATCTGATGTGGCCAGCACATTACCTTCCGTGAATTCGATGTATTTTTACAAAAATTTACTTGAAAAATATTCTATGTATCCAGTGAAATAATTATTACACTAACTACTACTACAAATTCCATACCGAGAGTTCCTTGGAAAAAATTCTATAGCTGTCTCCGATGTTACATTTTAGCATTTAGTATTTAGGATTTTGGACGATTTTCCGTAAATACAACTTCGAATGGTACATTACCAGCATAATGTAGGTTTATAGGGAAACAACAAATATGTGCATTGGCATTAAACATGTCAATAGTTAAAAATCCCTAAATCTGAACTGAAAACGCTAAAACTATATACGTATTTCGGCAAATAAGTTGCCATCATCAGTAAATTTAGTTTCCGAAATACGTATGAGTTTATTGCTGTTTTATCAATGACGAAGACGAATTTTTTAATAGTTTACAAGACCAAAATCTTAAATATACATTAGATTTAGGGTATACAAACTTAGGATTTAGATATTAGTGCAACACCGGACACAGCCAATAAATCCAATAAAATTATAACACGAATATACACTATTAAATTGCACTTGAAACTGACATCCTGCCAATTAGAATTATTTGAATATATCAGTTGTTATAGGAAAGCTGGCTGACTTATGAAAGTTAATATCTTTATAATTCTTTAACTCTGTATCTATTGAATATGAAGGAAAATGTATAATCAAACCGTAAAGACTATAAGATATTCTTTCATACAAGGTAAAAAATTACATTGATATTCCGGACAAAATTTAGTTAGCTGTATTTTTTTCTGTTATTTCAACAATAAGTTTTTGCAGTGTATACGAAGAACTTTGTAGTTTAAGTTTCCAAAACTAAACAATTTTTGTTGTACATAAAAAGTATTATTTGCTGCAAAATATTAGTCATGGTAGCAATTATTATTAGTAGTACTAAGCAGTCATTTTGTTACTTTGTTCCGATTACAAAATCATTTTGCAACAATTAAATATATATCATCTGTTACTGGGACAAATTTTATTTTTTTTCCTGTGACATTATATTTTGTAAAGATTACAAATTATTTCTTTTCCGCCAAATACTTTGTACAGGTAACTAAAACTTTTGTGTAGACAGGGTATTCCCTGGTATACAGCATAATTCACTGTTCGTGTTATACTATATACTACGTCGTGTCGCATTTGCTTGGGCAGTTAAATTCAGCCTGCCGAAAAGTGTGTTTTAAAAGTGCTTGTTTCTTGTGCCCGTCAATAAAAATGGATGATTTTGTAAAAGATATTTTAACACAATGGCAATTAGAGTGTATTATTGAGAAATTTGAAGCTATTATAGATTACTGATAAATCTATATAATTTAAGTGACTTTTGTTTCATATGTTATTTTTTTATATAATATTTGTTACATGTATATCAATTATAATTATAAATAAATAAAATTAATATAATACGCATGTATTTAATTTTAATCTTACTACCTCATTAATGCATTTGTATATCTAACAAAATTAATTAGTTTCTAAAACAAATTTATACTTCTTAATAGTAACTTATTTTATTTGTTCGCATATACAAATATCTTTTGTTATATATAACAAAACTGTATTTGGAGCCACAACAATATTTTACTAGCAAATTTACCTTGCTAACTGTAATAAATATATTTGCTGGTCCTATATTGACAAAAAAAATTTGCTACTGGAACTTATTTTTGGTAATCACAACAAAGTTATTATTTACCGTGTATTGATAATCACATTAAATGTTAAAAAATTATATTTAACTACGTGTTTTCAAGAAAAACAGTTTTTATCTTAAAGGAACGAATGAAATTACAAATAATATAAGAAATGTGAACTAATCAAAATTTAAGGTTATAAATCAAACTGACAGTTCTTGTGATAAACCCTTCAAACAATTCGTCTATTTATATTAAGTTTTTATTATTAATATTATTATTATTATTATTATTTAAATATCAAATTATCATTTACTCATTATTAATTTCTGATTGTGAGTAAAATAGGATACAAATTCTCGGGCAATAACTAACGTCGGCACTTCGCCCCTTGATTAGCAATCTTTTGCCCTCGACAGTAACGAAACACATTCCACCTCGGTTAGTAATATACTATTACGGTACAGAATAAACATTTAATTGAAATTCAAATGAAAACATTTTTATAAGAATGTTTCTGTACCAAGACAGGTGTGGCTAAGAGAGAGATTGAAGTTGTACACCCAAATTTTGAATTAGCGAATCTAGTAGGATGCCCAGTTGATTAGAGCATCCTACTAGATTTAGGTGGGTCCTGGGTGAGGTCCATGAATATTTTCACAAAATCTTTCTTCGTTAATTAAAATTCTCTATGATCTGCAATGCCTATTTCTACGATTTATCTACCAATAAATACACGGTAAAAAATACATTGATATTCCGGACAAAATTTAGTTAGCTGCATTTTTTTTTGTTATTTCAACAAAAATAAACAATTTTTGTTGTATATATAAAGTATTATTTGCTGCAAAATATTAGTCATGGCAGCAATTATTATTAGTAGTACTAAGCAGTCATTTTGTTACTTTGTTCCGATTACAAATTCATTTTGCAACAATTAAAAATATTTCATCTGTTACTGGGACAAATTTTATTTTTTTTTTCCTGTGACATTATATTTTGTAAATATTACAAATTATTTCTTTTCCCGCCATATACTTTGTACAGGTAACTAAAACTTTTGTGTAGACAGGGTATTCCCTAGTATACAGCATAATTCACTGTTCGTGTACTATACTACTTCGTGTCGCATTTGCTTGAGCAGTTAAGCTTAGCCTGTCGAAAATTCTGTTTTAAAAGTGCCTGTTTCTTGTGCCCGTCAATAAAAATGGATGATTTTGTAAAAGATATTTTAAAACAGTGGCAATTAGAGCGTCTTATTGAGAAATTTGAAGGTATGTATAGATTACTGATAAATCTATATAATTTAAGTGACTATTGTTTCATATCTTATTTTTTATATAATATTTGTTACATGTATATAGATTATAATTATAAATAAATAAAAATAATACAATACGCATGTATTTAATTTTTACCTTACCATCTCATTCTATATATCAATCAAAATTAATTAGTTTCTAAAACAAATTTATAGTTATTAATGGTAACTTATTTTATTTATTCGAATAACAAATTTATATTTCTTAATGGTAACTTAATTTATTTGTTTGCATAACAAATTTATACTTCTTAATGGTAACTTATCTTATTTGTTCGCATAACAATTATCTTTTGTTATATATAACAAAACTGTATTTGTTGCCACAACAATTTTTTACCAGCAAATTTACCTTGGTAATTGTAACAAATATATTAGCTGGTCCTATATTAACAAAAAAAATTTGCTACTGGAACTTATTTTTAGTAATCACAACAAAGTTTTTATTTACCGTGTATAATACATTTTAAAATAATAGAAATTATAAATTATCATGAAATAATTTTGAAATTATAAACAGTAAAATAAAATCTGAATAATGATTATTTGAATCACAATTTATTGTACAGAAAACCAATTAATAATATTATTTTGAAAATTTTCATATGTAAACATTAATTACGTTGTTTTAAATTATTTATAATCAATGATATAATTTTATTCTATGAAACGCGTGTGAAATTTTCATCGAAACAATACTTCACAAAGAAAAAATAACTGCGAGAATATACTCAATAATATAGAATAAATATATAATGAATAAATACTCGTATTATTGCTTGCACTCATTGCAGCAAATGATGATCATTTGATAATTGATAAACAACATTTTATCAAGATGAATTAAATTTAGATACTTTCCAATATTGATTTTTTTATAATAATACTAGCTGACCCGGCAAACGTTGTTTTGCCATGTATGTTATTTTTAGGAAACATTTTTATAGGTAAATAAAAATAATTATCTACCATATGTGTGCGGGGAAGTATTTATAATCGAATGCATTATAAAGTATAAAAGTATGTTTTATTTAGGTTAATAAATAAATCTTTATTAGAGTAACGAATATATTTTAAATAACAGTCTTTGATAGCTATCTAAACATCAAAAATAAATATTTTTATTTTTATTACTATAAATTATGGCAGTGAAAAAACAAAAAATTCATTGTGCTCATTTAAGAGAGCGTCTAGCTCACTGACGATACGCCTGGCAAAAGGTGAATTAAGATTATGGAAGTCGCAACGTGCATCCGTGCGATTGGCGAGTGCACGTTCGGAGTCCTCGCCACCCATAAAGTATATTTGTAAAAATTTATGAGATTCGTTTGGCATTGGCAGCAATGAGCCCACTTTGTGATAAACTTGGCCTTTGATTTTAAACGTGGAATTAAATTGTTGACCGTTTGCTGCAACATTGCTGACTATTTCTGTTGCTCCAAACGATGTCATTTGGAAACATGAATTGAATGTGCGAATTGACTTTAGGAACAGGCTAGAATCTGGATCAGTACCAATAAGTAAACCGTGCAATGGCTCAGGTGGTGTTTCAATTTCGGTTAGTTGTACTTTTCCTGATGAGCAACACATCCCAAGTGGCTCATTTTTAAATTTAAGTGCATGACAATGCGGGCATTCCTTCTCCAAAGTACCAATAACCACTTTGGAATGAGCATAATATTCAACATCAGGCTCGTACTGGAATGCAAGTCGAAGAAATGAATTTGACGTAAATGCTCGATGAACTTGTTGGCGTTGTTGATCAATTCCTCTATGTCTGTCGACTATGAGTCTGCGAGTTTGTCTTCGTTCTAGTTGTCTTTGTTGATTTTGTTCATCTCGTGCCTCTTGTGATCGTTGTTCACGTAACTGCGACATTCTCGCACGCAAATTTGCATTGTCTTCTTGAATTTGTTCGCTTGATCTTCGTGCTCTTAAATCTCGCACGGCTATGGAACTACTCGTTCGACGACTCAAATTGGCCCCTTTGCGCTTTTTTGGCATTGCTGACTGTACGTAGAACATATAAATAAATGAAGTTAAAAAACTGAAACGGGTAAAAAAATTTGTTTATATTTGATAAGCTTTATCAACTGTTAATAAATGATTTTTTAACATCACAGGATTTAATAAATATTTATGAACACTCAAATTTATTGAGTACAATTTACAAATTGTTAATAAATATTTATTAATGGTTAATTCTTGCAAAAAAAATAAAACTTTTTAATTATCAAATAAAAAATAAGGGTTGATCGTAGAGGGGTGAAAATTTAGGGTTGCATGTATTTTTGTATGATGTATCATAAAAAAATAAAAACAAAAAATTTTGTCTGAAAAATAAAAAAAAAAATTAAGGGGTGGACCACCCTTAACATTTAGGGGGATGAAAAATAGATGTTGTTCGATTCTCCCCCCTGACTAATATCCTCGCTAAGGATCACGAAAATCGGTCGAGCCGTTTCGGAGGAGTTCGATTACGCACCCCGTGACAGAAGAATTTTATATATTAGATTGCAAAAAAAATAAAACTTTTTAATTATCAAATAAAAAATAAGGGTTGATCGTAGAGGGGTGAAAATTTAGGGTTGCATGTATTTTTGTATGATGTATCATAAAAAAATAAAAACAAAAAATTTTGTCTGAAAAATAAAAAAAAAAAATTAAGGGGTGGACCACCCTTAACATTTAGGGGGATGAAAAATAGATGTTGTTCGATTCTCCCCCCTGACTAATATCCTCGCTAAGGATCACGAAAATCGGTCGAGCCGTTTCGGAGGAGTTCGATTACGCACCCCGTGACAGAAGAATTTTATATATTAGATGATCAGGCATTCTCCACTGACACTGAAAAGCTTTTTTGCCTACTACTTTGGTCGAACAATTTTTCGAACTCTTATTACGGCATAGATCACCTCATTTTTCTTCCAAAAGTTACATATATTTTGCGCAGACTTTTTTTTAAGATTGAAGTTAATGGGTATTGCACGAAGACATGTAAGATTCATGTTTTAGCAAATAAAAGCAAATTCTCGAATTCTGACTGAAACTTACTTACAACGTTTCAAGTGTGTAAATGAGGCGCATAATTTTATTATGAACAAAACTTCATGTCACATGTAACATGTTCCGAATATATTATTCATATTACCTTTAAGACCTAACAAACTTTAAATTTATGGTAATCCATAACAATTTACTAATTATTATTTCTTTTTGAAATAAAAAATTGTGTGTACTTAAGCAAGCTATTTTTCTAGTAATTAAAATGTCAAGTACACATGAAACATAAGATAGGTGTTGTTATGATGTTCCATATAAGTACCGGAAGTTTATTTTATCAGTAAACATAGGGTATATTATTGCCATAGTTACGGTATGAATGTTTGACAGCAATGTATTGAAGCGTTTATTTTATGAGTAAACATAGGCTTTTAACATGGGAAGCAGTTTTTGGTAAATACAAAGGTCTGGCAATAAATCAAGCCATGCTATTGAACATGATAATAGTACATTACATCTTGTACATTATTTAATATTAATTACTTTAATAATATTGAAAAAATTACAATAAATTGTAAAAATTGTCAAATAAATAATTGTTTCACTTTTTTATTATGCAATATTAAAAAATTTGTAAATGTCTCGGTGGTACAGTGGTTATAACAGTTGCGGCTAAAATATTTGGTTGGGGTTCGATTCCCCGTTGGGATAATTATTTTTTTTTCATAAAAATTGTTGAGCTTAAAAATCAGTTTATATTTCCATATTACAATCATTTAAAAATAATAATAACATTGTAATAAATAGAGAAAATAATTGAGAATAATTGATTACAATAATCAAAATATTGATGTAATAACAATGCATTGCATTTTTTATTTTGATAAATACAGTAAAAACATAATATCTACAGAAATTTATTATATTTCACTTATTTTTATTAATATCAAAGGAAATACAATGCATTGTTATTGTATCAATATTTTGATTATTGTAATCAATTATTCTCAGTTATTTTCTCTTTATTTATTAAAATGTTATTATTATTTTTAAATGATTGTAATATGAAAATATAAACTGATTTTTAAAAGTTCAACAATTTTTATGTAAAAAAAAAAATAAAATAATTATCCCAACGGGGAATCGAACCCCAATCAAAAATTTTAGATAACCACTGCAGCACCGAGATATTTACAAGTCTTTTGATATTGCATAATAAAAAAATGAAACAATTATTTATTTGACAATTTTTACAATTTACTGTAATTTTTGCAATAAAGTTAAAGTAATTAATATTAAATAATGTACAAGATGTAATATACTATTATCATGTTCAATAGCATGGCTTGATTTATTGCCAGACTTTCGTATTTACCAAAAACTGCTTCCCATATTAAACGCCTATGTTTACTCATAAAATAAACGCTTCAATACATTGCTGGTCGAACATTCATACCGTAACTATGGCAATGATATACCCTATGTTTACTGATAAAATAAACTCTTGGTATACTTGACATTTTAATTTCTATAAAAATGCCTGCTTTGATTTTGGTTTTATATTCTTTTAAATATAATATAAATTATTCAACTTGAGAGGGCAACAGTGATTGAATCACCCTTCAGTAATATTTTTCATGATTCAGCACTTCGCATACGTTTCCGCCGCTTTTTCATTGTTTTTCAGGGTTCAGAAACATAAATGGTTGCCATTTGGATCGTACATCAATGCCATCTCTTGACAGCTCCCGGAAGGTTTATAAACTTAAATGTTTAAGTGTGCTGGGCTTACGTACACATTTTTACCTTCCGTCACCTTTAGGTAAGGAAGGTATTGTCTTTGGTCAAAAAATTCGGTGGTGAGTTTTTAATAAATAAGCACGTTTTAGGGTCCCTACAATACGAATATACCATTTTTAAGATGATGTCTGTATGTGTGTGTCCGCGTGTGTGTGTGTGTCCGCGTGTGTGTGTGTGTGTGTCCGTGTGTATGTGTGTGCGTCCGTGTGTGACAAATTTTTCTCCGACGATAACTCCAATACTACAATTCTAAAAATTATAATTCTTTCGTATTCCTCTTCTGTATAACCATATGAAGAGTTCCACCGGAAGTACCCTTATTTGAAGTTTTTAACAGTTTTTCTTAAAAAAACGCAGTTAAATATTATTTTTTGACTTTTTGTTATTATACATATTAAAGAAAATACTCCACTCTATATGGTTTGATTATACATTTTCCTTCATATTCAATAGATGTAGATTTAAAGCGTTATAAAGGAATTAATTTTCTAAAATTAGTCAGCTTTGCTATTTATCATGTAAACATCTGATAGGCACACTGATAGGTATATTCGAAAAATTTTAATTGACAGATATCAGTTGCAAGTGCAAAACCAAATATAGCAAGTATAGGATCTAAAATTGGTATGTCGTAGTGTTCCACGCAAGTGACATGCAGAGAAAGGCCAAAGAGAAGATGGAAATACTGTATCGCAGAAGACTTAAGAAAGAAAGGACTTTGTGAAAAAGATGCGTTGGACAGTAATGAGTGGAAGAGAAGAGGAAACAACGACCCCTAATAAAATAGGGGAAAGCTGAAGAAGAAATGAAGGAAGTGTCAAGTGCATTTTACTTAGTGTTTACGTTATAATTTTATTGGATTTGTAGAACCTTTTCAAATGAACATTTGGTATGGAAATTGTAAAAAATAGTATGTGTTCGTGTTCGATTTTACATGATATTATATAAAATCTGTTCCAAAGTTCCTTTTGGTATGGGATTTGTACAAAATACATCGAATTGACGGAAGGTTTTGTGCTGGCCACAACAGATTTTTTTTATAAGATGTTAAAATTCTGTGAGCATTTTAACCAAATTCTAACAAAATTTTCAAGAAAGAATTTTCATTTTCTTGGGAGAAGGCTGGGAAACAACTCAAATTTTATTTTAAAATCTGGCCAAAAACCCCAAAAACTAGTTTTAAAACTAGTGATGATGGCGCGATTTATTCGCGTTGTCATTTCAATGTCATTTTCATACTTTTAAAAAATCAATTTAGCGGTTATAATCACGTTGTAATGCTGTTAATACGTTTTTTCAAAATTATAAACAAACAACAGAAATACTAATGAAAGTAATATTTTGACAGATATTGTGATGTTTTCCGGCCTTGTATTAATAACGTAGGCTATGATCGGAATTAACGTGATGTTAGGTTTGACCTTTCCCCGAGTTTTTCCGAATGACCGTGTTGCGTAATGCCCGACGGGTCAGCCTTGTTCATTGTCCAGAGAAAGTGTGCTAGGTGCACCTAGAAGGTTCCACTTCAAAAATTATTTTTATTTTTCATCATTTAAAATATCTCCCTTTATTGGATAAAGCCTAAGAATTGGTTTATTAAATATTCAAAATAAAATTCTTTTACAATAATTGAAGGAAAATCAACAAAAGATTGTTTTACGATGCAGGATATTAAGAATTCAATTTTCTACACCACCTCCATTTATTTGTAGGAAATGTTTTTCTGTGATAAACATACGTGAAAATTATTTGAACTAAAATGAGGTTTTAATTTATATGCGTCACTAATTAAATATTCAAACGTGGAAGTCTGTAAGTATTTTTAGACAGTCAATGTACGAGGCACAAGCTTTGTGAAAATGTATATTCTATGTTAAAGGTTAAAGTTGGATTTGTGGGAATATAAATTAAATATGAACATAAGGTAGTTTGGCCTGAGTAAAATTTTAATGAAGTTTAACATACTTACTGCTTACAATAATATGAAGGAGAATTAGACATTACCTGTAACAAAGAAAATTAAATTATTAAAAATTAAAGCAATATGTAATATGTTAGAATAGAGTTTAATATTCATAAATGAGTAGGATAGTAGGAATGTCGACACATATTTTATTTTTTAAGTTTACGCTCATAAATAGTCGGCAGGGGTTCCTGAAATGTCACTAGGTTTTATTTAATTTTATAGTACGTTTTAGAAAAGTAAAAGTATGCATTTTTTAACTCATTGCCATACGAAAGGATTCGCTTCCAACGTCTAAAACAGCTCTAAAAATGAAAGTAATAATCACGAGCGCAAATTATATAATTAGAAAAATTGTTCACAGGGCATCGCTCAAAACAGCTGTAGACACGTGTTTCGCTCTTATTAGAGCTCATCAGTACAGCATAGTTAGTTAACAGGTGAACATTAACTAGAAGTAAAAAAAAAAAACAAAAAACAAAAAAACAAACAACAACAACAATTGTGTGTTTGGCTACCTACTGGTGCTGTTACAAGTTGTCGGTTTTTTTTTTTACTTCTAGTTAATGTTCACCTGTTAACTAACTATGCTGTACTGATGAGCTCTAATAAGAGCGAAACACGTGTCTACAGCTGTTTTGAGCGATGCCCTGTGAACAATTTTTCTAGCTCTAAAAATGTTCGAATTCAGTGTCATTTACTCAGGATTTTCTATAAAATAAATAAATAATATTAAGTTGGATTATGGACAGAAATTATAAATTTGTCATTTGACAGTTCATTTCGTTTCATGTTTGTTTATTTTTTCTCTAAGCGGTTTTTTATACTTTCTATTTATATTCTTTTTTTAATCTGCTCATTTCTTATTCTACCAAACCTGGCGACCTCTTCTACTATCCTTAAATACCTCATTTGTGTCGCTTGTATTTTACCTACTTTTTATTCTTTAGTTCATAGTCCATGGTTCGTTCTTTATATAAATATGTTTATATTAGTAGGCAATGGCCACTAAAGTGTTATTTTGTCGTCGTTACTTGTTTATTGTTAAAAAATATTTTGTAACTTTTATTTGCTGCTATTATTATGTTTTTTATTTTACTTCGTGCTCTAAGCTTTGTTTTTCACTGCTTGTCCCAGGTAAGTGAATATTTCTACCTGTTATATTTGTTAATTTCTTGCTTGTTGTTATTTCTTCTCTCAGCAATAATATGATTGTTATTGTTAACTATTTATTTATCTGTTTCAAATTTGTGCATAGAAGAAGACAGCAGGTTGTGAAGGAGTATCGCAGACATGTAAGCAAAATAGCTACATATGTATGTATAGTTGCCTGTGTTGCGACGACTGGCAAATACCCTTATCCTTATTAGGTACACCCGGCAACGAGTTAAAACTTGTACAGATATGATTATTATTTATTCGAAGTTATAATATAAACTACTGAATCCATCATTGGATAAAGCAAAAGTCAAGTATTTTGATTCCATAATTTTGTGTGATATAACATAACATCGTTTACATGGAGATTGACTAGCATTTATTGTTTACGTTACTATACAGATATGCCGTTTCGTACTTGATTTTTTTACTTAATATTTTATATTCATCACAGTCTAGTACCTATGTATT
Organism: Ophonus ardosiacus; assembly: GCA_943142095.1. Lineage (NCBI taxonomy): Eukaryota > Metazoa > Arthropoda > Insecta > Coleoptera > Carabidae > Ophonus > Ophonus ardosiacus. The sequence continues at coordinate 13,176,715 of OW964830.1, read as the reverse complement.
TTTAACTCACTGGTGCATGCAATCAAAACTTCAAACAATGCTAAGAATCAAAAATGGAATACATTTAGTATCCTTTCATAACATACATAATCATATTTCTGTGTTGATTAGTCTATAACTCCATATTGAATCTTAATTTTAACTCCTTTTTGAAATATTAAAATGATGTAGGTACTGTTAACTGAATACCAAAGAACTTTCTACTAGTGGCTTCCTCATTGATAAGTCCCAAAATTGTTCATTTGGGAGATGGAATATTTGTTTTATTATCTTATTCTCATATTGTCCCTTAGCCAAAATAGGACGAGATCATTCCTACATTACCTGTAAATGAATAATTATTCCAATTCAAGAAGACAATTTTCTTAGTAGGTGTTATACATGATTATGATATGCTAACCTACAAACAGTGGATTCACGTCTGGTAAATTTTGATCACAAATAATGCGCATGTGCCAAGCATATGATGTAAAATATGTTATATTTTAATATTTTACAAATGGTAGAAAGGAAACGAATTAGTTAATTGTGAATTTAGCCTTTTTTTATACATTTGCCAGTTGTGGATTATTTTGTTTGTTGTTGACTAGCAATTTTTATTGTACTCTTCCTGAATGAGCCATCCAAGAAAAGAACAGACAACTTACTTGTAATGAGCAAGCAAGATGTCAGACTAATAACAGGACTGGTAACAGGACACTGTCAATTAAATAAACATTTGCATAGGTTGGGCCTCAAACAAGAACCAACATGCAGAGGATGTGGAGAAGAGGATGAAACCCCTGAACACTTAATATGTCACTGCGAAGCATTTATGGCAAGCAGACATAGTCTTTTAGGAGCAAAGAAATTGCACACTGAGACAATAAAGGACATTAGTCTAAAGAAAATCTTGGAGTTTACAAAACATGCAGGGCTCCTAGAATAGGAGGAAAACACGAAGGGTACAATAGACCAGAAAGGTCGCAGTACAGGGGCAAGAATGAACCACCTCCCGACAATAATAATAAAAAAAAATAGCCTTTTTTATACATTTGCCAGTTGTGGATTATTTTGTTTGTTGTTGACTAGCAATTTTTATTAAAGCACGGAGTGCTTTAATCGGCATTTTCGCACGCATTTTAGATCGATAACCATGAATTATAATGTAGGTATAATATTTTTTTTTTAAATTTTCTGTTGCATTCTAGCATGTCACATTTTAGTAATTATGCTACTTTACAATATGTTGTTGATTGATTGAAGGTAAAATAGACCACGCTTACGCCTAGAAAGTTACAACTGCACTACGTATCTTACCCAGTAAAATGACATTTTCCGGAGATGATATGTAATTAATAAACGAGGGACAGAATGCAAATTAATTTATTAGTAATGTAAGCACTTACACAAAAATAAAACAACCACATGAATTCATGAATCGATTCAGTATAATAGTACAAGTACAAGTAATTCAGTTTCGCTTCTGAATGTGTCCTGTCTGTCCTACATGTTCTAAAGTTACTAAATCGTTTGAAGTGACAGTTATGTAAGGATATTAGGTTGTGTGAGAGTCGGTTAAAGCTTGGTTGCGATCTGCATACCCGCATTCTGCTCTTAGGTGTTAATTGCAAACGTCCGACGACGTTTGCACACTCTGCTATGCAACTGCTATGCGTAATTACTGCCCCAACTATTCAAGAGACATTTAAACTGATTCTTCCCCAACATGATCTGTCTTCTCTAAGAAAGAAATTTATTATTTGAATCTAAAGAAAAATATCTGAGTTATGAAGTAACATAATCTACTATAGTTGTCGTAAAATAAGTATGGACTGGAAATTGCCAATGTCGTGGCTATATATTGAAAATGCTAAGAAGAAGCAGAAATACTTCATGGCAAGAGTCAGAGTGCAGAAAAGGGAAAACGTTAAGCAGCAGTCCATACTTATTTGATGGTAACTATAGAGATACAGAAAATGTTTTGAACTTCGAATTGATCAATTTGGAAAGGTGTTACCTCCGGTTTTGTGACAAATTCATTTTTCGACAGTTCAAAGAGAGGGACATACCAATTATTAAACAAATTTTATTTTATGAAAAAATGTCCTTTCTACAACTGGATTGGCCTTTTAATTTACATGAGTTTTTTATATTATAATTAATGTTAAATAGTTTTGTATAATATAATTATTGTTAATTTTCGAAATAACTTGTCACTTTTACTTTTTTTTATCATATTTTTAAAATATCTCTATACCATTTTGTTGCGTGTATTTTCTCCTTGTACTTAGATAATAATGTCGCCTAAAAAGTTCTCAAATTTGCGTCCTTGCTCATTTTTCCGTACATTTCAAGACAAGAACATTGTGAAAAAAATTGGCTCAACTGTTTCTATGCATCAGCTGATTAGTTAAAATGACACCAAATAACATGCACATACATAAAAGTCACGCATATCCCAATTAGTGAGTTAGCAATGAAAACTTAGCTAATTCACTTCTTACTAACCGTACATTTTCATACAGCAAATATTCTTTCGTTATATACGAGGGGAGTTTTTTATGTTATCTACCTAGCTATGAAAACAACGAGTTAGAGAACAAATAAAATTTTATTTTTCAACGTGGCCGCGTGCCTGAGTGTCTGGTCGCGAACCTGGGGGAACCGGGTTCGATCCCGACTGACGCCAAATATTTCCGCTTTTAAATGGCACAAAAGTGACCCCTGTGGTGCACTCTCCACGCCAGCTATGAGTGCCCGTGAGGTGACGCCTGGTAAGCGCCCACACGGTAAAATATATCGTCATCATTACCGATGTCTACATGTGTTGTAGATACTGGCACACCCAGTAATGGGTAATATGCCGTGATGATATATTTTTTTTTTATTTATTTAAGAACCGTTAACACCAACACACTTATTCAAACGTTTTTCTAATAAAGCTACGCCTGCAAAAAAAAAATCTTTTGGTAACTCTGCAAAATATGACTCCACTGCGTTTTCCAAGTCATCATTCGATAAAAAGCGACTCTCTCTCAAATGTTTTTTTGAGTAATTGTGAGGTCTTTTTTTCGCGTATAGCCGCTTTCAAGTTCTTAATTGTGTCTTTGTAGACATGAAAATGTCACAGTAACTTAACATAAGAAAATTGTCGCGATAGCATATTGTTTTCATAGCTAGGTAGATAACATAAAAAACTCCCCTCGTATTAAAGTGAAGATTAGTATACTTTCTAGCTAAAAAAGCATAATGTAAAATAGGCGTTAATATAAATTATGTATCATTAGACGCACAATTTTCAATAAAGAATTGATTAGTTATATTTATAACATGTTCATCTTTTATTTTTTTTTATATTTTACGAGTAGGTACTGTAAAATTCCTTTATTTACTTTAACTTTCCTCTTCCAATAAAATGGTAATCATGTTTTAGTGCAATTTAAATTAAATAATTTATATGTGTTCAGTATTATGTTGAGTTATAGTCAGTGACGTGAAAATATCAATGCAACCACTAAATAGCGATGATTATAATTGCAGTTAAAATCTAACGATTTACATTTGAATTTGTGTAACTAATTTTAGAATTATTATAACTGGCTAGGTAGTTAATTCTAATGAATATGCATTAGTTACTGCAATGCGTTGGAATCTAGAATTTATATTTGTTGATTGATATTGAACTACATTATTTCATAAAGTCAAATATATCAACAAATGTGTAATCACCAGTGAAAATTTATTTGTTCAACATTCGACAATGTATATTAGTAATAGTTTTATTTAAATAGATATGTAATGAGTGAAATAAATATGCATTTTGCTAGTGTTACATAGATTACAATAGCATTTTTTATTCTTTTTTAATGTATTAAGAAAACGAAAATGACAAAATATTTTAGAAATAGAGTCTAATGAAGGAGTAAAATGTCATGTAAAATTGGGTATTTAACTTTTTTCACCTCCCGCTACCCTTGGTAAAAGAAGTATAGGGATCGTGATAAAAATTGCATATCGAGATTTTACTAAATGACCACGTTTTAAGGTCCCTAGAATCAGATTTTCACGCTGATGGCTTTTCTTCGAAAATACATTTAAATGTCATTTTTTCGCAATTTATGTTATAAAAATTATTAAATTTTCTACAGATATTCTTAACTCGCGTGATTTATAGAATATTTTATTCAATTTTGACGAAATAAAAAACCTCGTAAAAAACTAATCGTTGATATAAACGCCAATTCGTTTATTTATGAATTATAAACTAGCTTTATTTTCTGTCATTTGAGTCTTGAAAAATACTGAAAATGGCAGATCTGCCTGACGAAGACCGTGGTAAAAATATTATATTTGTGCCTCATGTTATTTTAAATGCCTTATTTGTTGAAGAGTGAGTTAAAATCCTGTGAGTGTGATTTAATTTTTTTTATCTACGAAAGTGCGTAAAATTGAGGTCTAGTTGTTAGTTTTAAGTTTGTAAAATGATTGTTTAGTAACAAGTAGTGTTGCCAAAAGTCGAGACGAGACGAGACTTAGGGCCGGTCTTGTCTTGGTCTTGACTTGGTCTCGACTAAAGTGGTCTCGTCTTGGTCTTGTCGAGACGAGACTTGATGTCAGTCTCGTCTCGTCTCGAGTCTCGACAAGACTCTCGACTTTACTTCCATTAACATTTTTTTTATAATCCCATCTAATAGAACATAATATTCTAAGAACAGCAGTACAATCGCGATTCAAAAATTCCAAATAATATTTGAGATATTTATTATTTTTTCTGTAAATATCATCAACTTGATACTTGAGCTCTTGAAATAATTAATATGAAAATATACATACATACCGAGTGTTGTTTCTTATTAATAAACATAAAATATATAATTTCAATTCCTTAGCTACAGAATAAATCACAGCAATGCATTTCTATTATTAGCAATAGTTAAATAGGTATGTATATGTTTAAATGTAGCAGTAAGTAAATGGACAAAAATCCCGAAAAAAATAAACTTCTTTCGCTATTTTTTTTATATTTTTCTAAATAAATGTTAAATAAGTAGATAACTAAAACTTAACCTTTCGCGTATCCCCTAGTACGCGTACCACAGGTTGAGAACTTCTGCTTTATATCAAAATTTTGACGAATAAAAATATAGTTAGTCATATATTTATGTTATTTATTTGCCAAAAAAATACACTTATTCCAAAAACGTATTTAGAATAATAATAGTATATTCAATAAAAACTGTAGGTAGTTACATAAACACAATTCTCTAACAAAAAAAAAACTTATTTGAAAACAAATAAATTATAATAAACGTGCTTAAATTTATAAAATTAGAAAAAAAAATAGTAACTAAGAAACTTTAATAAGAACAGTTGTACGGTTTAACGAATTATAAATAGATTAACTTTCCAAAATCAGTCAGCTTTACTATAATCATAGAAACAGCTGATATATTCAAAAAATTGTAATTGACAGATGTCAGTGTCAAGTACAATATAGGTACATAATGATTGTTTATTGGATTTATATTTTTTCCAAAGAACGTTCGGTATGGAATTTGTAAAAATAGCATATGTTCGTGTTATAATTTTATTGAATATATAGAATATTTTCTAGGGAATTTTTGATGTGAGATTGGCACAAAATACATCAAATTGGCGGAAGGTCTTGTGCTAGCCACAACAGATTTTTTATGTACCTACTAAAACTTCTTTTACATGTTGTAGAAGGTAGAGTTAAAAATAAAATCAAGCCATGGAGTAAAAATGGATAGAATTTTTTGGAGATATCTAATAATTCTTCATATGGTATTTCTTTCTCAAGAGGTTCCTCTTTCCACTTATGAAACCATAATAATGATTCCTCATAAAAATTGTCTATGTTATGTTTCATTTAATTCTTTATCATACGTTTATACTTTTCTTTATTACATGGTTTTATATTTTTAGGATGCAAAATTGTTAGATTGACTAAAGTATTGTATTCGGAAATATTTTGGATTTGGGTTGGGCAAACCTACCTACTTTTATTACTAGCAGATGTATAAAAGTGGTTGTTATTGTCTGGTAATATGCAGCATTTATAGCAAAGGCCGTTGTAAAATTTATTGTTCCATTATTGGATTTTTACTAGAAAAGAAATGTTGTGTTATTTTTTACCCATTTTTTTTTAAATTATATTATATTAGGGAATTGGGAAAACAGTTTATTTTACACATTTGTGCATACAAAGTTTTAAGAAAATTGTTAAAGAAGAGCTTGTACATTACGACTTTTATATTTCTATTTTCTTTAAGGCTTTAAGTAAACGATTAATTTTTTCAATTTTTTCATATGAATGAATTTATACAATGTATTTTAATTTTCTGAGGGGGCGCGAGCGCCCCCGCCCCACCTGGCCCCTGTATACGCCTATGGGCACCGGGCGAGTGTACTTGCATTTTGCATGTGTTCTTACGAGAAATGCTTAATACCAGTTTCTTAGAATATCTGATACCAATTTTCCCAAATTGTTATACCTGTAACTACATATTTTAACAATGTCCCTTACATTTCACTTTGTTAAGATAAAATTTTACTTTCATTATACATGTAAAAGATACATAAACTTTTTTGTTAATTTTTAATGATAACACTAGAAAATGTTTTATTTTCATTGGTTGGAAAAGTATTTTTACATAAATTATGGATACAAAGTTTGAGAAGAATTAAATCTTCGTTTTTTTTTTATATTTTTACTGTTTCTTTACAAAATAATTATGTAACTGATTTGTTAGTATTAATAGTTTACATTATTTGCAATTAATATATTCCTATTTCTACATGCGATATTATTCATATGTTTCAATGGAAGAATTATTTAGGTGAATAAGAAGTACATCGGTTAAAAATGTAGAATATGGTTATTTTAAAACGGGAATTTCCCTAAGATCGTAAAATCTTTGTGTACATTTTCGTAAAATTCTAAGAATTACAATAGATTCTTTAAAAATAAAAGAAAAATAATGTATATTTGAAGGGAATGTTACTTTTGTTATAATATATTAATTTAATAAATAAAACTGAAGTACATTGCTAACTTGCAGAATGCACCACAGATGTAACTTTTGTGTGCTATTTGAAAATTGGAAATATTTTTGAAGATGTAGTCAGTATTTCATATACCCAGTTGTACCAATATATTAACTGAGAATTAAACAAAAATTAAATTAAAATCAACATGTGTAGTATAACATAAAGGTTGATCTTAATTTAATAAAAAATATTGGTGCATTAAAATAACATAAGAATTCTAAATTGATACTTCTTTCATTTCATCCCACCCACACTGTAATTTATATTCATTTAAAACATATTTGGATTATTTAGATGAATAAGGAATACATCATATTTACATAAATTAATGTTTCTGGGTATGAAAGTAGAAATACAAAATTTGAAAAATTAATATCTCTCTTATTTATTCGAATTTTCAATCAGTATTTACAGCAATACTCTCAGTTTTTGAAGGACTTTTAGAATAGATATATGTTTTAAAAAAATACCTTTGATCTGAAGTCGAGAGTCTTGTCGAGACTTCAAGACTTTCTCGACAAGACTTGCTGCTGGTCTCGTCTCGTCTCGACTTTTCTAGTCGAGACCAAATGATGGTCTCGTCTCGACAAGACCAAGACGAGACGAGACCAAGACCAAGACTGGTATTGGTCTTGTGGCAACACTAGTAACAAGGATTCCATTAGTCACAGGTTGTCGATCAACGAGTAATTAAAACTTTTATACGCTCTAAAAAAAAAAAAACCTTGGTAATATTGTTATCCTAATTCATATTTTTTTTTATATATATCATTGGGTTTTTAGATTCTATCGTAGATAAAATATTGTACAATACACATTCGAAAAGCATCTTTAGTCACTCAGGGGTCTTAAAACATGAGCATAGCTTTACGTACTTGTAACATAAATAACTATTTCAATTCACTAGCAAATAAACAGTTTAGTATTATAGTTGTTGCTATGGAGTTAATAATGACAATTTAAAATGTCAAAATTGAAATAATAGTATTTTAAAGTATAAAATTTTGATAACCGAGTACACTTAGCTCAGAGTAAAAGTAAATCTATAGCACCAATGAAATTTTACTAAATAGGTAATATTGAAAAAAAAAACTGGTTTTTCATGTTAATTGTTATATGTAAAAGATTACTTAGGGCATTCGGTAAATGTCTATATTTATTTATTCCGTAGACAAGGTTCAAGATTTTTAATAAATTTTTGCAGAACAATTCAACAAATTGAACGAATTCCCGCAATGAAATATAAAATAGAAATCATGTCCTATTCCTGAAAACATGTCTAAAACTTTTCTGAAAGTGGATTCCATGCGAGGCGGCTAGGGTGCGAACTGGGTCAAATTCCCAACTTTTTAACTTCAAGCCCTTGAGATTTGTCTTCAAATAATGAATGAAATACTAGTCGCTTTAATTTTCTTTCTCACCATCTTTTTCAAACTGCGAGAGCACGTCAACTGACGCTCTTAATATTTTTCTTTAATACACCCGGATAGTTTACTACTGCAAAGTTAAATTAAAAATTTTACATATTGCACTTTATTCTAGAGTAAAGTTTCATTAGCCATGTTTTATACCAGAGAAAATAAAAATTATGTACTGGGTACAACAAATTATAAAATATCATGTACATTAAATTTAAATTACACTTTACTAAATAATTAGTGAAAAAAATACTTTATTATAAGTTTTTATTTTTCTGCAATTAAGTGAGATATTATATATACCGAAAAATTTGACAGCTACTTCCCAATGAATATCTACTAATTTGTTTTATTAAAATTTTACGTTTTAAACTGTTATTAAATTCATAGCAACAACTATAAGTAATACTTTATTCACAAGTGAATTAAAAATTTTTAAGTCACTCTCACAAAATTTTAACTCACTCTGCAACAAATATTACATTTAAAATCAGGTACGAAAATAACACTCACCATAGTATTTATCATACATTATCAGCCATTTTCATTATTTTTCACGGCACAAATGACAGACAATAAAGCATTTTAAATAGTTGACTTCACGTCTATCAGCGACGATTGTCATACTCAGACTACTAACTGATCAGTTTTTCATTTTGTTAAAATTAATTATTATAATGGTTTTTATTATTATTATGTCAAAATTGAATAATAGTATATTATACGCCAAGGTTGAGAAGATAATCATTATTGACCCAGCGCCTATTGTAACCCGAGGGCGAAGACCGAGGGATATAAGGCGCCTGGTCAATAATGATCTTCTCAACCGTAGTTTAAATACTATTTTTTTCACTACAAGCACATAAATTATCTTTTAAATTTTTTTATTGATAATAACAATAATTTTAACATGAATAATAACGTTACTTATTTGTTAATATTCACAAAAACAAAGTAGGGTGCATTTGTTTTTATCTGACGTTTTGCTCATTTCGCTGGTTTAATAACACTTATGGGCCTTGATTTGCATTTGATTTAATTATTTAATAAAAACACTTTGTGCTGCTACAGTCAGCAGCCTTATTAGTTTATTATTATTTTTAAATAAATATATTGAAATGTATTTACCTACAAATACAAAAAATCTGTTGTGGCCAGCACAAGACCTTCCGTCAATTCCATGTATTTTGTACAAATCCCATACCAAAAGGTCCTTGGAACAGATTCTATATAATATCATGTAAAATCAAACACGAACACATACTATTTTTTACAAATTCCATACCAAAAGTTCATTTAAAAAGGTTCTATAAATCCAATAAAATTATAACATAAACTACACTAAGTAATGTCCTTCCATCTTCTCTTTGGCCTTTCTCTGCGTGTCACTTGCGAGCAACACTATGACATACCAATTTTAGATCCTATATACTTTTTTCCATATTTGGTTTTGCACTTGCAACTGACATCTGTCAATTAAATTTTTTTGAATAATTATGTCAGCTGTTTCCATGATAAATAACAAAGCTGACTAATTTTTGAAAATTAATTTCTTTATAATGCTTTAACTCTACATCTATTGAATATGAAGGAAAATGAATAATCAAACTATATAGAAAAGAGTATTTTCTTTAATAAATATAATAACAAAATGTCAAAAAATAATATTTAACTGCGTTTTTTTAAGAAAAACTGTTAAAAACTTCAAATAAGGGTACTTCCGGTGGATCAATTATAACCAAAATCTAATCAACTCTTCATATGGATGTACAGAAGAGGAATACGAAAGAATTATAATTTTTAGAATTGTAGTATTGGAGTTATCGTCGGAGAAAAAATTGTCACACACGGACACACATACACACACACGCACACACACACACGCACACACACACGGACACACACACACACATACATACAGACATCATCTTAAAAATAGTAAATTCGTATTGTAGGGACCCTAAAACGTGCTTATTCATTAAAAACTCACTATCGAATTTTTTGACCAAAGACAATACCTTCCTTACCTAAAGGTGACGGAAGGTAAAAAATAGTGATTTGTTCAATCCTACATCTACAAATATTTCACATTTTCACCAAAACAGCACAGTGGCCAGGCGAGGCGACAGCGTAGGTCAATTTAAAATTATAGTGACAAATTTAAATTATATACTTAACAATTTGAGTTTAATGAGTTAAATAATATTTGGATTTGAGGCTTGAGTTTGATTGAAAAGTGAGAGTTTGCATTATAGACCAAGGTTAATAATAAATTATTATTGACCTATGTTACCATGGTTACAAGCAAGCGGTAGTGAAAAACAATTTCTCATGTCAAATAAAGGTAAATAATAGTGGATTTATATGCTAGTAGTGAAAAAAATATTGTACAAACCACGTGAACTAAGAATGTTTATTCACTCGAAGATATTAACTCACTCGCGCTTACGGGTTCGTGAGCTAAACTTTCTTCTCATGAATGAACATTACCTTAGCTCATTTGGTGTGTAAATATTTATTATAATACGATTTTATTATTTTTATCAGATGTTGATGCTTTTTTCTGCTATGATAATAGTTACCTTCTATTTAAAAATTCTTATTGTTCTCTACATCATTTGGGTAGACGACAAAAATTGATAATAATGGAACACTTTATTCGATTTGGATGAAATTTGGTATGACACTATATTGTAAAAAAAATAAAAGCTTACGCGAAAATTATTTGTTTATTTTATAGGTACATTACAGTGTGTTAAAATAAAAACTTAACTCGGAGTAGACTATGAACAAAAAACCGCATGTCCCAATTTAAAAGTATTTAATTAAATGTCAATTTGACAAGAGATATGATCAAAAATGTTATCTAAGAAATCTTGAATCTTACTTTAGAAATGGAAACAAATTAGAAAACGGAAAATGGCAATACTACGAGTATATCCTTCATTACCTATTTATTTTTTCTTCTTAAAATTAAATTGCAAGTTCAATTTTGACAACCTGACTTTTGAATTGTATAATAATCAGACTACGTTTCTCTGTTCATGGCCTGCTCCGAGATAGGTTTTTTAACACACTGAGCTCCCTACCAATTCAGAAGAAAATCTAATTAATTTATTCATTCTTCCATCGTTTCTCTTCTTGATAATTTTATAAAGTGTCGTTTGTGTGTCAGGGAACCGTATAATATTTTACTAAATATTCCTTTCTTGTCCCATTCTTCTCATAAAATTGTATAAAAATGGCAGTTTTAATGTTATTTGTGGTGCGGGCCGCTTGTGTATTTACAAACCACATTATTTATGGGCAAGGTATGAATATATACCTCTGCACTTTTTCTCCGTTAGAAGCAATAATAATTGTCTCGACCGCATTTTCATTTATTCTAAACGAGCTTTACGACCCTAACCTAATTTTCTTTATTTTTAACAAGAGATATCCACAAGAAGTTGGCTACTGTCCAATACATCCAAAAAATTAGAAAATGCAAGAAATTCTCAGTAAATATTAAACAAGACAATCTAAGAAATAGAATAATACTGTAAATAAATATAAATAAAAGTATCGTCACGACTTTTTTCCCAATGCAGAATGTGCACATATATTTAACATACTCGTAAATTTTGGAAATAATGCTTTACTATTCTGGCTAAATTTTCCGGGCACTATAAATTATTTCTAAACGAAATTATTGGAAACTTAATTTATTTATATTTTGGCGAATGTACAGTATTTATACCGTTGCAACTTGTTTTTGTCATAATGATCAGAGATGTCAAGTATTGAATACGAGGTTTAATAAAAAAAATAACTGGAATTTTCATTTATTTCAAAAAGTAATAATTTATTCATTAATATTGTCTCATTCAAGTATTTCCTATAAAATATAATACACTTTTGCTAATGTTGTTTCTAATCTGACGAACATTTGAATAATACATTTTGTAGTTAGGTTACGATTTTTCCTTTATCTTCTCTATGGTCTCAAAACGTTGTCCTTTCACTCTCCTCTTCATCTTCGGTAAAAAAGCTAAAGGAGACTATATCTGGAAAACAGGGAGGCAGTGGTATCACGACTGTTTATTTTTCGCAAAAAAATCACGAATGTCTAGTGAACTGTTAGTAGGTACGTTGTCGAAATTTTTGCCTACAATTCATTTTGCATAAGCTATATGAAAAAGCAACTACCTCAGCAACCTTTATTAAAAAATTTGGCACAATAACATCAATTTTTGTGCTAGGTTGAAGATACTTACGTAATTTTAAAATGTAAATTCTTTGCATTTTTACTTTATTAAAAATATTATAATTGGCGCAACAGTAAGAAAAATAGTATAAATATTATTTATATACAGGCTCTCCCAGATTTAAACACAGGCTGTCCCAGATTTAAAAGGCTTAACTTAAACCATGGATTAACACGTAAAAATAAGGCGGCAAGTTCAATTGAGCAAATGTCCGTAAATGCTTTGTTACAGAGATATTCATGTTTTCTGACATAATAATTAAATTAATTATAAATAATTTTGTTATTACCTAATTTCAATACAAACTTTAGTTTGCTTGCACTAACAAATTTATTATTTACAATAAAGTAAAAACATATCACAATCTACTATTTTTTATAACATTTGCTCAAAATGTTCATCTGCAGCTTAAAATTCATCGATAATTTTCATTTTTGCCGACTAAATTTTGTATTGAAATTAGACAACCAAATCATTTTAATTAATTTAACTATTATGTCACAACTTAATAAGATAATATTTGATAACGCGTTATGAAGTTGATTTTTTTAAGTAGCGCTCGCTGCTCCAATAAGAAATATATGAAAATCTCAGAAACAAAGCACTTACGGTCATTTGGTTAAATGAATTTGTCACCTTAGTTTTACGTGTTTAATCCATGGTTGAAGTTACACCGTTAAATCTAGGATATTCTGTATATCAGGCCAAACTTTTCCAATATTTATGTTAACCATATTGATTCTATAAAATCTCAAACAAAGCATGAATATTCAAGATTTTGCTTTACTCTGAATGTTTAACTTTGTTAGATATTCAAGAATTTATATAAATAAATTTCTCTCATGAAATAATAATACAATAGGTAGGTAGGTACTGCTTGAAAAGGCATTTAATTAAATTTAAAAGTTTTCTAAATTTAAAATTTGATTTAATATTACCAAAACGGATTTTAATCTCCTTATTATTCGACTTAATAAATGCAAGAATAACCTTAACTATATAAAAAAAATTAAATTAAAAAATACTGTTCCGGTGTCAAGTCAGCCTTTCCGGTTTTGATATTCAATTAAATAAATTATGTACAATTGCAATAATTTTAGTAATGACGGAAAATAGCTGACAAACAGATTTATTTGGTAAACAATTAAGAAAAAATTGCACGAAATAATATTTAGGGAGTAGTTGAGCGCAAAACAATGGACACTTACTAAAATAAGAAGTTTTTATAAATAATAAATAAGTGGGCCAATATGATAGAGGCCATTCGATGGTTAAAAAGAAAAAAAATATTATTTGGAGTAAAAAAATTATTACTTTTCTTAACAAAAAGTAACAAAACAAAAACATATTTTCGCTGACAACTGGCAATTCATAAAATAAAAATTCCCTGATTGGCCACCCTGAACTTAGTAATTATATTTTATCTCTTAATTACAATTTTACTTGTATTTTATAGGGCAGGTTACCAGTTTAAATGGTTCGTAAATGATCAACAGTTTATAGTGAATAGGTATCATAATAAAAATATAGATATAAAGAGTATTGGTATTGATGAAAGAATATCTTTTTATACCTTTATGAATAAAGCCGTATCATTTGAATAAATATCTCTGAAATTTGGCTCTTATTGGAATTGCGTGCTATATTCCCCAGCTATAAAATTTCTATGTGGGTGATATTGTTGATCCCGTTATTTTTCACACATTCATCGTTAACAAGAAAATAACGGCGTCGCAAGTGCAAGGGATTGACACCTAACAACACATAAAAAATAAGCGGAAAACAGAAAGATAGACAATTTCACAGCAGACTTCCCAACGCTGGGGAAGTTATCCTGCAGGAAGGAGAGGAGAAGATTGAACGCCTCCCGGGAGAGGAGAACAAAACCTTTGGAGAGAAAGGGAGCATTGAGAGAAGGAGAAACGGAAAATAATTTGCTGCTTTTGCGGTATAATATGGATTGGTGATCGCCATGCAACGCAGTTGTATGTAGGACTCTCGAACCACTCAACAAGAGTACCTATGTGGTTATTGTGAGAGGAATTTCGTCGATTGCTTTAATCAGCAAAACTTCAAAAACTTCTTTACAAAATAACTCTTATTGCCCATTTATACTTTTTGTCATTTCTACAGTTATATTGCATTTAGTAACACTTAGTGCACGTAATACCGGTGGATCCAAAAACCAGCCGCTTACCCGTATTTCAGCGAATACGGGTCGGAGTCAATTCTTCACCCATAAAACCCGTAAGAACCGTAAAGCCTCATTTCCACCGAATGTTGTATTGCTTAATGCATAATGATTAGTGCATTTCCAGCTATTTTGTTTAGTGACTAATTTAACAAAAGTGTCACAATTTTTCCCCTTATTACTTGTTGTCTAGCATACTGCAATTGCAGCAACAATTCTTGTTTTTTAAATATGTGATATACATAATTTTCTGTATCTATATCCATACCGAAAAATTAAAAATTTCATAATTATAAAATAGATTGACAGTTGACAGTTCAGGTTAGAAGTTTGCAATCTTTTGTTCATACGCATTGCTCTTAATTCTTAAGCATTAATTATAGCTCTTACGTATTAGGACAATCGGTGGAAATGAAGCTTAAGACGTATAAATCCGTTGCTAATTATACGTTTATATAATCATACAGTTCAAACAATTTTATTTAATTTAGTTGATTTATTTCATTAAACATTTCACATAATACAATTAGTATTAAATAATAAGTTAGTAATTTGTACAGTAATAGGAGAAGTAACAATATCTAGATTTGTAAGACAGACACCATTATGAATAATTTAAATGTGTGTATTTAAATGCATTAATGAGATACATACATATGTATAACGTATTCTCGGTGCGGCAAAATATGCCACTTAACTCTTTGAGGAGCCAACTATTAACGAAAAAAAAGTCCAACTGGAGCCAATAATGTTTTTAATTTATTTGTTTCCTTTTAGTTTTGTAAACTGCATATTTCTATTGTACAAACATAAAATTGCAAAGAAATATTTTTTTTTATTAATTAGTTTCGTAATTCCTACCACAGTACCACATGCACATATAATATAGCAATAATAATTAAAGTCAATTACGGAAATAAATTTCATTTATTCTTAAAAAGATACGTTAGATAATTAACTTAAATTAATTTTATTTGTATGGTAATTTTGGAAACATGATTTTGATTTTCCTAAGCATAAAGGCACTTTGAAAACTGCATAGATCCAGTCAAATGGTGGAGGGGGAATAGGTTTACAATTATTTGACCAAACAATTGAATCTCTTTTTGTAACACGAGATGTTGTTTGAATATTATACTTGCCGTCAAATAATTATGGACTGCAGATTTCTACAATGATGCCAAATTTTTTAAGTGTCTACCTGTACAAATATCTGTAATCTGTCAATATCATTTTATATTCTGACTTTTTCGTTAGTACTTGCGTGCGCTTTTTATTCCCAATCCTATAAATTGTATTATATTTAGACTTTTGAAAAGAAAATGAGTGAAACTCATGAATTAAATAGTCCTGGTTCTTATAAAAAACGTTTAGGAAAATATGATTTAAATGGGCAGGCAAAATCAATTATTGCCAATGTACACAATTTTTTTAAAAAATTGGCGTTACATCCTGAAAAAAATTATAATTTATTAAATAACAAGAAAACTTTGGATTTGACTACAGAAGCATGTTGTATTGGCAGATCTACTGTTCACCTAATAATCAATTATTCTTACCTTTTATTTAGATTGCACCGGTTATCGTATTTTAACGCAAACGCGACCTTAACTTGATGGAAACGTGGAAACTGTGGTCAAAATATAAATATAAAGTTTCCACAGAGACAATTTTTATATTTTATATTACGTATTACTGTCTTTCCTTAGTTATTTGTTATAATATTATCTTCATTTACGATGTATTAAAAATTTTAATTAATTTTAAATGTATTATATGACATTTGCGTTCATTCCTGGTCATGTCAAGTTACAAGCGGCAACATAGCTGGGCAAGGGACAGGGTGCGGAAAGGGATAAAAGTTGAACATCAGTCCATAATCATTTGACGGCGAGTATAGTAACTTAATTTTTCCAATGGGACATTCTCTTCGGAATTGTCACTATCAGAAACATGAATTACATTATGTACATAACGAAGACAGATTTGTGAAAAATTCATGAATCTCACTGGGATTTGAACCCAGGTCCTTCCGATATCTAGTCGGACACTCTACCAACTGAGTTCTTGAATTTTTCACACGTCGCATACATTGTTGTAGACAAGTTTTGTCTCCCACTTGGAGTATCGTCACCCGCACAACACCGCGACATCACCTGCAGCAGTGTATTGGCACTGCAGTATTATTTGTGTAAAGAACTGTTTAGATGTATTTCAACAGTAAATTTCTGTAACTTATACAATGAACAGTGTTAAGTGTTCAAATTAAATTGTGTAAATAACGCTGCAGGTGATGTCGCGGTGTTGTGCGGGTGACGATACTCCAAGTGGGAGACAAAACTTGTCTACAACGATGTATGCGACGTGTGAAAAATTCAAGAACTTCACGGGATCTCATAGCTCAGTTGGTAGAGTGTCTGACTAGTTATCGGAAGGACTTGGGTTCAAATCCCAGTGAGATTCATGAATTTTTCACAAATCTGTCTTCGTTATTTACACAATGGGGAAGTTTAGCGATTTTTTTAAATTTTTTTATTCCATGGGAAATGACTTGAAAAATGATGTAACATTATACTTTTATATGTTGGATACATTTGAAACATTATGTTATTTATTAAATATATATAAACTTTGTTAATGTGCATTGTACTATATTTTTAAATAAAATATAATTTTTGAAACAAAGTTTATATATATTTAATAAATGATGTAACATGTTTTATTTTTTTCAAAAATGCCCAGATTTTCCCGAAAAGCCGATTTTAAGCTGTGATGACGTCGGTAGAGACTTGGCGCAACGTATGTCGACTGATACACTGACGCACGCGGTTACGGTTACCAGTGAAGCGCTTTTACGCTTTGTTACGACCTACGTTCAAGTGGTTCGATTTCACCGTTCTGTATGAGTTTGCGCATAACTGACTTGTGACGTACTTAGAGTTTATCTAAAGAATATTAATTATAAATAAATGGAGCAATAATTTTAATTTTTAATTTCAATTTCAGCAGTCATTTGTGTTATATTTGTGAGAAAATAGTATGTTATGTAGAATTTTTATCATGCTAAACTTCCCCATTACTTAACATTGTTCATTGTAACCAAGTTACAGAAATTCACTATTGAAATACATCTAAACAGTTCTTTACATGAATTACATTGTTAGCAGAAACTTCCTCCTGCTGATAAGTGTCATTGTCGACCTGGGACTCTGCATCATATGGTATATTTTCCACATAACTGTTCTCAACTTCTTGATAAAATAAAACAAGCTTGAAGGGAAAGTCATCTGCTCTTCCAGACATTTTTTTAACATTTTTTTTTTTGTAAAAAAAATATTTAGAGAGGTGGTTATACAAAAAAGGTAAAATTACGTTCATATTTCACAAATACATAAAATTAAATTTCTAAACAAGGTGCACTTATCAATAAACACTACGTACTTCACAGAACTATAATTGTTTTAATTAATATTATAAATAAAGCCCAAGTTCAATGTTTATCAAGTCGCATAGCCGAGAAACAACCTCAGAATATATTAATTCATCACTGTGAACTGTTTTACGAGCAGACACCAACGATAAAATTTTATAAGTATTTATAAGTCTTATAGATGGTGCTGGAATGGTGGTCCATGAAATATACCGGAAAACCGATAGCAGAAAAAAACATTTTGTTAGTGGTATACTTCACGTACCACCGCCGCGTAATACCAACTAAAAAGGTGATTCATTTTTTTCTACCATAGCATCCTAAAGAGTTAATACAGGTATAACGTCAAGTCTTACGGGTTATACGGTTTTTACGGGTCATGCGGTTCTTACGGGTCTACGGCTCTTGCAGGTCTTACGGGTATTATGGGTGAAGAATCGACACCGACCCGATTCCATTTGATCCGGGTGGGTGGGTTTTATCCTTTCAACTAAATACCCAGTTCTAATACCTAACCTTAGTAAAACTACACCATTAATTATAGAAATTCAAAAAGCGTGACTTGCAATTCTGTGTAATCAATTTAATCAGAACTAGTCATATGGAATTCAGAATAGTAAATTTAATTTCAGGATTCATCAAATGGAATTCAGTATAATTACAGAAAGTGTCAAATGTATTCAGAATGGTTATTTCTGTAAGAAGTGTGAGAAATTAGTGATTCTGAAACGAATGCAACAACAAACAATTTTACTACTTGGGCGGCTTGCATTGTATTTGGGCGATTGTCTCCATGACAACAATTATTTTATTAATGCAGGAATCAACTATTTTCCGTGTTCATTTTGAGTTTTAGAATACTTATTTCCCGCGCGAATGTGGAAAAATAAATATTTGTATTTCTGAATGTATCATTTTTTGTAATTCTTAACGCTGTTGGTACTGAAAATAGAAATATAGATAATACGTAGCCATCTATGTTAAAAATATTTAAATAGATACCTTTAAATTTCATATAATTAAGTAAAGGTTATCATTATCGGGCGTTTTAGCTTTTTACAGCCCAGTGGGCTGTTGAACTGACAAAGAAACACGGTGGGCGTAATGTTTAATATTCCGCCATCCCGCCATGGCAACCAACATGTAAACAAGCAATATTGATACAGTTACAGAATAAACAATAATTCGCAGTATGAAAAATGTTACAAAATATTTTTACTGGTAGATTGATCATCTGTGCTATGAATTACAAATATAAACGGTTAAACAAACAAAACAAGTTTGTTTTATATTTCAGTAAGATCATATATAAATGATGTTGCGTAAATGAGGAGAGGATACTTCGAATAACTGATAAGGAGACTGAAATAAACTGAAATTATTACCTGCACCCTGAATTTTAAATAGTCATTAAAATATTCCACACACAAAAAAAAAAACTAATCCAAGATCCCTGGCCGCTCCTCAACTAACTAGTCTTCCTGTAATAAAAGAGAACTACCTAAGTATTTACCACTTAGTGAAGAGCCATTTAGCACACACACACACACACACACACACACACACACACACACACACACACACACACACACACACACACGCACAAACGCACTCACAGAGTCAAACAGAACAGGGAAAATGGAACAAGTCACCTTATGCGAAACGCATACCTGCTACTCAATAGCAGCGTGGCCTAGGCCTTACGCGTACGTATACTCAACTGTACCTGCCTCTACCACTCTGAGCAGTGTGGTTTATTCCGGCACCGAGACATGGTCACACAACCAACTCTGCCATTATCACCACTGGGAATAGGGAGCTACCCCACCCCGAAATCTGCTCAGTTGCTGATCCACCCTAGTGGCTTTACTTCGGACTTATGGGCATGGTTACAAAACCAGGATAAAACCATCCTTGCCGTTACCACGCGGCGAATCAACGAAAACCCACGAGGCTAGCAATCGTGGACACATAGATTGCATTCCTGGTTACCCTTATAGCTCTCTCTTCACGTCTTAAACCAAGCTCTAGAGGCTCTACCAGGCACGACCATTCAATAAGGATTAGGATAAAGAACAACACAAGTAGGAGAATACTCATACAAATCCGTATCTGTACTACTTCTTGCTCTTAAGGACTAAAAGTGCGTGTTAGACTCAACTCACCTTCGGTAAGGGTTCTATCCCAAAACTAAACACTCACTAAATTCACTAGATCATAACCTCATCCATCAAATGCTAGAGATAGACTGACTTCAGATTTCTATTAGCAGTAAATTGGCGTATTAAGTGATTATTCAAGACAAACAAACAAAATTCCTATCAGGGTGGGGAGTAAAGAATTAAATAATTAACATTTAATCATGCCCACCTACATATCTGTGACACATATATTAAATGTTAAATAACGAACTTTATTAGAATAATGTTTGGCCTATGCAGAGTGATCAAAAGTGGTTGAAGGTCATGTGACAACTTTTGTTCCAAATTAATGTCAAAATTATATTTCAATTTTCCATAAATTATCAAAACCATATTCCACAAATTGATAAATGATGACATATGAATAGGCACTTACAAAATTGACGTCACTGCAAGAGAGAGATAGATCATGCATCTAAACAAACCTCCCGTCGTTGTCTTACGTCCCGTTCCCTGTTTCTATCTGTCATTGTGTTCGCATCTGTTATTCAATGTTAAACCTAATTCTTTATTGTGATTTGTACTTTGTGTTTAATAAAAATGAGTTTAAAACCAGAAGATGTGTCTGGGGCAACTTTTTTGTGTGATAATATTGAAGATCATTCGATTATTCAACTAAAACGATGGCTACAGTATACAGTGTGTCCCATTTAGAGGTGCCACCATTGGGATCTCGAGAACTATAAGAGATACGATGTCGGTTAAATGGAACTTTTTATGTGCCTTTGGGAGGCCATCTCAGATGTGCTTTTATTTTTCCAAAAATTCTCATAGGGCACTAGATAATGACGAAAAACTGAATATTGTTGATTTTTTCTTTTTCAAATAACTTCTAAACTATTAATAATTGAGAAAAAAGTTTCAAATATAAAAGATAGATATTTTTATTAACTAACCAGTGGCGTACGGAACAAATTTTTATATACGTAAAGTTTTGAGATATAACACAAACTTATATTTTTTTAAATGGAAACCATATCTGATTTTAGTCTCAAAAAAATAAATATTTTTTTCTCTTTTCAACGATGTAAGGGTTATTATGTTTTATATTTGTTTTGCCTTCAAAATTATTATTTTTTCCTTATTTTGTATTAAATTTACAATTATTTTGAAAATATTGGTAGATTTCTATTTGGAAATACTCCTTGTATTTAAATAATTTATTTCGTAAGAAAATATTGCTCAAAATTCGTATCAAATTAATTTTTATAATATTTTGTATCAGGTCGCCCTTGGGTCATCATAGTGTAATTTGTAATTATGAGTCTAGAATGAAAATATTAAGTAATAAAGGCATAAAACAAATTATTTTGATATAATTAATGAAAATAATAATGTTTTTTTGGAAAATAATAAGAAAATTCAGGAAAATAAGGAGAAAAATTAAATTTTAGGAGCAAAACAAATATAAAACATAATAACCCTTACATCATTGAAAAGAGAAAAAATTATTGATTTTTTTGAGACTAAAATCAGATATGGGTTCCATTTAAAAAAATATAAGTTTGTGTTATATCTCGAAAAATTACGGATATAAAAATTTATTTCGTACGCCACTGGTTAGTTAATAAAAATATCTATCTTTTATATTTGAAACGTTTTTCTCAATTACTAATAGTTTAGAAGTTATTTGAGAAAGAAAAAATCAACAATATTCAGTTTTTCGTCATTATCTAGTGCCCTATGAGAATTATTGGAAAAAAAAAATCACATCTGAGATGGCCTTCCAAAGGCGCACAAAAAGTTCCATTTAACCGACATTGTATCTCTTATAGTTCTCGAGATCCCAATGGTGGCACCTCTAAATGGGACACACTGTAGAGTCTACGGCTGATGACAGGTCTTTGTTTAGACGTGGTAACCATAGCAACCTTGATTTCTATGCTTTGCCGTTAGAGGCGCTCGTACAAATTGCAATTTTGTAAGTGTCTATTACATTTGATTAATATCATTGGCGTACGTTGATTCATTTGATATTTGCTTCGCATACCTTCGCGAAAAATCTTTAAGTAATTTCATTTAATTATGGCTTTTAATAGAGCATGAGATAATTCTTTTGGAAACATATTGTCGTTCGGGTGAACATTAAGAAGACCATACTTAGGATTATTCTTATTTAAAATAGTAATGCTGTCACACTGAGTAAGCGGTAAATATCAAAATCGTATGGAGCGTCACGCTTCAGCCATTTTTGATCACTCTGTATAACAACAATAGAATTACAATAACATCCAATTTTAGTGCTTATGTTTATGGTTGTATAAAGTGGTTTAGTGTAGTTAATACACATTTGAATTTGGAAATATATTTTGCATAGAGTAAAATGATATCCCGTATAATCCAGTGGAATATTTCTCTACGCAGTGGCCATGTTGATAATATAATCAGCTTGATGCCACTTGCGTTGTTCGCAATTCATAACTCACTGCTAATGTCCCGTCATAAATTTATTCTAATAATAATGCATATTGTGTTAATATATTATTGAATTCTGTGACACGTATTACGTGTTGTAATCAAATATGTTTTCGGTACAAAACAATAATCATACTACTGTTTATATTATTGAGACCTGTTGTTTATTATTCGCTCAAATTATACGATTCAACAACTTTGCATTCAATTTGTCTGTATTGTACCTCTCACGTATTAGGAGCAAGCTAAATTATGCAACAATACGACCTGTGACATTTGTGCGGACATCATGAATGAAACATTCGGATAAAATAAATGTCATTGTGTGGGTTTTAAGTTTTAACTTTATTTTTAGTGACTGTTTTACGGATGACAGTAAATAATATATTATACATTTGAGGGACACTAACACGCCGATATGTCAAAGTAGTTATATAGAGAAATAAAAGGTTTGTCTTTTTCGTTTATTTCGGTCAAAAAGACATGGCAGCTTTACTAACAGTATGGCAAAATGTTCAAAAAATAAAGAGCAATATTTGGGGATCAATCATATGAAGAAAAGTAAAATATTCTATAGTTCAAAAAAAATATCATGTGTCAGCTGTCAATTATCAAATAAAATTAGCAGAATTCAATGATATTTAACTAAAATTAAACAATATTTGGGTTTAGTTCTTTTAGTTTATTGGATGGTGTTGCCATGGGCTCTCCTATTTCTCCCTCCATTGCTAATTTCTATATGGAGAATTTTGAAGAAAAAGCACTAAATACAGCAAGAAAGAAACCAACTGTCTGGCTTCGTTATGTTGACGATGTTTTTGCTATTTGGCCTCATGGAAGAGATGAATTGAACGATTTTTTAAAACATAAATATGCAACACAAGAACATCCAATTCACCATTGAAATTGAAGAAAATAATCGCCTACCATTTTTGGATGTTCTTTTAGAAAAACAAAATGATGGTAAGCTAATTCATTCTGTATACAGAAAACCAACCCATACAAATCAATATCTTCATGAGACCTCTAACCACCATCCTGCACAAAAAGCATGCACTATTAAAACATTATATCAGAGAGCAGCTACTTTATGTCATCCAAGTAAACTTCAAGAAGAAATTAATTTTTTGGATGATGTGTTCCAAAAAAATGGTTACAGTAAAGCTCAAATTAAAAGAGCATTAAAGACGAAGAATAAACCACCACAAGTTATTACAGAAAGGAAATTATATGCCACCTTACCATTTGTTGCCAATGTTACAGACAAAATTGGCAGGATTTTAAAGAAATATAATATTCAAACATCTTTTAAATCTAGTATAAAAATCCGAGATCTTCTTGGAAGTGTTAAAGATAAAGTTCTTTTACAATGTTCTGGTATATATAAGATTCCTTGCCTTTGTGGAAAAGTGTACATTGGACAAACTGGCCGAACAATAGCTACTAGAATAAAGG
Source organism: Ophonus ardosiacus (assembly GCA_943142095.1). NCBI lineage: Eukaryota > Metazoa > Arthropoda > Insecta > Coleoptera > Carabidae > Ophonus > Ophonus ardosiacus. The sequence continues at coordinate 13,152,305 of OW964830.1, read as the reverse complement.
AACACCAACGCCATATAAGACTTAATCAGCCTGATAAATCAGCGGTAGCTGAACATGTCATAAAAGAACTTCACGGAGTTGATTTTGAAAATACGAAAATTATAGCAAAGGAAAATCACTGGAATAGAAGATTGATAAGAGAAGCAATTGAAATTCAGAAGTCTCCTAATAATATCAATCTTAACATTATTTAATAAATATGGCGGAAAGTGGAGATTCAATTGTTATTTCACTGTGCAATATTTGTAAAAATAATAAAGACGACTTAAAAGTCAAGTGTTCGGGAATATGTGGACATGTGTTCCATATCACCTGCATTAAACTGGGTAAACGTGAATATAATACACTTACCAGCAATATAAAAAAACATCAAATATTTTTGCGAAGCCTGTGAGTGTGCTCTATTCGACGTTCGCGGATATATAAGTATTAGTTCTTCAGAGAAACAAAATTATGTGAGTTTTTCACCAGTATTTATGAAATTATTGTCTAAAATGGAAGAAATGTCTAAAACTATATTGGAGTTGTCAAAAGAAGTAAATACTCTTAAAATCTGTAAAGACAATTCGAATTTAAACAACCTTGAATCTGCTAAACCATCTTTTGCGAAGGTCATACGCCCATGCATTGAGACAGAGCAAGATAAAACTGACTTAGGCCAAACCGATAAAGCAGACGACGATAAAGAATTAGTAAATTCCTGTTCAAATTTACCTACTCCTAACAATAGATGTCACAAGGAGGCACAAAAAACACCAACTTCTTTATCAAAACATATTTTAAATACAAAAAATAAGGAGGTCAATAAGACTCAAGATGAATTTATCTTAGTTGAATCAAAGAGAAAAAGATACAAAACTAACTCCGTTGTAGGATCTTCGAATTCAAATGATTCTCAAACTAAATTTAGATCATGCCCTAAATTAGCGTGGCTATTTGTAGGCAGGGTAGCTACTGATGTGTCTAATGACGAAATAAAAAAATATCTGGAATCAAAATTGAAGATAAATAAATTAATAATAGAAAAGATATCTAAATCGGATGCATCCACTTCGCCGTTCAAAATTGGAGTAGATATGGATCACTTGGACAAAGTGAACGAGAGTGATTTCTGGCCAACCGGGGTGGTAGTCAGACGTTATTCTTTTTTTCAGAAGAAGCCTCAAAAACAGACACAGAAATAGTAGGAGATGCAAACAGTTCGTCTGTTAACATACATCCAAACAAAAACCTACAAATATATTATCAAAATGTGAATGGGTTAAGAACAAAATTGATAGACTTCCATAATAATATTCTCGCTGAAAACTACGATTTATTTTCTATTACAGAAACATGGTTGCATTGTGGTTTTCTAAACAGTGAGCTGTGTGATAGCCGTTACACGGTTTTTCGAAAAGACAGACATTTAGTGTCTACAATAAAAGGCGGCGGTGTTATGGTAGCAATAAAAAAATCGTATAATCCAGTGTTAATCCATAGTAATTCAGGAACTGATAATTCTTATGACTGGGTATGCGCGAAAGCAAAAATATATAATACCCAAGTGATTATAGTGTGCGTTTATTTTCGTCCCGCTACTTCTGTAGAAGAATATGAATCCTTCATAGAAGAAATTGATTCCATCACAGACATTGTTGAATGTGAAAATGTGTTTTTTGTGGGTGACTGGAATATCAACGAAATAAACTCTACAAAATTTAATTTCGCGAATGGAAACAATAAATCAAGAATAGTGAACGAACTTATTTCGAAATTTAGTTTAATTTCTTTGAATCACTGTCTAAACATTAATTTTGTTACACTAGATTTAATTTTTACCAACGTATGTGATTCTAAATTAGAAATGAATGATAATCCCCTTGTGAGAGTAGATAGACATCATCCCCCTCTGCTAATCACTGTACCTATAGTAAAACATAAAATGTACAACACAACAGTTGCTAGAGAGTATAATTTCAAAAAAGCAGACTACGAAAAATTATATAATATGCTACAAAATTGTGACTGGAGTAACTTGGATGAAAATTCCAATCCAGATGTAAACATGAACAAATTTTATGAAACCATGTACCGAATATTTGATGAATGTGTTCCGAAATACACTGTTAAGAAAAATAAATATCCTAACTGGTTCACTACTGAAATAAAGAGTAAAATTAAATTAAAACAAAAATATTTAAAAAAAATAAAACAAAATTCTATAAAACAATCAGAATATTTGGTCAAATATAAAATATTAAGATCTGAATTAAAAACACTTGTAAAGCAAGCACGTGTAGATCACATAAACTATATTAATAGTAATTTTAAATGTAACCCAAAACAATTTTGGTCACATATAAATAAACAACGTAAAGATAATATCATGTCCTCATTATTTATTTACAACGATGAACAATTTAATAAATATTCCGATATTTCAAATGCATTTGCAGAGTATTTTTCTTCAGTGTATAATTCGGATAATCAAAATATCAATGTAAACAACAATGTTAGTGAAAATAATAATTTATTTAACGTACTCACAATAAAAAAAATTACTAAGTCAGATGTTCTTAAGGCTATTAATGAAATTAATGGTAAATCTGCAACTGGTCCAGATAACATTCCCAGTTTTATTCTTAAAGGATGTGCAAATATACTGGTGAAACCTTTAACTATAATTTTTAATTCTGCACTTCAACATAAAATATTTCCAAATTCATTGAAGCTGGGACGAGTGTGTCCCATATATAAATCTGGAAACCCTAAATATGTAACAAACTACAGACCGGTAACAATTTTACCATCTGTTTCAAAAGTATTAGAAAAAATATTGTACGACAAGTTATATAATCATGTAAAATCAGTCACAGCCGTTGAACAGCATGGATTTGTTAAACAGAAATCTACAATAACCAATTTGACTACAATTGCTCAGGACATCTCGTCAGCTATTGACAACAATCAATTAGATGTAATATTTACTGATTTGAGTAAAGCTTTTGATAAAGTTAGTCATGAGATTTTAGTAAAAAAATTAAATTCATTTGCAATTAGTAATGATATACTACTCTTGTTTAAATCTTACTTATCAGACAGAGTGCAGTACGTTGAATATAATAAATGCAAATCAAAGGAATTTATTCCTTCTTCTGGTGTGCCTCAAGGCTCATTATTGGGACCACTGTTCTTTATTCTTTTTATAAATGATTTGCCTGAGCATGTCAATTATACCAAATGTCTTTTATATGCTGACGACCTCAAAATATATAAAGAAATAAAAACTATAACGGATTGTATTCATGTACAAAAAGATATAGATGCTATTAGCAACTGGTGCAAGGATAATATTCTAGAATTTAATGTTAAAAAATGCAAAATTTTATCTTTTTCACGCAAAAAGGATGTTACGGAATATAATTATAACATAAATTTCAATATATTGGAACGTGTATATGAATTCAAAGATTTAGGTCTGATATTCCAAATTAATTTTAAATTTGAAAATCACTGTAAAGAGATTGTTAACAAGGGATACAAAAATTTGGGTTTCATACTAAGAAATGCCAATAATTTAACTGTAGATACACTTATAGTTTTATTTAATTCGTTGGTTAGGTCAGTATTAGAGTATGGATGTATAATTTGGAATCCAATGACCCAAATTATGGAAAAACACATTGAAAGAGTTCAAATGAGATTTTTGAGATATTTATTTTATAAACAGTTCAATGTTGGACCAAAAAGGATCTCATATAGAGACCAATTAAATATATTTGAAATTCGAAGCCTGACACAAAGGCGTACAATGATCATTTTCACCTTTATATGGAATATAATTCACTCTAATATTGACTCGCCAACTTTATTAGAAGCGTGCCCTTTTTATGCACCATCTGTCGTATTAAGACCTAGAGAAAAAATATTTCATGTCGTCAATAGCACTTGCTCGCCATTAAACCATGCATTTCATCTTGTGAATGAAATATGTTCCAAAATAGAAAACTTATATGTGTTTTGTTCCAATAAAAACTGTATTCGTGCTCTTCTTTGATATGTTTTTAATTGAACTACTAATTTATTTTTTTAACATGTGTGTATTTGTATTTTATGTATATTTTATGTGTATTTGCATTATTGAATAAGAAACTGTAAATATGTAACTGGGATTTTTTCTGTATATTTGCAGTATAAATAAACTATTATTATTATTATTAACACAGGCTATGAACTAAATAAATCATGGTACCCTGTTATTCGTTTATAATTTTCTTTTTCAATTGTATGTTTTATATTAACCATTTATCAATGTACCTTTGATTTTATATACTTGTAGTCTTGACTACATATATATTTATTTATGTTTTTGTTATTAAAACCTGAAGAAGACAGTTCCTTGCTGTCGAAACGTTGTTAATTTAATAAAATATCTACAGAACTAAACCCAAATATTGTTTAATTTTATAATGAGTTCTGAAAGCATATTTCGATATATTTAACTAAGTTTTATTGTACATTTTCACAGATTTAAATTATCCATCTACGATTAATGCATAATATATATATATATATATATATATATATATATATATATATATATATATTTATATATATAGGTAGATAAAGTACTATTATTACTTCGGATGATTACAACCCTTGCTCGTTTCGCTCGCTCATGTTGCAGACTTTACCCTCTGTAATAAAGGCATCTATTATACAGTCATTGTATAATATTTAATACGTATTAAAATGGTCGGTTTTCAAGCGCCATTCGTTGTTTTTTACGTGAAACACATTATAAATATACCCTAGTCCGGATTTAACACTTTTTATTACCTCTCGCTAAGAGAGGTATTGGATTTATGCTAAAATTCGCATATCCAGATTTTATTGTATAAGCTCGATCTAAGGTCCCTAGGATACGATTATAACATTTTTTTAAAATGATGTCTGTGTGTGTGTGTGTATGTATGTATGTCTGGATGTTGTAGTCACGATTCCTCAAAAACTATAAAACTTAAAAAATATTTAACTGCAGTTTCCTCAATTTGACATTCCTGGGAAGAGCTGAAAAGGTTTTGGTAACAATTGAACAACCGAAAGTAGTAGTTTCTTAGAAAAATTCTTCTAAATGTAATTTTTTGGGAGTTTTTTTTATTAAATATTGAAGAACATAAAATTCTCCATCTAATACACTTAAAATTTTTATTATATCTTGTATGGATTTAGAGATAAAGACTCTATAATTTATAGAGTAAACTAATCGCAGAGGCCAAGGCACTAAGGAAACCAGTTGACAAATTTCAATGTTTATAACATGACACATGTCATTGTCAAATATCAACAGTTTTAGTGACATTCTGATAGCTTTTTTCAGGGAAGTATATTTAACTTTTCTTATTGTTTTATTAATTAAATATTTGAAATTATAGGTAAAATAGTGGTAAAATGCATATATCCATCAGAAATACCGCCAATCTGGTTAATGAATTGGAACAATCTTTGACATTTAGAAACTTCCTCATACAATGAAAAATAGATATAATTAGAATTATATGTGTGCAGAAGACATGTTAAATATAATAAAAAACAATATTTGGGTAATGTTCTGTAAGATTTTGTTATAAAACGACGGTTCGAAAGCGAAGTGCAATACAATACTTATATAGCCTAATATGGAAATGGCGAGAGGTCTTGTGCTGGTTACAGCAGATTTTTTTTGTAAGTTATTGTGGGTATTATAGGTTAGGTTAGGTTGTGGGTATTATAGGTTCCTGTTCAAACCAGATTTTAAATATTTCTTTTTTAACAAAATTGTTTGCAATTAATGTAAATTTAATGTTATTAACCTTTTTGTCTATGTGCAAATGTACTTGTCATTCTGCAAAATTATAACAATCTTGTGTTTTATTTTATATAATTACGAGATCAGGCAATTAGATTCAGATTCAATACAATACGATTCGATACAACTCAGCCAAAGATAAGACTTTAGATCTTCAGCGTATGAGAGGTGTGAGAAATAAATTGCTAAATGTCGTTCGTTTATTTTAATATCATATATAATCATATAACTTATTTTAATTTATTTTGTTTATTATTTAACTTGTTTTTGTTAATAAATATCTTATTTATTTTTATTTACTTTTATGTTTAACTCTGTTACAACTTATGACCACAAATCGATTCTACCATGTAGCGATTTGTTACATTCTCCAATTATTGCCATTATTTTTTGAGCACGAATTGGTTTCGGTCTGTTGTAAAATTGATTATGAATATTTTATTATTTTGGAAGGTATATGCTCCAAAATCAAATTTACCAAGAATTTTGACAGGTGTACGGAAATGATTGTTTTAATAAAAGCTCCAGATTTCAATTTGGCGCCATTTTTTTTAAATTTGGCTGGGATCTCTGAAACTTTGACATTTGTAATCTGTTATTGTACCGATTAATAAAAATGGAACGCTTTAGGATAGAACAAGGAGTTATTATTACGAAAACGCATTTATACTTCTCTCATAATGTAAATGCCTTGTACTATTATTAAATGGTATACATAGATATCAGGCACAGGTACACAAGTTTTTGTACATTTTTCCATTTTCAATTGAAATTTTACCTCTAAGCAAAACAATGCACAGTCTGCAAATGATTTGAAGCTGTTCATTTTATATAATAAAATTTGCATTCCACTGCACAGGTTTACATAAAAAAGCTCCGCAAATAAAACAAATAAATAACCTAATACCAATGTTTTGGCATTTTTGCAACAAATTTTATATTTAATTTATAGGTTAATACCTACAAGAATTACGCTAGAATTATTAAAAATAACATACGTAGAACATACACTTTTGAAATTTTATTTTAAATGTTAACAAATACTCGAAATCTCAAGCATGCATAGCCTTTATTCGTACAAAACGGTGTTGTGGTAAACATTGATACCTTCTTCAAGATAAATAAGATCCTGTAAATTTTCACTTCAGTACTGACTGATCTTGAAGAAAGTGTAAGTTATAAGTGTATACCGAAACATCGGTTTTGTAAAAATAAATTCAGTATAACGAAGATTTTGAGTATTTCCTTCTGCTTCTTATAAGCTCCCTATCAATCTTCTATTAAAATGTATTCAAAATAATCATGAAATGCAGCATCAATCTCTTCTTCAAACGAAAACCTTCTACTTCGTTTTTCCCCAAAATTAAAGTGTTGATAACAACGAAATTAAAAAACAATCTGTTATGGCCAGCGTAAAACCTTCCGTCAATTTGATGTATTTTGTACAAATCCTATACCAAAAGGTCCTTGGAACAGATTCTATATAATATCATGTAAAATCAAACACGAACACATACTATTTCTATTCTATAAATCCAATAAAATTATAACATAAACATACACTAAGTAAAATGCACTTGACACTTCTTCTTATTCTTCAGCTTCCTCTATTTTATTATAGGTAGATGTTTCCTCTTTTCTTCCACTCATTCCTGTCCAACACATCTTCTTGACACAGACATTCCTTTCAGTCTTCTGCGATACAGTCCTTCCATCTTCTCTTTGGTCTTTCTCTGCGTGTCACTTGCGAGGAGCACTATGACATACTAATTTTGTGATCCTACAATTTCCATATTTGGTTTTGCACTTGCAACTGACATCTGTCAATTAGAATTTTTTTAATATATCAGCATCAGCTGTTTCCATGATAAATAGCAAACCTGACTAATTTTTGAAAATTAATTTCTTTATAATGCTTTAAATCTACATCTATTGAATATGAAGGAAAATGTATAATCAAACTGTATAGAGAAGAATATTTTCTTTAATATGTATAATAACAAAATGTCAAAAAACAATATTTAACTGCGTTTTTTTTAAGAAAAACTGTTAAAAACTTCAAATAAGGGTACTTCCGGTGGATCAATTATAACCAAAATCTAATCAACTCTTCATATGGATGTACAGAAGAGGCATACGAAAGAATTATAATTTTTAGAATTTTAGTATTGGAGTTATCGTCGGAGAAAAATTTGTCACACACGGACACACACACACACACACACACACACACACACACACACACACATACAGACATCATCTTAAAAATAGTAAATTTGTATTGTAGGGACCCTATTCATTAAAAACTCACCACCGAATTTTTTGACCAAAGACAATACCTTCCTTACCTAAAGGTGACGGAAGGTAAAAATAACTAAGTCCTAATTCTAACAAACCGAACGTAAGTATAGTTTAATTATAATATTGTGTAAAATGATATATGTATGTAGGTACTTCGTTTCACGTAAGAAAATAGCAGATGGCGTTTGAGCGGCGACCGTTTCTACATGCATTAAATAAACAATTTAAATTTGTGAAGCCAAAATTGTTTTATCTGTAAAAGTATACCATACCTGAATACGATGGCTGATGGAAAAGTTTCTGCAAACGATATAAAAGAAGACCTAAAGAATTTTATAAATGGCTTTATTGTTTTTAAAAATACTCTCCTTTAACATTTATGCACTCGAATCAATATTGAAATAAGTATTTAGACTCTATATCTGGTACCTTGTACCTAAATTTCAGTCAAATTGTGTGGAATCCAACGACTGAAAAGCTTCAGATCATTACGCAGAATCGCGTGTGTAGCAAAATCCAAACACGTCTGAATTTCACTGTATATCACATGCCGACCTTGTTCAACCATTTCTCGAACAATATTCATTTTAGTGGCAACTACTCAAGAAACTCGTCACAGAGAATAATGCGTCCACGCTCGAATTCAGCAAACCAATTATAAACTGTCCTACTGGATAATGCTTCATCCCCAAAAGCCAAATGAAGTCGACCAACACTACAATTCTAAAAATTATAATTTTTTCGTATTCATCTTCTCTAAATCCATAAGAAGAGCTGATTAGATTTTGGTTATAATTGGTCAACCGGAAGTACCATTATTTGAAAAAACGCAGTTAAATATTATTTTTTGACATTTTGTTATTATAAGAGTATTGCATTGTCTATACGGTTTAAATATACATTTTTTTTTCATATTTAATAGATTTAGGTAGAGATGCATTCGGGCCGGGCCGGGCTTTGAGGTTTGGATCGACTCGGCCCGAAAATAAAAATTACCGGCCCGACTCGAAAATCGACTCGACAAAAAAATTAGCTAGCCCGGTTCGAAAATTGACTCGAAATCGGGCCGGGCTTCGGGTCGGGCCGGGCAAAAGCTCGAAATTGGGTGCATCCGGCATTCCCAATGTTGATTTTTATGTTAAGGCGAAATTTTTTCGTGTCAAACATAAAAAACCTCTACATTCTTATAACTTTCAACATTAGTTAATATAAGTAGTTAAAAAGAGACCCTTCTAGTGTAAGTTTATTATAAAAATTACAAACCTACGAGTATTTAACACTTTGTTTACCAAAGCAGTTCGAAAATTTAAACAACTTTTTCGCAAGTCTTATATAAAAAATATAATTTACATAAGGATTTTTTATCTAACTTTGTTTCTGCTCAAAAATAGGACAAGAAATCATTATTATAGCAATATCACAATATAATTATTAGGCTTTGATTAATAACCTTGAATTCTTGAAGCAAAATAATACATTTTTATTTATTAATATGTGAAGTATGTTGTTATTAAATCATTTTGATCATTTTTAACTTCATCCATTTTCATTAAAATATTAAGGAAACTGTGCATTTGATTGAACTATAAGATTTTTCGGGCGGGGCCAAAATCAAAAGTCCGACTCGCCTCGAGTTTTGAAAATGATTAGCCCGATTCGGCCCGATAAAAAATATCTTCGGCCCGGCGAGATGATCGACTCGAAATCGAGGCGGGCTTCGGGCCGGGCCGGGCCAAAGCTCGAAATCCAGTGCATCTCTAGATTTAGGGCCAGTTTTAAAATCTCTGGTTAAAATTGTAACTGTCAGTTGAATAAACAAATTGAAACAAAATGAACTGTCAACTCTAACCAGGGAGAGTTAAAGAATTATAAAGAGATTAGTTTTATAACCTTGGAAACTGTTGATATATTGAAATAATTTTAATTGATAGATGTCCGTGTTATAATTTTATTGGATTTATAGAATCTTTTCCAAGAAACTTTCGGTATGGAATTTGTAGAAAATAGTATACGTCCGTATTATAATTTTACTGGATATACAAACAGATTTTTTTTTTTAAAGGAACTTTCGGAATAAGAGTTGTACAAAATACATAGAATTGATGGAAGGCAATGTGTTAGCCACATCAGATTTTTTTAAATGTCTAAGCAAAACTAATTAATATAACTACGAAGTGTAAAAGTAAAAATGTCATCATATAAATGTGACAGTAGAAAATGTTGTCACTACTAGAACTACTAGAATACAGGATCTTTTCCAGTAGCTCTCGTACTGAAAGTTACGATTTCGAAATAGAAAACACTATTAAATATCATTTAATTCTGTTGATTTCATTTGATAACAGCTGATATTTTTTCGGTTTTGTGAACCAGATATGCATTCTATCCAATTAGTGGCAGAATTTACTAAACCAATGCTTTTTCTTACGTGAAACGATCTATAGTATAAATTTTCTCGTTTTCGCCACCCTACCTGATTTTCTTATTTTAAAATACCAACCAATATTTAAAGAGTAGGCACAGATGGAAATACGCTACATATCTTTCAGAAATTTTAGATCAGTTAATAAAAAAATGTGATCCGTAATGAAATTTTTCTTTTATGTTACTGTGTAATAAATGTGTGGGTATTTCACAAGGCAGTTTTAATTAAATATTGCAGTTTAATATCCACAAAAGAATAAATATAAAACAAAATTAAAGATCAGGTATAAAGAAAATATATAAAAAGCATCAGTTTCGTAAAGCAAACATCCCTGTCTCATTACTTGATTCGATTCCATTGCAAGTAATTCATTTAATTAAAACGAAACAAGAAGAAGAGATTAAAACTTGTAGAGGTATTTTTGTTTAATAGAATCGTGGAAGTTTAAATAATCCTTGCTAGGCTGCGAGGTACAAAGGATTTGTTCCTTGAGTATCCTTTGTGTTGTGCAAGTTCACGGACAATGCGGGACGCAACCCTTACAAAGATACGGGGATGGTAATTCTTCCTTAAGCGAGAATTGTTTTCAATGGAGTTCACACAATCAAATTCTATGATGTATGATGACGAAGAAACATTACACATACAAAAAGAAAATGAATATAAATTTGAAACTGAAGCTTAAAGTTTTAAACTAACTGCTCCTTTTTTACTTCCACCGGCGTCGAAAATCGGTTAAGGAGCTATAAGAATGTTGCAAGGGCCTTACACTAACAATCTGGTGTTAGGTGCTATTTTCTAGAAAATATCTTTATAATTATGTCTGGACGTTGGCGCTACAATTCCTCAAATACTATAGTGGTAAAACTTATGAAACATATAGTGTGTTAATTAAAAACCTGGCCATAGGCGTTTAACATGGGAAAACAGTTTTTCTTTGCGCAAAAGTCCCCAATTAATTTTAGACAAAATGTTTCAAATAAATGTCGTAGATAATTATATTCTACGCCTAAATCAGTAAACAGTTTTAATTTTTCACGTTTGGTAACTTGTAAAATCTAATTTGAAAGTGTATAAAAATATTACTCATTTCTAGCGATACCCATGAAATTGAATTAAAGTTACAAAGAAATGCGTATTGTTTGAACTGTCAAAAATTCAGTTTTAAATTAAAAGTTGCAGATAATTCAATTCTGCACCTAAATCACTACACAGATATTATTTTTAAAATCTAAGACTTAAATAACTTTTATTATTATTATTATTTCACATTCTGTAACTGTAATCTATAAAATTAAATTAGTGACAGTTCAAACGATATGAATTTCTTTGTAATTTTGTTTCAATTTCATGGGTATCGCTACAAATGAGCATTATTTGTACAATTTCAAATTAGATTTTACAAGTTACTAAACGTGCAAAATTAAATCTGTTTAGTGATTTAGACGTAGAATATTAATATCTATAGCATTTATTTGAAACATTTTTGTCTAAAATCAATTGGGGACTTTTGCGCAAAGAAAAACTGTTTTCCCATGTTAAACGCCTATGGCCAGGTTTTTGATTAACACACTGTATATTGTAGTCCATATAGGAGAATATAAACTACTGTTGGACATATTGTGCGAGAAAATAAAATATGCAAGATTGCAGTTAATTATTTATTGTGAAAATCTAAATTCGACAATTTGAGGAAAAGAGTAGTGGACCGTTTTTTCAAAACTCACTTTTTCAAAATGTCGTTCTTCAGAAAACTTTTCTTTTATGTTTCGTGCTTGCGTTGAAGTATATAGAAAAAAAAAATTACAGATAAAATGAAAAGTTAAATGTATTTTTATTTTACTAATGTCATTATTATAATTACTGTAATATGGAAATAATAATATCAAAAAAATGCGATATTTTTCAAAACTTCCTTTATTTTCGCATATTTTTTTTAAGTATTAATAAAAATAAATAACTATTCTTGCCCCTTCCGGTATTTCAAAATATTTAATAATTTTCTAAACGTCAGTACAGGGGCGGATCTAGTCTAAGAGTTTAGGGAGTAATTTGCAATTATTTGGTTAAAGGAACATAATAAATGAGTCCCGGGAGTAAAAGTGGCCTTGTTGTTGTGTGCGGAGAGTCTTTTTCGTCGCTTAGATGAAAAGTTTACCAGTTTGGATTGTTTATCCCTATTCTTAATAATCGAAAAATGTCCAGTTTTAGCGTTCGTCTCAATATTTCCAGTATTTTTAAACTACAATATTATGGCTGCAAGAACTTCTTGACTGGAAAGGTGACGAAAGAAAGAAAAAAAAACAATATTATGTTTCTCTTGAGGAATACTTAAGTTTTTTTTCATTTTTTTTTTTTTTCAATATATAAGGAAACCATACATTTCAATATCTTTAGGGAGTAATTACCCCCTTTCCCCTCCTCATAGATCAACCACTGCGTCGGAACTTTTCAAGTGATTTATCTAATTATTTTAGATTTTCAGCTTTAAAAATTTCTATATGTGTTTCAGTTTCAGAGTATGAGTGGATATATCCTTACCTTCTTCTATATAATCAATTACCCTACAATTGGGGTACCGAGGCCGCGTGCCAGAGTGTCTGGTCGCGAACCTGAGGGAACCGGGTTCGATCCCGACAAACGCCAAATATTTCCAATTTTAAATGGCATAAAAGTGACCCCTGTGGTGCACTCTCCACACCAGCTATGAGTGCCCGTGAGGTGACGCCTGGTGAGCGCCCACACGGTAAAATATATCGTCATCATTACCGAAGTCTACATGTGTTGTAGATACTGGCACACCCAGAAATGGGTAATATGCCGTGATGATATATTTATTTTTATTTATTTTACAATTGGTTATTTAAAAATGCAATTTTAACTTTAAATTAAATTTAGTTGTAATGCCAAATTACGCACGTGTAAATATACATAGTAAGCCAGTTTCCCAAAAAAAAAAAAAAAATATAAAGCGAGTTTGGAAAAACAGGTACATTTCGAGTATGATATCTTATGGTATATGAAGCAAGATTTAATAAAACGGTTTGCTCCATCGAATCAGACGCAGCGGAAACTACAAGACGATTTAACTCATTTCTTCAAATATTGGACAAAGCGAGTTTTGGAAAAACGGTTCTCAATTCATGAAGTTTTACATATTTAAAATGATAAAAATAACTCCAAACCTCAGCTCTACTTATTGCAGAATATGAAAATGTGTATTTAAACAATCACCATTCACTCTAAGAAATGTAGTGTAAAATTAACACTAAAATTGGTTGATAATCCACACGATGTAGTGTATATTTTACTGCTTTTCGATGATGAATATGGAGACAAGATCTCATCTATAGAAAGCATTTCAAGTAGAGTAAATTATGTCACTCACCTGTTAATAGAGAATCTCATACCTGGAGCCGTCATCTATACTCTAGAGAACAGACATAAAGTTAAGTTTTCGTATTTCACTCTGAATATTAGTTTACACATCACTTAATACACAGAAATATACGTGCATTCGCTTCAATATATCACAAGAAACTAAGTACATCGTGTCGTATATTCAACCGAGCGACTTTAAACGTGTTTCAATAGGCACCAAGTAAAAAAACTCTGGGAAACAAAACACATAACAGTTTTTAATAATAAATTAAATGTTTATTTTGCTAACTTCGCTGTGATTTAACATTGACATAGTTTAAATATTTTTATGACTTTACAATGTAATTTTTTTAAGATCAATACTAAGGACCGCTTTCATAATAAATTTTATCTTCACTTTAACACTTTAAATTAAAATTAAATTTGTGTGCGTTCGTTTTCATAATATAACTTTAACACTTTAGCTAGCAGTTTATTATTTAAAATAAAGCCGAAAAAAATTCTAATTAAAGTCTTAAATTAAAAAATAAAATTATATTTCTGCCCTAATATATTTCGAAACTTACCAAATTGATTTTACATAACCAACATTTCTTATAGTGTGGGCTTAGCCTTTTATAAACTTTTAGATGTTTTCAAATGGCCGAATCCTTAACCAGCGTAATCTAGTAAATTTTGAATTAAGAAGTTTTTTTTAAATTCTATTAAACTAAGGCACAATTGTTAGTTAAGTAGTTAAGGAGTCTTTATTCATTACATGTGATTTTTTAAAAGTAAGCATACAAATGTTATAGTAACTTGGCAGTAAAAAATACAATCGCTCGTTTTTTTTTCAAGATGGCTAGGTAAATGATTTTTTAAAATTTAATAATGGGATCCCCCACTCTTATTTGTACCTCTCGCTAAGAGAGGTATTGGATTCATGCTAAAATTCCCATATCCAGATTTTATTGAATAAGCACGATTTAAGGTCCCTAGAATCCGATTATAACATTTTTAAAATGATGTGTGTGTGTGTGTGTGTATGTATGTATGGATGTTGGAGGGACGATTCCTCAAAAACTATAAAAAAAAATATATCATCACGGCATATTACCCATTTCTGAGTGTGCCAGTATCTACAACACATGTAGACATCGGTAATGATGACGATATATTTTACCGTGTGGGCGCTTACCAGGCGTCACTTCTCGGGCACTCATAGCTGGTGTGGAGAGTGCACCATAGGGGTCACTTTTGTGCCATTTTACCTATAAGACTTAAAAAATATTTAACTCTAGTTTCTTCAATCTGACATTCCTGGGAAGAGCTGAAAAGGTTTTGGTAACAATTGAACAACCGGAAGTAGTAGTTTCTTAAAAAAATTCTTCTAAATATAATTTTTTGGGAGTTCTTTTTATTAAATATTGAAGAACATAAAATTCTCCATCTAATACACATCAGAAATACCGTCAATCTGGTTAATGAATTGGAACAATCTCTGACATGAAAATGACATAAAATAGATATAATTGGGGTCCCGTGGCCGCGTGCATGAGTGTCTGGTCGCGAACCCGGGGGAACCGGGTTCGACCCCGACAGACGCCAAATATTTCCAATTTTAAAATGGCACAAAAGTGACCCCTGTGGTGCACTCTCCACACCAGCTATGAGTGCCCGTGAGGTGACGCCTGGTAAGCGCCCACACGGTAAAATATATCGTCATCATTACCGATGTCTACATGTGTTGTAGATACTGGCACACCCAGAAATGGGTAATATGCCGTGATGATATATTTATTTTATTTATTTTATAGATATAATTAGAATTATATGTGTGCAGAAGACATGTTAAATACAATAAAAAAACAATATTTGGGTAAAGTTCTGTAATATTTTGTTATAAAACGACGGTTCCAAAGCGAAGTGCAATACAATACATATATAGCCTTATATGGAAATGGCGAGAGGTCTTGTGCTGGCCACAACAGTTTTTTTTATTTTAAATGAAAGTTTGTTTAATTTTGAAGCAATTCATAGCATTAAAAGTCTTAATTGTTTATCGTGTCACTGCATTTGACTTTTAAAGGCGACACCATTGCAATATTTCTCTCACATTAATACTCTGCTGCGAGAGAAAAATAGCAATAGTGTGACGTCACAGTGACTCTGACAACAAATCCCAAATATGTTTCAAAGTAATTATTAAAAAAAAACGTTCTTTTATTTTAATCGTTATTTACTAAGTACACTTTACGTATAAAATGTACAATTTATTATTTATTGTTATGATGGAAGACTCCATTATAACTGAACTTGAAATATGAAGAGAAAAATCTTCGAATTCTTTGTTCCCAGAGGTACCTAACTGTTCCTTATCGGTGTGTTCTTACTTAAGAGCGCCGTCAACTAGTTTCGTCCGGGAGCAATTTTGAAAGCTACCACTAAAAGTTTTGTTTAATCGAGATCTCATAAGATTTTACTGTAAAGTGTAAACTGTAATAAAAACGCTTATTCTGAATTTTCTTGAACTACAGATATATACTCTGAATCTGATGACCTTTTTGTCATGCTCAATAAATCTTCCATATACATTGTTTACGTAGATCTTTAATGATTTAGGTAGCGTAACCCATAAAGTTGCAGGGTCGTTTGTTGTCGACTTGCTTCACTAAAATCGCCACTGCTCGTCTCCCTTTTATCATAAATTAATTAAACCTCCTAAGCGAAATCCTCTTATAGAATAGTGCAAACCGCATTAGCAGAATCTGCTCAGTTGTTGTCGAGATTAGCTTAACAAATAAATAGACACGCAAATAGGCAGGCACCTGTTGGGGACTTTAATTTATATACTAAGCAGCCTCTCTTTTTTCACCTCTCGCTAAAAGAGATATTGCAATCATGCTATAAATCGCATATCCAGATTTTAGTGAATAAGCAGGTTTTAAAGTCACTGGAATCCGATTTTAACATTTTTACAATGTGCACTCTAAGAAATATTGTCCGTGTAAAATAACCAAATCGGTTGGTTAAGTAATTTGGTGTTAATTTTAACACAAAAATAAGTACATTTTTCGTCCGTGTTAAAAATACGGTTTAGTTAAATTTTGTCCTTGTTAATTAAAATAATTTTTAAAATTGTAACCACATATAGAGTAAATGAGTCATATTACTCAAAAATATGGTTACTTTCAATTATAAACAAATTTTTGAGTTAGTTATACTCTACTTTAGGGTATATTTGCACAATATAGTGTTGGATTTACACTATATTTTGTTAAATGTAAAACAACACGAAATGGTGTATATTTTATTCCGTTCTTACCTGAAGATACAAGTTTATTCCAGTTTAATACACGCAGCGAGACGGGCAACAGTAGTGTATTGTGCAACTCAACTTTGAGATATACCTACATCACAGACCACATTAAATTTGTTACAAAAGTATCATTACTTCAAATACCGATATACCCTGTGACATTAAAATTAATAGTGCTAAATGGATTTCGTATGTTTTTTTTTTTTTTTGTACAAACCAGGTTACTTCCTCGTACCAGAAATTGTTGAGTCTTTACCAATATTTCACCAAATAATAGACATTATTACCATAGAAAACACTGTCATGTTTGTTACAAAATATTGGAATACATTATATTTTGATGAAATTCTACAGGCATTTAAAATTGCAGAATTTAATGTATCTGAAATAGAACTAATATTTTTGTATACCCGTTTGTACAAAGAACCATATGAAATCTTCTCATGTTCCGATGGTAATTATATTGTACCTAAACAAATTTTTGTACAGCACTGACAGTCAAAATGTAATATTTTTTTTATACAATAAAATTATACAAATTATATTTCAATGAAATTTTTATTTACCTTATTTTACACATATCTTGTTAAAATTTACTCAAATACGAGTAAATGGATACACCGAGTGGTGTTATTGAAATCCAAACTTAACACTTCATTGTGTTAAAATTTACCCATATATGTGTAAATGGTAACACTATTTAGTGTAGAAAAAATAAGATAATTAACTCGTACATGTAGTTAAAATACTATTTTCAGTGTAAATTTTAACACGCAGTATTATTTTTAACCAGACATTTTGTGTTAAATTTTAAACCAATTTCCAGTGTACTTTTTAACCAAACAGATAGTTTGTGAAAATTACACCTAATCTGGTGGACCTTCTGGAACCAATTTTAGTGCTAAAATTGGTTAAAAATTTCTTAGAGTGTGTGTGTGCATGTATGTTTGCGCGTGTGTATATGGAAGTGTGTATGTGTGTGTATGTCTGGATGTTGGAGGGACTATAAGACTTAAAACCTATTTAACTATGAATTTCACAATCTAACATTCCTGGGAAGAGCTGAAAAGATTTTTGTAAAAACTGGGCAACCGCAAGTAGTAGTTTCTTAGAAAAATTCTTCTAAATATATTTTTTTGGAAATTTTTGTTATTACATTATTTAAAATTGTAGGTGAAATGTATATATCCATCAGAAATACCGCCAATCTTGTTAATCAATTGGAAGAATCTCTGACATTTAGGAACTTCCTCATACAATTAAAAATAGATATAATTAAAATTACATGTGTGCAGAAGACATGTTAAATACAATAAAAAACAATATTTGGGTAGAGTTCTGTAATTTTTGGTTATAAAACGACGGTTTGATAGCGAAGTGCTATACAATACTTATATAACATAAAATGAAAATGGCGAGAGGTATTGTGCTGGCCACAACAGATTTTTAGATCTTATTTTAAGTTTGAGTAAAACTGTTCAAATAAAATTTATTAGATATATACATAGGTATTATTGTCTATCTACGTAGTATACATTTGTATACAGAGTGTTTAATTTTAATTGAAAAAATTTACTCTATGGCTTCAAATAAAGTACAAAGTTTCAGTGCTTAAATAAAATATGTCTTAATCTAATTAAGTATTTAATTTCTCCTTTTGATTTTAAATCCCGCCTGGCGTAGGAGTGCAAGTTAGTTAATAAATTCTGTTATAGAGGTACTGGGATCTCCGTAGAAAGTTATTATGTTAAGACGATATTAAACACCTACATAGTTTCCAACTTATGCATAATTTCATGTCCCAGATAATACGAATAAGAAAATACAGGCTTGTAATTAATTTAACGCAGTAGGGGAGCAAGAACTAATATGAATTTATAACATACAGAACATAGTTTTCAATTTACAAGAGTATTTAAGCTACTGACTTTTAATACACTGAAAACTTTAACGAGATAGAAAAGCTTGAAGCTTTAAATAAGCTTTAATCAGAAAATTTAAAATTTAATGCGCCTTTTACTCTAACTACATAAAGAACAATAAACTTTTAATAGAATATTTTATCACATATTTAAATACATACGTCCTTTCGGCTATTCATTGTTAGGTTTATAAATCCATTATGGGAGATAGATAAAGACAAAATTGCAGCTATTTATTTATCTTGAATATACTGGCAGATAGATGAAGGACAAAAACTAAACTCAATATTATATAAACTGGAATGCGCCATGGTGCTAAATACCCATAGTAATACAACTGATGAGAGATATAGAACTATAGCATAGTTCTGTCCTTTACTCATTGACACAATCTGAAACCACATTGTGATAGTACCTACTCGTCAAGTTACACAAGGCATTCGACATCTTTGTGACATCCATAGTTTTCTCCCGAGACCCTTCATGTATAAATCTTGCATTATTGCTGACTAATAACGTAATACGCTGAACCATCTCGATTTACAAATGGAATGTATAAAGTTGCAAAGTGTGCAACTTAAAAAAATCTGTTGTGGCCAGCACAAGACCTCTCGCCATTTCCATATTAGGCTATATAAGTATTGTATTGCACTTCGCTTTCGAACCGTCGTTTTATAACAAAATATTACAGAACTTTACCCAAATATTGTTTTTTATTGTATTTAACATGTCTTCTGCACACATATAATTCTAATTATATCTATTTTTCATTGTGTGAGGAAGTTTCTAAATGTCAGAGATTGTTGCAATTCATTAACCAGACTGGCGGTATTTCTGATGGATATATGCATTTTACCACAATTTTACTTATAATTTCAAATATTTAATTAATAAAACAATAAGAAAAATTAAATATGCTTCCCAGAAAAATCTATCAGAATGTCACTAAAACTGTTGATATTTGACAATGACATGTGTCATTTACAAACTACGTTTATAAACATTGGAATTGGTCAACTGGTTTCCTCTGCGATTAGTTTACTCTATAAATTATAGTGACTTTTTCTCTAAATCTATACAAGATATAATAAAAATTTTAAGTGTATTAGATGGAGAATTTTATGTTCATCTATATTTAATAAAAAAAAACTCCCAAAAAATTATATTTTGAAGAATTTTTCTAAGAAACTACTACTTCCGGTTGTTCAATATTTATCAAAACCTTTTCAGCTCTTCCCAGGAATGTCAGATTTTTAAGTCTTATAGTTTTTGAGGAATCGTGTCTACAACATCCAGACATACATACATACATACATACATACATACAAACATACATACATACATACACACACACACATACACACACACACACAGACATCATTTTAAAAATGTTATAATCGGATTCTAGGGACCTTAAATCGTGCTCATTCAATAAAATCTGGTATGCGAATTTTAGCATGAATCCAATACCTCTCTTAGCGAGAGGTAAAAATAAGTTCTTATTAGATTTTTGAAGTTAAGATTTCAGGCAAGCCTCTTCAAAATACTCTTCGCAACGCTACTACATTTCTCTCTACCAGATAAAAGATAAAAAAAAATCTGTTGTGACCAGCACAAGACCTCTCGCCATTTCCATATTAGGCTATACAGTGTGAACACTGAAAACCGTGACATAGGCGTTTAACATGGGAAAACAGTTTTTCTGAAATATTATCTGTCCCGCAAGAGTATAGTGGGAGTTTTTGTTATGTTTAGAAAGATTATTTAATTTGGCATCGAAGAGTATCTAAATACTCCTAATTTAATGCTTTATTATTGAAATATTTACGAAAATATAATGCTACTTGACAGTTATTACTTATAACTTACTAAAAACAGTAATCATGGAAACGTATTCGGTAGCTTACTTGGTTAAATGAAGGCTCCATGATAATTTTTCACTAGTTCAAATCCCTCCCGGTTCAAGTTAATATTTTTATTATTTTTATATTTATTTTGTACAATTTATTATTAAATAAATTACAAAATTAAAACAAATAATTTTTTGGTACATCAAGTATTTTATTGACTAAATGTACAAGAAGTGAAATAAATATGTAAATTTAAGCCAAATTAAGTTTAGTTTCATGTTCGTCATTAACGCAATCGGTTTTTTCAAATTTTAAAATGATTCGTCTAGTTCGTTCATGGGATGCAATTTCTCGTAAACTCATCCCTTGATTGTAAAATTTAATTATACTAAATTTTTCTTCTAATGAAAAATCCATTGGATTTACAAAGTTTTCGGAAAGAATGTATTTAATAATACAAAAATAAATATAAAAATAATAAAAACATTAACTTGAACCGGGAGGGATTTGAACTTGTGAAAAATTATCATGGAGCCTTGATTTAACCAAGTCAGCTACCGAACACGTTTCCATGATTACTGTTTTTAGTAAAATATAAGTAATAACTGTCAAGTAGGATTATACTTTCGTAAATATTTCAATAATAAGGCATTAAATTAAGAGCATTTAGATACTCTTCGATGCCAAATTAAATAATCTTTCTGAACATATGAAAAACTCCCACTATACTCTTGCGGGACAGATAATATTTCAAAAAAACTGTTTTCCCATGTTAAACGCCTATGTCACGGTTTTCAGTGTTCACACTGTATAAGTATTGTACTGCACTTCGCTTTCGATCCGTCGTTTTATAACAAAAAAATTTACTTTACTCAAATATTGTTTTTTATTGTATTTAACGTGTCTTCTGCACACATATAGTTCTAATTATATCTATTTTTCATTGTAGGAGGAAGTTTCTAAAAGTCAGAGATTCTTTCAATTCATTAACTAGATTGGCGGTATTTCTGATGGATATATGCATTTTACCACAATTTTACCTATAATTTCAAATATTTAATTAATAAAACAATAAGAAATATTAAATATACTTCCCAGAAAAAGCTATCAGAATGTCACTAAAACTGTTGATATTTGACAATGACATGTGTCATTTACAAACTATGTTATAAACATTGGAATTTGTCAACTGGTTTCCTTAGAGCCTTAGCCTCTGCGATTAGTTTACTCTATAAATTATGGTGTCTTTATATCTAAATCTATACAAGATATAATAAAATTTTTAAATGTATTAGATGGAGAATTTTATGTTCTTCAGTATTTAATAAAAAAAACTCCCAAAGAATTTTTCTAAGAAACTACTACTTTCGATTGTTCAATTGTTACCAAAACCTTTTCAGTTCTTCCCAGGAATGTAAGATTGAGGAAACTGCAGTTAAATATTTTTTAAGTCTTATAGTTTTTGAGGAATCGTGTCTACAACATCCAGACATACATACACACACACAAATCAAAATTTTTAGTACTGTCGCACTATTAAATGCTTAGTAACAAAGCATTGGACTAAATTTTAAATATAAATTAGGATCTTTGGCAATATTTTCGTATCATTTATTTTGCATCGAAAAAGACTTCCTCTCCCCATTAGTGAATTTTGTGCAAGCATTGAAGGCCCGGTTTACATTGAGACCGACATATTGTGCAAGAATTAAACCCGGTCTACAATGAGACCGGCCTATTGAATTCTGTGCAAGCATTATACTTCTTCTGCTGTTGACATTCTGTAGCAATCAGAATAGTATTATTGTTCTCCGCATCGAACCAGTGGTCTACATTGAGACCGAACCATTCCTCCAGTACTCCTGTGTTCCTGAGCTCCGACTGCAGTGTTCCTGAGCTACTATTCTGGTTTTCCTGAGTTCCTAACTTCCTGCTAATCGTTCCTGAGTTCCTAGCTATTGACCTTCAGTAGCCTGGTATATCTTTTCTTACAACTTCTTATCGTAATCAATTTAATATTTAATACACGGCTGCATATTAAACAAAGAATATAATAATTTTCATTTTATTTTGTGAGAAGAAAGTTTAGGTCACGCGTCGCGACGCGCAGCAATGTGGCCCAACCCTTTGAACAAAATAATCGACAATTATGAAATGAGATCTTTATGCTGTTTGTTTCCTATTTTGCGCCTTTTATGCCCTTTTTAAATAAAAGATCGAAGTTTCAAAACTTAGGAAATTTTGTGTTACTTGTTACATGCCATTTGAAAATTCATTTAACGTTCAACTAAATAACTAACATTATTTTTCCAACACCGACTATTTACGATATTTTATATTTTTTTCTATTTCTACTACTCTATTTCTTTTCTTTCATTTGATATTTTTTTAAATTCATAGCCAACAATCTTAATATATATATTACTATTACTAGTCTATTAGAGTACTCAAATAAGCTACTAACGAACTCTTTTGGCTTCTGTAATAGCTCTGTTATAAACGCAAAAATAGAAAAGAAAATATGTTCGTTTTTCCTTTATTTACTTTTTGTTTAAAAAGTAAACGTTGTTTTATTATACTCATTGATAATATGGGTTACAATGTAGTCCTAAACAAATATTAAATTCAATATACAGTCTTTGACAAATCTTTGTTAGGATAAAAGATCCAAAAGATTGAACTCGTGTACCCGAACAAGTATTCATGTCCTGCTCTGAAATACAGGGAGTCCTAAATATGCGCCCTGCATGGGGATCTCAAGAAGTAAAAGAGATACAAAGTGGGTTAATTTAGTTAAAATATGCCCCATTAGAATTTTAGTGGTGTTTTGTTATTTGAAAAAAGCTGCATAGGTCACTAGATATAGGCAAAAATGTAGGTTTTTTTTTATTTTTGCGAATACCTTCCAAATTTGAAATAATACTCGATTTTGGTTTGCACTTCTTCCGTACACTTTGTTATGTTATTTCGAATGGGAAAGCTCATTTTTTATCACTGTTGGATTTCGAGTCATGACATCAAAGTTTTTTTTTTTTTTTTTGGAAAATGACATCATTGGAAAGAGATTTTTTCAGCTTTTCAACGATGTTTAATGTAATTAAGGTCCGTGATTTCCATCTGCTAGTAAACTCCTTGTAAATATTTGACATATAAATTATTTATTAATAATAAATTTATTATGTAGTTCCATGTAAAATTTTCTATTTTATGCCTAATAAAATTTTCGTTATTGCCAAAACAAAAAGTAAGTTTAATAGAGATAGTTTAATGGGCCGGATTCACATTTTTTAAAAAGTATTTTAAATGAAAGTTTATGCAATGTTTTTCATAGTAATAGTAAAAATTATAATAATTTATTGTTATTTTCGTAATTAATTGAAAAAAAAAAAATTGTTGTGGCCAGCACAAAATTTTCCGTCAATTTGATGTATTTTGTACATATCTCATACCAAAAGTTCCTTGAAAAAGATTCTGTATATATCCTGTAAAATTGTTACACGAACACACTATTTTTTTTACAAATTCTATACCGCAAGTTCCTTTCCCTATTTTATTAGGAGGCGCTGTTTCTTACTCTTCTCTTTTACTCATTCCTGTCCAACGCATCTTCTTCACACAATTCTTCCTCTCTCAAATCTTCTGCTACACAGTCCTACTCCATCTTCTCTTTGGCCTTTCTCGTACTTCCGACATTGAAAATTCCAATCTTGATGCGAGGCTGCAACTGCAAGTCACTTGCGAGGGACACTCTATCACATCCACATATAACTTTCTGATCCTATACTTTCAACTTTGGTTTTGTATTTGACACTGACATCTGTGAATTTTTTGAATATATCTGCTGTTTCCATAATTTTAGCAAAGCTGACTAATTTTTTTAAAGTTAATCTCTCTTAATGTCACTATAACTCTATATCTATTGAATATGAAGGAAAATGTATTATCAAACCGTATAGAGAATAAGATATTATTTCATATTGAAAATCACAAAATGTCGAAAAATGATATTTAACTGTGTTTTTTTTTTTTAAGAAAAACTGTTAAAAACTTCAAATAAGGGTAATTCCGGTGGATCACTTATAACCAAAATCTAATCAGCTCTTCATATGGATATAAAGAAGAGGAATACGAAAGAATTATAATTTTTAGAATTGTAGTATTGGAGTTATCGTCGGAGTAAAATTTGTCACACACACACACACACACACACACACACACACACACACACACAGACACATATACAGACATCATCTTAAAAATAGTAAATTCGTATTCTAGGGACCCTAAAACGTGCTTATTCATTAAAAATTCACCAATGAATTTTTTGACCAAAGACAATACCTTCCTTACCTAAAGGTGACGGAAGGTAAAAAGGTTGGCGCCAGAAGTAGTCATGAAAAAAAAAAACTCCACTTTTGTGACATTGAAGTACATACAGCACGTCATTCATAGCCAACAGGAAAACAGTTTACGTTATTTACATAAATAAAAGTACGCGATAGTTTGTCACATGTCAAACTGTACCTATGTACTGCGGCGTCACATTCTTTTTCAGATCACGTGACATTTTCCAAATATTACAAAATATAAAGATATTTTTAATATTTTTACAAATATAAGGCTCTTTAAATAACAATATCTTTTAAAATTTAGTACTTAGAAGTCATAAAAATTCTTGCAACAGCCCTATTATGAATGTAGTTTGATGGATGGAGTGAGAAACAAAATATTACAAAACAAAAAAATAAATATTTAGCTGTGACGTTTGTAACATGTGTCATGAAATAAATAAAAGAAATTTTAGTTTATCAGAAATAAGAATATGATATGGGTAATGCATACTTAGGAGTATAATTAAATACATCAAGATAATAGAAAATAAAGCAAAAGATGCAACTAATTGGAAAATGAAGAATGTAATATGGAAAAAATATGATGTGGCCAGCACATGACCTCCTGCCAATTCCATAGTTAAGATAGCAATGAGTCTTAAGTAAAATATCACTTCCGGTTGATTGTTTGTAAACAAAATCTAATTTCCAATAAATACAAAAGTCTGAAATACTTGTAATTGTAGTGTTTAATTTCCTATTAATTTATTACCAAATGGCTTGAAGTATAAGGAGGTACGGTTTGTAGTGCCTAAAAGCCTCTCATATTTTGATTAATACTAAGCGAGCGTTATAACAAGAGCCTTGAATATTCATTGGGTTAGAAAAATTGAATGGACAACTCTTGTATGATGTCCTGATTGAACAGCAGTGAACCTTTTGAGAAAGACGAGCATTTTTTAAAAATTCCGAGATTGTAAAAAGCTTGGAGGATGACCGAATGTTCTGGGTAAGCCTATGGCTGTATTTCCATATTCTATCCCTGGTAATCCGATTACAGGACGTATCAGGAAGATTTACGTTCCGGGAGGATGTGCATTTTATAATAAAAATCCTACTACTACAATATACATACCAGTCACAGTCATCCATACGTGGACGAATTACCAAACATACGGAATAAATAAAAAAAAATCCGGCAAAATCCCAAAACAATCATCAAAATCACAACTTAGATTACAAAATATCTATGTTGAATAAGCAGTAAGAAATATACAAATATTTATTTCTGTCGTTTTCTTATTATAGAATAATAAGAACATAAACATTTAAAGATTTGGTCCGCCTATCGAGCTACCTGAATAAAAACAGTGTGTTGACTATTGCCACATACGCTCGTGCCACACACACACACATACACACACACATATATATATATATATATATAAATTCCCATTATTGGGACCCGTGGCCGCGTGCCTGAGTGTCTGGCAGCTTGCTTGAGTGTCTGGTTGCAAACCTGGGAAACTGGGTTCAATCTCGACCGACGACAAATATTTCGAATTTGAAATGGCACAAAAGTGACCCCTGTATTGCACTCTCCGCGCCAGCAAAGAGTGCCTGCGATAATGCAGATTGTTTCACTCTCAGAAATGAGTAATATGTCGTGATGATATATTTATTTATTTATTAATTTACATTCATAATCATGTATTATAAATTACATAATTATGTAAATATGTTTTATATTAAGTTTCTTCTATAATTGCAAATATTTTCTAATTTGTGTATATGCAAATAATTCTTGTCTATATCCCTAACCTCAATATCTACAACTTTTTTCTGTATCTCTACCTGATTCGACCATCTCAAGTGCCTTCGTAGTCATTATCATGTAAAGATCTATTCGTTTTCCTTCATACAGTTTCTTCTCTGCTCTTCTAAAATCCGCAACAGATTTATATAGGTTTCATTCATATTATCTAACAATAAAGAATGGAATATTCTAATAATTTTCTAAAACTTTCACATATTTGTATTGCTAATCAAAATTTTTAAATTATTTAAATTTGAGCAGATGTGACGTAGGAGGAGCTGATAACTTTTAGAAATATTGTAGATATAGAAAACTTGTAACCTCATAGATCATAATAAAACAAATACGGACAAGACTCACAAACCATATGATATATTTTTAGAGTAAAATAAATTAAAAGAAAACTTATGTAAGAGGAAATAAATATTGATTTCTTTACATTATTCGGTTATTATTTTTATCACAATCTACTATGTTACAGCATTCTATAACTTTTAAATTTTACTACATTGAATTAACCTCTTCTAAAATGTAATCATAATCAGAGACTGAAACAATCCACGCATTCAAAGTTCTCAAACTGAAAAGTTTGAAAGTATCATTAATTTTTTCAATATTTATAAATCGATAATATGCATTATAAGTAGACGCAAATCCTTGTAAATATGACCAATCTTTTGAATTAGACCCATATACACCTTTATTCATATGTATACTAATATGTTAAATGCGTATTTTATAATGAGACTACGACGTAAAATATAGTACATGCATAGAGCAATTTACAATGTTGTTATGCCGTTTTTATGGAAAAAAGCATGACTCATACCATATATTGCCGTAATGAAAATGTAATAGCTTCTCGTACTTATATTAAAACGTTTACCTACTATACTATTTACTTAAAACACCGCATTTGAATAATAAATAAGAGGGAAGTAATCTGAAATCCACTATGATTACATATCCATAAATTCACAATAATAATTGAAAAATAATGACAGCTAATATGAGTTCCTACTTTGTATTTAATTATACACGCACCAAATATTTCCAACTTGTTAAACAAATTATGGTGACAATTAATATTCCTAATATATTTAGTGCTATTAAATATAGATTATAGTAAAATATACATTGCGTGATAAAATAATATGGAAAAAGTGAACATCAATTTTGTCAGATAAATCATTATTGGAATAATTATTTCATAAATACGTTTAGATTCGACACAAGTTTTTATCCAATTTTCATACTGCATCTGCGCACTATAATTGTCAAAACGAGAGAACAAATTTCAAAGAATTTAATACAATTTTTACAGACTTGCATTAATTTGTAGTAAGGATCTAAAAAATATGAAATGGTACATTTCATTACAGTCTTATTTATATCACCGAGAGGCGAAGCCTAGAGGTGAGATAAAGCGCGAGGCTGTGATTAAATTCCTACCGAGATTACGTATACTATTTTATTCACAATCATCCTCATTTTAAATCAATAATTTTCAAAATAAATCAATGAATCATAACCATTAATTTTATTACAATTTTTGACAGCTCTCTTAAAATTTGTTTTATCCTACTTTATTACAAATATCTATGACAATGTTGCTAGGCAACCTCTACATAAACATTTCCAACCCAAGAGTTGGAAATGAAACCCAAGAGATTGTCATTAAAGTTAGGAGTGACGTATTTCCCAATCTCCAAAAGGTTAGGAATTGGTATATTACTATAATGATTGTGAATAAAGTAGTATTCCTATTCCACAGAAAAATATTGGATATTAGTATTAATCGGAAAACCGGTAGTTTATCGAATTTTTCTTGGCGATTCATGTTGAAAAAATTAAAGATTAAATAGGTACTGAATTTCTTAAACGTTTTTAATCATCCATTAACACATACTTAATGTATTTTGAGATTTAACTTCATAAAATACCTAATCCATTTTCATGAATCTTCCATGCTGTGCTTTTAAAATATATCTTTTGAATGTCAATATCACAAAAAATTGGTACCAATTTTGATCATCTTTAGCTAATTGCAGTTATGTTATCAAAGTATTATATAAGTATTTATGTAATCAAATACAATAATAGGTACTTACATTCGATGGTACGAAAGAAAATCAATTTAGAAAGGGAGAGTATTATTCCATGTAATCGTGATTATCTAATAAACCCTGGGTGTTGCTTCGGTGCAATCTACTACTCTTAATTGGCAAGTACTTTGTATGGAGGAGATGTTACTGACCTACAATGAAATTTTTATAACACCGATACCACTACTACGTTTCTATTCAGCGCGATAAACATACTTTGAGTCTACAAGTCTGCTTCTCTTATTACTTCTGAAATGAAATTTGTGGTTTGTTTAACCTTTTCAATACCTGTTGGTATTGTTTTATCTATTCCTAGGACCCAAGGGCTGCGATCAGGCATAATATATGTTGTTAATACAAGTGAAAAGCGTTAGTATAAATTATAAATCTATATTAACCGCTTGAGGGCGCCACATACTACCATGCCAAGAGCGAATACTAAAAAACGATATTCAGAATAATATTCTGTGATTATGTTTTGGGTTTCGCTGCATTAGATAACGGTCACACTGCATCGGCCAACATCAATTGATCCACGTGCATCGACCACCATCAAGCGTTTTTTCTTGTGAGTAGTCACACTGCTGCATCGAGTGGTAAGAAATGAAATGTCACTTTTAAAATTACCGCGGCTTTTCCAATAAAGGTTGGTGGTATTTTTACATATTATGTCGTTTGTTGTCAAGTCAACTTACAACTTACAACTTTTGGATCCTATTTTTGTTGCTATTAACATCCATAACTTGTCAATATTATTGACATTACTGTATTTCGCTCTGCTTTGATCATAGAGAACTTCAAAGGAGCGAACTGAATTTATTAACTGGTCAATCTAGTTGGCAGTGCACTGTTCTGTCATTTTGGTAAGATATACAACTCAACACGTTAGAATGTTAAATGTTACAGTCTGTCAGAAACTATTCATTCGGAGAGAAAAAGCACTGCGCATGTCTGTTACCATCGAGTAGCTTCGAGCATGGTATGAAAAATAAAACATGTTTGATATATCAAACAAGTCGACGGTACACGATCGTAGGCGATCGTCACCGATGCACGCACTGTGACCATGTGCATTA
Organism: Ophonus ardosiacus; assembly: GCA_943142095.1. Taxonomy (NCBI): domain Eukaryota; kingdom Metazoa; phylum Arthropoda; class Insecta; order Coleoptera; family Carabidae; genus Ophonus; species Ophonus ardosiacus. The sequence continues at coordinate 13,121,970 of OW964830.1, read as the reverse complement.
ATAAACTCAGGTGTGTTTTTTGCTCGATCGTGCTCGACCGATATTGATTGTTCAGTGTGACCACTGTAATTTTCCATAACAAATTTCCATGGATAAGATTAGAAATACATACTGACCAAAAGTATAAAAAGAAAATTTAAATCCGAAAAGTTCTAGCCAATCCGGATGAAATTTTTGCACTACGACATATATATTTAAGTACATGAAGGTAAATTTCAAAAGATAAAACATTTAATTTGGATTTTTTTTCATTTTGAGAAAATCAAAATATTTATTATATTGGAATGTAGTACAGAGTATATTTGTTCTATTTGTAGAGTAAATATATTTCGGAGATTATTATTCTAGACAAGCGAAATGAACTTGCAGTCTTGATCATTAATTACTCGATGTTTCATTATTTCAACAATTATTTAAAACCACGTCCTAGAGAGATAGCTCAAGTATTAGTCTTCATTTTAGTTGCTCTTAATTGATATTGCAGTTTCTAATAATTACAGAAAGATTAAAAGGGTATAACGATGATTTCAAAATGAAATGATTTTGTGATAAATGAACTGTATTCAAACAGGGACATAAAATTGATATTACTACAACTCTATTTTTATAAACAGTTTCTACAGGGAAAAAATAATATACTCTTTATTTGTTCAGCATAAACAAACTGTTTGTTATGTTCGGACTCATAGAAAATAAACATGTCCTCATTTTTAACCAAATTTTGATACATGATATATGTTGGTTTTTAAAAGCGTTAGTCAAATTGTTCAATCATTAATAATAAACTTAAGGTAACATGAGATACGAAGTCCATTTAATTAGACAAAAGTTGTCCCAATAGCAAATCATATTGTGAGTATGAGTTTTTCTTTTGCTACCATCCGGTATAAGTAGTATTACATATCTCTTAATTGAATAAAAACACTTTGTTACCGATATAGAAGGGCATAAAGCAGACTTTTATAAATAAGTTGGCATTATACTGTTATCGAAAATTTTTTTAACCAAAGACAATTGGACCTATTCTGTAACTTATGCCCATGCAGTTGTACAAAAAAATGCAAATCTAAATTTTGACAGCAATCTAATTCATTGACATTTCATGTAATATTGTCAATTTAAACCGTATTTAATATTTAATATACGTTGGTGAAACCGGCCATCAGTGGTTAATTTTTAACAACCGGTTAAAAAAATTCAGCAATCAAATATGTTGATAAATTACAAAAAATTGGATTTTTACTTGTCAAATCAATATTTATTGGATATACATTAGGCTGTGTTTATGTTGGAGCTGCGATAAACGATAAGAGCGGCGATACTAGCGAAGCAGTGCGAATGAATGCATAGATTTAAATGTGGGTGTTTATATTGAAGCAGCGCGCAAAGCTACGCTTACGAGCTGAGCAGCGATAAGAGCGTCGAGAACGAATTGAATGTATTTCTACGCTCTCATCGAGGCAAGACAAGTGATGCAGCGATATCTCGATTTTTTTTTATATTACATAAATATTATACAAAAAAATATTTGTCGGTATAAATAAATATTTTAATTGCCACTTCATTTACATTCATATTTACTTATTAATTTTTGATTTATTGGGTTTTAGTAAGAAGAAAATGCTATACAATTCAAACACCAGACTTAGTAAAATAATGTTTTAATTAGTGGTACCCGTTTATTATATTCATGTTACTTGTAATGTTAATTTAGTTACTATTTGTAATTATAAATTCGAGAAATTCGAGACTCTCGAATCCAGATCGAGAGAAAGTAAGGAAAAACATGACGAGACGAGAGTGGAGTGTTTCTCGACATATCTCGTTTCGCGGCAACACTAGGCAAGACGCTACGCTAGAGATGGAGGTGGACAAATTAATTAGCGAAGTATTTGTTAGATCTCCATTATGGGATCGAACAAATAAAAACCATCACAACAGATATGTGTTGGATAAATTATGGGATGAAGTGGCGAGTAATTTAAACTCAACAAGTGGATGTTTATTGATATTAATTGCAGGTTACAGTACTTTTTGTCAAAAATTATATGTCATTTACAATAGGATTGTGACACAAGTAAGTTTTAAATAAATCACGAATATTTTGTGCAACCAGGGTTGGTCTACCATTATTAGTTGTGGTATTTGATTGTTTTGGAATATTTAACGTATCTTCTAAATGATGTTCAATACCTTCCATGTCAATGATTGTGTTATGTAGGACACAAATAGCTTTAACAATATTGTCAGCAACATTTATATCGCTGCTCTTCTCGTCGCTCTTATAGCTTTTATCGTAGCTCCACTATAAACACATCAAAGAAAGATAGATTTGATTCGCTTTTATCGCTGCTCTTATCGTCGCTCTTATAGCTTTTATCGCAGCTCCAACATATTCACACCCTTACAGAATAGGCCCGAATAACTTCCTTGCCTAAAAGTGACGAAAGGTAAAAATTGAGCATCGCCATTCAAAATAACGTAAAAAAGTGTCTTAAATTCGTACAAATTTTTCTTGAAAAACAAAAACATATTTAAGATGGCCTCTGAAAGGTAAACAAAAAGTCTGATATAATCGAAGACGAAACTCTTTATAGTTTTCAAAATAGCTAAGTTAAACCCTGCAAAAACTCATATTTCACTGCCTTATATCTCGGAAACTATTAAGATTGGACCCATGTTGATTAAGCTTATTTTACTCATTTTGGTCAGTACTGTATGTCCGCAAAAGTTGCTTCATTTGTTTTTTAACAACCTGTATAACTTTCAACGTTTATGTTTATATGGAGCCCTAACAATGTTACATAATCGTTAAATCACGTAAAGATATTTTCTCTTTTCTATGACATAACAAAATTGTAATTACTTTAAAATTTAAATCGAATTATTTAAGAAATTACAATTTTATTGATTTTATTCGTTTTATTTAAGATGGTTGGTATAAAAGTATTTTCATCGTTCTATTTTATTGTAGAAATATTTATTTTCTATTCATATTTGTTTTGGTAAATAAAATTAGATACATAAATACATCACATGTATTTCAGATAATGTTAAATTTGCTGTTACATAAGCGTTCTCATGTTTCGGTTGTATTTAATATACATATGTTCCGTATGTTGTATTTAATACGGTATTTTGGTTCATAATAACATTTAATAACGGGTACTGTTCATAGCATATTGAAATTATGTAATGAGTATGTAAAAGATATCAAGCTACATATTAAATTTCACGTAATATATGTACAAAACCTCAGGCCTGTTTAATATTACACGAGTACCATTAATTTCCATTTCTTTTTTTTTTTGTTGTTTTTATTAAATGTTTTACATGATTAACTTTACAATGCTCATGAGCTGCACATTATATTCACATAGTGTCTCTGTATCCATCCTGTAGGCATTTTCCGAGACAGTAAAGTCTCCATCCAGAGCCTAGCCGTGGAATTACACATTCCTACACACGGACACTTCCGCGACAAAGTGTCGGACCCTCTGCAAGGAGAGTGACAAGCAGGTTCATAATGTGACACTGGGAATTCGTCACGGGTGTCGATCGATCTACGAGAAAATGTAGAAATGTTTATTTTCTTTACGTTTTTCCTAGACTAATACTATAATGGAATTTATTTCTTTGCCGGGTGCCCCAAGCAAACCTTGACATAGGCGTTTAACATGTAAAAACAGTTTTTTGTAATTGCAAAGTGTCCGGCAGAAAATTAAGCTATTGAACATGATAATAGTTCATTACGGGCCGGTTTTATAAAAAAATTTAAGCTTCACTTAAAATTTAGTTGTCAAGTAAATTTATTGAAATAAACAAATTCGAATCAGTTTCTCTATTCTTATGACATTTGTATTATTTCTGTCAAAAAAACGCGTTGCATTTTTTCACTTCATTAAATTTACTGTGGAAGTAAATTTTAAGTGAAGTTTAAATTATTTTATAAAACCGACCCTACATCTTGTACATTATTTAATATTCATTAGTTTAATATTATTGCATAAAATGCAATAAATTACAAAAAAAAATTGAACAAATAATTGTTTCACTTTTTACCTCCCGCTACCCTTGGTAAGGGAGGTATAGGGATCGTGCTAAAAATCACATATCGAGATTTTAGTAAATGGCCACGTTTTAAGGTCCCTAGAATCCAATTTTAACATTTTCACGATGATGTCTGTATGTGTGTGTGTGTGTGTGTGTGTGTGTGTGTGTTTGTATGTGTGTATGTGTACAAATTTTGTTTGCACTCTAACTAAAATACTATCATTCAGAAAATTCTGAAACCTTGTATTTCTACCCTATTCTAATAGGAATAGAAGCCATTAGATTTTGGTATAAATCGGATAAACGGAAATGGTACTTTATTTGAAGCTCATAATGGTTTTTCTTCAAAAAATACCATTAAAGGCCATTTTTTCGCATTTAACGTCATTGGAAAATTATAGATTATTGAATTTTGTACAGGTATACATTAATACTTTTTCTATATATTTTACAGATTAATTTAAAAATCATTTTTCTTTTTTTAATCCCGAAGCCTAAGATAAACACAATTCCTTTGTTACACAGTTTATTTTTCAAATGAATGTAACTGACAGGTAAACGTCATTTTCAAAAAACTAATCACTTCCAATTAATAATAGTGACATATTAAATAATAAAGAAAATCGTAAATAAAGCAATAGTTATATGCAATGGAACATAATATAGTTTGAAGCATTACTAAATACGTAAGTATGTATTTAAATTAATAAAAATTAAATAGCGGGAGGTTTTGTGTTGGCCACATCAGATTTTTTATTATGCAATATGAAAAGATTTTCAAATGTCAGTGTAAGGTGGTTAGCACATCTGCCTCTGACATTTCAGATTGGGTTCGATTCCCCATTATTTTATTATTTTACACAAAAATTGTTGAACTTTTAAACATTTTTTTTTATATTTCCTATTATAGTAATTTAAAAATAATAATAACATTGTAATGAATAAAGAGAAAATAATAGAAATCAAAATATTGATATGATAACAATACATTGTATTTTCTTTTAATATTAACAAAAATAACTGAAATATAATAAATTTGTGTAGTTATTATGTTTTTACTGAATTTAAATTTATTAAAAACAAAAGAAAATACAACGCATTATTATATAAATGTTTTGATTGTAATCAATTATTATCAATTATTTTCTCTATATTTATTACAATGTTATTTTTTAAATGAATGTAATAGGAAATATAAGACAGATTTTTAAAAGTTCAATAATTTTTATGTACAAAAGAAAATAATTACCTTTTCATATTGCATAATAAAAAATCTGATGTGGCCAGCACATGACCTCCCGCCAATTCCATGTTGAAAATAGCAGTGAGCTTTAAGTAAAGTATCACTTCCGATTGATCTTTTGTAAATAAATTCTAATTTGTTGTCCAATAAATAGAAAAGTCTGTAATACGAAATTTTGGATTATGTTTTATTGTTTTTCCTCAAAAATCTGTTAGAGCTCTAAATTAACTACTACATCCGATTTATCATATATGGTCAAAATCTAATATGTTGTTTCAAATTATATGTGAGTTTCAAATACCAAATTTGAGAAGTTTTGGACCATATTTTAATAGATTTTAAGGAAAAATCGTCACACACACATTATTATAAAAATCAGCATCACCTTCCAGGTGTTCTAAAACGCAATCTGTGTAAATTCTTCGTCGTATATGATCCATTTCGCAAATGTGTAGTTGTAAATTAATATTGTTTTCTAGTGCTGCAATCATAGAAAAATTAAATTAAATCATTCTTTAATGTAATTGCTTCCTGACAGTGACATTTGTTTAAATATGTCGCAATTGTTATTAAAGTATTGTTTTTGTTTGACGCCTAGGCAAGATGATGTATAAAAATAAATTAATTTATAAATTCAAATTTGAAGTTATTTAAAACTATTTACTAAATGCTATTATAGGAAAATAGAAGATTGTACCATTAAATTTAATTTTTATTAGTAAATGTTGCTGAAAAATTATATTCAATGTATTTTTTTTTTCAAGAAAAACTGTTGATCCCCACACACATACATACACAAATACATACCCACAGACATCATTGTAAAAATGTTAATATCGGATTCTGGGGACATCAAAACGTGCTTATTCACAAAAATATGCGATTTTTAGCACGATCGCTATACCTCTCTTACCGAGAGTAGCGGGGGTAAAAAGTAAAAAAAATATTTATTTGAAATTTTTTGTAATTTATTAATATTAAAGTAATTAATATTAAATAATATACAAGATGTAATGTGCTACTATCATGTTCAATATCATGGCTTAATTTTCTGCCGTACACTTTTTATTTATATAAAAAAAAATGTTTTCTTGGTTTTACAAAAGTTTTTTAAAAAGGTTTACTTGGGACAACCGGTATATGCTGTTAAATTTTAATATTTCTTTATAATACTTTGCACGGGCACTACTGTTCCTTTTCTTACCTTACCAACTCAGTTCAACACGACTAAAATTTCTTTCAATGTACTTTATTTCTCACCTGTATTTAATTATAAGCCAGTAACAATATTTTCTATTACTCTACAACAAAAACTATATGAAATTCTTTGTTGTTATTTTTTGTAAAACTTATTCTCTCACTGCCGTTTTCATGTCTGTTTCCTATCACTTCTGCAAAAGCATCGCAGGGCTGCAGTCTGCAGTGTGTTTAAGATAAGTGACCTGCAAGACATTGCTGCACATAGATGATAAGAAGACGTTCAACATCTGCTCAAGATGCTCAGTTTTTGCTTTGCTTTAGGCAGACTAGAGTACACGGTATGAAAACGATATTGCAGATTTTACACAAAGGACTGCGTAGTTCCAAACATGGCAGATTTGTTTAAGTACGCAAGTGCATTAAGAAATGAGGAAAATAGATACAGTAAAATTTATTTATGGGGCTATAAACACAAACACGAATAATAAAAAGAGTAAAATTTTCTTGACCTACTTACAAAATGAAGAGAAATTTTAATGATCTTGTTCTAATTTATGTTATTCTATTATATTACGTAAATATATTTCTTTGCTTTTCTATAATAACTGGGTCAGTAATTAGTGAAATAGTAGTTATATTCTTGTACTCATAGGAATACGTATATTATCAAAGCGCTAATTTTAATTGGAGTGCGAAATAACAGGCTATTTACTTCCAACTTAGGTAACCAACATTGGTCTAAAATAAATATATTTGTGTAGATCCAATTTGGCTAAAAACTTATGGTCATAAGAAACAAAGTCAATGATATTTTTTTATATTTTTCAAAAAGTATTTGAAAAAAAGTTTATGCAATATTTTTCATAGCAATAAAAAAGTAATAATTTGTTATTTTCGTAAATAATTAAATAAAAATATAAATAAATATATCATCATATTACCCATTTCTGAGTGTGCCACAATCTGCTTTATCGCAGATGTCGGTAATGATGATGACATATTTGTACCGTACGGGCGTTTACCAGGTGTCGCCTCACGAGCACTCATTGATGGCGTGGAGAGTGCACCACAGGGGTCACTTTTATGCCATTTAAAATTGGAAATATTTGGCGTCGGTCAGGATCGAACCCGGTTCTCCCAAGTTCGCGACTAGACACTTAGGCACGCGGCCACAGGACCCCATAAAAATATTGGCACCAGAAATAGATTCTATTTCAGATCAAGTAAATTTTCAAAATTTCAATAATTGATTAAAAAGTAACTAATTATTCATTAGAACTCTACGTCAAAACTTACCACCACAGCGCTACGATATCAAAAATAAATGGCGATAGCTCTAAACTAAAACCCTTTATGATTTATTTGACGTGTACGTATAAGTACAATATAGATATTACTTTATTTTTTAGACGATTACAAAACTAGTTTTCTTTTGGACATCATCTTAGAGTAGGTTTCAAATGTTGATATCCGGTAAAAGCCTTCTTCAGGACAAGTATGTCGTAAAGCTCGTTTGGCACGATCTATAATTTTTGTGAACAAATTAGTGGACAGAATTTTAGGTAGATATGTATGTATGTGTGCGCGTAATTTGATACCACTGAAATATATTAGAGACTGGAACTCGCATACTTTACCTACAGCATATGCTGAACTCAAGGCCCATTGAATGACAATAGCTGGCCCGTTCGCGTATGTTCGTGTTGAATCGAACAAAGCCGAATGGTTGTATAAACTCCCTTCTACGAGGGGTCGTTTTTATATTTCTGGACTAGGCAGTTTTCAATTTTAATGTAATTTTTCCTAATATTGTTTTTAATCACATATGCCTTGGTAACGTGTGTAACAATTTACAAAACAATTGCAACCAATATTAGTTCTAATATCTGTCAGTTTGTGTTGTCACGCAAGGTGTCCTGTTGCTCCACGACAATGCACCAGTCCACAGGTCAAGAATTTCAAAAGCTGCTTTTGCTGAATGTGGCTTCCTAGAAATTGCCTATCCGCCTTATAGTCCAGATCTAGCCCTCTGTGACTGTTTTCTCTTTCCAAAACTTAAAAAAAAATCTGTTGTGGCCAGCACAAAACTTCTCGCCATTTCCTTTTTATGTTCACTATCGAACCGTCGTTTTGTAACAAAAAAATTACATAACTTTACCCAAATATTATATTTGATTGTATTTAACATGTCTTCTGCACACATACAATTCTAATTATATCTATTTTTCACTATATGAGGAAGTTCCTATGTCAGAGATTCTTCCACTTCATTAACAAGATTGGCGGTATTTCTAATGGATATATGCAGGTTACTTATAATTTTAAATATTTAATTAATAAAATCATAAGGAAGATTAAATGTATTTTCCAGAAAAAGCTTTCAGAATGTAACTAAAACTTTTGATTTTTGACACTGATATCTGTCATTTACAAATTATGTTATAAACATTTGAATTTGTCAACTGGTTTCCTTAATGTAGTTTCGAATACTCGACTTATTATATCCCGATATTCTATATATTATAGCGTCTTTATCTCTAAATTGCTATAAGATATAATAAAAAATTTAAATGTATCAGATGTAGAATTTTGTTCTTCAAAATGCGTAATATCAAAAATTTTCAAAAAATAATATTTAGAAGAATTTTTTTAAAAAACTACTACTTTCGGTTGTTCAATTGTTACCAAAACCTTTTCAGCTTTTCCCAGGAATGTCAGATTGAGGAATTCATAGTTAAACATGTCTTATGTCTTATAGTTTTTGAGTAATCGTCCCTCCAACATCCACACATACACACATACATACACACATACACACACATCCACACACACACACATACACACACACACACACACACACACACACACACACACACACACACACACAGAGACATGATCGTAAAAATGTTAAAATCGGTTCATATGGACCTTAAATCGTGCTTATTCACTTAAATCTCGATATGTGATTTTTAGCATGAATCCAATACCTCTCTTAGCGAGAGGTAAAAATACTAAGGGGAAAAATTTAGGGACGCTAAGGACGACTGTTGAAAGGCATTTTGTGGACAAAACAAGCATATTTTATAATGGATTAAAGATGTTATTAAAACGATATAATACTTGTATTCAAAAGGAAGGGGCCTATATTGAAAAATAAGTTTTTGTTGCTGGTGTATTCTTTTCTTTTCATGCCTAGTCCGGGAATATAAAAACGACCTTTCGAACATTTTACTTAAAACCTGTGCTATGAACGCTTTGCGCAGGGAGCGAGGCATTAGGCGAAGTAACTTTGTCAACTCACTAGTTGTCCCGATGTTTGCCGATTCCACCAGCAGCTGGCATTCAATAGGCCTTCTCTTTTTCACTATCATGGTACTTATGTGCGTTCCAGTCAATGATATATTTCAGTGCTTGAAACATAATTCCGGCTATAAACATGGATGTTCTTCATAACATTCTATATGTATAAGCATTGCTCCTACTTGTTTCAGAGTCCAAGACAATTTGTTAATATTTTATTAAATATAATCTATAATTAACGACCACAATAATAATAAAAAATTACTCCGCTAATTGCCATATGCACTATATATGTACATTACGCATATTTCGTGCACACTTTCTGTCCATTAAATAGAGCTTGTTTTAATTTTGTGAACAGAAATATTATTGATAAAAATTCCTGTATGCGATCGTCTATAAAATTCTGTCTATAATTATGCCCATAATTCTGTGCAGTTTTATAGGTCGTGACATACGGGCATTAAACAGAAATCTAGCAATGGTAATATATTTACAGTTCTTTTCTTTTTAAAACTTGAATCTTCGATTGTATGTTAAAACTTGCTAAATCTTTTCAAATAAAACTTCCGGAATATATTTAAAGTTTGTGTGAATAAAACAACTATCTACTCTTACTTTTCGTACGTATGTATGTAAGGTTTGTATCTCCGCATCCCGGCTGGAAGTGTGGGAAGTAATGGTATGTTTTATGTATGTTGGCAGTTGCCAGCGTCCACTGGCCGGTACGCATTGTGTCATCTATCATTTATCTTCCTTCTTCCGAGGCATTTGCATCCTGAGAAGTCGGACTCTTATTCATAATTTATATTTTACGATTGCTATTTATGCTTATGGATGGAACTTGGAACGTATGTAGGCGATATAAGGTTTTTTATAGCGCAGAAGATAAGTTTGAGTAGATTTATTGAGGAATAATCAAAGGAGCATTATAGAGAGGGTGAATAAGTGATAAGAAAATATGATTATTTCGTTTAAAATGTCTTTTAAAAATAATAGAAAATCAAATACCTATTATAAAAAGAGAATAATTGAAGAATGAACATATTATCATTCAATTTGTAACTGATGCCAAGAGAGGTGTTGGATTCATGCTAAAAATCGCATATCCAGATTTTAGTGAATAAACACGTTTTAAAGCCCCTACAATCCGATTATAACATTTTTATGTTGATGTTGGAAGGACGATTCCTCAAAAACTATAATATTTAAGACGTTTTCTTTAATTTGACATTATTGGGAAGAGTTGAAAAGATTTTCATAGCAATTGGATAACCGGAAGTAGTTGTTTCTCAAAAAAAAAATATTTTTTGAAAATATCTGTTAATACAAATATTGAAGAACATAAAATTCTATAATACAATTATATCTTCTATAAATTCAGAGATAAAGAAAATGTAATATACAGAAAAATTTATAGCAATAAATTGCACAGTCCAGTCTACACCAAGGAAACCAGTTGTCAAATTCAAATGTTCATAATCAACAGTTTTACTGGCATTTTCTAAGAAGTACATTTAATATTTCTTATTGAATTATTAAGGAAATATTTAAAATTGTAGGTAGGTACAGTAAAATTTTTGAAAGAAGTCCGATCAAGGCCATTTACGAATTGTATCTATGAATTAAGATTTTGTGCTGTCAAATGTAGCAGTGTCTTTTACTTAGTTTTATGAGGGTACATAATATCTTGGGTACCTCATAAAAACTATGTAAATGATACTACTAAATTTGACAGCATAAAATCTTAATTCATAGATGCAATTCGTAGATGGCCTTGATCGGACTTCTTTCAAAAATTTTACTGTATGTATGTTTATTAATAGTAATAGTATATACTCGTATATCCTTAAGAAATACCTGTCAATGTGAAGAAAATGTTGTATATATGTATTAATTTACCAAAAAATGGGCGATCTGAACTTTTACACCCAAATCGAATCAGCAGACTCATTCAAGTGCTCAAGACAATGTTAGAACATCATCGTGCAAATTAACTCGACAATTTAGAATTTAAAAATGATTGTTAGCAGTACTTTGGTAAAAAATGATTTAATATTTTGAAAAAGAAATAATATAACCATATAGGCAGCGCAGCGGCTCAGCGTGAGGTGCTGCAGAGCATTAAGGATGAGCCAATATTTTATAGAAAACAAAATCCCCAAATGTTTCTCGGGCGCGACTGATTGACAACTATTGGACATTTCTTAGCAAAAAGTATACAATAATTGCTGGAAATACCAAAATGAACAACAGTTACTGAGAAGAATATATCTGATGATCCGGGAAGTATGGGTATTAAAAAAAAGAAACTATGCAGCATTGAAGATAATGGACCCCTACTTGTATTGTAAAATTAAGAACAACAACTTATGTCAAAGTTTCAATAAAAAATTCTTACTATATGATGAAGAGATCTATTTTTTTTTTCAATACATTTGTTAGGTACTTTATTTTCAAAGCGAAGACAGTAAGATTTATAATAAATGATAATTTTATGATCAATCCATAAAATATCAATATCAGCTACGGGTGCCTGTGAGAGGACGCCTGGTAAGCGCCCACACGGTAAAAATATATCGTCATCATTATTGATGTGTACATGTAATGTAGATACTGGCACACCCAGTAATAAGTAATATGCCTTGATTATATATTTATTTATTTTATGTCTTACTAGTACGTTATTGTTTTATAACAACCTCAACATTAGGTCCGTTATTGAGTAAATAATGCCCTAGGGCGTATTAAGTTGCTATGGTAATGTTGACAACAAACTGATGTTAATAATACTGATACTAACATAAAGTGCAGTTAAGATTAAGAAGCATCGTGAATTGTAGTCGTTTATAATCATATTTGTTTCATCACAAATACAAACCAGCATACTTCTTATTCTTAGCAATAACATTGCTCGTCTATATTGACAGAAAAATACCACAAGTTTATAGTTTTTGTTTGAAAAAATGCTTTGTTTACAGAAACAAAATATTACCTAGATACCGCATCACAGGCTATTTTGTAAGTTGTACTCGTATTAAAATTTTATGATTTATTATTTTTGTTTGATAAATTCTAGTCAGACAAAATGTTTATTAAGAATTTCTAGTTAGACATAAAACGATGAAGGCACCACGGGTGTTAAACGACAATAATGCCTTCGGTCAACGTACTCGACAGTACACTGTTGACTTCAGGCATTATTGTCCTTATAACAACCCTTGGTACCTTAATTACTATATTTATCCATAAAATACAAGGTTTCCGAAAAGGTTGCTTGGTTATTAATAACGAATATTTCAGTAAGTAATATTTAATATTCTTGAAACATGAAATCTCAATCTCTTTCACATGACATCGAATATATAATATAATATACTTATGCTATTTAAATTATAGCATATATATGCATGAAAATGTGAGATAATTTCTGAATTTATTGTTTAGTAAACTGGCTTTAAAAATCGTTTTTATATGGCGAAATTATTGAGATTATTTGTAAAATAGAAAAAATAAAAGTTTTCGCATAAGACATATTCATTATTACTTCAATGTGAATTAAACTACAGGTAGTAACACATAGTGTTAATTAAATTAAAAGCCATTATGTTATAACAAGCGCTTTAGAGTGCCATACGATGAATTTTGCAATTTTCAAATGAAGTATGAAGTTAGATACAAACTACGAGAAACAATTCTAATTACATTTTGAGGTATCTGCACTATAATATTATATTGAATTTCGCATTGTTCACATGCCTCCAACAACTTCTATATTCTATTCGCGTGTTTCAATGCGTGAGCTGCAGATTTTCGTTATTTTGAAGATAAACTTATGTTAAAGTCAAAGTTCTATATGGAAAACACTTTCAGCATAAGTACAATCAATTATTTATTACAATAATAAGGCCGTTGCAAGAATTTTTAAATGCCTTCTGCCTTCTAAGTAGGTAAATATTTATAAATATTGTTTTTTAAATACAGTCAAATTTGAAAATATCACAAAATATTCATTAGACATTTTGAAATTAATTATGGAAATTTGTGTAATATTTTAAAAAAGTCACTTGATCTGAAACAGAATGTGACGTCACAGTTCACACAGCTTAATATGGACTAACTATCATCTACGTTTATTTATATAAATAACGTATATTTGGATATATTAAATATGAATGATGTGTTGTACCTATGTACTTTGACGTTACAGGAATGGGGGATTGTGTTTCAAGACTATTACTGGCGAAAATCTTTGTATTTAATCATTTACGAAAATAAAAGCAATTTTATGTTTTGCTATGAAAAATATTGCATAATCTTTGATTTAACATAATTTTTAAAAAATATGAAACTAGCTCATCATGGTTCAAGTGCGTTACACTAATGAAGAAGTGGTTTATACCGAGTTTTTACCTCTCGCTAAGAGAGGTTTTGAATTCATGCTAAAATTCGCATATCCAGATCTTATTGAATAAGCACGATTTAAGGTCCCTAGAATCTGATTATAACATTTTTAAGATGATGTCTGTGTGTGTGTGAGGTTGTGTGTATGTGTGTATGTATGTGTGTCTGGATGTTGCGGACACGATTCCTCAAAAACTATAAGACTTAAAAAATATTTAACTGCAGTTTCCTCAATCTGACATTCCTGGGAAGAGCTGAAAAGGTTTTGGTAACAATTGAACAACCGGAAGTAGTAGTTTCTTAGAAAAATTCTTATAAATGTAATTTTTTGGGAGTTTTTTTTATTAAATATTGAAGAACATAAAATTCTCCATCTAATACACTTAAAATTTTTATTATATCTTGTATAGATTTAGATATAAAGATACTATAATTTATAGAGTGAACTAATCGCAGAGGCCAAGGCACTAAGGAAACCAGTTGACAAATTCCAATGTTTATAACATGACACATGTCATTGTCAAATATCAACAGTTTTAGTGACATTCTGATAGCTTTTTCTGGGAAGTTTATTTAACTTTTCTTATTGTTTTATTAATTAAATATTTGAAATTATAGGTAAAATAGTGGTAAAATGCATAAATCCATCAGAAATATCGCCAATCTGGTTAATGAATTGGAACAATCTTTGACATTTAGAAATTTCCTCATACAATGAAAAATAGATATAATTAGAATTATATGTGTGCAGAAGACATGTTAAATATAATAAAAAACAATATAATGTAATGTGGTAATGTTCTGTAAGATTTTGTTATAAAACGACGGTTCGAAAGCGAAGTGCAATACAATACTTATATAGCCTAATATGGAAATGGCGAGAGGTCTTGTGCTGGCCACAACAGATTTTTTTTATCAGTAAACATGGGCGTATGTCATTACCATGGTTACATTTAAAATGATTGACGGCAATGTAACTGACATCTGTTAATTCCAGAAATTCTTTTTATTGAAAAGGTATTGCTTTTTCATTTAACTGTATAATTTAATGTTTCATTTTATTAATTACCTTACTTGTTCTGATTTTCTTTTAGTGCTGTTTATTGACGCATCTGTAGTTCTAGGTATGTAAATTTATAGATTTTGCAGTGGGTGCTGGACTGGGTCACAATAAAAGTAGCATAAATAAATCGGAAACTTGTTTTATATCATGTTATGATTTGTACATTTTCCTCAGTTGTGTATGATTACATCATTTTGAAAGATGGCAGTTTTGATGACTCATAAGTTCCCGTATTTAGTTTTTTTACCTCCCGCTACCCTAGGTAAGGGAGGTATAGGGATCGTGCTAAAAATCGCATATAGAGATTTTAGTGTATAAGCACGTTTTGATGTCCCCGGAATCTGATTTTAACATTTTTACAATGTTGTCTGTGGGTATGTATGTGTGTGTGTATGTGTGTATGTGTGTGTGGATCCTGTGGACACGATTACTCAAATACTATCAATCACAAAATTTTGAAATTTTGTATACCCATTCTATACTAATGTGGGAAGCGTTGATTAGTTTTTAGTGCATATCAGATAACCGGAAGTATCACTTATACAAGCTTTTACCAGTTTTTGTTGAAAAAATTGCATTGAATATAATTTTTCAGCAACTTTTACTATTAAAAATATAATATAATGGTACAATCTTCAATTCTACGATAATATAACTTTAAAAAACTTTAAATAACTTTAAATATAAATTTATAAAATAATTTATTTTTGTTCATCATCTGACCCATGCGTCAAACAAAAACATAATACTTTAAAAAATTTTTGACGTAGTTAAACAAATGTCACTGTCACATTTACATTAATTAAGTAGAAATATATTTGATTTGTAAATATAAATCTGTCAGTATAAGTACGTGTTTTCAAAATGTCAAATATTGGTTTACAACTACACATTTACGACATGGATCATGTACGGCAAAGAATTTACACAGATTACGTTTTTAGAGCACTTGGAAGTTGATGATGATTTTTCGCGGATTATCTTTTTCTTTGGTGAGGCACATTTTCTCCTCTCTGGATATGTTAATAAGCAAAATTGCCAGATATGGGCAGAGGAAAATCTTCATGTGATTTACGAGGTACCATTACATGTCCAAATGAGACTGCTTGGTGCGCACTATGGTCAGGTGGCGTCATTGGAACTTACTTTTTCGAAAATGATGAAGGTCGAACTGTTATAGTTGATGGTGAGCGCTATAGGCCCATGATAATCGATTATTTTTGGCACGAAATTAATTTCGTATTACAGACTTCTATTTATTAAAACAACAAATTAGATTTTGTTTATAAACGATCAACCAGAACGGAAAAAGATACTTTACTTAAAGCTCATTACTATTTTAAACATAGAATTTGCGGGAGGTCATGTGCTGGCCACATCAGATCTTTTTAAAGAAAAATAGAAGAGATAATATATTGCTGTCAATCATTTTAAACGTAACCCTGGCAATGACATTCGCCCATGTTCACTGATAAAAAATCGCCTGGTACGGTTTTAATACTATAAAAAATAATTGATTGTCGCTGTCATGAATAATAAAACTAATGTAGGTAAACCATTTGTTTTGTTGTTAATGTAATAAAATTGCTTTCATAGCCTGCTAGATTTTATTTTGTAGATATTCTTCAATTTCACTCTTGCATTTTGTCTGTTTGCATAGTCCCTGTATACATTACAATTTTCATAGACAATGTCATGTCAATCTATAGATTCTAGTAAACGTTTGGTTAAATTCTCCCTTATCTTTAGTTGCAGCTTGTCGTTGGATCATACACGCCCTAGTTGCCTGATCTGGTGTCGCTCTAACATTCCAGATCACTCGTTCATTCGACGCTCTTTTCCAACATGATTAATTACCAGCCTAATTAAACTAGCAAAGCCTTCAGCTTCTTCTATCAATAACGACAATAAATTAATGATGTTTACTTACTGCCACTGTCACTACCACCCCTTTTTATTAACATACCATACTTATTTTCTCACAGCCGGGCAGAACTTATCGATCAAGTTTTGATATGGAACAAAAGCTAAATAATATTCAAAGTTAATATACTTACTAATATAATAATTGTATTGTATGTTCATATATTAGAAATTGTACCTTATTTATAATTATATTTTTATGTTGTTAATGACTCCATATCTACTTTTAGAGCCCTAAAGATGAATGTCACAGGCGAAGCGTAGGCCAGGAAATAAATAATTTATTTGTGACTGCGTGTCTGATTATTTTCCAATTTTTTCAATATACTTAGAGTTGCGTTCTCTGCGACATCTGATAATTCGTGATAGATGTTCTGATCGTAATTCCGATTAAAAAATTCTTCTAAGAAATTCTCTGGAAACTCTTATGCCCAGTTGCACCGCTGATACTTAAATTTTAAGCTAGGCTTAAACAAAAAATGCAAATAGAAATTTTGACAGAAATAATCAATTACTCATTTGACATTTCGTTTCGACCCGACATTGTTAATTTAAGGAACACTTAAAATTTAAGTGTCAGCGATGCAACCGGGCATTAAACTCTAAAAAATAATACATTTTTTTTTGTTTCACAGGTAACCAGAAATCGTAAATTAAAAATGGGTTCCTCCACACTATTTTCTTTTAATATTTTAAATGTGAGTTCGTTTAATTTTGAAGTAATTCCTAGTATTAAAAAGTCTTAATTGTTTTTAGTTTAGCTGCATTTGATTTTTAATGTCAATAAGACGTCACGACGACACTCCTATCTTTCTCGTATAGATAGCGTTGTGCACCAACGTCAAACATTCGACAAGGGAGCACTTTCGTTTAACTTCAATAAGTGTATCATTGCTGCCAATAGTTTTTCTTTGATTCTTCTTGTATTTCAATTTTTTTTTTCAGTGTTTATTATTATTTTAGGTATAGTATATTTCCGTATTTCCTGTTTTATTAGTTGTAGCAGTAAGTTAATTATTAATTTTCATTTGAAATACTTTAGTTAATAGTTCTTATAGGGTATCTTTACAATTTAGTTTTTTCTAAGGGCCAATTTTACAATAAATATTAGATAATAGTAGTGTCATTCATTGTAAATATTAGTTCTATTATCCATTTTCCACTATATAAACTGTACGCGCCTGTTTTAAAGCATATGAATAAAATAAAATTGCTCCCTTGTATTAGTTCCAAATTACACCACTAGGTTCGCATTCTTATTTACATATCCCAATAGCAGCCTGCAAGAGAAGATAGCAATATTGTGCCGAATTATTAAAAAAAAAATTTTTTTTCTATCTTAATCGTTATTCATTGAGTAGAACTTTTATAAAAAATTGTTCATTTAATTATTTTTTGTTATGATGGAGGACCATTGTCAAAAATAGCGTTCTTGATTCAAACCTTTTTTGTTGTTTAGAGCATTTGCTAAATATTTTCAATTATAAGTACCATTTAATTACTAAATACGTTCGTAGTTTTATTAAAAAAAATTGTTAACAATTTAAAAACACGAAGACAAACAGAAAAATACATTGAAGACGCCGGATGATACGATGATATTTTATACGTATATTATCGAAAATGTTTATTCTGACTATTTTATTTTCCAAATTATTTTCATTGTATATTTAGTAACATAAAAGAAAAAAAAATCTAATCATTTTAACATTTTAATGGCAATTTACTTTTATACGTTTTGAATTTTTTCAATCATACTGTATTTTTTGTATTAAAGAATAAGTATTATAGGACATGCTTTTTCGCAAGCATGAAAAGTTTGACAAAAGTCTTATACAATGAGTCCTTTATACCCGTACTAGCTTTTATATTTTGCGTCTTTTATATGCTACCTACTAAAATATTTAAAAAGAAAAACTGTGTAATGTTGTAGCTGGTATGCTGGTAACATTGGATTGATATTTATTCAATTATTCGAAATTTCATGTCAATTCTGATTTATGGTGTTTGAAAATGTAAGTAAATGTCATCTAGTACTAACCTTTTTAATTACCTAGTCGGATGTTATTTGCTACATTTTCATCGAAAATTATGTACCATCACCGTCATTACACTCCTGTCTAATGATGATGTGATGAATTTCTTATCTACTCGATAACGGCCCGTATATAGCTAACAATATTTACTACTAGTATAAAACAAAGATAAATAATATTGAATTACATGAAGTAATTTATACAATAACACTACATTGTCAATACTTTGTGTTCATACATAGATAAGTGGACACATTAAATGATGGTTTAAAGAAAATATACTTCAACTTTTATAACTTTACGCGGATTTATGTGTTTTGCTTGTTTCATGTTATACAGCCGGAAAAGAAAAACTATACATCCGATTTTAACTATAGATAGCAGATAGCTACCATCGCTTTTAAACAAAGGACATGGAGTCATACGAATACACTGAAGTTGTTAGTATTGTTTCATTTGCAACAAATTATACATACAGAGTACAGAGTGATTCAGATCTTTAAAGGCATATGGTACCCACTAAAATGAGTAAGAAAAGCCTAATCAACATGGGTCCGATCACTGCCGACTCAATACTACAGGCCTGGCCCAGCGAAACTCCCGGATGCTTATTATTTATAGACAATATTTCTTCAAATAAATATGTAGAAATTTAAATTATATATCCAATTTAATAATCATATTTTATTTTGCTCTTTTCGTAACCGAGTAAATGAAATTTAAAATTATACAGAAGTTTATTCTTTATACTGTTATCCATGGTTGTTACATAAAATTACAAACAAATGTTTACATATTTGATAAGCTGTACAATCCAATTTGAAATTTAATAAAAATTGCTTATTTTTAGTAATAGCCATGGAATTTAAACAAAATTATAAATAAATGCATATCGTCTAATCTGTCAGAATTTTTATTTTGCAGATTACAAAACAAAAATAAATAAAATTTGTGCAGGTGTAGAATATAATTACCTGAAATTTTTATTTGAAAATCGAATTTCTGACAGTTCAAACGGTATGCATTTCTTTGTAATTTTGTTTAATTCCATGGCTGTCACTACAAATGAGTAATATTAATAAAATTTCAAATTGGTTTTTAAATGTTACTAAGCATGTAAAATAAAATCTGATTAGTAATTTGGGTGTAGAATTTTATTCTAAACAACATTTATTTCAAAGATTTTTGCCTAAAATTAAATAGGAAGTTTTGGGCAAGGAAAAACCGATTTCCCATGTGGCCCGCTTTTTACTTTTCACTTTGCAAATAAACTTAAATCCAAATAATAATTCCTTAGTATTACTATGTGTATTATAATTTTCTATGATCAATCTAATTTATGCAATATTTAATTTTTCTTTTTTTGTTACATAGGTATTAATAATGTTATGTACATTACATTAATATATTATGTTACTGTGTGAAGCTTATTATATATGTTAAGATATCATGTTTATTTATCCTGTAATTGGATATTCTGCAGTACATACGAACATGCAAATAAAATAATGATGTACAAAACAACAAAAATTTAATTAAATTTAATTAGGTACTTATGTTTTTGTATTTATAATAGCCAATGGCAATGTGGCTTGAGCGACAATCTTTTGATAAATATGTCCGAGCACCGTAGCAAGAACAAGTTTGAAGGGTGACCGCCTAATTGCACAACATAAAAGAATCTGTTGTGGCCAGCACAAGACCTCTCGCCATTTCCATATTAGACTATATATGTATTGTATTGCACTTCGCTTTCGAACCGTCGTTTTATAACAAAATATTACAGAACTTTACCCAAATATTGTTTTTTACTGTATTTAACATGTCTTCTGCACACAAATAATTCTAATTATATCTATTTTATATCATTTTCATGTCAGATATTGTTCCAATTCATTAACCAGATTGGCGGTATTTCTGAAGGATATATGCATTTTACCACAATTTTACCTATAATTTCAAATATTTAATTAATAAAACAATAAGAAAAATTAAATATACTTCCCAGAAAAAGCTATCAGAATATCACTAAAAATGTTGATATTTGAACATGTGTCATGTTATAAACAATGGAATTTGTCAACTGGTTTCCTTAGTGCCTTGGCCTCTGCGATTAGATTACTCTATAAATTATAGTGTCTTTATCTCTAAATCTATACAAGATATAACAAAAATTTTAAGTGTATTAGATGGAGAATTTTATGTTCTTTCAATATTTAATAAAAAAATAACTCCCAAAAATTATATTTAGAAGAATTTTTCTAAGAAACTACCACTTCCGGTTGTTCAATTGTTACCAAAACCTTTTCAGCTCTTCCCAGGAATATCAGATTGAGGAAACTGCAGTTAAATATTTTTTAAGTCTTATAGTTTTTGAGGAATCGTGTCTACAACATCCAGACATACACACATACACACATCCACATCCACACATTTTAAAAATGTTATAATGGGATTCTAGGGACCTTAAATCGTGCTTATTCAATAAAATCTGGAAATGCGAATTTTAGCATGAATCCAATACCTCTCTTAGCGAGAGGTAAAAATATGCATCATCAAGGGTTTCCATGTAGTTACAAGATTATATGATTCCACTCCATTCGGTAAAATCTTTGTGACCTGAATAAATAGTAGTTATAATTCGTAATACTAATTTTAAAAATTAGACATTTCGACATTGAATATGTAAGAATTAAAAATTTAGCAAATATCAATGACACAAATCGATATTTTAATTTTGTGAGATCAAACTCATTATAATTAGAATGGGTTGCATTTTCAACAAACAAATTATAAAACCTACGCAAATGGTGAGAAATTTCAACAAATTTCTTGGGACTAGTTTAAAATATAGATTTGAAATTTACAAAAACTGATTGTTATTCAACTATTCCGTCATTTAATACTGGGTTACATCGCCTTTACTAGTAATACCGCTTTATTTCTATATTAGGCATTGTACCTATCCCGAAGCCCTGTAAATTTTACTTTGAGTATTGTCCCATATGTCTTGCAAGGTAGGTTTTACAGTGCGCACTGGATTTTTGAAAAGTTGTTTTTCATTGTGCCAAAAGTAAAGGGTTACGGTAGAAGCTAAATCTGGACTAGAAATTGACCCTTTAAATGTCTGTCAAGCTATCATCACCGGTCATTTGGCCTACAATTTTTAAAGTTTTAAGTCTATATTTAAAGTAGCAGAAAGAATTTTGTAGAAATTTCTTACCATTTGTATAGATTTTATAATTTGTTAAAAAAGTACACCGGCCGAATTATTATGAGTTTGGGCTCGTATATTATGTAACATCTTTTTTTCTCAGTAACTGCAGTTTCTATAAGGTACCGATTTTTATAATACCTGACACTCTTCTGTTGCTGGTCAGTTTACAATAACTCGTTCAATGCGGTGATAATTTTCGAATTATACAGTACAGTGATTATTTACATACTAATGGAAACTAATGCATGGAGTCCAATTCAGAGATGAGGGTTATTTTGTTTATATTTTAAATATTTCCATCTAACGGAATATGCTCTGTATATTGACTAGACTAGGGAGATTGTTTGAGCACTGGGAACTATTGAACATGTTCAGCTCTTAGTTTACCGTCGCCAAGAGACTTTAGGTTTCTTGCCGCATATATTAGATATATTTTCATACACTTTTTATATTTAAAGCTTCTTCTACTAAAAATAGAATATTCTTTGAACATTTACTCATCTTGTAAAGGTAAATTAGAATTGGCAAGAAAATATATACGAAACAATTTCAGTGATGGTAAGAGAATATTACGAATTGAATTGTTTCCACGGATAAATTATCTTTAATCGCATATGAATCATAGTATTTATACTATACGTGGAGAGACTAAACGCTTCAAATAAAGAGAACTTTAAAAGCGTGTTCTTTCATCAATATGCTTCAAAATTATATTGTTAATTCTTATAGAAACGAAAGAAATTATAGTTTCTGCAAAATCATAATAGTATATTATGCAACGAGTTTATATTAATAGTCATTATACGTGAGTTACATATACATATTTCTACGACTATATCGTAATAAAAAAAATCTGTATTATAAAGATAATCTCTATCTTATTGAAATGAAAATCTCTAACATAATGATAATCTGTATTATAATAAGTGTCATTCAAGTACAGATGACACATATTTAATAAGTATATTAAAGCATAGAAGTAGAAAAACGGAAATTGAATTTTGCCGCACTAATGCATAAAAATGGACAAAATGAGTTTTAATCGCCGTGAACATGTTAAAATAATAAAATACAATATTAATGTTATTATAATTTTTATTGTAAATATTAGTACATGACAACAATACATGAAATTTGTAAAATCAAGGGCAATGAGCGGAGCATATAGGATAAAAATTTTCTCAAAAGAGGATAAATGCGGAAATGGACACTCTGAAATTTACACAGAGATGCACAAGCACTCCATTTTACAAATGGTGCCTGATAGAATCAACAAAATGTACACCATTGACAAAACTTACAGGATAATAATTCCTGAAAGGGATGCATGGGAACACTCTCAAAGTCCAGTGGAAAGAGACGACATAGTCATCTATACAGACGGCTCCAAAACAACCAATGGAACCGGAGCTGGAATACATGGGGCAAAGGGACTAAGACACAACCAATCGGTTGGACTTGGGACAAATGCAACAGTATTCCAAGCAGAAGTACACGCAATTTTAACCAGCGTGCAATTACTATTGGAGAAAAACTATTACAATAGAAGAATCTCCATAGTAACAGACAGCCAAGCCGCACTTAAGGCACTAAACTCGTGTGAGGTAGGCTCAGGACTAATTCTGGACTGCATCCACAGATTGAATGCCTTAGGAGCGACGAATAAATTAAGATTGATATGGGTACCCGGGCATTCAGAAATTGAAGGAAACCAGGGAGCCGACCATCTTGCAAAAGATGGGACAAATATACCTTTCATAGGACCAGAACCTACTTGCGGAATAACTGCGCAAACAGTTAAGCAAGAACTTAATACTTTGCTTTGGCAATGGCACAAACGGCATTGGACAGCCACATCCGGCCAAAGACATTCCAAGCTCTTCCTGAATGAGCCATCCAAGAAAAGAACAGACAACTTACTTGTAATGAGCAAGCAAGATGTCAGACTAATAACAGGACTGGTAACAGGACACTGTCAATTAAATAAACATTTGCATAGGTTGGGCCTCAAACAAGAACCAACATGCAGAGGATGTGGAGAAGAGGATGAAACCCCTGAACACTTAATATGTCACTGCGAAGCATTTATGGCAAGCAGACATAGTCTTTTAGGAGCAAAGAAATTGCACACTGAGACACTAAAAGACATTAGTCTAAAGAAAATCTTGGAGTTTACAAAACATACAGGGCTACTAGAATAGGAGGAAACACGGAGGGTACAATAGACCAGATAGGTCGCAGTACAGGGGCAAGAATGAACCACCTCCCGACAATAATAATAAATACATGAAATTAAGGTGGGTTGACCAAATGATATGGATTTTGGGACTCATAATGTTAACTCTTTTCAACACCTTCATATACCCATAAAGAGAATCTGGTATTAATTTTTTACAGTTAAAATTATTATTGAGTAAAATAATTTTGATGTCGAATGATTTCAGGTCTTAATATTCCATATAATTTATTTCAATAATATACATTTTGAACGTTTCGGGCAAGATTTAGCATCAGCAAATGACAAATTTTGTTTTTCCTTTATGAAATCCAATTACAAATACATTTATACATGTTATTTGACTAATTCAGAGATTCACATGTCGTCATAGTAATAGCTTCGTCAGTTTTATATTTCATCGTTCCTATTATGATAATAAATCCTGGAGCTGAATTAGTCAAATAACATGTACCTATCAATGTATTTGGAATTGGATTTCATAAAGGAAAAACAAAATTTGCCATTTGCTGATGATGGCATAATTCTTCCCCGAAACGTTTAAAATATATATTATTGAAATAAATTATGTGGAACATTAAGACCAGATATCATTGGACATCGAATCCTATAAGGGTTCCTAAAGGATATTCCAATTAAAATAATTTTGAACATTTACTTGTTTATTCTAAAAAAAATTGTCTTCTTAGTGTTATTTATTGAAGGCCATTTGTGTAGCTGTATATGTAAAGTTTTTGCTATGCTCTTCGGCCATTTGCGTTAAATTAATTTTACGTAGGTACCTACTTGGGAAATCACATTCCGTTCTTACATTAAAGAAGCTACGGCGAAATTAGAAGATAGCATCATTTATTGCATTATTCCTAATTCGCAAAAAGGTCCTCAATTAGGCATAGAAAAAATGAAATTAGTGTTGGTAGAAAAAGCTTTGGAAGCTGATGTCTCTTGTAGATACAAGAATTTCTAGCTGCCTCAGCCTCAGATATTCACAAAGGGGTCGTAAGCTATTTAAGACGCCAGAAGATGTTTCACTTAGACTCGACAAAAAATTAACGTGTTCTGTTCCCGGCCAAGCACACCGACCATTATCAGGAGATATTAACAACCCTACAAGAATTCCTTACTATATCGTATACATGCAGGGAGGAATTATTATTAGCCTACACTTAAGACAAGGGGTGATAAATTACCCTAAAATAAGCACCATTCATTAAGATATCTAAGTGTAAAAAGAGGTGATAAATAAAATATATTTTTCGACACTTTTAATGGATTTCGCCACTTCTTCGTACTTTAAAGGGCAGGAATTTCACTTATTTCTTAACAAGTTTTACGCAGAATTTTATTTTCAAATTTTAATTGCATTAAAGGCCGATATGTTCACTTGCTAATAATTTATATCGCACACTAGGTTAATACGCCACTGCTTCTTACTATTTAATATTTATTATTGATAATGGATGAATTTTTACGAAGTGAATAATTGTTCACTTGAAGTACAAGAAGTAGAACATAATGATTTCATTTCGGAGATATATTTGACAATTTTAACAAATGGGATAATTCGTCTTCTTTATGAAAATATTAAATTTATTTTATTCATGATCGTTCACAGAGTTTTTAGATTTTTTTTTAAGAACAACAAATAAAATGGATCGTAATCAATTATTATGGTACGGTGTGTAGGAGCGTCTCTTAGGTCGGTCAGCCGGGCGTATTCCCAGGACCCCCAGGCCAATCGGGCCCCGCACCGAGCTATCTTATTTTATTCAATAACAAAGTATATAGATATATCTTGAGCACTAATAATGTAGACTGAGATACCGATATTTAATGTAAGTTCTACGATCTTTTTTATGACATAAATAACTATTTCCTACAACCGTTCGTAAAGTACATACTTTACGTACTCTTTACAATGTATTACTCAGTATTATGAGAAATAGCATAACATTTCGATTGTAGGAAAAATATTGTATGCAACTCGTGTGTAAAAATATTTTTATCTCGTGCTATAAAACATCGCACTTGACCAAAAAGTACTACTTTACACACTTGTTACATAAATACATATTTATAATATCATTAACTTTATTAGATAGATACATAATAATTATTATATGAATAAATTCTAATTGGTATTACAAAATAAAATATATAAAAAGTGCATATCGAAATTTTATAATACGTATTTAATAAATCATTTCATATCAATACGATAGAACTTTTTAAATTTTTAAAAGAAAAATTTAATAAAGCTTTTTCGATATTTATAAATTTTATACAATTTTTTTTAAAATTGTAAAAAAATATCATTTTTGATATATTTTAAATGAATTTTGCTGTAAAGCAAACATACTTCCAGTGACATGTCGCCACTGTTATGTAGTAGTAAGGAGTTACAGCTAGTAAATGTTGATATATTATTGGTGAAAGTATCCTTACACCTATACAAATCTCTCTCTCTCTCTCATACTTAAATTTATTACTATCATTTTGTTTTCATGGTATAAAAATAAACAATGTAAAGAGAGTCCTTTATTAGTGGTTGAGAAATGTGTGGTATTTGTTTCACGTGAGTAGTTTGTAAAATCGATACGGAAACTATTTGTGGTCAATAGAAACATATTACATTCAATCTGTCTCCTACACTTTGTATCCTATGACTAATAACTAGCTTGCTCTGTTCCACCGTAGGAATTATTTTTCAATTTGTTTGCTTAATTAAACTAGTAGGATTTCGATCACATTTCATTTAAATATTTGAAGAGGAAGAACTGATCTAGCGTATTTTTTAATTCTTGTAGAATTTAATTTTGCAAGTGCTTGAATTCAATTATGTCGCCCCATTTAAATAATTGAAATAGTTTGGTCCTTCGGGATACCAGGACTACTTGGAATTATATGTAATCTCCAACTAAAATCTGTTTACAGGGACGGACTTAGCGGAATTACATCCAACTCCCGAAATTACCACAATAAATATATAAACAACCCAGAACACATCACTAAGCCAAGAAGTTTCTATATACTAGTTTAATTATTTGATAAATATATTACCATGCGTTGCTAGCGAAGATTAAGGACAGATATTACACCAAGTTCATAATTATTTTTTAAATTTACTAATATTTCAGCTGTTTCTGGAAAACATTACAGAGAGAACATATATTAACTACTTACACAAGAATTTTGTGGGTAATCTGAAATAAGCCTAACATAAAAACAAGTATGTTTTCGGTCAAATTCTTTCCTTTTAAGTTTATACATTTTTCCCAACGATGCGTTCAAGTAGTCACTGGTGACGACATAATGCATCACACGCCAAATTATAAATTTTTTAAATTCATATTAAAGACTGTTTTTAACAGTTCATTACTATAATCAAGTTGCCCTCAAACTATTTTAAAGTATAAAAATTTACATCTCGTTTATTACATAAAATTTTTAAGTTAAATTTGATTAAAACATTTAAATACATCCTATTCTTACAGAACCTTACCAAAATATTGTTTTTTTTTTTATTATATTTAACATATCTTCTGCACTCATATAATTCTAATTATATCTATTTTTCATTGTATGAGGAAGTTCTTAAATGTCAGAGATTATTCCAATTCATTAAAAAGATTGGCGGTATTTCTGATGGATATATGCATTTTACCTAAAATTTTAAATATTTAATTAATAAAACAATAAGGAAGATTAAATGTACTTACAAGAGAAAGCTTTGAGAATATCATTAAAACTATTGAATTTTGCCACTGACATCTGTCATTTACAAACTATGTTACAAATATTTGAATATGTCAACTAGTTTCTTTAGTTTAGTTTGGCCTACTAGACTTATTACATCCCGCTATCTTTATATTATAGCGTCTGTATCTCTAAATTTATAGAAGATATATTAAAAATTTTAAATGTATCAGATGAAGAATTGTGTTCTTCAATATTAGTAATTAATTAATAACAAAAATTTCCAAAAAATTATATTTAGAAGATTATTTAAAAAAAAAACTATTACTTTCGGTTGTCCAATTGTTACCAAAATCTAATAAGCTCTTCCTAGGAATATCAGATTGAGGAAACTGCAGTTAAATATTTTTCAAGTCTTATAGTATTTGAGAAACCGTGGTTCCAATATCCACACATCCACACACACACACACACACACACACACACACACACACACACACACACACACACACACACACATACATACACACACATACATACACACACACATACATACACACACACATACATACACACACATACATACACACACACACACACACACACACACACACACACACACACACGGACATCATCGTAAAAATGTTATAATTATAGGGACCTTAAAACGTGCTTAACCACTAAACTCTGGATATGCGATTTTTAGCATGATTTTTAAGTTAATTTTTTACTAAAATACTTAATACATCCTATACTTACAGGGAAAAATGATATGAAATGCCATTTAGCTGTCGATCTATTTACGGTGGCAAGTAATGCAGCAGAGTT
The DNA here is from genome assembly GCA_943142095.1 of Ophonus ardosiacus. Classification (NCBI taxonomy): domain Eukaryota; kingdom Metazoa; phylum Arthropoda; class Insecta; order Coleoptera; family Carabidae; genus Ophonus; species Ophonus ardosiacus. The sequence goes on along the minus strand of OW964830.1, from coordinate 13,092,771 downwards.
CCTTTAAACAACGTCCAACTTGACTTTAATTTACGCCGGTGTATTTCCTTTCAAATGCAAAAATTTAAACACGGCACGATATTTGTTTTTTCAGCTTTTACAAAAAAACTGACATCAACAGACACAGCGACTTCAATTCAATTCTTGGTGCTTCGTCATACCTTACTATTAAATTTTTTGGGGAGAATGGCACCCTCTGTGCATTGATGCATGAATAATCCAGTAGCCGGCAGTAATGCTTCGCTTTCAGATAACTTTTACCTTTACACGCAAATCGCTATCGATTCCTCCCACGCATCCAAATTACTGGGTCTGAGTCTGCAAATGGACTGAAATGCTGCTATTCATTTCCATTTCCAACCTGAGCACTGCACTTATTGCCTGGCGACAAGAGGGTACGATTCGAGATGATGATGTATAAACGACGACGATATAAAGATTTGTTTCTAACTGCCGCACTCAAAAGAGCTCAGTAGAATGATTTATTTATCAATATATGTGTAAATAGGGGAGCGTATATATTAACTACTCACAAACTTGTAAGGGGCCCATCCTTTATATCCTAAATGTGAATACATTTGAAATATGGCCTGAAAATTTCTGGAAGATTAAAATAAGTATACCTATCATAAAGCTTGTATAGAACCGAGATGTCATTGTCAATAATAATAACAGATTACTGAAACTCTGGAATGAGCCTGTTTCACATTTTTCAAAATCTATTTTAAATGAAAGTTTATGGAATGATTTTCTTAGTAATAATTTTTATTTTAATACTTTGTTGTTATTTGTGGAAATAATTAAATAAAAAGATTAGCGTCCTGAAAAACTACCCCCCACTCCTGTGACGTAGAAGCACATACATTACATCATTAATAGCCAATAGGAAAATAGTTTTTCCATCACCTACGTTTATTCATATTATTTATATAAATAAACGTAGGCTAATGTTTGTCACATGTTAATAACAAAATCTTTTAGGGCCGGTCTTTCCACCTTCAGATAAAGTTCCGGATAGCTATCCGCCAGATAAACTTATCTGAAACTTTATCCGACGGATAACTTTTTTCTGTCTTTCATTTCAAATTTATCTGACGGATAACTATCCTACAGATAAGTGCGGTATATGCAGTTCCGAAATCTCTGATAATATTAAAAAGAGATAACATAATTGCAAATGTAATAAGGCAGAGCAAGAAAATACTATATAAGTTTTGTTTCGATCAAGTTGCTTAATATTTGTGTTTTGACATTTGTGGTTATGATCTTTTTGACGTAATTAAAAATATTTACTGTGAACAAGAAGTTATAATTTAAAAGTAATTTGAATAAATATTCTGAGTGCAGTTTATTGTTTTCTGTTCATATTTGGAAATGTTTAAAGACTATGAAAATTCAAAGAAACGTGAGAGCTGCAATAATTTTGAAATTGTTGAAATAAGGAATATTTCTACATTTATTTGTAGTTGTACTAAGGTGCAAGTATAACCATATCATAGAAAATAAAAGGACATATTCTGGAGCGCCGTTAAGGGGAGGGTAGGTGGACCAAGAAGGGACAGTTGACCTCCCTTGGACCGACAAAAAAAGCAAATATAATGCCTCCAAAATTTATTTTTAAATTGTATAATGGAAGATGGTAATGATTAAATTTGATAACAAGAATGATCATACTTGATTACAACAATGATAAAATATGTTTACAACAATATTAACTATGCTAACAGTGAAAATGATTTACCAGGGAAGTACTAACTACACAGTACAAGGAAAGGATGATGGAAAAAGTGTCTTGAGAAGCAAAAAAAAAAAATTGTCTCTCAAAGTTTAGATGTGAAATACTTTATTTGTTTGTATTTCTTCTTGTCCATATCCCTGATATCCATAATCGGGTGTATATTTATTTAAAATTTTGGTATATTATATAACAATAAAAAATAAGTACGATTTGTAAGCAGGAATATCAGTTTTGCCACTCACTTGAAAATTTTCTGGCGCCATATATAATAAAAAATAATAGATTTGTGAAATTACATGTACATAGGTACAGTAATTTTACATATTTGTATTCTACCAAAATATTATTTATTTGACATTTCTCCCAATTTATTGCATCAATTCATAGTATGTTTCTGTCAGATATCATATTTATCCGGTAGAAAAGTCCGGGATAACTTATCTGTCAGATAGGCAATATTTATCTGGCGGATAACCTTATCTGAAGGTGGAAAGACACATTTTTGATTTATCCACCAGATAACTTTATCCGGAACTTTAGCCGAAGTGAAAAGACCGGCCCTTAATTTCACATTTGACGCTGACATTACTCATTGTAAATGAATAATAAAGTAATAATGGCTAATTCAAATTACACTCAAGCTAGGTCGGACAATTTATCGAAGGTCGATAGCTGAATGATGGCTGAATTTATATCAGAACGATTGTTTTACTGCTACCGAAATAAGGGGTGTTAAAGAGTTGAGGTAAAATAAAATATAAAAACTGAATTTACTATATAAATTGATAATATCTTTACTTTAAAGTTCTGGTCGTGATTCTTACATTGAATTTGCTATAGGACATGTAGATCTATCATACAGTGAAGCAAGAAAAATATACTGTTATCGTGAAGGTGGATGAAAGTTGAAATGATCTTCACAAACATGAAGACACGATTTTTCTGACAAATTATCATCTCTTCGACCTACTGCTTCTAGCCACAATTTTCTTTTCTTCTCATCTTTTGTAAAATTTATAAACTCTATAGTAGGTTTGTTCCTAACAGTATTTTTGTAAGAAAGCACAATACAATATCGTAAATTACTCATTTTATTTTGAACTTTTTATTACCTACATATTATACAACTTGAACCAATCTAAAAATTTGACACTTGTTTGACAACTTTGACAATACACTTGACACCTTAGAACCGCTGAAGATGTATGTACTCTGACGTCACATTCTGTTTCAGATCACGTGACGTATTCAAAATTTTATCCAAGTTTCAAAAATTAATTGTAAAATATCTAAAGGATATTTCGTGATATTTTCAAATTTGAGTCTCTTTAAATAACAATATCTTTTAAAATTTAATACTTAGAAGTCATATAAAAATTCTTGCAACAGCCCTATTATCGTGATTTTTATTTGCCAGAAATTTTTTGATTAATAAATATTTTTCTACATATTCATTTTTGTACTATGTACTATGTACGAGTGCAGTAATCAAGATAAATATTACTCAAAAGTAATGTGGTACTGGAGATAAGCGAATGTGTACTCGGTATTGTTGCAGCTCCCAGATCTAAAGGTCCATGGAAGCGGTTAGCCCAGTAGAGTTAGGGCGTTTGATAAGGGATGATTTTCTTTATTTGTGTTAGGCGCCAGTTGAATTATAAACCCTCTCAAACTGTCGTGATTCAACACACGTACAGTAAATGGACGAGCGAATGGAAAAAGGGTTTGTGAGAAATTAACATTAACAAACATTTAATAACGTAGTTTGTATAAAAAAAGTTATAAAATAAAGTTTTAAATATACCTATGTGCGACGCTTGCGCGACGCGATTGTGTCGACAGAGAATGATCATGTGACGACGCAGATAAAGTACGCATTGGCCAATGTTTTACAGGAACGTTGACCAGGTTGATTAAAATAAGGGCGCCAAGAAATCGGACTGTAACAGTATACAACCTAAGCAAAATTATTTACCACGGTACCGAAACATGGTTCCACGGCCACCCCTGAGAATATAGAGCTACCCTATCCCGAATTTTCCTCAGTTGTTGTTCATCCCTAGTGCATTCACTTGAAAATTAGGGGTATGGTTATAAAATCAGGAGAAACCCATTCCTGCAGTTACCATGGGGAGGATCAGCGAAAACCCACGACGCTAAAAATCGTGGACATGAGGGTTTCACTCCTGTAGTGGTAGCACGTACTTTAGAATTCTATCATAGAAAGCAGGCGAATACGATTTTACTTTTACGAATCTTGGTAGCACGCACTTTAGAATTTTATATTCGCTTTTTGATTTGGAAATTATTGGACTTTATACTATTAAAATAAAAAATATTATGACAGTTGTATATAATAAATGTATAAATTATATATGAAATAGGCTTTGAATAGAACTGTAGCAAAATAATGACGTTACTTTGACACTTTTGCCTCAAGTCATACGCTTGCAGGTGAATATTTTGAGACACGCATGCTACCAAATTTTCGCTTCGCGGCGAAAAGCGAAAACAAATGCCTCTTTTGATAGAATTCTAAAGTGCGTGCTACCACTACTGGTACGCGTAATTAGCTTTCTCATCATCTCTTGAATTACACCCGAGACTCTTCAATAAAAATTAGGCTAATAAGTACTGTGACAAGGTGAGGGCAGAACAATAACAAGTAAATAACTTTATTATAAACTCTTCTAAATTATAGTTTCAATATCAATACTACAACTTTGTTATCTTTGTAAGTCTGTTTAGAAATTATCATTTTTCTCACATCTCTCTCTGTTTAATCTAGATGTCAATCGCTTTAGACATTTAGTGTGTTGACAATTAAGTCTATAAGTTATTGCCAGCCCACGTGTAAGGAATGCTATGGATGCTGTATGATGATAACTTTTTTAGCCCGCACCCCTTAGGTATGCTTTCCTGAAGATTATAACAGTTTGTTTTTAGTTAGTCTATCTTAGAGATTCATGTCGGAAGGACATGCAGTCGGCATTTGAAAGTCATATCGAGAAGATATGTAGAGTTTTAGTTTTGTCTCGCGTTTTGCGAACGCAAGATTTTTGGCCTAAGAAGATATCGGCATATTTAGGATTTAGTTATGTTTAGTTAAATCAATAATAATAAGTTAGTAATAATGTAAATATATGTAAATAAAATTAGGAGTAAAAATATCGAAGTATGTTCGTCTCCATAACATCAGTATTCATCAATCATCCCTTTAAGTGTTAGTGAAAGTATATGTGTTCATTCTCAATGAAGTATTCATCCAAATTATCGTCGGTAAGGGTAAAATCAGGAGCTTCATCATCCCCTACCCCCCGTGTTCCAGTACAGCACAGGAAAATATAAATTTGTATCTATATTATTTCTTGTTCTCATTATTCTGACCTCTGACTGCATGTCGACTCATTATAGTTGACCTACAATGCTTCCCCTGTAAAGGTCTATCAAACAATATAAAGATTAAGGGCCGTAATACGAGCGCACTTTTATAATAAAAGCTTTTATGGAGCACATTCCCCATAAGAATATAATGTAAAAGCACGCCCCATAAAAGCGCTTTTATTATAAAAGTGCGCTCGTAATACGTGTCAATATGTCTTACCTATTCCCATAAACTATACTGTACTCATAACTTATTAGAAAATCACTCGCCTTGTTTCACGAGATTTCAGCATCTGAATCAACCTCTTGGTTATTTTTCAGATGCTGACCGCACCCAGTATGAGCCGGTTAAAATTTTAGCTACAACTAAAGTTAAATAAACAAAATTGAAATTAAATGAACTGTTGAATAAAAGATTTATCATTGCTGTCAACAAAACGATGGAATAATGTTTGCCTAACTAGAAAGTTTTAACCAGAGATTGAAAAACCGGCCCTTATACAGCATGTTTTTAAGCCCGATAGAACATCAAATTGTAAAAAGTAACACAAAAAATTAGATTTTAGTCAATTATTTCTGTTTATTCGAAAGATCAATACCTGGCATTAACATTTGAAAAAGATTTCGGGCATATGGCCACCGCGGCTGTTCTTGACAAAGCGCATTCTGGACGTCCAATTTTGAACCACTTTTTCGAGCACTGCTGCCCGTATGTCACGAATAACACGGACAATATTGTCCTCCAAGGTGTCAATTGTTGGTGGTTTATCAGCATAAACCAGTGACTTCACGTAGCCCCACAGGAAATAATCGAGAGGTGTCAAATCGCACGACTTTGGAGGCCAATTGACAGGCCCATTTCTCGAAATCAACTTATCGCCAAATTTTGATTTCAATAAGTCGATGGTTGATCCATATTTTAAAACAAAAAATTATTAATCATGGTGCGGCAACGATCTCCATTGCCATAACGCGAGCTCCGACCTCATTTTTGAAGAAATAAGGTCCGATGATACCACCAGCATGTAAACCGCATCAAACGGTGCATTTTTCTGGAGGTAATGGAGTCTGTAGGGTCTCTTGTGGATTGGTCTCACTCACGGCAATTTGGCTTATTAATAAACCCGTTAAACCAATCACGAAGTCGTCTATAAGTTGCGCGAATCGACGACTGATTTTCAAAATAAATTTGGATAATTTAGTAGCGTTGTTCAAGCGTGAGTCTATTCATGATGGTTTGCCAGAGTATGCCAATCATAAATGTCAAAAAGTGAACGCAGTAAGACAGCTCGTTTGACAGTTAACCCTTTCATAAGTTCTATCTAAGCAAAAAAAAAACACCATTAGTAGCTACAGGGCTCATCAGTATGGTGTAACTGACGTCTCTTTGCAGAGACAATGACTAACTGGGTACGGCAAGAGATATACTATCTCATGTAAGGTAGATAACTTTAGCGATAACTAACCACATGTAGTGCCATCTCTACGGGCGTAATGGTTTCATATTTCTTTTACAAATTGCATCCTTCGGGATGAATTTTCAGAGCAGTACAAGTTGCGATATGTTATTAATCACAATTTTTATCATTAATTCATAAAGGGCTGACGTAATCCGAAGTGCATAAGTTTGTAGTTGGCAGATCAATTCGCAATAATTGAATGCAGAATCATAAGCTGCCATTACTCTGCATAGATGTAGTTTTGCCATTATATTTCATCAGTGTACAACATAATGTATAAAAATGCTATATGCAATTATCACACATATTCAGAGAGATACAGAATGATTGAAAGTCACGTGACTTGAAAAAGTTCTGGAGGTCTATTCTAAATGTAGCGACAGTAAGGTATCGCTATTGCGTCATTGTTAGTGACGTCATATGATGACGTTGAACCTACGTCACCATTTAGTAACTGTTATTTTACTAGATGGCAGTGTTGTATTTTTAAGCGCTCAGTTTGAATTTCACAGTATTCATTTCAGTTTTGATTGTGATCTTATACTGTTAAATGCTTTTTTGTGTCGTGTTTAAAATTTTATATCTCTTATCTATAGTTTTAATTTTTATTTTATTTTTAATTAGTTTGTTATATTATTATTAAAGTTAGATTATTTGGTTTTTAGTTTGATTTTTTAAATTTATATTTTAGTTTCTTTTCTTTTTGTTAATTTAGTTACGTATTTATTTAAATTTAGTGTTAGTTTATTATTTTAGTGTGTTAGTTTATTATTTTAGTTTAGTATTTCATTCATTTTCATTTTTTATATCGGTTTTTAAATTCTTATTTATTTTAGTTATATATTCATATAAAATTAGTGTTAGTTTATTAGTACATTAGTTTAGCATTTTTTTTTTATTGTTTTCGTTTTTAATTTCTAATGTTTCAAAAACGTGAAAGAGAGGAGAGAATTTCAAGTGAACAAAAAGAAACTTTACTCCATTTTATGGAGGACCACGAAGATTTTGCGAGGGGAAAATTATTGGGGGCAGACGGCAGGCATAATTGGAAGGCATTGTGGGACCAATTAACTATTTTGTTAAAGAATATAGAAGGTGGTGCAACAAAAAATTCCGCTTCGGGCAAATTAAACGAATTATGTGCATCTCTAATTAATCTTCGGGCAATTCTAGCCTCTTCTCTTCTCTTCTCTACTTCAGCATCACGCACAACAAAATATTAAAACGCACGAACAGCCATTTGTTTACAAACAAAACACTAACTTAACCAAACTTCAAAGTTAGCGAGTGGAAAAGAACTTAGCGAGACCTACATAGGTGTCGAAACATGTAGCGACCCTCGCTACGACGTCATTCCCCCTCTGAAGTGCGGCTATGACGTCAAGCTGTGACGCAAATACGTATGTCATCACTGCGTTGAAGTAGTGGGGATAGCGACACACGTGGACTTAGCGACTCGATAAGTGAATTAGAATAGGCGCCTTGATTATGATCAAAATTATATTCCACGAAAAAAAAAACAATAACATCAATTTACTGGCAATGTAAAATTATGTTACCTATATTAAAGACATTTTGGAAAAGGCAGCGTCGTTACGTATTTTGAATTTTTTAACATACATTCCTTTTCATCTTTTAAAATTAAACTGTTATTTAGTTAAATTGTTTCGTTAGAATGATGTTCACGGAAGAACATCATGTTTTTGTAAATAAATAAATTGTTTCTGTTCTAAATATCCTGAATATATTTATTTTCATTCCCTTTCAAAAATTCACTGTATATCAATGCAATTTGTCAATTTCAAAATTAGAACGAGGCGGCACTGTTTCAATCATTCTGGATCACTCTGTATAATCTTATATGACAGTTACACAATATACCAACCGAACTATTGTTTTATTAGCATATGTTATTATGAAACGAGTAGCGAGTAAATTCAGAAGATTTGAATTTCAACCCACATGGATTTATAAATATAACCTGAATAATTAACAAACATATTTTCGATTTTGCATAGCAAATTCAATTATAATTACCTACATTTGAGCTTAAAATATATTTAATTGTATAATTACAAATTTAATATTAAAATTATAACATTTCATGTTTTGAAAACACTCAAAAATTACCAACATACAAAACAGTGATGCCAATTTATAACCGCAAAAAGTCTCTACTGTATAACGGGCTAGGTTGGTATTACTGTTTTTGGGCGATTTAGTTTAACGAATGAAAGATGACGTTTAAATTAGTTTATAGATGTGGTTTCTTTTCATAAATATGTCATGATTAGAATTTGAAAGAAAACTGTCCTGTAGGTATTCCGTTTGAGAAGACTAGAATTGTACTCAATACCTCTGGAATACTACGAGGCATTTAAAATAATCAGATCGGCAGCATTCAGGGATGTATTAAAAAAAATTAATACCGCGAATGGGCTACTTGCGTGGTACTGAAAATCCGATTTCTATCACTATATAATGTAATGTTATGTTGAAAACATATATAAAAATATAAATTTTATTTTAAAAAAATATTTGTTTTTTAGTAAATTAAGAAAGAAAATTTTCTGTGACGTCATTATATTTAACTGGAAAACCATGTTTAAAAATTTAACGTATAGATGGCATGCGAGAAAGTTTTAATTTGAATTTGACATTAGTTCATTTTTCTCTCTCTCTGGTCTCTCAAATATATTAATTACTTCACAAATAAACACATAGGTAGTTACATGTAATTTAAAATATCGATACCAAAAAGATAAATTAAAATACTAACCTCCAAACTATTGTTGAAACGTCAAACAGGTGATCTACATTACCTGTACAAACCTTGTACAAATAAACGCAATGGCTTTACGACCATTCATTGGTGCGGCGTAATTCTACGTCATACATGGCGGGAATTCAAATAATCAAATTTCATTATGTTTTTTTCTGGCTAATTAACAAAACATTTTGTCAAAAGAAAAAATCTGTTGTGGCCAGCACAAGACCTCTCGCCTGTTTTTTATTGTATTAAACATGTCTTCTGCACACATGTAATTCTAATTATATCTATTTTTCATTGTATGAGGCGATTAAATTACTCTATATATTTATAGTGTCTTTATCTCTAAATCTATACAAGATATAATAAAAATTTTAAGTGTATTAGATGGAGAATTTTATGTTCTTCAATATTTAATAACAAAAATTTCCAAAAAATTATATTTAGAAGAATTTTTCTCAGAAACTACTTCTTCCGGTTGTTCAATTGTTACCAAAACCTTTTCAGCTCTTCCCAGGAATGTCAGATTTTTGGTTTTTGAGGAATCGTGTCTACAACATCCAGACATACACACATACACACATACACACATACACACATACACACATACACACATACACACACACACACACACACAGACATCATTTTAAAAATGTTATAATCGGATTCTAGGGAGCTTAATTCGTGCTTATTCACTGAAATCTGGATATGCGAATTTTAGCATGAATCCAATACCTCTCTTAGCGAGAGGTAAAAATATGGGTAGCAAGTTTTTACCTGCTCTTCAAAAATATTAAATAAAAAAAGGTATGCAAGTAGCCCATTATGATTCGTTCGTCTCAGGTGCAAGCAATCATCGAGTCGGAACTACTGTTATATGATATTAAAAATAATCTCTAAATAGTTAATAATCAAAATATTTTGCTATAATCAAAATATTTTACTATTATCAAAATAAACGAAAAAGTTTAGAATATTTTAAATGCACCCCTGTTTTGTTAGTCTGCTTTATGCAGGTACCGTAGTCATCCATCTATTTTCAGCAAAACATAATAATGTATTTCTAGGATTTCCTCGTCCTGTATTTTAGTGGGTAGGTACTATACTATACATCACACGGAGGCACAAACAATAATTAAGTGAGAACTAAGCGTTATATAAAATACATAATGTTCTTTTTACATAATTATTGTGGCTACTACTTCCAATGGAGAACAAAATATTATTTTTCTTACAAATTAGGTTTTCAAATAATGAAAATTTAAAACAAATTGTTCCTTTTCTTCACAAATGAATTTTATTGCAAAATGTACATTTCGGGTACTTTGTAAAGGGTGTATCACACGTAAGCACATACAAGCAACGTGTCATAGATTTTCTGCAACTTTGTCTATTTCATGCAACTTTTTGCGTATGATGACTGATCTCATGTAACTAGTTCACGAACATGTTTGAAATTTCGTAGACAAGTTGCAGATACGTGCGTACAACGATGTACGCATGCGCAGTTGAACTTAAAAGTCATAGACGTGTTGATATTTTGTTTCTTTTTGATGTGAAATTTTAAAATGTGTTCAGATAATTTGGATACATACTTGGAAACAATGATTAATTTAATTGGAGTTGTTTCCGAGTTATGGGATATAAGACCTGTAGAAAAACGTTACCAACATTAAATATGTAAATAACCTAAAATGTATGTAAATTAGAGCACGTGTGATAACAAGAGTTGTATATTTTGAAAAGTTGCGTCAAATCAGTTGCAGGTACCTGCTTATATGTGATACCCGCTTAACCATCGTCAGTTGCAACAATAGTTAAGTTTGAGTTTAAGTATTGTTGCAACTGATGATGATGACAGAGTAACCGAAATGTACATTTTGTAATAAAATTCATTATTTAAGAAACCTTTACGTCATCATATACTGTATAATTTTTAATATATATACAGGGTGTAACACGTACACCGACCACTGCCAGTATTACCTTTATTATTATAGTTACAAAAAAATACTATAGAACAAAGTTGTAGGGGACCAAGGGGAAAATTCTTTCAGAAAAGAAAATATTTTTTTAAACCAGTGGTTCTCAAGTTACAACACAAAGTTTTATTTTTTCAAATGAGATTCTACATATTTTTTATGCCTATTCGATAGCATATTTTTTTCTGAATTTAAACATGTATTAGTTTTATATCCTTACATAATAAAAATATTGAAAAAAATGCGATTGAAATTTTAATAAATTTTTATTTTTAATATTATTGTACAGTAGGCTATGGATGAAAATCAATAACAAAAGAACAAAATATAGCTGCTGTCAAATAATAATTGGCGTACTAATTGTTGTAAATTGTTATTCTTTGTGTTTTGAGATTATTTTGTGACAATATGGCTGATGTTTGCTCAAGAACATTTTATTTCTAATATGTCCGTATGGCGCATTTTGAAAAAGCATAATTTAAAATCATATTCATACAAACTATTACATGCTATACATAATAATGACAATGAACGCAGAATAGTGTTTTGCGAATGGTTTTTGGTGCAGTATCAGGACGATAATAATATTCTTAGAAAAATTCTGTGGACAGATGAATCTAAATTTTCAAATAATGGATTATTTAATAGAAATAATGAGCACATTTGGACTGAAGAACATCCTCGTGAATTTAGAGAAAAAAATAATCAACACAGATGGAGCTTTAATGTATGGCTTGGAATGTTTGGGAATAAAATTATTGGACCACATTTTTATGAAGACAATTTAAACGCTGCACATTATCTATGTTTCTTGGAAAATGAATTCTTAAATTATTTAGAAGATTTAAACTTGAATGAAAGACAAAATATGTGGTTCCAACAAGATGGAGCGCCGGCTCACAATACTCGTCGAGTGTACGAACGGCTCGACGAAATGTTTCAAGGTCGGTGGATAGCAACAAATGGGCCATACAAATGGCCTGCTCGTTCCCCGGACTTGATACCCCTTTTTTATGGGCATATCTTACAGATAGAGTATATTCAAAACCAGTGACAACGAAACAAAATATGATAGACAGAGTTAGAGAAGCTTGCGCTGCTTTGACACCAGAAACTGTAATAAAAGCTACTTCTTCTGTTTTAAATAGAATATAATTATGCTTAGAAAATAATGGAAATCAAATAGAACATTATTTATAAGGAGAAATTAACAATTATTAATTTTCAATTTAAATTTATCACTCTTGTTTCTCATCCATGGCCTACTGTACAATAATATTAAAAATAAAAATTTATTTAAATTTCAATCGCATTTTTTTCAATATTTTTATTATGTAAGGATATAAAACTAATACATGGTTAAATTCAGAAAAAAATATGCTATCGAATAGGCATAAAAAATATGTAGAATCCCATTTGAAAAAATATAACTTTGTGTTGTAACTTGAGAACCACTAATTAATTTTTTTTTTTCTCTGAAAGGATGTCCCCTTTGGTCCCCTACAACTTTGTTCTATAGTATTTTTTTGTATATATATATATATATATATATATATATATATATATATATATATATTTCAATAACATTATTAACGAAATTTCAAAAATGTTTTATTTAATAATAAATTGCATGTTGCCTTAGAATGGTTTTATGAAAATAAAAATAATCTACTTTAAGAATATAAAATTTGTGAAATTAGACCATTAAATATATCATCTCGTCTTTTATTTATATTTTTAATACTAAAGCTTTGTTCGTGCACAGACATCATCATTTATATAATTTAATTTAAAGTATTCTGCAGTCTGACGCTTTACAACTTCAACTTTAGTTCTATTTTTCCTACTAATAACCTAGAGCTCTATTTTCCACCATTTTTTGTTTCATTTTAGTTCTTCCTTTCTAACACAGTCTGTGTTTCACCGTTAATGACAGGTTGATTTGCAGTTGCTAGTGTGGGTACATACACATACTTGGAGCTGGAACTAGTGTGTTGGCCTGCTGGCAGTGCAGTAGTAGCAGTAGAGTCCTCAACGTAATGCAAGTTGTCCGAAACCACAGCAGCCAATGAGTGCATCGATTGGCGGCAGTGCCCGGTAATTGACTCACGTCAGACAAATCACCGCCAATCATGGGGTAATTGGATGCCACGTGGATGCACACGTGCACGAAAACACTCGGAGTTACAGGAAAAGTGTTACAGATTTGAGAAGTACTTCCGTAACTTCAAAATAAGAATTATATGAAGGGTACAGGGAAAAAAACAAGGAGCATTGCAGGCGCATAGTTTTGAGATATTTCAATTTTAAGTTTCAAAACGCAATAACTACTGTTCCCCGAAATTTAAATTAGCAAAACACTTTTTTAAAAGTTAAACTGAAGTATTTTTTTATAATCTGAACGTACAAAATAAATACATTATAAATAATAATAAAAAATACCAAAAATACTGCATATAGTATAATACGAGTGGTAAATAACGAGGTATGTCCAGGAATTTCGCTATTCATAGGGTAGTTTAAAATAGTATCTTTGAGATTCGGGACTACAAAATTTCTTCAAAACGATAAGATTTCTATATTTAGCTGCTGAAATAAGTATCAAACAAAAAAAGTGCCTGTGGTGGAAGTTCATATTCTCTTCTGATAATGAACTTTTTAAGGCCTTTTGTTTTGTACCACTTATTTTACAAATTCCATATTATGCTGTTTTGTACATTATAAGTCGGGGGTAATCCTTTGTACATTGAATCTCTTTAACTTTTTGAAATGGAAAAGAGTTTTTCTTCATTTTTTGTTCATTGTGCGTGGTCAATTCGTTAAATTGTTTTAACAATATTAACCTTTCTTCCCTATTTACAGTATCAAAACATCTCAATCGAACACATTTACACGGCATTCCTGATTCATGTGACTGTAACCGCATTATTTTCATTATATCCGTCATTCTTTTCGTTTTTATTCTCTTCTTTCTAACCTTTACTGTTAAATCATGACTATCACTGTCAGAATCTGTCATTTTCAAGTTGTCACAAAAATATAACATAGAACAGTAGACTGAAATAACGAAATAAATACTCTTAAACAACAGCTGATTTGGCTAACATGAACGGAACTACACAACACTAACATTTGGACAATCCCTGTTCTTTCCGTTTACGCTTGGACAATTCCTGTTTTTAACCACCATGCATATTTTTCAAATAGAATTTGTAGCTTGACTATTCTCCTTTTTAACCACTACTCCAGTGCAAATGATTAAGACGGACGTTTTCTAATAGATGATGTAAGAATGTAATTTTCACAAAAAATGTGACATTCCATGTTTTTTCCCTGTACCCTTCATATACGTTTGTACGTATGAAGAATAAAAAAGGATTTTTTTAGTGTAGCGTTAAGTCCGTGTCAGAGGATCAATTTATCTCTGTTTTGTTTGTTAAACTTTGAATGATGATGTAACATCAGTGAATTTGAAGATTGTTGTACGTCAGACGGTCATTCTTTTCACTGATGCAGTTCCTACAATTATTGTTTGACAGCGGAAGTATTTCTCCAACATAAATCAAATTATTATATTCAATATATTTATGTGATTGTTGACGTTTTTCATAGGACCTACTGTTTTTCAGGATGAATGAAATCTTTGTGTCCCGTTTTCAATTTATAGTTGCTCTATTACAGTTTCTTTGTACAATTTTTCAAAAATTAATTATAATGCGTATTTGATTAAAAATCGACTAATTCGTTTTTCATGACTGTAGTTAAAATGAGTAGGAAAACGAGTTTTATCCCGATATTGTAAGAGGTTAATTTACAGTGAAACAAGAATAATTACCGGTCATGAACTGAATAAATACATGAATTAAATTCGATACACCTCTGGACATGACATGGTAAATAGTAAACCACAGTCGAGAGCATACGCATTCATTTGAATAAAAAATGTCTGTTTTCCATTTTTTTAATTAAAGTGGGAAATATTTCCTTAGAGGACTTATTAATGAAATAGGAACTATTAAAAAATCATGAATAAATAATTGTAGCTTACATTTATGTTTTAAGGAACTCATGGTTCAGTACATTAAGTGAACCGACCAAGGTAGCGTAACGGTAGCATTGGTGCTTTGTTTACTGAAAATCCCGAGTTCGAATCCCGCCTAGGTTGTGATTGTATATATGCGTCTTTATAATTTCATTTCTATCAACAAATAACCCAAAGAAATCGTAACGTATAAGAAAACTATCTCATCTCCATCTATCATCGCTTCCAAGCATCCAAGCCAGCCTGGAATTCCGTGGAAGTGAAAACTATAGACTGGAATCTTCCTCCTAGGAGCGAAGAGAGCCTGTGTTCAATTGTGAGCTGTTCAATAACTCGAACTTGACGCAAATCTAGCCGAAGACATTACATAATTCTAAATTATTTATCACATAAAAGTATAAGGCAATCCTCACGTCCACTTTGAAGTTTTGTTAAAATATTTAGACGAATATTGACGATTTGAATAGTGACAAAATAGTCGTTTTGAAGTTACGTCAACTGGTTGGAGTACTAGTGCGGAAATTCTTTAGAGCAAAAATTGGTAATTTAAGTTACTATCTGCCAGTAATTATTAGCAATGCGCCGTCAGGTGAGGCATAATTTTTTTTAAATAATAAAATTATTTAAGTTTTAGGTAATATAAATATTCACAACAGCGAAATTAATATTTATCAGTAAAATAAAGGTTAGCAACATTTGTTTTTATGCGATCAGATCCAATGTAAAAATAGTGGCAAAAGTTTGCAAACTCCAAACTTTTTGTATTAATTTTACGGAAAGTAGTATATTTATGTATATGCGTATATTATCATTGTTAATTTTTATTCATTATCATTATAGTAATATACCGATTTTGGAGGTGGGGAAATACGACATTCCTAATTTTAATGACCATCTCTTGGGTTGGAAATAATTGATTTCACTTCCATCTCTTGGGTTGAAAATGTTTATGTAGGGGTTGCCTATCAACATTGCCATAGATCCCTATAATTAAATAGGCTAAATTAATTTTAAGAGAGCTGTCAAAAACTCATTGATTTATTTTGAAAATTATTGCTTTAAAATGAGGATGATTGTGAATAAAATACTATACATAATCTAGGTGGGAGTTTCATCACAGTGTCGCGCTTTATTTTCTCTCGGTAATATACATAAGCCCTCGGCTGTAATGAAACATCTCCCACCTCGGATGTAATATGATATTACATCATTGAAAACAGATTTGTTTTAGCTTTAAAAGGATTAATAGTTTTTCTACGTCAATTTGCTTTGAACAGAAAAAATGCAAAGATTATTAAATTTGTAGGGAAAAAATAATGATTATAGCAAAAACGCTAGTATCGATTATACTTTGCTTATTTTCGTTACTAATTTCGTAATTTTGAGAATAACAGGTACTTCTTTAAAATAATCTACTAATGACACATCCTTATTTAATCGACATCGGATCTTTTAAGATAACCTAGATGCCAAACGGTGGAGATCGGATACCTAATATTATGAATATTCAGTGTCACTTTTATTTTTATTAAGAACTGTAATTAATTATAGAGAATCTGCATTTTAATAAAGATACCTGGATTGTTTTAATACAATATCGTAATGAAATTATCCGTAAAATTGAATTTAATGATATATTTTTACCGTATATTACTATTTTCAACATTCTATGTTTACAAATATACGTACGAGTACAGTAAACAAATTATTACATTAAAACTATAGCTTTGGTTAAATATTTGACGAGCGTAAAACAATAGATTCACATTTACAGTAATCATCCCAACTTTTCACATGCTGCTTGCACATAAAGTAATCCTTCGTTTGGTTTTGTTCTGTGCAGAGATTTCCATATGTTGAGTCGTACGACACTCAGCGGTGCAGTTGGCTACGTGTTGCATCCAGGATCTAGGACTCGGATGGGGATTCTTCCGGACTTACCGGAGTTACTCCGGGATGTGTCTATTATTTCACCATTGCGACAAGGGAATAGAATTTCAATCAAACGTAGATTTACACATCTACACAAGGGTGATGATTCTGCACTTACAAAACGACAAAAGAAAACGAATAAAAAAGGGCCAGGAAACGACGAAATCATCTGTGGAAAATATCTTATGTTTCAAGCAATAATTAAAGCATTTAAGATCAAAAAGACTTAGTCTAGTTTTAAGTATCATTTATCTTATATCAAAATCAGCAAAATTTAAGAGATATTAACTTAAAATGTCAAAAATAATAATATTTATTGAATGAACGAAAGTAATATAAAATTCAAATTTGCATTTCTATGAACTTTATATGGTGTTCACACACTTACAGCTGTTTTAGGGAGTAAAAGTTCTCATAGGTATTTTATCGACGAGCGAAAAGTGTCAATGAATTATTTTTCGCTACTCGATAATCAAATATTATCGTCGTATGTATAATTTTACTTTTTTGTATAGCAAATTTACAATCAAAAGATAAATATCAATTTCCAAATTAGTTTTATTGCTTTCCTTTAAAAATAATTTGGTTGGAGTATTACCCTTTCTGGCGTTAATATTTCAAAATTATAAATTATTCATAACAACGTGGTTTAAGAACAGCGAACCGTCCTGTCTCAGATTTTTTTTTAAGTATCTATATATGTATATCTCTGTTACTACAAATAATACATGTATACAGGTGTCCCATTTAAGGTACGAATTTGGTATCTCGAGAACCGTAAGAGCTACGAGATTGGTTGTTAGACAAAAGTTGCCCCATTAGGAGGCTATTTTAATGGTGTTTTGTTATTTGCGAAAAAATGCATAGGTAGGTCACTAGATACAGGTGAAAATGTAAATTTAGCGATTTTCTTTTTTTGCTTATAACTTTGTTATTTGAAATAATACGAGATTCTGGTTTGCACTTTCTTAAGACACTTTTGTATGGTGAATTTTCAGAAGTTCTCAATTTTTTTATATTTAACCATTTACGAGTTACTGATAGCAACTTTTATTTTTCATATGGAGGTCATATTAAGCTATGGCATTTTTAAATAGAGATTTTTTTTAGCTTTACAATGATATAAAACAATAATAATTTATTTTTATAATTAACAGAAAAAATAACAAAAATTGTTATTTATACTAAAATTAAATTGAAAAAAGTAAATAGAAAGCTGCTATGGAAACAACGAACAACGAAAAAGTGCAACAATTGAATTTCTGAATTTTACTTGACAATAGTAGATTATTGTTATCTATAAATAAACACCATATCTACCATACCTACATATTCACCAACACTAACATTTTACACTTTTTTGTAATTTGCAAAAAATACTAAGATTGAAAATAAGGTAATTACAATAGTTATAAACAGATTTTGTGTCCCTTTTCTATTTTGTTCTATTTTCTAAGGTAAATTGATTGATTTTTAACTGTTAACTATTTTGAATAGGTGACATTTTCTAAAAGTTAAAATATCTCAAAAACTATTGCGTTTATCAATTTTTATCAGAAGTACATTTTTGTGTATTTTTAAATTGTTTGTAATACTTTATAATTAAAAATGAAAAAATGTTAATAGGTAAAAAAATAAGGATAAAAAACCTTCATGACTTCTCCATATGAGACTCCTCTGATTGAGGTACAGAAACAAAAGAAAGTTTAAATATGCATATTAATAAGCAGTATCCTCGTATCAAGTTTCAAAATTATAGTGCAACTAGTATCAGAGTTATTAATAAAAATACGTCAGATGAGATGCACTTTTAAAGGCCTGTAACTCTGCAATGAAAAGTTTCCGGACATACCTTTATATGACATTTTTTGTTCAAAATTAGCTGAAGAATATGCTATTAATTTTTTTTACACTAGTCCTGATACACCCTGTATAGGTTCTAAATATTTGTCTTTTCTGTACTAGTATATTTCAGTTATAATTACTATTTGTGTTTAATTAGCAAAATTCTAAAAAGAAATAAGTACATACAGAATAAGTAGATTTTTACAAAGAGCGTATTTTTAAAATATAAATTCAAAACAGAAACGTAAAAAATACGTACCTATCCGATTAACACCCGACTTTTGAACTAGTACAGTATAAATTTAAATAGTGTATATAACGTCGACAAAAAAATCGTCCTAGCGGTAGCAGCAACTGAAATTCACTCGCAAAAGCTCTAGGCTGTATACGGAAAAGCAACACTGTATAAATTTAAATAAAATATCGGAATTCGCATCCACGCACCCACAAATAACTTGGATTACGAAAAAATAAAATAAGTATTTTTGGACGCATATGGTACGGTTTTCTTTTAAATTCAAATTTAGGTCATTCGGCGTTTGTACATTCAAGTAGGTAATTGTTATGTGATATTGTTATACAATTTAAAGAAGATTAGTTTTTATATATTATAGTGGTCGATCCCACAAAGATTGGAGACCCCGACATTTGTGTGTTTTGGATCACTTCTTCATGTGATAAAGAATCGAACTTTGAAGTAGTCAAACAAGAAAATTCTAATTCGAAGAAATTAGTAGAATTTATCTACTACTTCCAAATCTTCATTTTCACGTGTTCTTTGCTGGTATCTCCAACATATATAATATATAAATAAAAATGTAAGTGCTGAGATTAATAATAATTTTCTGGCATTTTCTTCTCTCTTTTTTCACCAGTGGCAAATCTACTAGCTTTGGAAACAAACACAAATTCCTTAGTTGGCAGACTCACTTGCCCGGGAAATCCTTTTTTCTCTTACAGACTCGCATATCTATAATAATTCTTCAAATGTCCAGAAATTTTTTCAAGAACACATACTCATACAAACACACCAATTGTAACAAAATATTGTTACAAGAAAAAATCAACCGTTTTTATAGCTTCACTACTATTTTATTTATTTTAATGCATTTTCAGTATTGTCAGAGAGTGAGTGAATGAGTGAGTGAGAGAGTGAGCTTAAAATTACCTATAAGGAAACAATATCTTTAGTTTTATGTAAATACATAATTTAACTGTTAACTTACGGTCTAATGCCCGGTTTCACCATCGACGAATAAATAGTTTATTCATCAGTTAAGCTATTCGTCGAATAAAATAGCATATTTTTGTTCCACCAACGTCAGTTAGCAGTTATTTGACGAATAAATCGTCAGTTAAATTATCTGGAGATTTTTGCCCAGTTAAATATTTATTCAACGAATAGTTTGACATTTGACATTTTTATTGTGCGTGTTATAATTGTTCAGTGGCGATCAGAAGAATATTTACAAAAGGTACCAATCTAAAACGGATAATAGATAAATATGAAAAATGAAGTTATCTTTAGTTGTTATTTATATTTCCGTCAATATTAGAATCTCATCTTCATCATTGTTGACATCTTCTGATGAAGAAATTGTTATTCAGGCGAAAAAGGAATGATCCCTATAATTACATAATCATAATTTATAATCAATTTGACGAAGTAGATTTTCGCATGCGATTCTGATTATCAAAACAATGCGTTTAAAAAATTCTAAATACGATCCAGCATCATCTGGAGTCAATAAATGAAAGAAATATGCCAGTTCTTTTATGAATGAATATTTTTGTGCAAAAATATTCCATTTAATTTTTTCTTGTGACAACACATCGTCAGTTTTCTTATTTTCTATAATATACAAATATTCTTCCACTAAATTTTTAAACATTTTTTTTTCTACATGAAGGAATTTTTTGCTTCTTTTCTTTCCCTCTTCTTATTTATATTTTCACTCATTTTCATTTGATTTCAGTGACACAAATCAAAAAATTATTTTCGTTGACAGCGAACATGACAGTTTTGTCAGGGAGATGAACTTGTTAGCTGTATACTCAATGCAAAATAATGGAAAGAAAAATAATATTCCGTGAATAACTATCTATTCAACGATTTTGGTTGGTGAAACGAAACTTTGACTAACCGATGAATAAAATTTATTCGTCAGATAACTATTTGTAAATTTATTCGGCAATGGTGAAACCGGGCATAAGAATATTATAAATTGCTCCCAAATTATTATTTTTATGATTTTACACCTTGTTTTGTTGTTATTTTTTTGACATGTACAAATTGTTTCTATGAAATCTAGATTTAATTTTTTACAATTTGTTATTTGATATTACTAGATTATTTTATATTTTTTACACCAATCAATCAACCTTATTTTATAAATCAAAACTACCTACATACATACATAATCTCTGCACCGTAAATATTCTGTATTCATCAAAATAACATGTTAAAAAATTTTCTTCACAATATATTTTCAACTACAAAATGTACATTTCGACTGCCACGCGACATCTTCAGTTGTACAAATACAATTATTATAAATAATTCAAAATAAATGATTTCAAATATTATATGTCAAAGTTAATATTTGGAATGTACATTTTGTAATTAAAAATATATTGTGAAGAAATTTTTTTAAATAATGTTACTTTGATAAATATCTTATCTTCACGTAACTCAAATAAATACTTCAGTATTCTGTATTGATTTCTTTACTCCGAATTTAATCTTTATAATTTCGTTTTCCATGTTACTGTTGTCTAAGAAGGAGATATGTTATATAATATTGTTATACAAGTTAAAGAAGATTAGTTTTAACATATTATAGTAGTTGATTTGACTATAAGATATGTAACATTCGTTTGAAATTTTTAATATTACTATTTAATTTTAAGAGAACCGCCTCGGTGGTCGAGCATGTAGAGGTAGACAGCGTTCAAAGCGACCTGCACCGCTCGAACCCTGGGTCGGGGATTTGATTCCCAACAGGGGCTTGGGTGTTTGTGTGTGTCTTGAAATACTTTATATATAAACAAAAATGTAAAACAAAAACTTGTAAATTGTGAAATAAAGTATTTGGGTTATATTCATGAGTTTCAAGCCGACAAAATATTATTTTTTAAATATTCGGAACTGTAGTCTGTACGCTTTTATTGATTTCAAACCAACGTTTCGATCATAACTATGATCCTCTTTAGGATTAAATCAAGTCAGAAAAAAAATTAAATATTTTTAACAACCGTTAACAAACATTGATGATAAATATGTGAAATACACACAGTTATAATAGTGATGAAAACTGTGGTAGTTTTATAAAATTTGTACATTCGATCTGTTCCGTTTATATTACATTTATATAAAAAATAGTTTTCATCACTATTATAATTGTGTGTATTTCACATATTACTATTCTATCCTTTACTATTCTTACTCTTTATTAATGACATTGTTAATTCTGTTCAGCACTCTCACGTCTTGTTATATGCTGACGACTTAAAGATTTTTAAAACCATTAATTCTATTGAAGATGCTAAACTCTTACAAGCAGATATTAATAACATTTTAGCTTGGTCTGAATCCTCTAACTTATTTTTAAATTACAGTAAATGCAAAATAATGAGCTACTTCGTCAAAAAAACTATTTATAAATATTGTTACAAAATAGACTCTCATATTCTTGAAAGGGTCACTGAATTTAAGGATCTTGGTGTTTTATTTGACGAAAAGCTCAATTTCACTAATCATATCTTTCATACTGTGAAATCTGCCTATAAAAATTTAGGCTTCATTTTTAGAAATACACAGTACTTTGTTCATATTTTAACTCTAAAGAAATTATATTTCTCGTTCGTAAGAACAAAACTTGAATATTGTCAGCTGGTTTGGAGTCCTATCTATAATAAATACAACCATTTAATTGAATCTATTCAACGAAAATTTGTTAAATTATGCTTCTTCAAACTTTTTAGACATTATCCCAGTTTTGATACAGACTACAAAGACTTGTTATGTGAATTTAATATTATCTCTCGATACTCGCAGAAAAATTCAGTCTACATTGTTCCTTTACAAAATTTTGCATAGTGTTATAAATGATCCCATAATTCTTGAAAAAATTCCTTTCCTAGTTCCTGCGTATAATTCCCGGTTTAAATCTACCTTTTATTGCAATACTCCTCGAACGAACTATGAAATAAAGTCGCCTATTCGTATGCTTTGTTTCAATTTCAACAACTTACCAGATTATTTTGACATCTTTCTCGGCTCGATTGAAAAATTTAAAAGTGCTTTATACAATTATTATGTTCATTAACATATGCTACTTTTTGTTACTGTTTAAAACATAACTTTACGTATTATTAAGTTTGGATTATTTTGTTTTGTGTTATTCCATTTACATGTTTATTACTTGTGTCTAAGTTTATAAGTTTATGTATAATCAACCTGTAATTGGGGTCTTGAACCCTGTTGGTCAGATTAATAGTAAATAAATAAATAAATAGTAAATATTTATCATCAATGTTTATTAACGGTTGTTACAAATATTTAATTTTTACCTTCCGTCACCTTTAGGTAAGGAAGGTATTGTCTTTGGTCAAAAAATTCGGTAGTGAGTTTTTAATGAATAAGCACGTTTAGGGTCCCTACAATACGAATATACAATTTTTAAGATGATGTCTGTATGTATGTATGTATGTATGTATGTATGTATGTATGTATGTGTGTGTGTGTGTGTGTCCGTGTGTGTGTATGTGTGTGTGTGTATGTGTGTCCGTGTGTGACAAATTTTTCTCCGACGATAACTCCAATACTACAATTCTAAAAATTATAATTCTTTCGTATTCCTCTTCTGTACAACCATATGAAGAGTTGATTAGATTTTGGTTATAATTGATCCACCGGAAGTACCCTAATTTGAAGTTTTTAACAGTTTTTCTTAAAAAAACGCAGTTAAATATTATTTTTTGACATTTTGTTATAATACATATTAAAGAAAATACTCTTCTCTATACGGTTTGATTATACATTTTCCTTCATATTCAATAGCTGTAGATTTAAAGCGTTATAAAGAAAATAATTTTCAAAAATTAGTCAGCTTTGCTATTTATCATGGAAACAGCTGATAATTTAAAAAAAAATTAATTGACAGATGTCAGTTGCAAGTGCAAAACCAAATATGGAAAGTATAGGATCTAAAATTGGTATGTCATAGTGTTCCTCGCAAGTGACGTGCAGAGAAAGGCCAAAGAGAAGATGGAAGGACTGTATCGCAGATGACTTGAGAAAGGAAGGAATGTGTGAAGAAGATGCGTTGGACAGGAATGAGTAAAAGAGAAGAGGAAACAGCGACCCGTAATAAAATAGGGGAAAGCTGAAAAATAAATGAAGGAAGTATCAAGTGCATTTTACTTAGTGTACGTTTGTTTCAAATGAACTTTTGGTATGGAATTTGTAAAAAATAGTATGTGTTCGTGTTCGATTTTACATGATATTATATAGAATATGTTCCAATGACCTTTTGGTATGGGATTTGTACAAAATACATCGAATTGACGGAAGGTCTTGTGCTGGCCACAACAGATTTTTTTTTTCTGACTTGATTTAACCCTGAAGAGGATCGCCATTATGATCGAAACGTTAGTTTGAAATCAATTAAAGCGTACAGACTGCAGTTCTGAATATTTTCTTTTCTCCCACATCAATCTCCAGTCTATCATCGTTACTCCAATTATTATTTAATATTAAGATAAGTATGTACTCGTATCATACATTTACATTCTGTTTGATGTATATTAGCAATAACAGAATAGAATTTAGCCACACATAGTAATTAGTCGGTAGCCGCAATGTTAAAAACAGCGGATGATAGCATGAACAAGTGATTATGTGTGATTAGCGAGCAGTTCACTAGCAGTGTTTTAACTGTCAATCGATTATGGATTATTTTAGAGAAAAAAAAAAC
Organism: Ophonus ardosiacus; assembly: GCA_943142095.1. NCBI lineage: Eukaryota > Metazoa > Arthropoda > Insecta > Coleoptera > Carabidae > Ophonus > Ophonus ardosiacus. The sequence continues at coordinate 13,067,640 of OW964830.1, read as the reverse complement.
TTCAAATAACGGTTACTGAAAAATTAATAGCCTTTTCGATTCACTGCTCTGGTGCGCACTGAGTGCAAATGTTTTGTGCGATTTACTGTTTCTGTTGCATCGCACGAGTGTAACAGAAAACGTATTCGATTCAAACTGCACCGTCCAACTTAGTGCAATTAATTGCTAGTAAAATAAATTTAAATTCATTTGAAACCATTAATGAAAATCTTTGTGTTAATATATGTGTAAGTGCAGAATTCTTTATGAAGCCATCTCCTGTGCGGAATTTGCTCTCTGTTGGCGACTTTTGTCCCAGGGTAATTTACGCTGATTCCGGGAGGTTTGGGTGCAGTTAATGGCGCAATATAAGAGCCACATCTTTACGTCTTAAAGCCATTCCCGCTTTTGTTCTACCACGCGAAAGTGTCACCGTCTGTGTACCAGCCTCTTGTTATGGAAATGGAGAGCAGAAACTTTATAAATGCCAACTAAACTCACCCTTTACGACACACAAATAGGGGATGATGGCATAATAAGTACCTGTAACAAAAAATTATATTAATATTTGAATCAAATTAGTGCATATTTTTCAGTGATATCATCGTGGATCAGCAGTTCATGGTTTATATTTATAGAGACAAGCATGAGAGAGTATGGGTAATATTTGGATGGATGGCTGGGTGGAAACGTTGTTTACGATTGATGGGCTATATGACAGTAACAGTTACGGAAGCAATAAAAAAACTGCAAATTGGCACACCTAGTAATTATATATTTTTATATAATTCTATTTTATTATTTAAATAAATATAAAGGTGCAGTATTTCTTGCAAATAGATTTGTATATGATACCAATCAAAATCATTTGCTGACAGTATTACACTTTTCATTTCCAGAAATATTATGAGTATATTACGAACTTAATGTATAAAAAAATTAAATTTTGTTTGACTAGGTTGGTAATTGCCAGCAAAATAAATGTTTGAATAGTCTTGAGAATAATTCGATTTTATTTAATAACCCAATATTTCGTCAATAATTTGCCTTTTTCAGGGAAAAAGTTATCTCGATCATATATCGTACAAGATTTCCATTTTATGTTATATTACTATTGTATTGCACTTCGGTATCGAACCGTCGTTTTATAACAAAAAACATTACAGAACTTTACGCAAATATTGTTTTTATTATATTTAACAAGTCTTCTGCACACATACAATTCTAATTATATCTATTTTTCATTGTATGAGGAAGTTCCTAAATGTCAAAGATTCTTGCAATTCATTAGCAAGATTGGCGGTATTTCTTATGGATATATGCATTTTACCTACAATTTTAAATATTTAATTCATAAAACAATAAGAAAGATTAAATGTGCTTCCCAGAAAAAGCTTTCAGAATGTCACTAAAACTGTTGATTTTTGACACTGACATCTATCATTTACAAATTATGTTATAAACATTTGAATTTGTCAACTGGTTTCTTTAGTGCCTTGGCCTCTGCGATTAGATTATTCTGTATATTACAGTGCCTTTATCTCTAAATCTATACAAAATATAATAAAAATTTTAAATGTATCAGATGTAGAATTTTATGTTCTTTAATAATAGTAATAACAGAAATTTTCAAAAAATAATATTTAGAAGATTTTTTTAAGGAAAATATTACTTCCGGTTGTCCAATTGTCACCAAAATCTAATCAGTTCTTCCCAGGATTGTCAGATTGAGGAAACTGCAGTTTTATAGTATTTGGGACATCGTGGTTCTAACATCCACACACACACACACACACCCACACACACACACACACACACACACACACACACACACACACACACACACACACGGACAGCATCGAAAAAATGTTATAATCGGATTATAAGGACCATAAACCGTGCTTATTCACTAAAATCTGGATATGCGAATTTTAGAATGATTCCAGTAGGTACCTCTCTTAGCGAGAGGTAAAAAATTACCCACATACGGCAGAATTTATAATCTTTAACCTGCCATCTTTTTAAATTTTATTTTCTTTGAGCGAAAAGTCCTTTATATAAAGTGTATTGTCCTCTATCTAGTTCATATCTAAGTATAATATCTAAAGTTTATCTTTGCAGTGTCCGGGGCGTCCACAGTCAGCAGATGCAGCGACCTCCGGGAATCGAGCAATAAATAAAATCAAGAGTAAATGAATTCCGGACTCGTAGTACACTGCTTCTTATTCTAGTAGCGTATAATCATTAGCTGGAAGAATCACGTACTTGTCCGATGTGCTTTGAAAAATACCGCTAGCTCAAAATTAACCTGAAATTTATTACCCTAACACTTATTTCCCCAAAAAGAAAACACATTTTATTTTAAATTCAACCGTAAATAAAAAATCTGATGTGACCAACACATGACCTCCCGCTAATTCCATGTTTAAAATAGCAGTGAGTTTTAAGTAAAGTATCATTACCGGTTAATCGTTTGTAAATAAAATCTAATTTGTTGTCCAATAAATAGAAAAGTCTGTAATACGAAATTTTGGATTGTTTTATTGTTTTTCCTCAAAAATTTGTTAGAGCTCCAAATTAAGTACTACATCCGATTTATCATATATGGTTAAAATCTAATATGTTGTTTCAAATTATATATGAGTTTTAAATACCAAATTTGAGAAGTTTTGGATCATATTTTAATAGGCTTTAAGGAAAAATCGCCACACACGTACATTCTTATAAAAATCAGCATCATCTTCTAGGTGCTCTAAAACGCAGTCTTTGTAAATTCTTCGCCGTACATAATCCATTTCGTAAATGTGTAGTTGTAAATTAATATTAATTTATAGTGCTGCAAAAATAGTAATTAGCAAATTTAAATCAGATCATCCTGTTCATCTAACATTTATGTATGATGGAAAATATATTATTTTTACAAACCTTAATAAAATATTTTACTATTATATTCTCATTAACACGGTTTCATTATTAATTTTAATATAATTGCTCCCTGTCAGTGACATTTGTTTAAATATGTCAAACCTGTCATTAAAATTATGATTTTGTTTGACGCATAGGCTAGGTGATACATGGAAATAAATTATATTATATATTCATATTTAAAGTTATTTAGAGTTATTTACTAAATGTTATTATCGTAGAATTGAAGATTAAACCATTATATTCCATTTTAATTAGTAAAAGTTGCTAAAATATTATATTCAATGAATTTTTTACAAGAAAAACTGTTAAAAGTTTGTATAAATGATACTTCCGGTTATCCGATATACACTAAAAACTAATGAGCTCTTCCCATATTAGTATAGAATGGGTATACAAAATTTCAAATTTTTCTGATTGATAGTATTTGAGTAATCGTGTCCACATGATCCACACACACACACAGACACACAGACACACACACAGACACACACACAGACACACACACAGACACACACACATACATACCTACAGACATCATTGTAAAAATGTTAAAATCAGATTCTGGGGACATCAAAACGTGCTTATTATATAAAATCTCTATATGCTATTTTTAGCACGATCCCTATACCACCCTTACCTAGGGTAGCGGGAGGTAAAAATGAATCGAATAACAATTTATTGTCAAATTTTGATAAATGATTCAGTCTTCCAACAAAACATTACTATTTTGTTATTTTTATTACATCTTCCAGTTTTTGAATCAGACAAAATATATTATGTGTTGCTCCAGATTTAAAGGAATAACAGAAAACTATTGTAGATGGTCAGAAAGAAAGTCAAACGCATAAGGAGCTTACACAGCAGTTTAGCATTACCAAATCAATAGTGATTAAATTTGTACAGCGTTGGAACGTCTATGATTTCCTTTATCTCGACGTTTGAAGCAGCTTGAATGTTGTAAATCCCTTTTCAATATTCGAAATAAACGATCGAGGATACTATTTCAAGCCGCTTGAAAATGTCAAGTCAAGCCTAAAAAATAACAGACTTAGTTATATGAAGCGGCTTGACTTATGTCGAAATAAACAGTGTAGCTTCAAATAATGAAGGTAACTTCCTATACGCACATACGCAGTATGTTCCAATGTTACTAAATTCATATCATTTGTTGATAGTTTGTATTTTATAATTTAATAAAAGTAGGGCCATAAAACTTATTAAAATTGTGTGCGCACACAAATCAGTTACAGTATGAATTAAGATTTTATGCTGTCAAATTTAGTAGTGTCGTTTACATAGTTTTTATGAGGTACACAAGATATTATGTACCCTCATAAAAACTAAGTAAAAAATCTGATGTGGCCAGCACATGACCTCCCGCCAATTTCATGTTTAAAATAGCAATGAGCTTTCAGTAAAGTTTCACTTCCGATTGATCGTTTGTAAACAAAATCTGTTTTGTTGTTCCAATAAATAGAAAAGTTTGTAATACGAAATTTTGGATTATATTTTATTATGTTTTTCCTGAAAAATCTATTAGAGCTTCAAATTAAGTATTACATCCGGTTTATCATATATAGTCAAAATCTAATATGTTGTTTCAAATTAGATAAGAGTATTAAATACCAACTTTTTGAAGTTTTGGATCATTAATATATTTTAAAGAAAAATTGTCACACACACATTATTTTCAAAATTATCACCAACTTCCTTATGCTCTAAAACGCAATCTGTGTAAATTCTTCGCCGTATATTATCCATTTCGTAAATGTGTAGTTGCAAACTATTATTTGACACTTTGAAATCACGTTCTTATTGAGAGCTGTTTGATATATAATGCAAACATCAAACATAAATCGAATTATCCTGTATATCTAATATTTATGTATGATGGAAAATATATTATTTTTACAAACCTTAATTTCATTAGAATGATATTTAAACTACTAAATTTTTCTTAACACGGATTCATTATTAATTTTAATGAAAATTGCTTCGTGACAGTGACATTTGTTTAAATATGTCAAATTTGTTATTAAAATATTGTTTTTGTTTGACGCAGAGGCAAACTGCTGTAAAAAAATAAATTATTTTATAATATGGTATAAAGTTATTTCAAGTTATTTACTAAATGCTATTATCGTAGAATTGAAGATTGTGGCATTATATTCAATTTGTATTGGTAAAAGTTGCTAAAAAATTATATTCAATGAATTTTTTACAAGAAAAACTGTTAAAAGCTTGTATAAATGATACTTCCGGTTATCCAATAAACACTGAAAATTAATGAGCTCTTCCCACATTAGTATAGAATGGATATACAAAATTTCAAATTTTTCTGATTGATAGTATTTGAGTAATCGTGTCCACAAGATCCACACACACAGACACACACACAGACACACACACACACACATATACATACCTACAGACATCATTATAAAAATGTTAAAAACGGATTCTGGGGACATCAAAACGTGCTTATTCACTAAAATCTCTATCCGATTTTTAGCACGATCCCTATACCTCCCTTACCCAGGGTAGCGGGAGGTAAAAATACTACTAAATTTGACAACACAAAATCTTAATTCATAGATACAATTCGTAGATGGCCTTGATCGGACTTCTTTCAAAATTTTCAAGCACTTCAAAGTTGTTTAAGTCACATGTCAGCTCAGAGGCTATAGTAATTAAATATAAACATTAACATGAAATTATAACCCAATAAGAATACGTAATTCATCTTAGTTACTACGTATTACAGTGGTTATTATTAAGTAACCATGGTGAACGAATATACGAATGTTGGTTTATTCGAAAATACAAAGGTTCGTATTTTCGTTCACCATGATAACTTATAGGTGAGTTTGGTTATTTTCATTTGTGTACTCAGAACTGGCAGTGTCATTTTGAAATCTGTGTACGGAGCGTATAAAGTACGATCTTTTTTCCTTCGAACCCAGTATCGAGTACGTATCTGTAGTTTGACATTGAAAAGAAAAATCATTCCAGGCAACAGGTTTCGTATAATCGAGAATTTTCAATCATCTTGTATAATATATGAATATCCAGTAGATAAAACAGTACTTAAATAACAGTTTATGGTTCATATCACAAAAAAGGCGGAATAATTATTAGTAGTAGTAATATTTAAGTATCCTCAGTGGTTGTACATAAGAGCATTTTAAGAACAATAGAATTTAATACGTCACAAATAGAAACTACTCAATAAAACCAGTAGAAATATTGGTAGTTAAAATGTTGTATTGATAATTTATAAGAATATTTCACTAGAAAAATTTCAACCAATCACGTTACAGTATTATTTTAAATTTCGTTCAATGACAAGCGAATATCAGTGCATATTTGCACTTATGCATATACCCGAATATTTCGAGTGAAATATTTTATCAATCTAAACCTCGTGCACAGCAAATACCTGAATGTTTACCCATTGTCGGTAGTTGAGTGTAGTATATAAGTAGCAGTTTAAAAGGGCAATTTCGGGTTTAAGTCGTGTGTAGTAACAAGCTGTCACGTGCGTGCAAGCACCGGAGAATCGCAATTAAGAACAAACAACGTAATCACATCATTTCAAAGTAAATTAGTAAAGTTTGTGCGTCTAGCAAGTCTACAGTCCGTAGTCCGAGCTTCTGACAGAAACTTAATTTAGCGCCAGGAAATACTCGTACGTCTTGGCTTTTCAATAAACGGAACAAATTCCACTGTATCAATCCGGGAAGTTTTTGAATCGTTGCACCGGTAACTTTTTGCTATCAATTCTCGGTGAAAACGAGCGAGAGAGAAGAATTCCACCACTGATATTTTACTGGCGATTGAAAGTTTTATTGGATTATATGAGGATTCAACTTGACACACAATTTTAACAAATTGTACGCATCATACCACGCGAGATATATTACTTCCTTTCAACTTTTACTATTCCTACTCGTAAATCATCGCACGGATATTCAATAACCGCACAATATTAAACCAGCATCAATAAGCCTAGCCACATGAGAAAATCCTTATTAGGTTCAATTGAAGTAGCAAGCTTCATTTAAAAATAGAAAATATCATTGTGTAACAGTAATACACAAGTGCCTATATAATATGAAATCCCCTATCTGTTCATAAATATAATAAACAAATTACTTAGAAGTCTAGACGAGAATTTGAAATTTTGAATTCATTATAGCATATTAAGTAAATAAATATTAAATTTAAGAAGTAATTCAGGTTCTATGATTCAGACGATGGATTTTCAAGTATCCACCTACCTATTCTAGTGCTACAAAAAATTTGATGTGGCCAGCACATGACCTCCCATCAATTCCATTCCATGTTTAAAATAGCAATAAACTTTCAAAACTACCCGGTTTTCGATTTTGTAATCGAAACTATTCGGTTCTGCTTAGTGTTATTATTATTATTTATTATTCTTAGCCGAATCTACAGAAAAAAATCTGATGTCGCCAATTCCATGTTTATAATAGCAGTGAGCTTTAAGTAAAGTATCACTTCCGGTTGATTGCATGTAAATAAAATCCTATTTGTTGTTCAAAAAAAAAAAAATAGAAAAGACTGTAATGCGAAATTTTGAATCATATTTTACTATACATTTCTTCGAAAATCTGTTAAGAGCTCCAAATTAAGGACCACTTCTGGTTTATCATGTATAGTTAAAATCTAATATGTTGTTTCAAATTAGATACGAGTTTTAAATACCAAATTTGAGAATTTTTAGATCATATTTTAATATATTTTTTCAAAAAAAATCTGTTTAGAGCTTCAAGTATACTACCACTTCCGATTCTCATTAATATAAAAGCCTTAAATAGCAAAATTGAAATGGTTTGGATTATAACATAATTTATTTTTCACGATAATCTGTTCAGAGCTTCAAGTAAAGTATCATTTCTGGGTTATCAATTTTAGTCAAAATCTAAAATGTTATTCTCTTTGATATAGAAGTCTTAAATACTAAAATTGAAAAGTATTGAATTATATTTTAATATAGTTTTTCATTAAAAACTGTTTTGGGCTTCAAATAAAGTACTCTTTCCGGTTGTCCAATTTTACCCAATATCTAATCAACTCTTTATATAAATGCAGAAAGTGTAAATACGGAATATAAAGTTTTTTGAAAGTTTGATATGAGTTATCGTGGACGAACAAATCGCCACATACTCACAGACACACACACACACACACACACACACACACACACACACACACACACACACACACACATCATTGTAAAAATACCTACGGTATGACGGGAGGTAAAAAACTAATAATAAAAACAGGAGAAATGCTTGTTACACAATATAGAGGAAAACATGTTATTGAAATAGGAGTCTAACAATGTATAGTATACTCGTAAGACAGTAAGTAAAGTGTTTGGTTTTAGTGGTGTTGCCATTGTTTCGTGTTTAGTTATCTAATGCTGTGTAGAATAAAAGCATAGATTAATATTATGAGCTCACCATTAATGTGCCAGTCACTTCTGATTTTGGTAATGCAATACAATACTTTACTTTAGCAAATCGCTTATTGGTTCCAACCAACTTCCAAGTTGAGACATTACAGAGTGATCAAAAAGAAATGATGCAGTTGGCAATACATTCCTGAGCAGTGGCCTGAAAGCTAATAGGATTTTGAGAGATTGAAATGCTTTAGATTATTGCTTTATGGATAATGTAAGAAATAAAAGTACGTGGGTAAGAGAAACAACCACCAGTTTAACTCTCGCCGAACCGTGCGGGGTAACTCAATTACCCCAGACATAATATTTTTGTAATTATTGTACAGCTTTGCCGTTCTATGCATGCCTTTAGCAAACACTAACGTGTGCCAAAACAGCATATTTTTTTAATTAGAAATTTAGAAATAGATTTTTTATACATTTTTTTCTTGGGATAACCAAATTACCCCGCACGGTCAACCGTGTTTCAGTGATTTACATTTGCTTGAATTGTTGAATTAGCCATAAAATACAGTTTCACTTATTATCTAAAAGGTTCTGCCATTGATCTATGTTCTTGATTTGAACAGGCTAAATCTCTTTAAAATACATTCAGTTCATTTTATAAACCAAGAGTAACTGTTCAGCGTTATTTTGGTCTTGGAAATGGTACGCAAAGATCTGACAGATAAAGAGGCACTGCCTATCGTACAACACAGAAAATTCTTCTTCCATTCGCGCTACAACCCTTCGTGGGTTTTGGCCTCCTCAACTACTTTGCTCCATCTTTCCCTATCTGTAGCAACGGTCTTCCATCCTCGTATCCCCATGACTTTCAGATCTGCTTCTACATCTGTTATCCATCTCTTTCTCTTTCACAGAAAATTAAATTCTAATAATTTTCATAAAACAGCAAAATATTCTAATGACTTGTATCTTGAGCAAAATTTCTTCGTTTAAGCAGAAGAATATCCACCTGTAAACGTTCCTCATACGTCATGTTCAAGATGTACTTTTTTTCCTAAGAAACTTGATCAGAAGTCCAGGGTTTCATGCCATACAAGTGGAAAAACTATTTGCAATATATATACAAGAAGGAATTAAAAAAATATTTTTGTTTAAACTGTGAAAAATTGCAAATTTAGTAATTTTTTGTTTTGTTCAGACTTGGTATTAATTTTAGTTATTTTATTTTTATTATTTGTGTTTTTTGTAAATAAAATACTCATAATATTGTTTCTTTGCATTCATTTTAACTGAAACTTACATATAAAACGAGTAAGGGATCAAAAATGTAGAAAAAATCCTAGGGTAACTGAGTTACCCTGCACGGGTTATAACGCGTGTACCAAGAGCACGATTCAGCGAGGGTTAATAAAAAAATCTGTTTTGGCCAGCACATGACCTCCCGCCAATTCCATGTTTAAAATAGCAATGAGCTTTAAGTAAAGTATCACTTCCATTGATCGTTTGTAAACAAAATCTACTTTGTTGTTCCAATAAATAGAAAAGTTTGTAATACGAAATTTTGGATTATATTTTGTTATGTTTTTCCTGAAAAATCTGTGAGCAAATACCAACTTTGCGAAGTTTTGGATCATTAATATATTTTAAGAAAAAATCGTCACACACACATTATTGTTAAAATCAGCACCGACTTTCTTATGCTCTAAAACGCAATCAAATTATATAAGTGTATTAAATACCAACTTTGCGAAGTTTCGGATCTTAATATATTTTAAGGAAAAATCGTCACACATACATTATTGTCAAAATCATCACCAAATATCTAACTTCCTTATGCTCTAAAACGCTATCTGTGTAAATTCTTGGCCGTACATTATCCATTTCGTAAATGTGTATTTGCAAACTATTATTTGACACTTTGAAATCACGTTCTTATTTGAGAGCTGTTAGATATATAATGCTGCAAACATCAAACTAAAATCGAATTATCCTGTGTATCTGATATTTATGTATGTTGGAAAATATATTATTTTTACAAACCTTAATTTCATTACAATCATATTTAAACTACTAAATTCTTCTTAACACGGTTTCATTACTAATTTTAATGTTATTTCTTCGTGACAGTGACATTTGTTTAAATATGTCAAATTTGTTATTAAAGTATTGTTTTTGTTTGACTCAGAGGCAAAGTGATGTACAAAAATAAATTATTTTATAATTCAATATTTAAAGTTATTTCAAGTTATTTACTAAATGCTTATCGTAGAATTGAAGATTGTGCCATTATATTTAATTTGTATTGGTAAAAGTTGCTAAAAAATTATATTCAATGAATATTTTACAAGGAAAACTGTTAAAAGCTTGTATAAATGATACTTCCGGTTATCCGATATACACTAAAAACTAATGAGCTCTTCCCACATTAGTATAGAATGGGTATACAAAATTTCAAATTTTTCTGATTGATAGTATTTGAGTAATCGTGTCCACATGATCCTTACACACAGACACACAGACACACACACACATACACACATACATACCTACAGACATCATTGTAAAAATGTTGAAATCGAATTCTGGGGACATCAAAACGTGCTCATTCACTAAAATCTCTATATGTGATTTTTAGTACGATCCCTATACCTCCCTTACCTAGGGTAGCGGGAGGTAAAAAAAATGTAAATATACCCGAATTTCAATTTTCAAATGTCACTGTCAAACAGGAAATAAATTTATGTATCAATCATACCAATTTAAAGTATTTTTCAATTATTGTCAAGTGAATCAGTTATATTTGATCACTCTGTATTGACTGTGAAAATTACCCTGAGTCTGAATTATTTAAAATAGGGTCTTTGCAATGGCTTATGTTGGACAAAAAATCCGCAAAATAGGTCAAATTACTTGTTTCTTGCCCTATAGAACAATAAGCTAACAAAACAATGTATTCTATTAAGTCAGAAGTTTACGGTAAAAACCTTAGGAATATTTGTGGCATAGTGTAAAGGCTCATCCTCATTTCTCAGACATATAGTAGGGTACTCCTTGCTGTGTCACCTAATGTTGTTCTATTGAATCTTAGAGTGGTGCTGTGGGAAATAATAAAGAGCATTTAGCCTACAATGCGGCTCCTCGCATCCGTGATTAATTCACGTCGTAAACTCGTGGCACGGCCATGGAAATTACAGGACAGGAACATTAATCAATCGGGAATTAATTAATATAACGTTTTGGTCTCGTGGCTGTAACCGGTCAGCTTCGCTAATAACTTACAGCGTTTATGTTAATCTCTCGCCAACTTTGCCCCAAACTCAAGCATCATCATCTAGTAATTAATATACCTTCTTAACAACTCCAGATAACTGCAATACAGCATAACTCACTTTATTACTCCATAATGTACTTCAGAGGAGTATATCACTTTATGTAATTAGTTTCACAACACACATAAACATCCTGTAAATAAATATGTATGTATATTCACCAAGTTTTCATCCAGATTAGGTCACATACTTATCCAAAAGTTTCGTAGTTACATTTCACCAGTTAGTAACATCCTTTTATAGACATTGTGTGGTTTTCCACTATAGCACTTACTGGATTGTTCTCCAAATATACAGGGTGTTAAAAAAGGGTAAAATTATTTGAGGGTTTACACATTTAAGGCTGGTTTATGTAAGCTGTAAACTTAGGAATTTACCTTAGCATTAGCTTATGACTTTGCATTAATAATTCAAGTATAGACAAATGCGTGATACGGTATATGTAGCTCTAACCGTAGCATTATGCCGTAACCCTAGAATATGACAATTTCTAAATTTTAACTCATAATGCTAATGCTGACCAATCAGAAGAGTATATGTTCGTGGACGACGGCTTCATTCTGGCGATATTTACGACAATCAATTGACATCTATCAACATTTTGTTATTTTTGAATATTTCTGTCACATTGTCATGAGTAAAAATGAGTGTCATTGATAAAAATGCCCAACACTGTGAATTGAACAATGTAGATATATTTATGATAAAAAAAACACGTGGCGATTTTACAAAAAGTGATATTACCGGCCTGCTCTTATTGGTTTGCCCTAAAAATTACGTAAATCGGACAGCGTAATGTAAGGTTTAATGCAAAGTCATAATGCTAAGGTAAATGCATAAGTTTACAGCTTACATAAACCAGCCTTTACATGTGCTGATTCTCAATGAAAAATAATATTTCCAAAATTATATATTATTATTTATTTAATGCAGTATACAGGTGTCTCATTTTCGATGGTATTTCGGGTAATATTAATGACAAGAGCCAAATCGATTACACATTCCAGGGTCAAATTTTAGAGAAAAGTTTAATAGTCACCACAGGAATTTTCGATTTTTACCTCCCGCTACCCTAGGTAAGGGAGGTATAGGGATCGTGTTAAAATCGGATATAGAGATTTTAGTGAATAAGCACGTTTTGATGTCCCCAGAATCCGATTTTAACATTTTTACAATGATGTCTGTAGGTATGTATGTGTGTGTGTCTGTGTGTGTGTGTGTGTGTGTGTGTGTGTGTCTGTGTGTGTGTGTGTCTGTGTGTGTGGATCTTGTGGACACGATTACTCAAATACTATCAATCAGAAAAATTTGAAATTTTGTATATCTATTCTATACTAATGTGGGAAGAGCTCATTAGTTTTGAGTGTATATCGGATAATCGGAAGTATCATTTATAAAAGCTTTTAACAGTTTTTATTGTAAAAAATTCATTGAATATAATTTTTTAGCAACTTTTACCAATACAAATTGAATATAATGGCACAATCTTCAATTCTACGATAATATCATTTAGTAAATAACTTGAAATAACTTTATATTATATTATAAAATAATTTATTTTTGTACATCACTTTGCCTCTGCGTCAAACAAAAACAATTTTTTAATAGCAAATTTGACATATTTAAACAAATGTCACTGTCACGAAGCAATTTTCATTAAAATTAATAATGAAACCGTGTTAAGAAGAATTTAGTAGTTTAAATATGATTCTAATGAAATCAAGGTTTGTAAAAATAATATATTTTCCATCATACATAAATATTAGATATACAGGATAATTCGATTTAAGTTTGATGGTTGCAGCATTATATATCAAACAGCTCTCAATAGGAACGTGATTTCAAAGTGTCAAATAATAGTTTGCAACTACACATTTACGAAATGGATAATACACGGCGAAGAATTTACACAGATTGCATAAGGAAGTTGGTGATGATTTTGACAATAATGTGTGTGTGACGATTTTTCCTTAAAATATATTAATGATCCAAAACTTCGCAACGTTGGTATTTAATACTCTTATATAATTTGAAACAACATATTAGATTTTGACTATATATCATAAACCGGATGTAGTACTTAATTTGAAGCTCTAACAGATTTTTTAGGAAAAACATAATAAAATATAATCCAAAATTTCGTATTACAAACTTTTCTATTTATTAGAACAACAAAGTAGATTTTGTTTACAAACGATCAATCGGAAGTGAAACTTTACTTAAAGCTCATTGCTATTTTAAACATGGAATTGAGCGGGAGGTCATGTGCTGGCCACATCAGATTTTTATTTTTCTGAGGTACAGGTAAAAACTCGTTTTCAGCTTATTTCGAAAATATCTCATATTTTAGTATATATCGGTAGTGGTACATTGTACGGGATGTATAATATATCAACACGAAATTTTTATCAAAAATAATAAATTATTTAATCATGTAACTGACGTTGAATAGGGTATAAAATACTTCGTAATTATTTTTAACACTCCAGAACAATAAATTTTACTAGTGTCTAGCTGGTGTACTTGCTTTGATGAGGAACTTATTCGACGTGCGCATGCGCGTATGGCGTAGTAATGTGCACATTTTACACTTTGACACAACAACAATAACCTCACCTAACGCATAAAACTCCCCGAGTTTCCAAGTGTGAATTTTGTGTGTTAGGCGGGGTTATTCTTCTTGTATTTGGTTGAATTGCACGCACCGGTGAGATTGATCATTCGGCTAAAAAAACGAGGTATATTGCCTTATCGACAAAATAAGCCCTAGCAATTGTTAAAGGATTATAAATTAACTAGAAATTATACTTGAGTTGTTATAAATTATTATTACATTCTTTTTAAATCACATTCGAGATTACGGAAATAATAGAAATTTATCTATCGTTGGTCCCGAAAACCGGATGCGTGTGCTGAAAGGTTGTGCCGGCCAGTGGCACTAAAAAAAGTAGACTTCAAGATTTAAATAAAAAATAAGAATTGATTGAGAATAATCATATCGAAAAGTACGTTGCCCCTCTCCCCATATTTACTACCCTTTTAAACACATTCGTCACTTAAACTAATATTGGAAACCAAATTTTTCAGCCCCAAATTATTCATAATCGGTACCCAAAAAACTTGAGTTTTGTAGCTTCAAGATAGCTATATTAGAAAATTAGATAAATGAGCAGTAAAATTATTATGATTAATAGTTCATATTTTTAATGGCAGTAAATATTTAACGTACCTATATGAGAATAATAAAAATGGTATAATAAAATCTTCTAAAGTAGGTACGACATAAAATAAATTTTAGAACATACCTTTAATCAATAAACTTGCACTATTCAGTAAAAAGCAGTATTCCTACGTTATATAAATAATAAATTAATAATTTTCATGGTATTTTATAGTATATTAACTACCAGATGAATAGTTTAAAGATTGAAGTTATATTCATTTGGCATTTAATAATACGAGAAATATTTCATAAAAGTTGTATATTCATTTCAGAAAGAGTTGGCAAAAACATATACTAATATAACAATTCTTACTGTTAATTAAATTATTATTATTTTCATATATGAAATTGTACATATAAAGAGAACTAAATGGAATATAACGTTTATTATTATTAAATATATTTTCTAGTGTTATTTTTATTATAATATGAATTATATTTAGCAATTGTAATTATTTATTACTTACTCTTATAATAATTAGCTTTTAATCTTTTTTAAAATGCAATAAATTCGCATCCAACAAATACAGTAAACCGACAAAAAATTGTAAACATACATAGTCTGCATTTTTCATTCACCACTGGCATGTAAAATCTGAAATAAATATTTTCGAAAAACTGTGTTTGATAATAAAAATTGAAAATTTAAAATTAAAACGATTGAAATTTAAAAATAAACTGGAAATTGTGCTATATGCACACTACACGCCATATAGGTACAGTATATACAATCATGCGCTTGTTCTACAAAAATATTTATCACACTACTATTTTTAATTTGTGATTGCAAATTTGCCAGGTTACTGTTTTGAAAATACATATTTATTATTTGTTTAGTTTTTAGCTAACTATTCTAGTATTCTTTAGTAATAAATCACTGTTATAGTAAGAAATTTAAACATTCTAAGCTAACTATAGGAGACCGTGCGTATCTCATAACATTAGTTTGCAAAATGGCATTATTTTAAAGAAAAGTAGCACTCATTTAAATTTAAAATATATAATTCACTGTTTATCATATTTCTTAAGGTACTATTATTTTTAAAATTTATAGAAACTATACTGCATTATCTGTGAAAACATGAGTAAACAACTTTATAACATAATGTGCAAAAAACAAAGGAAATACAAGTATAGTTGTTTGGAGCGTATAAAATGGTGGCAGCGCAAACATGTATGCATCACAAGGGAACTTTTAAATCTCCCGTACGGTACATTCTAAACTAAATTTATAAATATTTATATGTTGTATCATAACACTACTTCAAAATAAATATATCATCTGCAAATTCTATGAAATGTAAACGTAAATGTAGATGTACATTGTCATAAAGTCGTGGACAAAAAACAAAAGTTTATAATTTTATACTGAAAATGAATATTAAAAATCTGATGTGGCCAATACAAAACCTTCCACTATTTAAATTTTATTAATTTAAATGCATACCTACGTTTTTACTAATGCTGCAAACTATATTATGTTCCATTGCATAGGTATAACTATTACTTTATTTCCAATTTCCTTTTAAAATATCACTATTATTAATTTGAAGTGATTATTTTTTTGACAGTGATATTTACCTCTCAGTTACATTTATTTGAAATATGAACTGTGTAACAAAGGAATTGTGTTTATCTTAGGCTTCGGGATTTAAAGAAATATTTTTAAATTTATGTGTAAACTATATAGAAAAAGTATTAATGTATTCCTGTAGAAAATTCAATAATCTTTAATTTTCATAAAGACATAAAATGCGAAAAAATGGCATTTAATGGTATTTTTTGAAGAAGAACCATTATGAGCTTCAGGTAAAGTGCCATTTCTAGTTATTCGATCTACACCAAATTCTAATGGTTTGTTTCCATATTATAATAGGGTAGAAATACAAGGTTTCAAAATTTTCTGAATGATAGTATTTGAGTTAGAGCGACAACAAAATCCATACACATACACACACACACATATATATATATATATATATATATATATATATATATATATATATATATATATATACATAAAAACATCATCTTGAAAATATTAAAATAGGATTCTAGGAACCTTAAAATGTGGTCATTTACTAAAATCTCGATATGTGATTTTTAGCACGATCCCTATACCTCCCTTACCAAGGGTAGCGGGAGGTAAAAACATGTTGTGGCCAGCACAATACTCTCGCCAATTTTATATTAGGCAATATAAGTTGGTACTGTATTGTATTTAACTGAAATATCCTTTGGGAACCTTCATAGGATTCTATGTCGAATGATTTCAGGTCTTAATGTTCCATATAATTTATTTCAATAATATACACTTTGAACGTTTCGGGCAAGAATAAATTAGTCCATCATCAGCAAATAATAATTTTTTTTTCCTTTATGAAATCCAATTACAAAAACATTTATACATGTTATTTGACTAATTCAATTCCAGGATTTAACGATGAAATATAAAACTGACGAAGCTATCACCATGACGAATGACGACAAGTGAAGCTCTCCTGTCGTCATGGCGATAGCTTGAAATTTGTGTAATATTTTGAAAAAGTCACGTAATCTGAAATAGAATGTGACATCAGAGTACATATAGTTTAACATGTGACGAACTATCGCCTACTTTTATTTATATAAATAGCGTAAATTGTTTTCCTATTGGCTATGAATGACATGATGTATGTACTCCGACGCCACAAGAGTGGGGGGTTATTCTTCATGACTATTTTTGGCGCCAATTTTTTTTATTATTTACGAAAATATCAAAAAAAAAATAGAATTAAAATGTCAAACCGGCTCATTAAACATTATCTTAGTTTTATTGCAGCATACACGTATTTAGGGCTAATATTAAAATACACATCCTTTAGTTTATAAAATATTAAATTTAGAACAGCAAATACTGCATACAGATTAGACAGAAAAACGAAAGAAGAATGTTGTTAAAGAGTGAAGTTCTTATTGTTACTATTGTTTTCGGGTTTTTGCTAACCCACTAAGTAGGATACGCGTAATTTTATGTATGTATGTACATACTGCATACATTAAAATAATAATTACCTACATAATAATATTGTTTTCAATTGCAACAATGGTCTTGTGACGGTGAATATGCCGACATGTACGTCGTCACTAAAGTCAGTGAAAAATAATATAATTTTTAATCATACATCTTTCACTATATTACCTTGCCACATTAAAATCACATAAAGATTATATCACAATCCTTCTAGATTACACCTACAAAAGAAGTTCTGGATTTCTTTCTGAAATAATCCTCTCGATCATCCATTATATCATAATGACTTTTCATATACCTCTCATGTTAAAAAGTGAAACAGTGTTAGTTGACTGCATATAAAATGAGACTCCTTTAAGTTGGTATCTATATAAGATCAGTCATCAAGCATCGCTCATTCAACGTCGAAGGGATGTTGACAGTAACAAAGGACGTGGTTCAATTTCCGCAAGATAACAACGAAGTTATCAGAAAAAAGATGGAATTTTTCACAAAAGATTGTATTTTAAACAGCAAGTCAAGTTCAACACTGAGTAAAATTAATATTTTCTAACAACATTGCCAATGTAAAAATTTAGTTATGTATACAGGTAGTCCCAGAAAATGATGTCAGTACTCAGTGCCGGATTATCCCATTAGGCAGAGTAGGCAATTGCCTATGGGCCCCGCGCCTTTTAGGGACCCCGCTACATTGAATTAAAATAATATTGATTTGATTTTGATTTTTTTTTATTACAAACATAGAAATAAATAAAGAAATTTTGATTACAACAAAGAAATGCTTATTTACAATAATGGAACCTTGATTACAACAATAAAAAATATCAATCAATATAACTGGACCCCAATTGAATGCTAGATGTTGCGATGGAGACGGCTATGGTAATAAAAGTACTGCCAAATGATTCATGCCCATTTGCATCAACAAAGCTTAAATTTTAAGCTAGGCTTAAACAAAAAAATTCAAATCGAAATTTTGACAGTAATATATTATAATTCATTTGACATTTCATTTCGATGCAATATTGTCAATTTAAGCCGAGTTTAATATTTAAGTTACGTTGATGCAAACGGCCATTAACAACACAAACATTCCTTACTACTTCAAAATTTCGATTGCCTCAGGACCTCCACATGGTTTAATCCGGCACTGTCAGTACTTATGTAAATACATATTTAAAAAAAAAATGTGTTTGAAGCAAAAGTTCTAACAAACAAAATTAATATCATAAGTCTGAATTCGATCCCTACAACAGTACCGCGTTGACTACCCTAGTTAACAGGTCAACCAAAAAACTTCGCTAAAAAATCGGCTATTCAACTAAAAGTAACCGTTTAAGGGCCGGTTTTTAAATCCCTGGTTAATATTTTAACTTGTAGTTAAGTAAACAATAATGCATAACTTTGTTGACAACAATGATAAATCTGTCATTTGACAGTTCATTTAATTTCAATTTTGTTTATTTAACTCGTTAATAAATTAAAGCATAAACATTTTACTTAAGCATACAAATGTTTACCTTATACAGTGTGTTAAAAAAAAGTCTAACTCGGAGTAGTCTACGAACAGTATTCTGTATCCTTCTTTATTATCTTTTCTCCTTAAAATTACATTTCACGATCAATCTTGACAACTTGAGTTTTGAATTCAATGATCAGACATACGTTTCTGTGTTCATAGCATACTCTGAATTATGTTATTTTTCTAAACACGCTGTATCGTCGTCAATTAAAACTTAGTAAAACGCTACTTGCAATTTATTCGACTCCGACTAATCATAAGCCAACAATTTGATCTTCCGCAATATTAGGCTAACCGATTAATCGCACTATCCGATTAAGCTAAACAGGAGTACCGATTAACTGATTTTGAATTCTCTGTAAAGCACAATGACCGGATCACCGGTTAATAAAATAATTATTAAACTAAGTTTTTGATAGCACACGGTAAATAAAAACTTTGTTGTGATTACTAAAAATGAGTTCCAGCAGTAAATTTTTTTTGTCAATATAGGACCAGCAAATATATTTGTTACAGTTACCTAGGTAAATTTTCTGGTAAAAAATTGTTGTGGCAACAAATACAGTTTTGTTATATATAACAAAAGATATTTGTTATGTGAACAAATAAAATAAGTTACCATTAAGAAGTATAAATTTGTTATACGAACAAATAAATTAAGTTACTATTAAGAAATATAAATTTGTTTTGCGAACAAATAAAATAAGTTACCATTAATAACTATGAATTTGTTTTGGAAACTAATAAATTTTGATAGATCTACAAATTCATTAATGACGTAGTAAGGTAAAAATTAAATACATGCATATTATAATAATTTTATTTATTTATAATTATAATCTATATACATGTAAAAAATATTATATAAAAAAATAACATATGACACAATAGTCAGTTAAATTATACAGATTTATCAGTAATCGATACATACCTTCAAATTTCTCAATAAGACACTAATTGCCATTGT
Organism: Ophonus ardosiacus; assembly: GCA_943142095.1. NCBI lineage: Eukaryota > Metazoa > Arthropoda > Insecta > Coleoptera > Carabidae > Ophonus > Ophonus ardosiacus. The sequence continues at coordinate 13,047,245 of OW964830.1, read as the reverse complement.
TTTAAAATATCTTTTACAAAATCATCCATTTTTATTAACGAGCACAAGAAACAAGCACTTTTAAAATTTTCGACAGGATAAAACTTAACAGCGCAAGCAAATGCGACACGACGTAGTATAGTATAACACGAACAGTGAATTATACTGTATACCAGGGAATACCCTGTCTACACAAAAGTTTTAGTTACCTGTACAAAGTATATGGCGGGAAGAAGAATTTGTAATCTTTGCAAAATATATAATGTCGCAGGATACAAAAAAATAAAATTTGTCCCAGTAACAGATTAAATATTTTTAATTGTTGCAAAATGATTTTGTAATCTGAACAAAGTAACAAAATGACTGCTTAGTACTACTAATAATAATTGCTACCATGACTAATATTTTACAGCAAATAATACTTTTTATACACAACAAAAATGGTTTAGTTTTGGAAACTTAAAATACAAAGTTCTTCGTATACACGGCAAAAACATATTGTTGAAATAACAAAAAAAAAATACAGCTAACTAAATTTTATCCGGAATATCAATGTAATTTTTTACCGTGCACTAGTACTAATTTCTTGAAGATGATCTTAGAGGTGTACGGTTCTGTTTTCAAATTTGAGAACGGTGGTAGTCAAAATTGTGAAACTAAATATTATTTTCTAAATTATATCAGAATATTATTATGTAAATATTTGAGATTTTTCACATTTTTCAAAAAGTATTCTAAATGGAAGTTTATGCAATATTTTCCACAATAATGAAAGTATCTAATAATATTATAATAATCTGTTGTTAATTTTTGCGAATTTAACCTTTTTGCAGCTCTTATAAGCAGTTTTCTTGATAGCAATAGTGACCCATTTAAAATTAACACCTATATAATTCCATTAAAATCATTTGCTTTCAGTATTACATTTATTATTTCCAACAAAATTATCTCGAATTTAATATAAAATATAAACTATTATGATTTGGAGTACTCTTGGAGAATTATGAAATGCGATTATAAAACATTTGTTCCTGTAAATAAAAAAATGACAGCGCACCGTCTATCATAATTAAATCATTAGTAACACCACGTATGTTTCATCGCGTATTAAAATTATTCTTCGTGCAGCTCTCGTGAAACTTTTATTATTTCATTAGTGAATAATCCCACTAGTTAGAAAAACTAAATGGCGTAATCCTCGTGAAATAATGGTGCAGAGGCATGAGATCCTTTTTAATAATTTCATCATGTATAAATCTCCCTTACGTCGTAATAAAAGTCCGTGTTGTGACGGTTATTATTTCGAGAATTAGGCCACGTGGCAGAGAAAAAAATCCAGATTTTGACGGGGATATATTCGCCAAGAATTAAACCGTATGCCCTTTTGTTTGTCGCAGGTTGTTGATCTATTAATAAAGGATATTTGCATTTTAATTACATGCCGAATATGCACTATCTCTTTAAAAAACAGAGCTTCATTCGTAATAATTTATTCGACATGTAGAGTTTGCGTGCGACAGAACTTTGAATGAACGATTTAAAGACAAGTTTCTGTTAGTTTCTTTTCTTTATGGATATAATTTATTATAATATATGATGTTGTTATGATTTATTATTTTCATTAATTGAAAGTTATGTAAGGAAATAATGAAAGAGATGGTACTATAGTCCGTTTTTTAAACTATAGACAAAGTTTTAACAGTTTGACGCTGAAATCAACGCTTGTGAGTGGTTGTTTCGCAGATGGTTTTACATGGTTGAACGAAGGTTGAAATTTCGTCAGTTCTGTGTATTTTGTACAAATTCCATATAACAAGTTTCTTGCAAAGACTTTTTATTTCCAGTAAAATTATATCACAAACATACTATGTAAATTGCAATTGACACTGACATCTGTCAATCATAATTTTCTTACCACAGTAATTGTTTCTATGGTTATAGCATAGCTAGTTGATTTATGAAATTTTATTTCTTTATAATGAGCCTGTTTCACATTTTTCAAAAACTATTTTAAATGAAAGTTTATGAACTGATTTTCTTAGTAATAATTTTTATTTTAATAATTTGTTGTTATTTGTGGAAATAATTAAATAAAAAGATTGGCGTCCTGAAAAACTACCCCCCACTCCTGTGACGTAGAAGCACATACATTACAACATTAATAGCCAATAGGAAAATAGTTTTTCCATCATCTACGTTTATTCATATTATTTATATAAATAAACGTAGGCTAAAGTTTGTCACATGTTAATAACAAAATCTTTTAATTTCACATTTGACGCTGACATTGCTCATTGTAAATGAATAATAAAGTAATAATGGCTAATTCAACTTACGCTCAACCTAAATCGGACAATTAACCGAAGGTCGATAGCTGGATGATGGCTGAATTTATATCAGAACGATTGTTTTACTGCTACCGAAATAAATAAGGGGTGTTAAAGAGTTGAGGTAATAGATATTTACACACCAAGTGAGCTAAGGTAATGTTTATTCATGAGAAGAAAGTTAAATTCTTCGAGTGAATAAACATTCTTAGCTCACGTGGTTTGTACAATATTTTATTCAATTTTGACGAAATAATAATAAAAACCATTATAATATTTAATTTTGACAAAATAAAAAATTGATCAGTTAGTAGGCTAAGCATGACAATCAACAACAAAGGGTTGATAATGTCTGATAAATTATGTGGTGTTATTTTCGTTCTTGATGTTATTTTTAAATGCATTTTTTGTTGTAGAATGCCAGAGTGAGTTAAAATTTTGTGAGAGTGATTTAAAAAAAATTTTAATTCACATGTGAAAAAGTGTTACTTATAGTTGTTGCTATGGAGTTAATAATGACAGTTTAAAACGTCAAAATTGAATAAAATAAAATAAAATATAAAAACTGAATTTATTATATAAATTGATAATATATTTTACTTTAAAGTTCTGGTCGTGATTCTTATTTGACACTTGTTTTATAACTTTGACAATACACTTGACACCTTAGAACCGCTGAAGATGTATGTACTCTGACGTCACATTCTGTTTCAGATCACGTGACATTAAAAATTTAATGCAAATTTCAAAAATTAATAATAAAATATCTAAAGGATATTTCGTGATATTTTCAAATTTGAGGCTCTTTAAAGAACAATATCTTTTCAAATTTAATACTTAGAAGTCATATAAAAATTCTTGCAACAGCCCTATTATTTAACTTTATATTCATTGAATATGAAGTATAAGGTTGTGGGCACTCCGGTTAGCGTTCCAAACTTCCTTCTCACAAAATAAAATGTCATTTTAACACAAATCATAAATAACTATTTTCTATTGTTAGCACAGGTTTTTATTATTTTAAAACTGTCTCATTTTACTCTGAAGTTCGGATTAATTGAGACATATTAGTTTTTTTCCTGCAAACTTACGTATTCATTTTTCTATATGTATACAGTTATCATATTGTAACTCTAAGCATTGAGCTAAAAAGAAAATAAAAATATGATTTTTGTCACTCTTTGCGTATAAGAGTTGAAGTTATTTAAAAATAAGTCTTTTTTAGTGTTTCAATATATTATATTTATTAACACGTTCGATGCCAAAGTTGATATGGTGTGATCGTACTCACGCGCCAAGATCCTATTTGCAATTCTGGGCTTTTAAATTATTTTCTGTTGTTTTATTTTTAAATATAGATATAGCAGATTACTTTTGGCAATAAATAAATTCGCACGACTATACTCGAGATAACTCGTAATTAGAAAAACAAGACCCAACTTATCACAAATAATTTTGTTTCATTATAATTATTAAAACTTTTTCATAATATAATGAATATATCTTTTATTTGTTGTGTTTTTTAAAATACAGTAGTGTCCGGTTATAATGTACTCAAAAAATGCAACAAAAATGGTTCATAATATCCGAAGTTCACAATAATAGCTAAAATAAAAACTGCATTTATTTAATTTCAGTTTAAAAAAACATAAAATGTATTTTGTGAATAAAGTAAAAATATATGCCTACCATAAAAGTGAATATCACTTATATAGCGTTCGAGGTTGCAAAAGCTATTTCATATATGCTCTGGAACAGTATGTGAATCTAAAACGTTGCGAATGTCATTTTTTGTACCATTTTATTGACAGAAGGAACATAAATATTAAAAATTTCCCTGACCATACGAAGATAAAATAGCTTCTCTTTTTTTACATATATCATAGATACAGTAGATTTTATTAAATTCATTTCCTGGCAAATATCGCGTTGTTTAACACCACTTTGTATTTTTTGTATAATATTATGAAGCAAACCGTGTAAATAAAGCAAATTGGTGGGGAAATATATAGATCATAAATCGGGGAATCCCCGAAAAGTTCATTATAAAAGGAAAATTGCGACTCAATGTGTTTTTTGCGTTCTACACATTTAGTTTTGAAATATAAATGATATATTTTAGCAGTGTTGCCAACCGTACGATCTTGATCGTACAAGTACGATCTTTTTAAGTTTTGTACGATGTACGATCGCAGCTAAGGATCGTACACGATTTGTACGATAATTTAATAATTTTAGGTTTCTCTTTTTTCTTGTTTTGATTTAATTTGATTTATTTATTTGACTTTTTGTACCTACATGTTTGCTTCTATTCATATTGACACATTGACGCTGTAATCAATTGCTACGCAGCAGGTTCTGTTCAGAGTGCGCGTTCTATTTACGTATATATTCTATGAGCAGCAGAACGCAGAACCCAGTTTATGATATCTTTGAAGAAGAGCAAGACTGATGACTAGTAATTAAAACAATTATTTTTGTTATTATCTCTAAATTAGTTGTTACATAACAAACATTTGGTTTTAAAATCATTAATAATTATCCTTCTAAGTAAAAATAATTTATTGTTATTAATAATATATTAAAATCAAATTTTAGAAAAGTGTACGATCTTTAACGAAAAAGTACGATCGTTGAATTGTTCACTGTACGATCTATCTGGTTCAAAGAGTTGGCAACACTGCAATTTAGTCTCCTCCTGTACGCTAAACACCTAATCACTGCACTCATATTCGGCGATGTAGGTAAGGCTATCAATGACGAGTTATCTCGTAACTGACAAACTGACAAGTAAACTCAGTTTGCCAACTACGAGTAATCTTGTAGTTGGCAGCGAACTGTTAGGAAAAAAATAACATAAAGGCACTTTAAACATGTAAAAAATACAAAAATACGAACAAAAATATAATTACTCTTCTTTTTACTTTTTTCTTTTTCCATTGGATCCTTCAAATGTGTGCATTTAAAATCAGATATATTCGTGTGTATATGCTAAATATCTCGAATTGAAAATGCCAAAGTGCTGTCAACATTTTTAACATTACATGCTGAAGCGGACGGCAACTTCACATTAAATGACATTTATGGATTACGAGTAAATTCATAATGAACGTCACAAAATTATTTCAATATTTATGAGCAAAATACAGACAAAAATTTATATGACTTTTTCTTATTTTGTGGTTCGGAAAATCTTATGTACTTAACACTTTTTTTGTTTTAAAAATGGCGAGTAGAGATGCATTCGGGCGGGCCGGGCTGGGCTTTGAGGTTTAGATCGACTCGGCCCGAAAATAAAATTACCGACTCGACAAAAAAATTTGCTAGCCCAGCTCGAAAATTGACTTAAAATCGGGCCGGGCCGGGCCAAAGCTCGAAATTGGGTGCATCCGGCATTCCTCATGTTGATCTTTATGTTAAGGCGAAATGTTTAACTTTTTTCGTGTCAAACTTATAAAAAACCTCTACATTCTTATAACTTTCAACATTAGTTAACATAAGTAGTTAAAAAAGAGACCCTTCTAGTGTAAGTTTGATATAAAAATTACAGACCGACGAGTATTTAACACTTTGTTTACCAAAGAATTTAAACAACTTTTTCACAAATCTTATATAGAAAAATATAATTTTAATTTACATAAGGATTTTTTATCTAACTTTGTTTCTGCTCAAAAATAGGACAAGAAATCATTATGGTAGCAACAAAAATCACTTTTATTTAAGTATACGGAGTAATAACAATAATAATAGAAACATCACAATATAATTATTATGCTTTAATTAATAACCTTGAATTCTTGAAGTAAAATAACACATTTTTATTTATTAATATGTGAAGTGTGTTGTTATTAAATCATTTTGATCCTTTTTAACTTCATCCATTTTCATTAATTGAACTATAAGATTTTTCGGGCCGGCCCGAAATGCTTGAATTTTCGGGCCGGGCCAAAATCAAAAGTCCGACTCGCCTCGATTTTTGAAAATGATTAGCCCGATTCGGCCCGATAAAAAATATCTTCGGCCCGGCTTGATGATCAACTCGAAATCGACGCGGGCTTCGGGCCGGGCCGGGCCAAAGCTCGAAATCGAGTGCATCTTTAACGGCGAGTCTCAATTTTGCATTCTAGTAAAACTTTTTGAGAAAATGGCTAAAAACCAAAATATTCCGCCTTTTTCCAAATTGGTGTGGGTTTTCAGGCTCTGATTTCCGCATACTTTTGCTATGAAAATCATTGTATTTTTTGTGTAAGTTTCTGTAAAAAAATAGTTACATTTTTTATGTTAAATCGTAAAATTCCTGAACTAAATGTAGTACATCATCTAACCTAGTTTCTCGTGTTCGTGCTATACCGTTGTAATAAATATAAAATTATTATGATTTTATTTTCTCGAACTGAAAAGAAATAATAATCTTTTTTTTGTATATAATATATTTTGTCTCCCTTGTAAAGGAGTATCTTACATGCAATGCGGTAGTAAGGGTTCGCATTACGCGTATCAGTATAATTGTGCGATAAATAAGAATGCTGGCCTAAGTGGATTTGAGACTTGCCTTGCTGCGTTCTATTATTACATGGATAATAAGATTTCCCGCGTCATCCTCGCTAACTTCCACGTCCGGAAAGGAAGGATTGTGACATCAATTCAATTAGGACCCGGGAACTCACACTACCACCACGCATACTGAATACCAACAACGGAGAAGAAGAATCTTACTAAGAACAAGATACTGCAGGACACAAACACATTCTTGAATACATAAACTCTGAAGCGGCTTCTAAACTTTCAGTAATTTTAAGCAATATATTGTATTTTATTATTCGACAATATTATTGATCGTTTGGGGGGTACTTATATTGAATATTTCGTCGGCTGATTGTGAATGTACCAAGTCCACTTTTTGAAAAAAAAAAAATAGATATAGTCAAATTAGGTTTCCTGGTATTTTTTTGTACCATGGGCAGTAGAAAAAGCATCAAATTCAGTGCTTCTTGTACTGTAAACAGACTTATAGTTTTGTACCATGTGTCTTGACATATACTAAGACTGTTTTGAATCAAGTCCAGAGCCAATCAGATTTCATAATTCTGTCACGTGCTTGTGGCCATAGTACAGTAAAAATAATAATAAAAAGTGTGGACATGGTACAAAAAGTCTCTTATTGGATTTTTTTGTGTAAATTTACTATGTTATTTTGAACCATGTCCAACTAGGTCCTTTTATATTTCGAAAATATATAAAAATTATAATATAACAAATTTCATACAAAGTTAAGGAAAATGAAACTATACAAACAAAAAATTTGCAACATGTGTATTCATTATCCAATCTTTACAATATAATTTTAAATGTTTGAAGCAGTTTTTCTAGAAAGTAATATTTGTGGACATATACATTCCAATAGTCGGCCGACGATTTTGTTCAATATATTTTTCGCGCTACTTGTATTGTTACTACGTATTTCATCCATAGTTAATAAGCATGTAAGTGGTATATAAATCGTAAAAATCGATTTTTGTTTAAATTCAAACTATTCGTCATCTAAAAAATGTTACATTTATTCCTAGTTACCGCTGACACTTAAATTTAAGTGTTCCTTAAATTGACAATATCGTATCTAAAGGAAATGTCAAATGAGAAATTAAATATTGCTGTCAAAATTTCGATTTGCATTTTTCGTTTAAGTGTAGTTTAAAATTTAAATGTCAGTGGTGCAACTGGGCATTAGTCAAATCAATATTTGGGTTATGGTTTGGTTTTTATGTTCTTATGTATGAATACGTTTATGAATGTGGCTGAGGTGAAAGAAGTGTGCATGGATAGGAATGTGTGGCGAAAGATGATTGTTGCGTAACTATTATTGTGGCTCGGATGCGGTTATTCGCTACCGAAAATCGGTCACTTTAATATGTTCTTTGTATGAATGTTATGATGATTTTGGACAAGGCGAAAGAAGAATGTTATTAAAGAGTTAAGTGATTCAGTGGAGCTCTTACTTTCATCCCTTTTCTTATTGTTTTCGGGTTTTTGCTAACCCACTAAGTGGGAAAAGCGTGATTTTATGTATGTATGTATGTATGTAATATTTGAGTATGAAAAAGTTTATTAACAAGTGAGGTGAAGGTTTTGTAATATGAAAAATGTATTGGGCAATACTTTCATGTACAACGGAAGAAGAATGGGCTACAGAATTTAAAGCCGAGCAAGCATAAAAAATAATTTCCGTTGTGGAAACATAAAATTTGTGGCGACACAAAAAATCAGATAAATTTCACGAAAATGGTTTGGAAAACAAATAATTCATACTCTTCTAAAATTTTATCTTGTTGCAGATTTTTTTGTCAATTGCTGATTAAAAACACATTTTATTTAAAAAATTAGGTTATTTTCTGAAAATAGTATAGTTGATTTTTTGGAACTATTTGTAATTGATGAATGAATGATGAGTATATTGTCAGGGGCGGATTAATAGTTTTGCCGCCCATAGGCACCCAGAAAATTGCCGCCTTTTTCAGAAATTTGACGCCTTTTCATAATATTAAAATACAGAAATATAAATATAACAGGGGCTTAAATAATTTTAAGGCTAAAGTCTAGAATACCCAACCCTCAATAATTTTATTTTGATATGGTTCTATATACTTGCAAAACCATTTAAACACTACATTTCACATAAATTAGGGTGCGGAAAGCAATATTTGTAGTGATTTTGACATTTTTCCTGAAAAAAGTTCAGTTCCCATAAAATTAATGTAACTATCCGAGTTATGTCAAATTAAGTTTTGTGCGTTAGATTACCGTTACATTAAGTATTTTTTGAAAATTTGTAAAAGAAGAAATCATAATTTTCAAAAGTACAGGCTTTAGAATAGGTAAAATCTGATTTTATTTTTGCAAGATACTGTTAAATACCTGCCTCCGCACTTTAATTTTGTGTTTCTTTATTTTAGCTAGAGGAAGATATTACAACAAAAAAATGGAATTTCTAGAGGGGTTGGTATTGGCAATGGAAAACCATATGCTTGGCAAATAATAATTACATTTTAATTATCGGTAGCACAATAATAATGACGTTCACGAAATAAAAACTGAAATATAAGTTCAATTACTGGGACATTTATTGAAAATAGAGCACATATTCCATTACTTAAGTACCAGAAAAACAGACGATAATTACAAATTGACTGGATACTGCGGATTAATAATAATATGCATATAAAAAAGTTTTACTTTATCTGAATTTGGTTCAGAGATGTAATTGTTTTCGTTACGTCTTTTGATCGGCAATTTTTTATAGAATTATACATTTTTGATTAAAAAAATTTGCCGCCTCTGAAAATTTGCCGCCGTAGGCCTACTGTGCCTATGCGTAAATCCGCCACTGTATATTGTTATTCACTATAAGCCAGAAGTCAAACAATACTATGGAAATATGAAAATTATTCGCCACAAAATTTTTAAAATCAAATTTAACGTCCTAAAAGATTATGGCTTTAAGTTTTAATTTATCACCTTATATATAGTTAATTAATAAATTTGGAATCTCATCTTAACCTTTTTACTCAATAAACCAAAAGATTTAAGTAAAATACCTCAATTTATTGAAGATAAAAAAATAAAGAATTTTTATATAAATTCTTGCCGAAATTACGTTTTTCGTATAATTGTATGTAATTGTCATTTAATATGAATTTTCAGTATATTTACTATCTTAATCAGTAAATAAAAACTGTTCCAGAGTCTTCATTTGAAATTCAATTAAAAACTGCGCCTAATTTACCCAGCACAAAATATCTACTCGTAGCACTGAAATCATATCCTACTTTCTACTTGTACAAAATTTGGTTACTGACACTTAGCAATTCTTTCAGCTATTGATCGTACCCTTTCACCATTATTAGTTATGTATTAATGGTCGAGGAACATACTTTATGTCTTTTTAATGGTTCATCTTCTGTTCGATATCTATTTAAACTGGTCAGGCATAATAGCAATGGGTGAGTGTACGTAAATAATTCAACGCATGGCTATAATATAATCACCCAGGAAGTAAACTGGAATACCCGGGAATTCAACAATTATGACATTACATTACAGTTCGAATAAATTATTCAAATCCAAATGCAAAGTAACTACCGCTTGTCCAAACTACACAAAAATTATTTGCAAAGAGGAAAAACATTCATTAACTTGACAAATGAAATCCAAAGAGATTGAAAAAAAAAAACTGTTAATGCATCACTTAAATAATAATGAAAAGATTAAAGTTTACTCTCTCCCAAAATGAATTAATAACATTGTTTTAAAAGCATAATATCTAAATTTTACACGAACGAATTATAAATTTATTTACTTTATGCGAGACCAACTTTAACAAAATTCGAATCCCTTAAGTACCCCCATAAAAAATGCATTAACTCGACTGAAAATAATAATTATTAATAAAATTACAAACTGTCTACTCTTGTCTGCGACCTTGGGCTTTTTTAAGTTCCAGGTATTATGTTAGATTATAAGATGTTTAATATGAAACAAACAATATTACTCTACGCTGATGATTTAAAGATTTTTCAAAAGTATCAACTCGTTACACGACTGTGTTCTTCTACAAAATGATATAAATAACCTTTCAGGTTGGTCTCAAAGGTCTAAACTGTTCTTTAATTTTAGCAAATGTAAAATAATGAGCTACTTAGTAAAAAAAATTGTGTATACTTATCCATATAACATGGAAAACACATATCTTGATCGTGTCCCACAATTTACTGACCTCGGTGTTATTTTTGACAGTAAGTTATATTTCAATTTGCACATTGAGTATATCAAAAAATCTTCTTTAAAAATGCTAGGGTTTATTATACGTTCTTGTAAACCGTTTCATAATTTGTTTACTATGCAGCGTTTATTTAATTCGTTAGTAAGATCAAAATTGGAATATTGTATGCAAATATGGAATCCTATTTACAACAAATATGTAGTTCAAATCGAATCAATACAGAAACGATTTGCTAAATATTGTTATTATAGGAAGCATAATTATTATTCCAGTTTTGATGTACTTTTAACTGAAGTAAATCTTCTTTCTCTCTTTTCGTTGCAATATAGCAAGAACAAATTATGAAACGAAATCACCATTATGGCAAATGTGTACTATATGTAATGAAATACCTAGCGAAATGGATGTATTTGCGCAGCCACTTCATGTATTTAAACGAGATTTGATAAAACACTTTATATCGCTAGATACTTAATTTATCACATAGTTTAATTAATGTTAAAAAACTCATTTCATTTAATATGTATGTAATTGTTTATTATATGTAGTTTTATTTAGGGTAATTTTTTGTGTACTTTCTGCAGGGTATTTTTTTGTATATCCTTTTATAATCGTCCTGTAATTGGAACTTTATAGTTCTGTAGGATAGATTGTTTGAATAAATTAATAAATAAATAAATAAATAGTATATCTGCTATCTTTTGCAACTTAATAACAAAGGGGGGGGGGGGGGTACTAAACTGGTTGGTTTACCATTACCGATAATGGCTTGGAGGACCACTCACTGCATTGACTACTGTATTAATGATGAACACACACATACACACTTATGAACACTTATAGGAACACGGACACACTTAAGGATTTTTTTTTTACTAATTTTTATTCACAAATATTTACACTTAACTATATTAACGACTAAACTAAACATAATAAATCCTAAAAATGCCGATATACTCGCGTTACGCAGAATGCGAGCCAAATCTAAAACTTTACATAACTTCTCTCAAACTCCGACTAACTAAAAACAAACGGATATCATCTTCAGGAGAGCATATCTAAGGGGTGCAAGGTGAAAGGTAATCATACGGCCTCCATAACCAAATATCAGCTATGCAAGTAGGATTGCTTTAATTTACAGCCTAACTATCAACACTCTAAATATCGATGCGGCTTACATTCAGACTAAGCAGAGACAGCAACGAGCTATAAGTAAATATAGAGTGGCGGATGAGCGCTGCTGGCCGTACACACGCCATGTCTACTATAACCTGCCAGGCAGGTTGCAGCCTACCAGTAATATTTCTGAATTATTTTTAACGAAATAATTTACCTTTTATGTTAGAATTATAAATATAAATAATGCAATTTGTGGCGAAAAGTTTTATTCTGACCTATATCATATTTCGAAATAAATAAATAAATTAATACATATTTAGTTTCACGGATATATAATATGGATGATGTGAAACTATTGATAAATTAATATAATTTAAGAATTTTTACTGCGAATCCTTATTTTGTTATAATATTTTACGATAATAAATAACAATTAATATGAAAAATGTAACTGCATTTATACAATATATTGAAAAAGTAGCAAGGTAATTAGGTAGATACATAAACACGAAAATAGTGAAAATTAAATTATATATATATATATATATATATATATATATATATATATATATAATAACGTATATAAAAAATATAACATATAAAATACAATAACAAAAACATATTCTTTAAATAAAATAAACAAAATTGTGAAAATAATCACTACATATATGAAATAGAAAATAATGGTTTTATTGACCTTTAAATATGATTGTTTTGGTCAAAAATTGTCGAATGTTAGGCGTGAAACTATTATCACACTACAGGCGGTAAAATCGTAAATCCGTCGCTAATTAAAACTTTGAGTTAAAATTTTTGAATATAAAATTTACCTGTAAAATACTTGCAACTATTTCTAATTTGTCTGTTTCCACACTGAGGAACAACACACTTTGCGGGCATTTTTAATAAATAGTGCAATAAGCGCTGAGAAAAACAACGTATAGCGTCTGAGCTGAGCCCTCAGTTATAGTAATGGCCGCCGACCTAAGCATTCAACTGTGTACGGGTAAAGTACGCGTTAAGCATGCGATGCGTCACTCTATATTTACTTATAGCTCGTTGAAAGACAGTTATGGGAAAAATGAAAATTATTTCTAAACAGAGTTTTGACTTAGATAACTAAATGGAAATATTGTTACTGAAACCATAATTTAGAAAATTAATAATAAAGTTATTTGATTGTTACTGCTTTACACTCGCCTTGTCAAAGTGTTAAGTATTAGTTTTTTGAATAGAACACGATTCCCATCACTTACCGATCGATAATTTCTAAATAAAGCCTACTGCCTTGGAAATCCTATCAGTAAACATTAAAAAAAGATCATGCAAAAAAATCTTTAAAAGGTTTCACATATGTGCGCAACAAAAAAATCGTAAAAAAAAAACCACATACAGATAATGCAGCTAGCATGTTTGAAAAGGGTATAAATGCAAACCTTAGAATACGTGTTACTTAAAAACACAATAGTAGTTGAATTTAGGGTTATGATAAATATATTTCTATTTATTTGGTGAGTTGTATTTTCACATTATTGATCAGTATTTTGTAAAATAAATGTTCAAGTCAATATGAATATTTTTAGATTGTTACAATGGGTTGAATTATGGTGAAGATAGTTGTTGGTTTAAATTAGGTTGGGAGTATGCTCTGGCTATTAGAAACTGGAGGAAATCAGCAGGAAGACAGAGTAAAATTACTGCGTATATGTTGTGCGTACAGGATTGTGTCACAGCTGCTCTAACGGTGAGACAAAATCCAGAAAGGGGCATAGACAAGAAGGTTTACCAAGGACTTAATCCCTTGCCTAAGCAGAAAACACAGGGATGTCAATTTCCACATTACTCAAGCACTGACGGCCCCACGGTTGGTACGCGACATGCAGAAAATGAATTGAAACCGAGGGGCGGACGATACAGAACACACTTTTTTCACTGTCCAGCATAGAGATTGCAGAGAGAAACAACACACGTGGCGCTAACACAGGAAACCTAGTTACCAAGATATACTGGAGGATGAAAAACATTGGAGTGTATTACAAGGATTTGTAGAGGAGATTCTCATGCAGAAGGAAAAGTAATAAAGAGAGGAATAGAACAACATAGGCTCTGACGAGGTAAGCAGAATACTCAGAGACAAACTGAGAAAAGTTACAGATACTTACTCAGAAATGGGTAATATGCTGTAATGATATATTTATTAATTGGAAAAATACTACCTTTGTTTTTAGTTTAAGTTCTGCAATTTATTATTTTAACCCAACGTTTCGGCACCATAAACTGGTGCCTTCTTCAGGGGATACAATGACATATTTTTTGAAATTACAAAAACAACAAGTAACCAAGGTAACAAGAAATGTTCATAAATGTTACCTTTTTTATGTATACAATTTTTTAGACAAAATATGCATGTCTGGCAAAAACATGGACGGCGAACATGCAACTTCTCAAGAAAAAACTGCCAGTTTTTGGGACGATTTTTCCTCTGGCAAAAGGAGATTTTTTCTTGAGAAGTTGCATGTTCGCCGTCCATGTTTTTGCCGAACATGCATATTTTGTATAGAAAATTGTATACATAAAATATCTGATGTGGACACCACATGACTTCCTTGTACGCCTGTTACACTATACATATTTTGTTAATAATTAAAATATGTATAATAACAGACCCAATCATAAAATTGCACGTATTTGACATTAACATTAAATTCTTTATTTTTTTGTTATTTCTTGTCCTAATTCATAGCAAACTTAATTACAGAAACCAAAAAGTACATAATGTTTAAATTTACATATCTCGCTTATACAAAGAACTAATTTAATCATACTTGAAGTTTTCGACGCAAAATTCAATTCTCTAAAACTTTTATTTGAAGCATTTATTGTTAAATTCAAAATAACACCATTTTTTTCAAGAAAAACTGATAATAGCTTCAAGTAAAGTATCACTTCCGGTTAGACTATTTTAACTAAAGTCTATTATGTTATTTCCATTGATATAAAAGTATTATATACCAAATTTGAAAAGTTTTGGATTATATTTTAATATAGTTTTCTATTAAAATCTATTATAGGTTTCAATTAAAGTACCACTTCCGGGTATATGATTTTAACTAAAATCTATTGTGTTATTCCCATTGATATAAAAATATTATATACCAAATTTGAAAAGTTTTGGATTATATATTAATATAGTTTTTCATTAAAATCTACTATAGGCTTCAAGTAAAGTACCAATTCCGGGTAGACCATTTTTACTAAAATCTATTATGTTATTCCCATTGATATAAAAGTCTTATATACCAAATTTGAAAAGTTTTGGATAAAATTATAATATAGTTTTCCATTAAAATCTATTATGGGCTTCAAGTAAAGTACCACTTCTGAAAGTTATGCAATAACCAAAAAGGGAGGTGCACAACTAGATGTTATAACAGTCCTAAATACAAAATTTTAACTTTCTACGGCTTCCCGTTTTTCAGTTATGCGAGATACGTACGTACGTACAGACGTCACGACGAAATTAGTCAAAATGGATTCAGGGATGGTCAAAATGGATATTTCCGTTGAAATCTGGAAACCGAATTTTTTCGCGATTACAATACTTCCTTTACTTCGTACAAGGAAGTAAAAAGGTAACATTTATGAACATTTCTTGTTACCTTGGTTACTTGTTGTTTTTGTAATTTCAAAAGATATGTCATTATATCCCTTGAAAAAGGCACCAGTTTATGGTGCCGAAACGGGTTAAAATAATAAATTACAGAACTTAAACTAAAAAAAAAGGTAGTATTTTTCCAATTAATAATATGAGGTCTGAAAGATATTTTAATAATTTGATATATTTATTTTTATTGTATTTATTTTTTAAGTCGGTTGTGCTTTTTGGTTTTGAAGAGAATTAGATCAGCCCTGAGTTCAACGTATGAAACTATTTCTTAGTTCTTTTTTTTAATTTCAATAACCTTTTTCCAATTTTTTTTTCTTTATTTTTGCCACTTAAATTTCTGTTCTTGAGCTTTTGAGAATGCATAATGAAGCGTTCTGTATTTACATTTTCGTGATAGAATCCGTGGATTTGTAGTGTAGCATTTATGGAGCAATGACATCTGAACGTAGCCAGTACCAGGTACGGCAAAGTCGATGTTGATGGCATTTCTTCACAAGAGTTTGAAGTGCGCTGTTGACTTAATTTATTTTAAAGCTGAACTTCTTTCATGAAGGGAAAGATAGACACTTCAATTTCCATTTAGGAAGACTTGAATTAAGGGATAAATAAATACATCATCGTATCTTTTACCCTAGTCTGTAACAGAAATAAGTAAATTTAACCAGTGACACAATTCGTCGAGAGTAACAAAATTTCTTAATATGTATTTTTTTTTTCGAAATTTTAATTTATTTTTAGTATTTTAAAGTAGGTAATGAAATTTGTGGCATAACTTTGAAAATTATTAAGACAATATCTAAATAGTTTACAAAAAATATAACTTTGACATTGTATCTTGAAATTCAACAATGAACAAAAATTAATCATCGGCACTCGGAAAAAAAATAAAAAAACAGTTCTGAGGATATATTTTTATTTCGTACTTGGTATTTATTTGCATTAATAAAAATCTGATGTGGCCAACACACACCTCTTGCTATTTAATTTTTATTTATTACCTACATATTTACTAATGCAGTAAACTATATTAAGTTCCTTTGCATGTAACTATTGCTTTATTTACTATTTTCTATTTAAAATGACACCATTATTAATTTGAAATGATTAATTTCTTGACAGTGACATTTATGTGTCAGTTACATACATTTGAAATATGAACTGTGTAACAAAGGAATTATTAAATCATAGGTTCTGAGATTTATAAATTCATCTGTAAAATATATAGAAAAAGTATTAATGTATAACTGTAGAAAATTCAATAATCTTTAATTTTTATAATGACATAACAATGGAAAAAATGACATTTAGTGGTATTTTTTGAAAACAATTGTAAGTTTCAATTAAAGTGCCATTTCCAGTTATCCGATTTACCCCAAAATCCAATGGTTCCTTTCCATATTAGAATAGGGTCGAAAAATAAGATTTCAAAATTTTCTGAATGATGGTATTTGAGTAAGAGCGGAAATGAAATCCATACACACACTCGCATACACACACACGCACGCACCCACACACACACATATACACACACATACCCACATACAGACATCATAATGAAACTGTTAAAATTGGATTCTAGGGACCTTAAAACATGGTCATTTACTAAAATCTCGATATCTAATCTAATAGCACGATCCCTATACATCCCTTACCAAGGGTAGAGGGAAATAAAAACTGCAATCTTTACATTATTGATGGTGCTATTTTAGTTTTATACAATTTCCTGCACTTATATTCATTTTACGGAAAAAATAGTAGAGTATAAATTGTTTTACCTTGTGGAGGCGGTTTAAACATTGTATTTTAGTTTTATGCAATTTTCTGCTCTCCTATGCCGTATAAAGAAAATTAATAGGTAGAGTATAAATTGTTTCTACATTATTTTTATTGTATCCTTTCGGTTTCTTCGCATTTTTAAATTGAAATTTCAAATATCATTAGTTACAATATAGGAAATGGATGGAAATATTTTGTACGATATTTATACAAAATAAAATGGAAATGGAGGAGGTAATGAATTGGCCTCATCGGCTTTCCTAATAAATAAATAGATATTGTATTCCAATAGAATAATATACATACAATAGGTGTGTTTATTATTTTAATTACGTATGTATTTTTCGCTTTGTTTAAAACAGAAAATATTTTATTTTATGTAAAACATATTTTTGTTATAATTTATTTGCACTGCTTATTAGTTTGTATTGTATTGATAAAAGTAGAAAAACACAATTACAATACAAAAACCATTCGATAAAAATACCTAAGGCAGAACAATTGTAACTAATACCAATTCATATAATATAATATTTATTCGTTGCATTTGTAAATAAATAATGCATGTTTATGTGATGCAACTCTGGATAAAAACACAATTAACGCTACGAAAACAAGTTGTTTTGCTGGAAAATAAATTAGAAACTAGAAAAAGCAGACCGTAAATTCATTCCTACAGTAATCACAGAGCTACTTTTAAATGTATAACATTTTGTAGGTACTACAATTTTACATCATGTATTGTGTAATATTTATGGCACAACCATAAATGTAAATTTTGAAATAACATGTTTTATAAACAGTTATTTAAACTACAAAGAATGCAAGTAGGTCTTAAAATTCGAGGAAGTTGTAATAGATCAACACGGGAAGCCAAGGCAATAACTTTCTTAAGATGGTAAGAGTTCAGTACATTCCATTTTGGTTATTATATTTTTCACCCTACTAGCTAATTAAGTTAAAATATTTATAAAATAATGCCAGTTTGACCTCTGTCAGAACGTCAAAATATTTTTCATATTATTTAAATATGAAGAAAGATTTTTATGAAAAATTAGTAGACCATGAAATTATTTCTTCGTATATATATAATTAAATTGTTCACAGTTCTGAAGGTTAGAGTCAGCGCCTAAAAAAAAATACATGAACAGGGAGCAAAATTCGTCCGGGCAAGTCCATTTGTGAAAGTAGGGATTTTACGATATTTTAACATAACAAATAGCAGCTGTATAACGTACAGCTATTTTTTAAACGTAATTTTTGTAATTGTAATTATGTGTTTATAACTATCTGACAAAACAAAAGCTATAGAGATTATTCCCGGCAATAATCTCAAGAGTTCTATTCTCACTATATTAATGGCAGGGTTTGTTAAAATGACAGGTAAAAAAACATTTCATTGGTTTTAAGAAATGTCAAAAAATAATTATTAAAATATTCCAGGAAACTGTGCATTTGATTTAACTAAAGTTTTTTCGGGTCAAAATCGAAAGTCCGACTTGCCTGAACTTTTGAAAATGATTGACCCGATTCAGCCCGAAACAAAATATCTTCGGCTAAGCACGAAGATCGACTCGGAATCGAGCTGGGCTTCGGGCCGGGTCGGGCCAAAGGTCGCAATCGAGTGCATCCTTAGTTACAATAATAATTACGTATATATGAAAACAGTTTATAATATAATTTCCCATATTATTATATTCTTTCAATCTATGTTGCATATGTTTGTTGTTGTTGCTGATACAGAAAAAGTAAAAAGAGGGATATTAACCAACAAAACTATTGACATTTATCATTTATTTAGAATTCCCTAACATTTATCTTAGTTTGAATTTCGTGCGTTGTGTAAAGAAAATTGATATTGATGAAGACGCAAGGGTTGATGCGTCGGATTTATTTATTAGATATTATTTTCCTAATAATGTAAGTGAGATTATAAAGTTTCATCATCAAGAAAAATTAGTAAACAAATGTTAGAGACTACTTACATATTTAGAAACTATGGATGACATAAATAGTAATACCGCGAATAAGATTTTTATTTATTTAAAATAACTTGGTAAACCATAGTGGATGAATAAAATGAATTCCAATTAAAAATAATGTACATTTAATAATCTCATATTTATTTTTGTATATGTACATTAATTAATTAACAAATTTTCAACAATTTAATAATATTAATATCAATAATATAAAACTAGGCATATTAAACAATTATGTATGAATTAAAATGCAATCCGAATTATTATTTCATCAAATAATTATTTTTAAATCGGAATTATTGAAATAAATATCATATCATTATTTATTAAAAACTTTGTACGACATTTAATACTCGAGTGAATACAGTTTCATATATAATGTATGAAGTTCGTGGTAATAGTTACGATGTATTTTGTTATATTTTCTATTAAAGTTCATATTATTTGAAATAATTTATTTATGCAATATTCACGATACCAATTAGAAATAATAGTTATGCTGATTGTTTTGGTTTCCAATCGGATCGATCAATATTAATGTAATTGTATCGTCAATTTTTACTTTCTTGTACGAAATAGAGGAAGTATGTATTGGAATCGAGAAAAAAATCAGTTTTCAGATTTCAGCGGAAATATCCATTTTGACCATCCCTAATTCCATTTTGACTAATTACGCCATAACGTCTGTACGTACGTATGTACGCATAACTCAAAAACCATAGAAAGTCGAAATTTTGTATTCAGGTCATCTAGTTGTGCACCTCCCTTTTTGATCATTTCATAACTTCTGGAAGTGGTACTTTAGTTGAAGCATATAATAGATTTTAATGGAAAACTATATTAAAATATAATCCAGAGCTTTTCAAAATTTAGTATATAAGACTTTTATATCACTGGGAATAACATAATATATTTTGATTATAATGGGGCAATCGGATGAAGCTGTGAACAGTTTTTCTTGGATTTTGTATTGGTTTTTGTAATTAAGTTTGCTATGGATTAGGAAAAAAACAAAAAAAAAAATAATAATAAAAAGAATGTCAAAGTAAATTATGTTATGTTATGTATGTTTGTTATAACACATATTTTAGTTATTAACAAAATAGGTATAGTTTAATAGGCGTACAAGGAAGTTATGTGGTGTCCACATAGTACTACATTTTATTTGCACTAATAAAATGCAGATTTAATTTTTATTCTCTATAATTAAATGAATTACAAGTAGAAGGTGTAGGAATCCATACTTAATAAAGACTAGGGCGCAGAGCATTTTCAGCTTAGTTGTCTAGGTGGTAAACATTATAATTAAACTTATCTTAGGTCGAATACGATTACATGTTTGTTACTGTTCATCTTTGTCTTTTCCATAATCATCAAAAATCGTTGGTGACACAGGACGTGAGCAGTTGCACGGCTGTAAATCTTGATAAAAAAATCTTTTGTGGCCATTACGGGGTGTTTCCTTTAAAACAACCGGTGCTTTTCTTGGGTAAATTAATAAATTTAGAAAAAAATATTATATACAAAAAATTATCAAGAATAAGAGTCTAATTTATCAGTAATAACTAACCGAGAATTCAAGCAGTGGTTCTCAAATAATAATTTTTAGTCCATTAGATACTTTTTTCTGATTTCAACGATATAAATATTATATACGGTTGTATAGCAAAATGGTATTACAAATTAAAAATAATGTAATAAAAATAGATTTACTACTAACGTAACCCAGGCAAGTCGTATCAATACTTGCGTCTGCCGTATTGCATAGTCTATTTCAACATACACACCGATTTTTCATACTTAACCGTTACGTCATAGTTTGATGTTCGTATATTAGATATACGTATCGTATGTTTATCTCTGTCTTACTTAAGGTTTCCTACATTCTGTCTTCGATACGTATATCTAATATACGAACATCAAACTATGACGTAACGGTCATGTGTGAAAAATCGGTGTGTAGTAAAATTATTTTTTTATTCTCGAAATAATATTTATATAACCCTATACAATATTCATATCGCTGAAATAGAAAAATCTCTATCTAATGACCTAAAAATTATACAGGATACCATTTAAAACAATCTAATGTGGTCAATACAATACCTCCCGCTATTTAATTTTTATTAATTTAAATACATACCTAGATATTTACTAATCCTGCAACCTATATTAAGTTCGTTTGCATATAGCTATTGCTTTACATGATCCATTTCGTTAATATGTATATAGTTGTAAACTAATATTTGACACTTTGATAATACGTGCTTATTGACAGATGTTTGATTTTTAGTGCTGCGAACATAGCAAATTTATATTGGATCGTCCTGTACAACTTATATTTCTGTATGATGGAAAATAAATTATTTTTACAAACCTTAATTTCATTAGAATCAATACAAACTTCTTAATACGGTTTCATTATTAATTTTAATGTAATTGCTTCATGACAGTGACAGTTGTTTAAATATGTCAAAATTATTATTAAAATATTATTTATTTATTTGACCCATGAGCAAGATGATGTACAAAAATAAATTATTTTATAATTTAATATTTAAAGTTATTTCAAGTTGTTTTACTAAATGCTATTAGCGTACAATTGAAGATTGTATCATTATATTCAACTTTTATTAGTAAAAGTTGCAGAAAAATTATATTCAATGAATTTTTTACAAGAAAAACTGTTAAAAGCTTGTATAAATGATACTTCCGGTTATCCGACATACATTAAAAACTAATGAGCTCTTCCCACATTAGTATAGAATGGGTATACAAAATTTAAATATTTTCTGATTGGTAGTATTTTAGTAATCGTGTCCACATTATCCACAAACACACACACACACACACGCACACACACACACACACACATATATATATATATATATATATATATATATATATATATATAACCACAGACATCATAGTAAAAATGTTAAAATCGGATTCTGCGGACATCAATACGTGCTTATTTACTAAAATCTCCCTTACCTAGGGTAGCGGGAAGTCAAAATCATCAATAATTTACTCTTTTCGATGCCACGACGAATGTAAACTGTTATAAAAAGTGAAACACATTTAACTAATTATTAAATACGTAATATCTTTCATAATTGTTTTGAGCAAATGTATAAAAACATAAATATGCCGCACTTTTTTCCCAATTGGCGGGAGGTTCACTTACTCCGATTCCCGAAAATTTTTAATAAGTTTATTATTTGTTACGTTGGTGAAACTGGCCAATAGTTAAATAACGATTAAAACATTGACTAGCATTTAGTTAGTTACGTTCATTTTTTAATAACAAACACAATAAATATTACAAATGGCCAAATCTTTTTCATATATGAGTATGTATCTTTTTTTCCATGTTCTGCTCTGTAAAATTTCCGTAGATAGCGACGTGGTAAGTGCAGCGAACTAGCATGTTAACGCCGTGTTCTCGAACTTCCGTGTTCGTTTATTTATAAAGCCCTACATCCTACCGCCTCGACGGAGACTAGACGTTGCTCTCTACCGCAAATTTATATAACCCTACGTTTTACTTTATTACGGTTACAGTGATTTTATTCTAACCTACACTAATATGAGAGCAACTGGAGAAATACATGAGCAAGATGTCTGTGTATTTTATTTATATGTGGTAGAATGATACATTTTACGTTCATTCTATCCAGCGACAATGATTTTGTCGTCCTGGATGATTTGTAGTAGAACTATTATAAAATTCGACATTTTGCAGTCCATGCTTTTTCGAAGAAGTTGGAATTTTATAAAACGAATCAATTATTTTACAATAAGACTGATATTTCTACCTGACATCCTAGCAAGGATAATCTGTGACCTTGAACTTATTAATTTAAATAAAACTTGTTGAACTTAAAGTTCTTCTTGTACAAGAGTGATAGAGGATAAGTGTAACAAAAATTTAGTAGATATTGCGATATCCATTAAAAATAATTTTAATTTTCTTTTAAATAATTAAAAATATGAAATGGTTTTGATATTTTCAGGTAACTTGTAAAACAAAATTATGAAATGGCGTTCGGGTGAAATTAGTATCGCAATCTTTTTATCTCTCGTTAAGAGAGGCATTGGATTCATGCTAAAATCGCATGTCCAGATTTTAATGATAAATAAAAAGGTTTAAAGTCCCTAGAATCCGATTTTTACAATGATGGCTGTGTGTGTGTATGTGTGTGTGTTGGAAGGACAATTCCTTACAAACTATGAGACTTAAAATCTGTTTAACTACGTATACCTCAATCTGACATTAATGGAAAGAGCTGAAAAGATTTTGGAACCAATTGAATAATCGGAAATAGTAGTTTCTTAAAAAAGTTTTCTAAATATTATTTTTTAAAAATTTATGTTATTTCATATTTGAATCATATAAAATTCTTCATCTGATACATTTAAAATTTTTATTATATCTTCTATAATGAAATTAAAATATATAGAATAATTTGATTCCAAAATCGCACAGTCCAAACTACACCAAGGAAACTAGCTGACAAAATTAAATGTTTGTAATAAAGTTTGTAATTAACAGATAAAAGTCAGTGTCAAAAAGCAACAGTTTTAGTAACAAAATATTATATTTAATAAAATATTAAGAAAACACTCGCCATGTTTCACAATATTTCAGTGTCTGAATCAACCTTTCGGCCTAATAGACTAAAAAATTATGTAGGGTAGCATTTAAAAAAACATAATTTTGTTATACCATTTGAGAAACATTGGCAGAATTTTCAGTTTGTTATTACTGTTAAATTAGCACCTAATTCCTGATCATTTTTTTCTAAAGTCAATAGTTCGCCCAAAAAAGCATGATTTTTTTATTTTCTTCATTATTTAAGAAGAGTGATAACAACGTAATTGGTCATTATAATTATATACATTTGGTCTGTTTGTTATGTAATGAATATATTTTGCATAATTTAAAAACTTCTGATTTCTGAAAAAATACTTTCTGCGAAGGATCCATTTATTACATCTGTAGCTTTTCTGGATTAGACGAAATATGCTTATAGCTTCGTTTGTTTTGTAATATCATAGCAGTATTTTAGTTTGTAGTTGTTAATAATAATGTGTTGAAACTGGTACAATATGTAGGTTTCAGCCTCCACCAAAAATATGAGGACATTATTTGTATGCAATTACCGTTTCACGTTTTATATTTAAACTGAATTAAAATTTATGGCAGAGCAAACAAAAAAGCCAAATTAAAATGTGTTATGCGAGTGTTTAAATTCTTGCGGCGTGTGTGAAACAAAATTCACAAAATTCATGTAATTCTTATATTTATATACGAGTTTGTATAATGTATATAAAAAAACAATTTTTGTAATTTAAATAAAACATCAGTTAACGTGTTTTTTTATCATAATGGAATTTAAATGCCCGTTTTAAAGTTCATAATCCACATATTTAATTAATTTAGCTTTTTTAACACGATTTTGATATGATTTAATTATCATGGTGATAAATAAATGCGAGCATTTGCATTTACATAATGGCGACAGTAAAAGTAATCTTTTGAAACGTTTATAAGTTGATAGACGGTGAAGAATTAATTGGCGTGCAGGTATTTAACCTTGCAGACCACACACTTTATTAGGAGTAAACGAAGCCGAGCAAAGACTTTAAATTGAACAAAAAGTCTCGAGGAGTCTTCATTGCTCTTAAGCGCTTCCCGCAGCTTCTTTTACTATTTTTAAACCACGTATTCTACCGGACAAAGAAAAGATGTAAATAATTAATGATAGAGACAGAGAAGATACTTGAGCTAGGTTTTGTAAGCTCTAGAATAGTTTTTAATAAAGAATCTTCTACGCGAAGTGCTGCTCATTGACAGTATAAATAAATTAATCATTTAGTAGGATTGCATTATTAACTGCACTCAAAGTTTTTAACTTTACGTCTTCTTGTTTATTTCTTTAACCCATTAGTGCTCAAGAATATTTTTTTACAAAATCTTACCTCAATTTATTTTTGCCATACGTAATATAACAAACATAATTTAATTAAAATTAAATTAAATCTGTGAAGATTCTTCTTGACTGGAATGGTAAATGGGGTTGAAAAAATTCCTGGATATGCAGTCAAATTTTTACCTCCCGCTACCCTAGGTAAGGGAGGTATAGGGATCGTGCTAAAAATCGCATATAGAGATTTTATTGAATAAGCACGTTTTGATGTCCCCAGAATCCGATATTAACATTTTTACAATGTCTGTAGGTATGTACGTGTATATGTGTGTGTGGATCTTGTGGACACGATTACTCAAATACTATCAATCATTCTATACTAATATAGGAAGTGCTCATTAGTTTTTAGTGTATATCGGATAAACGAAGTATAATTTATACAAGCTTTTAAAAGTTTTTCTTGTAAAAAATTCATTGAATATAATTTTTTAGCAACTTTTACTAATTAAAATTGAATATAATGGTACAATATTCAATTCTACGATAATAACATTTAGTAAATAACTTTAAATATGAATATATAATATAATTTAATTTCATGTATCACCTAGCCTATGCGTCAAACAATGCGTCAAACAAAAACATAATTTTAATGACAGTTTTGACGTATTTAAACAAATGTCACTGACAGGAAGCAATTATATTAAAATTAGTAATGAAACCGTGTTAAGGAGAATATAATAGTAAAATATTTAATAATGGTTTGTAAAAATAATATATTTTCTATCATACATGAATGTTAGATATACAGGATGATCTGTTTTAAATTTGCTAATTGTTATTTTTGCAGCACTATAAACTAATATTAATTTACAACTATACATTTACGAAATGGATCTTGTACGGCGAAGAATTTACAAAGATTGCGTTTTAGAGCACCTAGAAGATGATGCTGATTTTTATAAGAATGTGTATGTGGGACGATTTTTCCTTAAAGCCTATTAAAATGATCCAAAACTTCTCAAATTTGATATTTAAAATTCATATATAATTTGAAACAACATATTAGATTTTAACCATATATGATAAATCGGATGTAGTACTTAATTTGGAGCTCTAACAGATTTTTGAGGAAAAACAATAAAACAATCCAAAATTTCGTATTACAGACTTTGCTATTTATTGGACAACAAATTAGATTTTATTTACAAACGATTAACCGGATATGATACTTTACCTAAAGCTCACTGCTATTTTAACCTGGAATTGGCGGGAGGTCATGTGTTGGCCATATCAGATTTTTTTATTTATTCTTGGCCTCGGCCGGTTTGGGCACCACTTATGCCTTCATCAGGAGCTAGATGAAATTTACAAATTAACAAATGTATAATATTTAACAACTTAGGTAAACAACATGGTAAAATAACATGTACAATTCATTGTAATAAAAACACATCACAATGGTCGTCAGAAAGTTAAAACAATAAATAATAATAAATAAATAAAAACATTGATGTCTGTCGATATAAAATTTGTAGAAAATATTTTTTTGAAAAATGAAAGTATTGCACCTTATGAAATTACTAATAGTTATGACTTGCAGAGTTCTGAAAGTCAGGTTCTTAAATTACCGCCATAAGTTAAGAAGGGTTTTATCTTCTTATTATTACGTATTTTTATGAATGTTTATTATAATTTTACGGGAACATGTTTTATATTAAATGAATAAATATATTTTACTTTTTATGGGTTTTATTGTATTTTAGGATATAAATAAAATAAATAAATATATCATCACGGCATGTTACCCATTTCTGGGTATGCCAATCTGCTTTATCGCAGATATCGGTAATGATGATGACATATTTGTACCGTGCGAGCGCTTACCAGGTTTCACCTCACGGGCACTCATTGCTGGCGTAGAGAGTGGACTACAGGGGTCACTTTTGTGCCATTTAAAATTCGAAATAGTTGGCGTCGATCGGGATCGAACCCGGTACCCCTAGGTTCACCACCAGATACTGAGGCACGAGGCCACGGGATATTAGTATAAATTTTATTGATGTGTGCTGTGTCTGTTTTTAAATTTACATTATTTTTATCATTGTTAATATGTAGCTTTAAATTAAACGTTTATAATATTTAGTTACTAAATTAGTCAACAGCTAATTTTTAATGCCAGAAATAGATGTTTAATGATTTTTGGCAATATCCTAAAATTAGCAAAAGCATTTTACTATCATTATAATGATGAGAAGCTTAAAAATAATGTTAACTAACTCCTAAGTACTGAAAGAAGATTGATAAGTCAGAAACATTAGGCACTGTGTTTAAAAATTTTAATTTGAAATCTAATGAATTAACTGGCATATTAAATTTATTTTAAAAATTTCATAGCGTAGTCTTTCAGATTTTTTTTTTGAATATGCGAGGGGTCGTTTTTATTTTCCCGGACTACGCATGAAAGAAAAGATTAGAACAACAACAAAAATTATTTTTTCAATATAGGCCCCTTGCTTATGGTTACAAGTATCACTTCGTTTCAATAACATCTTTAATCCATTATAAAACTATTGCTTTGGAAAATGCCTTTCAACAGCCGCTGTAAATTCATTATCGTCCGTAAATTTTGTTCCCCTTGGTGTTTTTTTTAAGATTTAGAAACAGAAAATAGTCACAGCAAGCTAGATCTGGACTATAAGACGTCTGGTCAATTTCTACTAAGCCCCATTCTATTCAGCAACGGCAGCTTTTGAAATTATTGACTTGTAGACTGACGCATTGTCGTCGAGCAACAAGATAGCTTACGTGACAATAAAAATTGACAGACAGAACTAATATTGCTGCAATTGTTTTGTAATTTGTTATACACGTTACCAAGGTATACGTGATTAAAAAACAATATAGTGAAAAATTACATTAAAATTTAAAACTGTCTCGTCCAGGAATATAAAAACGACCCCCCGTTTATACCTGAATTTGTGAAATATATATATATATATATATATATATATTTTAAACATGAGAAATCAGTTTTTCCTAGCGCAAAACTTCCCTTTTAATGTGAAACAAAAATGTTTCAAATAAATATGAGAGAATTAAATTCTACACCTGCGTCATTAATCAGATTTTATTTTGCCTGTTCAGTAATCTGTAAAATCCAATTTGAAATTATATAAATATTGGCTCATTTGTGGTGCAGCCATGGAATTTAAACAAAATTCAAACGATATGCATTTCTTTGTAATTTTGTTTAAATTCCATGCCTATCACTGCAAATGAGTAATATTTATAAAATTTGAAATTGGATTTTGTAGGTTACTGAACATGCAAAATAAAATCTGATTAGTGATGCATATGTAGAATTTAATTGAAATATTATATTTATTTGAAATATTTTTTGTTTCAAATTAAATGGGAAGTTTTGCGCAAGGAAAAACTGATTTAAACGCCTATGGCGTACACCCTGTATAATTTATGCAGTATGAGTGAAATAAGTCTGTAGTCATATAGTAAAGGACATCATGTGGTCTGTGACGTACGAGTGACTAATGATATTTCTAACAAATTTTGTGCACAGAACTATATCATTATGAACAAACACAACTGTCTTGTTTGTGTTAGTTTCATTACGTTTTATCTTATAATTTTTTTATTTCTACAATATTTCTAAATGCCATTAACTCCTTATATATACGTCACAATCGGTAAAATTTTAATTTTCCAGTAATATTTAATAGATATTTACACAGCAAGTGAGCTAAGGTAATGTTTATTCATGAGAAGAAAGTTTAGCTCACGATCCCGTAAGGGCTAGTGAGTTAATTTCTTCGAGTGAATAAACATTCTTAGCTCACGTGGTTTGTACAATATTTTATTCAATTTTGACGAAATATAATAATAAAAACCATTATAATATTTAATTTTGACAAAATAAAAAACTGATCAGTTAGTAGGCTGAGCATGACAATCGTCGCTGATAGACGTCAAATCATCCATGTAAAATGCTATATTGTCTGTCATTTGTGCCGTGAAAAATAATGAAAATGGCTGATAATGTTTGATAAATACTATGGTGAGTGTTATTTTCGTACCTGATGTTATTTTAAATGCATTATTTGTTGCAGAGTGAGTTACAATTTTATGAGAGTGATTTAAAAAAATTTAATTCACTTGTGAATAAAGTGTTACTTATAGTTGTTGCTATGGAGTTAATAATGACAGTTTAAAACGTCAAAATTGAATAAAAATTTATATCACACTCAAATTAAATGAAAAAGAACTAAAATTGTTAGACTTGTGGTGCAAATATATGAGAGTTTCAAAAAACAAAATAAAAAAAATATTAGAATACCATATTAGAGTAACAAAAATTCATTTCAAATTTCCTTCAGTTTTTCTTCTATTATTATTGTTGGTACCTACCTATTATTTAATTTAATATTGATACAATAAAATATTTTAGAAAACATATCTTGCAAAGGAGAATGAGAATAATAAATGCCTAATAAATATTAACAACAATAACGGATGAATTTATTTATTATTATCTTTACATTTTATATTAACTAAATCAAGTGAAACTTATCCTGCAATGAAAACAGGTAAAACAGTTTAATACTTTTAGCACTTTAACTTTCATACATAGGTGCTTTTACTCGTATGTATGTAATAACAAAGGAATAACGTTTATGTAAAAAGATTGTAGTCTCGCTAAGTACAAGTCTTAGTAATGTTTGGTAACGTGTGAAACACGGTCGTTAAGCTGTGAATAGTTGCAGTTTTGATCTAAATTCAAAGTTGGGCGTTCGTTGGGTAAAGTAGCGACATTACGTAGGCAACCGACGTTCGCGACTCCAACTTTATAGTAAGTGTAGACTGTAGAGCATTGAGACATTGCAATGTTTGGACTCTTTAACTTCCACTCATTTCTTCTTGCAACTATTTCACTAGCAATCAACACAGCTTTACTACACAGACAAGATTAAAGATTTCACAAGAAGGTAAGAACGAGAAAATAAATTAAATAAGTAGGTAATAAGTTTTACAACTTAATTTTTGCCAACGCTTTAGAATATATAAAGGAGGATTTGTAATCGCATCAAATTGAACATATTTAGATTTTTGTAAATGTAACAATGACACTTGAACACGAATCGCATTTGGTGGCACAAAATAGATATTAATGTTAGGAGGAAGTAACGCCGTACTTGTTGATAGATAAAATGTATTAACAGATATCTCGGCGGTGATTGTAAGGAAATATATTGTTGTTATTCCATAAAGTAGTTAATTTTATTTAAATTTCCAATATTTCGTGACATATTTTGTAACTTCATCAGGGAAAACTAAAATGTACATAATTTTGTAAAGGTAAGTTATACAGATAAATTTTGTTTTACTTACAAATAGTTTTAACTGGTGTGATCATTTGCCAAATTGATAATTTCAGAAACATTCAATTTTGTTGTTATTACTAGTTTAAGTTATGAACCGATTTAAATATTATTAAAAGAATTTTGACTATATAAGTTTAAAATATAAGTTAAATTAAAAGAATATTAAAAACTGGTACAATTTTTATTCAGTGAGCGTCACATGTTGACCGAAAAGTGTGGGAATAATCTAGAATTAATTTTCTAGGGTTAAGTACGAGTCATCGCAGCACAAATAAGAAGAGAAAAGTGAACATCGCGGCAAAAGAAAGCGGTAAATTTAAACAAGGTTATGGAATTCTATTAGTAATTTTCTTTTAATAATATGTAAATCAATAGAGAAATTAAACTAGTAATAACAACAAAATTGAATATTCCTGAAATTATCAATTTGGCAAGTGATCACACCAGTTAAAACTATTTGTCAGTAAAACAAAATTTATCTGTATAACTTACCTTTACAAAATTATGTACATTTTAGTTTTCCCTGATGAAGTTACAAAATATGTAGCGAAATATTGGAAATTTAAACAAAATTAACTACTTTATGGAATAACAACAATATATTTCCTTACAATCACCGGCGAGAAATCCGTTAATACATTTTATCTATAGATATTAATAGTTTTATTGATAGTTACAGCTGCAAGTTATCAAAATCATATTTTCTCTACAGGGGACAGTAAGAGTTCACTACCGCTGAGAAAGAAAGCAGAATTTTGTTGTCTAGTAACTGTCAATAAAATCATCCTTTTAATACCAATGGACAAAAAATAAAAGCATAAATAAGAATTTTCATATTCCTAACTTGAGAAATGATAGGTTTTCCATACAAACTTTCATCCCCTATTTCGCCCCTTCAATTTTTATTTTCGCGACAAAAGGTAGCCTATGTCCTTCCCCAAGGTCCAATCTAACTCTATACCAAAATTCATCAAAATTGGTTCAGCGGAAAAAATGATAGGGCCTTCATACAAACTTTCATCCCCTACTTCGCTCCTTCAAGTTTTATTTTCGCGTCAAAAGATAGCCTATATCCTTCTCCAAAGTACAATCTATCTCTATACTAAAATTCATCAAAATTGATTCATCGGCTTAGGCGTGAGAACGTAACAGACAGACAGAGTTACTTTCGCATTTATTATATTAGTATAGGATAACATAAAAAAGACATTTCGGAAATATTTTAGTCGTAATGTAGCATGGGCAAAAACATTGAACTACTGCACATAGAAATTATAGTTTAGTAGTATTGGTAAATTGGTGGCTGCGTGGTTGCGCTTTTAAAGTATTTATACGAATTCATTTCTCCTGGGTAATAATGCTATTCTATCCATTGTGTGTGTAATACTAATAATTGATTTTGAAAATAGCGAATTGTAATCACAAACATTAAAGTTTCCACTTGGAAGCCCTGGTGACAGCCGCTCCCAGCAGATAGTGACACGGCTTATAACTAATCACGTTGCATTTTAATTTAAGCTACATGGGATTTTCCGCTTGACAAAGTGGAAAAAGAGATATAATCATGGAATAGCCGCACATCGTTATACAGTTGCCAACAACTCGTGCACTCATGGTTATAATAGTTTATTACTGCCTAATGAATATAAAATTCACCATTATACGCAGGAAATTGATTTAATTAAAACTGGATTTTAATCGTATCTACAACGAGGATGCATTCATTTTCAAACAATGAACGCACATTGATTTCATTATGGAATTACACTCATTTATTTATTTGTTATTTTGTGCTCCATTAAACACTTAATAAATTACTGAATTAAGAATGGAACAGATGGCGCTTGAAAGCCGACCGCTTTTAAACTTTAAATATACATATTAAATATGGAATTTTAGTTAAACTAAACTTTGTTCGTATTAATTTTACCTCTCGCAACCGTAAGAGCGGGACATAAGACTCGTGATAAAATCGTATATTGGAATTTTAGTGAATAACGACGTTTTAAGGTCCCTATAATCAGATTTTTTTTTTCATGATATCTATGTATATAAGCGTGTCTACATACCGGGTGGTGGTGAACATAAGGATTTTACATGAAATTTCCTGCTCTCCTGTTTATTTACAGGACAAAAATTGTTGAGTGTAAAGTTGTTCAAAATTAAAAGTAGCATACAAATCTGTTTTTACATTGTTTATTTTCTTTACAATTATAAGAAGAAATTTCAAAATTTCAGTACATTAGTGGCACTTGATTTCTTTTCTCTGGTTTTTATAAATTACTTATAAACGTCAAACGTTATTTTAACTTATGGAAAATAAGTCCTATGTTCTTTTGTAATTATTTCCAGCATAATATTACTGGATAATAAAGAGACGGTCCTCATTCGATTCGAAGAAACATTCATTATTTAATTTACTTCTTACATAATTTTTTTGAAAGAATACGAATAGAATAATATTGTTTTCTATAATGCCATAACACCATAGGCCAATGGCTATTCTTACTAATGAATGTAGCATTTGAAATTGCTTTTTAAAATTGTGAAGAAATCAAAATCATATTAAATTTGTTTCACTCTATATCTATTGAACATGAAGGAAAATGAATAATCAAGCCATATAGACAATAAGATATTCTTTCATTTTGATAATCACATATAACGTCAAAAAATTATATTGAAGAAAAATTGTTAAGAATTTCAAATAAGGTAACTTCCGGTTGAACATAATCAAATCTAATCAGCTCTTTATATGGATGTAAAGAAGAGGAATACGAAAGAATTGTAACATTTACAATTGAAGTATTAGAGTTATCGTCGGAGAATTTTTGTCACACAAATACATGCACACACACACATACACACGCGCACACACACACACACACTTTTATAAAATTGTTACATTCGATCTGGTTCGTTACATTATATTTTATTTAAAAGTTGTTTTTCATCAATTTTATAACGTTGTAATTCATCTATTACATTTTGATGTTTGTTAACATGAGTTACAAATATCTTCTTCATAGTTCATGACTTGATTTAACCATTAGGAAGACCATTGTAATGGTCGGAACGTAGATTCTAATCAAATAAAACCATACTGACTGCTGTTTCCGAGTACTTTATTTTCTTCTCCACACATCAATCTCCAGTCGATCATCGTTACTCCAACCAATATAAAATTATGTTAAACATGCAGAGTACAAAGTTATGTTAACATAGAAAAGAGAAATAAAATATAAAAATAATACTTTAAAAACTAGACTGGAGAATTCATATGAAAAGTCTATCTTAAGAATCTGAAAGCGGCGGTTTCGGAAAGATTTTTAAGAAACAGAACATATATCAACTTGAGAGTAAATAGTATTTTAAAGTGCACACATAGAATATAAAGGAGATTTTAATTTCAATGATTAAATTGCATCAATATATTTGTGATGAACAGGAACCCAAATCAAGTTACAGTACTCTAGTTTCAATTCTTTTAAGGAAACAACATTTTGTAAGCAGATGAAGCTACGTTAGAGAAATGTTCAATAAATATTAATATATCGTCGCAAATATCGTTTAAGAACAACATTATTCAGTGAATAGTTAAATAAAGCCGGAGATTTCCTAGTATCAGATATTATTTTACACTTGTATAGAGTTAATAATGCACTTTGTTACTTAAACAAACTTTCATTCTTCCACCCACGTATTGGTATATTTAAAAATACATATTTTTTAAAAAAAGGCTATAATGTAAAAACAAATTTCCGAATTTCCTTCTCCACACTGCATCCCTTAACCTTCTTTTCTACAATGTCTATTCCAGCTTTCATTTTTCGTATCTAAATCAGTGGTTCCCAAACTGGATAGCAGAGCAGGAGAATTTCCTGCTACAGATAGCAAAGTTATAATCAGGCGGGAAAGTTGTGAAGATAGAGCACTGTTATATCCGTAGCAGGAGCAGTTAACATCCTGCTGCCGACTGGTTCTGCTTTCCTAGCTAGGTGAACCACAGATAATACTTCAGCGCGACTCATTTCATTATATCACAGTAGTTTTCACAAAAAATACATTTTATTGAAATGATACACACATATGTATAGTAATAGATATGTGTATCAAGGCTGTAAACGTAACATTTTTTAACTTAATATAAGATAAGGTCAAAACAGAACTTTTAAAATAAGGCGCACACGATATTTTTAGACGACTATCAAAGAGTTATAAATTTTTATTTAATAATAAATATCATAACTGATTCATTCAAGTTACTTGCAGGGTGTTATGCTGTCATTTGGATAACTCAGAAAATGATCTATTTATTTTCAAATTATTTTATAAACTAAAAGTAGAATAAAATAATTACAATAATTAAGATTATTTTTTGAGAGAGAAAATGAGCAATAGAGGTTGCGACAACGATTTTTCCAATACTTCGTCTAAAATTTATTAAGCTGCAAGTAATACATACAACACTAAATATATTTGTTTTTCAAGCAAACGAGTGACAATCATAAACCAGCCTTAATAGTACTATATATATATAGACACGCGTTTCGCTCTTATTAGAGCTCATCAGTACGTGTCTACAGCTGCTATTGAACCATTACCCTATGAACAACATTTTTCTCGTTTTTATAACTTTACGCTAACGATATATGTATATTTTCGTTTATTTACTTTGGGGTCCAAGTAACGGGTCTGGTGGGTTGTTATAAATTACCACCGCTGCGACATTGTATTTATCCACAAATCCATGGAAATGATGACCGAAGCGATGTATATTTGGCTGTTACAATTTTTCGGTTTCCTAATTAATACCTCTAGTTAAGTCCATCTATTAACTAGGTATGCTGTACTGATGAGCTCTAATAAGAGCGAAACACGTGTCTACAGCTGCTATTGAGCAATTATCCTACGAACAACATTTACTAGTTTATATATATATATATATATATATATATATATATATATATATATATATATTTCAGCTCTATTAGGGCGTTATCTTAGAAATGAACACGGTATTACTTTCCATATACGTTTGCTTAATTTCAATGCAACGATTGATAGCAAGGAATTAAATAAGAGAACATGCAAACTCATACGAGTATATTTGAAGAATTGTTCGTGATCTTGTTATTTCACTTTCAGAAACAAACTATGATACTGCCCGTTGGTAAATCAATGTGTTCTTAGGTCTACTCATGGCCTGACAGACCATCTACATGTTTTAAGTTTGCGTTTGTTTTATTTCTTTATTATACAAATCAACAATAATAAAAAAACATTCCCAATATTATTAAAAATCATCTTGTTCATTAGCGTCTAACAACAAATGGTGAAACGACAAATGACATGCAGTGGCAAGTCACGTGAAAAATACTGATTGGTCATATTCAGAATTTCAAAACCGAACATAAACCAGAGAGAAAATTGTAAATTTTAAATCAAAATTTCTAAATGAAAATTTATAAATTAAATTAATCATAAACTAGCCCTTACTGTCCTCGAGATCACAAGCTGGAAACGTTTTCCTGTACACTCTGTATATTAGATACCTAATTATTTATATGCACATTTTTAGTATGTATAAAGAAAGACAATAAATTATTAGAATAATTATAATATTCCAAAACCGAGACCAAAACAATAATATTTCAACTTCCTATAAAATATTTAAAAATCCAATAATTATGTACATTTTTTTTCGACAAAATAATATGAGTATTTGTTTATTAAATATTAGATTATTATAAATATAAATATATTTTATTAATTATTCTAATCGCGACGTATCGATTCGGAGATAAAACGAAAATGTACACGGTAAATAAAAACTTTGTTGTGATTACCAAAAAATGAGTTCCAGCAGCTATTTTTTTTGTCAATATAGGACCAGCAAATATATTTGTTACAGTTACCTAGGTAAATTTGCTGGTAAAAAATTGTTGTGGCAACAAATACAGTTTTGTTATATAACAAAAGATATTTATTATGCGAACAAATAAAATAAGTTACCATTAATAACTATGATTTTTTTTTTGGAAACTAATTAATTTTGATAGATATACAAATGCATTAATGAGGTAGTAAGGTAAATATTAAATACATGCGTATTATAATAATTTTATTTATTTATAATCTATATACATGTAACAAATATTATATAAAAAAAATAACATATGAAACAATAGTCACTTAAATTATATAGATTTATCAGTAATCGATACATACCTTCAAATTTCTCAATAAGACACACTAATTGCCATTGTTTTAAAATATCTTTTACAAAATCATCTATTTTTATTGACTGGCACAAGAAACAAGCACTTTTAAAACACAATTTTCGACAGGCTAAACTTAACAGCGCAAGCAAATGCGACACGACGTAGTATAGTATAACACGAACAGTGAATTATGCTGTATACCAGGGAATACCCTGTATACACAAAAATTTTAGTTACCGGTACAGAGTATATGGCGGGAAGTAGAATTTGTAATTTTTACAAAATATGTCACAAGAAAAAAAATAATAAAATTTGTCCCAGTAACAGATTAAATATTTTTAATTGTTGCAAAATTATTTTGTAATATGAACAAAGTAACAAAATGACTGTTTAGTACCACTAATAATAATTGCTACCATGACTAATATTTTACAGCAAATAATATTTTTTATACACAACAAAAATTGTTTAGTTTTGGAAACTTAAAATACAAAGTTCTTCGTATACACGGCAAAAACATATTGTTGAAATAACAAAAAAAATACAGCTAACTAAATTTTGTCCGGAATATCAATGTAATTTTTTACCGTGTATGTATTTTAAGTAATTTATAATTGTATTCCCTGTTCTCTGTAAAAATTATCAATGAATTAAAAGTACGTGTATGTTAAGTGAAAACATCCATTGCATTATCGAGTCCACGGGCTGGTTCAGCCATTAAAACCTCATTTGTAACAAAATTTAATTCCGTTCAAGGCACGAGCAACAAAAACATCGCAGGAGAATTAAACAGAAGGATAAACAAACATACAGTGCACGTATGCAGTGCACCACAAAAACACCCGCACACCTATCACACACCAGGGATTCCATCTAGGTCACTCGAGAAGTTTCAAACAGATTAACAAAACTGCCACCGTGATACCATATCATATCGTAATAGAACACTTTGAGTGTATACTTGTTCACTCATTTAATAACTAGATGACAAAGTTTTATATTAATGTTTCATAATTAATTGTCCTTCCGCGCCACGAGGAGGAATTCCACACATTTGTTGCAAAGCTTTGGTCGTTAGCAGCTTATATTGCTTCCTAAACCACTCAAACAAAACGGTCTATCATGATTCATAATAGAACGTTATGAATAATTTAATTATACTTTAACGTATATTTAATAAGGGAGAATATCTTCAACTTGTTATGGTGTATAGGATCTTCTTATTTTTAAGGGGCAAAAGAAGGTGGAAAACACTGAAATATACACTAACTGGAACTCGCATACTCTACCTATCAGCGTACGCTGCACTGAAGCCTCATTGAATAATAATGGCTGGTCCTGTTCGCGCACGTTCGTGCCGAACCGAACCTAGCCGAATAACTCGTATCATACCTGATCGCTTTGTTTTCATATTATGCTTCATTTATTTAAACATGCGCCACACGAAATAATTTCCGTCTACTCACGAACTGTCTCGATGTTTGCCGACTACTCCAGCAGCAGGCTTTCAATATGCTTCACAGTCACGGTTCGTACGCGCATTCCAGTTAGTATATATTTCAGAGGTGGAAAACATTAAACATCTTAGTAAAAGTTTTATAATAAAAGAGACATTAATTAGATAACAATTTTCAGCTCAGATTTTTTGTAAACGTATGGACTGGATTAATTACTCGTATATGGAATCTATAATTTTAAATATTTAATTAATAATAATATATATTTACACACCAAGTGATCTAAGGTAATGTATATTCATGAGAAGAAGGTTTAGCTCACGAGCCCGTAAGGGCGAGTGAGTTAATTTCTTCGAGTGAATAAACATTCTTAGCTCACCTGGGTTGTACAATATTTTATTCAATTTTGACGAAATAATAATAAAAACCATTATAATATTTAATTTTGACAAAATAAAAAACTGATCAGTTAGTAGGCTGAGCATGACAATCCTCACTGATAGACGTCAAGTCATATATTTAAAATGCTTTATTGTCTGTCATTTGTGCCATGAAAAATAATGAAAAGGGCTGATAATGTCTGATAAATAATGTGGTGAGTGTTATTTTCGTTCTTGATGTTATTTTTAAATGTATTTTATGTTGCACAGATAGCTAAAATTTTGTGAGAGTGATTTAAAATGAATAAAATGTTACTTATAGTTGTTGCTATGGAGTCACGATTTAAAATATACTGGTTATGCCACTTGTCATGTTTTTCATTGTTTCTGATGATCCGCTTGATACGTGTTTCATTGAATAATCTGCTAGATGCGCTACGTGAGAACGACCCTACCACAGCAAACTATTTTTACATAAAATAAAAAAATGAAATGCATAATGAATTTATATTTAATATAAATTTATATATTTAATATAAATAAATAAATAAATAAATAAATAAATAAATACATCATCACGGCATATTACCCATTTCTGGGTGTGCCATTATCTACAACACATGTAGACATCGGTAATGATGATGATATATTTTACCGTGTGGGCGCTTACCAGGCGTCACCTCACGGGCACTCATAGCTGGTGTGGATAGTGCACCACAGGGGTCACTTTTGTGCCTTTTCAAACTGGAAATATTTGGCGTCTGTCGGGATCGAACCCGGTTCTCCCAGGTTCGCGACCAGACACTCAGGCACGTGGTCACGGGACCCCATATTTAATGGAAACCTGAATCAATATATTGTTAGAATTTAAAATTAGAAAAACTAAATAAATTGATAGAACCATAGGTAATAATATCTTCTTCCCGAAAATGTTTTCGACAAACATCATTCAATCTTAATTCGCGATCGTCTCTACTAATTGAACATTGCAATTTTTTAAAAAGTGATATATAGAGTGGAGCAGCAAACAGATTCTTTTTCAATGGATTTCTTGTAACCGGTTTCACATTCAGGAATAAAACCTTTTCTATTTAATTTTCTTTTCATTTTGCATTAATTGCAATATCGTTTAACAAAATATTTATATTACATTACATATAATACGAATATGTACTTCAAAACCTGTTTTATTTACCTTTCTATAATATATAACATGTAATATTTTCAAAATGACATGCAAATGACAGGTGTCAGTTGGGTCGTTCTCACGTTTCGCCTCTAGCGGAAAAAATGAGGAAACACGTATCGCTTTGGACTCTCGTTTTGTGTAGAGTGGCATAACCAGTATATTTTAAATCGTGTATGGAGTTAATAATGACAGTTTAATAAATATTAAATGTACTTCTCAGAAAGAACTTTCAGAAATGTTTTTGGATTTCTGACACTGACATTTTTCTGTCAATTACAAACATTTTAACTTTTATGCCTGTATTCATAAACACTCGTAAAAAAATTAAACGGTTCGTTATAATTTTTATCCAATAAAAACAGTCGACGTTGAAAGAAAAATCGAAATTTTATTTGTCAAGTTAGATTCTATTTGTCAAAAATTATAACGAACCGTTTTAAAACTTTACGAGTGTTTATGAATATAGGCATTAATCTGATTTCCAAAGAGTTATTTGGGCTGTGGGATTCATTACAACGGTTTATTTTATATATTTATAATTCTCTATCTCTAAACCTATAGAAGATATAATAAAAATGTTCAATGTATCGGATAGAGAATTTTATACCTATTCTTTAATATTTGTAATAACAAATTTCAAAAAAATAATATTTAGAAGATTTTCTTAAGAAACTACTACTTCCGGTTGTCCCATTGTTACCAAAACCTTTTCAGCTCTTAATTAATGTCAGATTAAGGAATACGTAGTAAAATTGTCTTTAGTCTTATAGAATTTGAGAAATCGTCCCTCCACACAAACATACACGTACACATTATCATAAAATACCTCTTTTAGCGAAAGGTAAAAATTAGTCTCTTTTATCTATTAAAACTATTTAGAACTTTTTGGAAAAGTACCTTTAAAATATAATCATTTCACGTTTTATATCATAAAAATAAGAGTAATTTTTACAAATCCTTTAGCTTTGAGATAAACACTCCTTGACTACATAGTTTAGGTATAGCCAAATCATTCAAGCAGCCAATGCACGTCATCACTTAGTGTAAAAACCTTATTGCATTAAAATCACTAATAGTGAAAAATGAAATAAAATTTCAATAATTTTTAACCGTCAAAAAGTGTATAGCCTTATATAATTATTATTAAGATGAATAGTAGAGCTCATTACTTATCGTATATGACATGAATAATATATAAATAATGTACATCAACGTCATATTATTCGTTTAATTGTTGCTATAGTTGGCAACATTGATAATTTGTATGTTCATACTGTCAAAGTTATTATTTGAAAAATATTTGCATCGTGTTTGAAACATTTTTGTGCGCGGAAAAGGCCTATTTATAATAAAGTAATGTTAAACGCAACGCAACGACGCAACGTGACTGTTAACGCAAACACAAAATCTGTGAATCTGCCAAAAGTAGCACTTCTAATCAATCAGAAGAATTCGGTATATTTCTTTGAAATTCGGCTCACTTTTATTTATTGTCTTTCTATGGCATGCATAAGTATAAATAAGGTTAGTATTATGATATAATTTAAATAGAAATGGACAGTGACGAAAATATAGTATTTATTTTGTAGATACAGATTGCAATCTGTATAACTCTTTTCATAAAGATTCTAAAACCTCTGCAAACGTACCAGTACATGACGTCACACATCTAGTTACTTTTATTCAATTTTTATTAATGACGTGCATTGCCTGCTGAATGATTTGGGTATAGATATTCAAGTTGACAACGCTAACGCTGATAGATAAATGCTTGTAAAAAACTAATCATTTTAAATTAAATACATTAAAATTTTAAGAACTTATTACATAAGGACTAGTTTTCATAGAATAATAATCATTACTGCATATGAATACTGTGATGGGATATGAAGTGTAAAGTTATATTCGTTTTTCGTATTCGTTACAATATGTATTTTGGTTTGTGTCATGATGATATTGACTCATGTGCTTCAGGTTTTATTCTGTCGGATATTACTCGTATTTTTTGTTCATCCTGCCAATATGATGTCCTATTTTTAAGCCTGAAAGGATACGTAGCCATATCCGTCAGAGTGCAGAGAAAATGTAAAAATATGTTGTAGCGATGACGTGACGGAACAAATAAAACCTTATAGAATACTGACCAATATAGACGTACCACGTACCACACACCGCTCCAATGTTCCGTATAAATGAAATGCAGGGCAGGCATAAGGCTCCGCCATCAGTGCTTTTCAAAAATATTACAAGCAATACAGTAAAAGAAAATGGCACAAAACCTTTACACATATTCCACCATAATTGTAGGACGGAATACTAAACTGAGAATTGGAAAACCATTCAAACATGTTTACCTTCCGCTCCCCCTTGATGAGTGTGGAGAGAGGTGCAGAGGTATATAGATAGGCTGACCATATGTAGTTATTTTAATAGGACAGTACTTTCTTTTTGAATGATGTCCTACTGTACTTAAAAGGTTCATTAAGTACAAGTAAATGTACTTTTTTTTTTAGAGCAATAGTTTGATCGAGTCAAACTTAATGTAATTAGCTATGTATTTGTAAATATATATGTTGCGTCTTACACTGGTCAGATTCGGCGTCGATCGAGGAAAGTATTTTCGTTCTTCCCCTTTATCACCAAATATTAGTTATAACATTAATTATTTAAGTATTTTATTCATTTCTGACTTATTTAAAATTTTAAAGCAACAAAAAAAAATATTTCAACATGTCAGTGTCTCGACCAAAGTTTTATTTAATTGTTTTAACATGTCAGTATCTCGACCAAAGTTTTATTTCAATCTAGAGTTCATTTTTTGTTTACCTGGGACAAGCGCATCAAATGCTGAACTACTGAAATGTTCTATTTACTCCAGAGCAGTTCTCAAATTTTAAGGGCGATTTTAAATTCCCAAAAGTACTGGTATCAAAAGACTGGTACAAACATGATGCGGAGCGTAATAGGATTTTTTTTGTAACAATCAATTGTATTATTTTGTTATATTTTATGAAACATTATGTTTTACTTGACTTATATGTGCTTATTAATAATTACTTTTTACAACAAAATTGAACTAAAACGAAATAAATTTCTCATTTTTATTTTCAATTATGCCTATAGCATTTTTTGTATTTTTTTTTTTTTTTTTTCTAAAAAAATTATGGTCACTCTATATATAGATCGAGCTAAAACTCGCATATTGAGGCTTTGTTTGGGTCCTGTAGTTACACTTATATTACCCTAATATCCAAATCCCAAATTTATATGCCGTAAATGGCGTCATTATCCAGAATTTTAGGAATTAGATTTTAGGGTTTTGTAGTAACACACTATTGTTTGAAGTTGACGCGAACTAATTATACAAATCATGTTCGTTACTATAATTTGTACAAAATGTCAAATTTACTGTCAAAGAATAGCTTCTTAGCTTCTATTTTATAAAATATATTAATAACATTTTATCTGAAACATCAAACTGAATCGAATTGTATAATTTCCTTTGTTTTTCTAAACTGTTCCTATACAAACTAATGGATGTCATTAATGTATCATTCGGAGTTGTATTTTTGTGAAGTTGACCTAAATCCCAAATTCTGCCAAAATGCGACATCGAAAACAGGCGTTAGTAAATAAGCAGATTTTGAATCAAATACCTACTATCATATGCAAAATTTTGAAATCTTTTTTTTATACTCAATTCAAATACAGAAAGATTATAAATTAGATTAAGATGGAAATCAGATAACCGAAAGTGGTACTTTACTCGAAGCGCTAAATGGTTTTTAAAAAACACCTTAAACAACATACTGGGCCGAATTCAGCACTCTTCTTTAACTAATGAAGCTTATCTAAAAATAACAAAATAAAGAGAAACTTATGTAATAATATATTAATAAGAAAAGGATGCAAGTTATTTCTATGGTAACAAGAGACTATCACTAAGCTAAAGAAGAGTGATGAATTTGGTCCATTATATTTTTGATAATTATGTTATAAAATTTAAAGATTATTATCCACATGTTTGCATTGATATTTTTTTCTATATACGAGTACTTTATACAAAAATTTATTAAATAATCCATCTTTATAAATAGCTATTTATACAATAGAGACGTTTTTTATCCACTAACAAAACACAAGGGAGAAGCCCGAGTGGATCAAGTTCTGCGTGTGCCAATACGTCTGTAATCACGAATTGTATACAATATTTTGTCTAAAATCTAGGCGCTTTATTTAGAAAAAAAAA
The DNA here is from genome assembly GCA_943142095.1 of Ophonus ardosiacus. Classification (NCBI taxonomy): domain Eukaryota; kingdom Metazoa; phylum Arthropoda; class Insecta; order Coleoptera; family Carabidae; genus Ophonus; species Ophonus ardosiacus. The sequence continues at coordinate 13,002,788 of OW964830.1, read as the reverse complement.
TTAGTGCCAATTTTATGAAACGACGATTTAGATGGCTGTTTTCACATTGATGGTTGTTGCTGGTTTTTAGTTTACTTTATACACTAGTGTATACATTATCCATTGTCAAGTGTTGCTGTAGCAACGAGAAACGTGTGTTTAAACTAACATTTAAATAGAAGGTATAAGAAAAACAAATTTTATTTCATAAAGTATATAATTTCGCGGCTAATAAAAAAAATTATTTTTAAATTTATCTGTAAAATATATAGAAAAAGTATTAATGTATTCCTGTAGAAAATTCAATAATCTTTAATTTTCATAAGATATAAAATTCGAAAAAATGGCATTTAATGGTATTTTTTGAAGAAAAACTATTATGAGCTTCAAGTAAAGTACCATTTTTGTTTATCCGATTTACACCAAAATCTAATGGCTTCTGTTCCTATTAGAATAGGGTAAAAATACAAGGTTTCAGAATTTTCTGAATGATAGTATTTGAGTTAGAGTGCAAACAAAATTCGTACACATACACACATACACACACACACACACACACACACACACACACACACACACACACATACAGACATACAGACATCATCGTGAAAGTGTTAAAAATGGATTCTAGGGACCTTAAAACGTGGTCATTTACTAAAATCTCGATATTAGATTTTTAGCACGATTCCTATACCTCCCTTACCAAGGGTAGCGAGAGGTAAAAATTAATGACAGGAGGTAATGTGCTAGTCTCATCAGATTTGTATTAGTACATTCCACTTCTACTATGTGGGACGAAACTAGAACTGTAATTATATTTCGACAAACTTTTTATATTCAGTACACACAGCTTTAACAGAATATCAATATGTTGTTAATGCCTTCTAAATCACTCCCACATAGTGAAATTTGACTAATGGGTGATACATGTATGGTTTTAACCCACGAACTCAATAAACAAGAACATTAATAATTAATACAACTACAACACAGCCCAAATGAAATGTCATACACATATGTCTTATTAGGTGAATTAAGCTAGTTTAGTGAGGACATAAACTGATAAGAGAATAAAACAGGAAATACTTTATTTTTTCTACTTCACGCAAGGGTTTATTTATTATTTTAATTGCATTATTTAAATGCTTCAATTGTTAAACAACGTAGTAATAGTTATATTTAATATGAAATTTTTGAAAAACCCGCGTAATTTTAGTATTAGAAAGATAGGAATTTTTTGAGTTTTAGAGAGATGCAGAACATGTAGATGGAAGTGAGAAGTTGTACGGAACATGTGATGAATTTTGTTATTTTGAATGAAAATAATCCTGTAGCATCCTAATTGCTTATGTTAGAAAATAAAATTTCAAAATCAAGCAACTAGGTTAACAAGAACAGTCAATTGTCGATTATCAACTAAACAACAACGGAAAAATAAACATTTAGTGTAATAGGGCTGTTGCAAAAATTTTTATATGACTTCCAAGTACTAAATTTTAAATGATATTGTTCTCTAAGGAGCTCCAAATTTGAAAATTTCGCGAAATATCCATTAGATATTTTACAATTAAATATTGAAATTTGTGTAATATTTTGAAAAAGTCACGTGATCTGAAACAGAATGTGACGACAGAGTACATACAGTTTCACATGTGACAAACTGTCGCCTACTTTTATTTATGTAAATAACATAAACTGTTTTCCTATTGGCTATGAATGACTTGCTGTATGTACTCCGACGTCACAGAAGTAGGGGGTTGTTTTTCGTGATTATTTCTGGCGCTAATCTTTTTATTTAGTTATCTACGAAAATAACAATAAATTATTATTATTATTATAATTTTTATTATTATGAAAAATATTGCGTGAACTCTCATTTAAAATTCCTTTAAAAATGTGAAACAGGCTCATTTCAACGTTTGCCCAGACAACATCGTTCTTGTTAATAATTTGAATTAAATTATTTTCGTTACAATTTTTATTTACATTATAAAATTTAATTATCATTCATATTTTTATTATTCGTAACAGCTGATCCCGCTACAAACCTATTATTTTATCAAAATAAGATGTTTTGAATGTCGTAAGATTACATTCTGTTTTTTCAATTACTTTTTTGAAGATATCACCTGAAAGAAACGTGGTTGTACAACTTAACATAAATTTTTTTATAAGTGCACTAAGGATTTACAGTACCTGATTTACCTTAATGGATAACATAAATAATATGCCAAGGAGAGAAATAAACATAATACGATACCATGAGAAATGCACACTTCTACATATATAATGCTTTTTCGCATTTGACAGTATGATAACTTCAAAATATTAGTTATTAACTACATGTAGTTCAAATCATGACATCATACAATTGTCATTATGTTCCATATTTTCTAACTTTGACACAATGTCTACACAATATGCATTTACGAAAATTCTATCGGTAGATACCGCATCTACCGCTTGCGTTCGAAAACACAAGTGGTTAATAGTTACCGTGTTTGAAAATTGTGCCATATCTACCAGATCCATCTACCGAATCCATGATTTGTAGATCGAATAATTCAGTAGATAAATGCGGTAAATGAAGAATCTAACCTCAAAAAAGGTAGAGATGCCAAGTATAGATGGAATCAGAAGTAGATTTCAGAAGTTAATTATGTTAATACAGAAGACGAGACGAGATAACGTGTAACTGCGTCAAATTTTAAATCTGTTTCATCTTTCAACTGCTTTTCATAGGTTATAAATCTACCCTGTTCATCACTTGTGTTCTTAAAGTATCTATCCCGGTAGCTAAACTTGATGAACAGCTGTTTACCGGTATATACTGGTAACAGTTTATCGGCAGAATTTTTGTAAATGCCTAATGTGAAACTTAAAAATAATTGCAAATGTTTATAAACACAAACAAAGGAATGATGGCAACGTAACCCGCCGTCTTTGTATATTTATACGAGTATACCATTTACATATAAATCTATTAGTACAAATTTTAATAATAATAATAATAATAATAATAATAATAATAATAATAATAATAATAATAATAATAATAATATTTTGCCGGCTTGCAACTTCTATGAGTATAGCCCAAATACTTTATTTTACATATTACAAGTTTTTTGTTTACATTTTGCTTAGGTATATATAAAGTATTTCAAGACACACACAAACACCCAAGCCCTGGTGGGAATCGAACCCACGACCCCGGGTTCGAGCGGTGAAGTTCGCTTCGAGCGCTGCCTAGACACGCTCCCTCTACGAACTCGACCACCGAGGCGGCACAAATTTTAATATATTTTGTAATATTTCAATAGCAGAATTGACCAAAACGCTATACAACACTCGTGAAGAAACGAATTCACTTACTTATATGCCTTTGCACACTCGGCTGAATTTCTTCACTCGTATTGTAATATATTATTACCTCCACCATTTTTTTCTGTTCCATTTTTGCCATCTACTTCTCGTATTTTTGCTGGTGCAATGTTGCCTGAATGCTGTCCTGTGAATGCAGTGCTGCAGCAGCCCTTGGGAAATACATTTGCGTGTATCGAAATCAATATGCATCACAGGGGCGCCCGTACTGTCAGGGCACAAGGGGCTGACATCGTGTAAGGGTAGCCGATTAATTAGGGGCACAGATGTTCCTTGTATAATCATCGACAGGTATTGCACTTTGCAATCACAGCTAACACAGTATCTATACGCTGACGAGACAGGAGAGTAGACAATTTTATTGACATGTTATCAGAAAGTGCAGAATTTGGGGTAAATTTTTCGACTATTAGAGTAGATAAACAGAATTACTCGAAATCTCAATCGTACAGAATTTACTCTTACAAAATCGACCTTTCGGTATATCTTTTTATACCTTCATCTACGTTTACTGTTCGGTTTTAAGTTAATATTTGGTTCGAAGGCATAAATTGTTGTGTTTTGAAGGACCAGTTGTAGGAATATAGCAAATGCTTTATTGTGGACAGTATTCTCACAGGGTTTTCCAACGACTGCAATATATTTGACGTTCCATTTGACAGTTTAGCTGACAGTGAAGGTGCCATTTTACTTATAGCGTTTTCCGTTTACATTAGTGTTACACTAAAGACCGATTCTAATTCATTTACAGACTAAAGACTATCTCAATCTAGTCTCTATTAATGACTTCAGATTTTAAGGATATAATTTTATACGCTGGCATAAACAGGGTGCAATACGACATTATTTTACGTAGGTTATGTTTTGCTTATAATTTTAGGTCGTTTTTACCTTCCGTCACCTTCAGGTAAGGAGGGTATTATCTTTGGTTCAAAATTAGGTGGTGAGCTTTTAATTTAATTTAATAAGCACGTTTTAGAATATGATTTTACTAGTTTTACGATAATAAATTCAATACAATACAATTCTAAAAATTATAATTCTTTCGTATTCCTCTTCCTTACACCATATTTAGGTTATAATTGGTCATCATTACCGATATCTGCGATAAAGCAGATTGTGGCACACTCAGAATTGGGTAATATGCCGTGATGATATATATATATATATATATATATATATATATATATATATATATATATATATATATATATATATATATATATATATATATTGGTCAACCGGAACTTTGCTTATTTGAAGTTCTTAACAGTTTTTTATTGAAAAACGCGTATATGAATATCAATATGAAAGAATATATTATTGTCCATACATTTTCCTTCATATTCAGTAGATATGGAGTTAAAGAATTATGAAGATATTAACTTTCATAAATCAGCCAGCTTTGCTATAATCATGGAAACAGCTGATATATTCAAATAATTCTAATTGACAGATGTCAGTGTTAAGTGCAATGTACATAGTGTATGCTCGTATTATAATTTTATTAGATTTATAATGTTTTACAAGGTACTTTCGGTATGGAATCTGCAGAAAATAGTAATGTTCGTGTTAAAATTTTACTGGATATATAGAATATTTTCCGAAAAACTTTTAATATGGAATTTGTACAAAATACAAAGAATTGACGGAAGGTAATGTACTGGCCACATCAGATTTTTTAATTTAAAACCCAATGGAACAGTTTAAGTGCTAGAAATTGTCTTGTTAACAGCAATAGTAATAATAGTTTAAAAATTTTCGTTTTAACTCATCATCGTGAGCCATTAAAAAACCTAAAATTCGAATATAACAATAGAGAGTACTTCCCACAAAACATAATGTACATTTTCAATAATTCAATTTTTTACTATTTCTATGAAAGAAGACAATTTATATTATTTAATACCTTTCTCAATATATTAGTAAATAACAAAATTATTGCAAGTAAAATATCCAAAATATCAAACATGACAAAGTCCTGTCGTACTTCACCTTATGCAAACTGTACTCGCCGTCAAAAGAGTAGGGACTGATGTTCAACTTTTTCCTTTATCCGCACCCTGTTCCTTGTCCTGCGGTGTTGCTGTTTCTTCATAACGTAGCATTTTCAACATTGCCCTTGAACCGGCAACAGTGTAGAAATCTCCAGTCCATACTTATTTGACGGCAAGTATAGAGAATTAAAACCTTATTTGATTCCTATTCCTATAACAAAACCATGGTTAATTTATTGCAACAAGTCTCTAAAACAATTTAATACAGTATTTACTATTTTGAGTAATTATATACTATACCTGTGTGCAGATTTACAAACGGCTAAATACAATAAACGGATAATCCATATTAAACATTACTTGTCAGTATCTATTTGTATTTAAAATTAATTTTCATAATATAAATATTAATTAATTAATTATTCTAGATAATTAGTTTTGTTTAATTAAAATAAAGTTTCACTAGTTGCATTAGTGAATTTATGTTTTGTTTAATAGATATTTTCGAAGCGGTTCATATTGTACGGTACGGAATTATTTGTTCTTTTGTCAGAAAAATTGGGTATGAATTTCATTGTTTTATTAACTGGCCAATTATTATCTGAAGTACATTGTAATCAACTTACAGAATCAAACAATGTTACTCCGATTAATTAAATAATTTTTAATAAATTTATTTTTCCAATATTTCGAATATTCACTATTTGTTTAATATAATAAATGCAGTAGAAACCCATATATCTGGATTTGACGGGAATAAGCCAAATAATAAAACTGAAAACAACAAATTATTATTTATGCCCGGTGCTCTCTCCTCGACAGCTTGGAAAACCGTGAGGTTACACCTGGTAAAGATCCTCCACGGTACAGATACATATGTCGTCATTAGCTCATTACAAAACATCTGTAAAATTATTGGCACACCCAGAAATGGGTAATAAGCCGTCATGATATACTTGTATTTATTTTTCCTACAACAGTGCGTATAGTAAATACTTTACATAACTCTTTGTACTTTGTAGTCATTTTTCAAGAAACTGTTTGAAAAGTACTTTTATTCATGCATTGAAATGTGGGGTCCCGTGGCCGCGTGCCTGAGTGTCTGGTCGCGAACCTAGGGGAACCGAGTACGATCCCGACAGACGTCAAATATTTCCAATTAAATGGCACAAAAGTGACCCCTGTTGTGCACTCTCCACACCAGCTGTGAGTGCCCGTGAGGTGACGCCTGGTAAGCGCCCACACAGTAAAATATATCGTCATCATTACCGATGTCTACATGTGTTGTAGATACTGGCACACCCAGAAATGGGTAATATGATGATATATTTATTTATTGAAATGTGGTGTTTCTCGTCGCCTAAACAAGGTCCGAAACGTCAATTTCCCAAGTCTAAATCAGATAAGTGACCGGGAAATTTTTAAAGCTTTTCTTAAAAATTATATTTATAATAAAAAAGTATAGTTTCTGAAAAACTCTTTCGCTTAATAATAATAAGAGAAAATGTAGGAATATTGAATGAAATTCAATGCTTTTGGTTCACAATTTTGGAAAAAATTCTTCTCGAGTGTCGGTAAGACGGAGCACTCGTTAACAGAGAAATATTTAACCAACAATAAACGTAATGTAAATCGTTACAAAACATAGATAAGATCAGTGACTCGAACCAAAATATTTTGGGGTTCGGTTGCGGTTAACGGTTTCTACATTAATAAAAATTCGGTTTCGGTTATCGGTAACGGTTTTTTTTCAAAAATAACTAATTATTTTCATACAAAAAATATTTTATAAACCGCGTGCGTGAACTAGGTTCCTGCACTCGGTATGTAAATAACTATTTCAAGCACTAGTACCTGAAAAGTAAATAGTCGTTGCTAGACACCATACACATTCGATTAATTTACCATGCTAATAATTAGATAAATAATAATGGAAGCAACAAAATTTTTATTAACATATTTGGGTGGTACTAACCTTATTCACATTGACATTTTTTTTTGCCGTAATTAGTCTCTAACCCAATGTAATTTTTATTATGTATCAATATTACATGTAAAATTTGTACAATTCTGTAAGACTAATCCACCTGTCTTTCGAATGTTTAGGTTACATTTTGTACACCTCACTTCATGTTACTATATTTCACAATTTCACTATTATACGAGTTTGTATTTAAAATGAAATAACGCAATGACTAGGTAACTCAATTAAACACGTCCGTCTTCTATAGCAGTTAGATTGAGATTCCTCTGCGAGAATAGATGTAAAGATATTTTAGTTTTACATTAGTTGATATTAATACGTTGACTTTGCCGGACGTAAAATTTAATTTGAATTTGAAGGCGGAATTTAAAAACTGACATTTGCACAGTGCTTCTTGAGGTCAGCGAGGTCTGCTCATATAGTAATTTAAAGCAAATTATACAGCGCTGCAGAATCCGACAATAGACAGAGATGGTGTACTGGAAAAGTAATTTTTTGGTCTACAGCGTAGAACGGACTTTTATTCTCGGTCTTAAGGCCGCATCCCACGACACAACAATTTGTTGCTGTTAAAGGCAACAGTTGGCGGTATGTTCGTCAAAATGTCGTGTGCTAGGCAAATTTTTAGTGGCAATTAGTTTAGCCGCACGCAGCTAAACTTTTTCAGTATCGGCAATTTTCTTGGAGCAACTCGATTGAATGAATGCGGTCATATAAGTAACCAAAAATAACTAACATCAAATGACTGCTAAAGCGTCATTTATCTCACTCTCTACTTGTTTGATAACAAACGTTTCATTTTGTTTATTCTAAATGGCTCGTAGTATGTTCACGGTTTTAACTAAAACACTGTGTTTAGAAATGTCAAATTCAAATTTAAATATTTAATTTGACCCGTATGTTTAAAGAACAATTTTTTTAAAAATGTTTATTTTATACAAACTATGTTCTGCTTTAAAATCATATTTTAATAAATTTGATATCATTTATTATTGTTATTAAATAATGAAATTTGACATTTCTGAAAACAGCGTTTTAGTTAAAACCGTGATCATACTACGAGCCTAAATGTTTTGTTTACGCACAATATATAGGTAACTTTAACCGCAAATAAGTAAATATTATTTTTCAAATCGTAGACTTCAAATACTAATAACGTAATTCCCTAGACAAATGAGAAGGTTTCAAGTTACATTCGAGGGCTTTCTTTATGCTGAGCCTACCACAGTAATACACAATTTATTAACAAAACACACTTATTTATAATTTTGAAAGTATTTCTCTTTATAGTCAATGAGTTTTTACATCCGTGAAAACCAATCTCCAAAACACCACACACCTTTCCGCGTTTTGTTCTTTATTTCATTTTTAAATGCATTAACTGTTTCTTCGCCGATGTAAAATGTAAACCCCGTAACATAATCTTTACAAGTAGAAATAAAGAAATCGTTAGGTGCCAGATCTGGACTATACGGCGAGTGACTCATTATTTCAATGTTTTGGACTTCAAATACTCAGGCATTGGAAAAGCAATGTGCCGAGCGTTATTTTGATGCAAAAGAGTTCTTATATTTTGATGTCTTTCGAGAACATTTTGGAGAACCTGAGGCAAACAAATTGTAGTGTACCATTTAGCATTAACAGTACGACGATCTTCCAGTGTTAGAGTTAAGTGCAAACATATCCAAAAAATGTGGCGACCTTCTATTTGTTTCGATTTTTTTCGCGAATAACTTTTTTTGGAGTCGACTCTTTTTCAAGGACCCAAATTGTCGACTGATGTTTTTTCGGTATCATAGCACTCCACCCACGTTTAATTACCTGTAATAATGTACACCAAATGAGGTGATCAATTGTCAAAGCGATCTTGTGTACCTAGGTCTGCACCATCTCCCATTACAAAATTATTATTACAATATTATAACCATACTCTATACAATATTATTTTCAATAACAATGTTAACAGAATAAGGGTGATTGAACGTAATTTCTAATTGTAGTAGAGACTAGTACTAAATAGACAAAAATTCAGCATTGTACCACGACAAAAATATATGTAGGAAGTTTATGGCATAGCAGTGATAGACTCCGCCCACTATAACCACGTGCTTTACCCCTCTCATACCTCACCGCCGGCAGCATCACAGAAAGTGTACACAATGCCCTTAAAGAAAGTCGAACATGTTGAAATTCATTGTACCATCGCTTTACGGTAGCTAAGGAACACGACTTGACAGATAACACTCGGATTTCCTTAAAACATTCTTTGCGAGTGAAGCCACACTTGAAATTATTAAAAAATATCTGATGTGGACACCGCATGACTTCCTTGTACGCCTGTTACACTATACATATTTTGTTAATAATTAAAATATGTATTCTAACAGACCCAATCGTAAAATTGCACGTATTTTTTGTCCTAATTCATAGCAAACTTAATTACAGAAACCAAAAAGTACATCATTTTTAAATTTACATATCTCGCTTATACAAAGAGCTAATTTAATTATACTTGATATTTTCGACGCAGAATTCAATTTTCTAAAACTTTTATTTGAAGTATTTATTATTAAAATCAAAATAACACTATTTTTTTCAAGAAAAACTGATAACAGCTTCAAGTAAAGTATCACTTCCGGTTGGACTATTTTAACCAAAATCTATTACGTTTTCCCCTAGATAAAAATATTATATACCAAATTTGAAAAGTTTTGGATTATATTTTAATATAGTTTTTCATTAAAATCTATTATAGGGTTCAAGTAAAGTACCACTTCCGGGCAGACCATTTTAACTAAAATCTATTATGTTGTTCCCATTATTATATGAGTATTATATACCAAATTTGAAAAGTTTTGGATTATATTTTAATAGTTTTTCATTAAAATCTATTATAGGCTTCAAGTAAAGCACCACTTCCGGGTCTCATATACCAAATTTGAAAAGTTTTGGATTATATTTTAATATAGTTTTGCATTAAAATCTACTATAGGCTTCAAGTAAAGTACCACTTCCAAAAGTTAGGTAATGACCAAAAAGGGAGGTGCACAACTAGATGTTATAACAGTCATAAATACAAAATTTTAACTTTCTACGGCTTCCCGTTTTTCAGTTATGCGAGATACGTACGTAAAGACGTCACGACGAAATTAGTCAAAATGGATTCAGGGATGGTTAAAATGTATATTTCCGTTGAAATCTGGAAACCTAAATTTTTCGCGATTACAATACTTCCTTTACTTCGTACAAGGAAGTAAAAATCACAGCAAGATCCATACTCTTTGTTCAATTCCATGATCTCATGGGCAAAGGGACACTTTAAAATTATGTATTTTAAAAACATTCAAGTATATTTGACAACCATCACTACAATTAAACAAATAAAGCACTAGGTTAAAATGTTAAACAAAATTTGCTTCGAAATATCATAGCTTGCTAGATAGGCTCAGCGGAAAGAGAACAGCCCTCGTATGTATACAAGTACGAAACAGTATATTTTAATAGCAGAATAAATCAAATAAATACAATGAATATAAAATTCTACATTATAGTTCAAATTTAATTTTCATTTTGAAAGTAATTACTTGGAATGAACCATTGATTGTCTAATATTTTTTTCTCATCCATGTATACCAATTTGTATTCCAGTGTGAAACACACATCTACCCAACTAAACGAACTCAAAATACACAATTTAAATTCTGTACAAAAACCTATCTCGACACACAATAGTATTTGTTGTTTCAATTAGCCAGGACTTCTTTCTTGCCATGCAAACCGGAAACAATGCTGCGATAATGAAACAATACATCACGTCCGGATGCACTTGTGCGACTTTGGAGGAGGAGTCCTGTCTGGACGGTCTGGATAGTCCTGGATACACACACATGGAAAAAATACTCTATCTGGCAATATATCTCCAGAATGCTTTTGTAGGTGTAGGAGAGATTTATTATCCTGGAAATAAAATGCTGAGCGGACTAAAAGGACGAACTAATATTTTTTAAAAGTATTATAATATACTAGTCATTTCATAGAAGGATAATAAAGGATATGCATCATAGGAAAATATGAATCTTCATATATGAGAAAAATATGATGCGGCCAGCACATTCTACCCGTCAATTTTATTTTTATATAAATGTTGTATATAAAGTTTCATGCAACCAAGTACATATGAATATTTTCCGTAAAATTATTTCATGACTATACTTTGCGAACTACAAAGTAGCAAATATAGTAATAGTTATTTGTATCACTAGTCTAGAAACTACACTTTTGCGAGTGTGAATACATATTTATTTTTACGAGCACTCGCAAAGCAGTTTCTGGACGTGTAACACAAAATTTTTATGCCGATTTTTCCATAAATTTATTAAATGAATTTGTAAATATAACAAAGCTGTGTGTTGGATTAAGGTTGAACGAATGAATGAATCGATAGCTGAATGTATGAATATAAGTATACGAGTATGTATAGAGTATTGTTTACTGTTTATATGAGTATGACTCTGCGTATAAAATGTGTATTACGTAAGTGTGAGTGAGTCTCGCTGCAAGAGATATTTACGTTACAAGCATCCAACAGTTGTGTGTTTTTATTATTTAACGAAGTTTCGACAATCTTTATCAGGTAAATGACAACAATAATATAGATAAATATGTAGTGATGACATGTTTACAAAAAAGTATGGTAACATTGATGTTTTTGACATAAAAATCACGCATGTCTCACATAGAGCCGATTTTTAAATATCTGGTTAAAGTTATAACTAAGAGTTAAATAAGCAAAATTGAAACGAAATGAACTATCAAATGACAGATTTATCCATGGTTTATCAATGTTACGTATCAATAAAACAAAGCAATATTGTTTACTTAACTAGAAGTTAAAATTTTAAAAAGAAATTGAAAATCCGCTTTTAGTGGGTTAGGACAAACCTAAAAATAATAATAACAACAATAAAAACTTAGCTGACTTACTTCACTTTTTAGCAACATTCTTACTAACCGTACATCATACAACAAATATTCCTCACTTAACATAAATATTAAAATGACCGATTTACAGAACTTTACCCAAATCATGTTTTATTTATATAATTTTTAAATGAATTTTTACGTTGGTAACGTCAGAAAATTTAAATTTCAAATAACGCGGATTATACATTTAATTAAAAATTTGTTCATTAACGATTTAAAAAATTGTTCACATTTTATTAATTTTTGTGTTAAAAATTAGTAAAAAATTGACAGTTCACTAGAACAGTAATGCCAACTTTAATTAATTAAATATCTATAATATTTACTAACCTAGGCTGCTAACAAAGGCTGGTATCACAAGCCTTGTTTTAAAATGCTGTCTTTAAAAATGTCCAATTTCATTATTTAATAATAATAATAATAATAATAATAATAATAATAAAAATTATCACACACATTTATCAATATTTATTTTAAAAAATAATTTAGTTTGTATTGTAAAATGTTATAGGTACCTACGATAGTTATAGGTTATAGGTACTATTGTTTATCAATATATTGAGGAAGTAAGCATGCCTAAAGGCAATTACCCCAATTCTGTAACAAAGTTACTAATTCTTACCAACATTGCTGTAGCAAATAATAAATTAGTTATTTATGAACAAAGTGCGGGAAGACTATGTTCCCCATGATAGCATTTTTGAAGCACAAGCGACTGCAAGGACCGAGTGCCTTCAATTGTACGAATGCGTGGAATACGTCTTCACGCAAGTGGTTTGTACAATATTTTTTGTACTAGCACTGATATTTAACAAAAAATTACATCATTAATTCAAAATCTTTATTTTAAAGAGAACGTAAACATAAATAGGCAATGACCATTTGGTTTACTAGAAATATTTGTTTTATTTTTGACATTTGTATTTATTGGAAGAATTATATTAATTTACTCCTATTTGTTTAATTTTAATTAATAAATGTAAATCCATGTAAGTTGTATTTTATAGACTAAGTTTTATTATTATCAAGATCGATTTATTGTAGAGTGCCAAAGGCCGATGTATTTTGCAACAAAAATTTACAGGCTTTACGTTTTTTTTTTGGTTACATTTATTTTCAGCAACGTTGCTAAAACTTAGCAACTTTATTACGGAATTGGATTTATTATATGCTTGGAAATAAAAATAATAATGTAATTATTAAAAAATACTAATTTCTACGTGTGGTTAATTGAAAATTAAATTTCGTATTTCAAAAATATAATAGTACCTATTTTCCTATTTCCAATAAAAGTAGTTCTTCATACATTTAATTCTTTAATCTTGTTTCTGAGTTTAAGTTTAGGTATTTTATTTTATTTTCGTGAAAGAAACTAGCAATTAATAAACGTTGGCTATCTTGAAAGTTTCATGTCTTTCAGCGCTTATAAACTTATGCTCAAACTATAACAAATTGGACAACAAAGACAGCAATTAGCGCAAAACATTTCATGCTCTGCTCTTTCAAAAGTAAGCAGCTTTAAACTAATGCAGAAGAATATAAAAGTTCGGCGGTCTTCAAATATTTATTATACGAATTAATTTGTAGTAAAATGTAAATTGTTTTTTGATACTGAAAGTTATACAGCGTGTAAAGAAACAAAGTTTTGTATTTCGAGCGTGTTTGTTTATTTTTACAAAGTTTGCGACAGATTTGATTTTTATGAAATGGGTAAATAAAAGCAAAAACAAACAGCAAGAATCATATAGCCTCTGTAGCTTACAACTTTGAACAGGAATATAAAAACTAAAATGGTTACACTGTTGAAAATTTTATGAAATACAAATTATTTTTAAATATTTGACTACGTGTGATTAAAAAATAAATAATAAATGAAAGCCTTTTTATTTCACTTTTAATTTACAACGAGAAATAAGTTCCTGGTAGTTATATTTTCTCCACGTGAAACACGAGATAGAAATTTTATTTGTTTCACTAATAATTTTACTTGTATTTTAGTTGTATAAAAACTCGGTTTACATTTGCTACGGTATTCTTATATTTTATAATTAGTTTTCTCGTTTTAATTAGTTCATACACTTTTTATTATTATATATATTTCGTTCGTAATGACATGGCATTTGACAAAATCAAGTGTGTAAAACATCTTGCATGTAGTTTCCGTTATCATTAATGCATTTCTGGAGGCGTTTTAGGGAGTTTGCAAACATTCTTTCCAACATCGCTCTGTCAATTTGGGCGACTTCGCGAATAGCTTCTTTCACTTATTTTATTGTGATACGAACATATGAACACAAACCCCGCACATTGAAAGAACTGAAAGAAGCTATTTGCGTAGAAGTCGCCCAAATTGAAAAAACGGACACAACATGCAAAATGTTGTTTTCCAAACTTGATTTTGTCAAATGCTATGTCATTCCAAACTCAAATCTGTCAATAACTTTTTTTTTAAGAAAAAAATTGTTAATTTTGTACCGTTTTGAAAATGATCCGTCCTTTCTTCCGAACCCTGCATAATAATTTCTCTATTCAGAATTATTATAGCAGGGGTTGCAACTCAAATGTAGCAAAGGACCAGTAGGTTAGACGGATAAGTAACGCGGGACATATTCAGTCTTACTAAACAAAAATCTATAAAATAAATAAATAAATAAATAAATAAACAAGTATATAAGTACAAAAAATATAAAAAAATTAATTATAAAAAAATAACGGTACATCGTTGCACAATTAAAAATAAAATCTCAATTTTTTTTACCTTCCATCACCTTTAAGTAAGGAAGGTATTGTCTTTGGTCAAAAAATTCGTTGGTGAGTTTTTAATGAATAAGCACGTTTTAGGGTCCCTAGAACACGAATTTACTATTTTTAAGATGATGTCTGTATGTATGTATGTGTGTGTGTGTGTGTGTGTGTCCGTGTGTGTGTGTGTACGTGTGTGTGTGTCCGTGTGTGACAAATTTTTCTCCGACGGTAACTCCAATACTACAATTCTAAAAATTACAATTCTTTCGTATTCCTCTTCTTTACATCCATATGAAGAGCTGATTAGATTTTGGTTATAATTGATCCACCGGAAGTACGTTTATTTGAAGTTTTTAACAGTTTTTCTTGAAAAAACACAGTTAAATATCATTTTTCGACATTTTGTGATTATCAATATGAAAGAATATCTTATTCTCTATACGGTTCGATTATACATTTTCCTTCATATTCAATATTCAATAGATATAGAGTTATAGAGACATTAAGAGAGATTAACTTAACAAAAATTAGTCAGGTTTGCAAAAATTATGGAAACAGCAGATATATTCAAAAAAATTTAACTAACAGATGTCAGTGTCAAATACAAAATCCTCGGCAAAACCTAAGTTGAAAGTATAGGGTCAGAAAGTTATATGTGAATGCGATAGAGTGTCCCTCGCAAGTGACTTGTAGTTGCAGCCTCGCCTCAAGATTGAAATTTTCAATGCCGGAAGTACGAGAAAGACAAAAGAGAAAATTGAAGTACTGTGTAGCAGAAGATTTGAGAGAAGAAGAATTGTATGAAGAAGATGCGTTGGACAGGAATGAGTAGAAGAGAAGAGTAAGAAACAGCGACCCCTAATAAAATAGGAAAGGAACATTCGGTATAGAATTTGTAAAAAATAGTGTGTTCGTGTTACAATTTTACAGGATAGGTATACAGAATCTTGTTCAAGGAACTATTGGTATGGGATATGTACAAAATACATCGAATTGACGGAAGGTTTTGTGCTGGCCACAACAGATTTTTTAATTTTAAATTTGATCCAGTTTTTCTTCTGCACTAATATATCAAAATTTGCTTCAGTACTCCGCTCAGCAATGTGTAGTACTGCATTTAATATGGAATCCTTTATCCGAGAGCGTTATTTTGACTTATTCAGTGTCTTAATAGAAAATAGCGCAATTCAATGAAGTTGGCCATGGGTTGAGCTGTGCCTATAGCCATCTTATAATCGCTAGCAGAACTGACCCTTTTGTTCTGTTTCTACCTAATCGACCATATTGACCTATTTATAAAATTATATTAATTGAAATTGTCTAGTATAGTCTCTACACAGAACAAAAAAAAAAAAAAAACATCTACATAGTAGTTAAATTAACTAAATAAATTTTCCTTATTTTCTAAGTTGATTCAGTTAAATTTTGACAGCTATCAATTTCATCTTCAAATATTTTATCTTCATATATTTGCATATATTTCTTGTATTTCTTGGATCAGGATATAAATTAAATGAGTACCATAACACGCAAAATTTAAATATTGAATTCCTTAGGACATTTAAAATTTTTGTAAGAAACAGAACAAAAATACTAATTTAAAAAAAAATAATTATTGATTTAAAAAAGAGGAGGATTGTGAATAAAATAGTATACATACTTCGGTGGGAGTTTCACCACTGCCTCGCGTTATATGTGACCTCGTGGCTTAGCCCCTCGGTAATCTACACAAACCCTCGGCTGTAACAAAATATCTCCCACCTCAGATGTAATATATTATACACTGCATTCTAAAAAATTCAATGTTAAATAGAAAACAATAATTTTGCTATTTGGTTAATTTAAGATATATCAAATAACGTGTCCTGCATATGGGGATCTCGAAAATTATAAAAGGTACGGAGCCGGTTAAGTTAGACAAAAGTTGCATGAAAAAGAGCAATACGGAGTTACAAACAAAAAAATCTGTTGTGGCCAGTACAAGACCTCTCGCCATTCCATATTAGGCTATATAAGTATTGTATTGCACTTCACTTTCGAACCGTCGTTTTATAACAAAAAATTACAGAACTTTACCCAAATATTGTTTTTTATTTTATTTAAGATGTCTTCTGCACACATATAATTCTATCTATTTTTCATTGTATGAGGAAGTTTCTAAATGTCATAGATTCTTCCAATTCGTTAACCAGATTGGCGGTATTTCTGATGGATATATGCATTTTACCACAATTTTACCTGTAATTTCAAATATTTAATTAATAAAACAATAAGAAAAGTTAAATATACTTCCCAGATAAAGCTATCAGAATGTCACTAAAACTGTTAGTATTTGACAATGACATGTGTCATGTTATAAACATTGGAATTTGTCAACTGGTTTCCTTAGTGCCTTGGCCTCTGCGATTAGTTTACTCTATAAATTATAGTGTCTTTATCTCTAAATCTATACAAGATATAATAAAAATTTTAAGTGTATTAGATGGAGAATTTTATGTTCTTCAATATTTAATAAAAAAAAAACTCCCAAAAAATTATATTTAGAAAATACTACTACTACTTCCGGTTGTTCAATTGTTACCAAAACCTTTTCAGCTCTTCCCAGGAATGTCAGATTGAAGAAACTGCAGTTAAATATTTTTTAAGTCTTATAGTTTTTGAGGAATCGTCCCTCCAACATCCATACATACACACACACACATACACACATCCACACACACACACACACACAGACATCATTTAAAAATGTTATAATCGGATTCTAGGGACCTGAAATCGTGCTTATTCAATAAAATCTGGGTATCCGAATTTTAGCATGAATCCAATACCTCTCTTAGCGAGAGGTAAAAATCTAGTGTAATTTTTTAAACTACAAAATTATTATTAAATGGGACAACTTTCATATAAGTTACTTCAGTTTGTATCATATTTTTACAATTCTTGAGATCCCTACCCAGAGCGCGTAATTTGAGACACATGTCCACACGATATAGTGTAAATTCTATTAATTAAAATTTTAATATTTCTTGTCTATTCGACAAAGTTAGCACATCAGTTAAACGAATCGTTTCTGAAACTGTTCGTTTGTAAATAATAAATGCCTTTACTAACTTGTATAACAAATATTTATTATTCCCTTTTTGGTTTTCGGTGATATAAATAAGCATATGATCCATTTTCTGCTGTGAGAACATGGAGCAGGTAATTGTACTTTTGTTTCAGTAATAATTAAACATTGTTTTTTACTATGCGTAATTAAGAAGTGAATAATAAATGAATTGGAACATTTTCCTTTCTAATTTTCCAAAATGAAATTTGTAAAATTCTCTACGTGCTTTGGTAAATAAAACACGTAAATGCTTATATAAAAATGCTATCTAAATTGTATCTTTTTCTCGTAGCTTTAAATGCTCCGTGCCACGTCTTTGTCGGGGCAAAAAATTCATTAATTCTATGAAACCTTCATCGCGGACGTACAAAAAGAATGTTAATTTATCTTTGCACTTGTTATTTTTATTCTATGATGATGGCAGTATAAAGGCCTCCATATAGCTATACCTTACAGGATAGATTATTTGAACTTTTATTCGTCTTTCAATGCAAGATCTGAATTCTAAAATTCACTATACACAATAACTTCAAATAATAGAGTGTAGGCCTCCTATTAAAAACAGGAATGATTAATTTCACTTAGATTAATTTAGTATACAATAACTGTATTTTTATGGCACGCAAAGCAGCAGTAGGTTAATGTGTAACACGAGAACAAAGTATCATAAACTACTTTTATGGATTTAAATCTTGCATATGGTAACTAATACCCAGATTGCCCGAGGATCGTAATTTAAAAATATAAGATTATTGTAGGTTAGTTTTTAAAACATTGCAATTAGATAAATTTATAACAAAAAACTAGCTGTGCTCTTGTTGCATCTCGTTAATCATAATATACTCGTAATAATGTTATATTAATCAAGCAATTTAACTCTATATTAAGTAGAATAATAATTCGAGACTTTAACAACTATCATACTGCATGCTCCTTGACACGCAATGCTCGATCACCCCTCAAATCCAGATATAGTTTCCTCAATTCAGTGATTTTTACCTTCCGTCACCTTTAGGTGAGGAAGGTGAGTTTTTAATGAATAAGCACGTTTTAGGGTTCCTAGAATACGAATTTACTATTTTTAAAATGATGTGTGTGTGTGTGTGTGTGTGTGTGTGTGTCCGTGTGTGACAAATTTTTCTCCGACGATAACTCCAATACTACAATTCAAAAAATTCTTTCGTATTCCTCTTCTTTACATCCATATGAAGAGCTGATTAGATTTTGGTTATAATTGATCCACCGGAAGTACCCTTATTTGAAGTTTTTAACAGTTTTTCTTGAAAAAACGCAGTTAAATATCATTTTTCGACACTTTGTGATTATCAATTTGAAAGAATATCTTATTCTCTATACGGTTTGATTATACATTTTCCTTCATATTCAATAGATATGGAGTTATAGAGACATTAAGAGAGATTAACTTTCAAAAATTAGTCAGCTTTGCTAAAATTATAGAAACAGCAGATATATTCAAAAAAATTAAATTTACAGATGTCAGTGTCAAATGCAAAACCAAAGTTGAAAGTATAGGGTCAGAAAGTTATATGTGAATATGATAGAGTGTCCCTCGCAAGTGACTTGCAGTTGCAGCCTCGCCTCAAGATTGGAATTTTCAATGCCGGAAGTACGAGAAAGGCCAAAGAGAAGATGGAAGGACTGTGTAGCAGAATATTTGAGAGAGAAAGAATTGTGTGAAGAAGATGCGTTGGACAGGAATGAGTAAAAGAGAAGAGTAAGAAACAGCGACCCCTAATAAAATAGGGAAAGGAACTTTCGGTATAGTATTTGTAAAAAAAATAGTGTGTTCGTGTTAAAATTTTACAGGATATACAGAATTTTTTCAAGGAACTTTTGGTATGGGATATGTACAAAATACATCGAATTGGCGGAAGGTTTTTTGCTGGCCACAACAGATTCTTTTAATACAAACTAAAAATGTGTAAAACGCCTGATGCAACGTTGAAGCCACAAAAGAGAACAATAAGTATTCTCTCTGATGAATTATCATTCTAAATTGTCCAAAAGTGGCCTGTTTTGAAATCTACATCGCCTTAAATAGTAAAATGCGAACAGAATATTTATAATTGTGGGATCCAAATAGAACCCACTTCATGTTGTTATAATCAAGAACAATCAAATGCCCCACCTACTCTATTGCACCGACTTGAAATACTCGAGACTGCGAGAGAAGACCTGGCTCAAGCAAGACCAGCAGCACTGAATAAGGGAGTTTCACAATTTTTGGAAATTTTATGTATTAATCTAGATGAGAAAATCTGTTGTGGCCATCACAAGACCTCTCGCCATTTCCATTTTATGTTATAAAAGGCATAAGGCATTTTTACCTCTCGCTAAGAGAGGTATTGGATTCATGCTAAAAATCACATATCGAGATTTAAATGAATAAGCACGATTTAAGGTCCATATAAACCGATTTTAACGTTTTTACGATGATGTCTATATATGTGTGTGTGGATGTATGTATGTGTGTATGTATGTGTGTATGTTTGTGTGGATGTTGAAAAGACAATTACTCAAAAACTATAAGATGTAAGACCAGTTTAACTATGAATTCCTCAATCTGACATTCATGGGAAGAGCTGAAAAGGTTTTGGTAACAATTGGACAACCGGAAGTAGTAGTTTCTAAAAAAAATCTTCTAAATATTATTTTTTGAAATTTTTTTTATTACTAATATTGAAGAACATAGAATACTACATCTGATACATTTAAAAAATTTATTATATCTTCTATAAATTTAGAGATAAAGACGCTATAATATATAGAATATCGGGATTTATTAAGTCGAGTAGACTAAAATACACTAAGGAAATCAGTTGACAAATTCAAATGTTTATAACATAATTTGTAAATGACAAATGTCAGTGTCAAAAATCTAAAGTTTTAGTTACATTCTGAAAGCTTTTTCTGGGAAGTACATTTAATCTTTTTTATTGTTTTATTAATTAAATATTTAAAATTATAGGTAACATGTATATATCCATTAGAAATACCGCCAATCTTGTTAATAAATTGGAAGAATCTCTGACATTTAGAAACTTCCTCATACAGTGAAAAATAGATATAATTAGAATTGTATGTGTGCAGAAGACATGTTAAATACAACAAAAAAACAGTATTTAGGTAAAGTTCTGTAATTTTTTTTGTTATAAAACGACGGTTCGATAGCGAAGTGCAATACAATACTTTTATAACATAAAATGGAAATGGCAAGAGGTATTGTGATAGCCACAACAGATTTTTTATTTTATCTATAAAGTATCACTTAAATCGAAAAAAGAAAAATGCGACTCTGGAATATGCATGTGAATGTAGCATTACAAGCATTAGTGATAAACAGAGATAGTTACATTATGTTACTATGCCATAGAAAGAGACAAAACATAGTTGAAATGCTTAACATAAATATCATATTGATATATGTCATTTGTCATTCAGAGTGTCAATTTACTGTCTTCAACCTTTTATTTTACTGAGAATCATTAAACGTACATTCCACAATTCTCTAATTCGACATTTTTGTTTAACCATTATGTAAACCTTTTATTTTCATCTCTAAACTCCGAAAAGATACATGTGAAATATAGCCATCTAGCGTCCATCTTGAGAAATAACCAGTGCCGAATACGTCATAGTCGGATTTTTACATGGCTACCGTTTTAAACGTGTGATAATATCATTTCTATGTATTTAATTGCAAGATAATATAAATTTTACTTTTATATTTACTGTTAGGCACGTATGATACACTTTTTGTGTACATTATCAAAACATTTGAATTTCTTAAAGTGGTACTCTCCTATTGACATTTTCTGGCAAAATAGTATTTAACTAGGCCACTTTCCTGCCAGGGTTTTCGGACGATTTTTCAATGGCATTAAGGAAGAATTTTTCTCTGTTTCGGAATTAGAATATCATATTCTAGCACGCATATTGATGCTGGAAGAAGCATCATTCTTAATTGCTTTTTGGTGACATTTTGTAATTTTTGGATTGGTATGACTACACTAAATATCTTCGCAACGGACACGCAAATCAATATTACCTATTTAACTATTCTGTAAAAAAATTCCTATAAAAGAAAATGTCAAATATTTTTATGAAAAAATAATATAAATGAAATGCTAAACAGAGAAAATAGTCTAAATCACTCGTTACAGAAAGGTATTTAAGCTCTCGCTCGTTCCCATACTTGCTGCCGCGTGCTCGTATACGAATTTCAAACTCCTGCTTGAATAGGTTACCTTCTATAACTTATGTTTTTATATACTATTCTTATTAGTCATTTTATAAGTGCCATTTTGCTTCTTTACGCAAATTGCAGTAAAGACATGTGTATATGTATAGCTGAATGTTTGTAATTCAAAAATTTTATAATTTTTTTTTTTTATAATTATTAAATAAAATATAGGAATAATTTTCCTTTTAAAGCAAGTTTTTGATGTATTAAATCAAGCTGCTATTTTTATTTATCAAGACAGCTTCAAAGAATGAATAAATTATATTGTTGAAATTGAAAACATATCTATCGCCAATTAAAATTTTATTTTCTTGTTTTCTTATTCTTTTTTACATGAATTCATTCTATATCTTTATTTTTATAACGGATAAAACAAAGTAAAAATAGATATTAGAAAGAAGAAAATGAGAATACTCCAGGTGCCCTGCCTTGGATTGAGTAACGAGAATACGGTATGATCATAATGAGAAGAAAAAAGGCCCCCTGGCGAAAACAGCAATGAATTTTATTATACCAGGATGACGGGCACACAGGCGGCCAAAGAGACGATAGATTGGTCGAATGAAAAAGGTATGATACTTGCCTATGTTACTGTAGAAGTAAAAGACGCCTATCCAAGTTGACGGACCCAGCAGTGACAAACAGGATAACGCATCCGGTTTAGTGTTAGGTTTTGTATAAAATAGAAAACAATTTGTGAATGAAAAAAAAACTCATTTTATTAAATTGACAATAATTTCAATGTATTTTTATATTCAGGATATGAGCAACCTAGTAATTTTAAGTTAGATACAAGAACACGAAATCGGGACATCTATGTATTTATCCAAAGTATGATGATGAGAGTTGAGTTGTGAAAGGCAGAGAATACGGTTGCGGCGAACGTGCGGCGATAGTCAAATTCGTTAAACGATAGATATCACGCTTTAATTCGCGGACCATATGAAATAATTAAACTCTAGTGAAACAAGGTAGTGTTGTGAATAAAGAAAGTGAAGTGAGAAGTACCTAGAAGCTCTAAATTAGAGTAAAAAAGTGTATACAGCGGTGAGACAGTAGCCAAGGACGTACATATAAACTGTAAGCAAGCGTAGTTTAGCGGCGGTAAGCTAGAACCTGCATACCAAGATAAAAATTTTAGTCAGGCCCGTACTCAGGAAAGTTGTGCAAATATGTCGGATAGAGATGATTACACGTCGGATGACAGTAAAAGAAAGAGAGAAAGTATAGATGGACAAGATATAACAAAACGAAGTAAAAAGACTATGAGAACACCGGACAAAAGTAACAAAGAAGGAAGTGATAAAATAGAATTAAGAGATTTAATGGAAATTATATTACAAATAAAGAACGATACAAAAGAGATAAAACAGGATCAGAAAGAATATAAAGAGGAACTACTACGAATGAAACAGATAAATGAACAACTGAAGGAAGAAAACATAGAGATAAAAAAAGAATTGAACGACATGAAAGAGAGAATCGAGAGATTAGATAAAGAAAAAATCAAAAATAATTTCGTGATTGTAGGGCTAAGAACAGACTCAATCAGCAGAAAAGACCTAAAAAACGCCGTGGAAGACTTCATACACAAGAAAATTGGAGTTAATGTACAAGTGAAGGAAGCAATAAAGATAGGAAAGAAGACATGTAAGGTACAAATGGAAAATTTTCAAGATAAACAAAAAGTAATGGCGAATAAAAAGAACCTAAGAACCCTAAAGGACAAAATCTTCATAAACAACGAACTAACAAGAAATGAGCGCGAAATACAAAAGGAAATAAAAATGTTAGCAGAGAAAAATAAAAAGGCAGGAGATATATTGAAGATAGGCTATCAGAAAATAACAATAAATGGAAAGGAATGGAAATGGGACAAAACACAAAAGAAGATGATAGAGGTCAAAGAAGAAGGAGGTACTGCGTCAAAAAACTAAGGGAAAAACGAGGAAAATTGCAACAAAAAGGAAAGACGTCGCAAGCAAAGGAAAAGGATACGATAAGGAACAACAAAACACATATAATTAAGTACGGGATGGGCAAAATAAAAAATAGAGTAAATAAACCAGGGAAAATAATAAAATTTGGAACATGGAATGTAAAAAGTTTAACAGGAAAAGAATATGAATTAACAGAAGAACTGGCAAAAATGAATATGGATTACGTGGGTATAACAGAAACAAAGAGGAAAGGCAAAGGAATCACAAAGACACAAAATGGATATTGGATGTACTGGGTAGGAGTATCGGAAAAAGAAAACGCCAAGGCAGGGGTGGCAATTTTAATTAAAGAGGATAAGATGAAATATGTTTCGAAAGAAAACCTATTGAATGAAAGATTACTATCAATAAATGTTAAGGAAGGAGACGAAAACGAAGAATATACGCTAATTGTGGGCTATGGACCGAACGAGGACGCAAGAAAAGAAGAAAAAGATAACTTCTTTAAAGAACTACAAGAAATAGTAGACAGAAGTGAAAAGAGAGTAATAATAATGGGAGACCTTAACGGGAGGGTAGGAAATAAGAATGATGGAATAGAGTGGTGCTTAGGTAGGAATGGAGAGAATGTGACGAATACAAACGGGAAAAGAATAATAGAGTTTTGCCTAGAGAATGAGTTCAAAATCGGAAATACACACTTCAAGCACAAAGAAATACATAAAATAACAAGACAAGTTATAAGCAGAAATGAAAAATCGATTATAGATTATTTCCTAATTAACATAGACAGCTGGAATAGAGTAAAAGACATAAAAGTAAAAAGAGGACCAGAGATTGGGAGCGACCATTTCCTTGTAACAATGATACTAAAGCAAGAAGTAATCACAAAAAACGAAACCAAAAGAAAGATAGTAAATAAGAAAATAAAATGCCATGAACTTAGAAGACAAGAGATAGAAGAAAAATTTCAAAAGAACGTCAACGAGGAGTTTAAGAAAAAAGCAAAAGAAAAAGAAGGAAACATAGAAAAGAAATGGAAGAACTTCAAAAAGACAGTACTAGAGGCAGCAGAAAAAAGCTGTGGCACGACTAGAATAGTGAACAGAAACACAAACAAAACTAGATGGTGGTCGGAAAGGGTAAAAGTTACAGTGAAAGAAAAAAAGAACAAGTGGAATAAATATCTACAAACGAAAGAACCTACTGACTATGAAAAATATAAAGAACAAAGGAAAAAAGTAAAAAGAGTAATAAAGGAAGAAAAAGAAAAAGCATGGAGAGAATTTGGTGAAAAAATGAAAAACGCATACAATGAAAACCAGAAATTATTTTTTGGAACACTTAAAAATATAAGACAAAAGAAGACAGCAACAATTACGAACATTAAAGATAAGGAAGGAAAGACGATAGCAGAAGAAGACAGAATAATGGATAGATGGAGACAGTATTTCATAGAATTACTAGAGGGAAATGATACTAAAGATGAAGAACAACAAGAAAGCCATCGCACACGAACAAAGGAAACAGAAATAACACAAGAAGAAGAAATAAGCTTGAAAGAAATAATAGAAGCAATAAGAAAAACCAAAAGAGGAAAAGCTCCCGGACATGACAAAATAACAGCAGACATGCTGAAAGCACTACCCGAATCAGCACTACAGGAACTTAAAGACATAATGAATGAAGCGCTAAAAGGAATAACACCAGCAGAATGGCAAATAGGTATCATAACACCAATATTTAAAAAAGGAGATAGCAGAGAGTGCCGGAACTATAGAGGAATTACCCTAATAAGCACAGTGGCCAAAATATATGCAAGAATCCTGGAGAGTAGACTAAGAATAGAGCTGGAAGAATCTTTAGAGGAAACTCAATTTGGTTTTAGACCAAATAGAGGAGTAAATGATGCGATATTCATACTAAGACAAATAGGGGAAAAGGCAATAAAAGAAGGGAGAAACGTACATGTGTGCTTCATTGATCTAGAGAAAGCGTTTGATAGAATCAATAGAGAAGACATATGGAAAACGCTAAGAAAAAGGGGAATATCAAATACGTTAATAACAGGAATTCAGAGCCTATATTCAAACACTAAGAGCTATGTAAGAGTGAAACAAGAGACCTCCAATACATTTGAAACTACAGCCGGAGTAAGGCAAGGATGCATTTTGAGCCCGCTTCTGTTTACGCTAATTCTTGACGAAGGAATAAAAGAGACAAAGAAAGAAGTAAAGAAATACTACATAGGAAATTGGAAATTGAGAAGAGTGGAAATAGCAGAATTATGCTATGCAGATGACATGGTCATCATAGCAGAAGACGAAAAAACCTTAATAAGGAATATAGAAATATATGATAAAGCGCTACAAAAATTAAACATGAAGATCAATAAAGAAAAAACGAAAACCATGATACTAGGAAGAAATGAACAACACCACACGATACAACTAAAAAATGAAAATCTACAGCAAGTCCAAAAATTTAAATACCTGGGGGCAATGATCTCAGAAGATGGAAGATTTGATGAAGAAATAAAAGAAAGAAGAACAACAGGAGGCAAAATATTTAATAGCATCAAACACAGCTTCTTAGGAAAGAAAGAAATACCGAAAGAGACCAGGGTACAAATATTTAAGAAAGTAGTGACACCTATACTCATACACGGAGCTGAAACATGGACATTAACGCAAAGACAAAAAGAAAAAATTACGGCTACCGAAATGAGATTCTTGAGAAAAATAGAGGGGAAAACAAGACTGGACAGAATTGAAAACACAACCTACAGACAAAACTTAAAAGTAAAAGCAATAGAAGATAAGATAGCAGAAGGACAGATGAGATGGTATGGGCATGTAGAAAGGATGGGAGAGGAGAGAATAGTTAAAAAAGTGTTTGAAGCAAAAATTGGAAGAAAGAAACCACGAGGACGACCAAGAAGAACGTGGCTGGAAGAAGTAAAGGAGGCAGCGCAAAGAAGAGGTCTAACTTGGGAAGAAACGAAGACAGCAACACAAGATAGAGCAGAGTGGAAAGAAATATGGAGAAGACCAACAAATCAGAACTCAACCCCCTCCCCCGCAGGCCGGGGGAACGCCTTACACCCGTGAGGGTAGAAAGGTGCAGGATTAAGTAAGTATGATTGCTGACAGCTAGCGACATATAAAATCAAGTCAACAATAAACGTTACAAACAGTAGCGTAACTAAGGGGGGGTTAGGTGGGTGCGCTCACCCCCCTGTGAAGATTTTCAAGACATAAGCGCCTTTTTCAATAATTTAATTAAAATCATTAATTTTTTTTAATTTGATCTTATAAATAAAAAAAAAATATTAATACAATCTGCAATACTTTTCATCCTAATATTATTAATATTTTAATATACCTATTAATTTTAACATAAATATATTAAATAGTAAGTTTAATTAGTTTTATTTGTTGAATACTATTTTCTTTTTCACATTGCCACATTGACAAGACACAAATTGTAATTGCAGGCGTCTGTCGCGTTTTCTATGCTACTGTCTACTGTGTACTATCTTCTGTGCTGTTTTATTAAGTTCAAAATATCATTTTAATAATGAGTTGAATTAAGAAAAAGATGTCCGGATGGCAGAGAAAAAAAGCAAATGCATTAAAAGAGAATACAAATGGTGTTATTAAAATAAATATTTTTTTTTACCAGTAATAATTCAGACAATTCGGAAGTTTGTAAAAAGAGTAACGAGTAACCCTGGTTTTGGATGGTCTTAAGAAACTCAAACTCGTAGGTTAAACTTTTAATTATATTATACCAATATTTTTTTACATTTTTTGTAAAAACAATTTTATTTTTATTACTAAAGTTATATAACTGTTGTTGATTTTTTTTATATTTTACTTTAAATAAATTACGAATTTATTATGGCGCCTTTTTCCTGAGAAAAAACCCGCCTGTGGATTTTCCTAGTTACGCCACTGGTTACAAATATAGTATTTCTATACTCCAATATCTAAACTTCGTACTTTATACAATTCAAACAATGTGTACAAGTAAACAAGTAAACAATTTTCGTATTTTATTTACTTTACACATTACAGAGCTACCAGCATCAATACACGTGTAGCATTTAAGATGTCTTACCTAATATAATTTTTTTCTATACATTCAACTTCAGATCTGTTATGTCAAACGTGAACTCGGTATTTTGTGTATTGAAATTGTCGTCTGCTCGTCTGTTAAATTTCTAATTTGTGTCAGGAATGTTTCATAAAAAATCTGTTGTAGCCAGCACAATACCTCTCGCTCTTTCCATTTTATGTTACATATATAAGTATTGTATTGTACTTCGCTATCGAACCGTCGTTTTGTAACAAACAAATTACAGAACCTTACTAAAATATTATTTTTTTATTGTATTTAACATATCTTCTGCACACATACAATTCTAATTATATCTATTTTTCATTGTATGAGGAAGATCCTAATTGTCAGAGATTCTTCCAATTCATTAATATGATT
Organism: Ophonus ardosiacus; assembly: GCA_943142095.1. Classification (NCBI taxonomy): domain Eukaryota; kingdom Metazoa; phylum Arthropoda; class Insecta; order Coleoptera; family Carabidae; genus Ophonus; species Ophonus ardosiacus. Next base: position 12,973,906 of record OW964830.1, on the reverse strand, counting down.
GGCGGTATTTCTGTTGGATATATGCATTTTACCTATAATTTTAAATATTTAATTAATAAAACAATAAGGAAGATTAAATGTACTTACCAGAAAAAGCTTTGAGAATATCATTAAAACTGTTGATTTTTGACACTGACATCTGTTATTTACAAACTATGTTACAAACGTTTGAATTTTTCAACTGGTTTTCTTAGTTTAGTTTAGCCTACTCGACTTATTACATCCCGTTATTCTTTATATTATAGCGTCTTTATCTTTAAATTTATAGAAGATATAATAAAAATTTTAAATGTATCAGATGTAGAATTTTGTTCTGCAATATTAGTAACAACAAAAAAATTTAAAAAATAATATGTAGAAGAGTTTTTTTAGGAAACTATTATTATTACACACACACACACACATACACACACACACACACACACACACACACACACACACACACACACACACACACACGGACATCATCGTAAAAATGTTATAATCGGATTATAGGGACCTTAAAACGTGCTTATCCACTAAAATCTGGATATGAGAATTTTAGCAAGATTCCAATACCAATAGGTAAAAACTTGTATTCAACTCAAGTGTAAACAAGTGGTCAATAATTGTCACGAAATACTTGACCTCTTGTCATAAAACTTGTGTTTAAACTCTTATTGTATAAATAACTATTAGGTATCTACGATAGTGAGTAAAAAAAAAAAACAATAATTTTGCAAACCAAGGTGAATATTTTGTTGGCAAGACAAACTTCTCATTTAATATTGTGATCTTAATTCATAAAGAGAAGTCTTCAAATCATCACTTCGCTCGTGTTTTAATTCTAACCCATTCGTGACTAAAGACTAGTTTTACGTACTTGTATTGTAAATACTTATTAGTAAGTAACTCCGAAGATGTAGATGGGAATGGTATGGGCAGGAATAAACGCAAAGAAGAAGAAACCAGATCATCATGCCATAATAAATAAATGGTTAATCTGCGCATAATAAATAAAACATATTTCTGTTAGAACGAATAATTACTGTCGGTTGTCGATTTTGTTTTAGTTTTGTATATTTTCCACATATCAAGTGCCAGTGTTAGCTCCTAATTTTGTCTAAAATAATCTTGACGTCACAACTTTGTAGTTGAGCTATCAAATATTAAACAGTACATTGAAAACAAATTATAATTTATGGATTTTACAGACTGTGTGAACTTTGCGCTTCAAATGTCGAGTGTTAATTTCATTTCAACAGAAATTGCAAACAACAAACTCCGGTACTGCAACCTGCAACAATCCTCACTCCAGCAACTGTCAGATGCCAATGCAGCTATTTGACTATGTATTATGTAAAGCGAGACTATTCAATGCAAATTCTACTTATTACTTACAGCACAGCAATGCTATGAAATGGAATTGTATTGCTTGTTTCACAGCTTGCAAGGTGAACAAGATATTATACAAACAAATTGATATTTATTTGCTATGATTATAAAGTGTCCTAATGAATGTATAAACGCTACTTTACAAGTAGATTCCATGTATTCTATATCAAAATAATAATATCATGGATTTAAAATTGTAACATTAATTTCAAGGTATACCATTCTATTTTCTTTTTACCTTCCGTCACCTTTAGGTAAGGAAGGTATTGTCTTTGGTCAAAAAATTCGGCGGTGAGTTTTTAATGAATAAGCATGTTTTAGGGTACCTACAATACGAATTTACTATTTTTAAGACGATGTCTGTATGTATGTATGTGTGTGTGTCTGTGTGTGTGAGTATGTGTGTCCGTGTGTGACAAATTTTTCTCCAACGATAACTCCAATACTACAATTCTAAAAATTATAATTCTTTCTTATTCCTCTTCTGTACAACCATATGAAGAGTTGATTAGATTTTAGTTATAACTGATCCACCGGAAGTACCCTTATTTGAAGTTTTTAACAGTTTTTCTTAAAAACACGCAGTTAAATATTATTTTTTGACATTTTGTTATTATACATATATACGGTTTGATTATACATTTTCCTTCATATTCAATAGATGTAGATTTAAAGCGTTATAAAGAAATTAATTTTCAAAAATTAGTCAGCATTGCTATTTATCATGGAAACAGTTGATATAAGTATTCAAAAAAATTTAATTGGCAGATGTCAGTTGCAAGTGCAAAACCAAATATGGAAAATATAAGATCTGAAATTGGTATGTCAGTGTTCCTCGCAAGTGACATGCAGAAAAAGGCCAAAGAAAAGATGGAAGGACTGTATCGCAGAAGAGTTGAGAAAGGAAGGACTGTGTGAAGAAGATGCGTTGGACAGGAATGAGTGGAAGAGAAGAGAAAACAGCAACCCCTAATAAAATAGGGGATAGCTGAAAAAGAAATGAAGGAAGTATGTGTATGTTATAATTTTATTGGATTTATAGAACCTTTTCAAATGAACTTTTGGTATGGAATTTGTAAAAAATAGCATGTGTTCGTGTTAGATTTTACATGATATTATATAGAATCTGTTCCAAGGACCTTTTGGTATGGGATTTATACAAAATACATCGAATTGACGGAAGGTCTTGTGCTGGCCACAACAGATTTTTTTGAATAATAATAGGTACTTACTTCAGAGAGAAAAAAAAGATAAATGAAAAAACTCAAAAATATGCTGTGCAAAATAATAGGTAGTTTCAATAAATTCAGATCATTTATTAGAACAATACATATCTCATGCCCGGTTTCATCAGTTAAACTATTCGTGGAATAAAATAGTATATTTTTGTTTCATCAACTACAGTTAGCAATTATTAGACGAATAAATCGTTGGTTAAATTATCTGGAGATGCCCAGTTAAATATTTAATCAATGGATACTTTAACATTTGACATTTTTATGGTTATATTTGTTATTTCCTTCAATATTAGAATGTCATCCGTCATCCTCATCGATGTTAAACATCTTCCGCTGAAGATCGTTATTCCGGCGAAAAAAAAAGACCGTATAATCTGTAATTAATTTGACGAAGTATGTTTTCGAATGCGATTCCAATTATTAACACAATGCTTTTATGAAATTCTAAATAAGATTCGGCATCATTGGAGCCAAAATGAAAAATATGAAGGTCATATTTTTGTGCAAAAGTATTCCATTATTTATTTTTTTCGTGCAACATCACATGGTCAGTTTTATTATTATCTATATTATGCAAATATTCTTCCACTATAATTATTAAACAATGTTAGTTTTTGCTTCTTTTCCTGTTCTTATTTATAATTTTACTCATTTTCGTTTGATTTCAATGACACAAATCGAAAAATTATTTACTTTGACAACAAATTAGACAGCTTTGTTAGGGAGATGAACTTGTTAGTTGTATACTCGACGGCAACGACTTTGGTTGGTGAAACGAAACTTTAACTAACTGATGAATAAAATTTATTCGTCAGATAACTACTTGTGAATTTATTCGGCAATGGTAAAACCGGACATCAGTCATATAGTACTTATTGTTATAAAATCGACGTTCGGTGTATACACTTCTTATACTTTTTACCTCCCGCTACCCTTGGTAAGGGAGGTATTGGGATCGTGATAACAATTACATATCGAGATTTTAGTAAATGACCACGTTTTAAGGTCCCTAGAATCCAATTTTAACATTTTCACGATGATGTCTGTATGTGTGTATGTGTGTATGTGTGTGTATGTGTAGGGATTTTGTCTTCACTCTAACTCAATTACTATCATTCAGAAAATTCTGAAACCTTGTATTTCCATCCCATTCTAATATGAAAAGAAGCCATTAGATTTTGGTGCAAATCGGATAATCGGAAATGGCACTTTACCTGAAGCTCATAATGGTTTTTCTTCAAAAAATACCATTAAATGCCATTTTTTCGCATTTTATGTCCTATGAAAATTAAAGATTCTTGAATTTTCTACTGGAATACATTAATACTTTTTCTATATATTTTACAGATAAATTTAAAAATAATTTTTTTTATTAGTCGCGAAGCTTAAGATAAACACAATAATTCCTTTGTTACACAGTTCATATTTCAAATGAATGTAACTGACAGTAAATGTCACTGTCAATAAAATAATCACTTCAAATTAATAATAGTGACATTTTAAAAAGAAAATAGTAAATAAAGCAATAGTTTTCTGCAATGGAACAGTTTACAGCGTTAGTAAATACGTAAGTATATATTTAAATTAATAAAAATTCAATAGCGGGAGGTTTTGTGTTGGCCACATCAGATTTTTTTTATTAGTCTCGAAGCCTAAGACAAACACAATTCCTTTGTTACACAGTTCATATTTCAAATGAATGTAACTGACAGTAAATGTCACTGTCAAAAAAACTAATCACTTCAAATTAATAATATTGACATTTTAAAAAGAAAATAGTAAACAAAGCAATAGTTTTCTGCAATGGAACAGTTTGCAGCGTTAGTAGGTATGTATTTAAATTAATAAAAATTAAATAGCGGGAGGTTTTGTGTTGGCCACATCAGATTTTTTTTTATTATTCCTCTGATCATATACATAATATACGACAGTCACAAAAAAAATATATGTATATACATAGATAAAATCTATAACAATGCAAAAATAATAACTTACATACATAATACATACTATTTTACATAATATTCATTAATTGTGTAGAAACATTTATTAATTAAATACCGTTTAAGTATAGTTTTGTATTTGATGTTATTGTTGACTGATTTAATTTCATCTGGTAATTTATTATACAAAAGTGCTCCAATATAATAATAGTCCAGGCAACGAAGACCGAAAAGAGCCAAATAGCGGAAATAATTCATGTAGAAGCCAATTTTGGCACAGTTATAGGGGAAGGTGTCCTTAACAAAATACTAAAGGTACTGATGGGTGGGAGTGAAGCTAAGGGGGGAGGGGGGCTCTAAAGGTCCCTTTTTTCAGTTTTTTGTTAATAACTAGAAAACTACTGCCCCTAGCGAAGAAATGTTTATATATTAGATTAATCTACATAAAATTCTCTACAGAAAAGGTCCTATATACATTTTCGTTAGAATCAATACTTAAGGAGATATAGAGGGGGAAAATGAAAAATTAAAAAAAAAAAATATTTTTATTGTTAAAAATCAAGTTTTAATAAAAAATGAACCATGCAGAGCCCACATATTAATAACAGAAAATATCCTATACACATTTTCGCTAGGATCAATATTTAACGAGATATAGAGGGGGGGAAATGGAAAATTAAAAAAAATATATTATTAAAAATGAAATGTTAATTGTAAAAATGAAATATATAGTAAGGACGGATGTATCTTGAATATTAATTTTCTTCAAATTCTAAATTTTCATCATCATCATCGGTGCTGTCTTTGATGGGGGCTGCATTCGTACATGAGTCGAGGCACACCCCGCAGGCACCGGAGCAGGCAATCCCTGCTTTGCGGCAACCGCAGCGCACTCCACACCCAGTCGTGCATCGGCAAAAGATCGTGTTCAAAACGGAATCGGGTACTACAGGGTCTTCTTAGATTGCTTCATGTCACCAAATTTCTTGCCAATGAAACTGGCAGTTTACTTTGGAGTTTCCCAGGATGCCCGTTGACAGCGACGTGATCGAATTCAACTTTGGAAAAGGGGGATGGTCATTGAACCATTCGTGAATCTTAGATCGATCCCGTGAATCTCTCTTTTCCCGTGATATACGGAAATGTGCTGCTCTCCACTTGAAAAAGCCACTCCAGCGAACTCCTCCAATGACGTGCAGATGGCGGTGCTTCCCGGTGATCCACAAACCCACTTGGCGAGTACAGAATCAGTAATTTCTCTCCCTCGCGTTAGGCCACCTAAACTTTTCATGGAGGGCATAAGAGTTTGTTCTATGACCTTATGACCATATCCGACCAAAGTCCTGCCCAAGGTGTACCTGTGCGATTAATAGTGAAACTCCTTGTACGGCTGTGGATGTATATTTTTCAGTTTTATCATGTCTTACACGTACAGATGAGCACATTTCGTATTCGATTTTGATTTCGATCTAATTTCGGATTGGGTCAACGTGTTTATTTGACTCTGTCATATGGACTTGCGATTTTGATTGTTTTCTACATTTCATTAAGGTAAGTTGAACATTTTATTACTTACATGAAATAAGAGAAGTATGCAAAGCATTTATTTGAATGCAAATGTTAATCATTTATTATACTGTAAAATTAATAATAAAAAATTGATACTAGCACCAACGTAGTGGGTGAGGTCGTAACTGACTGACAAGAACGTTTAGACGATACATTAGTTTCAAAATTGAGTAGCGGGTCCCGAATTGTCCCTGATAAGGACGAACGCCAATACGAAGGCCCCGGAAGATAACGGGACCAACAGCCAGTGACGGGGAGCCCTGAACTCATTTCAACCGTTCTCCCCTTCTGTTTATAGTCTATAGTCATCTCCAACGACGTACATTATTGTGGTACCCCCCCCCCCCCCCCCTCACACAATTCTTCCATTACATATTACTTGTAGTAAAGTTATTAATACGTGGGCTCTGCATGGTTCATTTTTCGTTAAAACTTGATTTTTAACAATAAAAATATTTTTTTTCTAATTTTTCATTTCCCCCCCTCTATATCTCGTTAAGTATTGATCCTAGCAAAAATGTATATAGGACCTTTTCTGTAGAGAATTTTATGTAGATTAATCTAATACATAAACATTTTTTCGCTAGGGGCAGTAGTTTTCGAGTTATTAACAAAAAACTGAAAAAAGGGACCTTTAGAGACCCCTCCCCCCCTTAGCTCCCCTCCCACCCATCAGTACTTTTAGTATTTTGTTAAGGACACCTTCCCCTATAACTGTGCCAAAATTGGCTTCTACATGAATTATTTCCGCTATTTTTCCTTCGTTGCCTGGACTATAAATGTTTCTTTCATACATAGTTGTCCTATGATGCTGAATAACTAAATCATTTTTGTTGCGAGTATTATAAGTGTGATAGTCGCTATGTTTCTGAAAATCTTTATAATGTCTTTTTGTAAAGACCAAGATGTTATAAATATAAAAAGAGGCACATGTTAATATTTGAAGTTGTATAAAAGTAATTCTGCACGACTCACACCATGATAGGCCACCCATGTATCTTAGGGCTAGTTCGTCAGGGACAGGGTAAGTTGCAGATATTACTTTTGTGTAAGTGTAATAACAATTTCTAACAATGAACTTCGGTCGAATACATATTATATCTTATAATTTATACTAACTAGTAAATATATGAAACAGAATAATTATTACATTCGTATAAACAAAAATGCCAAGGTAATTATGTTACACATTTTATGATATAGTATATCTGGAGATAGTCTTCCCTCAATCTGTGTAGCGTCGTATTAAATTTCCTATCGATCGGTGTGTGTGAAGAGTAAATGTTGACTTAACAACACCGCAGCTGTGTTGTTACTGCAATGTTTTCTCTCTTTCTGCTCTACGTTATCCAGAGAGCAGTTCGATTTAAATTGAATCGCACGGCTAGAGAAATATCAGAGCTGTTTGATGTTCACCGCAACTAATTGGAACAGATGGCCTAGAATAATTGTTTATTGTGTGTGCGCTTTACACGGATTACATTACTATTGATATAATTATTATTGTTGTTGTTTATTATATATTACGAGCTTAACAAGCAACTGAATTAATTTTGAATATGTTACAGGAATTAATAACAACATATATATTTTTTTATATAGCAGCTCTATTTTACATAGATTGTACATGATACATTTTGGTTTTGGAGTAATTACCAATAATTATATTTCAAAAAGAGATATTCGTGTTTTTATCTAAAAGTGTGTTGGCTTACCCAGAATATACAGAGTGATTTATAAAAACTGATTCTTTCGGCAATAACAAAAAATTTAAATTGGTAACACCGATACAAAAATTTAATTCCTGTTGTTGATAGTGACATTTTAAAATTTAAATTTGAATAAAGCATTTTAATCTTCGAGCGTATATTGACTAGAGGCCGCCTTACGGTGTTTGTTGTGATCAGAACATATGCGGAAGTCGTGGTGTATTGCGGGCTGCGTATTGAAGCCGTGGTGTATTGCGGACTGCGTATTATCTTAATATTTGTACTATCTTTTTTACAAAGTAATGACTAATTGCTGCTTTTGAAATATGTAAATCACCTTTATTTCCAATAATTTAAGATTGCTCTTTACTCTTACGTCATTATTAACACAAAACCTAAAAATTACTCTTTGTTTAATATATTATTTGTAGAAAACGTTTTGCTGTAAAATGAACAGGAGAGTAAGAAATTGCATAAAACTAAAATCCCATGTTAAATCCCTATATTCGCCGCCAACCGTCACCAGCCTGCGTATTTATTACTTACTATGGGCCATCCAGCGAATCAAGCGGTTTACGTCATAAATACAATATCACTAGAAACAATGACGTCATATGTTAAAAAGTTTACATGAGCGTGTAAAACGGATTAAAATATGATCTGTGGGTTGCCTTCATAAATCCAAATCTTTCTTAAAAAGGTAACACGTCTGGTATAATTTTTTTCCAGTGAAATCCAATTTTATTTAAAATATTCTGAACGATACTACTTACGCCGTTATAAATACTTCATTCTTTTAGTATTGCTACAAACTATTTAGTATTGTGTGAGATCCTTAAAAAAATACAGAATACTGCATACCATAAAATTTCTCACTGTTTCTGTACATTGCGTATAGCGTTTGCTACACGCTGTACATATAGATTTAATTTTCAAATTATTACTAACAAATAGAACAAAATATTTCATCAATAATACAATTCAGTGCAAGTAAGAGCCTACCATTCTATATTTCATTTTCAAAATAAGTTAATAAATTAACTACAAGCTCTTGAATTTGACATGACAGCATTTGACATTTTGTCAATGAACAACGAAACCAAAAACAAAATGAAATCACAATACAGGTTGAAAAGTACAATATAGACATATAATATTTAGTAATATATATGTTCAGAATTACCAATATTAAAAAAAAAAAAAATAATCGAACGTCATTTGGAAAAATTTACAAAATTTTACTTAATAATAATATATCCAAATATAATTATTTTTATTAAAGGTGTCAAATACATAATAATAATAATAATAATAATAATAATAATAATAAAACCAATAAAATACCGTTAATAAAATTTATTTTAAAAAATAAAGAAAATTTCAAAAATCCCTAAACGATGACGTAAACCGCTTGATTCGCTGGATAGCCCATACTTACATTTTTTTTATATAAACATATGTTCTTTTGTATGCGATTTATATATAAAAAGCACAGTTTATTACAAATTTTATGTGCGATTTACGAAGCAAACTTCTGACGAGACAAAGTTGTGGAGGGGTGTTTTCAACGGCGCCGTTTGTCAGGAGATATCTAATGCTTATAAATAGTGTCCTAATGTAAAAAAATAAAAAATAGAGGATATTTTTTTACATTTTCTTTTAGTTAAAGAAAAATTAAAAATTTGTGAAATAACTATACTATATCGAAAATAGATCATAAAATTGAAAATACATATTGTATAATTTCAGTTCACTTTTCTAGTTTAACTAACAAATTTTAAATTGTTCTATGTAGTTGTCAATTGTTCAATACATTAAGTTGTAAAACACACTTTTGAGAATATATTTAATTCTGTAAATATCCAATATGATGTCCATTTTAAATAAGAAATTTAATATCTACCTCTGAAATCGCCGCTTTGAATTTTATTTTGAACTAATTTTTAAGGTCACCTAGTTTTAATTTGACTATTTCTTTCAAAAATTTATAAACCGGTCCAAATTAAGGATTCTATCTAGTTACCAAGCATTGTATAGACAAAACACAATAAACTTTGCATTTTTACAAGTGAGTTTTGATAAGAGAAAAATTTTGAAGTTTTTAAGAGATCCTAGGAACATATTATTTATATACCTGTCATAGTGGGTTTTTGTTCACTTATTTTTATTTTGGAAATAGTCATCCGAATATCATTCGTGGCTAAATTTTATCCTGGCAACATTTTCCGATTGCTTTACTCGAGCCTGTTGCTAATTTATTTCGTGACATTGATTAAAAAACACTTGAGCTCGAGATTTTTTGTCTGTACCACTCGATAAATTGCTAGGCAACCATCTCTTGTAACAATCTGAACATTTTTCCGGCCAAAATTTACAACTTGTGATATCATATTTGAAAAAAAACCAATCCGTTAGGAATTTTAAATCTTTCAAATTGAATCAGCATAAAAAAAAATTACAGAAAATTATCTTTAATAATAAGAAAGATACCCATCTAACTCAATTTGTGACATTCTGTTAGTATATTACGTATAAGTTCTTTTTTGTTATGTAACAATGTTTGTAATAAAACATTTAAGCATAATTCAATTCATGTGTAATAAGCATGTCACTTATAAAAGAAGAAGAGTAGAATAGTATATTGTATAACTAGTGCTGAAAGTTAAATATTTCACACGAACGTGAAGTTTAATCACGTGAATGTGAAATACCCTTTCAGCACGTGTTGTACATGATATTTTTCCGACGACCACAAAAATAAAACAATATAAAATTTTCATAAAAATATTAAAACATTATGTTTACATCATTGCTATCAGAATTCACCAAAAATTATGTTAAAATCTGATAAATCAGGGTCCAGCCTTCTTAATCCGTGTAAATTCAGCAAATTATTTGCAACTGTCAAATATTTACATACAAATTTTTAGGTTAGTTCGCTCAGTTATCGCAGCGTGTGATAAAATTATATCACACAGTTGCGAACGCATCTGATTGGCTAACGAGCTTTCATTTCACACAGCTTTGGAGTGATGTGCAATGACCAACTTTCAGTAATAGTTTAGCGTGTGAATTTATGTACTTTTCGTAGTGGTCGTCAGAAAAACAATATTAACATGTTTTTTTTAATGTATTGGTTCTAAATTATGAAATAAATGGAACAAGATTATAAAATAATAACTTTTGCCAGTGTTTTGTGCAGGAATTAATTTATTTAACAGCAACTGCATAGACAATTGAATTTGAGGCATTAATGTACTTTGTAGTTTTCAACTTTCGCGAAATTATCCATAAAACAAAGTTTGTTAATGGATTTCATGTTATATTATAAGTTTGATATTAAAAGAAAATTAACAAGTTTTGCACTAAAAGCACCCACTAAGACTTTTGATTGTATTTTTATTACAGTAAAGATTAATAAATCGTTCGTTTTATACAAAGTGTAAACTTTATTAACGATGGAAAATTTTGCCTTTTATTGACGGTTTATGGGTATGTTTTGACTTTGATTTTATTTAATTATTGACATAAGTATATCTAAAATTTTCTCAGATGTTCAAAATTTTTAGAGATATTAATCCCATTATGTAATAATAATCATTAAAATTTTTAGAGATATTCATTACTTCTATTAAAGTTCTTTGAGACTAAATATCTTTTACGCACAACTGCATCAAAATTGTTTTCAACATTACGCCCGCCGGGATTTCTGCCAGTTTTACTAACCATTATTTAATTAAGTGAATTTTAGAAATATAACAACAAAATAAACGTAATATTTTTATATAGCAACAAGCTTTGCAAGTGTTTAAAAAATAATATACAAACATTTCATTTGATTGCATTAGTGCGTAAAACGTTGTACCTAGCTCAGGCAGAAAGAAGTTTACACCCTTGGACGAATAAAAGCCCTCCGCTAATCGTCGGGTTTCAAATTTTGTCCGTAGGCGTAAACCATTTCTTTCTGCCCTGTATTCGTAAATAACTATTTCATTGTTTTCTTTGCATATTCCGATGCACTTTCTAGATCTGTTATACTGCGTAAAAAATCACTAAAATTGGTCAAAATAAATACCTATGAAGTGTTCTTCTAAAACTGGTTTCTCTTTAGTTAACCCATTATTAAATCGGTTTGGTTAACCTTTTAATAAAATCGTTAAAGAAACAAAAATATTTGTACTTATATAAATTATTTTTGTTATGCCCATTAAAAAATATAAAATTATATTAATTTAGGAAGTATGAATTTATTTTTATTAGAGTTCAAGAGTGAAAAAAATCTTTTTTTTTAATTTAAAAAACCGGTTAACCGGTTTCTTGCCATACTTTAAATAGAGTAAATAAATGCTCTTGCCGGTTAATAGAAAATCATTATTCTTGAGCCTGGTACCTTCGTGTATGTAACATTAAATATTGGTTAGATTAGGTTCTCTATCTTTGTTAATTTTTAGCAGCTAGTTAAAAAAACTAAGCACTCAAATATATTGATAGATAACAAAAAACTGGATTTTTAGTTATGTCAATATCTATTGCATCAAATTTTTAACCACTTGTTAATAATTAAGCACTTTGTTACAGAATAGGTATGTTTGTCTCTTAACATACATAAATAAAAGTCCATTTCACTGCTATATATCATAAGAAACTAAATTTTGTAGTATATTGTTATTTTAAACGTGTTTAATTAAGCAACACAGTACAATTTCTACATTACATTTGCAAGTAAATTTTTACGAACTTTAGTGTTGATTCCTACATTTCACCACTTACCAAATCAGTTTACACGGCTAAAATTTATCGTAGTGTACTTTCAAGGCATTACTTGGGAAAAACTGCGTTGCACTAGACTATTATGCCATTATTTTAGATGTCTAATAATTCCGAAACCACGTACACATGTAGATATTGTTATGTGTTTACCTTAGTCTTCAATGCATTGCTATTAGTAGTAAATAAGCGCTTTGTAGAACGAGGTTTCTGGATAGAAAGAAGTGTTGGACGCCGCAATTATGTTGTACAAATCCCACAGTCGGGACCGTGGCGCAATTAGGCCCGTTTGAGCTAGGACAATGGCGCTAATTTTAATATAATCACGCTGCCAGAGCAGAGCAGCCGGAATTCATCCAGGATCAACGTTTTCACGAACTCAGGGACAACCAACATTTAAAAAATCGACACTATCTTTAAATTTATTTTAATTTTTCATTTAATAACCACAATGCGAATGAATAGTACATTGGTTCTAAGGAAAAAAAACTGGGTCATATAGCAAATTATAAAACATTAATTACTGTACTCGTATATACTTTATGATGCTGTAAATTTTCAATATACAAAGTAGATATTTATAACAAACAAAAATCTAATGTGCCCAGCAAATTCATATCTATATATCTTAAATCACTTTGTCAATTTTAAATACAGCTAAACAACAAAATAGGTTATATACACACAATTAACTACTTTGCTAATTCTGCCAACTAGAAACAAAATAGGTTAGGTATACAAAATTTTGCTACTAAGTAGTAAAAATGATTACGTTCTTTACATTAGTTGTCTACGCGTATATGTAGAAAAGAGATTTCTATACAGCCAACACTGCATTTTGCACTTGTTTAATAAATAACTACTTGGGTATATAACTGACCGAAATCATACAGTGTTATACTCATTTAGTGCAAGTTCAGTAAGCATTTTGAAAGACTGCAGGAGGGCAACAGAGGAGGGAAATGCGCAGAGACCAATTCGCGGCTAAAATTACTGACGCAGCGCTAGTGGTCCCATCAATATGGCTGCTCAAAAACATACTTGTCATTTTGAAAGAAATGTATTTCTGTATTTTTTGTGTATTTTATAATAATAATAATAATAATAATAATAATAATAATAATAATAATAATTTGTCGGCTTTTGAACTATTTTTAGTTGTTCTTTTACATTGTTTAATGTTACATTTCATACATATCATATAAAGTATTAAAGACACACACAAACATCCAAGCCCCTGGTGGGAATCGAACCCACGACCTCAGGGTCCGAGCGGTAAATATATCATCAAAGAATCCAGGATATTACCCATTGCTGGATGTGCAGTGTGCTAGTTTTCTTTATACACAGATATCGGGCGTTTACTAGGCTTAACCTCAATGGTCCAAAAAATGAATATGTTTAAATATGTATATTAAGGAAAGTTTTTCTTTTGTTTGGTACCTTGTATGATGAATATATGGAGAGGAATTATTTGTTGTATCCTTCTCAAGGTTTAATAAAAAACACTGTTTTTATTAAAAATCTGAACGTTTCAAGGAACCCAAGGCCCTCACATCAGTAGTTTTAAAATTTTAATTAAAATATGTTTGCTACAATAAATAAACAATATATGTTAAGTTTGAAAGTTATATATATTTTTGTTTTTTAAAAATTTCTTACCTTACGTATTGTTTACAAATTGACCCTAAAGTCATATCTTGAAATTGTTTGCATATAAGATACTTTTGCTAGAGCCAACTTCACCTCCAAACTGGAAACCGAAAAAGGCGAAGAAAGTTTAATTGTAAAAATTGTTATGATTTTATAAATAATAGTACTTATTGTTGTGAGGGATTATAGTTTGATCACGTCTCTGACTCGAGGACAACTTTGTGAACAATTGTTGAGGGAATCGTGAAAATAATTTTCAACCTCCATACTGGAAAAAACATGCCTGTTTTGAGTTTTGATGTTTATTTAAAATTTTATGTTTGTACTGATTAATTGAATATGACTTGTGCCAAAACTATAAAATTGACATTGTTAAATATTTACCTTGTTTTTTGAGGGATTAACACTTAATAAGAAGATATTTTAAAATTTTTTTATAACTTCACGTGTTTATTGTTCGAAATCGGAGACGCAATGGAACAGGTAGTCAACGTTATTCGTGTATTATGATAACTGTTGTCTGTGGGAATTTTGTCTCTCAAACGCTCTCAGCAACGGATCCGCGAATTTTAAATTGTTGTCGAAATCGGTATGGTTATTGACACATTGATTTTTGTTTAAATTAAGCATTAAGCTCTCCTGTAATAGTCTTTTATATTTATTTTGTTCTGTGGCTAGTATTTTTGACTCTGTAAAATTGAAATTGTGGCCGGTGTCACAATGGTGTTTAACTAAGGCGCTATGATTATAGTTTTTGAATCCCAATGGTACTTGTGTTGGTACATGCGTTTTATAAGGGGTTGGGAAGTTTCCCGAATATAGGTCATTAAGCATTTTTCGCATTTTGTTTGATATATCACATTATTTTTGTCTTCATTATTTATTTTATCTTTCAATTTCGAAAATAACATTTTAGTAGTGCATATGGTTGTATTTGCAATTTTAACATTGACGTTTTCGTTTTTGAAAAGTCTCGTTAGACCGGCGTTTACGGATTCATTATATGGTACAGAAACATATGTTACTGCGTCACCAGTTATCATAATACACGAATAACGTTGGCTATCTGTTCCATTGCTTCTCCGATTTCGAGCAGAAAACATGTGAAGTTATAAAAAAATTTAAAAATATCACCTTATTAAGTGTTAATCCCTCAAAAAACAAGGTAAATATTCAACAATGTCAATTTTATAGTTTTGGCACGTCATATTCAATTAATCAGTACAAAAATAAAATTTTAACATCAAAACTCAAAACAGGCATGTTTTTTCCAGTATGGAGGTTGAAAATTATTTTCACGATTCCCTCAACAATTGTTCACAAAGTTTCTTTTAATATCATTTATAAAATCATAACAATTTTTACAATTAAACTTTCTCCGCCTTTTTCGGTTTCCAGTTTGGAGGTGAAGTTGGCTCTAGCAAAAGGAATCTTATATGCAAACATTTTCAAGATATGACTTTAGGGTCAATTTGTAAACAATACGTAAGGTAAGAAATTTTTAAAAAAATGGTATAATCGGATTCTAGGGACCTTAAAACGTGGTCATTTACCAAAATATCGACATGCGATTTTTAGCACGATCTCTATACCTCCCTTAACAAGGGTAGCGGGAGGTATAAACATTCTATTTTGTTGGATGATATATTTGAATTTTATGTAGAATTATTTAATTCTGTATTTCGATAAGGACCGATTCAAATTATAATCGAATTCTTCTTTGCCGTAGAACGTACTAATGGACTTATAAGAATTATGGGATTTATGCGAAACATTAAAGCCTGATTTATAGATTGCATAGAACAGAATGAAATAGAATAGAACAGAATAGCACAGAGAATAGAAATATAAACCAATGTAAATGCATGGAACCATTTATACTTGCACAGAATGGAATAGAATGGAATAGAATAGGATATAACCAAATTTTATTTCTTATTCTATTCCATTCCATTCTGCGTGCTTCGATAATATTCGTGAGACTTGTTGTAACTTCGTTGCTTTTGGCCCATCCCCTAACGTAAAAACTTTCTGTAGACAACATTTATTTTGCAGAAATACTATATTTTATTGCAAAAACAAGCAATGACATTATTCAAATCACCAATAAATATAGTTAATTTAGTGCAAAAGTGACACAAAAGTGACGTCATTCTATTCCAAGTCTTCTATTCTATGCAATCTATAAATGGTCTTAAAAATTTCTATTCCTATTCTATTCCATTCCTTGTTCTATTCTATTCCATTCTAATCTGTGCAATCTATAAATCAGGCTTAAGGTATGAGTAAATGTTGCGTAAGCTTTTCAGAGTCCCTGGTCTGCTTTTAGCATTAACGTTAGTACCACATTGACCGCTCTGTATTACCATCTCGGTCATAATATCTGCAAGATTACATTTTAATTACTCAGATTTGTAATCAAATTCCCAACGACGTTCAGCGAATTATTACAACTATTTATTTTAATGTTCGACAAATTACATTCACCAGCGGCCTTTACATAAAAGACCCATCAACCCTCTAGTTTTTTTTCCTTACAATTGTTCCCTAATAATTTCGGAGATGTAATTGAATTTTCCATACAGTATTGTACGCTGGCTGTTTACAAGTAACAATAACGCAGCGTTGCTGGGAGACGAGGTAATGGAAGTTGTTTGATTTGGGATTCAGCGGGGTGTATGATAATTAAACTCAAATAATTAATTCAATAATGTACGTGATTCTACGCAGCTTTTGTGTCTATTACGAGCCAAGTAATTCATCATTGGATAAACACTGAGATAATTAACTATTTTATACTCCGAAGAACTGTCACATAAAATTTATACCAAAACGAATAACAAATATTTAAAATTTCAACACTGCTTACGTTAATATCTATATAACTAATATTTATATTAGGTTGGAATGATAGTAGGTCACGTTAAAAAATTTATTTGTTAATAAAGGGTCTTTCATTAAGAGTGATAGGATTTTAATTTTAAATAAAACAAAAACGGTTTGACGTATCAATTTAGTTTTTACTTTATTTTGAAACTTCGACAATGCAATTATGTGTGGAATAATATATCGTTCAAATATCCATCATGTCTTTTTTTACACTGACGCAAACAATCGCTCCAATTTTTGGAAGAAATAAAACTGCAACACACAGTGAGTTTTTGAGGATGCAACGCCATTTCGTGTAACACTTGTGGGTTGTTCTCGTATCAATAATGGTAATTTTATTTATTAGCAAAGCCATTTATCCAAAAATGCGCCTTGTCTGAGAAGATGATTTTTTGGCCAAAATCATGATTATCATCCATGTGTTCAAGGACCCAATTAGCAAACTCACGACGCAATCTGTGATGCTTTGGCTTCAATTCTTTACTCAATACGGCTTTGTAAGGATGTAGGCCCAAATCCTTAAGCAAAATTCTCCAAGTTGACGTCTGAGAAAGCCCCAAATGTTGAGATTGTTTTCAAAATCGACAAATTTGGTTCATCGGCAACACTAGCTGCTACAGATGCGGTATTCTCCTCATTTCGCACATTTCATTGTTTTGTTGGTCGCTTATTGTCTTGTAAAGTGAACTTACCCTCAAACTTTTGTACAGTGCGGCGTATAGCCTGCGTAGAATAACGGTGACAGCGACCCAATTCTCTGGTGAACAAACGCTGAGCACCCACAACTGATCTCGCACCTTGGTATTATTTTTTAATAATTTCTAAACGTTCGGGAAGGGTAAAATATTTTGATACCTGATAGTAAAAAAAAAATCATAAACCAAGATATCTCTATTAAAATAACTGTCGGCCCTATTGAAATGCGCTCTATAATGAAGACTTAGAAAAACACTCGCCATGTTTCACAAGAATTTCAGTATCTGAATTCAGATGCCGAAATTCTTGTGAAATATGACGACTGTTTTTCTAATTCTTTATTAGACATTATTTCACCTAGGGTTCGCTATTGTACTTTTGTTTTGTAATATGAGGAAATATTAATGTGTTTTTGTAAATTTTAGTTAGAGAAACACTACACATAAAATAAATATCACCAGGTTCAGTATTTTACCGTAAGAAATTTGATATAATATTTATAGTGTGTTTGTAGTAAGTTCAAAATTATTTACTGAATGTATTATCATTGAATTTTGAATTACTATGTTAAGGGATTGTTGATTGTTTATTACTTATTTGTTTATTGTTATTAATATATAGTATTATTTTGTGGTACAAATATTCAAAGAATTCCTGCCGATTCATTGAAAAAGTTAAAATATTCGAGAATGACACTGACATCTTGCGGGTCTTAAATGACAAGGTTTTAACTGTAAGAATGTAATATGTCGAGGAAACTGCTTTGAAATTGTAACTAGCTGTTATTTGAAGACATTATTGTTGTAGAATTAACATTTATTAACTCTAATTATGGATTTAATTATATTTAGGCTGACCATATGTACTTATTTTAATAGGACAGTACTTTCTTTTTGAATAATGTCCCACTGTACTTAAAAGGTTCATTAAGTACACGTAAATGTACTTTTTTTAAGAACAATAGTTTGATCGAGACAAACTTAACGTAATTAGCTATATATTTGGAAATATATGTATATGTTGCGTCTTACACCGGTCAGATTCGGCGTCGATCGAGTAAAGTATTTTCGTTTTTCCCCCTTTTCACCAAATATTAGTTCTAACATTAATTATTTAAGTATTTTATTCATTTCTGACTTGTTTAAAAGTTTAAAGCAACAAAAAAAAAAATTGTTTTAACATGTCGCAGTGTCTCGACGAAAGTTTTATTTCAATCTAAAGTTCATTTTTTGTTTACCTGGGACAAGCGCATCAAATGCTGAAATATTCTATTTACTCCAGAGCAGACCTCAAATTTTAAAGGCGATTTGAAATTCCCAAAAATACTGGTATCAAAAGATTGGTACAAACATGATGCGGAACGTAACAGGATTTTTTTTTTGTAACAATCAATTTTTGTATTATTTTGTTATATTTTATGAAACATTATGTTTTACTTGACTTATATATGCTTATTATTAATTACTTTTTACATCAAAATGGAACTAGAACGAAATAAATTTCTCATTTTTATTTCAGTTCTGCCTGTAGTATTTTTGTACTTTTTTTTTCTAAAAAAATTATGGTCACTCTAATTATATTATAAGAATCTGAAAGAAAAATTATAATGGTATGCTTAGTTACAGAAAAAAATATTACAAAAATAATCAGTTTGTACTGCGGACCTCAAGTTTTTCATCTGCCCTTATTAAAAAAAAATACATTTACAATAATAATAATAATAATAATAATAATAATAATGAAACAAATTAAAAATAATAAATTTCTCCATTACAAAAAAATTAAATTTAATTGTAATATTTTTTTATACTGTATTGCTAGTTATTAGAGCTATCACTGTTTTCGAAGCATTCCGCTTCTCGAAGCTAATTTTTGAACCATTTTCTATCTTCTTTAGCTCGGGAAATACTTGCTTTAAAATATTTCTATTTGTACAAATATGTCATCATCATTACCAATGTCTGTGATAAAGCAGATCAGTACACCCAGAAATGGGTAATTAGGCCGTGACGTTATATATATATATATATATATATATATATATATATATAATTTAGTGATAAATTAATTCTCTTAAAAGCAAACTTTCATTATTTCGTATTCTTTAAAAACTGGAAGTAATTTTCAAGTTGTAAGTCTGACGTCTATTGGAATCAAACCCGTTCATTCGAAACACAACCGGTCACTTAACGTACACAGCCACGCGACCATGTAAACAATGCATGCTTCTAATATTATTGAACAATACAATAATAACAAAACGTATTTATCTGTACAATTTCTTTTGTAATAATTCTTTTCTTGTGACAAGGGCGTACTGTGTATCTCGAGCCTTGGTTGTGCAATTTGATTGTGTCGGTTATTTTTCGTTGTAGCTGACAGGAGTGTCCTTACTCTTACAGGACGAGTTACCACAATCAGGACACAGCACTCACGATTCACATGTCATGGGAACAAAGCGCCAGGACAATACTTCGTTATTTCCTACAGGATCAACACTATAAAGAATTGGGCAATCCTGGAAAACGAGAAGGACAAAGGCCACTTCAAGAAGATATAAGTCAGGACATTGCTGACAGATATGAATGTGTTACCTAATTTTATTTTGTTCTCACTATCTAAATCATTCATAGAAATATCGACATACATTCTTTTCTTCTATATGTGAATATCCATTAAGCATAATTTTCATAGTTTAGTTTTATTTCATAATTTATGAGGTTAATGGAAAAAGTTTCAACTAAACCTTGTTTAAATGTTGTAGCGATATTATGTTGTTACTCATATCCTTGATTTAAGGAATGTAACGTGTGTCGAAAAAGTTTTCGAAAAATAATTGAATGGACGATACCGTGATTCGTGATTTAAGGAAATTATATTGAATCGGCGTATTACTACAACAAATAACATAACAGTTTAAGATTAGGCTTTAACACTCATATTTAATATAAAGCTACACGGTAAAAAATTACATTGATATTCCGGACAAAATTTAGTTAGCTGTATTTTTTTTGTTATTTCAACAATATGTTTTTGCCGCGTATACGAAGATACTAAAAAGTATTATTTGCTGTAAAATATTAGTGATGGTAGCAATTATTATTGGTAGTACTAAGCAGTCATTTTGTTATTTTGTTCAGATTACAAAATCATTTTGCAACAATTAAAAATATTTAATCTGTTACTGGGACAAATTTTATTTTTTTGTATCCTGTGACATTATATTTTGTAAAGATTACAAATTCTTCTTTCCGCCATATACTTTGTACAGGTAACTAAAATTTTTGTGTAGACAGGGTATTCCCTGGTATACAGTATAATTCACTGTTCGTGTTATACTATACTACGTCGTGTCGCATTTGCTTGCGCTGTTAAGTTTTAGCCTGTCGAAAATTGTGTTTGAAAAGTGCTTGTTTCTTTTGCCCGTCAATAAAATTGGATGATTTTGTAAAATATAATTTAAAACAATGGCAATTAGTGTCTTATTGAGAAATTTGAAGGTAACTATCGATTACTAATAAATCTGTATAATTTAAGTGACTATTGTTTCATATGTTATTTTTTTATATAATATTTGTTACATGTATATAGATTATAATTATAAATAAATAAAATTATTATAATACGCATGTATTTAATTTTTACCTTACTACCTCATTAATGCATTTGTATATCTATCAAAATTTATAAGTTTCCAAAACAAATTCATAGTTTTTAATGGTGACTTATTTTATTTGTTCGCATAACAAATTTATATTTTTTAATAGTAACTTAATTTATTTGTTCGTTTAACAAATTTATACTTCTTAATGGTAACAAATATCTTTTGTTATATATAACAAAACTGTATTTGTTGCCACAATTTTTTACCAGCAAATTTACCTAGGTAACTGTAACAAATATATTTGCTGGTCTTATATTGACAAAAAAAAATTGCTGCTGGAACTCATTTTTGGTAATCACAATAAAGTTTTTATTTACCGTGTAGTGGCCAGTTTTCTTCTATACGGCTGTGTCCGATATTGCACTTTCATCACCCGAATATCTAAATTCTAAATACATATTCCCTAAATGACATCGTTATTTAGGGTTTTATAAATTAGATTTTAGTGTTTTGTAAAAGCACACTATACCTTGAAGTTGACACGCATTAATTAAACAAACATGTTCGTCGCTATAATTTGTACAAAATATTAAATTTACTGTCAAGAAGTAGCTTCTATTTTATGAAATATAATATTAACATTTAATCTGAAGCATGAAATGAAATCGAATTGCATAATTTACTTTTGTTGTTCTAAAATGTTCCCATACAAACCAATGCAAGTCATTGGTGTTTCATTCGGAGTTGTACTTATGTGAAATAGACTTAAATCCTAAATACTAAATGTCAAAATGTGACATCGGAAGACGGTACTTCAACTGCATAGGAAAGGGCACCAAGAAAGCTTTTCAAAAGCTTGTATACAATAAAATATAGAGTAATCTGTCATATTCTGCCATAAACAATCATATTCCATCAAAATATAAGGAAAAAACTGCGTCCCAAAAGTTTTACTTAAAAATTTTGTTATACTCCGAGAATCGTTGAAATCTGATGAAAAAACTGTTTTTCATAAAATGTCTCCAAATCGCTTCAGAATGTTCTTTCTATGCGATATACCTATTTTGAGAGTGTTTTACACCACAATACCACAGACAATGCGATGAAATCTGATAAAAAAAAATCTTAAAAGTGTCTCCAAAATGCTTCAGAATGCGTTTTCTATACGAAAAACGGGTTTTTGGAGTGTTTTACCGTGATTTCAATACTAAAAGACAGTACTTCAACTGCATAGGCAAGAGCACCACGAAAGTTCTTCAAAAGCTTGTATACACTAAAATATAGTGTGTCATATTCTGCCATAAACAATCATATTTCATCAAAATATAAGGAAAAAACTGTGTCCCAAAAGTTTTACTTAAAAATTTTGTTTTACACCGTGAATCGTTGAAATCTGATGAAAAATCTGTTTTTCATAAAACGGCTCCGAATCGCTTCAGAATGTGCTTTCTAGGCGATATACGCGAAAAACGCGTGTTTAGAGTGTTTTGCAGTGATTTAAATAATACAAGACGGCATCAGATACAGGCTAAGTTTAGTGTTTACTTACTTGCAGTCCCAAAATAAAAACAATTAAGGAGAAGGATTTTTACAATTTTAAAACTCGCCAATTACTCATGGGGCCAATAGCTCTATATTAAATATTCAAAAAGATTCAATATACTTTTCATATACCACGGTATTGTCCATTTAATTTTTTTCCGAAAACTTATGAGACACATGTTATATGGGTCAAAAGCATATACGTGACATGTTTTATTTTATGGTTGAAATTTTCTTAAGCTGTGGTTGATAATTAAGTATTTACGATTCTTGAATAATGAAAGCTACTAAACGATAAGTAATTGTTTATTAAAACAAAAAGATGACGTTTCGGTCGTGGTTACAATCATTTTCAAATCTATAGAACAATTAAGAAAGTTAACAATGTAACTATTAGAAGAAGTGAAACAATTTTTGTTTTATAAAAACAAACTTTCTTTAACCTTGAATTTGACAAGTAGACACCGAGTCAAAATTAATTAGAGCAAAGGGTCATGTGGGTGCCATCGTACTGTATCGAATTACATATGTATTCAGGTGTCTCTAAAGATTCCTGTTTTTCAGAAAGATACATTCAATAGTAAACACATTTCTGTCTCTGCATAAGCTGAAAAAAATAAAATGTAAATGACTGCCCTGTGTAATTTTTCAAATGAATTTTACCTAGCAATCTATTTGAATGCCAAACATGTAATTTTTAATGACAGTAACGAGTTGTCAATTCTCTCCAGATGTTTGGGTGTAATCTAACATTATTTAATCGTCTTTAATGGGAGTAAATACTACTAGGTCAAACAAACAATTATATATACCTTTAGAATATTGCGTAGGAAAATTCTGACAACCTGTAAACAATGGGCTACTTGCATACCTTTTTTTTATTTAATATTTTTAAAGAGAAGGTAAAAACTTGCTACCCATATTTTTTCTTTTGACAAAATTTTTATTAATTAGCCAGAAAAAAAATAGTGAAATTTGATTATTTGAATTCCCGCCATGTATGACGTAGAATTACGCCGCACCAATGAATAGTCGTAAAGCCACAGCGTGGTGCCGTCCCATAGTAATGGTATGTTTGTGCGGGTAATGTAGATCACCTGTTTGACGTTTCAACAATAGTTTAGAGGTTAGTACTTTAGTTTATCTTTTTGGTATCGATATTTTAAATTACATGTAATTACCTATGTGTTTATTTATAAAGTAATTAATGTATTTGAGAGACCAGAGAGAGAGAGAAAAATAAACCAATGTCAAATTCAAATTAAAACTTTCTCGCACGGCGTGCCATCTATTGATAACATTCTTAAACATGCTTCCCCTCCCCTAGTTCAATATAAAGACGTCACAGAAATTTTTTTTTCTTAATTAAGTAAAAAACGAATAATTATTTAAAAATGAAATTTATATTTTTACATATGTTTTCAATATAACATTACGTATATAGTGACAGAAATCGGATTTTCAGTACCACGCAAGTAGCCCATTATTGTTACTGTCACTAAAAATTGTACTTGCCGTCGAATAAATATGGACTGGAGATTTCTACACTGTTGCTAATTCCACTGGTCATGTTAAAAATGCTGAGCCATGAAGAAGCGACAACACTGCATGGAAAGGGACAGAGTGGGGAGAAGAGAAAAAATTAAGCATCAGTCCATATTTATTTGAAGGCGAGTATAGTTGCTCGACATTTTAATAGGCAGCTAGATAATATTTTTACGTTTGTTAAAAAAGTACGTTTTTTTTCATTAAAATGGTTTATAAAGCAGTCACATTTTATTTTTTCTGTCTTAATCGTTACAAATTTCACAACTTATACAGAGACAGAAAAGTTTACTATTGAATGTATCTCTCTGAAAAACAATAATTTCACGTTATTGGCGTTGCCATTAAAAAATATGGTTTAATCATGGTCGTAACACCTAAGTGTCATATGCTAATAGTTTGCTATACTCGCCGTCAAATGATTATGGACTGATGTTCAACTTTTATCCTTTTCCGCGCCCTGTCCCTTGCCCAGCGGTGTTGCCGCTTGTAACTTGGCATGACCAGGAATGAAAGCAAATGTCATATAATACATTTAAAACTAATTAAAAATTTTAGTACATCGTAAATGAAGAAAATATTATAACAAATAAGTAAGGTAAGAGAGTAATACCTAATATAAAATATAAAAATTGTCTCTGTGGAAAATTTATATTTATATTGTGACCAAAGTTTTCACACATTAAGCTAAGGTCGCGTTTGCGTTAAAATACGATAACCGGTGAAATCTAAATAAAAGGTAAGAATAATTGATTATTAGGTGAACGATCTGCCATCACAACATACTTCTGCAGTCAAATCCAAAGTTTTCTTGTTATTTAATAAATTATAATTTTTTCAGGATGTAATGCTAATTTTTTGAAAAAATTGTGTACATTGGCAATAATTGTTTTTGCTTGCCCATTTATATCTTGTTTCCCTAACCTTTTTTTTAAGAAACAGGACTATTTAATTCATGAGTTTCACTCATTTTCTTTTCAAAAGTCTAAATATAATGCAGTTTATAGGATTGGAAATAAAAACCGCACGCAAGTACTAACAAAAATGTCAGAATATAAAATGACATTGACAGATTATTTGTACAGGTAGACACTTAAAATATTTGGGATCAGTGTAGAAGTATAACAATAACAAATCTCATATGGAGTGTCATACCAAATTTCATTCAAATCGAACAAAGCGTTCCGTTATTATAAGCAAAATTAATCTTTGTTAGAAGAACTTTGAGACAGACGTAAACGTGGTAAATGGTACACTTTCGGATATATGTAAGTTTAGTTAAATCGTCTTATTTTGGGTCCATTTTAGAGACACCCTGTAAAACCTAAATTTAACCCAAGGAACAAAGAGTTTTATTAAGGCATTATAACTAATAATGTCTTAATGCCTTGTACAACTTTATTCTAGTCTTTTAAACTACAATGCGAAGTGTGATTTGTTCACATAATAGTTATTAAAACGTTTTATAATTTAGTTTCATGTAAATTAATTGAATAGATGCCCCATCCGCCTGACATAAACGTCGCATAAACGTCAGAATCAATAAATTATCGTTGCATAACAGGTGTAATGCAAGTTAAAAAGTTTTAAGAAAAGTTTTTTAAAGCAAATAGAACTAATAACAAACTAATTTCTGCTCCTTGGGGATTGTAATAGGATTAGAGATACCGTATAAAAGATTACATATACCAAATTATTTATAAGAAATTAATAACTATTATAATAATATTCGGTGAGAGAATTATGCACCCACTATAAAGTCACAGGTGTTCAACTAACTTCTGAATCACTATCCGTACGTCTATTTCTACCATGAAGTAGCGTTTAGCTGTATATTAAATTCTCCCTTACTTTCTGTTTTGTAATACATCGAATTTTTCCTTCAAGTATCTCGTCTAATCCAACGAAATGAACCTGAGTCTATACTGCACAAAGTAGCGGTATTTGCTCAAACCATTGAAGCACCATTGCTACAAACTCTGCAAATATTCACCACTGGGATTAGCAGACACTTGACGGTTTACAACCCCTGTTCGCAATCAGTGACTATTGTAAGAACCACTCGAAATTTTTGAAAGAAAGAAATATATAAAATATGTACTAATGAACCATTGAGAATTTGATGACGGTTGGTGAACATTGATTACCTATAATTTAATTAAACTTTATTTACACAAATCAGATTATTAGTATATTGTACGACACTATAATCGACGCTTTTATTACCAAGGATGAAGGAAATGAGCGAGTGTATACTATACTTTATCTACAATTAATGTTTTACTTGCAAAAAAAAAGTTCATAACCCCAATCTAAATAATTTGCACGACGTATTTTTTTTGAAAGTAGATTAACATTACAATGTATAGTGGTGTAACTAAACTATGGTGATGAAAATATGTCAAGTTGAAAATTATTATTATTTTTTTTTTTTTTAATATTTTACTCGAAAAATTTCATGCAATCACGCTACAGTATTTTTTTGAATTTTTATCGGGAAATATTCTACCAATATATCTTCGTGCACGTCAAATGCGATCAGAATATTTTTACGTTTGTGCATTGGAGAAAATATTCAGATATTTGCCTTGCACTTGAGATATAACTATTGATTATTTTTTGACATTTTTTAAAACCAATGAAATGTTTGAATGTTTGTCACGTGTCTGCGTTTTAACCAATCCTGTCATTATTATAGAGAGTATTCAATTCAAAAGTAAGTAATCTATGTAGCATTTGTTTCTGTTGACAAATGTCAGAAAGGTAAAATGAGCAAAAGGTATCTATTTAGTGCCGTTTTTTATTAAAAATAAACCTGAAAAATATAGAAACCAATTCTGGAAACACCATATTTAAACAACTTGATATGGAGACAATTATATATTTATTCTTTCTTGTTACATTTGTGTTCTGGTTGTCATAACAGACTTGCCAACTGGGCAATGTAACTAAATTAATGAAGCTAGATAATTACGATAGTAAATGGCCTTACAATAGCACAGTGGTAGATAAAAATTATTATTATTATAAAAAAAAGCTATGTCGCATTAATCAGCAATTTGAGAATTGTCGTACCTCGAGCTGAGGACGTTTAAGACATCTTCATTTTCATATGAGAACAAAATAAAAAAAATCTGTTGTGGTAAGCACAATACCTCTCGCAATTTGAATATTTATAATTTTAAATATTTGATTAATGATAAAATGAGAAATATTAAATGTATAGGTACTTCCCACAAAAAGCCTTCAGTATTGTCTCCGGATTTTTGATACTGACAATTATGTCAATTACAAACATTTTAATTTTTCAACTGGTTTCCAAGGGCTGTTTGATTCATTATGCAATGGATTATTTTATGTATTTATAATTTTCTATTTCTAAGTCTATAGAAGATATAATAAAAAATGTTCAATATATTGGATAGAGAATTTTATATTATTTAATATTTTTTTATGAAACTACTACTTTCGGTTGTTCAATTGCTACCAAAACCTTTTCAGTTCTTCGAATTAATGTCACAGTAAGGAATACGTAGTTAAATTGGTGTTTAGTCTTATAGAATTTTAGAAACTGTCCCGCCAACATCTAGTCATAAACACACACACACACACACACACACACACACACACACACACACACACAGAGAGAGAGAGAGAGAGAGAGACAAAGAAAGAAAGACATCGTAAAAATGTTAAAATCGGATTCTAGTGACCTTAAAATGTAGATATGCGATTTTTAGCATGAATCCAGTACGTCTCGTAGCGAGAGGTAAAAAAATGCACTTTTATATTTATTCATATATTTCCAACAATCAGAAGAAAACAATTCAGATTCATTGATTATTTATTTTGAATGGGGGATTACGGCTCAATCGAATTAAAGGAAAATAGTAAAAAAATACGAATGTGTATGCTGAATAACGAATATTAATAAAAAAATGAAATGGTATAATTGAAATATTTCGGAAATAAAGGGTTTTTTGTTATAGCGCTTCGACACTAATATGAAAATATTTTGATTGGCGACCGAGAGACCACCTATACATGCATTACAAATAGCATGTTAGGAGGTGGGGATTACTACCAATGGAAGTTAAGAAATTCAAATTCGAAAGGAGGGGCTAACATTCCTGTACAGCAGTTTTCAAACAGTTTTTATTTTAACATAAATTTCTTGCATTAAACTTAATAATTTAAATACACCTGTAATTATAAAGTATGTAGACTTATACAGTGTTATAATATTCATTTATTTTTATGTAAATATAACTTAAAGTAGCATATATTTCAAGAACATTTAGGTCCATGATGAAAACAGTTTGATATAAAAACACATAAATGTGACGTCACGTCAATCTTTTCAAAATTCGGGAGACCATAACTCGCTTATTAATAGTAATTTTTCACCGGATTTTCATCAATAGTCTTAGTTTTCCTAATATTTTCAGATGAAATTATAAAAAAAAAAATCTGTTGTGGCCAGCACAAGACCTCTCGTTATTTCCATATTAGGTTATATAAGCATTGTATTGCACTTCGCTATCGAACCGTCGTTTTATAACAAAAAATTACAGAACTTTACCCAAATAATGTTTTTTATTGTATTTAACAGGTCTTCTGCACACATATAATTCTAATTATATCTATTTTTCATTGTATGAGGAAGTTTCTAAATGTCACAGATTCTTCCAATTCATTAACCAGATTGGCGGTATTTCTTATGGATATATGTATTTTACCACAATTTTACCTATAATTTCAAAGATTTAATTAATAAAACAATAAGAAAAGTTAAATATACTTCCCAGAAAAAGCTATCAGAATGTCACTAAAACTGTTATATTTGACAATGACATGTGTCATGTTATAAACATTGGAATTTGTCAACTGGTTTCCTTAGTGCCGTAGCCTCTGCGATTAGTTCACTCTATAAATTATAGTGTCTTTATCTCTAAATCTATACAAGATATAATAAAAATTTTAAGTGTATTAGATAGAGAATTTTATGTTCTTCAATATTTAATAAAAAAAACTCCCAAAAAAGTATATTTGGAAGAATTTTTCTAAAAAACTACTACTTCCGGTTATTCAATTGTTACCGAAACCTTTTCAGCTCTTCCCAGGAATGTCAGATTGAGGAAACTGCAGTTAAATATTTTTTAAGTCTTATAGTTTTTGAGGAATCGTGTCTACAACATCCAGACATACACACATACACACATACACACATACACACATACACACATACACACATACACACATCCACACACACACACACACATACATCATTTTAAAAATGTTATAATCGGATTCTAAGGACCTTAAATCGTGCTTATTCAATAAAATCTGGATATGCGAATTTTAGCATGAATCCAATACCTCTCTCAGCGAGAGGTAAAAAATGGTGTAATCCCCCATTATTTACTCTGCTTAAATATCTTAACTGAAGTAAATTATAACTAGAAGATTCATCGAGAGAGAAAAATTCGTAAATGACGCTATTATTTAACGTGAAGGACATTTCATCTTAAATTTTCGTACTGAGTTTAATTAAACACATTTTGTTTGAGTTTTAATTTACGAAACTAAATTGCGAAAAAGTTACAATATCATTAATTTGGAGTTGTAATTCAAATTTAATCTACAATCATAGTGTTATTGTCCTATTTTATCTCATGTCATATCTCAGAGGCATTTTCGTACGATTTCATTATTCTTATATTCATTTTGCTTCCCTATGTTCATTATTACAATCTTTGCGATTGTGCAGTTCATTAAAACAGAAGCAATTTGAATCAGGTTGCATTCATTGTAAGTCTCTATCAAGTAACGAATGTCTTTCTGTAGGAAGTGAGCAATTCTGTGTAGTTTGTGAAATATTGCGGTGAATGTATATTTCACCTCTGCAGCTGTGTGAAACTCGACTCTACACTGCAGACCTAGCAAATGGATTTTTTGTTCGCAATGTTTGTGATAAAAGTAAATAAAACGTGCTATAGTATTTAAATATGGTTTTAACGAATTTAAATGTAGCGTTTAGAGTTTTTGTAGAGAAATTATTGCTGTGTTAATTATACACATGAAATAAAAGCTCCAACATTATGTTATATTAAAAGCAATTTATTACTGGTATAATTTATACATAACTATTCATTTTGTTTACATAAATAAACAGATTTAATTCATTTGTGCTGTTTTTCAGTTAATTTTCAAATTTACACCCTGTCGTATTATGCATAAAGTGATTGATGAGAGATACCTAATTTCATAATTTGAATGACATTTCCATAAAAAATGTGTTTTATCCAGATTTGTGTGGCAATAGGCGCATCAATAATAATTGCTTATGCAATGAGTGCAAAAAAAATAGAATATTGTGTTATTGGGAGTAAAAATGATTCTCTGTGTGGCGAGCACGTAAGTTTGCACGGCGAGCGGTAGCGAGTCGGACAATTACATACGAGGCACACAATGACACTTTTACTCCGAATGACACATTATATTTTTTCTTCAAACATACGTATTTAAATAAAACAATTACAACTTGACGTTAAAATAATTATAAATATTTTACGTGAAGGACGTTTGCTGATTTCAATTGCACTGTTGCTATGGAAACTTTCGTATTTGTTCACTTTTTGTTACATTCAAGTGAAAATTTTCACGTTTTGACGTTTAAATAAAAACTATGCAATTTTATATTCTCCTTATGTGCAATTATATCAGAATTTGAAATATTGATATGTACGGCTCTTGGAGTTGTTCACTCAATGGAAGTTCAACAATATTGCACAAGGATGTGATATGTCGAGGAATCGCTGAAAAACAATATGAACTTTTCATATAACTTTAATTCTAATAATTCTTACCGTCATTACCAATATGTAAGTCTGCTATTTTATAATATGTTATTTCGTTAAATATAAACTGTTTATATTTCAAATTGTAGATTATTTTGGTTAACTTGAGGCGATATGACAGGTTTCTATTGTACAAGTTACTTCTTATTCGCTCATTTTATGTGGTTGCTATGGATATTTATTTATTTCATTTCTACGCTGAATCAAGTCACAAGATGTAAAAATATGAAACTTTAAATTAAATTGTAAAAATAAATAAAAATGAAACACTGATGAAATTTGATTTGCATGTTTATTCTATCACAACCTAAAATTGAATAATTATTTACACAAAATACGTTACTACACTCTAAGAAATATTGTCCGTGTAAAATAACCAAATCGGTTGGTTAAGTAATTTGGTGTTAATTTTAACACAAAAATAAGTTCATTTTTCGTCCGTGTTAAAAATACGGTTTGGTTAAATTTTGTCCGTGTTAATTAAAATAATTTTTAAAATTTTAACCACATATAGAGTAAATGAGACATATTACTCAAAAATATGGTTACTTTGAATCATAAACAAATTTTTGAGTTAGTTATACTCTACTTTAGGGTATATTTGCACAATATGGTGTTGGAATTACACTATATTTTGTTAAATGTAAAATAACACCAAATGGTGTATATTTTATTCCGTTCTTACCTGTAGATACAATTTTATTCTAGTTTAATACACGCAGCGAGACGGGCAACAGTAGTGTATTGTGCAACTCAACTTTGAGATATACCTACATCACAGACCACATTTGTTACAAAAATATCATTACTGCAAATATCGATATACCCTGTGACATTAAAATTAATAGTGCTAAATGGATTTCGTATGATTTTTTGTACAAACCAGGTTACTTCCTCGTACCAGAAATTGTTGAGTCTTTACCAATATTTCACCAAATAATAGACATTATTACTATAGAAAACACTGTCATGTTTGTTACAAAATCTTGGAATACATTATATTTTGATGAAACTCTACAGGCATTTAAAATTGCAGAATTTAATGTATCTGGAATAGAACTAATATTTTTGAATACCTGTTTGTACAAAGAACCATACGAAATCCTCTCATGTTCCGATGGTAATTATATTGTACCTAAACATATTTTTGTACAGCACTGACAATCAAAATGTAATATTTTTTTTATAGAATAAAATTATACAAATTATATTTCAATGAATTTTATTTACCTTATTTAACACATATCTTGTTAAAATTTACTTAAATACGTCTAAATGAATACACCGAGTGGTGTTATTGATATCCAAACTTACCCATATATGTGTAAATGGTAACACTATTTAGTGTAGAAAAAATAAGATAATTAACTCGTAAATTTAGTTAAAATACTATTTTCAGTGTAAATTTTAACACGCATTATTATTTTTAACCAGAAATTTTGTGTTAAATTTTAAACCAATTTCCAGTGTACTTTTTAACCAAACAGACAGTTTGTTAAAATTACACCTAATCTGGTGGACCTCCTGGAACCAATTTTAGTGTTAAAATTGGTTAAAAATTTCTTAGAGTGTAGGTAAACTTTAACATAACACTAACAATGGTTGTTAGAGAAGGGTATTGGCCACTTGATTTAACTAAATTTATTTAGAATATATAGGCTGCGTACTCAAAATTCATATCAAATATTAACATAAATCAAATGTCCAAACTGCAATGACAAGTGTCATTGTCAATGTCAAATTTTCCAATGACACATGTCACTACATATATATATATATATATATATATATATATATATATATATATATATATATATATATTGTCCGAGAAGTGCAGATTGCGAAACGAGGCGTATTCGAAAGATACATACCGGGTGTAACACGAAAATCGGGCCATAGGCGTTTAACATGGGATAACAGTTTTTCCTTGCGCAAAAGTGGCCTATTATTTTTGGACAAAAATGCTTCAAATAAATGTTGTAGAGAATTAAACTCTGCATCTAATTTAATTATTACATTTTATTTTCCACGTTTCGTAACCGTTGTCGTGGTATTGAAATAAAATCACGAACAATTGTAATGACTTTTCACCTGTCAGAATTATAAAATATAATAATCACATTTTCTTTTGTATGTTTCGCAACCGAAGAAATTGAATTTAAAATTTTATAAAAGTTACTTCTTTATAGTGTTAGTCATGGTACTGAAATAAAATCTCAAACACATTTTATGACATTTTGCCTGTCAGAAATTATAAAATATAGTTTTCATCAAAATAATACTACCTAATAATTTGTATCTACTATTCATGTGCATAGTTCTCCATTTTCTATAATGATAACTGAAACAGAGTTTTTCTAACAGATAAAATATAACACAATCTGACAGATACGTCTCTGTGACAGGTAAAATATGTCACAAAAGTTCTATCTAACTGTCGAAAGAGATAAAAAAGCTTGAGCAAGTAAAATGTTTTTTAAAAGATAGTACATCAAAATTTATATTTTACGTCGCACCGTAAGCCCAGGCTGTAGAACGGAAGGTTAACATTTATATAATACATACATACCCACATGTACAAAGCAAGTATTTTAAATTATTTGATCCGGGTTTTACACATGACCTACTTTCAAATCCATATTAAAAAGGAATACATTTTTTGACATTAGGCTGGAATATATTTTTTATCAAATATATTTCAAATGTAGTACGCCCGAGGAAATGTTTAAAAGCGGTTAATGGAACCCACAATGTGCACATCCTGAAAAATTCGTTGCTATTTGTGCGGGCATTTCAGCCATACATTCACATTCCCATTCCCCACTTTCGGTTTCGTTCGACGTGTGTTGTGTATGACGAATGACCCTCGGCCACAAAAAGAAAACTCGACGTGAAATATCAAAGGCTGTGACCGAGTTCAACCCTCTCTAACCCTCTAAATGGATCACATTCATTATTATAATTTTCTTAGCGTAATTAATGAGCCACAATAAAGCGGAAAATCGTTTCTTTTATACAGGGACCCAACACACCATCAGGTAATTAAAATTAAAATGAATATCTGATTAATTAGACTTCATTAATTTTATTGTGTATATTTTACCCAAATAAAAAGAAAGAAATTTTATAACTTTATCAAAAGATAAAAAAAAAACTCTTGCTACAACTTTTTATCAGATTCAGATGATAAATATCAAAGAAGTGGTAGTAAATCTTAACTAATTTCTACAAAAGAATGGGAATAAAATACAGTCTTCGTACTTCAGTAGCTGAAATTTACCATAAAAGTTTCCAAAGTTTTGTAAGTACAGGGCAATAGGAAATTTTAATGTGCTCGCATTACATACATTAATATCTTTTTTCTTTTATACAAAATATAGAACGAAAGTTTCACCTGTTTAACTCGCAATTTTACTTGTATTTTATACAACCAGAACTTGTAGATTATGTCTTTCAAATCTACATAAATACTAAAGGCTGGTTTTTGTAAGCGGTAAACTTATGCATTTACCTTAAGCATTAGCATTATGACTGCATTAATAATTCGAATATAGACAAATGCGTGCTACGGTATATGTAGCTGAAACCTTAGCATAGTAAGCCGTAACCCTAGAATATGGCAATTTCTAAATTTTTAATGCAAAGTGCTAATGCCGACCAATCAGAAGAGTATATGTTCATGTACGATAGCTTGATTCTGGCGATATTCGCGACTGACAAGTTGACGTTTGATATTTTTGAAGAGTTCTGTCACATTGTTTTGATTAAAAATGAGTGATTTAAAAAAGTGACCAACCAATACAATTAAATAATATGCATATATTTATGATAAAAAAATCTGTTGTGACCAGCACAATACCTCTCGCCAATTTCATATTGGGCTATACAGGGTGTATCAGGACTAGTGTAAAAAAAATTAATAGCATATTTCTGAGATAATTTTGAGCAAAAATTGTCATATGAAGGTATATCCGAAAACTTTTCGTTACAGAGTTACAGGCCTTTAAACGTGCACCTCATCTGACATATTTTTATTAATAACTCTGATACTAGTTACACTAAAATTTTGAAACTTGATACGAGGATACTACTTATTGAGATGCATATTTAAACTTTCTTTTGTTTCTGTATCTCAACCAGAGGCGTCTCATATGGGGAAGTCATGAAGGTTTTTAACCTTATCTTTTTACCTATTAACATTTTTTCATTTTTAAATAGAATGTATTACAAACAATTTAAAAAT
The DNA here is from genome assembly GCA_943142095.1 of Ophonus ardosiacus. Lineage (NCBI taxonomy): Eukaryota > Metazoa > Arthropoda > Insecta > Coleoptera > Carabidae > Ophonus > Ophonus ardosiacus. Next base: position 12,938,274 of record OW964830.1, on the reverse strand, counting down.
ACACAAAAAATGTACTTTAGATAAAAATTGATAAACGCAATAGTTTTTGAGATATTTTTACTTTTAGAAAATGTAACGTATCCAAAATAGTTAGTCAACAGTTCAAAATCAATCAATTTACCATAGAAAATAGAACAAAATAGAAAAGCGACACAAAATCTGTTTACAACTATTGTTTATTTACCTTATTTTCAATATTAGTAATTCTTTTGCAAATTAAAAAAGTGTAAAATGTTAGTGTTGGTGAATATGTAGATATGGTGTTTATTTATAGATATTGTAAAAGTAATGGTTGTCGTAGTCCAGAGAACATCGACGTGGACATCAAAGAATGAATTTGTGTGAATTGCATAATTGATTTTTTCTAAAAATTAAAATATCTCAAAAACTACTGCGTTTATCAAATTTTATCGAGAGTACTTGTTTGTGTATTTTTGTATTGTATGTAATATTTTATAGGTAAAGTTGAAAAATGTTAATAGATCAAAAAATAACGATAAAAAACCTTCATATGAGACGCCTCTGGTTGAGATGCAGAAACAAAAGAAAGTTTAAATGTGCATCTCAATAAGTAGTATCCTCGTATCAAGTTTCAAAATTTTAGTGCAACTAGTATCAGAGTTATTAATAACGACGAGGTGCACTTTTAAAGGCCTGTAACTCTGTAACGAGAAGTGTCCGGACATACCTTCATATGACATTTTTTACTCAAAATGATGTCAGGAATATGCTATTTTTTTTTACACTAGTCCTGATACACCCTGTATAAAAAAATCTAATTATATCTATTCTTTATATTTCAATTCATTCTATGAACAAGCTTCCTCCTACTCTTCTAAATGTTCGAAATTTTCCAATTCATTGACAAGATTGGCGGTATTTCTGAAGGGTATATAAGGAAATATATGTATAGCAAGCGCGTGTTTAGTTGACACTGATACTGTACACCTTTGACTTTTAAATAAATCCCAGTTCTTTTTATACCAATAGCATATTATAATTATTATTAAATCTCGACTTGTCCATGTACGAATTTTAGATTTTTCGCATTCAAGAACAGTGTCAATTTAACGTGCGGCAGCTATATCTATAATTCTAAATATTTAATTAATGATAAAATAAGAAATATTAAATGTACTTCCCAGAAAAAGCCTTCAGTAATGTCTCTGGATTTTTGACACTGACATTTATATGAAATACAAACATTTTAATTTTTCAACTGGTTTCCATGGGCTTTTTGATTCATTTTACAATGTATTATTTATATATTTTTATTCAATTTTGACGTTTTAAACTGTCATTATTAACTCCATAGCAACAACTATAAGTAACACTTTTTTCACATGTGAATTAAATTTTTTTTTAAATCACTCACAAAATTTTAACTCAATCTGGCATTCTGCAATAAAAAATGCATTTAAAAATAACATCAAGAACGAAAATAACACCACATAATTTATCAGACATTATCATCCCTTTTCATTATTTTTTACGACATAAATGACAGACAATGAAGCTTTTTAAATATGTGACTTGACGTCTATCAGCGACGATTGTCATGCTTAGCCTACTAACTGATCAATTTTTTATTTTGTCAAAATTAAATATTATAATGGTTTTCATTATTATTTCGTCAAAATTAAATAAAATATTGTACAAACCACGTGAGATAAGAATGTTTATTCACTCGAAGAATTTAACTCACTCGCCCCTCGGGCTCGTGAGCTAAACTTTCTTCTCATGAATAAACATTACCTTAGCTCACTTGGTGTGTAAATATCTATTAACTCCCTGTCTCTAAATCTACAGAAGATATAATAAAAATATTCAGTGTATTGGGTAGATAATTTTATATTCTTTAATAGTTGTAATAACATAAATTTCCAAAAAATAATATCTAAAAGATTTAGACAACACACTTTGTTTTAAACTGCTTTTCTTTTTGTGTGTGTAAAATTTTTATTTTTACATTAAAAAATTTATTTATTTTAGGACGTTTCGGAGCTAACATTTATGCCCCATCTTTAGCAAATAGTATAAAAGTAGGTTTGTATTAATCAATACATTAAAATTTTTTTTTAACATAGTAAAACTTGTGCTGAGACAGAAACGGCAATGCTTTCTACTTATAATGAAAATTAATACACCAAATCTTCCTTCCAAAGTTTGTTATTAATTTAAAAATTCCCTTATCTTGTTAACCGGAGCGGATTATGAAGTGAACATCAGGTGTCGTAGTAGCAAAATGATATCTGCCATCTTCATGCGTCTTGTTACCAAACTTTAACTCATTTAACTTTAAATTATCTGTGTTGATTGGACTTCATTCTACATGTTCCTTAATTTCAGGCATCACCAACTTTAACTTTATTTAACAACTAATCATCACAGGCTTTAGTTCACTATATACAACAAAATTAAATAAAGATTAAATTTTTGAATTAAAGAATTCTTTTAATTAAATTGTTTGTGATAGACAGGTATAGTATAATTATTAATTACGGTATTTCCATATATAGCAAGACAGAGATATTACAAGCATTATTTACATTTAAGATCTAATAATCGGGCCTATTCTGCACCTCAATGGTTAAATTTTGGCAAGTAGTTATTAATTTTAACCAATCAAGTACCTAAAGTATGTCCGCGATGTGGTGACCGATCCATAATTTGTTTCAAAACTAATAATTAACAGTTATATACCGAGAGTTTTTTTATCAGTGAACATGGCCGTATGCTATTACCATAGTTACATTTAAAATGATTGACAGCAATGTATTATCGCGTTTTTTTAAAAACTGAACCACAGAATAGACATTCATACAGAAGCGACAGTCAGAGAGAGAAACGAAAATTAGAGAGAGAAATAGTATGCCAACAAATTTAAAGGGCTAATCGGATAAAATCGGATTGTTTCGGCATATCTTCGTATCTTACGATTCTTTGTTCATTTCATTATCTCGACGAGAACATTTTCTGTTGGGGTCAATAATAAAAATATATTGAGAAACACAAATTGATTTCTAATAAGAACAAACATGTTATTGTTTCAACAAACGATAGGAAAAATCGTTATCATAAAGAAAATCATTATATTTCGCATATTCTGGAGGAACTGTTGTCTCAGCTTGTCACGCCTATGTATTTTAGGGTTATGGCTAATTCAAGCAAACCAAACATGTCTTCTCACTTTTGACATATGTCATTTTGTGAACCGTTTGTGAATTTTACAAGTGGTGTTAGTTTCTAATAAAATGGAAAAAACGAAGAAGGTAGAATCGGGAGGACTTGTTTGTTCATATAAAAACTGTATAAGGAGATTTAAAAAATGGAGAAAGCGAAATGTACGTTTTTTTCGTTTCCGAAAGATCCATAAATGTAAGTAATGCAAAACGACTTCCATATCATGCAAAATATATATTCACTTAATAAATATAGGTGTAAAATGTGGCTCAAGGCCTGAGGAAGAGAAGATTTGATGGAGAAGGATATTTGGGACATATTCATTGAATCTGACGTTTGTTTCCCACGTCAAAGATATAGAAAATTCTGCATTGTATTGAATTTGTAAAATTCACGTATTTGTTCAATAAGAACATAATTATGTGTTTATTTTATGATTTCTTCTTAATTCGTTAATAAAATAAAAATTTTAGTACTTTTGTGTTCTAATTTTTCTTTTACCATTTAAAACAATTTAAATTTCGCGCGTAAATTTGCCAACAAATTTAAAGTTCAAGATCATAAACATCAAATCGTAACAACAATGGTGTAGACAAGGAGTGTCGCTTCTGTATATGTCTATTCTGTGACTGAACATAGGACGTGACATTTAGTGTAGTTGTCAAAGTCATCAAATTGTTATACAATCAAAATGTGTACAGAAACTTGTCGTAGACTCATGTTATAATTATACCAATTGACAATTTGAACTTTTTCTTCAACTGTATACATTTTGAAATGACAATTTGATGACTTTGACAACTATAATACATTCACTGTCACTCTCTATGTTCAGTTTTAAAAAAAACGCGATAATACATTGCTGTCAATCATTTATGTAACTATGGTAATGGCATATGTCCATGTTCACTGATAAAAAAACTCTCGGTATGTATAATCTGTCTTTGTCACATACACGCTTGTTCAATCATTGGTTAATGCTACGTGAGTCTAATATGTCCATCTCTTTTCCACTGCTTGAAAAGAAAAAAGATAGATAGAAATCAATCTATCGTAAACTACAAAAGAGTATTATATTACTGAAACGTCGAACTGTCAAACTCATACGTCAAAATAATGTAAAGTAAACAGATCGTTGATTCTAAAACAATGGTCTTCATGAAAATGTTATAGTGACTTGGATTATTTGTTGTCAAATTTATAACTATTAGTTGCTAAAAATTAGACCCGAAAATAAATAAAATTTTAATAAAAATTACTAGCAGCTCTTATAGCTTTGTTTGTAAACAAATAATAGACAGCTTTGACAGTCCGTAAGATAATACCTCATAAACGTAACAATGCCATGGCGTTACTGCCATAATATGCGAATAAAAGCGAATTAACACACCCAGAAATGGGTAATAAACGGTAATGGCATTTTTTTATTATAACTTTTAAAACCCGGTAATTCCATCTCTGGTTAAACTGTCAGTTAAAAGAAAAATATAGCATCGATATTATTATAACATAAAGTGTAAAAATTTCAAGTTTTCGATGTGCCATTTTTCTTATAACTGGCAGTTAAATTAACAGCAGTTTAATCAGAGTTGAAAAAAAAAACGGACCTAAGAGTAGCAAGACGCGAAAAAAATTCGTTTGTTACTTGACAATATTACATATGAAACATAAATAAATAAAAATCAATATTTTTACATGCAGCAGCTTTGGTAGGGTATTATGTTTGAAGTTGTTTTAGTCGCAGTAAATGGAAAACTTACTAACATCAATCACAATAACTACATATTTTATAAAATATAAAACTTTTTACTTACACACTGTATGAAAGTGAATAATCATTTATTGTAATGCATATTAATTTTATTTTGTGCAGAGTTCAATAATGATTGTTTTCAGAAGTGAATACTATTCAAAGTCTGTGAATAAAGGCTGAGGACGTGCATTAATATTTTATGAATAGTAAATATTTGACTAATGACATGCGAATAGCTTGGACGGTATAGGTGCAACTTGCATCATTAAAAGTTCAAATTTATCAAACTTTACTTTTGAGGAATTTTGTCCTGAATAACTGTTTCATTAATATGAGACAAATATGTTTTGACTGGCAATGAGCCAATGTTTAATACTATATTCGTATATTAATTAGTAATAATTAATTTCATAAATGTGTACACTTGCTATGTATTCAATTTTGTTTCCCTTTTAATTGTAAAAAAGGAGAACGACGTAATTAACTAATCCATTAAAAAAGAAAACAAAAAACTAAAAATAATATATACTACAACAAGTATTGGAATGGCCCATATTCTATACGAACAAAAAGTTTGTGGTCCGAGCCGAAGGCAAGGACTACGGTTTGCGAGTGTGGAGTATGCCATTCCAAACGTGTTGTAGACTATACTCCAACAAGATTTTAGAAATTATACAAAAATGATGTTGATTCTTTATAAACAATATATTATTATATGCAATCAAATAGTCCATTAACTCCTTATTAAACACCATATCATTCTTTTTTAATAATAATTAGTAATAACTGGCCCACTGTATCATTAGCAAGATATTATTTCTGGTGGCGTACATACCACATCTATAATCTTCATTACCACTTGAAATTATTCTATAAAATGTTATTTAGTTAAATTTCTAAGTAATGTATTATTATTTAGATAAACTTAAGCTTCTTTTCCACCGATTGTTCTTATACGTAGCACCTGTAATTAATGCTAATGTATTAAGAGCAATGCGTAAGAACAAAAGATTGCCAACTTCTAACCTGAACAGTCAACTGTCAATCTATTTTATAATTATTAAATTTTTGATTTTTTGTTATAGATATAGATAAAGAAAATTATGTATATCACATATTTAAAAGAAGAAGAATTGCTACTGCAATTGCAGTCTACTGGACAACAAGTAATAAGGGAAAAAATTGTGACATTTCTGTTGAATTAATCACTAAACAAAATAGCTGGAAATGGTAAATTGTCATAATGCATTAAGTCTTATGCACTAATCACTATGTCTTAAGCAATAAAACATTCGGTGGAAATGAGGCTTTACTGCGCTAAAGATCTCCAAAAACCTGTAAAAGTTAACAGAACCTCCAAAACTGTTAAAAACTTCAAAACGTCAAACGCTAATTCAGAAATAAATAATAATAAAACAAAGAGACAACCATAGCAACCGAACCGATATTTGATATACCGCGCTAATATGCAGCTAAACAGATTCTGATCGGTCGAAAGCCGTGTGGAATTATTCCCCACGGGTTGTTGGAATGATATTGATTTCAACATAATTTTTAGTTGTAGAATGTGTAAATTCCAAAATAGTGTTCGAGAAATACTATTCCTTGCAAGTTTTAGATTATACTTTTTCTAACACTATTAAAAATAAATATTTTCCTCATTATTTAACATTTTTACTAAAAACAATAAAATATTATTGGTATGTTACACAAGTAATTATTTGTTATTTAACTTACCCTATAAAAAAGCTTAAACCAAGGCATATAATTAGTTTTTGTGATTTTTTTTACAAATTGACAGTTTAGATGACAAAATCAAAAAAACAGTGGAAACAACGCGCCAAGCAAACTTGTTTTTGAAAATAATTGCGTTTCCCCATGCATTTTAAATGGGTGAATTGAAAAACTATTGGGAATAATATTCCGTAACAGTATAACAATATTTATTATTATTATTTTATTTAAAAAGTAAGTGCTATTATTCTAAAGGACGAGTAAACAGCAGCGCTGGTAAAAAAATATATATGACAAACATTCGTATTAACAAATTAACAATTTTATGCTTGATAACATTTACAAAGTAGCAACTCAATATTTCTTAAATAAATATAAGGGAAGCCATATAAATTAATTTCTAACTTTAATATCTTTTCCCTTTGTAATTTAACATCAAGGTAAGCGTTGGAAAATTAAGCAAAGCAGCCGTGTAGCAAAGAATAAATTTTTGAAAACAAGTCTATTTCTTTCTCTGGAAAAGCTGTTCAGAATAGGTGGGTTAAGAAGACACGAGAAAAAGTATTTGAAAAATATTATAGGCGTGCTTCTCTGGAATAAAAGAGAGGAAAATTCTTTAAGGAAACACCCTTACACAGGTATTTCCCTTTCAAGGGATTCTTATATTAAAATATAAGAGGATTTGAAAATTTCCGATGTATTTTTATATTATATGTATGTACGACGGAAATATGATACAAGAAAGCTTATGATAAAATAACATGACCTGTTTCAATATCGAAATAATATACGAGTATAATTAGTTTTAAAGCTGTTTTATTAATTATATATATATATATATATATATATATATATATATATATATATATATATATATATATATGAAAGTACTATATCGTGAGCGCAAAGTTATATAACTAGAAACAGGGAATCGCTCAAAACAGCTGTAGACACGTGTTTCGCTCTTATTAGAGCTCATCAGTACAGCATAGTTAACAGGTGGATATTAACTAGAAGTAATAAAAGACAGACAAATTTGTAACAGCACCAGTAAGCTGCCAAATACACATTTGTTGCTTCGGTCAGCATTTCCACGAATTTGTGGAATAAATACGACGTCGCAGCAGAGGTAATTTATAACCACCCACCAGACCCGTTACTTGAACCCCAAAGATAAATATATGAAAGTTTTGAGCGATTCCCTGTGAACCATTTTTCTGGTATATATATATATATATATATATATATATATATATATATATATATATATATATACAATTATAAAATTATGGAATACTGTGCTTTATATTATAAATAATATATGAATAATAGGGTCCTCCACTATACTCTCAAACCAATTAGAAGATGGGTCGTCTATGTACATTAAAATGAACATAAAAAATGTATGATAAGGACTATTGAAATTTAGAAAAGTTATTAGTTTTAAAATATTCAAGTTCTTAAAACCAGTAACCTCGCTTTAACGTCTATGGCTCTACGAAAATAACGAAAAAATGAAAAAATACCAAATAATACTATTTTTACGTTCATGTCTGTGCGTGTGTATATCGATAATTTCGTCTCCGATAACTCCATTACTGGAATTCCAAAAATTGTAATTGTTTCGTATTCCTCTTCTATACATCCAAATGAACATGTAATTAGAATTTGGTTGCAAATAGTCAACTGAAAGTTCCCGAGCTTGAAGTTTTCAGTTTCTCTTAAAAAAAATTTTGTAATTGTATTTATATATAACAAACAAAAAAGAAACTAATTTCTCTCGTGACGAAATCGATTTGTTGTAAATTTTAAATACTGGTATTGAAATGATCTGCTCTATCCTTCATACTTATAACTTCTACAAGGAAAATCATTTCTACGTCCTCAATATTTTCTAAATCTTTAATAATTTTAATTTTTATGTGTGACAGTAGATAACTAATAGTTAAAATATTCCAGATTTTCGAGTGGCAGTTAAAATTATTACTAATACTCGAACCGAAATTGGTAAAATCAATTTTGAAACATTATCGTTGGGTACCACTATCTGTCGCTTTAACTAGAGGTTGTAGAAACCGGCCTAAATAAATTATTTAACCGAAGTTAATAGATTTTCGAATTTATTTCTTACATAGTTAAAATTAAAACTTGTAAAATTTAACGCCAATTGCATCATTTTATTCGTTTACAAAAAGAAGTCGTGTTGGAAAAAGTTTGTAATTGGTTAACGTACAATGACATAAATTATTGTTCAACATTTTATTATGTACTAGGAATGACATTACTTGTCAAGAAACGATTATTTAGTGTAATGTATTATTCAATAGCAGTATAGGTAAACTAAATTACAGCACATCGCAATTTACATTTTCTGTCTGAAAACTAGAATAACTTTGCAAATGACAAACTCACAACCAGCGTTGGATGCCAATGTGTGGAGTACAATTTTATACTTCTGTGCGTAGACAAAGTAAACTAAACTATGTAGACAGAGAGAATGTTGACAGAATACCTATTTTCATACGGCAGTTCGGTAGTAGTAGCTAGGGAATAGATGTATTCAAATAATGTTTTTCTACCTCCTGCAAAATGTTATTTAATGTAGGTAGATACCTTACATAACTTATGACGTGTTCAAATATTAACTGCGTAAATTATTTGATTTAATTTTATAGGTATGGGAATCGTACTAAAAATCGCATATAGAGATTTTAGTGAATATGCAGGTTTTGATGTCCCCAGAATCCGATTTTAACATTTTTACAATGATGTCTGTAGGTATGTATATGTGTGTGTGTGTGTGTGTGTGTGTGTATGTGCGTGTGGATCGTGTGGACACGATTACTCAAATACAATAAATCAGAAAATTTTGAAATTTTGTATACCCATTTTATACTAATGTTAGAAGAGCTCATTCGTTTTTAGTGTATATGGGATAACCAGAAGTAATTTTTCAGCAACTTTTACTAATAAAATTTAAATAAAATTGTTCAATCTTCAATTCTACGATAATAGCATTTGGTAAATAACTTTAATAACTTTAAATATAAATTTATAAGAAAATTTTTTGGTTAAAAAATTATCCAATTGAATACCTTTATTGCTGACCACGTGTGAGAAAGTAACTAATCAAAACAAAGTTACACTGAAAATTTTTTGATTAAAAAATTATCCAATTGAATCCCTTTATTGCTGACCACCTGTGCAAAAGTAACCAATCAAAACAATCTTACACTGATAATTATCCTAAGACAATTATCACTTATGTCACTAAGTTGCGATGTAACAAACAGTTTTTGACATATAATTAAAGATTAGTTTAATTTAAAAATGTCATTTTCACGCTGTCAATGAAAATGATGATTTAATCAAAAAATACTGTATTAAATAAAAAACTAAACGTGGAGAATATTTATGGACTTTAATATGTCTTATCTTCTTCTGTTTGGTCTCACTCAAAGAGGTCTCATTCTCATTGCACACTTCACACTGACCACATTCATAGCCACATTCACGTTCATAGCTACTAGTGACATCTATTGGGCTATGTTAGACACAAAAATTCTGTCAAATACAAATTTTAGGCAAATTTAATGTTAAAATTGCAAAAAAATTTCTCACCGAATACCCCTCGATCATTGATAAGTACTTCTAATTTTATCACACTTCCTCAAGCACGTTGCTTTTAGGTAACACCACCTCCGCCTTCGGCGTCGGGTTGTTACCAAGCAACGCGCTTTCGGTAACTGTCATAAAATTATTTCGTAATTATCAATGTCCTCGGGATATATTATAGCTGATAATTTATTTTTATACATCATCTTGCCTATGCGTCAAACAAAAACAATAATACTTTAATAACAATTTTGACATATTTAAACAAATGTCACTGTCAGGAAGCAATATTATTAAAATTAATAATGGAACCTTGTAGTATACAGAGTGTCTCTTAAATAGGGGGACATGGCTTAACCACAGATTGCTGAGGCTAAAATACCGGAAAGTATACCATTTAGCCAGAATTCTGCTTCGAAGTTCTACGAAAAAAAATTAATTTTGCTTATAATAACCGGACGCTTTATTTGATTTGGATGTAATTTGGTATGACAGTTTATATGGTTATAAGTCATCTTTTAAGGTGATACTTGTTATTTTAGTGAACCACTAGTATATGAAACTTAGGTGTCCCAACATTGGTTAAACCGTAACTTTTTAATGGCCACGCAGATTACGTGAAATTATTTTTTTTTTTTCAGAAAGATACATTCAATAGTAAACTTTTCTTTCTCTATGTAATTTGTGATATCTGTTACGGTTCACATATAAAATAACAAAATCTGAGTGTCCGTCCCGCTAAATTTTTAAAATAAATTTTATCTAGCAGTCTGTCCAAATGCCAAACATTTAATTCTTAATGACAGTCACGAGTTGTCAATCTTCTCAACTTGTTTAGGAGAGTAAGCTAACATATTTAATCGTCTTATTTATAATAATGGTAGTAAAATATTATTCTGCCGAACAAACGGATGTTACTAATTTTAGAATATTGCGAAGAAAATTTTTGACAACCCATGAAACAATTGTTACTGTCATTAAAAATTAGTTGTTTGACATTTGGATAGACTGCTAGAATAATTTTATTTTAAAAATTTAGCAGTGCAGACACTCAGATTTTTTTTTTTTTTTTGTGTGTGTGAGCTGTAACAGATATCACAAATTATACACAGAGAGAAAAGTTTACTTTTGAATGTATCTTTCTGAAGAAAAATAATTTCACGTTTTCGGCATGACCGAAAAAGTTACGGTCTAATTAATGTTGGGACACCTAAGTGTCATACACTAGTAGTTTATTAATAATAACAAGTATCACCTAAATAGATGACTTATAACCATATAAACTGTCATACTAAATTTTATCCAAATCGAATAAAGCGTCCGATTTTGAAGAACTTTGAAGTAGAATTTCTGGCTAAATGGTACACTTTCCGGTAGAAGCAAGTTTGGTTAAATCGTTTTATTTTAGCCTCAGGAATCTGTGGTTAAGCCATGTCCCCCTATTTAAGAGACACCCTGTGTAGTAGTAATAATAAATTTGATTCTAATGAAATTAAGGTCTGTAAAAATCATATATTTTCAATATTAGATGTACTATTGACTTGCTTCATTGTCTTGCAGGGAATGGCTCTGAAACAACTATGTGTAAAGATGAGAGTACTATTTTGATTTTTGTAAAGTTTTCTATTAGTTTTGTCATTATTTGTGAAATTTATTTTGTGTATGATATATTTTTTAAATGTAAAATAAAGATTGTTATGAGTGAATACTGAAATACTTGAATATAATGGTTGCTTTGTTTATGCTGCGGGAGGTTATAGGCTAGCCATATCAGATATTTTTTTAATCAAGTCATGACTTATGGGTTTAATTACCCTATTTACCCCCCTTGTATACTCGCCTGTTTTGACAATATATATATATATATATATATATATATATATATATATATATATATATATATATATATATATTACATTAGATGTTTTATAGAGCATTCTTATGGTTTGCTTGTTACTTGCATATTTCGTAGGTACTTCATTTTTCTAAGTTACTTATTATACATATCGCACCCCGGCGAGAAGAGTGACACAAGTCCAAAAAATAGTTTTGCGTAAAACTTAAATTAAAGAAGACAGTTCTCGAATGTAAAGTTACTCAGGCTGTGTCCGATGTTGCATTTTGGCATTTAGATTTTAGGATTTAGGTCTTCTTCACATAAATACAACTCCGAATGGGACACTAGTGATATCCATTGGTTACTGTTAGTATCATATTTCATAAAATAGAAGCACAGGAGCACACTACGCCATGAAGTTGACGCGCACTAATTAAACAAATTATATTCGTTGATATAATTTGTACAAAACGTCAAATTTGCTGTCAAAGATAGCTTCTTGACGCAAATTTGACGTTTTGTACAATTATATCAACGAATATAATTTGTTTAATTAGTGCGCGTCAACTTCATGGCGTAGTGTGCTCCTGCAAAACCCTAAAATCTAATTCCTAAAATCCTAAATAATCACTAGATTTAGGGCATATAAATTTAGGATTTAGATATTAGGGTGATAAAAGTGTAACATCGGACACAGCCTTACATTAGCTCGAAACGAAACGACATTAGCTCCATCTCTCGAAAAATATAATCTTGTTTATGTCACTATTCCTGTTTATTAGAAGCATATTTTTGACCAATTTTATCTGATGAACTTAAAATTTGTAAATTTTGACTTATGTCACTATTCTCGCCGGGGTGCGATATGTATGTCATTATTTCAAGTTAATTTCTTCAAAATCGTTTAAGTACTACGTTACTAATAGTTACGAAATAACAATAACATATACATATACTTTACTTTCTCTTATAATTTTATAAATTCGCTTTGCTTCTACTGATGGATGAGAAGAAACACTCGATGATTTAATTATTTATTTTTGTGTTTAAGCTGTAGTGAATCTTTCTCCTCATTTCTTTTGTATGGCTTGCTCGGATAATAATCTGGGGTTATCAGCTTGCATGTTTGAAATATTAATTAACATGTAATTCCCAGCTGAACAGGGCAGACTTCCCAACTTTATACATCTTCTTCTAACTATTAAGTTCGCGTTTCCAATTAACCGGAAAGCCTGGATATGGTATACCTAAAACCTGCACTTGCAGGCTGCAAGGCTTTGTACGTATTGCAAACTGCACATTGCAACCTAATTATAATCATATTGTGCACAAGATATTACCATGAAATATACAAATCCAATAATTACTGTAAGAGAAATTAAAATCAAATTAATTTGAAACATACATATAAACAGTAACAATTTAATATATCTATAATTATTAGGGATATTACTCGTATACAGATTAAAACTATTGTCGTACCGTACGGAGACTTTTTTGTATGACTTTCTAAAATTCTGTTATGGCTGTTATAATGTGCATTCATTGTTATTTAATTTCATATTATTGGCAATAATGTCTATCATAATTTAAAATTGTATAGGTACTTGTGCTGGTCGGTCATTTAAAATACAGTAGTCATTGAATAAAGACAAAGTTTAAAAGCAGAAATAATTAATATATTATCCTAACAATAGATGCAATCCATTGGTACTGAAATGTTTTATTTTTTCTTTCTTCTAGCACTTCATCTTAATAATTGCTTTTTAGTTTGTATTTTTAGCAAGTCTCTTAAATTTAGATACAAAAAACTGAAAATATTATTTTTAAATTTTCTTTTCTCTTTGTTATATTACGCTCTACTCCGTAAATTCCAAGCAGAATTTTAGTTTCATATTACACGTAAAAGAGAAAAAAAAGCCATTGTTATTTATTTTATTCATTTAATTTTCTCGTCTAGGTAATAATAAGTAATTTCTGGTAAAGTTCTTTAATAAACAAATGCATTCGAAATGAGTGGAGCATTAACATTTTAATCATCGTCTCTCTAGAGATTTCTGTTGCACTGAATAATATCTCTATCTTACAAGGGAATGCTATATTTCGCTCAAGAAGTAGAATTCATTATTAAAATTAAATCCACAAAAAGAAATATTTACTACTTGGAGTTAATTGCACTGCTTGCTAAAACGATCAGTCTCATTTACATTCCTTTCATCGAGGGGAATGTAAAAAGAGAATAAATAGTCAACAATATTTTCGTTTAATTATAAATAAAACATTAAGAAGGAATTGGACTTGCTTATACCTCTGAGCATCATATATAAAAGAGATATAGGAATCATGCATATAAATTTTGGTAAACCTTTTTTGAAGGTCCACAAAATTAGATTTACAGATAATATTTAAATATGGATTCATAAACAAGAAAATTTAAAAGAATTACAACTGTTAACAGACACGAAAATATTTAATAAACTGGGTCGATATTACTTCAAAAACTTTTCTGAAAAGTTATCATATTCAAAATTAAACAAAAACAATATTATACAAGTGTGCGCGGTGAATACTGAGTGAGATACTCGGAGAAGTTCGTTTGTTCATTGCAAACTGCAAGTAATATTAAAAATTTTCATTCCTTTCAGAAAGTTGGCTGAAATATTGCCACTGGAAAATTTATTCAATGGATATTTAGAATTATTTCAGTCAGCACTGGCGTGGTTTACACCGAGACATTATATTGTGACCTAATCAAATCTTAACTTTTAGTCAGTTTACACCGTTATTTTTTCAAGGTCAAGTTTGATATATCCTCATTAGTAAAACTTGAACTGTTAAATTAACATAACTTATTTAATAATATGAAATAATTACAAAAATCAACCATGCAAATTACTTTTATGTAAAATATCTTACACTAACTACATTTTTATCAACAGACATTCACGTAACCTATGTCTCCAACAACCTAGCATTAAACACGGAGAACGCGCATACGTAACTTGGTTTTCATACGTTTACAAGGGAAAACTGTTTTACAGTCAGATTAACTACTTTGGTTAAGTATTAGCACCGAAACGCACGAAACTATGCTGGTATGTCAGTGATTACATGATGCATACTAAACTAAATATTAGTAAAAAAGGCATAATTTAGTGTTTGGTCAGCTTAGAAAGATATCGGTGTAAACCGGGCCAATCACCCCAATTCTGTAACAAAGTTGCTAAATCTTAGCAATATTGCTATAGTAAATAAGAAAATATTAAAATGATAGGCTTTACATTTGTTTATTTAATTCAAAAATAACACCAACAGGATTCATTTTAAATTATTATCGTTGCTACAATAGCAACTTCGTTAACTACAAATCGTTAAATTTTTAACCACTTCAGATTTGTAGAATATGAAATACATAAAAGTTGTTAAAAGTAGCAACAAAATCCAATTAGCAATGTCACGTGGTTGCTAATCCGTAACCATTTCCTTACAGAATCGGGCAGTATGAATTATAAATTAATCAAACAATAAAGAAATTTACAAAAATATATTTTAGAAATAGATCATAATGTCAATTTTGACTTTCTTTTCTGGCATATTCATGAAATCACTACGTATACTGTTATGCCAAATAACGCGTCCTGCATGGATATCTCCAGAAGTCAGTTTCCTTACAGTGTTTACCATTTACGTATTCAGTTTTGCACTTAGTGCAACTAATGTCGTGATACTAGACACTAGTTATTACAACACCTGTTTAATGCATTTTAAGGCTGTGTCCGATGTTGCACTTTTATCACCCTAATATCTAAATCCTAAATTTATATGCCCTATTTAGGATTTTAGGAATTAGATTTTAGGATTTTGCAGGAACACAACATGCCTTGAAGTTGACGCGCACTAATTAAACAAATCATGTTCGTTGCTATAGCTATAGAATAGCTTCTTAGCTTGTATTTTATGAAATATAATATTAATATTCAATCTGAAGCATCAAATTAAATCGAATTGTATAAATTATTTTTGATATTGTAAAATGTCGCCATACAAACCAATGGTTGTCATTAGTGTGCAATTCGGAGTTGTATTTATGTAAAGAAGACCTAAATGCCAAAATACGACATCGGATACAGCCTAAGTCAGTGAATGCGAACCTTTTTTGGTGTTGGGTCAGAATCAAAATATTTTTCTGTAATTAAAATCGCGGATAACGCATCTGTAGAAGCAAAAAACACAAAATCAATATTACGTAGTATACCCAGTTATATTAAAAACTAGTAAGAAATTACTTGTCTTTTTTAAGATAATAAATTTTTGATATCAGGATTCTAAATTGTTGCTCTTAAACTTACGTATGCAACAGTTTTTACCTCCCGCTACCCTTGGTAAGGGAGGTATAGGGATCGTGCTAAAAATCACATATCGAGATTTTAGTAAATGACCACGTTTTAAGGTCCCTAGAATCCATTTTTAACATTTTCACGATGATGTCTGTATGTGTGTATGTGTGTATGTGTATGTGTGTATGTATGTGTATGGATTTTGTCTTCGCTCAAACTCAAATACTATCATTCAGAAAATTCTGAAACTTTGTATTTCTATCCTATTCTAATATGAAAAGAAGCCATTAGATTTTGGTGTAAATCGGATAACCAGAAATGGCACTTTACCTGAAGCTCATAGTGGTTTTTCTTCAAAAAATACCATTAAATACCATTTTTTCGAATTTTATGTCTTATGAAAATTAAACATTATTGAATTTTTTACAGGATTACATTAATACTTTTTCTATATATTTTACAGATAAATTTAAAAATATTTTTTTTTATTAGTCGCGAAGCTTAAGATATAAACTATTCCTTTGTTACACAGTTAATTTTTCAAATGAACGTAACTGACAGTAAATGTCACTATCAGAAAACTTATCACTTCAAATTAATAATAGTGACATTTTAAAAAGAAAATAGTAAATAAAGCAATAGTTTTCTGCAATGGAACAGTTTGCAGCGTTAGTAAATACGTGTGTTGGCCACATCAGATTTTTTCATTTTCATTTAGATTTATGTCCGCCGATTTTGCGTAATGCATTGAATTGTTCTCAGAAATTAATTTATCCGAAGATTATTAATGTGGTATTTGCTAATTTTTTATGCAAATAAGTACGTTGAGTTAAAGAATTCCTTATCTCTAGAATAATGTTTTATTTATACTTCTATTTATTTATCAATGCTTATTTGATAAGCATTACGCTTCTATTTTTTAAATAATTTTTCAAATATATGTATCCATAAATCTATTTCGAAATTCGGCATAGGTAATTCTGTTTCCAAATTACTAGTACAACCAACTGAAAAATCTCCCAATTTTCAAATTCAATTATATAATTTTTTTCTTACTTTCTGACATTATTTCAAATTTAATTTTGTGTATAATTTGCAAAGAGTTTCTGAACATCCACGCAGGTACGTTCAAATTGTTTCGCGAGTCATTTTCTGACCAGTGGGTCATAGGTTTGCCATCGCTGGCCTAAGTAAATGTATTGTAATATTACTTACTTTTGGTATTGTACTTTTCATGTTCTTTCGAATGGTGATGCTAATTTTTACCTCTCGCTAAGAGATGTATTGGAATCATGCTAAAAATCACATATCCAGATTTTAATGAATAAGCACGTTTCAAGGTCACTAGAATCCGATTTTAACATTTTTACAATGATGTCTCTCTCTCTCTCTCTCTGTGTGTGTGTGTGTGTGTGTGTGTGTGTGTGTGTGTGTGTGTGTGTGTATAGCTGGATGTTGGAGGGACGATTCCTCAAAAACTGTAAGACATAAGACCTGTTTAACTATGAATTCCTCAATCTGACATTCCTGGGAAGACCTGAAAAAGTTTTGATAACAATTGAACAACCAGAAGTAGTAGTTTAAAAAAAAAAATCTCCTAAATATTCTTTTTTGAAAATTTTTGATATTACTAATTTTGAAGAACAAAATTCTATATCTGATACATTTAAATTTTTTATTATATCTTCTATAAATTTAGAGATAAAGACGCTATAATATATAGAATATCGGGATATAATAAGTCGAATAGGCGAAACTACACTAAGGAAACCAGTTGACAAATTCAAATGTCTATAACATAATTTGTAAATGACAGATATCAATGTCAGTGTCAAAAATAAAGAGTTTTAGTGACATTCTGATAGCTTTTTCTGGGAAGTACATTTAGTCTTTCTTATTGTTTTATTAATTAAATATTTGAAATTATAGGTAAAATGCATATATCCATCAGTAATACCGCCAATCTGGTTAATCAATTGGAAGAATCTCTGAGATTTAGAAACTTCCTCATACAATGAAAAATAGATATAATTAGAATTATATGTGTGCAGAAGACATGTTAAATACAATAAAAAACAATATTTGGGTAAAGTTCTGTAATATTTTGTTATAAAACGACGGTTCGATAGCAAAGTGGAATACAATACTTATTTCCTAATATGGAAATGGCGAGAGGTCCTGTGCTGGCCACAACAGATTTTTTTTATCACTGTTAGATTTCGAGTTTTGGTGTCAAAGTTGTAATTTTTGTATGGACGCTGCAGTGGAAAGTTACACAGTTGAAAAGAGAACTGTATATACCTTTTAACTTATTTATGTTTATGTTCATTTGTTACGAAGAGAATAAAATGTAATTATTTAATTTATACAGAGGCAATCTGTTGGCAACACCAGAATTTTTTATTGGATAATTGTTCCGATACTAATTAATTACTGAATAGCAATACACTACTGCTGAGCTATGTAAATAAACATAACTAAACACAAACCCACAAGATCTGAGAGTTAATTAACTCTTGTACTGAAGTAAGGTACATCAATTATAGCTCTATTATATCTCATTTGTTTGTGGTACTGTTGATTGGCTCCAAACTTCCCTGTCTAATAACATAATGCCGACTGATATCTAATACAGGTAATCGTTGCAGTAGGTTTCCGGTCCGCATTAAGTTAGCGGAGCGATGCAACAACCGACAATGCAACGTCATGAAGGCTCATGCTTACGTAAACAAACTAATCCTATTGGGTCGCTATCGCCACCGCCGCTGTTTGCGAATTACTCCAATGATCACGATATTGATGACGGGCCTTCACACCACGCCACCCTAATTTGTAAGGGATGCCTCGTAAGAGACAGATAGGGAAACATACAAACGGAGAAAAACAGAAATGGGACAATGGAATTCAAGAGGTCAAATGTCAAACGATGTTGTTATGACTCTAAATGGAGGTAACAAGAACTGTCTGAGAACTTAAAATTGGTTTGAATAACATACAGGGTGTCTCTTAAATAGGGGACATGGCTTAACCACAGATTCCTGAGGCTAAAATAAGACGATTTAACCAAACTTGCTTCTACCGAATAGTGTACCGTTTAGCCAAAAATATGCTTCAAAGTTCTTCGAAAAAAAAAAAAAATATTTTGCTTATAATAATCGGACGCTTTATTCGATTTGGATGAAATTTAATATGACAGTTTATATGGTTATATGTCATCTTTTAAGGTGACACTTGTTATTATTAGTGAACCACTAGTGTATGAAACTTAGCTCTCCCAACATTAATTAGACCGTAACTTTTTAATGGCAATGCCGAAAACGTGAAATTATTTTTCTTCAGAAAGATACATTCAATAGTAAACTTTTGTCTCTCTGTGTAATTTGTGATATCTGTTACGGTTCACACAGAAAAAAATAAAATCTTAGTGTCTGCACTGCTAAATTTTTAAAATAAATTTAATCTAGCAGTCTATCCAAATGTCAAACAAGTAATTTTTAATGACAGTAACAATTGTTTTACGGGTTGTCAAAAATTTTCTTCGCAATATTCTAAAATTAGTAACATCCGTGTGTTCGGCCTAATAGTATTTTACTACCATTATTATAAATAAGACGATTACATATCTTAGTTTACTCCTAAACAAGATTGACAACTCGTTACTGTCATTAAAAATTACAAATCGAATAAAGCGTCCGAATATTATAAGCAAAATTAATTTTTATTCGAAGAACTTTGAAGCAGAATTCTGGCTAAATGGTACACTTTCCGGTAGAAGCAAGTTTGGTTAAATCGTATTATTTTAGCCTCAGGAATCTGTGGTTAAGCCATGTCCCCCTATTTAAGAGACACTCTGTATATCTACCAATTATAAATGACAATGACATCTTCTACCAGTCAATCAAAAAAGTTGAATTACGCCACGGATGCGTTTCAAAATCAAGAGTACCGAGTATCGGAGTAGAAATGAGCCTGTTTCACATTTTTCACAAACTATTCTAAATGAAAGTCTATGCAATGATTTTCTTAATAATAATTTTTATTTTAATAATTTCTTGTTATTTGTGGAAATAATTAAATAAAAAGATTGGCGTCCTGAAAAACTACCCCCTACTCCTGTGACGTAGAAGTACATACATTTCCATCATCTACGTTCTACGTTTATTCATATTATTTATATAAATAAACGTAGGCTTATAGTTTGTCACATGTTAATAAAAAATCTTTTAATTTGACATTTGACGCTGCTCATTGTAAATGAATAATAATTACACTCAAAATAAGTCGGACAATTTACCGAAGGTCGATAGCTGGATGGTGGCTGAATTTATATCAGAGAACGATTGTTTTACTGCTACCGAAATAAGGGGTGTTAAAGGTTTGAGACAATATAAAATATAAAAACTGAATGCACTATATAAATTGATAATATATTTTACTTTAAGGTTCTGGTCATGATTCTTACATTGAATCTGCTATAGGATATGTAGATCTATGTCGAGAAAAAATAACTGTATAGTAGATGTAAAGTTTGCCCTGAACATAAAGTAAAGTAACAAAAATATACTGTTATCTTCAAGGTGGATGAAAGTTGAAATGATCTTCACAAACATGAAGACACGATTTTTATGACAAATTATCAGCTCTTTGACCTATTGCTCCTAGCTTCAATTTTCTTTTCTTCGCATCTTTTGGAAAATTTATAAACTCTATAGTAGCTTTATTCCTAACAGTATTTTTGTAAGAAGGCACAATACAATGTCGTAAATTACTCATTTTATTTTGAACTTTTTATTACCTACATATTATACAACTTGAACCAATTTAAAAATTTGACACTTGTTTGACAACTTTGACAATACACTTGACACCTTAGACCGCTGAAGATTTATGTACTCTGACGTCACATTCTGTTTCAGATCACGTGACTTATTCAAAATTTTATCCAAATTTCAATTAATTGTAAAATATCTAAAGAATATTTCGTGATATTTTCAAATTTGAGGCTCTTTAAAGAACAATATCTTTTAAAATTTAATACTTAGAAGTCATATAAAAATTCTTGCAACAGCCCTATTAGAATATGATAACGTAATTTAAGAGTGTAGTGTGTTTTGGAACGAATGAGAGTTTTGTTTTAGTATAAAAGTGAAACTAAATTAAAAAGTAATTTTAAAAAATTAACAAAACTACTTATAATTACAACATTAATGTCAAACCCGTATTACAAGCGCACTTTTATAATAAAAACGCTTTTATGGAGTACTCTCCTCGCAATATAATGTGAAAGTACGCTCCATAAAAGCTTATGTTTATTTCCAACCAAAAGCATGTTTTCTTCATCAAGAAGGCAAATTATTATTTTTTATATATTGAGAATCGTGAGCATCCATGTTTGTACCCTCCTCGATAGTAGGGCAAGTAAAGTATCACGTTGAAGTGAATTCTGAGAATAAAGTTATTAGTTTTGAAATGACTTTGAGTCATTTCGTGTTCTAGAGTAGGGTTTTGCAGCCCAGATATGGATAGTCATGGAGTTAAATGTTTTTATTGTTTCATATGTACAATTTTCTAGCAAATTAGATGACAAAATAAAAATATGTCATTAATATAAAATAAAAAGATGAGGACTACTTTCGGTAAAACCGAAAGTTGCCAGTGATTTGAAAATATTTTAGTTGAAACAAGCATATGCTAAAACCTCTATATACCAAATTCTGTAAAATAATATTAATAGTATATTAAATCCGAAGTGGGAGATGTTTCATTACAGCCGAGAGTTTGTATAAATAACCGAGTTCGAAGCCTCGAGGTTAGATTCAGCGCAAGCCTGTAATGAAACTCCAACCAAGCTATATACTCGTATACTATTTTATTCATAATCATCTTCTGTTTATATTAATAATAATTTTCAAAATAAATAAATGAGTTGTAACCTTTAATTTTGTTAATATTATTGACAGCTCTATTAAATAGTATGTTACATCCGAGGTGGGAGATGATTCATGTTATGAAACTCCCACCGAGGTTATGTATACTATTTTATTCACAATCATCCTCATTTTAAATCAATAATTTTCAAAATAAATCATTGAATTATAACCTTTAATTTTATTAATATTTTGACAGCTGTCTAAAAATTTGTTTAGCCTACTTAATTATGGGGATCTACGGCAATGTTGCTAGACAACCCCTACATAAACATTTCCAACCCAAGAGATGGAAGTGAAATCTGTTATTTCCAACCCAAGAGATTGTTATTAAAGTTAGGAATGCCGTATTTTCCAACCTCCAAAAGGTTAGGAATCTGTATATTACTATAATGATTGTGAATAAATTTGTTTACTTACTTCATTATAGGAATCTATGACAATGGTGCTAGGCGACCATACATAAACATTTCCCACCCGTGGGGTGGAAACGAGATCGTTCATTTCCCACCCATGAGATTATCATTGCAGTTAGGAAAGACATATTTCCCAATCTCTATAAGGTTAGGAATCGAAATATTACTATAATAATTGTGAATAAATAATTTTTAAAATAATAAAGGTCGCGTATCTTCGTGACACACTCTGTATTTTAGATGACATTGCCTAAACCTTGATGTCAAAGGATGATCAAAACACACTAAATAATTTTCCATACAATGAAGGGTAATTGGTAATTTCTTTAGTACTTTTCTATTCTACATAGTCTATACATTACACCGGGTGTCTACAGAAACTTCTTATTGTCAAAAATATCTAATTGAAAAGTTATATGCCTAAACTTAATATATGTGGCATTAATTTTATGTATAAATGATAGATATATCCCTCCTGGTTTAATGAAAAATGACTTCAACTCTCTTGTTTTATTTAAAATAAGAAAGTTAATGCCACTTCCGGTTAAGTAGAAGTGATTTATTTATTGTTTAAGCATAAAAATAAAGCTACATATGTTAAGTTTCCCCGTATCAATTTTCAATTAGATATCTTTATAAATAAAGAAGATAAAAGGTATGCTTTGCTTTCTGTGGACATCCGGTATATCCTGTTATGTATACCAATCTATATACACGGGACTTCGACTGATATTGTCTACTACTCCGTTAATAATTGAATTGTCTACTTTTAGAGATTAATAATTATGTTTATTTTCACATTTCAAAATTTATTTAGCTGTACTTAGATTATTCCAACTGTCAGCCAAAATCTAAATGTTTTGATGATAACGGGATGCCCATTTTGGACAACGAAACAAATGAAAGTACAATTATAGATTATAATTTGTTTATTTTAATTGCTAATTTGTTAGTTTATTTCGAAAATTTTCATTCAATCCAATTTATTTTAAAAAATTTATGTGGACGTCGTAATAGGTGATGACATCCAGAAAACGATATTTGTAAAGTGTTTCAAAGCGAATAATTTAAAAATATTAGTATAAAGTACGTTGAATGGCAAAAAATAAAATAGTGCTACTATATGTATAACGTGCGTATGTTCGTGAAAATAATGTTTGCGTAGATATATCGTGCGTTTATACATATAAATGTTATTCTTGTGGGTCGTTAGGGAGATGAAGACGTAACAAATGCTCGGTTGTCAAACATTGGGTGCCGGGTGTACTGGTTTAGCCTAGACTAGATGTAAAGTTCTTCCATAAATTTTAATAATGCTTCCGAGGTCTCTAAATGTGCAATGAATTCCCACATAAATTTGTCCAGCTAGGCTGCGTCATCCATCAAGCCTCAACCGCACGCACGAAGGTTACGCAGAGGAGCTTTATGGTTATGGCATTTTCATACGAACCAAAAAAATATACACTACGCAAAATATTATTAATAACCATGTTCTCCCAACCTTTATAAAAAGAGGATATTGGGAAGATCTAAGCGATTTTATATAGTAAAAAGTTCAAAATCTGACAGATTTTATTTTAAGTTTTTTATGGTGGTGGTGGGTTGTAAAGATGTACTACAGAGTTCAAGGAGAAACAATTTTATTCATTTTTACCTTCCGTCACCTTTAGGTAAGGAAGGTATTGTCTTTGGTCAAAAAATTCGGTGGTTTTAGGGTCCCTACAATACGAATTTACTATTTTTAAGATGATGTCTGTATGTATGTGTGTGTGTGTGTGTCCGTGTGTGTGTATGTCCGTGTGTGACAAATTTTTCTACGACGATAACTCCAATACTACAATTCTAAAAATTATAATGCTTTCGTATTCCTCTTCTGTACATTCATATGAAGAGTTGATTAGATTTTGGTTATAATTGATCCACCGGAAGTACCCTTATTTAAAGTTTTTAACACTTTTTCTTAAAAAAACGCAGTTAAATATTGTTTTTTGACATTTTGTTATTATACATATTAAAGAAAATATTCTTCTCTATACAATTTGATTATACATTTTCCTTCATATTAAATAGATGTAGATTTAAAGCATTATAAAGAAATTAATTTTCAAAAATTAGTCAGCTTTGCTATTTATCATGGAAACAGCTGATGCTGATATATTAAAAAAATTCTAATTGACAGATGTCAGTTGCAAGTGCAAAACCAAATATGGAAAGTGTAGGATTACAAAAATGGTATGTCATAATGCTCCTCGCAAGTGACACGCAGGGAAAGGCCAAAGAGAAGATAGAAGGACTGTATCGCAGAAGATTAAAGGAATGCCTGTGTCAAGAAGATGTGTTGAACAGGAATGAGTGGAAGAAAAGAGGAAACAGCTACCTCTAATAAAATAGAGGAATCTGAAGAATAGGAAGAAGTGTCAAGTACATTTTACTTAGTGTATGTTTATGTTATAATTTCTTGGATTTATAGAATAGAAATAGTATGTGTTCGTGTTTGATTTTACATGATATTATATAGAATCTGTTTCAAGGACCTTTTGGTATGGGATTTGTACAAAATACATCGAATTGACGGAAGGTTTTGTGCTGGCCACAACAAATTTTTACCTTCCGTCACCTTTAGGTAAGGAAGGTATTGTCTTTGGTCAAAAAATTCGGTGGTGAGTTTTTAATGAATAAGCACGTTTTAGGATCTCTACAATACGAATTTACAATTTTTAAGATGATGTCTGTATGTGTGTGTGTGTGTGTGTGTTTGTGTCCGTGTGTGTGTGTGTCCGTGTGTGTGTATGTATGTCCGTGTGTGACAAATTTTTCTCCGACGATAACTCCAATACTACAATTCTAAAAATTATAATTCTTTCGTATTCCTCTTCTGTACATCCATAAGAAGAGTTGATTAG
The DNA here is from genome assembly GCA_943142095.1 of Ophonus ardosiacus. Lineage (NCBI taxonomy): Eukaryota > Metazoa > Arthropoda > Insecta > Coleoptera > Carabidae > Ophonus > Ophonus ardosiacus. Next base: position 12,912,569 of record OW964830.1, on the reverse strand, counting down.
ATTTTGGTTATAATTGATCCACCGGAAGTACCCTTATTGAAGTTTTTAACAGTTTTTCTTAAAAAAACGCAGTTAAATATTGTTTTTTGACATTTTGTTATTATACATATTAAAGAAAATATTCTTCTCTATACAGCTTGATTATACATTTTCCTTCATATTCAATAGATGTAGATTTAAAGCATTATAAAGAAATTAATTTTCAAAAATTAGTCAGCTTTGTTATTTATCATGGAAACAGCTGATGCTGATATATTAAAAAAATTCTAATTGACAGATGTCAGTTGCAAGTGAAAAACCAAATATGGAAAGTGTAGGATCACAAAATTGGTATGTCGTAGTGCTCCTCGCAAATGACACGCAGAGAAAGGCCAAAGAGAAGATGGAAGGACTGTATCGCAGAAGACTAAAAGGAATGCCTGTGTCAAGAAGATGTGTTGAACAGGAATTAGTGGAAGAAAAGAGGAAACAGTTACCTCTAATAAAATAGGGGAAGCTGAAGAATAAGAAGAAGTGTCAAGTGCATTTTACTTAGTGTATGTTTATGTTATAATTTTATTGGATTTATAGAATAGAAATAGTATGTGTTCGAGTTCGATTTTACATGATATTATATAGAATCTGTTCCAAGGACCTTTTGGTATGGGATTTGTACAAAATACATCGAATTGACGGAAGGTTTTGTGCTGGCCACAACAGATTTTTTATTATTATGATTGTAAGACTATAAACATTAGCGATTCTCAAAGTAGGTGCTCATATTCTTACAAAAACCCCGGGTGTGGTGATCTAGTGCTCGAGACGAGCCCCAACCCTCCAACACAACAACTCGATATTGATATTGATCTCGAGTGATCATTATTCAATCTTTTGGTTTTTTAAAGAACTGTGAACTATCAAACCAAATACTCATTTATATAAGGTGTAACAGAAATAAGTACATTTAATTTAACAAATGACACAATTCGTCGACAGCAACAATATTTGTTATTAATTTTTTTACGTAAACCTACTCGTAGATGGTGTGTTAAAAATCTTCAAAGTTATTTTGTCCCAAATTTCTTTAGGTTTTTTGGTTGTAACAATCCAGGTCTACTTTGAGCATCACGCAGGCGTAGTTTTATTTTAGTTGTTCGCGGTAAGACTCTGATTGAAAATTTTGTGGACTGATACATGATCAGAATCAAATCAGTCCGAAGACTAATACGACTATTCAGTACATACTTTTTTATATTTAATTATTTAATTTGCTAACCGTTAAACGTTAAAATAAGTATACGTAGTAGAAAAAATCTAAATCAATCTCGGATCACTCCTGCGTATTTATCAGTAAGAGTTTATGAATTAGTACGGAATAAGTTTGGGATCCGTCAGAGATTGTTACCGAGAACAAACCTATTGCCTATCTACGAGTAAAAATACTAAAGAAATTGAGATTTCGTAAAAAAGTACTAAGAAATAATGTTGCTCTAGACGAGTTCTGCCACTTGTTAAATTTAATGTACAGGATGTAATTCAGAAAGTGAGACAAGCGTTTAACATGAGAAATCAGTTTTTCTTTAAACAAACGTTACCTAATTGTTTTATACAAAAATACTTCAAATTTAGAGATTTAAATTCTGTTTCTAAATAATAAGACATAATTATTCTAACTCTTCATATAAACGTACAAATTAATTATAAAGTTACAGTTTTTGAGCTTTTAATCTAGACAGCTATGGTTTTATGAAAATAATAAACAAATGCTTTATTTTTAACTGTCAATTATAATTAAATTTAGATTGGAGTAGTAAATTAACAGAAAACAAAACGTTAAAGTGTTTAGTTCAAATTGACGGTTAAATCCATGGCTGCCTAGACTAAAAGGGCTAAATATTGTAACTTTATAATTTATTTTTATAATGAATGAAGGTTAGTAGTGTTGTACTTCTGTAGTTTTCAAGTTCAGAACCGATGCTGAGGATGGTTACAAAGTAACCGAAACCGGTCCACCTTTATATTAAAGAACAGTGTGAATAAGACTTCGGGATTTTTCTTTTTTAAAACCTTCCTTTCATCCTTAATTTATTTTTATGTATATATGAAGAGCAAGCATAAACGTATCACATGATTTCGATGCAGAATTTAAATCTCTTTAACTTTTATTTGAAGTATTTTTTTTTGGATAAAGTAATTAGGTAACGTTTGCGCAACGAAAAACTGATTTCCTATGTTAAGCGCATGTGTCCCCTTTTTCGATTTACACCCTCTATCTATTTCTTTTACAACCTGTATATTTATCACATGCCTCCATTACCGCTTATGCATAAACCAACTACTACTAATGAGTTTTCCAATAGGACAACACGACAACAGATCTTTGAATATCCGTATCGGTTAAGTTCACAATCATTTTGCGAGTTGTATTATTTGGTAGACGTTAACAGAATGATATAAAGGAAAGGTACAGAATCGCACAACGCGTAGATATTATTTGAATTATCACCAAAATTCACTTTCTCTTCTACGAACAATTCGTTGTTTACGTGAAATTTTTGGTAGACATAATCGTCCAACTGAAGCCACCCCCCACCATATTGTTAAAAAAAACATCCAAACTACCGGCTCTGCGGTGGATCAACCACCGCAAGTACATCATTGTAATGCTCTGTTAAATAAAAACATTGCCACTGTTTGACCAATTTACACATGAGTTTAAGCTGAACGACCATTTGGTGTGCTAACATGTCGCAGGTAATAGGTCTTGAATCATCTTTAGCGACGAAGTGCATTTTCTATAAAATAGCTTCGTTAGTGAACAAAATTGCTGGATTTGTGGTAAAACTAATTCCCGCAAGATATTAAATTGCACCCGCTAAAACTGTCTGCTTGGTGCGCATTTTGGTCTAGTTGCGTGATCGACTTCTGCTTCCATGTAGAACAAGGATTACCCTTAACCATTAACGGCGAAAGGTACCGCACAATGTTTCATTATTTCTTTTGGGTCCGTTTCGTTGATATGGACATGTTCTAGCAACAATAAGGCCGGAAACATCCGAGGTGCCATAATTTCGCGAAATGGTGACATTCATATTATTTTTATAATTAGTTAGGATGAAACTGTAATCTTAACTTGGTTTTTAAATTAAAATGTGTACTCATAAAGCAATAATCTTTTTCTTAATTCTGTTAGGAAAGAACTTCTCCTGACCTAGTTCTCAAACATTTCAATTCCCGGACGTAATAAACGCACCGACTTATGTTTGCTGTTGTGATTTATTCCCCCGAACATTAATAATACACAACAAGACGTGATATAAATAAATGGAGAGAATCTGACCCCGCACTTCCGACCTGCAGCGTGAATAAATTATACAACTATGCAACCTAGATCAGAATCGCATGGAAGAAAAACAGGGACCTACTTTATTTGTTTAGTTGAAGAATTCTTAAATAAATTATGGGAAGAATATAGGATATAAATTTTAACTTTGATATACTGACATTATTTGTTAACTGTATCGTAACTTTATATGCACGGTAAAATATGTAATATACATGCAAAATAAAACGAGACAATATAAGTATAGTGGGTAATTTTTATGTTACGATTGTGTGGGATTTATATTTTAATTATAGTTTTCTTTATAATTTAATGTATAATACGTTAATTTATTACTATTTTACTTTAATGATACTTTCAAACGAACAAAATAGTTATTTGTGTAAAATAAAGTCGTTCTGCCAATGTAATAAGTTTCTGTTTTATTTGTATCCATGGTATCTATCAAAGTAAATAAATTCAATTCATAAAAAGCACTATTTTAGTTTCCTGTTTATGTCCGGAGTGTTTCATAGTTCGAAATGCTGTAAAATAGCAAGGAAAATTGCGATAGCGAACTTTCAATTATACCGCCAGACGTTCTTGATTGTAGCATAGAGTGTAAGTTTCAATTTATTACCTAAAAAATCAAGAGCAATTTATAAAATGGTGTATAAATTTATTTATTCAATGGTGTAAGCATGGTAACAAAAAATAGGAATTATGTATTTGTGTACTTTGTTGAAAAGTCTAAGTCCAAAATTCGACTACCCTATGACCCCGTATGGATGTTTGTTACTGAAGCATGTAGACGAGATGTGGTGGTAAAAATGACCATCGGTGGTATAAAAGAAAATGAATCGATTTTAATTGTAAAAATTCCACATTCAAAAATAAAATTAAAAAAAATATATATCATCACGGCATATTACCCATTTCTGGGTGTGCCAGTATCTACAACACATGTAGACATCGGTAATGATGACGATATATTTTAAAGTGCGGGCGCTTACTAGACGTCACGTCACTGGTACTCATAGCTGGTGTGAAGAGTGCACCACAGGGGTCACTTTTTGTGACATTTAAAATTGAAAATATTAGGCGTCTGTCGGGATCGAACCCGGTTCCCCCGGGTTCGCGACCAGACAAAATAAAAATAAAAATAAAAATAAAATTTATTATTTCTAAACTTGTCTATTTGAACTTAAGAGATATTCAAACTGAAACCTGTATTCGATTGGAATACGCATGTAGCTTAAATAAAGCGAGCGTTTTACTATCTTTTTCGCTTGCCCTCGCTCCTCAAAAAACCTTTACGATGACAAATGAGAGCGTGAATATCTATGTTTTTTTTTTTTTTTTTTTTTTTTTTTTTTTTTTTTTTTTGTTTTTATTAAAACCTCTCAACAGGATTAAATCCCAATTACTGAGTAGGTTCACAACATCTATGCCTTAGTGAGATTCCAACCCACAACCAGCACACTCATGACTAAGAGGCGTTGCACTAACCATTGAGCCACCGGAGCCGACATAGCAATCGTACAAAAATAGTATGCCGAGTATCGTAAATCATTCAAGTGTATTAATAGTCATTATACATGAGTTGCATACACTATTTTTTTTTTTTTTTGACTATTCCAATAAATTCGTTACAAAATTAATCTGTAACATAATGAAAAGAAAATGTAAATCATAATGAGTGCCATTCAAATACAGATGACACAAACTTAATAAGTATTTCAAAGCATAGGAGTAGAAAAACATATTGTTAAACAATTAAGTGCGTCACCACCTTTATAATTTTAATTGTAGGTCTAAAATTGATAGGTATTTGTCTCTTCTTTTTCAATTACTCTGTATTTACTGAAGAGTAATTATTATTTATACATTATGCGGGACACGAATCTTGACCTGAGGGGTAAGGGAAAGAAATGCTTATATTATTATCGTGATATTCCATAGACGGCGTGTCAAATAATAATTATTACAGTAACTCTGTGCCTAATTCATTTGTGTACGTTCATGATCCGAGTGTAAACAAGACTGGACAAATTACGAACACAAATTGCACAGATCAACTGCTAACATAAAAAGGCTGAGTAGCTTTAAAACTTATTTGGGCAACTGTTATAAGGTATAAGGACAGAGTAAAAGACATTTAAAAACGCGTATAACAGAACATAAAAGAAATTCTAAAAAAAATAGTAACATTGGCAAATGCGCTTTAACTCAACACACAATAGAGGCTCAACACACTTTTGATTTTGATGGTGTACAAATTCTTGACAAAGAACCAATGTTAGACAAACGACTTATGATTGAAATGTTACACATCAAGAACGACAATAACAATGTTAACTTCCGCGTGGATATCCAGAATCTCAGTTCCATATACGCCAACATCTGCAAAATGTTCAAAATTAGTAACTAGTGCTATTATTGTTCCTAGTTTCATTACTTTTCTTGCTCATTCATGTTTAATTATTACACATGTGACTGTTGTTCGCCATTTTACATGGTTTTATAAAATTTTGTGTGCTTTTGTAATATGATTTGGCTGACGTGCTACATTTTTATTTGACGATATCTTCTAGATATATTTATGACATTCTTGTACTGTAAATTTTTTTTAACTTGTTCTGTAAGTACCATCTGTATTTAATGTAACAATGCTGTACCACGTTTTTTATTTTCCATAGTTGCCCTAATGAAGCTCCAAATGGGGGCGAAACGTTGGCTGTAGAATTATTATCACTGACTGAAATCCTGAGTACATCTTTACTTTCATCCTTAGCACAGTCGTTTACTACTTCTTCATATACCGTTTATAGTTTATGTTCTGTATTTTTATTTAATACCAACGTTTTGGTACCATAAACTGGTGCCTTCTTCAGGGAAAAATGATATATAAAATGTGACAAACCAAAAAACAACTAATCAAGGGAACATGAAAATACTTAAATGTCACCTATTTTTTATGTATACAATTTACTAGACAATATATGCATGCCCGGCAATAACTAGGACGGCGAACATGCATCTTCTCAGGAAAACTTTCCTGTTGCCAGAGGAAAAACCGTCCGTAATAACTCAGACGCTTTACGTTGATATTAAATAAAAATACAGAACATAAACTAAAGAGGTAGTATTATTCTAATTATTAATATGAGTTGTGAAAGATTTAAATTAATTGTATTTCGTGTGGATTTAAACGGAGCGTATATATTAGACAGTGATTTGTGCTAACATAATTTCCGTAGGTCGTCTTTCGTGTCCCGGACTATAAATAGTACTTAACGTACATATATCATGCTGATATTTTAAAGTAGTTAGTAAAAAATATATTATCCTACGGTCCTTATATTATGAAATATACTCCCAATAAATATCCTTAATAATATTCAGCAATGCCTATCAGTTCTTATCCTCTGCCCTTAAAAATTCATGAGGGTCAATCTGCTGTCAACGCCACCCTTGTCTCTTGGGGGTAGTTATGTCCCCAATTTGTTATGCATTTGTCCATCCAGTGATCAGTAACGAAGCGAGGTTCCGGCTGCATCTAACGACTTTGCGTGGAGGATAACTCACCATCAATAGAAATGGTGGTCATCACTCAACAAGATTGCCTGACGGAGTTATGTGTCATCTGAGGGGTTGTTAAAGTCGGCCACACGCGCAAGAGGACATAAGAACAGTATGAGGACTTGATAGACCAAGTGGAAGAGGTTTATGGCGGAATTCGGATATTGATTTCTTGATTGTGTCTTACTGTGCTTTAAAATGGAGCATAAATGTTCTTGTCTACGTCGCAGGCTATAAGTTTTTATAAGAAAATTGAATTTCCTGGGAAAATATTGTCTGCCTGAGTGAATAGCTTTGCGATCTTTATTTAAATTCTAAATAAAAACACAAATATGTAAGTTCCATTTTTCTGGCGTTGTGAAGACGTACATCTAAAATAAAATGAAAAAATCAATTTAATCAAACAATAATTTTATACCTCACTTAATAAAAATGTCAAGGACAACCTAATTTCTCTATGACGCTGTTAATGCTCTGAGGATGCTAAATAACTAGCGAAATCGATAAGCCAAACAAAGTATAAATATATAAAATATTTTTTAAAATTTGCTTTCTGGCCAATCAGGTTCGAATTTACTCGTTTATCCCTAATCCCTATCTAAACTAACGCTATTTTCTTAATTGAAACGCTGTATAACCGAACAGAATCGTATCTACATACCTACCTCTTACTGTGCGTGCAAATAAACAATAATAAAATTCAAATGATTAAATTTACCTATCTGTCTATACATGTTCATTCAGCACAGAAACTTTCAAAATTTATTTCTTATTATTTACATACGTTAATATACGTATAATTCAATTAAAAAATTATTCTTGTTTGTAGTATTCTACTAGGTACTTCGTGGTTCGTGATATCATTTCTCACAAATATTTTTGAGATACATTGTTTTCATCAAGTAGTATAAACACTGTTTACCTATGTCATCACATTATAATTATTGTTATAATTTACTTTAATAGTTATCTATGTAACAAGTGTGTAAAATAGCACTTTTCTTGTCGAGTGCTAAATTAGCACGAGATAAAAAATAGTTATTTACATTCGAGTGCGTGTAAGTTGTATTTTACAGCGCGACAGCTTTGTTTAAGGCACGAACCCTTAAGACGAGTGCCTTATTAGCTGGAGCGCTGTAAAATACTTCACGCACGAGAACTGTATCAAATTTTTTGGCCGGCGATAATGAAAATCACTTTTTTCAATGAGATATGTTGTACTTCTGAAAAGGGTTAGTTTAAAATACTGGGGTTAAGTCAATTTCCAAATTTGATTTTACTTACCTTCATTAGAGTACTTCTTCTAGCAAAAATTTATCTGTAATAATAGACGTTGTTTATGACTGATAATATATTTATTTGCTCATGTTTTCTTCGTAATAAATAATAGGTAGGTGTCGATATTTGACATTTCAGCAATGCTCGCGTATTTGACAGGTATATCGATCGGTGACTATGTCGGTAGCGACGGATTTTTACAATAATGACAGATGTCGTTACCGTGAGTTTGGTGTATATAAATTAATTTTAAATATAGGAAATGTTAAAGTAAAAAAATAACTTAAGTAGGTAGTACTTTTTTACATGAACTTTGTTATAGTAAAGATGATTTCTTTTCTAAATGCCCATAAACGTCCAGTGTATTTTGATTATTTTACCGCATAGTTAGACAGTTACAACACAGTAAGCGTAAAAGATAGGTTACACTTGCTGTGTATACAATTGTAAAGTTCCCATTACACTTCAGGAGGGCAAAAATACTATTTGCACATTAGTTGCATACAATATCTTTCCTACAACCGGAATGGTAGTGCTATTTATCATCATACTCAAGTGTTAGTTGACAAGTAAATTAATCGAATGTGCATGTATTTACTTTTCACGCACTAGTATTTGAAAAGTGACACTTTACACTTTGTAAAGAGTGCGTAAAGAGTGTACTTTACGCACGGTTGTATAAAAAAGAATTTAGAGAGATGCTAAATATTTACTAGATGAAGTTACATACTTTACGCACTCTTTACAAATGTTTAAAATGTCACTTTGCAAAATACTAGTGGGTGAAAAGTACTTTTCAAGCACTAGTTCATGAAAAGTAAATACGTTACTAGGCAACATCCACATTCAGTTAATTTAAGGTGGATTTGTATAGCTTACATTTTGTTTTACTTTTTCTTTTCTTTTTCGCTTTTACTTTTACTTTGTTTGGTACTTTATGCAGTTATTTTAAAACCTTCGGTACACATGCGCAGATGTGATTTTTCTGGAATCACAGTTGTCTTAAATGTAAAGAGATAATTATAACCTGTAAAAATGGACACAAATATAATAATTTGTGCATCTACTATATTACTTGTAGCTTTACCCATTTTCTAATTTTTGCAATCTTATCTACACAAAAACAAATTAAATACAGCACACGCTGACGTTTGTCACATGCGCAGTTGTGAAATTCTTGTACTTTAACGGTCTTAAATTGAAAGTTGGTCAACTTTAGGTCTTAATATAAAATTAAAAGTGTGCACATAAATTAGTACATATTAACACAGCACACCTTCAACTTTTGTAAAGTAAAAGAAAAAGAAAAGGTAAATTAAAAAGTAGGCTGCATAAATCCACCTTTATTTGTCAACTAACACAAACAATATTTAAAGATGCCTGTTCACTCACACTCGGTATTATTAGAAATAACACTAACATTTCGGTTGCAGAATAAATACTGTATGCAATTCGTAGTATTTTTTATCTCATGCTAGAACATCGCACTCGACCAAAAAAGTACTAATTTACACACTTGTTACATAAATAACTATTATAACACATGTGGAAAAGCCGTAACAACTCTCTTTCAACTCTTGATACAAAAATAACTATTACCAATCACATTTCAATGTTCCTATATAGAATCACTGATTTCACAACAAAGAAAAGATTATTGCTCAATAAGCAATTGATAAATAAAAACAAAAAGAATCAGACACGACCGCCATAGATAAAATTCTGATACAGTCAAGTTTTAAATTTGTAACGCATTTATTTCATAGCTAGGATTATCATTATTTGAATTTCCCTAGTATTTTCATAAGAATAACTAGTTCACTATTTTTATTTTTATTATTACTTATACATTGTAGATTTACCAAGGCTTAAATATAAACTCAGTAGAAAATAAGCTTAACTTCTTTCTCTCAACAATAGCCCATTTGAAAACGAACACTTTTTATGAAGAGAGTTCGTAACTTTCTTTTAATAGATCAGTCTTCAGTTTATAGAAAATAAAGAAAATCTGATATCCTATCACGTTCTTCTCATACTTTCGACTTTAGTATTCTTTTTCTTACTGATTCACATTCAAATCTCTGTGGCACATTTGGCGTGAAATTCGTTCTTGTTGAATTTGTCATCTCTTGTGTTTGTTATGCATTGTGCACGTGTGTAACGTATGGCTGCAGGATGCAGCAGGAACAGTGGCTCAGGAGAGATGGCAGCACGTGTCGTGTGTTACTCCTGCGGGTTTATCTGCCAAACGGAATGTAAAACCAACCGGAATCTCAGTGCGGTAGGAATTGAAAATTCTCATGTCTTACACAGACAAGAGAAGAGGGGAAAAGAAACCAGTGGAAGGATAACATGGAATATTACTCAGATTTGAATAAATAATAAGATATATAGCTCTCTCATAGTAAGAAGGGATTAACCAAAAAATATTGTTATGTTAAAGCGGTTGGAAGTCAAAATAAATTTTGAAAATTGAGAACCTGTTATTGATGTACAATTAAATGCTTACCTTAGTCTATAATATTTGTAATAATAGCATTTGATGTGATTAAATAATAGTATAACCTGCCCAGTCAAAATAACTATTAACAGAGAAACAGAGCACACTGGGCAAACAAAAAAAGTACCACATTTCAAACAATTATTCTACAAAAACAGTAAAAGGTACAAAAATGTCATTGTAAAACATTTAATGTCACAATTAGTAGCCTTAAAATAGTTGCACTGTTACAATGTATTCTTTTTACCTTCCGTCAAAAGGAAGGTATTGTTTTTGGTCAAAAAATTCTGTGGTGAGTTTTTAATGAATAAGCACGTTTTAGGGTCCCTACAATACGAATGTACTATTTTTAAGATGATGTCTGTATGTGTGTATGTGTGTCCGTGTGTGTGTCTGTGTGTGTGTGTGTGTGTCCGTGTGTCCGTGTGTGTGTGTGTGTGTGACAATTTTTTCTCCGACGATAACTCCAAAACTACAATTCTAAAAATTATGATTCTTTCATATTCCTCTTCTTTACAACCATATGAAGAGCTGATTAGATTTTGGTTATAATTGGTCAACCGGAAGTACCCTTATTTGAAGTTCTTAGCAGTTTTTTTTTTGAAAAATCGCAGTTAAATACCATTTTCGACATTTTATGTGATTATCAATAGAAAGAATATCTTATTCTCTATACGGTTCGATTATACATTTTCCTTCATATTCAATAGATATAGAGTTATAGAGAGATTAAGAGAGATTAAGAGAGATTAACTTTCGAAAATCAGTCAGCTTTGCAAAAATTATGAAAACAACAGATATATTAAAAAAAATCTAATTGACAGATGTCAGTGGCAAGTGCAAAACCAAAGTGGAAAGTATATGATCTGAAAGTGATATAAGTGACAGAGTGTCCCTCGCCAGTGACTTGCATTTGCGGCCTCGCCTCAAGATAGGAACTTATAATGCCAGAAGTACGAGAAAGGCAAAAGAGAAGATGGAAGGACTGTATAGTAGAAGATTTAAGAGAGGAAGGACTGTGTCACGAAGGTGCTTTGGACAGGAATGAGTAGAAGGGAAGAGTAAGAAACAGCGACTTCTAATAAAATAGGGCAAAGTTGAAGCAGGAGGAAGTGTTAAGTGCAATACATAATATACGTTCGTATTCGTATTAAAATTTTATTAGATTTTAGAATCTTCTCAAAGGAACTTTCAGTACGAATATGTAAAAATAGTGTGTACTTGTTACAATTATACAGGATATATAGAATCTTTTTGAAGGAACTTTTGGTATAGGATATGTACAAAATACATCGAATTGACGGAAGGTTTTATGCTGGCCACAACAGATTTTTTTGTTTTTGTTCTTTTACTGTTTTGTTGAAAAAATGTTTGAAATGTGGTACTTCTTTTTGGTTCACCCTGTATTCGCATCTAAGTAATATGTATATATGTAGCAATTTGTAACAAACGTGTTAAGTCCGTATCACACTAGTGGGTTTCGAAGCGGTTGGCGGGTGCATGTGCGGGTACGGGTCGATTCTTGCAATCATACTGTGCGTTGCAGTTGCCGCTCCCGTTCCGCCAAACCGCCACTGTTTATTATACTGCGAATGCGAATTTGATCTACACATCACGTTGTTATGTAAGTTTGCAAAGTAAATATAGAGGTGCACGCCGAAAAACTTTTAGCTTTAAATTGAAGGAACGCCTGCTCTTTATAACTATTCTTTAAAAGAATATCACCACAGATAAATTGTGGGAAGAAATTGTTAAAGTAGCATAGCACACGTTTCATCCTCTGGTCCCGATATCTTTCGTAGAACTATACATAAAGTCTTGGCTTTAAACAAAATGTTGCGTATAAAAATATTCTACAGGTAGCAAAATGTTTTGCTTAACGACAAAATATTTTATAGTAAGTCTTTCTGCTTAATAAATGGGTTTTGAAATACAACAAAACAGTTTTTTTAAAAGCTACAACGTTTAGTTTAACAACGTTTTTGATCAGTCAGTGTGTTTTAAGATTAAACAAAATGTTTAAGTATGTCGCAAAATATTTTGTTTAGTAATGTTTTTGTTAGCTCGGTGTGCATCCAGCAGGAACGTTTTATCATTTAATGTCGATTCTTTGTGTTTTGGTAATTCGTATGTGAATGAAGGTTTTTCAGTAGTGATGCACCATAAGTTTTCGATCGACTAACCGAGTATATTTTGATGATTTATACAGGATAGCCAAACCAGCCACTTGTTGTTCAACAGCCGAATAACTGCCGCACTCACTAACACAAATATTCAAAAAGATTTTGTTTTAAGAAAAACAAGGTAAAACTAAAATATTGAAGCATAGGTCCTCTTCAAGAATGAAGAAAGTGACCAAAAAATAACAATTAATTTAATAGTTGTATTTATATACATTTGCATTTACTAATAATTATTTCTGCTTAATCACCTCATGGTACTTTATAATACTCTTCTGATTCACGAAGAACATTTTTCGAAATAAAGAATACTTTATATGGCAGGAGTTTAGTAACTCTGATATCCCATATCCTTTTATATTATCTTTTCTCTTTAAAATTACATTATATATTGACAACTTGACTTTTGAATTGAATAATAATTAGACATCTGTTTCTGAGTTTATAGCCTACTCCGAATTAGGTTTTATTCTGAACACACTGTATTTGTTGCAGATCTATTCATATTTACTTTCAGAAAAAAATCTAACAACGCATGTCTAATAGTTACCTACATAGATATAATTAGCTACTACAACGCCTATATTTTAATGTGTCCAGTGATTTTGATGTTAATTATTCTGTAGTTTACATCATTTACATTTTTGTTTTCTGTGCAAAATATGAAGAAAAGTATTAATCAATTCTACATTTGAATTGAAGATTAATTTGACCATTGAGCCGAATCATCTACGGAATTGTTGAAGAACTACATCACCATCTAAACTAAAGGGTAGTTTTGCTAAAGAACTACCCCCATGATAAATGCAGATATACAGGGACGCATGCCAGCTAGTTTGGGTCAGAAACTGCTGTGTACATCTACTCTGAAACACAAAACTACAGTGTTAACGGAAAAATTCTAAATCAACAATACGTAATAGAATAGACGCCAAGGAAGACTATTAAACCATTATTATTGTCTTGAGAATGTGATTTCATAATTTTAATTGTACCTCGTCGACCTGGAATTGCAATCTAAACACCTCATTATATGCTTCATTTGAAGTTTAAACTGAATTATTGTTTCCCTACATTTCATAATCTTTCAGAGAACTCTAAAATACCTAGTTACCAGTAGTTGTGCGCTGTATATTTCCACACCTACCACCGCGTAATACGCTATTAAGATGTAATATTACACTATCACTTGTGAATTTATATGAATATTCCTTGCATAACATTGTTGTTTTAATTTGATGGTAAAATTTTGATCATTCTATGATAATTTTGTATGAGTTAAAGTTAATAATTATTTGTGATCAAATATTATTGTTTAAAACATAGAAAAAGGTATAGCAAGTCATAAATCATAGAGAATTTAAATTAACAAAGATAGATTTTACAAAAATATTATAGAACTTATTGGGATTTGAACCCAGCACCTTTTGAATATACACTCTATCAGACCTATTTTGTAAGAAAGTTGCAATGTTTTAGCAACATTGCTATACCAAATAACCAATAAAAATTGCGAACACTGAGTAAAACATGAAAATAACGGGCTTTACATTTGTTATTATATGTTAAATTTTTTAAAAACTTAACGACTTCCTTACAAAATAGGGCTTTATATCTCCGAGTTGACCCCAATGTCACCAATTCCTAATACAAGAATTACTAAACTTTTATCAAGCATCTTTGTCGTACTTACATGCATATATGATACTTTTATTCGCTCTCTCATTAGCGTAAGTCCTACAAAGGGGTATACAGGGTGTATCAAGATAATGGAACAGTGCCGTTTATTCGTGTATGCGAAAGGATATTTTGTAAGGGATAGAGGGGGACACATTTTAGCATAAACTTTATTAGAGAATAATAATAGAGAATTTTGTTCTGAATTCAACGATATAATAATATCATAGCCGTACATTGCAAAAAAAATTATAAAAATTAATTTAAGTTGGTATTTCATTTCTACTGTATCTAAGTAATCTGAGCAAACATTCAATCAATAAAACAAAAAAATTATTTTAAAAGTTGAATTTATTGCCAAAATCGTAGCTTACTTCAATGTAATAAAAACTAAAATAAATTTTATTTTGTTTTATTGATTGAATGTTTGCTCAGATTATTTAGATAAAGTAGAAATGAAATATTAACTTTGAATTAATTTTTATCAAATTTTTCGCAATGTAAGGGCATGATATTATTATATCGTTGAATTCAGAACAAAATTCTCTATTTAATGAGTTAATAAAATACATATAATGCCATTTAAAAAAATATAATATTGCCCTATAGTTTAAGTATCACTGGATTTAAGAAAATAAAGTTTATGCTAAAATGTGTCCCCCTCTATGCCTTACAAAATATCTTAATCACTTTTTTCTGTATCTTTTCACATACACGAATAAAATTCACTGTTCCATTATCTTGATACACCCTGTATACACTATCTCCATCCAACCAACGGTAAAAAATGAAACAGAAACTGTATTATAACTAAGTTAACGAAAGACGTTGTCAAATATTTGATTTATTTGAATATTCATTTCATTCTGTCATTCATGTTGTGCATGGTGATTTTGGCAATGTTAATTTATGTTTCATTGTGTTTAAGATATTTCGTTACCTTCTTGGTATTATATTATGCATTCTGCTATTGCAAAGATGGCGTCTCTAAGATTCCCAACAAATATTGGAAGATTTTGTTTTTAAACAATAAAATCTGATGTGACCAGCACATTACCTTTCGTCGATTCTATGCATTTTATAGAAATCCCATACCAAAGGTTCCTTGGAAAAGATTCTAAATACCAGTAAAATTGTAACACAAATTCCATACCGAAAAGTTCCTTGGAAAAGATTCTATACATCCAATAAAATTGTAACACGAACATATATGTACTATGAATTGCACTTGACACTGACATCTGTCAATTAGAATAATTTTAATATATCAGCTGTTTCCATGATTATAGCAAAGCTGGCTGATTTATGAAAGTTAATCTCTTGAAAATTCTTCAACTCTGTATCTATTGAATATGAAGGAAAATATATAATCAAACCGTATAGAAAATAAGATATTCTTTTATAGTGATAATTACGTAAAATGTCAAAAAATGATTTTTAAATGTGTGTGTGTGTTTTTTTTTTTCAAGAAAAACTGATAAGAACGTCAAATAAGAAAACTTCCGGTTGACCAATTGTAACCAAAATCTAATCAGCTCTTCATAAGAATATACAAAAGAGGAATACAAAAGAATTATAATTTTTAGAATTGTAGTATTGAAGTTATCGTTGAAGAAATTTTTGTTACACACGGATAGACACTCACAGATACACACACATACAGACATAATCGTAAAACTAGTAAAATCATATTCTAGGCAAATAGTATATTGTGTAATTAGGAGTAAAAGTGATTCTTTGTGTGGCGAGCGTGTAAGTTTGAACGACGAGCAGTAGCGAGTCGGACAATTACATGCGACGCACACAATGACACTTTTACTCCGAATGACACATTATATTTTTTCTTCAAACATACATATTTAAATAAAATAATTACAACTTGACATTACAATAATTGTAAATATTTTACGTCAAGGACGTTTGCTGATTTCAATTGCTCTGTTGCTATGGATACTTTCGTATTTGTTCAATTTTTTGGTAATAAACATTCAAGTGAAAAATTTCACCTTTTGACGTTTAAACAAAAACTATGCAATTTTATATTCTCCTTATGTGCAATTACATCAGAATTTGAAATATTGGCATGTACGGCCCTTGAAGTTGTTCAATTGAATGAAAGTTCAAAAATATTTCTGAAGGATATAATATGTCGAGGAATCGATGAAAAACAATATGAACTTTTATTAACACTTTAATTCTAAATATTCTTACCATAATTACCAATATGCTGTTTTTTAATATGTTAGTTCATTAAATATAAACTGTTTGCATTTCAATTTGTAGATTATCAATTTAAATTTGACAGCTGTTGGAGGTTTTTAGTAAATTTATTCTTGTGTTATCTAGTGTATAGTGCGACTTGGGGCGACATGACAGGTTCCTATTTTACAAGTTATTTCTTATTCGCTCATTTTATATAGTTGCTATGGATATTTATTTATTTCATTTCTATCTTGTGAATCAAGTCACAAAAGATGCCATTTTTATGACGTTTGAAGAAAAACATACTTTTTCATTAAAAACTCACCACCGAATTTTTTGACCAAAGACAATACCTTCGTTACCTAGAGGTGACGGAAGGTAAAATTATGTATATTTCATCCATTATACTTATATCGTATTTATTCATTTGGTTTATTATTGCTAATTAACTATTTACACTTCGAATTTTGATAAATAACAAAATTGACACAACATAGGCCATATACTGTCAGTTGTTGACAATATGATGTTATCAATTAATAATAATTATTTGTGATCGATTTTTACCTCCCGCTACCATTGGTAAGGGAGGTATAGGGATCGTGTTAAAAATCACATATCGAGATTTTAGTAAATGACCACGTTTTAAGGTCCCTAGAATCCAATTTTAATATTTTCACGATGATGTCTGTATGTGTGTATGTGTGTGTATGTATGTGTGTGTGTATGTATGTATGTATGTGTGTATGTGTAGGGATTTTGTCTTCGCTCTAACTCAAATACTATCATTCAGAAAATTTTGAAACCTTGTATTTATACCCTATTGTAATATGAAAAGAAGCCATAAGATTTTGGTGTAAATCGGATAACCGGAAATGGCACTTTATCTGAAACTCATAATGGTTTTTCTTCAAAAAATACTATTAAATGCCATTTTTTCGCATTTTGTCGTTATGGAAATTAAAGATTATTGAATTTTCTACAGGAATACATTAATATTTTTTCTATATATTTTACAGATAAATTTAAAAATTTATTTTTATTTTAATAATTAAGTCCCGAAGCCTAAGAAAAACACAATTCTTTTGTTACACAGTTCATATTTCAAATTAATGAAACTGACAGTAAATGTCACTGTCAAAAAACTAATCACTTCAAATTAATAATAGTGACATTTTAAAAAGAAAATAGTAAATAAAGCAATAGTTTTATGCAATGGATCAGTTTGCAGCGTTAGTAAATCCGTAGGTATGTATTTAAATTAATAAAAATTAAGTAGCGGGAGGTTTTGTGTTGGCCACATCAGATTTTTTTTATTATTATAAGATTTAAATAATAGATAAAATAGGAGCTAAGAAGCTTATCTTCGACTATAAATTTGACAATATCACACATTGTAATTTAAATATACATATTAAGATAATAAAAGTGCAACTTCGAGCACAACCGCAATAATTGACTTCTATAACATTACAAATGAAATAAATATGTCGTCTTCTTATCTACTTCCTATCTTCCTTTTAATTACTGTCCATCTTGTCAATATGTCCATATAATTTTCCTTAGTGATCGTCAGTGACCACATATGCCAGATCTCCGGAATATTCCCGGAAATGTCCAAAACCCCGGAGAGATGACATGAACTGACAACCAGTCCCATGTCCTTAGGGAGAACAGATTTCTCACCACGTGTCATGAAAAATATCATCGTAAAAGACGGAAATGAAATAGTCACTAGATTAACTTAACAATGTTGGAACTTCTCAAAAAATAATCAATATAACCTAAATCTAAAGTGAACGGCAAGGTCGCCAGGTAGAAGTAAAAATGACATTAATATGTATAAATCTTTTATGATTTAGACTCCATCAGAAATAACTTTGTTTGGTAATGGATAACTGAATACAATAAGTTCTCAGAAGATTTAAAGAATTTAAAAAAGTTAAAGAACAGTTTAAATCATATTCTTTGAATCTCCAGAATTATAGCATATTTTTAACATTCTTTTTTTGTAAGGGTAATTTGTTTGTACCTTATCTTTAGTGTCGTGCTATTGACTTACATTATTATTATTATAAGTAAAGAGCGAATTCCGTGCAATTGCATATATTGTTTTTATTAGGCACATCAACAAAATATTTTCATATGTCCACGTTTCATTACAAGTTATTGCCAAATATTAAATAAAAAATTCATATTTTGCATATATTATTATTTTATAGCTATTTTTTTAAATTTTTGCATAAAAACATATTTGGTGTATACTTAAGTGCATATTTTAATATTTTTAAAAAATGAAAATTAATTTTAGACAAAAATTCTTCTGCTTTTTTATTTAAAAAAAATCTGTTGTGGCCAGTACAAGACCTCTCGCCATTTCCATATTAGGCTATATAAGTATTGAATTGCACTTCCCTTCCGAACCGTCGTTTTATAACAAAAAAATACAGAACTTTATCCAAATACTGTTTTTTATTGTACTTAACATGTCTTCTGCACACATATGATTCTAATTATATCTATTTTTCATTGTATGAGGAAGTTTCTAAATATCAGAGATTCTTCCAATTCATTAACCAGATTGGCGGTATTTCTGATGGATATAAGCATTTTACCTATAATTTCAAATATTTAATTAATAAAACAATAAGAAATATTAAATATACTTTCCTCAAAAAGCTATCAGAATGTCACTAATACTGTTGATTTTTGACACTGATATGTGTCATTTAAAAACTATGTTATAAACATTGGAATTTGTCAACTGGTTTCCTTAGTGCCTTAGCCTCTGCGATTAAATTACTCTATATATTATAGTGTCTTTATCTCTAAATCTATACAAGATTTAATTAAAATTTTAAGTGTATTAGATGGAGAATTTTATGTTGTTCAATATTTAATAACAAAAGTTTCCAACAAATTATATTTAGAAGAATTTTTCACAGAAACTACTACTTCCGGTTGTTCAATTGTTACCAAAACCTTTTCAGCTCTTCCCAGGAATGTCAGATTGAGGAATCCATAGTTAAACAATTCTTAAGTATTATTGTTTTTGAGGAATCGTGTCTACAACATCCAGACATACACACATACACACGTCCACACACATACACACAGACATCATTTTTAAAATGTTATAATTAGATTTTAGGGACCTTAAATTGTGCTTATTCACTGAAATCTGGATATGCGAATTTTAGCATGAATCCAATACCTCTCTTAGCGAGAGGTAAAAATACGTTTTTGTTTTATTCTCTTTTATGTACAGACTGAGATAAGTGACGTTGGAATCGAGCGGGTAGATTGAAAAAAATATTTAGGGCAAATGTTGTAGTAAATTTTTGATCGATCGCCATTTTGTCATTTGTAAAAATAAAAAATAATTGTAAATGCCAAATGTTTTAGAGAGCCGAAAGATAATTTTGAAAAAAAAATCAATATTCCTTAAAATAAGGAAGACGTCAATTTTTTTGAAAAACAAAAGAACTCCAATAACTACGAACCGGGGCAACCAAATTAAAAATTGGAACGAAGAAAAGTTGTTTGTTTTAATTTTCGGGTGTAACGACTTGGTATTAACATCCAGGGGGTCTATTCTAATTCATAGCCACATGTGCTATCCGCTATCTGCTCTATAAGTTCCACTACTAGCCAACAGATGGGGGCCCCATCCCGCTATCTGACTTGAATCCATCTGTTGGCTAGTAGTGGAACTTATTAATATTGCCATATGTCAAGTTGACAAGTAGTTCGGCTTTTCAATTTTGTGATCAAATACTTGTGTTCGTGTGTTATATCAATAATATTTGATTAATATCTATATATTGTAAGTACCTATTTAAATTATAATAATTATTTATAATTGTAACAAATAGCACATGTGGCTATCCGACTTAAATCCATCTGTTGGCTAGTAGTGGAACTTATACAGCGGATAGCGGATAGCACATGTGGCTATCCGACTTGAATCCATCTATTGGCTAGTAGTGGAACTTATATAGCGGATAGCGGATAGCACATGTGGCTATGAATTTAGAATAGACCTCCTGTATATTACATCCCGAATATTAAATTAGGTATGAAAAAGTAATCCCAAAAGGTGGTTTTTAAATTGATGATGAAAAACAAATTCGTCTGCAATATTCTAAATAAACTTTGAGGATTTTATGAGCCTAAAAATGTAAATCTGATAGCCAATTTATAAGTGTTGAGATATTTATATATAATTGGATGTAAAATAATATTTTACTTATGCCCGGTTTCTCCACAGCAACTTAAGTTGTTGATTATTAAAGTGCTACTTAATTGTAAGCAGGACTTATATCTCAATTTCGTTGCACCAGCAAATTCAAATGCGAACTTAACTTA
This sequence comes from Ophonus ardosiacus, assembly GCA_943142095.1. NCBI lineage: Eukaryota > Metazoa > Arthropoda > Insecta > Coleoptera > Carabidae > Ophonus > Ophonus ardosiacus. The sequence continues at coordinate 12,891,481 of OW964830.1, read as the reverse complement.
TGTCACAAATTACATTGGCAACAGCGTAATGTTGTTCTATGATTGGTCAATTTGAAATTTAGCGATTCAAAGTAAAATACCAGCTGTCAAATGTCAAAGCTGTCAATGTGTTTAACAGGATTTATATTTGTATTCATTCCCTAATTTTGACGACGTTAACGTCGTGGATACTGTAATGGAAGTCGATATTGTCGAAAATGGTAGGACTCCGCGACAAATAAGTAACAGAATTGATTTGTTCCAAATATATTATTTATTTTTAATATTTTTATGTGGACCACCGCCAGTCTTATAAACTGAAGCCTTTTTCTTCGATGTCGTCTTCCTTGCGTCAGTCTCCATATTTGCACACATTTTATTGCCAATGCTGCGGCAATTAATTTCCAGGTGTTATCTTTTTGAATATTGAACATGGACACCGCAATGATTTTTTAATTTTCAATATTCTCTTTAAATCTTTGTTTCTACAATCTCACAGACCAATTTTCTTCCTCTTTGCTATAATTTAATCGTTTCTTCTTTATATCATCTAATTTTCTTGCCGTAACAGACCAAAACGAAACAAATTTACCGCGACTTACCGATATGTCAATTGACATATGATACATAACCACATAAGTCACCGATTTTTTCGACTTACATTTAAGTGCTACTTACGTCTCACATTTTGACATTTTTGCGTGGTGCAACAGTTTAAGGTGGAACTTAGGAATAAGCAACGACTTAAGTCGTAAGTTGCTCTGGAGAAACCGGGCATTAGTAGCTTTTCATATTCCCCACTTTATTTGCAAAACTTGGCAATCCAAGAAATATGAAGTAATTATTATTAAGAATTCTGTTTATATATATTAACCAATAACGTCTTAAATTCTAGGTTATGATTTTGTTCTGTGCTGTAGTTGAACCATTTGCATATTTTTAAGCAAAGTAATTGCCTCGTCGCTATAGGACCATCTTAAATCACGATAAATGAATTTATAACAAGTGGATCAAACGCAGTGGAATGGGGCTCTTTTATGTGTAAGAATATTAGGAAGATGTCCCATTAAAACGAATATCGCAAGAATAAATTCTTCTAATTGAGTTAGAAGATACAATATTTTAAAAGGTTTGAGAAAGTTCGAGATTTCTCACATTAATGTGAAAATATCTTATAAAGTAATATCCGTATTCCAATTACATTTTCTTATAAAATTTGTTGAGAAGAATCTGAATAAAAAGGCGGATGACACATTAGAGTTTTTTGTCCGTTCGACACTCAGAGATGATTCATCAATTATCCATCATCCATTCGTCTGCTGACTGTACACTATCGAAAATCTGTCAGAGCCAAGGGGGCTCTGAATAAATCAGCCAACATAATAGATCTCTTAGAAATGCAAATGAATTAGAGCCACGCAATGCGTACAAAAAATACACCAGGACTTCGCAAAGAATTTATAAGTCAGCAGGAGAGATTACAAGAAGTGTTTTTACATGCTAATACAATGAATGTTTTTCAAGATGACCACTAATATCATACCACATATTCGTATAAGCTCAAGACCTTGGAATAGATTCTACATATCATGTAAAATTGTAACACGAACACATACTATTTTTTATAAATTCTATACTAAAAGTTCCTTTGAAAAGATTCTATAAATCCAATGAAATTATAACATGAATATACACTATGTAAATTGCACTTGACACTTCCTTCTTTCTTCTTCAGCTTTTTTATGAAGGAAAATGTATAGTCAAACCGTATAGAGAAGAGCCTTTTCTTTAATATTTATAATAATATAAAATGTCAAGAATAATATTTAACTGCGCTTTGCAAAAATGTTAAAAACTTATAATTATAATAATAAGGGTACTTTCGGTGGATCAGTTATAACCAAAATCTAATCACCTCTTCATATAGATGTAAAGAAGAGGAAGACAAAAGAATTATAATTGTTAGAATTGTAGTATTCGAGTTATCGTTGGAGAGAAATTTGTCACACACGGACACGCACACACACGCACACAAATACACAAATGCAGACATCATCTTAAAAATTGTAAATTCGTATAGTAAGTACCATAAAACGAGCTTATTCATTCTTCTATTTATTAATGACTTACCTGACATATTAAATTGCCAGAAACTTGTATTTGCTGACGATCTTAAGATTTTTTACTCCATTTTATCAATTAATGACTGCATGTTACTCCAACATGATCTCCAAACATTATCACAGTGGTGTTCTCATAATAATCTCTTTTTAAATATACCAAGAAAGCTTCACCAGTTGTTTTTAATTATAAAATTCAAAATAGTGAATTAACCCGTTGTTATATTTACAAGGATCTCGGAGTGACATTTGACTGTAAACTTTCATTCCATAATCATTTACATGATATTTTTAATAATTCCCTAAGTATGCTCGGTTTCATAATACGCAACATTCGTACTTTCACTGACGTTTCGCCTATCTTTACTCTTTACTATTCATTCGTTCGCTCCAAATTGGAATATTGCTGTACAATATGGAATCCTTCCTATGAATGTTATCAGGACCTTAAAAAAATTCTGAAATATGTTTACTTCAAAATAAATCATATTTATCCAGATAATTCAATATCCTATCTTGACCTGTTGGACATGTTCAAAATACCCAGTTATACGAAAGACGTGAATTTAATTCCGTCATCTTCCTATCAAAACTCATTCACTCAGAGATTGATGACTCCACTTCTCTTAGCCTTCTTAATTTTCATGCTCCTTGCAAAACTACACGTTCCTTCACAACCTTCTACTTACCTACCTCCAGAACCAACATTCTTTCTAACTCGCCTATTTACCGTATGTGTCATGTTTACAACATAAGGTTTGCGAACGTTGATGTTTTTCATCTTAACCCTAACCAATTACGCCATATTTTGTTGAGAAATTTGTATCACATCGTATAGTCTGTCTTTTGTACCGATTTTTTGTATTTATTTGTATTGTTTTTCACATTTTATCCTGCCCTGTTATTGGGATTATTTCTGTTGGGCATTGTATGCTAAATAAATAAATAAATAAATAAATAAATAAAAACTCACCACTGATTTTTTGACTAGACAATACATTCCTTACCTAAAGGTGACGGAAGGTAAAAAGATAGTGATGTTTCGTTTGATCTTCTGAACAGATCTGTGGAGATACAAAGCGAGCTGTGAAGCCTATTTTCATTCAACTAAGCATCGGAAAAAACCTAACTCGGATTTTACATAAATTAGAAAACGGCGGATGGCATAAATTCTTTTGATATCAGTTATAATGAATTTCTGGAAAATTACGTTTCAAGACCAATTTTGGCAACTTGATCTTTGCTTTTAATAATAATCAGACATACGTTTCTCTGTCCATAGCCTACTCCGAGTTAGTTGTATTGAAATGCAAAATGAACATCCATTGAACTCCCAACTTTTAAACTAAATGTCGATGGTGGATGACAATTTTAACGTGAAATTCTACCATCGTATTCATAATAATGACAGTAGCATTTTTTTAAACAAAAACATGACAAACAGACATCAATTCATCACCTTACTTCAAATTAACAATTAGGTATTATTCAGAACATTTTTTAGGGGTCCCCGCTCATATTTAAAAGCGCACTGGACTCCTTTTTCTTTAAGCTTTAAGCCAACTAAGCATAAACAAGTATACCAGTTTATTTAAAGCATCATTAGCATATAATGTTTTAAGGGTAGTGCTAGTGCGTTGTGCATAAACCTAATGCACAAGCACTAAAGTGTGCAAGGTCCAAGCTTTGTGCATAGTACATCAGCATAATTAAGAAATAAAGATATATAGTTGTCATTTTTTGTTTCAAAATGTCACTTGTCTGAACCTATTAAAAATATTTCGTTATTCTTGCCATGAACTGGTGTATTTGAATTGAATACTAAAAATCAGATAGTGTGAAATCATAATTCAAAGAAGAAAGTAGTTGCTTCAAAATTTATTTCAGATTCTACAAATGTAATAAACAAAAGTAAGAAGTGTCGCAAACACCGGTGGCAGGATCACCCAATAAATAGAAAACATTTGTTGCAAGGCGATTGGGAAAATTTGCTACGTGAAATGAGAATATGATAAAATATTATTTTGCAATTACACAATAATAATAATAATAATAATAATAATAATAATAATAATAATAATAATAATAATTTGATGAACTTCTATCGAAAACAGAATAAAAAAGGATGTTCAATTCGTCTCATTATTACACGTGTTACTTATTCACAAACAAATTACAATGGGCTACTTGCGTGGTATTGAAAATTCTATATCTATCACTATATATGTAATATTATGTTGAAAACATATATAAAAATATGAATTTTACTTAAAAAAATATTCTTTTTTTAGTAAATTAAGAAAGAAAATTATCTGTGACGTCATTATATTGAAGTGAAGAAGAAAACCATGTTTAAAAATGTAACGTATAGATGGCATAGCGTGCGAGAAAGTTTTAATTTAAATTTGACATTAGTTCATTTTTCTCTCTCTCTGGTCTCTTAAATATATTAATTACTTTACAAATAAACACATAGGTAGTTACATGTAAATTAAAATATCGATACCAAAAAGACAAATTAAAACACTAACCTCCAAACTATTGTTGAAAGGTCAAACAGGAGATCTACATTACCCGTACAAACAAACGCTTTACGACCATTTATTGGTGCGGCGTAATTCTATGTCATACATAGCGGTAATTCAAATAATCAAATTTCATTTTTTTGGCAAATTAATAAACATTGTGCCAAAAGAAAAAATGTGGGTAACAAGTTCTTACCTTCTTTTCAAAAATATTAAATAAAAATAACTGTTGTGGCCAGCACAAGACCTCTCGCCATTTCCATATAAGGCTATAAAAGTATTGTATTGTACTTCTCTATCAAACCGTCAATTTATAACAAAAAATTACAAAACTTTACCCAAATATTGTTTTTTATTATATTTAACATGTCTTTTGTACACATATAATTCCAATTATATCTATTTTTCATTGTATGAGGAAGTTCCTATTTATCAGAGATTCTTCCAATTCATTAACCAGATTGGCGGTATTTCTAATTGATTTTTTAAGTGTATTAGATGGAGAATTTTGTTCTTCAATATTTGCAATAAAAAAAATTCCAAAAAATTATATGTAGAAAAAATTTTCTAAGAAACTACTACTTCCGGTTGTCCAATTGTTACGAAAGCTCAGCTCTTCCCAGGAATATCAGGTTGAGGAAACTGCAGTTAAATATTTTTTAAGTCTTATAGTTTTTGAGGAATCGCCCCTCCAACATCCAGACACACATACACACATCCACACACACACACACACACAAACACGCGCGCGCGCGCGCGCAGACAGGCATTATTTTAAAAATGTTAAAATCGAATTCTAGGAACCTTAAATCGTGCTTATTCAATAAAATCTGGATATGCGAATTTTAGCATGAATCCAATACCTCTCTTAGCGAGAGGTAAAAAAAGGTACGCAAGTAGCCCATTAATATTCCATGAACAATTGATGTCAGATGTAGCTGCTGTCGATTTACGAATTGAAACATTTGTTGGAAATGGTCTAGAAACTTCCTACTATGCACTATGAATCATGCTTGCATTGTGTATCCATTATGCATTAGTGAAGTAGCTGTGTATGAAGCTTAAGCTTTAAGCGAACTGTGCATAAACGAGTATACCATTTAATCAATTTGTAAAGTATTCCACTTTGTATCTTTACTTTTTAATTGATCCTTGTAGTACAAAATAGATAGAGAGATTATCAGGGATTAGTTAATTATGAGAACAAACAAGGCTAGAATTGCCTTCTAATTTGTGGTCGTAAACACTTCTCTATGCAGACACAAGCCACTAACACGCCCTACAACATATTCTCAAACTAGTCGGACTTCAACTTTACTCGTAGGTCGCGACAGGGGCCTAAATTAAACTGTTTCGATAGGTAATCGCTCAATTAAAAGGAAATTCAAATCTATAAATAAGTAAGATAATCTCCCAGAATCCAATGATTTTTATAAGGAAGACTCGAAAACTAATATAAGAAAAATTTCAACAAGTGGCAAAGTTCTTAAAATGCTATTTGATTTGTTCAAAAATTTGCTTGCAGGATTTTGAATGAAAGTTATTGTTGGTCTCAACTAATTCATATGTATAAACGAATATTTTACAATGATATATCTTATTTATGTTTAATGGAATTTCCACGACTTTCAAATTAATATTACCTACTCAAAACAAAAATAATACATTTTTTGAAAAACGGTTATGATGAAATACATTAACTAGAGAAAGATATTATTAAAGTGAGGACTGCGTTCGACGTAAATTCAAATGTAAACATAACTGTAACCTACTAACAAAATCTTTTATCACTGACTTCTTGTTTTTGTATATTTTTCATTTATTTAAATGTAACAATTTAACAACTTAAAAAATTAATATTCTAACATCTAAAGTTTCTCAGACAAGTTTGGAAAGTAAAAATACTATTTTGTATTTACTCGCCGACCTTCATTAAAATCGCAACAAATCAAATTAGCCAATGGGGTAAAGATGTATAATAATAATAATAATAATAATAATAATAATAATAATAATAATAATAATAATTTTATTTGGTCATGTTTCTGCTACAGCATTTATGACAAGTCTATAAAAGTAAAATGTAAATATTTGATAAATATAATATAATTATAATAGAAAAGTATCGACATTTGTATAATCCACCTTAAACAGAGTAGTTTGGTAGTTATTCTCTAATTGGTGTGTTTAGGTATTCTTCCACGGAGTAACTGTGATTTATCAGCATGCTAATAACTCTTCTTACCTCAAGCTAAGAGAGGTATTGGATTCATGCTAAAATTCGCATATCCACATCTTATTGAATAAGCACGATTTTAAGGTTCCTAGAATCCGATTATAACATTTTTAAAATGATGTCTGTGTGTGTGTGTGTGTGTGTGTGTGTGTGTATGTGTGTGTGTGTGGATGTGTGTGTGTGTGTGGATGTGTGTATGTATGTGTGTCTGGATGTTGGAGGGACCATTCCTCAAAAACTATAGGACTTAAAAAAAATTAACTGCAATTTCCTCAATCTGACATTCATGGGAAGAGCTGAAAAGGTTTAGGTAACAATTGGACAACAGGAAGTAGTAGTTTCTTAGAAAAATTCTTGTAAATATATTTTTTTGGAATTTTTTTATGACAAATATTGAAGATCAAAATTCTCCATCTAATACACTTAAAATTTTTATTATATCTTGTATAGATTTAGATTTCAGAGGCTAAGGCGCTCAGGAAACCACTTGACAAATTCAAATGTTTATAACATAGTTTGTAAATGACATATGTCAGTGTCAAAAATCAACAGTTTTAGTGACATTGTGATAGTTTTTTCTGGGAAGTATATTTATTCTTCATTATTGTTTTAATAATTAAATATTTGAATTATAGGTAAAATGCATATATCCATCAGAAATACCGCCAATCTGATTAATGAATTGGAAGAATCTCTGAAATTTAGGAATTTCCTCGTTCAATGAAAAATAGATATAATTAGAATTATACATACGTGCAGAAGACATGTTAAATATAATCAAAAACAATATTTGGGTAAAGTTCTGTGATATTTTGTTATAAAACGACGGTTCGAAAGGAAAGTGCAATACAATAATTATATAGCCTAATATGGAAATGGCGAGAGGTCTTGTGCTGGCCACGACAGATTTTTTTAAAAGTATTAAAATTTAATTGTTTAAATGAGGTGGGTAAATGGTTATAAAGATTATTATTAATTGAATTTCTAGCTGAGGTGGCAAGTCTATGTCGGACAGTTCTAATTTTTTCATTATTTCTGGTATTATACTTATGGATATCACAACATTTTTCAAATTTATTTAGATTTTTATGTGTGTCCAACAGAACTTCATAAATATAGAAACATGGCAGTGGACAGATAGACAAACCTTGAAAAAGAGGCTTACAGTGTTCACGAATATTAGATTTAGAAATAAGTTCATGTTCTATGAAGTCACGACATAATGATAGTGACGATATACTAATTTTGCTCAAATTTTTCATTTTCAAATAAATTTTAAACTTAATTGAAAAGAATGAACCAGATAAATAATCGTAAGTTAGATATTTATAATGTGCCATATGAAAATAATTCAACAGCAAATTACGAAAAGTTTGAGATATAACATATTTTTTTACCTCTCGCTAAGAGAGGTATTGGATTCATGCTTTCGTGCGTGTGTATGGGTGTCTAGATGTTGGAAGGACGATTTCTCAAAAACTATAAAAAATAAGTTCTGTTTAACTACGTATTCTTCAATTTGACATTAATGGGAAGAACAATAACAATTGGACAACCGGAAGTAGAAAAAAATCTTCTAAATATTATTTTTTGAAAAGAACATATAATTATCCATCTAATAAACTTTTTTATTATATCTTCTATAGATTTAGAGATAGAGAAAATATAATATAGAATAATATGTTGCAAATAAATTGTACAGTCCAAACTACACCAAGGAAACTAAATTCAAATGTTTGTAATTGAAAGATAAATGTCAGTGTCAAAAATCAACAGTTTTACTGGTATTACTGAAAGCTTTTTTCTGGGAAGAACTTTTAATATTTCTCATTGAATTATTAATAATATATTTAAAATTGTAGGTAGGTATATACATATATATATATATATATATATATATATATATATATATATATATATATATATATTTACATCCCACTACCATTGTGGCGTCCCCTGTGTAATTTTCTACATTCAAAGTGACGTCCTTGTGCATAAGACGTCCGTATACCGGACGTCATATGCACATGGCCTTATAAATTTTTTTCTGACATCAGGGGGGCCTCTAGTATCGTATAGCAAAATTTGTTATGGACGTCAGAATGATAGCGGAATGGAAAATGTATATTTTTTGTAGTTCAAAAAAATTCCACTTGCGGCGCTAGTGTCGTCAGGCGTATATACGCTGTATATACTGAAGTTTCATTCCACCGACATTCTGAACTCCGTACGCTTGGCAACAGTGTAACATTGGGTTACTCTTCTAATCGTATTTAAAGCTATATTGTGCACACATAAAGCTGAATTATTAATTACAAAATATTGTGTAAATTGTAAATAAAAGCCAAATGTAAGGGTAAGAAGATTAATGATTAAATGTATGGAATAAATATGAGAACGGTATGCTACAGTGCAATATATAAATAAAATATTTAGAAACTTTTGATCTAAAATACGAAGACCGAAATTTTAAGTGTGTCGAAAAAGAGAGTGTAGAAATAATTATTAAAAGAAAAAATGTTTTAAACATATTAATATGTACTACAAACGATTTATTACATATAGATATTTTTTACTCTAGGTACATTTTCCTATTTCTCCTCTACTTACTGAAGTGTTTCAATAAAGTGTTTTCATTTAATTAGAAAATATTTTTATACATTTTAGATATCGAGATTTTAGTAAATGATCACGTTTTAAGGTCCCTAGAATCCAATTTTAACATTTTCACGATGATGTCTGTATGTGTATGTATGTGTGTGTGTGTGTGTGTGTGTGTGTGTGTGTGTGTGTGTATGTGTATGGATTTTGTTAACGCTCTAACTCAAATACTATCATTCAGAAAATTCTGAAACCTTGTATTTCTACCGTATTCTAATATGGCAAGACACCATTCGATTTTGGTGTAAATCGGATAACCGGAAATTGCACTTTACCTGAAGCTCATAATGGTTTTTCTTCAAAAAATAATTTAAAAAAAATCCCGAAGCCTAAGGTAAATACAATTCCTTTGTTACATAGTTCATATTTCAAATGAATGTAAATACAGGTGAATGTCATTGTCAAAAAACTAATTACATCAAATTAATAATAGTGACATTTTAAAAAGAAAATATTAAATAAAGAAATAGTTATATGCAATGGAAAAGTTTGCAGCATTAGTAAATACGGAGGTATGTATTTAAATTAATAAAAATTAAATAGCGGGAGGTTTTGTGTTGGCCACATTTATGTTTATGAAATACTCTTTCTGGAAATAAGCAGGACTGTTCGATGTAATAATAGATATTTCATAAATTTCACTTATTTGTTTTTACCTCCCGTTACCCTTGGTAAGGGAGGTAGGTATAGGGATCTTGCTAAAAATCGCATCTTGAGATTTTGGTAAATGACCACGTTTTAAGGTCCGATTTTAACATTTTCACGATGATGTCTATATGTGTGTGTGTGGATTTTGTCAACGCTCTAACTCAAATACTATCATTCAGAAAATTCTCGTGTTTTAACCCTATTCTAATATGGAAAGAAACCATTAGATTTTGGTGTAAATCGGATAATCGGAAACGACACTTTACTTGAAGCTCATAATGATTTTTCGTCAAAAAATACTATTAGATGTCATTTTTTCTCATTTTTTGCCATGAATGCTAATTGAATTTTCTACAGGTATACATTCATAATTTTTTTAATATATTTTACAGATAAATTTAAAAAATATTTTTTTTATAAATCCCGAAACCTATGTTTTCAAGATAAACTATAAAAATAAAGCAATAGTTCTATGCAATGGAAGTTAATATAGTTTGCAGCATATGTAGGTATATATTTAAATTAATAAAAATTAAATAGCGTGAGGTATTGTGTTGGCCACATCAGATTTTTTCATTTTATTTTGTCAGAAGGGGCTCACTAACACTCAGGGGAGATTGATAATTTCAGAACAGTTCACAAGCTAAAGCTCTAAAATTATCTTTTGCTGTGATTTATAATATTTTACCAAATATCCAGAATTTCGACTATACTCCTATGTTAAATAAAAAAATCTGATGTTGCCATCACATTACCTTCCATCAGTTCTATGTATTTTGTACAAATACCACATAGAAAGTTTCTATATTTTCAGTAAAATTATAACAAAAACGTATTATGTAATTTACACTTGACACTGACATATGTCAATTAGAATTTTCTTAATAATATTGTAATATCCGTAAAAATTTCAATTTATTGTAAAAATAGCCGAAGTGAATCCAAACGACTGCTTTTCATATGTTTTCACTATTTTATTGGCATATGAAAAATAATTTGTTGAACAAATACATATTTACTTAGAATAAGCGTATTAAAATTGAATATTAATAACAAGCTTATTATTATAAATTTCATAAAAATTTGAATTTATTGCACAAATAGCCGAAGTGCATCCAAACGGTTGCTTTTTATATATTTTCACTATTTTTTTAACATGTAACAAATAATTTGTTTAACAAATACCTATTTACTTGGAATAAACGTATTAAAACCGGAGATTAATATTCATCTTAACCTTATTATTATAATTTTCGTACAAATAGCCGAAGTGAACCAAAATGGTTGCTTTGCAGATATTTTTCACTATTTTATTGACACGTAACAAATAATTTGTTCATCAAATAAAATTTTTACCTTCCGCTACCCTAGGTAAGGGAGGTATAGGGATCGTGCTAAAAATCGCATATAGAGATTTTAGTGAAGAAGCACGTTTTGATGTCTCCAGAATCCGATTTTAACATTTTTACAATGATGTCTGTAGGTATGTATGTGTGTGTGTGTGTGTGTGTGTGTGTGCGTGTGCGTGTGCGTGTGCGTGTGCGTGTGCGTGTGCGTGTGCGTGTGCGTGTGCGTGTGTGTGTGTGTGTGTGTGTGTGTGTGTGTGTGTGAACTTTGTGTAAAGATACGAATACTATTTTGAATTTTTGTTAAGTTTTTCAATTAGTTTTGTCAATATTCGTGAAATTTATTTTGTGTATGATATATTTGTTAAATGTAAAATAAAGTTTGTTATGAGTGAATATGAAAATATCTGTACTTGTACACCAAGTGCAAGAACATTTCACATTTCTATCACATTTTGTACCAGCGAGTTCTTTTACTGTAAATACATTATTAAGATTTTTGTCATTGTTTCTTGGATACCGGGTATCTACTTCATTTTTGTTGTATTTATAAGAAATACAACGGTAAAATTTTAATTTGGAGAAATTTTTTTCCTAATAATTTTAGAACAAAAGTGTTAATTATTTTAAATCACAAATTATAAGTTCCATTTTCAAATTGCTTACGAATTGCCAAAAGAAATTACCATTATCAAACATTGTAAGAATCTATGATGTTTGCAGCTAAGTATGCATATTGTTGTGAAAGAGTGTGCTTTGGTTTCTACATCAGAATAATGTATTTAATATTGGCAACGCTGCTGGACGTCACTGTAACGGTAGTATGAATAAAAATATACAAATTGGACGTCATAAGTACTGATTATGTATGAAGTATATACTGTGGACGCCGGATTCACTCAGTGTGGAGGAGCTCATAATGTCGTCAAATGAACGGAAACGTATATCGTTGTAAATCGACTTTATTGAAATTTGAACCGAAATTCATAATCAGGGGGAAAGATAAGTAGATATACTTTATAAAGTCGAAGCCTATCTCTATTCCTTTCGGTGGTTGCCACAATGTTCTAGCCACGAAAGGACGCAGCAATGATAGCGGGATGTAAATATATATATATATATATATATATATATATATATATATATATATTTTAGAAGGGTAGGACAATAAAACTATTTGTGTGTAAAAATAAATAAAATAAATATAAATTGGAAATATTTGGCGTCTGTCGGGATCGAACCCGGTTCCCCCAGGTTTGTGTACAAGAAATGTTAAATTCAATACTTATGTAGCAAAACGGATGAAGTATTGTATTGACCACAACAGATTTATAAAATAAAATTTGATTTTTTTTTTTGTAAGCCGAACCAAACCAAATATATTAAATGTGAATATAGCCAAAGTATTCAGACTTTATGTGAAAATATCAACTTTCCATATATTTTTTCTTTAATATTTTTAAATATGTTTCAGTTTTTATAATGAGTACCAAAATATAAAGAAATAATAATCATGTTCATCTAAATGTATGCATATCCGTTTTAATCTAATAAATCTGTATAGTTCCTCCGGACAGATTTGTTTTAATTTAAAAATTTAAACTAAATCATCTGGATTTCAGGTTTGTTCGGTGACACATATAAATTAAAAATTGTTTAGAAACTATTTGAAATTCCTTTCCTCAATGCTTCGGTGTATAATCCTGCTGTGTACTTGTCATGTCGACAGGTGCATTGTAGCATTCCGGCATTGTGTATTACATTATCTCCTTTACTCTGCCTTCCGGAACAGAATGCCCGGATTGCATTCCGGAGTCGAGAACTATCTACATGTGTCGTTCAGTCTGTGTGCACATAATACACAGATGAGAAGCACTAAACTGATTTTACACTTGCTTCTGTCACACAATAACACAGAAAATTATTATTAGTCACGACCTAATAACGCAGAGATGAATAAATAATACATCAACACGGTATTTTACTCATTGCTAGGTGTGGTAGACTGTTTATACATATATAGATATTATTACCCTCCGTTACCTTTAGATAAGGAAGATATTGTTTTTGGTCAAAAAAATTCGGTGGTGCGTTTTTAATGAATAAGTACGTTTTAGGACTACTAGAATACGATTATATTAATTTTATGATAATATCTGTATGTGAATTTTAAATGGCACAAAGTGACCCCTGTGTTGCATTCTCCACGCCAGCAATGAGTGCCCGTAAGGTGACGCCTGGTAAACGCCCGCACGGTACAAATATGTCATTATCATTACCGATATCTGTGGTAAAGCAGATTGTAGCACACTTAGAAATGGGTAATATATATATATATATATATATATATATATATATATATATATATATATATATATATATATATGTATGTATGTATAAAAATCAACCATAATTTAATCGAAGGTTTCCCGATATTTACATATCAAATAGAGGTGATTTTTATAACTGCCAGTTAATGAAAATAAATAGGTAAATAACGGCAATTACCATGACAACGCAAACTAATTTTTTGGGACTTAAAATAATTTTCAACTAATACGACCAATTTTCGATTTTTATCTGAACTTTTATCAAGAATACATTTTTTTTGTAAAATAAAAAATTAAAAAGTTTTTCCTCTTTGGAACTCGATCCGTGGACATACGGTATATATACAGGGTGTCTCTTAAATAGGGGGACATGGCTTAACCACAGATTCCTGAGGCTAAAATAAGACGATTTAACCAAACTTGCTTCTACCGGAAACTGTACCATTTAGCCAGAATTCTGCTTCAAAGTTCTTCGAATAAAAATTAATTTTGCTTATAATATTCGGACGCTTTATTCGATTATTAAAAATTACTTGTTTGACATTTGGATAGACTGCTAGATTAAATTTATTTTAAAAATTTAGCAGTGCAGACACTAAGATTTTATTTTTTTCTGTGTGAACCGTAACAGATATCACAAATTACACAGAGAGACAAAAGTTTAATATTGAATGTATCTTTCTGAAGAAAAATAATTTCATGTTTTCGGCATTGCCATTAAAAAGTTACGGTCTAATTAATGTTGGGAGACCTAAGTTTCATACACTAGTGGTTCACTAATAATAACAAGTATCACCTTAAAAGATGACCTATAACCATATAAACTGTCATATCAAATTTCATCCAAATCGAATAAAGCGTCCGATTATTATAAGCAAAATAATTTTTTTTTCGAAGAACTTTGAAGCAGATTTCTGTCTAAACGGTACACTTTCCGGTAGAAGCAAGTTTGGTTAAATCGTCTTATTTTAGCCTCAGGAATCTGTGGTTAAGCCATGTCCCCCTATTTAAGAGACACCCTGTATAAATTCATATAAAAACAAGTGATTAAAAAAAAAATAGGAACAAATAGCTATTTTCTTTATTGTTCATTTTAGGGCCGGTTTCAGGAACGTGCAATTAAATTTACTTCCTAATGGCCGGTTTTATAAACGGCAGATAAGTTTATTTGCGAAGAGAATATAACTCATTAGTCACGTGACATGTTTTCCGCCAATCAGCATTCAGAATCTTCCTAGTTACATGTCTATCACAGCAATGATAAAAAAACAAAGAAATTATCACATTGTTTATATTCGTTGCTAAGAGATTTTTACAACATTGACAGCTAATTTTAATAAAAATTTATTATATTTTCTCATTAAATATAAGCTCGTGATATACTTAATAATAGTAGATATTGCTCGTGAAACCGAAGCAGCATATCTGCAACTCGGTTCCACCCGAAAATATCATCGATGATAGTTATTATCATCGATCACTTGGTTACGTATGAAAATAAAATTTATCCCTTCAAATAACAATTGAATTTTTGACAGTAATGTCAAAAATGTCATGAAATGAATTAAATTGATTCGAATTTGTTAGTTTGAATAAATTTACTATAGAAGTAAATGTATTCTGTCCTTTATAAAACCGGGAGGAAGTAAAATTAATTTTATGAACAAGTCCGAATCAGTTTCTATGTTCTTACGACATTTAATTCATTGCTGTCAAAAAATTACGTTACATTTGTTCAATGTATAAATTTACTCTGGAAGTAAAATTTAATCACAGACTAATTATTTGTTTTATGTAACCGGTCCTTAGACTTATAAGATCCTGAACAACGCAAGAAGAATTCAGGATCTTCTCACAGTAAAAAGTTGCATTAAAGTTCGTCCCCAAATTTATAATTGGAACTGTAGGTCTAAAATTAATGCTAAATAACATAGCTATTTATTCCTATTTTCAATCTGCATTTTTATTTGCATATTTTGGTAATATCGAAATATCTGTACTGTCAATAACAACATTTCTACGTAGGTAGATTCTAACTTGTATTTTTTGTTTATATGAAATAAATATATAAAGAATTATTGAAGCATGTATTAATTTCCAAAACTTTGCATTTGTAATTTTGCTGTTTTCATTGATAATAAAAACGTAGATTTTGAATATGTTATACTCAGTCAATTTTTGAATTCTAATATATTGATTGAATGATCCTTTTCTAATAATCGTAAAAAAATAATTTTAATACAGATTAGATTGCTCTATATATGTATTAAAAAGTTTGAGGAGACTTGTTTGAAACTAATGTTAATTACTGCAGAACGAGTTTTTCATATTTTTTGATAAAAGTATCTGGTCGCAAAAAGTTGTTGGTGTGATATTGATAGACACATCTAGAGAGAGTATATCCTGTATAGAAAATTTGATTGTGATTACTGGGAGTGATTGGAAAATTCTGCAGCTATATTGACAGTGTGCGGAAGCCATTAAAAGTTAGAAATTAGTTTCATGTTGGGAGTATGTAACCTGTTTTGTTCCATTTTTATTATCTGATACAGGAACAGAAGCAAATATTACTCCCACATAACTGCACGTTTCTGATAGAAGATAATCACTTAGAAATACATTATGCTACACTATGCAGCAATAACAGAGTCGTCGTCTATGCGAAACACAGGTCAGCGTTTCAACTTGAATAATTCAGATTTCACCAGAATTTGAATCCGGGACCTCTTAATAATTGTTATTCCATTGCTTTATCACCTATGCTTTCGAAAACCCTTGACAAATATTAAATAATAGCCGAAGTCCTTCCTATTCTTTTTATTACATCTGATATTTCATAAAGTAGGTCACTCTTTTAGATCACTTGTGATCCAGATAGGAAGTATGGGTTAAGTATCAAGTCATTAATGTGAAATAGCGGAGATAATTATTTACAAACTATGTGGAGGAGGACATAAGCGAGTGCTTTAATTACAAGAATGCAGGGATGACGTACACAATAAAAAATATTTCGAGATACTTAACCAAGATGAACACGATCATAAGAATCTGTTGTTTATATCGTTATTTTTATTTTTAAGTATAATTTTATTTTTATTTTCGTAGCTGTGAATGAGCCTTTATACCTTCGAAAACTAAACAAAATTGTAAATTCAAAATCCATTATGCTACTGTAAATATACAGATACGGTATGCAACATCTCTAACGGCCGCATTCATGAAAACTAATATTGCAGAAAGCGGTCGCTGATTGAATTTTCAGGTTTTTGGACTTGCTGAATTGCAGATGAAATTCATCATACCGTTTCTAATTACCGCGCACTATCCATCATAAATTCATCGCATGCATCGGCTTTGACTACCGATAGATTTTACGATTTCCGATGGATCAGTAGTGGGGGTCTAACGAAATTTAGAGATAAAGGCGCTATAATATATAAAATAACGGGATGTAATAAGTCGAATAGGCTAAACTACACTAAGGAAACAAGTTGACAAATTTGAATGTTTATAACATAATTTGTAAATTCAGATTATCATGGATTTTTCATCTAAACAATAATGACCGGTTTTATAAACGGCAGATAAATTTACTTCCAAAGAAAATAAAATTTATTTCTTCAAATGACAGTCGAATTTTTGACAGTAACGTTATACATGTCATAAAATGAATAAAATTGATTCGAATTTGTTAGTTTGAATAAATTTACAATGGAATTAAATTTATTCTGCCCTTTATAAAACTGGGGGTAACAAAAATTATTAAAAACATTTTTATAGACATGAAATTCGGTAGAGAAAGAAAGGTATAGTAAAAATTATTTTCATAAAGTTATGTACTCGTAAATAATTTAATTATGGAATTATGGGGTCAAAATGACAAGGACCCTGTAGTGCACTCGGGGCATGTGCGGTTAAAAGTAATGAAATCAACAATAAAATTAAAATTTCAAATTTTAGAGTCTTAATTTTAACGGCTTGTGTTCGCAGTAGACTGTACCGCAGCAGCGTCAAAATTGTGGCATTTTGCAATAAAAAAGTAATAGCAATGACAATCAAACCTAATATTACATTGTGTACATGGTGTGAACACTTGCACGAGTACACTGTAAATATACCTATCGAATTACCGAAATATTTATAATGTAAATGGACATAACGAGATATGGAAAAATATCCATAATTTTTCTTTGTTTGGTTGAGAAGAATTCTGTTTTATTTTGAAGCATGGCATCTGAAGAACTTTTATCTTCCTCGATCGTTCGTAAGGAAATGTATTCTTGGGCATTGTATAGTGTTTCTTTATGTTGATGTGCAGTAGTTTCCTTGTAAATTGTAAATCAATTCGGATGTAGCAGACCCCGCCTGTATTTTAACATAATAATGAAACTGCTTGTACTAACCCGGATCCATCGACAAGCAATCATAAATATTTCATAAGAGTCTTTCACAAGCTCTCACTTACACTTCAGAGAAGTTTACTCAATAACGACCGAATTAATTCAAGAGAATGTGCTTAACAATACAAGATACAATATATATTGCAGCGTTTACAGATGGAAAACACGGAGTACAATAAGAGGAAACTCTGACAATAGCGTTGTCAACATGAATACGTTAAACTCGTATGTGCTCTGTAATGTGAGTACGATTACGATTTGGGTGGGTAATAGTGATTCATCAATTTTAAATGAATGGTAAGATAGTCGTTTAAAGAGAAATTGTTTACCACCCCTAAAACGGTAGTTAGTAAGTGATTAGAAAAAATCTGATGTGTAAGTAGATATTTTATTTCACTGTGTTCTCGAAACATCGATTTAAAATAAAAAAAATTCGGAACTTCATCCAAATATTGTTTTTTTTTTTTATTTAATTTAATTTAAATTATTCTTCAATGGAAATAAGTGTAAAGTGATGTCATACACAATGAAAAAGAATTACTTACAATCTAATTATTCAATGGATAACTTAATACTCGAAAGAGTAAAACTATATAAGGACCTAGGACTTTGGTTTGATGAAAAATTAACATTTTTACATCATATACAATTACCATCAAAAGCTCTTGGATTTATTCGCTGTTCCAAACATTTTCACAAACTATCCACTCTCATCTTGTTTAATTCATTTGTTCGCTGTAAAGTAGAAGTAGAATATGGTAACCTAATCTGGTATCCAATATATAAAAATCATGTACACGCCATTGAGGTTATTCAAAAAAAAATTTGTTAAATTTTGTTGGCGTAAAACCAATGGGTTTCCTACAATTATTGATAATTATTCTCATATTAATGTATTAGCTGAATTTGGAATTACATCCTTGGAAAATCGCCATAAAGTACAGTCGGCCGTTTTTCTATATAAGCTTGTCAACAATGTCGTTGATGACATCAACTTACTGGCTCTTGTTAATTTCTTTGTACCTAGAATGAACTCTAGGCATCGAATCCTGTTCAAGTCTACAATGGCTAAATGTAATTATGAACTAAAATCACCGATCCGTCGCCTATGTTTTTATTATAATACAATTCATTCGCCACATAATTCCATTGATTTATTTTCAAATTCATTACCAATATTCAAAAACTTATTAACTTGTTACTTTTTGTCTAACTGAATTTCTCACTAGTGTCTCATTATATACTAACAATGTAAACAATAATCTATTGCTGTTTGTGTGTATATTTGTTACTTTGATTGCTACTACTCCTCGATAAACTTTGTATTTAATTTGTAATAATTTTTCTAACCCTCAGTAATTGGGACTTTGTCCTGTTGAGTGGTTTCAAATAAATAAATAAATAAATAAATAAATAAATAAATAAATAAATAAATAAATAAATAAATAAATAAATAAATAAATAAATAAATAAACATGTCTTGTGCACATATAAATTTCAAATTATATCGGTTTTTTCATTGTATGACGTTCTTAAATGTCAGAGATTCTTCAAATTCACTAACAAGATTGGCGGTATTTCTTATGGATTTTACCTATAATGTTAAATATTTAATTCATAAAACAATACTTAAATATTGAGTTTAGGTAACTGAAGATAATATACTACAAAAATAACATTGTGAAGTATGATGCCAACCCAGGTGGGTAGCAGTAGCGCTATCGCTTCACGCTCCAAGGGTCCCGGGTTCAAATCCCGGCAAATAAGGCATGCTTGTTTAATGTGTCTTTCATCATTTCATTTTCATCATCTTCGCAAGGAAAATTTAAAAAATATAAAGATGTATATATAAAGCGAGTAATAACAAATAAATAAATAAAAATAAATAAAACAATAAGAAAGATTAAATGTACTTCCCAGAAAAAGCTTTCAGAATGTCACTAAAACTGTTGAGTTTTGACACTGACATTTATCCATCATTTACAAACTACGTTACAAACATATGAATTTGTCAACCGGTTTCCTTGATGTAGTTTGGACTGGGCAATTTATTACATCCGATCATTCTACATATTATAGTTTAAGTCCGGTTGTCCAGTTGTTACAAAAACCTTTTCAGCTCTTCCCATGAATGTCAGATTGAGGATTACGTAGTTAAACTGATCTTAAATCTTAAAGTTTTTGAGGAATCGTCCTTCCAACATCCACACACACACACACACACACGCACGCACGCACGCACGCACGCGCACGCACACACACACACACACACACATACACACACACACACAAAATTATTTCCATATACTGCAACCAAAATTAATCACGATACATATTTTGAGAAACAATTTATATGTTTATCTTAAACAGTGCTAATATTTCTCTGGGGAAAATCAGTTTAGTTTGGGAAAAATTTGTGTGATTCTCTGCCATGAAATATGGGCGCAACGTGAACAAATATTTCTGCTGTCTCCAGTTCCAGCTTCACATTGGGAGAAGTATAAGAAGAAAGAGTGTCCAGGGACTTTCTACTTGACGTATTCAGCCACGCTGGCCAATTTTCACACAGATTGAAGAGACCAAACACTTTCATACACGGAAATAAAAAACGCAAATGGAAAAGAATAACGTAATAGAATGGCATATCTTACACACTTACAGAAATAATGCCATCGCTGGTTTTGTTATAAAAAAATCTGTTGTGGCCAGCACAAGACCTCTCGCCATTTCCATATTAGGATATATAAGTATTGTATTGCACTTCGCTTTCGAACCGGCGTTTTATAACAAAAAATTACAGAACTTTACTCAAATATTGTTTTTTATTGTATCTAGCATGTCTTCTGCACACATATAATTCTAATTATATCTATTTTTCATTGTATGAGGAAGTTTATAAATGTCAGATATTCTTCCAATTCATTAACCAGATTGGCGGTATTTCTGATGGATGTGTGCATTTTCCCACAATTTTACCTATCATTTCAAATATTTAATTAATAAAACAATAAGAAATGTTAAATATAATTCCCAGAAAAAGCTATCAGAATGTTACTAGAACTGTTGATATTTGACAATGACATGCGTCATGTTATAAACATTGGAATTTGTCAACTGGTTTCCTTAGTGCCTTGGCCTCTGCGATTAGTTTACTCTATAAATTATAGTGTCTTTATCTCTAAATCTATACAAGATATAATAAAAATTTTAAGTGTATTAGATGGAGAATTTTATGTTCTTCAATATTTAATAAAAAAAACTCACAAAATATTATATTTAGAAGAATCTTTCTAAGAAACTACTACTTTCGGTTGTTCAATTGTTACCAAAACCTTTTCAGCTCTTCCCAGGAATTTCAGATTGAAGAAACTGCAGTTAAATATTTTTTAAGTCTTATAGTTTTTGAGGAATCGTCCCTCCAACATCCATACACACACACACACACACACACACACACACACACACACACACACACACAAATACACACATCCACACACACAGACATCATTTTAAAAATGTTATAATCGGATTCTAGGGACCTTAAATCGTGCTTATTCAATAAAATCTGGATTTGCGAATTTTAGCATGAATCCAATATCTCTCTTAGCGAGAGTTAAAAAGAAATTTAAATATTTCAAGTAAAGTACTAATTGCAGTTTAGCAATTATAACTAAACACGAATTACTTGAGATATTATGTCGCTGTCATTCACACATAAATACATTCATGTTTTTATCGGATTTTAGGAACCTTAACACTTTAGTGCCCAAGAATACATATATTTTTCTATTTCAGTATGTTTATGAGTCTATAAACACATTGGAAACACGCCATGAAAAAGATTTCTAAACGCATTGTTCATGGAGCTTTTCGTTTTCTATAGATAGTATGACTGTTTTCAAAACTGAAAGATGATTGACATATAATCTCAAATTACTGTCAGTGAACATTGAATTTACATGTGTGAAGCAAAAATTTTTAGTGAGAACGGCTACCGACATAACTGATAAAAACACCGTCATATTTATGACAAGTCATATTTTTCAAAAATTTAATAGCACTATAAAATTACCTAAATAGAAAAAATAGTATAAAAACATGTTTCATAAGGCCTCATCCTTTGTAAAACATGGACTCGTACGTTAACAGATTACCTTAATGTAATAAAAAAAAATTGTTTTACTGCATTATTTTATACACCAAGTGAGCTAAGGTAATGTTTATTCATGAGAAGAAAGTTTAACTTTTGTTAATTTCTTCGAGTGAATAAACATTCTTAGCTCACGTGGTTTATACAATATTTTATTAATTTTGAAGAAATAATAATAATAGTTATTTATGTATTAAGAGCATAATTAGGCTTTTATGGCCTGCGGCGGGATTTTGATCCCAAGACGTATGCCGAGGGATAAAAACACGTCAAAGGCCATAAAAGCAAGTTACGCTCGTGGTACATACAAAACTTTTGCACGGAGAAAAATTTTCAAATTATGAGTGTTAAAAAAATTGTAGCGAAAAGAAT
This sequence comes from Ophonus ardosiacus, assembly GCA_943142095.1. Lineage (NCBI taxonomy): Eukaryota > Metazoa > Arthropoda > Insecta > Coleoptera > Carabidae > Ophonus > Ophonus ardosiacus. Next base: position 12,868,714 of record OW964830.1, on the reverse strand, counting down.
TTGTCCTCGTACATCCAGTATCTAGTGTTGCTATGAAAGCGGAAAACAACAGTTTATTGTTTGTTTATTAGTTTTGTCATTTGGGTTTTATTTTGTTTATCTCCGTGCTTTCCATATAAATATCACAAAATTAAATTTCATTTTTCATTAAAGAGTATAAAAATTTTCGATTTGTAATAAAAACTTTTCATGTTGCCTGTTTAAATTGTTTATATTGTTGGTTATAATTATAATTAATGAGGCCCGCGGGCTGTAAAATAACGTTTATGTCAAAGAAATTCGTGTATAATTGTCAAAAAATGATACGTCCGTGCATAAAAACTATTATAATATTTAATTTTGACAAAATAAAAAACTGATCAATTAGTAGGCTGAGCATCACAATCATCGCTGATAGACGACAAGTCATCTATTTAAAATGTTTTATAGTCTGTCATTTTGGCCGCAAAAAATAATGAAAATGGCTGATAATATCTGAGAAATACTGTGGGGAGTGTTATTTTCGTGCCTGATGTTATTTTAAATATATTATTTGTTGCAGAGTGAGTTAAAATTTTGTAAGAGTGATTTAAAAATTTTTTATTCACTTGTGAATAAAATGTTACTTATAGTTGTTGCCATGGAGTTAATAATGACAGTTTAAAACGTGATAATTAAATAAAATTAATTTAATTGTTTATAAAGTTATTGACGGGCTTTATGAGTACTACGCCCTACGCCAAACAAAAAAATCTGATGTGGTCAACACAAAACCTCCCGCTATTTAATTTTTATTAATTGAAATACATACCTACCTACGTATTTACTAACGCTACAAACTGTTCCATTGCAGAAAACTATTGCTTTATTTACTATTTTCTTTTTAAAATGTCACTATTATTAATTTGAAGTAATAAGTTTTCTGACAGTGACATTTACTGACAGTTACATTCATTTGAAAAATGAACTGTGTAACAAAGGAATAGTTTTTATCTTAGGCTTCGCGACTAATAAAAAAAATTATTTTTAAATTTATCTGTAAAATATATAGAAAAAGTATTGATGTATTCCTGTAGAAAATTCAATAATCTTTAATTTTGATAAGACATAAAATTCGAAAAAATGGCATTTAATGGTATTTTTTGAAGAAAAACCATTATGAGCTTCAAGTAAAGTACCATTTCCGTTTATCCGATTTACACCAAAATCTAATGGCTTCTATTCCTATTAGAATAGGGTAAAAATGCAAGGTTTCAGAATTTTCTGAATGATAGTATTTGAGTTAGAGTGCAAACAAAATTCGTACACATACACACATACACACATACATACACACACACACACACACACACACACACACACACACACACACACACATACATACACACATACAGACATCATCGTGAAAATGTTAAAAATGGAGTCTAGGGACCTTAAAACGTGGTCATTTACTAAAATCTCGATATTAGATTTTTAGCACGATCCCTATACCTCCCTTACCAAGGGTAGCGGGAGGTAAAAAAATATCAAACATACGAATACATCAATTGTTATACTTATACAAAATATTGTTCAATTAACATGGAATAAGGCAAATACATAATTAATTTTTGATCAACTATGCTGCAAGAATACAAGTAATCTAAAGAAAAACCTACCTTGACAAAGCACTTGCTATTTACTTTGACTAGCAAAAACAAATGTAATTTTAATTAGTATAAACCAACATAAATAGCGCTGAATATGTATTGTCAACTATTCGACCACAGTACGATGTTACCAGTAAGTATTAGAAATCGACAAGAATCGTAATATGAAACAAATTCATTAAAATATAAAATGAACTTTTCAGCATGTGGAACTTATAATCTTCTTGATATTGCCGATTATGCAGAGTTAAAAATAGAACTCCTCCCTCATTTATTCATGTATGTAGATGAGAAAAGTTGAGTTAAAACTCTTATAATCATCGGAGTAATATTTCGGTGGCAGAGATTTGAAATCCTCATAATTGTTGGGCAAATGTGAGGGCAGAACCGTCCATTTATTATGGTAATGAGCGATTCTCGCTCCAGCTAATTTCATACGCGTGCGATAATTAATCAGTTTATACAAAAACAATAGGGATGAACCCGAACCATAACCTCAGGATATTTGTTATCATTATCATGTTTTCATCCCTCAAGAAAAAAATGGAATTAGTTCAACGACAGCTTAGAATAATGAATAATAGGCTGATAATATTTATGTTATGAGATTAAGGTGTGATTAAACTGAATAACTAAACCATAATTAGAAATCAGTTGTATTTATTCTTGTTTGTTGATATTTAGTTGATTGTTATAAAGAATCTTATTTTTTTTTTTAATTTTGCATTTAGGATTTTCGTAGTTATGGAGAGTAATTAGTCAGTTAGTTAGGGTGACCTATTATGTAAATAGTTACTTATCAATAATAAACCAAATGAACATATATGATGTAAGTATAAGGAATAAAATTTCCCTGAATTGCTGCTTTCTTTCTACTGTAAAGCTTGATTTCCACCGATTGCCCTAATGCGTAAGAGCTACAGAGAATTTATTTTAAAATGCAACATTGTAAATAGTATTGCAGCACAGGAGATACCTACCTCCAGAACACATCACAAATGGTGTCAATTCTTATTACGACCGACTAGAATATTGCCTCAGAGTGATTGGGGGTATTTTTTAACATTTATTACATGAAAGTTAAGAATTTTTGTAAGATAAAGTTTGTTAAGATGTACAACGTTCATGTTTCGATTATTTGTTAATCGTATGTAGGCTAATTTATTGGAAATTAGTTTTGATAAAACAAAACTACAAATTTTTGTATGTTGCATTTAAAAATGGACAAATATTACATTGCTGTCATTGTGATTCGCCATGTTAAATAAATTCCCTGTATAATTAATGCTTAAGAATTAAGAGCATTGCGTAAGAACAAAAGACTGCAAACTTCTAACCTTAACTGTCAACTGTCAACCTATTTTATAATTATTAAATTTTTAATTTTTCGGTATGGATATAGATACAGAAAATTATATATATCACATATTTAAAAAAGAAGAAATGCTGCTGCAATTGCAGTCTGCTAGACAACAAGTAATAAGGGAAAAAATTGTGACATTTCTATTCAATTAGTCCCTAAACAAAATAGCTGGAAATTGTAAATAGTCATAATGCATTAAGTCTTATGCACTAATCATTATGAATTATGCAATAAAACATTAGGTGGAAATGAGGCTTAAGAATTACTAAACTTTTTAATTAAATATTAATATTAATGAATTACTTTCGAGCAGAGCTGGGTAAAATGCTTTACCTATCCCATTTTGTATCAAATGCAAAATGCTTTGCTACAAAGTATTTAAGATTTTAGACAAAACCATTTAAAATAGAAAATGAAAATACATTATTTAAAATGGAAAGGGAAAATGCAAAATGGTTAAAAAAAATAATAACTAAAATTATATACCTTAATTTAGTATTTTTTACATACAGTCGTAATTTTTCATTACGTAATAGCTATTTATGTAATAAGTTGCGAAATAATAGTGTTTTAGGCACGCGATGTGAAATTTATACGCACGAGCGTAAGTGTCTAAAACACTCATTTCGCAATGTATTACATACAAGATTTTTTATAATACCGGTTTAAAAACAAATAATTTATTCCCAAATATTCTCAAATATCAACATTTTGAATTCCACCAATCGATCATCGTATTCAACCCTGAATTATTTTGTCAAGGAATAATAGTTAATTATGTCATAAGTAAGGAAAGTGTTCTTTTACAGGAAGTGTAAACAAATTCAAGTATGAGCCTTGAAATATTTTCCGGTCGAGTTACATATTTTATTTTATCTTATTCCTTTTTAAAAAGTTGAATTTTACCTAACCTTATAACGTTTTGAAATGTCACTTTAAACATAATTGTTACAAAATGAGTTTTCTAAAAATCTTTTTGTACTCCCATATCAGTAAATTACCTTTTACACACTATCTGACAAACAAGTAAATGCATTCTTACGCAATGTTACGTAATGATAATAACTAATATATATATATACAGTGTGTCCCATTTAGAGGTGCCACCATTGGGATCTCGAGAACTGTAAAAGATACGATGTCGGTTAAATGGAACTTTTTGTGCACCTTTGGGAGGTCATCTCAGATGTGCTTTTGTTTTTCTAAAAATTCTCATAGGACACTAGATAATGACGAAAAACTGAATATTGTTGATTTTTTCTTTCTCAAATAACTTCTAACCTATTAGTAATTGAGAAAAACGTTTCAAATATAAGAGATAGATATTTTGATTAACTAACCAGTGGCGTACGAAATAAATTTTCATATCCGTAAATTTTCGAGATATAACACAAACTTATATTTTTTTAAATGGAACCCATATCTGATTTTAGTCTCAAAAAAATCAATATTTTTTTCTCTTTTCAATGGTGTAAGGGTTATTATGTTTTATATTTGTTTTGCTCCTAAAATTTAATTTTTCTCTTTATTTTCCTGAATTTTCTAATTATTTCCCAAAAAAACATTATTATTTTTATTAATTATATTGTTTTTGATCAAAATAATTTGTTTTATGCCTTTATTACTTAATATTTTCATTCTAGACTCATAATTACAAATTACACTATGATGTGCCAAGGGCGACCTGATACAAAATATAAAAATTAATTTGATACGAATTTTGAGCAAATATTTTTAAGGAAATAAATTATTTAAATGCAAGGAGTATTTCCAAATAGAAATCTACCTATATTTTCAAAATAATTGTAAATTTAATACAAAATAAGAAAAAAATAATAATTTTTGAAGGCAAAACAAATATAAAACATAATACCCTTACATCATTGAAAAGAGAAAAAAATATTTATTTTTTTGGGACTAAAATCAGATATGGGTTCCATTTAAAAAAATATAAGTTTGTGTTATATCTCAAAAATTTACGGATATAAAAATTTATTCCGTACGCCACTGGTTAGTTAATAAAAATATCTATCTTTTATATTTGAAACTTTTTTCTCAATTATTAATAGTTTAGAAGTTATTTGAAAAAGAAAAAATCAACAATTTTCAGTTTTTCGTCATTATCTAGTGCCCTATGAGATTTTTTGGAAAAATAAAAGCACATCTGAGATGGCCTCCCAAAGGCGCATAAAAAGTTCCATTTAACCGACATCGTATCTCTTATAGTTCTCGAGATCCCAATGGTGGCACCTCTAAATGGGACACACTGTATATATATATATATATATATATATATATATATATATATATATATAGAGAGAGAGAGAGAGAGAGAGAGAGAGAGAGAGGTTATGGTACTCGTCACTGGTCCGAATAGTTAAGGAAAAAAACTTTTCGTGGGTGTGCAGTGTTTTTATTGGGCTAAATAATTCTAGTTGATTTTTTTTAAATCAGCCAAGCTTTCGCCTAATGATTTAAGGCTTCATCAGGACTCTATACAAGTGTACAAATTTTGAACAAAATATATAAAATGTTTAAATCCAAAACATGTAAAATTTAGACTTACGTTTTAGTTGAAGTTACGATAAAAAGATGTACTCATATACAAAAACATGACAATATTAACCAATTGTTATTTGTAGTTTACAGGTTTAAATAATGTTAAAAATTTTAAAAGTTACTTTATAAAAATTGTCACATGTTACAAACATTTTGTCGTTGACAAGTTAAAATAGTTTTACTATTGCGAAACTAGTGAAGTTGGTAACAGGTTGTGTTCAAAAGCGCGGTAACTGATCGAATTTGAAAAAACTTATAACAAAATTATAAAAATATACATATGATTTTGACAATTTGTAAGTTATGTCTTTACGGCAGTAGCAATACTCAAACATCTATATTATTGTTGTAATTGTTGTTGGTATCCCTAGTTATATGTTTATGTTCAGTAATAATTTTGAATATATATATATATATATATATATTGTAACAAAATCGTTGTTGCTACGCCTATTTTATTATTGTCATCCTGTTTAAATTCCCGTTGCAGGCTATCCTTTCTACACCTAAAAATTGTGGCATGTGACTTACGTAAACTATAGTTACTATACCTTACCTCAAGACTGACTTTTATTCATTTTTTTAATCAATTTTCTCTTTATAATTACATTGTATTGTTGTTATTATCTTTTTGGTTAGAAGTGTTAAACATTTGTTCAGTGACCGTTGATATTGAGAGTTTTTTAGTAACTAATAAAAGTCACTAACTTTCAATAACTTTATTTATTTAAATTGTTTAAATTTGGATAGATATTTTTAAAGTCATGCGATGTTGGATTATCTCTTTTTCTGCATTTATTTAATTTTTAAAAATTAAATTAGGATAGTTTTCATGCGACGTGGTAATTTTTTTTGTGTATATGATTGTGCACACTGAATAGGGCGGGCGAGTTGATTCATTTGCTTTCTTTCCGGTTAGACATTGAGAGAGATTAGACATTCTTTGGTTGTACACGTTTTTTTTTCGTTAACTTGTGATTTTTTCTATGATGGAAAATTGAGTATTAGTCTCTAGTGTTCGATCCTCGCTAGTGGAAAACGAGGTAAGCATTTCACTACCTTTTGTTGTACCTATTTAGCGTTGTATTTACTCGAATTGTATTTTTGATGAGTCACGTTAGATTTCATACCGTGCGGTTTTGTCCGTGTAGTTGGGGAAATGCTTACTTAAATTTTCCAGCGATTTCGTTGCAACTTGGGAACGTCTAATTTGTCTCAAAGGCCTAGCCTCTTTTCGGTTGATCAAAATTTTGAGTTTCGATTTAATGCCACAAGGCTAGTACCAAATTCCGTCTCGATTTCAAAACTCTTAGATTTTTTTTTGGTATGGTAGTTGGGCCAAATTTGTAAAACTTTTATACGACGTAAATCCCGTGCTCAAGTCGTACCCTGCCGTTTTGTCCGTGGAGTTGGTGAATTGCTTACTTAAATTTTCCAGCGATCTCGATGCAACTTAAAGGCGTCTAATTTGCCTCAAGGGCTAGCCACGTTTTGATTTATCTAAATTTGAGTTTCGAATTAATGCCACGTGGTCAATACAAAATTCTTACAGTTTTTTTTTTGTATTTTATTTGGCTAAATTGTGAACTTTTATACTGCGTAATTAGTAATTTATTTTTTTTTTGGACTAATTTATTTAAGGATAATTTTTTTTGTAAAATTTTTGGGATTTAAAAATTATTTCGGGAATTCAAAATTATTAAAAGTATCCTACCGAACCACACCTTTCCTCTACTATACCCTGGAATGAATGTAGGCGAATGTAGGGTGTGAGTACATGACGTGACTATACAATTTTGGACTAGACAAATTTTCGGCTCGGTTTTTCCGCTTTAATAGTCGACTTCTTAGAGTCAATTTTTTTATCGTTATTTACCTCTAAATTACCGTAGTAGCTGCAATTTTTTTTTTGTGATAATTTGTAACTGTTTGTGCGCTACCTTCGACTCGACGAAGTTTTTGTCCGGTTATTAATCTTTTCGCGCTGCAAATTCTTTTTTTTGTGGTTTGTAAGCCTTTTTGGCTTCTTTTATTATCGGGTTAACTGCTGCGCCCTTAAGATTACCGTTAGTCACATTTTTTCACTCTACGTTTTTCCTCTTCACTCTTTCTCTAATTTCTTCTTTTGCATGCGGCCGTTCTAGCTTTTATCAAAAATTTTTAGTGTTATTTAAAAACCTAGGTGCACTTTTTGTAAATAATTTTGTAATTTGTAAATTTTTGTTTAGTAGTACATTCGCGTCTGGAGCTCTCGTTTAGGGCCTTAAAATTTCATGTACAGTCTAAAGCCCTTAAGGCACTTTGTAAATCTCAGTAGAGATATTTTTGCTGGCCAGATTTTTTTTAGGAAACATAGTCAAGGACTTACAAGGTTTTTTTCCGGGATTGGGATTGAGAAGCGACTGAGGAAGGCAGCCCTTACTGCAGTTGATCCTACTGGCTTTTGTTATCTGCCGAAGTGGAATATTTCGCCCGACAATCTCCGAGGAAAACCAGTTTCGCCGTTGACTAAAAACCCTAGCCGTGCTGAAGCCTAGGCGGTACATTCTGACGTCGTCATAACCAGAGCCCCGAATTGGACTGGAGCATTTAAGTCTACTCCGTTGACTCTGACGAAACCCGTTCACCGGCGTGAAACAACGGGACACGACGTTTCGACGTTACTTCAAGAGAGTCAGGTAACGAGTGGTGTTTTTTTATTATTCGTCGGTGCCGTCGCCGTTCGCAGGAGCACTGCCCTCAGTCCTTCTCTTTCCGGATGCCGGAAAGGACCCAGTTGTCTTTTTGGTTTTATTATACTAAACTGGTAATTGAGAGTTCACTTAGCTCCAGCGTGAATTGTGTTATTATATTAAATATTTTTTATAAAAAAAAAAAAACTTTACTTTACTTATTAGAGTTGACCTTACTCTAAACTTTCCCTGCTTATAAGGTCTGGCGCCCACTAATTTCTTTCGAGAAAAGCTCGTTTTTCACTTTTCCAAATTGAGTTGTACTTATTTATTAAATTTAATTCTGTCGCGAATACCTGTATCTCGAAATAAATTACAAAACCCTAGACCCAGCCACCGCTTTGCGTTTCAGCTAGCCGGAGCAAATTTTATGAGTGTACACGTACAGATAGGAGGAGCTTGCTTATTTATGAATTACTTCAATTATCCTCTTGTGTCACAATATATATATAATAGTATGTTAAGTGACAGAAGGTAACTTATTTAAGCACGAGTTTGAAATTCGGACACGAACAAGCAGCAGCGAGTGCGCGAACAAACGAGTGCTTGAATAGTCTTCTGTAATGAGTGTTTTATACTATTTTCTCCGTTTCGGCTTTCATTTGCCTTATTTCTTTGTACAAATTGTTAACAATGTGTGTGTCTACTTTTTTCCGAACATTCAATGTCAAAATTTTGATTTGGCAATATCCCTTTACCTATTAATTTTATAACAAATTTGTAGCGAAGAAAAATGTTCAGAAAGAAAAACAGTATGGATTAAGTTCAAAGTTTGTTGGTCAATTGTTTTTATGTATAAGTTAGAAGCAAAGAAAATGAAACGATTTAAGGCAATTATTAGAGTGCCATGAAAAAAAAACAATAATTTTTGTTTCTTGACATATGACATGTCTTTTTATTATTATTAGAATAATAGGAAAAGTTAATCTAGAAAAAAAAATTATAATCACAAATTGCCTTAAATCATGTATTTTCTTTTGCTTCTAACTCGTACATAAAAAACAATTGAACAATAAAGTTGGTAGGTATTTGTGGATGCAGTTTGTCATTCTGAACATTTTTCTTCATTACACTTTTGTTTTAACATTACTTCCCTCACGTACTACGTAAATTACACTTGATACTTGACACTGACTGAAGGGTAATATTCAGGATCGAAAGTACAGGGTAAATAGAACACGTCCATAAAAAGAACAAAATTCTTGATATCCCTGTGTGCATGATGCTTTTACTCAAGAGAGAAATTTTTTCATTATAATCGTAGTTCTTGTTTTGGATATTTTCTTAGCTAATAAATTTTAGGTCTTGTTCTTCGTATTGTTTCATATCTGAAATGATTTCGCTGCGCAATGTTTAGAAAATAAATAGGAAATGATAGTTCTGGTGATAGTTTCTTTCTGTGTAATGTAAGTTTGTTTTATGGGTTGAAGTGCACGTTCTTAGTTTCATGGCTGGCAATAAGCAATAAAATCGCAGGGAAATAATGCAGCCGTTTGAGTGTTTTAGCGCAGTGTCTCATATTTATCCAGAGCTATATAATGTTTCCATCTGCACCGTCGCTCACAATAAAACCTGCGCTGATATTTTATATTCGCTACAAGTTATAAACGCGACGTGCACAAGCTTCGATTCTAGATAAGACCCTGTAATCGTTTCCTAAAAACTAAATTGTTTCACCTACATTGTGGACGAAGCCACATTTAGAGCATAGGAGATTGAGGATTACAGCATTACATTACAAACAGATGACATACGATGCCTCCACCGTTATTTCTTATGAAAATTAGTATTTTACGATATTCTGCGTGTCGTTGAAAATGTGAGAACGATTAAAATGTAATTATTATTTTTATGTCACCACCAAAGGTAAGAGAGATGTAGGGATCGTGCTAAAAAAAATTGTGTATCGCGATTTTCGTTACAATAGTTATTTAAGCTATGAGGAATATATGTATATGAATCTCAACGTACAAATAAGTTGTACCTTTCAAGAATGTTAAGATTTTGCACGTTCTATGTTGCTTATACATTTCATGCTACCGGCGAATTATGCTTCAATATTTATAAAATTTGTCAAAAATAGTATAATGTGGCAAGTGTGAGAGGTTGAAATTTTTACATGAGGGTGGAGATTGCGACACGAGCCAAATGCGAGTGTTGCAAACCACCCGAATGTAAAATAGGCTTCACACACGTGTTACATACAATACTTTTTCTACGACCATACAATATATATATTTTTTCTTCACATTGTCATTCTTTTAACGTAAAGCCTCTGTATTATAGACTTGTGTTAACCATGGTTACCAACGTTACGGGTGTTTAACAGGTTTGTTTTATTAAAATACAATTCAGTTTGTAATATTTAAAATAATGAACGGTGCGTGAAATCAAACTTCACACATAAAAATTAATACGTGAAGTACTCACTTCACGCATGGGAGTAGAAAAAAATATTTATTCTCCCCTATTCTCTAACAAAGTTGCTAACTCTTAGCAACATTGCTATATCAAATAATCAATAAAAATTACAAACACTGAAGAAAATATGAAAATGACAGGTTTTACATTTGTTTCTATTGGCTATTTTTTTAGCAATGTTGCTAAGACTTAGCAACTTTCTTATAGAATAGGGGCGATTATTTTATTTCATTTTAAAGTGAAATGTGGCTATTAAGATTTAGCATTTATTCAGTATTCCTCTAAACATTTATCTTGAAATTTATGCCTGATTTGTGCATTGTGTAAAGAAAAATGGATACTAATGAAGGCGCAAGCGTTGTTGCGTCGAAATTATTATCTAAATCTAAACTTAAGTCTCATTTCAACCGAATGTTTTAATGCTTAATGCATAATGATTAGTGCATAAGGCTTAATGCATTATAAAAATTTACTAGGATACCATTTCTATCTACTTTGTTTACTGACTAATTCTCATTTTTTTTTTCATATTACTTGTAGTCTAGCTGACTGCTAGTGCAGCAGCAATTTTTTACCTTCCGTCACCTTTAGGTAAGGAAGGTATTGTCTTTGGTCAAAAAATTCGGTGGTGAGTTTTTAATGAATAAGCACGTTTTAGGGTCCCTACAATACGAATTTACTATTTTTAAGATGATGTCTGTATGTATGTGTGTGTGTCCGTGTGTGTGTGTGTGTGTGTGTGTGTGTGTGTGTGTGTGTGTCCGTGTGTGTGTCCGTGTGTGTGTCCGTGTGTGACAAATTTTTCTCCGACGATAACTCCAATACTATAATTCTAAAAATTATAATTCTTTCGTATTCGTCTTCTGTACATCCATATGAAGAGTTGATTAGATTTTGGTTATAATTGATCCACCGGAAGTACCCTTATTTGAAGTTTTTAACAGTTTTTCTTAAAAAAACAGTTAAATATTATTTTTTGACATTTTGTTATTATATTTATTAAAGAAAATACTCTTCTCTATATGGTTTGATTATTCATTTTCCTTCATATTCAATAGATGTAGAGTTAAAGCATTATAAAGAAATTAATTTTCAAAAATTAGTCTGCTTTGCTATTTATCATGGAAACAGCTGATACATTCAAAATTGACAGATGTGTGTTGCAAGTGCAAAACCAAATATGGAAAGTATGAGAAAAAGACTTGAGAAAAGAAGAACTGTGTGAAGAAGAGGAAACAGCGACCCCTAATAAATTAGGGGAAAGCTGAAGCAGAAAGTAATATGTGTCAAGTGCATTTTTCTTAGTGTATGTTTATGTCATAATTTTATTGGATTTATACAACCTTTTCAAATGAACTTTTGGTATGGAATTTGTTAAAAATAGTATGTGTTCGTGTTCGATTTTATACGATGTTATATAGAAACTATTCCACGGTCCTTTTGGTATGAGATTTGTGCAAAATACATCGAATTGACGGAAGGTCTTGTGCTGGCCACAACAGATTTTTTTTTTAATATGTGATATACATAATATTTTGTATCTACATCCATACCGAAAAATTAAAAAATAATAATAATAAAATAGACTAATAGTTGACAGTTCAGGTTAGAAGTTTGCAAACTTTTGTTCTTACGCATTACTCTTACAACACGATTCTCAAAAAAATTAAAGCTAATCCTCATTTTTGGATTAGTGAATTCTACTCTATTCCGTTATTTAAAATTTAATCTTAATAATATTATTTAAAAAGCTAGATACTAGGAATAGATTAGACTATATTTGAAGATATAAACTGTCAAAATGAAAGTAGAATTCGCTAATCAAAAAATAAGGATAAGCTTAAACTTTTTTGAGAATCGGACTGTTAGTTCTTAAGCAAAGCTGGAAATGGTAGTAAACGTTGCCATATGATAAACGTTTTTACGCATTGTACTTAGTTTTTAATTATAGCTGTTACACGTTAGGACCTTCGGTGGAAATGAGGCTTTGCTTTACTATGAAAGTAAAAGTAAAATAGTGAAGAAGTGTTATAGTATAGACCACTTTCATGTTTAGTTTTTGTGGATGAAATACATAGTTACTATGCAAGAAGCGCGAAATTGTTAGTTAAGCTACAAGGAATGTAAGTACCTTATAACATTTGAGCAGGTATGAGGCGGAGCTTGCGTAGCCGAAGTTCGTGTTACCGTACGAGAATAGTTGTCGTACCTCCGTGTAGGTAGCTTATTATATATTTCGCGCCACCGACACCAGCAACAATTAACTTCAAATAATATCAAAATGATCATAAAATGTGGATCACTTGACAATTCAGAATTATTTATTTGCAACTTTTTATAATTAATAAAAATAAGCACAAGACACAAGACATAAACACAAGATTTGCAAATGTTAAATATTTTACATAAAAATAAGCGCATACGTAACAACTGTCATTTGAGCTGTTAATTTAGGTCTGGCAAAATTATTTAAATTTAAATATAATTTTAAAAAGCTGTCTTAAGACAAAAGTTCGCATACCGTGAGTATTTTTTAAAAACATTGGGTTGGTCATTTCCATGGTTACGATTCGATATTTGATTGACAGCAATGTATTTTCGTGTCCCATTGAAAATGAAACATAGGGAACGAATTTGACAGATGAATTATATTTAAATATTGTAAGAAATTTAGAGAAGTCAGAAAACCACTCAAGAGCACTAAACATAATTCGGGCATAAGGTGCACACAATATTTTTTCTACAATTAAATTTAATTTTTAGGAATCAGGTATAATTATAAAACAAAATTAACCTCTAATGACATCTTGTCAATATGACTGATAACCGCTGAACTTTCCTATAAGTTACGACTTGACATTTGATTGACAGCAATGTATTTGCCTGTCTCATTTAAAACATAGGGAATGAATTTGATAGAAGTATATATTAAAAGATTGTAAGAAATTTGGCCAAGTCAGAAAACCACTAAGGCACTATATTTATTCTACAACTAATTTTAATTTAGAATGCAGGTATAATTATTTAAACAAAATTAACCTCTATTGACGTCTTACAAATGTCAAATTCGTTCCCTATGTTTCATTTTAAATGGAACGGGCAAATACATTGCTGTCAATCAAATGTCAAGTCGTAACCATGGATATGACAAACCCAATGTTTCACGTTAAAAAATATTCACGGTATATGTTTACGTACAGTGTTTTAAAAGGAATGAAGTTGTTTTTATTGCTTCTTAATTCTGAATAAAATGACAGTTGATGTTTTATTTTGCTGTGAACACCAACCGTAAAGTCTTACTTATAATTTTATTTTTATTTTTTATTTTCATAGCTATGAAGGAGCCCTTATAAGTCACTTGCAATTCATGTTTCTATGGAAGTTGCATTTACGTTACTGGTGGCGTAAAACACGTTTCAAGAGCCTTGCAATTCAATTTTATCACTTTAATGATGAAGTCTATGAGTATCTCTCTCTCTCTCTCTCTCTCTCTCTCTCTCTCTCTCTCTCTCTCTCTAGTGTGTGTGTGTGTGTGTGTGTGTGTGTCGCGACCAATCAACAATCTAGTTTTCTCAAAATGAGCTAAAATCAACAAAACTTGTTTGTTCTCGAAGTGTCTTGAAAAAAATGATCGCCTCATTCTTCGGTTTATTAGACATGTTGATTATTGATTTACAGAATCGAAGAACAAGTAACGTTAAGTGTACATAAGAGTTTGCTTGACAAAAGTCAATGGCGAAATTAGGAAAAACAACGCTAGTATCACTATAATGCAGTGCTTTCCAATCTTTTTAATAACGTGACACACTTGTATCTTCTTTAGAAAATGTGTGACACCCCTAACAAAAAAAAAAAAAAAAAATAGATATACCCATACTTAACGTGGAGATTTCTACAGTGTTGCCAATTTACTGGTCATGTTGAAAATGCTAGGTTATGAAGCGGCAACACCACACGGCAAGGGACAGGATGCGGAGAAAAGAAAAATTGAGCATCAGTCCATTCCATACTCATTTGATGGCGAGTATAATAAGTAATGTTTCCAGTAATTAGTCAACGTAAACATAAATATTTTATCAGCAACAGTTAATACTTTTTCATTTCTATTTTCTGTAACTTTGTATGGACTAAAAAAAAAAGCGACACCCTTTCTTCTGAGAACTGACATCCTAGTATCGTAGCACACAGGTTGGAAAGTAGGTACTGTTATAATGGAAACTCTCACATGGTAAACAGTAGCTTAAACAGTCGAATATTTGAAGCATTAAAACATCAAATTAATGATTCATTTTTTAACCCAAATTTCTTTTTGTTCTTTCAAATAAAAATAAAATGCGTGGTTAGCTTTGTGGGTGCGTGTAGTGTGGACCCGGTAGGATTATACTTAAGTAAAACAAAGTATTTGTTTGAAAATTTTATTTACAAAAGAGTCATAAAGCGTAGGGGAACAGGGAAAAAAACTATTTATGTAATAAGTTGCGAAATGATAGTGCACTAGTGCATAAAAGTAACATTTTACGCACTAAACTGTCACTTTTACTCATTAAATCTCACTTTTACGCATTAAACTGTTATTTAGCAACGAAAATGACAATCAAAAAGTTGTTATAAAACGCTAGTATAAAAAATCTGTTGTGGCCAGCACAATACCTCTCGCCATTTCCATTTAATATTATATAAGTATTGTATTACACTTTGCCATCGAACTGTCGTTTTATAATAAAAACATTACAGAACTTTACCCAAATATTGTTTTTATTGTATTTAACATGTCTTCTGCACACATACAATTAATTATATCTGTTTTTCATTGTATGAGTAAGTTCTTAAATGTCAAATATTCTTCCAATTCATTAGCATTAGCGGTATTTCTTATGTATATATCCATTTTACCTACAATTTTAAATATTTAATTAATAAAACAATAAGAAGGATTAAATGTACTCCCCTGAAAAAGCTTTCAGAATGTCACTTAAACTTGATTTTTGACACTGATACACACACACAACACACACATACACAAAATCGTAAAAAGGTTATAATCGGATTATAGGGACCTTAAAAAGTACTTATCCACTAAAATCTGGATATGCGAATTTTAGGATGATTCCAATACCTCTCTTAGCGAGAGGTAAATAGTATATTACATCCGAGGTGGGAGATGTTTCATTACAGCCTCGAGGTGAGATAATGGGCGAGGCTGTTATGAAACTCCCACCGAGGTTATGTATACTATTTTATTCACAATCATCCTCATTTTAAATCAATAATTTTCGAAATAAATCAATGAATTATAACCTTTAATTTTATTAATATTTTGACAGCTGTCTCAAAATTTGTTTAGCCTACTTAATTATGGGGATCTACGGTAATGTTGCTAGGCAACCCCTACATAAACATTTCCAACCCAAGAGATGGAAGTGAAATCTATTATTTCCAACCCAAGAGATTGTCATTGTCAAGTTAGGAACGACGTATTTTCCAACCTCCAAAAGGTTAGGAATCTGTATATTACTATAATGATTGTGAATAAAACATATTTTCCGACGACCACTACGAAAAGTAGATAAATTCACACGCTAAACTATTACTGAAAGTTGGTAATTGCACATCACTACCAAAGCTGTGTGAAATGAAAGCTCGTTAGCCAATCAGATGCGTCCGCAACTGTGTGATATGATTTTATTACACGCTGCGGTAACTGAGCGAACTAACCTAAAAATTTGTATGTAAAAATTTGACAGTTGCAAATAATTTGCTAAATGTACACGGATTAAGAAGGCTGGACCCTAATTTATCAGATTTTAACATAATTTTTGGTGAATTCTGATAGCAATGATGTAAACATAATCTGTTTTAATATTTCTATGAAAATTTTATATTGTTTTATTTTGTGTGGTCGTCGGAAAAATATCGTGTACAAAACGTGCTGAAAGGGTATTTCACACTCACACATTCGTGTGAAATATCCAACTTTCAGCACTAGTTATACAATATACTATTACATTACAATGCACAATTATGATTATGAATATGTGTGAGTATGTATAATTGTACATGTAGGTGTATTTTAGTGTGTGCAAGTAACACGAGCGTATGTGCCAATAGTCGCCACAGAGTTTTACAACAAATGAAAAAGCTATTGAATCTTATATAACTCACTCACGTTTTGGCTATAGATACTTCATTCTGACTTCGAAAACTGGGTTAATCGTATGCAAAAGTGCCTAAATATTGAAAGAGTATATTTCGGAAAATAATAAACTCATTTTTTTCAATACTTTTCCCAAACTTTTGCAACAACTCTTCAATGGAATTACCACAACAGATTTTTACCTTCCGTCACCTTTATTAGGTAAGGAAAGTATTGTCTTTGGTCAAAAAATTCGGTGGTGAGTTTTTTATGAATAAGCACGTTTTAGGGTCCCTACAATACAAATTTACTATTTTTAAGATGATGTCTGCATGTATGTATGTGTGTGTGTGTGTGTATGTGTGTCCGTGTGTGTGTATGTGTGTCCGTGTGTGACAAATTTTTCTCCGACGATAACTCCAATACTACAATTCTAAAAATTATAATTCTTTCGTATTCCTCTTCTGTACATCCATATGAAGAGTTGATTAGATTTTGGTTATAATCGATCCACCGGAAGTACCCTTTTTTGAAGTTTTTAACAGTTTTTCTTAAAAAAACGCAGTTAAATATTATTTTTTGACATTTTGTTATTATATATATTAAAGAAAATACTCTTCTCTATACGGTTTAATTATACATTTTCCTTCATATTCAATAGATGTAAATTTAAAGCATTATAAAGAAATTAATTTTCAAAAATTAGTCAGCTTTGCAATTTATCATGGAAACAGCTGACATAATTATTCAAAAAAAATTAATTGACAGATGTCAGTTGCAAGTGCAAAACCAAATATGGAAAGTATAGGACAAGGATCTAAAATTGGTATGTCATATTGTTACTCGCAAGTGACATGCAGAGAAAGGCCAAAGAGAAGATGGAAGGACATTACTTAGTGTAGTTTATGTTATAATTTGTTTGGATTTAAAGAACCTTTTCAAATGAACTTTTAGTATGGAATTTGTAAAAATAGTATGTGTTCGTGTTCGATTTTACATGATGTTATGTAGAATCTGTTCCAAGGACCTTTTGGTATGGGATTTGTACAAAATACATCGAATTGACGGAAGGTCTTGTGCTGGCCACAACGGATTTTTTATATTATGACTTGACGATCTTTTTCCCAATATCTGCCTTAAATATTGCCATGCTTCGTATTTCTTTCGTTTAAAAATGTAAATGTCTAATTACCATTTCAAAGACCCTTGATGTTCATTAAACAAAATTGTCTCCAATTTATTTTTTCTCTGCCTATCCCTGGATTAATTTAGAGTTTTTTCAAGCTATATTGCGAGTTAATTATCATCCGTCAAACGCACTAACGGGTAAGAGATGATAGAGAAAAAGAATTTTAGCATATATGAATGTCTTTACACATAGTTAGTCTTATGCAAACGGACAGATAGATTATACAATTTCCCCGAATCAGAGAACCGTGTATTTATGCATATGGAGATGGACAACATATGGTAATGACTGCAAGCTAACCGTATAGCAGGACATAGATAGTACAAACAGACATGAGAATCGGAGTGAGAAACTATTAAAATAGACATGTGTTATGACAGGACCAAACATCAGAAGGAAGAGTGTATTAATAGTTTAGATAGATATAGTTCTGTTTTAAACTGATATCATAGGAAGGATCAAAAAGTTCGCGTAATTCAAGTGTTTTTGGGAAGTGGGGGTACTTATTGTTCATTTTATTTAACCCGGCAGCGGGCAGGTGGGGTGTGGTACACCCCAGTGACTTTATAATTGCCGCCATTTTTGCAATATCGGCCGTACACCATCATTTAGCCATCTACCTTTCGCAAATATATTGGTCTGTCAATACGCAACAGGATTCAGTCTCAACTAAATTGCGGAAAGAGTATCATCAAATCAAAGTGACGTGGGGTGTATTAAACCCCACCAGTCCATAAACGTAACATAATTTCTCTGAAGTGTACTGATACGAATATACTTATTTTGAAATTTCAAGGTACATTTTATATATCTTTTATATATTATTGAATTTTATTTAGTTTTTCTAATGTGTAGGATATAATATTTTGAAAAAGATTAGGCGCATTTGTTGGCCTCGTGGAAAGAAATCGATACTGAAGAGAAAGTCAATAAATAAAATTTGTGATGATGACAATGAATAACCACCGCAGAAAAAATTAAATTCAAAGCAAGGTCCGCTGCACAGAATCTCCTAGGGCGAGAGATAGAAAAAGAATATTATGTCTACAAGTCATGTCAAACATATTTATATATGTAGAGCACGCGATAATTTACTGTGAAAAATGCAGCATATTTTAATCTTCATAACTTCTCTGTAGCTAAAAGCAACTTAGTAAATGTTTTTTTTTTATATCATAGGTTCACTTATCAAGTTTAAGAATGTTATTTATTTTTGTTTGTAATATTTATATTTTTCTTTGTTTTTATAATATAATGCCAAAGAATATTTTCAGTGAGTGTTTATAAGTTCTATTTTTTTTTTTTTTTAATAAATAATGAAATAATTTTATTGCTTCTTTTTTTCGTTGAACGAAGAGCTTCTAAAACACCAACAAATATAATAATATCTAAAAAAAAATTACCGGATGTTTCATAAAATTAAAGTTAAATTGGGGTTTGTCACACCCCACCTGCCCAAATTTGTAATTTTTTTTCACCTGCCCGCTGCCGGGTTAAATGTTATTTATTATAAGTATTTGTATATATTTCCAAGTTTAAACATTTATTGAAATTTTGAATACGTTTCATGATGATTGGCATTTACTAATCAAAATTATAAAATTCTGAATAGATGACCGCGACCCACCCGAAACATTTCTTGACCCAAATGTGGGTCGTGACCCAAATGTGAGTCGTGACTCACAGGGTGAGAAACGCTGACCTGCAGCGAAAACTAATTTTAAGCTACTAAACTATGTTAGTCATATTTGTTCCATGTACGAAATAAAACATATTCCAATATAAATAATATTGACATTTTTACCTTCCGTCAAAAGGAAGGTATTGTTTTTGGTCAAAAAATTCGGTTGTGAGTTTTCAATGAATAAGCACGTTTTAAGATCCTTAGAATACGATTTTACTAATTTTACATTGATGTCTGTATGTGTGTGTGTGTGTGTGTGTGTGTGTGTGTGTGTGTGTGTGTCTGTGTGTGTGTCTGTGTGTGTGTCTTTGTGTGTGTCTGTGTGTGTGTCCGTGTGTCCGTGTGACCGTGTGTGTGTGTGTGTGACAAATTTTTCTCCGACGATAACTCCAAAACTACAATTCTAAAAATTATGATTCTTTCGTATTCTTCTTCTTTACAACCATATGAAGAGCTGATTAGATTTTGGTTATAATTGGTCAACCGGAAATACCCTTATTTGAAGATCCCAGTTAAATATCATTTTTCGACATTTTATGGTCATTAATATGAAAGAAAATTTTATTCTCTGTAAGATTTGATTATACATTTTCCTTCATATTTAATAAATATAGAGTTATAGAGAGATTAAGAGAGGTTAACTTTCAAATATCAGTCTGCTTTGCAAAAATTATGGAAACAGCAGATATGTGTATTCAAAAAATTCTAATTGACAGATGTCAGTGTCAAGTGCAAAACCAAAGTGGAAAGTATAGGATCAGAAAGTAACATAAGTGACAGAGTGTCCTTCGCAAGTGACTTGCAGTTTCAATGCCGGGAGTACGAGGAAGGCCAAAGAGAAAATGGAAGGACTGTGTAGCAGAATATTTGAGAGAGGAAGAACTGTGTTAAAAAGATGCATTGTATAGGAATGAGGAAGTGTGAAGTACAATTTACAGAATGTACATTTGTGTTATAATTATATTGGATTTATAGAATCTTTTCAAAGGAACTTGCAATATGGAGTTTGTAAAAAATAGTGTGTTCGTGTTACAATTTTACAGGATATATAAAATCTTTTCCATGGAACTTTTGATATCTGATTTGTACAAATTCATTGAATTGACGGAAGGTTTTGTGCTGGCCACAACAGATTTTTTTGCGATTCGTAGGAAGTATTTCCACGCAAAATTACTTAACTTTTTTCTCGGTCTTTCTTAAATCATAATCCACCCATTATTCTCTTTGCATGTACCTACTCGTGTTTTGTGTATCATGTTCTATTTATCACGCTGTAATTGGGACTTTTGTCCTGTTGATTGAGTGATGTAAATAAATAAATAAATAAACCTTGTAATTGTGTACAAAATTTACACCATGCACGTTAATTTATAGGCTGACATAGTATAGTTGTACATATATAACAAGAATAACAATAATCTAATGACATACAAAACTCGTTTGTAACTTCCAAACATAACCTCATTTACGAAGTACCTACGTCCAATACTTAATGCCCGTATTCACCAACATCAAATAAATCTTTGAATAGCTTATTCATTGAATAAGAGAAAAATATCGCATCAAAATATGACAGCTAGAACAAATACCTTCATTTGTGTTATGGTATCGATGCGATATTTTTCTCTTATTTAATGAATAAGCTATTCAAAGATTTATGTGATGTTGGTGAATACGGGCATAAGTTTGTTACACATACTTTATGGTATATTCCAAAAATAACAAATTTTATCCGTGGTTAACCAAAAGTGTTCCAATAATAACAAATGGTAAAAATTGTACATTTATGAAACATGGTACTGTTGAAATGGTTGCAACCGAATCGCACCAACCTAACCGTGATTTTTCCTCGGTGTTATAGGTTTGTGTGATTAGATACTATTTTCTGATTTTTTTATGTTTGCATCTATTTTCTACGGTTCGCGTTATACGTATTTTAATTTTCCACTTCATAATTTAGGATTATGAAAGACGATAGACCCAATGTTTTGAAAAAAAAATTTTAAGTTTCCGCGAATCAGCCGCGAATATACTGTTTCAATAATAATAGTCACGTGACTAGAACCAGTCGGTACCCAAAACCATGGTTTTAGTTTGTATATTTTATTTTTGGAATATAATGGGTGTTTTTTTTTTTGCTTAGATAGAACTTTTGAAAGGGTTAACTGTCAAACGAGCTGTCATACAATGTTCACTTTTTGACATTTATGATCGGAATACTCTGACAAACCATCATGAATAGACTCACGCTTGAACAACGCTACTAAATTATCCAAATTTACTTTGAAAATCAGTAGTCTATTCGCGCAACTTATAGACGACTTCGTGATTGGCTTAACGGCTTTGTTAATAAGCCAAATTGCCGCATATGGAGTGAGACCAATCCACAAGAGACCCTACAGACTCTATTACCTCCAGAAAAATGCACCGTTTGATGCGGTTTACATGCTGGTGGTATCATCGGACCTTATTTCTTCAAAAATGAGGTCGGAGCTCGCGTTATGGTCAATGGAGATCGTTACCGCACCATGATCAATAATTTTTTGTTTGAAAATATGGATGACTGATCCGGACGAGATGTGGTTTCAACAGGATGGTGCTACGTGCCATACGGCGACCGCAACCATCGACTTATTGAAATCAAAATTTGGCGATCAGTTGATTTCGAGAAATGAGCCTGTCAATTGGCCTCCAAGGTCGTGCGATTTGACACCTTTCGATTATTTCCTGTGGGGCTGCGTGAAGTCACTGGTTTATGCTGATGACCACTAACAATTGACGCCTTGGAGGACAACATTGTCCGTGTTATTCGTGACATAACGCCAGCAGTGCTCGAAAAAGTGGATCAAAATTGGACGTCCAGAATGCGCTTTGTCAAGAACAGCCGCGGTGGCCATATGCCCGAAATCTTTTTCAAATGTTAATGCCATGTATTGAACTTTCAAATAACAAAAAAAAATTGATTAAAATATAATTTTTTGTGTTACTTTTTACAATTTGAAGCTCTATCGGGCTTAAAAAAACACGCATTACCATAGTTTTCAAAACTGTATATAAACTAAGTAACAGGTTTAAAAACTATGTATAAATATATAACATAACACCCGTTTGCCTGTCACCCATCTTTAGGAAAATTAATCTTTATTGAAAATATATTCTAGTTTTATATAAAGAACATTAGCTATTTCAAAGATATTTTCATTTGGAAATGAAAAATAGATCTCAGGAATATTTTACAACAATATTTAGATGAAATTTGACGCATAGTTTACCGTCCTATTTGACAAAACTATGGTTAAAAAACTCGTGTTACTACTTTTAATTGAGTTTTCAATCAATTTATGGCCGAAGGTGAAACTGGTGTCGGATGACAGTAGAAAAGTAATAATTCCATTGTCGCATGCGGTGTTTTATTTTGGGAATAAACTGTTGGCAACCGAACGCAATTAATTTACATTGCATGAACTTTTTTACAAATGACGGACGGTTGAACTATCAGTGACTTTTTGTTTTTGCTAATGATTGGGCGAATTAAAATTTGCAGCTTTATTGAAATGCGGCTGGATCGTCGGACTGGAATAATACGATATCATCCCGCGCAGGACATTTTGTTTGCCTCACAATGTATTACGGAAAGCACAATGTAGCAGATAAAATAAAGGCATTTTTTGACAGTAACACCATAGGAATTTGTGTGTAATAATTCAACAAAATAGGTACGTCATAAACAAGAGAGGCCTTGCACAATTTAGTTCTATTGTATATAGCTGAAATTAAAATGAAATGTTAATTTTGATTCTGAAAGAATTAATGAAAATCACGTAAATTTAAATTATTTTTTTGTGCTCTGACATTTCGTACAGTATTACATGAGAGACGCGAATTAATCTGTTGTGCCCAGCACAAAATCTTCCGTCAATTCGATGTATTTTGTACAAATCCCATACCAAAAGTTCCTTGAAAAAGATTGTATATATCCTATAAAATTGTAACACGAACACACTATTCTTTACAAATTCCATACCTAAAGTTCCTTTGAAAAGATTCTATAAATCTAATAAAATTATAACACGATCGTATATTATGTAAATTGTACTTGACACTAACTTCCTCCTTCTTTAGCTTTTCTTTAGCTGTTTCTTACTCTTCTCTTCCACCCATTATTGTCCAACGTATCTTCTTCACACACTTATTCTTTTCTCAAGTCACAAGACACAGCCCTTCTATCTTCTCTTTGGCCTTCCTAGTACTCCCGAAATTGCAATTCTGAGGCGAGTCTACAACAGCATGTCACTTACGGGGAACACTTTATCACTTATACCTCTTTCTGTCCTATACTTTCCACTTTAGTTTTGCACTTGACACTGACATCTGTCAATTAGAATTTTTTGAATATATCTGCTGTTTCTTTAACTTGAGCAAAGCTGACTGATTTTTGAAAGTTAATTTCTCTTAATGTCTCTATAACTCTATATCTATTGAATATGAAGGAAAATATATAATCAAACCGTATAGAGGATAAGATATTCTTTCATATTGATAATCATGTAAAATGTTGAAAAATGATATTTAACTTGGAGTTATCGTCGGAGAAAAATTTGTCACGCACACACACACACACACACACACGGGGTCACGGACACACACATACATACATAATAATAAAATCGTATTCTAGAGACCCTAAAACGTGCTTATTCATTAAAAACTCATCATCGAATTTATTCACCAAAGACAATAGTAGGTATTTATAAAAAGAAGTATTGCCTTTTGCTTGCAAAAAGTGAAGCAATTGCTTCAGGTTATATTTATAAAAAAAGTGAAGGAAAAGGTGTTGCTTCGAGGCGAGAGGTTTTGCTTAAAAGTAAAAGATTTTACTTCTTTCGTATTTATAAAAAGAAGCATTTTCTTAAAAACTGAAGGATTTGTTTCTAAAAAAATGTATCTGTTCCACATGCTACTTTTTTTCAAGAATCTCACTTTTTTTGGATTTTGTCCCTACCTCAAATACTATCATTCAGAAAATTTTGAAACCTTGTATTTGTACTTTATTGAATCCATTAGATTTTGGTGTAAATCAGGTAAGTGGAAATGGCACTTTAAGTTCAAAATAGTTTTTCTTCAAAAAATACCATTACATGTAATTTCTCGTGATTTATGTAAAAAAAAATTATATATCATCACGGCATATTACCCATTTCTGGGTGTGCCAGTATCTACAACAAATGTAGACATCGGTAATGATGACGATATATTTTACCGTGTGGGCGCTTACCAGGCGTCACCTCACGGGCACTCATAGCTGGCGTGGAGAGTGCATCACAGGGGTCACTTTTGTGCCATTTAAAATTGGAAATATTTGGCGTCAGTCGAACCCGGTTCCCCCAGGTTCGCGACCAGACACTCAGGCACGCGGCCATGGGACCCCATGCGATTTATATTATTATAAAAATTAAATATTACTAAATTTTCTACAGGAATGCATTCATACTTGTTTTATATTTTTCATAGGAAAATATATAAATAATCTATTTTATAAATTCTGGAGCCTATGTTTCACAAATAAACACAATTCCTTAGTTACATTAGTGCAGTGTTACTCAACATAGCTAAATAGCTGAGATCCAGATTTTCAAGATCATGAAGAAGAAGTATAGGACTTGCCGCATATAGCGGAAGGGAACAAAGATGCTATTCTCATGAGTGACATCTTCACTTCCCTCCTTTTCACTTTCTATGTCAGACATTTTAAATTTTATCTTAACTTTCAACTAACCACCGACAACTCTGTTCTATAATAATAAACTGTATAGAGTTCTTGGCTAATCACACAATCGTCAAGTTTGAACTTATAAAAATGAAGCACTTACTTTGAAGTGAAAGGTAGCACTAAGAAGTATAAGGTAGAAGTAAAAGGTTTTGCTTTAATTCGTATTCATAATCTTTACCTATTCCTTGCGAGGAAATACTTCAGAAATATAAAGTAAAAGGTACTACAGAATCGCGATCTTACAAGTTTAAACTGAACGTGTGTGATCAGTTTATTTAGAATAGAGTTGAATGATTTGAATTCCGCTTCACGCCTCGTACGCCTCGGCTTATAAAATTTTCTTGCACGGAAATGCACCACTTCAGCCATAACAAAGGTACTACTGCAAAAGCACAACCAAAATGAAAGTTTAGCTTACAAAAACAGCACATACACGTTGTATGCGGGCTGAGAAACTAATGAATAATTGAGATTCTTGAAAAAAAGTTGCATGGGGACTAGATACATTTTTTTAGAAGCAAATCCTTCAGTTTTGGAGCAAATGCTTCTTTTTATAAATACGAAAAATGTAAAATCTTTTATTATGCAGCAAAACCTTTTCCTTCACTTTTTTATAAAACTAACCTGAAGTAATTGCTTTACTTTTTTCAAGCAAAAGGTAATGCTTCTTTTTATAAATACCTACTAATATGTACATACATCGCGAATCTTTAATACCCGTTACTTCATTTTTCCGAAGTATTTCCTTGCAAGAAAAAGGTAAAGATTATGAATACGAAATAAAGAAAAACCTTTTACTTCTACCTTATACTTCCTGGTGATACCTTTTACTTCTACCTTTCACTTCAAAGCAAATGCTTTATTTCTATAAATACGGGCTAATATCTTCCTTACCTAAAGGTAACGCAAGGTAAAAATCTGTTGTGGCCAGCACAATACCTCTCGACATTTCCGTGACTTAAGTTTAAATATTTAATTAATAATTTAATAAAAAAATATTAAAGCTTTCAATAATGTCAGTAAAACTGTTGATTTTTGACACTGACATTTATTTGTCAGTTACAAACATTTGAATTTCACAACTGGTTTCATTGGTGTAATCTGTATTGTGGATTTATTGCAACAGATTATTCTATATATTATATTTTCTTTACCTCTTCGCCCTCAACAGTAGTGAAACACCTCGATTAGTAATATACTATTTTTCTAACGACACTCTTAACATAAGTATTTTATTTGTTAATATATATGTATTCCATAATATGTAATAGTCGCACGTTGGTATTAGTGTAACCTGGGCGCCATTTTTAATAAAGTCCTCCATTTTGACAACACACAGTTTTCTTTATTAATAGTGAAATAACTAAGATGTACTTGTATAAGAAAATACAAAAACAAAATTAATACATTGTTCTCTAATACAGAAATAAAATTATATAAAAAATTGAGGAATGGTGCAAAGAATAATTCTTTTAAATTTTATTATGAAATAAAACCACGAACTTCTTTGTTTCTATTCTTTCCACTCAGCAAAAATGTCCGTAAACTAAGATTTTCTTTCTTGTCTAGTGAAAAATGACAATTAAATCACAGACAAGTATAAAATTTATTATAATCCTCGGTGGTGGCTTTGTTAATATTCAGTCGTCGTGTGACATAAAGACGGCTAATGTAGAGACAATGGCTGCAGTTTTCAGCCGTTGACAACTCCATCGCTGAAGTTCTCCGGCAGGAACGGAATCCTGATGAATGTACAATGCAGGAATGCAAATCCTGCAGCACATGAATTATGCACGATATTTTCACGCTTTTCAATTACTGACAAGCGCACCACCACCAAGAAGACGAAATTTTTACCCAACTTCCAAGATATTAGAACGGAGAAATTATAATTTCAGCGGACAATTTTGTATTTAAATTGTAAATAACATATTTAAACACAGAACACTATCTTATATTTTTTGATTTTATTCTCTATGCATACATATACGTCGCAGACAAATAGTTCTTTCAGGCAAATAGATTTTCTAGGGCAAATATTATCTAGCATAGTGAATAGTTTTCTAGCATTCATTTCTATGTAAACGTTATTTCTGAACAAAGGAAAACTGAGAATAGCGTTCAGTTTAATAAATTGTTATGTGAGGTTATGTAAAGTTAAATGGTTTTTACCTGGGAAATTACAAACAATATATTGTCCATTACAAGTATTTACATTATCGTTCAACTCACTATTGTGAGTTTTACATTACAAAATATATTTTACTTAATATCTTAGTTTATGTATATTTGACTTATCAATACAAAAACTCAATCCTGTTCGTACATGTTAATTAGTAAAATTGTGTTCCTGACACAATAAAAAAGAAGATAAGGACTGAAAGAAACAAAACTATTAGAAATATACACGATAAGTATATATCTTATCAATTTCATTATTCCGTTACAGTAGACAAATCAATAAGAATATTGAGAATAATTTAAGCATATTTTTAAGTGTTTAAGGAGATATGAGTTCCAGGAACTCTCAGTTAATACACAACAATAATAATATTATAAATAAATACTCAAATATAAATATGATACTATTATTTTTTTCTTAAATAATAAAATGGCTCGTCTTCCACTCTGCTCAGTGTACATTACACCTAGACATCTAATACTGCTTGTCTATGTATAGATTATACTTACTCATTTTTTTTTTGTCTATTATAGATTTTTTTTTCAGAAAAATGCATGTAAAGTTTTATACTAATTTGTTTACAATATGGCTATAATAAGAGTGTCATGAATGGAAAAAATGAATACGTGTTAATATTTCTACATAGAATTAGAGTGCCCTGACAGAAAGAAATTAATAGTTTGTTTTTACCTCTCGCTAAGAGAGGTATTGAAATCATGCTAAAAATCACATATCCAGATTTTAATGAATAAGCACGTTTCAAGGTCACTAGAATCCGATTTTAACATTTTTACAATGATGTCTGTGTGTGTGTTTGTGTGTGTGTGTATGTGTGTGTATGTGTGTGTATATGGCTGGATGTTGGAGGAACGATTCCTCAAAAACTATAGACAGAAGACCTGTTTAACTATGAATTCCTCAATCTGACATTCCTGGGAAGAGCTGAAAAGGTTTTGGTAACAACTGAACAACCGAAAGTAGTATTTAAAAAAAAATCTTCTAAATATTATTTTTTGAAAATTTTTGATATTATTAATATTGAAGAACAAAATTCTATATCTGATACATTTAAATTCTTTATTATATCTTCTCTAAATTTAGAGATAAAGATGCTATAATATATAGAATATCGGGATATAATAAGTCGAGTAGGCGAAACTACACTAAGGAAACCAGTTGTCAAATTCAAATGTCTATAACATAGTTTCTAAATGACAGATATCAATATCAGTGTCAAAAATCAACAGTTTTAGTGACATTCTGATAGCTTTTTCTGGGAAGTACATTTAGTCTTTCTTAATGTTTTATTAATTAATGCCCAGTTGCACCACTGACACTTAAAATTTAAACATGGTTTTATTCAGTTACCCAAATAATTTAATGTTAATTCCTGTGGAATATTTTTTTAATTATAGTACAAAATTGAACTGGCTAACTGAATAAAGCAAGGTTTAAATTTTAAGTGCTAGCAGTGCAACTGGGCATAAATATTTGAAATTATAGGTCAAATGCATATATCCATCAGAAATACCGCCAATCTGGTTAATGAATTGGAAGAATCTCTGACATTTAGGAACTTCTTCATACAATGAAAAATAGATATAATTAAAATTATATGTGTGCAGAAGACATGTTAAGTACAATAAAAGACACTATTTGGGTAAAGTTCTGTAATATTTTGTTATAAAACGACAGTTCGATAGCAAAGTGCAATACAATACTTATATAGCTTAATATGGAAATGGCGAGAGGTCTTGTGCTGGCCACAACAGATTTTTTTTAATTGATCATAAATGTCAACGCATACAAAATATTCACGTATTTCTTTCATGGCACTCTATTTTCATGTAAAAAAATTAACCCATGCATTTTTTCCATACGTGGCACTCTTATTATAGCCATATTTTAATCAAATTAATATAAAACTTTACATGTATTTTTCTCAAAAAAATCGTTATGTAAGAGTATAAACGTATCACATCACTGAATTCAGAATTAAATTCTCTAACTAATGAGGAAATAAAAAAATAATGTTCTCATTTAAAATAAAAAAGTTGGGTCCTAAAAAATATATTTTGTTTTCTTTAAATTTTTCTTGTGAAATAGAAATAGTTTCCCCATTTAACCGTCTTTGTAACTCTTATAGTTCTCGAGATAGCAATGGCGGCACATTTAAAATGAACACTCTACCTACAATTTTAAATATTTAATTAATAATTCAATAAGACATATTAAATGTACTTCCCAGAAAAAACTTTCAGTAATGTTGGTAAAATTGTTGATATTTGACACTGACATTTTTCTGTCAATTAAAAACATTTGAATTTGACAAATGGTTTCCTTGGTGTAATCTGAACTGGGTGATTTATAACAGATTTTTTTTATATATTATATTTTTCTTTATCACTAAATCTATAGAAGAAATAATAAAAAAAAATAATTGTATTAGATGGAGAATTTTTTGTTCTTCAAATTTGTAATAACACAAATTTTCAAAAGATAATATTTAGAAAAATTATTGTTCTACTGCCAGTTGACCAGTTGTTATCAAAACCATTTCAGCTCTTCCCATTAATGTCATATTGAGGAATACGTAGTTAAACAGGTCTTACTTAGTATTACAGATTTTGAGAAATCGTTCCTCCAACATCCAGACATACACAGACATCATGTTAAAAATGTTATAAACGGATTTTATGGACCTTAAAGTATGCTTTTTCACTAAAATCTGGATATATGATTTTTAGCATGAATCCAATACCTCTCTTAGCGAGAGGTAAAATTGTCAACCGAAAACTACTCTTCTAAGAGTTGAACCATGTTCACACTCAGATTTCTATCCGTATCTATCTTCCGAACCCTCCTTCTCGTATAAATTCCCTGGCCTGTCGAAGAGGGTTTGCCGGGCGTGTAAGGGGTGTTTACGACGTCTGCATCCCCTAATGCGTTCCTGCCAGTGTCCTGCTGGGTAATGGTGTGTAGCCGATGGCCAGGGTCAACGTAGCGATGGCTTCACACGATGCATAGGGCTGCAAACGTTTTTTTCCTTACGACAGCGAACAAAAAAGACGTAAAAAGTGCCAAGGATACCGAAAAAGTGTTGTAATTTTGTTGTAAGATGATATAATCATTGCATGGAACTTTGAATAAAATAACTATACAGATGAATAAAATAAATAAATAAAAATGATTTTTTCTCGTTGAGAAAAATATGATATGTTGAGTTGTTACATTCGTTGTCAAAGTTCGTTTATTACTCGTAATAATCTACTATTATCAAGTAAAATTCAGAAATTCAATTGTTGCACTTTTTTGTTGTTCGTTGTTTCCATAGCAGCCTTCGATTTACTTTTTTCAATTCAATTTTAGTATAAATAGCAATTTTTGTTCATTTTTCTGTTAATTATAAAAATAAATTATTATTTAAAAATGCCACAGCTTAATATGACCTCCATATGAAAAATAAAAGTTGCTATCAGTAACTCGTAAATGGTTAGATATAAAAATTTTTTGAGTACTTCTGCAAATTCACCATATAAAAGTGCCTTAAGAAAGTGCAAACCAGAATCTCGTATTATTTCATATAACAAAGTTATAAGCAAAAAAAGAAAATCGCTAAATTTACATTTTCACCTATATCTAGTGACCTATGCATTTTTTCGCAAATAACAAAACACCATTAAAATAGCCTCGTAATGAT
Organism: Ophonus ardosiacus; assembly: GCA_943142095.1. Lineage (NCBI taxonomy): Eukaryota > Metazoa > Arthropoda > Insecta > Coleoptera > Carabidae > Ophonus > Ophonus ardosiacus. The sequence continues at coordinate 12,837,353 of OW964830.1, read as the reverse complement.
GGCAACTTTTGTCTAATTTAACCAACATCGTAGCTCTTACGGTTCTCGAGATACCAATGCATTCGCACCTTAAATGGGACACCTGTATATAGTAACTTTAATAAGGGCCAATAATCTCTAGTTAAAATTTTAAATTTAACTTTAGATAAATAATAGCTATTTACGACATTAGGCGGTAGCGAGGCTGTAAATGTAGCTACCTGCCGTGTGTCTTTTTTGAATACCTATTTACCAATGAAGAAACATTTGAAAAGCAATTAATTTGGTATAAATATATGTGTCGCAAAAAAATAAAGAACTGTAAATGGTAAAATAGTATCAAGTGGGGTAATTAATGATTGAGATAGTAATCATCAATTAACACACGCGTTAGTTATAATATTTTTGCGATGGTCATATCTTAATGAATTGGAAAATCTAATTTTATGCCATGACAAAATTTTTAATTAGTAACGTTTTGACAATTGTTCAGCAAAGGTATCTGCTACCTTTGGTTACCCAGTAAAATCGTTTTTTAAAAATCATGCAGTAATAGGGGTCATTAAAGAATTATTTTTTATTCATTAATATCACCTATTAATAAACAGTCAACGGAAATGTACATTTATAAGTTCAATATTGAAGAATTGAATGTATTATATAGTTTTCTAATATTTAAAATATAATTAAAATAAAAACTCTTACACCAAATAAATACTGTCAAGTGGTACACTGTAAAAAATTCTCTGTAAAATTATTATAATTGTTATGGCGTCCAAATTGCCTAAGTGAATTATAGTAAATTTATAGTTAAATGTAATTTTGTCTACCATTTTTAAAATTACATAAACATAAATAAATTCCATAAAAATTTTGATACATACTTTAAGAAAATTTACATATTAATAATATACATAATTTAAATTTACTATAATAAATTTAGAATTTATCCATAACTCCTGTAAAAATAGAAACTAAAATAAAAAGAATTGAGTTTTTACATAGTTCTTATAAAATTTGACAAAAATGATATAAAAATATGAACATATTACTGTAAAATTTCATATATTTATTGTTATATGAATATTACATAGTAGTTCTAGTAATTTTTTTATACTTGTAAGGGTAAATTAACAAATTTATAGAATTAGTTGCTATGTGAATGTAAGTCTACATAGTTTATGTAGAATTTGTTAATGCATACATATTATTATAATGCATACTATTACTATAACTTTTCGACAAAATCGCTATTATTTTTTACTGTGTACAGACCTACGCCATATATGTACATACTGGACTCGGTGCTAAGCTACCGAAATGTTAATTTTGTAGGAATAAATGTTATATGACTGAGATTTCGAGTAAATGTTAATACCTAATTCATTTTTAAAGTTTCTTCTAATAACAAATTTTAAACATTGCGTACAGTCATAAAATATACCTACTGTACATTTTTTGTGAAATAAAACAACTCATTTTACGTAATTCTTACCATTAACAATATATTTAAAAAGTTGGGTTAGGAGTATGGAATATAAATTCGTCTAATAATTCGATAATAGATGTTGTCAGTACATATTAAATTATTCGAAAATATTAACTCATAAGTATTATTTAATTCAATTATGCCCGGTTTCACCATTGACGAATAAATAGTTTATTCATCAGTTAAGCTATTCGTCGAATAAAATAGCATATTTTTGTTCCACCAACGTCAGTTAGCAGTTATTCGACGAATAAATCGTCAGTTAAATTATCTGGAGATTTTTGCCCAGTTAAATATTTATTCAACGAATAGTTTGACATTTGACATTTTTATTGTGCGTGTTATAATATAATTGTTCAGTGGCGATCAGAAGAATATTTACAAAAGGTACCAATCTAAAACGGATAATAGATAAATATGAAAAATGAAGTTTTATCTTTAGTTGTTATTTATATTTGCGTGTCACTGTTGACATCTTCTGATGAAGAAATTGTTATTCAGGCGAAAAAGGAATGATCCCTAGATCCCTATAATCACGTGATCATAATTTATAATCAATTTGACGAAGTAGATTTTCGCATGCGATTCTGATTATCAAAACAATGCGTTTAAGAAATTCTAAATATGATTCAGCATCATCTGGAGCCAATAAATGAAAGAAATATGCCAGTTCTTTTATGAAGGATATTTTTTTTGTGCAAAAATATTCCATTCTTTAATTTTTTCTTATGACAACACATCGTCAGTTTTCTTATTTTCTATAATATACAAATATTCAATTTTTAAACATTTTTTTTTTCATGAAGGAATTTTTTGCTTCTTTCCCTCTTCTTATTTATATTTTCACTCATTTTCATTTGATTTCAATGACACAAATCAAAAAATTATTATCGTTGACAGCGAACATGACAGTTTTGTCAGGGAGATGAACTTGTTAGCTGTATACTCAATGCAAAATAATGGAAAGAAAAATATTCCGTGAATAACTATCTATTCAACGATTTTGGTTGGTGAAACGAAACTTTGACTAACTGATGAATAAAATTTATTCGTCAGATAACTATTTGTAAATTTATTCGGCAATGGTGAAACCGGGAATTAGTGTTTAATACGTAGTTATATTTTGCAAATCTTTGATTTTATAACAACTGTTTTTTTATATAAGAATATCTCTGTATGAAATTGGGCTATTAATGTCGCTATTTGTAGGCTTTTTCTTATCGATATTCAAATCCTCATTTCGGTGTTCCTGTAGTAAAAAATAATCTTAGGGCATTTTGTGGAACATCTGTTATCCATGTTAAAAACATATAGATAAGAATGGCACATGAAATTTTGCAGAAAATCGCTCATGGTCTATCAGCTCTCGACTGTGGCGCTTCCTTTCGGCGCCCTATAAAAACCACGCTCGGGAACGGAGTAAAAACTGCTCTGGTATCACCGCCTTGTTCAATCTCAAGTCTTATCTTTATGTAGTTTCGCCCTCGCGAAATACCGAAAGGCTATCGCACTCATTTTCTATATTTTCAACTTCCAAACGTGGAACATGTCAGGGGATACTATTTATTCGAAGCCCCAAGACTTTGTCAAACTTCTTTACACTCTTTTCGGATTGAATAAATCCCTCAAATATTAGTTATTGCCCAGAGAATATGCTTTCTTTAACAATGATTTATTTATTTACGTATTTTCAGCATGTATGCTTCGGCATGTTTGTTTAGTAACTGGGTGTTATGTGCTGTTTGAAATATGTGAACATTGATGAATTATACATGGTTAACAGCAAAAACAAGCTTTCTCTGTTTCGGAATTAGAATATCATATTCTAGCACGCATGTTGATATTGGAAGAAGCTTAATTCTTATAAGAATTTTGGTGACATTTTGTTATTTGGGATTGATATGACTGCTGAATACATAAAATATTTTGGCAACGGACAGGACCTCTATTTTGTAACTGAAGAGCGATAATGAATACGAATTCAATATGGCAAGCATATAATTGTGTAAAATCATCTAGTCATCTTGAAATTTATTTACCGCACAGTTTCAATTTTAAAATTTACTAAAATATTTATTTCAGATGGTAATCTTCTTCTCCCCATCCTTAAATTTTGATTATTATTTCTTTTCATAATTTCCTCACAATAAAATGAAAGATACATTCAAATACAAAAAAAAACTATTTATAATCTTCCTCAATTGAATTTATATTTCAAATAATAATGCAATAATATTGAAAGACGATGAACTTTCAAATAAACGTCACTGACAATCCTATTCCACAATGGAAATATATAAATATGATTATATTATTTTTCTTGGTCAATAATTGAAAATGTGCATGGTTATTAAGCAATTTCATATAATAATTTATAAAAAAAATACGTGTGACGTAGATGTTTTAAAAACTAATAACTTATTTCAAGCTTTAATAGCCGCTGCTTCAACACACTCGGCCACAGAGGTGGATTATTCTGTATTATTTTATTATATTTTCTTTATTTCTAAATCTATAGAAGATGTAATAAAAATTTCAAGTGTGTTCGATGGAGAATTTTATGTTCTTCAATCTGTGTAATAACAAAAAATAATATTTACAAGATTTTATTTAAGAATCTACTTCTTCCGGTTGTCCCATTATTATCAAAACCTTTTCAGCTCTTCCCATTAATGTCAGAATAAGGTATACGTATTTAAATAGGTCTTAAGTATTATAGTTTTTGAGGAATCGTCCTTTTAACCTCCAGACACATACATACATACATACATACATACATACATACATACATACATACATACAAACACACTCACACACGCACAGACATCATCGTAAAAATATTATAATCGGATTCTAGATACCTTATTCACTAAAATTTGGATATGCGATTTTTAGCATGAATTCAATACCGCTCCTAGCGAGAGATAGAAAACTAAATTGAATTTAGGAGTAATAATAATTACAGATATAGTAAAAACATTTTCGGAAAAAGTAACATCAATTTCTGAAAAAGTACATTTAATTTCACCTTACATATTTTTACAAAATAAACGTGAGCGAAATTCTAAGTTTCTTTACTCGTATTGTAATACAAAGTGTTTAAAAAGAAATGATGCAGTTGGCAATATAATTCTGCCAAAGATCCCCAAAATTTCTAAGGATCTTTTTATTCCACAGTTTACACAACACCAGGTGACAGCGGAAATATTATGTGACTTGTAATTTTGACAATAAATACAAATAGGTTATGTCAGAGCACGGACCTGATAGCTAATAGGATTTTAAGTGGTTGAAATGCTTTAGAGTATTGCTTGTGTGTAATGTAAGAAATAAAAGTACGTGGGTACAGGAAACAACCATTTTAATAAAAAAAATGTAAATATACCCAAATTTAAATATTCATGTCACTGGCAACAACAAGAAATTAATTTTTTGTATCAGTGTTAGCAATTTCAAGTGATTTTTTGTTATTGCCAACTGAATTAGTTCTTTTTGATCACTCTGTGTTATATTTCTAAAAATGAATTTAACTTTTCTCGAATTGAAGTTTATAAGGTATAGTTATAATTTAAATTATCAATGTCCTAATTTATTATTATGATGAAGAACCCCATTTAATTAAAAACATACCATCTCCCTTTATCTTGTTTTATATTTTTAATACTATTTTTTTAAATTACACATTAATTAAAAAAAATATTATCGTTTCCAAGAAATCCAGGAAACAATTTATTTAAATCTATATGCACTTATAAAGCCTGTAGCATGACATATATTACAATAAATGCATTTTAGCCCTGTACGTTGTTCTACATAGTAATTGTGACATACTTTAAATTATATTAGGTATTAAATGAACTTTTATTTTAATATTTAGGTCACTATGACAACTGTATTCCATTTCTGAGAATTGTGGGGATTTCTTTGTCTGACATTTGCTTTGTAGTTACTAATTTTAGTTCTACGATTCCGAGAAATGCTCGCATGCAATATTGAAGTGCAGGTGGTGTGCAAACGTCTCATGAAATATGAATCGCGGCCGCATAATCAGCACGAGAGGACACATACGAATGGGCAATTTGAAAAATGATAAATTCGCTGGATTGTCACATAAATAACCAGCTCGTTCGACCGCGATGTACAATTATTGTAAAAATTGGTTTCTGCTGTGTTGGAAACAATAAAAAGGAATTGATTTGGTGACACTGCAAACACAAGGCAGCCCCACACGCAGGGAAAAAAGTTTTTTTTTGATATTAATTTAACTTCCATGTGTCAAATTTTGAAACTGGCGCTGACACTGAATTCAAAATATGTAGTTAATTTTTACTTGTAATTAATTTCTTTCATGATCTGTTTTTGTAAAAATGAGTAAATTATAAAATCAGATTTACTCCATAGAAATATTTTCAAAGCAAGTTTTGATTTATCAAATTTTTACCTCTCTCTAAGAAAGGTATTGGGATCATGCTAAAATTCGCATATCTAGATTTTAGTGGATAAGCACGTTTTAAGGTCCCTATAATCCGATTATAAAATGATGTCCGGTTGTGTATATATATATATATATATATATATATATATATATATATATATATATATATATATATAATGTGTGGATGTTGGAGCCACGGTTTCTCAAATACTATAAGACTTAAAAAATATTTAACTGCAGTTTCGTCAATCTGACATTCCTGGGAAGACCTGATTAGATTTTGGTAACAATTGGACAACCGAAAGTAATAGTTTCTTTAAAAAAATCATCTAAATATTATTTTTTGAAAATTTCTGCTATAACTATTATTGACGAACATAAAATTCTACATCTGGTACATTTAAAATTTTTATTATATCTTGTATAGATATAGAGATAAAGGCACTGTAATATATAGAACAATCTAATCGCAGAGGCCAAGGCTCTAAGGAAACCAGATGACAAATGTTTATAACATAGTTTGGAAATGACAGATGTCAGTGTCAAAGATCAACAGTTTTAGTGACATTCTGAAAGCTTTTTCTGGGAAGTACATTTAATCTTTCTTATTGTTTTATTAATTAAATATTTAAAATTGTAGGTAAAATGCATATTTCCAGAAGAAATACTGCCAATCTTGCTAATGAATTGGAAGAATCTCTGACATTTAGGAACTTCCTCATACAATGAAAATAGATATAATTAGAATTGTATGTGTGTAGAAGACATGTTATATACAATAAAAACAATATTTGGGTAAAGTTCTGTAATGTTTTTGTTATAAAATGACGGTTCGATAGCGAAGTGCAATACAATACTTATATAACATAAAATAGAAATGGCGAGAGGTATTGTGCTGGCCACAACAAATTTTTAATTTAAACAATATGACAGTGTGCAAGGTTGAACAAATTTTATACAGTTGTGTTTACAAGTATTTGTTGTACTATATTATCTGTAACACATTGTAAAGGTTAAGTAGTAGAACAGTATTTCTATGTATTACACTTGCCGGCAAATAAATAAGGACTAATGCTTAACTTTTTCCCATCTCCTCACCCTGCCCCTTGCCATGCGTTGTTTCCGCTTCTTCATAACTTTTTTCAATCTTCTCAATGACTAACTGGCAACAGTATAGAAATCTCCAATCTGCACTATCTGCAGACTACAAATAATTGATGTACATTTCCTTGGCTCAATTTTATGACACAAATATCGATCTAAAAAAAATTCGAAATACTTTGGCTAATACATACTTTTTTTTAAGAATATACATTTTTAAAAATATTTGATGTAGACAAAATATTTAATAAAGCAATAGTTATTTATGTATTAAAACACTGAAGTTCTATTTTTTATCATGAATGTGAATGTCGAATTTGTTTGTGAAGGGTGGTAGGGCCGAGGAAAATAAACCATACGAGTGATAAAAAGAAAATTCAGTACCGCGGTATATATTATATTTTATTTGAAATCGAAAAATTGTGAAAAACAACTGGATTGTTGTAGTGTCAATTTCTGAATTTTATTGGTGATCTTTGTGCTCTTTCGTGACGATTTCAAATAAATTTTTCTTTTTGCATAATTTTACTTACGTCATAAACATACATATTGTATATATGTACAACCTATGTACATTTAAAAATTACCATCAAAATAAAGATGTAAATACGACTTAGCTCTAACCAATCACCATTCAGAATTGTAACCTTATGTGGGAAATTTTAATTCTTAAGGAACAAATTCGAATGTTTGCTGTCTAAATATTGGGTTGCATTTGTTCATTTTTTTTTTTTTCATTTACTTTAGAAGTAAAATTTTATTCTAGATTAATTTGTTTTATGAAACCGGGCCTAAAATAAGCTACCCTAAATCCAAGTACTAATATTATCAATTTTTTTTTTTAATTGAACATATGTATACTCGTATAGAGGAATCTATAACTTATAAAACATCCTCCCCTTTCCTTTTCTACATTCACCATTTCATCTTACGAGTATTAATTATTACCTAATTACACCACTATTATGCAAACATTTATGACTATTTGCGGTACAAGCAAATATCCCTTGCTTCCTATGTAAAGCTGAATTCTGCTCGGTCTCTGGTACTATTCAAACACTGAATAACCTCTGGTTTCTATGCCTGGACCGGAGGCATAGTTGAGGTTGATATGTTTGACAGTTCTGCAGCAATGTGTTATATATATATATAATTTTAGAGAAATTCTGATTTTTTTTAATTGATTTATTTTTAACATCCTTATTTGGATCTAACCATTTCCCGAGTTGATAAACATTTAGAATTTAAAATTTATAGAAAAAACACATTTACAGATACCATTATCCCGGCTTGCTCAAATCATCCGATAAACATAAAATTATCCGTTTTTCACAGTTTAATAAATAGATTATTAAAAGTCCCTCTATCATCAGCTAATTTTCAAGAAGAACTGACACAATTAAAACAATCGCCAAAAATAACGGCTACTCTACTAGTATAGTAAAAAAAATATTATTTAGGAAAACCCGTCAACAAAATTTAAAACATTTTTATGCAACTGATCACAGTAAAGAAATTGAATTTAGCTACAGAAAATTAAATTATATAGGTCCCATTAGTGACAAATTAAGTAACCTTTACAGAAAAGAGAAGATATTAGCAGGTTTTTATAACAATAATACCATTAAAAAAGTTTTAGTTAATAACAAACTCATAGATAGGAAGAAACTCCAGGCTTCAGGAATTTACCAAATTAACTGTAACGTATGTAACTTTATATATATTGGACAAACCGCTAGAAATTTTTTAACAAGATTCAAAGAACATGAGAGATCTTTCCGTCTTAAAAAAGAGGATTCAAATGTAGCCAAACACATGATAGATTGTAACCATAATTTTACGATAGATAATTTAGAAATTTTACACATAAAGGAAAATTATTTTGAATTATGCTATTTGGAAAGATTCGAGATCAAGAAAGCCGCTTACAAAGGCAAATCATTAATGAACGACCATCTGGACTTAATCCAAACACCTTTACTTAAAGGTATTGCCGAAACTTTTCAAACAGCTCCGTAGTTTCCCAGTTGTCTTTAATTCCTTGAAATTTGTATTTACACAGTATTTAAGGTAGGTTAAGAATTATGTACTTTTCATTCCTGATGATGGCATGTAGCCGAAACTAGTTGAACAATTATATTTATTTCGTGGACATCACCAAGTGTTTTAATTATTTTTTTACCCTTTTAACGTCCTTAAATTAAGTTTACTCAATTATCAAATGCATGAAAGTTTCAACATTTTGAATAACTAGGTTAATTTTTTGATGAAAATGAAATTATTTTGCATCACTAAATAAACAAAATAAACACATATCATCAAGGAATATTACCCGTTACTGGGTGTGCCAATTTTCTTTGTACAAATATTAGTAATGATGATGACATTTCGTACCGTGCGGGCGTTTTCTACCTCACAGGCACTCACTCCTCAGTGGAGCTATCCGATGGAGCTGTTCGATGACGTCACAGATATAGCAGATCCATGTGATTATCGCGTCAGATCTGTACATAATTTTGAGGTTAAATCTGAGGTTACAGAAGAAGTTTAATTTGTTAAAATGGATAAGAAAATAGCGCTTGTTGTTGTACATAATTTTATATACGAAGACTCAAGTAAGACTGAAGGCCACTTGAATCATTTGTTTAAATTATTTCGATCAGAAATTGTTTCATGTGGCCATTTATTAGTTCGAAATAACTCATAAAGACTTCCACAAAGTGCGAACTGCCATATTTTCTTTAGAACTTGCAATGTTTATAATCAGAAACATTTAAATATGTACATTTTGTGAAACACAAATGTTTACCATGCTGTTATAAAGAAATGCAACACCACTGGGGGACAGGGTGGAGAGAAGGAAATAAATTCAGTCCATATTTATTTGACAGCGATTATAGTAAAATCGTTTTCTCATGTATCAAATCTAAAATTTAATTTGTTTATGACCACGAATAACACTTTTCTCTTCGAATAGACAGTAGATATAAATAACTCTTACTGCTGAAGATATTTCTTTTTTAGAACATTTATCCATTTTATATTTAGAATATAATTGAAATATCTTTTCGAACAAAACAGTATAGTGTAGTATGTTTATTTTAGTATCTGTTTCCATAGCGACGAATGTGTTTTATTTAGAATATAAAAACATTATCAGGATCATTTAATCGGCTATTTTCACGGCACTGCATTCGAATTCCACTGCGGAAATTTGGAAAAACAAGTGATGCGGATTGGATGATTCGATGATAAAAATGGAATTCAATATCGGACCCGGATTTCTCAAATGTAAATGCCAGAATGCCGATACAGTAAATCGCAAAAAAGAAGCATGTGACATGAATTCTTCACCAGATCAATATAGACTACATTGCAATGTATGGTGTCGTTTAAGTGATACATGAATTTTATATTATCAACTTAAGTGCATCAGTAATGGAATATGGACGGTTCTAAAGCAATAACTGAAGTAACTCCTCAATTATGGAGAGTACATACAATCATGTAGCCAGCGAATGAATTATAGTTTTATAGTTTAGTTTCAACTTAATTTAAAATCCGTTTCCGTTATTACATTTACTACATGCCTGACCAAGTACTATTTATTAAACTAAAGCATTTTGAAATTAAGTATTCTTGAAATTTAATATTAATGAACAACAAAACTACTTATAACATCATATGAAAAGCATAAAAATTTCCAGTGGAGTACTGGCCCCATTTACCTGTCAGTATTTTTTGTCGTCTAAGTTCTAGATGAATCTGAGCCCTTTTCAAAGTTTTTTCCACCCTATCATTTCATTTTATTTTAAATCATTTGTTATTCTGGTAGAACTATTTCTACAAGGTTAAATGAACACCAATGATCGATCAGATTGAACCAATCTGAGAAATCACAGTGTTGCCAGACCTACGGAAATTTTCGGACTTTTTCTATTTTCACGGAAATCACGAAATCAAATTAAAAATTCAGGATATTTGGCGGGAACCAAATACATATGAAAATAAATACATAAAACCCAATTTTAAAATAAATTGAACATAATCTAAAATGTTGTTTATAGTACGAATTCTGAAAGAGTTATTAATATTTTTTTAAAAATTTACTACAGGAGTTGGAGTAATTTATACACTAAATCACTAAAATACATTTTGATCTAACATTCTAACATATAAAGAAAACTATAAAGATCTTTGAGATAGAAGTATGTCAGATTTTTAGTGCTAAACATATAAAAATTGATCCAATAAAATGTGCACATGAAAATGCCTGTCGGTAATAAATTTTTCAAATACGATAAAAATGTGTCGGATTAAATATGTATTCTTCATGGTTCTATTTTTGATTTCGTTGAATTTAAGAGTTTATGTTTCGTATTCTGCATTTTTAACAGCAGATAATAAAGTATATTCTAATTATATGTAGTATGTTCATCTCAACTTTATAATTATAAAACGTGATATACATATTATCCTTCATAAATGACCTTTTTCTCGAAAAATGATGAATTAATTGACTGGAGGGTTGATAATAATAATAATAATAATAATAATAATAATAATAATAATAATAATAATAATAATATTTATTTGCCCAACAGTATAACCATTAATAGGACAAAATATTGACAAATATATTAAACGCATTTTATAATTAACAAATATTAAAAATATAATATAAATACATACAAGAAATAATAGTATATAGAAAATAATTTGACATTTTGGAAAAGGTACCAATTTTAAGCAATAACAAAGTATTAAAGTGATACAGAATATACATATATTTCTCTTGAAATATTGTTTGCATTCTTGCACATTATATAAGCTGGTGATTTTAACATTACAGTAGTTCTTGTGAAAGGACACTAAAAATCATTGTTGTTTCTCGAAGCAATACGTGGTACAATTATGTTTACATATGCTAATAATTCTGAGCAGTCAATTTTATATTGCAATATCTTCGCCAGGAACATAACAGATTGATTTTCCCTTCTAGTTTCAAGTGAATGGAAGTTAAATCTTTGTAATAAGTATGTTTCATCTACTCCTTTGTTTGGATATAGTCCATCATTTTTAAATGAAAGATATTTTAAAAAGCGTCTTTGTACTGATTCTATGGCAATAATAGGTTTGTTATAAAAAGGATACCAAATTAGTGAGCCATATTCTAATTTGGATCTTACAAAGCAGTAGTACAGTGTAATTAGAGTAGATTGGTTTTTAAAGCCTTTACAATTTCGAAAGATGAAACCTAGTGTATGGTATGAAGCTTTAATAGTTTCCATAATATGTGGATTGAAAGTTAGCATGTGGTCAAATTTAATTTTCAAATCTTTGATTGTGTTTGATCTTTTGAGTATCTGATTGTCTATATGGTAATTAAATAGTAGAGGAGATTTTTTTCTATAATATGAAACAATTTTACATGTCCTAACATTAAGGTTAAGTTTATTTGATGTACACCATTCTACTGTATCATTCAATACAGACTGGAGCATCTCACAATCGGTATTTGCTTCGATTGTATTATAGATTTTCAGATCATCAGCAAAAAAGAGATGGCTGCCAGATATTAAATTGTTCAGATCATTGATAAAATGGACGAATAGTAGAGGTCCTAGGTTCGAACCCTGTGGGATGCCAGATGTTGGTGTAAAGTACTAGGAAGAGAAACCATTGTAGGTTACAAATTGTTCTCTAGCAAACAGGTATGAAGAAAGTAGTTTAATTAAGTTTATATTGAATCCTAGATTACTTAATTTGTGCAATAGTGTATAGTGGTCTATTTTATCAAATGCTTTTTGGAAGTCAGTACAGATGACATCAACCTGTCTTCCTTTATCAAGTACCAATGATAAGTGTTGTGTAATGAGTGCCAGGTTTGTTATTGTTGATCTCTTTTCAACAAATCCGTGTTGTTGCTCTGAGATAAAACATTTAGTTTGCTCAGTCAACTTTGCGTGTAATATAATTTCGAACACTTTAGAAAAGTTACAGAGTATGATGAAATATAATTGGATTGGTAGCCTTATATTTCTTATATTACACGAATTTATTCTCATGTCATCGTTTCGATTACAATTGTAATATTCTTTCTTCTTCAAGGCCCCACAAAATATTTAATATATGGAGTGATTTATTTCTGATGGATAATGTCCAATTTTATCTGTATTTTGAAAAAATTGAGACTGCCTATTGGAAGTATAATAACCGTTACGAAAGAATGGCATTGTTCAATAAAAAAGTGGATGGTTCTTGACGACACATTTAGTTGAAGTAGTTTCTTTTTGCTACAAAAATGGCTAGAATAATGATCTTGTCTGCATGTGTGTGTTTTGATGCAGTTAATGATAGATAGAATAAATTATTATATAAAATTGCAAGTCCGATGATTTCATCAACCCTGCAATAAATAACATTTTAAACAAGGATAGCACTAATCTAGTAATTTAGAGAGATTAATGTACGCTAATTTAAAACGCTAAACGCTAAAAACGCTGGCATCTAGCTATATTTTTCCATTTTCCATTTTTTATAATACAATGGCGAGCGAAAACCTCAATTTTTTAAAAAGGTGACCGATAGCCTTAATTTCAATCTTCCTAAATTTTTCTTGTATTTAGTATTAAAATCATCATTATACAGAATGTAGCAGAAAGAAGTAAGTTAAATTTAACCAGTTATAGATCTCGTCGAGAGCAACAATATTTCTTAGTAACTTTTTTTTGTAAACCTTCTACATATTGTGTTAAAAATCTTCAAAGTTTTGTAAAAAAAAATCTATTGTGGCCAGCACAAAACCTTCCGTCAATTCGATGTATACCAAAAGTTTCTTGAAAAAGATTTTATATATCCTGTAAAATTATAACACGAACACACTATTTTTTACAAATTCCATATTGCAAGTTCCTTTGAAAAGATTCTGCAAATCCAATAATTTATAACACGGACGACCATTATGTAAATTGCACTTGACATTTCCTCATTCCTATCCAACGCATCTTCTTCACACAGTTATTCCTCTCTCAAATCTTCTGCTACACGGTCCTTCCATCTTCTCTTTGGCCTTCCTCGTACGGCATTGAAACTCTAAGTCACTTGCGAGGGAGACTCTGCTGTTTCCATAATTTTTACAAAGCTGACTGATTTTTGAAAGTTAACCTCTCTAAATCTCTCTATAACTCTATATCTATTGAATATGAAGGAAAATGTATAATCAAATCGTATAGAGAATAAGATTTTCTTTTATATTAATGATCATAAAATGTCGAATATTGTTATTTAACTACGTTTTTGCCAGAAAAACTGTTAAGAACTTCAAATAAGGGTACTTCCGGTTGGCCAATTATAACCAAAATCTAATCAGCTCTTCATATGGTTGTAAAGAAGAGGAATACGAAAGAATCATAATTTTTAGAATTGTAGTTTTGGAGTTATCGTCGGAGAAAAACTTGTCACACACACATACACACACACGCGCACACACAGACATCAATGTAAAATTAGTAAAATCGTATTCTAGGGATCTTAAAACGTACTTATTCATTAAAAACTCACCACCGAATTTTTTGACCAAAGACAATACCTCCCTTACCTAAAGGTGACGGAAATTAAAAAAAAATTACCTGCCTAAAAATACTAAAAAAAATTGAGAATTCAAAAAAATGTTATTAAGAAATATTGTTGATCTCGACGACTTCTGTCAATGTAACTTACTTTTATCTGTTTCAACAGTATATATCTTGAAATTAGAAATATTTTATTTCCAAAAAATACTTTAGGATTTCTAAAAAATTTTTTAGAGAAAGAAATGGGCTTAAGGATCATGGTTAAATTTATTATTTTTGTTACACCCTATATTTTGCAATATAACACTGCCAAAAAATAAATAAATTTAAATTAATAACAGCAAAATCTTGGTGATACATTCATTGGTTTATATTAGAACACAAGATTCATTAAAAAAAGTTTTGCAAAATTTCAAACGGTAAAAACTAGTAGGTCTATAAGTTTTATTATAAGCTTACACTAAGCCTCTCATTTTTAACAACTTAGGTTAACTAATGTTGAACGATCTAAAAAAAGTAGATTTTTTAAGCTAGACACGAAAAAATTTAGTCTCATATCAAAATCAAAATTAGGAATGCCAGATGCACTCAATTTCTAGCTTTGGCCCGGCCTGATTTAGAGTCAGTATTCGAACAGGCCCGGCTATTTTTTTTTTATGGAATCAAATTACGAATCGGGCCGGCATTTTTTTAAATTGATCCAAATCTCAAAATCCGACCTGGTCCGGCCCGAATGCATCCCTACGGAGTATAATGAGCTAACAATTTTTATTTACATTTACATTTTATAGTGGCTTTTGAGCTAACCAGTCACATCGGTATTTTTGATTAATAGTTGGATCCAAGACTTGATGTTAATACACTGTGCCTTTATCATTATTTTTTGAAAAATTGGTAATCGTGTTTGTCACTTTAAAAATGAGTCTCCGGACAAAATGGCAGTGTATACTAAAGCTTTTCTTTTGCACAATTTTCTTGCGAAGGGCTTTCTTATTGTCGGAAAATCAATTCAAGTTCCACGAAGTTCTACTTGAGGCGTGATCAGTCCAAGTGATTAACATAAAAAATGAATTACGTTCGGCCTTACCTTTCCATACTTAATTCATACAAACGACGAGGAAGATTAATCGTTCTTACCTGAAAAAAAAAAAAAATAATAAATTATTAGTTGTGCGCACAGATTCAAAAGAAATTTGTTTTCCAAATTTTAGGTTATATTTTTTAAATATAATATTTACTCAAACCATTAATTTCGGAGATTACAGAAGGTACAACAAAGAGAACCAAGTAACAATGTATTATATTTAATTATTCAAAGGTACTCGCACGTATGTAGAGTTTCTTCGTAAATGCTACTTGTGTTAATGTTTGTGAAGTATTAGCAAAATATTTGTACGTAGTATGAGGGTTTGACAAATATAAACCGATTTTTTTATCACCGCTGAATAAACGAGTGCACACAACTGGGACTGAGGAAATTAATAGACATTTTATATTTGCACTATCGTCTATATTCTATTTGTTTTAAAATTGCAGTGTGGGCGGAGTTTGAGGACAGTGGTATATGCAGCAATATTTTGAGGGTATATACGAATCAAATGTTGTTTCGATAAGATAATTTACAATAATCTAAATAAAAAAAAAAATTGGACAGTTATTGACAGGTTATGTATTTTTTGTAATTAGATTAACTTTCTACGTTATATATTCAATTTAGATGTCCTCATTTATTATTTAAATTCATTTAAAATGTTGCAATATTTACATAATGTTAGAAGAGTTTAATATTGTCTCTCGTTTGCACAACCACAATCCGTAAAATGTTCTCCCTATACCACGCTACATTGCATTCTTAAACCAAATACATTATGGCTGCAAGAACTTCTTGACTGGAAAGGTGATGAAGGAAAGAAAATTACTGGATTTCAGTCAAATATTAAATATATTTTCCGCCTCTACCGGTTTCTACACCTCATGTGTCTTCTTCAGGAGGTGAAAATTTTTAGATTGTAAAACATGGATACATATATGACAATAATAAATAACCTATGTGGTCCATTATTTGCCAGTCACCTATCTTCAAAAATTGTTTCCAAAAAATATTTATTCTATGGCTATTGTGGGGTGGAGCGCCATCATGCTGGTACCATATTAAATTCCTTTGATCCAACGGTAAATTATCTAAGAAATCAAGTAGATGAGTTTGTAAAAACAAACATTGTTTTTCCATGGCTTACTTATCCGTATTCATAAAATAATTAAACCCAGATTACATGTTTTTCTAATTTACTGAAATTCTATCAACTTTCAACATAGGACATGTTACATAAAGTACCCTTATTTTTGCCGTAGAACACATTTATGTAATAAAAAAAGAGGATTCCATTTAAAAAAATGTCTTTTTTGAAGTTTGTCAACTGTAATTTTGGTGTAACGTACCCGTCACATTTTTATAAATAATCGAGGATTCTTCTCTGGGTAATGTAGCTTAAAGTCTCCTTTATAAAAGGCTTTTTTCAGATTATAAAAATTCGATCTAGTTCCCGATATACAGAATTTTGAAAATGTGCCGGATTTCAGACAAAAAATTAAAAAAAGTTGAATAACGCCGGAAGTAGTTGATCATGAGTAAAATGTTTTTATTGCTTCATATGTAAAATTTTCCACTGCATTCAATGGTAAAATAAAATATAGCATATTCCATTTAAAATAAGAAAGTTGAGGTCAATTTCCGGTCAAACCGGAAGTGCTACTGCTTTGAAAATATTTTAGTTGAAACGGGCATGTAGGATAACCCCTAGATACCAAATTTCGTTAAATTATATTAAATAGTATTTAAAATATAGATAGAGTAAGCTCGTCCTCAGACACCCTGTATATATATAAGGCTTTTGCCAGTACACTGATCCCAAACATTGCCCAAAAACCAACTGAGCACCAAACAAAATTGAAGATATTTTCGACCTTATTGGACATGATCGGCAGTTAACAAAAGATGAAATCATTGAAAAAAAAAAAACGGGAATAAACTATGGTCTTGCCTTCTTGATCATTCGGAACGAACTAGAATTTCGAAAAATTCTACGCAATCGGCTTCAAGCATATTGGCCTTATACTGCCATAACCCAAAAAATATTGTTCAGTTGTAATGAACTGGCATAGAACACATACACGATCAACTGAGCGACGGTTAATTATGGAGGATATGACATCCTTGGTGACAACCGACAACTTCGGTAAGTTGAATATAATTTAGTAGTTGCCAATTGAAAGTCAACCGGCAATCGTATCAACCAGAGTTAAACAACAGTCAACTTTAGTTGCAAGTTGCCGCCAATTTCTGCAACCATTTACATTGCAACTGCAGTATTTAGTCCATGTTTTTTAGGTTTTAAAATTAAACATGGCAAAGTTGAAATTAAATAATATAGATTAATTTCTGGGTATTTATGAAAAATATGACATTAAAATTAAAACTTTTTCAATTTACTTCAGATATTACAACTACATGAATATATCGTTCCAGAATAAGTATCTGAGTTTATCTGATTGTAGATATAAGGTTGCCAGTTTCCATAAACCAAAATTGATTAATGTAATATCGGTTTAAAGGATAATCCAAGTAGATGCGGAACATCTGGCCGATAAAATAATATATGTATAGAATTGTGTGTTAGGTTATATTAAAGTTTGTTTAGAAGAATTAAAGCATCACTTTTAAATATTTTTTCTGTTGCTAGAAAATTCAACAAATTTTAAGGCCTGGTGACCGTCGTCCACTTAATCATTGCGCACTTGACTATCGCCCAATTGTTGCGTACGACACTGGCCAACACATGACCTCCCGCAAATTCCATGTTTAAAATAGCAATGAGCTTTAAGTAGAGTATCTTTTTCCTTTCCGGTTGATCGTTTATAAACAAAATCTAATTTGTTGTTTTAATAAATAGAAGTCTGTAATACGAAATTAATTTCGTGTCAAAAATAATCGATTATCATGGGCCTATAGCGCTCACCATCAACTATAACATTTCCACCTTCATCATTTTCGAAAAAATAAGTTCCAATGACGCCACCTGACCATAGTGCGCACCAAACAGTCTCATTTGGACATGTAATGGTACCTCGTAAATCATATGAAGATTTTCCTCTGCCCATAACTGGCAATTTTGCTTATTAACATACCCAGAGAGGAGAAAATGTGCCTCACCAAAGAAAAAGATAATCCTCGAAAAATCATCATCAACTTCCAAGTGCTCTAAAAACGCAATCTGTGTAAATTTTTGCTGTACATGATCCATGTCGTAAATGTGTAGTTGTAAACCAATATTTGACATTTTGAAAACACGTACTTATACTGACAGATTTATATTTACAAAACAAATAAATTTCTACTAAATTCTTCTTAACACGGTTTCATTATTAATGTAAATGTGACAGTGACATTTGTTTAAATACGTCAAAATTTTATTAAAGTATTATGTTTTTGTTCGACGCATGGGTCAGATGATGTACAAAAATAAATTGTTTTATAAATTTATATTTAAAGTTATTTAAAGTTTTTTTAAAGTTATATTATCGTAGAATTGAAGATTGTACCATTATATTATATTTTTAATAGTAAAAGTTGCTGAAGAATTATATTCAATGCAATTTTTTCAAGAAAAACTGGTAAAAGCTTGTATAAGTCATACTTCCGGTTATCTGATATACACTAAAAACTAATCAACTCTTCTCACATTTGTATAGAATGGGTATACAAAATTTCAAAATTTTCAGATTGGTAGTATTTGAGTAATCGTATCCACAGGATCCACACATCCACACACACATACACACATACACACACACATACATACCCACAGACATCATAGTAAAAATGTTAAAATCGGATTCTGGGGACATTGAAACGTGCTTATTCACTAAAATCTCTATATGCGATTTTCAGCACGATCCCTATACCTCCCTTACCTAGGGTAGCGGGAGGTAAAAATGAATTATCATATAAGTGCGAAAAAGTAACTAATAAACGCACGAATATGAAAAGGAATGTCATTCACAATGTTAAACAAAAAATTGTAGGAAATATAAGAAAAGGTGTTTGTTATGTTTGTAATAAAAGTGAAATATGTGTTTGTGAAACTTTTTAATTCTTAAAGCGAAGTTCTTCTGGGCGTATGTGTGTTAAGTTAATTGAACAGGCGTGGGTGTAATAATGCCAGGCCACTTTCCAATATCCCGCACAAGTGGCAAGCGCAAAAGACAATTGTCTGCTTTTAGGGATTTGTCCGTGATTCGTTTTGTTTGTTTTATAAAATGGAATTTCTGTGGAAGTTTTTATTTTTGCGCTTTTGTGCTTGCTCTCCGCAGTTCGCTGTTACGAAATACCACCTTTCAATGGAAAGTAAATTCTGCTTGTTATAAGTCGAGTTTTAAATTTCATTTTAATATCACATTCCATTCAGCAGATACTAAATGGAAAAATTCTAACTTTAAAGATTCATATCTCTCAAATGTACTCGATCTTAGCGCCACTACATTAGAAGTTTCTGTAAATGGATGCAAAGGCACACTTCCTATTACTGTCAGTTTTAATCTTATGTCTACATTTTCAAAAATAAAATAACTAGAAAAAGAAATTAACTTTCAGGATAAAATAGGAAACCTGCACTCAATATTTTGTTACTAGGAACTACGATTACATAACGTCTGTGGTTAAAGGATATTTATATAAAGCACACGCTGCTCTCAGGTGTTTATTTATGCATCTGTCCTATATTAGAGTATAGGGAAAGTACGTATTCTTCATCTTATATGTTACTCGAAGTATTGGGTTCGGTTTAGGTTAAGGTTAATTTGTTTTTTTAAAGATAGGTTCGTGTGCGGTTTTGATTCGAACATTAATAAAATCTGCGGTTTTGTTCCGGGTTCAGGTAATGGGTTCTGACCAAATAAAAATTGAATTAATGTTTTTTGAATAAATCATTAGATAAATATGGTATCCATTTTATGTGTTCCAGCCTGAAAATTCATGCATAAGCAACCCATGTTACATTTGATCAGCGACTTGGTTTTTAAAATTTTGTTTTGCTCTTACACCTACTGTGATTATTCGATTTATGCCCCGTTGCACCGTTGTCCCCTAAATTTTAAGTGTTCCTTAAATAGACAATATCGTATCGAAACGAAACGTTAAATGAGTAGTTGAATATTGCTGTCAAAATTTCGATTTGCATTTTTTTATTTAAGCCTAGCTTAAAATTTAAGTGTCAGCGGTGCAACTGAGCATTAAAGTACTAATATTTACCAAGTGGCTTATGAAATATGTTCTGTTTTGCCTATTCCTAAAATTTCAGGCGGGAACAGATGAAATGGGCATCCTGTATAGAAATAATTAAAATGCGAGTCTGAATAATTTATGATGCAATACAAGACAAGAACATTTTCACGAATAGTCAACAAAGGCAGCAACGTAAACGCCGAACGCTTCGACGATCGGCTGTATTACGATTAATCTTACGTTTCGAACTGAAAATGAACCTGAACCAGAGCTGAACCCTGAACCGGAATTTTAATATCCGGTTGGGTTCCAACTCGGGTTCAACTGAAAAATATATCTAAGGTTCGGTTCTGACTTTTTGGTTCGGTAAAATGTTTTCCTGATTGTTGTTATGCTACAGCCCGTGAAAAGACCCTGCAATTTACACTATTTGTTAATCCAATTTAGCACAGCAATATATTTTATTTAATTGTTGTACTAACTATTTAATGATGGAGGTTGCCAATCTACTCTACAGCATCTGCAAAACTTCCAGTTTATGGTGATTTCTGTTTATTTACGACATTCGACATTGCGACAGTGCAACAAGTTTTGCTTAAAATAAAACAAGGGCCACTTTTACAACCATTAGATAAACCTTGTAGAACGTTATACCAGATATAAAATTGTTAATTGCATTTTGCAAACCTCGGATAAACCTCAGATAGAATAAACACCATTTCGTATCCCGAGAAAATCGGGCGTATAAACCTAGGATAACTTTATCCCTGGTTCTTAGGTTAATCATACGTTTGACAGATGGCAATAAAGTATTTCAGCATTTCTGTCAAACTCAAAAAACTATCTGTCTACGATAGTACGTAAAATTGATGTTTAGTTGTTAGTTTTGAGTTTGTAAAACGGTTGTTTAGTGATTGAAATTTTTATTCAATTTTGACGTTTTAAACTGTCATTATTAAATCCATAGCAACAACTATAAATAACACTTTATTCACATGTGAATTAAAAATTTTTTTAAATCACTCTCACAAAATTTTAACTCACTCTGCAACAAATAATGCATTTAAAATAACATCATGTACGAAAATAACCCTCACCATAATATTTATTAGACATTATCAGCCATTTTTATTTTTTTCACGGCACAAATGACAGACAATAAAGCATTTTATTCAATTTTGACGTATTAAACTGTCATTATTAACTCCATAGCAACAATTATAAGTAACACTTTTTTCACAAGTGAATTAAATTTTTTTAAATCACTCTCACATTTTTTTAATTCACTCTGCAACAAATATAGCATTTAAAATAACATCAGGCACGAAATTAACACTTACCATAGTATTTATCAGACATTATCAGCCATTTTCAATATTTTTCACGGCACAAATGACAGACAATAAAGCTTTTTAAATAGATGACTTGACATCTATCATCGACGATTGTCATGCACAGTCTACTAACTGATTAGTTTTTGTTTTGTCAAAATTAAATATTATAATGGTTTTTATTACTATTTCGTCAAAATTAAATAAAATATTGTACAAACCACGTGAGCTAAGAATGTTTATTCACTCGAAGAATTTAACTCACTCGCCCTTACGGGCTCGTGAGCTAAACTTTCTTCTCATGAATAAACATTACCTTAGCTCACTTGGTGTGTAAATATCTATTAAATACATGACTTGGCGTCTATCAGCGACGATTGTCATTCTCAGCCTACTAACTGATCGGTTTTTTATTTTGTCAAAATTAAATATTATAATGGTTTTTATTAGTATTTCGTCAAAATTGAATAAAATATTGTACAAACCACGTGAGCTAAAATGTTTATTCACTCCCTTCTCATGAATAAATATTACCTTAGCTCACTTGGTGTGTAAATATCTATTAAACTCCCTAAATTTGTAAAACCATGGTGAATATATTGTTATCATAGAAAACTTCTCTCATTTAATTGTATAATCATAGATAAAAAAAACATTTTTTTATATTTATTGGGTTATAAGATTCTATCTTAGATAAAATATTGCATAAAGCATGTTTAATCACTGACGGGTCTTAAAACCGTCGCTATGCTCGTGTTTTAAGCTGACTAAAGGCTAGCTGTAGGTACTTGGATCGTAAATAAATATTATATCATCTAGTACCATGAAAAATGCAAATTAGGAGTCGGAGGCGGTAAGTAAATAAAAACAACGATCAAAACTTACTTCAAAAATGACAACCAAAAATTTTTAATATGTCAAAATATATTTTTTTTATTTTTGTGCTTCTATCGTGCAAATAATATAACAAGCATTGCGGTCAATAAGTGTTCTTCTACCGATATCGGATATATTGGAGATCTTGACTTTGTCTCGATCACCAAAATCATCCTCAACCAGTAAGAAGCACTTACTGCCCTTAATTCTTAAATAACTATAACGTTACTCCTGGTATAAGTATCTAATAGAAAAATGCATTGTAAAAGACAGTCTTGTTTATCGGAGGTATAGTTGCTAGGATAAAGTTGTATCTCCGATAGCTTTACCATAGTTTTTCCATCAATTGTAAAAACGAGCCTTAATGAACTAATCCTCCTTACAACTATTTTGATCTCTAATCAAACAACTAATCAAATTACAAATGATTTATAATGTTACAAATCATATTTTTGCCAATCTAAAGACAAATAAATAACATGTTTCACAAATACGAGGATTTTTTATTAATTAAAAATATCATTGTTTGTTAAGTTAAAGTTAAAACCGAACTATCCTCTAACATTAATACGTATATCTTTTCCTATTCGTATGTTATTCGCGTGGTTTCTGGGTCTGTATGCGGTAGTCCAGGGCGTATAGCATGTAGATATGTGGGCGTGTGGGGATCAGCGGAACTTATGCTCGGGCACGGCCGTCTGTTCAACCGACGCCGCCGCCGCCCTGGTTTATCGGCTATGCCAGGGATCTACACGGATCACAGATATACCAGGCAACCAAAACTTATATTTAACCAACATGGGACAGGGACTTCTATATCTATAAGATGGCTCAGCATGATTACTGACGCAGGGAGATTAGTAGTTGGCTCAGAGACATTATAGGCTGGAAGATAAGGGTCTTCAATACTTTTATTATGGACTCATTTTTCGATTCAAGACTAATGTCAGACGTGAAACATGAACTGTTTTTATGTAATACAACCTTTTTACCTCCCGCTACCCTAGGTAAGGGAGGTATAGGGATCGTGCTAAAAATCGGATATAGAGATTTTAGTGAATAAGCACGTTTTGATGTCCCCAGAATCCGATTTTAACATTTTTACAATGATGTCTGTAGGTATGTATGTGTGTGTGTGTGTGTGTGTGTGTGTGTGTGTGTGAATCTTGTGGACACGATTACTCAAATACTATCAATCAGAAAATTTTGAAATTTTGTACATCCATTCTATACTAATGTGGGAAGAGCTCATTAGTTTTTAGTGTATATCGGATAACCGGAAGTATCATTTATACAAGCTTTTAACAGTTTTTCTTGTAAAAAATTCATTGAATATAATTTTTTAGCAACTTTTACCAATACAAATTGAATATAATGGCACAATCTTCAATTCTACGATAATAGCATTTAGTAAATAACTTTATATTATATTATAAAATAATTTATTTTTGTACATCACTTTGCCTCTGCGTCAAACAAAAACAATACTTTAATAACAAATTTGACACATTTAAACAAAAGTCACTGTCACGAAGCAATTTTCATTAAAATTAATAATGAAACCGTGTTAAGAAGAATTTAGTAGTTTAAATATGATTCTAATGAAATTAAGGTTTGTAAAAATAATATATTTTCCATCATACATAAATATTAGATATACAAGATAATTCGATTTAAGTTTGATGTTTGCAGCATTAAATATCAAACAGCTCTCAATAAGAACGTGATTTCAAAGGTGTCAAATAATAGTTTGCAACTACACATTTACGAAATGGATAATGTACGGAGAAAAATTTACACAGATTGCGTTTTAGAGCATAAGGAAGTTGGTGATGATTTTGACAATAATGTGTATGACGATTTTTCCTTAAAATATATTAATGATCCAAAACTTCGCAAACTTGGTATTTAATACTCTTATATAATTTGAAACAACATATTAGATTTTGACTATATATGATAAACCGGATGTAGTACTTAATTTGAAGCTTTAACAGATTTTTCAGGAAAAACATAATAAAATATAATCCAAAATTTCGTATTACAAACCGTTCTATTTATGGGAACAACAAAGTAGATTTTGTTTACAAACGATCAATCGGAAGTGAAACTTTACTTAAAGCTCATTGCTATTTTAAACATGGAATTGGCGGGAGGTCATGTGCTGGCCACATCAGATTTTTAGTTTTCGTTCTGTAATATTTTATTAGATCCAAAATTTCGTCACCATTAACTAATGCCTTCTCCAGGGAAAATGACAAATAAATTACAACGAGACAAAGCAAAAACAAGTAACCAAGGTTACTTACTTTTAAATGTTACCTATTTGGTAAGTATAAAATTTACGAGACATTATGCATGTCCGGCATTGATTAGGACGGCGAACATGCACCTTTACAGGAAAACTCTCTTCTTTTGCCAGAGGAAAACCCGTCCGCAAAAACTGGCAGAGAAGTGATCTGGAAAACTCAGAGCCGCCAATGTAGTTATTTTCTATAACATTTAAAACAGTAATTGTCAAAATAAAAAAAAAATTTTAATCGGTCCGAATATTATAAAAAGAACTGAGTAAAACGGTTTATAATATAAGTCATTAGATGTGGTTACATGAAGTGTGTCGCTGTTAGATAAGTCTTTAATACTCTAAAAAGAGAGTACTTGTATAATACAGTACAGCAGGAAACATGTGAAGAATTCATTGACATCTAGTCGACTTTGAAGTTTGAAGCATAATGAGCCGGTTTCACAATTTTTAAATAGTAATTTAAATGAAAGTTTTGTATAATATTTATCACAAGTAATAACAAAAATAATATAATTTATTGTTATTTCGTAAATAATTAAATAAAAAGGTTTGGCACCAAAAACAACTCCCCACTTCTGTGACGTCGGAGTACATACAACACGTCATTCATAGCCAATAGAAAAACAGTTTGTTTTTTATATGAATAAAAGTAGACGATAGTTTGTCACATGTTAAACTGCATATAATCTGACGTCACATTCTGTTTCAGATCATGTGACTTTCAAAATATTACACAACCACCAAATTCACCAACCGTTAATGAAGTCTTGATTCTCTTATCAACACTGATATGTAAATCAAGTTCTGGTTTACCTTGGAGATCAACAGTTTTAACTAAGCAACAGTGTCAAATTTTGTTGATCAGAGAATCAAATTTGATTCAGGAATGGTGAATTCGGTCGAAATTTCAATATTTAATTGTAAAATACCTAATGGATATTTCGTGATATTTTCAAATCCGAGGCTATTTAAAGAACAATATCTTTTAAAATTTAATACTTAGGAGTCATATAACATTTCTTGCAACAGCCCTATTAAAGCATTCTGTTACCCAGAGAAAGGTCGTTGGTTCAAATTCTAGTGCAATCCATGAATATTTCACAAAAAAATCTTTCTTCGGTACTTATTGAAACTTGAAAATTATTTCCTATTTAATTTACAGAACTTGATTAAATAATTTTAATTTTTTTTATAAATATAATTCTTCATTGTATTTAAATGTCTTGCACATTATTACAATTTTGAAGATTTGGCGAAGGTAAGTATTTTTCATATCATTGCTTTATAATCGTTGCGTTGTTGTTGATGAGATGATAAAAAGATAAATAAACAACTATACCTAACCCGAGATTCGAACCCAGAACCGCTGGCACGTGAAGCTAGAACGCTACCACCAATCCAAAGTAAAGTTAGCGGAAATAGCACCATTTAGGTTTCACTATTAAATTAAATATTATAAAAAATATGTGTTCTTAGCAATTTTCTTTTTATCTAAACGCGAACACAACACGATAAGCGCAGTGCGCATATACCTAACAAAATCAAAATATGCCACTCACAAGTAACTTTGATTACGTAAAAACAAAAAAATATGTTTTTTAATGTAACGTGCTATATGTTCGGTGTTCTTAGAAACTGATTTAATTTTTACAGCCCTTGGGCTACAATTTGTTTACCATTTCTTAAAAGAATATTAAAAAAAACAATATAGATTTTCATCCATATATACTTTTCTCAGGGTATGCACTTTAATAAATACATATTCACAAAATAAAATTATTCAGTATATTTATGGATCTAGTGATCATATCTAGTACCTGTAGCAAGCAACTGTTTTTTTATTAACAAAGAATAATTCTAATACTTCCAAGCCGCTGGTTAAAACTGTTAGGTTATTTGATATTTTCTCAGACTTTTTTGAGTAGAAATAATGTTTTTCGCTGAAAGAAAGAAAATGAAAATGAATGCCCCGCAGATCAATTTGTCAATGCCTTGCTTAGTGTAATGTTCATGTTTGGCTAGACATCAATAAATTCGTTTTTTCGCAACGTAAAATCGCAAATTCTGCTCACACAAAATTAATCAATTGTACTTCTTGTTTAAATTTGTTACTGAAATGTATTTTTAAATTCGTACTTGGAACAATAGGCTTGTGTTTGTAAAAGAAAATAAAATAAAGAAATTTTTAATTATTAGTATAGATAATAATTAACTATTATTTATTTCTAAAATTTTAAGACAAAAAATGATTCTGGTGTTTGGATTATCCGTATTTTCAATTATCCGGCAAAGGCTCGGTCCCGGCTAGCCCGGATAATCGAGATTCTACTGTAATTCAATTTCCATTAAATCGAATGAAACCGTAATTTTTATTAATACATGAACCAGTACCTCACACGAACCCATCTCTCAAAAAACAAATTCACCTGAACCTAAAACCGAACCCAATTTTTGGCGGGTTCGATGCCCTGTTTTATTTGTACTCACTACTAAACTTCATTTATTGATACCGCCTATTACTTTTAAAAATTATTCTTTACTAGTTACTACCTTGTAAAATTGAATGCTAACTTTAATTTTACAAGTTAGTTACCACGTTAGTAACGTTGTTGACATGTGAAAATTGTGTATTGTTACTGTCATACGTATTAAATATCTGATGTGGACACCACATGACTTCCTTGTACGCCTGTCGCCTGTTACTTAATAATTAAAATATGTATAATAACATTTATTTCTTGTCCTAATTCATAGCAAACTTAATTACAGAAACCAAAATGTACATATTGTTTAAATTTACATATCTCGCTTATACAAAAAACTAATTTAATCATACTTGAAGTTTTCGACGCAAAATTCAATTCTCTAAAACTTTTATTTGAAGCATTTATTGATAAATTCAAAATAACACCATTTTTTTCAAGAAAAACTGATAATAGCTTCAAGTAAAGTATCACTTCCGGTTAGACTATTTTAACCAAAGTCTATTATCTTATTTCCATTGATATAAAAGTGATATATACCAAATTTGAAAAGTTTTGGATTATATTTTAATATAGTTTTCATTAAAATCTATTATAGGTTTCAAGTAAAGTACCACTTCCTGGTATACCATTTTAGCTAAAATCTATTATGTTATTCCAATTGATATAGAAGTATTATATACCAAATTTGAAAAGTTTTGGATTATATTTTAATGTAGTTTTTCATTAAAATCTACTATAGGCTTTAAGTAAAGTACCACTTCCGGGAAGACCATTTTTACTAAAATCTATTATGTTATTCCCATTGATATAAAAGTCTTATATACCAAATTTGAAAAGTTTTGGTTTATATTTTAATGTAGTTTTTCATTAAAATCTACTATAGGCTTCAAGTAAAGTACCATTTCCGGGAAGACCATTTTTACTAAAATCTATTATGTTATTCCCATTGATATAAAAGTCTTATATACAAAATTTGAAAAGTTTTGGATTATATTTTAATATAGTTTTCCATTAAAATCTATTATGGGCTTCAAGTAAAGGACCACTTCTGAAAGTTATGCAATGACCAAAAAGGGAGGTGCACAACTAGTTGTAATAACAGTCCTAAATACAAAATTTTAACTTTCTACGGCTTCCCGTTTTTCAGTTATGCGAGATACGTACGTACATACGTACGTACGTACGTACGTACATCCGTACGTACATACGTACGTACGTACAGACGTCACGACGAAATTAGTCAAAATGGATTCAGGGATGGTCAAAATGGATATTTCCGTTGAAATCTGGAAACCGAATTTTTTCGCGATTACAATACTTCCTTTACTTCGTACAAGGAAGTAAAAATAAGTGTCATTTGCAACTGACAGGTTTAGGTTATAATTTTAAATTTGATTTGCAATTGAGTAACAAGTAAAATATTGTACAATGTACGCCGGGGTAACTGTTTTACTGCCTTAAGGAGGTGATAACCTCGCCTACTAGGCTCGTCAGACGTTTCCTCCTTTTAGCAGTAAAAACCGTTTTTTCTAGCTGTAATATTTGTAATATTAATATTTGTAACAATATTCTTTTTGTTAAAATAAATATATTTCTTATGAATTTACTATCTTTTTAGTTGTTTTTATTGCTTTTCCAGTTATTATTGTGTGCACACTGTGCACCCATATTTTTCTTTATTTGCATCTCGTAGCAAAAAAAAAATCAGGTACCTACACAAATATGCTTGATATGTTTTCATGAGAAATATAGTCTGTAATATATTTTTCCATGTATGTGGGTTAAATAGGAAGCAATCTGACACAGATATTCGCGGTCATTGATTGATTGGCCGGCGGTACAATATTTCAGGCAGATCGATAAGTTCCGAAACAAACACGACCTACAGGCGAACTACTTCGCAGTCTCGTACACTCGCGAGGAATTAACCGCACTGCAGCAAGGCCAGCAGGGTTGAAAACTCACCCCCACAAAGTTAAAAACATGAGGAACAACTTGCAAATTTCACAGGAAAAAATTCATGTGGTCAACACATCACATTCCATTTCTGTTTTGTAAAAGTACCTTATATACATGTAGTATGAATAACTTTTAGTACATATGGACATGGGTACTAGCTAAGGGTATGTTTACAAAAAATCTGCACAATGTTTAATTTATTAATATTATTAATTAATAATATGTGGAGAAACAAGCATTTTATGTTAAAGTTTACATTAGTCTAATACGAAAAATAATATAATTTTCCTGAGTTGTTTACAAAAACTAAAATAAAGCTCATGAAAGAAAATGATTGAAGGCGATTAAATTGCGGTTTTTATTTAAAACATAGATGATAGAAAAATCGTTCACTGTCAATTGTTTTGTTTTAATGGGAATACCAAAGTATGGTATAAATAAAAGAATTGACAGTGGAAAATCATTAGAAAGAGGCAAAGATAGTTGTAGAAAATCTATAAAAATGGATGAAAACAAGAAAAGGAGCTTCATACGGAATCTAATGAGAATGATAAATACTCGTTAAGAAAATTTGTCAGAATTCAGAAAATGCAAAGTTATAAAATTTGTGCAGATTTTTTACTAACACACCCTTATTACCAGGAAAACTATTATGTAAACTACACATTATTTCTTGACTCACTAATATGTTTACCACTCGGTTTACTACAATAATTTGAATATTGGTACATATATTTTTATAAAAACAAATTATTCTATAATTGATATAAATTATCAACTATGTTAAATACTATAAATATGTTTATAGCGGGTGAAGAGTATTTAAATTCATGTAACCTTTAAGAGAATTGAAACAATTCTTTAACATTTCATTTTCAATTTGAAGTTTAAATTTGTTCATTCTTAGAGTTTTCGTAGCTTCGGGTAAAATATTATAGAGATAAATCTTTAACGAGTTATTGCAAGATTTTTTTCGAGTCTATTACTGTTACATTCTTCTCATAACTCCGCCATTGTAGAAAATTCAATAATCTTTAACAGAAAACAAGCTCTTGTTGCTATTATTATTCACCGGTGATGAGGATATAGAGGTTTTAATACCATTTTTCTCGAATTCTTTCATATTTAACAATATTTAAAAAATACTGGAAAAATCCATATTTGATTATTGAAATATAATATTTAATTTATTGTTTTTGTTTGTAATATAATACCAATTGACTTAACTCATATTATCATCATTGTCAATGATTCATGGATGAATACGGAATTAACTCACCCCTCACTTGATTTCTTATCTGGGGAACCGGGTTCGATCCCGACCGACACCAAATATTTTTCGAATTTTAAATGGCACAAAATCTCCACGCCAGCATTGAGTGTCCTTGAGGTGAGCCTGATAAACGCCCGCACGGTATAAATATGTCATCATCATTACCGAAATCCGTGTAATAATAATAATAATAATAATAATAATAATAATAATAAATTTATTTGTTTTCAGATTTTTTACAAATCTTTTACAAAGTGATTGACAACATTAATTAATATCAGTACATATATTAAATCCCATGCAATAGTACTTATACATACATATAGTTAAACATAAATGATTAAAGAAACTTGTATTTACATTTCATCTTGCAAAATTCCAGACATACTATATTAATTAAAGGAACTTAATTTCCCACAGTTCGCCTACTAGATAATTTATAATACTAACAGTAACAACCAAAGTTGTACAGAAAGAGAATATTATTAATGACTATAATATACAAAAGTTTTGTACAAAATGTATAGAGCAAGATCAGAAGTCCCTTTCATTCGTTTATGCAAAAGCTTCTAGTTTTTAATGCTTCAACAACAAAATAATATATATTATTGATTTTTTCCTTTGTAAGATCCTTTAGTAGGTCAAAATAGGTAGTGTTTTCTTATAGGAGTATACAAGGGGCATACAATAAGAAAGTGGTAGAGGTCTTCTGCTCTTTGTGAATTACATAATGTACAATTTACAGACGTATCTAATGTATATTTAACGTTATTGAGGTATACAATAATATATTTTGCGATTGAGAAATTACGCGTATTTTCTGTATATTTATATTAAAATATAAATATTTTGAGAGGCTAAATTCGTGTTTTAAAAATTTGAAATGCGAATTATAACTTGAAGATTGGATTTTGTTCATATCCTCAGCAATTAAATTAGACTCAAGTTTTTCTAATTAGAAATCCGTGTATAAAGCAGATTGGCACACTCATCATGTTCTAATCTTGTTTCATACATTTCTCTTAGAATATTTTTTATACAGGGTGTTAAAAAATAAGTGTAACAAATTATGAGGGCATATAGGACTGACCAAAATGAGAAAAAGGTTTATCGACATGGGTCTGATCTTCAATAGTTTCCGAGATATAAGGCAGTGAAAAATGAGTTTTTTCATGGCTTACCTCCGCTATCTCGAAAACTGTAAGAGTTACGACTTTAATTAAATGAGACTTTTTGTTTACCATTCAGAGGTCATCTTAGATGTGTTTTTGTTTTTTAAAAAATCGAATAATTGTACTTAAACAAATGTTGTGGCGACGTTTGGCCAATATTTAGTTTCCAAATAACTTCGTAACTATTAGAAACTGAAAAAAATATTTCATATAAAATTTTATTGCTCTTTTATGGTCTATTTACTGGCATAGGCAAAATTTTGTTCAATCACTATCTTTGTCAGTTTTTCTTCGATTCTAATACAAAATGGCCTTTTTCTCAAAAACAGTTGAAAATCGGACCCATGTTGATTAAGCTTTTTTAACTCATTTTGGTCAGTACTATATACCTTCATAATTTATTACTCTTATTTTTTAACACCCTGTATATTTCCCTGAGCAGATAATAACATTTCCCATGTCCCATTTAAGGTACGAATGCATTGGTATCTCGAGAACCATAAGAGCTACGAAGTTGGTTGTTAGATTGTCGCCCCATTAGGAGGCTATTTTAATGGTGTTTTGTTATTTGCGAAAAAATGCATAGGTCACTAGATACAGGTGAAAATGTAAATTTAGCGATTTTTTTTTGCTTATAACTTTGTTATATGAAATAATATGAGATTCTGGTTTGCACTTTCTTAAGGCACTTTTGTATGGTGAATTTGCAGAAGTTCTCAAATTTTTTTTATATCTAACCATTTACGAGTTACTGATAGCAAGTTTTATTTTTCATATGGAGGTCATATTAAGCTATGGCATTTTTAAATAGAGATTTTTTTTAGCTTTACAATGATATAAAACAATAATGATTTATTTTTATAATTAACAGAAAAATTAATAAAAATTGTTATTTATACTAAAATTAAAATGAAAAAAGTAAATCGAAGACAGCTGTGGAAACAACGAACAACAAAAAAGTGCAACAATTGAATTTCTGAATTTTACTGGACAATAGCAGATTATTACGAGTAATAAACGAACTTTGACAACAAATGTAACAACTCAACATACCGTATTTTTCCCAACGAGAGAAATTCATTTTTATTACTCGTAATAATCTACTATTGTCAAGTAAAATTCAGAAATTCAATTGTTGCACTTTTTTGTTGTTTGTTATTTCCATAGCAGTCTTCGATTTACTTTTTTTAATTTAATTTTAGTATAAATAACAAGTTTTATTAATTTTTCTGTTAATTATAAAAATTAATTATTATTGTTTTATATCATTGTAAAGCTAAAAAAATCTCTATTTAAAAATGCCATAGCTTAATATGACCTCCATATGAAAAATAAAAGTTGCTATCAGTAACTCGTAAATGGTTAGATATAAAAAAAAATTGAGAACTTCTGCAAATTCACCATACAAAAGTGCCTTAAGAAAGTGCAAACCAGAATCTCGTATTATTTCATATAACAAAGTTATAAGCAAAAAAAGAAAATCGCTAAATTTACATTTTCACCTGTATCTAGTGACCTATGCATTTTTTCGCAAATAACAAAACACCATTAAAATAGCCTTATAATGGGGCAACTTTTGTCTAATTTAACCAACCTCGTAGCTCTTACGGTTCTCGAGATACCAATGCATTCGTACCTTAAATGGGACACCCTGTATATATCTGCCAAGATCCTTTTAGTATGTAAAATTAGGTTAGATTAGACACATCAAATAACCTTTCTTTTTGTAATACAAAACGTTGCTAAGCTATCTACTCTGTATTTGAATAAGCGACCCTACAAAGTTGTTTGTTAATACAACTATATTAATTACTATACTTCTCTAATAATAATACCATCCGAATTTCCGTAGTACTATCTGAAATTCTTGTGTTAGAATAATATCTCATTGTGTTTACCATATTTCCTTCGGGAATTTACTCCCCGTGCTGTTTCTAAACACTAACAAATATCTTGATGATATATTTATTTATAATGGCTTCTCGCTTTCTTCTTGCCTTCAGGTGGATATTTTGCTGAGTTTTCCTGCTTGAATATTTGATGTTTAGACTTTAGATTCCCAGTAGGAAGTCGTAACTAAGGCGTAACTCTTTCTTACGCAGCAACGCAGCAGCCGGCTGCTTGGCTGTTTTTACGTAGCTTTGCGAATTGCTAATTAGTCTGACGTACGCGTGTGTGTTTAGAGTAATTTATGTTCGTGTACTTCGTAAATTGTGACGCACTTTTATTTCAAATTAGGCCAAACTAAGAAGGAAATACGAATACAGATAATGAATTATAAGGAGGTATAAATTAATAAGAAGTGCAATAACTTCCTTGAAATATAAATTTAATTACGGGATAATTTTATAAAGTTTCACAAGGAACAACATTTTTTTGTAATATAACATGTAGGAATTCCTGCTATTTATAACTAAATTGTCTACAATGTCTTCCATATTTTATCCATCACCTTATTCATATACATAATTAAGGAAGATGGAATATGATGAGATACACATAAGTTTGTACTTGTCAATCGAAATTGAAAATTCTCTCGAAACCCTAAACATTTTTTTCACAGTTTATATGTGCGTTCAGTAAATCTTACGGAGTTTTAGTAATTACGGAGCGATGTTAGAGTGGAGTGGGAGTAGAGTTGGAGTATATCGAGGAAACAAAGTACACTCCATTATTAATAGATAACCAATTACAGCAAAATTAAAAAATTAACATTTTATTCCGTATATGACAGATTTCAAGTACACAAGTAACAGGGTTAAGTTATAATTCATCTTGCAGATCTGTTTTTAAAGATTTAAAAATTTTAACAGTTACTTCGATATACATATTGGAAACCTGTTTGTTCATACATAAAAATACAACACACTTTGAAAAAATATCCGACGTTCATGACCATAACACCCGGCATAGAAACAATTTTACGTTCCTACCTCAAGACTAAACATTGCTAAAAGTTCTCCTAATAGAATAGGCCTAGAAATTTATAATAACTTACCTACCTATTTAAAATCTGAAAATAATATTAAAGTATTTAAAAAGAAATTAAAAGAATATATTATGCAGCACAGTTTTTATGATTTGAATGAATATTTTAATACTTAATTACCTAATTTTTAATGTGATGTTATTTTTATTATTTTATGTTTTGCATGTTCCGACGTTTTCTATACGCAAGTAACTGTGTTTACAGAAAATAAAAGTATTATTATTATTATTATTATTATTATTATTATTATTATTATTATTATTAAATAAAAAGTATAATAAATGACGAAACTAATGGAATTTTGACTTCTTATGTGGAAAAAAAATACTTATTAAAGTAATTTTGTTCTTACTCTTTGAAAGGTAAGATTTGGATTTGACATACGATTGAATAATATGTTTATTATTCCATGAAACTCTCAATATTATTCAATTAGTAACAGTTACTAAGGTCATTAATTGAAAAAAAAGCAATTGAATTAGGGTTATATTATTTGACAGTTGTGGATAAAATATTTTATTTTATCATCTAAAAAGTAACCTACTCTAATTTAATGCCTGAGTTATACATGCGCAAATTTTGTGTGCTAAATTAGGTTAAGGTTTAAAAAAATGCATAAATAAATGAGTATTTTGTCGTTCCCTTACATTTTCTGTTGTTATCATAAATTTTTCCTAGCGTGCATCTAGGTATCCTATTATAAAGAACACTGCGATTATGGAACTTTTATATTTTATTTCACTGTTCAAACTATTATTTATTTTATTGTCAATGTACTATATTTTAATGTGCAAATACATTGGATCCGATAAAGAATATTGATATTTAATAAAAGAATAAATCAAATTATATCTTTTTGTTTCTCTGACAGTTCTTAAAAGTACAAATAAAATTATATAATTGTGTAATCGCTCTTCTGGAAATTTAAGTTCTTGTCCAAATCAAAGTTCTCTGTAAAGATAGAGTTATCTGTGCTTATTAGCGTGAATTCTGGTCGTGCACAATGAGAAATAAGTGTAACCGAGTTAGCACAACAAATTCCTGCTTCTCTGCGGAAACCAATAAACGAACAACTGCTACAAAAAGAAGACATAAAAAGCTTGGACGGATGTCACAAAACCGGAACGGAACACGACAAAATCAGCTAGCAATATTTCCCAGGGATCAAACAAAGACGGTATTGAAATTCCACGGAGTGCTGCACTCTATCCTGGCTCAAGCAAATCCACTCATACATTCACTCATACCAAGAGAGAACACTATGTTCAAAATCTAACCGTTCTGCAGCACACTATCATCTACAATGGAATATAATCTTCTCATATACGTAACAGAAATTCAATTATACACGAAAAAGATAAAGAAAATGTACAGTTTAATTTATTAAAGAAGTACGATCAAGGTTATCTGTATCATCACCAAAATGACATACATTCATTTCTCTCATTTACAATGACAAAAAGCGTGTGCGATAAGAATGGATATAACACACTTGTCTTTCAAAAATTCATATAGTTTTGAATAAGTTACGATATACTTCTATAAAAGATGCTCATTGTTGATACTATCGTTGTGATACTGACATTGTTTCAGTATCTTTTATTTCACGTAGGTATTTGCTTTCGCATATGCTACCAGTTTACTTACTTTTAAATTTATAATGCTTTTACTGCAATATATATTTTTATAATAACAATATAAACATATTTACTTACTACACTACAGAATTTGAAGAAGACCATGCTCAGACAACTTTTCAAAAATTAAACTGTATATTACTGAACTAAAAAGGACGGAACAAAAATTTCATTGCATCAGTAACAAATTTTATTTGTAAGTACTTATACTCATATAAATAAATAATAGGTACAACATATTTTAAAATCAACACAAAATTATACAGAGCTGTAATAATTAATTAAGGTTCTTTGATTAATATTATTATTTCATTACTGTTGTCATCAAATTTAATATTTTTCATTACCAGTTATTTGGTATTTGTAATTAAAAATTTCGATTGTATTTACAATGTAATGATAATGTAACTTTAATTCCCAGGAGTTTTTCAACATAATTAATTTGACTATTTATTTACGCATAATTATGTATGATATAATAAATGATATTATTTAGAAATAAAACAGCAAATTCTAGAAATAAATTACATTTACATTTCATGTGCATGCATAGGATAATAGACATAAAAAATATTGAATTAGCCAAATATTAAGAAAAAAAAAACTAGTTTCATTTAATTAAAACCTTTACGAGTATATTAATAATGTTCTAATAAACAATTACCTACATGTTTTACAAAATTGAATTTTTCGAAAAATAAAAACTTCTCATTTTAATACCGTAACTGGATATTTCCGAGACAGTTGAAAAGGAAGATGCTGCCTTTAGACGAACTTTACTGCTTCCAAATAAAATTCAAAATGAAATGTTTTTAAAATATCTTAGAACACACTTTTTAAAACAAAACACATATTGAAATAAGTACTGAAAACAAATATATAAATGCATATATATTTAAAATGAAAAAAGAAATCAAAATTACTAATCAGATAATAAATTGATCATACGTAACAATAATTTTAACTGTATCTTTTTACTTTAAGTCAGATATATGTGTATATGAAATTTAGTAGATAATAGAAAATTTTTGTAAAGATTTTAAAACCGAGTTCTCACTACCGCCCTAAAAGAACGCTGTTTCAGTATAATAGAAAATAAAATAAATTATCATTTTTTAATAATGCCAAAGACTTTTAAAGCATTTAAATTCTAAAATTAAATTAAGCCACTATATTATGAATCTAAATTAAAATGACATCTCTTATGCAGTAACTTCAAAATAAGAATCTTATTTTTGACATTTCGTATAATTTAACTTCTATAGGCGCGACACTAATGATGGGTTTATGCAGCATGTAAATTATAAAATTAAATTAAGCCACTAAACTAAGAAACTGAATTAAAATAACATTATTTCTGTTTACTATAATCTAACTTTTATATATAAAATTGCGATACATTATTTATATAGGATATAAAAAAAATATAAATATACAATTTGCTGAATAAGTGCAATTAGTATTTTGCGGCGTTTCTCTGCAAAAACATTGTTAACATCGTACATTTTCACAGGTTAGGTGTTAAAATCTGCTATAAGTGTGCGATTGGCGCAGGCGCAAAACTAAGAAATTATAAAATTAAACTAAAAGTTGAAAATAACCAACTTCTTAATTTAGTGTCTTTGGTTTAGTTCAATTTAGTTGCATAAACGTTGTCGTTAGTAACAATGATTTCTACTTGTTTGATTTTGTTTTACAATTTAATTTGTTAATTTAATTGACAGCATAAAACCAGTATTATAATTTGCATTATCTGATTTTAATATCATAGTTCATATTTAAATAATGAGAAAAAATATAATAATTTGCATTAAATTGAATATTGTAGGCAGTAATATTAATCTAGATGAGTAGCAACATAATTTACTAATACATGCATTAGCAACATTATATTATGTTAATACATATAACATGTGTATTGATTGAAATATTTTTGTTATTAAATATCAACAACATTTATAAATAAAGTTTAAAATGTAATACCCTAATTTACAGAGCATTTAATTTAAACTGCATGCGATCAAATATTTTAATTTAAATTCACTATGTTCTTTGCTGCTGTATCTTATTATTTTAGAGTGCAATGTTTGACAATTGTACTACTGTTGTAAAATGTAAAGGAATAAATTTGGGAGTCCTCGTACGAAGCCGAGTCCCGCTCGGGTTGAGTGCGATAACGCACGTTTTCACTCGCGTATCACTGCAGTTTTTCTCTCCCTTTTTGCCACCGTAGAGCACGGCCCGGCGTTTTTATTTTTCCAATGAATGCTAGATTTCATATGGGAATTATTACAAATAGTCCGCAAACCAGAATTTCTGTTTTATGAAAAATGGTGGCAGCGCTCTATGAATAATTTAGGAATTTTATCTCGCTGTTAAATGAAAATCTTTTGTTTTACTCTTGTTTCAAAGGGAGAAATTAATGAATGGGGAGATTTAAATCTATAAAAAGAAATGTTACTGAAAAAATCTGTTGTGGCCAGCACAAGACCTCTCGCCATTTCCATATTAGGCTATATAAGTATTGTATTGCACTTCGCTTTCGAACCGTCGTTTTATAACAAAATCTTATAGAACATTACCCAAATATTGTTTCTTACTATATTTAGCATGTCTTCTGCACACATATAATTCAAATTATATCTATTTTTCATTGTATGAGGATGTTTCTAAATGTCAAATATTGTTCCAATTCATTAACCAGATTGGCGATATTTCTGACAGATATATGCATTTTACCACAATTTTACCTATAATTTCAAATATTTAATTAATAAAACAATAAGAAAAGTTAAATATACTTCCCAGAAAAAGCTATCAGAATGTCACTAAAACTGTTGATATTTGACAATGACATGTG
Organism: Ophonus ardosiacus; assembly: GCA_943142095.1. Classification (NCBI taxonomy): domain Eukaryota; kingdom Metazoa; phylum Arthropoda; class Insecta; order Coleoptera; family Carabidae; genus Ophonus; species Ophonus ardosiacus. The sequence continues at coordinate 12,797,607 of OW964830.1, read as the reverse complement.
TCATGTTATAAACATTGGAATTTGTCAACTGGTTTCCTTAGTGCCTTGGCCTCTGCGATTAGTATACTCTATAAATTATATAGTCTTTATCTCTAAATCTATACAAGATATAATAAAATTTTTAAGTGTATTAGATGGAGAATTTTATGTTCTGCAATATTTAATAAAAAAAACTCCCAAAAAATTATATTTAGAAGATTTTTTCTAAGAAACTACTACTTCCGGTTGTTCAATTGTTACCAAAACCTTTTCAGCTCTTCCCAGGAATGTCAGATTGAGGAAACTGCAGTTATATATTTTTTAAGTCTTATAGTTTTTGAGGAATCGTGACTACAACATCCAGACATACATACATACATACATACACACACACACACACACACACACACATACATCCACACACACACACACACAGACATCATTTTAAAAATGTTATAATCGGATTGTAGGGACCTTAAATCGTGCTTATTCAATAAAATCTGGATATGCGAATTTTAGCATGAATCCAATACCTCTCTTAGCGAGAGGTAAAAATAAATATGAGGAAACAGAAAATAAAGAGTTAGTAGGTAAACTAAAGAATGGGTTGTAAAGAGGAGAGCGTTTAGTGCGTGCCGGATGTACGGATAGTCATTTCCGGTTTCGTTAACAAATAGACAGCCACTTCCTTTACAAAGATTAACATCTAACCATACTTTTATCAAACTTCAAATTAACTTTTCTGTCTTCATTCTACCAAGGAACTCACTCTATATTACAATTCTATTACACATAAAATACATTCACCACATTATATATGCAGAAAAAAAAAATAACTCTATATTAGGAGGCACTAAAACCTGTACTACCTTTAGAGAGTCTGACACTCATTTTAATAGTAAATGCAAATACAAATTACGAAGAAAAATTTTCTTGTTTACATGTTAAGGGATTTTTACTAATAATAATTCTGAAAATCAGCTCTTGCCCTCTCCTATTCATGCACCGAGAATGCTACTTAATTTTTGGAGAGGCTAGCTAACGTTACATATCCGGATCCTCTGTTAAACAAAACATGCCGTTTAATTACCAGTTATTAAAATCTATAACAGTCTGCTAATTATTCCTATTTAGCGGCATAGCTACACAAAAAATCTCTTGTGGCCAGCACAAGACCTCTCGCCATTTCTATATTAGGCTATATATGTACAGTAAATTTTTTTAAAGAAGTCCGATCAAGGCCATCTACGAATTGCATCTATGAATTAAGATTTTATGCTGTCAAATTTAGTAGTGTCGTTTACATAGTTTTTATGAGGTACACAAGATATTATGTACCCTCATAAAAACTAAGTAAACGACACTACTAAATTTGACAGCACAAAATCTTAATTCATAGATACATACAATTCGTAGATGGCCTTAATCGAACTTCTTTCATAAATTTTACTGTAAGTAGATACAGTATAATATTTCTGGTACATATACAAAAATTCTAATTATATCTATTATTAGTATATTTTTATATTTTTTAATTGATTCTGTAAATAAGTTTCCTCCTACTCTTCCAAATGTTCGAGATTCTTCAAACTCATTGACGATATTGGCGGTATTTCTGATGAGTATATGTAATATATGTCTATAATTTCAAATATTTAATTAATAATAAAATAAGTAATATTAAATGTACTTTCCAGAAAAAGTCTTCAGTGATGTGTCTGAATTTTTGACACTGATATTTTTCTGTCAATTACAAACATTTTAAATTTTCAATTAAGTTATTTGGGTCATGAGCTTCCTTACAACGGATTATTTTATATCTCTAAATCCAAAGAAGAAATAATAAAAATGTTCAATGTATCGGATAGAGAATTTCATATTTTTTAATGTTTGTAATAATTTAAATTTCCAAAAAATAATATTTAGAAAATTTTTTTAAGAAACCACTACTTCCGGTTGTCCAACTGTTACCACAACATTTTCAGCTCTTCCCATTACTGTCAGATTAAGCTATAAGTAGTTAAATTGGTCTTTAGTCTTAAAGAATTTGAGACACCGTTCCTTCAATATCCACACACACATAAACATACACATACCCAAACATCATTGTAAAAATGTTAAAATCGGATTCCAGTGTTCTTCAAACGTGCTTATTTACTAAAATCTGGATAAGCGATTTTTAGCATGAATCCAATACCTCTCATCAAAAAGTAAAATTTTTAAAAAACTGTGCAATTTTCGAGATGAATACAATTTTAGTTAGGCCACTTCTCTGCCAGTTTTTGCGGACGGTCTTTCCTCTGGCGTGAAGGAGAGAATCTCCGGTGAAGATGCATCTTCGAAGTTCCAGTTAATGCCGAGCTTTGCACAACATAACTAACATAAACCAGAAATAGATAATAAAAACAACAAGAGCTCAAATGATTCATTCTACTCTTATTAATGTGGTCAGGGATGCGCTATTTCGCTGTCAAAAATTGTACACACACAACACAACGCATACCCAAACATCATTGTAAAAATGATAAAATCGGATCTGGATAAGCGATTTTTTGAATGAATCCAATACCTCTCATCAAAAAGTAAATTTTTTAAAAAAACTTTGCAATTTTCGAGATGAATACAATTTTAGCTAGGCCACTTCTCTGCCAGTTTTGCGGACGGTCTCTCCTCTGGCGTGAAGGAGAGAATCTCCGGTGAAGATGCATCTTCGAAGTCCCAGTTAAAACATAACTAACATAAACCAGAAATAGATAATAAAAACAACAAGAGCTCAAATGATTCACTCTACTCTTATTAATGTGGTCCGGATGCGCTATTTCGCTATCAAAAATTGTAAGTTCCGTAAGGAGTGAGAAATATTTGTTGTGCGGTTAGTAAGACTTATTACATATTTTTAATAATTATATGGATACGAAAAATAAATAAAAAATAATAATAATAATAAATACTCTAAAATAGGCTGACCTGCAGCAGCCTATTTTTAAATAAAACAGTGATGCGTGCCTTGCACTATTCACGACAGCTCAGTCAAGTCAATGCACCATAAGTTAAGACAGGCCATTATAGAATTCAATCAAGTCCATTAAGCTTTTTTCTTATAGAGTTGATAGTTGTAAAGCTTGTCTGCAATGAAACGGAAGAAGAATGAGATACAAAAACGAAGATGACCTATCAGCTCACAATAGAAAAGAATTAATAAGGCTGCTGCTTTAAATTGGCTTCAGAAGGATGATATCTATATCGAGGGATTTGCCTTTGTCATCCAAGATCGCGTTATAATAGTAAAGCATCCCTGCGGTGACATCAAATAAATATAGAATATGTAATGACAAATCAAATCTAAAACTATCAATCACATAATTAGGATCTGTCAATTATTTTCCGTTACACCACCACTGAATTTAGAGATTGTAATAATAACGAACTCAAAATTTTACATTCATACATACATAGGGCTAATTTTTAATTCTTTTGATTACTTAGCATAAGTATAACCCATGCGAATCTATTGAAAATAAAAATTTACGCCAATTTTAGTTTCCGTCTTAATTTACATAGTATAAAAATTTGTTAACCTTAACCTTTCCCGACCTAAAATAGGGTCACCGTTGACCCAAGATCATGTTTTTTCTAAACAACTCTGCGAATAGTTTTTGTATTTAATTTCCTCCTGAGAATTCTCCTATGATACGTCAAAGGATATTTTGCATTATAAAAATTATAAGTATGAATTGATTTTTGCAAGTTATGAGCAATTTTTGTGCACGGGTCTGTAATGACCCGGTTTTAGGAATCAGTGTTACTGAAAATATTACACCGATTTTGAGATTTTTTTAACACTTGCGCAGTTCTACAATCCAGCAAACGTGTCTGTACTTGTTTAAGAATCACTGTTTTCACTAAACGTCAGTATTTACTTACTTAGTTAGCGTTAGTGTGCATTTTATTGTCGTAATTTCGTATAATGTTTACAAATAAAAAAAAGGTTTGTTACACAAAGAGCTGTGTAAGCTCCTAATGAATGATTCGGAGGATAAAATTGAGCAAGATGAAGTGGAGTATGAAAAATCAGAAGAAGAGGATTCCGAAGGCGTTGAAGATATTGAAGAAAAGGTTAGTGAGTCAGAAAATGAAGAATTTGTTTCACCGGACAATGATATTGCTTGAAGGATGAAGATGAGGAACCCAGTTAAAGATAAAAATTAATAACAAATTTAAAAATAATGAAACCTAAGATTATTTTTATATTTGCAGGTCATCATGCCTATATGTGAAATAATTTCTTTTTTAATTAAAGTTAAAAGAAAAATGCTTGTCTATTATAATTTTGTTTTGTGTAAAAAATCGTGCAATAAAATTAATTTACTTAAAATTAGTAATTATTTGTACAATATCTGGTAAAAAAAATTAAACTGGGTCATAAATGACCCACTTTTAGGAATTAAAGATTGTAAATTCTTTTAGGTCGGCGAAGGTTAAAGAACATATTTGAAAAGAAGTTAATGAATAAAAATAATGATATGAGATTTGAGATAATAAATATGAATGAAAATATTAAGTAGAAACGATTTATCAAATTAAAAACTTTAATGCTATTTTCGAAGTACGAATATGTATGCTTTACGTTTGTGGTTGATGATATTAAACGAAAACTTTCAAGTCTTTAATATTATTTACTATACGGTATAGCTATTTTATATTTTCAAAGACTTGTGCAACAATCTGCCGGTTGAAGTGCTTTCAGCCACTCAGTATGCAACATACACTTTACGAAACCTGCAGTGACGAGAAAACAGACATGAAAAAGAAACAAGAAAATTGAATACACATTTTATAAGTTTCCCTATAAAATTCTGTAAGTGTACAATTATTTTTGGTAACTAAATATTATGATTGTGTAACATGCAGATATACTGGTCCACTTAGAAAGAAGCAAATAATATTGATTTGTTTAACTTTAGTTTATTCTGCTCAAATTATCAAAATTGATAGTCTCAACGTGGCATCTCTTCCACCCACTTTTATCGCCAGAGGGCCTATAAAGTTTCCAAGCAACACACATTCAGACAAATCAAAATTGTGGTTAAACCTTTAACCATTGATAAATAATATATTTTGAGAATTTTTAATAAATTTACCCTAATTTTGTTGTTATATTTTATGAGAATAGATAAAAATTAATATGAAAAATGTGAATGTATCGATATTATTTATTGAATATGTAGCTAAGTTTTTGAAAAGAAAACTATTTGTGAATAGAATTTAATAATTATATTTTATTATGACTCAGACTCACAATATTAAAAGAAACAAATGTCACATTTAAAATTGGCGAGTGTTATTACCTTTGACTTGAATATATATTGTAGACACAGTCCTACAAATACGGTTGACTTGTGTAGTAAAATATGATTTAATAGTTAATTAATTTATAGAGATATGAAAGTCGTAGTAATCGGTTTACTTCATCTGATAAAGAATTATTGTATTTAATTCTAATAATTTTAAATTCTGGCTGGTAATATTTAATCTTAATCACGGGTGATTAAGCAGTGACTAAAATAACAAGTTCACCTGTTTTTATATTTTTCTTTGAAAATTTTTGTATTGTAATGTTTAATAAACAATTTAATTTTACTTTATGATTATAAGCAATTTTCTGAGCGGCACTGTTTGGTATACGGGTCTGGTATACCTACGTTTAAGCATGCGATGCGCCACTTATTTATTATAGCTCGTTGGTACCGACTGAATCTTTCAATTTCGATACCCAAAATAAAATAAAACGAATGTACCATGGGCATAATCAAGATTATAGCACTATTAAATTAAACATTCCCCAGTGCTGTAATCTGTTAATTCTGCCCTTACATAAATACCCATTATTAACATATATAACTTAATATCATATTCTGAACTGAATTAACTGCACTTAAAGACCGGGGCAAGATGACAGAGTAGCCCTACTCTAAAAAAGGAGAAAACAAGTGAACGTTTTACTAAAATTATTTTTTACGTTTTAAAAATTCAGCCTGATTGTATTATATTTCTTATTCAGAAAATGTTATTTTTTAACATGATGCGTGTGTTTTATATTCTACCAAAAATATATTCAAAAACATGTTTACTGAAATGAGACATACAAAGGCAAATAAAATAAGAAAATATTATATTTTAATGACTGTTTATAATACCAACGTACATTTCTATGTTAACAATTACTCGAAATCTCATTCATACAGTATTTATTCTTTCAAAACAGACGTTTCGATATACAATTATACCTTCGCCAAGGTAAGTATGGTTTTGAACTTACAAATTCATAAACACAAATTCATGTATATAAAAATATTCGTTTAAACATTCAGTTTTACAAACCTCGTACAAAAATTCACAAAAAAAACATACACATCTGTTCGTTCTAAATCGACAGTAAAATGAACAGATGTATATTATGTGTTGTTGGCAAATGTTTGTATTATTTTTGTAAAACTGAATGTTTACGAATGTTTTTATGGTACATGAAACCGAAACGTCGGTTTTGTAAGCATAAATGCTGAATAACTAAAATTTCAGCCTAATCTGCACTACAGTCGAGAAATTTAGCAGGAACGTACATTGTGTTTGAAAATGGGTTCAAGTAGGGATTTGTAATGCATATAACATTGATCACTGATATTATAACATATATATTATAACACTCGAGTAGAGAAATGTTCTAGTAGGGTGTGAATATGTTGGAGCTGTGATAAAAGCTACAAGAGCGACGATAACAGCAGCGATAAAAGCGAATCAAATCTATCTTTGCTTCATATGTTTATAGTGGAGCTGTGAAAATAGTACAGTTCTACCTCCACTTGAGGTGAATCATTTCTAAAATGTGTGAATCAGATATTTGTGTACTACATACAGTGAACTCTATTCTACGTACATGGAATGGAAACGTGTTTACCTATAGCATTGTAAGGGGCTGGTCATGCGAACTGTCACAAATTCCACCAGTTCCACTAGTTTCACGCATGCGCAGAGCACAGCTCATAATTTTCCAGAGGTTTTAATATATTTCGGAATGGGTACTTTTACTAATTATTCACTGAACAGTGGTTATGAAAACATCGTTCTTTGAACAGTTTGGTTGTACTTTGCGTTCATTTTAATTTTTTTGGAAAAATCTACTCGTACTGCGGGTTGCGTACAAATTTGAAGTACCACGCCAGCAACGTTCGTTTCCGTTCCATAGTAGTATAGAGTTCACTGACTACATATAACACAATTTATGACATGCAAGGTATTTAACATCATCTATAATATAACTGCATTAAATTTTCCAAAACAATCAAATACCACGCCTAATATTGATAGACCAACCTTGGTTGCCCAAAACATTCGCGATTTATTTAAAACCTATTTGTGTCACAATCCTATTGTAAATAATATTTAATTTTTGATAAAAATGTACTATAACCTACATTTAATACAAATAAACATTTCTACTTATTGTGGTTAAATTACTCGCCACTAAATATGCGAGCACATATGGTGAATCATATTTATTTTTTGCCAACAAAGGATACCTCACAAATACTCCACTAATTAATTATTTTTCTACGTCCATCTCTAGCGTCATGCCTCGATGACAGCGTAGAAACAATTGCTGTTCTGCTACTAAAAGTAGCTTTGCGCATTATTATCAAGAAAACAACAACTTAAATCATATGAACACTACTTAGCGTCAAATGTCATACGCAGACTAATATAAACTAACCTATTTTATTTTCTAAACAATCTACTGTTAAATGTTTACAATCAGCATTACAAATGGACTATATTGAAATAAAAAATCTGTTGTGGCCAGCACAAAACCTTCCGTCAATTCGATGTATTTTGTATATATCCCATACCAAAAGTTCCTTGAAAAAGATTCTGTATATCCTATAAAATTGTAACACGAATACACTATTTTTTACAAATTCTATACCGAAAGTTCCTTTCCCTGTTTTATTAGGGGTCGCTGTTTCTTACTCTTCTCTTTTAATCATTCCTGTCTAATGCATCTTCTTCACACAATTCTTCCTCTCTCAAATCTTCTGCTACACAGTCCTTCCATCTTCTTCTCTTTGGAGGGACACTCACATTCACACATAACTTTCTGACCCTATACTTTCAACTTTGGTTTTGCATTTGACACTGACATCTGTCAATTAAATTTTTCTGAATATATCTGTTGTTTCCATAATTTTAACAAAGCTGACTAATTTTCGAAAGTTAATCTCTCTTAATGTCTATATAACTCTATATCTATTGAATATGAACGAAACTGTATAATCAAACCGTATAGAGAATAAGATATTCTTTCATACTGATAATCACAAAATGTCGAAAAATAATATTTAACTGCGTTTTTTTAAGAAAAACTGTTAAAAACTTCAAATAAAGGTACTTCCGGTGGATCAATTATAACCAAAATCTAATCAGCTCTTCATATGGATGTAAAGAAGAGGAATACGAAAGAATTATAATTTTTAGAATTGTAGTATTGGAGTTATCGTCGGAGAAAAATTTGTCACACACGGACACACACACACGGACACACACACGGACACACACACACACACATACATACAGACATCATCTTAAAAATAGTAAATTCGTATTCTAGGGACCCTAAAACGTGCTTATTCATTAAAAACTCACCAACGAATTTTTTGACTAAAGACAATACCTTCCTTACCTAAAGGTGACGGAAGGTAAAAATGTATCTTGGGTCAATATATGGTTTTGTACGAAATTAATATTTCTTTTGATGCCACAAACCCCACATTCGAAAATTTTGATGCTCGAAATTGTCGTCAGCCATTTTAAAAATTCTGCTATGAATTGAATATTGAATCAGTGTGATCACTCTAAAAGGCTGATTCATAAGGAAAAGAGGAAGGTTGTAGTGATCACAAAATGAAAAAGTGGGGGTAACGAACAGAAAACAAAGGAACATGATTCTTCTTAATCATTATCACTTTCATCATTTAGATCGCGAATCAGGAATCACAGCCCAAAAGCACACGCCTAGTATTAATAGGTAACATAATGAAATGTTTATTGCTTTTGTCGGTTGAATTAACATTTTTATTATAATTTAAATTGTCAAAATGGTAATTATGTTTTAACGGTTAGAGAGTGACATTTAGCTAACCGAAAAAAATCTAACCAGCTGTAAAGTGAAATAAACAACCGTTTTGAAATTTAGAAAAGCATATTACTAAACCGATTGTGATTGAGAATAATAGAATATTACTGTCGAGGTTAAATAGCCAGAGACGTAATTAACCTTTTCATCGAGGTTTGTAAACTGTTTATTCACAATCAGGAATTAATTAATTAATTTATTTATTTATTTATTAATCTGAACCAACAGGATATTAAATCTCAATTACAGGTCGATTTTAACATATTTAACAATAAATTGTCACACGAAAAACAAGAATTTTTCTAAATAGTTACATATAAATACTAATACAAATTATACATCTAAACAATAAATTTGATTCGTATTAGTATTCTCGATTATGTATATACTTAAAATTGATAATACCTATATAATTCACATTTAAATTTGTTAAACAAGTCGCCAAAAATGTCAACGGAACAGGGAAGTGAATTAAAATATGAGCAAAGCATTTTAACCGGAGATCTTAGTTCATAGTTCGTGCGTGGGATATCACAATAAAAAGTTTGTAAATTGCGTGAAGCGAATCGAGGAATAGCAAAAGGAATTAAACTAAGGGTGAAGGGATCATTGATTTCATTGTGAAGTATTTTATATAAATAAATGCATTGTATTTTTCGACGGGTATGAAGAGATACAAGTTGTAGTTCTCGGTATAAGACATTAAAATCAGAATCATGGCCAGGATATTGTTTGTTAAGTTTGAAATAACAATATCTAGTGAATTTTCGTTGAATAGATTCAATTATATATATATATATATTTATTATAAATGGGATTCCAAACTTGAAAGCAATATTAAAGCTTAGATCTGACAAACGCAAAATATAACCTTTTAATTGTAGAGATTCTAGAGAAGCATTGTGTAGAACGCATTATGAACCCCAAGTTCTTGTAGGAGGATTTTACAATATAATGCATGTGATTGTTAAAGGATAATTTTTCATCAAATATAACTCCTAGGTCTTTGAATTGTTTAATTCTTTCAAGAGTGAAATTATTGATTTTATATTCATAAGTATAAACAAATTTTTTAACAAAATAACTCATTATTTTGCATTTGCTGTAATTTAAAAAGAGGTTAGAGGATAAAGACCAGGACAAAATTTTATCAACATCACTTTGCAACAACATTGCGTCTTCAGTAGAATTAATTGTTTTGAATAATTTTATATCATCCGCGTATAAAAGAATTTTAGAATGCTCAACCTTATCGACAATGTCATTTATGAAAAGTAAAAAAAGGAGTGGTCCTAAGTTTGACCCCTGAGGCACACCTGAGGTAGCAATAAACGAGTTAGATTTGAAATTGTTATAGTGAACAGTCATATTACGTTTGGAAAGATAACAAGAGAAATATTGAAGATCAGGAGAAAAATGAAAGTAAACATTTAATTTGTGAAGGAGTACCTTATGAATAATACGATCAAATGCTTTTGAAAAATCGGTGTATACTACATCAACTTGATTGTTGTCGTGTAAGGAGTTTAGGGTATATTCGGTAAAGCTCATCAGATTTGTTGCAGTTGATCTGCCTTTCATGAACCCATGTTGATGAATAGAGATGTGGTTTTGCACTGAACTATAAATATATTTATATAGTATAGATTTCAGTACTTTAATAATAACTACCTATAATAATTATAATAAGACACCACATGAATAACAAATGCCTTGCCCTTGTTCATCTGACACAGGAAACTAGAACTATCAGTTAGATTTATATTTTAAATTTTAATCTCCTTACATTTATTTATACTTTTTTATATTATTGGCGATGAGAAGAGGTAACTTCCTACCCTGGGTTAGGAAAGTAGGAATAAAGGTTAACTATAACTAACTTCCCAGTTTTTTAACCTTGGAAACCGCCAAATTTCATATTATTGACCCAATGATCGATTGTGAATAAAATAGTTTTCAGAGCTCAAATAATTTTTATTCATAATAATTAAATAGTGACGATTGAAGTTAGCAGGCAATTTCGAAGACCATGTTCCACCATAATCGCCTACATAGTACATGTTGGTAAGCCTGGTGATATATTTATTTATATTAGCTGGTATTCATTGTGGTTAGTGAGCATTTCAGTAATTGCTATTGCAGTATAATTTCAATTGGTTGGGCTATATAATGTGAGATAAAATAATGCACAATCCGCTTACAAGTGTGCATTTGTTGCAGCATATTGGCTGCGTGCAGTGCAGAACAATCCTCCATATATCCATGTAAACACATCATGTACATGTATTTGTTGCTCTTGTTATTTGTGTAATTAATGATTTTGTAGTTATTCCCCACGCTGATTTATGGGAAATCTCATCCCAACGTTGGATTATAGTCGATGGTTTTCTATGTATTTAATACTTACTATGTATTTGTTATTGTCTGTGGATTTTAAATTATATGTTTTTAGAATCGCAGAATTAATTTTAATTCTCTTCAAACAGTATGCATACAGTAAAATTAATTATGTTTGGTTCTGTTTACGAAGTGACAAACATATGCATAATCTGTCTATAATCATTTCACATTAATCAACAATCAGAAATTGAAAATTAGAATGTAAACAAATGTTTATTAAAATTATTTGCTTAATAATTCACCGATTTTTGATTGATATACAATTTTTTTTATAACGCAAAATTTAACACGTATGTACATACCGTGGGTAGAAATGAAAGTGGCGCATAGCGATTTCAATGTTATTTTTTTAATACTGCTGTATCTTTTATCTATTCATTTTAGCGCAAAAAAAGGTAAGACTATAAGTTGTTCATAAATTAAAAAGGCATCCTATAAAGGCAATTTACTTACATAATTATTCGTATTTCACTAGATATTCATTAAATAAAATTTAATGTGCCTTGAAAAATGAATAATAAAACAAGACACCTAAATAAAAATCACTTTGACACTATAATTTCTGTCAGGTATAAATTCAATTTGCGTATATGAATATTAATGTTCAACAATTTCTCAATTAATAAATTATTAGTAAATAATGAAAACTATGTTCTTGGAAAAAAGTTTATTATGAGGAAAATACATTGCTAGAGCTATTTAAATAAAAAGGAATCTTATTTTTATAAATTTTTTCTTTTGCCACAAGAAAAATTTATTTGGTGCTAAATCCGGAGAACGAGCTGGCCAGTTGATAGGTCCTCCACGGCCAATCCACGAATTTGGAAAGCATTCGTCTAAATACAGCTCTAAATTTCTTGCAGAATGCGCTGGGCAGCCGTCTTGTTGAAACCAAATTATTTCATTTTCTCTGGACTTAATTCTAATTCTGGCCCAATATTATTTTGCAGAAGTTCCAAATACTTATATGCATTTAATGCTCCAACAATAAAAAACGGTCCAATAATGTGCGAACCAAAAATACCTCCCCAGACACAGTGCTAAATAAATCTCGTACTTGTATAAAGGAATTTCCCGCAAAATACCATTCAACTCATTGAACTTTTTCTTGAGTTATTAAATTTGCCATTACCACAATCTTCTACAGCACTTATTCGGAAATTATTTACAAATGTCAAAGTGAATACTTTAGTTACTTGTTTTAATTTTTCAACGCACTCTAACAATTTTTCTAAAATACATTAAATTTTATTTAATGAATATCTCGTGAAATATGAATAATTATGTAAGTAAATTGCCTTTGTAGGATGCCTTTTTAATTTATGAACAACTTATATTCTTACCTTTTTTGCGCTAAAATGAATAGGTAAAGAGATACAGCAGTGTTAAAAAAATAACATTGAAATCACTATGCATCACTTTTCATTTCTACACCCGGTATATACAATTTGTACAGAATGATTGAAAATGGCTGAACCGCACCGCTCCATACAATTTTGACATTTTCCGCAGTATGACAGCATTACTATTTCCATATGTGCTTATCTTTCGAATTTTGCTAAACTGTTCCATGCACTCTTGTTATAAAAATAAATCCAAAAAAAAAAACGTCTTCTTTACCTTCACCTGAACGAAAATGCTCTTCATTAAATGCCAAAATGAAATTAAATTAAATACCAAGAAAGGAACCTGTCATCTGTCATAACTGGAATATAGTATTGATTTATTATTGAAAATTTAAAAAATCTGTTGTGGCCAGCACAAGACCTTCCGTCAATTCGATGTATTTTGTACAAATCCCATACCAAAAGGTCCTTGGAACAGATTCTATATAATATCATGTAAAATCGAACACGAACACATACTATTTTTTACAAATTCCATACTAAAAGTTCATCTGAAAAGGTTCTACAAATCCAATAAAATTATAACATAAACACACACTAAGAAAAATGCACTTGACACTTCCTTCATTTCTTCTTCAGCTATCCCCTATTTTATTAGGGGTCGCTGTTTCCTGCGATACAGTCTTTCCATCTTCTCTTTGGCCTTTCTCTGCATGTCACTTGCGAGGAACACTATGACATACCAGTTTTAGATCCTATACTTTCTATATTTGGTTTTGCACTTGCAACTGACATCTGTCAATTAAAATTTTTTGAATATACCTATCAGCTGTTTACATGATAAATAGCAAAGAGGACTAATTTTTGAAAATTAATTCCTTTATAACGCTTTAAATCTACATCTATTGTTCTATTGAATATGAAGGAAAATGTATAATCAAACCGTATAGAGAGGAGTATTTTCTTTAATATGTATAATAACAAAAAGTCAAAAAATAATATTTAACTGCGTTTTTTAAGAAAAACTGTTAAAAACTTCAAATAAGGGTACTTCCGGTGAATCTATTATAACCAAAATCTAATCAACTCTTCATATGGATGTACAGAAGATGAATACGAAAGAATTATAATTTTTAGAATTGTAGTATTGGAGTTATCGTCGGAGAAAAATTTGTCACATACGGACACACATACACACACACACACACACACGGACACACGCACAAACACACACACACAGACACAAACACATACATACAGACATCATCTTAAAAATGGTATATTCGTATTGTAAGGACCCTAAAACGTGCTTATTCATTAAAAACTCACCACCGAAATTTTTGACCAAAGACAATACCTTCCTTACCTAAAGGTGACGGAAGATAATAATTACACATGCTAAAGTGTAAGTATAAGCACAGGGTATTCATTTTAAATGGGCCACCATTACTATAACAGCCATGAAAGAAATATGTGAAAATTTTACTTCGCTATAGCCCATTCGCTGGGAGAATGTGGATGTAACTCTTGAATAGAGACAAGACATCCTGTTGGGTAACAGAGTATAATTTTAGAGTCGAACCTATAGAGTGACTCGTTTCTGTTCGAGAATTAGTTGTACATACTCTTGTCTCAGCAAATAGACTATAATCGATCAAACTTTTTTACTAAATGTTAACACACACAATATGTTTATATTAAACTTAACATTTTATTTTCTCCGTTAAACTCTTTGCCATCTATCAAGCATTAAAACTCATTTCCGACCACCATTCACAAACTCCATATATCATATGCACAGATTCACTAAGTTCCCTGAACAGAACACAACATCCTTTCCTTACTCACCCAATAGCTCAAGACATCCGCCAACAACTACAAATTCTATCATCACAACAACTCTGTCATGTTTATATGGACTCCCTGCCACGTCAATAATTCAGGAAATGAAAATGCAGACCCCGCAGCAAAAGAAGCCACACTAGCTGAAAACATCACCAACGTACCTATTATAAAAAACGAATTAAAAAACCACAATAAAACTCAAACAGAACAACACTGGGTCAACATCAATAAACAACAAACAACAAATTGAGAAATATCAAAGCAGCCACCAAAGATGGACAACATGCGGAACGAAAAATAACTAAAATAATTAGACAAGAATGCGCATATGTCACAGGAAACTTACACACATCCACCTACTATCAAGAACAGCCCCACTAACATGTAATAACTGCAACACCGCATTGTCCACCAAACACATATTAAAAGAATGATCACAGTACACACAAAAAAAGAAGACAATTCAACATCCCCACCGACTTAAGACGAGCACTAGCCAATAACCAAGAACAGGAAGAAAACAATACTATTTCTTAAAGACAAAGAACTGTAATAGTAATTTACGTAACAAGACCTGAAAGTGATACTTTACTGGGTGAGCCAGTATAGACACTTTCAGGTCATGTTGGGTACAATATTTGTTTTGCGATCCTGAAAAAAGAATAAAAAAGTATTATTTTATTTTTTACTGCAAGCAAATAAGAAATAAATAAACAACTGATCTCCATGGAAACATTTAGCTTTACCGGTCCCGGGATCGGTAAAGTACTTTTCGATCCCTTATAGACAACTTTCCGAGCTAGCTCAGCAAAGAAGGACTTTCCGGTCTAAATAGTGATCAGAAAGAGCTCATTTTCTGGGAGATCGCGAAAAAAATAATATATAACATAAATATGTCTACACTCAACAAAATATAAAAATAATATACAAATTGTAAATTAGAATGTACCAAGGTTCAAATAACCATAAAATTTAAAGAACTTTTAATTAAATAATTTTTTTAAAAAGTAACATTTACAATATATAAAACATTTTAAATAAAACGTACAACAATGTAATTTACGTTGAAATAAATCGTCGAAAATTATTCATTAAACTATAACAAATATTCCACACACTGAGCATATTATTTCTTACACTGTACGCATTATTTCGTGCACTGTGCGCATTATTTCGTGCACTGTACATGCTTCCAAAATCAGACATAACGAACAAATTCTTCTTTTAAATTGTGAATATGTTTTTAATATTAATAAATGCCTATAATTTAATAAATTTTGTATTAAGCTTGTGTAAAAAATCAAAATTAAATGTGTTAAAAATTATAACAAAATGCGGATATCTGTCATATTGACAAGATGTCAATAGAGGTAATTTTTTTCTTAAATAAGTAGTTATACCCTACCTGTTTTCTAAATATAAAATTTAGTTGTAGAAAATATATTGTATGCACTTGTACGCGAAATATGTATAGTGTCATCGAGTGATTTTTTGACTCAGTAAAGCGTCGTCAAAAAGCACCCTGCATATATATATATATATATATATATATATATATATATATATATATATAGGGTGTATATTAAGTGTCACAAATTTTGGGGGCATATAGTACTGACCAAAATTAGTAAAATAAGTTTAATCAACATGGGTCTGATATTCAACTGTTTTTGAGAAAGAGACCATTTTGTATTAGAATCAAAGAAAAACTGACTAAGATAGTGGTCGAACAAAATTTTGTCTATGCTAGTAAATAGACTATAAAAAAACAACATTTTATATGAAACTCTTTTTTTCACTTTCTAATAGTTACGAAGTTATTTGAAAACTAAATATTGGCCAAGTTCGCTACAACTTTTGTCTTAGTACGATTTTTTTTGAAAAACAAAAAGACATCTAAGATGACCTTTGAAAGGTAAACAAAATGTCTCATTTAATCAAAGTCGTAACTCTGACAGTTTTCGAGATAGCAGAGGTAAACACCGAAAAAACTCATTTTTCATTGCCTTATATTTCGGAAACTATTGGAGATCGTACCCGTGTTGTTTAAGCTTTTTTTACTCATTTTGGTCAGTACTGTACATCCTCATAATTTGTGACACTTATTGTTTAACACCATGTATATATATATATATATATATATATATATATATATATATATATATATATATATATATATATATATCGCGCACGGCACACAAATAAATTATTTATTCTTTCTTGTTATTTTGTAAAAGTAATTGATATCATTTCAGCTTCTTTTAGTTATTGCCGTGATTATAGTAGGTAGTGGTCTGAAATTTAATCCTGAATGCAATGTAATTGAATTCTGGTAATAGCATTTTTGGTGTTTGCTGGTAATGAAGTTAATTTGTGTATAGTAAAAGTTAGTTGGGGAGGATTATGATTGATCTTGCAGAGTGCTCTGAGCGGAACCGGGAAACTTCACGACCGGAAGTGGTGCTAATGGCTCCGGGACCGGACGCGCGCTAAAACCAAACAATTCAAATCTTCCCGCAACTAAAACAAGCAAAAAACACTTACACCAAGGTTCATACTTCTCACATACAAAGTCATGAGACCATAGACGAAATATAGAACAAAAAAAATCGTGTCAACTGAATAAATCTACCTTTTGTATTTAACAAAAGGAAACTTGGGAAAAATAATAAAACTTTTTGTTGCCTTCGATTCCATTCCATAAGTGAAATTAGTCTAAATTTAAACGTAATATTTTTCTAGTAGATCAGGAATTATTTGAATTATTGAAATTATAAATAGTACAGTTTTCCAGATCCCATTAATGACAATGACAAATCGGCCTGATTTGTCTTTGGCATTTTTTATTAGAAATGCGCAGGTGACTAGAAATAGTAAAAAAGAATAAAACTTAAACACGAGTAAAGTACATTTATGCCCATATTCATAAACACTCGTAAAGTTTCAAAACGGCTCGTTATAATTTTTGACAAATAGAATCAAACTTGACAAATAAAATTTTGATTTTTCTTCCAATGTCGACTGTTTTTATTGGATAAATATTACAACGAACCGTTTAAAATTGTTACGAGTATTTATGAATACGGGCATGAATATTAAACAAAAATAGAAAAGATATTTATTAAGCAAAATTGTTTGATATAGCAAATGTTGCAAGAAGAAATATTGAGATAATCAGTAGTTTTTTATGTTTTAGTTATTTACTGAACATATTACACATTTGAAATTACACTATTTACAACATTTCTCTTCAATTGAAATAAATGTTCAATGAAAATATTTTTATCATTTTAATCAAATAATTTAGATATGAAACAAATTTGAATAAACATTATGAATAATGAAGAAGTAGTAAACGACTGTGCTAAGGATGAAAGTAAAGATGTACTCAGGATTTCAGTCAGTGATAATAATTTTATTCTACAGCCAACGTTTCGCCCCCATTTGGAGCTTCATCAGGGCAAAGAACAAGTTAAAATTTTTACAGTACAAGAATGTCATAAATATATCTAGAAGATATAGTCAAATAAAAATGTAGCACGTCAGCCAAATCATATTACAAAAGCACACAAAATTTAAAATTTAAACCATGTTTAATTATTACACATTTGACTGTTGTTCTTCATGTCCTCCGGTTTCTTTTATACATTTTTCTGTTTGTTAACAGTATTTTTGATATAATATTCAAAATATTATTACACTCCTGTTGAATTTCAACTTATTTTTTTACGATTTCACCTCTGAAACTGAGAATCATATTAATTTCTTTTCTTTTTACAATCACTCTGTATATTCCTCATCCAAACATTTTGAGAATATTCAAATTATATTCAAAGATAAACATATATTCTGAGAAATATTTTATGTATCACATTATATTCCTTTAATGATTTCAGAGAAAAGTTATTTGAACAGTCTCGTTTTTCTCTTTAAACTTTCTGTTTCAATTGAGTAAAAGAGTCGTACTGTACAATTTAAAATGTCATTCGTTGCATACACAAAACTGAAGCCATAACTGTTCTCTGCAAAAACTGATACGTATTTTTATTTTTCATTTTTGGACTGGAAAATTATTGGTTTCAACAATTTGAATTTTTTTGTTTTTAATTAACGTATAGTGCATGTCACCATCGCATCAGACTTGAAATTTATCTTCCCAAATATCTTTGTATACTGCAATTCGATATCGTATAAATTTTGGATGTAGGTACCTTATATTTTCCTGTCGTGAATGAAAATTTGTTATTCCAAACAAAATGATCAATGTTGAATATATCAGTTTATAATAAACCTTTTTGTTTATCAATCTTCGTTATTACGTAAGTATAAAAATAAACTATATGACAGATCGACTCTACGTTTACTAATAATATTGGAGAATTTGCAAACATACAGGATATTATTATTAACCTCCAATACTTGTTGTGAAAAAAATACCAACAATAACCTTACCTAACGCACAAAAATCACTCTCGGAAAACTCGGGGTGGGTTTGGGGTATGGTTATTGTTGTTATACTTATTGTATATGTGATATGTAAAATTTACATAAAACGTTCTGTGCGTAAATCACAATGTTGTAGATAATGGTATAAGCACAAAGTGTAAAAATAAATAAATCCAGTAATGAGGATCATCTTTGCAAAAAAATCACATTTTTACGATGATATTTGTTGGTGTGTGTGTATGTGTGTGTGTGTGTGTGTGTGTGTGTATGGACGGGTGGATGTTTTAAGGAGGATTTCTCAAAAACTTAATACTTAGACCTGTTTAACTACGTATGCCTCAATCTGTCATTAATAGCAACCGGAAGTAGTAGTTTTTAAAAAAAATCTTTTAATCCATACTAATATAATAAATGCGAAAGTAACTCTGTCTGTCTGTCTGTCTGTCTGTTACGTTTTCACGCCTAAACCGCTGAACCAATTTTGATGAATTTTGGTATAGAGATAGATTGGACCTTGGAGAAGGGTATAGGCTACCTTTTGTCGAAAAAAATAAAACATAAAGGGGTGAAATAGGGGATGAAAATTTGTATGGAGAACCCATCATTACTCCCGCTGAATCAGTTTTGATGAATTTTGGTATAGAGATAGATTGGACCTTGGAAACATAGGCTACCTTTTGTCGCGAAAATAAAACTTGAAGG
The DNA here is from genome assembly GCA_943142095.1 of Ophonus ardosiacus. Lineage (NCBI taxonomy): Eukaryota > Metazoa > Arthropoda > Insecta > Coleoptera > Carabidae > Ophonus > Ophonus ardosiacus. The sequence goes on along the minus strand of OW964830.1, from coordinate 12,777,702 downwards.
GGGTGAAATAAGGGATGAAAGTGAGAACCCATCATTTCTCAAGTTAGGGATATACAAATTCTTATTTGTGCTTTTTTGGTAAGAAATAAAGAGTATTTTAGCGTTTTTGAAAAATCATAAGGGATGATTTCAATTATTTTTTATCTTTGTATCTATTGTTAAGTTTTAACCGTTAGCAGATTTTCAATATTTGTCGAAGAGATAGCTTGAATCATAATGTACATAAGTAAAAGATCCGAGCCATATTTAGAAAATGGCCCTGTTAGGTATGGTTCGAAGATCGGGTGGGCAGTGGGCGGAGCCTGTTACATGTACGATGCGAGGCTCCCTATGTAGCGCATGTCTCCGAAGTAAATGTGAAAAATTACTGGTCCACGTGTAGCTAATCGTTATTCTAGCTTTACCCGTGCGAAGCTAGTTACTAATATAAAGGTAATACTATCAAAAAGAAAATATTGATAATACACTGAAAATTGGAACAATAGTTATATTAAAAAAATAATAATAGATACATTTGCAAACTTTGTTATTTGGTTAAATAAAGAAAATTAAACGACCACTTAATTCCAGCTGTCGTTATTATTTACCTATTGTACCTACAACATTTTTCGTTGAAGGCTATAAACATAAAAATCGAATTCTAATCCATTTGGAATTTAAAAGCTTTTATTACAGTCTGGCCTGACAAAATGACCTGTTAAAATTCCCAATTATCTACAAATAAAACTTTTATTGGAATTCTTAAAATTCCTACCTCATGCTTCACATGTAATAAAACGAATTAATTATGATATTAATGACGCTTTCTCCTCCATTTTCCTCTTATTACTGTCTCGCATTCCCTATGAAATTCTTTCCCTCATAAATAATTCCTTGGGTCGTATGAGATATCCATTAGATATATTAGAGCTGCGTGTGTAACAAATCCGCAATGCTGAACATATCCACATTAGAGTAAATGACGCTCGTCGCTAAGTGAATAACGCTAGTAGTTCTGCGGCGCTCCGCTGGCGCTGTGGAGCTTCAAGAAATGAAAAACACATCGATCCAAAGCCTGGACAACGGGCAGTGACAATTCTATTAAGATATCCAAATGTCCCTTATATAACAAAAATACAACAAGACAACTCATTTTGATTATGAAGATGTTCTTTTTCTGTGGAATTAATATACTTCTTCTGCGAATTTCTTTGTAAAGATTGAGACAAGAATTTCAACTACAACAATGAAAATTTCAGTTGTATTTAATGTACGAATACACTGTACATAAATTTTTGAACGAGACTTGGTGTTTTTATTTGCCAAAGCAAGAATACCCAGAATCTTTATTAAGGATAGCGGGAGGTAAAAATAAATAATTTTATCCACAACTGTCAAATAATATACCCAAAATTCAATCGGTTTTTACAAATTAATGACGTTCGTTACTGTTGAATTGAATAATATTGACAGTACAATGTAATAATATTATTCAATTGTTATGTCATATTAAAATCTTATATACCTTTCAAAGAGTACAAACAAAATTATTTTTTTCCACATAAAAAGCCAAAGTTACACTAATTTTGTCATGTTTATACTTTAATTTTCTTCTTAAGCTTAAACTGTAGCTGAATAGTCGGTTTTAAAATTTCTGCTAAACGTCAAATCACTTTATAATTTTGTTACAACAAAAGGTTGCTGCAACGATAACTAAATTTGTCAATGTCTTCTTATTTTTCAATACAAATATGTTACTAATATGTTATTATTTGACAATTGTGGATAAAGTATACTATTCTATTCGCATGTAATGGCTATTACTCATTCGAATGATTTACATCACTTGCCTTCCGGCGTGATGCAAACGTCATTCTCATGAGTAATAGCCTACATTACATGCTCATTGAATAATATACCTACTATTAATGTTACTAAATAATCCAATATTTATATATTAATTTTCATTACAGTTAATATTTTTATGCAACGAATTTAGAGAAGAATTTCGAAAACACGTCATAATTCTAAAGAAAAAATACTAAAACGATGTACTAAATCATTTTGTCTCTACGTCGCTAACGTATAATGGATAGTGGGTTAAACACAAACGCAAGCGTAAATCATAGTGCTTAGGAAGTTTTTAGACCATTCACAACGAATGTTTCAATTCCTAAATCGACAGTAACGACATCTGACAGATATTAATTGTAATGTCAAAAATTTCTAGAATATCGATTGTAATTTGTTTATGAATTGAGGGACACGTGGAACAGTGGGACGAAATGAACCATTCTTTTTAATTCTGTTTTCGATAGAGGTTCATCAAATTGTTTGACATTCATTCTTCAAAAATAAGATTTCATCATTCATTCTCATTTCACGAAGCAAATTATCCCAATCGCCTTACAACAAACATTTTCCATTTATTGGTGTTTGCGAGGTCTTTTACTTTTGTTTATTACATTTTCAGAATCCGCAATAAACTTTGAAACTACTAAAACAACTGTTTTTCCTCTTTGAATTATAGATTCATATACTATCTTATTTTCAGTATCCATTACAAATACACCAGTTCACCACAAGTATAATTTTGAACAAAAAGAAGGGAAACTATATATCTCTATCTCTTAATTACGGTTATGTACTGTGCACAAAGCTTCAACCTTGCAATCTTTAGCGCTTGTGCATTACGTTTATGCATAACGCCTACTCTTAAAACCTCCTGGGAATGCTTCTGTGCTGTACCGTTGCACAAGCTTTTAAGCATTACGCACTAGCTACTATGCGCTATTCACTATGCATTAAAACATTAGCTGGGAATGAGAGCATGCAACCAGACAGTTTATATATTTTTTTACACTGGTGTAGGCATATAAAATTCCCAAATACATGAAGATGTTAAATTAGATAACGACACTGGTCAATCTAACTTCGCGAATTAAAAATATAAAATGTACATTTTGTATTCATCTAAATAGGAACAAATTGCGCATAAGTATTAAAAATGTAAACAAATAATTGTAAAATATCTGCTCAATGCTTCACAAAGAATAAAATTTGATCTGTTACGCTGATAGGAATATATTCATTTTCCACTATCAACTGCGCAAATTTTTCTCTAATTTAGTTAATTACATTGAATTATAATGAGGTATTGCAAAAAATGTTAACATCTGTATTTTATTCGTTAATACGAATATGTTTGCATAAAAGTTTGTTTATTTGGATTAGAAAAAACAATTTCAAGTATTATGCATTCAAAACGTTACCGAAATTGTGACGTATCCGGGTACAAGCCAATGAAAAACAAGTTGTGCTGTAGATCTTACATGTTTGGATCTATCACTACATGAATATATATACGCATATTAATTTTAAAAAAATAATACAAATGTCTGAAAATGGCAAAATGTAAGTAATATATAATTAATTTAATTAATATGGTATTCGATATATTTTATATAATAAAATTTAAAAATTTCGATATGTTTAGGAGCAATCCATGTTTATGGTTCTATAACCTATATTTTTACTACGCGTTTGAAGTTTAAAGTGACAACAAACGGCACGGAACATGCTGTTGCCTTATTGGTTGGTACCCGTTGACGTCAGTAGGCAAGGGGAGAAGCGGTGCAAAACTGCTGCTTTCCCGAGAATATCACTTTTAATAATTATTTTCTCTTTTTATAGATTAATTTAAATAAGAATAAAAAAAATACGGGGTAAATACTTTTTAGTTTTCTATCAAATAATGCAAAGAAAAAAAATCGTGCAATACCTCATTTGGAATTATCATTGAATAAATGGTAAGTACTTATAACCTATCTATCCAGGCAAGCAATCCATCGTTTCAATGTACTGATTGATGACATGGTTCTCAGTGTACCTTTTTAATGCTACTTACCGATACGAAATTGTTATTTCCTATTTTAACATCAGTTACATGATTTAATAATACATTATTATTTATAACGTAAAATGGGGCTGGGTGAATAGTCTATAGGCATTCTTGTGGGCATTTGTGTAGCACAATTTTGTACTACGTATACATATTAAGCTGCCATCTTTGATTATTTTAATATTTAGCCCACGAAGTTTTACATTAAATCGCTTGTCGCTTAATTTTTGTATCAGAAATGTTAAACAAATTACAAAATATTCTAAGGGGCATTTGTTATGAAAAATGTAAACCTAATTGAAATTTCTATGTGACGGCAATATATTCTTCTTACATACTTTTTCAATCAATGGTATTATTTATTCAATACGCTGGTAGGCCGGACTGTGCATCCCAGACATGCAGGAAAACATGCCATATGCGGACCAATACGGGCTGGACGGCTGGACACATGGGAAGCGTACATATTCTTTAAGTAAAGTGCAGTGCAAGCATAGCCGACACCTCCAAACATACAGAAAACTTAATGTCCGTGCACTTTCCAACTTTTGAATTGGAAATCGATGGTGGGTGACTTTTTTAACGTGGGATTTTACCACTCGTATTCTTATTATTCTTAAGTTGGTGTAGCATTTTGAAATATCGGCATTCATTATTAATAGTGTTTCTTTAGTGTCTGCGGCATGCTCTTCTTATTATTATATTGTCCCAGATGTTCATACCATAGGATCTATAATGACAGTTACACCGCCGACCCATACATTTTAAGCCAAACTTAACAAAAAAAAAACCGCATATCGAAATTTTAACAGCAATATTCAACTTTTCATTTGACATTTCGTTTTGATACAACATTGTAAATTTAAGGAAAGTTTAAAATGTACACTGGGAAAAATATTTAGATATATAAATACAACCGGAAGTAGTAGTATCTTTGAAAAATCTTCTAAATATTAGTTTTTAAAAATTTATTTTATTACAAATATTTAAGAACATAAAATTCTCTATCCGATAAAAATATTTTTTTTATTATATCTTCTACAGATTTGAAGGTAAACAATATAATATTGTGACAGGGTCCCTAGGCTTCTAATTACTCTTTCTTCTTACCCCAACGATGACTTTTTTCTTCTAACTGGTGGACGCTTGCTGGTTTGTCCACCACTTTACTGCGACGGAACACCTTTACGCTCACTATCACTAAACATTTAACACTTGATGATAGATGAAGAACATATCTTAAATTATGACAGACACAATATTTTTATATTCTAAATTTTATTTACATAATTTACATTAATACTAACTTATAATTATTGATCACACTCTGAACACAAACTAAACTGTTACATAATTATATTGTAACCCTAATTACGCGTACTCGCGTACGCGCACCAAACTAAACCGCCGACTACATATCTGTCCTGTCTGAGTCTTTAATTTCGACCGCCTTAAAACAAAAGAACATATCTGATGAAGGGTGCGAGGGTGTAGCATCCATAGCTAAATAACAAGACTGCACGTATCATAGGCAATAACTTATATGGTTAATTGTCAAAACAATAAATGTCTACGCGGTTGACATCTAGACTAAACAGGGATATGAGAGAATAATGATTATTATTTCTAAACAGAATTTTGACTTACAAAGATAACAGAGTTAAAATGTAGTTATTGAAACTGTAATTTAGAAGTCTATAATAAAGTTCATTACTTGTTATTTCACCATGCTCACCTTGCTACAATATATAAAATAATCTGATGGAAAAAATCTCATATCCCAAACAACTATATGGTAAACAGTTGAGAATAAAATGTTTATAAATGACAGATAAATGTCAGTGTCAAAAATCGAAAGTCATTAATACAGACCTTTTCTGGGAAGGATATGTAATATTTGTTTTGCATTATTAATTAAATATTTAAAATTATAAGTATTTTATATACCCTACAGGGATACCGCCAGGCCCGTAACGTAATTGAATTGGAAGAATCTCGAACATTTAGAACAGTACGAGAAAACTTGCTCATTGAATGAATTTCAAATTATAAAAAATATCTAAATATTAGATGGAATTATTTTTTTCTGTGTGTACAAGAAATGTTAAAATACAATACTTACATAACCTACAATGAAAATGGCGAGAGGCAGGTGTTGTACTGGCCACAACAATTTTTTTTTTATTTTTAACTTTTATGTATAACATATTTTACTACTTTTTATCTGAAAAACATACAAAAAAACACCTATTTTACCAAAGGTTTGCATATATTTACATGTAGTGCTGTTTTATTTTGCAGTCATTTAAATTGTAAATATTACAGTATATATTTTATTTTATGTGAAAGAAAAACTTAATATTAGTATGACATTAATATATATTTTATTAAAATATATGTTATGAAGCAATGTCTACCGCGCGACTAAACTCGTCAACAAAGTCCGCGCAACTAACCGAAGGTTAGGTTATGTTAGGCTTTATTTAACTTTGAATTTAAAATATTTGAATATAAATGCAAAAATATAAAATTCTCATCCAAGCAATATTCTGTCATACATTTATAAAACATTTATTCAGTTCAATTTATGCCTTATTTTGCTTCACTGCACACCAATCGCTAACACATTACCACTACACACTCGAGTTAAAGTGCTGGGTACATAATATTTTTTATACTGTTTATGAATTTTGTAATAAAAATGTGAAGGGAATGGAAAAGATAAATACACTAACAAAAACTGGTCCAATAGGGTCATGAGTAATTTCTGACTTCGTACACTGATGTTTAAAATATAGCGGAAATCCGAACCCAACATATAATAACGTGACGCAAAAAACCAGATCCTCGTTATAGAGAGTCATACGCAAAAGTGTAAGTTCATTTCAGTCATCGCTCAATTAGCAAAGCTTAACCCCGGCAAGGTAATGGTTTTGACATTAGATTTTAGGATTTAAGTCTTCACGTAAACACAACTTCGAATGGCACACTAATGACATCCATTGGTTTGAATGGCAACACTTTAGAATAACAAAAATGAATTCGATTTAATTTGATGCTTCAGATTAAATATTAATATTCTATTTTATAAAATAGCAGCTAGAAGGTATTCGTTGACAGTAAATTTGTCGTTTTGCACAAATTATAGCAACGAACATGATTTGTTTAAATAGTGCGCGTCAACTTCAAGGCATAGAGTTCTCTCTCAAAACCCTAAAATTTAATTCTTAAAATCCTAAATAATGACATTATTTAGGCTGTGTCTGATGTCGCATTTTGGCATTTAGTATTTATGATTTAGGCTGTAGCCGATGTTGCACTTTTATCACTCTAATATCTAAATCCTAAATTTATATGACCTAAATCTAGTGATTATTCAGGATTTTAGGAATTAGATTTTAGGGTTTTGCAGAAGCACACTATGCCTTGCAGTTGACGCGCACTAATGAAACAAATCATTTTCGTTTCTAAAATTTGTGCAAAACGTCAAATTTACTGTGAAAGAATAACTTCCTAGCTTCTATTTTATGAAATATAATATTAACATTTACTCTCAAGCATCAAATTAAATCGAAATGTATAATTCATTTTTGTTGTTCTAAAGTGTTGCCATACAAACCAATGGATATCACTAGTGTGTTTTAATATTAACGTTGTGTCAAATGATATTTATGCTCACAAACAAGACATCATACATTAAACAACTCTCTATGGAGACAGCATGGCTAACTGATATTCTAACAGTGTGCCATTCGAAGTTGTATTTATTTGAAGAAGACCTAAATCCTAAATATAAAATGTCAAAATGCAACATAGGACACGGCCTTAGGTCTTCTTCACATAACTACAACTCAGAATGGCACACTAATGACATCCATTGGTTCGTATAGCATCGCAGAACAACAAAAGTGAATTATACAATTCGATTTCATTTGATGCTTCAGATTAAATGTTAGTATTATATTCCACAAAATAAAAGCTAAGAAGTTATTCTTTGACAGTAAATTTGACATTTTGCACAAATTATAGCAACGAACATGATTTGTTTAATTAGTGCGCGTCAACTTCAAGGTATGGTGTCCTCTTGCAAAACCCTAAAACCTAATTCCTAAAATCCTAAATAATGACATTATTTAGGACATATAAATTTAGGATTTAGATATTAGGGCGATAAAAGTGCAACATCGGACACATCTGTGACCAAGGAGAATTAGAACCCTAAATCTTCGGATACACGAAAAAAAAAAAAACATCTAAATTGTAGTTAAATTAAGAAAACAAATCTTTATTTTCAGCCTACTAATATGTTTTCATTAAATTGTTATATATATACAGGATGTGCAATGAAACGCGGAACATAGAAGTTTAACATAGGATTTTAAAAATTTGGCTCTCCTGTACATTTTAGAGCAAAAATACAAGAACAAAAAGATGTTTCAAATTAATTTTTACTTTTAAAAAGTCTTTATTTAATGCAATAGAATATCTCTAGCACTAGATATAGAAAAAATCGTCAAAAATCAGATAGCCATGGAAATAAAAGAAATAGAACAAAATGTCATTCTGACAGTATATTTTAGTGTTATTGATATTAATTGTTATAATCAGTGTGTCTACATTGTTATAGTACATAAATTACTTTACTGTGCTTTTGTGCATTATAAAATGGATTTATTCAGTACCGAAGAATTTTTGACTTATTTTATTATTAAGTATTTGAATTAAATTTTAGGATAATTCATCATTTTTGATATACACTGATATGATAGTTCATTTCAGTTTATTAATCTTATTGTTGTAATCAATATGTTTACAACGTTATAATTCAGCATTAAATATTTAAGTATTATGATCTTAATTGATATTTTGTTTTATTTGTTTTTTATTCCCATAGCTATCTGATATTTAGTGAAAATGTCATATTTACTTTCTAAATATCTAGTGCTGCAGATATTCTATTGTATTAATTGATGAATTTTTAAGAGTAAAAATAAACAACTGTTTATCCTCGTATTTTTGCTCTAAAATGTACAGGAGAGCAAATTTTCGCACATTTTTAAAATCATATGTTAAGTCCTATGTTCCGCGTTTCGTTGCACATCCTGTATATATATATATATATATATATATATATATATATATATATATATATATATATATATTTAAATTTTCTATTTACTTATTCATTAGATAAATCACCGAAAATTGTAAGACAAAAATAGTGTAGCCAAAATATAGTAAAATTAAATAAAATGAGTAATTACAATAACTATTTGCATATTTAAATTAACGACTTTTTACAAAATATTTATTATCTATTTCGGATTAGTTAAAATGCTAAATTAAGATTTGTAAATTATACTAAATTATTTGACATATTGCCTAATAATATAATATCTAATTATAATAAGACAAAATTTCAATTCTTTTTTTTCTATAGTCGTTGTCCATTCGCTATCCTCGTCGCTCATTATTATTTAAGCTAAAAACTTATTGATACATAAATCCCTGTGTCTGGTGAGTAGCGATATCTGTTTATCTCCCAAGTTTATTTATCTAACTAATAGAGTGGTTTAGTTGGGAATACCGTTTGCATAATACTTGGGAATTATGCAGAATTTAACGAGAAATTTAGTTTTGAGCAACACTTATAAATATGTATTTAGAGTGTGGGACATGAGCGTCGACACCCGACGCCGAGACCGAGGCCGACGCCGTGACGTATGTGCGCCGCGACGTTCTATTGTTCCGGCCTGGCACGTTTCACACGAAAATATTCTGTCGCAGAAAAATTGAAATTGTGTACCATATGGTGACTGACGCGACCGCGGCAGAGAATGTGGAATATTTAAAGCGGTGGTTTCTCTCTTCTTAACCTCAGAATACATCATACATTACATTACGGAAGCTTTTTATGTTTTTTTACAATAACATACACACTACTCACAATTCATCATTCGATTACGGGAGCTTTCAAAGAAATTGCCCCGCACTTTCATGTTACATACATATGTTGTTTTTAATATTCAATTTCAATCAAATGCATTCAATAAATTAATAACAATATTTATTAGTACCTGCACTAAATCGTATTTAAAATCTGAATTGTGAATATTTTAGATGTAATAGCGCATAACCGATTTGGAGTGATATGTAAAAATATTGAGGAGTTAGAAAAAATTGCAAATTCTTTAGCTGGAGAATATTTTAAAACAAGAGTTTACCTTCAAATTTGATTCACTAAATTAGCTTCATGTAGTGAATATATGTAGATAGGACAAATCTCAAGTCGAGAATTTCATTTGTACCACTATAAGGGTTTGTAACTTTAATCACATTTAAAAAATATGTTACTGCATTAAAACAACCTTTTTACCTTCCGTCACCTTTAGGTAAGGAAGGTATTGTCTTTGGTCAAAAAATTCGGTGGTGAGTTTTTAATGAATAAGCACGTTTTAGGGTCCCTACAATACGAATTTACTATTTTTAAGATGATGTCCGTGTGTGACAAATTTTTCTCCGACGATAACTTCAATACTACAATTCTAAAAATTATAATTCTTTCGTATTCCTCTTCTGTACATCCATATAAAGAGTTGATTAGATTTTGGTAACAATTGATCCACCGGAAGTACCCATATTTGAAGTTTTTAACAGTTTTTCTTAAAAAAACGCAGTTAAATATTGTTTTTTGACATTTTGTTATTATACATATTAAAGAAAATATTCTTCTCTATACAGTTTGATTATACATTTTCCTTCATATTCAATAGATGTAGATTTAAAGCATTATAAAGAAATTAATTTTCAAAAATTAATCAGCTTTGCTATTTATCATGGGAAAAAGCTGATGCTGATATATTAAAAAAATTCTAATTGACAGATGTCAGTTGCAAGTGCAAAACCAAATATGGAAAGTGTAGGATCACAAAATTGGTATGTCATAGTGCTCCTCGCAAGTGACACGCAGAGAAAGGCCAAAGAGAAGATGGAAGAACTGTATCGCAGAAGACTGAAAGGAATGCCTGTGTCAAGAAGATATGTTGGACAGGAATGAGTGGAAGAAAAGAGGAAGCAGCTACCTCTAATAAAATAGGGGAAGCTGAAGAATAAGAAATGTCAAGTGCATTTTACTTAGTGTATGTTTATGTTATAATTTTATTGGATTTATAGAATACAAATAATATGTGTTCGTGTTTGATTTTACATGATATTATATAGAATCTGTTCCAAGAACCTTTTGGTATGGGATTTGTACAAAATACATCGAATTGACGGAAGGTTTTGTGCTGGCCACAACAGATTTTTTATTATACATGCATCATAATCGTTCTTTAAAACACGCAAAAGCGTGCGTAAATCGACCATTAAAACACGCTAAATTTTTGAGTTACCTAGGTAACGAAAAATGACAATAAATATGAATACCAACTAAAACAATGAAAAAAAATATTGACTTGTTGACTTAACGTAAACAATACTAATAATTACTAACTGTCTCCTTGGAATGCTCAAACTCACTAAATCAAAGATCAAATCCGTATGATTTGCAATAATTTTCAGTTTTAAATGGTTATGATGCATTTATAATAAAAAAAAAATAACGTATGATACACGTGTATAAGCTAGCCTTTAAAGCACTACGACATTAAACCACTCTGAACGCGTCGTGGCTTTAAACTTGTCGTGCGTGTTGTGTTCGTGGTAACTTTTAGTGAAGTTATTATTTTATTGCCTTGTTCCGTTAATTTATACAAATCTAAATTCAACTTTTTTGATAAATTTTTATATTTAATAAATAATTCATATATTTTGTTAGATTTTAATGTTACCATGTTTTTAATCAACAAATCCTTTTGTGATTTGGTGTCACAATAAGCGATTAAATGGATAACCGATTAACCTATTTTTGAAAGCATTAGTACCCAATAGGGCATTATAAATCATAAAATTTTAAAATATTTATAAGAATAGCAAACGGCATCAACTGCGAGAAATTTCAACTCCTTGCTCTAGACATATTATAAACTAAATAAAAAAAAACAAGTATATATACAGAAATTAATTAGTTAAATTTAAAATGAAAATGAACTAATAAACTAAAATAAATACCGCGAATAATACGTTTTATTTATTTTCTAAATTAATTATGAGTTTATTCGTTGAAAACTGTGCAAAAATTATTAATATTCCCAAACATATGAATAACAAATGACAATAGACCATGTATGATGAATTACATCTGAATGTATAATAAAAAATTAAATTTTCCCTCACAATAACATTGTTATTATTTTGAAATAATTTAATGCATTCATATGCTGTCAATTCCCTCAGAAAAAATAAATTCGAAAACAATTAGATTTAAAAGTTGTTTATTTTTGTTTATGCATATTAATCAATTTGGTTTTCTGTGCTTATAAAGTGATTGGTTGTTTAAATACAAACATGAAAGGGAAAGAAAACAACCGGAAGTGTAAATCCGCGAGAAGCGGAAATGGTTGTAAGCGTTTGAAAAGTAGGCCAGCCTTTCATTTGCCACGTTGACGGATTAAACAAATCCGCAGGTCTTAGAGAGCGCGAACAGGGAAAATTTGTTTACTTTCTCCGCCTTTTGTACGAGAACAACACCCCCACAAACTTTTACTAAATGCGATACACTTCAGCAAGGCTGAATTACCCATTTCAATTCATCCAATGATGATCCAATACGGAAATACTTTACAGTATTACATAAAATGTTCTTACACTGAATATCAATTCACTTCTATTTTTGCATCGCCGAATATTTATTTAAACCACGGTTTAGTTCAATATTGTGTAACAATTTGTCCTAGCGATTATTACGCATTTGTTGCTTCGGAATTTTTCCACTAGAAATGTAGTTTTGTATTTTCTTAGGTTGAAATATTTATGAGACAGAGGGTAAAGTTTCGTTCCGGATAGTCGGCTGTTACAAAAAAGGCAAGGTTATGACTTTTGAGCAGAACAGTATGTTCTAAGACCAACAGCAGGAGCTGTTTTTACCTCTCGCTAAGAGAGGTATTGGATTCATGCTAAAAATCGCATAAACAGATTTTAATGAGTAAGCACCTTTTAAGGTCACTGGAACCCGATTTGATCATTTTTACGATGATATGTGTACGTGTGGGGATATGTGTGTATGTCTGGATGTTGGAAGAACGATTCCTCAAATACTATAATACCTAAAAGCTGTTTAACTACGTATCCTCATTTTGACATTAACAAGAAGAGCTGAAAAAGTTTTGACAACTATTGGACAACCGGAAGTATTAGTTTCTTAAAAAAAATCTTATAAATATTATTTATAAAAATTTTGGCTGGTAGCACAAGCCCTGTTTTAACTAAAACGTTGTTTTAAGAAATATCAGATTTTATTATTTAATAATAAAAATAAATAGTATCAAATTTATCAAAATATGATTATAAAGCAGAACATAGTTTGCATTCAAACAAATATTTTTTAAAAATTCGTTCTTTAAAAATACGGGTGAAATTAAATATTGAAATTTCAATTTGACATTTCTTAAAACAGTGTTTTAGTTAAAACAGGGCTTGTGCTACCAGCCTTTGTTATTACAAATATTGAAGAACATAAAATTCTCATATATACATCAAGACGATTGAATATTCTCGATTATACGAAACGTGTTTCCTGGAAACACCATGAGACCAAAGATCGAATGCTATTTCCTTTAGGCAACACGTCGAGTATTTGTAATAACAAAAGTTTTCAAAAAATAATATTTAGAAGATTTTTTTAAGAAACTACTACTTCCGGTTATCCAATTGTTATCAAAACCTTTTCAGCGCTCGCATTAATATCAGATTGCGGAATATGTAGATAAACAGGTATTAAGTACTTTAGATTTTGAGGAATCGTCATTAAAACATCCATTATCGTAAAAATATTATAATCGGATTATAGGGACCTTATAAAGTGCTTTTTCACTAAAATTTGGATACCTATGCGATTTTTAGTATGAATCCAAAAGCATCCTCTCTTAGCGAGAGAGGTAAGAAGGGATATAATTACCCCTAAACGCAACGAAGATGATAATGCAAGAAAAACCAACTTTTGATTTATGTTGAAAAATTCTGTATTTCATGAACAAGAACAACCAAAGTTTAACTATAAAAGAACCTATAAAAAACAGCATCCATTTAACCAATATCATGTCATAAAATAAAAAAGTTCTTATTGCAATAATAACAAATGTAAATAGGTCAATAAAATTGAAAAATATATACTCGTAGACAATTTAACACAGAATTAGTGACATTAGTAATCAACATTTGTATCGTGCGGGCTCTTACCAGGAGTCACCTCACGGGCACTCATTGCTGGCGTGGAGAGTGCACCACAAGGGTCATTTTAGTGCCATTTAAAATTCGAAATATTTGGCTTCGGGATCAAATCCGGTTCCCTAGGTTCGCGACCAGGCATGCGGATATGGGACAAATATGCCATTATCATTACCGATATCTGCGATAAAGCAGTTATGGGTAATATGCCGTGATGATATATTTATTTATTTTAGTAATCAACATAAATAAAGCATAATGCAAACTTTTACAAAAAGGTACTCTCAGAGAAAGGTTCTCTTTTGTTTTTAATTCTTCCAATTACGAAATATTGACATTGTTTATTCCTGTATTAACTTTTTTCGAATAATATTTTATCAGCGCTATAAAATGCAATTAAAACTTTAAAACTCCGCACAATAGTTGCTAGTTTGCTAGTTATTGATTTTGACACGTAAACGTTTGTGGCTTTATAGCTTGCAAGAATAGCTTTATAAAGATATAAACTATAAATAACGCTGTGTCAGTTTTGCTTTTGGCCGTGCTGTATAGTGTCTGATGATCCAAGTGACGGGACTATCGTTATTATAGAACTGAACGTCAAGCCCACAGCAGAGAACGGCCAATAATTACTATCGGGCTAGCATCTATTGTTATAGCGTATTATCGACTATGTTCCATGTACAACCGCTTGTCCTATAACCAATGACCTTTTGTCAATTACATTATAGTACCTATACATTGAGCAGTATATGAACGCGGAAATTGCACACGAACATCTAAATTCCAGATTCTACATAATTACTATGCAATGAAAAAAAACTATAGGAGTAAAAATACAGGGGTATATATGCTAATCTGTAAAAATTAATGAACGTATAGTTTCAGTGCACCTTATCAGACACATTTTTACCTTCTGTCAACTTTAGGTAAAGAAGGTCGAAAAATTCGTTAGTTTTTAGTGAATAATCACATTCTAGGATCCCTACAATACGATTTTACTAGTTTTACAATGATATCTGTATGGTGTGTCTGTGTGTTTATGTGTCTGTGAGTCCGTGTTTGTGTGAAAAGAATTTCTCTCTAACTCTCTCTAACGCTAATTAGATTTTGGTTATAATTGGTCAACCGGAAGTTTTTAACAGTTTTATGTGATTATCAATATGAAAGAATATTTTAATGTCTATAAGGTTTGATTATACATATTCCTTCATATTCAATAGATATAGAGTTAAAAAAATTATAAAAAGATTCACTTTTAAAAATTAGCCAGCTTTGCTATAATTTTATTGGATTTATAAAATCTTTTCCAATGAACTTTCGGTACGGAGTTTGTAGGAAATGTTCGTGTTACAGTTCTATTGTATATATATAGAATCTTTTCCAGGTAACTTTTGCTATGGGATTTACCTACATTGAATTGACGGAAGGTAATGTGCTGGCCACATTAGATTTTTACCTCCCGCTACCCTTGGTAAGGGAGGTATAGGGATCGTGCTAAAAATCTCATATCGAGATTTTAGTAAATGACCACGTTTTAAGGTCCCTAGAATCCATTTTTAACATTTTCAAGATGATGTCTGTATGTGTGTATGTGTGTATGTGTGTATGTGTGTATGTGTGTATGTGTGTCTGTGTGTATGTGTGTATGTGTGTATGTGTATGGATTTTGTCTTCGCTCTAACTCAAATAGTATCATTCAGAAAATTCTGAAACCTTGTATTTCTATCCTATTCTAAAATAAAAAGAAGCCATTATATTTTGGTGTAAATCAGATAACCAGAAATGGCACTTTACCTGAAGCTCATAGTGGTTTTTCTTCAAAAAATACCATTAAATGCCACTTTTTCGAATTTTATGTGTTATGAAAATGAAAGATTATTAAATTTTCTACAGGAACACATTAATACTTTTTTTATTAGTCGCGAAGCCTAAGATAAAAACTATTCCTTTGTTACACAGTTCATTTATCAAATGAATGTAACTGACAGTAAATGTCACTGTCAAAAAACTAACCACTTCAAATTAATAATAGTGACATTTTAAAAAGAAAATAGTAAATAAAGCAATAGTTTTCTGCAATGGAACAGTTTGCAGCGTTAGTAAATACGTAGGTAGGTATGTATTTAAATTAATAAAAATTAAATAGCGGGAGGTTTTGTGTTGGCCACATCAGATTTTTTTAATAATTTTGGTGCTAGTTTCACTAAAATTTTCAAACTTGGTATGAGGATACTACTTATTAGGTACATGTTTACATTTTCTTATATTTCTTTATCTTAAACAAAGGCTTCTCAAATGGGGAAGTCTTGAACGTTTTTCATAGTTATTTATTTGTCTATTATCATTTTTTTACTATAAAATATTACATGAAAAGCAATAATACATAAAAAGGTACTCTTGCTAAAACTTGATAAACGCAGTAGTTCTTCAGATATATTAATTTAAAGTAAAAATAAAATAAAATGTTAATATATAAAAAACAACGATAAAAAACATTCATGGCTTCCCTATATTTCGTTTTGACATCGAACCCCGCTCCCTATATTCAAGATAACTATTACAGTATAAATTATAAAAATACAGTTATTTTTTACTGATGTAGATAAGGAAATCTTTTTTAACGGTAAGGGTATCTTTCCAGTAAAAAATTCAGGATGGCTTCCTTCTATTGGTTTTTAAACAAAGTGAAAATCTGCCGAAATCATAAGTTGGCATTATTCATTACAGGATTCCCTTCGAAAGTCAATTTAAAGACTTCACTGCCGCAGAATACAGAGCGCCTGATTTCCTTCTGCCACTATTTACACAGAGCAGGAGATAAGAAAAAGAGCCGGGTTCACTATCGGGCAATATTTGCCGCTATGCACACATAGGGAATGAAGTTTTCAAATAGGTTAAAAGATAGATTGCGATAGAGGCGAAAATGACATGTACCTTTTTAGAAAAAAGTGCATGAAGATGCAGTAGATAGCATGACACTTTAAATATTGCTGAAAATGTAGTCAGGATTTAGTTAGCTATTTTTACTTTTTAATTTACTATTATCGAAAAACTCGAATTATTGGAAAATGTAAAAATAATCGAACATGTCATTCACATTTATTACAATTTAAAATTACGAATTCCTTAGGCACAGTTCGAAATTATTTTAACCTATAGATGTAAAATCTATGTATGTAAAATCTATGTACGTCCAGCAAAAATTTTAAAAGAAGTCCGAAGAAGATCATTTACGGATATTATGAATTAAGATTTTAACTCCAGCCATTCTGTCAAATTCAGAAATGTCGAAAACAAAAAGCTCCTGAAACAGTGCGTTTATAGATCTTCTTAACGAAGTGTTTTCAGTGCGTTTATAAAGTCATAAAGACACCAAAATAGAATTAATATTAAGAGCACAAAATGGGATATTATGGACTAAGAATACGTAGGAGCGCGGCATTTTCCCGAAATCGACAATGTCCATTTGTGCTCCAAACACACAAGACTTTTTCTACAATCGCCGCAATGGGGACCTTAACAAAAAATAATAAAATGTACACTTTGTACTTACAGTACTACTCAATACCTAAATAACGATTATATTTTTAAATTTTAATTTATCGTTATTTTCCATTCTTCTTGAGCTATTGCTTCAATCTAATCTAAACATTTTCTTACTTTCGTTTTTGTAAATGATTGCCCTATTTTATTTTTGTATTCCTTTACACAGCGGTACGGAATTTTGTTTGGTTATGAGATTTCTGGAGGTGGTAAATGTGTAAGTGTCTACAGCGCCATTAGTTCCTGACTAAACGTTGCAATTAAGAATGTACACAAGTAACATTTCTCAACATTTTATAGTTAGAAAATCGGACAGCGAGCGTTTTTTCTACTTTGTCGCGCATGAAAATGGAATTTCCTTATTGTAATTACGCACTTGTTTATTGTAATCATTTCTTTTTAAATGAACTAAAAGTATTTAATCAATGGGACATATTTAACTAAACTATCTGTAGCTTTGCAAGGTATGTGTACAGAGTGTCTCATTTTCGATGTTTTCGGGAAATATTACTGATAGAGCAAAATCGTTTGCACATTCCATGGTCAACTTTTTGAGTAAAGTTTAGTAGTCACCACAGGGATTTTCGATCTTCTTTTGTTTCTAGCTACAAGCAAAAATTTGTTTTTCGGTCATCTCGAAAATATCTCATAACTTATATCTTATGGTAGTTAGAGAAAAATTATTTAAACAAATTTTGTAACGCTTTTTATATAAAATAAAATGAATTTTTGAAAACTTCATAATTCTCGAAATACAACACAAACTTATGATTTTTTAAACGGCAACCTATGTTGAAAATAGTCTCATATTTTTCCTTATTTTATAAGCTTTTCAATGATGTATAACAAGTCTACATTCTTTTGTTTTACATACCAATAAAATATGAATTATTAATTTTTTGGGGTGACAAATTGTTAAGAAACAAATAAAAAAATTATTATAGTTCATCATTTGTTTATTTCTAATACTATTTGCTTCAGTTTTACATATTTTTTAAATTGATTTACTTTAATAGCATATTAAACCAATTTTTTCGAATTGTGTCAAAGCCAACTGTGACGTTAAATAATAATTTAACTAATCCGAAAATTATTGGTTTAAAATATTTTTGTGAACATAATTCGTAGATATGGAATCAAAATAAAGAAATGATGCACTGTTATAATTTTTTTCTCCAAAAAATTAATAATTCATCTTTTATTCATGTGTAAAACAAAAGAATGTAGACTTGTTACATATCATTGAAAAGCTTATAAAGTAAGCATTTATGTGGTGACTATTAAACTTTTCTCAAAAAGTTGACCTTGGAATGTGCAGACGATTTTGCTCTATCAGTAATATTTCCCGAGATACCCTAAAAAAAAACATCGAAAATGAGACACCTGTACATAGGCTTGTACATATAAAGCGAGAATCATAAATTCAAAAATATATAAACAAATGGATTGTCTTTATTTTGTATGGCCATATATACGCTAATATCCATAGGTTGTAATACCTATCGAACATATTAGATACTGCAAGTGGAGTATATTTTG
Source organism: Ophonus ardosiacus (assembly GCA_943142095.1). NCBI lineage: Eukaryota > Metazoa > Arthropoda > Insecta > Coleoptera > Carabidae > Ophonus > Ophonus ardosiacus. The sequence continues at coordinate 12,758,411 of OW964830.1, read as the reverse complement.
GTATAATTAATGTACGATTCCCGTGTTTATGTTTCTACATGTTTATATTGAATCTGGTTGTGTGTGTGATTCCTATAGTTTCTCTATTGTTGTCTCTCTCGTGCAAATTATAATTGAGTTGCGTTCGGGTGATGGAGACTGCAGGCAATATTGTCACTGTATTTACTCGGAGTTTCTTGGATAAACTCATATACTCGGACCTCGGGGAAATGTTTTCACTGCAAACACCACCACAACCTACCTATTTTATAGTTTTAAACATTTTATTCACCAATCCACAGAGAATTGAACACACTAAAAGAACAAACGGTTTCATACTTTATAGGGTTATAATCATCTCAACAAGATCATGATCAAATAGACAAAGAAAGCATTGCTATTTACATCATTATAATAATATCGATGTCGATGTCTAAGTGTTGCTATTTACACCATTATAATAATATGTTTTTATTATTATAAATTATCGATTTTCAAGTAAATGTAAAGGCATTAACAGAAAATAAAATCTACGTAAATGGCGAGATATATGAACTCTAAACTTACAAAAATTAAATATTTTAATTCAAGCTACCTGATAGGCAAAAGTTATATAACGAAGACTGTAATCCAACTGTTTCGCAATTTTCTCAAGATCGAGGGTAAGAAATTTTTTTGAAGAATATCTCTGTCGCCATCAATAAATGTAATTTCCGAACATATAGATTCAAAGCATAACAGACGCTGGAAACTTGATTATTTACCAAAGAATCATTATGATAAACCTTTAAATATGTAGTTTTAAAACGGAGAGTTTAGTTTAACATTCAGATAGACTGCTAGATAAAATTTATTTCTCTCTTTGTCAGTTTTTTTCTTTTTTACCTTCCGTCACCTTTAGGTAAGGAAGGTATTGTCTTTGGTCAAAAAATTCGTTGATGAGTTTTTAGTGAATAAGAACGTTCTAGGGTCCCTAGAATACGAATTTAATATTTTTAAGATGATGTCTGTATGTATGTGTGTGTGTGTGTGTGTGTGTGTGTGTGTGTCCGTGTGTGACAAATTTTTCTCCGACGATAACTCCAATACTACAATTCTAAAAATTATAATTCTTTCGTATTCCTGTTCTTTGCATCCATGTGAAGAGCTGATTAGATTTTGGTTATAATTGATCTACCGGAAGTACCCTTATTTGAAGTTTTTCTTGAAAAAACGCAGTTAAATATCATTTTTCGACATTTTGTGATTATCAATATGAAAGAATTCTCTATATATTGATTATACATTTTCCTTCAGATTCAATACATATAGAGTTATAGAGACATTAAGAGAGATTAACTTTCAAAAATTAGTCAGCTTTGCTAAAATTATGGAAACAGCAGATATATTCAAAAAAATTTAATTGACAGATGTCAGTGTCAAATGCAAAACCAAAGTTGAAAGTATAGGGTCAGAAAGTTATATGTGAATGTGATAGAGTGTCCCTCGCAAGTGACTTGCAGTTGCAGACTCGCCTCAAGATTGGAATTTTCAATGCCAGAAGTACAAGAAAGGCCAAAGACAAATGGAAGGACTGTGTAGATATGAGAGAAGAAGAATTATGTGAAGAAGATGCGTTGGACAGGAATGAGTAAAAGAGAAAAGTAAGAAACTCCTAATAAAATAGGGAAAGGAACTTTCGGTATGGAATTTGTAAAAAATAGTGTGTTGGTGTTAAAATTTTGCAGGATATACAGCATCTTTTTCAAGGAACTTTTGGTATGAGATATGTACAAAATACATCGAATTGACGGAAGGTTTTGTGCTGGCCACAACAGATTTTTTTATTCTAATACAAATGGTCTCTATCCCGGAAACAGTTAAAGATCAGAGAATCAGACCTATGTTGATTAGGTTTTTTAATACTGTATGCCCTTAAAGTTTGCAGCCGAAGTTCTGGTATACTCTATAGATAAGTTTAGTTAAATCGTCTTAATTTAGGCCCAGGAAACTGTGGTTAAGACATATCACCTATTTTAGGTCCCGTATAAAATTAATTAAAAAATGAACAATAATATCTTACAGACGTATTATTAATTCATCCCAACTATATATTTGTGTTTATTGGACGGCACTTTCCTAGTTTCCAATTAGAGAGTGTACCATAGGGTTTACTTTTGCGTAATAAATTCGAACACGTTTTGTCAGAATAACAAATGTTCACTTAATACACTTTACCATGCTGCTCTAAAACATAATGCATAGTTTACTATCTACCATTAATCCTACGATTATAATACGTTTTACGCTCCAAAATTGTCAATTTTTCGGTAGCATATTTGCATTCATCCTTCCCATATTCAAACCGTTATAAAGCTCATCTTTTTTATCCGAAATATCGCTGTATAAACCGAGCATTTATCCCGAAACACTGCGCCAATAAAACGAAAAAATACGACGTCCGCGGGAAAAAATACGAGGCAATGGTTTGGTTTGATAGTTTAAAGCTACACGGATTTTATAACCCATTCGATCCGGCGTCAATATCCTTCCTGTGACAGTTCCCGAGCGCAGAAATTAAATTAATACCAGGGAGATTAGACTCTCAAAGTTCCAGATAAGACAATTCCCCCTAATGCGCTTTGCTGAATATCGTTAATAGGATTACGTTAAAGACTGCAGAAAAAACCATCTCCAGATTCTAAACCATCTTCCAAGGTAAATATTTTTTTCTTTGAGCACTTAGTGTGAAATGGCGAATTTGCAAGGTAATAAAATTGTGTAAAGTGAACAAACCTGTTACGGCATTCAGGATTGCGTACAAAGCAAAATTCTGTTAGTTATTTTGTATAGGTAACAAAAAACGATAAAGCGTAAATTTCATACGAAGGAAGTTATTGAATGAATCGTTCTCATTGCTTTCAAAAGGAAATTTATTTACATTGATACTGAACGCTCGTTCCGGATTTATTTAAATAAATTTATATTAAGCGGCACACTTCCAGGAATTATACGGTTTATGGAATCTATTTTTACTTGTTTGTGAATAGCACATGTTTTCAAATTGCACCTTACACATTCTATAAGATTCTACACTAATTCTAGAAATTAGTTCCAAAATACATTTAACCCATTAACCGCCAAGCAATAAACTGACAGTTATTTCATATTAATTTTAGCCAATATTAGTTTAATACGCTATAATTAAGACAAATAAGTTTTTGAAAAAAATAATGTTGCGTTTTCGCATCAACAGCGGAATCTGTTAGTAAAAGTAAAAGTTTTTACATATCATGGATTTATTTACAAATAGATACAAAAATAGCTAAATACCTTTAATTCAAATTATAAAAACATTAAAATATAATTATTAGATGTTAAGAAAATTTTTAAAACAGACAAAATATATGGGAACATCACATTTTTGATACACATATTTGATATTTTCTGCCCCTTCTCCTTGACTTTTTGGGGTGGCGGATTATAATGTGGCCATGAATCAAAACAGACTCTGTTGACTACATTATAATATGCCACCTCCAAAAATCAAGAAGAAGAATGTGAAAGCTAGGCAAAATATATGTATCAAAAATGTGATTTTCTCTTAAAATATCTGTTTTAAAAGATTTCCTAACATGTAATAACTACATATTAATATTTTCATAATTATAATTAAAGATATCTAGTTATTTATGTATCTATTTACAAATAAACGCATAATACTTAAAATATATTTATTTTATTTTAATAACATATTCGGCTGTTGATCCGAAAACGCAACAATAAGTTTTAACAAATGTAACTATTATTTAAATACAAATACAAATTTTGTTCTATATGTAGATAACTATATTTATATTCTATGAAATGTTTATAAAAAAACATTAAAAAAAGATTATTATTCTATAAAACAAAGTATGCAAGCATGCTAGATTCTCTGAAATTGACTAAATTCAAAAATTTGTAAAATCTATATTAGCACATAATTTTTAATAAAAATATATATATTAACATCTGTATACTCTACTGAATCAATTCTATATAAACAAAGTTTTAGAAAAATTGATCAAACAGATAAAAAAATTGTTCATATAATGTTGCGTTTTCGCATCTATAGCGCCTAATGGGTTAATGAGGGTCAAGCTAGAATTATTGAATAATAAGATATATGGTTCATAATTTTTATAACTGCATTTTAAATATGTTTAAAGTTATCCCGTTAACAATAACATATTTCATCAAGCTTTCCTTTCACTTCTTTAACGCTTTCTAATATTCTTTTGGAATGCTTTCAAAACAATTGTGAATTATTGCAGCGTCAATCTCTTATTCATGTAAAAAAACTTTTTACCAAAAGACCTACATTTTGACATCTGGAGAGTATGGTGGTTGTTCTATTAAGTACTTATTTTTTTTGCCTTAAACTGAAGAATATACTGTATAATTGTATTCGAATAAATGTTATTATTTTCAACCTACATGTTTCACTAAAAGAAATAGTACTGTAGTAGATACTGTAAAAAATTCATTGTAGTTCCAACTTTTTCGCAACTTATGGCCTTATTCTATACGGAACAGTACAAGTCTTATACAGTGCTACAGATCTGTAAATCTAGGAATAAGAACAAAATCGCAACGAAAGCTACCACTCGAGCTGCCACTCTTATGTATAATTTTAAATAAATGAACAAATACAATTGTCAATTTGTTTTACAGATTTACGGATCAAAGTACTTTTAAAAAAAATTGTTGTGGCCAGCACAAGACCTCTCGCCATTTCCATATTAGGCTATATAAGTATTGTATTCCCAAGGAGCACAAATTAGTTTGTTATTAGTTCTATTAACTTTAAAAAAACTTTTCTTAAAACTTTTTAACTTGTATTATACCTTTTATGCAATAATTTACTGATTCTAACGTTTATACGACGGTAATGTCAGGCGGGTGGGGAATCTATTCAACTAATTTACAACGTTTTTTTAACTACTATATAACTTTCTATTATCACTTAAGTAACACTTACATGCAATAGTTGCATATGTATTTTGCATGGACTGTAATATGTTGGTTTCATTAAAGCTAAATGATAAGAGATATATTCACTAATAAAACTATAATATGGGTTACTATTCAAACTACAATACAGATTTCTCAGCAAACTATTTTCTACCGTAAATTCACATTTTATCATATCACGAGTCATATAAGTAGTCTAAGCATGACTATGTTGAATAATTATATGTACCAAGACTTGTAATGTCTTCTGCTACTTTTTAAATCTAAGATCATCTTTATGAAGATCATATTTTTTACATATCTGTTGAACTCATTTTATAAACAAATTTATTTTTACTGTGAAATATTATATTATACTTGGAAAAAAATCAAGGGACATTATAATATCCTAATATAAATAAAAGAAAATTTATTAAATTTTTATGAAAAATTCATTTTTATATTTTTTTAAATTATTCGATATTATAATGAACAAAATATATTATAATAAACCATATAGGAGAATAATTACTTGCGGAATATTAAATTAAAAACGCAATAAAATTAATTTATACTAAATTTTACAAAATGGCTTCTAAACCAGTTTCTTTTTAAATGCATAAATATGGCCGTACATATTATAATTCGATATTTCAGTTTTAATAACTTCCTAAGAACTACTTTACATCAGTTTTTTAGTTGATGCATTAAGTTAATTAGAAAACATACTCCCACTTTCTTCTGTTTAAAATAAAACTGTTATTTTTGCAGTTATTTAAAAGTTTTAAATAAATTTATAAAACTTTTGTAAAACGGTAAACTAACTAATATATGTAATATATGTAAACTTTAATGCATCTATCCTAAACAATTATTTTTAAACTGTATAATAAAACTTTAAAAAATCTGTTTATAAATAAATGTCAATTTAATTTAGTGCGAAAGACGTTAATAAAACTAATACAATCGGCGCCAATGAAACTTAAATATAAAACGTTTTAATAACTATTATGTGACCAAATAATAAGTACCACACATCATAACTTTGTATTGTAGTTTAGCAGACTAGAAAAAAGTTGTACAAGGCAAAATAACTTAAAAGTGTTATAATTCCGTTAAATGTAAGTTGCAGTAACAACATTATTAGTTATAATGTCTTAATAAAAACTCTGTGTTCCTTGGGTTGCACTTCGCTTTCGAACCGTCGTTTTATAACAAAATATTACAGAACTTTATCCATATATTATTTTTTATTGTATTTAACATGTCTTCTGCACACATATAATTCTAATTATATATATTTTTCATTGTATGAGGAAGTTTCTAAATGTCAGAAATTCTTCCAATTCATTAACAAGATTGGCGGTATTTCTAATGGATATATGCATTTTAGCACAATTTTACCTATAATTTCAAATATTTAATTAATAAAACAGTGAGAAAGATATACTTCCCAGAAAAAGCTATCAGAATGTCACTAAAACTGTTGATTTTTGACACTGACGTGTGTCATTTACGAACTATGTTATAAACATTGGAATTTGTCAACTGGTTTCCTTAGTGCCTTAGCCTCTGCGATTAGAATACTCTATAATATATAGTGGCTTTATCTCTAAATCTATACAAGATATAATAAAAATTTTAAGTGTATTAGATGGAGAATTTTATGTTTTTCAATATTTAATAAAAGAAACTCCCAAAAAATTATATTTAGAAGAATTTTTCTACGAAACTACTACTTCCAGTTGTTCATATGTTACCAAAAGCTTTTCAGCTCTTCCCAGAAATGTCAGATTGAGAAAACTGCAGTTAAATATTTTTTAAGTCTTCTAGTTTTTGAGGAATCGTGTCTACAACATCCAGACATACACACATACACACATACTCACATCCACACACACACACAGACATCATTTTAAAAATGTTATAATCGGATTCTATGGACCTTAAATCGTGCTTATTCAATAAAATCTGGATATGCGAATTTTAGCATGAATCCAATACCTCTCTTAGCGAGAGGTAAAAATATAATTAATTTAATTAATTAACTTTACTTATAATGACAATCGCTTTGTCTAATTTGAATGAAATTTGGTATGATAATCCATATCAATATGTGAACTTTTAAGGTGATATTTATTATTATTATTAGTGAATCACTAATACATAGGTAACAACAAAATCGCAACGATGGCTGCCACTATTATGTATAATTTTATATTAATCAACAAAAATAGATACGTTTTTATCAATTTTTACAGATTTACGGATTTGTAAGACTTACAAATATGTACAGAATACAGTCATTAATTTCAATTGGCAGATAAATAATTATTTAATATTATAGTGTTAATTTTGCTTTTCACGGCCTACCTGATTTTCTTATTCTCAATAATTCTAGCGTAACCTTCAGAACTGCAAAAGTAAATGTTGCCCAGAATACAGTTTCGCAAGGAATTTGCATTAATGGTGAGAACTGGGTCCGATTAGATTCGATTACGGTTCAATACATCGTTTCTGTTACGAACATGTTGATTTAGGTAGGGAAATAAATTTTGCCTTTTGATTGATCTAAACAGACACCGTGTGTAAAAAATCTGTTGTGGCCAGCACAATACCTCTCGCCATTTTTGTTTTGTTACATATGTAAGTATCGAATTTAACATTTCTAGTATACAAATAATTCTCATTATATCTATTTGTTCATTATATAAGGAATATTCTCCTACTCTTCTAAAATGTTTAAGTTGGTCCCAATTCATTGCGGGAATAGCACACCTAACCTACAATGTTAAATGTATAATTAATAATTTAATAAAAAATATTAAATGTGCTTTCCAGAAAAAAAAAGCTTTCAGAAATGTTTGTAAAATTGTTGATTTTTGACACAGCCATTTATCTTTCAATTACAAACATTTCAATTTGACAACTGGTTATAATAATAATAATAAATAAAATATGATTTATTCCATGTGACTTTTTACAAGTATAGGACAAGTCAAGAGTTAGAGTTAAATGGAGAATATCGTACATATGTATTTTACAATCATATATCATAGAATTCATTTAAATTGTAAAAGCAATGCGTAAGTAGATATTGTTTAAGATTAATTTTGAATGAGTTAAATGTGCTCTCTTTTTTAATATATGAAGGAAGACAGTTATATATGTGCAGTCCAACGATATGAGGAGCATTTTTAGCTATATTCGTTTTACAAAAGGGTTTTCGGAAATGGTCTTTTTGTCTTGTATTGAATGTATGAATATCACTATTAGAGAAAAACTTGAGTTTGTTGCGATATATAAATTTACATATTTCAAGTATAAATATACAGCAGAGAGGAAGGATACCAAGACTTTTAAATAAATCTCTACAACTAACAGTTTGTTTTACATTGATAATACATCGTATTGTTCTTTTTTGTATAATAAATACCTCTTGAGCCGCAGTTGAGTCCCCCCAGAAGCATATTCCATATCTCAGTCTAGATTCCACCACTGCATGGTAGTACACCAATAGTTGCTGTTTACTGAGGAAGCTTCTCAAATGTCTAATTTGATAGCAGCATCGACTAAGTGCAACAGTGACTTTTTTACAGTGTTGCTTCCAATTAAGGTTTTCGTCTATTTCTAGACCTAAAAAATTGGTTGAATGTGATTTTTGCAATGGATTTTCAGAAATGGAAATGTTCAACTGCGGAACATTTCTATTTTGATAATTATGGAATTGTACATAAGTTGTTTTTGTTTCATTTAAATGTAAAAAGTTATTGTTGCACCACTTTGAGAACTGCTGCAGACAATTATTACAATTTTCGAGGAGTTTCCCGCTGTTTTTATCTGATACAACAATTGATGTATCGTCCGCATATAGTGATACTGTGACATCTTTGCCCAGTACTTTTGTAATCTCATTAGTATACAGAATAAATAGAGTTGGAGCAAGTACTGCCCCTTGGGGCACGCCAACATTTGTAACCAAAGTACTAGAGTTTGTGTACTTTTGTGTTTTAGAGGAGTCGCAAAAATATTTAAGAGATATATATTGCTGTCTGTCATGCAGAAAACTTCGTAGCCAGTTCAAAGGAGTACCGCGAATGCCAATGCTCTCTAATTTATCCAGTAGACGCTTATGGTTTACACAATCAAAAGCTTTGCTCATGTCACAAAAGAGGCCTACGGGCCATTCATTATTTTCTAGTGAAGAAATTATTTTTTCATAAAGATGTTGTATTGCATCCATTGTTGAGAAGTTTCCCCGAAATCCGAACTGATTTACTTGCAGGATATTTGTTTTCCGTAAGAACTCGTCTAATCTTGTCAGAAAGCAATACTCATAAATTTTTGAAAAGATAGATGACAAAGCTATTGGTCTGTAATTATTTATCACATTTTTGTCCCCTTTTTTGTGAACCGGGACGATTTTGTTTATTTTTAATTGTTTTGGAAATTCACCACTTTCAAATGAGAGATTTATTAAGTACGTTAGTGGTTTACATATTACAGAAGAAACTTTCCTTATTAGAAAACTCGGGATCTCGTCCGACCCTGATGAGTATTTGTTTTTTAATTTATTGTTTAGTACTGACAGGATTTCCGGTTCACAAAAAGGAGCCAGAAAAAAATTATTTATGTTGTTTTGTTGAAAATTTTGTGTTGAGTTTGGCAATGAGCCATTATTCGAAATTTGTTTTAGAATGTCTAATGGTGCATCCCTGAAAAAATTGTTGAAACTTTCTGCTACATAATTAGGATTTACTAAAACATGACCATTGTTAATAATGTTAATATTTTCATTTAATGAATTATTGTTCGTGTTGTTAATTACGGACCAAGCACTTTTGGCCGGATTTTCAGAATTACAGATTTTATTTTGATAATATAATTGTTTAGAAGTTTTTAATAGAGCAGTGTGTTTTTTTTTAAGAATAATATAATAGTCCCGTAGTTCTGGATATTGCTTCTGGAGCTGATATGCGGTTTTCAATTTATGACTTGAGACTTTAATTTCATTGGTAACCCATCCTTTCTCTGTATAATTTTTGATTTTAGTTATCGGAAAATGTGTTTTAAAGTGATACATAAATATATTATGAAACAGGTTAAATGCTTTGTTAGTATCGCTCACTTCATAGATGGACGACCAGTTTGCATTTTCAAGTGATTGATGAAACTTACCCATATTGTCTTTATTAAAGATTCGTTTAAGTTTTTGTGGCCTGGGTGTGGCGTCAGAAATATTACTGTTAAAAAGAATACTTCTGTGATCCGAAATGAAGTTGGACTGCACATAAACAACTGTTGAGTTTAGATTTGTATAAATATGATCCAGAATTTTATCTTCTCTTCCTTGGTGTAGTTTGGACTATGTGATTTTTAATTATTTTATGCACGGACATATCATAATTTGACAATTATACACGAATTTCTTTGACATAAACGTCATTTTATAGCCCGTGGGCCTCGTTATAGCCCGCCGGGCTATAATGAAACGTCAAACTAAATTATAACCTACAATATAAACAATTTAAACAGGCAACATGAAAAGTTTTTGTTACAAATCGACATTTTTTATATTCTTTAATGAAAAATGGAAATTAATTTTGTGATATTTATATGAAAAGCACGGAGATATACAAAATAAAACTCAAATGACATAACTAATAAACAAACAATAAACTGTTGTTTTCCGCTTTCATAGCAACACTAGATACTGGATGTACGAGGATAAATTCTTTTCGATATAATTTTTCTAACTTATAATTTGAAAATTTTTGTCCGTGCATAAAGTTTTGTATGTACCACGAGCGTAACTTGCTTTTATGGCCTTTGGCGTATTTATCCCTCGGCTTACGCCTCGGGCTCAAAATCCCGCCGCAGGCCATAAAAACCTCCTTACGCTCTTAATACATAAATAACTATTATGTTTGTATTAGATGTAGAATTTTATCTTATTCAATATTTGTAATAAAAAATTTAAAAAAATATCTACAATATTTTTTTTAAGAAACTACTTTTTCCGGTTTTTTAATTGTTATCAAAACCTTTTCAGTTCTTCCCATTAGTGTCAGATTGAGGAATACGTAGTTAAACAGGTATTATTATAGTTTTTGAGGAATCGTCCTTCCAACATCCAGACACACACACACTATCTCAGAACTAGAAATCTATCATTTACTTACCTGAATCTGACTTGAATAAGTATTAACAATGAGTCAACAGTTGGTATATTCGAAATATATTGTGTAAAGTGAAAAGAACATATCAGCCACCGGGATTCGAACCTGGAACCATTACCTTGCCGGAGTAAGGTGCTGTATTGTATAGTTTAATGCAAAGTTTAATGCTAATGCTAAGACAAATGCATAAGTTTATAGCTTACATAAACAATTCTTAACGCTCTGCCATTTGAGCTATTGAATTGAATTGTATTAAATTACTCATAGAGTTAAAAGGTATACAATATGTCCAACGAAATATTTGCTGGATTATTTATACACGGGCATCAGTGTATGAATTTCAATACCTTTAATTTGTTTTATTTTAAGTATGTCTGCTTTCTGTAACACAAAACTACAATTTTAATTACATATTATCCTCCACTGCCTGGATAAAAAATGAGAAGAAATGACGTTCTGTTGTTTAAAAATATCCTTCATAGTCTGTACTAATCACATAGCCTTTGTTTCCAGTTATCATCCGCTTGCACGTGATATTCCACGTGCCGTAACATTTTCAGCAACACGTGCTGTTCGTCAGCGGTTTTCAGCTTCAGCCTCAGCGTGCATTTCGCCTTTCAGCCTTCAGCGCAGCAGAGATAATAGTGGCCAACCGCGACTTTTTAGTATTTAAATAATTTAGTGCTTATTGTGCGGCTTTGTGATTTACGCCTGTTTGTACTTTGTGAAATATGAAAGTTGGCGAAAAAATTTAACACTGATATATGGAAGCCGCGGGAAACGATGTTATTGCTTTTTGTAGAGAATTTAAAAAGCGCACTAACTACAACTTTAAACACGTTAAATGGAAATAGCGAAATTAAATATGAGTACATACTCGTTTTTAACAAATGTGTACTCAAACAGATTTAATATTTTTGAAAGGCGAAATTCGAGTAATGGAATTCTCCATAACAATAATATATTACAAATTGGCCATTCATATTAAAATTTGACCTTAAAACTGAATGATGTCTTAAGAAGAGTTTTCATTTTTAAAATATTCGAGTTTTTAATGGCCGTATTATCTATGTCATAGCATTGCTATCTCTCTTTAACTCTCTTAATCACACATCTACTATTCTAAATTTTTAGTAGTAGTTAGCCTTCTGCTATCGCCATTTTCAAATGTGGAATCCACTTTCAAGTAAACGAATGCACAAAGTAACGGAACAACGGATGTAAATCTGAATGAATTTATGATTTTACGTGAAACAGAGATTACGTGTATTTTTATGATAATAAAAGATATGTTGAATGACATGGATAGTAGAATCAAAACTTGTGTCCCATTTTACATTACGTCCTTAACTTGAATATCTCGAAAACAATGCATCGTAATAAAAAGTGTTCCGAATCAAAACTTTCATAGTTTTGAGGGGGGGCATCGGATTCTGACAAAATGACCCCCCTCCAGACCCCCAGGGAGCGGGAAAGGGGGTCAACTTAAAAATCTTAAATGGGAACCCCTATTTTTATTGCAGATTCGGAAACAGCGTAAAAAATATGTTGGGTTTATTCGGATACTTTCCTTGTACTCCCAACAGGTGACGCAGTAATCGTAAAATATAATTTTTCTAGAAAAAAAATTACCCAATAGACACAAAATTGCAATTTGCACGAGCGCCTCTAACGGCAAAGCATAGAAATCAAGGTTGCTATGGTTACCACCTCCAAACAAAGACCTGTCATCAGCCGTAGACTCTACACTCTAGCCATCGTTTTAGTTGAATAATCGAATGATCTTCAATATTATCAAACAAAAAAGTTGCCCCAGACACATCTTCTGGTTTTAAACTCATTTTTATTATACACAACGTACAAATCACAATAAAGAATTAGGTTTAACACTGAATAACAGATGCGAACACAATGACAGATAGGAACAGGAATGGGACGCAAGACAAAGAGCGGAGGTTTGTTTGGATGCATGATCTTCTACCTCTCTCTTGCAGTGACGTCAATTTTGTGTCTATTAATATTGTGTCAATAACTGAATAAATAATGACGTTTGTTGTTTCAATAGATACTTTAAAATAAAATAAAACTGTAAACATCATACGTAAATTCTCTCTTCATTTTGAAGTACTTGTTCCGTTGACAAATTCTGAGAATTAATCAAAACAAATTTACTAATTTAATATTCTTAGTTCCCCCTGAGTGTTGAGGAGTGACATTTCTACCAAATACTCGTACAAGTTGCATTTATTATAATATTTAAAGCTACAAATATTATTGTGTTTTTGTATTGTTTATTATAACATGAACATAACAGACGACTGTCGTTATAGTTATTTAACTATCAAGTGTGTTAATGAGGGTGATTAATGATTGAAACATTGGTATCCCTGATCCTCCTTGGTTCCTGTCAATGAAGTTTAGATGTGTTGTCAATTTATTAAAATTAAATATAATACTTCAATATTTAAATATTAAAATTATCTCTAAATGTACAATGTTACTCTGTACCGTGACGCCACTAGATGTACGCGAACTGAATAATTTTAGTGACATTTCAGACGACCATAATAAGCGTAGCGCAATTCAATGAAGTTGGCCATGCTATTACAAACATGATGATAGATGATATTAATTTCATATTTTGGGATGGTGCTCAAGTGACATGTATAGGTACATGACGACGAACAGGGCCTCAAGTACAGTAGATTCTCGTCTATTGACCGATTAGTTCTAGAGGAGTTAAGTGCGACAACGCGACAACCATTAATTATTATTGTTACCAACTACCAAGTCATATTAATAGTTGACATCAATACATCAAAATACTTCACCAACCACCATCTAATAATTAATGTGAATAATTGTTTCAAAAATTTCGCATAAAATCGATATCCAGTTCAAAGGTTGATGAGTCAATTGAACATTTCGGGACGTCAACCCTATTCACATTATACTGCTCTATTGAATTATGCTACAAACGTGTAGCAATCGTACCCGAGTTGGTTCGAGGTCCGGGTGGTGTATCGTATGTCTGTGTTGTCCTATGTGGCTAGGGTATACGATTCAGCTCTGATCTAGTGACTAGAGATTGTATCATGGTTGATTGTACTCGTATACCAGAATAGTCCGCCGTGTATTCCCAACAAATCAGTTTAAATGTTAGGTAGGAAATATAGTCTTGGACAAAAAAAAAATTATTTTATAATAGTCACAGTCAATTTAATAAAATGAAAAATTGTTTTACAGTACGAGTACTATAGAATAACTAGCACGTGCTTCCTACATTCAATATTTTCTGAATTGTTAATACACGCAATTTTGACATTTGTTATCAGTCTCTAATTCACATGAGCATACTATAACTAACCGTTAATGACCATTAATTTTTGTATACCCGAATCGGTCAAGCAGGCAATGCACGTCATCACTTGGTGTAAAAACCGTACTGCATTAAAATCACTAATAGTGAATAATGAAATAAAATTTCAGTCATTTTTAACCATCAAAAAATGTATGGCCTTAAATAATTATTATTAAGATGAATAGTAGAGTTCATTACTTATCGTATATGACATGAATAATATAAATAATGTACATCTACTTCATATTTTTTGTTTATTTGCTGCTATAGTTGGCAACATTGATTATTTGTATGTTTATACTGTCGAAGTTATTGTTTGACAATTTGAAAAATATTTGCATCGTGTCTGAAACATTTTTGTGCGTTGTAATGGCCTATTTATAATAAAGTATCATTAAACGCAACGCAGCGACGCAACGTGACCGTGACATAAACACAAAATCTGTGATTTATAATAAACGCCAAAGATAACACTTCTGATCAATCAGAAGAATTTGTTATATTTCATTGAAATTCTGCTCACTTTTATTTATTGTCTTTATATGACACACATAAGTATAATTAAGGTTAGTACTATAAAATAATTTATTCAATTTTGACGTTTTAAACTGTCATTATTAACTCCATAGCAACAACTATAAGTAACACTTTTTTCACATGTGAATTAAAAAAATTTTTAAATCACTCTCACAAAATTTTAACTCACTCTGCAACAAATAATGCATTTAAAATAACATCAGGTACGAAAATAACACTCACCATAATATATAGCAGACATTATCAGCCATTTTCATTATTTTTCACGGCACAAATGGCATGCAATAAAGCATTTTAAATACATTACGTGACGTCTATCAGCGACGATTGTCATATGCTCAGCCTACTACTAACTGATCAGTTTTTTATTTTGTCAGAATTAAATATTATAATGGTTTTTATTAGTATTTCGTCAAAATTGAATAAAATATTGTACAAACCTCGTGAGCTAAGAATGTTTATTCACTCGAAGAAATTAACTCACTCGCCCTTATGGGCTCGTGAGCTAAACCTTTCTTCTCATGAATAAACAATACCTTAGCTCACTTGGTGTGTAAATATCTATTAAATAGAAATGGACAGTGACGAAAATATAGTATTTATTTCATAGATGTGACAGTTCATGAACATGTCGATAATACAGATTCTTATAGAAAAAGTGACACTCTAAATTCTGTTTGGCTAACGGTACAGCAGTGAGATAGAAATATGAGAGTTGGTCATCTTCTGCGATGAGTTTATTGCGTTGCTGATTGTGGTGCTGCGTTACTTTTCATTATAAATCAGCATTTATAGGAATACCATGCGCTCATGTTTTGCGTTACCTTACTGCAACTGAGTTACCGCTTGCGTTACTTCAGTATAAATAGGCCTTAAGTTATTGTAGTTCCATAATAGTAAATGAAATAAAATGTATGTAATATGTATAACTCTTTTCATAAAGATTTTAAAACGTATGTAAACGTACCAGTACATGACCTCATACATCTAGTTACTTTAATTTTTACCTCTCGCTACGAGAGGTATTGGAATCATGCTAAAAATCACATATCCAGATTTTAATGAATAAGCACGTTTCAAAGTCACTAGAGTCCGATTTTAACATTTTTACAATGATGTCTGTGTGTGTGTGTGTGTGTGTGTGTGTGTGTGTGTGTGTGTGTGTGTGTGTGTGGATGTGTGTATGTATGTGTGTATGGTTGGATGTTGGAGGGACGATTCCTCAAAAACTCTAAGACTTAAAAAATATTTAACTGCAGTTTCTTCAATCTGACATTCCTGAGAAGAGCTGAAAAGGTTTTGTTAACAATTGAACAACCGGAAGTAGTAGTTTTTTTAATAAAATCTTCTAAATATAATATTGAAGAACATAAAATTCTCCATATAATACACTTAAAATTTTTATTATATCTTGTATAGATTTAGAGATAAAGACACTATAATTTATAGAGTAAACTAATCGCAAAGGCCAAGGCACTAAGGAAACCAGTTGACAAATTCCAATGTTTATAACATGACACATGTCATTGTCAAATATCAACAGTTTTAGTGACATTCTGATAGCTTTTTCTGGGAAGTATATTTAACTTTTCTTATTGTTTTATTAATTAAATATTTGAAATTATAGGTAAAATTGTGGTAAAATGCATATATCCATCGCCAATCTGGTTAATGAATTGGAAGAATCTCTGACATTTAGAAACTTTTTATGTGTGCAGAAGACATGTTAAATACATACAATAAAGAACAATATTTGAGAAAATTCTGTAATTTTTTGTTATAAAATACTTATATAGCCTAATATGGAAATGGCGAGAGGTCTTGTGCTGGCCACAACAGTTTTTTTTTAATGACATGCATCGTCTGCTTGACCTATTTGGGTATAGTGTCTCGGGTATTATACCAAAAACCATCTTCCATGAAGCTTTACTATCATGATTAATACAAGGAAAACTTTCACTGCATTAATTTGTTTAGAAAATACTCTAGTCCGAAAGATGTACCAGAATATTAGATGTTTCAAACAAGTAATGGGTAAGAAATATTTAACTTATTTGAAATATTTTCCATATTTCATTGTTACACCCAAATTAAAGGTTAAAGTTAAAATCTGTTCTATCCTTAATTTATGCTTCTTTTATCTCCATCGTGTATAAATCTCCGGAATGAGCAATACATGTGAAGTTTCCCTGTCCAATATATATCGGTGCGCTTGTCCTTTTCCTGTGAAGATACATGCGTCCTTTGACTCCTGCTATCTCTTGTGCTGGACATGCAGTGTCCTGCTGCCGCTAGCGCCATCGGAGATTGCCGGAGTAAATCTTCCCGAGTGTCCCAGACAGCCGAGCGCATTCGGTTTATACGACGATTCCAACTAAGTGCATTCGAGACAAAGGCGGAAATAAGTGTGTACTTATAGGGTTATATACATATATTTACGAAAAGAAACGGTGGGTTTAGAATTAATATAGTATATTACATCCGAGGTGGGAGATGTTTCATTACAGCCGAGGGCTTGTTTATATTACCGAAAGCCGAAGCCTCGAGGTGAGATAAAGCGCGATATGATGAAACTCCCACCGAGGTTATGTATACTATTTTATTCACAATCGTCCTCATTTTAAATTAATAATTTTCAAAATAAATCAATGAGTTTACCTTTAATTTTATTAATATTTTAGACAGCTCTCTTAAAATTTGTTTTAGCCTACTTTATTATAAGGATCTGTGATAATGTTGCTAGGCAACCTCTACATAAACATTTCCAACCCAAGAAATGGAAGTGAAATCTGTTATTTTCAACCCAAGAGATTGTCATCAAAGTTAGGAATGGCGAATTTCCCAACCTCCAAATGGTTAGGAATCGGTATTTTACTATCATGATTGTGAATAAAATTATTTACGTTATACCTAAAGTAATAATGGCTGTTCAATAAGGCTGTTTCGAGAATTTTTATATGTCTTCTAAGTATAAAATCCAATAAAATTATACCACGAACGTACATTATGTAAATTGCACTTAACACTTCCTCCTTCTTCAACTTTTCCCTATTTTATTAGGGGTCACTGTTTCTTATTCTTCTCTTCTACGCACTCCTCTCCAACGCATCTTCTTGAGACAGTTCTTCCTCTCTCAAATCTTCTGCTACACAGTCTTTCCATCTTCTCTTTGACCTTTCTCGTACTACCGGCATTATAAGTACCTATCTTGAGGCGAGGCTACAACTGCAACTCACTTGTGACTTGTGAGGGGCACTCTTCACTTTCTGATCCTATACTTTCTACTTTAGTTTTGCACTTGACACTGACATCTGTCAATTAGAATTTTTTGAATATATCTGCTGTTTTCATAATTTTAGCAGAGCTAACTGATTTTTGAAAGTTAATCTCTCTATAACTCTATATCTATTGAATATGAAGGAAAATGTAAAATCGAACCCTATAAAGAATAATATATTCTTATATATAATATATAATATAATCACATAAAATGTCGAAAATGATATTTAACTGCGTTTTTTCAAGAAAAACTGTTAAGAATTTAATCAGCTCTTCATATGGTTGTAAAGAAGAGGAATAAGAAAGAGTTATAATTTTTAGAATTGTGGGTTTGGAGTTATCGTCGGAGAAAAATTTGTCACACACACGCGGACACACGGCCACACACATGGACACACACACATACACTCACACACACACACACACACACACACACACACACACACACAGACATACATAGGTAATATCACCACATACAGACATCATCGTAAAACCAGTAAAATCGTATTTTTGAACCAAAGACATTACCATTTAATAAGTAATATTACTTATTAAATGACATTACCTTCCTTACCTAAAGGTGACGGAAGGTAAAAATCGGAAAAAGCACACAAATTGTTGTCGAATTTGAGAGCAATACAAAAAAATATAAAAATATAAACAAATTTGTTTGGTGGTGAAACAAAAATTTCAAATATCAAATGAAAAGTTTTTATTTTAAATATTACATCTCAATAATGAAAACTGTGTTTTGGAATTTTGGATATTTTAAAATATTGATTATCGTATAAATTTAAATTGCTGTGTGGTGATATAACCAATATTTATAAAACATCGGACTTCTCGTTTCAAAACACGGTTTCCATTATTAACAATAAACTCTGAACTAGAGCCTTTCATCAACAAAAAAACATATCTCACTAAATTCATTTGCAAAATTATATATCAATTGTGGCACACAATTTATAAATAAAACGTGAAAATTATGAAGTGCAAAGTTGTAAAGAACAGAGTGATAAAAAAACTGATTCAGTGGGCAATAATAAAAAATTACTTGAAATTGGAAACACTGATACAAAAATTATTTCCTGTTGTTGACAGTGATATTTAAAAATTAAAATTTTATATATATTTACAATTTTTTATTAAAATGTTTGTTTTTTCCCATACCCATGTACTTTTTTACATTACCCATAAAGCAATAATCTAAAGCATTTCAATCACTCAGAATCTTATTAGCTGTCAGGCCTCTGGTCTGACATAACCTATTTGTATTCATTGTTAAAATCACATGTCAAATGATTTTCCGATTTCACATGGTTTTGTATAAATGTGGAATAAAAAGATCCCCAAAATTGTATTACCAACTGTACCATTTCTTTTTGATCACTCAGTACATAGTATGTGTTAATATATTTGTAGCCAGGGGCGGATTGGAGAAGTAACAATTTACTTCTCCAATCCGCCCGGGCGATTATTCTTAGTCCGGCCCTTTTCAGAGTGAAAAGGATATAAGTATTAACGTTTACTGCAACGGAAAATTACTTGGGAAATTAACAAAAGTTATTAGAATTTGATAGGATTTCCGGAATTACTGGGAAATTTGTGGAATTACTTGGGAATTATCAGACTTACTTAGTAAAATTACCTAGGAATTAGCGGAATTATCGAAATTCCTTGGGAATTACTGGAATTACTTAGGAATTAGCGGAATTACCTGGGAATTGCCAGAATTACTTGGGAATTGCTAAAATTATCTGGGAATTACTTGGGAATTGCTGGAATTAACAGAATTAGCTGAATTACTTTGGAATTACTAGAATTACCGGAATTACTTGAGAATTACTTAGGAATTACTGGAATTGCTTAGGAATTACTGGAATTACCTAGGAATTATCGGAATTACCTAGGAATTACCGGAATTACTTAGGAATTGCTGGAATTACCTAGGAATTACCGGAATTACCTAGGAATTACTGAAATTATCTAGGAATTACTGGAATTACTTAGGAATCAGTAGAATTACCTAGGTATTTATCGGAATTACTGGAATTACCTAGGAATTATCGGAATTACTTAGGAATCAGTAGAATTACGGAATTACCTAGGAATTATCGGAATTACTTAGGAATTGCAGGAATTGCCTAGGAATTACCGGAATTATCTGGGAATTACCGGAATTAATTTGGAATTACCTAGGAATTAGCGGAATTACTTGGGAATTGCTGGAATTACCTAGGAATTAGCGGAATTACCGGAATTACTGGAATTACCTAGAAATTAGCAGAATTACTTGGGAATTGCCTGAATTACCTAATTAGTAAAAAAAATAATATTTTTTCCTAATATTAGTAGTAATTTACATTTTTAAATTATAAAAATTATATTTTGACAACATTATTTAATTGAATGCGGCCAACCGGCCCTTAGGACCACTCGGCCCTTCGGGATATGCCCGATCGCCCGATAGGACAATCGCCCCTGTTTGTAGCACAAAAACATGACTTCAATTTATTGTATGAAAGGTATAACGATTCAGAGAGAGATTCTTTTACCCGCCCATTTGCTTTTTCTTAGTAGTTGCAGCTAGAGTACCAACTTTTTAATACGCATTCGAATTTCATTTGTTAAAATCATGTAGTCTGGTTATAATAATTTTATTGATTTATTAAACACGAACCGCAAATATCAAATTAATATAACTCGATTAATAAAACAACCATACTGTGAGTGAGTGAAGTTATAGTATTTTATAGTAATTTACGTAACAAGACCTGAAAGTGATACTTTACTGGGTGAGCAAGCATATTCCAGAGCGAGCCGTAGGCGAGCTTTGGAAGCTTGTGAGCCCAGTATAGACACTTTCAGGTCATGTTAGGTACAATATTTTTTTTGCGATCCTGAAAAAAGAATAAAAAAGTATTATTTTATTTTTTACTTCGAGCAAATAAGATATAAATAAACAACTGATCTCCATGGAAACATTTAGCTTTACCGGTCCCGGGATCGGTAAAGTACTTTCCGATCCCTTATAGACAATTTTCCGAGCTAGCTCAGCAAAGAAGAACTTTCCGGTCTAAATAGTGATCAGAAAGAGCTCATTTTCTGGGCGATCGCGAAAAAAGAATGTACGAGTATATGGAATGTTAAATGTTTAAATTAATAAAAAAAAAATTATAAAAGAATGAAAAATATGTGAAAAATTTACGTGAAAATAATTTGTTAACACAATCATTTTTTTTTATAAAGTTAAATATTTTTAAATTATTTCCCTCGTAAAAACAAATACCTAAAACGTTTTATATTTTTATTTTAATTAGTTTTATATCCTCATACACAATAATATAGATCAAAGCATAAACACGTGCAGTAATATTGAAAAAATTATATTCAATCATATAACAATATTAATTTCCACATATAAAATACCTGTGAGGAACAAAAGGTATGTCACGCAATCCTTTGTGAGCTCAATTTCCATTTTAATATTTTATCTGAAGATAATTCATTTTGCGAGTAAGACCTACAGTGAATATGTTCCTCAAAGATGTATAAATACTACAGGGTCTCGATCAACCCACCTAGTTCAGCGAATTCTACGTCCAAGAAACCTCTGAAGATGCCTAGCACAGTTTTGGGCGAAACGTCAGGTGATTAAAGGTACACTGAATTGACTGATTAGAATAAAGAAAATTTGATTACAAAAACAAATACACATAATATAATATTTCTAAAGGAAATTATACATTTTGCCGCCTTAGTAATTTTTTTATATATTTCTTGGCTCTTGTTCGTGCTTTTTTGTTGTATATTAATTAAGGCCGCAACGTGAATATTCAAACTTTGCGTTATAGAAAAGGAACGTGTTTTAAGTGTAAAACTTTGTATATGCCAAAAGGTTATATTTCATTAAAAAGGTAAATATTTTAACGAGTTTTTTTTATGGGAACGCATTAGAAATGAAGGTTGTGCGTACGACGTGCGTATATCGATTTTCATAAAAACAGAGAGTCGGGTACCTACATAATGACGCACTCAGCCACGCGCCACTTTTACTTTAATTAAATACTTTCTGATGGAAATACGCACTTCGGAGGTTTACTTTGTTTACTAAACTTCTCACATTCGACAGGCATTCTCTACTTTTTCTCTCATATACATAAGCATTCTCTACCTTTTGCGCACAACAGAAGAAACCTTATCGCTGAAAAATAAACTTGATCATTGATCTTTTCCCAGCCTATCATTAATAAAATAAATCATTTTTCACGGAAATTCTAACATTTTTAAATCGTTTTATTCATTTTCACGTCTAACGACAAAATATGACAGGTCAACACTAGGTCGATATCATTCAATGATATACGAGTATTTTGTTTGAAGTATACAGGTTTCCAGACAGGATCTTTGGGTTTTCAATGGTTTTTGTTTGGTTGTCATTTTAAAGTAAACATATCAGGCTTGTTTATTCTATTTATGTATTTCTTAATCTATGGTTTAAAGTTGCACTCATGTGGATATTTGTATAACAATGATCTGTTCAAGAAAAACCCACGTGCGTTTTATGGTTAACCGAACTGAAATGCATGGTTTAGAGTTTAGATGATTAAGTGAAAATGAAGTTTGGACTTAGAGCACAGTTCTAGGAGAATGTTTATATCGAAGCAAAAAAATCATCGTGAAGTAATACTCAGATTATTAATTTCTTTTTTTTTTGTTTGATGAAACCAAATCAACATAGCCCAGGCAACTTTGTTTTGTTTATGGATGTGGTTGATTTTTATCTCTCGCAAAGAGAGGTATCGGATAAGCACGTTTTAAGGACCCTAGAATCCGATTATAATATTTTTACGATGATTTCCGTGTGTGTGTGTGTGTGTGTGTGTGTGTGTGTGTGTGTGTGTGTGTGTGTGTGCGTGTGTGTGTGTGTGTGTGCTGATTAGATCTTGGTAACAATTGGCGAACTGGAAGTATTACTTAACAAATAAATTCTAAAAATCATTTTTTGAAAATTTTAATTACAAATTATAAAAACCACTATCCGACACATTTAAAATTTTTATTATATCTTCTACAGAGTTAAAGATAAAGAAATATAAATATGTAAAATAATATGCTGTAATGAATCTCGCACTCCATGGAAAACAAGTGGAAAAAAAAAATGTTTGTAATTGAAAAATAAATGTTAGTGTCAAAACACCAGACGCATTACTGAAGACCTTTTGTGGAAAGTACATTTAATATTTCTTATTTTATTATTAATTAAATATTTATAATTTTTGATACATATATTACATATACAAATACCCTTCAGAAATATCACCAATCTCTTCAACAAATTGTAAGAATATCGAACATTAGAACAATAATAG
Organism: Ophonus ardosiacus; assembly: GCA_943142095.1. Lineage (NCBI taxonomy): Eukaryota > Metazoa > Arthropoda > Insecta > Coleoptera > Carabidae > Ophonus > Ophonus ardosiacus. The sequence goes on along the minus strand of OW964830.1, from coordinate 12,734,730 downwards.
GAAATATGCTCATAGAATGAATTAAAAAATATAAAAATATATAAAGAAGATACGTGTTTTTGTGTGTACCAGAAATATTAAATATGTGCAATACTTTTAGCCTATTGTGGAAATTGTGAGAGGTCTTGTGCTGGCCACATCAGATTTTTTAAAAAGAAAAGCAGTAGGTATAGTATTCTTCACGTAAGAATTTCGTTGCGCAATAAAAAGTGTATAATTCTTGACGACATAATGAAGTTCATTTATGAACACATTCCATAACCCTACGGTCCGATATTATAAACGTCCATTTAAATTTAGTCCCAAAGTAAATTTAATAAAATGAACATATTCGAATCATTTTCTACGTTCTTATTACATTTATATTATTGCTGTCAAATATTCACGTTGCATCTGTTCGTTAAACTAAATTTAACTGGACGTTTATAATACCAGCCCTAATAGAATTAAAGCTGATTTTACTAATAAAAGTGATGTAGCCTAATATTAAATGACGGAATACTTGAATAACATATTCAGTTTTTGTAGGTATGTTTAAAATCTATATTTAAAACTAGTTGAAAGAATTTTGAAGAAATTTCTCACCAATACCTTAGGTTTTATAACTTGTTTGTTGAAAATGTAAACCGGCCGAATTATTAAGAGCAGAGACGGGCACGTAAAATACGTCACGTATTTTTTACGCGTAGAAAAATATTTTTTACATTGACAATATTTGAGAATTTTTTACGTAGATAATATAAAATATTATTACCATGAGTATATTTTTTATTTATAAAGATATTTTCTTTTATACTGTAATGAATATTTCAGAATAAGCAGTCCACGTGACATCAACATATTTCTCTGATTCAGCTCAGACAAACAATTAGGTACCTTCAAACTATCAACAATCAGATTAGTAGAGAAATATATTACTGAGACATAACCTCAAACGTCAAACTTTAAACACATTTTACGTCAAAATTAGACTAAATACGTAAATTTGAAGCATATTATATTATATTTTTAAAATGTTTTATGTAAATTTTAGGCAGTTTTGTAAAGAAAAAAATTTGAAGACATTTAAAAATAGACGGCGAATAAAAAAAATTGCAATTCATTTACTATTTATTAATTATTAATAATATATAGTTTCAAATAATACATTTAAATCATTAGCTCCAAACTTATTGAAAATTAATTACATACAAATTTTAAGCATTTTATGTTAATTTATCCATAGTTTCAGAATGTTTTTTTAATATTTTACAATAATTTCAGTCTCTTTCTTATAAACTTATCATAGTTTTAGTCGTTTTAGAATATATTTATGATAGGATTAAGGAAAGTTACTGCAATGTGACATTTGTAAACAAGTCATCTATCGTCGTTATGAAAAACTAAAAGTATACATTATCTACGTTTTTACCTCTCGCTAAGAGAGGTATTGGATACATGCTAAAATTCGCATGTTCAGATTTTATTGAATAAGCACGATTTAAGGTTCCTAGAATCCGATTATAACATTTTTAAAATGATGTCTGTGTGTGTGTGTGTGGATATGTGTATGTGTGTATGTGTGTATGTATGTCTGGATGTTGTAGACACGATTCCTCAAAAACTATAAGACTTAAAAAATATTTAACTGCAGTTTCCTCAATCTGATATTCCTGGGAAGAGCTGAAAAGGTTTTGATAACAAGTGAACAACCGGAAGTAGTAGTTTCTTAGAAAATTTCTTCTAAATATAATTTTTTGGAAATTTTTGTTATTACAAATATTGAAGAACAAAATTCTCCATCTAATACACTTTTTATTATATCTTGTATAGATTTAGAGACAAAGACACTATAATATATAGCAGATTCTAATCGCAGAGGCTAAGGCACCAAGGAAACGACTTAACAAATTCAAATGTTTATAACATAGTTTGAAAATGACATGGTATGGTCATGTAGAAAGGATGGGAGAGGAGAGGAGAGAATAGTTAAAAAAGTGTGTGAAGCAAAAATTGGAAGCATGAAACCACGAGGACGACCAAGAAGAATGTGGCTAGAAGAAGTAAAGGAGGCAGCGCAAAGAAAAGGTCTAACTTGGGAAGAAACGAAGACAGCAACACAAGATAGAGCAGAGTGGAAAGAAATATGGAGAAGACCAACGAACCAGAACTCAACCCCCTCCCCCGCAAGCCGGGGGAACGCCTTACACCCGTGAGGGTAGAAAGGTGCAGGATTAAGTAAGTTAAAAATGACATATGTCAGTGTTAAAAATAAACAGTTTTAGTGGCTTTCTGGGAAGTATATTTTAATCTTTCTTATTATTTTATTAATGAAATATTTGAAATTATAGGTAAAATACATATATCCATCAGAAATACCGCCAATCTGGTTAATGAATTGGAAGACATATAGGAACTTCCTCATACAATGAAAAATAGATATAATTAGAATTATATGTCTGCAGAAGACATGTTAAATATAATAAAAAACAATATTTGGTTAAAGTTCTGTAATTTTTTGTTATAAATCGACGATTCGATAGAGAAGTGCAATATAATACTTATATTATAGCCTTATATGGAAATGGCGAGAGGTCTTGTGCTGGCCACAACAGATTTTTTACTAACGTTTTTTTACGAATTTTTTACACGTAAACGTAAAAAATATTTTTTTACGCGTAAATGCACATCCCTGATTAAGAGCATGGGCTCGTAAAATAAATCTACGAGTAGGTTATTAACACAAATACAAACATATTAGTTTTATAATTTTTCAATTTACAATTTTCACTTATCAACATCTCAAGCAATTTTCTGTTGTTGTATTACATCGTCCTTCGTTATCAGCAAGGACTTTAGTTTGTTTTATTTTTAATACATCGCCCTGCTGCAGAAACATATAGCTACATTCTCCAGGGACTTGCAGGAGTAGGACAACACACTTGTAGGTAATTTTCTAAACAGTTTCCTTACATTTTCTTTCATGTGGCACTGTAAACGCGGCCAGGACGTTTAAATTTGATGTTGCGCTTTGTTTGCGACATGAATGGGCAAAAGAATGCTTTCCTTTATAATACAATACCTGGGTATGCGTTATTTTATACAATAAAATGACATTGTGCGCTACGAGTATTATTACCAATGAGTATGAAATGCTATTGTAGTTTGTTAATTATTGTAAATCAAAACAGGTAGGAAGGTATTAAGTTTCATTTATTTTTAAACAATGTAATAATATTATTTGATTTTGCACAATGTGAATTCAAAATTGAATTCATTTTCAATGAAAAATTAATGGTGTATGAAACAAAAAAGATGATTATTATTATTATTATAAATAAATAAATATATTATTTCCAGTGATTTATCAAATATAGTGATCAGTGACAATGACACGATATTGTATGAAACAAAATTAGTCTGATTGAAATGAGATATGTCTTATCATAAACATATGAATTACATAAATATTAAATGAAATTTTGAAAAATAAGGTTTAAGAAAAGACAGGGTCGGATTACGCAGTAGCCATGCGGCATATTACACAGCATCCCAAAAAACGCGCACCACATTGCGATCTCGTGACCTATGGGAGTCGGTTGAATTTGTATCGATATTTTTGAAAAATTGTATCGATCTGTAGATATAAGGCGAAAAGTGACGTCACAAAAAACTGTAGCGGGAATCGGGAATATGTTCTAAGAATATTATGAATGAAAATAATTAAATTTATGTTGAAATACATACGTCATATATTCCATTTCTAGAGAGAGAAAAAAAAGCAACTTTTCTTTGTAATGCGTGTTTTTTTAAGCCCGATAGAAATTCAAATTGTAAAAAGTAACACAAAAAATTAGATTTTAATCAATTTTTTTTGTTTATTCGAAAGATCAATACATGGCATTAACATTTGAAAAAGATTTTGGGTATATGGCCACCGCGGCTGTTCTTGACAAAGCGCATTCTGGACGTCCAATTTTGAGCCACTTTTTCGAGCACTGCTGGCCGTATGTCACGAATAACACGGACAATGTTGTCCTCCAAGGCGTCAATTGTTAGTGGTCTATCAGCATAAACCAGTGACTTCACGCAGCCCCACAGGAAATAATCGAGAGGTGTCAAATCGCACGACCTTGGAGGCCAATTAACAGGCCCATTTCTCGAAATCAACTTATCGCCAAATTTTGATTTCAATAAGTCGATGGTTGCGGTCACCGTATGGCACGTAGCACCATCCTGTTGAAACCTCATCTCGTCCGGATCAGTCATCCATATTTTCAAACAAAAAATTATTGATCATGGTGCGGTAACGATCTCCATTGACCATAACGCGAGCTCCGACCTCATTTTTGAAGAAATAAAGTCCGATGATACCACCAGCATGTAAACCGCATCAAACGGTGCATTTTTCTGGAGGTAATGGAGACTGTAGGATCTCTTGTGGATTAGTCTCACTCCATATGCGGCAATTTGGCTTATTAACAAACCCGTTAAGCCAATCACGAAATCGTCTATAAGTTACGCGAATCGACGACTGATTTTCAAAGTAAATTTGGATAATTTAGTAGCGTTATTCAAGCGTGAGTCTATTCATGATGGTTTGCCAGAGTATACCGATCATAAATGTCGAAAAGTGAACACAGTATGACAGCTCGTTTGACAGTTAACCCTTTCATAAGTTCTATCTACGCAAAAAAAAAAAAACACCCAGTATAATAATAATAATAATATAATGTGCAATTATTATAGTAATAAGAATGTCAATTCGTAATTTTTTAGAGATCGAAAAATTGTTACTATAATGACAATCTCTTGAGTTGGAAATAACAGATCACGCTTCTACCCCACAGGTTGGAAATGTTTATGTACGTATGTCATAGATCCCGATAATAAAAGGTTTGTTCGAACCTACAGTTCTAAGCAGTTCACGAACTAGTGAGCATGCGCATTTCACTTAAAAGCGTTCGAACTCTGTAGTTCTGAAATTCGAAATTCTGAGAACTATCAGTTCGGCGTTCGAACAGGCTAGAACTCTGAATTCAAATTCTCGTGGAACGGTTCTACTAGTTCGAGCAACGGAGCAAGTATTTCAAATTCTAACCATGCACAGTGAAGTTTTAAGATTCTATTTGACGTTTAGAAGGCTATATAGAAATAATAGATTAATATACGTACTAATTTTATTATTATTTTTTTTTTATTAATAATTATTTTGGTTAAGAAAAATTTCATAAATATGTATTGTCTGATATTGTTAAGGTTAAATATTTTTAATATACACGAAAAGCTACAGGATTGTAAGACGTTCATTCATATCATTAAAATATTAAAAATTCTTTTCACAATCAGTGACACTGTAATAATATTTATTTCGTTTAAAATATACATTTTCATTCTTCGTATTGTATTTGTTTCTACTTTTAACTTTTACTTTATACATATATTCACTTAGATTTTGTTGTCCATGCTTTATACTCCTTTTGGGGAGTATGCACGTCCATTTATTTTTAGATACAATTGAAAATTTAAAATATGATATTTACAATTATGTATACCTAATTTATTTAATTACATGTATATTTTCTCCTTGATCGCACATTTTAAAACAATTTTCGTTTATTAAAACAAATGTATGTGACAAATTATAACCAATATGAGCGTTCGAACCTGTCCATGAGAGAACAGTTCTGAATTCACTTTCTTATATGCCATGCGCAGAACTCCAAATTCTGGAACAGTTCCGAATTGATGGTTTGAACAAACCTAAAGTAGGCAAAACAAATTTTAATAAGCCTGTCAAAAAAAAAATGATAATTATTGATTTAAAAATCTGTTATGGCCAGCACAAGACCTCTCGCCATTTTCATATTAGGCTATATATAATTATTGCATTGCACTTCGCTATCGAAACGTCGTTTTATAACAAAAAAAAAAAAATACCAAACCCAAATATTGTTTTTATTGTATTGAACTTGTCTCCTGCACACATATAGTTCTAATTATACATATTTTTTATTGTATGAGGAAGTACCTAAATGTCAGAGATTCTTCCAATTCATTAACAAGATTGGCGGTATTTTTGATGGATATATGCATTTTACCTACAATTTTAAATATTTAATTAATAAAAAAATAAGAATGATTAAATGTACTTCCCAGAAAAAGCTTTCAGAATGTCACTAAAACTGTTGATTTTTGACACTGACATGTCATTTACAAACTATGTTATAAACATTTGAATTTGTCAACTAGTTTCCTTAGTGCCTTAGCCTTAGATCAGGGCTTCTTAAACTTTTTTCATTCACGACCCCATTTATGATCGCGAGTTTCTTGGCGACCCCATATAAATATAAAAGAAAGATAAATTAATATTTTTTGAACATTTATTTATTAAGTAACAATATACATATACATATGAAAATATATAGTTTTAGAATTCGTTTTGAAACACACAAAAATCTAAAATTAAAAATTGTATGAAAAATTGTAAAATTGTATTTATTATAGTTACAAAAATTATATGCCTTATTTTATATCGAAATTGCCTTTTTTACAATAACATAAATAAAAAGGGATTCTGATCGTCTTTGTTCGCTCGAGTATATTCGAACGCAGTCGTTGAGTGGTAATCGTGTATTTGAATATTTGAGATTAAATATCTCGCGACCCCAGAATTTTGCTATGCGACCCCAAATGGGGCCGCGACCCATAGTTTAAGAAGGCCTGCCTTAGATTATTCTATATATTACAGTGCCTTTATCTCTAAATCTATACAAGATATAATAAAAATTTTAAATGTTTCAGATGTAGAATTTTATGTTTTCAATAATAGTAACAACAGTAATTTTCAAAAAATAATATTTAGAAGATTTTGTTAAAGAAACTATTACTTCCGGTTGTCCAATTGTTACCAAAATATAATCAGCTCTTCCCAGGAATGTCAGATTGAGGAAACTGTAGTTAAATATTTTTTAAGTCTTATAGTATTTGAGAAACCGTGGCTCCAACATCCACACACACAAACACATCTGCTTATCCACTAAAATCTGAATATGTGATAGTATACCTACATACGTCGGTCTCGCGCTATAATCGACACGAATGAAACATCTGCCACCTCGGTTGTAACGTACTATTACATACCTCGGTGGGAGTTTCATCACAACCTCGCACTCGACCTCAAATGATTGCAACCTTGCTTGCTTCGTTCTCTCGTGTAGCAAAGTTCATCCTCAATACTAAAAATAGCGTCATAGTATAACATACTATTAAAATATCAGCTTCCCAAAGCCTCTTCGTTTTATGAGACCCGAGGCTACAGCCCCCAAACCGCCCCCATAATTCGGTCCTGACTAGGGTCTGTCATTAGTGATTTATAACTGACATAACCTACACAACTAAACTGCTCACATACCCACTCTCCAAATTAACCACACACATTACTCAATGGAATATGCATTGACGTTATAATCAACCGAAAAAATAATACTACATTAAATTATAAGATATATACAAAATTAGAAATAATCGTATGAATAATTAACGCCAATATTTCAAAACATAAACCCAACATTAATAAGAATTCGTGTCGCAGATTTCCACTTTAAAAAGTCGTCCAACATCGATTTCCACTTTGAAAGTTGGGAAGTCCACTGAATGTTCTTTCTTTGTGTTTTGTGGCGTCGGTGGTACTGGGCTTTGCTTTGTACTGTATAAGAATTATGATACCAGTGCAGCAGTCCAACTTATATCTAAACTGGTTCCAGTGGAATATGTTGTCCTTAATTCCACCATGGTGCTGAATAGAAATACCCAATATTTAGTACAAGCAGAATAATTTTGCAGCCCGTCGTGTATATGTACATCTATCAGATAATTTTTTGCTACTGTAAGATAAGGGAAAGAAGTACATTAACTACGAAAACCACTTTATATTCAGAGATGGTACAATTACCAAAATGTAATTAAATTACTTCGCGAAATAATTACTGCTATGAAAATTAATTAAATTACTAATTACATTTAAGTAGTAATTGACATTTAATAACATTGGTAATTACTTTACTTTTAAAAATTTAAAAATACATATTGGCAGTGTAAATCTCGTTTATTTATAATTTTTACCTCTCGCTATGAGAGGTATTGGATTCATGCTAAAGATCGCATATCCAGAATTTAGTGAATTAGCACGTTTTCAGGACCCTAGAATCCGATCATTTATTAAAATCTACTTATCTCTCTCACATAAAGTAAAATTAACTGGTACTCCACATTACCTAACAAATAGATTAGTTCCTAAAAATTATAACTATACGCTACGAATTAAAGATTTGTTCATAGTGCCATCTTATAGAAAATCAAAGTTCAAAGCCTCTTTTTCATACCTAACACCGTCTTTATATACCTTTTTGCCCGAGAAACTAAAGTCTCTTAAGTATAGTTCTTTTAAGTACCATGTTAAAAACTTGTGTAACTCATATATTTAAATTTGTAAGCTTATGTCTCTGAGATAATTTGCTCGACCTGTGTTCCCTTTTTTTCAATTTCCTTTCTTTAGCATATCTAGTTGTAATGTGTTCTTGTCCGCTGACTTATATTGTTAAAAGTTATTGTTAAAATTGTTGTATGGGTTAGGTGGAAGAACAGCCTTTGGCTGAACCTTGCTTTTTACATGCAATAAAGATTATTATTATTTTATATTAATAAAAAAAATCATACTACACGGTTTTATATCAAATATTATCACGTGTGCTTACTCCTGCCTACCAAAAAATTATTTTGCTATTTATTTAATTAATACTCCTTTTTACAGTTTTACAGCCAAATTTTAAAACTTTAAGTATAATTTATAGTGTAAATAGCATTTAAATTAGTTAAAAATATTTCGTACCATTGAAAGTTGTAAGGCACCTGTGCTCGCAATATGAATATACAGGGCGTTAAAAAATAAGTGTCTCAAATTATGAGGGCATATAGTACTGACCAAAATGAGTAAAAAAAGTTTAATCAACATGGGTCCGATCTTCAATTGTTTTTGAGAAAGAAGCCATTTTGTATTAGAATCGGAGAAAACAGACTAAGATGGTGGTCTAACAGAATTTTGTTTATGCCAGTAAATAGACTATAAGAAAACAATAACATATTATATGAAACATTTTTTTCACTTTCTAATAGTTACGAAGTTATTTGAAAACTAAATATTGGCCAAAGGCGCCACAACTTTTGTCTTGGTACAATTATTAGATTTTTTGTGAAAAACAAAAACACATCTAAGATGACCTCTGAAAGGTAAACAAAATGTCTCATTTAATCAAAGTCGTAACTCTTACAGTTTTCGAGATAGCAGAGGTAAACACCGAAAAAATTCATTTTTCATTGCCTTTTATCTAAAACAGTTGAAGATCGGAGCCATGTTGATTAAACATTTTTTACTCATTTTGGTCAGTACTATATGCCCTCATAATTTGGGACACTTATTTTTTGACATCCTGTATAATGCAATAATCAAAAATAAAATATTTTTGTAAATATCTGTTGATACGAGAAAACAAATGTTTCCATTCTGGATAAGAAACCACAGTCCCAATATTTCAAGAGCGTTCAGATGAGAAACTGATACATAATTTTGTGAAATTTTCTAGTTAATAATGAGTTTGGAATTCTGGTTTCGAGTGACAATTACAGTGGGAAATGTGTCACATGTCGTTGGCAGGAACCGGCAGTCTGTCAATTTAATTTAATCGCGTATGGCACTAAGTGCTCGCACTAGCCACGGATGCATTCAATCATACATAGCTAAATACGATTATGCGCTGAACACTCTAAATTACTCCACCCCTTGCCCGTACAAACACAAGAACGGACAATTGTTGCAATCATGGTCAAATTGTGTTGTTTATTCATACAGAGCGAATTTAATACTAGGAATTAAAATTCAATTTGAGTGTCATTTACGTCAAAATTCCGAAAGCCATACCATTAAAAGTAATCGTGATATACGCAACCCTACAAATTCTAACCAGTTAATATTTAGCCAGTTTATGAAATTGTCCATTTCTTCTCAGGGAACAATATTATTTTCCTACAACTGTCAAAAAAATCTTAACATTTCTTCATTGTTTTGAAACGCAAAACGTGTCATTTTTAAACAACACCAATGTTACCTGGACAACGTGCGGCAAAGTATTTTGAGCACTAGGGCGATAATAGTATATTGTATAAATAGTGCTGAAAGTTGGAAATTTCACACGAGAGTGAAGTTTGAGCCACGAGCCGAAGGCGAGTGGTTTAATCACGTGAGTATGAAATACCCTTTCAGCACGTGTTGTACACGATATTTTTCCGACGACCACAAAAAAAAAACAATATAAAATTTACATAAAAATATTAAAACAGATTATGTTAACATCATTGCTATCAGAATTCACCAAAAATTATGTTAAAATATGATAAATCAGGGTCCAGTCTTCTTAATCCGTGTAAATTCAGCAAATTTTTTGCAACTGTCAAATTTTTAAATAATTTTTTTTAGGTTAGTTCGCTTAGTTATCGCAGCGTGTGATAAAATCATATCACACAGTTGCGGACGCATCTGATTGGCTAACGAGATTTCATATCATACAGCTTTGCTAGTGATGTGCAATGACCAACTTTCAGTAATAGTTTAGCGTGTGAATTTATATACTTTTCGTAGTGGTCATCGGAAAAAACTTTTATTCACTGTCACAAGATTGGATAAAAAAGACACCATTCTTTAAATTGATTGTAAGTAATTTCATATTTATTTCTGGATTTAGCTGGCAATAGATTTAAAACAGCAGAATTTGCTGCTTCTAATAATTTTGAATGAGTACCAGGAAATTCACAGTCACTTTCAATGTCGCACATTTTACACCCAATGGCACAATTTTCATTGATAAACAATAAACAAATGTAGTTGCTGATGTTGACAACGTTTATGTAACAAATGTTTTAGTCGCTTAGTAACATATCAGTGTACTCAAATACTGCATATGTCAATAAGAATATTGATGATGAACATGTTCGTATTCAAATTTCTTACTCATGCTTTCTGTGGCATGTTTTAACATACTATACTCTCTGTCGTATAAATATGAACTGATGCTCAATTTTTTTCCTTCTCCCCACCCTGTCCCTTGCCCTGCGGTGTTGCCACTTCTTCATACATGATTCACATCAGCGAAATAATATTGCATGATGAGAATGTATTGATTTATGTATCTTTGATACCGCCACCTCCACTAATATCCTCTCTCGTTTCTTAATACGACTACGACTCCGTGTGATCTTTGAACGGTAGTTTGTGGGTCAAAGCTCTGTAATATTAATTACAACAGTTAATCTGATGTAGGAACAATAGCAGCCTGCGGCAGACAGCTACAGACATGACAAACTGCTCTATCAGACTCACTTTGTTCTTTATAATTACATCACATGGCCTACGAATTTCATAGCATACAAGTCACCGTGAAATAAGATGTAAGGAACTTTAAAAAATTCGTAAACTAACTAAAAATTGAATTGTTTCAGTTTCCAATTTGATAATAGAACCAGAACTTTCATAAAACTCTTATCCTCTTTATCAGTTATACTCAATTCCTTTTATCCATCGTTGAAAATTATACGAATTAACAGAACCACTTACACATTATGTAAACAAAAAGAGTAAACTAAATGTTCTTTAAATTAATATGGTAATATCGAGTTGAAATGAATGAAAGTGCAGTAGATAAAGCTCCAAAGCATAACCAAATAGCCGTAGACCTGGTAAAAACGGGAAACGAATAAGCGGTTGAGGTGATGGGCGGTACAATGAACAAAATAATGAAAACAGGAGAGGCTACGCATAAATGGAGAAATTACACATTATGAACTACACCAGAGGGATTGGGACATACAGCGGCAAGAACAACAAAGTAAGATAAACATCTCAAATTACAACAAGAGATAAAATATAAACTAATACAAACGACGTCAATATCAAGATATTTATTGGGTGAAAAGAAAAACATCAAGATGGTTGCCAGGTTCAGATGTGGTAATGAAGAGAGAAACAATAAATACTGGCTATCAAGTGATGAGAGGAGTTGCAGGCTATGCAGGAGAGAAGAGGAAACTATCAGGCATTTAAAGATTTCGTGCAGGGAAGTTACGAGAGAAGGAAGAAAATAAACTGTTCTGTTAAGACGATATAGGGTCGGAACAAGATTGGATGAAGGAAGTCATCGAGAAATGAGGGGTTAATTTATGATGTAGTATCACAATTTATTGTAATATATATAAAAACTAGTAAAATTAACTAGAGGTATATATATATATATATATATATATATATATATATATATATATATATATATATATAATATGTAGATTCTAAGCCGGTTAGGCAAGAATAAATATAATAATAATCACAATAAAAATAAAAACAGGACAAACACTAGAAGCCTGGTGGACAGGAATCATTGCCCTAATACTTAGAAGGAGTTTCAAAAGGTTGCAATAAGTTCAGGAGCATTGCACTTCTAACTTCCATATCCATATCATAAGTATTTGCCACGCTCCTAGAAAAAAAAAGAGAAAACTAGAAGATTCTCAATACAGTTTTAGACGAACTCGGGATGTGTCAGATGCCATTGCGACAAATAATCGAAACCTACGTTTCATTGATTTGCAGAGAGCTTTTGACAATATCAACGAAAAGAATACGAGGGCTGTTCTTTTTCCGCTGAGCCTAGTACAGTAGTACGCAATCTATTGATAAAATACATTTATTTATAATTTTTCAAAGTATTCCCTTCCACAGTCAATGCATTTTTTTGTGTCCTGTATTTCCAAAAAAATGTGGTGACCCTTTTCTGTTTCGAATAACTTTTATTGGAGCCGACTCATTCTCAAAGATCCAAACTGTCGACTGTTTCTTTTTTCGGAATCATAGCAGGAGGTACACTAAATGAGACGATCCAGATGTGTACTGTACCATCTCACACGTTTTTTCTTTTTCTTTTTTGAACTGGAGTCAAAAAGTGGAGAATCCAACAAGAACAAAACTTATGTAGCATCGAATGTTTGTGTACTCCTAACAGTGATATGCCGGTCCTTCTTTAATCATGACCACATTGAAATTTACTGTATCACCGCTCTACGGTAACTAAGGAACATAACTTGTCACCAAACGTTCGCTGCACTTGAAATTATAAAAAAAATCTTAGCATGATAATGTCTTTTTCTCAATTGCATGATTTCTTGGGGATAGGATTACTCTCAAATTATGTATTTTAAAAACATTCAAGTAGGTTAAAATGGCAAACAAAATTTGTTTCAAAATATCGTAACTTGATAGATAGGCTTGCGAGAAAGAGAACAGCCCTCGTACATAAAAGTGTCAGAGAAAGAGGATTAGAACAAATACTAATTCAAGTAGTGTAAAACATTTATAAGGAAACAAAAAAATATATTAAAACAAGACCCAAAAAATCTAAGATGTTGAAACATAACAAGGGTGCTTATATTTTTATACACGTAGGTATGAAAATAAGCATCAACAATACAAAAACAATGTAAGTTAGTAAAACAAGACAAGAAGACAAGAACACAAAATAAAGTAAAATATTTACGAATTATAATCTCACAAGATGGTAGAATATATGATTAAATAAAAGAAAGAACAATGGCAGCTGTTAATCTCTTTAATGGTACTAAAGCTCGTCCTTAGCTAAGAAGTCTCAAAATAAATAAAAGTACAAATTTGCAATAAAAAGTTGCCAACCCAATCTTAATTTACTGTTCAGAAAAATAGACAGCTGCAGAGAAACAAAGAAGAAATATTAGAAGCAAAGAAATGAGGTTATTAAGAAAAGTAGAGGGAAAAACAAGATTGGATAGGATAAAAAAATTACAAACAGAGAAAAGCTCTAGACCTAAACTAAATCAATTACAACGACAATTGAAGTAGTACAACTGTAATGATTTGATCACATAATGAAAATTATAGAGGACAAGCAAGTAAGAAGCTCGGCGACGTAAAAGGTGAAAAAAAGGAAAGCTAAGAAAAAACAAGGATTGAAGAAGTGAAAAATAGTGCGGTGAAAAGTGGGTAGAAGTGGATTGAAGTAAGATAAAAAGTACAGAACAGAATAATATGGAAAGAAGCATGAAGAAGAATACTAACTAAATAGCTCAACTGTAACCCCCCACCTTACACCGAAAGGGTAAATAAGACTTGAAGGTTAAGCACATAAAAATATTTGGATTTATTAAAATTACTTGCAATTTGTCAATTTAATGTTATTAATCTTTTTGGCTACACCTGACGATATTGCATGTCCTTAAACAAACGTTATTTAGCAATGTACTTCCCATACGTAGGGGTAGTCTACTGAATCAAATTATTGTATCAAACAAATATACTTTTTGCCATCCTGAAGTGTAATGGGAACTTTACAATTGTATACACAGTAAGTGTAACTTACATTTTACGCTTAATGTGTTGTAACTTGTCTAACTATGCGGTAAAATAATCAAAATACACTGGACGTTTATGGGCATTTAGAAAAGAAATCATCTTTACTATATAATAAAGTTCATGTAAAAAAGTACTACCTACGTAAGTTATTTTTTTACTTTAACATTTCCTATATTTAAAACTAATTTATATAAACCAAAATCACGACAGCGACATCTGTCATTGTAAAAATCCGCCGTTACCGACATAGTCACCGATCGATATACCTGTCAAATACGCGAGGCGAACATTGATGAAATGTCAAATATCGACACCTACCTATTATTTATTACGAAGAAACCATGAGCAAATAAATATATTATTATCAGTCATAAACAACGTCTATTATTACAAATAAATTTTCGCTAGAAGAAGTACTCTAATGAAGGTAAGTAAAATCAAATTTGGAAATTGACTTAACCCCAGTATTTTAAACTAACCCTTTTCAGAAGTACAACTTATCTCATTAAAAAAAGTGATTTTCATTATCGTCGGCCAAAAAATTTGATACAATTCTCGTGCGTGAAGTATTTTACAGCTTTGTTTAAGGCACGAACCTTTAAGGCGAGTGCCTTATTAGCTGGAGCGCTGTAAAATACAACTTACACTCCCTCGAATGTAAATAACTATTCTTTTATTTGTTGATTTTTTTGTAAATAAAATTTATGTGTATTTTTTTTAATTGTGTGTTCAACTAATTTATAACTTATGAACGCAAAACGAGGCCATCATGCGACGATTTGTTACAATGTTATAATTTTTAATAATAAAGGTCACGGCCCAGAAACCCTGAAAAGAACCAACCTTTCATTATTTGGTAGCATACAAATTCCTTTGAAATAACTGTGCATATATTCGCGGCTATCCAACATATGAACACTTTGACAAGTTATATCGTACCGAGTATCACTACTTGAGACAGAGAACTGTTGTAAGTAGTTAATTTTAGATTTTTTTTTCTTTTATGCAGTAACTGCAAGTTAAACTGAATATTGAAACTGCTTAAGGTAATAAATTTTAAACACCGTAAACGGTAACTTCCTGTCTGATACTCTGAAAACTCTTGTTAAGTTTCTAATAAATTATCGATTAAAACAATTTTTCAACTAATCGCATAAAATATTAACGTGCACTCAATAAACTTCTATCGTAAAGTTTTAGTACATATAAAACGAGCATTAAATTATAAAATTTCAAATTTATATTACCTTAAATTTTCATTCGACATGAACATATTAAAATCATATCAAAATATTATGAGTATGCTCAGCAGTTAGTTACAGTCGCATAAAAATTAAATTAACGGCCGTCTAGTTATTATAATTCATTTTTAAAGGCTTTATTAACTTTGTTTCCTTTATTTCCAATTCAAATAATTGGTTTCTAAATATACTATTTGGAACATGGAGTCATGCAGCACATACTTTTACTAATTATCGAAGTTTTTCTCTAATACTAAACCCGTCCAAATCTACAGATTTTTAAAATTTATAATTGTATAATGATTTATGAAAATAAATAAAAACAAAATATAAATTGTCATATTTTTGTTTTTGTATTTTTATGCCAATAATACTGTAGTTAATTTTGTTATGAAAATTGGTCACCGCATTACCGCATAGTGCCGTCAGCGTCACTACAGTTGTTGTGTGATATGTGACTGTTGGGATATTTTACTACGCAACGTCAAACCTTCAACAAGGGAGCACTTTTGTTTAACTTCCATAAGCATATTATTGCAGTCAATAATATTTCTTTGAATCTTGTATTTTGACTTTTCTTTCAGAATTTATTATTATTTTGGGTAGAATGTATTTCCTTGTTTCCTTTTCTATTAGTTGTAGCAGTACATTAACTATTATTTTTCATTTTAAATACTTTAATTAGTAGTTTTTAGGTTATCTTCACAGTTTAGTTTTTTTTTAGAACCAGTTTTACAATAAATATTAGATAATAGTAGTTACATTAATTGTGAATATTGTACGGGCCTATGTAAAAGCATACGAAAAAAATAAAATTACTCCCTTGTTTTAGTTTCAAATTTCGCCACCAGATTCTCAATCTTATTTACATATCCCAGTAGCATTTAATCAGTAGTATGAGATATGATTTGATTATGCATAATATACGAGTGAGTGATTAAAAAGATACTATCTAGTTGAGAGCAAAGCTACACATAAAAAATATTAAATATATCGGAGTAGCTTAAAAAAAAAAACAAATGAAAACATAATTAATAATAATATACAGTGTGTCCCATTTAGAGGTGCCACCATTGGGATCTCGAGAACTGTAAGAGATACGATGTCGGTTAAATGGAACTTTTTATGCGCCTTTGGGAGGCCATCTCAGATATGCTTATATTTTTCCAAAAATTCTCATAGGGCACTAGATAATGACGAAAAACTGAATATTGTTGATTTTTTCTTTTTCAAATAACTTCTAAACTATTAATAATTGAGAAAATAGTTTCAAATATAAAAGATAGATATTTTTATTAGCTAACCAGTGGCGTACGAAATAAATTATTATATCTGTAAGTTTTTGAGATATAACACAAACTTATATTTTTTTAAATGGAACCCATATCTGATTTTAGTCTCAAAAAAATAAATATTTTTTCCTCTTTTCAACGATGTAAGGGTTATTATGTTTTATATTTGTTGTGCCTTCAAAAATTAATATTTTTTCCTTATTTTGTATTAAATTTACAATTATTTTGAAATTATTGGTAGATTTCTATTTGGAAATACTCCTTGTATTTAAATAATTTATTTCCTTAAAAATATTTGCTCAAAATTCGTATCAAATTAATTTTTATAATATTTTGTATCAGGTCGCCCTTGGCACATCATAGTGTAATTTGTAATTATGAGTCTAGAATGAAAATATTAAATAATAAAGGCATAAAACAAATTATTTTGATCAAATACAATATAATTAATAAAAATAATGATGTTTTTTTGGGAAATAATTAGAAAATTCAGGAAAATAAAGAGAAAAATTCAATTTTAGGAACAAAACAAATATAAAACATAATAATCCTTACACTATTGAAAAGAGAAAAAAATATTTATTTTTTTGAGACTAAAATCAGATATGGGTTCCATTTAAAAAAATATAAGTTTGTGTTATATCTCGAAAATTTACGGATATGAAAATTTATTTCGTACGCCACTAGTTAGTTAATAAAAATATCTATCTTTTATATTTGAAACGTTTTTCTCAATTATTAATAGTTTAGAAGTTATTTGAGAAAGAAAAAATCAACAATATTCAGTTTTTCGTCATTATCTATTGTCCTATGAGAATTTTTGGAAAAACAAAAGCACATCTGAGATGACCTCCCAAAGGTGCACAAAAAGTTCCATTTAACCGACATCGTATCTCTTATAGTTCTCGAGATCCCAATGGTGGCACCTCTAAATGGGACACACTGTATTATACAGCAAGGAAAAGATATATGCATAAAATTCTTTTGAGGTATTGAGGTGTATATACATAGGTATACTATATTTTCCACGACAAGGAAATAGAAAACTTTTTTTTACAAGAATAAATAATTTTGAAATTTAATACTGTCACATTTGGTTATTTAGTAGTCTTTGAATCGTTGTTTAAGGGAACAGTAATTTAACAATGAGTTAACAGTCAGATTTGAAATATATCGTGAAAAGATAAAGTCAGCCATCGGGCAAAGAAAAGGTCTTGGGTTCGAATCACGGGAGCAGACATAAACTTTTCATAATTTCTTTCAATACAAAAAAAATTGTTGACAGTTGAATCTTTACAAAAGACAGCAATAGTTAGTTAACAGTTTCTTGAAAATTGCTTTCAATATTTTTAATATAGTTCAGGTCTACAAAACCGCAAAAAAAAATTTGATGCTACCGGTGCGGCAGTTTTAATCTCTACATGTTTCTAAAAGCATTTTGATACCATAGATATTAACTTTTACTCTCGGTCAAGGAAAAATATATTTTATATACAACCGGTAAATAATGTTAACTTTATTCTTATAAAATTCATAACTTAATGTGCTTCATTATTTATCAAGGGAAATAAAGTACTCCCTAAGGAAATAAAGTACTCCCTAGGGAAAAAGTCCTTTGTTAATTAATATTGATTAACAGATAAGGAATATTATCAATTATATTTATTTTGGAAAAAATACAACAATTTTCGCTCTCGACAAATAATGACGAACTTTACTCCCTTGACATATAAACTACTATTAATATAATGTTATATTTTTATTGTAATCAAGTCTTATCACTGTTGTTACGTTATTAAAAGGATACGAATATAAATTGGAGTAATTTCAATTATTGGACAAACCGCTAGAAATTTTTTAACAAGATTCAAAGAACATGAAAAATCTTTCCGTCTTAAAAAAGAGGATTCAAATGTAGTCAAACACATGGTAGATTGTAACCATAATTTTACTATAGATAATTTAGAAATTTTACACATAAAGGAAAATTACTTTGAATTATGCTATTTGGAAAGTTTCGAGATCAATAAAGCCGCTTACAAAGACAAATCATTAATGAACGACCACCTGGACTTAATCCAAACACCTTTACTTAAAGGTATTGCCGAAACTTTTCAAGCAGCTCCGTAGTTTCCCAGTTGTCTTTAATTCCTTGAAATTTGTATTTACACAGTATTTAAGGTAGGTTAAGAATTATGTACTTTCATTCCTGATGATGGCATGTAGCCGAAACTAGTTGAACAATTATATTTATTTCGTGGACATCACCAATGTTTTAATTAATTTTTTACCCTTTGAAAAAATGTTCTACCAAGTGCCGACAACGTCCTCAATTAATACTAATTTCAATTATCATCATCTATTTTTTGTTTTTTGTAAGTAATCAATTCTTGAGACTGTAGTAAATAATTATGAAAATAGCTTATCGCCGTCAGAATTATAGTCAATTGAATTTAAACTTTTAAGTGCCCACCAAACTTTATGATTCTGACAACTCAATTTAGAAGAAGGTCGTCGAAATTTTAACCTTATAAACACTTTATTTAATGCTATTTGGAAAATCTCTTTTATGGAAAATACTTAGTACGAATAAAAGAACTGTCAACATAATATTTATCTACTTCATTGTGAAATGTCCCAGTGCAATTTCCTAGTCTAATGTCCAATCTACGTCCTTAATGATGAAAAATGTATCCCTAAGTGCACGTAGGTCCTCGCTGATTGGTCTAATTGCTCTGCGTCTTGTCAAGGTCTTCTGGGATATGAAACACGCACGAAGACGGACGTAACGGCATAACACCCACGCATGTGAGGGTGGTATATACATTATTCAACGTGAGAAATATGAGAAATAATTACCCGTTTACGAGGTCGAATTAACATAAAGCAAATGTTAATGGAATATATAAATATATCATTACGCCTTTTACACACACCGAGTACTGTTGAATGTACATTCAGAAGATGACAGGGTAAATTGAACAGTTTTTAGCCTCAAGATTCGTTCAATCATCAAAATTATTCTTTAATTGTTTATCTTTCGAAATATAACTCTCACTACATGATTCATTAAATTATAAACCAATAAGGATGCGTGATTTTTCTTAGTTACCACGTATTACGGCGGTTATTATTCAGTAACCATGGTGAATGAATATACGAACCTTTTTATATTCGAATATATACCTTGTCCAGATTTCATTTGAACAAATGACTTTTAAATCCTCTGTGTTAATCCTAATCTTTGCTACTGTGAATATTTTTACGTTTCACGCAAATATAGTTTCTTCTCAAAGTACATTATATGTCTATGAAAGTTGAAAATTGCTTGTAACTATTTAAAAGGGAAAAAGTTTTATTGCGGTTCCAGAGAACCATAGTTGACCTGTAAAATTCTTATCCAAGATGTTATGCTTGCTTTAACAATGAACGCTCATTACTAAATTGAGCAACTGGTAGTGCCAAAATGTAAATATGCACGAGGTACAGGATTGTATTGAGTTATACCACAATAAAAATTTTCCCCTTTTAAATAGTTACAAGCAATTTTCAACTTTCATAGACATATAATGTACTTTGAGAAGAAACTATATTTGCGTGAAACGTAAAAATTTTCACAGTAGCAGAGATTAGGATTAACCGATTAACACAGAGGATTTAAAAGTCATTTGTTCAAATGAAATCTGAACGAGGTTATTTTGTTCTATGTATTCAAAGTTATCAATGCCATTTTGAATTCTATATACACAGCGTATAGAGTACAATCTTTTTTCAAACACAGTAGCTACTTTATAAATGAATATGTAGTTTGACTTTGAGCAGAAAAATCAAGCTTTTTGTGGATAGCTCCGAATGCACCGAAACGAATAATTAAACGCGCCCATTATTTGACAGCACAGCCTTATTGAAATAAAAATTTGATAAGTAAATATTTAGTTATTTAATCACAAGTCCAGAAACTGCGTTGATGCTACTGTGAGTTTATTTAGAAATACGAGAATTTCAAGATAATATAATATTTCATTTTAATATTTAAAAAGATATGTTATATGGCACACAGTTTGATGTTTCATGCAGAAGAAATTAGACTACATGCCTAAGTGAAATTTACTGTTTAGTTCTTAATTTCTTTTTATTCATGATATAGTATACCTGTATACAACTCGACAATAGAAAATTCTCGAAATACGCAAAGAGTTACTTTTTGAAAATACCACTGGACCTTCGGTCTTGGAGATTCATCTGCCCTGTTTCTACCCCAGAACTTTACAGTGAAGGCACTGTTGGAGCGATTTAAATGAAACAAGCTGGATTTTTTCTATCGATTTTTAACTTTTGATGATACTTGGATCCACCACTATACTTCTGGAACGAAGGAACAATGAAACCATTGAATTGTGAAGAGTGAATCTGCTCCAAAGAAGTTTATTTTGCAGAATACTTTTTGGATGTTTGAACGTCGATGGAAAATGTGTATTGACTTAAAATGAATCTATGTTGTAAGTCCTTGAGAATTTCGAAATACTTAATTGCAGATTTTTTTGTTAACGGACGAACAATACTTATACCTGTGATCTGAAATATATTTTAAAGATGTAGTTAAATTGTACACTTAGTAAAAAATTCGAGAACTTCATTTTTTCAAAAATTAATAATATATAGTATAAATATTATCCTTTGAAAGTGATTCCCATTATATATAATGCACTTATGCCAACGTATTTCCAATTTGCAAAACACTTGTGGAATATGTGTTGTATAGCCTTCAGCTGCTTTGGCGATTATGCCTTGCCTCCCCTATGGTCGCCAAACGTTGTCCTTTCAATATCCTCTTCATCTTCGGGAGGAAAAAGTCACAGGAAGCCAACTAAACTTTTCTTTCGAGACGTACATTCCACACTTGTATAATAAATAGCTATTATTTAACTTTGCTGTTAAAGTATTATTTTAGCTGCCCTTGCAATTGAAGAGTTGTTTGATCCACTATTTTTAGTGTACATACGCACACTTTAAAACACGCTGCAGAAAAAAAATTAATAAATCGACTTTATATTGCATGTAACTAATACAACTTGGCAACCTACATAATAAAAAAAATGACATATGACAACCATTTGTATATCAGGTCACGCACATTTCATTCAAACCATGTATTTTATTTAATAATAACAATAAATAATGAAATATTGGTTTAACCAGAGATTTGTAAATAATAATCATAAATGTCAGTGTAGGAAACAACGCATTAATAAATTAATTTATTTCAAATCGTCACTAAAGTGCACAAAAATAGTTATTAAAAGTTCAGATATCGGCAATAAAGTAATCCAGTATACGGCGATTTCATGCAAATGCAATGTTGCCAACCTTATAATAATTATTGCACATATAAGATAATTTCAGTAGGTGTAAGATATATAATAGTAAATTTGTACGTAAAAGCCAAAAATTATGTGCAAGAAGAACGAACTAAACAATTCCGATGAAGACGATTCAAATGAAACATAATATTAAGGTTTTTTTTTTATGATAATCTCAATGTTCGGAGATTAGTAACATTGACAGTTACAACAACATAACCTATAAAAATAAATATTCCTTTCATTTTCACAAATTTTCGATTTCAAATAAAATTTAATATGCACGCACTGAAGTTCCATTTTATCACTCTATTCTTTATTGTTTATTTTTCTCAGTACTTTGATACATAAATAACTATTTTACGTATTCGACAATAACTATTGATTAATACGAACATACCGTTAGATGGAAAAATACTGTTCTGGTATTTATATTGAATATTTAAAAAAAGATTATATAAATACTGATGACGTACAAACAAAAACTATTCCTGAACTATAATACAAGAGAAAATAAACTATTTCTTAGCTTATTTTTCACCAGAATATTATCATTTCTTATTATATAAAAAACAACTTAACCTCCCGTGATACAAGGTATATGATTCTTTTCTTTCACGAAATGACGTTCAAACTTTTCAGGTAAAATCCAGGATTACTAAGAAACTAAGCGTTTAGTGTAAAATATTCCGTTGCCTGGCGTCTCAGCAATAAAGCAGTGCAACTCGTGTAATAAATTATTTGGTAGAGCCAGCAAAACAAATATCACAATAAACCAATGAATGTATAGGTACACACATAAATTACGAGGAGGGAGAAATATACATATATCTTGATTAATATTGCTAATATTTATTACATTACAGAGAATGTTCCATTCAATTGCGAATTTAGGCGAAACAAATTTTATTCAATATATAGGATGAATCCGTGCCTCAGGTTTTTAACAAGAAACAATAGTGTTCTCAAATATTATTTCTCCCGTAAAACACTATGACCGGTAGTATTTACTCAAAATTTTAGTCACCCTGATTAACTAATTACCATGACTACCATTTAGAAATACATTGGGGTGATTAAAAAACAACTGAATTTTTTTAGTCAACACTTAATAACCCCTGTTTAAGAGTAAATACTACCGGTCTATAACAGTTAACTCCCACACTCGACCTTCAGTTTTTGAAATATTTGCATACTAAATCCATTTTCAGTATGTCTTTAAATTAAGTTTACTGTGGCGGCAAATGAATATATTTTAATATTTTGACAACCCAAATATTCGCTATTTTATTCTCTCTTTATAAAGCACTACATTAGTTATTTGTTGCGACCGAAGCAGGAAAATCTTAAGAGCGCTAAAGGATTTCGCGGACAAGGTGTACCTACACAAATTTAAAAACGAGTTTAAAAAATATGTATGAAATTACGAATTATATAGTTTTTAAACAATTTAATTCAATGAAATAGAAAGGCGGCTTCCATAGGATTGGTATTTGTTGTCACTGTAATTGTCATATTATTATAAATAATCTTCTCACAAGTGTCAAAGTGACTTTTAGTTTAACGGACGTTACTGAGGTAATTTTATTGCACAAGTAATATTTGGAAAAAAAAACTATTTACCTACCCATATTACGTCACGGATTCCCTTGCATATCATTTTTTAAATATACATATTTATTTTTAAAAAAATACATAAATAACAGTGATTTGAAAATATATCACAACACTATATCGATACGACTTCGTACAGTGAAGCTTTTTGGGTGAGTATGAAAAAGAAAAAAAACATTGATTTCCAATTAAAAAGACATACCGTTCTATTAAATTTTGCGAAAAAATACAAAGATTGGACGATAGCCGATTGGAAAAGAATACTTTTTCCGACAAATCCAAATTGAATCTATTTGAAAGTGATGTAATATATTTTTTGCACGATGGAGATTTTTTAATGTTTACCGATAGGGTTTCCAAGGTAGAAGGTTTTATTTACAAATTACTGAACGGTAAGCGATTGCATGTCACTACTTACTGTTTATTGGCGTCTATGTTTCTGGTTGAGTGGGCCAGTCTCTGATAAATGACCTAGAGATTGATTCGAAGACGGAAATCTTGTGAAATATGTCAAATATGATTTTTTTGATATAGTATTTATTACAATTTTCATGCAGGACGCGTTTTTTTGGAACAGCTTGTATAATTATCTAAAAAAAATCAAATCTATCTATCACTGCCTAGATCTGTTCCGCTATGTTGTTCTTATGTGTGAATTCAAGTCACGCGCACGTACGTTCAAAGTTCGGGGTTGCGGGGGTGGAAATCACGCTCATGAAACTTGGCCACGTCGGCTGGGATTTCTCCAGACGCCAGGCCTACTAGATACAGACATCGGAAGGGCGTAACACAACGCATGCACTACGTCGCATCACGTACAAACCATATCTAATAACAAACTTTTATTCCTAAACAATTCACTTTTTTGGAACTGAAAAATATCACTGGAAAGCATAAAAATAATTTAACTAATTTAACATTCAGCCATTTTAACGTGAATAAAGAAACGTTCTTTTCAAATCGGGTCTAGCTATTCGCAAATACTGGCAACAAGATCTAATTCATTATCAAAGACTACACAAAAGCTTGTCCGGAACTAAGAAATTTTGAAAGAAATATTTATACCGAAAAGGTATATAATCGTAGGAGAAATTTCTTTCTTTCTTTTTTTTCTTTTTTTTTTAAACCTCTCCACAGGATTAAATCCCAATTACTGAGAAGGTTCACATACACAAACATCCATGCCTTAGTGGGATTTGAATCCAGAACCCCGAACACACTCATGACTAAGAGGCGTTGCTCTAACTTGACTTTTTATCTTTATGTTAGATATATTATTATTTATAATTTCCTTCAAAAATACATAGTTTATTTAATAGTATTTTTGTAACATAATACTCGTAGATGCGATCTGTTTTTTAATAATACGATTATTTTAAATATTATGAAAAAAATCAATCAAAATTTATTTTCATATGTAATATAACAAGTGATATGATTATCATCGATGATATTTTCGAATGGAACCGAGTTGAAGATTTTACGAGTACGAATAACGGGTGAAATACGTATGCTGCTTCTGTTTAACGAGCAATATCTTGGATTATTAATCATATCACGACCTTATATTTAATGAGAGAATATAATGAATTTTTGTTAAAATTAACTGTCAATGTTACAAAAATTCCTTAGTAACAAATATAAATAAGGTGATAATTTCTTTGTTTTTTATCATCACTGTAATAGGCTTATGTAACTAGGGAGATTCTTAATGCTGATTGGCAAAAACATATTACGTGTCTAATGAATTGTATTCTCTCAGTAATATAAGCTTTGTTCGATGACATGTCCGCCCTAGTATTAACTTTCTTACACTAACGTGTTTTATAACAAACGGGCAGCTTCTGGCAGGATGTTCGATGACAAAAATTTCAAGAACTAGTGCTCACGTTTCTGACCTGACTCGCGAGGTGGTGTAGAAAGTGCAGACTAGGAGTGGGGGTAACTAAATGTTGTTCGGTAGACATTTTAATTCTGTATTAAATAATTTTTAATGCACGTTCTCTTTGTTTTGTTATATAAAGAATTAATTAATATATCTGTCTCTGAATCTGATGAAGAATCAAGTGATGATTGATCTTCGTCAGAATCGTTTATTAATTCAAACACTATGCTCTTTAAAACAGGCATTTCTGCAGTCGCTTCTTTGCAGCTTTATGATATGACTGTGTTTATAAACAACCTAACCTTTTACACCTTTGGCTACGTTTGGCTTGATTACTCACAGCTGAGCGAACTTGCCCAAATATACACTAGTGTGTTTTATGAAACCACAAGAATTAGACTGTACTAGTGTACACTAGACTGCACTGCACTATTCTGCTCTGCACTTCAAGCACTTCTCATTCTCACTTAGTATTTTTAAATTATTATAAAATAACAATTTCGGCAATTTTTGTTTAATATTTTTGTGTGCATGCTAAGACTAATACCCAATGTCGCATTTTGGCATTTAGTATGTTGGTCTTCTTAACATAATTACAACTCCAAATGGCAACTAATGACATCCGTTGGTTTGTATGGCAACACTTTAGAACAACAAAAATGAATTATACAATTCAATTTAATTTGATACTTTAGATGGAATGTTTAAATAGAAGGCGAGAAGTTATTCTTTGGCAGTAAATTTGATATTTTACACAAATTATAGCAACAAACATAATTTGTGTAATTCAGGGCATCGAAACCGCCAAAAACTGGGTTCGGTTTAGGTTCAAGTTAATTTGTTTTTTGAGAAATGGGTTCGGGTGCGTTTCTGGTTCAAACATTAATAAAATTTGCGGTTTTGTTTGGGGTTCAGGTTCGGTTCGACTTAATGAAAATTGAATTAAAGTTTTTTTTAATGACAAACAAATTAAAATAATTTAAAATAAAAAAATATTTTTAATATTTTTTTACATATTCAAACATTTAAATTTACCGCGATAAAAACAGTTCAATATAGTTGTTTTATTTAAATTTTAATTCTGTCTGTTGTCTGTTCATTCATTTGTTTCTCTGGTTTATTCTTGCATTAAAGTATTCGTACGCGTGCTAGCGTCGGTCCTCAGTTCTCAATGTTTTTGTGACGTGAAATGAGTGTTTTTGTTGGTAAGTATTTACGAACAATTTGAACGTTTTATTTATTATTATAAACTTTATCAAGTGTTTTATGTGTTATTTATACTATATTTGTTTATTTAATAGTGAAATGTGGTTATGATCCGTGATCCGTAGCTTGCAGTCCAAGGAAAGAAGCAAAGGCAGACTTCGTAAAGGTTAGATATTGTATTTTGTTTTAAAATTTGTTTATTATAAATGTTTTCATAAAAATAACAATATTTCCATAGCTTATTTCATTTAAAACTATATATTTTTAATGTAACAAAAGGTTAGGTTACATTGACACAAAAATACGTAGCAGTAGGTATACGATAATAGTTTAATGAATGTTTGGAGAGTCTATCTATAATATATTTTGTTTTAATTCAGAATTAAAAGCATTATTTGGTATATTACACATAAAAAATAGACAAACATACAATTATTTTATTTACTTATAGTGTAATTATTGAAAGTATTCATAATTTTATTACAACAAAATTCTGAACGATAATAAAAACATTAAAATTATAAACCAGGTTTTTTGAATGACAAACAAATAAAAATAATTTAAAATGAAAGCCGCAATTTTCGAATTTTAATATCCGGTTCGATTCCAACTCGGGTTCAATTGAAAAATATATCTGAGGTTCGGTTCTGGGTTTGGGTTCGGTAAAATGTTATGGTTAGGTTCCGGTTTTGGTTCGGTTCAGGTTCGGGTTCGATGTCCTTGTTTAATTAGTGCGCGTCAACCACAAGGCATAATTTCTAAAATCCTAAATAATGATGTCATCTAGGGCATACAAATTTAGGATTTATATATTAGGGCGATAGAAGTGCAACATCGGACACAGCCTAATCTAGAATCCCGTAGCTATGTTTTAAATACGATGACTTAGACGTAGATACTGCAAGGTGTATTGCGATGTAGCATTCACAAAAATACTGTGTAAAAGGCGTACCTGACTTTTCAGTAGAAACATTACAGCTATTTGAAAATTTACATGACTAGTCGATTTTTCGTCATTAGACAAATACATCAGAAATCGCCTTGCTTAAACAATCTATACAGTTTTTACCAAGGACTATAAATAAAAACTTCGATGCTTAATATCTTGTTTTTCGACACCTATAGATAAATAAATACTGCGTTTTTTATTGCATCAATATGTAGGTATATGAATATTACATTTTACATTATCATCATTATAATGGTCATGAAAAATAATTCAAAATTTATTATTATAACTACGCTCTGAAATAATTACAAACTAAATTGTTATAATGTTATTCATCAGTGGAAACATTGTTCATGTAAAGCTGAAACCACATTTTAATAATGAAAATTATTACTATTGATTTTTAAATAGAAACAAAATAGTTTTGAAATCATTTTGATATGTATTATTTCCGATATATTATGTACAAATAATAATTAGTGCTAACCTTATGTTTTGATGCTCATATATTTATTTGCGTTACAGCTGGCACCAATATTTCCAATAACTTCCTTGTTGCAATAAATATTTGGTTGTTGGTTTTAAGTTTTATCTGTAATGTCTGTTGGTTTTATTTATGATGATCTGCACAGATCAAATCTATAGGTGTGCCGTTAAGGCGGCTCGGGGCGATATTAAAACACATGTAAAGTCTCGACGGGGAGGCAGTAAAGCACTGACGACCGACGCTGTCGGATATTAAGGCCGACGCACCTGGCAGGAGACATTTGCGGCCTGATGTCTCTACGCAGGAAACAATAAAAACACTCATAACCTACAGCTTTACGATACACCTGTATTTATGAACAGTAAAACTCTAAATACCTAACTCTAACATTAATATGACTACCAGACATTTATAAATAGCGGAACAGACCTAATCTAAAAAAGAAAAATGGAAACTATTTGTTGGAAACCTCCATTATTTTTCTTATAATTATTTTCATGAAACGTCAACTAAATTGAAAGCAATTTATACTATTTGCATTTCTTGAAAGTATTAATTATTACTCGTATCAGTAATTTTTTTTAATATTCTTTGACATAAATGTTAATCTCATTTTATTCGCTATTAATTAGTGACAACTGACAAATTCATATATTTCAACAAATTATTTAAAATAACTTTCGTGGTCAATAATTAGAAATATGCATGGTAAATAAGCAATTTAATAAAATAATTAATAAAGAAACTACCTATATTACATATAGTATAAGTTTTGTTACCACTGCACTGGAAGATCAAAAAACTTTGCTGCGAAAACTGAAATTTAGCAAAAGCAAAAATTTTTACCACCTCTCGCTAAGAGAAGTATTGGATTCATGCTAAAAATCACGAATCCAAATTTTAGTGCATAAGCACGTTTTAAGGTCAATAGAAACCGATTTTAACATTTTTATAGTAATGCCTCTCTCTATCTTTGTCTCTCTCTAAGTGTGTGAGTGTGTGAGTGTGTGAGTTTCTCAAATTCTATAAGTCTAATGACCAATGGGGGATTACGGCTCAATCGAATTAAAGGAAAATAGTAAAAAAATACGAATGTATATGCTGAATAACGAATATTAATAAAAAAATGAAATAGTATATTTGAGATATTTCGGAAATAAAGGGTTTTTTCTTATAACGCTTCGACACTAATATGAAAATATTTTGATTGGCGACCGAGAAACCGCCTATACATGCATTACAAATAGCGTGTTAGGAGGTGGGATTACTACCAATGGAAGTTAAGAAATTCAAATTCGAAAGGAGGGGTTAACATTCCTGTACTACAGTTTCCAAACAGTTTTTATTTTAACATAAATTTCTTGCATTAAACTTAATAATTTAAATACACCTGTAATTATACAGTGTTATAATATTCATTTATTTTTATGTAAATATAACTTAAAATAGCATATATTTCAAGAACATTTAGGTCCATGATGAAAACAGTTTGATATAAAAACACATAAATGTGACGTCACGTCAATCTTTTAAAAATTCGGGAGACCATAACTCGCTTATTAATAGGAATTTTTCACCGGATTTTCATCAAAGTCTTAGTTTTCCTAATATTTTCAGATGAAATTATAAAAAAAAAATGGTGTATCCCCCAATTATGGTTTACTTTCATTATCTCGTTATTTCATGCATACATTTATTTGAAAATCGACTTCGAATACCATGAAGACGAGAGAAAAGGGCTGTGAATGAATGAAAAAATTCAATATTTTCAAAATTAATAACTTTTTTTAAACTTCAATAGTCTCTATCTTAGTGGTATGGTCTAGTTTTATAATAAATGAGCAACTTTTTTATTTGATAATATGGTGAAAGATCCTATTGTACACAAATTATAAAAAAATGTATGACTAATTTCAAAAGAGTCTAATTCACGAAAGATGATTATTAACCCACTAATACCCAGTAGGTCGTTTTCGATCCAACGTATGTTTTATTATATAGGAACTTGTTTATGATATTTGAAAGACGTTGGATGTTGTAGCATGCATTATTAACTTTTAATAAATGGAGGATATCGCAGATCACATTATATTAGTTGATCAACCACGCAGACAATGTGCTTTTGTGAAAAATAAAACGGTTAATGCCTGTGGCAATAGTATATCGCTTCATGATAAATGTTTAGCACATTTCCGCAACAAATAATAATTATATGCATATTAAAACAC
Organism: Ophonus ardosiacus; assembly: GCA_943142095.1. NCBI lineage: Eukaryota > Metazoa > Arthropoda > Insecta > Coleoptera > Carabidae > Ophonus > Ophonus ardosiacus. Next base: position 12,704,007 of record OW964830.1, on the reverse strand, counting down.
AATTTATTTTGTAATTATTAAACAGAAAAATATCATCTACAGTTTTTTGCTAACTTTCTCTTGATCTCTTGACATAATTACTCAGGACCAGTGGGTCATTTTCGACCCTGTCATTATTTAAAGAAAACATTTTTTTTAATTTTTCACTATTTTTATGGAACCATTATATGTAAATAAATCAAATAATAACAAAATTAATAAAACAACAACTAAAAATAATGGTCACTAATAGGGTAAAGGTCATTAGTTAGACGTTATTTAAAATGTAACAGATTATAAACCTAAACAATTTGAAAGAAATGAAACACGTATAGTTCTTTGCTGTAAATTTACCATCTGCAGTTATTTGTATTGTTATCCTAATGTTGCGGATTAGAAAGTCAAAACAATGAACGCGAACTTAATTATAATTACATTTACCTTCTTAAAATACTCTTAGATTGAATTCACATTTCAAATACTCGCCCAGTTTAAATATTTATTACGCATAAATCTCTTAATTGTAAAATATCGTGCTTCTCTATTTACGTCAAAAATGATTTATATTCGCTACTAAACATTTGACCAGTAAGTAGTCTTTTATAATCTCTGTGTAGAACTATTTTTCCTAATTTAAATAGAGGTTGAACAGCCCAGATAAATTCTGCGTGGAAATGACAGCGAGTTTTCCGATACTGGGAATGGACGCCATTAATTATGAAAACATATGTTCCCGGCCGAGCGGCGCCTACAAAACAGAATCAATTCACCCAGCCTGAATTATTAGCAGGGGGATGGAGGAAAATTATACCATATGGCAAATTATTCACATCATTCTAAGAAATGAATTAAATCATATAGTATGTTGTACTTATAATTATAGAGATTATACATAAATTAAATGGCAATGTATTATTATTCATGAAACTGAATAATAATAAATAAGAGTTTGAATATACACATAATAACCAAATATAAATTGCACACCAAAGGACTCAGAACTTTATTAGTATATTACATCCGAGGTGGGAGATGTTTCATTACAGCCGAGGGCTTATTTATATTAGCGAGAGGCGAAGTCTCGAGGTGAGATAATGCGCGAGGCTGTTATGAAACTCCCACCGAGGTTATGTGTACTATTTTATTCACAATCATCCTCATTTTAAATCAATAATTTTCAAAATAAATCAATGAATTATAACCTTTAAATTTATTAATATTTTGACAGCTGTCTTAAAATTTGTTTAGCCTACTTAATTATGGGGATCTACGGCAATGTTGCTAGGCAACCCCTACATAAACATTTCCAACACAAGAGATCTGTTATTTTCAACCCAAGAGATTATCATTAAAGTTAGGAATGACGTATTTTCCAACCTCCAAAAGGTTAGGAATCTGTATCACGCTAAGAGAGTTATTGGGCTCATGCTAAAAATTGCACACCCAGATTTTATTAAATAAGCACGTTTTAAAGTCAGTAGAATTTTTACAATGATGTCTGTGCGGATGTGTGTGTGCGTGTGTATGTGTGTGTGTTTCTGGATGTTGGAGGGATGGTTTCTCAAATTCTATAAGACGAAAGACCAATTTAACTACGTATTTCTTAATTTGACATTAATGGGAAGAGCTGATAGCTGAAACGGTTTCGGTAACAACTGGATAACCGGAAGTAGTAGTTTCTTTAAAAAAATCTTCTAAATATAATTTTTTGGAAATTTATATTATTACAAATATTAAAGAATATAAATTCTCTATCCGATACATTTAACATTTTTATTATATCTTCTATAGATTTAGAGATAGAGAATTATAAATATATAAAATAATTCATTGTAATGAATTTCACAGCCCAAACAACTCCATGGAAACTAGTTGAAAAATTAAAATGTTTGTAACTGAAAGAAAAATGTTAGTGTCAAAAATCCAGGTACATTACTAAAGGCTTTTCTGGGAAGTACATTTAAGGATGCCGCGAGATCTCGCATTTTCGAGATCTCGTCTCGAATTTTCGAGACGAGGCTAACCTTATTTTCGTCGAATGAGACGAGAGTAATACCCTCGAGATTTGCTCGAGACGAGAGTAGAAATTCGAGATCTTGATTGTAAAATTTGTTTATATTGTATAAATATATCTAATAAAAATATATAAAATATTAATCGGTAAAAATAAATAATTTAATTGACTCTTCATTTACATTCATATTTTTTTCTTTATTTTAGTTTTATTGGGCTTTAGTAAAAGAAAATGCACAAAAGTGAGTTCAATGGTATACTCTCCACACTCAAAGCCTACGCTCTCTAGGCGAATAAATAATCATTATTATCAACATTTGGGCATAAAACTGATTGTCGCAACAGGTAATAAGCCATGATATTATTGAGTATTTTTTTACCTATATGTTGCTTGTAATATTAATATATTTATAATTGCTAATTATAAATTCGAGAAATTCGAGACTCTCGAGTCGAGATCGAGAGAAGGCAAGAAAAAATATGACGAGACGAGATGCAGAGAAATCTCTCGAAAATTCGAGACGAGACGAGAGTGAATTGTTTCTCGTCGTTTCTCGTCTCGCGACATCACTAAGTACATTTAATATTTCTTATTTTATTAATTAAATCTCTATTTTTTTCTGTACATACGAGTACTCGTACTATAAAATAAATTTCTTGGCAAAAGTCTGTCTGTTTATTTGAGTTAATCTCGAGAATCAATGAACGGATGACTAAGTACATTTAATATTTCTTATTTTATTAATTAAATCTCTATTTTTTTCTGTACATACGAGTACTCGTACTATAAAATAAATTTCTTGGCAAAAGTCTGTCTGTTTATTTGAGTTAATCTCGAGAATCAATGAACGGATTTTGATGCAGTTTGACTATTCTACAGCGTTTTTCAAATTGAATGTTCGGATTATAAATTACTCTCATCCAGCAACCCTACGAATTTTTAAACATCTGAATTGACAGAAACAATAATTAATGTTTAACAATTATTCATGGAAAATTTCACAGTCCAACAATGCATAGAAATTATTCAGCGGTGTTATGAAAATTGGCATTTTGTAATTTGTAATTTCGACCAAAAAATCATTTTCAACAACGAAGCTCATTTTTGGCTGAACGGTTTTTTGATGAACATGCAAAAATCCTGTATACAGGCTGAATACAATTTGTCAAGAACCATGGAGCACTCATTGCAACCAGAAAAAGTCACTCTGTGGTGCGGAATGTGGCCTGGAGTCATCACCTTATTTTTTAAGACCATTGAGGGTCGTGCATTTACTGCCAATGGAGAGAGGTATAGAGCTATGATAAATGATTTAATTTTGTTCTTGTTTACTTCATTTGCATTTCCAATACATTTTTTTTTAACTAGATAGTGCTACGTGCCACATAAATGGTGAAATAATCGTTGTTTAGCAGGAAAAGTTCTCTGGAATGAATTGACTACTATAACAGTGTGATTTCACTCCTTCAGACTTTTTCTCTGGAGTTAGTTGAAATCACTCATGTACGCCAATAAGCCAAGAACAAGTCAACAGCTGGAGAAGAACATACGGCAAGAAATTGCTTGCGTGGAATCTCAAATATGCCCAAATGTGATTGAAAATTGGATTTCTCAGGCGTGGCGGTAATCTCAAAGATGTTATTTTGTATTAACTTTGTTCCGAGAACGATTTGAAAGCGTTAGTAACCGTCAGTTACATAAAAGCATTCACAGAGTCACAAATTTCAAACTCTGACTACTATACTAGCCGTTAAATAAATATAGCCTGCGGTGTTGCCATTTCTTCTTAACTTGGCATTTTCAACATAACCAATGAAATTGGCAACAGTATAGAAATCTCCAGTCTAAATTTATTTGATGGCAAGTATAGTTGACTGTTCACAGAAGTTTTCAGACTGGTTGGGATTGATTGGCAACGGTCAGAATAATTTCCAACTCGGCTGAAAATTTTTAATTTGACATGCGCATTTAAATTTTTCAGGAATTATGACATATTCGAGTTTATTTTCGTTTACAGAAAATTAGGTTATCTGTGAAATTACTGTTTGATTCATTACATATAAATGTATATTTATTATTTTAATAAATATTTTCAAGAGTCAGTATATTATTGTAAAATAATAAGAACGCTATTAAAATTCCCTTATTAATAGATGACGGATTCAGATAGCAGCATGTTCAATAGAATATTTGACTTTTTAAATTATTTTCCAGTAAAGATGACGATTTTGAAATAATGACTATTAAAATCTCCCAAAATACAAAATATTTTTCGACCCTTGTAGATAAAATATGTGCTTTGCAGTTTTTATTTGTTTTTACGAGATATCGTCAATCGATTCCGATTAATTAATATCGTATAAACCTCAGATGAAAAAGAAAAACTTTTGGCGATATATTCAAAATCATTTTCGTGTGAAGTCAGAGTGGATCGTAGTAGATACATTTCATTAAATGAAGCTATATATATATATATATATATATATATATATATATATATATATATATATATATATATTTGCTTTGATGATAATTAATACCATTTTCACAAAATTGATTGAATTCTGATAATACATTCTATAATTATGTAGACACACTGGAACTGAATTTTTGTTATAAATAGACAGCTGTGATTAAAGAGCATTACAGATATTTAAAAACTGATTAACAGCTAACAAATAACACAGAAAGTGTGTTCAAATGAAAAAAGCAATAATTTTGAATTTATATTATATATTTATATATATTTAATAAGTGTAAAAATAAAGCTTTAATTAAACATTATATTATTATTATTATTTAGTTTATTTGTTGTAAGAAATACATCTTATACAAATTGTGAATGACAACATAAAATATAAAGATACCATTTGAATTCACATAATAATTAAAATGGGATACTAATGCAACCTTTCACAAATATTTACAGGTGTTCACCAAATCTGCATGCAATTAATAATAGAACTAACATACATGTATAAATAACAAAAATAAATATAATCAATTAATAACCGTGAGATTTAGCTAATTTACTATTATAACTAACCTAATGGTAACATAAAGAGTATTTTTAACTAAGTAAAATATGAAATGAATTGGTACATTTACGTAATGACTAACTGTCATTTTACTCATTCATAAAATAACTTCTAGTTTTTAGAGCATTAATAGTGTAATAAAATAAATTGTTTATTTTTTCTTTATCTAAGTTTGCAAATAATTCGTGGCAGTTGTTTTGGTTAACGTTTCGGATATATTTGTTAAGGTAATGAGTGCGGAAGGGTTGGGAGATCGGACATTGTATGAAAAAGTGGTACAGGTTTTCTAGAGATTGCATGTTACAAATGGAGCAATTTTCTGTAGCATTTAATGTATATTTAATACCATTGTAGAAAATGGATAGGCCTCTCTTGCTGGAAAGTTTAATTTGAGCAATTACTCTTATTTTGGCTATAGGTACTTTATGCTGGAGATATTCTTCTGTTTCAAAATCTGTTTTTAAATATTTATAGAGTTGGCTGTAACGAGATATTGTACAGTTTTCTATGTCTTTATGTTGCATTTCGAGACGGTACTTATTAATAATAGTGCTTATAGTGCTGTTCGATATTTCTTGACTTTTCCATATGCTTTCATGTCCCAGTTCTGTGAGAAATACTCTTAATTGGGTGCACCAGTTGTATTCTGGTTTTGCGTTCCCTCGGTTATCTAAGTATAGTAAACGGTCGTGATTCTAGTACTTTCCATTTGAAGTATTTTTTTCCACCATTTTAATGTTCGGTTCCAAACAGTGACAGATATATGATCAGTTCCTGTTTCTAACCTTGCCAAATGGTTTGGAGTGTTTATATTGCAGTGCAAAATGGCTTTTAAGTACCTCAACTGACATTTTTCTACACCTTAAACATTATAAGTATTACGGGTAAATTTCTGGAATGTGGTGTAAGTGTAATTGGGTATTATTAACCATACTCGAAATCTTAGTCATACGGCTTGTATTATTGCAAAACCGACGTTTCGGTGTACACTTATTCCTTGTTCAAGGTAAGAAAGAAAGAGTATTAGGTAATTTTGACCACAAAAAATTGTATATACATGTAGGAAATTCAACTTTCGGATCATATTCGTATACAAAAAGGACATTAAAATGTATTATATAAATGCACATACTCGCTAGTAGTTATTAAAATTAATCACCGCCATTTTTTATGTTTGTATCAAAATACGTACGGCAAACTTAATTGAATCTGCATGATTTCTTTGTCGGTACTGCTTTATATAGAGTTCTGTAAGCTGTGTAAGCACATGCGATAAAGGCAAAGGAATACTCAACCAACCGAGTTTGATTCGAGTGCATTCCGCTTCTTTCAACGTACTTTATACACGATATCACCATTCGACTAGAAATTTAAATAATATAAAAAGAAGATTGAATATATATATTGTCAATTCTTGCAGCTATGTACACTTTCAGAACATAAGTTCTAAATAAATAAATAAATAATTGAAAATACCATGAAGATTTTTATTCCGTTTTTCCAATGCCAATCTACTTTTACAGATTTCAATATTGACAATATTTTAGGCATTTATAGGATTTTTCTTATGTATGTATCACAACTGGTTCTCTTTGAATTTGGATCATGATAAAGCGACCCCAGAAGATATTTGTATATTACGATTACGCAAAGAAGAAGATGATGATGATGAAGAAGAAGATATGCAAATGCATAAAAGTGACCTCTCTGGAGTTCTGTTGACAAGAGCCCGTTAGGATAGGTTAGGTGGAGTTCTGTTGACGAAAGTCCGTTACACCAACATGATATGGACGCCAATAGCATGATGAATCAGCAATCAGCGACAGAGAAGGAGTTGTTTCTTGTTATCCTTTATTTAAAATTTAAGTCTGATTGGTTGATTACGATGATCGACTGATTTCAGAATGTAAAAATGGAAAATAATCAGACATGCAGTCGTTTGTAAATTATTTATTTCCTGGGTCGTATAGGGGATTCAATTGCTACTTCACAATTTTGACTATTTCTAGCCCTGAAGAAGACTTTTGTTAAAGTCGAAACGTCGGCCAGGAAATAAATAATTTACAAACGACTGCATGTCTGATTATTTTCCATTTTTACATTAAGTCTGATTGTTTAATCTTGTACCACCTTTTACATTCATTTATTCCTCACTTTTGTGCCACCATGAATTTTAAAATTTAATTGTAGATGGTTGCATATTTGACATTGACTTAATCAGACAAAAGTAAACATTTCACGATTCATAACATGAATCAATTTATGTATTTATTCATAAATACTTATAAGCCTCATTCACAGCTCCAAAAATCAAAATAAAATTACACATAAAAATAAAAATAATGATATAAACAATAGATTCTTATGAAAGTGTTCATAGCTCTCGAAAATAAAATTAAACATAAGACATAAACACAAGGATTTGCAAATGTTAAATATTTTACACAAAAATAAGCACATATGTATATAACAACTGTCATTTGACCTGTCAATTTACTGTCTGCCAAATGGATTTCAATTTAAATATAATTTTAATAAGCTGTCTTAAGGCAAAGGTTCGCATATATGATTGCGTACAGTGTAGTGCTTTAAAAGGTATGAAGTTATTATTGCTTGTTAATTATGAATATATTAAATGACCGTTGATGTTAATTTATATTTTTTTATTTTCGAAGCTGTGAACACAAACTATAAAGCCTTATTTATAATTTTATTTATATGTCTTATTTTCGTAGCTGTGAATGAGCCTGTAGGCGTGTTAGAGAATGAGCATAAATAAAAAGTAATATAGTAACCATAGCAATAGTTACCAATAGTTCAAAACTTGTCAAATGTAATTCACAATAGTCAATTTACTTTCAAAATACGGAATATGTAATTCGGACTAATATATAATCAAAAATAACTAATTCAGTTGGCAATAAGAAACTATACCTACTTGAAGTTAGTAAGACTGATTATGGGAGAGGATCCCATGAGGAGAGTGTACTCATCTAAGAAGTGTAAAAAGACTTGTGAAACATTGATTTCAGTTGGATCTTGCATCTCAGTTGGTTAGTTAAATGCCTCTTACTAAAGGGTCCTGAGTTCAAATCCCAGTGAGGTCCATGAATTTTTCACAAAATCTTTTTTTGTTAATTAAAACATCCTTGACCATTAAGGCCTATTTCTACAATTTAAATAATTTGCAAATTAATTAAATAAATGCTAACACTTTTGTTCAGCACCAACATCATTCTGAATTACACAAATAAATAAATATAAATATATCATCACGGCATATTACCCATTTCTGAGTGTGCCACAATCTGCTTTATCGCAGATATCGGTAATGATGATGACATGTTTGTACCGTGCGGGCGCTTACCAAGCGTCACCTCACGGGCACACCCGGCTCTCCAGGTTCGCGACCAGACAATCTGGCAGGCGGCCACGGGACCCCATTAATTACACAAATGATGCATTCTTAAATACAAATATTTATTTCTGAATTATATTTGACGTTTTCTGAAATTTAATAGTTCAAAGGTGAAATGATAAGGCTTAAATGGTCCATGTATGTTGTAAAAATTATTTATTTTCTGACGTTTCGGGCTTAAGGCAAGTCCATCTTCAGCTAACAGTGAATATACAATAATACTGATCAATTTTATTACAAAATCTTAAAATTGTATTAGATACAATGATCTATATAAGTTACCTACATTATTCTGAATAATATTTAACGATTTCTGAAATTAAATTGATTATTCTCAATAACAAGTGACGCTTTCTTAATAATTAGAAGTGAACACGATATAAGTAGATGATATATGCTGGAATTACCTTATTATTACAAAATTAACATGCAGCAGAAAAAAACGTTATTGCAAGGTGTGAACAAATATTTGTAGTTCGAAGGATATATATTGGAACATTGTAATTAAAACCTTTTGTTTCAAAACTAAGCCCTGATTTAACCGAACGTTATTCCAACTGTAAATATTTTTCCGGTCCGGAACAATATATCCTCTATAAAAATACTCGTGACGCAGTATACGTATATTAAGCTTCAGCAAATACCGTTTAATTGTTAACTGAATGGCTTTGTTTACATATATCTATAGCAACTTAAACAGCTCAAAAACAATATTGTATTTCACGTAGAGGTCGTGAGACAAAAAACATCGATTCTCTATTATTACACGTCCACGCCCACCATTCGAGCGTGATTTGAATTTAGTTTTTCGCTGGTATATCGAATAGGAGGGGTGTTCCAGATACTATCTATCAACGTATATAGGGTATTAGCGATGAATAGTGGTTGAACCCGATACACTACAGAGTTATCGGAGGATGCGCGGAGCTTGCTTTTGATTTAGTGATAGATGATAGATTAATAGATGAATAGCTCTGAATCTGAAACTATCGTACATTTAGACACATGAGTATAATGATTGATCTACTCGCATACTTTTCGAAAGACAAGAAAATTTCTACGTGAAAGGAATAATTAGCTGTAATTGAAGACTGGAAATGGCAAAGGAGCTACGTAGCAAGATTCCACGATTTTTTGATTTTTTTATGTTATAGTATTTTTAAATTCAGAAATTCCCTAATTTTTCTTTTTTAAATTCGGCTTCTTTTGGAAGAAAAAAAAATCTGTTGTGGCCAGCACAAGACCTCTCGCCATTTCTATATTTGGCTATATAAGTATTGCATTGCACTTCGCTTTCGAACTGTCGTTTTATAACAAAATATTACAGATTGGCGGTATTTCTGATGGATATATGCATTTTACCTTCAATTTTACCTATAATTTCAAATATTTAATTAATAAAACAATAAGAAAGATTAAATATACTTCCCAGAAAAAGCTATCAGAATGTGACTAAAACTGTTGATATTTGACAATGACATGTATCATTTACAAACTATTTTATAAACATTGGAATTTGTCAACTGGTTTCCTTAGTGCCTTAGCCTCTGCGATTAGTTTACTCTATAAATTATAGTGTATTTATCTCTAAATGTATAAATATAATTAAAATAAATATATCATCACGGCATATTACCCATTTCTGGGTGTGCCAGTAACTACAACACATGTAGACATCATAGCTGGCGTGGAGAGTGCACCACAGGGGTCACTTTTGTGCAATTTAAAATTGGAAATATTTGGCGTCTGTCGGGATCGAACCCGGTTCCCCCAGGTTCGCGACCAGACACTCAGGCACGCGGCCACGGGACCCCATAAATGTATACAATATATAATAAAAATTTTAAGTGTATTAGATGGAGAATTTTATGTTCTTCAATATTTAATAAAAAAAAACTCCCAAAAAATTATATTTAGAAGAATTTTTCTAAGAAACTACTACTTCCGGTTGTTCAATTGTTACCAAAACCTTTTCAGCTCTTCCCAGGAATGTCAGATTGAAGAAACTGCAGTTAAATATTTTTTAAGTCTTATAGTTTTTGAGGAATCGTCCCTCCAACATCCATACATACACACACACACACACACACACACACACACACACATACACACACACACACACATACACATCCACACAAACACACACAGACATCATTTTAAAAATGTTATAATCGGATTCTAGGGACCTTAAATCGTACTTATTCAATAAAATCTGGATATGCGAATTTTAGCATGAATCCAATACCTCTCAGCGAGAGGTAAAAAATGGCAAATATTCGGTATTCACCGTTTCCCGCCTTACGACGTAAGCGAACCGAGTGCTGGAGAGCCATGGCATTATAGCTGCATTCTTTTTACCAATATCTCACCTCACTTGTTCTCAAAATGAGATGAGATTGAAGTGAGGTGAGCTGAGATAGTTGCTTAGCAAATAGAACGTAATTTAAAGAACGAACGGAATACCTATTATCTTTCTCTGTTTATCATATGTTTTATTTATCAGTATGTTGACATTTTCATTTTGTTTTCGAATTTATTTTTAAATATCTGACAAGGTGGACCCGCTAAGACAATGAAATGTCAAAGAATAAATCTACATCGTACGAATTTTCATTGCAAATAACATTATAAAACAATTCAATTTATTTATTAAATTTAGAAATAAAGAAATACAATATTAAAACATCAACATTAACACTTTCTTAAATATTAATTTTTAAATAAAAAATAACACTGAAAAAAGACCCCCACTCCTCAACTGAGGTGAGACACTCAACAAGCATCACCCCCCTAAGTAACTCAGTATCAGCAAGGGGGGAGGAATCCGCCTCACTTCATCTAATCGCAGTTGGGACAAATAGAACTGTCAAAATTACTGAGACAACTGAGGTGAGCTGAGATGAACTGAGATTGTGTGTAAAAAGAATGCACCTAATATTGTGCTTTCTCTCTCAGCGGCTGCTGTTACCGATAGATTCTAAACCATTTGTTCTAAAACATATTGTGCGGTTATGGTTATATCGCTTTATATTTGAAAATTTCAGTTTGTTCTTGTTTTATTTTCTATTACTCATCATAAATTTAGTATATTTTAAGTTATAGTTTATTAGCATTTAAGTATATGTAAAAATAATTGCGTGTAGTCGCGTAACCACTAGAACGAAATACTCAGTGGAACAGTTTGGCAGTCACTGGTTTGTTGATAGGAACGCCCACTTACAGTGTCGGCCAATAAAAGAAGGCCGGGTTCAGTTGCGTCAACATGCCCGGAAAAATCCGCGCGTTTTGAAAGTATGTAACATATTTTAGCATTTATATAAAAAGTTATAAAACATATAGAAAAAAAAAAATTGCGTCAATAACACAAGTATATGGGACGAATTAATTATGTATATAATTTATATAAAAATTCGATATGAATAGAATACCCTCCCTATTGATATATGGGGGTGAATTTTTTTAATTTGCTCATAACCTTCGTATTATGTATTTTTCGTTGATGAAGATGATATGAGAATAAACACACATAAACAATTATATCTTGCCCGGAATATGAACCCAGGACTTATAATTAATAAATAAACAACTTCTATATACTTATATCATTTTCTGCCTAATTTCATGTCTATCAAAATCTTTATTATAACACTTTTCCACAAATTACTCGCAAATCCGAAGAAAAGAAAAACAATGGAGCCCTGCTTAAAAAGATTGATATAACTTTGAACTATTTTATAATCGTTAGTCGAGCACCAAATAATACAATTATATGTTACAGTTATTACAATTAAACTAAGCTCAAAATAAGCTTGAATTATATAATTGGGATTTAGTACCAAGTCGCGAATAACATCCGTAATGTTTGTATTGATTTGTAATTATTTAAAAAAATATAACATGACAAATGTATGGAAGCAATTTTTATTATGGAAAAATAATTACTAGATAAACTTCTAAAATAATTTACAATGTTTATTTTGGCTCTAGTATGGCGGACGCATCAGCTAGGTATTTTCTAGTAGCTGTATTTGCCGCGAGAGTAAATAATAATATGTACCTATACCTAACTCATTCAATCAAACAATTTTGTGCTGGACCTTTATACAAAACTAAATCATTTTATTTTTAACTTTAATTAGTTGGCAATAGAATCTTAATATACACTTTGAATAAAGTATTTTAGAAAAAAAAGCTCCAGAATGACGTTCTGACATTCATATAATGTTCCGAAACGGCGATCCGACCTTTTCATCCCCAACTGGATGTCAAAATTGCTGCAGAGCTGCGGAGCAGATAATAGGCTAAAAACATAAAAATATGCCAAATGTCCGAGAAAATCAAAACCAAAAATACGTATTATCATAAATGCAAAGATCCACTTTGTAGAAAACTTGCTGTTAACAGTTGAATGTAATTCTATGGTTCGTTCATAAAATACTGGACGACACTTATAGGTGACGAGCTTTTGAGTTGAACAATTAATCGCAAAGAAACTCCACTCATATCATCGCTATTGCTATTTTTGAGCTGATTTTCGTCATTTACATACCTAATTCCTGCCGTTACAAAGAATGCAAAATTAATTTGTTTACTGATTCCGATACAGAATGCTCTACAACTTTTATTTGAAGCTTTTTTACCTAAAATAATGGGGTCATTTAAAAAAAATAAATTGTCGATTTTTTTCATAAAATCCAACCCATTTAATAAATATAGTAATAGAAAATAATTAGAAAATACAACGACTTTTCATTCACAACTTTGCTAATAAACTTTCGCGCTTTTTAAATACGAATTAAATTTGTGACGACACAGATTCATACTTACACAAAGACAATTCTCTCTCACACACACATATACACATTTACGTTTCACATCATGAAACAGTAATCCAACCTCAAATTGTGACAGCTCACAGCAAAATATACAAGAGAGAAAATGATTATTTTTTCCATTTCTTTAAAAGTACTACTGCAGTATAAGGTATGTAAATAAACAATTTATTTAAATAAATACCAAACCAAATAATCATAGTTCCTAATTAAACCGGTAGAGCTCGACTGTCGTATCCGTAAATCTGTGTCGTCAACCGTTGAAATATTTGAAATTAAACGCAACTTATAAAAAATCATATCTCTGATTCTAAAGACTTATGAGATGTAAAACATGCACCTACATATTTAATTTGGTCTATTCTTTTAAGAAAAAAACAAATCAGAAAATGAGAAATGACCCCATTAGGGAAGCAGGATATTACGAAAGTCAGATTTTACTTATGAGAAGCCTATATTCGGATGTACTGACCACCACCCTATATACGAGTTATTGGAATAGAGTAACGCAAACTTTTGCTGAAATTTTTTGTAGCGGGGAACACAAGTTACAAACATCTGATTCGGAGTCAGATCATAATATTCAACGCATGCGACCACCGCATATTGTAAGCTGAATTCATGTGTTACTCGAAATCCAATGCAGTGTATGCAGTATTTGCCCGCCTGTCTATCTATTTTTCAGCGTCCCTATATTTTCTATAAGTTGAAAACAAAAGAAATCAAAAGCAATCTTGGCTGGTGGAACCTCCGGACCGAATTTAAAACAAATGAAGTACTATGAAGGACAAATATTTATCCTGGTGTTTCCATTCCTTCAAAATGAAACATTTATCCTGAAGCGAATGAAGCTGAATCGAACTCCAACGTATAACATGTTTAACCAAACGGACTGAAAATACGTGAAATTACAAAGCCGTCGTATCGAGCGGATACGTATTCAGTGTCTTTATTTCCTCAGTGAGAAGGTCTTTTTGTATCAACCAAAAAACTCATTCGATTACATTACATAGCAATATTTGTTTCAAAGTACATACCAGAAATACAACAGCAGCGTTAGTGGCCAACAGCTTACCTGTAACAAAACAAATTTTTGAAATAAAATTTGCTTTAGAAAAACAATTTACAGTACAAAATAGACGACAACTATAGACAAAACCGTAGTAGTAAAAACAAACTACATAAAGTATGATAATTTCAAAACAAACAATAGGCATCTTTGTCGCAAAGGTATTATTTATTATTATATAAAAAATATCTGATGTGGGCACCACATGACTTCCTTGTACGCCTGTTACACTATACATATTTTGTTAATAATTAAAATATGTATTATAACAGACCCAATCATAAAATCACGTACTTGACATATTTTGACATTGACATTAAATTCTTTATTTTTTTGTTATTTTTCGTCCTAATTCATGGCAAACTTAATTACAGAAACCAAAAAGTATATAATTTTTAAATTGACATATCTCGCTTATACAAAGAGCTAATTTAATCTTGCTTGATGTTTTCGACGCAGAATTCAATTCTCTAAAACTTTTATTTGAAGCATTTATTATTAAAATCAAAATAACAGCATTTTTTCAAGAAAAACTGATAACAGCTTCAAGTAAAGTATCACTTCCGGTTAGACCATTTTAAGCAAAATCTATTATGTTATTCCCATTGATATAAGAGTACTATATACCAAATTTGAAAAGTTTTGGATTATATTTTAATATAGTTTTTCATTAAAATCTATTATAAGCTTCAAGTAAAGTACCACTTCCGAAAGTTATGTAATGACCAAAAAGGGAGGTGCACAACTAGATGTTATAACAGTCATAAATACAAAATTTTAACTTTCTACGGCTTCCCGTTTTTCAGTTATGCGAGATACGTACGTAAAGACTTCGCGACGAAATTAGTCAAAATGGATTCAGGGATGGTCAAAATGTATATTTCCGTTGAAATCTGGAAACCGAAATTTTTCGCGATTACAATACTTCCTTTACTTCGTACAAGGAAGTAAAAATACGGCAAATTTATATTAAAATCGTAATCACTTCACAATTGTAAAAAACTTTAAATATAAATATTTATAACGAATTAAATGTTTTGCCAATGCATCTGTATTTCAAATAAATTAAGGGTTGTTTGTTAAAGTCAGGGCCGGCTTGATCTTGAACGAGGCCATGAGCAAGATTTTACCACGGTGCCATGTGCAAGACAAAAAACTTGGATTTTTGTTATATGTCAATCTACTTGATTCGCTAAATTTTTTAACGATCCGTTTTCTTGTAACGGATTGTGTTTGGAATACACCCATAAGGCTATGTCCGATGTCGTATTTTGGCATTTAGTACTTACGATTTAGGTCTACTTCACATAAATACAACTCCAAATGGCACTCTAATAACATGCATTGGTTTGTATGAGAACACTTTAGAGCAACAAAAATGAATTATACTATTCGACTTAATTTGATGTGTCAGATTAAATGTTAATATTATATTTCATACAACAGAAGCTGAGAAACTATTTTTTACCAGTAAATTTGGACATTTTGCACAAATTATAGCAACGAACTTGATTTGTGTAATTAGTGTGCATGAACTTCAAATAGTGTGCTCCTACAAAACCCTAAAATCTAATTCAAAAAATCCTAAATAATGACGTCATTGAAGGTATATAAATTTAGGATTGATATTAGGGTGATAAAAGGACTTAACCGCGGGATCTTTAAAAATAAAAAATCTTTTTTTCTACTCCCATGAGTGAAGTGAGTACTTCACGTATCAATTTTTATGTGTGAAGTTTGATTTTTTGCACACTGTGCGTTCATTATTTTAAATATTACAAACTGAATTGTATTTTAATAAAACAAAGCTGTTAAACACCCGTAACGTTGGTAACCATGGTTACACAAGTCGATAATACAGATGCTTTACGTTAAAAGAATGACAATGTGAAGAAAAAATATATTTTATTGCAAGGTCGTAGAAAAAGTATAGTATGTAACACGTGTGTGAAGCCTATTTTACATTCGGGTGGTTTGCAACACTCGCCTTCGGCTCGTGTCGCAATCTCCACCCTCATGTAAAAATTTCAGCTTCACACACTTGCCACATAGTATACTATTTAGATAACATAATATCTAGTTATTTATGTTATAAGTATGATAACGTCAATTACTATTATTAGACGCGATGATTTCCACAAGGCATAATAATTCATTACGATCCGTATTACATATAAAATTTTATCTGCTGGCGTAAATCAACAAAAACTTAAAACATATTGTTTGGTGTTACTTCTACTAAAAAAATTAAATCAGGTATTTTTTAATTTGTGTGCCTGGTCGCGAATCTGGGGAACTGGATTCGATCCTGACCGGCACCAAAAGAAATACTTAGAATTTTAAATAATATGAAAGTGACCCCTGTGGTGCACTCGCTACCTCAAAAATGATAGCCCTTGTAGTGACGCTTGGTAAACATTCGCACGGGCCAAATATGTCCTCATCATTACCGATATTTTCGTATAAAGCAGACTGGCATATTCAGCAATGGGTAATATGCCGTGATGATATATTTATTTATTTAAACTTTTAAAAAATCTTTGAAGAAAGAAATTTAAAGACGATGTAAAAGAAAAGGCTGCAATTTTAGATTCTTAAGAAACAAAACATTTTTTTCCGGGGATATAAATAAACATTTTGAAAAGGATATTAAGGTTTAAGGGGAATATACACATGCTGAAAGGGAATAGTATATTACATTCGAGGTGGAAGATGTTTCATTACAGCCGAGGGCTTATATTATTACCAGGAGGCGAAGATAAAGCGGAAGACTGTGATGAAACTCTCACACCGAGGTTATGTGTACTATTTTATTCACAATCATCCTTATTTTAAATCAATAATTTTCAAAATAATTCAATGAGTTATAACTAGTGCTGTGAAGATCCGACAAAACATGGATCCGAGTACCCGCATTTTAAAATATCCGGTTCCTCGGATATCCGATGTTCGGATATTGAAGCGGATATCCGTAAATTTAATTCGGATTTGGATCCGGATCCTGGTTTGGGTACCATATCCCATTCGGATCCGGATTCGAGGTGTTGTTCACGGATCCGGATCCGAATTTTAATTCTGGATCTGTTTCATCATTTTGAATGTAAAGGCAAACATTTGAATGTATCCAGGTAGTTGGTGCAAATTTTTCTTAGAATATTGAAAATTCCGTAGTTCTAAAATTTTAACATTCAATATAACAAATACTTCAAAGAAAACGAAATATAACATAAAAGGGATTGTTTTGTTACCTACTTATAGTTCTGTGGAATCGAAAATATACCGACTATTAACTACATCAAACAAAAATGTATAGTGGATTATTTCATAATCAAATTTATTTGGTTTTGTGACTCCATGATAATATACATTCAAATATTATCATCTGGTTCAATACTGAGAATAGGTACTCGAATCCGAGAAGCGATGCGCATACTGAAATTCCATATCTAAAATCCGATACTCATACTCATATTCGGATCCGAATCCAAAATCCAATAATCAGATTCGGATCCAAAACCCGTTACTCAGATCCGGATTCAAAATCCGATACTGAGATTTGGATCCGAGATCCGGATAGTTCAACATTCAATTATCTGGATATCCGGATATTTATGGATCCGAAACCGAAACTATCCGGATCCCACCACTAGTTATAACCTATAACTTTATTAATATTTTTGACAGCTCTCTTAAAATTTTTTTTAGCCTACTTTATTATAAAGATCTATGACAATGTTGTTCTGCAACCTCTACATAAACTTTTCCAATCCAAGAGATGGAAGTGAAATCTGTTTCCTACCCAAGAGGTTTTCATTAAAGTTAGGAATGACGTAACCTCCAAAAGATTAGGAATCGGAATATTACTATAATGGTTGTGAATAAAATTAATAACTTGGCCAAACTTACAATTATCCCCTCTAGTCCACGAGTTTTTTAAATTTTGGTGCCAACTTCACGTACCTTAAAAATTCCCGAGAGTTTAATGATGATGGAAATATTAAAAAGTTTTGTTGATCGTGCTTATTATTTTTCCTTTAAAATATTTTCAGTTCCTGATCCTCTTTCCGCATGTTTACCGTTTGATTGCGGTAATGGTGTGTCATGTTCGCCTCATATTACATTTTTAATATCTGTCACAGTCGGCTTTGTTTTGACGATTCAAATAAACTGAAATATGTAACATGACAGACGTACCGTGTTATTTATTCACTGAATGTTCATTTTTTCATGCTGTGCAAATATGCGAAGCAAACGACACTCAATAAAAATAGCAATTCCGTTCTGTTTGCCTCCATCTGCGGTGGCCGATGCAACTTTTTGCAATACTGTACCGGAATTCTCGAAATATCAACTGCTCGTCAATATATCAATTAGCTACACAGATATAATTAACTGCTGTGTATAAAGGTCTGCTTCATTAAATTTTTAATTTACTTTTAACAAATTACATATAATTTAACATGCTTTAATTACAGAAAATTAAAAATTAAGTTGAACAGCTTTCAATTTAATTCATACATGATAGCTAATTATCACAAAAATCCATTAAGTTAAATTAATTATTTACATATTTTTATACATTTTAATTCGAAATAATAATAATAAATGTGAGCCGTTGCGGGACGCCTGGTAGTTGTGAAACATCGAAATTAATTTGCATCGTATACAAAATATATGTAATAAAATGACTGAAATTAACGTGATTTTTGTTCCTACCATAATAATATATTGTCTTACTTTTGAGCAGAAACATAAAGTTAGATAAAATAAACCCTTCACAAAATTTATTTAAAAAAGTTGTGTAAAATTTCGAACGCCTTCGGGCAAATGTTACCTAAATATTTGTACAGTCATTCAAAAAAGTCTCCGTACGACAGTAGTTTTAATGTATTTTAGGAAAAATAGCAGTGTAAAACCCAATATATTTAATTTCCTTTTAATCCAAAATGACAAGCAGTATATTACATTATTATAAATATAAAATAAACAAATAATTTACTTAATTTATTTATATTATGGGGTAAACATTGAAAGTATTCATAATTTCATGACAAAAAAGTCTCCGTACGATAATCAAAACATTTAAATAATAAACCATTTATTTATGTTTCATAAAGAAATATAATATTTGGAGGGTTTTACTTTGGTTCTTCCACCAGTAACTAAGCGATGAGTCATTGAATCTACCAAATATTTGGTCACCGATGGCAATATATTCTGCCATTTTACTTGTAATTAATTTGAAATTCTTTTTTAAATTTGCTTTTAAAATATCGACGTAACCTTTGTTATCCATTGATGCAATAATTACTAATTTTCGTACACCCGCTGAGAAAATATTTAACTGTTAGTATTAAATGCCTTAAATTTAAGGTTTTCTCCAATTTTTTTGCCTTCTTTCCAATCTGTATGTATTATTCTTACTTACTTACGTTACCAGTAAATAAAGAATTTAAACTTTTAATTTAAAAGTAGAAAATCTAAAATATTTATATGTAAGTTAAATACGGCGGTGACAGCATTATGTCTAGGGGCTATATTTTCTCAGTGGGTGTACGAAAATTAGTAATTATTGCAACAATGGATAGCAAAGGTTACCTCGATATTGTAAAAGCAAATTTAAAACAAAGTGCCGAAAGATAGAGCGTTAACAGACAATTTTAATTTCATGCATCAGAAAAATTCGACAAATAATTCGCGTCTATAAGAGAATGCGTACTGTATAACACTAAAAATATGCTTAATCATTCCTCACAGTCTCCGGACTTTAACCAAATTGAGAAAGTGCGGAAAATTCTTAAAATAAATAAGAATATAAAGCAAAAAAGACTTTCAAATTAATTACAAGTAAAATTGCAGAATATAATGCCATCGGTGACCAAAAATTTGGTAGATTCAATGACTTATCGCTTAGTTACTGGTGGAAGAACTAAAGGAAAACCCTGCAAATATTATATTTCTTTATGAAATATAAATAAATGGTTTATTATTTAAATGTTTTGGTTATCGTACGGAGACTTTTTTGTCATGAAATTATGAATACTTTCAATGTTTACCCCATAACATAAATAAATGAAGTAAATTATTTGTTTATTTTATATTTATAATAACGTAATATACTGCTTTTCATTTTGGATTAAAAGGAAATTAAATATATTGGGTTTTAGACTGCTATTTTTCCTAAAATACATTAAAACTACTGTCGTACGGAGACTTTTTTGAATGACTGTAGGTCTGTAATTTTTATAACAATCTTACATTAGAAGCGTTTCTTTTATGTTAACCAATGTTGCACGTTCTAAAGAAAGTACAGTTTTTTGTTTTGCACGAAAAAAGTTAAATATTTGGCTCATATCGAAATGAAAGGAATGCCAAATTCACTCAATTTAGAGCTATTTCGAGTCAATTTTCGAGCTGGGCCCGTTAATTTTTTATCAAGTCGATCTTCGAGTCGAGCTGGCAATTTTTATTTTTGGGTCGAGTCGATCCAAACCTCTTCATTTTATGTTGCGGGGAGAATTTGAAAGATGATATTAGTATACTGATTTCCATTGAAAATTTTATTTCTGACATTTTATCTAGGAATATTTATGGCCACACAACAGAAAAAGAATAATAAATTACACCATGACATATTTTATATAGGATTCGACATTTTAAGACAATACTCAATATTCATGTTTAAATCGAACAAATGCAAAATATAACAATATTTGCAAAATACAGAGCTTCCGCATTCAGATATATACTTACTTAATAATGCACTTCAATTTTCCAGTCTTCTGAACATAATTTTCTTTTCTGTATTTTATTTTCCGCAAAGATTTTCCTTAAACTTTCCTGGGAGAATCAAAAATCACGTATGGGAAAAATCCGACAACAACGATAAAATATATTCGTATATCTCTGTATTCCGAAGAATGAGTAACGACAGAGAAACGGCAGACAATTTAAAACAAGCGCCACTTTAAAACTTTTCACTTTGACGACATGGTCCTCAGCAGACCTGGAGGACTAGAAATTTTTTTCAGGAATAAAAGATCACCTTTCGACATACAAAAAAAATCTCATCCCAAAAAATATTATATAAGACATATTCATGTTTCACTAATAATTAATGTATACTCGTAAAAATATTTGACGAAACGATACTGATCGAATGATATAAAATTATTATGTCATGTACCTCACTAATCGTTGCGAGATGAAAATTTGAAAGTATCCTCACAAAGATCTGCATAGCTTCTGAGTGAATTTTGATTGACATAAGTATTGTGAGGAATATCTTTTTGTGGCATTTTTCTTACATTTTTTCGTAATTTTGATTAGATTTAATAATTTCAATAATTAAATATGTAATTATAACTTAATTTCGAATAATTTCAGGTCTTATACCCATATTCATTAGCACTCGTAATGTTTCGAAGCTGTTCGTTATAATTTTTGACAAATAGAATCAAACTTGACAAATAAAATTTCGATTTTTCTTTCAATATCGACTGTTTTTATTGGATAAAAATTATAACGAACCGTTTAAAATTTTTACAAATGTTTATGAATACGGGCATTAATGTTCCATATAATTTATTTCAATTATGTACAAAGTTTGAATATTTCGGGCAAGAATTAGCCCATAATCAGCAAATGAAAGGATTTGTTTTCCTTTACAAAATGCAATTATAAATACATTTATACATGTTATTTGACTAATTTAACTCCAGAATTTATTGGTAATCATATCAGGAACGATGAATAAAAAACTGACTCTGAAGAGCTTCACCTGTAGTTATGGTGATAGCTTCGTCAGTGTATGAAATTTATCCTTAAAATAAATAATAATAGATATTAAATTTTAAAAAATATTATTCTTTAAGTAGCTTTATATTTGAAAATGTTTGAAATTTGAACTGAAACAGATTGTGACGACACAGTTTTTATAGCTTAACATCGCCTAAATTTATTTTCATAAATAATGTAGTAGTAATGTAGTAACTGTTTTCCTATTGGTTGTGAATGATGCGTTGTAAATACTTTGACGTCAGAGAAGGGAGAGGGGAGTTGTTTTTCAGTACAATTTATGAATCCAATATTTTTATTTAACTATTTATGAAAATAACAACAAATTATTATACTTTTTTATTACTACGAAAATTATTGCATAAACTTTTATTTAAAATACTTTTTGAAAATTATGAAACGTTTGATATAATTTAAGTAGGTAGATTTAGTTTTACAAATCATTATTTTTTGCGTTGCTTTTTTTTAAATGCATTTGTCTTCTCCACGCATTATTTTTACCTACTTTACTTTTTACCTTCCATCACCTGTTTGTAAGAACGATATTGTCTTTGATCAAAAAATTCGGTGGTGGTTTTAATGAATAAGCATGTTTTGAAGTCCCTAGAATACGATTTTACTAGTTTTACGATGTGTCTGTATGTGTTTGTTTGTGTCTGTAGGGCTGTGTGCGGCAAATTTTTCTCCGACGATAACTCCAATACTACAATTCTAAAAATTATAATCCTTTCGTATTTCTCTTCTTTACAACTATATCCAGTGCTGATTACATTTTGGTTATAATTAGTCAACCGGAAGTTCCCTTATTTGAAGTTCTTAAAAGTTTTTCTCGAAAAAACGCAGGTAAATATCATTTTCTGACATTTTATGTGATTATGATATGAAAGAATACCTTATTGTCTATACGGTTTGATTATATTATTCTTTTTCAATAAATATACAGTTAAAGAATTATAAATATATTAAATTTCATAAATTTCCCAGTTTTACTATAATCAGGGAAACAGCTGTTATATTCAAATAATTCTAATTGACAGACGTCAGTGCCAAGTGCAATTTACATAATAAATGTTCGTGTTATGGTTTAATTATAAAATCTTTTCAAAGGAACTTTCGGTATGGAATTTGTAGAATATAGTATATGTACGTGGTAATATTTTACTGGATATTTAGAATCTTTTCCAAGGAACTTTTGGTATGGGATTTGTACAAAATACATAGAATTAACGGAAGGAAATGTGTTGGCCACATCAGAATTTTTTTGTCTAAAATAGTGTACCCGTCAATAAATAAATAAATAAATAAATATAAACATTCAGACATTTACCTACTCTTGCTGCCTTCACATAAAATTTATTTTTCAATCCATTCGATTCAAAGTTTATTTCTTTTCTTTTTAGTTTTATTTTAAGCTGTCACATTCAATCTGGATATAAATTATTGGATTATAAATAAATTCATTCAAAAAAATCTCATATATCGATTTATTTAATATGAAAGTAATAAATTAGCGAAAATATATATCTGCAGGGATTCGCTGAAAAAATCCTGCTGATTTGAATTTATGCCGGCTCTGCCACCAATATATCAACGATAAAAAAGAAGGAATAAGAAAATACATCCCTCCCGACAAAAAACGATTTACACAATGCGTAAATCCTATTGATTCTATGCCTCTTATAACCAGAAAAAATTGATACAATGATTTTGTTGTTTTTCACCGCCTTCTTGCCAGAGATTTTCTCGACCTCGATCTAGTTTCTAGTAGTTTAAAGTTTTTGCAAACCGAGATATGAATTGTACGATAGATTATTGCAGATATGAAATTTTATAGAGCTGCATGTTTTATTCATACGCTGATGTTTTAATATAAATAATATTCGTCGTATAAAGTGCTCGTAAGTACACATATAGCACATAAAATAATACATGTTTTATCATACGTCGCATGCATATAATTTACTGTGCTTCAAAATTTATGTTATACCGTTTGCGAACCCTTAAATGTGGTCTATAAATATTACATAACAAATTTTCGCAATTTCTACTGCCAAACATACATCAAACGTTAAATATGGACACTAAATTTATTTACATGGTACATATTTTTCAATTCAAAGGAAAAGTTACTCAAACAAGTAAATACCTTGTTATTTATGGTACAAATGTATTATAGTAAATAAGTTACAAGAGAAGAATGGTAGCCCATGATATTAATTTGGTTACTTTTCTTAGCTGACTAATACAAGTGACGCGCCTGTACCAAACACAATTTTTTCCAATATATGTATATTAATTAAATGGTTTTACATGCCAGTTTTATAAAGATCCACTTAAATATACTTCCAAAATAAATTTGATTATAAGTGAATAAATTCGAAACCGTTTTCATTTTCATAAGACATTAAAATTATTGCTATAAAAAAAAAATCGAGTTGTACTTGTCCATATCATTATTTACTTTATAAAATTGGCCCTTTATGTATTCATTTAGTTTTGAAGTTTTAAGCTGCCATTATTAACTCCAGAGCAACAATAACTGTTTATTTGCTAAATGAATTTAAAAAAAATCTGTTGTGGCCAGCACTAACCCTCTCGCCAGTACTTTTGATAATACCGTAACTATGGCGAAATTGTACAGTAAAAATACACTTTTCTTGCGAAACCAAACCGAGTGTTATTTTCTTTTAATTTTTATTAATTTAAATACATACCTACACATTTATTGATGCTGGAAACTATATTATGTTCCTTTGCATTCGTATAATATAACTATAACTATTGTTTTATTTACTATTCCTTTTAAAACTTTACCTTTATTAATTTCAAATGATAGGTTTTTTGACAGCGATATTTATCTATTAGTTACAAACATTGGAAACGCGTACCTCCAGAATATTTAATCTCTAATTTTTGTAATAACATAAATCGCAAAAAAAATACATTTAAAAGAATTTTTCGAAGAAAAACTATTTTGAGCTTCAATTAAAGTGTCATATCCGGTAATCTGAATTACATCAAAATCTTATGGTTTTTTTTAATATTAGAATAGGGTAGAGATGCAAGATTTCAGAATTTTCTGAATAACTAATAATGAAACCGTGTTAAGGAGAATGTAATAGTAATATATGTATTTGAATCTAATAAAATTATGGTTTGTAAAAATAATATATTTTCAATCATATATAAATGTTACAAGTACTATTGACTTGTAGCATTGTCTTCCAGAATACGGGTTTGAAAAAACTTTGTGTAAAGATGCGAGTACTATTTTGATTTTTGTTAAATGTTTCTATTAGTTTTGTCAATATTTGTGAAATTTATTTTGTGTATGATATATTTTTTAAATGTAAAATAAAAATTGTTATGAGTGAATGTAAAAATATTTGAACATAATGATTGCTTTATTTATACTTCATGGTTAAATACCCAGCGGGAGGATATGGGCTGGTCACATCAGATTTTTTATTATATATCAACAAACCTGACTGGTTAAAAAATTTAACCAGTTTTTAAAAATTAATCACTGAGTTACAGAATAGGCCTGAGAATCGTTTAGTAAGAAAATCATGCTGTTATAGGGGTATTAATGAATGATTTTCTCTTCATTAACATAACCTATTTAAACGGTCAACGGAAATGGTAGATCAAAACGGCTAAATTAAATAAAAAAATAATAAATAATAATTGTTTTATTAACGATATATGATACTTCAGCAGTGCTGGTGCAAAAGGTTTAAATATTGACAGTCAAAACTAACTTATGATCTTAGCGTAGCGTACGCGGATGATTTGGTCATATTGGCATGCTCTCCGATAGACGTCCAACGTAAGCTAAAAATTTTATATGAGTACTGCCCTTGAAGTTAATACGGACAAAGCAAAAGTACTGCAATTTCATAGGTCGGGCTAAAAAACTACTTGCCCCATTTTCGTATGATGACTCTCCAATTGAAGTCAAAAACACATTTATTTAGGCATTATGTTTTTTTTCTTCCGGAAAATTTTCTAGGGCAGCAAAAGAAAACAACAAAAAAATTGATTGTCGCTGAAGATCAAGCGTTATACGGAGCCAAAATTTGGGGCCCTCAATACTTTGAGGTTGTAAAGAACGTGTTTTTCATCATATTTTTCCTATTTCATTTGCATTTACTTTTATTTAAAATTAATATTATAAAAATATTAAAAATTACCGGTTGTAACGCTGACAGCTGAGAGTTTTAATAAACATTTGAAATTTAATTAATTTTTATATTTAATATTTTGACAACAGTTATTTAGAATTATAATTAATAAGCTATCAACAAAATAAATACGTTCTTTGAGTTTCATTTTAAAAACGTGCTTTATGGTTTAATGTAAATATTTATTTCAAAAATTCTAATAGCAATAATAATTTTACATGAACAATGGCAACTAAAATGAAAATGCACAAATGAAAAAATTCCTAAATACAGAAGTTGAACATAAGTTACAATGTAAATTATTATAAATAGTGAAACCTATTAGACTAATGCCCATATTCATAAACACTCGGGGAAGAAGGCACCAGTTTATGGTGCCGAAACGTTGGGTTTTAATAATAAATAAATAAATAAATAAATACACAACTTAAACTAAAAATCTGATGTGGTCAACACAAAACCTCCCGCTATTTAATTTTTACATACATACATACATACATACATAAAATCACGCGTTTCCCACTTAGTGGGTTAGCAAAAACCCGGAAACAATAGTAACAATAAGAAAAGGGATAAGAGTAAGAGCTCAGCTGACTCACTTCACTCTTTAACAACATTCATCTTTCGCCTTGTCCACAATCATCATAGCATTCATACATAAGAACTTATTAAAGTGACCGATTTTCGGTAGCGAATAACCGCATCCGGACCACAATAATAGTTACGCAACAATCATCCTTCGCCACACATTCCTATCCTATTTTTATTAATTTAAATACATACTTACTTATTTACTAACGCTGCAAACGGTTCCATTGCATAAAACTATTGCTTTATTTACTATTTTCTTTTTAAAATGTCACTATTATTAATTTGAAGTGATTAGTTTTTTGACAGTGACATTTACTGTGAGTTACATTCATTTGAAATATGAACTGTGTAACAAAGGAATTGTGTTTATCTTAGGCTTCGCGACTAATAAAAAAAAATATTTTTAAATTTATCTGCAAAATATATAGAAAAAGTATTAATGTATTCCTGTAGAAAATTCAATAATCTTTAATTTTCATAAGACATAAAATGCGAAAAAATGGCATTTAATGATATTTTTTAAAGAAAAACCATTATGAGCTTCAGGTAAAAAGCCATTTCCGGTTATCCGATTTACACCAAAATCTAATGGCTTCTTTTCATATTAGAATAGGATAGAAATACAAAGCTTCAGAATTTTCTGATTGATAGTATTTGCGTTAGAGCGAAGACAAAATCCCTACACATACACACACGCACATACACACATATAGACATCATCGTGAAAATGTTAAAATTGGATTCTAGGGACCTTAGAACGTCATTTACTAAAATCTCGTATGTGATTTTTAGCACGATCCCTATACCTCCCTTACCAAGGGTAGCGGGAGGTAAAAATGGTAGTATTATTCCAATTATTAATATGAGTTCTGAAAGATATTTTAATAATTTAAAATTTTTATTATATCTTGTATAGATTTTAGAGATAAAATCACTGTAATATATGTATAGAATAATCTAATCGCAAAGGCCAAGGCACTAAGGAAACCAGTTTACAAATTCAAATGTTTATAACATAGTTTGTAAATGATAGATTTCAGTGTCAAAAATCAACAGTTTTAGTGACATTCTTGAAATCTTTTTCTGGGATGTACATTTAATCATTCTTATTGTTTTATTAATTAAATATTTAAAATTGTAGGTAAAATGCATATATCGATCAGAAATACCGCCAATCTTGTTAAAGAATTGGAAGAATCTCTGACATTTAGGAACTTCCTCGTACAATAAAAAATAGATATAATTAGAACTATATGTAGGCAGAAGACAAGTTAAATACAATAAAAACAATATTTGGGTAAAGTACTGTAACACAACAGATTTTTTTTATATATGAAAGAGAGGTGGGTAGTTGGTGCCTGATGAAACATTTTACAATATTAAATAAAAAAGAATGTTCTTGATTTGTTTCACAAAATTTTGAGTGACGGCCGTTTCGTTCTCGCGGACATCATCAGACTGAGTAGGAGCAGGTACATTTAGGAAAATTACATAAGGTTTAGCAATGGGGAATTCCAAGAAATTTATTGTCAATGAATGAACAAACAAACAGATGTTACAGTTTGCCCATTGCTAAACCATGTGTAATTTTCCTAAATGTACTCAGTCTGATGATGTCCACAAGGACGAAACGGCTGTCACTCAATAAAATTTGTGAAACAAATCAAGAACATTGTTTTATTTGAAATCGTCACTAAAGTGCACAAAAATGGTCATTAAAAGCTCAGAATTCGGCACTAAAATAATCCATTATACGACGATTTCAAGCTAATGCAGTGGTGCCAACCTTATAATCATTATTGCACATATAAATAATTTGGGTAGATTGTACGTAAAATGACAAAAAAATATGTTCAAGAAGAACAAACTAAACAATTCCGATGAAGAAGATACACATAAAACATAATTTTCAGTGTTTTCCCCGATAACTTCGATGTTCGGGGGTTGGCAACATTGAGTGTCAAACTGACAATTACGTAAGCTAACCTATAAAAATAAAATATTCATTTCATTTTCACAAATTTTCT
Source organism: Ophonus ardosiacus (assembly GCA_943142095.1). Classification (NCBI taxonomy): domain Eukaryota; kingdom Metazoa; phylum Arthropoda; class Insecta; order Coleoptera; family Carabidae; genus Ophonus; species Ophonus ardosiacus. Next base: position 12,675,058 of record OW964830.1, on the reverse strand, counting down.
ATTTCAAATAAAATTTAATAAGTAACGGCACTGAAGCTCCATTTTATCACTTATATGGTTTATTTTCCTCGGCCTGACAGCCTCAGCAACTAAATACCATATTCGTGATAAAAAATTGAACTTCAGTATCTTGATACATAAATAATTATTTTATTTACATATAATTTTTTTATTATTAATTGGGTTATTTATTATAGTTTTCGTCATGTCTAGAATTATGGAAGCGACCGAAATACAAAAATGAATGTTCGTTAATATGCAAGAATTTTATTAATTGTTGTAATTTACTCTAAGCAGCAGAAGAATGCAAGTCAGAAAAGACAAACTTAACTGTTTCTATGAACTTCTAAAATGTTATGTTTTTGATGTTTCAAGAAAAATGAAGATATTCCTATTACTCGTATGTTAGTCCGGAAAATAACAATGTATTAGAGAAGGTAGGCAACTTTTGGACGACTCGCAGACGAATCAAATAGATACTTACAAAATTGACGTCAGAGAGAGATAGAATCTCGATACAAACAAATCCCCTTCCGTTGTCTTTGTCATGGAATGGCTGATGACAGCTTTGTTTGTTACTTTCGTAACCTAGCAACCATTACTTCTAAGCAGTGTCGCTAGATGCGCTTTGTGCAGATTTCACTTGTGTAAGTGTCCGTTGTCCTAATTCAGTTAAATTACTTTCCGGACGTAGTACGAACTCTGCTATCAACAATATATTAGAACTGCATTTTATTTACTCGCTATTTACTGTTTTGAAAGATTTTACGAGACTAGTTTAGAAAATAAAATTTTTATGACTAGTTTCGTAAAGTAATTCTCAATTAGAAATAATCCGAAAAATGTTTTGTCTCCAGTCGTTGCAGGTAAAATTTCTTTCCGTAATGGAGTAAACTCTTCTTTATTATTGCAGTTAATCCCTGTTGTATTTAATTCATTTTTAACCAAAACTAATTACCAAAAAACCGAAGTACGTTGTTAATAATTACCCTTTGGAATAATTCATCTGATCCCAAACAGCAAGCAATCCTAACAACAACACAATAATCTCCAACAGCTTATTACAAATGAAATCATGAATAAATGATCAGAGGATCCCAGGATGCCATGCACACAGCTTCCATTCTCACAGGACATGAGCTTTCCAGCTTTATGCCACACCAGAGCGTCCAAAACTTTGCACAAGACAGGAAAAATTCATTAAATAAATATAACGTCAAAGTTGGTCAGGGAACTCTAATTTATAAATTATGCACATATCTTTCTTACTAAAATATCTATGGACATAAAAGTCCCAATAAATATAAACATAATAATTAAAAAAAGTTAAGGTGCACCTTAAATTTTATTCTATTGCACATGTAAATTTTAAGTTCTACTTCTTTAAGAATAGGATTTGATAAAAAAAAAGTCAACGTTTTTGATTTAAATAATACAGTTTGACGTTTGTTATGAGTGATAACATCATCTTTATTTATCATAGCAATAATATTAACACTGATTTTATTAATAAATAATTTAAATTGAGTAAAAATCACAAATAAATTGGGGTGTTTATGAGCCAGGACATTTGAAAACATCACAATAAAATCACTACACGAGAAACTGGCATCTAAAATTTCCACAAAACGTAAAGGAAATGAGGAAGACCGGAATTAGTAGCTTAAACAGCGAAAACTAACGTCATATGCAAGGTTAGTTAAAAGTATGGAGACGGCGATTAATATTCATTTTAGGAAATTATGTTCAATACAAAAGTTTTTTAAGAAATTTTGATCTATATTTGAGAATACTTGAATTTTATTTTTCTTCAATAGTTTTTGAGTTACGCTTGTCCGCGTATTTTTTTTTAAACGGGAACCTATTAATTTTACTCTATCATTCGATAGAATGTTTTTTTATCTTTACAACAGTATGTTTGTTTTTTTGTTTTTCAATTTATTTTAATAATATTTTTACAAGGAAAAACAGCGGTTCAAGTATTTACGAATAGTAGGTACATCTAAGATAGACAAAAGCGAAGCGATAAACAAACTCGTGCGATGTAATTTACGTAGCTATTAATTTGTTTTTAATGATAAAATTGTGATCGACAACTTTATTGGAAATAATTTTGTCTATCTTAGATGTACCTACTATTCGTAAATACTTGAACCGGTGTTTTTCCTTGTAAAAATGTTATTAAAATAAATTGAAAAACAAAAAAAAACAAACATACTGTTGTAAAGAGAAAAAAACACTCTATCGAATGGTCGAGTAAAATTAATAGGTTCCCATTTAAAAAAATTACGCGGACAAGCGTAACTCAAAAACAATTGAAGAAAAATAAAATTGAAGTATTCTCAAATGTAGATCAAAATTTCTTAAAAAACTTTTGTATTGTACATAATTTTCTAAAATGAATATTAACGACAATAAATCGCCGTCTCCATACTTTTAACTAACCCTGTATACTACAATCCAGCAATTTAACAAATATATATTGATCTTCTTAGTGCTAAACTAGAGTTAGCAAAACTTCAATTAAAATTTTTCATCATCGTGCTCAATGTTATCCATTGTCAAAGTGGTTCTTAAAGGTTAAGTGCACGTTAAGCCCCAGATATCCGAGATTTCAAAGTAAGTGTACCTTAAATATTGCTTAGCATACATGCATTACATTAGATTCCATCTCATGTTAGTTATACTTAAGTACAAGCAATGCAAACGGCCATTACAGATTTGTTCAGAATAAAGCCATGAATTTGCAACCAGAGTAAATATTTTATCATAGAAAACTTCTCATTTAATATTGTGATCCTAATTCATAAATAAAAGTATTTTTTATATTTATTGGGTTTTTAGATTCTATCGCAGATAATAGTTATTTATGATATAAGTGTTAAAAGTGACATTTTATGAGTGAGTGGGGAAGTTTGTGAAACGAGGCGAAGCCGAGTAAAACAAATCCCACGAACGAAATAAAATCACTTTTAAAATGAATATCATACATTATTTTTCCTACGACCCTAGTAAAAACTAAAAATTATAGAATGACATTTATGACAGGTCATGATGTATTTGCTATGAACAACTGAAAATTGTTTATTCTAACCTCTACTTCCAACAATACTGTTTTAAATTCCAATTCTTCAAGCGCCTTGCAAGGAATTACTATAAATAATTGTAATAATTGTACTATAACAATATACTTTCCAAAATAATGTGTACTTCTAATAAAATACCTATATAAATAATTTCAGTACATAAATAAATATAAAATGAAACTACGTTTACTTATGAACACTAAATGTAACTACATTTAGTTATATTTTTAACACTAAATGTAACTAGATTTAGTTCTTTTTTAACACTAATGTTAAAAGTAAATTTGTTTTTTACTTTTAATCCGTTGTCAATGACAACGATTTAAAAGTATTCACTGTATTATAAACTGTTATTTTTAACTCGCTAAGCAACCGTTAAAAAGACTACTTTTAACAGTGGTCGTAGGAAATAGTTATTTATGATATAAGTGTTAAAAGTGACATTTTATGAGTGGGAAAGTTTGTGTAAAGAGGCGAAGCCGAGTAAAACAAACCCCACGAACGAAATAAAATCACTTTTAACACGAATATCATACACTATTTTTCCTACGACCCTAGTTATGTATTACTAAAAACTAAGAATTATAGAATGACATTTATGACAGGTCATGATGTATTTACTATGAACAACTGAAAATTGTTTATTCTAACCTCTACTTCCAACAATACTGTTTTAAATTCCAATTCTTCAAGCGCCTTGCAAGGAATTACTATAAACAATTGTAATAATTGTACTATAATAATAAACGTTTCAAAATAATGTGTACTTCTAATAAAATACCTATATAAATAATTTCAGTACAAAAATAAATATAAAATGAAACTACATTATTTATGAACACTAAATATAACTAGATTTAGTTATATTTTTAACACTAAATGTAACTAGATTTAGTTCTTTTTAACACTAGTGTTAAAAGTAAATTTGTTTTTTACTTTTAATCCGTTGTCAATGACAACGATTTAAAAGTATTCATTGTGTTATAAATTGTTATTTTTAACTCGCTAAGCAACCGTTGAAAAGACTACTTTTAACAGTGGTCGTAGGGAAAATACTTTCTGCCCTCCTGAAGTGTAATGGGAACTTTACAATTGTATACACAGCAAGTGTAACCTACATTTTACGCTTACTGTGTTGTAACTTGTCTAACTATGCGGTAAAATATTCAAAATACACTGAACGTTTATGAGCATTTAGAAAAGAAATCATCTTTACTATAATAGTTCATGTAAAAAAGTACTACCTACTTAAGTTATTTTTTTACTTTAACATTTCCTATATTTAAAATTAATTTATATAAACCAAACTCACGGTAGCGACATCTGTCATTATTGTAAAAATCCGCCGTTACCGACATAGTCACCGATCGATATACCTGTCAAATACGCGAGCATTGCTGAAATGTCAAATATCGACACCTACCTATTATTTATTACGAAAAAAACATGAGCAAATAAACATATTATCAGTCATAAACAACGTCTATTATTACAGATAAATTTTTGCTAGAAGAAGTACTCTAATGAAGGTAAGTAAAATCAAATTTGGAAATTGACTTAACCCCAGTATTTTAAACTAACCCTTTTCAGAAGTACAACCTATCTCATTGAAAAAAGTGATTTTCATTATCGTCGGCCAAAAAATTTGATACTATTCTCGTGCGTGAAGTATTTTACAGCGCTCCAGCTAATAAGGCACTCGCCTTAAGGGCTCGTGCCTTAAACAAAGCTGTCGCGGTGTAAAATACAACTTACCCTCACTCGAATGTAAATAATTATTACGATACATATAAGTGGCCCGGTTTACACCGATATCATGCTAAGCCGACCAAACACTAAATTATGTCTATAGTACTACTATTTAGTTTAGTACGCTTCGTGTATACACGGATACACCAGCATAGTCTTTAGACTAAAACTAAAAAATTGGTGTAGTTAACATTTCGTTAGGTTACAATATAGTGTCACGATGTAAACCTGGCCAGTAACGCGTCGCTAGTCACTCACTTGCCTTAAAACCCTCGCTGTTGTCACGTTTTAATGCTCATCTATTCGGGACTTAAGACTAACTTTACGTACTTGTATCGTAAACCTGCATATATTAATAAACGTAAATATTTATAAATGTACTACTAAATCAGTATAGTAATTCCTTAGCCCCTGTTTTGTTGATAAATCAGGTCGATCCATATCCTCGTATCAAAGGGACGTCTTGATGTTTGCCGATGGCCTGGCAGTTCGTAGATGAGATTACCGATGCATAGTGTGATCCAACACCGAAGTAGCAGATTAAGTGGTACATTATCTCCCGACCGATCGCGTTTCCATTACGCCAAGAGATGGTTTGTTCTACAAACCTGTAATTTCATCCTGATACCGACTACAACGATGTTTATACATATTAAGTATTTCATAGACATAAAAAGTAAATCATAAAAGACACTTTCCTTCACTTTATAGCAGGAAATCGAAAAGAAGTTCCGTAAAAGAAAGGATTTGAGAAAAAGATTGATAGAAATATAACAAAGAGATAAAAACTGTAACAGGATTTGACCCGATTCTTCTCTTCTAAAAGATAAGAACACTATAAGCTGTAGTTCTTTTGCTGGATATGCAGGAATAAAATGCAGAATAGGTGAAAATATTGCCCTTACATAGACGATGTTACACTCTAAGAAATTCTCTTAAAAATAATCACTAAAATTGGTTTATATTGATCTACAGTGTAGACTCTACACCAAATTGTGTAAATTTAACCACTCACAAATTTGGTATAAAAGTACATTGAAGTGGTTCAAAATTGAATACGAATATTTCGTAACATAGCACCAACATACCAACTAATGTATTTTATTTTATTTTTATTTTTATTTTATTTTATTTAATTTCGGCTTTCCAACAGGACCATGTCCCAATAACAGGAAAGCACATACAACATAAATGCAAAATAAAAAATACATTAGCAATTAAGTTACATTACATTACAAATAACCAACTACAATGAAAACATAATAGAAAAATTAATAACAAATAACTAATTAAAGGACAGTACTACATTTGTCACTTGTTTTTTAAACTGTGATAAACTAAAAAGAAATATATCAATTGAATTATTATAAGACACATATTTATTGTAAAAAAAATGGTAGACGATTTAGTGCAGAATTGAAAGCAGCATTAGTTCTATTAAATCCGAAAAAGAATAAATCCGTTGCTCTAGTCGTATAAATTGGTACGCGAAAACCCAAACTGTTTAATACATCAGGACAATCGACTCTATTATTTATTAATTTATATAAAAATATCAAGTCAATTACGATTCGCCGTTTTTCCAGAGGTAAAATATTAATTTCAAAATTATTAAATTTATATCTAATAAATTTACAAAATTTTTCTTGAATACGCTCTATTCTTTTAATATGAATAGCATACTGAGGTGACCAACAAATTGTTGCAAATTCTAATTGACTTCGTACTAAAGAAAAATATAAAACTTTTAAGGTTTTGGGATTTTAAAATTTCTTTGATGACCTGATAAGAAAACCAAGCATTTTAAATACTTTCTTTGTTACGTTGTCGACATGTACATCGAAAATAAGTTTTTTATCATAAAGAATTCCTAAATCCCTTACTTCTGAGACAGGATTAATTATTTTACCAGCGAAAATGTAAGAATAGGAAACATCAGATCTATTTCTAAAAAATGTGATAGAATGACATTTGTTAATATTTAAATGCAAACGATTATCTTTAGTATACTGATAGAAATTATTTAGATCAGATTGAATGGATTTACAGTCATTGATGTTATTTACCGAATGATACATCTTTAGGTCATCAGCATATAACAAAAAATTTAACTATGCAATGATGTTACAAGATACATACGTACATATATGTATGTATTATAAATAAATAAGAATAATATGTTGAAAGATCTCATTTCTAGAACGCATTTCAAATAGATTAAATAATGATATTGTACTCACGAGGTAATGGGATGTCTTCAAACCTGATGCCTTCGTGTAGGAAAACACATTAACACAAATTTTTGTATTTCACTTTCAATGTTAGTTTTTATATTATCATATAATACTGATTTAATACACAAAATAAAGAAATACATATCCGAACACTTCGATATAGCACAACAAACTAAGTACCGTGCGACCGTGCGATTTTTAACTTGTTTCATTAGGAACACGAACAGCACTGATCAGAGTGTAGAATTAAATTTCTTTGAATTACTACCAGTGTAAAATATTTATAAATTATTTAACACTACAGTTTTACTACATTTTATTATTTACGAGAAAAGATGTAGTCTTTTTCTGCCATACTAGAAGAAACAAGAACAAAATTTTGAAAGTAAATTGTTTCAATTTTAAAATTTATTTTAAACGTTAAAAAGTTACCTTAATTTTATGAGCGAGTAAGGTTTTTGATAATTATATGATAAAAATGTAGAAACAGGATGACGATAATTTAAAGTCACTACCATTTGGGGAACATTTTACACAGTTTTTACCAACAATTTATGGAAAAATAATGTTCAAACGCCAATCGGGAATGTCATCACGCTCTACTCCCACACAAAAATAGGTATTCGCCCCAATTCTGTAAAAAAGTTGTTAAGTCTTAACAACATTGCTATAGCTAATAACCAATAATAATTGCGAACACTAAATAAAACACGAAAATGACAGCCTTTACATTTGTTTCTATTGGTTATAATTTTTAGCAACGTTGCTAAGATTTAATAACTTCCTTGCAAAATTAGGGTGAAATTTTTTTGGTTAAAAAATTATCCAATTGAATCCTTTTATTGCTGACCACGTGTGCGAAAGTAACCAATCAAAACAAACTTACACTGATAATTATCCTAAGACAATTATCACTTATGTCACTAAGTTGCTAAGTAACAAACAGTTTTTGACATATAATTAAAGATAAATTGTTTTAATTTAAAAATGTCATTTTCACGCTGTCAATGAAAATAATGATTTAATTAACAAAATTATAGAAGAAAACATCCTCAGGAGATGAGAAATTAAGAAAATTTTTGATACATGGCAAAAAAATGAAAACGTAAGTGCAACATAAAGCACATGGACTTCGTCAAAAGATAAAAAAATAAATAAAATAAATTATATAAAACTTTTATAAAAAACTAAGAACAAATGTTCTACGTGAACCACACCCATGGAACTACTTAAGTAAAGCTTTATATTGCACTTACGTTTTCATTTTTTTGCCATGTATCAAAAATTTTCTTAATTCTCATCTCCTGAGGAAGGCTCATGTGGAGCTCGAAACCGGTCGACCCGAGAATTTAAATAAAATTTTGTGACTGCAATCCAGAAATTTTTATTACCTTAATCAATAATAATTGACTCTTACCTCTCGCTAAGAGAGGTATTGGATTCATGCTAAAATTCGCATACCCAGATTTTATTGAATAAGCACGATTTAAGGTCCCTAGAATCCGATTATAACATTTTTAAAATGATGTCTGTGTGTGTGGATGTGTGTATGTGTGTGTGTATGCGTGTGTGTGTATGTATGTCTGGATGTTGTAGACACGATTCCTCAAAAACTATAATACTTAAAAAATATTTAACTGCAGTTTCCTCAATCTGACATTCCTGGGAAGAGCTGAAAAGGTTTTGGTAACAATTAAACAAACAAAAGTAGTAGTTTAGAGATAAAGACACTATAATTTATAGAGTAATCTAATCTCACAGGCTAAGGCACTAAGGAAACCAGTTGACAAATTCCAATGTTTATAAATGACACATGTCAGTGTCAAAAATCAACAGTTTTAGTGACATTCTGATAGCTTTTTCTGGGAAGTATATTTAATCTTTCTTATTTTATTAATTAAATATTTGAAATTATAGGTAAAATTGTGGTAAAATGCATATATCCATCAGAAATACCGCCAATCTGGTTAATGAATTGGAAGAATCTCTGACATTTAGAAACTTCCTCATACAATGAAAAATAGATATAATTAGAATTATATGTGTGCAGAAGACAAGTTAAATACAATAAAAAACAATATTTGGGTAAAGTTCTGTCATTTTTCGTTATTTAACGACGGGTCGAAAGCAAAGTGCAATACAATACTTATATAGCCTAATATGGAGATGGCGAGAGGTCTTGTGCTGCCCAAAACAGATTTTTTTAATTTAAATGAAACATATTGGGCCGAATTCAGCACTCTTCATTAGCGTAGTGACCGTCCCTAGTTATTACGAAAACAGCTTGAATTTTTTTCTTATTAATGGGTCAATGTATATGTCTCTCTTTATTTTGTAATTTTTAGATAATCTTCATGAGTTAAAAAAGGGTGCTGAATTCGACCCATTTATTCTAAAATAGTATAAGAAATCAAACTGCTGAATGCATATATAAATATTTTCATTAATTTAATATTGCAGGAGATATGATAAAAACTTTTCTTTTTGTAAACAAGCAAAAATTCTCCTATTCCTACATTCTCTAGCTCGTCGTAGATGGAGTAATTATCCTGAAGAGCTCCTGGAGTGCGCGATCAAAGGACAAAGCCTCTTGCAGAAGCAAATAGGTCACGAGGATAACGTCTGTTTTTCACAGGACACCACACTCGCCAGGACATGTAGTACTTATGTTTTTACGCCAGATTATCCGCAAATCTCCATGGAAATTATACAAAAGGATCATTTTGACAGGAGAATAGTTTTAGTGGCACTAGTACAAAAAGTATTTCATAAAATATGTCAAAAATATAATCAATTTTTCTCAAACAATTAATAAAAAACAATTACTTGTTTTCAATAAAATGAAATAAATGGTAAAATAACTATATTGTTTTTTTTTGTTAAATATTAATAAATTTGTTTTTATTGCATTGTTCTCGTGATTAATTTTTGCAAATCTATTTTTAATAAACAAATATTCATTTGCTGGAAATACAATTATTGCGCAAATAAATACATGTTCTCTACTTTTACTGTTTGGTTTCTGATATTGACACATTCATGTAATACAGGTGTCTCAATAAGCTTGCTCACTATTGGTAACTTTTTTATTTGAAGAGATACGAGGTTGGTTAAATTAGCAAAATTGTGCCATTTTATATTAGAAAATTGGTCATGTAGACAAAATAAAAATTGTGTCAGTGGTTCCCAAAATTTGGGATAGAATATATATTTTTTAAATGGAACTATATATTTTTTATTGTCTTATTAGAAAGAGTATTTTTTTCTCTTTCCAATAAGGTAATGTTGTTTATGTACAATTTTTTCAAATAAACGTGTTATTTACGTTTAAAGATAAAAATTATCTTTTATTAGTTTAGGTCCAGTAAACTATGGAAACAATTGCCTTTTATAAAATTATTATTTTATTAATTTATTTTACAGTAATAACAAAACAAAGAAAACATTCAAATTGAAAGCCATTATTTTTTTCGCACATTTAAACTCTTTTGGAAAGAGAGCCGACCGTTCTACGTAACTGGTGTCTAGATATAACTTTCCAGATAGCACGATCATATCTAACTTTTCTTCATTTGTAAAGTTATTAAACATTATTAAACACAGAGAACTTTACGGAGAAATTATTAAACGTCAAGAAAACAAAGAATCAATTGTTTCCATGGCTTACTTAACTAAAAAACTAATAAAATAGTTTACAAAATTTAAGTTTTTAACCGTAAATAACTCGTTTATTTGAAAAAATTGTACATAAACAACATTACCTTATTGGAAAGAGAAAAAAATACTCTTTCCAATAAGATAATAAAAAATATATGGTTCCATTTAAAAAATATATATATTGTCCCAAATTTTGAGAACCGCTGACACAAATTTTATTTTGTCTACATGACCAATTTTCTAATATAAAATAGCACAATTTTGCTCATTTAACCAACCTCGTACCTCTTCAAATAAAAAAGTTACCAATAGTGAGCAAGCTTATTGAGACACCCTGTATAGGTTACTATGTAGTCTTGTGTAGTCTGTTTCGATTCATTGTAGCCATTATCCATTATGTACTTTGTAAATGTAAATGTGATTGTTGCTCTTGTGCAATTTTTTATAAAATTTTGGTTTGGTGTTACCATTTTGAATGTTGTGAGTGCTGAAATTCAATCCTTTATTAAATTTTGCTTGTTGTAGTATACATATGATTTGAAGTTAGAATTTTGGATAAAAATTTTGTGATGTAATTGACACTGGACAGCTGTCAACATTGGGATGTGCTGGGACATGGGCAAAGCAGAAGCGCCTCGTCGCGACCTTGGGTACTGGTTTTCAACCAGTATAAAGTCTGCAAAACAAGTTATAGGCGTGATTATGAAGGAACATCGATGATGGCTATATTTCACTTTTATTATTGCTTATATTTATATGTACTTGTTCATACTTGTACTTGCTAGATTCGATTAAATAATAAGCAGATCAGTACGTATTCTTTGCGTCTAACAAATAGTTTTCACCGTTTTTACTTAAATTTGACGAACGAAAAACTTTTTTGGGTGCATTCAATCCTTTGCACCCATGTAGTCGCCGCCTCTGTAGAGATACATGAAAATACTTCGTAACTTCATCGTAAATTGGAACTCGACAGGTAAAGTCTGGTAAACAATTTCTACCGTAAAAATATATCACTATTGCCTCGTAAAGTAGATTAGCAAAATGAGCAGTGAGTAGAATAAGTATGATATATTAATTTTATTTCAATTAATTTTAAGTTCGGTTTTCATTACACAATGTCCAATTTATTTCGAACAATAAATTTGACATATTTTCAAAATATAAAATTGCCATAAATTGTAAGAAAATATTAACTTTCTTATGTGCACAGGATCCTCCGCGGAGATCCTGAAGACAACGCGTCAATGGATTCTCAATACAAAACAATAAAACAATATTGAAGAACACAAAGTAGCATCAGTTCACATGATGACGATAGAAGATTTTCGCTTACGAAACGTTGTGATTAATTTTATATTTTTTACAAATAAAGATAATGAAAGTTGAAGATAAATTTGTTTTAAATCAAAGCATTGCAGTACTTGGAACTGAAGCCTTGCTACATGCAAAAATAATATAAGTTGATTTCATTATGTTTGTACAAAATTTAATAAAAATGTAATATTCTTTCTAATTATTCGCCATTGTATTTTTTTTACCTTCCGTCGCCCGGTAAGGTATTGTCTTCGGTCAAAAAATTCGGTGGTGAGTTTTTAATGAATAAGCACGTTTTAAGATCCCTAGAATACGATATTACTAATTTTACATTGATGTCTGTATGTATGTGTGTGTGTGTCCGTGTGTGTGTCTGTGTGTGTGTCCGTGTGTGTGTCTGTGTGTGTGTCCGTCTGTGTGTCTGTGTGTGTGTGTCCGTGTGTCCGTGTGTGTGTGACAAATTTTTCTACGACGATAACTCGCAAACTAAAATTCTAAAAATTATGATTTTTTCGTATTCCTCTTCTTTACAACCATATGAAGAGCTGATTAGATTTTGGTTATAATTGGTCAACCGGAAGTACTCTTATTTGAAGTTTTTAACAGTTTTTCTGGGAAAACCGCAGTTAAATATCATTTTTTGACATTTTGTGATCATTAATATGAAAGAAAATCTTATTCTCTATACAATTTGATTATACATTTTCCTTCATATTCAATAGATATAGAGTTATAGAGAGATTAGGAGAGGTTAACCTTCAAAAATCAGTTAGTTTTGCTAAAATTATGAAAACAACACATATATTAAAAAAAATTCTAATTGACAGATGTCAGTGTCAAGTGCAAAACCAAAGTGGAAAGTATAGGATCAGAAAGTAACATAAGTGACAGAGTGTCCCTCGCATAAGTGATTTGCAGTTTCAATGCCGGGAGTACGAGGAAGGCCAAAGAGAAGATGAAAGGACTGTATAGCAGAATATTTGAGAGAGGAAGAACTGTCTGAAGAAGATGCGTTGGATAGGAATGAGGAAGTGTGAAGTGCAATTTACAGAATGTACATTCGTGTTATAATAATATTGGATTTATAGAATCTTCCCAAAGGAACTTGCAATATGTAATTTTTAAAAAATAGTGTGCTCGTGTTACAATTTTACAGGATATATAGAATCTTTTCCAAGGAACTTTTGGTATCGGATTTGTACGAAATACATTGAATTGACGGAAGGTTTTGTGCTGGCCACAACAGATTTTTATAATATAACATCAATATCATTAATTTTATAATATTAGATAGATGGTTTCATGTGCTTTTTAAGCTAGAAATAATATTGAGCATATTGGAATAATTCACTACATAGAGATGGCGTTGTGCACCAACGTCAAACATTCGACAAAGGAACACTTTCGTTTAACTTCCATCATTGCTGTCAATAGTTTTCCTTTGATTCTTCTTCCAGTATTTATTATTATAGGTAGAGTAGAATATATTTCCTTGTTTCCCATTATATTAATTGTAGCAGTAGATTAATTATTTTTTATTTTAAATACTTTAGTTAGTAGTTTTTAAGTTGTCTTCACAACTTAGTTCTTTCTTAGAGCCAGTTTTACAATAAATATTAGATAATACTAGTTTCATTAATTGTAATTTCCCACTACATAAACTGCCCGTGCTTATGTAAAACATACGAATAAAATAAAATTGCTCCCTTGTTTCAGTTCCCAATTTCACCACCAGTTTCGCATACGTATTTACATATCCCAATACATATTAAGTTCAACGTATTATTATTTCTTTCCTCTTTAGCTTAATTAATTTTACTTCTTACCCCCCGCTACTCTTGATAAAGGCGGGAAAGGGATCGTTCGTGCTAAAAATCGCATATCGAGATTTTAACAAGTGATCATGTTTAAGTTCCCTAGAATCCAATTTTAACATTTTTACGAGGATATCTGTATGTGTGTATGACTGCGTGTATGTGAGTATGCGTATGGATATTGTCTACGGTCTAACTCAAATACTATCATTCAGAAAATTCTGAAACCTTGTATTTCGACCTTATTCTCATATGGAAAGAAACCATTAAAGTTTGCGTAAATCGGATAACCGGAAATTGCACTTTACTTGAAGCTCATAAAGGTTTTTCTTCAAAAAATACCATTAAATGTCATTTTTTTGCATTTTATGACATAATAAAAATTATAAATTATTGAATTTTCTACAGGTACACATTCTATATATTTCGCAGATAAATTTAAAAATAATCTTTTTTATAAATCTCAGAGCCTATGATTAAAAATTCCTTTGTTTCACAGTTCATATTTCAAATTTATGTAATTAACAAATAAATGTCACTGTCAAAATACTAATCATTTCAAATTAATAATGGTGATATTTTAAAAAGAAAATGGCAAATAAAGCAAAAGGACCTTAATATAGTTTGCAGCATTAGTAAATAATGTAGATATGTATTTAAATTAATAAAAATTAAATAGCGGGAGGTATCGTGTTAGTCACATCAGATTTTTAACTTAGATTTAATTTCTTATTTTATTACAAGATTTCGAATTTCAGAGATTCAAATTAGCAAAGTTCAACTATAAACATATTTTTCTCTCGGAAAGAAAAGTAGTGTAAATTAATCAGAACTGGCAAGAGATAATGTACTGTCCACATTAATTTTTTTAAATTTAATGGTTGGAATTCAGTGGGTTGTATTAAGGTCTGTATTAAATCTTGTATTAAGTATATGGTAACATTGTAATATTTTCACATGTATCAATAAGATTCAATTGTGATTTAGAAATTTTACCACAGGGAAAAGTAATACAGATATTCTTTATTCAAATGAGGAAGTATTATTGTAGGTAAATGGAAGGTGTAAAAGGAAACTCATTATTGCAAAATTAGGTTAGAAATATGTCAAATTTTATGTGTTAAATATTTCATACCTGAATGTTAATGAATTTTAAAATATCTGAAGAACCGTTTTGATCAGTTTTGACATTTGTTCTTTTCTTTTTCTTACTTCTGTTAATAATATTTTTTTCTTTATTTGATCCTTTGGTCTCTTACTTTTTTCTGACAGGTATTACAAAACTGCCAAAATATTTTTGACAAAGGACTGTTTTAGCTTAAAACACGCTAATACAACTCACTGAATCTCACCCATTGTTACCTTCCAAAAGGAAGGTATTGTTTTTGGTCAAAAAATTCGGTTGTGAGTTTTCAATGAATAAGCACGTTTTAAGATCGTTAGAATACGATTTTACTAATTTTACATTGATGTCTGTATGTGTGTATGTGTGTCTGTGTGTGTGTCTGTGTGGCTGTGTGTGTCTGTGTGTCTGTGTGTCCGTGTGTGTGTGTGTGTGTGTGTGTGTGTGACAAATTTTTCTCCGACGATAACTCCAAAACTACAATTCTAAAAATTATGATTCTTTCGCATTCCTCTTCTTTACAACCATATGAAGAGCTGATTAGATTTTGGTTATAATTGGTCAACCGGAAGTACCCTTATTTGAAGATCTTAACAGTTTTTTCTGGAAAAAAACCAGTTAAATATCATTTTTCAACATTTTATGATCATTAATATGAAAGAAAATTTTATTCTCTGTAAGATTTGATTATACATTTTCCTTCATATTCAATAAATATAGAGTTATAGAGAGATTAAGAGAGGTTAACTTTCAAAAATCAGTCTGCTTTGCAAAAATTATGGAAACAGCAGATATGTATATTGAAAAAATTCTAATTGACAGATGTCAGTGTCAAGTGCAAAACCAAAGTGGAAAGTATAGGATCAGAAAATAACATAAGTGACAGAGTGTCCTTCGCAAGTGACTTGCAGTTTCAATGCCGGGAGTACGAGGAAGGCCAAAGAGAAAATGGAAGAACTGTGTAGCAGAATATTTGAGAGAGGAAGAACTGCATTGTATAGGAATGAGGAAGTGTGAAGTACAATTTACAGAATGTACATTTGTGTTATAATTATATTGGATTTATAGAACCTTTTCAAAGGAACTTGCAATATTGAATTTGTAAAAAACAGTGTGTTCGTGTTACAATTTTACAGGATATATAAAATCTTTTCCAAGGAACTTTTGGTATCTGATTTGTACAAATACATTGAATTGACGGAAGGTTTTGTGCTGGCCACAACAGATTTTTTTTTGTTTAACACTGTCTATCTATATAACAATTCCAAGAAATTTGGCAGTGTTCAACAAAAAGTAAACTTGAATCAAATTCATACATTACCGTGCATTCGGAAACACATGATTTTAACTGAAATCAAATAGGTTATGAACAACAACAATGTAAATTCGAACTTTAGTAACTGATATTTATCCTTGTATAATAGTGCAGTTTATAATTGGTCGTACTCATTTCATATTTAAATAAACCGGTGTATATGTAGGTACACATCCAAATATGAATTTCTCCTATTTACCATTCGTTAATTATTAAAGAAAAATGCGGTCCATGTATGAGCAACTTTACATTAAATCCGGCATATGCGACAGTGGGATTCCGCAAGGTTTCTATTTACTGTATGCTAGCTTATACAGATTATGCGTGTTGTCCTGCGTATATAGGACCTTGCAGCATCTTGCCCTTGGGAAAGGGAATAATGGGAACGGGACTCGCATGGGTCCACTTCATGAATACACCAGAAGAGAATTTAATAATTTAAAAGATTAGCGCTTTAATTCCTCTTTCCTAGAGTTTTTCCTGCGATGCGAGTGTGCGTTGAAAGAACACGGCTCCCCAAGGAAACCAAAAGGAAAATAAGTTTTTCTACTCGATCGGAAAATGGGAATTCTTTTCACTATTAACAGGATGCCGGCAAAATTCGGAGAATTCGCAGAGTAAATAACAGAGTTAGGGCGAAAATTCAAAATCCACGCAAGAACCGACAGATTTCAGGGCTAAACTGAAATTGTTTTCTGAGATTAAAGAAGTTTAAATTTTTGAACATAAAAAATAATATATTAACTTCAAATAAAAAAAATCTCAACCCCGTGTTTCTAACATTAATTTTAAAATAAATGAAATCGAAAGTCTAAGTAATCGTTTGAAATCACAGCGTCAGAGCTGTGCTCAATATTATATTAAATTCTGGATACGCAAGCCTAGACCACAGTATAGCGTTCGATCGCTATACCGTACCATTGATTATATATACTAACGTAATAGACCACATTAGTGAGGTTAAGATTTTTGTTTGACGCGAAACCCTAAATCAAATCAGAATGTATGTAGTTCTTATGGAAGCGCATTTTCAATTCATATTATTAAAGCTATTCTGTGTTTCTTAAGTACAATTTTGAGTTTCTTACTAACTGTTAACAATACTCTTTGTTTTCTGTACAGTAAAAGTATAAACAAAATAATATGCTAAGCATAATTTCATTTTTAAGAAAGTAGGATTGCAAATAGTAACATATTTCGTAACTTGGTGCAGTTAGAAATGACTACAGTGAAAGGTCAACTGAATTTGTAGGTTAGTTTTGGATATGACGCTGTTTGTCTTTAAAGTTATAATATAAGGTGGTTATAAGTTTTTGGTTTTTGTTATTTGCGATGTGTGAAAGGGTTATTAAGTTGTCCGCAATAAATAATTTCTTTGCTGACGATTTAAATTGTCAGGATTAAATAGAATCGAAAACAGCTACGACCTACGTTTTAATGAATTTGCACTTATTGCTTTAATTACAATTTATTCAATAATTTTGGGTGTTTTGGATATTTATACGACATAAGTAGATAGACAATACATTAGAGATTTGTATTTATAAAGTTTAATAGATAAGATTTGCATTTTAAAGTTATTTTGAACATTTTGAAAATAGCATATTTTTGTTCTCGTATGAATAACATGGGAGTATAAATCGGCAAAGGCGAGTTAGGGTTTTAGTTTGAATTTGCCGCCACAAATTCACAGTTACACTAACGTGGTCTATACTAACGTATAGTATATAGTAAGGAAATACATATATTTTTCTACGACCACCATGAAAAGTTGACATTTGTGCTCTATTTTGTCATCGTAAAGTTGATGGTTACTAAGGAACGAGCAAAAAAATACTTTACCGCGCGTCTCCCATAGCAACGCGCGGTAAAGTGCTCAATTTGCTCGCTTAGATAAATACATATTTTTGCTGAAATCTTAATTTATTAAAATAATACTTACGAAATCTAAAATATAGGTTAGGTTCATTTTTACACTAGAAACGTGCTACAAACAATATACCTGAAGTTAGCTACATTACCAATTTAGTTAGGTTAGGTATTTAATTATATATAATAACAGTTCTACTGGTGAATGTACATTGTATTACAACTTTAAATATTATATAACACACATTTCATAATTAACAAACTTATTGGATTTAATTATTGGCGGGTAATATTAAAATTGAATGTGCACTTTTGGCAGTTTTGTATATTCATTCCAGAACTTGAAAACAGCTGACGAAGATAAATTAGATTCTGTGACTGTGACACTCACTACAGTTTTCAGTTCTTGACTGCTAGTGTTGATTTTAGCATGGAATAAATGGACCAAAGAGAAGACGATTTCATTAGATTTTTACAAAAAGTGAGCTAGTAAGACATTTTCACTGTAATTCTTGATTTTTTTAACTTACACCATTCAATGGAGAGGTTATAATTCTACTCGGATAATGCTTTTGATTTTGCAGATAATAAATTCAAGGAAGTATTTTGCGCCGTTTCAAATATATCTGGAGGAGTGCAGGAAAAATCACTATCTTTTACTGACAGAATTTTGTATTTATTTACTTGGATACTCACATCGTCATGGTTACACACAACACAAAACAGAAATTGGTTGAGATTGAATTGAACTTACTAAATAGGTATTATTATTTTTTTCTATTTTAGTTAGTAAAATCGTAGAAAAAATTATGTGTGCAGCTCTAGCGTAAAGTATCTTTATTGCTCTCGCTCGGTTATAGCGCTCGCTACGCTCGCGCCACTTTACTCTCTTGATACACAAATAACTATTTTATACTCCGATGTGATACTTTATACACTGCAGACAGTACCTATGTAAAAGTAAACGATTTTCGTTAACTAAACCACGAATTCTTATGTATTTAGTTGTTTTGAAAATGTAAATTTTGTATTAAATGAGCACAACAACAATTGTCAGAAAAATAATTTCCATTTTCTATGAAACGGGACATATACAGTAATTTGATTTGAAATAGTGTATGTAAACACTGTTTTTCATTTCCAGGCAAAACAAATGAAATAAGTAATAATTAATAGTTTGCAAAGGTACACGCTACAAAAGAGTTGCAAAGGTATAATTAGAATACAAAATTAATTATTTCCAAGAATTTCATTTCCTGGAACAGTACATTTAAATTTCACAATTATTGTTATACGAGTACCTTGCAGCTTACATAAGTAAGAAAATATAATGACAATCGTGCTAAAAATATACAATCGATATAGTTCTCCAACTATTAGCCCTATTTGCGTTGATAATAATATTATAGAATATTAATATTTTATTCTCTTTAAAATTTGTTTATATCTTTTGCTTTGTAAAACATACAAAATAGAGTATATTTATTTCACTAATTTTTAGATTTTTTATGCTACTCTTTATAGAAAAAATATGAAAACGTACGTTGTTTGCTTGTTCATACATTGATCCATTTTGTTGATATATTTTTATTTAATTAAGAGCGTCATAATGACCCAAGACGTAGATATAGGTAATACTGTTAGTATGGTATCAAAACTAGATGGCAACCAAGTAGTTAAAGTTAAAGAGGAAACACTTGTGATTGTCACGTTAATAATTCAAGCATTTTGTGTTGTGAGGTTATACTATAGTATCATTATATTTGTAAACATAAACAAAAGCATGCGATGCATTGTTTCATGCTTCGGGCGCAATTCGGGTTCATGTATACTACCGTTTCGCCATCTAGCGGTGTTTCATCATAGTAATGTCAAATTTTGACGTCATTCTTCAGCGCTATTTCACCGACCGTTTTAAAAAGATGCAAACTTTAATTGTAATTTAAAATTTATTACTAACATAACTTTCCTTGCAGAATTTATCTTTTTGTTACTAGTGCATTGCATGATGTGATATAAATTCATAAAAATATGTTTTAACATATTTCACTTATCTTTCAAAAAATTCTTAAATATACTAATAAGAAATAATGAATGAACAATTTATATTATTTGCTTTCTTCACTCAATTTTTACCACTCGCTAAAACAGCTATCGGATTCAAGCTAAAAATCGCATATTCAGATTTTGGTGAATAAGCACGTTTTAAGGTCATTGGAATCAGTTTTTAATATTTTTACAATGATGTCTCTCTCTCTCTCTCTGTCTCTCTCTCTCTCCGTGTGTGTGTGTATGTGTATATGTGTGTACGTGTGTGTGTTTGACGGTTTCTCAAATTGTATAAGACTAAAGACCAATTTAACTACGTATTCCTTAATCTGACATTAATGGGAAAAGCTGAAAAGGTTTTGGTAATAATTGGACAACCGAAAGTAGTAGTTTCTTCTAAAAATTAATTTTTGGAAATTTATGTTACTACATATATAAAAGAATATAAAATTCTCTATCCGATACACTGAAATATATATAAAACAATCTGTTGTAAAGAATCTCATGGGCTGTGACTCAACTGGTTTCCATGGAGTTATTTAGGCTAAATAACTCCATGGAAACCAGGTGAAAAATTAAAATGTTTGTAATTGACAGAAAATATCCCTCTAACAAATCAAACTACATTACTGAAGGCTCTTTCTGGGCAGCACATTTAATATATTTTATTTTATTATTAATTAAATATTTAAAATTATAGATACAAACATATATTACATATACGCATCAGAAATACCGTAAATCTCGTCAATGAATTTGAAGAATCTCGAACATTTAAAAGAGAGAGTAGGAGGAAACATATTTATGGAATAAATTCTTATAGATATAATTAGAATTTTTGCCAGAAATGTTAAATACAATATGTACTTATATAGCCTAATATGGAAATGGCGAGAGGTGTTGTGCTGCCCACCACAGATTTTTTTATTGTTGTTCATTTGATTTTTCTTGTTATATTTTTTCTTAATTCTTCAAATACCTTTGTTTGCTTTACTGTACTTTTGTATATTCTCCAGCAATTATGTATTTGACATTAATTTTATCCTGTTCTGTAATTTGGTTTTCGATTTGGACAGCGTACTTAAAAAAATTATCAATGACATTATTTTTTAACCAATTGCAAAGGTTTGTTTCGAAATTTCTTTTATTAAGATTCATGTGTGCCTATTTGCCTCGTAAAAAATAATTTTATAAATGTCCTTTCTATTATTATTCACTGACAAAATATTCCGGACTGCGTATATTATTCGCCTTTTTCATTGTCTAACAAACAGTAAACACCACATATTCGTTTAAAAATTTGAATAAAGTGTCTCACTGAAAAAAGCAGAACTAATAAATTACACAAACAAACAATTAAAAGCCGTACCAGAAAAAGGCAACTACCTGATAAGCACTGTAAATCCCATCCTGTGTCTCTTTCTAGTAGATAGTAAAGTTTTTACTACCCGTTAATCTGTGGTGATTATTGCATTGAAAGTTCGCAACGTTGGAAGTTGTACCTGCAATAGCAACAGCAATTCCTATGTGAAATATTGTGCTCGCTTCTACGATATAAAATATTCATGTTTCACGTTCTGTCGCAGCTACAATATGTAGAATTTTGCTCCTCCATCTTCGGTAAATAAAGCTAAAAAAGATATATGCTAACGGCAAGCGACTTCCGAGAAATAGGAAGTTTTGTTTTAAATACAAACGTAGATTTATAAGCAAAATAACATGTTTATAATTTGATTTAAATTCAGCAGTATATTATTTATCATATAAAACTGACCTCTGTAATTCATTCTGCCTTATGCTCCTATGCAATAGAACTAGACGCGTAACATAATGTTTAATAAACGCCGTTATTGTTGTATATATCGTCAGTAACGAAGTTTGTGTAGAGCAGAATAGTAGGTACATCCAGCAATGAATAAAAAACCGTTGTTATATTTACGTATTTGTTCGGTTGCAACACCGAAAATGTTCAGTAAGCGAAACACATGGCCACAATACGTTGTACGTTAAAACGAACAAAATCTATTATTTGTGCGTCAGATTGTTACGTTAAGATATTTTTTATACAGTGTGTTAAAAAAATCTTAACTCGGAGTAGGCTATAAACAAAAAAAAAAAACGCATTTCAATGGAAGATTGTACTTTTGACGCCACACGCAAGTAAGAAAGAATTGATGTAAAAGTTGGGATGTAAAATCATAATACAAACAAACCATCGCCATTTTAAAGTTTTGTCTTACTGTCACTTGCAGTGTTGCCAACCGTAGCGGAATTCCGCTATAATAGCGGAATTTTAATATGATGTACGACGTAGCGGCGATAGTAGAAAAAATACAGAAAATAAGTAGCGACTTTTGAATTTTTTTTTTTTTTCTTTAAAAGATGGTTTTTCTAATTTGTCTTAATGGTGCTCGGAGGAAAGATGTCTCTATTTTCCGATTTTCAATGATACGCTCCCTGCTCTCTCTACTAATGTGTATATGTATAATTTTAAAAATACAAATCAAAACGATTCAAGTTCCTGTGAAGAAGACTGATACTGTAGATATAAATATTATACCTATAATAGAAACAATGTACCTATAACAAATTTATTTGTTTTTTTTTATAGATTTTTTTTTATTTTATTATTAGTTTTAAACTGATACTCCATAAAGTTTATTTCCGTGGGGTCCCGTGGCCGCGTGCTTGAGTGTCTGGTCGCGAACCTGGAGGAACCGGGTTCGATCCCGACCGGCGCCAAATATTTCGAATTTTAAATGGCACAAAAGTGACCCCTGTGGTGCACTCTCCACGCCAGCAATGAATGCCCGTGAGGTGGCGCCTGGTAAGCGCCCGCACGGTACAAATATGTCATCATCATTACCGATATCTACGATAAAGCAGATTGGCACACCCAGAAATGGGTAATATGCCGTGATGATATATTTATTTATTTATTTATTTATAGTTTATTTTAGAAAATCATTTCCTTTTTTTTTTCAACTACACTATATTAAATACGTATATATAACATATACCTATTAACTATTAATTAATAGGTATATGATATATAATGGCGTAGCGGCCTGTAGCGGAATTTTTTAGCAAACGTAGCGATATTCGGGATTTTATAGTTGGCAACACTGGTCACTTGTTGTGATATTTAAGTTCTTCATAATTCAAATGTCCGGATGGTTGTGGAAATTTAAAGAATTTCTCATTTGTCATGTATTCTTTATACATAAACTTATATTACATAACGTATCAGAAATACAGCCAATCTTTTCAATGAATATTTACAAGAGTAAGAGGAAACTTATTTATAGAATGAATAAAAAAATTAAATATGTATTAATAATAGATGTCATTAAATTTTTTGTGTGTGTGCCAGTAATGTTAAACACAATACGTACTTATATAGCACAATATGCAAATGGCGAGAGGTCTTGCGTTGGCCACAACTGATTTTTAGAAGTGTACTGCAGGTGTTGAAGAGAAAGGAAGGCATTTCTTTAGCTTTAAAACTGTTTCCAATTTGCATAGTTAACTATTTTGTTATTAGTACCTATGCAAAAAACTACCATATCTCAAAATGTCTATTTTCGGACCCAAGTTTTATTAAGACTTTTCAATTTACCTTGATTTATATTTTAAATTCTCTTAAATTTGCTTTTTAACTCCAGTATGTACGAGACTGCAGGGTAATTATGGTACAAATTGATACATATAGATATATATGTTAACGCTTGGACTGCTTGGCAATATCGTATTTGTGATTTGTCGTACGTGAAATTTATAGACTTAATACTTCCGTTAAATGTAAAATACGTCTACTGATACCAAATAGGCACTGATTTTATTTTAAAACGTCAAAAATGCCTTAAAAAGTTTATATTTTCCTAGTTTTTTCCTGAAATTGGGTAAAATATCTAAACTTGAGCGAATAAAATTGCAGCATCAAACATTTCTTCCATTAGTTTTTGATTTCTTTGCTGAAACGCAATGAAAATGACACATCTAAATCTATACAACTGTTTTGATCATCAAAATTAACGTACCTACGTAACTTATTTGTAAAATATTATAAAATATCATTACAACGTATTACGCATTGCTGGTTGTGCCTATCTGCTTCATACGCATATATCGGTAACATATGTGATTAAACATTACGCAAAATCTGTAACTTTTTTAAAACGCATTATTTTCTAGGTGCGTTTAAAAAAATCAAGGTTAATTTTCAAAAAGTCATACTTAAATAATAAAAAATTTTATTTTATACATTTATTTATTAATATAAACAACATTCGCTTTTGTTTATTACAAATGACCTGGGCCAAGTATTTATCAATACCCAATTCATGACAGTTTATAGTTTCATCCATATTACTGGTAATTAGTAGTCAAATATTTATCATACAATAATTACCCCTGTGATGCATTCTGAAACAGCAATGAGATCCCATGAGATAGTGATTGGTAAATGCTCTCTACTGCAGTGATCGGTTACCAAATTATCGAGTGAACAACGGAACTATTTGAGGTGATCCGTTCAATATTCATAATTCAAAACTAATAATATAATCTAGGAATTTTTTGTAAATTACATATTGCGAATGAATTTTGTACTCCTATATAAATAAATAGAAATAAATTAAAAATTGTTAAATTATTTAGCAACGTCAAAATCTCCATTTGTTTCAAAATAGAATGTCCCAAATGTACCCATAAATATTACATATGGCAATAATTCGTATGAATGACTCCATTTTCAGAATTTATTATAATAAGGTAAAGGTAAGGTTGAATAAAATTCTGATGATTTTATGAAAAAATATTAATTATGTTTTCATAAAAAAGTTTTATTATTGGCAATCGATTTCTTCGCAATAAACGACATCATCAGGTTTCAGTTAAAAGAAGTACATGTTATTTTACAAAATGTTAGTTTGAATTTTGAAAAAATATTTTACAAAAATATAAGCAAAAATTATATGTATAAAATTGATTAACATTGATAAATACCAAATTATTAGAGATTAGAAGACAGGTTAGTATATAAATAGTTTTTAAATTGAAAGAGATTTTAAGAATTTTAAGGTTATAGAATTTAAAAACTATATATTAACCTGTCTTCTAATCTCTCAAAATTTGTTATTTATCAATGATAATCAATTTCATACACATAATACATGCATATATTTTTGTAAAATATTTTTTCAAAATTCAAACTAACATTGTGTAAAATACCATGTACTTCTTTTAGCTGTGGCCTGATGATGGCCGTTGCGACGAAATCGATTGCCAATAAATAACAAAACTTTTTTATGAAAACATAATTAATATATTTTCATAAAATCATCAGAATTTTACGCAACCTTACCTTTCCTTACGTAATATAAGTCTACTATGAGTAGGAATTTCAGTAAAGTTATCTGCAAATATTATTATTATAACTATTATTATTACTACTATTATTATTGTTATTATTGTTACCACTGTTATTATTACTATTATTATTAATAATTATTATTATTACTTTTATTAAATAGGAACTTTTCAGGTATAAAAACTGGTTGCATTGTCAAAATAAAAAAATCTGTTGTGGCCAGCACAAGATCTTCCGTCAATTCGATGTATTTTGCACAAATCCCATACCAAAAGGACTTTGGAACAGTTTCTATATAATATCATGTAAAATCGAACACGAACACATACTATTTTTTACAAATTTTATACCAAAAGTTCATTTAAAAAGTTCTATAAATCCAATAAAATTATGACATAAACATACACTAAGAAAAATGCACTTGACACATTTTACTTTCTGCTTCAGCTTTCCCCTATTTTATTAGGGGTCGCTGTTTCCTCTTCTCTTCCACTCATTCCTGTCCAACGCATCTTCTTCACACAGTCCTTCCTTTCTCAAGTCTTCTGCGATACATCTTCTTTTTAGCCTTTCACTGCATGTCACTTGAGAGGACCACTATGAAATACTAATTTTTCATCCCATACCTTCCATATTTGGTTTTGCACTTGCAACACATATCTGTCAATTAGAATTTTGAATGTATCAGCTGTTTCCATGATAAATAGCAAAGCTGACTAATTTTTGAAAATTAATTTCTTTATAATGCTTTAACTCTACATCTATTAAATATGAAGGAAATGAATAATCAAATCATATAGAGAAGGGTATTTTCTTTAATAAATATAATAACAAAATGTCAAAAAATAATATTTAACTGCGTTTTTTTAAGAAAAACTGTTAACAACTTCAAATAAGGGTACTTCCGGTGGATCAATGGGGTATTCCACCATAACAACAAAATTAAGAAAATTTCAATTTAACATACAGTATGGCTCAATAAATAATAGTTAAAACAATGAAAATATTTTTTAAATCATTACTTTACGAGATATTTCACATTTGCTAAAAGGGAAAATTGACGTCATACAATTGTTATTCTTCTCTCGCAGCGTACTCAGAGCAGTGTGTGTGAGAAAGACAAGTATAGAGGAAATGTGACGTTACACTGATTTCTCGAAAATAAAATACTCTGAAAATAGGAACAATTAAGATTTTTTAATACTATGAATTGCTTCAAAACTGAATAAAGTTTTATTTAAAATAATAAAAAAAATTGAGTGGAATACCCCATTATAACCAAAATCTAATCAACTCTTCATATGGATGTACAGAAGAGGAATACGAAAGAATTATAATTTTTAGAATTATAGTATTGGAGTTATCGTCGGAGAAAAATTTGTCACACACGGACACACATACACACACACACACACACACACACACACACACACACACACACACACACACACAGAGAGAGAGAGACACACACGGACACACATACATACAGACATCATTTTAAAAATAATAAATTCGTATTGTAGGGACCCTAAAACGTGCTTATTCATTAAAAACTCACCACCGATTTTTTTGACCAAAGACAATACCTTACCTAAAGGTGACGGAAGGTAAAAACAGCATTTAAAAGTAACAATTAAATATAAAAAGGGGTTACCTAAAACTTTTATATAGTTCACCACAATGATCACTTCTGTACAAACGAGCCTCTCTTCATATTATTTGTTCTTAGAGCAAAAATTTAGTTTCATATTTACGTTAATTTTTGCATAGGTATAAATTAAATTTTGTTTCAATGTTGACAAACAGAAAAAAGATTAATCACTTTATTATATTCAATATTTACTTTATCGTATATTAAGCCTTAACGTATTGGAATAATGTAAAACTTCGACATTAAAACGCATATAGAACGAACTATTATGGCGAGGGGCTCGGATGTACTTGAAAAGTGAAAATATTTTTGAAGTGTGACGTTGATCGGATTCGAACCCTGAACACGATAATACATTTATGTATATAAATATTGTAATATAGTGAAATGTCTGTATACATATTTGTATTTCCAAGAAATTCTTACGGCATTCAATTTCGCTTTTCTTTGTCAGTTTGGAGTTTTCCACAATGTAGTTACGAAAAATTGACTGTCAACAAAAATTTTGTTTATGTGAAGCCTCCGTTGTTCTCTCTACTGTGTCGGTTTTCGCGTAGGAGATGTTTTATTTTTTATGTGTGAGGTCAAACTTCCCATCCCCGAAGAGTGTTCAAGGGCGGTAACCAAGTTGATTATGAATTCACGGTTAATTGATTGTTGGGTATTTGGGGAATTTTGGCTTCGTGGTAGTGTAATTATTTAATATTTATATGTTGACGTTATCGGGCATTTCCGAGTCGCTGGAGAAACCAACCCAATTGATCTAATTACTGCCTGAATGCCAAGATAAATTTTTAGCTTAAAAATTCATCAGAACACACACGAGAAGGTAAATTACGCACCAATACACATTTTGTCCAAGGTACATTGATATTTTACGGAAATAGTGTTGTGTAATATATGCAACAGCAAATAATTTTGAAATATTTATTTCTTTTTAAACGCTGAGTGTGAAATATTGATTTCTTTTTAAATGCTATTTTCCTGAATATACAATATCTGACGGAAATGTTGTATGCAAACATTTTACACTATCAGTGTTTATGAAATTCCAAATAAAGATTACAGTGTTCGTTATATCCGGTAGGTTGTTTCAACCGGTGTCGTTATTTCACTGTATATGAAAAATTGGAATATATTTAAGAAAAAAAAAAAGTTTGCTTTCGATTCCAATAAATGTCAATATAGTGAGAATTAAGTGTTAACAATGGGATAATTTTTATTCTTTATTTGACTAATTATAGTTAATTATATATTCACAGACTTAAGGATATATTACATAAGTTCTTTCATCCGTGACATCCCTAATCAATTGAGTCGTTATATTTACTCAGTAAAAAGTTGTATTATTACTTTAAAAATTGATAAAATAATTTTTAGCTTCAATTGATGAAAACCAAATGTGTAGTTTACTTTTTTTAAATTATTTTTCATCATAAGTTCTATGTATGACTGCAGTAGTATCGAAATGAAAAATCCAGCCCAGATGGTTTTTATGAAAAAAATATGTTGTGGCCAGCACAAAACCTTCCGTCAATTCGATGTATTTTGTATAAATCCCATACCAAAAGGTCCTTGGAACAGATTCTATATAATATCATGTAAAATCAAACACGAACACTGACTATTTCTATTCTATAAATCCAATAAAATTATAACATAAACATACACTAAGTAAAATGCACTTGACACTTCTTCTTATTCTTTAGCTTCCCCTATTTTATTAGAGGTAGCTGTTTCCTCTTTTCTTCCACTCATTCCTGTCCAACACATCTTCTTGACACAGGCATTCCTTTCAGTCTTTTTTTTTCTTACAGTCCTTTCACCTTCTCTTTGACCTTTCTCTGCGTGTCACTTGCAAGGAGCACTATGACATACCAATTTTGTGATCCTACACTTTCCATATTTAGTTTTGCACTTGCAACTGACATCTGTCAATTAGAATTTTTTTAATATATCAGCATCAGCTGTTTCCATGATAAATAGCAAAGCTGACTAATTTTTGAAAATTTATTTCTTTATAATGCTTTAAATCTACATCTATTGAATATGAAGGAAAATGTATAATCAAACTGTATAGAGAAGAATATTTTCTTTAATATGTATAATAACAAAATGTCAAGAAACAATATTTAACTGCGGTTTTTTAAGAAAAACTATTAAAAACGTCAAATAAGGTTACTTCCGGTGGATCAATTATAACCAAAATCTAATCAACTCTTCATATGGATGCACAGAAGAGGAATACGAAAGAATTATAATTTTTAGAATTGTAATATTGGAGTTATCGTCGAAGAAAAATTTGTCCCACGCGGACATACATACACACACACGGACACAAACACACACGCACATACATACATACATACATACGTACATACATACATACATACATACATACATACATACATACATACATACATACAGACATCATCTTAAAAATAGTAAATTCGTATTGTAGGGACCCTAAAACGTGCTTATACATTAAAAACTCACCACCGAATTTTTTGACCAAAGACAATACCTTCCTCAGGGCCGGCGCTAGGGGCGAGGCGGCACTTTTTAAGGGGCGGCACTTTTAAAGCGTGGTATTTTTTTTTCGATCGATTGCAAGACTAAATAGTTATTTATGAGTTTGTCAAATGAGTGAATTAAGACACTTTTTACTCGATTTTCATTCTATTTAATGCCTGCAATAAAAGTCATACCTACTTTATATTCATTTTAATGAAATAATTGTATTTTTAACAGATACTCTTACGGACCTTATTGCTACAATCATGTATACTAAACTGAAGAACTTCATCAAAGATACGGCGATTCAAAATTATTATTATTTTCTTTTTATATACAGGTGTCTGTTTTTCGATGCTCACTACTGGGTTTTCAGAAACAATAAGAGATACGAAGTTGGTTAAATAATGTCAAAATTACCCCATTAGTAGACCATTTTAAAAATGTATTTGTTATTTAAATTTTGTTGATTTTTATTTGAGCAAGTAACTTTGAAATCTGAAATAATATGCAATTTTGGTTTGTATTATTTAAAGTTTTTTTTACCTCCCGCTACCCTTGGTAAGTGAGGTATAGGGATCGTGCTAAAAATTACATATCGAGATTTTAGTAAATGACCACGTTTTAAGGTCCCTAGAATCCAACATTTTCACGATGATGTCTAGATGTGTGTATGTGTGTGTATGTGTAGGGATTTTGTCTTCACTCTAACTCAAATACTATCATTCAGAAAATTCTGAAACCTTGTATTTCCATCCCATTCTATTATGAAAAGAAGCCATTAGATTTTGGTGTAAATTGGATAACCGGAAATGGCACTTTACCTGAAGCTCATAATGGTTTTTCTTCAAAAAATACCATTAATGCCAATTTTTCGCATTTTAGGTCTTATGAAAATTAAAGATTATTGAATTTTCTACTGGAATACATTAATACTTTTTCTATATATTTTACAGATAAATTTAAAAATATTTTTTTTTATTAGTCGCGAAGCCTAAGATAAACATAATAATTCCTTTGTTACACAGTTCATATTTCAAATGAATGTAACTGACAGTAAATGTCACTGTCAAAAAACTAATCACTTCAAATTAATAATAGTGACATTTTAAAAAGAAAATAGTAAATAAAGCAATAGTTTTGTGCAATGGAACAGTTTGCAGCGTTAGTAAATACGTAAGTATGTATTTATATTAATAAAAATTCAATAGCGGGAGGTTTTGTGTTGGCCACATCAGATTTTTTTTATTTTCTTTCGAATGCCTATGCTAATTTTTTATCACA
Organism: Ophonus ardosiacus; assembly: GCA_943142095.1. Taxonomy (NCBI): domain Eukaryota; kingdom Metazoa; phylum Arthropoda; class Insecta; order Coleoptera; family Carabidae; genus Ophonus; species Ophonus ardosiacus. Next base: position 12,644,025 of record OW964830.1, on the reverse strand, counting down.
GTTAGATTTCGATAAGTTGCACATTCTATGCTGGATTTATACAGCGTAAGCCGTAACGTAACGTACCGTGCTCTAACGTAACGTAAAAAATAAAACAATGCAAACAAATGTGATAATTTATACAGCCGTAAGCCGTAACGTGACGTATCGTGTTCTAACGTATTAAAATCCCAAAGATCGCCAACTTTTATCTTTCTACGTTACGGCACGTTACGATACGTTATGGTATTACGAAAATTATTAGTTCCCTATGCTATTGTTTGTTTTTATGTGGCTAATATGGGTTAAAATTTAGCTTAATATATTAAATGGAAATAAATATAATAAGTACTTCATTACGAATAGTCTTTTCTTGTGGACTGTGACTGACATGAGTGACATGTGTCATGTGTCAAAGTTTATATTAATATATTAAATGGAAATATATATGAAATATATCGTATTACGAATAAACTAACCTGTGAAATACAAATCTGTCATACACTTATAACGACAGAACATGAGCATACTTTGTATGACAAATCCCCGTAAAGGTTCTGTATAAAATACCTTAGAAAAATCACGCGTTACGATACGTTACAATACGCCACGGCGATGTACGTTACGTTACGGCTTACGCTGTATAAATCCAGCATTAAAAAGCTAAAAAATCATAATTTTAATCTAATAACTTGAAATTTAATAGAGATAAAAGAAATTCAGCATAGTCTTTCAAAAGAAAATAAGAAGGCTTTATATTTTGAATACACCCCCCTCTCCCTGATGGGGCGCAATAAAACAAGTTCGCCTCGGGCGGCAAAATAGTTAGCGCCGGCCTTGACCTTCCTTATCTAAAGGTGACGGAAGGTAGAAAGGTTTAATTATCTACGATTTTATGTTACACATTTTTTATGTAATTTACCATATTTCGTATGAAATAAATTAGTAATTATTTTTCTGATCGTGCGTGAATAAAACCTCACCCTGAATAGTTGATTGCAACGTTACCAGTTCACTATTGTGCATATGCGTAATAGCGTCAAAAATATAATTTTCCTTGAAATTGCAACCTTTTACGTTCGATTTCTCAACAATGATAGCGGTGTCTCATAGTTTTAAATAACTATCTCAAACATCAGAGAATAACATTTTCATTCTTCAAACATGTGTTGATATGTCAATATGTCATATAAATATAACAACGAATTCCAGTTTCCAGTTCCAGTTTAAATTCAATTATCTTCGTTATTTCAACTGTCACCTATGATTTGTAATTTACATCCAAATTCTACAACTTGCAATGAATATTATATATTTATTTGAGTCACATTTTGAATTATGTCCATCAATGGATGAACTACCTTAAGGAGTATATTTTTAGTACCACTGTATTGACATAATTCTCTATAATATATATACATATATATGAAGCAGGGGTTGAACAGTCTTCTCATGACCATATCCTGCATCTCTCTCGCCATTTTTGTTTGTTTTCATAATCACCTTCTTCCAATCCTCTTTCATTCATGGCCTTTTTGATATCTGCATGCCATTTCTTTCTAGGGCGACCTACTTTTCGTCTTCTTCGTGGCTGCCAGTCATATACTTTCTTTTGTAACAAACCAGGTTTGTTGAAATATTTCGTTTTAACAAAATTATTTGCAATTTGTGTCAATTTAATGTTATTAACCTTTTTGGCTATACGCGAGGGTATTACACTTGTCATTCAGCAAAATTATTGCAATCTTGCATTCTATTTATATTATATAAATAGAATGTTAAATATAATGATGGGGAGTCAACGGTCGACAGTCAGCGGTCAGCAAAACAGTAGACAGTCCACAACAATCTTCGATTCGATCAACCCGCTGAAGATAGACCCTAGATCTTCAGGGGTAGTCTACCCCTAGGTATGAGAAATACATTGCTAAATATCGTTCGTTAATTGTAATATCACATAAATATATTTGTATTTATTTTGTTTATTATTTAACTTGTTTTTATTAATACAAATCTTATTTATTTTGGTGCACCACAGGGGTCACTTTTGTGCCATTTAAAATTGGAAATATTTGGCGTCGGTCGGGATCGAACCCGGTTCCCCCAGGTTCGCGACCAGACACTCAGGCACGCCAGCTATGAGTGCCCGCGAGGTGACGCCTGGTAAGCGCCCACACGGTAAAATATATCGTCATCATTACCGATGTCTACATGTGTTGTAGATACTGGCACACCCAGAAATGGGTAATATGCCGTGATGATATATTTATTTTTTATTTATTTATTTTGGTATACTTTTGTGTTAACTATTTTATAACCTATGACCGCAATTCTGTCTTTTGTTTTATTATTAATAAATAATTTCTAAATTATTTCTTATTAATAATTGTGCCACCAATTCAGTGCAGTGATCAGCTAACCCGCTGACGCAACAGACAGCAGGGTAAGTATAACCCTACTTAAATCGTTAACGTCACTACTTCTGTTGCACCCCAGTAGCGATTGTTACACTTTGGTAGCCTTTCCTCTGATATTCTCTTCATATGTCCGTACCAAAGTAGTTGTTTTGATGTGATGGTATCCAGCATAGTGTTTTCAATGTCCATTTCCGCTCTTACTTGTTCATTTCTCTTATGGTCTAACAGAGTATATAATATAACAATTAATTAAACGATTAGTTATTAATTACGTATAGAATTATTAAAATAATACGCTCAACCAGTGGCCCAAAAATATTTTCTTTAAAAAAATCTAAAAATTGAATTTTTGAATTCTTTTGCTTCGTATTCAATACGTAGAATTATGTCATTTCAATAACCCGAAGTTGAAAATCACTCTAGAATTGGCGAAAGGTACTGTGCATAGACAAGGAAAGATATATACTAGACCGAGTTTACAATGTTAGGAGTTTGTGCCAAATAGAATCGATGGGCGCCATAACGAGACGCTAATAGAAAGGCGGTAAATTTAAAAATAGTAAAAATATGTTTTCTGAAACTAACAAAATATAGACATATGTATACTGTACAGGCTGAAAACAATCAAATTCAATAATAGAATATATTTGTACATGAAACAAGTAGCGAAACAAGCTTTGTAAACCAATACTAACCAAAGAAATAAACTTGAAAACTCTCACTAATAGAAATGACAGATTGCTGGGCTGCCAACATAAATAAATAAAATTCACTACAACTGAAGAAAATATTTATTATAATTATTGTAAAAATATTGTGAATTAAATATTGTTCGTATTTTTTTATTGAGCGACTGAGCTTTATTATTTTGAAATGAAGAAATGATGTAAAATACGTATTTTAAGTTACTGCATAGTTACTTTTTTTTCATTATGTTGTAGAATTTACACTAGAATTAGCGTCTCAATATTATTCAATTCGGCACAAAGCTGGACATTGCCGCCATGATGGAAGCTCGGTCTAGTATATATCTTTCTTTGTCTATGGTACTGTGTTGACCACTTCTTACTACTCTGTGTGCAAAACTGCTTTACATAAATTCTTATAAAGATGCAATATTTTTACAGCAAACATTTGTTAAAAACCTACAATAATAATAATAATCTAGTTAACTGGGTAAAATATGAAGTACAGTGTCAGTGTCCTTTCGTTCTGTATGTTAATCTCATGTGATTTTTCGTGGTTGTAAATGGCGTCGTTACCGCGTGCATCATCTCCTCTCACAGCTGCGATTTCCTGCAGCACCGCAGCGTAACGACGCGGGCGCCGGATGTGACGTCGTATCACGACGTGTCACGTTACTGCTACAAGGCTAATGACGCAACATCTACTCACATACACTTCACATGCACTCGCAATGCACACTGGAGGAAATTGCGTACAAGATGGAGATTATTACATATATAAATGACTCAAATAAGATATAGTTACACAGAGAACTTTGTCACTCTATACTTCATCTGTGAAATGCAGATGTATATGAGTTGATGTTTGAAAATAATCTTGTTTAATAGTGCATTTTGTTATAACGGAAATCCGCATTAAATAATAATGATTAAAAAAGAATGTGAGCCGTCGTGGGGCGCTTGGCAAATGTGAAACTTACATATTCTTACATTTTATTTTATTTTGTAGACAATACAAATTTATACCGCTCAGTCGTATCATCAAAATATTCTTCCGAATATTGTGTGCTGTGTTGTTCGAACCGCTGTTGGCTTTTGAAATGATGTAGTTCGAGCTCAAAACAAACGATACTACGAATCTCCAGATACTCTTTTATATTAATAATCACATAAAATATAAAAAAATGATATTTAACTGGGGGGTTTTTTTTTTTCAAGAAAAACTGTTAAAAACTTCATATAAGGGAACTTGTGAATAGCCAGTTATAACCAAAATCTAATCAGCTCTTCATATGGATGTAAAGAAGGAGGAATACGAAAGAATTATAATTTTTAGAATTGTGGTATTGGAGTTATAGTTGGAGAAATTTTTAAGTATTGGAGTTATCATCGGAGAAATTTGTATCGCACACACACTCATGCATACATACATACATACATACATACATACATACATACATACATACATCATCGTAAAACTAGTAAAATCGTATTCTAGGGTCTTTAAAACTTAAAAACTCACTAACAAATTTTTTGACCAAAGACAATACTTTCCTTACCTGAAGTTGACGGAAGGTAAAAATTAGTTATCATCTTTAAACTTACTAAATATCTCAAAATGTATGTCTAGATGTAGTCTCTTGTAGCCATCCTGAAGAAGTAGCAGCAGGCTACGAAACGTCGATGTTCGTCAAAAAATAAAAATACCATCTTTATTGGCTGCATTCCTGTATATTCTCTTTCTCATTAGTAAATGCATTTGTATGTCTGCTTACCTCTCACTAAGAGAGGTACTGGAATCATGCTAAAAATCACATATCCAGAATTTAGTGGATAAGCACGTTTTAAAATCCCTATAATCCGATTAAAACATTTTTACGATGATGTCCGTGTGTGTGTGTGTGTGTGTGTGTGTGTGTGTGTGTGTGTGTGTGTGTGTGTGTGTGTGTGTTATTGTGTGTGTGTGTGTGTGTGTGTGTGTGTGTGTGTGTGTACTCAAATACTATAAAACTTAAAAAATATTTAACTGCAGTCCTAAATCTGACATTTCTCGGAAGAGCTAATTAGATTTTGGTAACAATTGGACAACCGGAAGTAATAGTTTCTTTATAAAAATCTTCTAAATATATTATTTTTGAAATTTTTGTCTTTACAAATAGACCATAAAATTCTCCATCTAATACACTAAAAAAAAATATTATATCTTGTATAGATTTAGAGATAAAAGCACTGTAATATATAGAATAATTTAATGTAATACATCGTAGAAGCTAAGGCACTAAGGAAACCAGTTGACAAATTCAAATGTTTATAACATAGGAATGTTTATAATATAGTTTGTATATGATAGATGTCAGTGTCAAAAATCAACAGATTCAGTGACATTCTCAAAGCTTTTTCTGGGAAGTACATTTAATCTTTCTTATTTTTTATTAATTAAATATTTAAAATTGTAGGTAAAATGCATATATCCATCAGATATACCGCCAATCTTATTTATGAACTGGAAGAATCTCTGTCATTTAGGAATTTCCTCATACAATGAAAAATAGATATAATTAGAATTGTGTGTGTTCAGAAGACATGTTAAATACAATAAAAAACAATATTTGGGTAAAGTTCTGTAATTTTTATGTTATAAAACGAAGGTTCGATAGCAAAGTGCGATACAAGATTTATATAACATAAAATAAAAATGGCGAGAGGTATTGTGCTGGCCACAATGTATTTTTTTAGTAAACATAACCCGATCAGCTACAATTACTCCATAAAAATTGAACCTTACCATGCCCTGATGTGCGTGATCATTAAATTGTCTTGGCTTCCAAATACGTATTTCCGACATGTTTTCATATTCTAACATCCTACGCATATTATTTGTTACTATTGTTACACGTCTGTCCCCACCTTGAATACTGCTTGAATATATGGAAACCGTTATTCTGTAACCAAATTGAATCTTTAGAGAATGTCCAAAGTAAGTTTCTTAACTTTGCCAAGTACAACAAGGGGTCCATGCGCCTAGAGGTATTTCTTAATCTCACCTTCTCAAGTCATCTGATTTAGCCTCACTTGATCAAAGGCGGTATATCACTGCTGTCATCTTCCTACACAAAATTATAAGTGACAGTATGTCTATTGCATATCTATTGTAATTAAAATATATTACCAAAGTATAAAAGTATTTTCTATATGAAAATGCTAAGTCTAACATTTTATCTAAATCACCTATTTATTAAATGACCAGTTCTTATTTTACTAATAAGAACATAATTAATATATTTCACAACTCAGTTAATAATATAAAGATATAAAGAAGCTTACCGGTTATTACTATTTTCTGTTTTTTTTCTTTCCCTAGAATTGGGCTCTTAAAAAATCTTAAAATCAAAATCTCGATGTGCAATTTTTAACAGTCAGTAAACCTTTCTTATAGGTCCTGCCAACTTTTAATGCTATTGACTTGACTTACAAATTCACAGTATGAGATTTTGCAACTTATTGGAAAGGGTCTGATTTACTATAAATCACTTTCTTTATTCTAAACCTACCATGAGATTTAATGTTATTTCTTTGAGCCGAATTAAGGATTAATGAGCTCTGTAATCTTCAGAAGACTATATAATAGGTACAGTTTTAATTTAAAATTTAGTTTTGTTTAAACTTATGCAGCAATAAGTTTGAAACTTAAAAAATTGTACACCGTGGTTAGAAGAAAATCAGTCAGAAGATAAAGGCACGAATAGGAACCGTATTATAAGTACCGTAAGAAATATACAGCCGTATTCATAGTGCTTCTGTTCGAGTCTAAACCTAGTCTATCTCTAGTCTAACTTAGACCGGCGAAAAAAGCTATTCATAGATGCAGTTTAGGGCTAGTACAGGTCTAACTCAAGACTAAAATTTAGACCTGCTCGTACCCTAGTTTAATGCGGTATTAAGTCAGTTGACAGAACTATGAAAATATAATTTTGTGTGTTTAATGCAAATTAAATACGATATTACTTAATATAATATTGTTGGTAAGTAGTATGTTATACATATTGTCATATTAATGTTTATAATATTATTTTGTTATGTATTCGTAACTTGCATTATTTCATTTTTAGGAAGTTCATGTTGGATAATGATCTTCAAGAAATTTTTAAGTATATTAACTATGTGGAAGATATTAAAACAAAACATAGTTGAATATAGGAGGAGGAATCAAAAGGTTTATTTTACATGATATGAATCTAAGAAATTTATTATAGGTTAAGTAGTATTTCAGGAAATGTTAAGTTGTTTAAGTTGTTGGTTTTTTAAAGTGTTTTAAATTTGCAGATCTAAGAAAGAAAACTACAGAATTTAATCGACAGAATAATACCAATATTAGAAAATGCAAACAGCAATAAAAAGCGACTAGTTTCAGTTGATATACAAGTTTTGAGCATTATATCTTTGAATAGAGAATTATTAAAGTGAATCTAGTAATAATTTATTACATAAAATGTTAAATAGTAACAACTTATTTAAGTTAAACAATCTGTTTCAGCAAACTTACACAGTTTTCCCAAAGTACAATGATTTGCATTGGATTTGGAGTTGTCAAGAGCTATCGCTTCTCTTTTTAAAACAATTATTATCACACCATAATTTATATTGATTTTTGTGCTTCATCCAGCTAAAGCTACTACATCAAAGCTCATATTTGGACAATAATAATACTACATAATATACCAGTGGACGAAAGAATGAACTATATTGAAGGAATTTTAATATATAAAATATTGTAACATTATGTATTATATTATGTAAGCGACAGTGTTATTGTTATGTATTACTATTAAATGTATTAAATTTTTGAACAATTTTGCATGTGTTGTACGAAATCATTCGATTAAAATAAATGAATAACATTTGACTGCAATCCAGTAATATTTTATCATAAAAAGTTCATATTCTTCATTTAACGTAATTTAGTTTTCATCATTTCATATTCCATTTTAAATATTAAATTGGATCTCTTGGTTCTAATACTAATATTTTATTTATGGACGTAGTTTGAGCGTTATTTTTGGAGAACTGCAAATTGTATTCGTCTAAATACATCATATCCAGAACATTTCATTTTTATTTCCATCTTCCCTTGCAAATCCTGATGTACTAAAACCATCAATGTGTGTTACCGCAATCAAGGTAAAAATTAATTGTATTAATGTCGTTGTTAACAGTAAATAAAAAGTTTTAGTTGTAAGAAATCATCCCAGTCAACAACAGATGTGATCACAAATGTCAAAATTGCATTCACTACGCATGAGCAGTGTAATGTGTGGACATAGCCTACTAGACAGAATGGTTTAACTGCGATTTACTTAGACCAGGTTTAAATCAGGTCTAAGTTTGACTATGAATAACCATTTTTAGATCTGGTTTAAACCTAGTCTAAGTAAATCGAAGTTAAACCAGGTCTATCTCAGTTACTATGAATACGGCTGATAGTGTCTACAGGACTTACATTAAAAAACCAAGATCGCACGCAAGAAAATCAAGAATAGTGATTTTGAATTTTTTAATGTTTATTTTTTATTTCCTAGGCCCAGTTTATAAATAAATATTTTTGAAACACATTGTTGTATATTTATTAAAAAAATTTTCTTGATTTTAAAAGAGCAGAAATTGTATAAGTACGGTCCACGAATTTTTAATTTATAACCATCTTAGGACTAACTGCAGCGAGGGTCTTTTAGAGTCAATAGCATTAAAAGTAGGCACGACCTATACCTATGGTCGCGAGAAGCAAAAATAAAACATTTCTCGTATTGAATTAAATATTGAAATGAATAAACATAAAATATAGGGCAGTAACATTCTAAGACTAAAATATACTACATATCTAGAAACAGAATTCCCGCCCCCAAAATACAATTACGTGAACTTCCCATCTTTCAAGCCACAACATTGATTCGTTTTCTTTCTTGGCAATTCTATACGGCACGGCATCGATGCGATATGAGTGCGTGTGGTGTGTCGTGGGGACAATGAATCGTGCACGTGACATCGGCCAGGTGTCTCTGCGGTCTCTCGGGACGACGGCAAACAAAGAAACAATCTACTGCCCATGGTACAGCAGGACACTCTCGCCGATTAAACTGCGTACACGCACTGCACACCAAACAAGAAGGGAATGTGTTATTGAAAAGCCACTACCAAGCTACTGGATAGTGGAAAACAATAAGAAGATAACAATACGGTAAAAGAAGTGGAAGGTGTAAGTAAACATATGATCACTGACTGCTTTTTGCACTTTGCTGAATATGCTACTGAGCTTTGCGAACAATATACTAGTTGGTCTATCGGCTTAATTTCATTTTATTTAAACATTCAGTCCAATTCTGTACTATTCATAACTTTCATAGAAACTATGATAGGAACTGGAATTAATAATTGAACGTTGCTATTTATGTACAGGATGTTAATACTAAGTCGTTGCACCCGGAAATGGTAGATAGAACTCATTAAAACAAACAACTTTTCTTAGTTTCAATTTTTCATTTGGTGCCCCGGTTCATAGTTTTTTTTCTCTTATTTTAAGGACTATTGAATTTTTTTTTTCAAAATTTTATTTCGGCTCTCTAAAATATTAGTCATTTACAATTTTTTTATTTTATCATCAAAAATTTCAAAACATTATTTTTTGATAACCACTCCATCGTTTTTCGAAAATAAAACATTTTTAATGTCCTTAAGAATATCTATTCCAATATTTGTCCTAAACATTTTTGTCAATCTATCCAAAAGTCTTTATTCATTTACTTGACTTACATAGGTACAGTATGTTCAGAAAAACCCTAATTCGGAGTAGGCTATGAATACAGAAACGTATGTCTGATCATTATTCAATTCTAAAGTCAAGTTGTCACAATTGATTGTGAAATGTAATTTTAAGGAAAAAAGATAATAAAGGAGGATACAGATTATTGACGTTCACCGTTTTCTATTTCTAAAATAAGGACTCAAGATTATTATTTCTTTAGATAACATTTTTGACAAATTGAAATTTAATAAATACTTTCAAATTGATATATGTTTTTTGTTCATACCCAACTCCGAGTTAGGTTTTTTTAACACACTGTACTTATCTGTAAGTTAAGTAAATGAATAAAGACTTTTTTGGGATAGTTTGAAAAAAATGTTTAGAAGAAATATTGTAGTAGATAGTTTAAAGATTTTATAAATGTTTTACTTTCGAAAATCGATGGAGTGGTTATCAAAAAATCATGATTTGAAATTTTGCAGTTTGAAAAAATTAAAAATAATTGCCAATTTCAAACATTTTAATTTTTCAATTCAACTATTTGCTAGTGACCAGGGCACTATTTTCAAAGCATTAACTTATCCATGTTAATTGTACTCATCAAAGACAAGTTTTTTAATTTTTGACGATTTTCACTCTGTGATATGTAGTTTTTAACTATTTATTTATTTATTTATTTATTTATTTATTCATATTTTAAATGTCCGTTTTTTATGTTTCATTGTCCACATGTGGTTTCTTTTTTCAACAAGACCATTCTAGTCCTGATGAAGACTATTGTATAGTCGAAACGTTGGCATGAATAAATTTTATTAGTTGACTGCCAGTCCGAAGAATTTTTACTTCCTGTAACCATCTCCATAAACTAATAATGTTTTTCTCTTATTATTTCTACGGGTTGAATTTCTTGGGTGGAAACTCCTTGATGCAGGGCGTGTCCTGAGTCTACTTGTGTGACGACGCGACGAGTTTTTGTGTGGGTCAGCATCAGCAGACATACGACGATGTGACAAGCACCGCACATCTCCAACTCCCAGTCACTGTCACATTCATGTGTGAAACACACAGATTTTATTCCACCTGACACTGAGAGTAAAGAGAGAAAAATTTGGTGGAAGCGAAAAAGATCATTACTGTGGATTTCACTGGTGTAATAGTTCAGGATAATATTTATTTCTTTTGTTACAGAAAATGAAACTCGTAGACGAAGCACTATTTATTTACATTTTAAATATTATGTAAATATCCTTCAGATATATCTTGTAATTATTTTTAATTAATTTAATTTAAATAAATAATGCAGATTATTTTTTAAAAAAAATGCTTAATAAATATTAAAAGCCAGTTCGAGTAGTTTTATTTCTATTTAAATATTATTCTATTTTCTTGTATAAATAATATCATTTCTGCATTATTTGCATTACGTATAATAAGTTACTATTCGAGATAAAGTATAGATAGTTTTTATTTACAAATACTTTACTATCGAATACTTTATCCCTGAAGTTAAAAAATATTGATATTTATTTTAATCGACTGGTTATAATGATTTAGAAAGGTAAAATTATTGGAGATGCAGTCCTTTGATAGTAATTCGTTTATTGAAACAAACAATACCGACGTTTCGGGGTCAATTAGACCACCATTTAACTTTAAACATAACCGTGATGATGGTCTATTTGAAATCAAAACGTCGGTATTGTTTATGTTTCAATAAATGAATTGCTATGAAAGGATTGCATGTCCATTAATTTTACCTTTCTAAATTAATAAATATTATTTCTGCTTTATAGATATATAATTATAATAGGTACCGTGAGTATTTTTAACGTGAAACATTAGATTTATCATATACATGGTGACGATTTGACATTTGACTGACAGCAATGTATTTGTCTGTCCCATTTAAAATGAAACATAGGGAACAAATTTGACATTTGCCAAGACGTCAAATATGATCATTAATTACCTTCCGTCAAAAGGAAGGTATTGTCTTTGGTCAAAAAATTCGGTGGTGAGTTTTTAATGAATAAGCACGTTTTAAGATCCCTAGAATACAATTTTACTAATTTTACATTGATGTCTGTATGTGTGTGTGTGTCTGTGTGTGTGTCCGTGTGTCCGTGTGTGTGTGACAAATTTTTCTCCGACGATAACACCAAAACTACAATTCTAAAAATTATGATTCTTTCGTATTCCCCTTCTTTACAACCATATGAAGAGCTGATTAGATTTTGGTTATAATTGGTCAACCGGAAGTACCCTTATTTGAAGTTCTTAACAGTTTTTCTGGAAAAAACGCAGTTAAATATCATTTTTCGATATTTTGTGATCATTAATATGAAAGAAAAACTTATTCTCTATACGATTTGTTTATACGTTTTCCTTCATATTCAATAGGTATAGAGTTATTGAGAGATTAAGAGAGGTTAACTTTTAAAAATCAGTCAGCTTTGCAAAAATTATGGAAACAACAGATATATTCAAAAAATTCTAATTAACAGTTGTCAGTGTCAAGTGCAAAAGAGAAGATGGAAGGACTGTGTAGCAGAATATTTGAGAGAGGAAGAAATGTCTGAAGAAGATGCGTTGGATAGGAATGAGGAAGTGTGAAGTGCAATTTACAGAATGTACATTCGTGTTATAATTATACTGGATTTATAGAATCTTTTCATAGGAACTTGCAATATGGAATTTGTAAAAAATAGTGTGTTCGTGTTACAATTTTACAGGTTATATAGAATCTTTTCCAAGGAACTTTTGGTATCGGATTTGTACAAAATACATTGAATTGACGGAAGGTTTTGTGCTGGACACAACAGATTTTTTTTATTGAAATCAAGTAGTTTTAAATTTAATTACCTCTAAATTTATAGGGTAAAAGACACATGATTTTGGGAAAACATTTTTGTTCATTTTTAATTTTTAAGCACTTTTTGTAACTAAATTTTCGAATTTAACCAGAAATAAACAATTGACAATTTTGTATTAAATTTTAAATACCTTTTTATGCATTTCTAACATTAAAAGTACCTACTTCAACTGAAATTGAAAAAATCTGTTGTGGCCAGCACAAGACCTCTCGCCATTTCCATAAATAAATAAAAATAAATATATCTTCACGGCATATTACCCATTTCTGGGTGTGCCAATCTGCTTTATCTCAGATATCGCCATTAAACTTAAAACATGCCATTTCCATATTAGGCTATATAAGTATTGTATTGCACTTCGCTTTCGAACCGTCGTTTTATAACAAAATCTTCCAGAACATTACCCAAATATTGTTTTTTATTACATTTAACATGTCTTCTGCACACATATAATTCTAATTATATCTATTTTTCATTGTATGAGGAAGTTTCTAAATGTCAAAGAATATTCCATTTCATTAACCAGATGGGCGGTATTTCTGATGGATTTATGCATTTTACCACAATTTTACCTATAATTTTAAATATTTAATTAATAAAACAATAAGAAAAGTTAAATATACTTCCCAGAAAAAGCTATCAGAATGTCACTAAAACTGTTGATATTTGACAATGACATGTGTCATGTTATAAACATTAGAATTTGTCACCTGGTTTCCTTAGTGCCTTGGCCTCTGCGATGAGTGTACTCTATAAATTACAGAGTCTTTATCTCTAAATTTATACAAGATATAATAAAATTTTTAAGTGAATTAGATGGAGAATTTCATGTTCTTCAATATTTAATAAAAAAAACTCCCAAAAAATTATATTTAGAAGATTTTTTCTAAGAAACTACTACTTCCGGTTGTTCAATTGTTACCAAAACCTTTTCAGCTCTTCCCAGGAATGTCCGATTGAGGAAACTGCAGTTAAATATTTTTTAAGTCTTATAGTTTTTGAGGAATCGTGACTACAACATCCAGACATACATACATACATACACACACACACACACACACATACACACATCCACACACACACACACACAGACATCATTTTAAAAATGTTATAATCGGATTGTAGGGACCTTAAATCGTGCTTATTCAATAAAATCTGGATATGCGAATTTTAGCATGAATCCAATACCTCTCTTAGCGAGAGGTAAAAAGAATCATCGACATTCTCTGAACATACATGCAAAAAATGTATTTGAGTAGGCATTTTTCTATCAGATTGAATCAAAGTGTACGTAATATATTCATTAATCTAATTCAATATTTTCTGTACTTTACATTTTTATATCTATTGTCTCTGTTAGATACACCAAAAAAAAAAAAATTCAAATAAATTTGAAACACGACTTTTCTCTATTTTTTTATTAATTATAATTTGATTATTTTCTCACATATGTATATCGATCGAAGTAAAATGCTGAAATATATCATTCTGATATGCCGCACTTCCTTTATGATATTTGGTATATTTTTATGTCTGTTTCATTTCACCTCAGTTGACCTTACTTGATATTAGATACTGTTTATTATTTATATACATATACCCACAAAACAGTTAATTAGATTAAATTTGCATGTTGCAATAATATAAGCTCTCAATTAGGAATTATTTACAAACAATAACTACTTATTCGAAACATATTTGCAACATGGCAGAACACTCCTGATATATTAGTTGGTAATTTCTTCAAACCAAAATACAATATTTATACCTACTAAAATTTAGGTACAAAGCAACTACACCCTAAATTAGAGTAGTAGCTGGATAATCTCGTGTGAATGTTGAAAATTCCGTTCGTTTGTGAGGTCAAGGATGACCGATGCAAAATATAATCGTTTAGAATTTGAATACATTTGCATACGTTATTTAATTCGCATAGCAAAATATGGAAATGATATGGGAATCTATCACATGCACACCCTGGAGTACGGGTTCAAATGCTTTACTAAATGTACCCGACAGTTGTACATGCATACACAACATTTATTATACAGAAGCCTGTTTTTCATTTTATCTTTCATTATTCATATTTATTCAAGAACAACACAATCTCTGAACTCACTACCAAATACTTGCTACTAGTATTTATTATTAATCAGAGATTTACATGAAGTACCAGCGATGTGTTGTTTTGTATTTCAGATTACTAGAGTTCGAAAAAGATTTCTCTAATCCACATTTTGCAAAATGTTTGAAAGACCGGAAACGCTCTTAGCAGAATATTAGATCTAAAACTGTAGATTTTTTATTTCTATAGGATGAAGTATTTAAATGGTAGCAGATAAAGTTATATGACAGACGGTTAAATGTTACAAAAAGACGCGAGATTAGGATTTTTGAGCAGAAACTTCTTAAAAAGATTTGTCGTTTAGAAGATATCTAAGCGAACACTAGTAGTTCTTGGTTTTTATAGATATTAGTGCAATCTTTTTGTAAATTTTTATTAATATTTAGCTAGGATTTTATGATTATCATATTTATATTATGATGTCAAATCAATGAGCCTGTTTCACATGAAAAAATCTGATGTGGCCAATACATGACCTCCCGCCAATTCCATGTTTAAAATAGCAGTGAGCCGGTTCCCCAGGTTCGCGACCAGATTCTCTGGCACGCAGCCACGGGACCCCATTAATTTTTTTTAAAAATTTTTAAAATTATAATTTATGCAATATTTTGCATAGTAATATAAATAATACTAATAATTATAGTAATTTATTGTTATTTTCATAAATAATTAAATAAAAATATTGGTGCCAGAAATAGTCATGAAAAACAACCCCCCACTCATGTATCGTCATTCATAGAGCCAATAGGAAAACAGTTTACGTTATTTATATGAATAAAAATAAGCGATAGTTGGTCACATGTTACAATGTATGTACTCTGACGTAACATTTTGTTCTAGATCACGTGAATTTTTCAACTATTATACAAATTTCAATATATAATTGTAAACCATTTAATGAATGTAAAAATGGAAAATAATTTACAAACGACTGCATGTCTGATTATTTTCCATTTTTACATTCTGAAATCAGTCGATCATCGTAATCAACCATTTAATGAATATTTCGTGATATTTTCAAATTGTAAGCTCTTTAAAGAACTATATCTTTTAAAATTTATTGAAACAAAAATACATTTATTTAAAATTAAACATGTTCAACAGAATTTTTGTCATTTTTCATAATGTGGTAATTTGCCCATTTACAATTTGTGTATTGAAGTCTGTCAAGCCAATTATAATCATTTTAAGAATAATTCACAAATATGAATATTACATTTTTTTCAAAATCCTTTTGAGGTTGTCAGCAATAAAAATGTGCACTTCAGGAACCATGCTCTTAATTTTCTGAATAAATAAAATAAATATATCATCACGGCATATTACCCATTTCTGGGTGTGCCAATCTGCTTTATCGCAGATATCGGTAATGATGATGACATATATGTACCGTGCGGGCGCTTACCAGGCGTCACCTCACGGGCACTCATTGCTGGCGTGGAGAGTGCACCACAGGGGCCACTTTTGTGCCCTTTAAAATTCGAAATATTTGGCGTCGGTCGGGATCGAACCCGGTACCCCCAGGTTCGCGACCAGACACCCAGGCACGAGGCCACGGGACCCCATAATTTTCTGAAGTTTGGAAAAATACACTTTTTTCTTTAAAATGGATTTATAAAGTATGTCTTTTATTAACACAATAAAAGTGTGAAAAAAGTGCACTTTTTTAACGCAAACGCGTGAAATAATGAATAATTACGGCATTTTGTTTTACTTTCCTATTCGTGCGATAAGACTATAGGTATTTTTTACTCTTGTTGCATAAATAACTAGTTGTTTAATATTAAACGTTGCTCAACATTTTTTTGACTATTTAGGAATTGGTTTTCGAGGACAAAATTTTAGGATTTAACTGAAATTAACATAGTAATCTTCGAATTAAACTGAGACATTTTTAACTAGTTCACATTGACATTAAGGTTAACTTTTAATCGATAAACTTTTTAAATTTTTTAACATCTAAAATAGCAAAAAAATTATCTATCTTTTAATTTATTAAATTTAACCTTTCATTGATAAATTGGACTTAATAAAGCTTTAAATATTCAATGAATTTTGTTGCGTTCGCGTTCCGTGATTATTATGTTTGTGAGTAAATTCATGCGTAAATTTAGTGAAAGGAATCACACTAACCACCCAACTGTAACTATTTCCATCTAAACGCTGTGACATAGGTTAAAATCGCAATTACAAATGAACGGTTGGTGTATGACATAATTTGCTTGTGATAGATGTTGGGTAGGAAAACCAGCGGAGTACGGAACAGAACAACATTGTTACACCGCAGTTACACTACACGGAGAGTTCTCTAGGCATAATTGAGCAGCATGGCAATAGCAATGTGGCAGTTGGTTTCCGATGACGGCTCGTTACAGCCTAACAGGAAATGAATGGTGCGAAGCCCCTGACCCTGATATTGCAAGAAATTCGAGAGAAATACAGCAACTTAGGGGAGGATGAAAAATGGTGAAAACGACAAACTTTCCTCACCTTTGAAAATATATTATGTGGGGAAGAAGGGGTGCAGGGTTAGAATAATAGGAGTAGGATGTGACAAGAGGCAACTTAAATTCAATTGTTTTGTGAGCCTTCAACATTTTATCAAAAATGATATTAATGCTCAGTTGCACCGCTAACACTTAAAATTTAAACTTGGCTTTATTCAGTTAGCCAATTCAATTTTATACTATAATTAAAAAAATATTCGACAGGAATTAACATTAATTTATTTGGTTAACTGAATAATGCCATGTTTAAATTTTAAGTGTCAGTGGTGCAACTGGGCATAATTGATTTTATGTCTTACTAGTATGTTATTGTTTTATAACTACAACATTAGGTCCGTTATGAAGTAAATAATACCCTAGGGCGTATTAAGTTGCTATGGTAATGTTGATAACAAACTGAGGTTAATAATAAGAAGCATTGTGAAATGTTGTCGTTTATAATCATATTTGTTTCATCACAAATACAAACCAGCATACTTCTTATTCTTAGCAATAACATTGCTCGTCCATACTGACAGAAAAATACCACAAGAAATATATTTTTTGTTTAAAAAAATGCTTTGTTGACAGAAACAAAATATTATCTAGATACCGCATTCACAGGCTACTTTGTAAGTTGTATTAAAATTTTGTGATTTATTATTTTTGTTTGATAAATTCTAGTCAGACAAAATGTTTATTAAGAATTTCTACTAAGACATAAAACGTTGAAGGCACCACGGGTGTTAAACGACAATAATGCCTTCGGTCAGCGTACTTGCCTCGGGCCAGAGGCCCTCGACAGTACACTGTTGACCTCAGGCATTATTGTCCTTATAACAACCCTTGGTACCTTAATTACTATTTCGTAATACCATACTGTTACTATGATATAACAGGACTAAAAACAAAAGTGAAAAGATAAAAATAACACACACACACACACACACACAGCCAGACACAAACACACACACACACATACAGTCAAAAATAATCGTAAAACTAATAAAATGATATTTTAGGGACCCTAAAACGTGCTTACTCATTAAAAACTCACCACCGAATTTTTTGACCAAAGACAATACCTTCCTTACCGAAAGGTGGCGGAAGGTAAAAATGGTTAAATAGTCTGCTAATACCAATTGGGACGCCCAACAAATTATTCTATTTACAAATGATAGTTCTGTCTAAATTTTGCGATAATTATATGCCAAATGCTTTTTGCCAGCAGTAGCAACAGTGTTTTAAACCGGCACATGGAATTAGTTGTAAACTTATTGTAGATAACTGAAATATAAGTCTTCTCAAAATATAGTGCATTGCACTCTCCATTTATACACAAAGATAAAATTATCCACCATTAAACATATTGAAATATGTCTATTTAAGGAACTACCTAGATATAAAAAGATTTTCTTTGAGAGGTAATCTTCACAATTTTTAGTTATTCATGTGACTAATAATATTTTATATATTTAATACATAACATATAATATCGTCCCACTCAAGCTTAGCTTTGATGTAAATTGAATGTCTTTGATGTATATTGAATTTCTACATATACAATACGGATATAGAACCTCAAATAAGTACGGTCTCTTTGAAAAACTAATGGAATTTTTGTACTGTATTCTATACCTACATATAAATGAAATCCTGAAATATTATATAGAATGTTCCGCTAGATAATGTTTGCATTCTGTAGGATATTAACAATACAAGAAATACCAAGTCGGTCAGATTCCATAGACAAAATTTGCTCCATTAAAAAAACATTTTAATGATTTATTAATTTTTTAAAAATAACTTTCAGGTATGAAAAATAATTCACTTCAATTTGCACTTTGTCGTAGTACTTTTTCATGTCCTTTCGAATGGCGATACTCAATTTTTTATCTCTGTCAGGTTTTGAGTTTTGTCACAATTTTTATATGAAAATTATATGTATCATTTATACCAGTTAGAAATACCGCAAATTTCGTCAATGAATGGGGGATTACGGCTCAATCGAATTAAAGGAAAATAGTAAAAAAATACGAATGTATATGCTGAGTAACGAATAATAATAAAAAAATTAAATGATATAATTGAGATATTTCGGAAATAAAGGGTTTTTTGTTATAACGCTTCGACACTAATATGAAAATATTTTGATTGGCGACCGAGAAACCGCCTATACATGTATTACAAATAGCGTGTTAGGAGGTGGGATTACTACCAATGGAAGTTAAAAAATTCAAATTCGAAAGGAGGGGCTAACATTCCTGTACTACAGTTTCCAAATAGTTTTTATTTTTTTAAATTTCTTGTATTAAACTTAATAATTTAAATACACCTGTAATTATAAAGTATGTATACTTATACAGTGTTATAATATTCATTTATTTCTATGTAAATATAACTTAAAATAGCATATATTTCAAGAACATTTAGGTCCATGATGAAAACAGTTTGATATAAAAACACATAAATGTGACGTCACGCCAATCTTTTCAAAATTCGGGAGACCATAACTCGCTTATTAATAGGAATTTTTTCACCGGATTTTCATCAATAGTCTTAGTTTTCCTAATATTTTCAGATGAAATTATATAAAAAAAAATGGTGTAATCCCCCATTGGAAGCAACTCGAACATTTAGAACAGTAGGAGAAAAAGAAAAGATGTAATTAGAATTTTTTGAGAGTACCAGATATGTTAAATACAACACTTATAGCCCAAGCAAATTAAACTTTTGTTTCCCGAAAAATATTACAAAGCTGGAAATGATTTTAATCCACTTTGAGCATCCCAAATAAGAGCCATATGAGTTTGCGACAGTTTCTGAGGTGAGCTTAACTTTTAGGAGCCGAAAAACCACGAAATTTTGGGACATTTTTCAGTTTTTCGCTTATAACTTATGTGTTGTCGCTTTTTTATAACTTAGAATTTTCAACATTGCCCTTAAATTGGTAAAGGTATAGAAATCTCTATGCCATACTTATTAGACGACAAGTATAGTACACGGTTTTTTTCAATTTCTTTAAGTGTCGCGATATGCATTATTTTCTGAAGAAATCGGTTTAAAACAATAGTATTGTCATTCTGATCATTTTGTATATTATACAAATTTCATCTGCATTTATACTATTTTCAAAACATGCACAACATTTTATATTTATTATTTTAATTGTTATACTAATAATGAAATAGATTTCCATATGGTGCAACCAAAATTAATCACACAGAAGTATAAATTATGTGTAGTGCTTTATTTTAAATTTTACGTTCCAAGTTTTATCAAATTTGTGAAAAGCTTTTACTCATTTGAAACTTTTCAAAACAACCAAATGAAATGCATAATAAAACAATAGAAAAATTTATTTAAAAAAAACACTGCGTATATTCAGCAAAACATATCGTTCTGCATGCAATATTTTTTACTATACTGTTTGAAATAACGAAAAATTTTAACAGTTAATTGGGGCATGGTTTAGGAGCTTGTTTTACACAAAAACATTTACGATGTTTAAAAAGAAGCGCCAATGGCACAAAACTGTAAGAGAATAAAAACAGGAAAATGGCCAGATACAACTTAAAAAGAAAAACGAAATACAACAACAAATACGCACAGCAGTTACTAAGAATAAAATCGTAATTGACATAACATGTCCAATAGAATCACAATAATCTATCTGTCAAAATTCTTTCGTTATTTCAAACAGAGTACAGAAATTATGCATTATAACCCTACATCCGGAAATTATTTCAATGACATGAAGTATTACTCAGTCCAAGGTAATTAGAGGCCAAGTACTCTGACGTCACTGTGTGATGCGTGATAATATACAATATTTCATTGAAGCATAGTCGGTAGACTAGTTACATGTCTATCTGCCAAGGTTTGGTGTACTTACATACGTGATTTACGTGTGAATAAGATTTACTAGGATTACCCAGTAATAGATTTTGCATAGGATATTATAGTTTAGCGTGCAAATTTGTACTTGTACGACTATTAATATATGTATAAGTGGAATATCTAACATTCTCACAATTACTATTAGAGAGAAATTAAATTAAAATTGTTCACTGCACAATCCATTATACAGGAAGTTTCAGAAGGAATAGTAAATACTTCAGGATATGGTAGTATGGATTATTATTAGTAAAAAAGGTTCATATTCTCGTAAATATTTGTACAAGGTGTAAATCGAAAAGTGAGACATCCCCTATGTATTTCTTAAACATAGGAAAACAGTTTTTTTTTTGCGCAAACGTTACCCAATTATTTTATGGAAAAACTACATCTAAATCATGCTAAATAAGTATTCTAGCACTTCATATAAACGCAAATCTTAATTATAAAGTTTTTATGAGCTATTAACTGTCAATTATAAGTAAATTTGGATTAGAGTAGTAAATTAACACAAAACAGAAAAAGGTAAAGTGTTTTTATTTTAAATGGAAGTTAACAGCATTGCATTTGTTTTTTTTTTGTCATAAATCCATGGCTGCCTAGACTAAAAGTTCATAAAAATTGTAACTATAATTAAATTCTATATTTATATGAAGAGCTAGAATAATTGTATTACATTATTTAGATGCAAAAGTTAAATCTCTACAACTTTTATTTGAAGCATTTTTGCAAAATAATTAGGTAAAATTTGCGCAAAGAAAAACTGATTTCCCATATTAAACGCATATATCCCACTTTTCGATTTACACCCTGTACTATTATTATGAATAGTCTGAAGTCTGAACTGTCCTCATATAAGGACGGCATCAGAGAAAAAAGAAAAACTATACGTAGTAGTGTCAAGGGAGTTCGAAAGTGAATGTGGATTGAAATTGGTGCTGACATTTGTAATATTAACTATAGCAAATTATTTGTGCATTTTATATCATTTAAATAATCTATAAACGCAATCAATAAGTCATTTTTCTTTCCTTAAATCTTTTGTAACTTGTGAGGCTTTTATCTATAACAAACAAGCAACTGATCTCTATAGCCATTGAGAATTGGACACGACAGTTTATATGAACTTTTTTACTTGAAATAATTCATACTACCAACTCTTAAACTTAAAGTATTTACTGTTAGTCCTGAAATTCCCTGAACAAAAATAAATTCGAGTATAAACTTTAAGAGCGGCAAAATGAGTAAAAAAAGCTTAATCAACATAGGGCTGTTTCCGAGAAAGAGACCATTTTGTATTATAATCGAAGAATAGCAATTATTTAATTTTTTTTTAAAAAAACAAATGCACGTAAGATGACCTCTCAAAGTTAATAAAAAATCTCATTTAATCGCAGTCGTAACTCTTACAATTTTCGAGATACCAGAGGTAAACCTCATAAAAACTCATTCCTGTCTGCCTTATAACTGAAACTTTTGAATATCTTATTTTTTTTTACTTTAAGTTCTTTATTAGATTTTCTAGTAAAGCAAATTTAATATGTACAGATTAAATAGAAGGCTTTTTTTGAGAAAACAACAGTTAAACACGGTGGTGATAGCATTATAAAGTTTGGGGGTATATTTATTCAACGGGAGTGGGAAAATTAGTTTTTCTATTTCGGTGTTCTTACCAGTCTATAAAAGCATTGTTTATCACTGAAAACACGACGTTTAGAATATCTATAAGAGTTCTATTTGTGGCGCCTTTCGTGTTGTAGAGTTGGTAGTCATGATTTTATAACTGTCATATTAATGAATAATTACAACTAACCTCAAAATGTCAAGTTATTGGTAATATTTCAACATATTATTTGTAACGTGCAGTATTTTCTTAGAATTTACATAAATTATAGTTAAGATGTGAATACGGTCGAGCATATAGCACGGTGACGAGAACCGTCCGCCACAAGGTTACTATGCACACCGTATTCCCTAATACACACAATACACTAATCAGTTGTCAAAATTTGAAATTTCAATTGTTAGCGGGAAGCGCTACCAACATAAACATAAGTGACAAAAAAACACCAAGTCAAACTTTTGACGTAGCATTTTTAAAAAAAATTAATTGTAAAATTACCTCAATAGAAAAAATAGTATAAAAAACATGTATCATAAGGCCTGTTAACGCACTCGTCCTTTGTAAAACTCGCCTACGGCTCGTTTTCCAAACTTGGACTCGTATGTTAACAGATTGCCTTATGATACTTGTGTTTTAATGTACTATTATTGCTACGATTATAAATAGTAAAGGTTACCTCGACATTTTAAAATTTAAAGCAAAATTCCGACAAACAGGGCTTAGGAGACAATTTTAATTTCATGTACGATCCGACAAATAATTTGCGTCTTGTAAGAGAATGGCTATTATACAATATCAAAAATAAGCTTAATCATGACCCACAGTCTCTGAACTTTAACCAGATTAAGAAAGTGCGGAAAATTCTTGAAAGAAACCAAAAAAAAATCTCTTTTGGTTGTTTAATAAAGTATTTACTTTATGAAACTCATTTGGATGACATAAAGTATTTATTTCTAGAAGATCTACTATTGAAATGAAGTAATAATAACCAAAATAGAAAAAATAGTATATAACACACGTTTCATAAGACATTTTAGAGCACTTGTTCCTTAGCCCTGTTCTACAATAAGCCGTTTGCCGGTGTCGGTTGTCGTACGCGTACACACTAGCTGAAATTTGGCCGCAGGGGTTGTCGGATGTCGGCTGTCGGTGTCGGATTGCAAGTTGGTCATTTCTCATCTGTCTAGAAAGCCGTTCGTAACTTACAAAAACACTCACGCTACAATCAGGTCTTATGCAACTTGTATTTTAATGTACTATTAGCAACAATTTAGAGGATGAATGGCAGAATATAATGACCATTATTTTGGTACACTCTAAGAAATTTTTAACCAATTTTAACACTAAAATTGGTTCCAGGAGGTCCACCAGATTAGGTGTAATTTTAACAAACTGTCTGTTTGGTTAAAAAGTACACTGGAAATTGGTTTAAAATTTAACACAAAATTTCTTGTTAAAAATAATACTGCGTGTTAAAATTTACACTGAAAATAGTATTTTAACTAAATGTACGAGTTAATTATCTTATTTTTTCTACACTAAATAGTGTTACCATTTACACATATATGGGTAAGTTTGGATATCAATAACACCACTCGGTGTATCCATTTACTCGTATTTAAGTAAATTTTAACAAGATATGTGTTAAATAAGGTAAATAAAATTCATTGAAATATAATTTGCATAATTTTATTGTATAAAAAAAAATATTACATTTTGACTGTCAGTGCTGTACAAAAATATGTTTAGGTACAATACAATTACCATCGGAACATGAGAGGATTTCGTATGGTTCTTTGTACAAACAGGTATTCAAAAATATTAGTTCTATTCCAGATACATTAAATTCTGCAATTTTAAATGCCTGTAGAGTTTCATCAAGATATAATGTATTCCAAGATTTTGTAACAAACATGACAGTGTTTTCTATGGTAATAATGTCTATTATTTGGTGAAATATTGGTAAAGACTCAACAATTTCTGGTACGAGGAAGTAACCTGGTTTGTACAAAAAATCATACGAAATCCATTTAGCACTATTAATTTTAATGTCACAGGGTATATCGATATTTGAAGTAATGATACTTTTGTAACAAATGTGGTCTGTGATGTAGGTATATCTCAAAGTTGAGTTGCACAATACACTACTGTTGCCTGTCTCGCTGCGTGTATTAAACTGGAATAAAATTGTATCTTCAGGTAAGAACGGAATAAAATATACACCATTTGGTGTTATTTTACATCAAAATATAGTGTAATTCCAACACCATATTGTGCAAATATACCCTAAAGTAGAGTATAACTAACTCAAAAATTTGTTTATGATTCAAAGTAACCATATTTTTGAGTAATATGTCTCATTTACTCTATATGTGGTTACAATTTTAAAAATTATTTTAATTAACACGGACAAAATTTAACCAAACCGTATTTTTAACACGGACGAAAAATGTACTTATTTTTGTGTTAAAATTAACACCAAATTACTTAACCAACCGATTTGGTTATTTTACACGGACAATATTTCTTAGAGTGTAGTTTCAATTGATATGAATACTTTCAATGTTTACCCATAAAACAAATAAAATAACTATACCATTTATTTATTTTTCTTCATATAATAATGTAATATAATACAATCATTTCGGATTAAAAAATAAATAAATATATTGGGTTTTACACCGCTATTTTTCCTAAAATAAATTCAAACTATTGACGTACGAAGACTTTTTTGTGTGACTAACATAAAAATTTCAATAAACTGATGTTTGCAACTTAATGTTTTTAGACGAGAGGAGCCGTTTGGAAAGAATTATAAAATATACGAAACGTACTAAATTTCTGGAATATCTCAAAAAGAAAAAATGAACAAATTTGTATACACGGTCGTCCTACGGCTGCTCCACGACAGCACTCTAAACATTTTACTTGACTGCACAAGGTATATTTGGCGAACAAGTATGGCTGCATCACCAAAAAACAGAGTAACCAGTATGGCGAATAGAATAAATACGAGTTTGGGTTAAACGATGAGTTAGATGAGAAGCAGAGTAAGTACGTCGAATTATTGTTAAATAGATAATAATTTAAATCTAGATCTAGAGTACTCTACAAAGCACAAAATATATAAAGTGTGAATGTATATAAATAAACGTGAAATGAAGTAGTTATATATTTTCAGTGTGATAATTTAAATATAGTACTAGTTATTAATTAAATCTGTGTTGCATAAATGTTTTGTGTTATGGTTAATTAACCTTTAAAAAAATTATATTTAATTTAATAAATCTTACTGACATTTAAGCTTAATATTAGATTACGAACTAGAAGTGTCAAAAACTTTATGACATTTATATTTTATTATTTCATTTAAATTCGCATAACAATTTTGTAGGTCATGTGTCAGGAGTTATTCTTCTTTCTGAACTAATTATACATGAATTTTAATTGTATTGAGTGTAGATTACCGGGCTATAGCCTCCATACAAAATTTACAAATTGTAGTAGATTTTGACCTCAAAACTGAGATGTCTCTTCCAAATTTTCTTTTTAGGGGTTAATTCGTGTACTTACTATATATGCTAATTTTACGAGTGTTAAAATTATTCATAGTAAAATTTTAATAGACGTTTCATAACTTGCAACCCTCAAAATTCATAAATCACTGTATAATTAGTCGTAAAAGAGAAACAAACTAAAACTAAAATGATCCAGGGCTGTGCATCAGCAAAACTCAGTCGTTCGGGTGGAGTTCATAACCATAACACCGTAATGGGATCATTCGCAATCACTACAGCAGTCAACACTCGATTTCGGTTACGTTACATGTAGTATGAACACACACATACACACTCAAATATATTACAGAATATATCTCTAACCCTATAAATGGGACATAGCAAAGGATTTGTCGTACGAAAACACGGAAAGAAACAAATATATAAAACAGTGCATAATCAAGCAATAAATTATAAATTAAAAACACACAATCAAGATTTAAATTACTATCTCTTTTTATCTATATTTAGTATATAATAAATTCCACAAGTTTTGTTTTTCACTCTTTATTAAATTATTCAGACAAAGCTATATAATTCTATTTCGATTAATAATTTACATGTAAAGAAAAACTAATGAAACAGAAATATTAATAGATACTACAAGAATAAAATATATAGAAACGAAAAGCATGACATACAATATTGCATTTTGAAAGACAACAATAATATCAGCTTAGTTGCAAAATTTTGTTGCAGAAATGAAGAGAATTGGAATAAATAATGGTTAAAAAATTAATAGCGTTATATACTGATTATGCGTGTGGATAGAAAAAATCCTACTTGCAAAATCTGAGACGATTGTAGAGAATTTAAAAAAGGAAAGTAGAACAGAATTGTATATTTTATAAAAATTAATGGAATGGCCTATATACTCGTTACGAGCAAAAAGTTTATGACTCGTTCTTCTCCCTTTTCTTGTTTTTGTAAATTTGACTGGGCTCTGAAAGTTTTTACGTTTCATGAGATAACGTACCGATAGTACCAGACCAATAGAGCTAAAAGTTTAAATTCTGAAAAAATGGACATGATCATAGACACCCTACAATCTGAATTGCTAAATGTCAGGGAGTATTCGATTTGTTCGAATTACTGAATTTGTATAGCTAAGTGTAAATAACGTCAATTTAGAAAGTTTTGCAATATTTATTGCGGTACTTCAGCAAACAAACAACGCTGAAATTTAAAAGTAGAAACAAAAAATAATAGAGAGTTATTGCAACTTCTAAGATGAAAGAAATAAACGTTAATCTTATGTAGAAAACACTTTATTTTAGAAATAAAGGATTTTCAATTTCAATGTTTACCGCATTTAATTAGTGTATTCACGCTAACGTTAACGCTAAAAGCAACACAAACGAGGTTACATCCACACTTTTCACCGAAACATAACCTCAAAAGATACAGAACGTGTGACGTTAAACGCTCGCTATTCCATTGCACATCACGTGTCTCCTTATTCATATAACGTAAACCTTATTAGCACGCATGCGCACTCGGGTTGTCACGTGAATTTAAAGTGCTCGTTATTTTTGCGTTGAAGCTGCAATAACTCTCTAATAATTATTATACCTATTATTGTATTATTATTCTGCAATTCGAATGTAAGTGGCCTGTTGAATAATAAAAAATAAATATTTCTGAAAAAAATGGTAATTTTTTGTTTGTTTTCGGGCGTTTATTCCGGCTTTGATCACCAGTGTTAAAATCTTGGATTGAAATGGTTATCACATCTCACCACTTCAGGAGTGAAAACTAAAGAAAAATTTGATAGATTTTTTTCAAAAATCACACGTCTTGTTGTTACGTTCGGATAAATTTTATCACGCAGTTCAGAATAAAGAGTCTTTGTTCAGATTGCCTATTTATAACCGATGTTCGGATTACTCGAAGTTCGGATTAACGTGGGTTAGAATTAAAGGATCTCTACTCTCTACTGTAGTTTTAAGAGGGCAAAATTCAATATTTCAAATCAAATTCAAATGGCAGGTATCTGGCGGGAACATTTTTAACGTTATGAAGAGACATCTGACGCATCCCAACTTCCTAAATATAATATTTACATTTACTGATCAATGACCGGTTTTATAATAGTTATTTACATAATCAGTTATAAAAAGAGTGATATTGTTTAATAACACAATATTTGGCAAAACGAGGAAGCGAGTTTTGTAAAATATGTGAGTCAAACAAAATCACGTTTTCATGACGTATTATATACAAAATTTTATCTAATTCTGCTAAAGTAATCTAAAAATACACAAAATTCTAAATTTTTCTATGACAGCTCAATATACATACGTATTTCAAAATCAATTTACCAAAGCGTGGTCGTGAAAATAAATGAATTTAATTTTTAATTTAATGCTTTCAGTACACGCGTACCATCATTGAAAATAAGTTCTGAATGTGTTCTAAAATGTAGATCTTCGTGCAGATGTAGAGGAAATGGGTGTGAATCAATAATTCATAAACTGATATTAAAGAAATCATTAATGGTACATTCTTATTTCTTTTTGTATCAATTGTCGGTTGTGTAATATTCTTCACGTAACTCAGTTATGTAATAGTTATTTACATTCGAGTGCGTGTAAGTTGTATTTTACAGCGCGACAGCTTTGTTTAAGGCACGAGCCCTTAAGGCGAGTGCCTTATTAGCTGGAGTGCTGTAAAATACTTCACGCACGAGAATTGTATCAAATTTTTTGGCCGACGATAATGAAAATCACTTTTTTTAATGAGATAGGTTGTACTTCTAGAAAGGGTTAGTCTGAAATACTGGGGTTAAGTCAATTTCCAAATTTGATTTTACTTACCTTCATTCTTTTTATTTGTCAACGTGGTTCAGTAGTCTGTTTATGCTTGCTCAATTAGGTACTTAACAATTTATATCTTAAGATACTTATACTGGGTGATCATTAAAAAAGTTATATACTGGGTGTTTCTCTATTTTCTTGTTTTTCTTTTTGTTTTTTCTACTTAATTTTCTTTGTACCAATGGAAAATATCATCTGTAATTGCTGTAATAAATCTACGGAGGAACACAGATCGATTAGATGTTCTTTATGTAAAAAAATTTATAGTATCTCCTGTGTAGATATTACAGTATCTGAAGCTCGTAAGATAAAAATGAATGATAATGGTCTGCATTGGAATTGCACTCATAATAATTGTGCTCAAATCAGTGAAGATATTAATAGTCTTAAACGTTTTATATTATCACTCCAAAATGATATTGCAGAACTTAAAAAGTCTAATGTTAATAAGACTGAGTTTTCCTCACTAAGCGTAACTGAGGATATCATTTATGAAATATCAGAACGAGAAAAACGCTCTCGTAACATTATAATATTTGGCGCGAATGAGGTAAATTCATCAAATAAGGAGCAGAGTAATATCGACGAGAGTTTGGCCAAGGATTTAATATCTGATATAGGAGCTGATTGTAAAATTGTTAATGTGCAAAGAATCGGCCGTTATGATCCATCTTCTTCCCGATCTCGGCCGTTAAGGGTTGTTTTATCCTCTTCTGAAGATATGAGGAAAATATTTCGTAATGTAAACAAATTAAAAGTAAACAATAAATGGCCGAATCTATCGATCTCTAGAGATCGTACCAGGAAACAGATTGAGTTCTATAAATCTGTTAAAGCAGAATTACAAAAAAGAATTAATAAAGGGGAAACAAATATTTACATTAAATACATAAACGATATACCTCGTATTATTTTTAAGAAGGCGGAAAACTAAAATTGCCCAACAGTTATATTACATGTTATTACCAAAATGTTAGGGGTCTTAATTCTAAGTGTAGTGTGTTCTATATTAATTGTTGTTCTGTCTCGTTCGATATTATTTTTTTGTCTGAAACGTGGCTCTCTAATTCAGTATATAATGCGGAGTTATTTCCTCCTAATTATAATGTATTAAGATGTGATAGAGAGTGTAATATTGTGGGTCGAACTAAAGGAGGTGGTGTTCTTTTGGCATTGGCCAATCATATAACTTTTAATACTTTCAATGTATCAGCTCTAATAAAATTAAACCCATTGATAGATATTATTGCCTGCAATTGTAAAATCGGAAACAATACTTTTATAGTATGTGCAATCTATATCCCGCCAGATGTGACTGTAACTGATTATATAATTTATATGGATGAACTAGAACTTTTATTTATAAATAAATCTGTATTATTTATTGGTGACTTCAATGCGCCACATTTTAATAATTCAATCGATAATTATTGTACAAAAGCCTCTAGTATTCAACAAATGTGTAGTGTTTTAGATCTCACACAGTACAATACAGTAAATAATAAGAACGGTAACAAATTAGACCTTGTTTTATCAAATCTAAAAAACTCAATTATAGTATGTAAGGCAGAATTTATTTTAGTTCCTGAAGATGATTACCACCCAGCTCTGTCATTAACAATTGAATCAACATCTTATACTCAACCAAAGTTTTCTCCGTCAAATGCGCTTTTTTATAATTTTCGTAAAGCTGATTATATTAATTTATATAATACAATTTCTTCACTTGACTGGTCTTCCATATATTCTTATAATAACGTTAATGAAGCTTTAGCCAACTTTTACATATTATTGTATGCTACTTTTGACAAACATGTGCCTAAACATAAAAATATTAACTCTAATTATCCACCTTGGTTTAATTCTGAGATAAAATATAATATTGCTACCAAAGAATACTATAGGAAAAAATGGTTAAAATCTAAGAACCACATCTTTTATTTAGAATTTAAACGTCTTAGATTAACAATAAAAAATCAAATCAAAAAAGCTTATGATAAATATATTCACTCTGTTGAAGAAAACATCAAGGTTAATCCTTCAGAATTGTGGAAATTTGTTCATTTAAAGAAAGGAAATTCTCGTATTCCTGGTAAATTGCATGATGATCATAATGAATATGAATCTTCCCAAGAAATAGTCAATGCGTTCGCAACTCACTTCTCTGACTTTTACTCAAATAATACTCTAACATTACCCTCAAATAACACATATACAAACAACTCTACCTTCAACCTGCAATTAGTTACTGAAGATGAACTACTTGCCGTCATGTCCACCTTATCAAATAAATTTACGTCTGGAGAGGATCAAATCCCGAGTTTTATAGTCAAAGATGTTAGGTCTGCCCTGGCAGTACCACTTACATTTATTATAAATCTTGCTATATACACCGGAACTTTTCCTGATAAATGGAAGAAGACACGTATAATACCTGTGTTCAAAAAAGGAGATAAGTCTCATATAAAAAACTATCGACCCATATCCATTTTAAACAACTTTAGTAAAGTTTTTGAAATTATACTATTTAAATTAATTTATAGTAACACTAGATCCTTAATATCAAATCACCAGCATGGTTTTATGACAGGTAGATCCACCACTACAAACCTTGCTACATTTTCTCAATTCGTTTCGGAGGTAATGGATGATCGTGGCCAAGTTGATGCCATATATACTGACATGTCCCGGGCATTCGATTCTATTAATCATAAAATTCTGTTGAATAAATTAGATTCTTTCGGAGCAGGTTCATCAGTAATAAAACTGATTAGTTCTTACTTACAGAATCGTATGTGCTACGTTTACTATAATGGATTTAGTTCATTTGATTTTCCAGCCATATCTGGTGTACCTCAGGGCTCTAACCTTGGCCCATTGCTATTTATTATTTTCATAAATGATCTAATTCAACTATTCTCCTGCCCTGTCTTGGCATATGCGGATGATATCAAACTGTTTAATCGTATTTGTACTCCTGATGATACCTTACATCTACAAGCAAATATTGATGTATTTGTTCAGTGGTGTGAAAGAAATAAACTAGCATTAAATATTAATAAATGTTGCTCGGTTACTTATACGTTGAAGATTAATGTTATTAATTTTAATTATTCAATACTTGGAGTTCCCATTGAAAAAAGGACTTCTATCAAAGATCTTGGCATTACTTTCGATCAGAATTTTAGTTTTCTTGAGCATATATTCGATGTATGTAACTCGGCTAGTAGAACTCTTGGCTTCTTAATGCGCATTGCAAAAATATTTAATAATCCTTTGGTACTCAAACCACTGTACTTTGCTTTCGTAATGAGTAAATTTGATTACGCTAGTTTAATCTGGTATCCTTTTTATGCCTATCAGTCATTGGCTCTTGATCGTGTACATCGAAAATTTTTAAAATTTATGTCATTCAAGCTAGATGGTGTGTATCCAGCAAGAGGAGTTGATCAAAATAGCCTACTTGAACGTCATTCTATACCATCTTTATTGGACAGAAGAGAAGCATCCAGTTCTAGGTTCTTGTGGATGCTAATACACAACAAAATTGATGCACCTTATTTACTTTCTTGCATCCCTATCCATATTCCCAGGTTTGCTTCCAGGTATTCGAGGACATTCTACTTGGCCAAAACCCGTACGAATATACTTCGGCGTTCACCAGTCCATATCATGTGCCGCAATGCTGATGTACACATTGAAGACATTTTTCGGGTGTAACAATGCTGAATGAATGAACTCCATTTTGAATATTATGTATACTCATATACTGTTACTATCTTAGGCAGTTTTCAATTTATTCATTTTGTTTCATGGATGGCTCCATATCCATATCTATGTATATTTATTTACTTATGTAATTCATATATTTATTTATTACTTTTTATGCTATCTTTGTCCTGTAATTGGTTTTCTTGTAAACTGTTGGGCAATAAATTTATTATTATTATTAGAGTACTTCTTCTAGCGAAAATTTATTTGTAATAATAGACGTTGTTTATGACTGATAATATATTTATTTGCTCATGTTTCCTTCGTAATAAATAATAGGTAGGTGTCGATATTTGACATTTCAGCAATGCTCGCGTATTTGACAGGTATATCGATCGGTGACTATGTCGGTAACGGCGGATTTTTACAATAATGACAGATGTCGCTACCGTGAGTTTGGTTTATATAAATTAATTTTAAATATAGGAAATGTTAAAGTAAAAAAATAACTTAAGTAAGTAGTACTTTTCTACATGAACTTTATTATAGTAAAGATGATTTCTTTTCTAAATGCCCATAAACGTCCAGTGTATTTTGATTATTTTACCGCATAGTTAGACAAGTTACAACACAGTAAGCGTAAAATGTAGGTTACACTTGCTGTGTATACAATTGTAAAGTTCCCATTACACTTCAGGAGGGCAAAAAGATTTTTACAAAACACAGTATGTATCAATTATGTAAAAAGTGACATTTCAAAACGTCTTAAAGTTAGGTAAAATTCAACTTTTTAAAACATAATTAGGTAAAAAAATTTAGTCTTCACTTAAAATTTACTTCCGCAATAAGTTTATAATTAATTGACAAAATGCAACGCGTTTTTTTTTACAGCAATGATACAAATGTCATGAGAACAGAGAAAATGTTTCGAATTCATTTCATCAAATTTATTTGACAACTAATTTTTAAGTGAAGATTAAATTTCTTTATAAAACCTACTCCAAATATGATAAACTTGCACACTTTAGATATCACGTCTAAAGTTCAGTGATTGATTAAAATTTCAATCCTTGTAAATATATTTTTAAAAAACATCCCCTAGTTATTGCATAATGAGAATTTCATCTGTTAATGCATCGCACAGGTTAAAAACTCTGCGTTAAGCTGCACACATTGTTCTAGCTAATTACAGCATTCTTTATAATCCAGTGCGAATCAGGCTAATTACTTACTACACATTCTAAACTGCTCGCGAAACTACACCAACAAACACTGCAGTCTGCGTCTGCACTGCACAAACAAATACAAATACGGGGTATCCTTGGCTGTGCTATGCAGGCATAGGATAACACAGCAGGAAACGAGACTGCGGTGGAAACAACAAGGATAAATGACAAGCCTTAGAAACAAGGGTTTATCACACAACCGAGCCTATAGAAAGGAATTTAAATAGGACAGCTTTTTAAAAGATATATTATAGGATTTAAAGCTTAGGTATTGTACAAAAAAATATGTGGAGAAGCCACATTATTCCACAAAATATCCGAATATTTTATTTTCATACGAGTATAAATTCATTAGGTGCGTTCGATGAATTTAGCAAATCGAGCAAAGCGGAAGTAAAATATATTGACCGGTTTGCTAATTTAGCATTTTCTCGTTTTGCTAGTAAGCAAAACATGCGACTTTTTTGCTCGCATGTATAATTTGTATTGAATATATTTTCAATAAAATAATAAAAATAACAAAATAAAAAGAATTTATTTTAACTACACGCTATTATTTTAATTCTGTAGCTACATTCTCCTATAAAAGTTCGACTCGATGGAGTTTATATTAACGGAGTTTGTTAAAATTTGGTTAAAATGAACAACTTAAATAATTTTGTTGTTCTTTTATACTTTTAACATATTTATACTTGATTTTATTTGCGTGGAATATCCTACTTAAATTAAATATACATGTAATTGATACCAATGTTTATTTTCTATTTATTATTTATCTGACACTGTATTCAACAGGTCAGTGTTACCTTCTAAGAAAAAAATTCAATATTTGAAAGTTTTCCATTTTCGTAACCTCACTGACTGACAGTTCGATCATCGCAAAACAATAAAATCGTCAATGCACGTTCTAGCAATTAACAAGTGCTTACTTAGAATTTACTATATTTTGCTACCTCCATATTGTTTTATTAATTATCTATCATGATATGATTTTTATTTGAAATGTCTAGTAAAATCCCGTTTCATTTTTAATTCATAATTGGTCCAAAACAACGATTTTTTTTAAAAAAATGGTGTAACCAATGCAACACAGTTACTAACTCTTAACAACATTGTTCTAGCGAATAACCAATGATAATAATAATTGCAAACACTCAATAAAACTTGAAACTAACATGTTTCACATTTGTTCCTATTGGTTTCAATTTATAGCAATGTTAAGATTTAGCAACTTTCATACAGAATTGGAGAGATGTTGCCATCTGCCATCTTTAATTTTCTTACTACTTAGACATACTAAGATTCATATTAAATCGTTTCATGATTAAATGACTGAAAATTTATCAAAAAAGTTAAATAAATTATAAAACCTTACTTAGGAGTATTTAATAAATAGAAATTTATAATTAAACTCATTTTTACCTCCCGCTACCCTAGGTAAGGGAGGTATAGGGATCGTGCTAAAAATCGGATATAGAGATTTTAGTGAATAAGCACGTTTTGATGTCCCCAGAATCCGATTTTAACATTTTTACAATGATGTCTGTAGGTATGTATGTGTGTGTGTCTGTGTGTGTGTCTGTGTGTGCGTGTGTGTGTGTGTGTGTTTGTGTGTGTGTGTGGATCTTGTAGACACGATTACTCAAATACTATCAATCAGAAAAAATTGAAATTTTATATATCCATTCTATACTAATGTGGGAAGAGCTCATTAGTTTTTAGTGTATATCGGATAACCGGAAGTATCATTTATACAAGCTTTTAACAGTTTTTCTTGTAAAAAATTCATTGAATATAATTTTTTAGCAACTTTTACCAATACAAATTGAATATAATGGTACAATCTTCAATTCTACGATAATAGCATTTAGTAAATAACTTGAAATAATTTTATATTATATTATAAAATAATTTATTTTTGTACATCACTTTGCCTCTGCGTCAAACAAAAACAATACTTTAATAACAAATTTGACATATTTGAACAAATGTCACTGTCCCGAAGCAATTTTCTTTAAAATTAATAATGAAACCGTGTTAAGAAGAATTTAGTAGTTTAAATATGATTCTAATGAAATTAAGGTTTGTAAAAATAATATATTTTCCATCATACATAAATATTAGATATACAGGATAATTCGATTTAAGTTTGATGTTTGCAGCATTATATATCAAACAGCTCTCAATAAGAACGTGATTTCAAAGTGTCAAATAATAGTTTGCAACTACACATTTACGAAATGGATAATATACGGCGAAGAATTTACACAGATTGCGTTTGAGAGCATAAGGAAGTTGGTGATGATTTTGACAATAATGTATGTGTGACGATTTTTCCTTCAAATATATTAATGATTCAAAACTTCGCAAAGTTAGTATTTAATACTCTTATATAATTTGAAACAACATATTAGATTTTGACTATATTTGATAAACCAGATGTAGTACTTAATTTGAAGCTCTAACAGATTTGGCGGGAGGTCATGTGCTGGCCACATCAGATTTTTTAGAATAATAATGCTACCTTTCAGCAAGTCCGACTCGCTGTAGTATAATTATTAGTATTACAGAGATGATATTCACTTTTTCGGAATAAAATTGTGCAACGCAAATTTACCATAACGTTGCCAATTTTCTTTCATATTATTATAGTAATATAAAGGGAATGACATTTCACTAGGTAAATAAAAGAAAATTATTCACATTTTTAGAAATATTAAATTATAAGGCTCATATCACATTTTATACAGCTAATAGATGGAGTGTATAAACAAATATGGAACAACATATTTCTCGGATTTTTCACGAAAATACTTTGCATTATAACTTATTTCAATTTAAAATAACACTTGGCAGTTGTTCAATCAAAAGTAATATTGCAGTCACACGACAAGAAAAACATCCGATATTATTTTCAGAATGTTTAATATGTTAAGTATTACTTCTATTTACTTAGACGTAGATTAGGCAATGACAAAGTGGACTATGTAGACAAACTATAAAATGTCGATACATTTCCAAATGGCAGTTAAGTAGTATTTATTTACTAACCCAAATATTGAGAACGAAATTGAGGATTGTTGTCCCTAACTCTTGGAAAATGTTATTCAATTTATGTAACTGGTGTCAGAATTCGTTTTCTTTTCCAAATATAGATATTCTTTTATATGCAACAAGTTTCCGAAAAATATTTTTTGAGGTTTAATAAAGACTATTTAAGATATTGCTACAGGCAACTTGTTTAAGCATGAAGCTTCCATCTGTTTTGCATGAAATCGTGCATAGTAGTTAGGAGCACTAATTGTGAGCTACGAATAATAAATTTCTTTAGGTTTTTTTATTTCCATAGAACCTCTTTTTGAATTGGGGTAAGTACTCTAATTTAAACTTTCATCTCTCCTGAATTTTAGCTCGGTTAACCATAAGACGTAAGCAATCTTTTCTTGGACAGTTGTAATTGTTAGACAAATATCCACTGAAGAGTAACTTTTAACAAAATAAACACGAAAGTATGACGTTTAATTTAAAGTGACAACCAAACTTCTGTATTAAATATTAAACAAACAGAGCCCCAATTAAAACCCAAGCAACCTTTTTCAGATTTCTTTCAATTCTGTAACAAAGTTACTAACTAGATAATAAATGCAAACATGAACTATCACACGCTTTACATTTGTTGCTATGGATTACAATTTTTAGCAATGGTGCTAAGACTTAGCGACTTTTTACAGAATTGATTAATTTTCTTCTATAAATTTAATGAAAGTATTCTATCGTGAGCGCAAAGTTATAAAACTAAAAAATTGTTCGTAGGGAATCGTTCAAAAACAGCTGTAGACACGTGTTTCGCTCTTATTAGAGCTCATCAGTACAGCATAGTTAGTTAATAGGTGGACATTAACTAGAAGTAAAAATTCGACAACTTGTAACGGTACCAGCAAGTAGCCAAATACACATTTGTTGCATACGGTCAGTGTATCCACGAATTTGTGGAATAAATACGACGGAGCAGCGGCGGTAATTTATAACCACCCACCAGAGCCGTTACTTGGACCCTAAGGTAATTATATGAAAGTATTCTATCGTGAGCGCAAAGTTATAAAACTAGAAGAGCGAAACACGTGTCTACAGCTGTTTTTGAGCGATTCCCTACGAACAATTTTAAACAACTAATAAAAATTTTGTCAAAAGAAAAAATACGGGTAGCAAGTTTTTACCTGCTCTTCAAAAATATTAAATAAAAAAAAGGTACGCAAGTAGCCCATTATTTAAATGGCATAAGCACAAGGAAACTGATTCGAATTTATTCTGCAATCGGAAAGTAATCCTTATTGTCTACAAACATAGTTAACTCATATTCTCCAGACGTAGAATATTAAATTGTCTACATTTAAATACTGAAATCAATTACAGGGCGTAAATAATGTGCCCATTGCAGTTTACGGGTTTATCTGACGAATAACTTTCGTTTTCTTTTACTTAAGTATACAGATTTATGCTGTTATGTTTTTGAAGTAATGTTCTTTAACAGAAAAAACAAAATCTTAAAAGGTGCCAAATTCTTTGTGCAATTTAAGCACATCAAAGATCCGAAATAAACGAGCCGAGTGCAGGTTGTATGTGTAGCCGAGTATAAATCAGAGCAGAGCGCGTAAGACACATGCTTCCTGCGGCAAAAAGAAAAATACAAGCCATAACTCCCTCGCCCTGCGATACGCTTCAAAATTTTTTTAGTGTTGATTAAAGTGCAGCCGCTTCACGGCTGAACCATCACCATATTTCAGCCAGTCAAAGGCCGGAGTATACAACATTTTTCTCTTTATATTCTCTATACTGCGATACAAGTCTATCTTAACCCGAGCGGTCAAAAGCTCGTGCTCTACATTGTCATGATAAAACCATTCAATATACAACATCCAGTCAATAGGCAGCAGTCTCTTCTACATAGATAAAACATTAAAAATATGTCATCATTTGCAAAATCTGCGTAAAATACATTTGCAATGGAGTTGAAACCCAGTTATATATTCAAAACAGTAAATGCTTTTTAAATAATATTTTATTTGACTCAAACTTGCGGAAAAATCACATTTTTTTCGTTTCTTAATAGTTATTTTTTATATATGACGATAAAATTGTATTTTATCGACGAGCGGAAAGTTTATTATTATTTTTCGCGAGTCGATAATTTAATTTTTTCGTGTGTAAAATTCTATTTTTTTCTATAGCAGATTTTAAAGAGCAAAAATTAGAAAAACCGATTATAAATGAAATTAGCTGCAAGAACTTCTTGACTGGAAAGGTGATGAAGGAAAGAAAATTACTGGATTTCAGTCAAATATTTTCCGCCTCTACCGGTTTCGACACCTCATCCGTCTTTATATATATATATATATATATATATATATATATATATATATATATATATATATATATATTATAGTTTATGTAAATTTATAATATGTAAATTTAAACTATAATTTTTATTTAAAAAATTCTAAGAAGAGAAATGACTTAAAATCTAGCGGCAATTCGAGAAACGACCTTCGGAACGAGTTATAACTTAATTTCAGTTAAAGGGTGCCATTGTTAAATCAAGGTTTATAAAAGTATATCTTAATTTATTGACGACTACATGAGTTTTTTAATGTATTTATTTATTTATTTATTTTTTTAAATTTTGACGACCATTGTATGTATTATATGTTATTTATTTTTGTCTTATGTATTTATCCATGTTTTACAATCTAAAAATTTTCACGTAAGTTCCACATGTTTGTATTTTTTAAAAATATTTTTTTCAAAATCTGTAATATTATTGTAGCTCCTGAAGAAGACACATGAGGTGTCGAAACCGGTAAAGGCGGAAAATATATTTAATATTTGACTGAAATCCAGTAATTTTTTTTTCTTCATAAATGAAATTACTTAAGAACAATTTAAAAATCTCAGTAGCGTGGTAGTTATAGAATTTGATTGAAAACAATTTCATTTTATTCATGTTTATACAATTGAAGTTATATATAATACGAATAGCTAAAATGTATAATGTGTTTTTATTTAAATAAAAAGTAAAGTTCTTTATCTTCCCTTGCTGTTAAAGTATTATTTTATCTACCCTTGCGGTTAAAATGTCACTTAGTCAACTATTTCGAGTTGAACAAAGCATACTTTAAAATGTGCTATAGAAAAAAATAAATTATATACGAAGTATAGCTACAATAATTCGATAAATTAATGAAGAAGATGACAATGGGGGAGCACTTGAATGAAATAAATTTGAATAGTTACATAGATTTAAGATGAAAAATGTATGAATTTAAAAACTTTGAAGCCAAATGAACACCGAGTAAAAATTTAAAGTTTTTACTTGTTTAACTTGCTGTTAAATTAACGAAGCTTTTAAGCTTTTTGTTCAAAATTAATAGTTAAAACTTTAAATCCCTTTATTTATTTATCCTGAAGTAGGTGTAAGTGTATTTATGCCAAAAGGTCAGTTTTGTAAGCATAAATGATTTATAACAGATTTCGAGTATTTGTTAACACAATCTACACTACACCATAGTAGAGATATTTATCCACATTTAAATCCTCTTTATTTCTTAATATAAAAGTGCCGTGGAAGTTACTGCAAAACCCTCTAACATATATTTCGTTTATAAAACGGCTTCTGAAGCTATGTGAAAACATGTTACGAAAAACATTTTTTACTCCGGATTTTGTTACACGGTTACACGTTAGGCGATGTTGTCACGCTGTTGTGCGGTTTATGTATACTTCACAAATTGGAGATCGTACTTTTCACTACTAACATGTGAAATGTGAAAAATTCACT
Source organism: Ophonus ardosiacus (assembly GCA_943142095.1). Taxonomy (NCBI): domain Eukaryota; kingdom Metazoa; phylum Arthropoda; class Insecta; order Coleoptera; family Carabidae; genus Ophonus; species Ophonus ardosiacus. The sequence continues at coordinate 12,602,997 of OW964830.1, read as the reverse complement.
GAATACAATGGGACCTTATCACCCAATTGGTTACAGAATCCTACTGGAAATGGGAAGGTCCTGAGTTCAAATACCAGCGGAGTCCATGAACTTTTTTACAAATCCATTCGTTATTTATACTTTAGTATACTTCACAGTGCTTATTCACTAGTTCCTGTTAAAATGTTGATGTTCAAAGGATCAGTTATAGGAAAACAACAATTGATTTTACATTGTTTTATTGTAAACTGTGTTCTCACAAGGTTTACTTACGACTCCTTTTCTAAGGCTAAGTACTTATACATAATATAACTGAAAAAGTACTAGTAGGTACTTTTATTTATTTTTTACAAAATACGTATGTATATAATATTTACTTGAATTATAATTGCGTGTAATGTACTGGTCACATAACTTTTTACCTCCCGCTACCCTAGGTAAGGGATGTATAGGGATCGTGCTAAAAATCACATATAAAGATTTTAGTGAATAAGCACGTTTTGATGTCCCCTGAATCCGATTTTAATATTTTTACAATGATGTCTGTGGGTATGTATGTGTGTGTGTGTGTGTATGTGTGTGTGTGTGTGTGTGTGGATTCTGTGGACACGTTTACTCAAATACTATCAATAAGGAAATTTTGAAATTGTAGCAAAGCTTCGCAGATAATATCAAAGGAGTATACTTAATTATAAATGCGTACATAAATCTTCACATTTCCTTAAATATTATTTAAAAAAAATTACAGAAAGAGATTTCATACTGTCTGATAAAGTATTGTAGAATGTAGGGGCTAAATAGGAAAATGAGCATTAAAATTTTTCTTTTTTAAACGATGGCACAATATATAAATTCTTAATACGTAGACTATAATTATAAAATTTTGGAATAAGTTTATCGTACAGATAACGAGGAGTACTAGTTATAAAATTTTATGAATTAAAGTCAAATACATTTTTCTTGTGTTCTATTAGTTTTGTCATTATTTGTAAAATTTATATTGTATATGATATATTTGTTAAATGTAAAATAAAAATTGTTATGAGTGAATGTAAAAATATTTGAACATAGTGATTGCTTTATTTATACCGCATGGTTAAATAACCACCGGGAGGTTATGGGCTGGCCACATCAGATTTCTTTAATTATATTATTATTTCATCTAAAGTGTTCGAATAGTGTAAATCTTTTGGGCAAAATTAAATATGTTTATTTATAATGTTACAATTTTAATTCTTTTAACCCTAAATCGGTCGATAAACTATTCTTCTTATATGTTATTAAAATTTGTGGCTTGTTTTTAGAAATTACACATTTGACATGATTCGGTTAAAAATCGATTTAAAAAAATATATCGATCAAAATTCTAGTTCCAAATTTCGATCTATTTGAATTATAATATTTACACTTTTATTTCTCCAAAGAATAAGAAAGTTGAAAAGAGGTACAAAATGATAAATGTTCTACTTAGTACGCAGTGAAGTAAATGAAAAATGTATTTGTTATTTTTTCATTATTTTGTTATCCTGGTTGGCATTTATTTGTCTCCTGCTAACCAATATTAAATTACAAGCGCGGTCTTTAAAAGTAAACTAAGTTTCAGATTGCACAACTTAATCGCCTGAACTAAGCTTGGCTTAAAACTTTCTTCTAGTTTAATTGAAAATAGATTAAAACAACCAACGGAATTAAAAAGAAAATGGATATAAGAAAGGGAGAAATCAACTTTTTAAACAAGTTTAAAATCATACGGAACGTAAAAAAGGATAATAACACTGAACAAAACTGTCACATTTCATATATTTCTTGTTTTCTTAAAGGTATTTCGTATTTTTATGCGGGAATGTCTGTAGAATATCTTTCATTTTTACTCTAAAATTTAAAATATTCATACGTTACTTATACTTTTTAAATACAGAATCGGGTCCTCTACTATTTTAAAATTATTTTATTAATAAAACTTTATCAAATTTGAAAACGATATTTAGTCTAGATATACTTATAGGCCAATTCTGAACAAATTTGTAAATATGTAAAATAATTGACAAAAAAGCATCTAATATAATAATAAATATAAAAGTATACATGAGTGTAAGCTTTCGATGCGATTTTGTTCATTATTTAAAGATTAACAAATCTGTAAGACTTACAGATTTTTTCAGAATAGACCCATAATGGGTCTGTTATTATTCGTTAAGTCGTAGTAATTTTTTTTACGTTCATTTTATTCTCAAACAGTGGAGTTTGATTTTGCGAATAACTGGAGTTACAGATATTAATCTTTTTCTATTTACACTTATAATAGCAATTATTGTATCAAGAGAGTTATAAGGATGCCTTCAACGTTTTATGCTCATTATAATTTTTTAATATTCTACGGATTAGGAAGCAGAAAGTTTAATAAAATTTGCTTGTTTCTTAGGTTTTATTCTATTATCAATATCAATTTCTTGATACCGTTACCAAGCAAACTCCCTTAATGCCGTTAGGCATAATACCCTATATAACGTACCTGCTATTCATTCCATTAACAAACAATAATATACTATACACTGTTTGTAAACTACAGACAGTGAATGGCGAAGTTTACATTTTCATTTACACTGTGGAAAAACACCAAAAAAGGTACTAGATTTATTCAGCACAGGAAAAAATACCGAGGATTAATAGTAGTTCAAATTTCTTGTGAAACAAACACAAGAAGGTAATGAAAAAATCTGATGTGGCCAGCACATGACCTCCCGCAAATTCCATGTTTAAAATAGTAATCAGCTTTAAGTAAAGTATCTTTTTCCGTTTCGGTTGATCGTTTGTAAACAAAATCTAATTTGTTGTTCTAATAAATAGAAGTCTGTAAAACGAAATTAATTTCGAGCCAAAAATAATCGATTATCATGTGCCTATAGCGCTCACCATCAACTATAACAGTTCGACCTTCATCATTTTCGGAAAAGTAAGTTCAAATGACGCCACCTGACCATAGTGCGCACCAAACAGTCTCATTTGGACATGTAATGGTACCTCGTAAATCACATGATGATTTTTCACTGCCCATATGTGGCAATTTTGCTTATTAACATACCCAGAAAGGTGAAAATGTGCCTCATCAAAGAAAGAGATAATCCTCGAAAAATCATCATCAACTTCCAAGTGCTCTAAAAACGCAATCTGTGTAAATTATTTGCTGTACATGATCCATTTCGTAAATGTGTAGTTGTAAACCAATATTTGACATTTTGAAAACACGTACTTATACTGACAGATTTATATTTACAAATTAAATATATTTCTACTAAATTCTTCTTTACACGGTTTCATTATTAATGTCACATTTGTATAAATACGTCAAAATTGTTATTAAAGTATTGTGGTTTTGTTTGACGCATGGGTCAGATGATGTACAAAAATAAATTATTTTATAAATTTATATTTAAAGCTTTTTAAAGTTTTTTAAAGTTATATTATCGTAGAATTGAAAATTGTACCATTATATTATATTGTTATTAGTAAAAGTTGCTGAAAAATTATATTCAATGCAATTTTTTCAAGAAAAACTGGTAAAAGCTTGTATAAGTGATACTTCCGGTTATCTGATATACACTAAAAACTAATCAACTCTTCTCACATTAGTATAGAATAAGTATACAAAATTTCAAAATTTTCTGATTGATATTATTTGAGTATCGTGTCCACAAGATCCACACATCCACACACACACACACACACACACACAAACACACACACATACATACCCACAGACATCATTGTAAAAATGTTAAAATCGGATTCTTGGGACATCAAAACGTGCTTATTCACTAAAATCTCTATATGCGATTTTTAGCACGATCCCTATACCTCCCTTACCTAGGGTAGCGGGAGGTAAAAATATAAATAAAAATATATTATACGCCATATTACCCATGGGTGTGCCAATCTGCTTAGTACAGATATTGATAACGATGACATATTCATACCGTGTGAGCGCTTACCGGGCGTCACTTCACGAGCACTCATTACTAGCGTGGAGAGTAACTTTTTTGCCATTTAAAGTTCGAAATATTTCTTTTTGGCGTCGGTAGGGATCGAACCCGGTTCCCCAGATTCGTGACCAGACACTCAGGCACGCGGCTATGACATCCCAAAAAGGGAATGAAACCCACAAAAGTAAACAAGGCGTGCTAATATGAAAGTTATAGTGGAATGAAATTCACTGAAATAATGAAATAGTTCAGAAGTTTCAGCGAAGGTTGAAATTGAAATTTCGCTGGATGTAAAACACTGTCTATTGTTTAATAACAGACTATAGTAAGGCATAAACTTATCGTATATTAATATAAAAAGTATAATAGTTGTATTATGTGCCAAGTGTGTGAAGCTGAATTTTTTACACGAGGGTGGAGATTTCGACACAAGCCGAAGGCGAGTGTTGCAAACCACCCGAATGTAAAATAGGCTTCACAAACGTGTTACATACTATACTTTTTCTACGAACTTACAATAAAATATATTTTTTCTTTACATTGTCATTCTTTTAACGTAAAGCCTCTGTATTATCGACTTGTGTAACCATGGTTACCAACGTTACGGGTGTTTAACAGATTGTTTTATTAAAATACAATTCAGTTTGTAATATTTAAAATAATGAACGGTACGTGAAGTGCTACGCACACTGTGTGTGAAGTAACATTTCACGCACACTGTGTGTGAAGTAACATTTCACGCACAGTGTGCAAAAAATCAAACTTCACACATAAAAATTGATACGTGAAGTACTCACTTGACGCATGGGAGTAGAAAAAATAACTTTTGTGCTCAATAATTGAAAATATGCTTGAAAAAAAGCAATTTATTACAAAAAATTATAAAACACTAGATAATATTAGTCCAAGTTTTGATTACAGACAACCTACGTTGTTCAACATATCTCTTATTTGTACAAACACAAGTGATTTATATCTGGCCAGAGACTTTAAATTGAAACAAGTATTATTTTTACCTGCTTTCATTTTTTCGTTGTTTGCTGCAATTATTTACACGGATTTTAAAAAAAGGACAGCAGCAAGCTTGAATGTAGTAAAAATTAGGGAGAGACTTGTATATGTGTAATATAGCTGTTAAGGTTTTTAAAAACTCGAATATTTTAGAAACTAATATTGTTTTACCTCCCGCTACCCTAGGTAAGGGAGGTATAGGGATCGTGCTAAAAATCACATATAGAGATTTTAGTGAATAAGCACGTTTTGAAGTCCCCAGAACCTGATTTTAACATTTTTACAATGATGCCTGTGGGTATGTGTGTGTGTGTGTGTGTGTGTGTATGTGGATGTGTGGATCTAGTGTACTCAAATACTATCAATCAGAAAATTTTGAAATTTTGTATATCCATTCTACACTAATATGGGAAGAGCTCATTAGTTTTCAGTGTATATCGGATAACCGGAAGTATCACTTATACAAGTTTTTAACAGTTTTTCTTGAAAAAAATTCATTGAATATAATTTTTCAGCAACTTTTACTAATAATAATGAAATATAATGGTACAATCTTCAATTCTACGATAATAGCATTTAGTAAATAACTCTAACTTTAAATATAAATTTATAATATAATTTATTTTCATATATCATTTTGCCTATGCCTCAAACAAAAACAATATTTCAATAACAATGTAGTAATAATATATGTATTTGAATCTAATAAAATTAAGGTTAGTAAAAATAATATATTTTCAATCGTACATAAATAATAGAATTACTATTGATTTGCTTCATTGTCTTCCAGAATACGGGGTTGAAAAGACTTTGTGTCAAGATGCGAGTACTATTTTGATTTTTGTTCAATAATTCTATTAGTTTTGTCAATATTTATGAAATTTATTTTGTGTATGATATATTTGTTAAATGTAAAATAAAAATTGCTATGAGTGAATGTAAAAATATTTGACCTTAATGATTGCTTTATTTATACTGCATGGTTAAATACCCAGCGGGAGGTTATGGGCTGGCCACATCAAATTTTTTAATTTTAATAATCCCGAAATTTTAATTTTAATTCGGCGAGGGATGGTCCCGAGTTCAAAACCCGGTGGTTGACATATTCTTTTCACTTTTCACAATTTATTTCGAATAAACTGACTGTTAACTCATTGCTAATATATTTAGTAATCCCTTTCATAGAGTTTTATGGACTAATTTTAATATAAATGATCTATTTCCTAACTTCCAACTATGATGGAGAATCCACATTGTTGCAATAAAAAACGAGTAAATTGTATAATAATATTATATCGTATAACTTATTTATAAGAAAATTCCAACAGCTAACGTTCGGAGAAGATTTTTATCTCTTTTGCTGTTCCCATTTTGTGTGCCACTAAGGAAATACAGAAAATTTAATATAAAATAAAGTTGTTACATAATGTTAGTGAAATATGAAAAATGTGGCGTGTTTTTCAGGAGTTTGAAGAGCTGCTTTCAACACGAAGGCCACCAGACCGTAATTTTGATTTAATAAAAGTTTGTTCGAGCTTTGATGCTTGTATAAATTGTAGAACACTGGAAATATATTTAATAATTAGGGATAACAAGTTGCCTCGCAATAGAAGAGCAGTAATTCCTTTTATCCCTTGTTTCTTGACATGCTTTATTCATGTGTTTACTACAACCTCTCCATTCATACACATCTGTAGCTTTTAGTAATTAACGAACTATTTCTAACCAAATGTTAATGAATTACACATTGGAACAAACATTTCAATGGGGAATTATAACAATGTTTACTATCAAAGTATAATGGTTATACAGGAGGCTGAACACGAGAATCCGTGGCAAAGGACTTTCAAATATTATCTGCTTCCGTTTTAAAGAACAAAATTTCGAATGTTTTTGCTATTTTTTTTTTTAATTGTGTTTGATGACCGTATAAACTTAAGTTCAAGACGTGGCAAAAAATAGAATGTGCAATATATCGAAAATTAGGCACTAGTTTAACTATCATGTACAATATGCACACACCGGCAAAATTAGAGAAATACCAAAAAAGATATGTATTTTAAAAAAAAATGAACCCTCTGTCTTTCATATTTGTGTTAGTAATTTTATAGCAACAACAAATGACAATATAACACATAAATATAGCCACCTAATAACGAATGATTATCATTTATCCCGGTTTACATATTACCAAGTCTTTAGTTTTATTAAATATAGATATTTAATTTAATTCGTGTTCACTATCAATCACCAAGGATTTTTTAAATTAATCTAAATTTTCCGTAAGCTATAAATTATTAAGTACTAATAATTATTACTTATAAAATAATAATTTTCCATTTTTTAAAAGAATTATTTGTTAACTTTAAATATTTAGAATTGAAACGACAACAAAAGCAGAAATAATTGTTAACCCTTGATCTATAGTGAACACGAATTAAAAACCCTTATTTAATAAAACCGAGCAATATTTACCATCTTGATAAATGATAATCAATCTTTATAAGGTGGCAGTAGCGTACGGTGGGTTTCAAATTTGGATAAGCAGCAAAAATAAGTTAAACTTAAACTTACTTTATTTAAACATAAATAAATCCAAACCATTTTTATGATATTAATTGAAAATAAGTTCCATACTTCTATTTTTTAACGGAAAACATTAAGTATATTTTCTAATATGTCAAATCAAAATAATCCCTGTAATTTGTTCTATTTCTTATAATTTTGCGACAGTTGACAGTTACACATCAGTTGCACTATCTATTGTTGTACACTAAGTATAGAGTTTTCTGCTAAACGAATGGATATGAATTTTCTAAATTACTTGACGTTGATATTAGACAATTCATGTTTCAGCAGTTACGGAAGCAGAGTTATTTCTGCCTACCTTAGCTCAATTTCAAGCTATGATCAAATTTACACATGCTTTTAAATTTCATACAGATTAAAAGTATAACATATTTGATTCTGCAACATTTGTCAGACTAGTTGAACATATTTGCCAGAACTGATGGGTAAGAGCTTAACTTGCTTCCCAGGCCAGTGTTTTGGGGCTATATTTAGGTGTTACATCGTTATACAGCTAACTTTAAATGCAGTCCATATTATTCAAATATTGTTCTTTATTTTTATCCTATATTCTATTTCGTATGTCGTTCTACAACGTATTTTAATATACAATACGCTCAAATTTACTAATTAGATTAATAAGACAAATTTGACTCTTCAATAGTATACAGGGTGTTTCAAAACATGTGTCGGAAAATAAAGCGTGGGATTGGTTGGCTAATTATAAGAAAAAAAGTTCCTATTAAGATGGTTCCGCAAACGTACCGTTTTCGAGATACAGGGTGTAAAAAAAATTATTATGAAAAGCATGAAAAAAAGTAGCAACATGATCACAGAACTTTTATTTTACAAAACTAAGCAATAACATAAAAAACAAGAAAAATCACAAAAATTGTTGAAAATGACCTCCTCCTACGGTAACGCAGGCTTCCAACCAGTGACCTCTATATACAAAATGGACCGGCGACTCCTATCTCTTTACAACGGCGCGAGCTGTATCCACTGAACTGTCATGGTGGGGTGGCTATCTCTTTCTAACAGTGAGAAGTACGCATGCGTCAGCTAGTACCAGTACGACGAATTAACGATGAACATGAAGAAGAAAGCTTAAATACATTTTCGCATATCTGCTTGGTCCAACTATACACGAAAGTTAGAGAGAGATAGACACCCCACCAATTAGGCGGGTGGTATTCTCGGTGGATACACGCAAATTATTCAAGCCGCCGGTCCATTTTGTATATAAAGGTCACTGCTTCCAACCTACGTCTTAGTGACTGACGTACCCGTTCCTGGAGTGTTTCGTATCGTATTGCAGGATGCAATAATACGATTTCTTAGTTCTGCAACAGTATTAACTGGTGTAGTGTAAACTAAACTTTTTAAGTGACACCACAAAAAAAAAATTCAAAACATTTAGATCTGGAGACCGAGGAGACCAAGCCTGTGGGCCTCCTCGACCTATCCAACGGTTCCTATACTGTTCATTTAAGAATTGACGCACAACTAAACTGAAATGTGCAGGAGCACCATCGTGCATGAAGAACATTTCGTTTCTTAATTGAACCGGATCGTCCTCTAAAAAAGTCCTGGCAGCTCTTCTTCTTCTTATTGGTGTTTCACAATGTGCTTTCAGAATGCCAATTTCCCAAGTGTCATAGAAATTAGGGCCATAAAAACCTCACGCAACCCTAAAATCTCCGTCAATGGCACATGAAAAAAAGCGCTTAAAAAGTAGCTAATATTAATGCTAAGATGTGTACAAAAGCTGAGTTTTGTATCTCAAACGGATCCTGAGATATCGTCAAAAAATTTAAAAAAAAATTTACACCCTGTATCTCGAAAACGGTGCGTTTGCGGAACCATGTTAATGGGAACTTTTTTCTTATAATTAGCCAACCAATCCCACCATTTATTTTCCGACACATGTTTTGAAACACCTGTACATTTACTATTTTTACATGCAGTTTTGAAAATGGTTTCAGTTTGCAATCAAAATTACCCGAGACTGTTTACATTCAATTTTCAAAACAAATCTCCAGATTGATTTGAAAACAGTTTCGGCGCATACGCTTTTGGCTGATGTATGTGACAGATCCTCTTCATTCCAAATACTTAGTTTTATCATTATTCAACTTTTTTAATTCCTACCACTAATCACTAAAACTAAACAACTGTCAGTTTATTGATAGATTAGTAATACACAGCGGCAAAAACATTATGCTGTGTACGCATGCGCAATATTGAAACTGACTTTTAAGTGTTTACATAAGTAGTTTTGAAGTTTTCAAGTCAAATCCATGAATTTGAGATAATTCAAAACCGTTTTGACACTGTGTATACAAGGAGTATTTAAAACTAAAAACGGTTCCAGAACTGTATAAAACCTCAGAAATTATGCATTTTCTACTCCTTTGTCCTTTGGTAGATAGGAAATATTATCTTAAAGATACAACTGTTCTCACAATTACAATAAAGAAGCTATTATTGTGGAATAAGTAATTAAATTTTATTAAATTTAATTTAATTTTCCAGACCCGAGACCAGTTACTCATTGCCCTCGATCATTCACCCCAATTCTTCTGTTCGCAAAGGAATCTTTCTTTAAAGAATATTTTGCATCCTGAAAGGGTAGAGGTTGATTTCTCGTTAATTAGTGAGTGTTGTTTTTGCAGAATAAATTTTCAGGGGTTGAATCGAACGACTTTCTAGCTTTCAGTTTCTTTCAGCCGATTTCAGCGAAGGGAAAAATGCGGACAAAGGGTTAATTAATTATTTTAATCAATCTTAAACTAATTCCCGAAAAGCCGATCAGAATTAGCCTTTCGAGGGACGAATAAATAATTTAAATGGGGGGATGTAATTAATGGAATTGTTTTCATAGTTTTTGGACCAAAAACAAGTTCACAAAATTCAATTTATACAAAATTTAATTCATTACGTACTGTAGAGTGTCTCATTTGGAACTTAAATATTGTTCCTAAAATAAAATGAATTTTTACCTTCCGTCGCCTTTAGGGTCCCTAGAATACTATTATACCAGTTTTAAGATAATGTTTGTATGTGTGGATGTATGTATCTGTGTATGTGTAAAGAATCTTTTTCAATGAACTTTTGGTATGGGATTTGTACAAAATACATAGAATTGACGGAAGGTAATGTGCTGGCCACATTAGATTTCTTTAAGTCCTATTTTAATTCAAAAATTTATTAGGGTCACTATTATAAATTCCCGATTTATGACGATTGTTGAGAAAATATTTGCAAAACTGTATGAAATAATTTTTTATTTTTACATATTTCCAGCCCTTGCCGTATTCTATTTATAGTAATTTAGTTCAGGGTTACTATTTTTTATGATATACCCATATATGCATAATCTTTTAAAAAATATATATTGAATTTTAATAAATAGGTACAAGTAAAGTAAACAGCTACATTTTTACCTCTCGCTAAGAGAGGTATTGGATTCATGCTGAAAATCACATATCCAGATTTAAGTGAAATAGCACGATTTAAGGTCCGTATAAACCGATTTTAACATTTTTACGATGATGTTTGTGTGTATGTGTGGATGTGTGTATTTATGTGTGTATGTATGTGTGTTTGTGTGGATGTTGGAGGGACGATTATTCAAAAACTATACGACCAGTTTCACTATGAATTCCTCAATCTGACATTCCTAAGAAGAACTGAAAAGGTTTTGGTAACAATTGGACAACCGGAAGTAGTAGTTTCTAAAAAAAATTCTTCTAAATATAATTTTTTGAAAATTTTTGATATAACTAATATTGAAGAAGATAAAATTCTACATCTGAGACATATAAAATTTTTCTTATATCTTCTATTAATTTAGAGATAAAGACGCTATAATATGTAGAATATCGGGATATAATAACTTGAGTAGGCTATAATCAGTTGACAAATTCGAATATTTAAAACATAATTTATAAATGACAGATGTCAGTGTCAAAAATCAAAAGTTTTAATTACATTTTGAAAGCTTTTTCTGGGAAGTATATTTAATATTTTTTATTGTTTTATTAATTAAATATTTAAAATTATAGGTAATATGAATATTTCCATTAAAAATACCGCTAATCTTGTTAATGAATTGGAAGAATCTCTGACATTTAGGAATTTCCCCATACAATGAAAAATAGATATAATTAGAATTGTATGTGTGCAGAAGACATGTTAAATACAATAATTTGGGTGACGTTCTGTAATTTTGTTGTTATAAAACGACAGTTCGATAACGAAGTACAATACAATACTTATATAACATAAAATGGAAATGGCGAGAGGTCTTGTGCTGGCCACAACAGATTTTTTTTATTTTTGGTGCATCTTTCATTTAATCTTAACTATTATCTTTCTTAGATAACATAAATTATTTAATTGCATTTCCGTATTTAAATACACCGTATATAAGCATATTTAAAATAAACAATAACAATTTGTTGGCATGGTCTGTGCAATAATTAGATAAACTGTTGGGGTCAGATTGGCACCAGGTTATATAACAAAATTTTCACGTCACTAGTTGGTTTCAATAGGACAGTGCAACTAGTCATATTGCCCATATTATCTGCCCTGGCATTAAAAGTATGATTTTATTGATAGATACTCGTATTAGCCAATTATCCTGCATAGTGACCCTACAACTAAATTTACACTATAATATACAAGGTAGCACAAAAGTTACGCCCAGATTTATAATTAGAACTTTCCATAATCTTATTTTCTATTTGTTGTTCATGCCAGAATTTTTAATTTTATCCTTGGAAATTTATTATTGAGAATTACGGCATAATGCAGCAAAACAAAATCATATAATAATCATCCACAGAATCCACTGGCCGTGCTGTAAACGTACCTGTCATAGCGTCGAATAGGACTCGTCACTCATCAGATTTGTTTACATATTGCTAAGTGCTTTTTAGCGAACAAGAAAAAGGAATGAAAAGAGCAGATATTTTTTTATGACGTCAGAGGTTTTTTCATCAGTTCATCAACTTTGTCTGTCTCGTCAAAAATTATGAATTATTTCCCTAATTTTTCATTCAAAGCACTTTTTGTTGTGCATCATATTAATTTTGCATACATTTTTAAATGAAATTAAAAAATCAAAGCATGCGGTGGTTTGTGAAGTTTACATACAGGTCCTACTAACCACCATTAATTTATTTTTCTAAAATTCCATTAATACCACATGCTAGTCTGCTGGTCTCAATCGCTTATATTTTAAAATCCGCCCTCTGAATCGATGACTCTTCGATTACTTCTACAGTTCGAGAAATATGAGTAGGAGGTAGATATCCCACGGACCAGAAAACCACGTTCTGCCCGAAATCAACAAAATGTCAAAATGAGTTTGAGGGATTATAATTAGTAACACCAGTGCCTAATACTGTGAGACTCCATATGACAATCAATAATTCAAGTATGTTACATAATATTTAATCTCTAAATAAACTCCATGTTTAAATGTTATTTTTGACAAAGCAAAATTATAATTGAGAAAAATAAGTTTTCACCAAAAATGAAAAATAAGCCGTTATATAAGAGTATTATTACTGAATTCTTTTTGAGGTAGATTATAAAAAGATGTGAGTAAATAGAATATTATTGTAGAGGGATTATGGTAGCCATTATTCACGAAAATGAAAATCATCCGAATGAAAAATAACCATTTTTCTATTCCTGTAAATTTGAAAATAACTGATATACTATATTACGTTCCAAGATAAGAAAAGTGAAAGTTTACCAGACGAGTACTTAAATGTCATGCGAGTACAGTAAAATCACTTTTCTGACGCGGTGCGTACAATATTTTTTCGTATTTTATATTAGTATTAAAATTTGAATTTTTTGCGGTAATTTGACAGTTATTGTTTTTTTTTTATACCTTACAACCTCTAAATAAATTAATTTTTGGAGATCGATTTGCAAAACACTATATCAAGATGATGAAAAGAACATGGAAAACGATTTAGAAGATAAACAATAAAAAATAAAAATAAGCAATTCCTTGTGTCAAAATGAATTTTAATGACAAAACTGTTGCTATGCAGTAACGGTTGCTATGATGTAAAGTAACCCATTACTGTACGATTTTGAGTATATTAAAATAGTACATTACTGTACAAAATAAGAAAATAAATATTTTAGAAACTACTTTACAAATTCACAATTTATTCGAACAAGAACATTACATTGATATTTGATTTACGATATTAAGGAAGCTACATACTTATTGGCGATTGGCATAAAGACGTATTGTAAAATTTGTTCAATTGGTATAAGATTCAGAGTAGGGTGGTAATATCCATTGTTAAATCCTCATTGAACTATTTTTAGCGGAGTGCAGTTCTCTTCGTTGCTCTCACTCTCTATTTGAACGTAGTTTAGCACTTTTCAAAACGATAGAAATTTGTTGAATAATGTAAACGCACAAATACAAAATGACGAGTGACAACAGGACAATAACAAAACTGTCAACTGTCAGACGGCCGTAGGCAGGGTGATCGCGTCAGAATTAAAATAAACGTGAATAATTGATTTATGGTTCTTTGATTGGCCGAGAAAAGTGAATAATGATTTCATAATTCGACGATCAAAATAATGAAGATATATTTTAATAGGAGTAGAAAAAAATTATTTATGATTATGAAGATATAAAAATAAATTATTCATATTTCTAGTCTTAAAAGTTGAAACCCCTATAAAGAGTTCATTTTAAGGCTATTAGGTAGTTTATACCATTTCTCCCCTACATCTATTATTTGAAGTGTTATATCTACAATAATCATTTTATTCTACTATATAGATCCCAACTGCCGTCATAAAAAGTCTATCTCTATGACAACGATGTGTAAAAACTGAAATCTACTACTAATAGTTCTCCCATTCTCCGCTAATGGCGCTGTTAGCCCTGAAAATTCCTTCAGGACTTTACTGCGCAGCGTATCGTTAACCTGATTATTTATTTTCCCCGGTAACAATAAACGGAACATCTGAAAGCCGCACGTCAGCACGAAGTCAAGCGAAGAAACGCTGAAAACCCTCGAAGAGAGGATGTAAACATTACTTACAGGAAGTAATGGTACGGAAAGAATTATCCCATTTAAGGAGAGGTCAATAAAATAAAGTTGAATTAATGAAATTCGATTTTTTGTAAAGTTGTAATAGTTACTACGAGTATAACTATTTTTTGAAAATATGTATAACTAAAATATATATTATCGAGGGCTGAGCGGCGAGAATAACACGGTGGTAGAGTGCTAACCTCTGAGCACAAAGGTCGTAGGTTCGAATCCGGGTCATTAAAGTGCATTTCCCCAATTTATCTTTGCCCTGTGGAAGTAAATAAAAAGTTGGGTTCCAAGTGGGGACTATATGATAAGATGATCCATCAATTCATTGTTGCTCGTTTAAACACGCTACTATTGGAACGGCTGTATGTGCATGTACGAGCGTTATCATTAAGGGTATATTCCAAAAATGAAATATAATAACCAAAACCATGGTTTCGGTTACCGACTGGTTGTAGTCACGTGACTATTGTTTTTGGAACAGTTATGTTTCTTTCACGGTATCCCAAAAGTTTTCTATCAAAACATTACGTCTATTGTTTTTCATAAACCTAAATTATAAAGTGGAAAATTAAAATACGTGCAATGCAAACATCAAAGACTCAATAAATATTATCTAACCTCACTAATCTATAAAATCTGATATCTTATGAAAAAGGACAGAAGATGTTACCGACAAAACCGAGGAAAAATCACGGTTGCGTTGGTGCGCCTCGGTTGCAACCACTTTAACCGGTACCATGTTTCATAAATGTACAATTTTTACCATTTGATATTATTGGAACACTTTTGGTTAACCACGGTTAAAATTTGTTAATTTTGGAATATACCCTAAGTATGACTTTTTCTCTTGGTAGATAATGGCGGATCTTTTGAGGGACTGTAAGCAAGCACACCGTACTATAATACCATTCATAATGACCGTATTAGTGTTATTGTTGTAACATTCAAATAAATATTACCAAAAAAAGTAGCGACAATCTTCTTGTTGCAGATTTTTGTTGAAGCAGACTTATTTGGAAAACCCAAACAGTCGATCGCTATATTTTCAGCTCGCAAATGGTCGTTATTAAATTTCATAATTTTTAACTGCCGCTACCCTTGGTGAGGGAGGTACAGTAAAATTTTTGAAAGAAGTCCGATCAAGGCCATCTACGAATTGTATCTATGAATTAAGATTTTGTGCTGTCAAATTTAGTAGTGTCTTTTACTTAGTTTTTATGATGGTAGGTACATAATATCTTGTGTACTTCATAAAAACTATGTATAAAAATTGTACTGTATAGGCATCGTGCTAAAAATCACATATCGAGATCTTAGTAAATGACCACGTTTTAAGGTCCCTAGAATCCAATTTTAACTTTTTCACGATGATGTGTGTATGTGTGTGTGTGATTGTATGTGTATGAATTTTGTCTTCGCTCTAACTCAAATACTATCATTCAGAGAATTCTGAAACCTTGTAGTTCTACCCTATTCTAATACGAAAAGAAGACATTAGATTTTGGTTTAAATCGGATAAACGGAAATGGCACTTTACTTGAAGCTCGTAATGGTTTTTCTTCAAAAAATACAATTAAATGTCATTTTTTCGCATTTTATGTCATTGGAAAATTATAGATTATTGAATTTTGTACAGGTCCCGAAGCCTAAGATAAACAAAATTCCTTTGTTACACAGTTTATTTTTCAAATGAATGTAACTGACAGGTAAACGTCATTGTCAAAAAATTAATCACTTCAAATTAATAATAGTGACATATTAAATAATAAAGAAAATTAGTGGAGTGCCGTAAGACAAAAAAATGTAAAAACCTCGGAACCCGGTTCCACTGAATGGATTTTCGTGAAACCTTTTCTATTACATTGTTAAAAGTTTAAATAAAAAAGTTTACCTATCAAAATTTGCCGATCTCATTTACAACAATTTTTAACAACAATTAATTGAAGAATGAAAAAAATATGAATAATAAAAATTTTGTAGTAAAGATTTCTGTTTTATATACAATAAATTATATTTTTATAGTAACTTTAAAATGTATTTATAATATTTTAGCAAAAAAAAATTACATAAAAAAATTATACTAAGGCGAGTTATTTAAAATCGTATATATATCGGACCGAAGATACAAAAAAAGGTAAAATATACTGCAGTAAAAAAAAGACGATATTTTTAGAAAAAAAAATATTTCTTATAAATAAAATAAATAAATATATCATCACGGCATATTACCCATTTCTGGGTGTGCCACAATCGGCTTTATCGCAGACATCGGTAATGATGATGACATATTTATACCGTGCGGGCGCTTACCAGGCGCCACCTCACGGGCACTCATTGCTGGCGTGGAGAGTGCACCACAGGGGTCACTTTTGTGCCATTTAAAATTCGAAATATTTGGCGTCGGTCATTGTATTATATAAAAATTGAAAAATTTTCAGTCAATTATCTACATCATCGTCGTCATCAACCTCATCAATTTGGATGATAGGTGATGGATTAGTGCAACTGTTGCCATTGCATTCTAAGCAAGGTACATTGCAATTCAATTTACTTTTCATGCACTCACAAGATGCTCCACATTGTTTCCGGTGTCAGTATTCCGCTTTCATATTTCCAACCCTATTCTTCTAGTAATATGTCCCTTCCGAGCCATGTTTGAATTTAAAGATATACTCTTTTGAAGTGTCCAAAAGCGGCGTCTGCAGTAGGTACCAAAGATGGTAATTTAATTTTTATCGGTTGTTTTTACGGAAGAGTTCTACCTTAATGTATTTAGATCTTTTATTTTTTGGGGGGCAGCGTATAAAGCAAGCGTACATGTAACACCAGCGTTAAAAATGTCATAGGCGTCTTTACATTAATTTTCAAAAACTGTTGCAGTATTTTGTAAGTCCGGCCGTTTCTCGAAATTTAAGAAAAACATTTTTTCCCCGTTGGAAATGCCGACGTCGTATCACACCCAGTAAAAGAATGTAAAAAAGGATATGCTGTTTACATTTTGGTAATACTGTTTCCAAACTTTTAGATGAGTACACTTTTTGTAGAATTTTGCCTTTTGCTGGTTTTTGAAAGTAAATTTCTCGATTTGTTGGTGAGAATGCAGTCAGTAAAACTAGAACATCCACATCCTCAGAAACTACAACAATATTTTCGGATTGTAAATTAATTGCTGTTTCAATTATTAATCTATCGGCATCAGCTTCCGCTTGACAAGAAAATATTTGATTTTCTGCAAGTGTGTTTCGTAGCATATCTATGGCATTCGCTAAAAAAATTTCTTGTCCTACTTTGAGTGGCATGTTTTAGTCAAATATGATGTCATTACATGCATTTCTTCTAGAGCGACGAGTTCTTTCGATCGATTTTGTGCTGTTTTTTGGTAACCATCAAATACTACATAAATGTTGTGTCCGTAATTGTTACATAAATATCTTATGAAGTGTTCACAAATAGTGCCGAAATTTTCATCCAATTGCCATTTGCAACGGTGTAGTAACATCCCTCCATCAATTAAGTAGAAAAATTTTTGTACATCGTTCACATTCACCGTCACTTCTAGGAATAGGTCATATAATGCAGATTTTTTTGTTTTGCGCATTTCGCCATCTTCAAAAAGAGCCAGAGGATAAGGGGCTAATTCAAAATTCATACAGGTTTTTAGTTCTTCGTCTGATTTTTTTAAAACGCAAATATGTTGAAATAAAATTAGTGGGTCAATTAGAATGATATCATCATCCACTTTTATTTTGCTTGAGGAAGCCAATAACAGACTCAAGGACATGCATGTATTAGTTATCCTATGTAAAATCTAAATTTAATCGCAAAAAAATTAAAGGTTTAACAGAAAATAAATGAAAACTCCAAAAAAATAATAATTATTTATTTTAATAATTAAAAAATTGAGATCGGCAAAAATAAATGGGTAAACATTTTAGTATTTAGTGTTAAAAACACTTTCCAAAAAGTTTTACAAAAATCCGTTCAGTGGACCCGGGTTCCGAGGTATAAACCTTACGGCACTCCACTAAATCGTAAATAAAGCAATAGTTATATGCAATGGAACATAATATAGTTTGCACTGTTTGCAGCATTAGTAAAAACGTAGGTATGTATTTAAAATAATAAATAAAATAGCGGGAGGTTTTGTGTTGGCCACATCAGATTTTTACCTCCCGCTACCCTTGGTAAAGAAGGTATAGGGATCGTGTTAAAAATCACATATCGAGATTTTAGTAAATGACCACGTTTTAAGGTCCCTAGAATCCAATTTTAACACGATGATATCTGTATGTATGTGTGTGAATGTATGTATGTATGTATGTATGTGTATGTATGTGTGTGTGTGTGTGTGTGTGTATGTATGTATGTATATGTAGGGATTTTGTCTTCGCTCTAACTCAAATACTATCATTCACAAAATTTTGAAACCTTGTATTTATACCTTATTCTAATATGAAAAGAAGCCATTAGATTTTCGTGTAAATCGGATAATCGGAAATGGCACTTTACCTGAAGCTCATAATGGTTTTTCTTCAAAAAATACCATTAAATGCCATTTTTTCGCATTTTGTCGTTATGAAAATTATTGAATTTTCTGCAGGAATACATTAATACTTTTTCTATATATTTTACAGATAAATTTAAAAATATTTTTTTTACAAGTCCCGAAGCCTAAGAAGAACACAATTTCTTTGTTACACAGTTCATATTTCAAATTAATGTAACTGACAGTAAATGTCACTGTCAAAAAACTAATCACTTCAAATTAATAATAGTGACATTTTAAAAAGAAAATAGTAAATAAAGCAATAGTTTTATGCAATGGAACAGTTTGCAGTGTTAGTAAATCCGCAGGTACGTATTTAAATTAATAAAAATTAAATAGCGAGAGGTTTTGTGTTGGCCACATCAGATTTTTTACACAGGTATTCACTTCCAATACTGAACTTTGTTTACCCCTCGCTAAGAGAGGTATTGGATTCGTGCTAAAAGACGCATATCCAGAATTTAGTGAATACGCACGATGTAAGGTCCCTACAATTTTTTTCGACAGCCAAGTGCAAAACAATAATTATATAATATAAAATAGAAATGGCGAGAGGTATTGTGCAAATTTTTTTTTGTTGAATTTATAAAGTATGAAATTAAATTGTTACAATAAAATCTGTCAAAAACCTTCGTATTTGAAATTTGAAATTGAGAACTGGCAGCTTCATTACTCTGAATAGCCCAGAAAGAGATAAAAACTAGTTTCTCTCTAATACAAGCACAAATCCCACCCTTTGCTTCACTTAAAAATTACGATAAACGATAATTCATTTATATTCTAATTATTTATTAAACTTAGTTAAACAAAGTTTAACGAAAAAACTTCTTGTTTATAGACCTATTAAATATTTCTCAATTCTGTTTCAGTTTAAATTTTCTCTTAAAAAGCTCTCCCTGTATGAAACTATCATCATCCTTTAACAGGTGTTCGCGTTGCCCTGTGCGTGTAGGCCGGGTGTCGTCGCGTCCATTACGCGAGATTACATCGCGGTAGCCGTGGAACACACACGCGGCCTACTGCGACACGACGGAAAAGGGAGTCGATAACAGATCTCATATACAAAGCAGACTATACTACCTTCAGGAGATCTTCAGCAGAGTACGGGAGTTTAAAGATGGAAAGTAGCGTACCTATAACAAGAAAAACGGCTATTAGATATTAGATAAAAGCGTCAAAATTTAAAATATGGAAATTAACAATTACATAGTTTATCAATGGCTTATTCACTGTGGATATAAATAGTTACAGCACCCGTCTTCAAAAATAAGAAAAATGATAAAACGTATTTAAATTTTTGAAATAAGTATCATATTATGCTACTTGGGTGCAAATGCATAGTATTTTAAAAGATCATAACCATAATTGCTTTCAAGGCAAAAAATAAATAAAACAAAAAATTTAAATCTATAATGTTAGGTATTAAGAGTATAAGTCAAGTTCAGTTCATAATTAGTATAAGTCACTATGCATTTCTTCTTTGGCTGTTCTACGTTTGTCTTAAAAGTATAAGTCATTGCTATATGTATTACCAGTGTAAACTTGCATTGAATTATAGTTTCAGTATAGGGATTAACAGTACAGGTCAACTTATACTGTTAGTACCACAAATAAATAACAAGACATCACCCCTATTCTGTAACTCAATCGATAACTTTTTTCGATCGATAATAAATTGTAGCCAATAATTATAGTAGACAGTGAATAAAAAAATGAAACTGGCAGATGATACATTTATTAAGTTATCCTTACTACATCATTATCGCTTAATTAAATTTATAATATAATGGCAGGTAATGAGGAAATAGCAAATAACAGTGTAAAGACTCCTGTAAACTCATATATTGATATGAGTAATATGCAAATAGAATTCGACCTAGAAAGTAGTAGTAATCAAATTACTGAAATAAAGGAAGTGATGGAAATTCAATACAATACACTACCCGAAATGTTGGAATCAACGGAGATTTTATTGGGTAAGTTTGTATTAAGATAAAACTAGTAGGATACTCTAATTCCATTCATAATAGTTCAAAATATTTCAGAAGATATTACGCAAACAGGTGAACATTTAATGAAGATGGAAACCCCTTCAAATGGACTGATATCAGATGGTTACGCTATACACGGAAATATGCAACAGTATATTTTAAATGTACTCTAGATGATGAGGCTCCTTTCAGATGTCTGAATCTATTAAGAAGGAACTCTAATGTAACAGATAAATTAGTATCTATGCCTTGTTACAAGACATCACTTCCTATTTCACGGGAAAAGAAAAAAGATATTTTAGATCTTTTGCCTCTTATAAGTCCATCGTTTCATGAATTTTACAAAAATTTGAAAACTTCTTCCGTTGCCGAAACAACTTTACCTGATGAAGAATTTGATGAATACTAAAAAAAAACTACACTTAAATAACTTAACATGTAAATGTATTTTCAGTGAACATTGATTTAAATGTATTTTTCTGTCAAATTATATGAGAATTGAAAAAAATATCAATTGTTTTCCATTTTCCAAACCATTATTAATTTGTTTTACAGTTGTTTGCTTTAAGGTCTTGTGAATATAAGTGTAATTATGCAGAAATAGTTGCATACACAATGATGGATTTAACAGTATAAGTTCCGGTCTTAATAGTATAAGTTTAAAATAATAACAGTTCAAATAGTACAAGTCAACTAAATTTTAAAAAAAGCAGATTATGCACATTGGTAATATTTCAGTGATAGTTAAAGCTATTAGAAAAGATTGAGTTACTGTAAACATGAATATATACTCTTCGGCTTCATATTATATTGTTTTGAAATGTTAAAAGGTCGCTCCTGCAAAATGGTACTTTTTGACTTATATTGTTAGAAATAATGAAAGATTTGTGAAAAATTCATGAATCTCACTGGAATTTGAACCCAGGGCCTTCCAATATCTAGTCGGAAACTCTACCAACTGAGATCCCCTTAAAATCCCTGAATTTTTCACACGTCGTAAGCATCGTTGTAGACGAGAACGTCTCCTTCTTGGAGTATCGTTACCCGGACAACACCGTGACAACACCTGTAATAGTGTAATGGCACAATACATGTTCATAGTAACTAAGTTACAGAGTTTTATTGTTAAAATACAAAAAATTTAAGTTTTAAATTATTCTCCACACTGCTCAAATTTTGGGTTTGGTAACACTTACATCATTACAAAAAATACTGGGTGAACACTATAGTTCATTTTATGTAAGAAAACAGTGTTGGTTTAGATAAAGAAATAAATTCTGCCCTCTGATTAGTCAAAATGCACGCCTAGTTTACAAAAGCAAAAAAAATATCTCAACTGTTATCTTTCAGAAAATTGACAGAATGAAGTAATAATTAACCATGTTTTTGATTTCAACCATGCAATTTTTACCTCTCGCTAAGAGAGGTATTGGATTCATGCTAAAATTCGAATATCCAGATTTCAGTGAATAAGCACTATTTAAGGTCCCTAGAATCCGATTATAACATTTTAAAAATGATGTCTGTGTGTGTGTGTGTGGACGTGCGTATGTGTGTATGTGTGTATGTCTGGATGTTGTAGACACGATTCCTCAAAAACAACAAGACTTAAGAATTGTTTAACTATGGATTCCTCAATCTGACATTCCTGGGAAGATCTGAAAAGGTTTTGGTAACAATTGAACAACCGAAAGTAGTAGTTTCTGTGAAAAGTTCTTCTAAATATAATTTGTTGGAAATTTGTGTTACTAAATATTGAAGAACATAAAATTCTCCATCTAATACTATATATTATTATATTTAGAAACTTCCTCATACAATGAAAAATAGATATAATTAGAATTATATGTGTGCAGAAGATATGATACAATAAAAAACAGTATTTGGGTAAAGTTCTGTATTTTTTTGCTATAAAACGACGGCTCGAAAGGGAAGTGCAATTCAATACTTATATAGCCTAATATGGAAATGGCGATAGATCTTGTGCTGACCACAACAGATTTTTAATATTCAGGTATGGTACATTTTCATAAATAAAAATATTTAGTCCTGGCAAACTTTGGTTTCACAAATAAAAACGGTCAACTCTCAAACGCCATCTGCTATTTTCTCACATGAAATAAAGTATATAGAAACTTTTACATAGGCGTTCAACATGGGAAAAGTTTTCCTCAAATATTATCTGACCGGTAAAACATTATGTTATGCTTTATACCTAAAATTATTCATTTTTAGATGCCAATATACTTATTTGCGCTTTTGGTATGTGAGAAAATTTAATTTAAAGAGGTGAAAAATATGGTTTTACTGTGAAGTATTTCACAAAATGAACGTCATGTAAACTGTCAAGTTCAGTAATATGCACGATTTAAAATATACTGGTTGTGTCACTCTGCACAAAACGAGGGTCCAAAGCGATATGTGTTTCCTCGTTTTTTCCGCTAGAGGCGCAACGTGAGAATGACCCAACTGACACCTGTCATTTGCACGTCATTTTGAAAATATTACATGTTATATCTTATAGAAAGGTAAATAAAACAGGTTTTGAAGTACATATTCGTATTATATGGAATGTAATATAAATATTTTGTTCAAAGATATTGCAATTAATACAAAATGAAAAGAAAATTAAATAGAAAATGTTTCATTCCTGATGTGAAACCGGTTACAAGAAATCCACTGAAAAAGAATCTCTGTTTGCTGCTCCACTCTATATATCACTTTTTAAAAAATCGCAATGGGCAATTAGTAGAGATGATCGCGAATTAAGATTGAATGATGTTTATAGAAAACATTTTCGGGAAGAAGATATTATTACCGAATGGAAATCCGGAAGCGTACGGTTCTATCAATTTATTTAGTTTTTCCATTTTTAAATTTTAACAATATATTGATTCAGGTTTCCATTAAATATATAAATTTATATAAAAATAAATTCATTATGCATTTCATTTTTTATATTTTATGTAAAAATAGTATGCTGTGGTAGGGTCGTTCTCACGTATCGCATCTAGCGGATTATTCAAGAAAACACGTATCAAGGGGACCATCAGAAACAATGAAAAACATGACGAGTGGCATAACCAGTATATTTTAAATCGTGGTAACACGTCAAAAATAGGTATTTGACAGTTTATTGAGGCTCATTTCTTGAAATAACGCACACAAAATCTGTTTTACTACGTTTTTAAATTAAGTATACTCGGACATCAAAAGCGTAAACTAAAAATTTTTAACTCTTAAAATACAAATTATCAAAATTAGAGTAAAATTCGCTAATCCAAAAATGAGGATTAGCTTTTAAACCCTTTCTAAAATCGGCCTGTAAGTCTTTATGTATAAAGCATTATACGTTTTACACTTTTATACTTGAGAAAAACTAATTTCCCATGTTACACGCCTATATCACAGTTTCTCGGGTTTACCCTGTATATTTTACAAGCGGTATTTGGCAATTAATCAGAAGCTCATTTTTTGAAATACAATACCTAATATACAACACCAACTATTATTTTTACGTATTTAAATTAAAATTACATTTTTAAAAACCATATTTACAAATTACCCCGTAATGTTTCAAGATAACTATTCCCATAATTGAATATTATGGAGTCTGATGCCCAGTTGCACCAACAAGACTTATAGGGCAATTCTAAACAAATCTGTAAGTCTTACAGATTTGTAAATCTGTAAAAACCTGACAAAAACGCATCTATTTTTGTTTATTAATATAAAATTATACATTACGGTGGCACCTTTCGTTGCGATTTTGTTCATTTATTTACAGATTTACAGATCTGTAAGACTTACAGATTTGTTCAGAATTGACCCATTAAATTTTAATCTACGTTTAAACAAAAAAATGCAAATCGAAATTTACTGGTTATGATAGAAACATCGTTCTTAGACTTTTTACCCCACTGCAAACAGTTATTGCACTTGCAGTATACTTGTGGCATGTACGTCATATTAAAGAATTCAGTATAAACTGAAAATTCATTTCAGGGACCTCTAAGTGTCTAGTACTGATATCCAAATAATGCAGAAGAAACAAATAGAATCCTCTCTTCATAATAATTATAGTTTTATCTCGTGTCCGTCCGTAACTTTGATGGCGGCGTCGTTCTGCACATGAACGTCGGCGCCGGTTGATGCATTGTTTCATTATCGCCTTTGTTGAATTTGCGTGGATTTGTCGCGCTGATATTGAAAGGATATTTTATTTCGGACGGTGTGCTGACAGCAAAGAGATGAAGAGCTTATATTTCACCGCAAATAGCTGCCAGTATGGCAGATATTGCATACCTACTATGTTTTACTACGTACTGGAAGTGAAAAGCTCAAAACACATAGTGACCCAAAAATAAATAGGTAACACAATAATGTCAATGACCTTATCACTTTGTCTACTTTGGACACAGTTATGCAAGAATAAACATGAATAGTACTTCTATAGATAACTGCATGGAAGCTAGTCTTTAATGTAAATGATCATAGTAGTTATATTTATTATTAATATAAATATGAGAGCTTTAAGCGGTAGACACTTTTGTCAATGTGACCAATGAGATCCATCGTAACATAATTTTCTGAAAGCAGTTCCAGAATTTTCATGAAGCCAGTTATTGCTCCAAGAGTCAATTTTCCGATTTCATTAACCTTGAAGAACCTTTGATCCAGTTGGATGATTCTATTTGAAGAGCGTTTATTCAAAAATGGATAAACCACTTTTCAAAAAAACTTTGTTAGATGCAGAATATGGTTTTCTAATAAGAGATATATCTTTGAAGTACATAAAAATTTAATGTGTATGATGTTAAATTACAGTCGTATCTTGTTTCGTTACTGTATAATAATCAGTTGAATAAGTTTCTAACTTTGTCATATGGCTGCAGTATGCCCAGGAGCTAGGGGCCGATCGGTAATGAAAAATCCGAAAACCGTAAGAAAAACCATGTACGGATATATTAACAAATTAGTAAATGTTATTAAGGAATGAAAATATTTTATAAATTAAAATTTATTTTAAAAACATCATGCATACTGTAAAAAGCACTTTCTTTTCTTTCCAAAAAAAAGTTCATTTTTTCGCAATCGCCCAGAAAATGAGCTCTTTCTGATCACTATTTAGACCGAAAGGCCTTCTTTGCTGAGCTAGCTCGAAAAGTTGTCTACAAGGCATCGGAAAGTACTTTACCGATCCCGGGACCGGTAAAACTAAATGTTTCCATAGAGATCAGTTGTTTATTTATATCTTATTTGCTCGCAGTAAAAAATAAAATAATACTTTTTTATTCTTTTTTCAGGATCGCAAAAAAATATTGTACCCAACATGACCTGAAAGTGTCTATACTGGGCTCACAAGCTTGCTCACCCAATAAAGCATCACTTTCAGGTCTTGTTACGTAAATTACTATTTTTTGTTGTAACTTGTAACTTGATAATTACATTTCGATTTTTTTCAGTCAACTGTTTTTACTGGATAAAAATTACTGTGTCAAATTTTACTAGTGTTTATGAATATGGGCATACGTCTGATTCCTCCCAGTTTGTCATTTCCTTCTTTATATGGCTTTTCAAGACCCCACAAAAAGGTTGAGGCCCGTAAAACGTTAATTTGACTCTCTTTAGCGAGTTCATTTTCTTTTTCATTACCCAAAAATTTCGCAAGTCCCGGTACCCACCATATTGTGATATGGCTGTTGGAAGGTGTCCTTGCAGATTCAGATTAACTTTGACACACAAGTGAGGGCACCTAAAACAACCTATCTGAATGAAATGTTAATAGTTGCTCCTTTGAGACCTTTATCTAGTTGTATTCGAATACAGAGATGTATTATGTAAATCTCTGCTGGAAAAATAGAAGAACTGGTCCATAGATTCCTTTATTTTGTATCCTGAACCAAATACACCCCCTCCAGTTTTTGTTCCCACTAGTTTTAAATCATTCATAAACCAGGACAGAACATCGTTTTAGACGGATCTTCTTAAGCGTGGATTACACGATGAAGTTTTTATTTTCAAATGACTTAAAAAAGGGACTTTATAAGTAACCTTAGAAGTATATTTACACGATCAAGTTTTGCGTGAATTAAAATGTCCAATGCCCGGTTGCACCGACGTTTCTTAAATTTACACTTAATAAAACTGAACTTACATTAAGTATTACTTAATTTTTATGTACTGTTGCACACATATTTTTTAATAACCTTAACTATGCGTAGTTTATATATATTTTTAAGCTGTTTAAATTGTACTTTTAGTAACAAGAAAAATAAAATTTATGGATTTTTCATAGTTGATTTTATATGTGTCAAAGTTTGGGGGTTATATTTAAGTTCGATTCAAATAGAGTTATAATTTTAAAAATTAAAGTGTAATAGACACTTACAAAATTGCAATTTGCACGAGCTCCTCTAACGGCAAAGCATAGAAATCAAGGTTGCTATGGTTACCCCGTACAAACAAAGACCTGTCATCAGCCGTAGACTCTACACTCTAGCCATCGTTTTAGTTGAATAATCGAATGATCTTCAATATTATCAAACAAAAAAGTTGCTCCAGACACATCTTCTGGTTTTAAACTCATTTTTATTAAACACAACGTACACATCACAATAAAGAATTAGGTTTAACACTGAATAACAGATGCGAATACAATGACAGATAGGAACAGGGAACGGGACGCAAGACAACGAGGGGAGGTTTGTTTGTATGCATGACCTTCTATATCTCTCTTGCAGTGACGTCAATTTTGTAAGTGTCTATTAAATATATTCGTTGTTTTTAGCAAAAATGGTATCAGACGAAGAAATAATGCGAACACGAAGTGCTAATTACTTAAATTAATAAGTAAAACATTGAAAGAAAAATGAATGCAATACACTCGAAGAAATTTTCGCCGTGTAAAAACCGATTTGGTAAGTGGTGAAATATATTAGTGTAAAAATCAACATTAAATTTTATAAAATTTGCTAATTGTAAATAATAAAATGCAGTAAAATATGTAGTGCTAAATAATTTATAAATGTTTTACACTATTTATAGTAATAATTTAAAGAAAATTCATTCTACACTCTGATCAGTTTTGTCGAGTTCCTAATGAAACAAGTTAAAAATCGCCCAGTAGTTTAGTTTGTTGTGGTACTTCGAAGTGTTCGGTTGTATATTTCTGTGTTTTGTATATTAAACGATAATACAAACTAACATTCAAAATGAAATACAAAAATTTGTGTAAATGTGTTTTCTCTAACGATGGCGTCAGGTTTGAAGATTTCCCATTACCTGGTAAGTACTCTATCATCATTTAATCTATGTAAAATGCGTTCTATAAATGAGATCTTTGAACATATTTTTTTTTATTTATTTATAATACATACATTCATTCATACATATATGTGTGTATCTTGTAACATCATTTCATAGTTAAAATACATAAGTTGGTGCTATGCTACGATATATTCCTATTCAATTTTGAACCGCTTCAAAGTGTACTTTTATGTGGTTAAATTTACACAACTTGATGTGGACCTATATAAACCAATTTTAGTGTTTATTTTAAACAGAATTTCTTAGAGTGTACTTACATGTTAAAAAATTCAATATTAAAATTAGCAATTTCAATATTTTATAAATGGTTAATAGAAACCGTTAAAAAAAAGCATGATCAGAAAGAGTATGAAAATGATCAGGAGTGGGATTCTGTAACTCGTCCGTTATCAAACGGTACCGTTATCACTATGGTTACATGAAAGATCTCATTTTATTTGACAAGTATGACGTAAATCTACCAATCATCTTATAAAAAATACGTTTCTATAGTGATAACGGTACCGTTTGATAACGGACGAGTTACAGAATCCCAACCCAGATCTGTCGTATATTTGCCTTGGTATTCCTTATACAATTAAAACCAACGCATCTAAATCGCCATCATCGTCAATAAAATCAATAACTTCAATGATTCTGATAAAAATTAAAAATGTTTCCATTCAATATAACCTCACTACTTACTTAACTGCAAGATAAACTGTCAATTTCGAAGGCTTAAATTTGTGGAAGCCTTAAGATATTTATGGAGAGTTTAGCGCACCGTGCAACGAAATAAAACTAAACTTAAGGCTAAACTAAACTTAAATTCTTAAGTGGTATCGGTGCAACTGGGCACAAGTGTTAATTTTTAAATTATACCTACATTAAATTTTAATTTTCATCACATGAATTTTTCGTATACCTATAGCCAACAAGTTTCAATTACTTCTCTACCGATTTTGCCATGTTTTAGTTTAAAATCAATCAGTTGTACACATCAAAAATATAAACACTAATGAAATTTGACAGTTACTTGAAAGTCAAATTTTATAGGGGCTTTTAGGTTCTTGTTTTTCGTTGAACGTTTTTCGGTAAAAGTCTATTCATCTGCCTTTCTTAGAGTCACATCATTGTGCGAGAGAAAAAACTTTTCAAGTCACTTGAAAACGAAAACTTCATCGTGTAATTTATTTTATTTATTTATGCACAAATGGAGAACCAACAGTTTTATCAAACCAGTTATAGGTTCCCACCTATTAATAAATTTATATTAAGAATGTTACAATGCAAAAAGTACCACAACAAAAAAATAATAAAACAAACAATGAATAATTGAGAAAAAAACTGTGAATATGTGAATACAAACAAATAAGTGTTAAAACACTGACATACATGATAAACTAATTATTAATGCAGCAAAACTTCAAAATTTCCCTTTTAAATGCCATGAAATTTGTATGAAAAATGTCTATGTTACTGAAATTTTCATTGTATGTTGACATTAGTCTATTAATGGGAGAATTTCTATGGGTGTTACTAGCAACTTTATGTAAGTGAAATAGTGAGCTAGATCGAGTCGTTTTCTGAGGGATATGAAAATTAAAATATTGTAAAAATGAACTGCAGTTCAAGTTATTAAAAATTTTATATAGAAATACCATGTCTGATATAATTCTCCTGTCTTCAAGGCTATTTATATTGAAATGTTGAAGTCTAGCCTCATAGTTCATAATATTATCAACTTTAAATTTAGCACATAGTACTTTTAAAAATCTTTTCTGAATATTCTCTATTAGAAGTATATTATTTTTATACATCGGGTTCCAAATCACTGATGCATATTCTAGTTTAGAACGTACAAAAGCATTATATAAACATATAATACAGAATGGATCAGTAAAACCTTTACAAGTACGTAAAACAAAACCAAGCATTCGGTAAGATTGTTTAACCATGGAATCAATGTGGAAGTTATGTAATAATTTAGGATCAAACATAATTGCTAAATCTTTAACAATGGATTCTTTTTTTATTGCACTTTGAATATAATTATATATATATATATATATATATATATATATATATATATATATAATTAACAAAATGACACTTATCAATGTTAACAGACAGATAGTTATTTTTGCAATAAAAATAGAATTTATCTAAATCCCGTTGTAGGTCGACCGAATCGTTTACACTACGTAATGCACGCTTTATTGTCCACTAAGGCGATTACCAATAACTACCTTATATGTATGGTGAAATTTGATCGAGTAGTATCTCCTTTAGGATTTCTAAGTAGTCTACGAGATCCAGAGGTTTGAAGGGTTTTATCCCACATAATGTATATAAGTGACAGGATCATCGCACATTTCTCAATTTGAAGGAGCAAAAACGTTAGCATAGCTACCATAAAACAAATAACTAAATATACAGTCTATCAGAACAGCATTTGTAAAGTGTCAAACTGCTTTTATTCTACATTTCGGAACTGATGAAATATCTGTACCATTGAGGTAGCTTATCAAGCGTCAAAGTTAGTTATGCTATGTGAATATTGGAAATAATTATGAAAGTTTGACATCGAATGGATTTGAATTCAAGCCAGATATTCTTGTCCAATGTATGCATAACACATTTTACTATCAAATATGAATTACTGTTATATTTCGCCGTTTATACTCGCAATTTTCATTTAAATAAAGTTTGCAAGTATACACTGTTTTATAATTCATTACCATTAGCTCTAATTATTCTTCCCTCGCTTTTCCTGAAATTGTTTCGCATTTTTAATGTATTTATCTTTCTCAACGGACATGATTGAATTAAATTTACTGCATTTATAAACCAAATTCTTCAAAGGAATTTAAAACAAACTTGCTACTTATGTTGTTAATGGGTAGTATTAATAAAAATAAGTAAATGCTTATACTGACAGTTTTATAAGTAAGAACTTATATCCGTATTAATAAAGTTTCAGTAGAGACTGATGCTATAAGAAAATACTTATTTGGCAAAAGTATGTACTTATACTTGTAATCAAAATAAGTAATTACTTAAAACTGTATTAATAAAATGGAGTTCATTCTTATAGAATTAAGTATTTACTTATAAATTTATAAGTATGATATTTATCATGCTTATAGAGGACTGAACTAAAATTTCAAAAATTATATTGATTTAAAAAATATGATCTACGCCGTACGAATCTGTAAATGTTATAAAATTCGTAGGAAAAATCACAGTAAATAAAATTTTGTCAAATTGTATCGCAATACTCCTGAAACACACTTTCGGCACCTTTCGGCTATCAGAACATTTTCTTGGCGTTATCAATAAACCCAGGGGTGGTGCTCTGTGTTCGTTTATTAAATGAAAATATTTTTAAGATATGTTTGCCGACTTTGGTAACATTAAAAAAGCCGAAAAGTTGTATTACATAGCATCTAGTTTTCAGGTTGTTCTTGGTAAAGATAACACTTCTTTCATTAATATTTTTGTCCATGAAGCTGCTTTCAAAACTAAACATTTTTAAAATTTCAAAAACTTATGTATATAGAACTGAATTTCAGATTAGTTTGTTAATTTTCAACAATTTTAAACCCGTATGTCACAATATGTAATTTTGCTCAGAAGTATGGACATAATTATATACTGATTTTTATAGAAGGTCGCATACAGAAATTTTTATCAGGACTTTTTCCTGTCCATAAAATTATTAAACAATAGTAGTGAGCAAGTATTAACGCTCATATAATATTATCAAGAACATCCATATATTTATAGCCAGAATTATGTGCACAATGCCATACTTCTGTATACATAAAATTCTGTTCATAAATTTGTTTGTAAAAAATTTTCGTCAGAATTCTGTCCAAAATTGTAGATCGTGACAAACGAACTTTAAATAAATATAAGAATGAACTGTCAACAAATGTCAAAATTTAATTTTTTTACAAACACACGGCTTACTATTGTATTTCATACGTAAGTACATACTTATAAGTAAGTAAGTATTTACTTTAAGTATCAGCATCTGATTATTAATACGAAAATAAGTATTTACTTGCAATTCTTGCTGATACTGATAAGTAAATGCTAGTACTTATAAGTATTTACTTATTTTTATTAATACCACCCAACAAATCAAGTAGGTACCTAGTTATTGGTATTTTAATATACTTTCCAACACAATAAATATCTTGAACATATATGGATATTTTTAAGTGGCGCAATGTTTTTACTTGCTAATGTAAATCGGACATTTTCATTTAACAGAAAATTAATTTAATTCGTATTGATTGTTCGTATTTAATGAGATGCGTATAAAACCCTGCAAATCCAGGGTATCTTAATGAATGTAACTATGTTTGCAGGCCATTTTCAGGATAAAATCCAGTCAGTGTAGATAAATGTAATTGCTGTTCCACTCCCCGTTCGAGTTCTACGCTTCTATTACGTCTACGCCCTCAGTAGGCCGTGACAGGGCAAACAGCTGAGCACCGGCTGTCAGCTGATGCTATCTTAATAACAATGTAAGGTTTTTTGATTGTTTAGAGTGGTTTACAGTGAATAATCTAGGTGTTTGTGTTGTGAAAATGGTTTGCGAAGTTTGTGCAGTGAGTTGTGATGTTATTTCGAGAGAAAGTTTGACGGGTGCTGATTAACTAACGTAAACTATGACATGAATTTCTGGAGCTTCGGTGTTCAGGGTTTTACTTTACATTACATTGTTTATTCTGCTGAACACGCTGTATTGAATATGGAATATCTTTACTACATGTATTGTTTTACCAGACGACTTGAAAAATAATTCATTATTTAATTTTGCCGATTAACATTAAAAGTACGATTTTTTGACAGCCAACAGTCTGTAAAATGTCACTTTTACTATCTATTAAACCGCTATACAAACACATACCAACCGTTCAACAAACGAAAATATAAATAAATATATCATCACGGCATATTACCCATTACTGGGTGTGCCAGTATCTACAACACATGTAGACATCGGTAATGATGACGATATATTTTACTGTGTGGGTGCTTACCACGCGACCTCACGGGGACTCAAAGCTGGTGTCGAGAGTGCACCACAGGGATAACTTTTGCGCGATTAAAAGTCTGCACTGGCCGGGATCGAACCCGGGTCACCAGATTGGCAACCTGGCACTAAACGCACACAAGTGAACACTAAATAAATATTAATTCGAGTATTAATTCTAAAATCCACAAAAGTAACTGTTTAACTACGATCATGCAAAAAGTACATATATTAAGAGTTATGTTTTGGCAGGCATAAAATTGATACTTTAAAAAAATCTTTGTAAAAGTAATGACAAACATTATGCAAATATTTCAAAACTTTATATAGTCCAATCAATAGAGGTTTTTACCCTACAAAAGGTGGAGGCTTATTTTTCATTTTTTCTTCTCAAATTTCAGCACGTATTAAATGCACAGTAAAGCTTATCTTTAATCGTGTTGAAATTTCAGAAGAAAAAATGAACACTAAGCTGATTTGCAGATGTTTAAAATTTTAGTGAACTTTCACATATGTTTAAATTGTTAATAATTCGTTAAAAGCTCATTGGAGCAAAAATCGTTTAACATGACATGAAGGAGAATTCCAAACTGAATTAAAATTTTTAAACCGCGGTACCGTACCCGGCTCAGAGCGGTTGATGAATTTGTGAAAAAGCGCTGACAAAAATTATTTAAAAATCACCGATAATTTACTTCTTTTGATGCCACGACAAATGTAAACTGTTACAAATAACAAAATCTATTAGACTAAGTATTAAAAAATTAATATTGTGTATATTTTGAGTGATTAAATCTTCTTTCATAAATTGTTGTTCTGTTTACCTATTTTTGAACATAACTCTTTGAGAGTTCATCCTAGGTAAAAAATGCAAGAACCCTTTTTGTAAAAAACGTAACGAGCTTTAAATTTGTATTCTTGCAAAATTTTGATACGGGCCACTGTTTTCGAGATAATAGCGAAAAACTCATTTTTTGCACCTTTGATCCAATATGGCGGCTCACGCCGAGTCTCCCCGAGGTCACAAATTTGAATTTTTCATCCCCGTCTCGACCCAAACAACATATGTTAAAATCATTTGTTCCCCACCTTCTGTAAGGCAAAGGTCTCTTTTGGTCTCCATTGACTGGACTAATACTACAACGATATAATCTTTTGTTTAGAAAACTGCTTTTCCCCTTTGAGGGAGGGAGCTATGGCTTCATATACTATATGATTTTCAGTACCCATTTCAATTCACGGCACATAACGAAATATTTTTAATAGGTTAGACAAGTGACATTTCGAACAAAAAAAAAAACAAGGGCAACTATATATCTCTATCTCTTAATTACGCTTATGTACTACGCACAAAGATTGGACCTTGCAATCTTTAGCATTTGTGCATTACATTTAAGTACAACGCACTACCCTTAAAACCAGCTGGAAATACTCCTGTATTGTACCGTTGCATAAGCTTTTAGGCATTACGCACTAGCTACTATGATGCAATATGCATTAAATCATTAGCTGGAAATAAGGCTTTAAACTGATTAAAGCGGTAAGTGCAACACAAATGCTAGTCAGTTAGTCATTACTATCTTTGTTGGTCAACGAGATTATGAGCTTCCTAAAAAATACAACGATTATAAACGTCCGAACACAGAAAAGCGGCATAGCAATAAACAGTGCTTGTTTGAGTGAATTGTTTACTGAGAGACTAATGTCTGTAAGAAGTGAAAGAATCCTTAAATATGTGACTCGATTTTCACCGAAATCATTCTTTTTCATTCAATAAACAAGTGCGTAGAAAAGCAAGGAGACTATGTAGAAACATTACATTGAACATAAGTCATAGAAGACAACCTATTCTAGCACGAGTTAGAAATTCTTACACAATTCAATAGCTTTCTAGAATGAGTATTCTATGCTATTTTTTCTCTTGCGGTTTTCATTTATATTATTTTTTTTTATAAAAAGAATTGATAATTTCCATTAAGGGAATTTTTTGATATCATCTCTCTTTCATCTTTTGTCCGTTATGTAGTTTGTGTATTTAATGCAGTCATACCAATTCAGGCAATCCCAAATAACAAAAATCTGTTGTAGCCAGCACAATACCTCTCGCCATTTCCATTTTATGTTATACAAGTATTTATTGCACTTCGCAATCGAACCGTCGTTTTATAACAAAAAATTACAGAACTTTACCCAAATATTGTTTTTTATTGTATTTAACATATGTTCTGTACACATATAATTCTAATTATATCTATTTTTCATTGTATGAGCAAGTTCCTAAATATCAAAGATTCTTCCAATTCATTAACCAGATTGGCGGTATTTCTGATGGATACATGCATTTTACCTATAATTTTAAATTTTTAGTTAATAAAACAATAAGAAAGGTTAAGTGAACTTCCCAGAAAAAGCTATCAGAATGTCACTAAAACTGTTGATTTTTGACATTGACATCTGTCATTTACAAACTATGTTATAAACATTTGAATATGTCAATTCGTTTCCTTATTGTAGTTTAGCCTCTGCGATATATTACATCCGATTATTCTATATATTATACTGTCGCTAGATCTATACAAGATATAATAAAAAATTTCAATATTTGCACTAAAAAAAATTCAAAAAAAAATTATATTTAGAAGAATTATTCTAAGAAACTACAACTTCCGGTTGTTCAATTGTTACCAAAACCTGTTCAGCTTTTCCCAGGAACGTCAGTTTGAGGAATTCATAGTTAAACAGGTTTTAAGTCGTATAGTTTTTGAGGAATCGTCCCTCCAACATCCACACACATCCACACACGCACACACACGCACATACACACACACACACACACACACACACACACACACACACAGAGAGAGAGAGAGAGAGAGAGAGACTTTAAATCGTGCTTATTCACTAAAATCTGGATATGCGAATTTTAGCATGAAGCCAATACCTCTCTTAGTGAAAGGTAAAAAGTCATCAAAAATATTTTAAGAATGACGGTCAATCCAACACCAATCAGTGTGTTAGATGTCATGCCATTCTTATTTCGTTTAAAAAAGCGTAGCTCGTAATATGTTAATATTATTATTAATATTTTATTAAGAAGACATATTAACCCATTACTAAGTTCAGTAGTTCATTTTTCTGTTTATAAAGATATAGTTTTACTGTGTGTTTTTTTGTGTATTTTTATTGCACGTTGAGTTTTAATAGCATTATGAAATACAACGCAGTGTGTTCTCATGTTGCTAGTGTGTGTGTAATTGAGATAAACGATATAGAGTATGATATAGTATAGCACTATAGTCTAGTATGAATGGAGGAGTTTTTGTTACGATAAAGCATGTATAGAACTATCCTGATGTTTAATTGTCTGGTAAACTCGCAGTTCGTACAAAGTGGAGTGATTAATGAAGAGATAACTACCACAGTTTAGTTTTCATCTTGCTTATTTTATTCTATACCAACAATAAATATATCATCACGGCTTTTTGCTTACTTCTGGATGTGACATTCTATTTAAAGTCAACGTTATTCGTATTTATTTTTAGTTGAACAGTCAATTCTCAACTGTTATCTGTGTTGGATGTTTACATTTAAATCCATAGTATAATTTTATACATCTACCCGTAGACATACTGAATGTAGATACTAGATAGAGTACAAAATATATTGTGTTTAACATTTCTGGTACACACAAAAATTCCTAGTTACATCTATTATTAATATATTTTTATATTTTTTAATTCATTCTATAAATAAGTTTCGCCCTACTCTTTCAAATGTTCAAGATTCTTCAAATTCATTGACTATTGATGAGATTGGCGTTATTTCTGATGCGTATATGTAATATATGTATCTATAATTTGAAATACATATTCAATAATAAAAAAGCCTTCAGTAATGTATCTGGATTTTTGACACTGACATTTTTCTGTTAATTACAAACATTTTAATTTTTTCAACTGGTTTCCATGGAATGATTTGAGCTGAGATTCGTTACAACGGATTATTTTATATATTTATAATTCTCTATATCTAAATCTACTGAAGATGTAATAAAAATGTTGAATGTATCCGATAGAGAATTTTATATCCTGTAATATTTATAACATAAATTTCCAAAAAATAATATTTAGAAGATTTTTTTAAGAAACTTCTACTTCCGGTTGACCAATTGTTACCAAATCCTTTTCAGCTCTTTCCATTAATGTCAGATTAAGGAATAGAATACGTACTTAATTGGAATATAATCTCTCTTAGCGAGGGTAAAAAGTACAAGTAAATGGAATTTGCGGTTTA
Organism: Ophonus ardosiacus; assembly: GCA_943142095.1. NCBI lineage: Eukaryota > Metazoa > Arthropoda > Insecta > Coleoptera > Carabidae > Ophonus > Ophonus ardosiacus. The sequence continues at coordinate 12,565,171 of OW964830.1, read as the reverse complement.
ATACTATAAAAAATCTGTTGTGGCCAGCACAAAACCTTCCGTCAATTCTATGTATTTTGTACAAAGCCGATACCAAAAGTTCCTTGAAAAAGATTCTATATATCCTGTAAAATTCTAACACGAATACACTATTTTTTAAAAATTCCATATTGCAAGTTCCTTTGGGAAGATTCTATAAATCCAATAAAATTATAACACGAACGTACATTCTGTAAATTGCACTTGACACTTCCTCATTCCTATTCAACTCATCTTCTTCACACAGTTCTTCCTCTCTCGAATCTTCTGATACACAGTCCTTCCATCTTTCCTTTGGCCTTCCTCGTACTCCCGCCATTGAAACTGCAAGTCACTTGCGAGCGACACTCTGTCACTTATGTTACTTTCTGATCCTATACTTTCCACTTTGGTTTTGCAGTTGACACTGACATCTGTCAATTAGAATTTTTTGTATCTGCTGTTCCATAATTTTAGCAAGGCTGGCTGATTTTTGAAAGTTAACCTCTCTTAATCTCTCTATAACTCTATATCTATTGAATATGAAGGAAAATGTATAATCAAACTATATACAGAATACGATTTTCTTTCATATTAATAATCATAAAATGTCGAAATATGATATTTAACTGCGTTTTTTTCCAGAAAAACTGTTAAGATCTTCAAATAAGGATACTTCCAGCTCTTCATATGATTGTAAATAAGAGGAATACGAAAAAATCATAATATTTAGAATTGTAGTTTTAGAGTCATCGTCGAACACGGACACACACACACACACACGGACACACACACACACACACACATACATACATACATACATACATACATCAATGTAAAATTAGTAAAATCGTATTCTAGGGTTCTTAAAACGTGCTTATTCATTACAAAATCACCACCGAATTTTTTGACCCAAGACAATACCTTCCTTGCCTAAAGGTGACGGAACGTAAAAACATTCATTATATGCTATATTATTAAAAACTGATATGGTAAACGATTCAAATATTACATTTTTATCAAATCCATAAAAGGCAATTAAAGAAATATTTTGTTTTAGTTAAACTCAGTATATTAGAATCACAACCCGGTGCTTTATTCTTTATACAGTCGGTCGTATATGCTCTATTTAAATATAATCTGCGAATTGGATTAAATTGCTTGTAACGAAACTGTCGTATCCAATAATGGCATTCGTAATAAAACATGATGATATGTTTCCATATTGTTAGGAAGTTATTCAGAGAAGTGTAAGTATTGGCAAAGAAATCTTTCCGGCTCAAAATTAGGAAGAGATTGAAGAATGTAAAATGTTTAGGGTGTTCCCAGTTGTCAGGGTAATGGTGCGTCGATTTGTCGCCAGAAACTTTTTCCTGCTTCAAATATCTCGCCGCTCTGCGATTTTTAAAATATCAAACCGTCGCGACGCTAGACGCCAGACGCTGTTTTGTTTCTTTGTCAGGAAGCCGCGCGCTGCTTTGTTTTTCAGAGCCCACATCATTTAAAAAAGGAAATAGTTGCAAATTCTACTTCAGTATGAAATTACAATAATAATGAATGTCTGACCGAGTTAATTATTTGTCATACAATAAGTGATCCCTGTGGTGTATTTTACACAATGAGTACGAGTTGTGAACGCCTCTAACTGTGTAAATATATTCTCGTCTGCATAAAATAAACCAACACAACTAGTACAGAGCAGAAACCGCGATGATAAATATAATCGTATTTTTCTACTGCCGAGTTCATAAGTAAGATTTCTTACTCCAGTAACGTTTAAATAATGCGTACGGAAAACATCGTAAGGCCCTTGTTGCTAATCCAGTAAAAAAATAGAGTACCACTTAATTTTTATGAAACATTTACACAATATTCATAAAATAATATTCATATTCCCAATCTCTTCTTTGCTCCGTAAATAACATGCTCATTCATTAACTAGGTATAGTTCTTATAAGGAGGACTTAACCGACGTTTTTGATAATTAGGAAAACTGGTGAAATATAACAGAAAATTTGAGGATAAATTAACAAAAAATAATCACTAATGATTGATTTTACAATAGGTATCTCCTAAAAAAGTGTCCAAGTCAGGTAAATTAGACAAGAGTTGCCCTATTTCTGGCATTATTATATACTGAAAATACAATAAAATGTTTACGTTAATTTATAACAAAGGAAATTTTATTTATGACACAAGAATACTGATTATAAGAATGAATCCAACAAAGAAATTTTGTCAATTAATATACTATAACTGTCAGAGGCATGCACAGTTACTTAAAAGCGTTTACAGAGTCATATATTTCAAACTGTGACTATAGTTGGCTGTTGAAAGAGGTTTTGTGACTAGTTAAGGACTGGTATGCAGCGGTAAGAATAATTTCCAATTCGGCTGGAAATTTTTAGTTTGGGACATGCGAATTTAAAATTTTCAGAAGTTTCGACATTCCCACATGTTCGAATTGTTTGTGTATGCAGAAAATTAGATTATCTATGAAATTGCTGTTTGATACATTAAAAATTAAATTTATATTTATTATTTAAATAAATATTTTAAGGTACCTATTGAAATTCCCTTAATAATACATGACGGATTCGGATAGTAGCATGTCCACCAGAATATTTGACTTTTTAAATTATTCTTCAAGTGAAGATGACGTTTCTGAAATAATGACTACTATACCCAAATCATTCAAGCAGCCAATGCACGTCATCACTTAGTGTAAAAACCTTAATGCATTAAAATCACTAATAGTGAAAAGTGAAATAAAATTTCAATCATTTTTAACCGTCAAAAAGTGTATGGCCTTATATAATTATTATTAAGATGAATAGTAGAGTTCATTACTTATCGTATATGACATGAATAATATATAAATAATATGCATCTACTTCATATTATTCGTTTATTTGTTACTATAGTTGTCAACATTGATAATTTGTATGTTCATACTATCAAAGTTAAAGTTATTATTTGAAAAATATTTGTATCGTGTTTGAAACATTTTTGTGCGTTGTAAAGACCTATTTATAATAAAGTAATGTTAAACACAAGGCAACAACGCAACACGACCGTTAACGCAAACACAAAATCTGGGAATCTGCCAAAGGTAGCACTTCTAATCAATCAGAAGAATTTGGTATATTTCTTTGAAATTCGGCTCACTTTTATTTATTTTCTTTATATGGCATATATAAGTATAAATAAGATTAGTATTATAAAATATTTAAATAGAAATGGACAGTGACGAAAATATAGTATTTATTTTGTAGATGTGACAGTTCATTAACATATCGATAATAGAGATTGCAATCTGTATAACTCCTTTCATAAAGATTCTGAAACCTCTGCAAACGTACCAATACATGACGTCACACATCTAGTTACTTTTATTCAGTTTTTATTAATGACGTGCATTGGCTGCTTGAATTATTTGGGTATAGAAAAATGAAAATTATATTAAAATGACAATTCCATCAAATTTTGAAACAAACTGCCAATGATATTGTAGAAAGATTTACAGTTTCACAGTATTTCCATTATCAAGCTGAAGAAAACGGCACACTAGATGCTTATAAATGTGTTATCATTATGCATGTGGTCACAAAAAAATTCAAACCGTTTGATTTGCAATTTACTGTACAATAACGCCCGAATATTTGTTCACGCTATTACGAAACACCCTCTATATTCTACTAATTACTTTTACGATATTGTAGTTTTAATAAAATTGTTTTCAAAACAAAATATTTTCTACAGCGTATGTACTTTGTTTAAATTACTTATTCGTAGCGAAATCATGTTCAAGAGAAAAATTAATTTATTACTTTCTCCCCTTGGAAACATTCCCTGCTGTATAAATATTTTATAACAATATTAAAACAATACATTTGGCGTGTACACAAATGATATATTTTTATCTCTCTGTTTTAATTTCATAATTAATACTCCAAAGAAAACAAATGTTCAACATGGAATTTTAGCGCCCGAATAAAAAGAGGAATTATACAATTAAACTTTATACAGTTTGCAAATTTCACAGTGAAATGTTCCGCGTACAGGGTGCTAATTAATTACTACAAATATTCCATGACAACGCTAAACAAACATGCGTGTAAATTGTCCAACAGAATTTTATATAACTATTTCACTATACAAATATATCACCAGTCTAGATGCGCGAGTATGTGAAAAACCAACAAATTAATCATGCAAGCTTTACATATGCAAATATATACAAATAAACTGCGATCATTTAATAAGATACTGAACGTTTTTGACAGTTTAGGTTGTTAATTAAAATTACGGCAAATGGCTATAAAATTTAATTAAAGATAGGTTTCCACAAGAAAAAATCTGTTGTAGCCAGCACAAAACCTTCCGTCAATTCAATGTATTTGTACAAATCAGATACCAAAAGTTACTTGGAAAAGATTTTATATATCCTGTAAAATTGTAACACGAACACACTATTTTTTACAAATTCCATATTGCAAGTTCCTTTGAAAAGATTCTATAAGTCCAATATAATTATAACACAAATGTACATTTTGTAAATTGTACTTCATACTTCCTCATTCCTATACAACGCATCTTTTTCACACAGTTCTTGCTCTCTCAAATATTCTGCTACACAGTCCTTCCATTTTCTCTTTGGCCTTCCTCGTACTCCCGGCATTGAAACTGCAAGTCACTTGCGAAGGACACTCTGTCACTTATGTTACTTTCTGATCCTATACTTTCCATTTTGGTTTTGCACTTGACACTGACATCTGTCAATTAGAATTTTTTGAATATACATATCTGCTGTTTCCATAATTTTTGCAAAGCAGACTGAATTTTGAAAGTTAACCTCTCTTAATCTGTCTATAACTCTATATTTATTGAATATGAAGGAAAAAGTATAATCAAATCTTAAAGAGAATAAAATTTTCTTTCATATTAATGATCATAAAAAGTCAAAAAATGATATTTAATGGGTTTTTTCCAGAAAAACTCTTAAGATCTTCAAATAAGGGTACTTCCGGTTGACCAATTATAACCAAAATCTAATCAGCTCTTCATATATGGTTGTAAAGAAGAGGAATACGGAAGAATCATAATTTTTAGAATTGTAGTTTTGGAGTTATCGTCGGAGAAAAATTTGTCACACACACACACACACGGACGCACGGACACACACACAGACACACACACACACACAGACATATACACACAGACACACACACGGACACACACATACAGACATCAATGTAAAATTAATAGAATCGTATTCTAAGGATCTTAAAACGTGCTTATTCATTGAAAACTCAAATTTTTTGACCAAAGACAATACCTTCCTTACCTAAGGGTGACGGAAGGTAAAAAGATGCATGAAACAGGACGACATAATTGTTTAATATTTAAACTAATTATAAATTTAAGCTACAGTTTCGTAAGGCCGGGGCCACAACGGCGCAACGGTCGTAGGCCCCAACCCATGCACCGAGCCTAAGGGCTGGTTTATTATGAATTTAATTTATAAATTTACTTTTAGAAATTTTGATTTAAACTTTACAATTTTCTGTTTGGTTTATGTTCGATTTTGAAATTCTGGATCTGACCAATCAGTATCTGTCACGTGACTTGTCACTGCTTGTTATTTAACGTTTCACCAGTTATCACTTCAGATTTTAGGTTACAAATATATTTTCATAGCCATGAATTTGTTAGACGCTAATGAACAAAATGATTCTTTAATAATATCGGGAATGTTTCTTTTTTTACTATTGTTGATTTGTATAATAAAGAATTAAAACAAACACAAACTTAAAAATTGTAGATGGTCGGTCTGTTAGGCCGTAGTTAGGCCTATGAACACATTGATTTGTTAATGAGCAGTATTATAGTTTGTTTCAGAAAGTGAAATAACAAGATCATGAATAATTCTTGAAATATACTCGTATGAGTGTACATGTATTTAATTCCTTGCTATCCCTCGTTGCATTGAAACTACGGAAACGTTTTATTTTTGTACAATTCACTTGCTTTGTCATACAAATTTCGATGTTAGCGAATACTGCTTATCAACAAAAAACAAAATATCAATTTATTCATGTGATTCAATCTTCAAAATATCAACAATTCACAAACAGAAAAGAAAGTTGACGGATGCAGCAAAGTTATACCTTACCGCCATGTTTAATAGTTCTCTCTTGTGATTGGTCGAATTGGAAATTTACATTTGAAAATGTAAAATATAGTTATATTCCAAATTTAAGTGAGTTTATATTTTAAAATTTAAATTAAAAATTGAAAATTCGTAAATTAAATTCATCATAAACCAGCCCTAACACCAGCCAAATATCCAAATAATTCTAATTGACAGATGTCAGTGTCAAATGCAATTTACATAGTGTATGTTCGTGTTATAATTTTATTAGATTTTATTGCAAGGAACTTTTATGGGATTTGTACAAAATGCATAGAATTTACGGAAGGTAATATGCTGGCCACATCAGGTTTTTTTGTATTAATAAATATTTTCGTATTTTGTAAATAATTATTCGTCTTTTATTAATACATCTTACAAAAAAATTATTTCAGAAAACTTATTATGTACATACAATCTTATCAAATTATTAATTGCTGTATCAAAGAAAAAAACTATAAAAAGAGCACAAATTACTTTAAAAAAATAGTTTTTATGGGATTTTAGATTTTTTCTTTTTGCCGACCTAGGTGAAGTAGCGGTAGCGTCATCGCTTCACGTCCCAAAGGTCCCGGGTTCGAATCCCGAATAAGGTTGTTGTGTCTGTCTTTCATGATCTCATCTGTATCATCTTCGAATAAAAAATGCAGTAATATAAAGATTTATATGAAAAATTGACGATTTTTAATTTTATGGACTAGTTTATATATAATTTTAACCGGGAATCCATTATATTTAGCTATTTCTTTAATATATTTCAATTCATTTTCAAAACGTGTTTTGTTTAACGGAAATTTGGTCAGTGAATTAGTTCTAGTTCTATTAATTAAAAAGTTAAACGCTGCTAATTTATGTTGCCAAAAATGATTCGAGTCAGCTGTTATAAATCGATTAGTATTCGTAGGTTTCCTATATATGTCAAATTCTAATTTAGTTTTGTTTCTAATAACCAGTGTGTCCAAAAATGGTAATTGTTTATTGGTTTCTTTTTCAATCGTAAATTTAATTGATGGAAAAACTGAATTTAATCTGGCTAAAAAGTTATCTAAATCGCAAGTTTCGGTATTAATAATAGCAAAAATATCATCAACATATCGAATCCAAACTCTAGGAAAATCTTTATTAGTTTTCTTAAATTCAATTTCAAAGTGACTCATGAATAAGTTAGCCAAAATGATGATAAACTATTGCCCATAACTGTACCTTCTTTTTGATGATAAAATTTATTGTTTATTTGAAAATAATCTTAGTTACCCAATTAGGTATCCATTCACCTATGACTCCTGTCCCTATATAACCCGTGTTCTCTCCCTTATTCCTCAGAGCTGTTTTGACCTCTGGCATGGTTTACATGCTGAGTAATCTTAACTTCTCTGTTTTTACTTTGTGGTTTCTACTGATGATGAGAACTTAGTTCTCGAAATACGTATATAGTTTTTAAATTTATTGTTAAGGTTAAGGGTTTTTTCCCCTATTTTCTATTACCTACATTGTTTACTGTTATTATTGAATAAATTTTTTCTCATATTTATTTCTAATACAATGTCACTTTATACATATGTTATTATTATTATTTTATTATAACTGAATCGCAGAGTAGCGGAATGAACTTCATTTAATAAAATATGTGTAACATAATATCCACCATGATTATAAGGCGTGATGATACAAAAATTTATGCGAGTTCGTAGTTCCTACTACGATTACCAGCGTGAATAAATCAATAAGAACTTTGAATGTTCTTGCAAGAACTTTTTAAAAGTCCTCTACAATATATATACAGTCATAACTGAAATCTGCATAAAGCAGATTAAAACAACCAGCAATGAATTAAATTCTGGAAAGAAAAATTTGTAAAGGAATTCTTAGAAAAATTTAAAAAAGAATTCTACTTTATGAATGCTTTATTTTTAAAATTATTTCCTCTTTGTTATTAAAATGAACTGAAAAAAGAGTGGAAAGATATAATTCTTTTATTCCTTAGTTTTAAAGCTTGAGTAAAGTGTAAGTTCAGGGAAAAATGTATGTATAGTTTGGAGAAAAGTTCGCATTGGGTGTTCCATCTGTTGCCTAAGTTAGGGATCTGTTAAGTCCTTGAAACTTTCCTCCAGATAAATCTGCGGGAACTTCCATCCGTCGTGGATATAGATAACAACCAAACATATTTTCTTTTTTATCTACACCGGGAATTCTACTCCTTTCCACACTCTACATGGCTACATTAACAATTCTACGCTTTTCTAGATAAAATTTAAACCAGTAATATAATATCATACTCTGAAATGGAAATAGTACCATAACTATAACCGAAAACGTTATAATAACGTTTCATTCATTTTTTTAAAATAAAATAACAATTACAAAATGTCACGTAACCGTAGAAGAACAAAAGTAACGATTCCTTATAACGTTATTCCTGTTTACAAATTTTACAAAAAAAAATGCGGTTGAAAATACACATTTATAATAATATACTTATTTTCTGATGGTATATTAGTTCGGGTTATAAAATGTATAGGTGTCGCTAGTGGTATAATGTGTTTCAAATTCAAATGTTGATTACTTCAGAATAAGATTAGTTTGTTCTAATAAATATTGTTTCTCATATTAATTTTAGTTATCTACAAATTTAAGAAAAATACAGTTATTGTAACGATATTTTAACGAAACAAATATAATGTTTTTAGGGAGTTAACTTCTAAGATGAACGAAATATTTTTCATATCCCATCCCTGATCATAGTTTACGGGATTTTAATGAAACATCAGAATAACAAGGTGAAAATCTCATTGACTTCAAAGGAATATCATAGCTCATTAAGTAGAGCTACCAATAGACGTTCAAGAATTTTACATATCTTTCCTCCTATCTAAATAATTAAATTGTGTTACAATAACAAAATTGAGGTACATAGTTCTGCCTATTTTGGTAATTTTTTTCGGTAGCAATTTTTCTTCCATATTCTTATAATTGATTAAAATCCATTATTAGAGTTAATATATGTTAATTCGATAACAATAATGTGTTTAAATAATGGCGAGTTAAAATTTCAAATCAGTATTTTTGCATTATTACTTTCTTGCAGTTACAACTGTTATTCTAGACCTGCGATTTTTCTTATTTTCCCAGTTTCTGAACTAATGCTGTTTGTATATTTGAAGTGAAAACTTCTTTAAGCGCACCTTGCACATTTTTTCCTAGGCAGTAAATAGATCGACTTTTATTTTTTACATAAAGTTGTCAGAATCATGTTTTGATTGATAATGAGAGGTATTATCTATACCTTTTCAACTTCAAATTGAAACCAAACAACTACAAATTGTGACTAAACAATTTCAAATTGAGACTATACAATTTCAAATTGAGACTAAACAATTTCAAATTTAGACTAAACAGTTTCAAATTGAGAATAAATAATAAAACAGAACTATAGACCCAATAAATATTGTTATTATAAAAAAATAATTCTCAAAGTTTTTCCTTTACTTAAGAATAAATGATTTCATCTCAAATATCTAAATTAGAACTATTATTATATGTTATAATAATTAAGATTTGTTAATAAATATTTATTTCAATAATTATTTTTTTTACAATAATTTATGCATTAAAACGTAAAATCAATTTCATTTAATGCATCAGTAATAAATCTTTGAATATGAGCGACATATCGCGCACAACTATTAACTTTAATATCCTTCCGTATAATATTTTCCAGCCTTTGCAAACGAAATTCTGTTTGGGTAATATTTGCTCGGTCTTCACCAATTAAAATATTGGGCATTTAAATTCTATATTTGAAATTAATTATTGTCAATTTGAAATTGTTTATTCTCATTTTGAAATTGTTTAGTCTCAATTTGAAATTGTTTAGTCTCAATTTGAAGTTGTTTAGTCTCAATTTGAAATTGTTTAGACTCAATTTGAAGTTGTTCAGTCTCAATTTGAAGTTGTTTAGTCTCAATTTGAAGTTGAAAATGTATAATGCTGCCATGCAGAAATGTCAAAAATTTGACACATCGATCAGCTTTTGTTTCTTGTTTAAAGTTGTCAGAATTACGTCGTGTTTGATATCGTTTAGGGCTGCCATGCAGAAATGTCAAAATTTTGCCTATTCAAAGCAAGCAATTTTTATAGAAATTAAAATTTCAAGTATACACGAAACATAAGATAGTAGTTAACGTTTATAAGCTGTCATTACTTGTATGAAATTTTACAATAAATTATTATTATTATTTATTTATTGGGCTTCAACTACAAAGGTTATTACCCTATAACAAATTAACAATAACACTATGCAAATAACAATACAAGAATATAAAACTATAACTTATAACAATAAATAACACAACAATATAAATAAAGGTTTGACAAATGTTACAAAAATTTGAAATTAGCAATATAAATGTAATTAATTTACCCTTTTGTTCTTCAAACTTGGAATTTTAAATATCGTCATATAAATTCACTGCTTTTAAAAATTTCAAAATATTCCTTAACTTGTTATGATCTGTCAAAATAAGAGAAAGGTTCTGGTCAATTTTATAAAGTTGCCTGATTTGGTCATACTCTGAACATGCAACAAGCATGTGATGTATAGTAATTATAACATCACATCTGTTGCACATAGGAGCGTTATCCCTACTTAGACGATAACCATGCGTCAACCTTGTATGACCCAATCTTAGACGATGAATTTTGACCAGTTCCCCTCTCTTAAGATCACTGGGAAGTAGCACTGGTGCAACAGACGGCTTGATAGATCGTAGATGGTATTTTACAATAAAATAGAAGTTTCCACTACGGACGTGCGGTCTTAAACACACACAATTTTTTGTCTACTGAAAGACCCCTCGTAAAAATTGTACAATGTTTACTATTCTTAATCATGTATTCATGTTCACGTGTGTTAAAATACGAACACAATTTAGATTTCTATAGAGCAAAAATGTATAAAACAGTAAATTATGCAAAAGTTTTGAGCAGGAATTTCTCCTGCTCGGCAGCGGGAATGCGTGAAGTAATCTAATCACGCAAACGGCCGCTTATCCACGATCACCGCCAATTTTTCTAATTGTTATCGGGTAATTACACACTGGCTTTCAAACCAAATTTCGGATGATTTACGCATTTGTAACAAATGCTTTCTCTAATTTAAACCGCATTAATTACCCCTGAATTATTGCCCGAAAATTACGACAATCGGGAAAAATAAACAGTGTAAATATAACGCCTGCTAACTATAAGTATCGCAACTCTGTCAGATTTCATTAGATGATAAAATTTGTGGCAATTCCAGTTTTCCCTTCAAAAATGACCGATCTATATATAAATATTTGCATAAACCTACACCGGAGATTAAAGTTTCCGGGCAGTATAAAATTCCCGCAAATAAAAATTTTAACTACGAAAATTTAATTAAATTTTATAATGATGAAATTAATGCTTTATCCACAATGGTAAATAAATATTATGGTACATATTAAGTATTTTTGTTTAGGTACATAGGTACATTAAGTACATTTTATTCTCGCAATCACATTCAACTTACTGTAAGAGAAGGAAACGTTAAATTGCGTTCTATAGTGATAGAGTAATTACGAGGGGTCGTTTTAATATTCCCGGACTAGGCAGTTTTCAATTTTAATGAAGTTTTTTAATCACATGTGCCTTGGTAACGTATGTGGCAATTTACAAAACAAATTCAGCAATGTTAGTTCTAATATCTGTTAGTTTGTGTTGTCACGCAAGGTGTCCTGTTGCTCCACGACAATGCACCCTCACAAGTCAAAACTATCAAAATCTGCCGTTGTTGAATGTGGCTTCGTAGAAATTGACCATCCGCTTTATAGTCCAGATCTAGCCCTCTGAGACTATTTTTTGTTTAAAAATCTCAAAAAAAAATTTTAAGGGAAAAAATTTAGGGACGACAACGAACTTATAGCGGCTGTTGAAAGACATTTTGCGGACAGGACAAAGGAATATTTTTTTAATTGATTATAGATGTTATTGAAACGATACTTGTATACAAAAACAAGGAGCCTATATTCAAAAATATATTTTTATTGCTCTTCTAGGGCCGTTCTCATAATAAAATTTGTCTTCATTTTAACACTTTAAATTAAAATTAAAGTTCTGTTCTTTTTCATAATATAACTTTAGCGAACACTATAGCATTACTTTAAATTAAAGATAAAGTCTAAGGCTCATTCACAGCACTGAAATTATACTTAGAAATTATAATTATAATTTAAAAATATAATTTAAAATTATACTTGAAAATGACCGTCTTAAAGAATGTTAATTAGATGTTCACTTATAAATACAATTTATAATTAGTATGTTTTGACATCTATAATATTTTTGTTTCTTATTATAATCTGACATAATATTATCAACGTCACTTAATTTTGCTTCGTCCGCCTGCCTCATTTCTTTCTCATTAGATTATTCCAATGTCCTTGGTTTGTTCTATTCCTGTTCAGAGGATGAATCCACCATCGGCGTTTTTTAACTTTAGATTGATTTACAATGGCTTGATGGGCAAGTATAGTAATGAATCGTCGTTTTAATATTATTCGTTATAATATATTTAAATTATTTATGTTCATATTGATGAATGATGATATTAATGTCAAATTTGACGTGACGAAATTGTATTTGTAATTTTTTGTTCAATCTGATTGGCTCACTTATAATTATAATTATAAGTGAAATATATGAAGTTTGCATAAAATTCTTATTTTAAGTTATTTTAAATTAATTTCTTTATTAATTTGAAGCTTTCGAACGCTGCCGTTTGAATGCATTGACATAAACTTATATTTATAAATGTAATTATAATTACTAATTATAATTTCGCTTAATTTCAGTGCTGTGAATGAGCCTTTACTTTCGGTTTCAGAATAAATATAAAGTTACTTTACTTTTAAAGTTTGATCTAAAAGTGAAGAAAGCGTTTCATAATTTCATTTTAAGTTAAAGTTGTCGGTTTATATACCTTTTTAAAAGATAATTAAACTGACCACTTTAACTTAAAGTTAAATTATGAAATTTATTACGAAACCGGCCGTCAAAAGAATTTTAGTTAAAGGCTTAAAGTGAGCCTGATTAGGAAAACGGCCATAATCTTTTCTTTTCATGCCTAGTCCGGTAATATAAAAACGATCCCTCGTACATATACATTAAATTAATAAATTTACTATTAATTGTTAAGTGGTGTATAGTGAAAAGTGCAATAAATATTTTAAGAATCTATTAAAAACCAATTCGTAATAAGAAATATAGGATAGGATTCGTGTACAATTGGTGGATCATAAATTGGATAATGGAATATAGTAACAATTCACTTTTAAAGAAGAGGATTAAGATGATTAGCATTAAATTTAATTACATAATAAATAAAAGATAACTAAATCTTACGTACCATTAGATAATTACTTTAAAGGCTCTCTTCGCTTAAATATGAATTTCCTTTGCAAATTTATTATATTTAACTGTGAATTTACGTTTTTAAATTCTACATAGACCATTGTACAGTTTAAATTATTAGAAGTTTTAATGCGATCTCGTGGCCGTGTGCCTGAGTATCTGATTGCCTGGTAAACGACCACACGGTACGAATTACCGAAAATCTGTGTACAAAGCAGATTGAAACACCCAGCAATGAGTAAAACACCGTGATGACATATTGTTATTATAATTATTTTAATGGCACGAAAGTGACCCCTGTGGCGCACTCTATACGCCAGCAATGAGTGCCCGTAACGTGATGCCAGTAAGTAAACGCCCACACGGTACAAATGTATCTGCATGTATTATTATACAGTGTGAACACTGAAAACCGTGACGTAGGCGTTTAACATGAGAAAACAGTTTTTTTCAAATATTATCTGTCCCGTAAGACTATAGTGGGACTTTTTGATATGGTTAGAAATATTATTTAATTTGGAATCGAAGAGTATCTAAATACTCCTAATTTAATGCCTTATTATTGAAATATTTACGAAAGTGTAATCCTACTTGACAGTTATTACTTATAATTTACTGAAAACAGTAATCATGGAAACGTATTCGGTAGCTGACTTGGTTAAATCAAGGCTCCATGATTATTTTTCACCTCGTTTTTCACTTGTTCAAATCCCTCCCGGTTCAAGTTAATATTTTTATTATTTTTATATTTATTTTGTACAATGTATTATTAAATAAATTACAAAATTAAAACGTAAATATTTTGGTACATCAAGTATTTTCTTGAATTTACTACACTATTTCTTCGTTATACCACTGCTAATAGTATTAAGCAAAAAACAAAAAGTAATCACTAATAAATAAACCTTCACACAGGTTTACCACACATGTTAGACTTTTATTGTCATTTTTCCATACATTCTTTCCGAAAACTTTGTAAATCCAATGGATTTTTCATTAGAAGAAAAAATTAGTATAATTAAATTTTACAATCAAGGGATGAGTTTACGAGAAATTCGAGACTTTTTTGCTAGGATATATCCTGATGGACAAATTGCATCCAATGAACGAACTAGACGAATCATTTTAAAATTTGAAAAAACCGGTTACGTTAATGACGAACATAAAACTAAACTTAATTATTTATTTGGCTTAAATTTACATATTTATTTCACTTCTTGTACATTTAGTCAATAAAATACTTGATGTACCAATCTATTTACGTTTTAATTTTGTAAGTTATTTAATAATATATTGTACAAAATAAATATAAAACTATTAATTTGATCCGGGAGGGAAATGAACTAGTGAAAAATTATCATGGAGCCTTGATTTAACCAAGTCAGCTACCGAATACGTTTCCATGATTACTGTTTTTAGTAAGTTATAAGTAATAACTGTCAAGAAGTATTATACTTTCGGAAATATTTCAATAATAAAGCATTAAATTAGAAGTATTTAGATACTCTTCGATGTCAAATTAAATAATCTTTCTAACCATATCAAAAACTCCCACTATAGTCTTCCGGGACAGATAATATTTGAAAAAAACTGTTTTCCCATGTTAAACGCCTATGTCACGGTTTTCAGTGTTCCCACTGTATATTCAATATTACACAACTTGCATGAAAAACAAAAGCGGAATTCTGTCAACACCTGCATAATATTGAATTTATAAAATATAATACATAAATTTATAAAATAATCAATTTTTAAAAATTTTGCAAACACAGATAAATAACACTTTTATAGAAAATAAATTTTTATAGAGTTTAAGAAAATATTAGTAATACAATGGATTCAATTTATATGATGGGAGCCACCTATTGTACTGCTAACATCAGATTTTTGCATTTAGTTGTAAAAGATATACTTAAAGTCACGCTGAATCTCTAAATAATCTATATCGTCTTGACCGTGAATAGCGTTTGACTTTAATTTTCAACTTGGAAGAAAGTTAGAAACTGTAGGTAAAATATCGTTTATGAAAGGAAGTAAAAACGTAAAGTTTTGAAATATTAAACAACGTAAACAGTATGAGATGAGAAATTAGAAGAAAAATATGACGCGGCGTAAGATAAACTTAACATGAGAAATGAAGTAAGATACCAAGAGAGTCTACTTCATCTTAAATCCTTCTGCAAACAATTTCACCCTTGAAAGAATATTTGCAAACAACGACCACGTTGTTCATACAGATTGTAGATTAAAATTTATGTAAAATATGAAAACTTCAATATAAAAAATCTGTTGTGGCCAGCATAAGACCTCTCGTCATTCTATTCACTCTTATTCTTCTAATGTTCGAGATTCTTCCAATTCATTGATGAGATTGGCGGTATTTCTGAAGGGTATACGAGTATGTAATATATGTATCTATAATTATAAATATTTAATTAATAATAAAATAAGAAATATTAAATGTACGTCCCAGAAAAAAGTCTTCAGTAATGTCTCTGGCTTTTTGACACTCACATTTATCTGTCAATGGGCCCATAAACCATATTTAAAAAAAAAATTAAATAAAAGTTCGTTTAATTTTGAAGCAATTCGTGGTATCAAAAAGTCATAATTATTTTTGTATAGCTGAATTTGATTTTTAAAGATACCTATAGCTATCTTTCTCACACCAGTTTCTGTAGTAGGCTGCGCGAGAAAGGTACCAATAGTGTGACGTCATCTGTGACACTGGAAATAAATTCAAATATCTCACAATATAATTATTAAAAAATATGTTTTTTATCTTAATCGTTATTTATTGAGTACCTAGTACTTTAAGGATAAAGGGTACATTTTATTATTTTTTGTTATGGTTTATGGACCCATTACAAATATTTTAATTTTTCCACTTGTTTTCCATGGGCTGCAAGATGCATTTACAACTTATTATTTTATAAATTTATATGTCTGTGTTTTTAACTCCATAGAAGATATAATAAAAATTTTAAATATATCGGATAGCGATTTTTATATTTTTTAATATTAGTAATTCCGTTAAGGCCTGTTCTACAATAAGTCGTTAGTCGGTGTCGGATGTCGTACGCGTGCGCACTACGCAGAAATTTGGCGGTAGGCGTTGTCGGCGGTCGGCTGTCGGAGTCGGAACGCAAGTTGGTCATTTCCCATCTTTCCCGACAACGACATTGAAGGTCACATCAACAGAAAATTGAAAATGAATGATATGACGTTGGATGTAATAATAATATATTATGTAAAAGAAAACAGTAGTCTGTATGGCAAAGTAAATTAATTATACAACGATTTAATAAGAGAAAAAGATATTTGGGAACAAATAATAATCATAATTTGTTTAAAATTAACCACTGATCAAATTGTTGTACCAAAATTTTTCGTAACATCAACTGTAATAAGAGGTTTTACCCACCATCATCTTGTATTTTTTTTGTCTTCTCTTTTGCATCGGCCGTCGTAGTTTTATTATTTGAAGCTATATTACAAATAAATTAAAATAAATTGGAAGAGATATAGTATCCATAACCTCACTTAAAAGTGACAGTTCGCTACGACAGCTTCCGACTATTGTAGAAAGCAATGTCGGGTGCTGCTAGCGTCAAACGACTTACGACAAGCGACAACCGACAAACGACTTACGACAAGCGACAACCGACAAACGACTCAGTTGTAGAACAGGCCTAAGGCGCATTTATTCTTTTGGTTTTCTTTCTTTTCATTCCTTTTGTGTTTTTCCAGCCTTATCCTTAAATATCTTCTGATCTGTCCTGTATATTTTACTTCGCAATACTTGCAAGAAGTCATATACTATACTCGAAACTTGGTTACCCTCAATTTTGTCTTTTTTAGTACTATACAAATGATTTATTGTTTTTGTTTGTTTAAAAGCTACATTTGTTTTTAAATTTGCTATATTAATATATTAATATTGAGGTTAATTTTCTAATATTCCTATATCCATACGATAATTTCAGTATACAATATACTGTAACTTGACCGTACCGTAATATCTAGCCATTGTAACCTATAATATCCTTCCAATATGTAAGCGCCTCCTCCCTAAGCCTTGCTTGTCGTATTGATGTTCATACCTATGGCAAATCCTCATTCTGATGATAATGAGCACATGTCGCATCCGATCCAATATGCCTCTATAGCATTACAAGTCCTGGACATTGCGTACTCACTCCTGGGAAATTTCCTAGACGTGTCTAACATCCTCTAGGAAATGTTAGTGAGCCACAAGGATGCTAGATGAAGGATAAATAAATACTGTCGGATGTATACATATAAAGTATAATTTTATGCTTCTTCACATAGACATAGTCTGTCTGTACACGAAGTCTAGTCTACACTAAGAGTAGAGAAGGCGACAATGTAGGTAGATATATGCCGTAGAAAAATTATAAAATCCATCTGTTTATAAAACATCTAGGCGCTTTCAAAATAAGTAGACGAATTGTAAAATGATAAGTTTTGGACTTAAGTAGCTAAGATATTTCTCTCTCTAAATAAATACATATTCAGTCCGATGATGGATGATGAATGCTAGCCATAATGACTGTCTAATGCACTTCGTTTAAATCCCATGAAATACAATTAATTTACTTTGCGCCTATCTAATATAATAATAATAATAATAATAATAATAATAATAATAAATAACTTTATTGACAAATGTCAAGGGCGAGGTTCAGCCAAGTCTGTTCTGCCACCTAACTAAAATATTAAAAAAATATTCCAAAAACAATTATAAAACAAAGATTCAAAAATTCATACAATACAGTATAACAAAGAATAAACTAAATTAAGTTATTAATTTAAGCCATGATATATAATATATACACACAAATATATTCCAAAACTAATCAGTAATTTCACGAAAGATATATATACAGTGTGTTAATTAAGAACCTGGCCATAGGCGTTTAACATGGGAAAACAGTTTTTCTTTGCGCAAAAGTCCCCAATTAATTTTAGACAAAAATGTTTCAAATAAATGTTGTAGATATTAATTTTCTACGCCTAAATCACTAAACAGATTTAATTTTGCACGTTTGGTAACTTCTAAAATCTAACCTGAAATTGTACAAATATTGCTCATTTGTAGCGATATCCATGAAATTGAAACAAAATTACAAATAAATTCATATCGTTTGAACTGTCAGAAATTTAATTTTATAGATTACAGAAAGTGACAAAATAATAATAATAAAAGTTATTAAAATGTTAGATTTTGAAAATAATACCTGTGTAGTGATTTAGGTGCAGAATTAAATTATCTGCAACTAAAACTGAATTTCTGACAGTTCAAACGATACGCATTTCTTTGTAACTTTGTTTCAATTTCATGGGTATCGCTAGAAATGAGCAATATTTTT
Organism: Ophonus ardosiacus; assembly: GCA_943142095.1. NCBI lineage: Eukaryota > Metazoa > Arthropoda > Insecta > Coleoptera > Carabidae > Ophonus > Ophonus ardosiacus. Next base: position 12,546,157 of record OW964830.1, on the reverse strand, counting down.
ATACAATTTCAAATTAGATTTTACAAGTTACCAAACATGCAAAATTACAACTGTTTACTGATTTATGCGTAGAATAAAATTGTCTACAACATTTATTTGAAACATTTTCTCTAAAATTAATTGGGGACTTTTGCGCAAAGAAAAACTGTTTTCCCATGTTAAGCGCCTATGGCCAGATTTTTAATTAACACACTGTATATAAACACACACAAACTGTAGAAGAATAAGCAGTAAAGTTAAACAAATTTAAAAATACAAAAAAAAAGTATTAGTAATAGTAATTAGTAATATTAATAGTAATAGTAATAGGGTATAAATGTATATTAATTTAATTTAGAACAAAAATAAATATAATTATTTGAAGGTATGGAGCACACTTTTCACGTTATTTTTAAAAGAATTGTAAGAACATTCTTTAAGCTTAAATGGTAACGAATTATAAAGTTAGGAGCCAAATAAGAAAAAGAGTTTTTATATTTTACCTTATTAAAAGAAGGTACAGCGTATAAATCATTGCCTCTTAGGGTATATACATTATTCTTGAATTTTAATTTATTAATTAAATATTGTGGATGACCCGTAGTTCTAATTTTGTGTATTAGGCAAAGAAATAGTATTTTAAAGTGGTCATTTATATAATCAATGTTCGCAATAGAGCGATAGTGAGAAATATGATCATACTTCCTCACATCAAATACAAATCGCAAACAACTATTTTGTAAAAGATTAATTTTTTGCTTATCGCCTTCAGTCAAATTTGGTACATATACACAGGCAAGGTAATCAAAAAGGGGTAATATAAGAGATTTTATAAGACACAGTTTGACCTTCGACGATAAGCAATTTCTGAATTGATACAGTTGTTTTAATTTTAATTTAGCGGCTGTTAATTTATTGAGTAGATGTGACCGAAATAATAGATCTTCATCAATCAGCATCCCAAGACTTTTAACTACATCACTTCGTCCAATTAATGTTCCATTTAATATTATATTATAATAATATATATAGTGAAGATTTGGATGAGTTAATTTTGAGTCCTTTAAGATACAACAGTTGCCCAAATAAGTTTTAAAGCTACGCAACCCTACATTGGCAGTTGATCTCGGCAATTGGTCGTTCGTATCAATTCTCACCTTGTTTATACTGGGATCAAAGCATTCCCAAATAAATTAGAAGCACAGAGTTACTATAATATTTTTTTTTAACGGAGTCTATGGAATATTACGAAATAAGCATTTCTTTCCCTTATCCCTCAGCTCAAGATTAGTATCCCGTATTATACTTTACATAATGCACAAAATCCGGCAGGATTTATACGAAATATATTATTTTGTAAAATATTTTCTCGCGTAATATTAAGAATTTTCTATCTCCTTTTATTTTTGAGCTAGAAGGAAAAACTCATTTTTCGCTTATTTTGAAAATATCTTTCCAAAATATACTCCACATGTAGTAACAATTTACTTTCATAAGAGAGAATTTAAATGATTCATCTACATAATTAGGTTTTAACAGTTACTCGAAATCTCAGTCAAAAAGCATTTATTTTCTTACGAAACTGACGTTTCGGTGCACACTTACACACAATACATTCGTTCTTAACATTTAGTTTTAAAACATCGTATAGAAATTCATAAACAGCAAACTAATGACAATGAGTGTGTGCTCTTTATAAATTTTTGTACGATGTTGTAAAACTGAATGTTAAGAATGAATGTATTTTTTTCAACATAAATAAAATAAATAAATATATCATCACGGCATATTACCCATTTCTGGGTGTGCCACAATCTGCACATCACTTGTGAAAATGACATTTTCCGCACTCAATTTAATTGTGATAGTAACCACTTTCCTCAGAAGTGAGGAAAGTAAATTACTTTCCTCACTAAGTGCCGAAAGTTTTTTATTATACTCGTATGTTTCCACATTTATTCGTTGAAATAACAGATATACGAACTTTAATACATATGATCAATGTAATGTTGAAAAATATAATATGTAATACACGTGGAAATGTAATTGTCACATGTAATGTTGAAAAGAATAGTATGTAATACACGTGGAAAAGGGCCATTGCAAAACTCGTATGATTACAAATAGAATACACGCTATCGCTCGTATTCCAAATTTCGTACTCATTTTAAAATGATGCCCTTTCTTCACTTGTATTACAATACAGGGTGTCCCATTTAAGGTACGAATGCATTGGTATCACGAGAACCGTAAGAGCTACGAGGTTGGTTAAATTAGACAAAAGTTGCCCCATTAGGAGGCTATTTTAATGGTGTTTTGTTATTTGCGAAAAAATGCATAGGTCACTAGATACAGGTGAAAATGTAAATTTCGCGATTTTCTTTTTTTGCTTATAACTTTGTTATATGAAATAATACGAGATTCTGGTTTGCACTTTCTTAAGGCACTTTTGTATGGTGAATTTGCAGAAGTACTTTAATTTTTTTTTATATCTAACCATTTACGAGTTACTGATAGCAACTTTTATTTTTCATATGGAGGTCATATTAAGCTATGGCATTTTTAAATACAGATTTTTTTAGCTTTACAATGATATAAAACAATAATAATTTATTTTTATAATTAACAGAAAAATTAATAAAAATTGTTATTTATTCTAAAATTAAATTGAAAAAAATAAATCGAAGACTGCTATGGAAACAACAAACAACAAAAAAGTGCAACAATTGAATTTCTGAATTTTACTTGACAATAGTACATTATTACTAGTAATAAAAATGAATTTTTCTCGTTGGGAAAAATATATGTTGAGTTGTTACATTCGTTGTCATAGTTCGTTTATTACTCGTAATAATCTACTATTGTCAAGTAAAATTCAGAAATTCAATTGTTGCTCTTTTTCGTTGTTCGTTGTTTCCATAGCAGCTTACGATTTACTTTTTTCAATTTAATTTTAGTATAAATAACAATTTTTGTTAATTTTTCTGTTAATTATAAAAATAAATTATTATTGTTTTATATCATTGTAAATCTAAAAAATCTCTATTTAAAAATGTCATAGCTTAATATGACCTCCATATGAAAAATAAAAGTTGCTATCAGTAACTCGTAAATGGTTAGATATAAAAAAAATTTGAGTACTTCTGCAAATTCACCATACAAAAGTGCCTTAAGAAAGTGCAAAACCAGAATCTCGTATTATTTCATATAACAAAGTTATAAACAAAAAAAGAAAATCGCGAAATTTACATTTTCACCTGTATCTAGTGACCTATGCATTTTTTCGCAACTATCAAAACACCATTAAAATAGCCTCCTAATGGGGCAACTTTTGTCTAATTTAACCAACCTCGTAGCTCTTACGGTTCTCGAGATACCAATGCATTCGTACCTTAAATGGGACACCCTATATACTATTCTGAACATGAGATATAATAATTTGTAAGATCTTACCTACCCGGAAGATGGTGCAAACGTTCACCCAAAAGTCGGTTTCCTAAGAGAATATGCTATTTAACTGAAATTTCGAGTAATTGTTAACACCCAATCAATATCACAACCGAAAAATTTTCACATCAATTATTACATAATAACTAAAATTTTAATATCTTATAAAAGTATATCAATTTATTTAATTTAATTAGGATTTGTAATTTAGGCTTTTAAATTCCTCAATTCAGCCGCCTCGGTGGTCGTGCGGTTAGAGGCAAGCGCTCAAGCGACCTTCACCGCTCGGCTCCGTGGTCGTGGGTTCGATTCCCACCAAGGGCTTGGATGTTTGTGTATGTCCTAAATTAAATACTCAAAACTACATTGTCTCTGGCCAATCGGCACCGCACCGAAGGCCACAAATAAAATAAAAATAAAAAATCCTCAATTCTTTTAAATTCTATTAAATTTAATTAAGCCAATAGTATTATAAAACTTGCTTATTTAATTATAACACCATCAACAATTCAAAAAGAAATCAATAATAATCGAATGCCGCAAATAAAATATAAATGAAGAAGTACAACATTAATTCTGAAAACAAACTGGGGAGGCCATGTCTCATATACACATTTGATTACACCAAAGACAAAATTAAATAAATAGTCATCTTAAGAAACACCTGAAATACGGAATTCAACATTTTCATCAAATCAAAATGCATAGTAGAATACTGCGTGAAAAAGTCATCCAATACATATTTCCAGCTGAAAAGTTGGGTGTCCACTGGACGTTAAACAATTTTTTATGTTTGTGATTGTTGTCCAGTACATCGTAGTATGGGGTTTCTAGCGCCGTATTCAGTTACAAATGTTTTTTCTCTTATATTCTTGCAGGGTGGGCCTTGCGTATTTAGGATTTAGTTTCACAAAGGTTTCACATTGTAAACAGCTCTGTCAATAAATATATAAATCTGAATCTGATGTCTCCAAAATATGCTCTATCACGACAACGCCTCTTCAGGCTAATAGAAAAGAATTTACGTGGTCGCTGTTTTAATGGAGGGTTATACTTCTGACGTCACACACAAGAAAGAGAGAAGAAGACCGTAATCATTTTTAAAGTTCTGTCTTCTGTCACTTGTGTTTTGATATTTGTGTTTTACATAATTCAATGACTTCGACTGGCTATGGAAACTTAAAGAACTTCTCATTTGTCATGTATTCTTAATAATTATAGCGGAAGTCACTGTTGAAAAGACTTTACACTCACTTCATTTTTCATATTTGTCACCATCTTGTTTCAACTGTCATCATGACAACGATTTGTTTGTAAGGCCTTGGTTACACTGAGTCAGTATCAATCGAGTACGATCACGTAAAAAACAAACCTGAGTTATATGAATACACATGCACATACACAGTGCATGCATCGATGACAATCGCGTAAGATCGTGTAGGTGTCATATATCAAACTTCTTTGATTTTTCGTACCGTGCTCGAAGCTGCTCGATGGTAACAGACATGCGCAGTGCCGTTTCTCAGAAATGATAATAGCAACAAAAATAGAATCTAATGCCTATATTCATAAACACTCGTAAAGTTTCAAAACGGCTCGTTAAAATTTTTGACAAATAGAATCAAAGTTGACAAATAAAATTTTGATTTTTCTTTCAATGTCGACTGTTTTTATTGGATGAATATTATAACGAACCGTATAAAATTTTTACGAATGTTTATGAATACGGGCATAAGAGTCGTAAACTGACTTGACAACAAACGACGTATGTAAAAACACCACCCTCATTTATTGAAAAAGCCGCGGTAATTTTAAAAGTGACATTGCATTTCTTACCACTCGATGCAGCAGTGTGACCACTCACAAGAAAAACAGTTGATGGTCGATGCACGTCGATCGATGGATGTTGGTCGATACAGTGTGACCATGAACTTACAGGTGAGTCATGTGTAGTTCAAGGATAATATCAATAGATGGCAGCACGAAAATATGTCTCTGTATAACCCTCCATTTAGAAGAAAAGATTTACATTGTCCATTCCATTAGACCGTATTTTCACTTCATTTCGAAAACGAGTATCGTGATACCTTTCAATTATGGAAAATTTACCCACAGAGATGCATTAACAATGAAAGGGACTACGTTTAGCTTTCAGTTCATATAAGAGTAGTTTTCACGTAGGTATTTCAAAAATGATAGTGTGTATAAAATACGAATCAGTCTTTCTTGAAAATTTAACCAAGTATGAATAAAAAATTCATTATTTGAGAGCCTACCCTTAAGTAAACAGTGTCCCCTTGCGATGACAGGACTTTTTGAGCTTAATTTCGTTTCTGTTTTTAATTGAAAAGTTAATTAGTCAAAGTGACAACTTACGAAACAATGTTTCTCCTGCCTGAAGGCTTGTTCTCCATTCATTAACTTTTTAACTGTGTTTCCCTACCCCTTACCCCGACCCTGTCTCGGAAAGAATTTCACTCTAAGCGGAAAGTTTTTTGCGATTTATTCGAAACGAGACAGACACGCTGTATCGACATATTCCAGTAGGAATCGCGTGACTTCTTATTGTTTTATTTTCGCTAGAGAATAAAATAAGATAGAGAAAATGATATTTATAAGTAAAAGATGCTGGATATATATTTTGAATTCTGTGAGAATTAGGAAGTAGGAAGAATAGTACTATTTAAAAAATGATACTTCGACAATAATGACAAAGAAAATAATACCTTTAAATTCATTTGCATACATTTACCGGAATAGAGTAAGTATATGATTAATAGTTAACATTTTTAATATTTTTTTAAAAAATTTCGTAAAAAAATCTAATGTGGCCAGCACAAGACCTTCCGTCAATTCGATGTATTTTGTACAAATCCCATACCAAAAGTTCCTTGGAAAAGATTCTATATATCATTTAAAATTGAAACAGGAACCCCTAATATTTTTTACAAATTCCATACGAATATTTCCTTTGAAAAGATTTTTTAAATTATATAAAATTATAACATGAACATACACTATGTAAATTAAGTAATTGAGTTATGTGAAGATATAAATTAAAATATCAACAATAATAAACCTTCCTTCACAAAATATTTTTATTACAATATGTACATTTTGTGAAGAAAGATTTATTGTTGTTAATATACACTAGGTAAAATGCACTTGACACTTCCTTCTTTCTTCTTCAGCTTCTCCCTATTTTATTAGGGGTCGCTGTTTCTTACCCTTATCTTTCAATCATTTTTGTCCAACGAATCTTCTTCACACAGTTCTTCCTCTCTCAAGTCTTCCGCGATACAGTCCTTTCATCTTCACTTTGGCCTTCCTCGTATTCCCGGTATTGAATGTTACCAATGCATATGCTATTACGAAAAAAGGCAAAAACCCCTAAATCGGTAGTAAGTGAAAAAATATCAAAAAATGTGAAGAAAATTTAATTAAACTTTACTGAAGAATTATAATTTTGCCAGCGTTTAAAAATATAAAATGTCAAGTTATTAATAAACACAGATAATTAAACATCTCTTTTCAACATGAACCACTTCCTTTTAATTTACAGAGCCGAGATTGCACAGATCCTTTTTTTTTTAATAACTTACGACCGTTTTAAAATGTCTGCAACAAAATATTTTTTAATAACCATCTTAATTTCCAATAATAAAATTTTGTAAGTACACAAAATTAAATTACAATTTTGAAGAACTGATTGGCAAAATTTGAGTACTTATACAGCTCCTCGAAGCTAATATTTGCCCCAAAAAAATGTGAACTAAATTTGTAGCGGTAAATCTATATCTAATCAAGATAACAGAATTGTGATTGTGATGTGAATGTACACACACTGTCAAAATCATTTACGGTGACTGGACTTCATGAAGAAAAACGGTATGTAGGTATTTTATTTATAAAAACTTAACTGATTCAACTACTTTTTTTTCTTAGAGTACCGTAGAAACATACGAGTGTGTATAAAGACCTCAGGTTACGCTCCTTCAGGGACTTTACTTCGGCGCACTGTACGTATGGTAATGCCGGGTATCTCAAATCCGTTCTCTAACAGAATATTATATTATTTATGAAACAATAATATTTATAATACATTTAGAAAATACTTTAAAACTCCCACATTAAATTGCGGTGAAATTAAATTAACATTAGGTACTAATGGTTTCGACGGAAATGCCAGCTTTTTATTTTAAATGTAATATATTACATATTATGTTTATTTCATATTAAATTTAATCATGTGTAATAGTTTGTTATTATTGATATGCATATTTAAAAAGAAACAAGTTTTTATTTTTTAAATTCATAGTTACCATTGGAAACAATATGTAATATAAAACAAATATGTAGCAAAATAGTTGGGTACAAATAAATGAATTATTAGAAAATGTGAATGATTTTCTCATATTAAATGTTTATATATACAGGATGTCTCTTAAATAGGGGGACATGGCTTATCCACAGATTCCTGAGGCTAAAATAAGACGATTTAACCAAACTTGCTTCTACCGGAAAGTGTACCATTCAGCCAGAATTCTGCTTCAAAGTTCTTCGAAAAAAAATTAATTTTGCTTATAATAATCGGTCGCTTTATTCGATTTGGATAAAATTTGGTATGACAGTTGATATGGTTATAAGTCATCTTTTAAGGTGATATTTGTTATTATTAGTGAACCACTAGTGTATGAAACTTAGGTGTCCCAACAATAATTATACCGTAACTTTTTAATGGCAATGCCGAAAACGTGAAATTATTTTTCTACAGAAAGATACATTCCATAGTAAACTTTTCTCTCTCTGTTTAATTTTTGATATCTGTTACGGTTCAGACAGAAAAAAATAAAACTTGAGTGACTGCATCGTGAATTTTTTTAAAATAAATTTAATCTAGCAGTCTATCCAAATGTCAAACAAGTAATTTTTAATGACAGTAACGAGTTGTCAATCTTCACAACTTGTTTAGGAGTAAGCTGAGATACGTAATCGTCTTATTTATAATAATGGTAGTAAAATACTATTAGACCGAACAAACGGATGTTACTAATTTTAGAATACTGCGAAGAAAATTTTTGACAACCCGTAAAACAATTGTTACTGTCATTAAAAATTACTTGTTTGACATTAGGCTAGATTAAATTTATTTAAAAAATTTAAAAGATGACCTATAACCATATAAACTGTCATACCAAATTTCATCCAAATCAAATAAAGCGTCCGATTATTATAAGCAAAATTAATTTTTTTTCGAAGAACTTTGAAGCAGAATTCTGGCTAAATGGTACACTTTCCGGTAGAAGCAAGTTTGGTTAAATCGTCTTATTTTAGCCTCAGGAATCTGTGGTTAAGCCATGTCCCCCTATTTAAGAGACACTCTGTATATATATATATATATATATATATATATATATATATATATATATATATATATATATATATATTATACTTAAAATGGTTTATTCTTCTATATCGACATAAAACAGACATGGAAGGAAAGAATTTCACAAACTACAAACAGTCAGCATTTAATTACGAAATGCAAATGTTGGCATGCAAAAATTTTGATCCATTCTATTTGTCAACTGTATTTGATCTTTTGTTTAATTTAAATCATGGAAAATTTGAATGTTTACTTTTCCAGAAGGTATAATATTTAAATTGCTAATCAAATACCACTATTTTCAATGATTATTATTTCTAATTTCAAAATCAAACTTTGCTTAATATCATTATCATGTTATTTAGATTTGTGTTTGTAATTCATTTAAAATGTGTAAAAAAAAAATATGGAAAAATGCTCGCATTTATTATGCGTACTCGCATTTCACTAGTGAAATTTTTATCCATCCTTATCCTAATCATTAAAGTGATTATAGTAATAAATCAGTATTATTTTGTAGAATATGTTTCAAATTAACATTTGCACCCTACGGGAACAATAATAATAATAGTAATCATCATATAGTAATATGTCTGTGCGTTGATATAAAATTTATTTAAAAGTATGAATATTTAAAATATATTTTAATTTTCATTTAGTTAACATATTTAATTGTGGTACGATATGATTTTTACAAACGTTATTAAAAACAAATAGTTACATATGTAAATGTAATTAAATGTGTGTAAATAATAAAAATATGTGAAATTAAATTCTGCCATTAATTTATTATTCAAAAACAATTACATGATGTTAAAATGCTTGTGAAAACCGCAGTGCACTGGATTATTCAGCTAAATTATTTTAACGCTGGATAAAAACCCGTGACAATTTATTTGTGTTTGGAAATACTTTGACATGTGATAATTAGATGTGTAATAATAAAAAGCAAGTGCACTAATTAAAATTTCATAATTAATGACGCTGCAACTGCCAGGGAAGTGAAAATGCAGTAGGCTGGTTTTTACGCGCTGCACTCCAAATGCATCGTTTAAAATTTATGACTTGTGCTGGAATTTCAAATTAGTCGTTTCAGCGCTAAGCGATTATTAATCAGCAACAAACCAAGAATTATACACAACGTGGGAATACATTATTCCCATATACAACGTGCGCTCTGCAACTACAAATGTACAGAAAATAATGTATTATTTCTGCTATATTATGCATTTGTTTTACTGTACAGTTTACAAATATCACCTTACGGCCATTAAAGTTAATGGATTCAGGCTAAAAATCGCATATCCAGATTTTTAATGAATAAGCACGTTTTAAGGACCCTACAATCGTTTTTAACATTTTTACGATGAAGTCTGTTTCTCTCTTTCTGTGTGCGAGCGTGTGTGTGTGTGTGTGTGTGTGTGTGTGTGTGTATCTGTGTATATATATATATATATATATATATATATATATATATATATATATATATATATATGTACATATGTATGTATGTTGGATAAACGATTTCTCAAATTCAGTAAGACAAAATCTGTGGTGAGCTGATTAGGGTTTGGTAGCAATTGTACAACCGGAAGTAGTAGTTCCTTAAAAAAAATCTTGTACATAAATATTTTTTTAAATTTATGTTATGACAAATACAGTGTGTTCAAAAAAATCCTAATCTGGAGTAGGTTATCAACTCTGAAACGTATGTCTGATTATTATTCAATTCAAAAGCCAAGTTGGCAAAATTGATCGTGATATGTAATTTTAAGGAGAAGAGATAATTTATTTCTATTTCTAAAATAAGGATTCAAGATGATTACTTTAGATAACATTTTTGACAATATCTCGTATCAAATTGGGATTTAATCACGATTTAAAATATACTGGTTGTGCCACTCTGCACAAGACGAGGGTCCAAAGCGATACGTGTTTCCTTGTTTTTTCCGCTAGAGGCGCAATGTGAGAACGACCCAACTGACACCTGTCATTTGCATGTCATTTTGAAAATATTACATGTTATATCTTATAGAAAGGTAAATAAAACAGGTTTTGAAGTACATATTCGTATTATATATAATGTAATATAAATATTTTGTTGAAAGATATTGCAATTAATGCAAAATGAAAAGAAAATTAAATAGAAAATGTTTCCACTGACAAAGAATCTCTGTTTGCTGCTCCACTCGATATATCACTTATTAAAAAATGGCAATGTGCAATTAATAGAAATGAACGCGAATTAAGATTGAATGATGTTGTTTGTCAAAAACATTTTTGGGAAGAAGATATTATTACCGAATGGAAATCTGGAAGCGTACGGTTCTATCAATTTATTTAGTTTTTCCAATTTTAAATTCTAACAATGTATTGATTCAGGTTTCCATTAAATATATAAATTTATATTAAAAATAAATTCATTATGCTTTTCATTTTTTATATTTTATGTAAAAATAGTTTCCTGTGGTAGGGTCGTCCTCACGTAGCGCCTCTAGCGGATTATTCAAGGAAACACGTATCAAGCGGACCATCAGAAACAATGAAAAACATGACAAGTGGCATAGCCAGTATATTTTAAATCGTGGATTTAATTAAATATTTTCAAATTGACATATTTTTTTTTTCTTAGCCTACTCCGAATTAGGATTTTTTAACACGCTGTATTAAAAAATATAAAATTTTCTATCCGATACATTTAATTTTTTTATTAGGTACGTCTTCTATAGATTTAGAGATAGAAATATATAAATATATAAAATAATTATAATGAAATCTCAGAGCCCAAATAACCCCCGCCAAAAAGTTGAAAAATTAAATGACAGATAAATGTCGGTGTAAAAAATCAACAGTTTACTGATATACTGACATTACTGAAATCATTTTCTGGGAAGTACATTTAATATTTCGTATTTAATAATTAATTAAATACATATTTAAAATTATAGGTAGGTACGTATATTAATAATACACATATGCATATGTATCCTTCAGAAATAATAAAAATCCAAAGACGTTACTATAGTCTTTTTCTGGGATATACATTTAGTATTTATTTTATTATTAATTAAATGTTTAAAATTATAGATACATTATATTACAAATACCCTTCAGAAATATTGTCAATCTCGTCAGTGAATTGGAAGAATATCTAGCTTTTAGAAGAGTAGGAGAAAACTTGTTCATGGAAAGAATTAAAATAAATCTAAAGAAGAGATGTAATCAAAAATTTTTGTGTGTACCAGAAATATTAAATACAATACTTATATAGCCTAATATGAAAATGGCGAATGCCCACAACAGATTTTTTTTAATTGTGAGAAGTGCTTTACACCCTATATTGTCAGAAAAAAATAAACTGTATCATTTATAATCAAAAATTAAGTGAGCATTTTTGGTTTTAAACAAAAAAAGTACATACGCAATGCATCCTCCCATAATAAAGTACACGTAGTTAATCTATTGAACAATCTACATATAATTTGTTGTAATTAACTAACAAACAATAAACTAGAACATTATACATAAAATAATAATAAATGTATTCAGTAAATTGGTTCATTTATTTATGCCATAAAATGGCGATATGCGTATTTATTCTGTGGCGACTACAGGAAATTATTGTAACAGTTTATTATTTTATTTATTGTCCGTGAAATCACTTGTAATTTATAATTGACGCGAAGCTAAACAGTTAACACAAACATATTAACTCTTTATTAGGTTTTTTATTAAGAATAATAACATAATAGGAACTCCTACGACTATGGTCGCATAGTTTAACCCTTTTAATGAATTTATCGATGACTTTTTCACAGAGATATGGGTCAATTTCATTAATAACACTTTCTATTTCGTTTTTGAGCTCGGAAATAATTTGAGAGTTGCCGGAATAGGTATTTTATTTCAGAAAACCCCACAAAAATAAGTCACATGGTGCCAAATCACAAAATCTTACTGATTAATTGATGTCAGAATTTCTGGAAATGTTACGGCTTGGAAACTATTGATGTAATTAATTTGTAGTAGATAGTTTCTCGTACAATATAACAGGACGCGCCGTCCTGCTGGAACCACATGTGCCTGAGATTCATACCAACAAGTTGATACTAAAAGAACCTCGTAATCATGTTGCGGTAACGAGAACAATTACAGTTACATTGATTCCAGTCTTTCAAAACGCGTTTTTTACAATAATGATACATGAAACGTTCCATTTACACTAATCGGAACAATAACAGAATGCAACTTTCAAAGTTTTAGAGATCCCGACCAAAAAGAAAAAATAACGCCAAATCTAGAGCTCCTATTGGAACACCTTTTACATATGCATGCATACTTCAAAACTCAAACCACAATGTAAGTACAGAGCTAAAATATACAATTCAAGTAGATTAAGATGTTGATGACAAATTTATAGTACAGCCCTGTATGCAATGCTATATTTGTAAAATTACTACTTTATTTCCTTTTGTGTTGGTTGTGAATAATTTTTCATTGTATTATCATCCAATTCATCATATGTAGGTGTTACACGAGTATCAAATCGGCGTTTGCACTAAATAATAAAAACAGCAGATAGGCCATACATCAATAGACACACATGTTGCAGGAAATCAATATTCTATACAGATAATTTGAATTAGCTGTGTCCATATGGCCATATGTATATATATATACAAATAAATCCCACAGATTCCAACTAATTAAATATAATCTTCTTCTCCAAACTATTGTAATATATGGTTAAATATGTGTCCATTTAATCTAGGGTTATTGTTTTAATAAACTTATTAGATGGACGAGTTAATCACAGCTTTCCGGTAATTTAAATTCAGTATTTATAAAATAAAATAACTCAACAGTTATTTATGACATAAGTATTAAAAGTGACACTTCTAGCACGTATACCACAACACTAATTTTTCATTTAAAATTTATAATAACTTTTGACATGTCAAAAATGTTGATTTGTTGTTGCCTTTGTCCAAGTAAGCAAGGTAACCAATTCACTTTTAACACTCGTGTTGAAAGTAACAATGATCTGTCACACTTTTAACACTGATGTCATAAAACTAAATCTTTAACCTTAAAAACAAACATTAAAAATCCCACTTTTAACAGATTTGTAAAAAAAAAAATCTGTTGTGGCCAGCACAAGACCTCTCGCCATTTCCAAATTAGGCTATATAAGTATTGTATTGCACTTCGCTTTCAAAACGTCGTTTTATAACAAAATATTATAGAACTTTACCCAAATATTGTTTTTTATTGTATTTAACATGTCTTCTGCGCACACATAATTCTAATTATATCTATTTTTCATTGTATGATGAAGTTTCTAAATATCAGAGATTCTTCCAATTCATTAACCAGATCGGCGGTATTTCTGATGGATATATACATTTTACCACAATTTTACCTATAATTTCAAATATTTAATTAATAAAACAATAAGAAAACTTCCCAGAAAAAGCTATCAGAATGTCACTAAAACTATTGATATTTGACAATGACATGTGTCATGTTATAAACATTGGAATTTTTCAACTGGTTTCCTTAGTGCCTTGGCCTCTGCGATTAGTTTACTCTATAAATTATAGTGTCTTTATCTCTAAATCTATAGAAGATATAATAAAAATTTTAAGTGTATTAGATTGAGAATTTTATGTTCTTCAATATTTAATAAAAAAAATTCCCAAAAAATTATGCTTAGAAGAATTTTTCTCAGAAACTACTACTTCCGGTTGTTCAATTGTTACCAAAACCTTTTCAGCTCCTCCCAGGAATGTAAGATTGAGGAAATTGCAGTTAAATATTTTTTAAGTCTTATAGTTTTTGAGGAATCGTGTCTACAACATCCAGACATACACACATACACACATACACACATACACACATCCACACACACACAGACATCATTTTAAAAATGTTATAATCGGATTCTAGGGACCTTAAATCGTGCTTATCCAATAAAATCTGGATATGCGAATTTTAGCATGAATCCAATACCTCTCTTAGCGAGAGGTAAAAAATAAACGCAATTTAACTTTTTAATTCTCCCGGTTCGTATATTAATATTCAGTGTTTCATCTTTCTTTAAAAACTGTCTATTATTCATCAACAAAAGGCGATTTCTGTAGTGAGGTCGCGTCATTTCTTTATAGAAAAGTGGCGACTCGTTGCCGGGGAAACTATATTTGTAAAGAATAAACTACAAGTCGGGATCGCGCTCTGAAAAAACGGTAGTACTTAAAGTGATCTGTTATTCACTCCTAAAGAAGTTCTCCAAGTATTTATATATTTTTTCTCATGGCGCGATGCAGAATTGTAGTTTATTCTATACAAATATCGTTTCCCAAGCAACGAGTCGCCACTTTTCTCTATAGAAATATACCGCGATCCCACTTCACTACTGATGACTGCCAACCTTGAGCCCATCTTTTGGTGGTCTTCCTATATCCTTCTTCCCTTTTGCTATTCTTAGTAATCTATTCTCTTGCTTTTGTTCCACTATTTCCTGTATTCCGCATTGCCTTATATTTTCTTCTCTTGGTATTCTGTCTCTTAATAGCCTGGTTTACACCGTGACACCATACAGGGTGTTAAAAAGAAGTGTACCAAATTATGAGGGCATATAGTACTGACGAAAATGAGTAAAGAAAGCTTAATCAACATGGGTTCGATCTTCAATAGTTTCCGTGATATAAGGCAGTGAAAAATGTGTTTTTTCGGTGTTTACCTCTGCTATCTCGAAAACTATAAGAGTTACGATTTGGTTAAATGAGACTTTTTGTTTACCTTTTAGAGGTTTTCTTAGATGTGTTTTTGTTTCTCAAAAAAAATCGAATAATTGTACTAAGACAAAAAGATCTTTGTCAATATTTAGTTTTCAAATAACTTCGTAACTATTAAAAAGTGAGAAAAATGTTATTGATTTTTATAGTCTATTTACTGGCATAGACAAAATCTTGTTCGAGCACTATCTGTACCACTTTTTGTTCGACTCTAATACAAAATGGCCTCTTTCTCAAAAACAGTTGAAGATCGGACCCATGTTGATTAAACTATTTTTACTCATTTTGGGCAGAACTATATGCCCATATAGTTTGGGACACTTATTTTTTAACACCCTGTATTGTGACAACCAAATCATAACTGTACCAAACATTTGGTTAATGTATATTTACAATGGTATTTCTTTTTTAAGATCAAATTTTACTTGTTTATAATTTGGTAAGACATATCGCCATTTTGAAAACTCGAACTGTTAAATTAACATAACATTTAAAATTATGAAATAAATACAAAAATCTTCCACCCAAATAACTTTTTTGTAAAATAATTTACTGTACCTATGTTTTTATCTATCATGTTTAGCAGAGGCAATTCACAGAACTTATCTCCTTAGAATTGAAAAAAACAGAGAACGCGCATGCGTAACTTGATAAATTGGTCTCCATATGTTTACAAGGGACAAATGTCTTATGGTCAGGTTAACTACTTTGGTTAGATACTAGCTTCGAAACGCATCAACTATGCTGGTGTGTTAGTGTTAACACGTTGTGTACTAAACTAAATAGAGTAATACAATCATAATTTAGTGTTTGGTCAGCTTAACAAGATATAGGTGTAAACCGGGCCAATGTATGACCAGCAATTGCTCTGCCAATTCAGTTGTTCTTGCAAGTTTACATTGTTTTGACTGGTTCAGATTTTGTCTATGATACATACGTAATTATTGGTAGTACGGCTCTCTTGCATTTTTTTTTATCTTGTTTTCTATTTCCATGTTCTTATTTTTTCAAAAAATATCTCTTAGTCAGAAATTCTTCCTACCTGAAATGTTTACTGTTGTAATTATCTTACTCATATTCAAATAGCAAAATGAACGCGCTACTGTTTTGCTCATGACTGTTAACCTGCTGTAATACGATTATTTTGTACATAGCCTCACAAAAGATAAAACCGGCCTTAAACTTCTTAATTTACATCATACTTTTATATTTATTCTTTTTTGTTGACGAGTTTATATGAACCAACTAAAAGACTACTCATCACTGTATAGGTACCGCGATTATTTATATTTCTCGCTATTCTTTCTAAAAGCGAAGGCAACTTCTGTGAGGTATATGATTGATTTGAACAGAATTTAGACTCGAGTTAAACCACCATAATCAGTTGTTTGATCCACTGGAATATGTATCCCTCGGGCCACTTTTAATTCATTTAGAGACTGGAGACTGTTTCTATCAATGACGTCAGACTTAACGTCTTATGTGTAATTACGAATTTAGTAATTTAATCTTCAAGATATATATAGAATGGAATATGACAAGTGACAGGACTGTATGTTAGTATGGTTATACTTATCATTCTCTTTTACGTTTTCTTTGAATATTAAAACAAAACAAGAAATTAATTGTTTAAACCAGTTTCAAAAACCGGTTAACCAATATTTTAAATTCAAATTATTTTCAACCGAAATTGAAACCAAAATTTTAATTTACTAAAAGCCGGTAATTTTTATCCCAAACATATTATGTAAAACCAATTTTTTAAATTGTTTCTAACATAAAGTACATTTTCAATTTATTTTTTTCATTGTTTTAACTTTTATAATAAAATTAATAAAAACGGGGCGTAAAGCACACAATTTATATAAATAAGAGTTTCTTTCTTTTCTAAATGATTTTATTATTTAATCAGTTAATCTAAACAATTTAAAAAACGATTAACTCTGATCTAAAAACCGGTATAATAAATAAAAAGCACACAAACTATTTTAAAATAGTTATTTATTCAACAAAAGTGTATTTTGGTGATTTCGATTAACCATTAGCTGTTATTTATTTCGGTGGTTTACTTACCATTAAACACATTATAGTTATCGAATTAACAATTTTTACCTCTAATAATGGATTTAATTCTAAGAGAATATATAAAAAAAATTACAATGGTATGCTTAGTTACCGAAAATATATTAGAAAAATAGGTTACAACTATATACTTCATATTTATCACACCTTACGATCAAGGTTCCACATATTAAAAAAAAAAACTCAATACATAGAAAATTATTACTTATTTATATTAATGTAAAAACAAATAAATTTCTCCATTACGAAAAAAAAAAGAATTTAATTTTAATACTGTTTTATATTATATTTGGTCTTGCTTACTTATTATAGCCATCGTTGTTTTCAAAGCATTACGCTTCTCGGCGCTAATTCCTGAATGTCTTTTTAGTTTATTTCTCTCCGGAAATACTTCTTTTAAACTATGTTACAAATAGAACTTCGTCATCATAGTTTGATTCAATTTTTGACAGATAGAACTTTGTTTCTGTACTATCTAGAAACAGGATAGCAATATCTAAAAACTAATACCAGAACGAGATAAAATATGGCAGATAAGACCTAGCCATACAAAAATCTTATTTTACAAAAAATTACAAGTTACAATTTTAGACCCACGATATGTAAATGCCGGCTTCGTATTTTGGCGCTGTACGGTATCAGATTCAGCTTTATAAAAAAAACTTTTTTATTTTTTCCTGATTGTATATTCAAATAAACTAGTGGGTGTAACCTGCTGAATCTATGACGTATGATCTGACATTCTATGACGCTAATGCGTTCTTCCATTGCAGTAATTTTATCTACTTTGACAAGGCCAATGACTAGCTCTAATTCTTATATTTCGTTTCCTCCATCTGCTATCTATTGGTGTTCAGGGCTTCTTTCTCGCGGATATGAGTTCTTGTCAATCTGATTATTGCCGCGCGACCTGTTCGGAGAGATTTATGCCGAGGCTGTTGGATTACCATCGCGGTGTCATACTCAAGCCGGGAATCCAACTCCCCATCTAACTTTGATTTATGAGAACGCAGAACTAATGCACACAGCTTTAATTCTTTAATCGTCTTATCAGATGATGGATATATTTTTTAGAAAAGATTTGAAATGGGGGAAAGGAATAATATCCATAAAGTTAAGGAATGAATTTTTTGATGGTAACATTCTTTATAAATTCATTTTATTTACGTATAACTACACTAACATTTATACTCCTCTTGAATAATAAACCAGGACTGTTGCATGAATTTTTATATGACTTTAAGTACTAAATTTTAAAATATAATTTGTAATATTTTGAAAAAGGGCCGATCCAAATGGAGTAGCAGTTCTTGTGTGTGTCTTTCATCATTTCATGTTCATCATCTTCGAGAGAAAAATAGAGTAATATAAAGATATGTAAGACAAATTGTGTCACATCCATAATATCACCGATTATATGTAATAGATACATTGTAAAGCGTGTAATAATAAATAAATAAATAAAAATATATTTTGAAAAAGGCACGTAATCAGAAAGAGAATGTGACGTCAAAGTACATACAGTTTAACATGACAAACTTTCGATTACTTTTATTTAAATAATAAAGTTATCTGTTTTCCTATTGGCTAGGAATTACGTCCTATATATACTCCGAGGTCACAGGAATGGGAAGTTATTTTTCATGACTGTTTCTGGCGCCATTTTTTTTTATTAATTATTTACGAAAATAATATTAAATTATTATTATTTTTATTATTACTATGAAAATATTGCATAAACTTTCATTTAAAATACTTTTAAAAAATGTAAAACAGGTTGTGTTACTACATCAAGAAGTACCGGAATCATAATTCTCCATCAGAAAACTGCCGAAATACTCAAATAATTAAATCACAATTATTGATGAAATATTTTTAAAAATTGTTGAATTGATTTATATGCTAAACAAAATTTTTGTCAATTTTCTGGTAAAATCGGTTTTACATCTTTTAAAAACTATTTTAAATGAAAGTTTATGCAATATTTTTCATAGTAATAAAAATAAGAATTTATGTTATTTTCGTAAATAATTCAATAAAAAGATTTGCCCCAGAAATAGTCAGAAAAACAACCCCCCACTCCTGTGAGTAGAGTATAGTATGCGGTTCTGGTTCAAGCATCAATAAAATCTGCTGTTTCGTTCCGAGTTCAGTAGTGGTAGCACGCACTTTAGAATTCTATCAAATGAGGCATTTGTTTTCGCTTTTCGCCACGAAGCGAAAATTTGGTAGCATGCGTGTCTCAAAATATTCGCCTGCAAGCGTACGACTTGAGGCGAAAGTATCAAAGTAACGTCATTATTTTGCCACAGTTCTATTGAAAGGCATTTTATATATAATTTATACATTTATTATATACAACTGTCATAATATTTCTTATTTTAATAGTATAAAACCCAATAATTTCCGAATCAAAAAGTGAATATAGAATTCTAAAGTGCGTGCTACCAAGATTCGTAAAAATAAAATCGTATTCGCCTGCTTTCTATGATAGAATTCTAAAGTGCGTGCTACCACTACAGGTTCGGTTCGACCTTATGAAAATTGAATTAATGTTTTTTGAATAACACTGTTTATAAAGAAATAATTTAAAATGCGAGCTGGACTTAATAATGCAACAGAATTTAACGAACAGTCAATACAGGCAGCAATGCAGATCAGCTGTATTATGATTACGTTTTCGTTTTGAACTGAAAATAAACCTGAACCGGCACTGAACCGTAAATCCGAATTTTAATACCCAGTTCGGTTCCGACTCGGGATCTATTGAAATATATATCAAATAACAATAAATTCTTATTTTTTCGGGGTTTGGGTTCGCTAAAATGTTACGGTTTGGTTCCGGTTATGGTTCGGTTCAATGCTCTTGTACATACAGCACGTCATTCATAACCAATAGGAAAACAGTTTACGTTACTTATATAAATAAAAGTAGGAAATATACTCCGATTTTTCTCACTTGACGTGATTACTACTAGCTGATCTCGAATAATTTTGTGTACAAGGCAATTACATCATAAAACCTAAATTTGTACAATTTTATAATGAATAATTCTATTCTTAAACGATTATTATTATTATTATTATTATTATTATTATTATTATTATTATTATTATTATTATTTTACAATTATTCATAATCTAATCACCAAATCATTATGGCATAAGAATTGCATTACTTATTTCTATGTGCACAATTATACAATTTTTTTCTAAGACTTATTTTATTTTCATTTATTTATGGATACAAAATTCATATGGAATACGAGTATATAGTTAATCTATAAAAAAAAAACTTGAACGGGCCTATTCCTATCGTCTTTTACTGTTCTTGCATAAAGAACTATAAGCTTTAAGGTTGTTATTTAAAAAATAATTATTGTTATAGTCTTATGTAATCTGTATAGTATAGATGCAAATACTATTAATGCCATAATGGCTTAATGTGTAACTACTCGAGGACAATGTGTCAGCTGCAAATGATAACACTAGCGTAATGTGAAATGGATCTATGGCAGTGTAACTATGTACCTCCAGCTCAAAATAATTAGGGTTCCACCTTGAATCATTAAATAATTCAAATTCATGACAATATAATTAATTCATAAGCCTTCTTCTAGTTTTTGCTATTTGTTACCGGACATAGACATAGATTATTTATACTTACAATGAATGAGATACATATCTATTTAAACGTATTATGAAACACTATTATTATAATAGCGCTATTATGAAGCATGCTTTTAGTTTATATTCTTTAACAAAGTGCTTTATAAAAGCGGGTTCGTAAACGGGTTATTATGTTTCAAAAACTTCAAAACATCCATTTATACTTCGTTATTCTAAGTAAAAAAATTTCTTAAATTGTCTATGCATTTTTTTTGTCAAGTGGAGATTATGAGATATTTTCAAAATAAGCGAAAAACATGTTTTAGCCTGTAGCTCGAAAACAAAAATCGATAGAAAATTCCTTTGATAACTATTAAATTTGCCCCCAAATTGACCTTAGAATGTGCCAAAGAATTTTCTTTATCATTAATATTACCCGTCAGCCGAAAAACCCCAAAAAAACATTAAAAATGAGACACCCTATAAATCAAATAATGGGGTTATCTAATAATTTTTGTATTTTATTTTCTGAAATTTTTAAATATTTGTATTACAAATCTAAAATTTTGAGTTTATTATTTAATATGAATTTTTAAATATTACTTGAAAATTTAAATTATACCGGATGTGACGTAGGAGTTGATGACATATAGAAATATTATAGAAATAGAAAACTAGTAACAACATAAAACACGAACAAGACCGTCGACAACGCGTCAATGGCAAAAAAATTTTTCTTGTTAATGGTGTAGTTTTATACAAAAAATTGTTAGAAGTGTCATCAGTCACTCGGACGTCACAGATCACGTCATATCTTTTTAGTGCAAAAATAAATTTCAAGAAAACTCATGTTACAAAAATTAAATTTTCATTTTTTTACATTATTCTGGGCCAGTTTTACAATCTGCGGTTAGAATTTTAACTACAAGTTAATTAAACCATTTTGAATTGGATCTGATCAATTCATCATTTGACAAATCATTCTGTTTCAATTTTGTTTATTTAACTGACAGTTATTTTTACCTCCCGCTACCCTTGGTAAGGGAGGTATAGGGATCGTGCTAAAAATCTCATATCGAGATTTTAGTAAATGACCACGTTTTAAGGTCCCTAGAATCCATTTTTAACATTTTCACGATGATGTCTGTATGTGTGTATGTGTGTGTGTGTGTGTGTGTGTGTGTGTGTGTGTGTGTGTGTGTATGTGTGTATGTGTACGAATTTTGTTTGCACTCTAACTCAAATACTTTCATTCTGAAAATTCTGAAACCTTGTATTTTTACCATATTCTAATAGGAATAGAAGCCATTAGATTTTGGTGTAAATCGGATAAACGGAAATCGTACTTTACTTGAAGCTCATAATGGTTTTTCTTCAAAAAATACCATTAAATGCCATTTTTCGCATTTTATGTCTTATGAAAATTAAAGATTATTGAATTTTCTACAGGAATGCATTAATACTTTTTCTATATATTTTACAGATAAATTTAAAAATAATTTTTTTTATTAGTCGCGAAGCCTAAGATAAACACAATAATTCTTTTGTTGCACAGTTCATATTTCAAATGAATGTAACTGACAGTAAATGTCACTGTCAAAAAACTAATCACTTCAAATTAATAATAGTGACATTTTAAAAAGAAAATAGTAAATAAATCAATAGTTTTATGCAGTGGAACAGTTTGCAGCGTTAGTAAATACGTAAGTATGTATTTAAATTAATAAAAATGGATAGGGATGTGTGTGGAAGGATGATTGTTGCGTAACTATTATTGTGGTCCAGATGCGGTTATTCGCTACCGAAAATCAGTCACTTTAATATGTTCTTATGTATGAATGCTATGATGATTGTGGACAAGGCGAAAGAAGAATGTTGTTAAAGAGTGAAGTGAGTTAGCTGAGCTCTTACTCTTATCCCTTTTCTTATTGTTACTATTGTTTCCGGGTGTTTGCTAACCCACTAAGTGGGAAACGCGTGATTTTATGTATGTATCTATGTATGTATGTATGTATGTATGTATGTAAAAATTAAATAGCGGGAGGTTTTGTGTTGGCCACATCAGATTTTTTTACCAGGGATTGTAAAACTGGCCCTCTGTTATTTTTACCATAATCCATAATGTTTTACCTTAAATTTTACAACATTAGAATACCCCATTCCCAATTATTATTGAAACGCATATAAAAGTTTATGAAATGTAATAATATTATGTCATTGCCATTTAGGTTAATACATATAATCTAATAATGCATTTTAGAAAATTACACTACGAAATGCAAATAAAATGTCATGTAAAATGTCTGGTTCATATTCCATAGCAAAGTTAAAGTAACTCGTATAAAATTATACTAATTTAATGTTATCATATGTCGTAATAGTTTGACATCGTTTTAGGCTGCACTTTCCATTCCCATTTGATGTAAAATTTGGCTTGAGCGTGTCCTGCTATAACGCATTTAAGTAGCAATAGTAAATTTTATCTATTCTATCTCTTGCACGTTTGCGGAGTGTAATGCATAGAGGCTTGTTATTTATTCTAGCGCATAAAAGAAGCTGACGTGCATGGAATAATATACCTCGCTGTAAAACTCACACATGCAGCGGCGCGGAATTGTCTATTGAATGTTATAGAGCTTGTTAACAGCGGTATGCAAACAACAAGCTCGAGATGTCATACAAGAGTAGAAGACCTATTACGTGATACGGCCTATAAATTTCCATACAGCTTTCAATTTACTTCGCTATCGCTATGAAGAAGCATAAAGGGAATATTACGTCTTTTATATAAATATACTCGTACATATTTGAATGATAGGCCATTGCATATAAGTGCTTTCTCGAAATAGTGCACTATTTTCATACTAGCTTACTGATGCTAACAAATTTAGTACAACTTGTTGTAGCACCACCATTTTTAATATATTTAAAACTTAAAAGAATAAATTTATTTACAAGTTTGTGCTAAGTCTCAGCTTCACCAAAAGTTTTAATTATTTTAATGGCATTTGAAATAATTTTAATCACTCGGGGTGGTAGTATGAATGGTAATTAGGAGATGACTAAGGGGATGACTAGCAGTGTTTTAGAGATGTCAATTGTTTATGGATTATTTTAGGTAGAGAAAAATACTTCAAATAAAAGCTGCGTACAATTATTTTTTCTATAACTGCTATTTGATGTATTTTTCTCTAAAATAATCCATAAACAATTGACTGCGCTAAAACACTGCTATTCATCTCCTAGCTAAAAACTTAAATTTTAACTTTTGGTTAAGAAGACAATATCATATCGAAACGAAATGTGAAATGTGTTATTAAATACTTCTGTCAAAATTTCGATATACACTTCTTTTGTTAACCTGTAGTTAAGGCTTTAAATATAAGCGTGCAACTGGTCATAAGTGAACTAAGAGGAAACATTGTTAATGTTATTCTAAAAACAACTGAACTGGAGCAGTAAACGCGAGAGGTTATATACCCTACAGATTCAAACACAATTTTAGCAACGATGTCTATGGATATTTTTATATTAAAATCGTTTACTAGTAAAAAGATATTTAACAATTTTTAAGATATGTGTGTGTATGTGCATGTGCGTGTGTGTGTGAGTAGTTGTTGGAAGGGCGAGGGCGATTCTTCGAAAACTATCAAGACTTCTATAAAAAAAATCTTCTAAATATTACTTTTTGATAATTTATGTTATTACAAAAAATTATTAACATTAAATTCCAAATCTGATAAATTTAAGTTTTTTTTTAATATATCTTATCAAGTTGTAGAGATAAAGAATATAATATACAGGGTGTCTCTTAAATAGGGGGACATGGCTTAACCACAGATTCCTGAGGCTAAAATAAGACGATTTAACTAAACTTGCTTCTACCGGAAAGTGTACCATTTAGCCAGTATTCTGCTTCAAAGTTCTTCGAAAAAAAATTAATTTTGCTTATAATATTCGGACGCTTTATTCGATTTGGATGAAATTTGGTATGACAGTTTATATGGTTATAAGTCATCTTTTAAGGTGATACTTGTTATTATTAGTGAACCACTAGTGTATGAAACTTAGGTGTCCCAACATTAATTAGACCGTAACTTTTTAATGGCAATGCCTAAAACGTGAAATTATTATTTTTTTTTTTTTTGAAAGACTCATTCAATAGTACATCTCAATATTTTATGTTTTCTTAATTAAATATTTAAAATTTTAGTTAGATATATTAATATTATTATTAAGAAATACCGCCAATTCCGTCAATTAATTGGAAGAATCTTGGACATTTTAGAAGAGTACGACAAAATTCCGTGTAAAATGAAAGTACCTATGTGTAAATAAAATTTGATGTATTTGTGTGTACAAAATATATTAAATTCGATACTATCAGAAGACTGACAGCAATTTCAGGTTATATGTCACATAAAAAAAATTATATTCTATCAATGAAATCCATTATTAACCGATCAACGGAAAATATTCTTAAATTACCTTATACTTCAGTGAATAACAGACAATAAAAATGCTTAACCTTTTTATTCGTAATATTTGACTGAATTACTGTTAGTTTAGATAGATGTAATTTTAATTAGTAGATTATGTGATTTTTTTGGGAAAACTAAAGTACTTACAGCGAAGATGGCAGGCGTCACGTTAGTAGAGCATAGAATCATAATTAAGAACAAACAACGTAATCACATCATTTCAAAGTAAATTAGTAAAGTTTGTTGGGGGTTAACTGCTGTTAGTGCCCGCTCACACAAACTTCATTTGCCACCAGAGTAGAACAAATCGTTACAAACTAAAACAATGACAAGAAAATAAAAAAATCTATCACTAACCACAACTGACATCAATAAATTAAATCTTTTTATGTCCATTATATATATATATATATATATATATATATATATATATATATATATATATATATATATACTGGTAGTTTAGTTTATAAGTAAATAATTTTATTTCAATTAAAAAAGTAAAAGCCAGTAAGTTCATTATTGGGTTTCCAAAATTAAAATGCGCCACTGGTGGCAGATTTCTGAACTGAGTGAAGTGTACATGTACAAAGGTGGTTGTTTTATTCAGGGATTGTATTTACTTGTATACGAATTTTAATACCCTTTTATCTTCGGCTATTATTGTTTTATTCTTAGTAGGATCTGAATTACTGCTAATATAACAGGTAAGTTTTTGTTTTTTAAAAAGTTAAGGAACAAATTACGAGATATGCAATTTATAGGTTAAAATTACGATGGAGTTTTCTCCGAAAATATTCACCACATAATATTATGTGGCCACTATTTATTACTTGCTGGCCTTCCACCATATTTCTAGATGATACACTACAATTCCCAAATCTACAAATAGTATCTAAATCTAAGCAAAGAAAATTGTTCATTAGGAAAGAAAAACAATTAAATAAAAGTAAAGCTATGTAGATAGAAATTAATATATGTAGGTACAACTACGGCAATGAAATACAATCTAAATAAAGGAAATCAAATATTTTTCTATTAAAAAAAACAATATACTGTTAATTAAAATATGACTAAAATACTCTTAACCTACAACTACTTATAAAAATTAACCCTATTAACTAAAATATTATTAAAACTATGACTAAATTGTTACTACAAGAAAGATCAAACTCAATTCTACCGAAATTAACAAAAAAAAAAAAAAAACACTATACTAAATCCGAAATTAAATTAAAAACTACGAAAATTAGTCTCACACCAATTGTACTGTTATGGAAGCCAGCGAAAAATGTACCATTCGTTTGAATTTTGACGTTTGACGTCAGCGCCATTTCTTAATAATTTGGAAGCCCAGTACTCGTGTTTTCACTAACTCTGCAGATAATGTAGAATTTTTACCTCTCGCTAAGAGAGATATTGGAATCATGCTAAATTTATGATAAAAAAGACGTGTCGATTTTACAAAATTGACATTACCGGCCTGCTCTTATTGGTTTGCCCTAAGTACATGAACCGGACAGCGTAATGTAAATTTTAATGCAAAGTCATAATGCTAATGCTAAGGTAAATGCATAAGTTTACAGCTTACATAAACCAACCTTAATATAAAAATGCCGAGAGGTATTGTGCTACAACAGATTTCTTTTTACCTCCCGCTACCCTAGGTAAGGGAGGTATAGGAATCGTGCTAAAATTGACATATAGAGATTTTATATAATAAGCACGTTTTGATGTCCCCAGAATCCGATTTTAACATTTTTACAATGATGTCTGTAGGTATGTATGTGTGTGTGTCTGTGTGTCTGTGTGTCTGTGTGTCTATGTGTGTGTGTGGATCATGTGGACACGATTACTCAAATACTATCAATCAGAAAAATTTGAAATTTTGTATACCTATTCTATACTAATATGGGAAGTGCTCATTAGTTTTTAGTGTATATCGGATAACCGGAAGTATCATTTATTTAAGCTTTTAACAGTTTTTCTTGTAAAAAATTCATTGAATATAATTTTTTAGCAACCTTTACTAATTAAAATGGAATATAATGGTTTAATCTTTAATTCTACGATAATAACATTTAGTAAATAACTCTAAATAACTTTAAATATGAATATATAATATAATTTATTTCCATGTATCACCTAGCCTATGCGTCAAACAAAATCATAATTTTAATGACAGGTTTGACATATTTAAACAAATGTCACTGACAGGCAGCAATTATATTAAAATTGGTAATGAAACCGTGTAATGAGAATATAATAGTAAAATATTATATTAAGGTTTGTAAAAATAATATATTTTCCATCATACATAAATGTTAGATGTACAGGATGATCTGATTTAAATTTGCTAATTGCTATTTTTGCAGCACTATAAATTAATATTAATTTACAACTACACATTTACGAAATGGATTATGTACGGCGAAGAATTCACAAAGATTGCTTTTTAGAGCACCTAGAAGATGATGCTGATTTTTATAAGAATGTACGTGTGTGACGATTTTTCTTTAAAGCCTATTAAAATATGATCCAAAACTTCTCAAATTTGGTATTTAAAACTCATATATAATTTGAAACAACATATTAGATTTTAACCATATATGATAAATCGGATGTAGTACTTAATTTGGAGCTCTAACAAATTTTTGAGGAAAAACAATAAAACAATCCAAAATTTCGTATTACAGACTTTTCTATTTATTGGACAACAAATTAGATTTTATTTACAAACGATTAACCGGAAATGACACTTTACTTGAAGCTCACTGCTATTTTAAACATGGAATTGGCGGGAGGTCATGTGTTGGCCACATCAGATTTTTATTTTCTAAATTTGTTAGACAGTGTCACATCGAATTTTTACCGCGTGTATTTTAGCTTAACTGTCTTATTGGATTTATATATTTATAAATACATAACTTTCAGGTATAAGGATGTAGGGTTTTATCCTTAAAGATATGTTTCCGGTTTGATATCCCTAGCTTTTGGTTTTTGGATGAGAGTTTGTAACAGGTGGCGCGCGAATCACGTTCATCGTGGACTTGTACGCTTCTTGTTGTTCGTTATAAAAGTTTCTTTTATACGAGTCGAGCGGTAATTTTATTAAAACTTTGTGTTGACAGCGAATCTTCATGGCGTCATCAAAACAAATATCACACCGGAATTACATACGCCAGACACCCGTTTCCTTTAACTACTCCCATCATCTCAGAATAAATACATCACATCAACCCAACATCTTAAATATATAGGTATACACATTATACATACAAAAAAAATATTGTAGTTAACTAAAAAAATATAAATACGTGAGTCAAGTTAGAATATTGAGGTGTCGTGAGTGGAAAGAAGGAATTAACAGGAAGGCATTTTCATCAGCTTTTGACGAAAAATTATATACAGACTGTTCAACGACGATACTTCTTTAATAATTTCTAATAAAAATAAAGAGACATTAATAACTCAATGTAATCAGAATATAAATTTATTAAATTCTTGGTTTCATGATAATAAGCTTTTTTTAAATGACTCTAAAACTAAATTATTAATTTTTCATACTCACCAAAATAATAATAATCAAGAAATAACATTAAAATTCCCAAACTGTGAGAAATCCAATGATAAATCAACGAAAGTCCTTGGTTTGATAATTAACGAAAATTTGAACTGGAAACAACAATGTGATGAATTGATTAAGAAGTTGAACTCTATTACTTTTCAAATTAAACATCTACGGCAATTTTTAAACATTACTCAACTCTTAATGTTCTATCATGCCTATGTAGAATCACGGCTTCGCTATGGGATCTGTTTTTGGGGCAATTCTCCTGATTGTGCCAACGTTTTTCTCAGCCAAAAGAGAATTGTGAGTGCCTTAGTTGGAGCAAGATATCATGAAACATGTAGAAATATTTTTCGACAATTAAAGTTATTAACGTTAACAAGTATTTATATTTTTGAGATGTGTCTTTACATACATAAGAATAAGAATTATTTTACTTTAATTTCAGCTAAACATGACCATGATACTAGAAGCCAAAATAATTATTATATCCCTAGTTCAAGACTAGATATTGTTAAAAATTCTCCAAATAGATTTGGTCTTATTTTATATAATAAACTGCCAAACTTAATAAAATCGGCTGTGTCCGAAAGTACTTTTAAAAAGAATTTGAAATTGTATCTTCTAGAACACAATTTTTATAATGTTAATGAATTTTTAATCTTGTAGTTCAATGTATCCTAATATTATATATTTTATTGACGTCTTCTATACACTTCTTGTGTCTTATTATTATTATTATTATTATTATAACATAATGCAGACATAGGAGTTTAATATAGGATTTTAAAAATATGCGGAAATTGGCTCAGCATAAGAACATGAAAGAAAAGTTTAAAATTAATTTTTTATACTAGCGTTTTATAACAACTTTGATTGTCATTTTCGTTGCTAAATGAAATACTTTAAAAGAAACATTTTTAAGCACTAATGCTTAAAAGTGACAGTTTAATGCGTAAAAGTGACAGTTTAGTGCGTAAAAGTGACAGTTTAATGCGTACTAGTACTTAAAAGTATTTCATTTAACAACGAATAGATAAACCTGACGTCTGCTTACTTTTTAGTTTTGAAAAATTCAAAATGTTGTTATAAATGATCTGTTTTAAAACGCTATTATAAAAAATCTGTGTGTAATACTTTGCGAAATGAATGTTTTAGGTACTTGACGCGTTGTATCACTCGCTTACTCTCGTGCGTGCAAATTTCACGTCGCGTGCCTAAAACACTATCATTTCGCAACTTTTTACATAAATAGCTATTTTTCTACTCCTATGCTTCAATACACTTATTATGTGTCATCTGTATTTGAATGAGACTAATTATGATTCAGATTTTATTATTATACAGATTATCATTGTGATTCAGATTTACTTTTCATTATGATACAGATTATCATTTGATACAAATTAATTTTATAAGCAATTTATTGCTTTAATTATTTTTTAAAAATTATTATGAATAGTCGTAGAAAAAATAGTGTAGGTATACAACTCATGTATAATGGCTATTAATATAAACTAGTTGCTTAATATACTATTTACTTTTAAAACGTCTTCATTTAATGCAATAGAATATCTGTAACATATTTATAAAATAAAATATGACATTTTCGTGTGTATAATATTCTTCACGTAAGAATGTCGTTGCGCAATAACGACTGTATGACGACATGCATAAATGAAGTAGTCTTCTTTTGCTTCACAGGTTATAGAATCTGTTCATAATTGAACAGATTCTATGACAAAACACAGAAATATACATCCGAACACTTTCAAATATCACAACAAACTACCGAGCGATTTTGAACTTTTTTCGTTAGGAACACGATAGCACTAATCAGAGCGTAGAATGAAATTTCTTTAATTTATCACTATGAATAATGTAAAAAAAATTTAAATTATTTAACACTACAATTTTTACAACATTTTATTACAGTGAGCAAGTTTTACAAAATTTAGTGTTAATTTTCACACTAATATATTTCACCACTTACCAAATTAGTTTTTATACGGCTAAACTTTCTTAGAGTGCATATTCAATTGTTTACCTTCCTGTCTATGTATGAAGATGTAATATAAAAATCAACCCTCAAAGGTTTTCGTGATTGATTTTTCTAAGCTACATAATAAAAAAATCTGTTGTGGCCAGCACAAGACCTCTCGCCATTTCCATATTAGGCTATATAAGTAATGTATTGAACGTCGCTTTCGTTTTATAACAAAATATTACAGACCTTTACCCAAATATTGTTTTTTATTGTATTCAACGTGTCTTCTGCACACATATAATTCTAATTATATCTATTTTTCATTGTATGAGGAAGTTTCTAAATGTCAGAGATTCTTCCAAAAAATTAACCAGATTGGCGATATTTCTGATGGATATATACATTTTACCACAATTTTATATAATTTCAAATATGTAATTAATAATACAATAAGAAAGATTAAATATACTTCCCAGAAAAAGCTATCAAAATGTCACTAAAACTGTTGATTTTTGACACTGACATGTGTCATTTACAAACTATGTTATAAACATTGGAATTTGTCAACTGGTTTCCTTAGTGCCTTAGCCTCTGCGATTAGATTACTCTATAAATTATAGTGTCTTTATCTCTAAATCTATACAAGATATAATTAAAATTTTAAGTGTACTAGATGGAGAATTTTATGATCTTCAATATTAAATAAAAAAACTCCCAAAAAAATATATTTAGAAGATTTTTTCTAAGAAACTACTACTTCCGGTTGTTCAATTGTTACCAAAACCTTTCAGCTCTTCCCAGGAATGTCAGATTGAGGAAACTGCAGTTAAATATGCAGTTATAGTATTTGAGGAATCGTGTCTACAACATCCTGACATACATACACACACACACACATACACACATACACACACACATCCACACACACACACACACACACAAACACACACACACACACACACACACACAGACATCATTTTAAAAATGTTATAATCGGATTCTAGGGACCTTAAATCGTGCTTATTCAATAAATCTGGATATGCGAATTTTAGCATGAATCCAATACCTCTCTTAGCGGAAGGTAAAAAATGTGGTTACAGTACCCAGTACTCTGAAATAAGCATATGAAAATATTGAAAATGAGAGAAAGCGTCGTCAGAATTTTACTGGTTGAAGTAGTTTAAAATTTACTACAGGATGTAAAATGTAAAATTCCTTAATCTTTGTAACCGTAATATACTGGAGAAACAGAAATTAATCATTAACACTATCATTTTCCCATCGTTAATAATTAACATATAGATGAATAAATCTGTGCAAATCTTCTTGGATTGGTTGTACTTAATCCGTGGTTATTAAAACTATGTTGGATGGATGAGTTCCTGTGCTGATCCGCCGTTAAGCCGCTGATCTCTGACTGCTAAATATAAGGAAATTAAACGTCTCAAGCCGTACTGCCACTGCTACGTAGGATTCGTCTCAGAGTTCCACGCTTGTAAACCAAGGATTATCCTGCATGTTCCAGACTGATAAATACAGACACATACATACATACATTCAAGAAATGAATAAGTGAAAATTAATTGTAAAATCCAGACATGGGTTCAAAACTAGAAATATATACATATTTTGGAGGAGGAGAAACCAATATTCTTTTTACTTCCCACAACCCTAGGTAAGAGAGGTATACGGATTAGGATAAAAATTGAATATAAAGTTTGCAGTATATTAGTTTTAAGAGCAGATTTTACATTTTTATTTGTAGATCCTGTATAAACTCTAATTTGACTTATATCAGTCTGAAAAGTATGAATACTTGCAATATTATTCTGTACTAAAATGTAAAGCGGAAATTAGATAGCTGTGTTATTAGAAAGCCTAAAATGACCAAAATTTGTATTATAAAAATAAAGGTTATTAAATCTTCTACACGGTAAATAAAAACTTTGTTGTGATTACCAAAAATGAGTTCCAACAGCAAATTTTTTTTGTCAATATAGGACCAGCAAATATATTTGTTACAGTTACCTAGGTAAATTTGCTGGTAAAAAAGTGTTGTGGCAACAAATACAGTTTTGTTATATATAAGAAAAGATATTTGTTATGCGAACAAATAAAATAAGTTACCATTAAGAAGTGTAAATTTGTTATACGAACAAATAAATTAAGTTACCATTAAGAAATATAAATTTGTTATGCGAAGAAATAAAATAAGTTACCATTAATAACTATGAATTTGTTTTGGAAACTGATAAATTTTGATAGATATACAAATGCATTAATGAGGTAGTAAGGTAAAAATTAAATACATGCGTATTATAATAATTTTATTTATTTATAATTATAATCTATATACATGTAACAAATATTATATAAAAAAAATAACATATGAAACAATAGTCACTTAAATTATAATAGATTTATCAATAATCGATACATACCTTCAAATTTCTCAATAAGACACTCTAATTGCCATTGTTTTAAAATATCTTTTACAAAAACATCCATTTTTATTGACGGGCACAAGAAGCAAGCACTTTTAAAACACAATTTTCGACAGGCTAAACTTAACTGCGCAAGCAAATGCGACACGACGTAGTATTGTATAACACGAACAGGGAATACCCTGTCTACACAAAAGTTTTAGTTACCTGTACAAAGTTATGGCAGGAAGAAGTTTTGGTAATATTTACAAAATATAATGTGACAGGATACAAAAAAATAAAATTTGTCCCAGTAACAGATTAAATATTTTTAATTGTTGCAAAATGATTTTGTAATCTGAACAAAGTAACAAAATGACTGCTTAGTACTACTAATAATAATTGCTACCATGACTAATATTTTACAGCAAATAATACTTTTTATACACAACAAAAATTGTTTAGTTTTGGAAACTTAAAATACAAAGTTCTTCGTATACACGGCAAAAACATATTGTTAAAATAACAAAAAAAAAATACAGCTAACTAAATTTTGTCCGGAATATCAATGTAATTTTTTACCGTGTATTAGTTTGCATTATTGCATTAATACTTATCCCAAATATTTTAAAATATACTGTCGAGGCAAATATATTGTCCTTTTGAAATTATGACGTATTTCAAATTGACCTAAATTTACCTGATAAGTATATATTTTTTTAATCATACTAGTAGCACAAGTATCAAATATAGATGACAAATATCTAAACACTGACAGCTCGAATTTCGAAAAAGTTTAAGCTAATCCTCATTTTTGGATTAGCGATTTCTACTCTAATTTTGACAATTTGTATCTTAAAATATTCCTACTATCTACCTCTTTTGATAATATTTTAAAGATTAAATTTTAAATACCGAAATAGAGTAGGATTCATTAATCTAAAAATTAGGTTTAGCTTAAACCTTTCTGAGAATCAGTCAGTAAATTTGCTGAGTCATTCGTTGGAGGTTGTAACGAAATTGTTTAGGATGTATTTGAAAAAAAACTATCAGAATATTAATAAAGAAGTTTCAAATTATTATTATGATTATCATAAATTATTATAAAATACTATGGAATATAAAAAATCAACATTTTTACAAAAATCAATAAATACACAGTTTTGTACATCTAGAATGCATTTAAAAAAATCTGGTGTGGCCAATACAAAACCTCCCGCTATTTAATTTTTATTAATTTAAATACATACCTACCTACGTATTTACTAACGCTGCAAACTGTTCCATTGCAGAAAACTATTGCTTTATTTACTATTTTCTTTTTAAAATGTCACTATTATTAATTTGAAGTGATAAGTTTTCTGACAGTGACATTTACTGTCAGTTACATTCATTTGAAAAATGAACTGTGTAACAAAGGAATAGTTTTTATCTTAGGCTTCGCGACTAATAAAAAAAAATATTTTTAAATTTATCTGTAAAATATATAGAAAAAGTATTAATGTATTCCAGTAGAAAATTCAATAATCTTTAATTTTCATCAGACATACAATTCGAAAAAATGGCATTTAATGGTATTTTTTGAAGAAAACCCATTATGAGCTTCAAGTAAAGTACGATTTCCGTTTATCCGATTTATACCAAAATCTAATGGCTTCTATTCCTATTAGAATAGGGTAAAAATACAAGGTTTCAGAATTTTCTGAATGATAGTATTTGAGTCAGAGTGCAAACAAAATTCGTACACATACACACATACACACATACACACATACACACATACAGACATCATCGTGAAAATGTTAAAAATGGATTCTAGGGACCTTAAAACGTGGTCATTTACTAAAATCTCGATATGAGATTTTTAGCACGATCCCTATACATCCCTTACCAAGGGTAGCGGGAGGTAAAAAAATAAGTTCAGAAATCTTGAAGAGTAGTCCAAGATAATAGGTACTGTAATGTTTCTATTTAATAGATAAATATCATTGACAAACTTGTATTTGTAAATAATAAAAATCAATTTAGAGAAAGGTTGTCATGGCCGCATCAATTTTTTATTATTTCAATTATAGATTATTTACAAAGGCGCATCCACCATTTTTTTACAAATTTATTGTTTAAATTTAAACACTTACATACCAAAAAATATTGTGATTATGTACGTAATTACCGTATTTATCATTGATTTGTACGTCAAATCGAATTTAATTATAACCTAGTCCAATTTCCT
The DNA here is from genome assembly GCA_943142095.1 of Ophonus ardosiacus. Lineage (NCBI taxonomy): Eukaryota > Metazoa > Arthropoda > Insecta > Coleoptera > Carabidae > Ophonus > Ophonus ardosiacus. The sequence continues at coordinate 12,510,162 of OW964830.1, read as the reverse complement.
AATTTGTAGTTTAGCGTTCAATTAGTACATTACTCCATCCTATTCGAGGGAATTACAGTCATTATTAACAAACGTAAACGTTTGATTACATCTTCTATTTAATTTAAACAAAATCGTAAATACACAGCTTTCGTAGATCTCATTGATTGAGTTTGTATTTTATTAAAAACATTTGCGTCGTGTGACAGTCGAGTTGTCACGAAGAGAAATGAATGTTGTTGAGCCAGAGCCAGGGAGTATATTAGCTAATTTAAACGACGATGCTTCATGAGATTCAAGATGTAAATGTTCATTCATAAGAGAAATTAACGAGCAGAGCTTACTCATTCCAAGATGTATTTATTTTTAGGGTTAATTAAGAGCTCATTCAGTCTTTCTCTTATATTATATAACACATTTTTGTTTATTCTTTTCAAATAGGTTTTTTTAAAGTGACTACATAACAAACAGTCATACAAAAAAGTCTCCGTACGACAATAGTTTTAATGTATTTAAGGAAAAATAGTAGTCTAAAACCCAATTTATTTAATTTTCTTTTAATCCAAAATGAAACACAGTATATTACTTACCTATAATAAATACGAAATAAACAAATAATATACTTAATTTATTTATATTATGGGGTAAACCTTAAGAGTACAGAATAGGACTAGAGAGAGCGTAAAGTATAGATATAAACAAAGTTTTTGTCGCCATGAGACGGAAGGGGAATCTCGTGGCCGCCATCTTGGGACGATCTACATTATAATGTATTTAAGTGCACGTTCTGCAGTTTTGTTACAAAAATACAATAATGTAACAGAAAATGAAGCTATTTGTATTTAGCAAGCATTAATTCAGTAAGAAATGTATTAAAATTAATTTAATTTAAATTTGAAAGGCCCAAAAATTTGCAAAATTTTTCAATTTAAAGTGAATTGCGATTAAACTTTAATCAAATATTTATAGAAATTGAATAAATAATTAATAGGACTGTTTTATGACAATTATAATGATTAAAATAGAAATTTACAAAAACTAGGTACCGCATAAGCAAATAATTTAAGGCTAGAAATTTCATATAAAAATATATGTTTATGATGTTTACAATATAAATAAATACGAAGTACAAACATATTTATTACAAAAATAAATTAATATTTTTACATGAAATATGTAAACAATACAATAAAACATATGAACTAAACATTAATAATATGTAGAAATAAAATAATACATACTTGTGAATTGTGATCATTTTTTCCTTTTCTTTTTCTTATTGTTTTAAAGTTTTTACGGACGTTCGGGTATTACAACCGAAGGTACAACACGATGGCATGTTATTACAAACGTTTCACATCCATATAACACAAATTAAAATCGATTATTAACGTAAAATAATCAAATAACCAGAGAACGCTTGTATACAGTAAATCTTCCCAAGATGGCCGCCGTACAAACACAAGCTTACCCCGCATGACATCAGCTTCGAATGTTTAGACTCCCTCTATATGTATATATATATATATATATATATATATTATAACTCTATGGGGTAAACATTGAAAATATTCATAATTTCATTACAAAAAAGGCTCCGTACGATAACCAAAACATTTAAATAATAAACCATTTATGATAGCATTATGTTTGGGGCTATATTTATTCAGCGGCAGTACTAAAATTAGTAATTATTGCAACAACGGATATCATAGGTTACCTAAATATTTTAAAAACAAATTTAAAACAAAATGTAAAAAAATAGGGCCTTAAAACCAAATAATTTGCGTCTTATGGGAGAATGCATACTGTATAATATTAAAAATATGCTTAATCATCTCCCACGGTCTACGGACTTTAACCTGATTGAGAAAGTGCTTAAAACAAATAAGAATATAAACCAAAAAAGAATTTAAAATAAATTACAAGAAAAATGACAGAATATAATACCATCGGTGACCAAAATTTTGTTAGATTCAGTGACTCATCGCTTGGTTACTGGTAGAAAACCCGAAGGAAAACCATCCAAATATTATATTTCTTTATGAAACACAAATAAATGGTTTATTATTTAAATGTTTTGTTTATAGTACGGAGATTTTTTTGTCCTGAAATTATGAATACTTTCAATGTTTACCCCATAATATAAATAAATGTATCATCACGGCATATTACCCATTTCTGAATGTGCCAATCTGTGTTGTACACAGATTTCGGTAATGATGATGACATATTTGTACCGTGCGGGCGTTTACTAGGCGTCACCTCACTGGCACTCATTGTTGGCGTGGAGAGTGCACCACAGAGATCATTTTTGTGCCATTTAAAATTGGAAATATTTGGCATCGGTCGGGATCCAACCCGGTTCCCAGGTTCGCGACCAGACACATTGGGTGGAATTCAGTGGGTTGTATTAAGGTCTGTATTAAAACTTGTATTAAGTAAATGGCAACATTGTAATATTTTCCACATCTATCCATGAGATTCAATTGTGATTTAGAAATTTTACCACAGGGAAAAGTAATACAGGTATCCTTTAGTCAAATGAGGAAGTATTATTGGAAATGGAAGGTGTAAAAGGAAACTCTTTATTGCAAAATTAGGTTAAATATGTCAAATTTTATGTGTCAAATATTTCATACCTGAACGTTAATGAATTTTAAAATATTTCAACCCCCGTTTTGATCAGTTTTGACATTTGTCCTTTTTTTCTTACTTCTGTTAATAATATTTTTTTCTTTATTTGATCCTTTGGTCTCTTATTTTTTTCTGACAGGTATTACAAAGTTGCCAAAATATTTTTGACAAAGGACTGTTTTAGCTTAAAACACGCTAATACAACCCACTGAATCTCACCCATAATATTTATAATATTAAATATATATATATATATATATTGGGTTTTAGACTGCTATTTTTCCTAAAATACATTAAAAGTATTGTCGTACGGAGACTTTTTTGTATGACTTCATGACAAATAAAACTTTTAAAAAAAGTTATTTTCGAGTTTAAAAATATATCTTATATTATGTTGAAATTATGTAGGAAGATATCAATTAAAATATTTATCCGTTCTTAGAAATTTAATACTCCAAATAAAAAGTCTTTATAATTGCGTACAAAGAAAATTGAAATACTTAATTACAGCAAAAGGAGCGTTATTTACAAATACGTACAATACTAAATTTCTCTTTAATTCTTCTTTCGCATTTAAATTACAAAAGAAGAATAAGTAAATAAAACAAGATTAGAGCAAATTAAGATCTCTTTAAAGAACATCTTATGTTGCAAATATCTTGTTAATAAAAATGAGATCTTATTATTCGGTGTGTGATTAACAAAGAGCAGTAAACAATATTCGGAGGAGTCCATGAAGATGAGAATTAGATTACGTTTTTCTCGGAATTGCGGACGTTAAGTTTTACAGCCGTAAAAGTGTGCTAAGGATTATTAGATCTAATTCCTTACCGTGACACGTACGAGGGTAATTGTCTGCGAAACAGAAAATTATCCTTTTATTTACACGGTTATTTCATTTTTTAATTCGGAGATTATCACACGTTGCCATGAAAAACGTAAAAGAAGGATAATTCTAAAAATTGTGTTGGAATATGAAAAATTCAATTTATTTAGAAAAGAAAATATGTAAATTCGAATTTGTGAATGAAATATTTTATTATCAATTCATGGAATTGTATTTGTAATTTTATATGTATTGTACATATTCTTTTATTTTGATTTAGCTATTAAGCATATCGAAATTTTGGTGTCAGCACATTTTAAGGTCTCTAGAATTAGATTTTAAAATTTTCACGATAATGTCAGTAGTAGATGTGGCCGACATAATTTCTCTAGAAATAGACTCAAAACTCACATAAATTTTTTTCTGCACAATGGGTTCCTCCAGCATAACAAAAAATAATGAAATGTACACTTTGTACTTAGTAAATAACAATAACGATTATATTTTTAATTTTAATTTAATTTATCGTTATTTTCCATTCATCTTGTCCTATTGCATCAATCTAATCTAATAGTATATTATGTGGCAAGTATGTGAAGCTGAAATTTTTACATAAATAAATAAATAAATAAATAAAAATAAATATATCATAACGGCTTATTGCCCATTTCTGGGTGTGCCAATATCTACAACACATGTAGACATCGGTAATGATGACGATATATTTTACCATGTGGGCGCTTACCAGGCGTCACCTCACGGGCACTCATAGCTAGTGTGGAGAGTTCACCACAGGGGTCAGTTTTGTGCCATTTAAAATTGGAAATATTTGGAGTCGGTCGGGATCGAACCCGGTTCCCCCAGGTTCGCGACCAGACACTCAGGCACGCGGCTACGGGACCCCATGAGGGCGGAGACACGAGCCGAAGGAGAGTGTTGCAAACCACCCGAATGTAAAATAGGCTTCACACACTTGTTACATACTATACTTTTTCTACGATCTTGCAATAAAATATATTCTTTTAACGTAAGGCCTCTGTATTATCAACTTGAATAACCATGGTTACCAACGTTACGGGTGTTTAACAGCTTTGTTTTATTAAAATACAATTCAGTTTGTAATATTTAAAATAATGAACGGTGCGTGAAATGTTACTTCACGCACATTGTGCAGAAAATCAAACTTCACACATAAAAATTGATACGTGAAGTACTCACTTCACGCATGGGAGTAGAAAAACATTTTCTACTTTCGTTTTTACAAATAAATGCCCTATTTTATTTCTGTATTTCTTAACACAGCAGTTCGATATTTTGTTTGGTTATGTAATATACCAACAGAACAGTCATATGTCAGATTGATTTGTGGAGGTGGTAAATGTGTAAGTAACTACAGCGCCATTAGTTACCATTAAGGATGTAGACAAGTAACATTTCTCAACATTTTATATTTAGAAATTCGAACAGCGTGCATGTTTTACTTTGTTGTGCATGAGCGGTAAAGTGACATTTTGAGTTGACAAAAGCAAGCGTAAATGCCCACTTTATATATAGACTGTAGAAAAAGTTTTTTTTTTCTCAAATAATTTGATAAGCAATGCGCAAGGAAAATATTATCTATACTGAAAGACAAGTATTTTTTATTATTGTTCCCATTTCGCATTTATTTGGTTTTATTTTAAAATTATTAAAATGTCAAGCTTGATAACACTATTAACATTGAGAGTTTTAATAAACATTTGATATTTAATTTATTTTATTATTTGACATTTTAATAACAGTTTAAAAGTTATTTAAAAGTTTGGATAGAGTTTCAATTTATAATTATTAGGTACCCATGTTATGAACTAACAAATAATTACTTTGCATTTTAATGTATGAGTGCTTTACTATTTGATATCATTATTTTATTGTAAATACTTTAATTGCAGTTATTTTCCATGAGTAAAGACAACCAAATTGAAAGATATGTGTCTGACACTAACCCATATTCATAAACGCTCGTAAAATTTTAATGGTTCGTTATAATTTTTATCCAGTAACAACAGTCGACACTGAAAGAAAAATAGAAAAGAGCAACTTTTAAACTTTATGAGTGGTTACGTATGGGTATTAGACAAAGTTAGTAGCTTCACAAATAAAACAGTCAGATGTGGCCAGCACATTACCTCCCGTCAATGTATTTTGTACAAATCCCATACCAAAAGTTCCATTGAAAAGATTCTATATGTCCAGTAAAACTGTAACACGAACATGTACTATTTCCTACAAATTCCATACCGAAAGTTCCTTGGAAAAGATTCTATAAATTCAATAAAACTTTAACACGAACATTCACTATGTAAATTGCACTTGGCACTAATATGTCTCAATTAGATTAAAGGTGAAACAAAAGGCATAAATGGTCCACTTGTATTGTAAAATTAAAATTCTTTATTACGGACGTTTCGGGCTTAGGGCAAGCCCATCTTCAGCAATCGTTGAATATACAATAATTATTAAATTTATTACAAAAATTTTAAAGTTGTATTAGAGACGATGATCTATATGAACCACTTCGATAACAATTTTAAATACAGTACTTCAACAAGCTTCAGAATCAATTCGGAGTTGCTGAAATACTGACAGTCGTATTCTAAAGACCCTAAAACGTGCTTATTCATTAAAAATTCACCTCTGAATTTTTTGACCAAAGACAATACCTTCCTTACCTAAAGGTGACGGAAGGTAAAAATGCCTAAAAATAGTGTCACAAAATTGACTTTGTAAACAAGAAATAGGAAATCTGTAGGTATGTAAAGGATTTTGAGCGCCACTCGTTATATTGAAATGTCCCCTTTACATATAAATCACTACTATTCGTATTTCAATTTCTGCTTCTACCATCTGTTAAAATTTATTATTTGATATTTCAAAAACTTTTTTTATAAACCGACCCACGTTAGATTTGATCTCTTGAAATATGTATTTAAAAAACTGACATACCTCTCACATGCATCTTTGTTTTGTTGCCAAGTAATGATAGATACATAATCTAATGTAATTAATGTTGCAGTATGGCACTCTTACAAAACCAGTTGAGAAATTTAAATATTTATAAACGATATAGAAATATCAATAAATTGTTGCTTAGTTTTTTTACCTCCCGCTACCCTAGGTAAGGGAGGTATAGGGATCGTGCTAAAAATAGCATATAGAGATTTTAGTGAATAAGCACGTTTTGATGTCCCCAGAATCCGATTTTAACATTTTTACAATGATGTCTGTGGGTATGTATGTGTGTGTGTGTGTGTGTGTGTGTGTGTGTGTGTGTGTGTGTGTGTGTGGATCCTGTGTTTTGTATTCCCATTCTATACTAATGTGGGAAGAGTTGATTAGTTTTTAGTGTATATCAGATAACCGGAACTATCACTTATACAAGCTTTTACCAGTTTTTCTTGAAAAAATTGCATTGAATATAATTTTTCAGCAATTTTTACTATTAAAAATATAATATAATGGTACAATCTTCAATTCTACGATAATATAAATTTAAAAAACTTTAAATATAAATTTATAAAATAATTTATTTTTGTACATCATCTGACCCATGCGTCAAACAAAAACATATTACTTTAATAAAATTTTGACGGATTTAAACAAATGTCACTGTCACATTTACATTAATAATGAAACCGTGTTAAGAAGAATTAAGTAGAAATATATTTGATTTGTAAATATAAATCTGTCAGTATAAGTAACTGTTTTCAAAATGTCAAATATTGGTTTACAACTACACATTTACGACATGGATCATGTACGGCAAAGAATTTACACAGATTGCGTTTTTAGAGCACTTGGAAGTTGATGATGATTTTTCGTGGATTATCTTTTTCTTTGGTGAGGCACATTTTCTCCTCTCTGGGTATGATGATAAGCAAAATTGCCAGATATGGGCAGACGAAAATCTTCATGTGATTTACGAGATACCATTACATGTCAAAATGAGACTGTTTGGTGCGCACTATGGTCAGGTGGCGTCATTGGAACTTACTTTTTCGAAAATGATTAAGGTCGAACTGTTATAGTTGATGGTGAGCGCTATAGGCCCATGATAATCGATTATTTTTGGCACGAAATTAATTTCGTATTACAGACTTCTATTTATTAAAACAACAAATTAGATTTTGTTTATAAACGATCAACCGGAACGGAAAAAGATACTTTACTTAAAGCTCATTACTATTTTAAACATGGAATTTTCGGGAGGTCATGTGCTGGCCACATCAGATTTTTTTAATTAAAATAAATATAGGTGATATATCAGAGAAACATGTAAAAAATAAAAATCGCTTACTTTGTGTTTTTTCAAGATTTTAAGCAAGTTTAAAATGCTTGTCTCTTGAAGGGAAGGTAGGTAATGAAAAAGTGTGGAATGTGTCGTGAAGGCTAATTGAGTTTTTCTGCAGGTCTGGAGCTCGTATACTGGAATACTCATGTGATGGCGCCGTTCTGCTTTACGGCGCACATTCCGGGATAATCAGCATGATTGCTCTGCGCTGATATATGTATACCAACGTACTTTTTATAGCCAAATACACAGAATTTAAAAATAAAATTTAAACACAAGACGACTCGCAATAGCTAATCTACTAATGTAATAAATATTTTAGAGCGACTTCTACAAACCTAATTTAACAATATAACCATAACACAAGTTTTATTTATCACCATTAAGTAACCTTCTCTTTTATTTTTAATATCTGTCGTAATTGTTTAGGGTTTTAATGCTTCGATTCGTGCTCACAATGATAAATCCAAATTTCATTTCCAGATTCCGCGAAAACCGAGTCAAAACTGAACCTTTATTGTCTTCAAAGAAGTCCAAAAACCTACGAGAACTTACTACTCTCTTTTTGGTTCAAGCGGAATGAGTATTATGGGTACGATACCCATCCCATCTTGGACTCCCTTTTGATATTATATTTTCTTGAAGGATATTAAAAATGATGCTTTCAATTTCTACGAATTGCAATTTAAGTCGGGTCGGGCATCTGTCATTATTAATAAATAAATATATCATCACACATCTGCTTTGTTCGCAGATATCGGAAATTCTGATGACATTCGTACAGTGTGGGCATCTCCCAGGAGTCACCTCACGGACAGTACTCCACAGAGGGGTCAATTTGATAGTTTCTGACGAAGTTGCCTCAACGAACTGTTTCAAAAAAGTTTTCAACCGTTCAATTCGTTGACGGTATTGGCGATATTTCTAAGGATATATGTACTATTACTATTAATATGCATACCTATCCACAATTTTCAATATTTAATTATTAATTCAATAAAATATATTGAATGTATTTGTCAAAAAAAGCTTTAAATAATGTAAAACTGTTGATTTTTGACACTTATCTGTCAATTACGAACATTTTAACTTGACAACTGGTTTCCTTGGTATAGTATGGACTATGCAATTTATTGCAATAGATTATTCTGCATATTATATTTTCTTTATCTCTAAATCTATAGAAGATATAATAAATTTTTTAAGTGTATTAGATGCAGAATTTTGTTCTACAATATTTGTGATAACAAAAATTTTCAAAAAATAATATTTAGAATATTTTTTTAATGAAACTACTACTTCCGGTTGCCCAATTGTTATCAAAGCCTTTTCAGTTCTTCCCATTAATGAGGAAAACGTATAGTTAAACAGGTCTTAAGTAATCGTCCTTCCAACATCCAGACACACACACACACACACACACACACACACAAATACACACACACACACACACACACACACACTCAGAGAGAGAGAGAGAGAGAGATTATCATAAAAATGTTATAATCGGAGAGTAGGGAACTTATTCACTAAAATCTGGATATACGATTTTTAACATGAATCCAATACCTCTCTTAGCGAGAGGTAAAAAGATTATTCCACTTATACATCATAGGTTTTCCAAGCAAGGGTCCATGTAAACTGCAGATATTTCTTTAAGTATGAACTAAGTGTGTTTTCTTTGCTTATGAGGAAATTCCGTTTTCTCCATACTTGCAGTTTTTAAAAACTAAATTGGTTTTTCGAAGATATCTCGAAGGTTAATAACTCAAATATGTTTAATATTTAGTTCATAATCTGATAATAAATACCATTTATTAAATAATGCTAGGTAAAGCCATCTGATGCTTAACGATGAAAATATGTATACATTTCGTAATTTATCTTACTTAAACTCTTAGCATCATTACATAAATGTTATTGAGAATGCCTTGTATTTTTATTTGATATATAGTACCTACAAATAAGTTGTCAATTCAAATCTTTTACATTCATCACATTGAGCGTTGTTTTTATTATTGCATACCTGTATTTATATTCCGAATATTCTTTCAAATTTTAATTCAATCCAATTGAATTAATTTGGGGACAATTAAAAGAAAGTATTGGAAAAAAAGAATATACCGTCTATGAGTGATAATGTTGACGAATTGGTAAAGTCTGAAATAAACAATATTTGTGACACAAATTGCGCTAGTAGTGTTCTGCATGTAATGGACATTGAATATAATTATTTACAATTCAGTAATACTGTAAATGACTTTATTATAAATGTTGACCAGTCAAGTGATGATTCTGATGTTGACAGTGATCATGATGTTGTTGATTAGTTATTATTAATGTAAAATATACATATAAAATTATTTTTTGCATGAATGATGTTTTTTTCGTATCTTCTCCACTAAATACTTATATTTCTTTTTGTAGCATTTAAACTTGTTGGGAAAAAGAAAAAGTTTTAATTCTGATGAGACCTAAGTTCTAGGATTGAGCATTTATTCTCCTCGCTGTTTCTCTTTGTGGTTATAAATTCAGTTGACGCAGGAAGTGGTAGTCCTGACAATGCACTTAATGGACAGTTTAAAGTGCATCCTGCTAGCAGCAGGTAGCAGGATTAAGGACTAGCACAGCCAAACCGTCCTCAAGAGAATCGGAAAGGTTAAAAGGATTAAGAAGCAGGTGATTTGTTTTAAACAAGAACTAATTTAAAGCTGATTAAAATTTTAAAGAAGGGTACTTTCTTATATATTTTAAAGGAGAAATATCGAAAGAAAATTATAAGCAATTTTTTAAGATGTAAGTGATTACTTTCTATATATTGCTGAATACTCGTACATACAAAATCAATCAATTTTGAACAGATATCAACATTTCTTTGATTTTGATGTATATTTCAGCACAAGGTTACGGCTAAATAATACAAAGTATATTACATTATTACCTATCACAGTCCTCAGTTTTATCACCCGACTCTGGCCCGGTATTGACAACTGTAGAGAATCGATATGACATCTGGTGACTAAATTTTGAACTAGTGCATGACGGTAGGTGCGAGCAAATACAACATAATGTTAGCATACATTTTTTAAAAGTATTTCTTTTATACGAAAATGAATGTTGTAAAACACGGTAAAAACAATATTATGTGTTGTGTATAGGGGTGTCATTCGCTTATGAGTAAGGAAACTAATTTAAGTTTCCACATTTTTCCAAAAATAGGTAAAAATAAAGTGAGTATAACCACAAATGCAGGTATTCAACAAACATTGGAGCTTGGAAGTATGTTTTACGTTCTGGAAAACAAATTTCCAAGTATATGAGAGTATGTTCGAGACATTTCAAAGACAGTGACTTTATTCCTCCAGGTAATATTATTAATAATTATATTTGAAACATATTTATGATTATTTAAATTTTTAGAAATTCCTTCTCAACGGAGAAATTAAAAAAAAGTGCTGTACCATCTTTGTGACGACAGATCACTTTTTTGAAGACAGAGTGATGATACATTTATAATTTCTCGATAACTATCGGTAATTCCACATAATATAATGTGATTCGCATTCAGAACTTCTTTGCCTGTTTACAAGATTAATATTTTAAATAAAGTAGTAAATGAATATTAAATACAATCATACCTTCAACAATAATCCTAGAATGATGAGAAGCATTTAGAAAGTCAAATATCTGAACAATACTTAGCTTTATTTTGAAGAAACACAAGCAAAATTGTATCATATGACAATGACAGATTGTACACCTACCGTCATGCATCCGCCATATTGAAAGTGCTTGCAGCGCCTCTATCGGTCATTTCAGTTGAGAATACACCGATATGCTAAGCTGACCAAACTCTAAATTATGACTATATTACTACTATTTAGTTTAATACGCTTCGTGTAACACTGAGACACCAGCATAGTCTGGTACGTTTCGAAGCTAGTACGTAATCAAAGTAGTTAACCTGACCATAAGACAGTTTTCCGTTGTAAACGTATGAAAACCCAATTACGCATGCGCGCTCTACGTGTTTTCAATGCTAGACTGTTAAAGAGATAGGTTATGTGAATTGCCTGTTGATAAAATCGCAGTTAGAGTAAGATATTTTGTATGATTAATTTTTGTAAATACATATTTCATATTTTTAAATAAGTTATGTTTATTTTACAGTTCAAGTTTTAATAATGATGATATGTTTTACCAAATAATATCCAAATAAAATTTGATCTTGGAAAAAAAATTACGGTATAAACATACAATAACTAAAAGTTTAGTATATTTAAGATTTGGTTAGGTCATAATATAGTGTCACGGTGTAAACCAGGTCTCCGTTGTAATACCCAACAACTTACTTCGAATCTAATTACTGACCTGAACACCATCCTGTCTAAATCAATACTAATATTCGTACATCTATCTGACTAATCTATTCGTACAAATTATTTACCTATTATTTGCATTATTTTATTATCCTTACATCACACCCCGTCAAGAATTAATTCTTTATAACATGTACAAACAACTCTGTAGTTGAATTAGAGGACTTTTTACGCAACCATAACTAGACTAGGCGAGCACATGCGATTTTCTGTCGGTTTAGTCGCAAAAATAAGACACACAGCCTTAAATACAAGTGGGCGTACATGCGACTAAAAAATCGCAGCAATAAATAAAGTGCAACACGTTCCATTTTTGAAGCCACAGGAACAAGCATGAAATTGCGCGCACTTGCAACTATTCCGTTGTAGTCCTAGTTCATTAGCTGTTCCATATGTGACTGTACATTCATTGTTATTAAAATTTTGCTTTTAAAAAGTTTGAAGTCAATTCTCTAACTGAGGATTAGTGTTTAATGTTCTAGATACAGAAATAATATAATATTTAAGGTAAAAAAATACTCAGCTCTTTATACAATTGTTCTTTTAGCAATCTTTAACTTAATATTGGATGTACCCAATGGGGTCCTCCACTATATTTTTTTTATGAAACTTCATCTCAACTGAAAATGATTATGTAATTTAACAAAGTCATTATTGTAAAGGAAAATAGAAAATAAACTACCCTTGTGTTGGGGGCAAGAAAAAAATCTCCCTCGAGTATAAACAATGAGAGGGAGAAAATAATAGTTTTTCTACACTCTTATTGTTTAAATTGCGGTACAAAATTTATTTTACACTGTGTTTTATTTATTTATTAATCTACTTATAAAATAAATCAATTATTTTAATTGTCGTAAAATGAAATTTATTTTTTAAATAGTACATATACATACAGAGTGTTAATTAAAAAGCGGGCCATAAGCGTTTAACAAGGGAAATCAGATTTTCCTTGCGCAAAACTTCCCATTTAATTTGAGACAAAAATGTTTTAAATAAATGTAAAAAATTAAATACTACACCTAAATTACTAATCAGATTTTATTTTACATATTTAATAAGCTGTAACATCCAATTTAAAATTTTATAAATATTGCTCATTTGTAACAATGGTCACGGAATTTAAACAAAATTACGTTAGAATTGTGAAAATTACGATTTTACAGGTTACAAAAAAAATGTGTGCAGTGATTTAGATGTAGATTATAAAAATACAAAATATTTTTTATTATACATGCATCATAATTGCTCTTTAAAACAAGCAAAAGCGTGCGTAAATCGACCATTAAAACACTTTAAATTTTTGAGTTACTTAGATAACGATAAATGACAATAAATAAGAATAACAACTGAAACAATGAAAAAAAAATATTGACTTGTTGACTTAACGTAAACAATACCAATAATAGCTAATTGTCTCCTTGGACACGCTCAAATACTCACAAGATCAAAAATCAAAACCGTAAGATTTGCAATAATTTTCAGTTTTAAATGGTTATGATGCATTTATATACTTGTATCATAATGTACTATTAAGGACTTTGGTGTAGAATATAATTATCTGTAATTTTTATTTGAACATCGAATTTCTGACAGTTTAAACGATAAGTATTTCTATGTAATTTTGTTTAAATTCCATGGGCCATGTCTATTACTTCAAATGAGCAATATTTATAAAATTTTAAAATGGATTTTACAGGTTATACTGTACATGCAAAAAAATCTGAATAGTGATTTAGATCTGAATTTAATTTTCTTCAACATTCATTTGAAACATTTTTGTCTTAAATTAAATAGAAAGTTTTACGCAAGAAAAAACTGATTTCCCATGTTAATCGCCTATGATCCGCGTTTTAATTAACATCGTACATATTATTTGTTAACATTTATTACTGTTTGTCTTTATAATTACCAGCTTGTTTATGTTATAAGAATTCTAATTTCATCCTTATTGAATGAAGAGTACAAGGCCCTTTTAGAAATGTACCGTGAAGCACTGTGAGCATTTTACGATCACATTACGTACACGTCATTAAATTCTTGAGGTATAAATTTAAAGAAATTGCATTTTAAACTAAATATGTTGTTTAAAAACTCTCTAATATCGCCGTAAAGCACTCATAAAACTAAGCACAACAGAACTACGGTATGACGAGACCTTATCCACCAACCATCTTTATACGGGAATGTAATGCACAAGTCGGCGTGATATAATTTTACAGGCATTTGCCGTAGCCTGCAGGGTATGTATCTCTATACATTACGTCCTATCTACATCAATAAACGTACTAAGATAGGTATTTTTAGAGCATCATGGGAGAATTAAACTGAAAAAAAGTTAAGATTGTAAGAAATAAATTGGCTCTACCTTACCCTGGATTCATAAAATAAAGGATTTAATAAGAACACAATATATTATCAATTAACAGTATATGATTGTAGTATTTTTGTTTCCAGTCTGCTTGACGTCATTAATGCCTTAATTATGTTAGTTTGCAGAAATTTTCAGAGCGACCCATGTACGTATTTCAGAAATTTTATGACCAACGAACTTAGCCACCCGATAGATTCGAACCAAGATACCTCAGCTACATTCATTTTCTATATTTTACGTGGCGTATGTGGGTAATTAATAAATTATGTTTAAAATAAACATTAAAATTGGTTTATATAGGTCCACACCAAGTTGTGTAAATTTAACCACTTACAAATTTGGTATAAAAGTACACGTTGAAGTAGTTCAAAATTCAATACGAATATTATTATTATTATAACATAGAATCAACTAATGTACGTATATTAACTATGCAATACGAGATACAAACATATATCTATGTATGAATCAAATTTTATACAATTCTTCTAGAATGTAAAAAGCAATGATATTACGTAAAAGATTTTAAAAAAAGCACTTAGTTCTAGTTGCACATTTACAAGTTTGATGGCTTCGTGCGGCTTTACGAAGGGCCGTACAATTTTTTTGTATTAGGATTATCGACTCAGAATTAATCAAAGAATCGTTCTACCTGAAGCTTTTCACCCATTTTCAGAACACCTGTATTTAATTCTAATGAAAATAAGGTTTGTAAAAATAGTATATTTTCCATCAAACATTAATATTTGATTATTGATTTGCTTCATTGTCTTCCAGGGTATTGCTCTGAAAAATCTTTGTGTAAAGATGAGAGTACGATTTTGATTTTTATTAAGTTTTTATATTAGTTTTGTCAATATTTGTGAAATTTATTTTGTGTAATGTAAAATAAAGATTGTTATGTTTGAATGTAGAAATATTATGAACATAATGAATGCTTTATTTATACTGCGTGGTTAATTACCCAGCGGGAGGTTATGGGCTGGCCACATCAGATTTTTTTAATTAATGTGAACTTTACTACTAGAGAATTTGTATCAAAACTAAATTTTTCTTATCTTTTATTTTATATGGGGTAGATATAAAATAGTAAGGGAAAATTTAATCCGGGTTAGTTGATAATTTAATTTGGAATCCTTACCCAGTTTCTTAAATATATGAAATTATAATATGCCGTTAGTATAATTATAATTGACACTCTAAACTGGCTACGTTAATCCAGGCTAATTTACTTAAATTCAAATCATAGTAATACAGCAATAATAATTTATTATTTTTGTAATAAGTATTTTTGAGTCTTTAGATAGGATTATAGTTTATATAAATGTATTGTCTTATAAGATATTTTAAATTTTTCCTTTAGTCCAATCCTGGGAATTGCAAGTATTGTGACAAACCTAAGGCAATTTGCGGTACAACGCACTGAAATGTTCCTTTGTCTTTTTATAGTATACAAGTGTTCAAGCTGTTTATTACGATCCTTTGGGTTTCTATGACACAGAGTATACCTCAATCAAATAACAGTAAAGACGATATTAATCAAATATTGTGTTTTAATTAAATTCCTACTCTTTGTTTGATTAGAATTAAAAGTTTTGCCAAAAGAAGATGTAACTTTTATGGGTTTAAGTTTTTCTTTTAGGTCGTGAGTAGCGGATAATAAACTTGTGATATTAAATTGTGCCAGAGTCGATGTCGAGACTAATTCGTGTCAACTTCGCGCTAATTATGCGCCGCTGTACCAACTAATAAACTTTGATGAGCTGCGCGTCTTTTGTCGACGACGACGTCAAAGCACGGCTTTGTTATTTATAAATAAACACAATCCACAATCGCTCAAATAAGATACGATAGGATTAAGTCCTGTAACTTCTCAAACTCAATTCCGCGATAACGACAATCGGAATGAAATTAGAATATGTTACATATGTATAACATGGTACCTTCATCAATTTAATTGCAATATACAACATTTAACCTATAAACCTCAATAAGCTTGCTCACTATTGGTAGTAGAGATACGAGGTTGGTTAAATGAGCAAAATTGTGACTTTTTATATTAGAAAATTGGTCATATAGACAAAATAAAAATTGTGTTAGCGGTTCTCAAAATTTGGGACAAAATATACCTATATTTTTTAAATGGAATCATATATTTTTTATTATCTTATTGGAAAGAGTATTTTTTTTCTCTTTCCAATAAGGTAATGTTTATGTACAATTTTTTCAAATAAACGAGTTATTTACGGTTAAAAATTAAAATTTTGTGAACTGTTTTATTAATTCATTTAGCCAAGTAAGCCATGGAAACAATTGATTCTTTGTTTATTTGACTTTTAATAAGTTCTCTATGTTTAATAATGTTTAATAACTTTACAAATGAAGAAAAGTTAGATAATCTTGCTATATGGAAAGTTATATCAAGACACCATAGATACTTACAACGGTCGGCTCTCTTTCCAAAAGAGCTAAAATGTGCGAAAGAAATAATGGCTTTCAATTTGAATATTTTCTTTAATTGTTTTGTTATTACTGTAAAATAGGTTAATGAAATAATAATTTTATAAAAGACAAATGTTTCCATGGATTACTTGACTAAATAAACTAATAATAATTTTTATCTTTAAATGTAAATAATTCGTTTATTTGAAAAAATTGTACATAAACAACATTACCTTATTGGAAAGAAAAAAAAATACTCTTTCCAATAAGATAATAAAAAATATATAGTTCCATTTAAAAAATTTATATTCTGTCTCAAATTTTGGGAACTGCTGACACAATTTTTATTTTGTCTACATGACCAATTTTCTAATATAAAATGGCACAATTTTGCTCATTTAACCAACCTCGTATCTCTTCAAATAAAAAAGTTACCAATAGTAAACAAGCTTATTGAGACACCTGTATAGTAGTATTTCAAAGCCTAAATTACAATTCATTATTAAACTAACTAAATTGAAAATGATTAAAATCTGAATATAAAAGAAGCTTCTAAAACGACTATGTAAATGAAATATAATGAAATGAATATCAATTTCTTGTTATTTTTATGTATAGTTGATCATCTAAATTCTCTTATGTTATAGTAAAGTAAATGATAATATATTCCATTATCCAATTTCAATCTACCAGCTGCAGATGAATTCTATCCTAACATATATTATTTGCCAGAACCCTCATGTCGTAATTCTTATTGGAGCCACTTCTTTGTTATAGGTTTCGTAATGAATTGCATTTTTTCACTTCACTTTATATGTTCATACATATCTGACCGACAACCGTTATCAATTTTGAGAGCGAACGGATGTGTAGGTTATGTGTTTTTTAGCGAAAATTTGTAAAACTGAATGTACATATTTATGTATGCCATATTGAGTGTATCATCCTGTTTTCGAGTATAGGCCCGACCAATTTTTTAAAAAATTCTTTATATTGTTGGATATTTAAAATAATAATTCTATAATTTTTTACCTCTCGCTAAGAAGGATCTTTGGTTCTTGCTAAAAATCGCATATCCAGATTTTAGTGACTAGCAACTATTGAAATAACAAAACTACAATAGCGAACTAACTAGACTCGACCAGCATCTGAAAAATGACTAAGATGTTGTTTCAGATGCTGAAATCTTGTAAAACGTAGCGAACGCTTTTCTAATAATTTGTTAACAAATATGTTTCAATATCAGTATTAAACATATAAATTGTAAAACAATTCAATGACATTTCTTGAATGTATCAATTTTAACACTATTAATTGTTGTAGTGTTTTCATTGTGATCCTGTCAACCTAAATTCGAAGCTGAAGCCAATTATCGCTACATATTTGGAAAGCCTCTATATCTATGTGTATCTCATACGTATAATTTGGAACTCAGGTGTTCTCATTCTGCCTGTTCCCTTACGAAGTCTGTTGAGAGAATTTAATTGGCAGAATCGTGCTTCAGGAAGCTAAAGCCTTTAGGAGTGGTTCACTCCTTTACTAGGTCACGTGGACAACCTTACGTGTCCTGCAACATACATCCTCATTGGGTTACTACTTCATAATTCGCTTAAGGAATAAAAAGAAAAGAATTTCTGCAAAAGAAATCAGATACTTAAAACTTCCTTCGAGTGTGTTAAATATAAATAGATTTTTATGCAGTGCTAAATGAATCAAGCTGTTTAACGATTTTACTATAAAATAAAGTATATATAAATACATCCTACTTTTCTAGAGAATAGTACGAGGGCTGTTCTCTTAATTTCAAAGCTAAATATAGCAAAAAAGGTATTTCATTATAAAAATCGTATTACATTTTCTCAAAATATTCCCCATTACAGTAAATACATTGTGGCATTTAAAGGAACCAGTTTTCAAGAAAATTTTCCATGTTTCTGAAACTAAAGGTTTGTTTATCTATTTGAAATCATCGACAGCTATATTGGCCGATATAAAATACATTCCCCGGAATTATTTATCTTTGACCTGAGAAAAAAAAGAAGACGTTAGGTCCCACGTCGGATTATATGAGTATAGTGGATGACCTATCAATTTAAGCTACTGTTCCAACGGCTATATGAGGATGATGAGCGTTAACATGATGCAATATGAATTTTCTTCTTGGTCTTTATAATGCATTAACGGATCTTTTGAAAGATTGCAAACAAGCACACCATAGTATACCAAT
Organism: Ophonus ardosiacus; assembly: GCA_943142095.1. Taxonomy (NCBI): domain Eukaryota; kingdom Metazoa; phylum Arthropoda; class Insecta; order Coleoptera; family Carabidae; genus Ophonus; species Ophonus ardosiacus. The sequence continues at coordinate 12,490,971 of OW964830.1, read as the reverse complement.
AAGAATAGATTGCAGTGTAATTTTACTAGGCTATATTTGCAACATGCAAACTTGAAACTGAACCCAAACCTGAACCGAAAAACCGAAACCGGAATTTTTTATGAACCTATTTTTGTCAAGGTCAATAAACCTGAACCCTTTTAAATTCAGATTCGATTCAGTGGTGGGATCCCAAGACTACACTATGACAGCGTTTCCCTAACAACCATAGAAGTTGATTGGGAAAGGAAGGTGAAACGTAAGGGATATTTTGCGCTACGGTATCATTGGCAAGAGCCAACAAAGTGTCTGACATCTGGTGGCAAAATCAAACATACAAGTTGTAGGGAAAACGTTGTGCTGTCATATAGGGTTATAAGCAAACAAAAACAAAAAATGACCAACAAATCGAAGAGATATTGTTCTGTACCGCAGTGAAATAATTATGCAGTGCTGACATATTCGTTCATTATTTCCCAAAAAGAGAAATATTAAAAAATAAGTGGAAAATCGCGTTAAAAATCGGAAAGGACATATCACCGTTCACAATGTTTTTTACCTAAGCGATTTTATTCCATGTAAGTATTTATAAAAATTTATGCTTCAAAACATTATTAGATTGTTTTTGTAGTCATTAAAATAAAAATATTTAAAAAAAATGAGATACCAAGCCAAAAATTGCCGTAAAGAAAATTCGACAAAAGCCCTGTACAGAGAAGAAAAATAGAGAGACGTTACCTGTAAGTAGTAACTACTATTCTTTAATATTATATATTTATTTTAAATTGTTTATAGGAAAGACAGAGAAGAAGAAGAAACTATAAAAATACCAGAAATTAAGCAAGAGGAAGACGTGCAAAACAAAGAACTTGATGTGCATTTGTATTTAAGTTATTACGATTGAGTGGGGAGCCCCTTTCAAATTAGATATTTGAACACACAGTTCATTTATTACTATATTATTCTGTTTATCTGTCTTATATCCGCACAAGATAATATGTCCAGCTAAAAATAATTAAATTAGTTAACATGCAGATTACCTCAATTTTGAATCTTATTTTACCTTTATACGAGTATACTGCTTCTCCTTCGACCATAGGCCGCACTGCATCATTTAAATAAATGTATATATCTGACATTGTGATAAACATATTTGATTTCAATTAAAAATAACAAAATATCCTTAAAAGAGAGCAGCAAAATACAATTAGCACAAACGTAAAATATAATGTTTTCCCTATAAGTCGGTCATAAGTACTGCCATCTCTAGGATGTGGCTCTCCCGGATAGCGTAGTCAGGGAGTCCCGCCCCTGATTTGTTAAATATATAATTAAAAACTGTAAATTCAAATTAAATATGATTTTAAATCTATTAATACCACCATATTTTTGTCAATCATTTACCGCTCTGAACCGAAAATCAAACCCGAACCCAAAACCGATGAACCGTTATAATTCTCATTTTCTTATACCGAAAAAGTAGTAATCATCTTTTTGGTACGCCTTTTATACGAACAATTTTTGTTGGTCTGTCGTTGCCGACCAAACATTATAAACGAGATAACGGACCATTATTAGTTTCGTTACCAATCGACTCGATTTGCATTATCAGCTGCTATTAAATTATGAGAAATCTAGAGAGCACATAGCTTCCATACACCCAAATTACTCCCCGAGAAAGTTTTGATCGAAAATGCTCGTTGTTAAAATTCATTATTGTTCATCCGAAAAACATCGACAGTTTTTTGACGATAATGAAAGTAAACAGATGTGTATGTATTTTGGATCGATATAGGTATGTCGGTGGGTCACGTTATATCTATGAGGAACACTTTCCAGTTTTGATGTTTTGATATTTTTTATTCTTTTTGATTTTAGAATCGAAGTTTTATATTTCTTTTACTATTTTGTTAATGTTATATATGATATATCCGTTTGCAACTTATGGAATATGAAAGAAATTCAGGCTCAACCATTTGAGAGACATACCGCGAAAGCAGTTTAGTGTTATACGAGTATAAATATAATTATGTAGAGATGGAGTGAGTCAGGTGAGATGGTTTGGTCATGTGAAGAGAATGACGAGTGAACGTCTTGTAAAACTCATATATGTTGGTAAAGTTGAGGTTATTCGATTGCTTGGCCGCCCAGTGTGTAAGTGAATGAATGTGATAGCTAGTGTTCTAAAAGAACGTAAGTTTCCGAGTGGAAAGAGAGGAAGAGCATGTATGAAAACGATTATGAATGTGGCCGAGACGAAAGAAGTGTGTCTCGATAAGAATGAGTGGCGAAGGTTGATTGCTTCGTAAATTTTGTGGTGTAAAGATGTATGGTTAGTAAGAATGTTCTTAAGAGAATGGAGTGACTCAGCTGCGATGGTGAATGTAGACGAGGCGAAAGGAGAATGTTGTTAAAAAGTGAAGTAATTTAACATTGTTTCACCTAAAGTTCGCTATTTTACTATTAATATTTAAATAGCTGCCAGTGCATTTTGGCGATCCCTTGATAGATGGCTCTACATGTGGATACATTCCCTCTTAAGTCAACTATCTTTTATGAGATGCTTTACATCTCTCGCCATGCTTAGTTGGGAATTATCTCTTCAAAGAGACAGCAGTTATACCATACTGATGAGCTCTAACAAGAGCAAAACGCGTCTATGGTTACTAGCTGAGCATGGCCGGCATCTGTTGATAGCCGAAAGGTTGATTCAGACGCTGTAATCTTGTGAAACATGGCAAGTGTTTTTTTAAATATTTTATTTAACATTGTTTCACCTAGAGTTCGCTATTTTACTATTAATATTTGCTCTTATTCTTATCAATTTTTTGGGGTTTTGGTAACTGACTAAATGGGATACGCGTGATTTTATATATGTATGTAGATATAATTCCAATGTCGTTAAAAATGATGAGTATTTGAACAAATTTTTATTGCCCGTCAAATGAGTTTTCATAAACGATTCCCAAGTGTCAAAAAGGTTACACCATTATAAAAATTACCACATTTCTTTCGTCACAAATAATGTTCCCTGGTCTGTGTGGTGTACAGGGTTGATAGGTCAGTTCCACCCTAGTGACCTCTATAAAGCCACTATTGAACGAGGGTGCGGGATGTTAGAGGTGCCTGCACGGAGTGAAATATGTCGTGGACGTGCCCGTCTCTCCCCCAGCAGCTAGGGATAGTTACCACCCACGCACGTTCAAATCACATATCCATGAATACTTATAAGGGAGAGGGATATTTCGTATTAATGGAAACTTTGAAATTTATAGAAAATGACTTACTTCTTAATACATATAAAAAAAACTGTTAGTGTTAGAAAAAAAAGTTTCTATCTGTGAAATTTGACATTTTATAGGCTACTCTACAGCTCGACGCTCTACGCTACTAATTGCCATAAGTTAAAACGAGGGACAATGGTTTGCAAAAACCTGATCTCCCATGTTAATCTTCTATGTACACCTTGGAAAAAATCATCCTGATTATTACTGCAACACGTATTTTTTGTTTTATGACAATATTAATTCAATAGATACCAATTCCTATAGTTTCCTTTATATATAGACTTTAGTTGTTCTTGTATATAAAAATATAATTTCTTTTCGTCACCCATTCAGTAATGCATGCCTTTCAAATTTATTTTCACGATGAAAATACGAAAACTAAATTTGACATACCTACATATACGCTCATTTCTCATTTTCTTATTATTTATTTAAGTTATATATGGTACTGTAACATCAACGATACAGCCACTGTCATTACTAAAATATAATTCTGACTTCGAAGGTAAATTGAATATGTTTTTGTGAATAATTCCTTCAAAAGATTCAAATGCGATTTCCACAGTTGCAGCTTTTGAAACTTTATTATATCAAAGTATCTTTTTAGTAAACTATTTTTATAGTATTCAATTTAAATACGATAATTACGAGTTTCTTTCAATTAAACCTAAATTGCTGCAGCTTAGAAAGACGGACATAACGGAAAAATAGTGTCCTTTTATTTTAGAAATAGCACAACTACATGTAGGGATGATATTTGGTTCTGGATGCCATATGATAATGCTCCCTGTAGTAACATCACGCACTTTAAAATTCTATTATAGAAAACAGGCGAATGCGATTTTACTTGGTAGCATTCACTGTAGAATTCTATATTCTCTTTTTCGTTTGGGAATTTTCGGGTTTTACACTATTAAAATAGAAAATAATATGACAGTTGTATATAATAATATATTTTATTCACAATCATTATAGTAATATACAGATTCCTAACCTTTTGGAGGTTGGAAAATACGTCATCCCTAACTTTAATGACAATATCTTGGGTTGGATACAACAGATTTCACTTCCATGTCTTGGGTTGGAAATGTTTATGTAGGGGTTGCCTAGCAACATTGCCGTAAATCCCCATAATTAAGTAGGCTAAACAAATTTTAAAATATTAATAAAATTAAAGGTTATAATTCATTGATTTATTTTGAAAATTATTGATTTAAAATGAGGATGATTGTGAATAAAATAGTATACATAACCTCGGTGGGAGTTTCATAACTTCCTCGCGCATTATCTCACCTAGAGGCTTCGCCTCTCGGTAATATACATAAGCCCTCGGCTGTAATGAAACATCTCCCACCTCGGATGTAATATACTATTTATTCCTTGTGATCATTTGTACATGATATGGAAATAGTCAAACATTATTATACAAAGTACATACATATATAAGTTATACTAATGTGTAAGAAGAGATGACTTTAATTAGACATATATTTTTCAGTTGAATAGAAACATTTATTAATTAGATAATGTTGCAATTTTTCTCTGAATTTTTTAATTTGAAAAATTGTTTTGATGGTATAAATAAAATAAATAAATAAATATATCATCACGGCATATTACCCATTTCTGGATGTGCCAGTATCTACAACACATGTAGACATCGGTAATGATGGTATTAGGTAATTTATTGTAATAAAGTGCTCCTATGTAATAAATATTTTTTTCAAACATATCTATGGTGTTGCAATAGTAATTCATTTTTATTATCTATATATAAATATATAAATTGGCTTTACATTGAATTGTGATAAAATGACGTTAATACTTTCGCCTCGAGTCGTACGCTTATAGGCGAATATTATGAGACACTCATGTCACCAAAGTTTCCGAAAACAAATCCCTCATTTGATAGAATTCTAAAGTGCGTGCTGTCACTACTGCACTTCTCAGATATCCTCCTTTTAACTTTTTTAGTCAGTCTGTGTTTAAATCTCATATCAAAAAGACATATGAGTCTGTGTTGGAATCTTATATCCTAGTATTTTATATATATATACAGGATGTAAATTTTAAAACGGGTCATAGGGCTATAACATAGAAAAACAGTTTTTTGGACGCCAAAAGTTTCTATATTAATTTATTGAAAATATAATTAGTGCATATTATAAAGAAAAAATTTACTAATTTTTTGATACCAAACATATTATATTTCTGTTTCATATAAAGCCAGAAAATAAATTTACAAGTTTGCACAATTAAGAAAAAATATCAATAGCCGTGAAACTGACAGAAACAAAACAAAACAATTGTTGTCTTTAAACGCTCATTAATAAACGTTTCTTACACTTTATTTCTTAAATTATTATTATTTTCGTTTTATTTAGAAGAAATCATGAACAATTTGACTCATGAAGAAAAATTACAAATTATTAATGCTGCGCCTGCGCCACTCGCGCACTTATGACAAATTTTCGCACCTAACCTATTAAAATGTACGACGATGACAACAAAGTTCCTGCAGAAAAGAGCGACGAAATACTAATTGGACTTATTCAACAAATTGTTTACCTTTATTTTTTTATCTTATATAAGTATAATGTATTGCAATTGCACCTATAAAAGTTAGATTATACGAAATGTCAAACATAAAATTCTAAATTTTAATTTACAGTTTAGTTTCTTAATTTAGTAGCTTACTTTAATTTCATAATTTATATGCTGCATAAACCCAGCATAAATGATTTTAATTTGTTCCTTTGTAGTTTGCAGTTTTTCTTGTTTCTTATAACTTATTTCTTATTACATGTAGATCATCTTTAGTTTGTAAATACCTATTACAATAAATAATAATTGTTTCTGATATAAATATCCTATTTTTTACTTTATTTTGTGTTATTTTGTATTGGTTCATAAATTAATAACTTTAATCTTTAATTGTCTCCTATCATGACAATGTTTTGTTACTGTCACTTTCATGGCTAATGATATTTTTTCTTAATTGTAAAAATTTTTAAATTTAATTTGTGGCTTTATACGAAACAGAAATGTAAGGTGTTTGGTATCAAAAAATTCGTAATTTTTTTCTTTATAATACGCACTAATTATATTTTCAATAAATTAATATGGAAACTTTTGGCGTCTAAATATCTGTTTTTCTATGTTATAGCCCTATGACCCGTTTTAAAATTTACACCCTGTATATATATATATATATATATATATATATATATATATATATATATATATATATATATATATTGTGACGATAGGCCCTTTCGTCCAACAAGGGTTTTCCTTCCTTTTGTAAATCTGTAGTAGCACCGTCACAGTTAGATTGTTTAGTAACGTGTTTTTGACAATATGCGTTGCTTAATTATTGTTTATGTATTGTTTAATCTGAAAAGTAAGATGTATTTGTATTATTGGTAAAATATTTAATGAAATACGTACCTGTAAAAGACAATATCCGACCGTCATGATGTGAACAGACAATAAAAACATGTGCACAAGTCACCATAACCACAATTGTTGTTGTTTTAGCTACAAGTAAATGTATTTTATGTAAAAATAGCATTGTGGATATTTGTAATTTAACTTACAATAGTGTTGTGAATCAATGTAACTCTCGTTTACACATTTGATTGCATTTTTGTATTTGTTTACTTCTGGAATAATCTGACATTAGTAACCTTGCAAATGTTGACGAGTCCGTGATTCACATGATCGCGCGTGGCGCACCGCACATGGGAATGAAATTGTGTTTTATTTGAAACAATATTTGTAAATTGTTTGATGTTGTAAAATAGATTGAGGGTAAAGAAAAGTGACCAGAGAATTTGTGTAAATTTTATATAAATATTATTTATCACTTGAGACAGTAGCGACCCCCTGTACTAAGTAAAATCATCCCCGCCGCAATTTTAATGAGAAGCACCGTTAGTTTGGGTTTATAAGCCGCTGCAGAGGTCCGTGAAGCCAGAGCGGGCTCGCCCGTTCTCAGAGTCGTGCAGGCTAGGATTCTAAATAGGTCCTCCTAAACACCTCTAGTGAGAAGAGAGTCCTGATAAGGCTCCTTCGAACCGCCGAGAAGTTGAGTGCTGTATGTCAGCCGCCGTCCGTTAGAAGAATCCGCCGCGTGTAAAGGCTGAGTCCGCCGTGTACATCGCGCCGCTGATTACCCGCTAGAGAAATTGTTAGTTTTTCTAAAGTAGTAAATTTGAATACGCGTACTTACCGTGGTAACTCTGGTCACAGTTCTGCAAAGAAGGGTGATGTATTTGTTTATTTATAAACTGTGTGTCTTTGTTTTACATATCTTCGTACGTTACAATATATTTATTTAAACTACACGTATTTTTCTGTTGATATCAACCAACCCTGTGCCCTCACCTCCACTAGGCTATCCGAAGGCACGCTCCTTTTGTACCGCTGTAAACAATGGCGCCCGAGCATACCGTTCATACCCAGGAATAAAAGGAGCATAATGATGACGTCATCCATCGACCTCCGAGACGAGAACGAGGCGTCGTCACAATATATATATATATATATATACCGACCTCAGAAACTCATTGACTAAGCTAGGCATTGACCCGCTCGCTAAAGATTCCAGATTTTAATTTTACTATACAGAAATGTTTACATAGTTTTTATACTACTTGTATATTATTATACTTATTATTCACATCAATTTTTCTGATGAGGGGTTTAATAAAAATGAAAAAATATATGTTTATCTTTCCTGGAGAGCTGAAAGTGTCGTGGTAAAAGTTAGATATCTGTATAAAATATAGCTAGAATTACATTTCTGGAGAAACCTCAAGGTTTAGCATTAAAATTTGGTTAATCTTTTCATGTAAATAGGGTGTAAACTTCTTTGTGACAAGAAATAAAAGAATGTTTGGAACAATTTGTGGTTGCATTGTGTGGAGCGTTATCTTCGTGTTACATTACCCTTACTGTAAACTAACAAACGCGGGGTAATAATTCATTTGCAAGTTTCGCGCAAAGAAGGCACAAAGATTTACACGTCGCCTTGACTGCCGCTGTACACGAGGCGCGCTAGTTGCTACATGTTAACGCCGTCATAAAGTGCACCGACGGGACAGCGCTATGATTTACAAACAGAATTAACTAGAAAGAAGTCTGGCTCTAGTGACAGTCGGCTAGCTTAACACACGGATAAGCAGTACAATACAAAGAATTTCAAATTTTATTATTAGTATAAGTTGTTTTAATTTAAATACATTTTGAAAGTATGTATAATAAATTTGTTGAACAATCAAAATTTTGATGAAGCATGTTTTAAGTAGTGGTGGGAACAGGTTCCCATTAGATTCGATTTCTAAAATTATACAGATACCCGGTTATTTGAATGTACAACTAAACAATTCTCGGTTCCAAATTCAAAACTACCCGATTTCGATTTCAGAACAGAAACTATTCCGGTTCTTATTTCGAAATTGACCCAATCTCAATGGGGTCATACAAAAAAAAATATATTGATTTTTTTTATATAATTTAAAAAATTACATAATTTTATACATATATACATGAAAAATATTTAAAATTCTTATACTTTTCATTCATGATTTTCTTTCTAAACATTTTGAGTCTTATTTTGTGACGTCATGGGTTTGTACACACATACAATGATAGTTACGCACACATGTACTCGTGCACGTACTGTACATGAATGTCAGCGCAGCGCAGAGCTGACACATTTTTCTAACATAACCAATATTTTCAAAGTAAATATTTTTTGCAACAAGTTGTTTTTGTTTAAATGTAAGTAAAAATAACGAAATGTTCTAATAAATATAAATAAATACAAATTATGTGTGATTTAGATATTACCATGGTTGTATAATATTATTCTGTGCCGTCTTGCGAGAACATCTCATTGAGAAGCAAAAATAAAGTTTTTGTTCGTATTCCTAAACCTCGAGATATAAGGGAAAGATGGTATAATGCAATAAATACTCCAAAAATTTTGAAGGGTAGTCTTGCTTATGTTTGTGAAGATCATTTCAACGTAAGTAGAACTAATAAAAAACTATTTTCGTTGATATGCATTTGTTACCTCTCGCTAAGAGAGGTATTGGATTCATGCTAAAATTCGCATATCCAGATTTTATTGAATAAGCACGATTTAAGGTCCCTACAATCCGATTATAACATTTTTAAAATGATGTCTGTGTGTGTGTGTGTGTGGATGTGTGTATGTGTGTGTGTGTGTGTATGTATGTATGTATGTATGTATGTCTGGATGTTGTAGTCATGATTCCTCAAAAACTATAAGACTTAAAAAATATTTAAATGCAGTTTCCTCAATCTGACATTTCTGGGAAGAGCTGAAAAGATTTTGGTAACAATTGAACAACCGGAAGTAGTAGTTTCTTAGAAAAAAATCTTCTAAATATAATTTTTGGGAATTTTTCTTATTAAGTATTGAAGAACATACAATTCTCCATCTAATACACTTAAAATTTTTATTATATCTTGTATAGATTTAGAGATAAAGACTCTATAATTTATAGAGTAAACTAATCGCAGAGACCAAGGCACTAAGGAAACCAGTTGACAAATTCCAATGTTTATAACATGACACATGTCATTGTCAAATATCAACAGTTTTAGTGACATTCTGATAGCTTTTCTGGAAAGTATATTTAACTTTTCTTATTGTTTTATTAATTAAATATTTGAAATTATAGGTAAAATTATGGTAAAATGCATAAATCCATCAGAAATACCGCCAATCTGGTTAATGAATTGGAACAATCTTTGACAGTTAGAAACTTCCTCATACAATGAAAAATAGATATAATTAGAATTATATGTGTGCAGAAGACATGTTAAATATAATAAAAAACAATATTTGGGTAATGTTCTGTAAGATTTTGTTATAAATCGACGGTTCGAAAGCGAAGTGCAATACAATTCTTATATAACCTAATATGGAAATGGCGAGAGGTCTTGTGCTGGCCACAACAGATTTTTTATTTTATTCAATAGCTTGAAGAAGATGCCGAAAATCAATTTTCTGCAAATTATTTGAATTCGCTTCTTCAAAATTAATTTCCATAATCAAATTATTCAATATACAATAAATACAGAAGCACGAGTACAAAATAACTTGATGTCACGTTTGCTTTCAAGTCAAATAACATAAACGTCAAACGTAGTTCCATTTTTATTTGATAGGAGGGACTACGGTCACGGTCGCAAACCCATGACGTCATTTGAAATTTAATATAAACTTTAAAAATTATTTCTGTAAAATTAGAAACTTATGTGACATAAAATATATATTTCTGTAAGTGGTTTTAAATATACTTTCAGAAAAAAAAAAAAATTGGAAAATGTGGTATGGCCCCATTCTGGAACCAAAGCTAATTAGTTCTCGGTTTTAGGACTGAGACATACAGAATCTCGATTTTGCAATGGGAGTAATCGGTGAAAGCGTGACGTAGATGGCAGCAAGTAAGTAAGGGACCATTACCCTTCATGCGGCATTCATGTCATTCCTCACTGACAGATGGTTGGTGCTGGAAAGAAGTATGTGGATAAGTGTAACTCTTTACAATAACCTTGTTTTAAATTAATAACTTATTCTAACTCACAAGAGTCACGCTTGCAAAACTTGGGCCAAGTATGAGAACTGTCAGTTGACTGCTAGCTGCTATTTAAATTGTATCGTGCCGGGTTCCGCTGAACATTTTTTTGGGAACCGACGCCGACTGCCGAGGGCCGAGGCACTTCCTTTGAAATTTAGCTCACGAAACCACGTTTTCCTTTCAATTTCATACTTTAAAAACCGATGCAATTTTTCTTTGTTACCGCATATACAACATTGACGAATTTTCGAGCTCAATAATCAGGAACAAAAGATAAACAATTCCAAGTCGATGCCTTGCGTAGTTTCATTATAACATCGTAGATTACTCCCATTGATTCTTTACATTATTACATTTGGATACCTAACCAAAAATATTGAATTTTAAAAAGTCAGAAAAAGTTGCTGTTATGAAACTTGGATGTATTAAAACCCTAGATTTAAGCCAGGCATAATATAATGTAAAACATAATGGGCCGAATTCAGCACTCTTCTTTAACTAATGAAGCTTATCTAAAAATAACAAAATAAAGAGAGACTTATGTAATAACACATTAATAAGAAAAGGATGCAAGCTATTTCCATGGTTACTAGAGACGATCACTAAGCTAAAGAAGAGTGCTGCATTCGACCCACTGAAGATAAAACATGTACGTTATTATTAATTAGTATCCAGTCAAAGTTATTAATTTATTTTAAAATAGTATTGTGTGTCAATAACGACAAACCTAGTTTTCACAGCACAAATATAATAAATAAATAAATAAATATATATATATATATAGATATCGGTAATGATGATGACATATTTGTACCGTGCGGGCGCTTACCAGGCGTCACCTCACGGGCACTCATTGCTGGCGTAGAGAGTGCACCACAGGGGTTACTTTTGTGCCATTTAAAATTCGAAATATTTGGCGTCGGTCGGGATCGAACCCGGTTCCCCAGGTTCGCGACCAGACACTCTGGCACAAATATCATTTCCAAAATTTTGGTTAAATATCTGATGTTGTCATACTTCCGTCAATTCTATGTATTTTGTACAAATCCCATACCAAAACTTCCTTGGAAAGATTCTATATATCCAGTAACATTGTAACGCGACCATATAATATTTCCTACAAATTCCATACGAGAGATCCTTAGAAAAGATACTATAAATCCAATAAAATTATAACTGCGTAAATTGTACTTGTCACTGACATGTCAATTAGAGTTATTTTAATATATATATATATATATATATATATATATATATATATATATATGCAAAGCTGGCTGATTTATGAAAGTTAATCTCTTCATAATTGTTTAACTCTATATCTATTGAATATCAAGCAAAATGTATAATCAAACAGTATAGAGAATAAGATATTCTTTCATATTGATAATCATATAAAATCTCAAAAAATGATATTTAGCTGCGTTTTCTCAAGAAAATCTGTTAAGAATTTAAATAAGGGAACCTCCGGTTAATCAATTATAACCAAAATCTAATCAGCTATTCACATGGATGTAAAGAAGAGGAATAAAAAACGATGAAATTTCAGTTGGGAACCTTGTAGAAGTTTCTGATAATAAATAAATTGGAACTTCAAGGCCTACTTATTTATTATCAAGAAGAGGAATGCGAAAGAATTATAATTTTTAGAATTTCAGTATTGGAGTTATCGTTGCAGAAAAATTTGTCACTCACAGACACACACATACAGACACACATATAGACATCATTGTAAAACTAATAAAATTATTTTCTAGGGACCCAAAAACGTGCTTATTCATTATAAACTCACCACCGATTTTTTTGACCAAAGAATACCTTCCTTACCTGAAGGTGTCGGAAGGAAAAATTTTAATTTATTAGCCATATTAAATCTGCCCTTTTGGTTTATATCAAAATTTTACGATGTTTTGCCCCTGAAAAGGTAAACTCTTCTAAACAAAATTGGGGTTATAATCGTTGCAATAATTTCAACTTTCACTGATCTGATAAACTCATTAGCGGGAAAAAAAATGTCAAAACAAATTTGCCTGCGAGTGAAAGGAAGACGCAACAACCCTTTGCAGTTAATCACACTTTTTATGAACTCATCTGCTGCGCCAAATTAATTCCTCTATCTCTACCGAAGATTAAAACGTGAACAGCACCTGTTAAGGGATTCAGTAAAGACTGAAGAGTTCTAGGGATAGCTTCAATGGGAAAAATAAGTTTAAGGGTTTAAATATATTGAAGAATCTCACAGGAGTGGAGTGACCACTGTACTAGAAAAATGAATAATTACACAGCAGTCCAATTACGAAACGAAAATGTAAACAGTTCCGGATTTTGACATGAAATTAATGGAATTGAAGGCATGCAGCAGTTAGCGTGGTAAAAATATAAATCTTTTAATAAAGTTACAACGAAGTTTTAATTTTTTAACAATTCGTAAAATTGTAAACGCTCGCAGCATAGGAAAGAGACGTACTGGCTCGTATTCTTAAAACTCTGCCGAAAATAGGGAATTTGTGTGGAAGCGTTTTAGGATCACTAGAGCATGATTCTAATAGTTTTACAATAAAATGTTTCTCCGTGATTTTTTTCTGGTCATTAAAATAAATAAAATAAAATAAATATATCATCACGGCATATTACCCATTTCTGGATGTGCCAGTATCTACAACACATGTAGACATCGGTAATGATGACGATATATTTTACCGTGTGGGCGCTTACCAGGCGTCACCTCACGGGCACTCATAGCTGGTGTGGAGAGTGCACCACAGGGGTCACTTTTGTGCCATTTAAAATTGGAAATATTTGGCGTCTGTTGGGATCGAACCCGGTTCTCCCAGGTTCGCGACCAGACATTCGGGCACGCGGCCACGGGACCGTGTCCCGTCAATAAAATAATTTCAAGAATACAAATTTTTCACACATCTACGAACCTAGACCCATAATAGTTCAACAAACAAATTATAAAACATACGCAAATGGCGAGATATTTTTAAAAATTTCTTTAGACTAGTATAAAATATAGATTTTAAACTCACAAAAACTGAATATGTTATTCAAGTATTCCACCATTTAATATCAGTAATACCAGCTTTTATTCTATTTGACATTGCGCATTGTATCTCCAAGCTCTGCAAATTCTTCTGTATTGTCATATATGTTTTGCAAGGTAGGATTTACTGTATGCAAGGGATTTTTACGAAGTTGTTTTTCATTGTTCTAAAAGTAAACGGTCACGGTAAAAGGTAAATCTGGACTAGAATATGACCCTTAAAATGTCGGTAGAACTAGTATCAGCAAGCATTTGGCTCACAGTTTTTTAAAGATAAAGTATATATTTATAGTACTTAGCCGAAAGAATTTTGTATAAATTTCTATCCATCTGTCTAGATTTTATAATTTGTTGAAAATGTAAACCAGTCGAATTTTTATGTGTTTGGACTCGTATAATGAAGACCTGATTAGGTTTTGCTTAATTTAGTGCTTAATCTGAACCAATTACAATGTAACTGGACATAAGTTTAACTATTACATCAACAAGATATAAACTTTAATAGATCTTTAATACACATACCTTAACTTCGACATCAATTCATATCAACTCATTTGATATTTCACTTCAATGCAATTATGCTTCAAATTTAAGTTACATTGGTGCGACTGGTCATTAATCATTTTCTTTAAATATAATTTTTTTGTTATTAAAATACTGTACTTGCCGTCAAATAATTATGGATTGGAGATTTCTATACCCAAATCATTCAAGCAGCCAATGCACGTCATCACTTAGTGTAAAAACCTTAATGCATTAAAATCACTAATAGTGAAAAATGAAATAAAATTTCAATCATTTTTAAAAAAGTGTATAGCCTTATATAATTATTAAGATGAATAGTAGAGTTCATTACTTGTCGTATATGACATGAATAATATATAAATAATGTACATCAACGTCATATTATTCGTTTAATTGTTGCTATAGTTGGCAACATTGATAATTTGTATGTTCATACTGTCAAAGTCATTATTTGAAAAATATTTTTATCGTGTTTGAAACATTTTTGTGCGTTGTAAAAGCCTATTTATAATAAAGTAATGTTAAACGCAACGCAACGACGCAACGTGACAACGCAAACACAAAATCTGTGAATCTGCCAAAGGTAACACTTCTAATGAAACAGAAGAATTCGGTATATTTCTTTGAAATTCGGCTCACTTTTATTTATTGCCTTTATATGGCATACATAAGTATAAATAAGGTTAGTATTATAAAATAATTTAAATAGAAATGGACAGTGACGAAAATATAGTATTCATTTTGTAGATGTGACAGTTCATGACCACGTCGATAATGCAGATTGCAATCTGTATAACTCTTTTCATAAAGATTCTAAAACCTCTGCAAACGTACCAGTACATGACGTCACACATCTAGTTACTTTTATTCAATTTTTATTAATGACGTGCATTGGCTGCTTGAATGATTTGGGTATACACTGATGCCAATTTTTTTAAGTGTCTATCTGTACATATATCTGTAATCTGTCAATGTCATTTTATATTGTGATATTTTCGTTAGTACTTATTCCCAATCCTATAAATTACATTCTTTTTGAAAAGAAAATGTGTGAAACTCATGAATTAAATAGTCCTGGTTCTTATAAAATAAGTTTAGGACAACGAGATTTAAATGGGCAGGCAAAAACAATTATTGCCAATGTACAGTAAAATTTTTGAAAGAAGTCCGATCAAGGCCATCTACGAATTATATCTATGAATTAAGATTTTGTGCTGTCAAATTTAGTAGTGTTTTTTACTTAGTTTTTATGAGGGTACATAATATCTTGTGTACCTCATAAAAACTATGTAAACACCACTACTAAATTTGACAGCATAAAACCTTAATTCATAGATGCAATTCGTAGATTGACCTAAGAATCAATTATTCTTACCTTTTATTTAGATTTCACCGATTATCGTATTTAACGCAAACGCGACCTGAGCTTGATGTGTGGAAAATTTTTATATTTTATATTACGTATTGCTGTCTTACCTTATTTATTTGTTATAATATTTTCTTCATTTACGATGTATTAAAAATTTTAATTAGTTTTAAATTATATGACATTTGCGTTCATTCCTGGTCATGTCATGTCAAGTTACAAGCGGCAACACCGCTGGGCAAGGGACATGGTGTGGAAAGGGATAAAAGTTGAACATCAGTCCATAATCATTTGACGGCGAGTATAGTTAAATAATATTATCTACTTGTTTCGTTATTTTGCTTACACTTGCTTCTATATTTTCGATGTATTTAAAGAAAAAAATATATTATAAAATATCTTTAAGTTATGCTATTACTGCTTTTTCAGGAAGAGTAATAAAGACACATTCAAAAATTTTTAATTGGCAAATATAGTCATATATAGATGGTATTTCTAAATAAAATTAAAATTGACGGGACAAACAGTTAGTATAGAAAAATTCAACTTAATTACATAATTTTAAAGTTCTTTAATATCAGATTCATATTATGTAAATACTAACTTACCCGTAATTATAGTTATTTAAATATTAAGCGCAGTAAGTGCTTCCTGCCGGTTGAGACTGATTTCGTCCTGATTTCGTCTCGATCTACAATACATCTGCGACATAATATATTGATTAAATTATTTTGATACAATTATACTCTTAGGCCCGGATTATACAATGACATTTAACTTGTCATTTGTCATGTTATGTGGTAGGGTACATTTGTAGAGGTGCTAGTAAAGTCACTAGATATATAAAGTACCGCAATTCATTGTATTAATGTGTTAGAGAGAGAAGAACGTTTTTTTAGACACAATATGGCGGAATCAGGCCAATCAGGGTCATATCAGGATCTAGTTGTAGTTGGCTGTGCCTATAAAAGTCACTATATCTGGGGACTTTAGCGTCAATGCTGTCATCATGTCAAACGACCTGAAGAAAACTAACCTTAATTGTATTTATTTTTTATTTTCTTTATAATTTTTATCAGTTATGTTTTGTACTTAAATGTGTGCATATTATAAAAATTGTGAACATAAAATCAATATTAATAACTATCCTTCATAGATTTATTCACTGCCGATTATTTTCTTTGTAATAACGCACTCGTTTCAAGATAATCCATTTTAAATTTGGGGCCGAAGCTCGACACAATATGGAGGCCAATTGCGGTACTTTATATATCCAGTGACTTTAGGTGCTAGGTGTAAGGTTACAATCTCGGCCTACTGATCGCCAACATTTATAAAGCTTAAAAAATTGAGGAGCTGTCTAACCTTCTATTTATACACCGTGCTTACCGTTTCGCCTCATGATCGGTAAGTAATCACAAACACTTACCGATCAGTAATTTGCAAATAAAACCTACTGGCCTGGAAACTAACAGCAAACTTTGGAAAAAAGATCGTGCAAAAAATATATATGAAGAAATTAAATACAAACTTGTAAATTTGAATATTTATAAAATCTTATTTCTTTTTATTTGTTTAACAAATTAATATTAGTGGCATAAGTATCTACATTATATTTAATTTTTTAATAACTGGAAAAACTTTTTTGGTTTGTATTAAAATGTATAATGATTTGTAAAATGAACTAAAAATTTTAAAAAAATATGTCGTAATGTAGTTGTCACTCTCGTTAGTACCTTCTCATCAATAAGAAAAGGAAAGAATGAATTAATAAACGCTTTTATATCTATAAAAATTTAATGTGATGAAGAATTCATTTCAATTTTATTTCCCTGTTGTTGTTGTGAATTACAATTTGGCTCGGCCGATGCATTCCGCTACATAAATAAGCTGAGCCCCGCGTTTTTAGCATTCCTCAGTGCGGAAGCAAAACCTCCCTCATCCCTCCACACCCATTGATCCCCGTGGCCGTGATGTATCCGAGGGAAGGAGTTTTTGTTATTTTGCGCTCTTTAGTTATGCATTAGGTGTGCCCGCCTTATTTATTAGTTTAGAATATATTCAGCCAATACTAAAACCGATTTTCCATGCAAGATTTGCAACTCAGGTGTGATACACATTCAAATTGCAAGCGAAAATTATTTTATTCTATAAATTGAAAAAAGCAATTTTTCATTCGTCTATACTTGAAAGATAATAATAATAATAATAAATTTATTCCAACAGGTAAAAACCCAATTACAGGAAAATATACAAAGCAAAAACAGTCAGATACAATAATCAGTAATTAATAATAATAATGAATAATGAAAATAATTAATTACATTATCTACGTATTGATCATTACATTACATATTGAGTTGATAGAATCAAAAAATATATCACATTTTTGACAAATCTTGTTAAAATTGGTACACATTGTATGCACTGGTAACCGCAACAAAATATTAGATTTATGAGATTGGCAATAAAACATAGTAATATGACGAGTATGTAAACGCAAGAATCTTACTGAAGCAATAGGGTAGGTGCGAAAAAAATAAATGTTATTTTTTCCTATTAATTATGAAATATAAACTAATTCTAAACATATTAATGTAAAAATTATTAGAAAATATAAAACTTTTCATTCATAATTTCCATAAATAAAGTTCGCGGTGGAATTCTTGTGACGTAGACTTTTAATAATTATATAGTTCGACCAAGTCTGTGTCTGTATGACTCATACAGGCTTGTTAGAATACCACGGCAAAGTGAAGATGTTGCATTATATTTAATTGTATCATACAAATATTTACAGTATAATTCCAAAAGAAAAATAACAGATACAAAAGTATTATTTAATAGTACGTATATTTTATAATTATTTACTTGAATACCAGATATTTTCAAGATATTTAATTCTTATATAGACAACTTCATAATTTTGCCACCAGGTGGCTGCACACTCCAGTGAATGTACATGTCATTTTTAGTGACATAACCTATGTTTTACATGTTAAAATCATATTTTATTTTTCTTTTCTATATCAGCAGATTTAAAACAAGGTAATGAAACTAATGAAATTGGGTGAAAATGAATAATTTCTTTCGAAATAGTGCTTCTCTCAAACATATAAATCGTTTCAAATAAAAATGGTAGTATTGTGTACAGAGTGTACAACCGAGAGTGTACCGCTAGGGCAAGAAAGACTGTGATTGGTACTAATAAAACACGTCACCACAGGAAAATTTGAAATAAGATTTTCTAAAAAAAAAAATATATTTTGAAAAATATACAGTTGTCACACATAAAATATGTATTAAAGTGAATAACTTGAACAATTCTTTCAGAAAAAAAATAAATTGGAAAATGCGCAACTACCCTATTGTGCGTCTAACATGTAAAGCAACAAAATTAAATCGAGAAAGTAAAACAGTGCGATCATATTCTCTTTCAGGGTAAAAATTTTCAAACCAAAAGAAAAGGAATTTAAGAAATTTACGTTGAACGGACTCGATAATATCTATTTGTGTTTGATATATTGGGTACCATATGATCACTGAACTATATACTTAGTATATAGTTCAGTGCATATGATACTAGCATATTCTAGCTTAGATCTTATAAGTGAAAAATATAAGGTACATAAAGTGTGACAATTTCTCTGCTATTTCTATAAACAAAACCATAAGTCCTACGAGAACTAGTAACTAATTCTTGAATATGAGACTCAAATGTAAGACGACTATCAAAAAGTACACCAAGATCTTTACAAGTAGTGACATAGCTTAAAGCAGAACCATTGATATTGTACGAACCAACTACATTTACATGTTTCCTACTGAATGACATTACATTACATTTAGATATGTTTAATGATAATCGATTTATTGTACACCAGTCACAAATTGCATTTAAATTATTTTGTAGCACAACACAGTCTTCGGTGGAAAGATATTTAAATGACTTGTGTAATAGTCCAGCTAGCGACTGTGATGTATTTTTTTGACATTGGAATTTCTCCGTTAAAATTGTAGTTTTGTGTTTTCTGTAGTTTGAAATATTTATGAAACAGAGGGTAAAATGTTTGGATAGCCGGATGTTACAAAAAGTCTCAAGGTTAGATCTTTTGTACGGAAATTTGTTCTAGGAAGGGTTTGTCTGTTTAGGGAGATATACCAGTGAACACGAATAGGGGAAATAAGGATTTGAGAGTCACTAGTTTCTTCCCTTAGGCCTCTGCCACAATTGAGTCGTCTGTCGGTTGTCCCTTGTCGTAACTCGTTTGACATTAACAGCACCCGAAATTGCTTTCTACAAGAGTCGAAAGGTGTCGTAGCGAGCCTAAGACTGCATCCCCATGCATCCGTATTCACGTATACGTGATCATTTGTAACCAATCACAATAGCAAATTCATACATCGGTCCGTTGTAAGAACGCAACGGACGAAAGTTGGTTAATTTTAACTTTTCACGGATACGGATTGCTTGACGCATGCTTATAAACGCAGCAACAGCAAGTTTGTTTGGATATTTTGTTGACAACCATTGATAAGCTTGAATTTTGTTGTGGTTCACTTTTTTGTTTAGTTTTTATGTACAATGGAGAACAATTTATTTAAATGTGGTATTGTGGATGGGTTATAAATTCGCAATGTCATAATTTAATGGAACATGACTGTTTCAAGGAGAAAATTGTAGGAATCAACGAAACGTTTGACATTTGTGTCGATGAAAACAAGCCAAACTGAGTACAGTTAATAATAATGTTTCCGAATTCATAATATAAAACACTCCACTACACATCAACTGAGTTTCAAATTTAATATGGATACCGGATACGGATACGGACAACGTAACTACTTGCTTTCATGGGGATGGGCTAATTTTTTACGTGCGTGAATCACGTATACGTGATCATTTATAACCAATCACAATAGAGAATTGATGCAACGGTCCGCTAGAAGAGCGCAACGGACAAAAGTTGGTTAATTTTAACTTTTCACGGATACGAATAACATGCATAACTTAACGCATGTTAATAGGTGCAGTCAGCAACTTTTTTTGTTGTGGTTTAGTTTTTTAAGTAAAATGGACAAAAACAATTTATTTAGATGTGGATATTGTGAATGGCTCATAAATTCGCAATACGATGATTTAATGGAACATGACAGTTTCAAGAGAAAAACTGTGGGAATGAATGAAACTTTTGACATTTGTGCCGATGAGAACAATATGTTAAAAATTGCCAAGTAAATTAAATACTATAATTTAATTATGTTTTTAATTTTATTGATAGTTTTGGTTTTGACAGTTGAGATTATTTTATACATATTTGTAATATATATATATATCGTTCTTTGTACTTAAAAATATATGAATATGGACATTAATTTTTATAATATGCTTAACACGTTCACTGCCGATCATCTGCCCTGTTACTGCCTGTTATGCCGGGTCTTAATTGTGGAAACTAACTATATCACTATTATTTTTACTATGCCATATGACAGAACACTTTGTCATTACATTTTTGGTAACGGGACTCTAGAAATTAGTGATGTGAGATGTATTATTAGTTTTTTATACCAGCTTATGGTTTACCTTTCACTGGCATGTCAGCATTTAGTCCCGGCAATTTACTCCCGACATATACTCATTATATTATATTATCGATTTGGTTTTCTAATACTTCTCCAAATTTTTTGTTCTGTAATTCTGCATCTGATATAAGCTTTTTGTCACGATAAGAACGTACTTTCTTTTGCACCGATGGTCCCGGCAATTGATTGTCCATTGTAGAACTCAGAGTGCCCAAAACCCAAAACCAACTATGTACCTGTATAAAGTGTACCTGAGGTGCCTATAAGAGTGCAACTGTAAGTTCCTAATGCCTGTGAGATACTGAAGCATAGAAGAATGTATATAATGATGGCACAGACGTTGTGTCATCGGCATATCACGCAAAATACCAGATGACACAACGTATGTGTCATAGGCAGTGAACGTGTTAAATGCATGAAAATAGTTTTTATTATATAATAAATACGTTTCCAATTATAAATACTGTTCTTTCTTTTAGTAAAAACGAACACAAGAACCTGTAAATTTTCAAATTCAATATAGATACCGAATACGTACAACGTACTTGCTTTCATCATCACGTATGATGGATACGTGAACACGGATGCATAGGGATGCAGCCTTACTTGTAAGTAAGATTATGGATTTTCTATCTCTTCCAATTTACTTTAATTTAATTACAATATGGCTTCAGATAATAAAACTACGACAACTTATGCAAAATAGAGGGCAAAAACATAGAAGACTATGATGGATAAAACATCATATTATCGTTGATGTGGGGCCAAATATCTTTTTTACCTCCCGCTACCCTTGATAAGGGAGGTATAGGGATCGTGCTAAAAATTACATATCGAGATTTTAGTAAATGACCACGTTTTAAGGTCCCTAGAATCCAATTTTAACATTTTCACGATGATGTCTGTATGTGTGTATGTGTGTGTATGTGTGTGTGTATGTGTAGGGATTTTGTCTTCGCTCTAACTCAAATACAAACATTCAGAAAATTCTGAAACCTTGTATTTTCATCCCATTCTAATATGAAAAGAAGCCATTAGATTTTGGTGTAAATCGGATAACCGGAAATGACACTTTACCTGAAGCTCATAATGGTTTTTCTTCAAAAAATACCATTAAATGCCATTTTTTCGCATTTTATGTCTTATAAAAATTAAAGATTATTGAATTTTCTACTGGAATACATTAATACTTTTTCTATATATTTTACAGATAAATTTAAAAATAATTTTTCTTATTAGTCGCGAAGCCTAAGATAAACACAATAATTCCTTTGTTACACAGTTCATTTTTCAAATGAATGCAACTGACAGTAAATGTCACTGTCAAAAAACTAATCACTTCAAATTAATAATAGTGACATTTTAAAAAGAAAATAGTAAATAAAGCAATAGTTTTCTGCAATGGAACAGTTTACAGCGTTAGTAAATACGTAAGTATGTATTTAAATTAATAAAAATTCAATAGCGGGAGGTTTTGTGTTGGCCACATCAGATTTTTTATTTTTACATCTTTGTATATTTTGTTTCTTTTATCATACTATTTTGTTATACATAATGTATAATTATTTCATCTAATGCCATTTCGTAAATTTTACGTTAATGTCGGCGTGTCTTTCAGTGCCGTTGTCGTAGAAATGGGAAATTACCAACTTGTGATCCGACACTGACAGCCGACATGCAACAATTCCTACAGCCACATTTCAGCGACACTGATAAAAGATTTATTGTAGAACAGGAACTGTAAATTTCTAACCTGTACTGTCAACTGTCAGTTTATTTTATAATTATCAAACTTTTAATTTTTCAGTATGGATATAGATACAGAAAATTATAAATATAACACATTTAAAGAAAAGAAGAATTGTTGATGCAATGACAGTCTGCTAAACAACAAGTAATAAGGGAAAACATTGTGACATTTCTGTTAAATTAGTCACTAAACAAAGTAGCTGGAAATGGTATCCTAGTAAATTGATATAATGCATTAAGCCTTATCCATTAATCATTATGTATTAAACATTAAAACATTCGGTGGAACTGAGGCTTTACTGTGTGTACGGCTCTCTCATCGTAGTGATTTTGTATTACTGTGTTTTATACTCTTAATTTTATTTGATTATCATTTTGTGTTATTCTTTGTGAATTGTTATTGAAACATTGTAAATCGATATAAAAGCTGCTTGAGATTAATTTTGTGAATTAGAGAATAAGAATTGTTTTAAATAAAGTCACAGCCAACTTTTGTTGTTTAATTTTATTTCTTTTTACCTCTCGCTAAGAGAGGTATTGGATTCATGCTAAAATTCGCATATCCAGATTTTATTGAATAAGCACGATTTAAGGTCCCTAGAATCCGATTATAACATTTTTAAAATGATGTCTGTGTGTGTGTGTGGATGTGTGTATGTGTGTATGTATGTCAGGATGTTGTAGACACGATTCCTCAAAAACTATAAGCCTTAAAAAATATTTAACTGCAGTTTCTTCAATCTCACATTCCTGGGAAGAGCTGAAAAGGTTTTGGTAACAATTGAACAACCGGAAGTAGTAGTTTCTTAGAAAAATTCTTCTAAATATAATTTTTTGGGAGTTTTTTTTTATTAAATATTGAAGAACATAAAATTCTCCATCTAATACACTTAAAATTTTTATTATATCTTGTATAGATTTAGAGATAAAGACACTATAATTTATAGAGTAAACTAATCGCAGAGGCCAAGGCACTAAGGAAACCAGTTGACAAATTCCAATGTTTATAACATGACGCATGTCATTGTCAAATATCAACATTTTTAGTGACATTCTGATAGCTTGTTCTGGGAAGTATATTTAATTTTTCTTATTGTTTTATTAATTAAATATTTGAAATTATAGGTAAAATTGTGGCAAAATGCATATATCCATCAGAAATACCGCCAATCTGGTTAATGAATTGGAACAATCTCTGACATGAAAATGATATAAAATAGATATAATTAGAATTATATGTGTGCAGAAGACATGTTAAATACAATAAAAAACAATATTTGGGTAAAGTTCTGTAATATTTTGTTATAAAACGACGGTCGAAAGCGAAGTGCAATACAATACTTAATAGCCTAATATGGAAATGGCGAGAGGTCTTGTGCTGGCCACAACAGATTTTTTGTATTATTTTTTTTGCTGCAAAATCTACTACATATCTACATAATTTACTTTGTCTACTTATAGGTACGTGTCTTTGTTTGAGGTATATTTTATTTTTGTGATTTAGATTTTACAATCAATGGCCGATTCTGTATGATTTCCTATTCCCTATGTTACGCAACCGCGGTATCTTAATGCGGGCACGCGTTAGGAACGCACTAGTTTGTGCCCACCTATTATTCATCGCTCCGGAAATGAGATCGTGTGCGTGCCCGGAGCCTCCGGACCGACTCCGGGCAATGCTGACTCCGGTCACACGAACCAAACTGGAGTCCGGAGAAGGATGGAAATTTTACACTTGGGTACGAGGAAATGGCAGAAATGATTACAATGAACAGGATGAATATAACAGTGATTTGAATTTGAGTTGGTTAATAGTTTAATGTAGCATCTACTTCATTCTAGTTAAATTAAATTTTATTTGACAACGAAAAATTGTGAAAATTAAACAAATATTTATTTTTGTAGGTTATAATGACATATCTGTCAGTCTGGTACTCAATTTTGCTAATCTCGGACATTGAAGTTATTGTACAGAGCATTCAAAATTATGTTTTCTGAAACTTCTTCATCGGAATTATTTTGTTTGTTCTTCTTGCACATATTTTTTGTTATGGTACGTACAAATTTACTATTATACAAGGTGCAACAAATTCGAATTTCTCGTACAAAAATCTTTTTACCTCTCGCTAAGAGAGGTATTGGATTCATCATATCCATATTTCAGTGAAAAGGTCCCTAGAATCCGATTATAACATTTTTAAAATGATGTGTGTGTGTGTGTGTGTGGATGTGTGTAAGTGTGTATGTCTGGATGTTGTAAACACGATTCCTCAAAAACCATAAGACTTAAGAATTGTTTAACTATGGATTCCTCAATCTGACATTCCTGGGAAGAGCTGAAAAGTTTTGGTAATAGTTGAACAACCGGAAGTAGTAGTTTCTGAGAAAAAATCTTCTAAATATAATTTTTGGAAATTTTTGTTATTAAATATTGAAGAACATAAAATTCTCCATCTAATACACTTAAAATTTTTATTATATCTTGTATAGATTTAGAGATAAAGACACTATAATATATAGAGTAATTTAATCGCAGAGGCTAAGGCACTGAGGAAACCAGTTGACAAATTCCAATGTTTATAACATAGTTTTTAAATGACACATGTCAGTGTCAAAAATCAACGGTTTTAGTGATATTCTGATAGCTTTTTCTGGGAAGTATATTTAATCTTTCTTATTGTTTTATTAATTAAATATTTGAAATTATAGGTAAAATACTTATATCCATCAGAAATACCGCCAATCTGGTTAATGCATTGGAACAATCTCTGACATTTAGAAACTTCCTCATAGAATGAAAAATAGATATAATTAGAATTATATATGTGCAGAAGACATATTAAATACAATAAAAAACAGTATTTGGGTAAAGTTCTGTATTTTTTTGTTATAAAACGACGGTTCGAAAGGGAAGTACAGTTCAATACTTATATAGCCTAATATGGAAATAGTGAGAGGTCTTGTGCTGGCACGTTACAGGAAAATGTTGTAGGTCTAGGCACCACAGAAATTTTCCATCGTGTTTTGTTTTTGAGGTACACGCTAAAACTTGTTTTTCGCTTATTTTGAAAATACTTCATATATCTCGCTTATTATGACATTATGAGAGATAAAGAAAAATGTTTAGATATTTTTTATACTATTTTTTACGTCAGAATAATGTGTTGCATTTAGATTTTTTCAAATCTATATTGAAAATAGTATTATCTTTTATAAGCTTTTCAATGATGTATAGGTCCCCATTTATTTGTTTTAAACATTGATAAAACTTGAATTATTAATTTTTTGTTTTATGTTTTTTTGTATCAATTTTCTGTTAATAAGAAATTTTTTCATATAAGAAACTCGAATTTGTTCCAACTTGTACATCGTACACTAGCCCAAATTATCTTACATGTACAATAATTATTATAAGCTTGGCAACACTGCATTTGCATGAACTCGTATAATGAATTTCTAAACTCTTAGTGATAAGCAATATATATATTTATATTCATCTTCTACAAGAAAATTTATTGAAATTTTGATTGAAGCAAACGTATGAAAAAGTCAAAGCGTACAATTCGCTTTCCGAACCAATATATCAGCACGGAGATACAATTCAATCTGAAATCTAGTCGCCATTGGACGGCATATGGCCATTATTCAGATTTTACATCAATTTCACTGAAAAAATGAAACAACAGCATAACAACTGACAATCAGCTCATGTGCTAAATGCTAAATGGATTGCGAATCCATTCGCTTTTGTTTTCTGCTAAATTCACAGTAACGCATTTTCAAAAAAATTTGTGATAGGTACCCATCGTTGTTAATTTTTTACTTTTGTTGTTGACAGCAAAACATATTACACATGTTGTATACTTAGAGACATTGAGATTTAGCACTTCTGAAAGATTACTTTTATAGTGTTGCAAGATTTAACACCAAAACTGGAAATTCTTCGTTTCAGATATATCCGCATGCGAAGGCTAAATGGCGCCGTGTAAATAGTTTTAATTATAACAATGGAATATAAAACAATTTTAAAATTTTACTGAACAAATTTAATGATATTCTAACACTCTAACAGCGGTAATACAAAATAAGGATTAAATAATTTAGAATTAATAATAAAATAAGAAATATTAAATGTATTTCCCAGAAAAAAAGTCATTTTTCTGCCAATTATTTCAATTTTTCAATAAATAAATATATCTTCACAGCATATTACCCATTACTGGGTATGCCAGTATCTACATTACATGTAGAAATCGGTAATGATGACGATATATTTTACCGTGTGGGCGCTTCCAGGCGTCACCTCACGGGCACTCATAGCTGGTGTGGAGAGTGCACCACAGGGATCACTTTTGTGCGATTAAAAGTCTGCACTGGCCGGGATCAAACCTAGGTGGTCACCATATTGGCAACCAGACAATTTATGCAAACAGCCACGCGACCCCATGGAGTTATTTAGGATGTGAGAATCACTACAGCGGATTATTTTATACATTTATAATTCTCTATCTCTAAATCTAATAAAAATGTTCAATGTACCGGATAGAGAATTTTATATTCTTTTATATTTTAATCGTTTAAGAATGACGTTCCTTCAATATACGTTCTAGAATAAGTCATTCTAATTCCGAACCAGAGAGAATTACTTTAAATAGTATATTATGCAACAAGTGTATTAAAAGATATTTATACATGAGTTATGTGTTATGTGTACACTATTTTTTCTAATACTATTCATAATAACTTTAAAAAAAAAACAATAAACCAATAAATTGGTTATAAAAATAATCTGAATCATAATGACAATCTGTATCTTAATGAAAGGAAAATCTGTATCATAATAAGTGTCATTCAAGAACAGATGCCACATGATTATTAAGTATATTAAAGCGTAGAAGTAGAAAAACTAACATTTAACTATCTATCCCACCCTGAAAGTTTAGAAAAAAGTGCATTAATTCTTCTTTTTTTGTCCATCGAACAGACTCCACAAATTGCACTTTTTCTTCAATAATTGCTTCATTATTAAAATATTAACACTGAAACTGTCAAGTTAAAGTCATCAAACAGATATTTACCTCTATAAACTAGAGGTGACTGACATTGTTATGCTATATCTCATAGATGCTACCCAAATATAACACCCCACAAATTAATATCAAAATATACAACCTTGGTAGTAGTCAAAATTGTTAGGAAATTAATAATACAAATTTTAACTCAACCAAAATATAATTTCAAAAATAAAAAAATGTATATATAAAAGTGTCGATTAAATCAGGGCATCGAACCCGCCAAAAACTGGGTTCGGTTTAGGTTCAAGTTAATTTGTTTTTTGAGAAATGGGTTCGGGTGCGTTTCTGGTTCAAGCATTAATAAAATTTGCGGTTTTGTTTGGGGTTCAGGTTCGGTTCGACTTAATGAAAATTGAATTAAAGTTTTTTTAATGACAAACAAATTAAAATAATTTAAAATAAAAAAATATTTTTAATATTTTTTTACATATTCAAACATTTAAATTTACCGCGATAAAAACAGTTCAATATAGTTGTTTTATTTAAATATTAATTCTGTCTGTTGTCTGTTCATTCATTTGTTTCTCTGGTTTATTCTTGCATTAAAGTATTCGTACGCGTGCTAGCGTCGGTCCTCAGTTCTCAATGTTTTTGTGACGTGAAATGAGTGTTTTTGTTGGTATTTACGAACAATTTGAACGTTTTATTTATTATTATAAACTTTATCAAGTATTTTATGTGTTATTTATACTATATTTGTTTATTTAATAGTGAAATGTGGTTATGATCCGTGATCCGTAGCTTGCAGTCCACGAAAAGAAGCAAAGGCAGACTTCGTAAAGGTTAGATATTGTATTTTGTTTTAAAATTTGTTTATTATAAATTTTTTCATAAAAATAACAATATTTCCATAGCTTATTTCATTTAAAACTATATATTTTTAATGTAACAAAAGGTTAGGTTACATTGACACAAAAATACGTAGCAGTAGGTATACGATAATAGTTTAATGAATGTTTGGAGAGTCTATCTATAATATATTTTGTTTTAATTCAGAATTAAAAGCATTATTTGGTATATTACACATAAAAAATAGACAAACATACAATTATTTTATTTACTTATAGAGTAATTATTGAAAGTATTCATAATTTTATTACAACAAAATTCCGAACGATAATAAAAACATTAAAATTATAAACCAGGTTTTTTGAATGACAAACAAATAAAAATAATTTAAAATGAAAGCCGCAATTTTCGAATTTTAATATCCGGTTCGATTCCAACTCGGGTTCAATTGAAAAATATATCTGAGGTTCGGTTCTGGGTTTGGGTTCGGTAAAATGTTACGGTTAGGTTCCGGTTTTGGTTCGGTTCAGGTTTGGGTTCGATGCCCTGGATTAAATATTAAAATATATACAGATGTTAAATTTTAAATTATTAGTTAAATATTCTAGGTAAATGTTGCAATTTTTACAAAATAATTCAACTGTTAAGCAATAATAATTAACAATAAAAATGGTAAAAATATACAAAAGAAGAAAACCTACCTTGAGTAGATTCTAGGAGTAAAAGAAGTCTACCTGGATTGATTCGTATTCACAGGGATTCGGTTTCACTTGGAAGTAATTTCTTTTACAAAATTTTGACCTAACACCTTCGAAAGAACTATGAAGGCTCCCGCGCCCGATTTCCTCATAAGATGCGTCGCGCTTTGTTTAGATAAAGTACAGTCGTACGATCAAATATAAATACGAAATGATGACACATTTCATTAAAATATTTGACAAAATAATATTAAATTACATATTTCGGATTAATTTAGTATTATTTACAAAAATTCAAAATTCCATCTTGTCTTAATTTTCAACACAGTTCGATACTCCATTATTACGTACCACTGAATATTTTACATTTAGCAACCAATATATCATCATTCATCTGCAAGTATTGTTGGTTGTGGCATTTCAGTAATCAGCTCATATTTCATATTTTCATTAGCAGCTCGGACATGGTTTAAGATAGAACAATGAGCGTTGAAAAGTTAGATTCTACAGAAAATTTTTCACCTGTTAAAAATATGCATTCTTCATAAAATTCTCTAACAAAACATGTTAAGAAAAATGTTGGTACGGTTCAGAAATTATGGGTAGTTAAAAACACATGTAATTTGTTTAGTGCATTTGCTTTTATCTCATATTTGTACATTCCATACCGCCACGGATAAAAATGAAACAACAAACTTTAAAAATTTAAATTTTCTAGCAGAATACCTGAAGCAAAATTTTGTTGAAATATGAATTACCAGATATTGTAATTAAAAACATGTAATTGCTTTGAACTCTTGTCTGTAACTTTCCACTATAAATTTATTGTATATTTTCAACAAATATATTATAAATAAATTAAATAATGATTGAAAACAATATCCACTTTTAAAATAAAAATCTGTTGTGGCTAAAACAAGACTTTTCGCCATTTCCTTATTAGGCTATATAAGTACATATTGTATTTAACATTTCTGGTACATACACAAAAATTCTACTTACATCTGTTATTAATATATTGTTATATTTTTTAATTCATTCTATTAATAAATTTCCTCCTACTCTTCTAAATGTTCGAGATTCTTCAAATCCATTGCGAGATTGGCGGTAATTCTGATGCGTAAATCTAATTGCAATATATGTATCTATAATTTTAAATATTAAATTAATAATAAAATGAGAAATATTAAATGTACTTACCAGGAAAAGCCTTCAGTAACGTAATTTTAATTTTTCAACTGGTTTCCATAGACTTGTTTGAATTATGAGATTCTTCACAAAAGATTATTTTATATATTTATAATTTCTTATCTCTAAATTTGTAGAAGATATAATAAAAATGTAAATGTATCGGATAGAGATTTTTTTGTATATTCATTAATTTTTGTAATTACATAAATTTCCGAAAAATAATATTTAGAAGATTTTTTTAAGAAACTACTACTTCCGGTTGTCGCATTATTACCAAAACTTTTTCAGATAGTCCCATTAATGATTAAGAAATACATAGTAAAATTGGTCTTTAGTCTTATAAGATTTGAGAAACCGTGTTTAATCACTAAAATCCGAATAAAATAAATAAATATATCATCACGGCATATTACCTATTAATGGGTGTGCCAGTATCTACAACACATATGTAGATATCAGTAATGATGATGATATATTTTACCGTGTGGGCGCTTACCAGGCGTCACCTCATGGGCACTCATTGCTGGTGTGGAGAGTGCACCACTGGGATCACTTTTGTGCGAATAAAAGTCTGCACTGGCCGGAATCGAACCCGGGTCACCAGATTAACCGATTCACAATAAATCTTAACCCTTTTTTACTTCACGCTACCTTAGAAAAGGGAGGTAAAGGGATGGTGCAAAAAAATCAGACATCGAAATTCTATTATATAAACAGGTCTCTAGAATTCGATTTTAACATTTAGGTGTATGTATGTGTATTTAATGTATACTCTAACCCATTTTTTAATGTCAGAAAAATTTAAAAACTCACCCATTAAAAAAACAACTGTTTAGATTTTGGTGCCAATCTGTAAATCGAGAGTAGCACTTAAATAGTTTTGTTTTTTGCTCCGTCGATAAAACAACGCGGTGGTAATGATTCTTCTAATTTATGCCTTAACGAGTAACTATTCCTAGAAAAATAACTAAATTTTTAATTGGTATAGGTATTTGAACATAAATTATATACAATTTATTTACTTATTATAATTTACTTATTTTATAATTGTTATTATTATACCAACCCCTTGTACGAAGTGTAACTTCAAGCAATAAATGAAACTGAATTGAAAATTGAAAAAATTGAATAAATTATGTATTTACCATCATTATTAAATATATCTTTATGTTCAGAGCTGGGCAGTAACTAGTTACTTTAGTAACTTAGTTACTAACTAGTTACTTTTACGTAACTTGTAACGTAACTTAGTTACTTTTTAAAATATGGTAACTGTAACTGTAACTTAACTTGCTGCGGTACAGTAGTTGGTAACTTTCCGGTTTTTAGTTACTAGTTACTTGAGTAACTTAAGTTACTAGAATGTAACTTAAGTTAGTCAAAGTAACTTAAAAAGTGGAATGTAACTTAGTCATAAAAAGTAACGGGGGGATTTAAATTTCTAAGAAATATTTTGTTGAGGCTGATGCCTTTTTTAGAAACACTAACTAAAACTGTTTTGTTTTAAATAAATGTATGTAATAATTAAATTCAATATTATTGTTGATTGATTTCAAGCCATAATAGATAATAAAATAATTACATTCATAAATAATAGAGTTTTTGTACGGTAAACAGAAAAACTTAAAATAACACATTATTTTAACTTTTAATTCTAGAATTAAAAAGTCACTAAATGTTAAATTTGACTTATAAAATATATTATTTTCAAATATTTTCCTCGCTTACAAATTATACTAAGCTGCCACTAAATCATCAAAATGATTCCAATTTTCAGGTTATACAAAATATAGTGTATTTTGTTCGTTGTTCTAAGGGTTGCAAGACTTGAATTCGTCTCATTTTTGCAAATTCCCTTCTCACAAGATAAAATGTTGCTTTTAATTTTTATGTTATATTATAATGTAGGTCCGTAGGGCCTTTTTATCAGATTTTTGGGCCCTAGGCCAAATTTTTTTTTCGGCCCCCCTCCTTTTTATAGTAAAAAACAAGTACGTACAAATATTTGTATAATTATAATGTAAGTTTATTTATTAAAGAAAAAAATTAAATTGCCTGCTGAGAGAAAAGCTGATCAATTATACAGTACCGCATGCTCGATTCTAGTTTGAGGTGAAATTTTAGCGTATTTTGTTACTCCTTTCTAGGGACGGTTGGCGATTTTGCCGATTCTCGGGAATATGTTATTAGCGTAGCGGGGCCCCAAATATTTATAAAAAGATACTGTTTCATCAAAATTTCTTATATATGTGAGCGCGGGGCCTCAGATTGAAAATCGACGTCTGATCCGAGGTTTCCAATAAATTAATCATTATCCACTAATAAGTCTAGGTAGGAAATAATGCCTGCATGTTTTATACATTATAATGGTCATGTCATGTTAGAAAGAAAGTAGATTCTTTATATCTTGGTATAAGAAATCAAAATTGAAAAATAAATTAATAAATTTTTAAAAAATCACAGCAACCGGGCCCTGCGGGCCCCTTGTCAAAGCGGGCCCTAGGCCGTAGCCTCGTGGGCTTAGGCGGTAATAAGGCCCTGTAGGTCCGTTGACATTAACTATAATAATCTGATTGGGTGTTGCCAAGCAATAACGTTAAAATTTAGGTTAACGTAGTTAGTGCAAAAACTCTCTGATATGTATCCTACACAATAACTAAGTCAACAGTCTAAGTCTACACTTCACGCCATTAAAAGTAGTTAGAAAGTAACTCAAAGTAACTAAGTTACTTTTAAATAACTTAGTAAATAACTTAGTTCTTTCACCAAAGTAACTGGAACTTAAGTAACTTAGTTATTTTTTTTTGGAGGTAACTGTAACTGTAACTAGTTACATTTTAAAAGTAACTTGCCCAGCTCTGTTTATGTTACAGTAAATATGAATAATGGGATGTTGTGCACATTACCTGGTAAATGTAGATTCGCTTAAAATTGTTTTGGCCTGCAATTGAACTATAAATATAACAACAATAACCTCACGTAACAGACAATAGTCATCACTCTTGGAAAATTCGGGATGAGTGAAGTTATAGTTGTTGTGTATGGTTGAATTACAAAAAAAAGTAGTTTTGAACAAGTTTCTACATTTACCATCAATGGCCACTATGTAATTTTACGATAACATTTACGTCAAACAAATACATATTAAAATGGCTGTAGGATATGTGCTAGCCACATCAGATATTTTATATGTTCTTGGGGTTCAAAAAGTGAGTATGACGTATATATTGCAATTGTCAAGAATAATACATTAATTAGCATTATATATACATACAAATATACGTATGAATATAAACATAATAGTGGAACATAAGTATAGTGTAATAATTTTATTAGATTTTCCTCAAGGAGTTTAAATTTCCCCTTTTTGTGGATCTAGGGCTTGAAGAATGATAAACGATGTCCTGGACAATGACTTCCGATCGTGCCGCCATATTCCGTATTCACAGGAGCTTTAGAATGTCACTTCGCACCGCAAGCTCCGGACAAAGCTCGGGAGCAGCTTTCAGGACAACTTAAACATCTTGGGATACATAATAGCGAACAAATTTGGGACAACACAACAAATTGAGAACCTATGAAAGAAAACTCGAAACCGGGAAAAGATAACAAAACATAGAAGTACCTATAATATTATACCTTGTATATGAAACAATAATAAAAATGCAAATTTGTTGTTCGAATTAAAACATTATATACACACAAATTAATTATTTAAACTACTAATTTAAGTACATATATACATATAATTAATAATACCAAATACTCATTAAATTAATTATTAATTATTAGTATTATATTAAATAATTGTTAATGGGGGATTACAGCTCAATCGAATTAAAGGAAAATAGTAAAAAATACGAATGTATATGCTGGATAACGAATATTAATAAAAAAATGAAATGGTATAATTGAGATATTTCGGAAAATATGGGTTTTTTGTTATAGCGCTTCGACACTAATATGAAAATATTTTGATTGGCGACCGGGAAACCGCCTATACATGCATTACAAATAGAGTGTTAGGAGGTGGGGATTACTACCAATGGAAGTTAAGAAATTCAAATTCGAAAGGAGGGGCTCACATTCCTGTACTGCAGTTTCCAAACAGTTTTTATTTTAACATAAATTTCTTGCATTAAACTTAATAATTTAAATATAACAGTAATTATAAAGTATGTAAACTTATACAGTGTTACAATATTCATTTATTTTTATGTAAATATAACTTAAAATAGCATATATTTCAAGAACATTTAGATCCAGTTTGATATAAAAACACATAAATGTGACGTCACGTCACCTTTTCAAAATTCGGGAAACCATAACTCGCTTATTAATAGGAATTTTTTCACCGGATTTTCATCAATAGTCTTAGTTTTCCTAATATTTTCAGATGAAATTATAAAAAAAAATGGTGTAATCCCTCATTGGAGACATTATGTAATAATTATCCTACTTTTTTTTTAGTAACATTGTTATGAACAAAGGTTCATTTCGGAAAATGTTATTTTATTTTAGAAAAACAAATAATGTGTACTAAAGCCTCATTTCCAGTTAATGTTTTAGCGAGTAGAGAATAGCTCCATAGTAGCTAGTGCGTAATGCATAAAAGCTTGTGCAACGGAACAGCAAAGAAACATTCTCAGCTGGTAGTGTGTTGTGCATAAACATAATGTACAGCGTTAAAGTTTGCAACGTCCAAGCTTTGAACATAATATATAAGCGTAATTAAGAGATAGAGATATATAGTTGTCCTTGTTTATTATTGTTTTAGTAGTTTCAAAATTTATTGCGGATTCTGCAAATGTAATAAACAAAAGTAAAACCGATGGTGAGTTCACCCAATAAATAGAAAACGTTTGTTGGAAGGAGAATGGAATAATTTGCTTCATGAAATGAGAATGAATGATAAAATCTTATTTTTCAATTACACAATGATAATAATAATTTGATGAACTTCAATCGAAAACAGGATTAGAAAAAATAGTTCATTTCGTTCCATTATTACACGAATCGCTAAATTCACATACAAATAACAATCGATATTCTAGAATTTTTTTGACATTACAGTTGATATCAGTCAGATGTCGCTACTGTCGACGTACGAATTGAAACATTTGCTGAGAATGGTCTAAAAACTTCCTGTACACTTGCGTTTGTGTATAACTCACTATGAGGCTTAAACCTGCCGACCAAACCAAACCGCTCAAAATTAGAATTCTTTTTATCTAAAAATTTAGCAACATAACGCCGTAATTCTGCACAATACACCATATACAGGCTGTTATTGTATTACAAATTTACAGTGTAAGACATACAAAACTAACTTTTT
The DNA here is from genome assembly GCA_943142095.1 of Ophonus ardosiacus. Lineage (NCBI taxonomy): Eukaryota > Metazoa > Arthropoda > Insecta > Coleoptera > Carabidae > Ophonus > Ophonus ardosiacus. The sequence continues at coordinate 12,454,726 of OW964830.1, read as the reverse complement.
CTCTTCCAGCATATACTGACTAGAGACGTAATTCCCTAAACCAATGCATAGGATGTTGTGATCGGAAGATATGTAGGCGGGGGGCTGGAAGTCATTGTGTATTATGGGCAGCGTTTTGTTATGTTATATGTCACTACTTGTCATTTTACTGTAACTTAACGTTATTTTTTGCGTGGTGTTTGTGAGTATATTATGAAGTATATCAAATTGTAATGAAAAATATAAGGAAAGTACGGATATTTCGTTTCATGTGTAAGTAACTGGGATTTTTTTTTTAAATAATATATTGAACAAAGTGTAACTTTTAGGTCTCCTGCTAATAATGGTGTAAGAGTAACGAGACTGAAATTTATTGGAAATAAAGGTGATTTGCATATTTCAAAAGCAGCTATTAGTCATTATTTTATAAAAAAAGGTAGTACAAATATGAAGATAATACGCAGCCCGCAATACACCACGGCTTCAATATGCACCCCGCAATACACCACGGCTTCCGCATATGTTCCGATCACAACAAACACCGTAAGGCGGCCTCTAGTCAGTATATGCTCGAAGTTTTTACTAATAAACTCATATCCAGAATCACAGTCTTAAAAGAGTAATTATTTACCTTAATTTTAGTTGGCTGTAACCTATCACTTCAATTATTTGTTTTTTTCTATAGCAGATTTTAAAGTGTGCTTTATTCAACCCGAAATAGTTGACAAGTAACATTTTAACCGCAAGGGTATATAAAATAATACTTTAACAGCAAGGGTAGATAAAGAACTTTAATTTTTATTTAAATAAAAACACATTATTAAAAATTACTTCTTTGACATTTGGATAGACTGCTAGATTAAATCACAATTATCACAAATTACACAGAGAGACAAAAGTTTACTATTGAATGTATCTTTCTGAAGAAAAATAATTTCACGTTTTCGGCATTGCCATTAAAAAGTTACGGTCTAATTAATGTTGGGAGACCTAAGTTTCACACACTAGTGGTTCAGTAATAATAACAAGTATCACCTTAAAAGATGACCTATAACCATATAAACTGTCATATCAAATTTCATCCAAATCGTATAAAGCGTTCTGTTATTATAAGCAAAACTATTTTTTTTTTTTTTCGAAGAACTTTGAAGCAGATTTCTGGCTAAATGGTACACTTTCCGGTAGAAGCAAGTTTGGTTAAATCGTCTTATTTTAACCTCAAGAATCTGTGGTTAAACCATGTCCCCCTATTTAAGAAACACCCTGTATATAACATAAATAAAATGAAATTGTTTTCAAACAAATTCTATAACTACCACGCTACTGAGATTTTTAAATTGTTCTTAAATCATTTAATTTATAATCGGTTTTTATAATTTTTGCTCTTTAAAAACTGCTATAGAAAAAAATAGAATTTTACACACGACGATAAAATTAAATTATCGACTCATGAAAAATAATTCACTCGCGAAATCGCTCGTGAATTAAACTTTCCGCTCGTCGATAAAATACAATTTTATCGTCTTGTATAAAAAATTATTATTTTTTTTTACAGTGAGTTTTTAAATAGTTTTATTCATTTTTTCCTTCCGTCATCTTTAGGTAAGGAAGGTATTGTCTTTGGTCGAAAAATAGGGTGGTGAGTTTTTAAAGAATAAGCACGTTTTAGGGACCCTAGAATACGATTTTATTAAATTTACGATAATGTCTATGTGTGTGTTTGTGTGTTTGTGTGTGTGTGTGTGTGTGTGTGTGTGTGTGTGTGTGTGTGAGTGACAAAAATTGAAAGTACTGGTACAAGTATATTTTCTCTGGGAAATCTGGTGGTAACATTGTGGAAAATATGGCAAAATTCAATGCGGCTAATTACATCGATCTGGCGAACAAATAGCCGGCTAATTACCCCGTATATGTTAAATTACTCCACATGGCTGACTCATAATTTACAATTATGCGATTTCATCGCAAAAATCAATCATTCACATAAACTCAATATCCGAATTCAAATCATTATCAGCGGTCTGTGAATCACACGTCAAATTGCTTGAAAGTAACTTATAAATTCATTTCAGCTGCAAGCGTTCAGTAGCTTTCAGCTTCAAAAGCAATATTATTATCTCGTTCACAGAAGATGACTGGAAGTGATAAGGATAACGCAATCCTTTTCACAAAGATTAAAATTTGAAAAGACAAATTTCCAACCATTTAAAATGTCAGTATTTATTATCTACAATTTTAATTTTAGATAATTATACAAGACGTTAAGAAATGAGTAAAAAATTTTGTGCGAATATAGGTACATTACGATGAGCCAATTCGCAATTTTTTTTTCCAAAATTGGAAAAAAATTGTGGTGAACACTAATTTTTACCTCCCGCTACCCTAGGTAAGGGAGGTATAGGGATCGTGCTAAAAATCGGATATAGAGATTTTAGCGAATAAGCACGTTTTGATGTCCCCAGAATCCGATTTTAACATTTTTACAATGATGTCTGTAGGTATGTATGTGTGTGTGTCTGTGTGTGTGTGTGTCTGTGTGTGTGTGTGTGTGTGTGTGTGTGTGTCTGTGTGTGGATCTTGTGGACACGATTACTCAAATACTATCAATCAGAAAAATTTGAAATTTTGTATACTCATTCTATACTAATGTGGGAAGAGCTCATTAGTTTTTAGTGTATATCGTATAACCGGAAGTATCATTTATACAAGCTTTTAACAGTTTTTCTTGTAAAATATTCCTTGAATATAATTATTTAGTAACTTTTACTAATTAAATTTGAATATAATTGTATAATCTTCAATTCTACGATAATAACATTTAGTAAATAACTCTAAATAACTTTAAATATGAATTTATAATATAATTTATTTTCATATATCGTCTTGCCTATGCGTCAAACAAAAACATAATTTTAATAACAATTTTGACATATTTAAACAAATGTCACTGTCAGTCACTGAAGAAATTGTATTAAAATTAATAATGAAACCGTGTTAAGGGGAATATAATGGTAAAATATTTAATTCTAAAGAAATTAAGGTTTGTAAAAATAATATATTTTCAATCATAAATAAATATTAGATGTACAGGAAGAATTTTTTCTATTTTTGCAGCACTATAAATTAATATTAATTTACAACTACACATTTACGAAATGGATCATGAACGACGAAGAATTTACAAAGATTGCGTTTCAGAGCACCTAGAAGTTGATGCTGATTTTTATAAGAATGTGTGTGTAACGATTTTTCCTTAAAATCTATTAAAATATGATTCAAAACTTCTCAAATTTGGTATTTAAAACTCATATAATTTGAAACAACATAACACATTTTAACCATTTATGATAAATAGGATGTGGTACTTAATTTGGAGCTCTAACAGTTTTTTGAGGTAAAACAATAAAACATAATTCAAAATTTCGTATTACAGACTTTTCTATTTATTGGACAACAAATTAGATTTGCCACATCAGATTTTTTAATATATTTTTACCTCTCGCTGAAATATTGGATTCATGCTAAAAATCACATAACCAGATTTTATCGAATAAGCACGTTTTGAGGTCACTAGAATCCGATTTTAACAATTTTACCATAATGTGTGAGTGTGTATGCGTGCGTGTGTGTGTATGTATGTGTGTGTGTCTGGATGTTGGAAAGACGATTCCTCAAAAAGTATAAAACTTAAGACCTGTTTAACTACACTGTAAAAAAATCCTCTGTAAAATTACTATAATTGTTATTGGCGTCCAAATTGCCTAAGTGAATTATAGTAAATTTACAGTTAAATGTAATTTTGTCTACCATTTTTAAAATTACATAAACATAAATTCCATAAAAATTTTGATACATACTTTAAGTAAATTTACATATTATTAATATACATATTTTTTTTAAAACATAATTTAGTAAAAGTACATATTTTTCATTATATTTTAAATAAAATTCACGTAGTAATAGATTATGTTTATGTTTTATTTTCCCCGGTCATAGAGCCTAATTTTCTACTCTGCCCAAGTCCATTCCCGCTAAGCTTACCTAAAATCATGTAAATTCTATAATATTAATAATTAACTCTAAATTTGTAATAAATAACATGCAATATTTTAAATTTACTGTAATAAATTTAAAATTTACTCCTATTTCATGTAAAAATACATACTAAAATAAAAACATTGAGTTTTTACATAGTACTTATAAAATTTGACAAAATTGTTATAGAAATATAAATGTATCATTGTAAAAACACAAATATTTGTAGTAATTACCTCAAAACTTGTAATAAATACAAATAGTATTTTAAATTTACTATAATAAATTTAGAATTTGTCCATAGCTCCTATTAAATTAGAAACTAAAATAAAAAGAATTGAGTTTTTACATAGTTCTTACAAAATTTGACAAAATTGTTATAGAAATATTAAAATATCACTGTAAAATTTCATATATTTATTGTAATATGAATATTACATAGTAGTTCTACTAATTTTTTACCTCCCGCTACCCTTGGTAAGGGAGGTATAGGGATCGTGCTAAAAATCACATATCGAGATTTTAGTAAATGACCACGTTTTAAGGTCCCTAGAATCCAATTTTAACATTTTCACAATGATGTCTGTATGTGTGTATGTGTGTATGTGTGTATGTGTGTATGTGTGTGTGTATGTATGTGTAGGAATTTTGTCTTCACTCTAACTCAAATACTATCATTCAGAAAATTCTGAAACCTTGTATTTCCATCCCATTCTAATATGAATAGAAGCCATTAGATTTTGGTGTAAATCGGGTAACCGGAAATGACACTTTACCTGAAGCTCATAATGGGTTTTCTTCAAAAAATACCATTAAATGCCATTTTTTCGCATTTTATGTCTTATAAAAATTAAAGATTATTGAATTTTCTACTGGAATACATTAATACTTTTTCTATATAATTTACACTTAAATTTAAAAATAATTTTTTTTATTAGTCGCGAAGCCTAAGACACAATAATTCGTTTGTTACACAGTTCATATTTCAAATGAATGTAACTGACAGTTAATGTCACTGTCAAAAAACTAATCACTTCAAATTAATAATAGTGACATTTTAAAAAGAAAATAGTAAATAAAGCAATAGTTTTCTGCAATGGAACAGTTTGCAGCGGTAGTAAATACGTAAGTATGTATTTAAATTAATAAAAATTCAATAGCGGGAGGTTTTGTGTTGGCCACATCAGATTTTTTATATTTGTAAGGGTGCATTAGCAAATATATAGAATTATTTGCTATGTAAATGTAAGTCTACATAGTTTATGTAAAACTTGTTATTACATACATATTATAGTAAAAAATTACTATAACTTTTCGACAAAATCGCTAATATTTTTTACAGTATATGTATTCCTCAATTTGACATTTATGGGAAGGGCTGAAAATATTTTGGTAACATTTAGATAATCGAAAGTAGTAGTTTCTTAAAAAAATCTTCTAAATATTACTTTTTGGAAATATAAGTTATTACAAATATTAAAGAACATAAAATTCTCTATCCGACATATTAAACATTTTTTATTATATCTTCTATAGATTTAGAGATGTAATAAATCTCACAATCCAAATAACTCCATGGAGACCAATTGAAAAATTAAAATGTTTATAATTTACAAAAAATGTCAGTGTCAAAAATCCAGATACAATATTGAAAGCTTTTTCTGGGAAGTAGATTTAATATTTCTTATTTTATTATTAATAAAATATATAAAATTATAGATACACATACGCATCAGAAATACCGGCAATCTCATAAATGAATCTGAAAAATCTAGAACATATAGAAGAGTAGGAGGACTTATTTACAGAATTAATTAAAAATATAAAATTGTATTAATAACAGATATACTTAGAATTAATGTGAGCCGAACATGAAAATGGCGAAAGGTCTTGAGCTGACCACAACATATTTTTTAATATATTTTTATTTATACGATTTTATGATTATGATATTGTATAAGATCTTATTAACCAAGATGAATATAAGTGTACACCGAAACGTTAGTTGTATAAAAATGAATACTGTTGGACTAAGATTTCGTGTAATTGTTAACACCTAATCTACACCAGCTTCGAGTAAATTTATCTTTAGTATTTTTTTATTACATGCTGCAATAAAAATAAATCATATTGTATAATCATAAATAAATAATATTTATTTTATACGAAGTGGGACATTCACGACGAATTTGGTTGTTACACTGCGGTATCCATAATAATTAATTATGTACGTATTTAAATTTAATAATGTTATACATAAATAATTTACCTATATGTATTATGATTGTATCATCACTTGTTATTATTTATAAAATATTGTAAAATGTGGTATTAAATATTTGTTCATAATTTAGTCCTCGTTTTAGTTGGTGTCCAATAATATTTGACAATATTTATCTCATCGAAAATATGTAAACATTGCTATAAATTCCAAAAGTTGTGTTAATAAGAAAATATTTATCAATCCACAAATGTAAATTTTGAACACAATTTTAGCAATTAGTAATCAATACACGTTCGGTGCAATGTTCCCATTTCCATATTCATGAAATGTCTAGTAGCACAACAACATTAATTTTCATTTAGAATTTAATAAGAATCAAACTTGTTAAACAGTACCTTCCTGTTTGTATCTAAGCGATATTTCATGACTAAATAAATTTCTCATTAATATTGATTAAAAACAATTCCTGTGATGATTCAAAATGTTTTGTTTCTAAGTCCGACGGAAGATTATGGAAAGTTGCAGCTAGATACTCCAGTAATCGGATTACTAATACGGAAATCCAGGTTGCCGGACTGACTACAGATTCCAATGTTGAAAAGCAAAATATATATTGCTCATATGAGCTTATAAAAAAAGTTCCCACGCACCCGACAAGAAATTATATATTTATCTATTTTCATTCTCCCCCTTCAATATTTATAATTCATTATACCTTTATTTATACAACATGAATATGAAAATCTGTGACATAGGCGTTTAACAGATATGAGTTATTATCTATACAGGGTTAGTTAAAAGTATGGAGACGGCGATTTATTGTCGTTAATTTTCATTTTAGGAAATTATGTTCAACATAAAAGTTTTTTAAGAAATTTTGATCTACATTTGAGAATACTTGAATTTTTATTCTTCAATTGTTTTTGAGTTACGCTTGTCCGCGTAATTTTTACCTCTCGCTAAGAGCGGTATTGGAATCATGCTAAAATTCGCATATCCAGATTTTAGTGAATAAGCACGATTTAAGGTCCCTAGAATCCGATTATAACATTTTTAAAATGATGTCTGTGTGTGTGTGTGTGTGTGTGTGTGTGTGTGGATGTGTGTATGTGTGTGTGTATATATGTATGTATGTATGTCTGGATGTTGTAGACACGATTCCTCAAAAACTATAAGACTTAAAAAATAATTAACTGCAGTTTCCTCAATCTGACATTCCTGGGAAGAGCTGAAAAGGTCTTGGTAACAATTGAACAACCGGAAGTAGTAGTTTCTTAGAAAAATTCTTCTAAATATAATTTTTTGGGAATTTTTTTATTAAATATTGAAGAACATAAAATTCTCCATCTAATACACTTAAAATTTTTATTATATCTTGTATAGATTTACAGATAAAGACACTATAATTTATAGAGTAAACTAATCGCAGAGGCCAAGGCACTAAGGAAACCAGTTGACAAATTCCAATGTTTATAACATGACACATGTCATTGTCAAATATCAACATTTTTAGTGAAATTCTGAAAGCTTTTTCTGGGAAGTATATTTAATTTTTTTTATTGTTTTATTAATTAAATATTTGAAATTATAGGTAAAATTGTGGTAAAATGCATATATCCATCAGAAATACCGCCAATCTGGTTAATGAATTGGAACAATCTCTGACATGAAAATGATATAAAATAGATATAATTAGAATTATATGTGTGCAGAAGACATGTTAAATACAATAAAAAACAATATTTGGGTAAAGTTCTGTAATATTTTGTTATAAAACGACGGTTTGAAAGCGAAGTGCAATACAATACATATATAACCTAATATGGAAATGGCGAGAGGTCTTGTGCTGGCCACAACAGATTTTTTTAAATGGGTACCTATTAATTTTACTCTACCATTCGATAGAGTGTTTTTTTTTCTCTTTACAACAGTATGTTTGTTTTTTTGTTTTTCAATTTATTTTAATAAAATTTTTACAAGGAAAAACACCGGTTCAAGTATTTACGAATACTAGGTTCATCTAAGATAGACAAAATTATTTCCAATAAAGTTGTCGGTCACAATCTTATCATTAAAAACAAATTAATAACTAAGTAAATTACATCGTTCGAGTTAGTTTATCGCTTCGCTTTTGTCTATCTTAGATGTACCTACTATTCGTAAAGACCTGAACCGGTGTTTTTCCTTGTAAAAATATTATTAAAATAAATTGAAAAACAAAAAAACATAGTGTTGTAAAGAGAAAAAAACACTCTATCGAATGGTAGTGTGAAACTAATAGGTTCCCATTTAAAAAAACCACGACAAGCGTAACTCAAAAACAATTGAAGAAAAAAAAATTCAAGTATTCTCAAATGTAGATCAAAATTTCTTTAAAAAAATTTGTATTGAACATAATTTCCTAAAATGAATATTAACGACAATAAATCGCCGTCTCCATACTTTAAACTAACCCTGCATAATGAATGTTTAGCATAAACTACTGAATTTTTCTGGTGCCAAATTTTTTTAACTTGCGCCTTAAAAACCGAATAAACTTAAGTAATGGTGTTTTAAAAGTAGACCTACAATTACGGTAATTCCGGGAGAGATGTCAGAGAACTAGGTTTTCTGAAAATAATTGTTAGATGGTACTGAAGTTGTAGTATATGATAGTGCATAAGTATCACTGAATCGCACTTTTGAAATTTTGTCGATAAAGTTTCACGTAAGGAAGTTATCGTAATTTGTTTTATTTGCATGGTGGGAAAGTATTTTAGGTATGTCTTATCTTGGTTTAATTAAGAAATATTATTTTTATTTGTGTTTTTATATCATTAATACTACAAAATAAAATTATTCTCTGTTCATTGTGTTAATACATACATATTTCATTGATATCGTATCTTAATGCACCCCGTATCATCTAACCCAGCATTTTGCAATTTTATATTTTTTTCATTTTTGTTAAGGATTTGTAAAACTGAGTAGTTTACAATAGCCAATTATAATTTACAAACACCACTGCATTTATATAATATTGCAATAAATTTTTACTGTTATTTGGCTAAGAGTTATTAGATTTTATAAAAGGTGTAGCATCTCTCCCGGACTTACCCTATAATGGGAATCTATGATTTTAGAATTTTATGGTTGCTATCTAATGAGTAACGTCTTTAGACAAAGACAGCTAGGTTGCAGAAAGAGATAATTGCGTAGTACCATGACCTCGTAGATCGAATTTAAAGCAGTCAGTACTGGATAATGTTGACTTTCGGTATTATTATTTTTGTTAGAATTTATCATCAGCTGACTAATAATTGTTATAACAAAACTGATCATAATATATATAATAAAATAAGAATCTTGTTATAAAAACTAGGTAAACCTAACTTATATGACATACCCAAAAATATTTCGCACCATAAAAATAAAATAAATTACTATAACTTTCCTACGAGAAACTATCGACAAAATTTCAAAAGTACGATTCAGTGACACTTATGCTCTGTCAGATACTCAGTACCATCTAACAATTATTTTTAGAAAAACTAGCTCTGTGTCATCTCTCCCGAAATTACCATATACCCATATTAATACTTACTAGTAAGCCGTGATGGTATTGATATGTTAGTTTATCTTCTATAAGAGCCACTGCTGTATTTACTTATTTCTGTAATATTTTAAAAATGTCTGCTATTCCCTGCTTTTCATTTATGTAGTAGCGTATTCGCAGTGTGGTGCTGCTGCGTCATTGCAGGGAATGAGTGCGGAGTGCGGACATTTACACGACAGGCGGAAGTACGTGGACAATTCCCCGGGTAGGACAGGGACATTCTTCCAGACTTGCGGACTTCATCACGTCCTGTCCACCCGGAATCTGTCATTCCCGACAACTCCAGAATTACACATTCCAAAGCAAATACACATCACAAAAATACATGAATGTATGTACATACACTCAAACAAGAGAAGATTACTTCTGCAACATTTAAAGTAAAAATATGTGTATGGGTGCATGTGTGGATACAGATAGGATTAATATTGAATTAAAACACAGCATTTTTGGAAGAAATTTATTTACTTTTTCAACAAATTATAAAATCTACACAAATGGATAGAAATTTTTACAAAATTGAGCCATATGACTGGTAATAATATTTTATAGACCGGGGCTTGAAAGGTTATTTTTGGCACAATAAAAACAACTTCGTACGAATCCGGTCTTCTTCCAACCACAGTAGGAGACGGACGTGTTTAATTGAGTTCCGTAGTGATTATGTAATTTCATAATATTAATAATATGATAGTGAAGTGAAGTGAAATGAAAATGTGCAATAATTTATAAATATAACAACGAATTATTAAGGCACAGGCCAAAATAAGGAATTTAGAAGAAGATTCTAGCAAATAACTTAGGACAGAATAGGATTAATTTCCAGTCGGTAAATCGAATTGGATTATAGGACAAAGGAACAATTCACCTCAACATAAGAGAATTGAAATGATCGGCATTAAATTCAACTACATAATAAGTAAAGACAACATTAAATTTGATCTCATAGGTATATTTTATATACATAGTCCTTTTAAGGATCTTTTCGCTTTGGGATATTAATTTTCTTTTCAGGTTTACTTTCTAATTGTAATAGTATCAACAATAAAGAAATTAGCAGTGATGGAAAGCCAACGGAATACACAAAAACTTCAATAAGGAATGAGAACAACAATTCTGAAATAAAACAGAAAACCAAGCTTCATGGAGATATCAAAAGAAAACTTTAAAATTAAGGTCATCTGGCAAATGAAATTCAAGTAAATATCTTTTAAATTTGCATCCATTTTTAAGGACAATAATTGGAGAGCCACAGTAGATAAAAACAAAAACGAAATTAAAAAAACAAACAGAGAAGATATACGAAACATAACAGGAAAGACTAAACCTAGATTGAAATGAGAAACCTCACAAAGATTATCCAGACCTCATTGACTCGCTATCGACATAAAATAAGTGGCAGAATCCCACGTTAAAAAAGTCACTCAACCCAGATTTCCATTAAAATGTTGGGGAATCCATTGGACGTTAAACAAATTTTTATGTTTCTATGTTGTGGATGTTGACTAGAGTGTGTTAGCAAGACGTCTCTAGTCCGCGCCGTGTCAAGGTGCATAGGCCGGATGTTAGTGTTTTGTCCTCTATACTCTTACAGGGTGGGCCTGGCGTATCCAGAATTTAGTTTCACGTAGTGAACAGCTCTGTTAAGAGGAATCTGATCTGAATCTGAATAAAAACAACTTCGTACGAATCCAGTGTATACAGTAAAACCTACCTTGAAAGACATGGAACGATGTGATACCCACAGAATAATTTTGCAGGGCTTAAGGATATAATGTCTAACAGAATTAAAGCTGGTCTTACTAGTAAAGACGATAGAACCCAATATTAAATGGCGGACTACTTGAATAACATATTCAGTTTTTGTAAGTTTAAACTGGTGGAAAGAAATTTTTAGAAATTTCTCACCATTTGCGTAGGTTTTATAATGTGTATGCTGAAAATTAAACCGGTAGAACTATTATGTTTGAACTCGTAACTATAGAGATAGGTTATGTTTTCAAAAATAAAAAACGGGCTCAATGTTCACAATAAAATAATATGTGCTTAAAAAAACGGCAAACGATTTATTATCCTCATTGGTCATTGGTAATATGGAATAGACTGTAGACGTAAATAAATATTAAATTCTACATGCACTGTTTGACAAATTTTTATTGTGCGATGTGATCGAAAAGATCTGAAAGATTCATCATCCATGCTCTAAATTTTAAAGTCTAACCAGTAATGCAACCAGTTATTCTTTTATACCTACGAGAGAAATAGTTTAGTTTTGCAAGACCAGTTTTTCTTTTATACCTACGAGAGAAATAGTTTAGTTTTGCAAGGCAGTCCGAGGTCAGAGACAAAATTCGCCCAATACAGTAAAATAACTTTGTTGCTTACAAAATTAACTGTTTTCAAAAAGATTCACATACAAAATAAAATGCAGTACAGGCTTTCAAAAATATGAAGCTACATATATTTAAAATTATTAATTTATATATTCAACTGTTTTATATAGTTTTCATTATAACATTCAGAACCTTGAACGATTCAATTATTTAAATACGAAGAAATATTTTGTAAAAAATTCATGGATTTCAATGGGATTTGAACCCAGGACCTTCGTATTGCCGGTACGTTGCTCTCCCAACTGAAGAATCCCTGTGAAGACAGTTCAATTTTTTCCAATGTATATCATAAGTATACCCTCCTTTCGGAGCATTGAATACTTAATAGACAGCTCGACACACTTGGTGGTTTAGGAGCCACATCCATTCATTAACTATATATTCAACTGTTTTTATACAGTTCAAATCCCGGTTAGACCATGAATTTTTCACAAAATATTTCTTCGTATTATAAATTCATCTCTCCATGGCTGATATTTTGACTTTCACTGATGATGTATTTATATATTTATGAAGTAAAAGAATCTGTTGGTAATCCCTGCAGACAGGAAGTAATCTCCCGTCGTTCATTAATTAAAATTAACCGGGCGTTATTTATTCGCGAGTTGCCAGTTCTCTCAATGCAGAGCAATTATTTTTAATTACGATACAAACAGAGCGACTTGGTTTCGTGTTATTAGCCCCATTCAACGCGACTGTTAACGATTTTTTAATGGAACAGGACTCTCTAATAATTAGACTCATAAAAATTCACGGAAATAGTGCTCTATACACGAGTGGGGAACTTTACAATCATTGCAACGCCAGAGAAATTGTTTTCGCAAATTTATCTCCCGTCATTTTTTACAGGAATTTATGAAAGAATCGTGAATTATGCTTCTTAATTTCCTATTGAAAATTTTATTATATGAATATTTAATAAAGCGTCTCAAACAAAATGAATAATTATTTCCAACTTTTCAATTCCTTTCTCAGTATATTTCAAGTTCTGAATTATTTCTCGTATTGTGCTAAACTTACTCGTACAAGTATATGAAGTTTTTAATAGAAGGAATGCTAGGAATTGTTTTGATGGCTGATATGAACTGCATTTATATCAGAACAAACCACGCAATTCGATATTTTGAAATTCCTTTAATTCTTTTTGCACCATTAATCATAATTTGTAGAGAAAATTATATACCACTACATTGCGAAAATATTACACATAAAAAGATATAAATTTTTCAATTATTTAGTAAGTAATAAATACCACAATTCCTATATGAAGCATGAAGTTCATGAGAATTATAATGAAGATACTACTGAAATGTTTGTATGTATATTTCAGACTTTTTATATTTAATATTTTCAACTCAAATATTATTTTTGTTTGATTACGATGATATATTATTACACAGAAAAATAAACCATCTAAATTGTAGTTAAATTAACTAAATAAATTTCTTATTTTTCAGCCTACTGGATGATGAGAAATATTTTACGCTCTCACATTTTGAAATGAAAGGTAACGATGAATTTTACACCTCTAATATTGAAAACTGTCCAAACAAAGTAAAATTTAAAGCAAAAACGAAATTTGCTGACAAAGGCAGGAACTGTAACGCCCTATGTGGACCGAGTTCGGAGAAAAGCTTTGGATGCAGAACATTGTTACTATTACTTTGAATAATACACAGTTTTATTTTTATATATTATATTATTTATTTCTATAATTCGTGTGACACCTTGTCATAATATTATTTTATTTTATTTATTACATTCTATTATTTTTTATATATTACTTGATCTACAAATTTCACAATAATCCAACACCTTCCCTTATTGTGGAATTTGTATTTTTTTTTTTTTTAACATTTATTTTACAATCATATCTTTCATCTTTTTAAATTTTATAGAATTGTTTGGTTTTGTTAATACATCGGCAATTTGGTTTTCAGTGTTACAATAAACAATGTCAATAATATTTTTCTGGACATAATCACGGATAAAATGATATCGAATGTCGATATGCTTAGTTCTTTGATTTACAATTTCATTTTTCATTATTTTAATTGCACTCTGATTATCAACATTCAAGATCATTTTTGTTTTAATTCCTATTTCAGAAAGTATTGAATTAATATACAGTAATTCCTTTGTGCATACAGCAGCTGCAATATATTCTGCTTCGGTGGTTGACTGTGCTACTGTACTTTGCTTTCTCGAACCCCAAGCAACTGGTCCTCCATTATAAAATATTATATAACCACTTGTACTCTTCCTTGAATCGGGATCATTTGCGTAATCTGCATCTGTATAAGCTATTAATTCCATTTCTTCATTTGTGTTGTCATTTGTATAGAATATACCTTCTTTCCTGTGTCCGTTTAAATATCGCAAGGTTCTTTTTATGTTACAAATATCTTGATTTCCAGGATTTTCTATCTTTCTACTTTCATACGCGACTGCAAAAGTGATATCAGGTCTTGTCTTCGTAGAAACATACAAAAGACTTCCAACCATTTCTCTATACAAGTCTTTTCCTATCTTCTTTTCTTGATTTATGATTATATCATCTGTGTTTTCGTATTTCTGCTCTGTTATTGGTGTTTCAACAGTTTTGCTATCCTTCATTCCGTATTTTTCTAATATTTCTTCAATATATTCTTCTTGACTTATTTTCAATCCATTTGTCCAATCAAAATTCAATCCTAAAAATTTATCCACTCTATCTTCAATTTTCATTTCGAATTCTTTTTTTAATTTTTCCAAGAATTCATTTGCTTTGTTTTCGTTTTTGATTACTACCAATCCGTCGTCTACATGAATAGCTATAATCAAACCGTCATTTATAAAAACACATGGATCTGTTTTCAATGGTTTTAAATTATTTTCAATAAAGAAATTTCTTAGACGCTTATTCCACAGAAGTGGAGCTTGTTTAAGTCCATACAACGCTTTTTTTAACAAACAAACTTTTCTCTTAGTTTCTTTAGTTTTAAATCCTTCTGGAACTTCCATTATTACTTCTTCATCTATTATCCCATTCAAAAAGGCAGATTTTACATCAAATTTCTTTACTTTCCACCTTTCTTTTACACTCAGTGCTAGAAGCAATCTTAGCGACGTTGTGTTTACAACTGGACTGTATGTTTCACTTTGTACCATTTTTTGTTCGCAACCTCGTATGACTAATCTCGCTTTGTATCTTCCGTCTTCCTTCACTTTGAAAACCCATTTTGATGTTAATGGCTTCCTGTTATTTGCTTTTGTTTTATCCACGTAGTCCCATGTTTCGTTTTTCAACAAAGCATCTTTCTCCTCTTCTATAGCTTTCTTCCATTTTTCTTTTTCTGGACCTTTTATTGCTTCTTCATAAGTTAATTTCGCATTAGGAATTGAATAATCTAATTTTCTTGGTGTTCTTAAGTTTTCTCTTCTTCTTAAATAATAATTATGTTCTTTTCCTCTATTTTCTTCTTTATTTTCTAATGTTTCACTTTCGCTTAATGCATCTTCATTGTTTTCAAACATTTCTTCACGAATTTCTTCATTTTCATTTTGTTCTTCATTCTCTGTAATTTCTTTTTCTCCTTCCCTATTTTCTATTTCTGTCTCTTGTTCTAATTCTTCTATTTCACTCTCATTTACATCGGTTTCAATTTTTATATATTCATTTTCTTCTGAGTCATAATCTTCTCTTTCGTCTTGTTTATTCTCTTTAAAAATTACATCTCTGGACATCACGATTTTTCTTTCCTTTTCTTTCCATAAGCGATACGCATTTAATCCATAACCGACAAATACCATTTCTTCGCTTCTATTTTCTAATTTTCGCAAAGGGCCTAAACGCTTTGCATATACTTTACTTCCAAAGATTTTAATTCTCTTCAAATCAGGTTTTCTTTTATTCCATTTTTCGTACGGTGTAACATTTCCAAGTACTTCTGTAGGACTTCTATTGATAAGGTATACTGCAGTGCACGCCGCTTCTCCCCACAGCTCGTTTTTCATTTTTCCGTCTAACAGTAATGCTCTTACTCTTTCCATTATTGTTCTGTTGAATCTTTCCGCTTTTGAATTTAATTGCGGGCTATATGGAACCGTATAATTCAAAACAATGCCTTTCTGTCTACACCATTTCTGCAAACTTCTTGATGTGAATTCTCCACCATTGTCACATCGTATTCGGTGTACTTTTAAATTCTTTTCTGTTTCCGCTTCCATGACATAGTTTTTGAGACATTCTTCTGTTTCATTTTTGTGTCTTAGGAGATATATTTTACAGAAATGACTGTAATCATCCATAAATGTCAGTATATATTTCTTCCCATTGTAAGTTACTGGATCAATTGGACCGCATATATCAGTATGAATGAGTTGCAGTATTCTATTAGTTTTATATGTTCCAGCTTTGAACGGCTGTCTTGATTGTTTAGCTTTTGTGCAAACTTCACAGGACATGTCTTCTATTTCTTCTTTCTTTATTTTCATACCTGTACTCATATTTTCCAACATTTTTAGACTTTTTAAATTTAAGTGACCCATTTTTCTATGCCATTGCATAATTTCTTCTGCATTTGTAAGCATTGCATGTTCTTTCTTCAACGTAACACAATACAGACCATTTCTCTTATTACCTGTTAAAACTTCTTTTCCATCTTTAGTTATTACAACTTTTTTATCTGTGAAAAGAACTTCACCTCCTTTTTCTGTAACTTTGTTAACGCTTAACAAATTTTGAGACAAATCAGGCACACATAAAACATTTTTTAAATTGCAATTGTCTGCATACAAATTTCCAACTGCAGAGGCGTTCATAGTAGAACCTTTTTTAGCTACCCCTATTCTTGAATTATATGCTTTCACATCATTTAATATTGATAGATTATTTATCATATGTTTTGTTGAACCAGAATCGACTATGAATTCTTCACTTGACATATTTACTACGTCTTTGACAGTTAAAAATGACGTATTATTTTTATTACGAAAGAAGCATCTATCTTTGGTATGGTTTGTCTTTTTGCAAATTTCACATGCCTTTCTTTTATAATAGCATGAATTTTCATCGTGGCCATCACGTTTACATATTTTACAGAAAATATTTCTTTGTATATTTTTCTTCTTAGGACAAAATTTCTGGATATGACCGGTCTCATTACATTTAAAACATGTTACTGATTTTGACATTTGTTGTTTACGATTTGATCCTATCTTGAATGCAACTTGTCTACTCTCACATTCATTATCTTTTCTCATTTTTTTCTTCTATTGTTAATCTTGACACGAGGTTTTCAATTTTTCTTTCTTCTTTTTCTGTTGATTCCCATATAGATTGGAAACTCTTGAATTCTTCTGGTAAAGATGTTAATATTCGCATTATTTCCATATCTTCATCAATTTTATTTCCAATAGCATTCAATCTGTGAGCCAAATTTCGTATTTTGGAAATATTGGTCATCATGTCTTCATTCTTGTCGAATTGAAATGTGTAGAATTCTTGTAATAGTGTATTTTTTCTGTGAAAATCATCCCTGTCGTAAATTTTACACAGTGTCCTGAACATTTCTTCTGCTGATTCGCACGAGATTATATGAGGTAAAATACTTTTGTGAATGGTTTCAATTATAAATTTCTGAGCTTTAGCGTCATCCTTCATAAACGATTTTTCAGATTTCGGTACTTTTCCTTCTACAATATCTATTAAATCGCTTGCTTTAAATATAATTGTCATTTCAAATTTCCACATTTGGAATGATTCACTGTCTTTTAGCACCACAATGTTCGATAAATCATCTCTTTGGTTGACCATTTTCAATACTTTTTTTTTTTCCTTTTTTTTTTTATTTTACTTTTTAGTTCTTTCTCTGGCGATCCCTGCCGATCTCTGGGCCCATAACCCTGTTACTATTACTTTGAATAATACACAGTTTTATTTTTATATATTATATTATTTATTTCTATAATTCGTGTGACACCTTGTCATAATATTATTTTATTTTATTTATTACATTCTATTATTTTTTATATATTACTTGATCTACAAATTTCACAATAATCCAACAAACATTACACCCAAATATGTCCATAATGTTATTAATATCCATTATCAGAACAACGAAATAATATTTTGGCCTGATATCGCTTCGTACCATTACGCTAGGAAGATTCGGGAATGGTGAGAGCAGAATAACATCAATTATGTACTAATAGAAGATAACCCCCTCAAATGTGCATCAAACTGGGCCAATAAAAGAATTTTGGTCATTATTGTGGCGAAAGATTTACGAAAACAGTTGGGAGGCCCAAAACAAACAACAATTGCGGACACGAATTTTTAGAAAAATCGGGAAGTGGACCTGAACATCGTCCAAAAGATGATGAGATAAGTTTTGGCCAACTTGCGTGCCATTGAGAACCATTGTCCGCTATCAGTTTTGTAGATAAATAAAATAAATAAATAAATATATCATCACGGCATATTACTCATTTCTGAGTGTGCCAGTATCTACAACACATGTAGACATCGGTAATGATGACGATATATTTTACCGTGTGGGCGCTTTCCAGGCGTCACCTCACGGGCACTCATAGCTGGTGTGGAGAGTGCACCACAGGGGTCACTTTTGTGCCATTTAAAATTGGAAATATTTGGCGTCTGTCGGGATCGAACCCGGTTCCCCCAGGTTCGCGACCAGACACTTAGGCACGCGGCCAGGGGACCCCATAGTAGATTAGTTTTCGTATTGTCAAAAGTTGTAATATTAACCATTAATATTTAAGTATGAATAAAATTTCGTTATTTTGCTGATTAAACATGTTGATTTTTTTCTCAAAACTTATGTCCTATACATTACACAAAGATGATTAATTAAGAGTATAGTAACTATGTTTGTACTTTATTACAAGCAACATCCTTACATTGTAGTGTCTACAAACAAGTTGGTATGGAATACGTTATACATATCTACAATATTCAACAAAGTAAGTTTACATAGAAACTCGTACTCGAAGGTGAGTAGATTCATTAGTGTTAATCCCTGCATCGTGTACTTACGGATAATTAGTTGTGGGGAGGTATTTTCGACGTGTTGTGATTAATGAAATCGCATTATTTGCTTATTAGCTTCCGTGG
The DNA here is from genome assembly GCA_943142095.1 of Ophonus ardosiacus. NCBI lineage: Eukaryota > Metazoa > Arthropoda > Insecta > Coleoptera > Carabidae > Ophonus > Ophonus ardosiacus. Next base: position 12,435,380 of record OW964830.1, on the reverse strand, counting down.
ATGTTGGAAGCGTCACAGAGGAAATTACTGTTAGACTTGTTCCCGCACCGCAATCTTCATACGCGCATAAATCATTACAATTTATTACACGCACTCCCTCTCAACGCATAAAACACACTAGAAACCTTTCCTCTGAATGAAACACTACCATATGTTTTTAACGTGTGCGTGGAATTGTTTTAACAAAGAACAAAGCTTGCAAATTTGTACAATTTGTAAACGGAAAACCTGTTAGCGTAAAATAGAAAAAAAATAGAGAGTTATTGCAACTTTAACGCAAAAATAACGTGCACTTTAAAGTCACGTGACAGCCCGAGTGCGCATGCGTACTAATAAGGTTCACGTTATATGAATAAGGAGACACGTTATATGCAGTGTTGTATAGTATTTGAAATATAAGTAATTGAAATAAGTTTTTGAATTAGATAAAACATTTCAAGTAATTATTTGAAATACTTGAAAATAACAGTATTTTGTATTTTTAGTTTAAATACTTTTCACAAGTATTTTATATTTTAATACATGAAAATACTATTATTTGTATGAAATACTATTTTTCAATATTTGAAATACATTGTTTTATTTGAAATACGTTTTTGTATTTAAAATACACAAGTATTTGAAATAGATTTATGTATTTGAAATAGAAACCCTGCGTCATGTGTTGTCTAGTAGTAATATAACATGGAATAATTCTCTAATTTTTTTTCTTAAATGAACACCTGCCTATGTTAATGTTGGAGTTTCTGTTTAATATTAATAAAAATATGCGAATAAGTTGAATACGAAAAACATTTTTACAATACCCTAACGTATCTTTATTTTCAAATAATTAAAAGTAAAAGTATTTGAAATATTTGAAAGTATTTGAAATATTGGTATATTTGAAATATTAAAAAAATAATTGTATCTTACCAAACATATGAAATACTTTTGTTTAGTATTTTGCATTTTTTATTTGAAATACATTTTTGTAAGTATTTTATACAACACTGGTTATATGCAATAGAATAGCGAGCGTTTAACGTCACACGTTATGTATTTTTTGAGGTTATGTTTCGGTGAAAAGTGTGGATGTAACCTCGTTTGTGTTGCATTTAGCGTTAACGTTAGCATGAATACACGAATTAAATGCGGTAAACATTGAAATTGAAAGTCCTTTATTTCTAAAATAAAGTGTTTTCTACATAAGGTTAACGTTTACGTTCTTTCATCTTAGAAGTTGCAATAACTCCCTAATATGTTGTGGCCAGCACAAGACCTTCAGCCAATTTGATGTATTTTGTGCAAATCCCATTCCAAAAGTTCCTTGAAAAAGATTCTATATATCCAGTAAAATTGTAACACGAACAAACACTATTTTTTACAAATTCCCTACCGAAAGTCCTATAAATCCAATAAAATTATAACACGAACATACATTATGTAAATTGCACTTGACACCGACATCTGTGAATTAATTTTTTTAATGTATCAGCTGTTTCCATAATTATATCAAAGCTGGTTGATTTTTGAAAGTTAATCTCTTTATAATTCTTTATATCTATTGAATATGAAGGAAAATGTACCTACAATAGGGCTGTTGCAAGAATTTTTATATGACTTTTAAGTATTAAATTTTAAAAGATATTGTTCTTTAAAGAGCCTAAAATTTGAAAATATCACGAAGTATCCTTTAGATATTTTACAATTAATTTTTGAAATTTGGATAAAATTTTGAATAAGTCACTTGATCTGAAACAGAATGTGACGTCAGAGTACATACATCTACAGCGGTTCTAAGGTGTCAAGTGTATTGTCAAAGTTGTCAAACAAGTGTCAAATTTTTAGATTGGTTCAAGTTGTATAATATGTAGGTAATAAAAAGTTCAAAATAAAATAAGTAATTTACGATTTTGTATTGTGCCTTCTTACAAAAATACTGTTAGGAACAAACCTACTATAGAGTTTATAAATTTTACAAAAATTGTGGCTAGAAGCAGTAGATCGAAGAGCTGATAATTTGTCAGAAAAATCGTGTCTTCATGTTTGTGAAGATCATTTCAACTTTTATCCACCTTCACGATAACAATATATTTTGTTGATTCACACTGAGATCTACATGTCCTATAGCAGATTCAATGTAAGAATCACGATCAGAACTTTAAAGTAAAATATATTATCAATTTATATAGTAAATCCAGTTTTTATATTATATTTTACCTCAACTCTTTAACACCCCTTATTTCGGTAGTAGTAAAACATTTACGAACTTCAAATAAGGGAACTTCCGGTTGACCAACTATACCCAAAATTTAATCAGGTCTTCATATGGATGTAAAGAAGAGGAATACGAAAGAAACAGACATTATCATAAAACTAGTAAAATCGTACTCTAGGGACCTAAAACGTGCTTATTCATTAAAAACCCATCACAGAATTTTTTGACCAAAGACAATACCTTCCTTACCTAAAGGTGATAAAAGGTAAAAAGAAGAGCTTTTAGATGCTCTTTAAGATGGTTCTGTCATGACATTCCGAAACAAAAGTTTCCCTAAGTAAAAGAATTTATAAAAAGAGATTTTCTAAATATTTTATAGTTTAGGGTTACAGAATTAAATTGTTGTTGTAAATATCATTTAAAATAATAAAACCGATATCTGTTACAAAGCAAACTGGCACACTCATAATATGATTTTGTTTATTTATTTTCTGTTTTCTTATATAAGTATCGAATTTAACATTTCTTGTACACACAAATAATTCTAATTATATGTACTTGTTCACTTTATACGAGCCCTGCGCCAAAAGTATTCGCCCACATCTATTTCTTATATTTTTTCATATAACAGGAAATTGTTTATGCTTATTCAATTTTTATTCCTAAACTTACTTTTATGTTATTAGAGTTAAATAATTGCTTACATAAAATGCGCTATCATAATTAATAAATGTGTAGCTACGTTGTAAAGAGAAGGGATGTAGGCGAATTCTTTTGACGCAGGGCTCGTAAGTAATCTTGTCCTACTCTTTCTAAAATGTTCAAAGTGGGTCTAATTCATAGACAGAATTGGCGATATATCTTAAGGATATACTCGTATGTACTATTTATATACATACCTACCTAAAATGTGCCTGTTTCACATTTTTAAAAACTATTTTAAATGAAAGTTTATGGAATGATTTTCTTAGTGATAATTTTTATTTTAATAATTTGTTGTTATTTGTGGAAATAATTATATAAAAAGATTAATGTCCTGAAAAACTACCACCCACTCCTGTGACGTAGAAGCACATACATTACATCATTAATAGCCAATAGGAAAATTGTTTTTCCATCACCTACGTTTATTCATATTATTTATATAAATAAACGTAGGCTAAAGTTTTTCACATGTTATTAACAAAATCTTTTAATTTGACATTTGACGCTGACATTGCTCATTGTAAATGAATAATAAAGTAATAATGGCTAATTCAAATTACACTCAAGCTAAATCGGACAATTAACCGAAGGTCGATAGCTGGATGATGGCTGAATTTATATCAGAACGATTGTTTTACTGCTACCGAAATAAGGGGTGTTAAAGAGTTGAGGTAAAATAAAATATAAAAACTGAATTTATTATATAAATTAATAATATATTTTACTTTAAAGTTCTGGTCGTGATTCTTATTTGACACTTGTTTGACAACTTGGACAATTCACTTGACACCTTAGAACCGCTGAAGATGTATGTACTCTGACGTCACATTCTGTTTCTGATCACATGACAAAATTTTATCCAAATTTCAAAAATTAATTGTAAAATATCTAAAGGATATTTCGTGATATTTTCAAATTTGAGGCTCTTTAAAGAACAATATCTTTTCAAATTTAATACTTAGAAGTCATATAAAAATTCTTGCAACAGCCATATTAAAATATTTAATTAATAATTCAATAAGAAATATTAAATGTACTTTCTAGAAAAAGCTTTCAGTAATTTCAGTCAAACTGTTGAACTGTTGACAGTGGCATTTATCTGTCAATTAGAAACATTTGAACTTGACAACTGGTTTCCTTGGTGTAGTGTGGACTTTGTAATTTATTATTTATATATCAGATTATTCTATATATATTATATTTTCTGTATCTCTATATCTATAGAAGATATAATAAAAACTTTAACTGTATTAGATATTAGATGGAGAATTTTATGTTCTTCAATATTTGTCATAACAAGAATTTTGGAAAAATAATATTTAGAAGTTGTCCAATTGTTATCAAAACCATTTCAACTCTTCCCATTAATGTCAGATTGATACGTAGTTAAAAAGGTCTTATGTATTATAGTTTTTGAGGAATCTTCCTTCCAACATCCAGACACACAGACACACACACACACACACACACACACATACACACACATACACACACACGCGGGCGCGCTCGCGCGCTAGAGAGAGAGATCATCATAAATATTTTATAAGAGGGACCTTAAAACGTGCTTTTTCGCTAAAATCTGGATATGCAATTTTTAGTATGAATCCAGTACCTCTCTTGGCGAGAGGTAAAAATTGAGAATACAAAATAATAATAATATGAAAGAAAAAGATCGTACATATGTACGCGTATATCGTATATTTAAATACGTAACTGTTTCTGCATCTAGCCTTTTGCGATGCACTTCGAAGCAAGATGGCTGCCAACTTGGAATCTTCTTTGAGTCCGCCGTGCCTCATTAAGCTGCTCTACATTTCGATTAAATATTCCTTTTGATGTGAGACACAACTTTCTAACAACGGCGCAGCGAAACAATGGACGAAGCGTCCCTACTCACATCTTACTTAACTTAAAGGTTCACTACTCTAATGAGGGATAATCCAAATACAGAACATAACTACATAAGAATCACCTCAAAGCTGGAACAAATAATTATTAATGTAACATATGAGCGGAGACATTTATAAAATCTTTCAGAGAACACATTACTGACAGCCCCAAGCCTTCCTTGACACAGTCAAGTTTTTCTTACCTCTCGCTATTGGATTCATGTTAAAAATCAAATGTACAGATTTTAATGAATAAGCACGAAGCCCCTACAAGTGGGTTTTAACGATGCAGTCTGTGTGTGTGTGTGTGTGTGTGTGTGTGTGTGTGTGTGTGTGAGTGTGTATGAGTGTATAGATATATGTTTCTAGATATGCGTATGTAGATGTGTGTGCGTGTGTATGTGTGTGTGTATATATATTGAGTAAACAATTTCTCAAATTCTATAAGACTTAAAGCCTAGTCCACCTACGGATCTATAAATATTATATAATAATTTCGATCTGATGCTCAATTTGATTATGAACATTAGATCATGATCATCTTTTATACTAAATCTTGAAACAAAGCAAATTTTTATTTCTGTGTAGTAAATCAATCTTTAATTTCTTTACTTACTCTTCTTGTGCTTGTATTTTTTTTTTTACCTCCCGCTACCCTTGGTAAGGGAGGTATAGGGATCGTGCTAAAAATCACATATCGAGATTTTAGTAAATGACCACGTTTTAAGGTCCCTAGAATCCAATTTTAACATTTTCACGATGATGTATGTGTGTGTGTGTGTGTATGTGTGTATGTGTACGAATTTTGTTTGCACTCTAACTCAAATACTATCATTAAGAAAATTCTGAAACCTTGTATTTCTACCCTATTCTAATAGGAATAGAAGCCATTAGATTTTGGTGTAAATCGGATAAACGGAAATGGTACTTTACTTGAAGCTCATAATGGTTTTTCTTCAAAAAATACCATTAAATGCCATTTTTTCACATTTAATGTCATTGGAAAATTATAGATTATTATATACATTATACTTTAATACATTAATACTTTTTCTATATATTTTACAGATAAATTTAAAAATCATTTTTCTTTTTTTAATCCCGAAGCCTAAGATAAACACAATTCATTTGTTACACAGTTTATTTTTCAAATGAATGTAACTGACAGGTAAACGTCGTTGTCAAAATAGTAATCACTTCAAATTAATAATAGTGACATATTAAATAATAAAGAAAATCGTAAATAAAGCAATAGTTATATGCAATAGAACATAATATAGTTTGAAGCATTTCTAAATACATAGGTATGTATTTAAATTAATAAAAATTATATAGCGGGAGGTTTTGTGTTGGCCACATCAGATTTTTTTTTTTAGTTTAAATAAAGAGTTACGTACAGACTATTTAAATCTTTGTATGTTTGTTTCCAGTGTTGTGAGATGTTGATATGCTTTATTAAAATTATAAATATTGACAATTTTGAGCTAATTTAGAGAGATATTAGCTATCACATCACGTATGTAAAATTTTAGAATAATATGTTTTTGATACAAAATACCTAATTAATGAGACACCATCAAAATTTTTACACACAGGCGCAGAATGCTCCTGGCGCGCCTTGGTGATGGGAATTGTATAACAGTGGATAGATATATTGAATTTGTAAAACCGTTGTCTGGGAGATCGGACCCGGGTGGTTAAGGGTTAACAGTAAATCGTAAACGCAAAACAGCGATACAAACACACATAAAAATTATTTGGTGTTGTATTTAATCAGTCAACCTGCGGTATCTTTTTTCACTCTTCAGGGAACTTTTAATGTCTTCCCCGGCCACATACCGATATTTTTCTCTACATATTTTGAAGGTGTAAATTAATTCCATTCCTGGTCTGTTTTATCACCTTACTACATCCACCCCACATTCGCTATCTCTTTCTGCCTGCTGGTGTTTCCTCGCCCTGTCCTTTTCTTGCATGTAGGTCTGGTCACGATACGATCCTTTTGCCCTTTGTGCGTAACTCTTTGTTACGTGGCGTTCACACCAACGGCCAGCGATAATCCCTTCAAATAGCCCCACGGCCCAGGGAGTACAAAGGGCCAGGGGCTTTTTTCCTCACAAATATTTGTACTTTGTCCTACTTTAAAAACTCTCCGGGAAACCCAATGCGGGAATTAATCAGAGATGGCTCTGCATTTCTCGATTTGAATTACATTTTTTTAGAGAAAGCTTTTCATTAAATTCCCAAAAGCATACATAGTAAAAAGAATACACATATGAGCAATGCGTGGAAATAATATGCAATATGTAAAAAGCAGGTAACGTTTTCATTTATTTTTTGATAAATCGCGGGTCTAGAATGAAAAGGTTATAACTGCGGGAAAAGAATGTAAAATAGCGATAAAGCTGATTTGAAATTTTAACTTGCTATTATTAAAAACATTGACTGGTAGCACAAGCCTTGTTTTAACTAAAACGCTGTTCCAAAAAAATGTCACATTTCATTATTTAATGCTAATAATAAATAATATTAAATTTATCAGAATATGATTTTAAAGCAGAACATAGTTTGTATTCAAACAAATATTTAAAAAAATCGTTCTTTAAACGTAAGGGTGAAATTACATACTGATATTCGAATTTAATATTTTTTAAAACAGTGTTTTAGTTAAAACAGTGCTTGTGCTGCCAGCCATTAATGTTGTCGAATTAACATTTTTTAATGGTTGATTACGATGATCGACTGATTTCAGAATGTAAAATTGGAAAATAATCACACATGCAATCATATATAAATTATTTATTTCCTATTATTGCTAATTTACATATTTGACTATTTCTAGCCCTGAAGAAGACTTTTGTTAAAGTCGAAACGTCGGTCAGGAAATAAATAATTTATATATGACTGCATGTCTGATTATTTTCCAATTTTACAACATTTTTTAACTCTAATAACGTATTTAACTCTATTATAAGAAAAATCTGATGTGGCCAACACAAAACCTCCCGCTATTGAATTTTTATTAATTTAAATACATACTTACGTATTTACTAACGCTGCAAACTGTTCCATTGCAAAAAACTATTGCTTTATTTACTATTTTCTTTTTAAAATGTCACTATTATTAATTTAAAGTGATTAGTTTTTTGACAGTGACATTAACTGTCAGTTACATTCATTTGAAATATGAACTGTGTAACAAACGAATTATTGTGTTTATCGTAGGCTTCGCGACTAATAAAAAAAATTATTTTTAAATTTATGTGTAAAATATATAGAAAAAGTATTAATGTATTCCAGTAGAAAATTCAATAATCTTTAATTTTCATAAGACATAAAATGCGAAAAAATGGCATTTAATGGTATTTTTTGAAGAAAAATCATTATGAGCTTCAGGTAAAGTGCCATTTCCGGTTATCCGATTTACACCAAAATCTAATGGCTTCTTTTCATATTAGAATGGGATGGAAATACAAGGTTTCAGAATTTTCTGAATGATAGTATTTGAGTTAGAGTGAAGACAAAATCCCTACACATACACACACACATACATACACACATACACACACACACATACACACATACACACATACACACATACACACATACAGACATCATCGTGAAAATGTTAAAAATGGATTCTAGGGAACTTAAAACGTGGTCATTTACTAAAATCTCGATATGAGATTTTTAGCACGATCCCTATACCTCCCTTACCAAGGGTAGCGGGAGGTAAAAATTATACTCGTATGTTTAGTTACCGAAAGTGAACTGTATACCTCAAATTTTTCACATCTTTCATGGGATTAAAGTTCTTTCTGTGTATATTTAAAAAATCTGTTGTGGCCAGCACAAAACCTTTCGTCAATTCGATGTATTTTGTACAAATCCCATACCAAAAGTTCCTTGGAACAGATTCTATATAATATCATGTAAAATCAAACACGAACACATACTATTTCTATTCTATATATCCAATAAAATTATAACATAAACATACACTAAGTAAAATGCACTTGACACTTCTTCTTATGCTTCAGCTTCCCCTATTTTATTAGAGGTAGCTGTTTCCTCTTTTCTTCCACTTATTCCTGTCCAACACATCTTCTTGACACATGCATTCCTTTCAGTCTTCTGCGATACAGTCCTTCCATCTTCTCTTTGGCCTTGCTCTGCGTGTCACTTGCGAGGAGCAAGTGACATACCAATTTTGTGATCCTACCGATCCTACACTTTCCATATTTGGTTTTGCACTTGCAACTGACATCTGTCAATTAGAATTTTTTTAATACATCAGCATCAGCTGTTTCCATGATAAATAGCAAAGCTGACTAATTTTTGAAAATTAATTTCTTTATAATGCTTTAAATCTACATCTATTGAATATGAACAAAAATATATAATCAAACTGTATAGAGAAGAATATTTTCTTTAATATGTATAATAACAAAATGTCAAAAAACAATATTTAACTGCGTTTTTTTTTAAACTGTTAAAAACTTCAAATAAGGGTACTTCCGGTGAATCAATTATAACCAAAATCTAATCAACTCTTCATATAGATGTACAGAAGAGAAATAGGAAAGAATTATAATTTTTAGAATTGTAGTATTGGAGTTATCGTCGGAGAAAAATTTGTCACACACGGACACACACACACACACACACACACACACACGCATACATACATACATACATACATACATACATACATACATACATACAGACATCATCTTAAAAATGGTATATTCGTATTGTAGGGACCCTAAAACGTGCTTATTCATTAAAAACTCACCACCGAATTTTTTGACCAAAGACAATACCTTCCTTACCTAAAGGTAACACTTAGTACAAATTAAACATTTACTATTTACTTTTATTAATAAAACATGAAAATAATAAATTTATGCGCCACAAATAATACTAAAACAAATTAAAAACACCAGTCGTTTAAAGAACACGTGTTACAAAAATAACAAATTTCTTCATTGCAAAAAAATCTAATTTAATTTTATTAATGGTCTTGCTCAGTCATTACAGCCATTATTGTTTTCAAAACATTCCGTTTCTCGACGATAATTTCAGAATATCTTTTTAGCTTTTTTTAGCCTAAGAAACATTTCTTATAAAGTAATTCTACATGTATTATTATATTACAGATAGAACTTTGTCACTACATAAATGATTAAATTTTTGGCAGATAAAACTTAGTTTCTGTACTATCTCGAAAAAGGACAGCAATATCTAAAAACTACCAAAAAATTGCAGTTACAACCTAGTTAATGAATTGGTTAACAAAATAAAAATGAGTGTTTGCAATTGTATAGAATTTTAAAGTTGGTTTTTATGCCAAAATCGTGGTTGCTATTGGTGATTTCATCCACGAAACTTGAATTCCCGCTTTTGCTACGGACTACCAAAGTTTAAAAATAGTTAAACCTAGTCCAGATTTTATTTGAACAAATGACTTAAATCCTCTGTGTTAATCCTAATCTTTGCTACTGTGAATATTTTTACGTTTCACGCAAAAAAAGTTTCTTCTCAAAGTACATTATATGTCTATGAAAGTTGAAAATTGCTTGTAACTATTTAAAAGGGGAAAAGTTTTGTTGGGATTCCTGAGAACCATAGTTGACCTGTAAAATTCTTATCCAAGATGTTATGCTTGCTTTAACAATGAGCGCTCATTACCGAATTGAGCAACTGGTAGTGCCAAAATGTAAATATGCACGAGGTACACGATTGTATTGTGTTATACCCCAATACCCCAATAAAACTATTTGCGTGAAACGTAAAAATATTCACAGTAGCAAAGATTAGGATAACACAGAGGATTTAAAAGTCATTTGTTCAAATGAAATCTGGACGAGGTATATTAGTTTTTATAATATTCAAGTTTCACTCTTAATCTCACCATAACATCTACGTCACATAACTACTCTATTCCAAATTCAGACTAGCACGAAATCCATTTTTTGAAGTAAATGAATACAGAAAATAACAAAACAATGAAAGTAAACCAAATAAGATGTGTTAAGGCCGTATCCCACAATGAAAAATACGAGCAACTTGAGTTGCCGATATCGGCAACATGACGATTATTCTATCCCACGGAATGTATGTTCTTTTAAAATCTAGGGAAATACGTTACTTAAAGTTTCTACCAGATATAGGGAAATTTTGATATTTGATCTTTAACATCCCATAAAACTAGGTAACTTTTCATGAGGTTGATCAGTTCCTCTTCCACATGTTTATTATTTAAAATATCAGTCTTCAATTGTATGTACTTAATATGCGGGCACACGTATTGTTGACAATAAAAGCATGATTTTGACAAGAATGACGCCTGCGTGATCATACGATGCTTCAAACATAAGTTATTTTTGGTTGCTGCAGCTGTATCTGTGATCTAGCGCATGCGCTTAAACGAGTTGCTCCTAGAAAGTTGCCGTTATCAAAAAGTTTAGCTGCGTACATCTAAACTAATTGCAGCTAAAAAGTTGCCTAGCACACAGCGTTTTGTCACACATACGAGCAACTGTTGTAGTTAACTGCAATAAATTGCCGATACGTTGTATCGTGGGATACAGGCTTTAGAAGATTTCCCACGATTGCCACTTGCATTTGTATGAAAGAAAAGAAATGTTGAATAACATAGGCTACCAATGGCAATCAATACTTGGAATTTGTTGTTATTAAATTTGTTAAAAAATATCAATGCGACTCCATTTATTAACTAACTCTACTGTTTAAAAATAAAACGAGCTTAACGTATGTCAAAGAATATTTAAAAAATTATTACGGCTAAACGAAAAACAATTAATACTTTTTAGAACTCAAATCGATTTACATTTAAATAGATGAAATTTCATTAAAACTTTTTTTAAAAATAGTGAATGAACCCATTTATAATATAAACATTTGCATTTTAAAGTAGATTATAGTTCTGGTTAAAATCTGTTATGAAATATGCTTTTGTTTTTTAGAAATAGCCGGACGAACGTGTACGACAAAACATAGTTAATTAGAAAATTTTTAATTCAAGCAAAAAAAATAATTTTTCTAATTTATAAATATTTTTGAAGTTTTCTTTTAGACTTTTTATTTTTATAACAAAACTTCAACAGCATTTTTAATTCGACTCGTGATTACATATTCCCTGCTTTGATTTGAACTCAAGACCACACCATGTTCATAGTCAAGTACTGTGGGGCTTAATCAATGAGCTGCACTAATAACATTAATTGATGCATATTGCATTATTGATATAATCATATACATAATATACATTATCTACTCCAATATTATTTTGATAAAAATAAAATACGAGTAGATTTACTTTTATCCTATATACCTAATTAACAAAACTGACATTAATTATTCTGACTAATTACAATTCAATTTGTTTACAAATTAAGCGAATTATCCAATGAGTCATATGATTGTAAATTAGCTTGGGCACTAAATTTTGCAATATAATATTCCCATGAAAATAAATTTTTATTCGAAATAAAAATTATTTTGCACTTAAATTTCAGTTCTCATTTAGAGAATACTTCAATTTTTGAATATTAAAAATTTTGTATTTGTTACATAGTAGCACAATTAACTATTTTTTTCAATTGATTGATCAACCAACTAAAGTTTTAATCATAACTAAATAATCATGACTAAATTCAATCATGATTTAAAATTTAATCACAATCATAACTAAATGAACTAGTCATTAATCATTTAATCATTAGTGACTTTGATATGTCGATTGTAATTTAGTTACATTTTTCAGTCATTTATACTTCAATACAGCTAAAACTAATCAATCATTAATTTACTCAGAATGACTAAACTAATCAGTCATTATTCTTTGATTATTATTTTAGTCATCAGTTATCAATCATCAATTACTTAGGCGTAGATGGGCATGGCAAAAAAGGTTGGGAAACACTGTTTTAAATGCAAACCGAAATTCAAACATTTTATTTATTAATTTGTTCAACTAAACTCATTTAATTTTTTTTTAATTTATAGGTAATTCACTAATTTCTCTTATTTATTGTGCTAAAATGGTCTGCTCACTAATATAAAAATGACTGCCCTTTTAGCACAAAAGAAAAAAATTCATATAACTATTTTTACCTTCCGTCTTCTTCAGGTAAGAAAGGTATTGACGTTTCAGGGTCCCTAGAATATGATTTTACTATTTTTACTTTGATATACATATGTATATGTATGTGTGTGTGTGTGTTTTTGTGTGTTTATATTTTGGTTATAATTGGTGTATGTGTGTGTGTGTGTGTGTGTGTGTGTGTGTGTGTTTAGATTTTGGTTATAATTGGTCAACTTCATTTGCAACTTTTAATAGTTTTTCTTGAAAAAACGCAGTTAAATATCATTTTATGATATTGTAAATATTAAAGATTATTTTATTATCTATACGATTTTACTGCATTTTATACTTCATATTCAATGTTAAAGTTAAAGAATTATAAAGAAATAAAATTTTATAAATCAGCCAGCTATGCTATACTATAAACAGGAGACAGCTACTATATTAAGATAATTTTGATTGTGTGTCTCATGCAATTTACGTGAAATAATTTTACTAAGAGCTAAGATCAACCTCATAATAACTATTTGGCCAATAATAACTAGGGATACAATTGTATCAACAATTATTATCAGCTATAATATCCCGAGGACATTGATAATTACGTAATAATTTTATGACAGTTACCAAAAGCGCGTTGCTTGGTAACAGCCCGACGCCGAAGGCGGAGGTGGTGTTACCTAAAAGCAACGTGCTTGAGGAAGTGTGATAAAATTATAAGTATTTATCAATGATCGAGGTGTATTCGGTGAGAAATTTATGAACGTGAATGTGGCTATGAATATGTTCAGTGTGAAGTGTGCAATGAGAATGAGACCTTTTTGAGTGAGAACAAAGAGAAGAAGATAAGACATACAAAAGTCAATAAATATTCTCCACATTTAGTTTTTTTATTTAATACAGTATTTTTTGATGTGTTTTCTTCTATAATTTTGTTGATTAAATCATCATTTTCATTGACAGCGTGAAAATGACATTTTTAAATTAAAACAATTAATCTTTAATTATATGTCAAAAACTGTTTGTTACTTAGCAACTTAGTGAAGTAAGTGATAATTGTCTTAGTATAATTATCAGCTATAATATACCGAGGACATTGATAATTACGAAATAATTTTATGACAGTTACCGAAAGCGCGTTGCTTGGTAACAGCCCGACGCCGAAGGCGGAGGTGGTGTTACCTAAAAGCAACGTACTTGAGGAAGTGTGATAAAATTATAAGTATTTATCAATGATCGAGGGGTATTCGGTGAGAAAATTTTTTGCAGTTTTAACATTAAATTTGCCTAAAATTTGTAATTGACAGAATTTTTGTGTTTAACATAGCCCAGTAGGTGTCACTAGTAGCTATGGACGTGAATGTGGCTATGAATATGTTCAGTGTGAAGTGTGCAATGAGAATGAGATCTCTTTGAGTGAGACCAAAGAGAAGAAGATAAGACATACAAAAGTCCATAAATATTCTCCACATTTAGTTTTTCATTTAATACAGTATTTTTTATGTGTTTTCTTCTATAATTTTGTTGATTAAATCATCATTTTTATTGACAGCGTGAAAATGACATTTTCAAAATAAAACAATTAATCTTTAATTATTTGTCAAAAAGTGTTTGTTACTTAGCAACTTGGTGACATAAGTGATAATTGTCTTAGGATAATTATCAGTGTAAGTTTGTTTTGATTGGTTACTTTCGCACACGTGGTCAGCAATAAAGGGATTCAATTGGATAATTTTTTAACCAAAAAATTTTCAGTGTAAGTTTGTTTTGATTGGTTACTTTCGCACACGTGGTCAGCAATAAAAGGATTCAATTGGATTATTTTTTAACCAAAAAATTTTCAAAGAAATTATTCGCCAAATAAAATTATTAGGAGGTGGATATCTAAGCCCTAAAAATATATAATCTTTTGTAAGAAACTTTCTGTATCAAATTTATACATAAAACTGACGAAAGGTGTTGACCACATCAGATTTTTTTATTTGTAAAAATAAGGAAAAATTTCTAGACAATGCATTGTGTTATTCTGTATGATGAAATGTTGAATAGAATCGTTGTGGTAGTTCTTTCTTAATACAGACCTGCTTCGCCAGCGGCGCCTCGTCACAATGGGGCAGCCTCCCTCCAAGAACAAATCCTTTTGTGGAGTCCATACTTCAAGCGACGCGGATTACAACAAGCGGAGACTTTTATAAAATACGACTCGTGACCGAAACCCGCTCGTAAATTACACTAAAAGTATACAAAGCTGGGATGTTTTAATCCCCCACTAAATTCATATTTCCCTGCCGTCCGCTTTGTTTTGATTAATTAAAATTACTAAATTAAAATATGACATGTCTAGAACTATAGAAGCTGATACGTTAATGCTCTGCGAATAGGATTATGTAAGGCAAAGCTTTCCTCTCAAAACAAGAGCCATACATAAAAGCCTGTGTTCTCAGGAAGGATCCATCACAGATACAATAATGGTAAGATGAATAGTTTGCTCAAAATGACACAGATTTAATATGACAAATACTAATATGTTTCTCAGTCAAAAGGGCAAGAATTCTCTCTGTTTATTATTAATCACTGCCCATGTTTTTCGTTACGCTATGTCGCTTACGAGAAGCTTATTATTTTTTAAGCTTGATATATTTAATTTATTTCATTTGATTTCCTTTAATAGTAATTTATGCAACAAGAGTAAAAAGTGTACTCTTATTTCACGAATAGGAAAGGCGAGTTCGTCAATCCAGTGAGTGAAATAAGACACTTTTAACTCCAGTTGCATACAATTTTTTTATGTCCGCAATAATAGTAATAATAGTGTGAAAAAAGTACCGTCACGTTTCATTATTTGACGCATACGTTAAAAAAGTGCACTTTTCTCTCACTTTTATTGTGTTAAAAAAAGACATGCTTTATACATCTATTTTAATGAAAAAAATCTGTTGTGGCCAGCACATGACCTCCCGCCAATTCAATGTTTAAAATAGCAATGAGCTTTAAGTAAAGTATCACTTCCATTGATCGTTTGCAAACAAAATCTACTTTGTTGTTCCAATAAATAGAAAAGTTTGTAATACGAAATTTTGGATTATATTTTATGTTTTTCCTGAAAAATCTGTGAGCAAATACCAACTTTGCGAAGTTTTGGATCATTAATATATTTTAAGAAAAAATCGTCACACACACATTATTGTCAAAATCAGCACCAACTTCCTTATGCTCTAAAACGCAATCAAATTATATAAGAGTATTAAATACCAACTTTGCGAAGTTTCGGATCTTAATATATTTTAAGGAAAAATCGTCACACATACATTATTGTCAAAATCATCACCAAATACCTATCTTCCTTAGCTCTAAAACGCAATCCGTGTAAATTCTTCGCCGTACATTATCATTTCGTAAATGTGTATTTGCAAACTATTATTTGACACTTTGAAATCACGTTCTTATTTGAGAGCTGTTTGATATATAATGCTGCAAACATCAAACTAAAATCGAATTATCCTGTAGGTATATCTAATATTTATGTATGTTGGAAAATATATTATTTTTACAAACCTTAATTTCATTACAATCATATTTAAACTACTAAATTCTTCTTAACACGGTTTCATTACTAATTTTAATGTTATTTCTTCGTGACAGTGACATTTGTTTAAATATGTCAAATTTGTTATTAAAGTATTGTTTTTGTTTGACGCAGAGGCAAAGTGATGTAAAAAAATAATTATTTTATAATACAATATCTAAAGTTATTTCAAGTTATTTACTAAATGCTTATCGTAGAATTAAAGATTGTGCCATTATATTTAATTTGTATTGGTAAAAATTGCTAAAAAATTATATTCAATGAATTTTTTTCAAGAAAAACTGTTAAAAGCTTGTATAAATGATACTTCCGGTTATCCGATATACACTAAAAACTAATGAGCTCTTCCCACATTAGTATAGAATGGGTATACAAAATTTCAAATTTTTCTGATTGATAGTATTTGAGTAATCGTGTCCACATGATCCACACACACAGACACACACACACACACACACACACACACACACACACACACACACACACACACACATACATACATACATACATACCTACAGACATCATTGTAAAAATGTTGAAATCGAATTCTGGGGATATCAAAACGTGCTCATTCACTAAAATCTCTATATGTGATTTTTAGCACGATCCCTATACCTCCCTTACCTAGGGTAGCGGGAGGTAAAAAGTATACTTTTTTAACAGACGTAAGAAAATATATGTACATATGCATCTCTTTTCACTATTTTGCAAAAGAGTATAACATTGATTAAGTACTCAAAAATAAATAAAGCTTTGTAGTAGGTACTTATATTTATTAATGAATGGTGTTTACGGGTTCAGAAAATAAACGTAAGTTTAACAAATTATTAGGTAACATTAAAGATTTTTTATATGATATTTTTAAACTAGTAATACTCGTTGTTTATCTAACTAAAATAAAATAAAAAAGCTTAATCAACATAGGTCCGATCATCAATAGTTGCCGAGATATAAGGCAAGAAAAAATAAGTCTTTACGAGATTTAGGGCCGTTTTCATAATCAGGCTTACTTTAAGACTTTAGTTAAAATTACTTTAAGACTTTATCTTTAATTTAAAGTTTTCGGTTTTCATAATCGACATCCATAGTTACTTTAACAAAAGTAAAATTTTATGTTTTTTAAGTATGTTGGTATACCTGAACGAATAAAAATTCAAAGTTTGCCGTTTGATATCTGAACTTTTCGAGTTTCTTATCTTCAATAATGTGTACAAAAGACAAAAGAGAAAAAAGAGTAATATTAAAAATTTGTAATTTTCAAAATAAAAATATAATATAATCAAATACATGTTATTCTATTTTACCACATGAGCGGGTAAGTTATTTAAATCATTGGAATATATCAATATATTATCACGTTTAATTTAAAGGAAAAAGCATGGACGCCATGAAAGAATTAAACAATTCAAACCCACATACAGCTTTGTAACAAATAAAAAGAAAGTTCTATATCCTAATCTTAGTGAAAAAAATCTGTTGTGGCCAGCACAAGACCTTCCGTCAGTTCGATGTATTTTGTACAAATCCCATACCAAAAGGTCCTTGGAACAAATTCTATATAATATCTTGTAAAATCGAACACGAACACATACTTTTTTTTACAAATTCCATACTAAAAGTTCATTTGAAAAGGTTCTTTAAATGCAATAAAATTATAACATAAACTACACTAAGTAATGTCCTTCCATATTCTCTTTGGCCTTTCTCTGCATGTCACTTGCGAGTAACAATATGACATACCAATTTTAGATCCTATACTTTTCATATTTGGTTTTGCACTTGCAACTGACATCTGTCAATTAATTTTTTTTGAATAATTATGTCAGCTGTTTCCGTAATAAATTGCAAAGCAGACTAATTTTTGAAAATTAATTTCTTTATAATGCTTTTAATTTACATCTATTGAATATGAAGGAAAATGTATAATTAAACCGTATAGAGAAGAGTATTTTCTTTAATATATATAATAACAAAATGTCAAAAAGTAATATTTAACTGCGTTTTTTTAAGAAAAACTGTTAAAAACTTCAAAAAAGGGTACTTCCGGTGGATTGATTATAACCAAAATCTAATCAACTCTTGATATGGATGTACAGAAGAGGAATACGAAAGAATTATAATTTTTAGAATTGTAGTATTGGAGTTATCGTCGGAGAAAAATTTGTCACACACGGACATACATACACACACACGGACACACACACACACACACACACACACACACACACACACACACACATACAGACATCATCTTAAAAATAGTAAATTCGTATTGTAGGGACCCTAAAACGTGTTTATTCATTAAAAACTCACCACCGATTTTTTTGACCAAAGACAATACCTTCCTTACCTAAAGATGACGGAAGGTAAAAAGGCGCGAAAGTATATTGACGCCAATGGCAAAAATTTGAAGAAAACACTATAAAAATTGTAGAGAATTTTTCGCATAGCTATTAGCACAATAATTCAGTGATATATCTGCATAATCGTTCCGATGAAAACTATTCTTGATACTTCATTTTATTATTTCAAACCAACAATGACAAGAATTGATTACAATAATCAAACATTGATACAATAAAAATTCATTATATTTTCTTTTAATTTTAATAAAAAATTACTGATATTATAAATATGTGTATGTATTATAATTTTAGTATATAGAAAGTTTAGTAGGTAGTATCGGTTAAGTTCTTGCTTTTGTGTGATAACTGAGTACTTCCAATGAAATTAAATTATCTCGAAATCATGATCAGAATCTATTTGTAATTTAACTAATTCATTTATATTATGATCTTATAATCTACAATATAGTTAATAAAATTCTTGATTAATCCATGTACCTATCAAAATTAGTAACAAAATTTGCATGAATTACTGATTTTCTTAAAATAAAATATTCGCTTTTGGAGGAAGAGAAAAATAAATTTATTTTGAAATACAAGAATGAGAGATAAAAGTAAACTAACTTAACAAAGAAAAGTTAAAGTCTTAAAGTACACCTAAATTGATGAAGTGCTAAAGTTGTATTATGAAAACGAACACAGCTGTAATTTAATTTAAAGTGTTAAAGTGAAGATAAAATTTATTATGAAAACGGACCTTACCTCTGCTATCTCGAAAACTATTGTAGTTATGACTTCGATTAAATGAGACTATTTGTTTACCCTTGAGAGGTCATCTTAGATGTGTTTTTATTTTCCAGAAAAAATCAAATACCTGTAGTAAATAAAATGTTGTGGCGACCAATATTTAATTTCCAAATTGCTTCTTAACTATTAGAAACAGAAAAATGTTTCATATTAAATTTCGTTGTATTTTTATAGTGTAGTATTTATTGGCATAGACAAAATTTAGTTCGATCACTATTTTTGTCAGTTTTTCTTTACTTCTAATAGAAAATGCCTAATTCTCGAAAACAGTTGAAGATCGAACCCATATTAATTACTCTTTTTGGTTAGTTCTATATGTCTTTAAAATTTATGACACAGGTTTAGAAATACTCTGTATAACAAATATTATTTCAATATAATATGTTTAAACATTTTGATTTTCTCATATATTACTTATTTTTCGCTCTATTCTCTATTCATTTATTTATTTACACCAAAGTCATGCTGACATTTACTTACAATTTATTGCAAACTGTACAATACCATATCTTGTAAAAATATATTTATTGCTAGAGTCTCTCGTATAACGTTCGTACCAAAAAGTTGTCATAAATATCTCGCTGTAGGTGATTTCTTTTCTCATCTCTTGTTGCAATTTCACATGTCGTGCATTTGTGCGACGTTTTCTATTTCGCTATTGATAGATAGCGCATCTAGCTGCACATTCATCTGTCAGGAATCACTTTTGGCACATGATGCGACCCGCACATGGCTCTAGTGTTATTGCAAACAGTGCATGATATATCGCTCCTGACGATGCCATGTTTAAATGGAAATTGATTGCCAGATGTGTTGTTACCTTTTTTAAACACCTATATATCATTGTTTCCAAGTGTTTTAAAATAAATGTCAGCCAGCCGTATTTTTATGAAGTTGAGAACGTCCCTTGTGGAAAGATACGACCACACATAAAATCGCATAGGATTTAGGGATATAAAATATTACAAAAAATATACCATGTCTATCACGGAAAGATATATATCATCCCTTAATTTAGCTGGATTAACGAAAAAATATTTTAATATATTTTTGTGAAAATTTCAGTTTCAGTTATTACAAAAAATCTGTTGTGACCAGCACAAGACCTCTCGCCATTTCCATATTAGGCTATATAAGTATTGTATTGCACTTCGCTTTCGAACCATCGTTTTATAACAAAAAATACAGAACTTTACTCAAATATTGTTTTTCATTGTATTTAGCATGTCTTCTGCACACATATAATTCTAATTATATCTATTTTTCATTGTATGAGGAAGTTTCTAAAAGTCTCAGATTCTTCCAATTCATTAACCAGATTGGCGGTATTTCTTATGGATATATGCATTTTACCTATAATTTCAAATATTTAATTAATAAAACAATAAGAAAGATTAAATATACTTCCCAGAAAAAACTGCCAGAATGTCACTAAAACTGTTAATTTTTGACACTGACATGTGTCATTTAAAAACTATGTTATAAACATTGGAATTTGTCAACTGGTTTCCTTAGTGCCTTGGGCTCTGCGATTAAATTACTCTATATATTATAGTGTCTTTATCTCTAAATCTATACAAGATATAATAAAATTTTTAAGTGTATTAGATGGAGAATTTTATGCTCTTCAATATTTAATAACGAAAATTTCCAAAAAATTATATTTAGAAGAATTATTCTCAGAAACTACTACTTCCGGTTGTTCAATTGTTACCAAAACCTTTTCAGCTCTTCCCAGGAATGTCAGATTGAGGAATCCATAGTTAAACAATTTTTAAGTCTTATGGTTTTTGAGGAATCGTGTCTACAACATCCAGATATACACACATACACACATACACACATACACACATACACACATACACACATACACACATACACACATCCACACACACACACAGACATCATTTTAAAAATGTTATAATCGGATTCTAGGAACCTTAAATCGTGCTTATTCAATAAAATCTGGATATGCGAATTTTAGCATGAATCCAATACCTCTCTAAGCAAGAGGTAAAAATGCAGGATGAACAAATAATCCACATTAAGCATAAATTAATTTTTCCTGAAATCGTCATGTAATCTACTACTTCCCAGGGAAGTAAAATGCAACGTTGCCATATTTGTTTTTACAATCACAATTTACATTTTAATATAAAATACAATTATAAAATTAAAATAAATGATGTCCAGTATATACTTGTTTTTAAAAAAAAAAAAAACTCTCAACAGGATTAACTCCCAATTACTGAGAGTAGGTTTACATACACAAACATCCATGCTTTAGTGGGATTCGAAGCCAGAACCCCGAGCGCACTCATGACTAAAAGGCGCTGCTCTAACCATTAAGCCACCAGAGCCGACAATAATACTTGTACAATTTTAAAAAGATTTCAATGTGATTTACTTCTTAAATGAAAATAAGTTATATGTACCATTTAGTAATTTTTAATTCTTATATGATTTCAGAAAAAAATTAATACATATCTCGCCATTGAAGTTCTTCTTCATGACTCATTATGGTTCGTCATGAAAAGACGAACTTCCCTGCATTAATATGTAAATAACTATTCCTACCACAAATAATATAAATTATACACTATAAAATTAAGAAGCTAAGAGCCGTTTTCATAATAAACTTTATCTTCACTTTAACCCTTTAAATTAAAATCAAAGTTGTTTTCGTTTTCATAAT
Source organism: Ophonus ardosiacus (assembly GCA_943142095.1). Classification (NCBI taxonomy): domain Eukaryota; kingdom Metazoa; phylum Arthropoda; class Insecta; order Coleoptera; family Carabidae; genus Ophonus; species Ophonus ardosiacus. The sequence goes on along the minus strand of OW964830.1, from coordinate 12,413,043 downwards.
ATAACTTTAGCTCTTTAGCCAGACCTATAGTATTACTTTAAAATAATGATAAAGTTTTAAAAGTAATTTAAATTAAAGTCTTAAAATGAGCTTGCTTATGAAAACGGACCTAAGTGTTTTTAAAATATAGCAATCAATTGCTTTATAAGTATACCAATAAAAAATCTCAAGTCGAGTAAGGATGATAAGTATCTGGATGGGTAACCGCACCGTTTGAACACTTTGGCTGGTAGCACGAGCGTGGTAACACCAGTGTCAACTAAAACCATGTCAACGATTTGCCCCGTACTTCAAAATTGTTAACAAAATCAGTTTGCCAATATACCAATTAAGCTGAAAATGACTGAGAGCCATATTCAGTAAATTTGGCTTCATTATTTTAAATTGTCAAGAAACAAATCATATTAAACAATTTTAAATAAGAAAATGAACCTATATCTAATATACATTTTTTACGACCGGGACTTAAAGTAAGAAGGTTTATAATGAAGGAAATAATATATTATTACATTTTTTTTATATAATTTCATCTGAAAATATTAGGAAAACTAAGACTACTGATGAAAATCCGGTGAAAAAATTCCTATTAATAAGCGAGTTTTCACATTTATGTGTTTTTGTATCAAACTGTTTTCATCATGGACCTAAATGTTCTTGAAATATATGCTATTTAAATTTATATTTACGTAAAAATAAATGAATATTATAACACTGTATGTCTACATACTTTATAATTACAGGTGTATTTAAATTATTAAGTTTAATACAAGAAATTTATGTTAAAATAAAAACTGTTTGGAAACTGCAGTACAGGAATGTTAGCCCCTCCTTTCGAATTTGAATTTCTTAACTTCCATTGGTAATAATCCCCACCTCCTAACACGCTATTTGTAATGCATGTATAGGCGGTTTCTCGGTCGCCAATGAAAATATTTTCATATTAGTGTCGAAACGCTATAACAAAAAACCCTTTATTTCCGAAATATCTCAATTATACCATTTTATTTTTTTATTAATATTCGTTATTCAGCATATACGTTCGTATTTTTTTACTATTTTCCTTTAATTCGATTGAGCTGTAATCCCCCATTTTCTTCTAGGGGAATAAAGTCCATGTGAATATTATTCCCTAGCCAGTTAGTTCACTTTATAGGACCATTTTACTTGATTAGAATTGAAACTTTTAAGAATTTTTATTTGTGTATTTACATTTACAGTGCAATCCCTAAAATTTATATTGGAAGGAATTTTACTAAAACATATTTTTCATCAGCATAACGTTTTCAGCATATAGGTAACCACTTTTTTCTTCATGCGCCATTCTCGGAAACAATTGTATGTTGCAGCGTTTCGAAAATAAATTTTAAATTACTGCACCAGGTAGATTAGAAATTTCCTGCGGGTCACATTCCATCTCGAATCACCTTTTCACGTTTTTGATAAGAACTGATATATTATTTGCTTATTAATGTTGATTTTTGTCATGGCATATTCATTCCAAATCTACCTACGTACGACACTTCCTATCATAAAAAGAAAAATAGTACGTATTTTTTGTATGCCTGGAATTATTGTGGGTTCATGAAAAAATTGTGATATGTACACCTTAGAATAGGAGAGAACATTACTTTTCCTTCCGTGCTTGGCAGCTCTCGGACTTCGTTTTCTGCATACAAATTACATCAATCAAAAAAATCTTACACTTCTCACATTGATATAGTTATAATATTCTATATGGTGTAATTAAGAAACAATATATGCATATCAAAAGTTCGGATATTGTAACGGAGTACCTATCTTATAAAGTGAAACATTTAAGTGTTATTTAAAATGAAAATTTCAAAGAAAGTCAGTTTTTCGTCTCTATCTAGTAGCCTAGCAAAAGGATTTTTTTTTAACTCTCAATTACTGATTGGTTCACATACACAAACATCCATGCCTTATTGGGATGCGAACCCAGAACCCCGAGCGCACTCATAACTAAGACGTGTTGGTCTAACCATTGAGCCACCGGAGCCGACGTACATAAATCAAAAGCAAATCGAAAATAGCTTCGCAAAAGCGTACCATATGTCTCATTTCAAAAATCGTATACTTTATAGTTTCCAGGATCCCAATGGTAGCAAAGCAAATCCAGTCGTTTCTAATGATTCGGAAGATCTTATACTTTTCCAAACATATTTATTTTGTTAGTTACTTGGATTTGTACGTACGTGTTGGTTTATTAATTTTATTCAGATTATCGGAGAAAGTAGTCAGTTGTCTGTCATTATAATTAAAAATTGTATTTACACATTTTCCTGAAACAGAACAACTTTTTTCTTTCCTGTTCCAATATTGGAGCTTAACAAGTGTTTCTCTAAAATCGAACCGAACCCTTCGTGAATACTGCGGGCTTTCTATAATTGCATTATATCGAATTAAACTTATTAAACATTTTCGTTTTTCTGTTGATTATTTTGTATGAAATAAAGCAATTTGAAACTTTTTTCATTAATAAACAAAAGAGCTTATTTTTCTTATTGATTGATTCCCATTCTTGAACCTGGAATGAAGATTGATTCAGTGTCACCCGAACTTCTGAATTGAAAATTAATATGTATCGAATTCCAGCCTCTGGAAGTTTTTCACTTATTTAGGCGGCGTTAATTTATAAAAGTTGACATTGAATTTGTAAAGCGCGTACGACTACAACAAATCACACCCTAATCGATAAGAACTTCCAAATTAACCTATGGGGTGAAACTTTTATCCTCCGTAATGGACAAGCTCTGAATAAACTGACATTTCAGCTCAGTAAATATATAAAAGATTTTCCAGGATTTGAAAATAATCCTTTCAATAATGAAATATTATATTTTCATATAAAATGTTGTAAAAAATAATTTAGTAAATAATGAAATAATGTTGACTATATTAAAAAAATGCCGTGCCAAAAAATATGCCAATATAAAAAGGTAAAAATAAAATAAATTATAACAAAATAAATTTATTACGATTATTAATCCTTTTTCAGTTCCTGTTTACGCCAATATATAAGCCCCTTCGCACATCAGTTCGCTAACCCACTTTAATACATACATACATAAAATCACGCGTTTCCCACTTAGTGGGTTAGCAAAAACCCGAAAATAATAAGAAAAGGGATGAAAGCAAGAGCTCCACAGAATCACTTAACTCTTTAAAAACATTCTTCTTCCGCCATGCCCAAAATCATCATAACATTCATTCAAGAAAATATTATTGTGACCGATTTTCGGTAGCGAATAACCGCATCCGGACCACAATAATAGTTACGCAACAATCATCTTTCGCTACACATTCCTATCCATGCATACTTCTTTCACCACAGCCACATTCATAAACGTATTCATACATAATAACATATGATACAAATAATAACTGACATAAATATCGCCAATTTTTATTAATATTACAGACATTTTGTCATTTTAATGGCACATAGCAAGATATATTATCTTAAATATTTTATTGTATTTTTGTAAAATGAAATAATACTTAGTCACCTAACGAGCACTCATTGCTGGCATACACCATTTAAAATTCTCAATAATTTTCGCGCTGGTCGATATCGAACCGGGTCCCTAGATTCACGACCAGGCATTCAGGCACACGAGCACAAGACCCCATCATGGAAGAAATTTCAAAATTATAGTTTCTATAAGACGACATAGTTAAAAATGTTAACTTCCTGAAATACTTTAAAAAATAACATATTTGCTTTTGCCACAAGACACAAATATACCAAGTGTAATACGAAAAGTGGGCGATAACTTATAACCGATAAGTGTTTAACAAGGGAAAACAGTTTTTCCTTGCATAAAAGTGGCCTATTAATTTTAGACAATAACGCTTCAAATAAATGTAATCGAATTTAAAGTTTTATAGGAGTTATTTATAGTGTTAACCATAAAATTGAAACAAAATAAAAAGAAGATGTAATAACAATCAAAAACGATGTATTTGACATATCATTATTGAAAATATTTTGTAATTTGGAATTCTTCTGATAGATAAAACGTTATTACACGTGTTTGAGATTTTATTTCAATTTCATAGGTCGGTTACTAAACGTGAAAATAAAATGTGATTATTGAAGTGGAAGCAGAATTGAATTCTCTACCTCAGTATCATTTATTTGAAGCATTATTGTTTAAAATTATTAGGTCACTCTTGCGTAGGAAAAACTGTTTTCCCAAGCTAAACACCTATATGATCCACTTTTCTTGTTACACGCGGTATACTAGTAATAGAACTGCTTTCAGTTAGAAAAAACAAGCGAACTATTCATCAATATTAACTCGTATTTATTTAGATAAAAAATTATGATTTTAATCATTTCTTTATTTTGACAAACTGGAGCATCTGGAAGCCAATTAATTACACACGGACAATTTGCCTTCATGTTTATTTTAAGCACAGGCTACCGTTGTTATATGTAGACACTAGACTGTGATTTATACTTGTTGGTAAGTATGTATTTTAATCTTTTGATTGTTCATGTAAGGTGTTTGGATACATTCTTCCTGTCTTGTCACTGTCACTCCTCTATCCAATTCCTCGTTAATTGCTTCCATCTTACGAGTTCCTGATTTACTTTCTTCAGGAATTCCGTGGCTGAAAGCCCGACCACTCTGAATTCCTGAGAATCAAGTAGTAGACAAGACGAGATGCTTTCAATAAAATATTTCCAGTTCATCGAAGTTTGGTGTAAGAGATTATAAACGAAAAACTGTAAATTCGAACAGGAAATCAATGAGTATTAATAATCAATGACCTTGTTACTACAAAATGTAAATTTATATGTGACAAATAGGACGATCACTCAAAAATGAACTAACATGCCTATAATTGATGGAATATGCTGTTGGTCATTTCCATCTTCTTATTAGTAACATACCTCTATCGTTGATATTATGCGAGGTAGTAATTTTTTTCAAATAACTAATTGTATTAATTAAAATCCCAATTATGGGTGGTTCACACAATTTGGTTCAAGGGCGGATCTGGAAAATGTTCAAGGGGGGGGAAGGGGATTTACGTTTTTTTTTTTTTTAGGATAACAGTGAATAATTATTAAGAAGTTTTAAGCCTAAAGTGATCCAAATGCTGTTGATTTAAATATCTTTTCCTTAACCTAAACTTATTATTTTTGTTTTGTTCAGAATATAGGTTTATCCAGAAGCTGCTAGTCTCGTCTCGACAACAACAAGACGAGACCACTTTAGTCGAGACCAAGTCAAGACCAAGACAAGACCGACCCCAACTCTAGTCTCGTCTCGACTTCCGGCAACACTAGTTAATTAATTTTATACTATAAGGGCTGACAACTATGACAAAATATCTGATGTGGACAGCACATGACTTCCTTGTACGCCTGTTACACTATACATATTTTGTTAAAATTAAAATATGTATTATAACAGATCCAATCAAAAATTGCACGTATTTGACATAATTTGACATCAACATTTTATTTTTTTTTTGTTATTTTTTGTCCTAATCCATAGCAAACTTAATTAGAGAATACAAAGAGCTAATTTAATCATAATTGATGTTTTCGACGCAGAATTCAATTCTCTAAAACTTTTATTTGAAGCATTTATTACTAAAATCAAAATAACACCATTTTTTTCAAGAAAAACTGATAACATCTTCAGGTATAGTATCACTTCCGGTTAGACTATTTTAATCAAAATCTATTATGTTATTCCCATTGACATAAAAGTCTTATATATCAAATTTGAAAAGTTTTGGATTATATTTTAATATAGTTTTTCATTAAAATCTATTATAGGCTTCAAGTAAAGTACCACTTCCGGGTAAACCATTTTAACTAAAATCTATTATGTTATTCCCATTGATATAAAAGTCTTATATATCAAATTTGAAAAGTTTTGGATTATATTTTAATATAGTTTTTCATTA